>JAWNOU010000092.1:3552500-6052500 GCA_035045725.1 Drosophila ezoana
CCAAAGGGTCTTAAAGCTGCTTAAAGCTGCGAGCACATTAGATGTTTAAGGGCCCGGTCGGGTCGGCCGAGTGCTTTTCTTGTGGTTTCCTGTTCTGATTTAGTTCGAAAAATCTTGGCGCTGCACACTTTAAATTAAGAGCTCGACGCACTTTTACTCTTATTCATGCTTATGCTTTTTTGTGCCCTTTTCTTTTGCCTTTGCAGCGGGGCGGGTCTTAATAAATAATTTGGCGAGCATAAAATTTATGCCTCAACGAGTCTGTTGTCGGGCAGCGGCAAAGGCAGGTGTGGGCACAGTGCCTTATAAAAGTAAACTGAAAAAGAGTTCACTTTACGGCCGACAAACGGAAATAATCAAGTTTGCACAGCGCTGAAAGCCACACGAACTTTCGATGTCCGAACGCACTTCAAAAAGTATTTTACAGTTCTTTCTCTTGGATTTTCCTTCATTTCCACTCATATTTTGGCCGCCCGTCGCAGCTCTTCGGACCCACTGTGCGCGCTTTACAGTTGAACAAGAGTTGGACAAAGCAAGAAAAGCGCACGTGGCGCAACGAGTGTTAACTTTGCTCGAGCACTTTCAGTGCCAATTCTTTCATGCTTTTTATACTCTGTTCGCAGCACGTCGAAGGGGTAGATTAGCTTATTTTGCTGTCTCTCTTTAAGCCCAAAATCAAGGATATTTTTATGCCACATGCACAAATGCATCAGATACGCTCCTTTACTAAAAAGAAAACAGGGCATCTTACAGTCGTGTTTTGCTCAGTTCTTTGGCAATTGCCTTCTGAGTTTCTGGAATTTCTTTGCCAATATTAATTTGTCAATTGAAGTTTATGGCTTCATTTTATAAACTGGACATCAAATTTAATTTTGAGTGCAGCTACGAACCAAATACTTCAAGTACTTAAGTATTTCTCTGTCGAGAGAGTTTGTCTGTGTGTGTGAGTGTGTGTATGTGAGCGTGTGTGTGAGCGTGTGGTTGCTGTGGCTCGTTGTGCTCGCATTTAACTGAGATATGCTGACCAAATTTGTGCCGTAAAAACTGCGCTTAGCTTTATATATAGTTTTTTTTTGTGCACACAATAATATTTTAAGCTTTTATTATACCCTGTTATCATTAGATATAGTTTAAGCAAGGGTATGTTAAAGTTGCGCAAATGCCTATGCATAACAGATATAACATAAAGTAAAACTATATTGCTTTAATTAAGAACTTTGTTGCCAGGTAAAAAAATTTTGATCTTAATTGAAATTAGAGAACGTCGATACTTGTTTTCAGTAGAAAATTATTTTTCTTAAACTAGAAATAATGTAACGTGAGTTAAGCGTTCGAATGTATGCTTGAACTTAAAAACAATAAGATCCAGATATACATATCAGTTTCTCCTTACCCGGACACAGCTTTATTTTCTGTAACAGATTTTGTATGCGCACTTATATTGTCAAGGGATCCGAAGAGACTTCTTTTACGATGTAGCCTTCTTCCTGTCTTACTCAAACACCAATTTTATAATCAAAAAGTATTTCTTTTCTATCAAATTGAAATCAATCATACGCTCTGAAATTTATAATAAGCCATCAATTCATCATTTAAAAGGATATTACAGGGTATCTTCTTGTCTAGCACACAGCACTTGTTCATCTTTGTTTTCTCTTGCCACCACAGCAGCCACATGAGTTGTTCGTTTGGCTGTTTGCCTGTTGGTTGTGCATAAATTGTGGTATGAATGCAGCTTACTCTAGCCCAGCCCTCCCAGCCACCCTTCCGCACACCTTCCATGGCCCCTTCCCTCCCCTTTCCCCCCACCCCCCTACTCCACTTATGTCATGGCCCTGCTCATGTGTTGGCTGTGTACGTTAAAACAATAAACAACGTGACTTATCACATTGCGTAACTTGTGATTTAATTGGATTTATACACACGTACGTGTACTGGGCTGACAGCCAGCCCCGCCCCATCCACCTCCCCCTCCCCCTCCCCCACCCCATCGTCCAATGCTAGCCCATAGATCTTTGGCGTGGGCGAAATTTTTATGGCAAACTCCCTCAACCCCCCAGACCTCAACTACAGCTACATAACGCCAGGGGATATGCGTATCCTGCCATTTCGCAACACATTCCGAACGCACGGCAATCGCCAATTGCAATTGCAATCGCATCGCATCGCAATCGCAATCGGAGTCGCAATCGCAATCGCCATCGATTGTGGTTGCGCAAAGTTTTTAATTATGTTTGCGGTTAGCAATTGGATTTTCTTTACACGGCCACGTGACAGGTGCAGAATGTATTGCCGTTTGATGATTTTATATGGCCGCCAGGGCATGTGCGTCGTTTAAGTTTTATTTTTTTCCATTCTCTGTTTCCCAAAGGCATGAAAAGGGGTTAGTTTGGTTGGCTGGTTGGATTACAAGTTTTAAATAAATATATTATTAATATAAATATAATCGATAGTAATAGTTAAAGATCGATGATATCACTCGGCTTCTTCCAATAAGGAATCACTTATTAATGGGAAAAGATTATCTAGAAAGTAAATTAACAATAGGTAAGGAAATAAAAAATTATCGTTATGGCCAAAACAATCGATAGTGACAGCTACAGACTATTATGACAGTCTGATGTTATCGATAGTTTCAGATATTTTATCGATGCTTTCAATTGCCTTAATGCCCTTGCTATTGACATTGAGAATCATACGTCGCACAATCAATAGTATCTACAATATCTATCAATATCGATATTATCGTTATGCATGCGATCAATGGTGGTTTTAGTGATATTGTTATCCCTTTATCGATAGTCTTTTGATTAGTGCAAAATAATTCATTAATGCTTAAGAAATCAATTATTATGCTAGCGACGGTAATTTCCATATTCTTAAAAGTATTATCGAAGCTATATCTAGTGTTATCAAGTACATATATATATGCTATTTATAGTTCTATTGATCCTCTCTCTGCTGTAATTTTTGATACTTGTGTATATTGCAAATCTTATCTTAGGGATATTTAACTTAGCGTCATCAGAAACATATTCAAAGCTCCCTTCATAAACTTGTTGATAAAAATCCTTCTATTAAACCCTTAAGCCCAGAGTATCTCACAGTCTTTATATTCTCTCTGCAACAGTTATTTATAATTGTTACGCATGCAGTCAATATTATGCGGAGTATTTGTGCGCGGCCCGTTCACTGATTTCCGCTGTTTGCGCAAGGCATCAAAATGTTAAATATTATAAGGCAGCCTATTAAAGACCGTCCAAACGCATAAATAGTTGGCAAATGTGCAAATATTTACCCCAAACAGCATGCAGCATGATGTAAAAAAGAAGAAGGTTGATCTACTGCTGTTGCTGCTGTTGCTGTGCAGTGGCAAATCAAATGCGCGCCAACATGGCGTATGCGTAATTATAATTATGTAATGCAAACAGCACAAAGCGCACACAGCGGCAACAGCACACAGTCACGGTCATAGACAGACAAATGATACATACACACACAGAAACAGGCAAACACACACACACACATGCATGCCATTTTAATTAGCATATAGAGCATCACGCATACGCCGCGTTGGCCGGACTCAATTTCAGGCACTTGGCATTTGGACATGCCAGTTATAATTGTTCAACAGGCTTAAAACAGACAACGCACAAGTGTGTATTTGCTGGGAGGGGGTGGGGAGCGGGGAGCGGGGAGGTCTGCTGCGGGGTGTTGGCTGTCTGTATAATGATAAAGTGGGATAGCACGACAGTTGCGCATTCAATTAACGCAGCACACACGCACACACACACACAAACACACACACACACATACACACACATACTAACACGCACACAACTAGGTTAACAGCTTCGTTTTGTTGCCCGCTACCTAATCCGCGGTCTGCCACGTGCACGATTATCGAGACGCAGCCTCGTATATTTTCCCTCTCGCTCTCTCCCTCTCTCTCTCTCTCTCTCTCTCTCTCTATTTGGGTATTCATTTTTCGGCATTTTGGCCTAGCTAATCCAACTCCTTCCAATTCCCGCACCCGTTTGGGCGCTTGTGTGTGTCTCTGTGAATACATAATTAAACCATTCACAATTTTGAGCATTTAAATTAAATTATGACGGCAAAGTGTTGAAATTTCCCAGTTTTGTTGTTGTGTGCGAAACAGTTGAGGAATCGTTTCCGAGCGGCGGGCGGGGTTTTGGATATTATGATAATTGCGTGTGCCACTTAAAGGCATATCGAACTCTGTTAATAGACAGATGCCAATTATTACCTAATAATTATTTATGTGAGTCGCTTGGTGTGGGGCGTAGATGCTTCGAAATGCATGCGTGTGTGTGTGTGTGTGTGTGTGTGTGTGTGTAGAGGGTGTAAAAAACATCGATTAATCAAACAACAAAGATGTTTGGTGGTTAAAAAAGTGCGTACTTAGAGGCACAAATGTAGGTCGATAACACAGATGTTTGTTAGTAGATTAATCGATTGAGAAATATTGATTCTGAGATTTAAAATAGTAAAGTCAGCTCTAATGATTAACTACAGATTCGGAACTATTTCTATACTAATCAAAGTAAACTTGCCAAAATTATTTTCCAATTCAATCGCTTATCGACTGTCTATCGATTTCGTTGTTAACATTCCTGGCGCACATGTGTGTGCGACTATGCGAAACATCAATTGGAATTCATAGGCTTGAAACAACTGCGACTGACTGAGAGGCTAAAGCGGAAGTCGACTTTCATAACTTTACTGAAAGCCGCTCGTCTATTGACTTTAGCGACTGCAGAGGGTGGCCGGATTTTGGAGGCGGGGCGAGGCGGGGCGGTACGGTTTGGTGGCAGGGGCAATTGCACGAATAGTTGGGCAAAATGTTGAACGAGTTACAAAAACCCAAAACGAAAATCGGCAAAATAAGTGCTGAATGTGCCCAGAACGAAACGAAAAGTTTCGACTGCTGCGCCAAATATGAAAAGTTTGCGTCGAGTGCTTGCTGCCAGGCCCACAGAATACGCCCCCGCCCTTTCAAGGGGGCGTTGCTGCCTTTTTTGTGATTAGCATAAAACTGCCAAAGTCTGTGCGGAGGCCATAAACATTCGTACACACACATTCTCACACACATGGAACGCTTTTTGGTTTTTAAATACCCAAAAATATTGTTACGAGTGCAGCAGCATTCGACACTTTGACCACCCCACCCCCCCAAGTCCGGGCTAACTGAGTGCCACGCCCACCCAACGCCCCCCTAGCGTCGCCCAGTTAAGTCCGGCTCTCACAATGCGCCCAATGGGCCATTGGGCATTGTGTAGTCGCCAGCTCATGTTTGCATGTGTTGCGCACTTGCCGTTAGGCTTACCTCTGCACAGCCGCATCCGTGAGAGCACACCCACACACACACACACACGCACACACAAGCACACTCGTCTGTGTAGCTTGCCTTTTTTCTGTGGGCTTCGTATTTGGCAGGCTAAACGAGTTTAGTTGGCCAAACATTATCATAACTTGGTCGTTTGCAAGCCGCAATGGTGTAATCGTTTCATTTTTAAAACGTTTTCGACATTTTTACGGTACTCACACAATTTTACACAAACACACACACACACACACACCAATATGATTGCCTTTCCGTTCCTTATTTTGATGTCCGGTTTGGCGCATTTTGATACCCTTCAACAGGCAGCAGAACTGCCAGCTCTTACAGAAGACAGCTCCGTGCTTAAAGGCATATTCATTTCTTAAAAGAATGGACGAGTTATTAGGAAATTCTTAATCCATCTCTAACTATGTGAACTCAGCTTGCTTTTGGCTCTATCAATTATATGTATCCTAGGTGATAACCACGTTTACTTATTTTAACTTTTAAACTGCAAATACCTTGCCTGGAGAGTATAGGGGTTGCGGAACAGGAAAGCTAACCCTTATTTAGCCCATTTTTGTTCACATGCTTTGCTCAGTTCATGCCACGTTTAAATCTACATGTGTGAACTAAAAGCATTGCATACTTTTTGGCGCATAATAATGGACTTTCGCTTTCTGGCAAAGAACGAAAAAAAACCAAAATAATATTTAGCTTTATTCGTCAGCAATTTGTGTGGCAAATGATTGGTTATATACTCAGCGCCATTATATGGGCGCCGCATTGAGGCCCAACGATGGGTTTAATATTGGCATAGGTGGACAGTGTGACCATTTTCGTGTGGGCAGTTAACCCCTTTTGGCCAGAGTTGGCCCAAACAGCCTGACGCCATATAATTAATAGTATGCATAATCAGGCAAAGTGAAATAAAAACGCCTATTAATTATAGTTTTGTCAGCATATTGGAGGCAAGCAGCTACCCCAAAAATTATATAGTTCCCCGGAGAGCAAAATGACTTCATTGCATACATACTCGATATATATATACATGTACATATATATGTATATAGACTGTGTTGTGCTTCCATTGAAATTAATTCAATGCGCTTAAATTTCACGTCTATTAGTCTCTCGAGTGCGACGCCACTTTCTAATTTCCATAGATTTTTTTCTGTGTGTATGTGCGTTTGTGTGTGCTTTACCAAAGCCCCGCCCTGCCGCCCACTTTTTGGCATGTCTTTGGTGCCCGCTGCTGCTGCTGCTGCCGCTGTGTTTGGCGCGCCAAGCAATTAATTTTGAATTTTAATACCCCACAAAGTCACTGAGCGCAAACACACACACACACATACATACACAGAGCTGGCTAATTGTGGCACAGCAAATGCAAGCCCTTTTATAAGTTGGTTCATTGGCGAAGAAAATACCAAAAGAGGGAGAGAGAGGGAGAGAGAGGGAAAGAAAAAAAGTGGAACAGCGGGGGAGAACTGAAAAGCGAATCCATTGCAAATCGAGACGACGGCTTCGACCTTCGGCTCAAGTTTTTGTGACATGAGAGAGGCAACAACATGAACTGGCAAACACACACCTTGCCACCGGAAACGGAAACACCGCGAAAATGTCAAAGGCACAACAGAACGGGAGGGGTGCGGAGGGTAGAGCGGGCGCACAGAAAAACCATTAGGGGCAACAGCAGTTACTAGGTCACAGGCCCAGAAGCAGAACAGCGGCAACAAAAACAAGTGAGTGTCCACCAGTCAAAAGTGTCCGACTAAGAGATACCCTTTAGTTGCCACAAGAATGTGTTAAACAGAAAGATTCCTTATATTCAGTCAACATGTCAAATTAGAGGTCTCAGAGTTAACCTATGGAAAGGAGGAAAAATGATTTTTTTTTTTGGGGGTTTTTATATATATTATTATATTTATAATATTTTATTAGTGGCAACAACCTTGAGCTGCTCATGAAATATTATATTTATCTACTCGTAGATCTCATAATCTCTAAGACATGCTAAGAATAAAGAAGCTGTTTATCGATATATATCGATTATGCTGAAATTAAATTAAGGTTCAAAAACTGATCTTTGTTTATCTGTACACAATTATGTTAAATCTAAAATATTTGCTTTCAACAGTAAGATGGACGATTTTATACAGGGAGGCGCACGGACGGTTGTACGGAGAGGCATATCTAGACCTAGACTCAACTCTTAAGCTGACTTTCTGGAGTCGAAGCGACCTCTTATTGTCTGTAACACACATTCGCACAAAAGCAATTAAACTTTATTTACAGGGTATGGCCAGTGCCAACTGGCAGCCAAAAGATAAGCTGCAGAGCGAATTGTGTAGACACTGTTTAAAATGTGACCCACTCAGACAATTCTCGCTTATTTCATCAACAATAAACGTTCAACATTCAAATGGGCAAACAATTACAACAACAACAACAACAAAACTGTGAGTCTCGGCGTCTTGGCCAACAATTTGTGGCCAAGTACTGAAGTTCACGTATCCTCGCAACAGCTCGAGACAATGAAAAGCCAGTAATTTATTGTGTGGCAGCGCTAATTGCAAAAATAAAACATGATTTATGGCCAGGGCGATAAAATGGCCCAAGCTACGCAGCCAGATGCCCAAAAACAAAAAAATGCCAGCTGCCTACTGAGCTCGATAGGCACAGCGATGGGCTCAACATGTCTCGCTGTGTGTGTGTGTGTGTGTGTGTGTGTGTGTCTGAGTGTGTATTTGTGTGTGTGCCAAGAATTAAGTTGTTACACATGATGAGTGAGCAGCGGCGAACTCAGGGGTTGCGGATTTTGGAGCTTAAACCAACCTCTCGACAAAAATAAAAAACTGTATAAAAAGACAATAAAAATAAATTGTAGTAGAAATGGGAAAGTGCTAGGCTGGGAGAATACCCTGTACCTGAAATGGACAGAAACGAGAAAAACAGAATTTGATTTGGTGCAACATTTAAATCCTCCATGTTCTTCTCGAAAGTTCCTAAGTAGTTTCTTAATAAAAGCTTGTGAAAGTGGAAAAAAGTAAAATACATTTTAAGTTGACCCAGTTAAAAAAACCAAAACCATTTTTTTTTTTCATTTTCAATGGGTACAAGCTATAAATAAATTTTATGTAAATTCAGTTAAGGCTTGTACCTTATTTTGAGTAAAATATTACTTAATAATATAGACGAATTACACTTCCATATAAAGGGCTTAAGGCTTAAGGGCCCTAACATCTTAGACAATCTGATAAAGTAGGCCAAAACTTTGGAAAATGTTCACGTGTACTTTCTAACATAACCCCTTCTTAATAATTTCTACCTACGCCCCTGTACATGTGGTTAGCCAGAAGAGTTGGCCTATTTGTTTGGCTGGTTGTTCAAAGTTCAGTTCAGTTCGTGCGAAGAACAAAGTTCATTTGCTGAGATGCTCAGATGCTGGCCAATTATATGTAGATAATTGCTAGGCGAGCGGCTTTTTCAATGTGTTAATAATAACGATAATGATGATGATGATAGAGATCATAATGAGATTGATAAGGCTGATGATGATTAGGCTGATGAGTATGTTAAGCAGTCTCAGCCAATGGCTTGGAAGCGAATCAATCAGGCGCACACAAAGCTGGCCCCCCATTGCAGACAAGTTGTTGTCCACTCGGATTGGCAGTGTGAGAAGGCAGCTGTGCTCTTCCTCTTCATTTACTACTACAACTACTAGTGCTGTTGCTGCTTCTTCTTCTTCTTTGAGTTTGCTGACACAGTCAACGGCCGAGCAAAAGCAAAGCTCATCATTATGGCTCATTAGCAAAGCAATTTTTGTGTGTTACTCGCATTTTTTCGCCTCCTTCTCGAGCATCCCATCCCGACAGGTTCTGGTGTGGCATCTGGACGAGTGTTGGTTATATTGAATGCTGCTAATTTGCACATAAGCCGCTTGGGGCCCTCGTGCATAATGCGAAATCTCTTGCCAACAGGACCACGCCAGCGCACCAACTAAGCCACCCCATCAGCCAGGCAGGCCAGGCCAGGCAGGACAACGAGGGAGAACCTAATCCAACTGCTTATTACGTGCATGTCTCTGGCCAGCTAAAGTATGCCACATGCACACAAATAGATAATATAGTTGTGCGACGGTCAACACAAAATGGACTCATTTCATCCCATTGATTTTTAGGGCGCAATTCACTCGGCTTGGGGATTGCTAGCTCGCGGGCTTAGGCAGGACCAAAAAAATAATTAACCGCAAATGCTCAAACAAAACAAACTGAAAATACGGCCGGGTGGAGTGAGAGACTATGAGATACCCTGTAATCAGACATAAAGAGATAAAAGGGCGTGTTTGACTAGAAAATTCTTGGTAACCAGAGAAAACTTTTGTTTTCAAAACTTAAAAAGTGAAGTTTGAAATCGATAATTATCGCTTTAGAGCAGAGATGTTGTTTTATCAAAACAAATACAGAGGAAATAAACTAGATGTTTGTAAATATAATCTAAATACAAGATCTACGCCCTTTAATCAAATGCCTCGCAGGCTTAACTTTACAGAATGGTATTAGGCATCGATTTTTATTGATATGTTTCGAGTTTTGAGAAACATTACAAAGTGATTACAAGAAACTATATTTATGAATTATATTGTAAGCTTATTTTATATGCTGTCTTCCTAGCGCTTAGTAAGTATATTTAAGATCAGAAAGAGAGAGAGAGAAAGAAAGAGAGAGAGAGAGAGAGATTTTGATCGACGTTTAATATCTAAAGAGATTGCGAAACAAAAAATAATTAATGGAGGAGAAACCTTATATCCAAAAACTATAGAATTGTCTTTTCGTAAGAAATGCGCCTCCATTGAACCCCTAGTCTATATTAAAAACGTTCTTTAATCTTTATTTCTTTCTTCTTTTGATGCTGCTTACATAATACATGAAACATTCTTTATCCAATCAAAGTTACCTATGCATTTACCTTAGCCTTACCCTCTGCTAAACCAATTTGTAATGGATACAGGGTATATAAAAGGAAGAAGAAATGAGCCAGCATGCACACAAAAGCGCAGGAAAAAACGCAACAAACAGCGTACAAGGAACGGTAGGAAATTGGAGTGTGTGGACTGTTAGCCAACTTGCGGGTGACTTGCCAGTCAAGGGGAACGGCTTAATGTGCCGGTGAGCGGCGGCTGCATGTGTTCATTATTTGGTGCATTAAGAGCAGCAAACGTGGCAACGTGAGGCCGGGGTCCAGAGACATGCACAACAAGCATAACGTTGTTGATAGCCTTTATTGTCTGGCTGTTACGGCCAACAACTGCAACTGTTGCGACTTTTAATGTCAACGACGGGGGCTGCATCCACATGTTGACGTTGGCAACCGCAGCAACAAATGTGCATAGAGACAGCAACAGCATCGTCCTGTTGCCCCGGCTGGCGCTCATTATGTGTAATGGCTGCTGCAGCATCATCAACGGGCCAACCGGCCAACTGCCGTCAGCTGAGTTCCAAATGGCAAGAGGAAGCCCCATGAATGCAACCTACCTGCACATTTTCACATAAAAGGAAAATCTACTGCCACAAACTCTTGTTTCACTTTTTGTCTCGTCTGCTGCAGCCGTTGGCAAAACGACGGCAACAACAACAATCATGAAAAACCAGAAAAAACAGAGTACAAAATGGGTAAATGGACATAAAAAAAAAACTAGACGAAATACGACTTATTGAAATGTTTATAATTATTTAAGCCACAATGCCAGGCAGCATGCCATATGGGCCCTCGAGCAATCGTAGCATGAACTTATTCGAAAACTTTATTCTAAAATCATTAAATAAAGCTCTTAAGAGGAACCCAAAGAGGTTCATTTTTGTTTGGTTCATAAAATAATATGAATTTTGCGATGTTTACCAGGACTGTGAATTAAGTTACATAAGGTCTTCACTTAACAAGTTTTGATCATCCAAATAATATCAAATCTATTTCTGGAAAAGTGAGCTTTTTTTATAAAAATTATTGTCGCCCATTATCTGTATCCCAATTTAAACAATGTAAACTTATCTATGGACAGATCTTATAAATCTTTCAATTAGTCGCCTTCAGATTCAAATTCAACACTAAAGACCATTCCATCGGAATTTGTTAATGGGATGAAAAACTTTGATTATAATCCCAAAATTCCATCGGAATTCGTTCTAAGTGCGGTTTAGATTGCCATAGTTCCATCGGAATTTGCTTCTAGGATAGATGGCAAGGATTAATAATACAACGGATATCATGGATTATATTTCCATATTTCCGTCGGAATTTGCGTTTAGAGTGGATAGCACAGAGTTTTTTAGATTCCGATCCATGAATACTATGGCTTATAATAAGAAAATCTATTGTTATATTTGATTATCGTAAAACTCTTAACATATAACTCCTAATTATTTGCTTAACTAGAGAATTTGTAATTCGAAAATATATGTCATGCTATTTTTAAAGTTTCCTTGCTGCTAAAACTATGTTGATGAAGTTTCTTTGCCTGATAAATATTTACTCAAATTAACACTCCATTTTCTTTTTCTTCCTCTCTTGCAGCATGGACTACACATCGCTGCTGTGCTGCGGTCTGGCTTTCGTATTATATTTGAACACACTTAATGCGGGCTTTGTCTATGACGACAGGTAAGCAGCTAAATCAAGACCAACTCTTCACCAATCTTTAAGCTTTCGGGCAAATTTATGTATTTAAGTGAAGAGCAAATACGCACACACACACACACACACACGCTGTGAGAATCTTAAATGTCTAAAAAAAAAAGAGACAAAAATAAAATAAAGTAAAAATTGCGAAATTGGGACGAGTTGCTATGTGGCATGTGGCATGCCTGGTTGCTGCAATGGAATTTCACTGGTACTTAAAATCGAATTTCAAGGCACACACACACACACACATACATACATGTATATATATATGGTACACTCTGCTACATAGCACACGCTGCGGCTGACTGGCTGACAAGAAGGCGACTCGAGGCGACTTTGTGCGGCATTAGAGTGGCATTTGTTTATGCGAACCACAGCAACACGGCAACATCGTTCCCCAATAGAGGCAGGGCAGCGTACGAGCTGCTCTACGGGTTTCCGCTGCTTTCTCTGTCACGAATACCTCAACCAAAATCCCACATAGTCCGCCTGCTGTGCGTGCAAAAGTGTCCAGGTGTGCTTCCACAAAAGCAACCGCCCCCCCACACAGCAACTGGAGCCAATGATGTTGTCGTTTTGGAAAGCCCGATGACACAGTGACAACAGCGACTCACAGTCAAACCCCTCCTTCCCCCTCCTGCGCCACCCACACAACCACCCCCTCGTACACTGTGGCGGATCGTATCGGGCTGTCAGTGTGGCTCAGAACAAAAGTGCAAAAGCATGCAACGGGCTGCGTTGTTTCAGGCCATTCTATTCAATAACCAAAAATTTCTCGACAAATTTCCAGGCAGAAAACTATCGGCACAAATACGACAGCGTATCAAGAAGCTTACGCCCAAAAAGTTTGCCATTCTCTAGTAAATTTCTCTTCGTTTAGGATTTCCAAAAGATTTCGCATGTTAAGTTCCCAAGTCCCTTACAAATAACATTCATTGAATTTAAAATCGCATAAGTTTATGAAAACTGCACCAATTTCGAAGCTTTACGACATTTTGAACCTGGTTTAACCTCCAGATAAAATCTGCATATAAATTTAACAATTTTTGATGACACGAATTTTTAAACAATTGAATTGAAGTTTTGAGATACATTTTTATACATCTTTTGATTTTTTCTAATTTTCCTAACAGACGCGCCATTTTGGCCAATGCGGACGTCTCTGGTGGATCGAGCTGGCAGCGCAGCTTTGGCAATGACTTTTGGGGCACGCCGTTGACGGACAGCGGCTCGCACGGCTCCTGGCGACCGCTGTGCGTGCTTAGCTTCCGGCTGAACTATCTGTTGGCCGGTGGCTTTGCGCCGTGGGGCTTTCATCTGGGCAACAATTTGTTGCACTGCGTGGCGACGGCGCTGGTGGTGCGTGTGGCACGCACCCTGCTCGCCTCGTTCTGGGCGGTGCTGGCCGCGGGCGCCCTCTTTGCCGCCCATCCCATACACACGGAGGCGGTAGCGGGCGTCGTGGGACGCGCCGATGTGGCCGCCTGCGTTTGCTATCTGCTCACGTACCTAAGCTATTTGCGGCACATGCGCTGGCGCGAATCAGCCGATCCACGGCAATGGCTGGCACTGGCCACCACGCTTCTCTTCGCGCTGGCGGCGCTCCTCTGCAAAGAGACGGCGATAACCGCGCTGCTCGTGTGCGCAGCGTTCGATGTGATGCGCGGCCTTAGCGGACAGGTGGATAAGGTGAGACTGATTCATGCTTATCTATAGATATAAAGCAGTATTTACTTTTATATGCATATCCACATCCATATATTCCATATTCCATATTCCATTTTCCATATTCCATATTCCATTTTCCATATTCCATATCCATATCCATATCCATATCCATATCCATATCCATATCCATATCCATATCCATATCCATATCCATATCCATATCATTATCTCCCTTTATCCGTATATACATATATATTTATACCTTTATCCATCCTTTTCTTTCTTAGCAACGTCTTCGCTCTCTGTGCTTTGTGCTGGGCGCGCTAGGCTGCAGCGCGTACTATCGCCTGGTCGTGGTTCCTGGACCGCAGAGCGCCTTCTCCAGCGCCGACAATCCGATTGCACGGACCGCCTCGACCTGGACACGTCTGCTGACATTTCTACACCTGCCCGTTGTCAATCTGAAGCTGTTGCTGCAGCCGCAGGTGCTAAGCTTCGATTGGGGCATGGATGCGCTGCCGCGCGTGACAACGCTCTGGGATCGACGCAATGCGCAGTCCGCCTGCTTTTACACTGTGCTGCTGGGCGTGGCCTGGCGCAGCTGCAAGGTGCTGCTGCTGCACAGCAGCGACTACTCGGATGCGGCAGGTGTTAATGGCGTCGGCTATCCGCAGTATCATATACAAAAGGTGGGACGCAAGTCGCGCGCCAAGCGCAAGCGACTCGCCAACAACAACAATAACAACAGCAACAAGTACCAAGCCTTTGAGGCAGCCTATCAGCAGGCGGCGCTGCCCTTTGCCAAGCAGCCCTGCAGCAGCGACTGCAACAACAACAACAGCAATGGCGCCTATGTTTATGGCGATCAGCATCCGCACACGCATTCGCATCCGCACACACATTCGCAGCCACAACTTGTGTCTTCCGCTGTCAGCCTGGCGCTGCACAAGGCTTTCCGCGGCTCGCGCAGCAGCAGCAGCTGCAGCAACAGCACAACGGCCAGCAACAAGAGCAGCGGCAGCAGCAGCAGCAGCACCAGCTCCAGCTCCAATTGCAGCACCAGCAGCTGCTCCAGCTCCAGTTCCGGCTCCGGTTGCAGCTCCGGTTGCAGCTCCTCCTCCACGGACTATATGCTGGGCGGCATGTCTGTCGCCGCACGCAACGCTTGCATTCTGCTCATGTCCTGCGCATTTCTCACGCTGCCCTTTCTGCCCGCCAGCAATCTCTTCTTCTATGTGGGCTTCGTGGTGGCCGAGCGTCTGCTGTACCTGCCCAGCGTCGGCTTCTGCCTGCTCGTTGGCTATGGCGTCTCCAAGCTGCTGGCCTGTGGTGCTGTTGGAGCCCGCGCGTCCAGGACATGCCGTCTCCTGCTCCTGATCGGCTTCGGCGTGCTGCTCGTCGCCTTATGTGTGCGCACCGTGCGTCGCAATGCGGACTGGCGGGACGAGGAGAGCCTCTTTCGCAGCGCCATTAACGTCAATCCGCCCAAAGGTGAGTCGCACGTCGTTTTACATTTTAAACTTTTCGACTGCAACTTCTGTTTCCACACAGCGCTGGGCAATTTGGGCAGCGTGCTGAGCTCTCAGGCCCGCTACGAGGAGGCCAAACAGGCGCTACAGGAGGCCATCCGGTACAGGCCCAACATGGCGGACGTACACTTTAATTTGTGAGTATATCAACTAGTTGAGCACTTAGCAACCAAATCTTTAGATAGACAGCCGAGTATCGCTTAGCGGGCTACCTTTAAACTAATCAACAAGTTTCTAGAAACTGAGATTTCCTTGATTTATAAAATCTCAAGGAATTCGTCAGGATTGGACTATAAAAAGCGAAGTTATTTAGTAATGTGAGATTATTTAACTAACTTACTAACTAACTAACTAGAGGAATAAATGAAACTTTAAGAAAATGAAGCTTATGTTTAATATAAGCACTATTGGCAGAGAAATCGAAATGCATTTCAGTCGAAAGATTGTTATAAGGCTCTAATTATTAGATAATTGCAACTAATTATTAACTAGTTAAATAAAGTGTTTAACTATTTGTCAGCTTTAATAAACATTGAAAAACATCAGTAATCGACGAAGAATGAAAAATTGTTGTACACTTGTATTCTTTAGATATTTTGTTGCCAAACCTTGTTAGCTAGTGTTATTAGCATGGATGTTTGCCGTTAGATGAGCTGCTGTCCCGCATGACATGGGACACACAACGCTTTAGCACGCTTCAAGTGCTCGGATAAATGGCAGCCTGTTTTCATCTTTTTTCCTCATCGTTTTTTTTTTTTTTTTTTTTTGACTGCACGCAGCCATTTTCATTATCTGTGTCTGTGTTTTTGGCCTGTAGCTGGTATGCGCATTTAGTGGGACCATTTTGATGCTCAAGGCTGGCTGTCGAGCGCTGCAGCTAGACACTGTTATGGCCGTAATGCAGCCGGGATGGCCGGGATGGAGCACAATGCCCAACAAGCTGTCAAATGAAGCCCATTTTGTTGTATTCCGCAGGCTCTTGCCGGCATCCAAAAGAGTATTTACGCAGCCCCAGCGGGAGCAGGGAGCGGGGTTGAGAAAATTCCCCTTCTTTTTTTTATATATACGCCTTTTGCAGAACTATGCGCATTTCGTGCTGCTCACTTTTTCATTGCATACTTTTCCCGGCGCTCGACTCAACAAAAGTCCTTCACGTTTCACACTCTAGCCTCCAGGAAGGAGCTCTGTCTTTTTGTCAACCCTCAACCCTCCCGCCAAAGCAGCCCAACCCCATTCGTCTGTCAACGTCTGACAAAGTCTGTAAGCGTGCTGCTTTCTCTGTTGTCGGTTCGCATTGCATTTTCACTCATTGCGCATATTTCGCAGCGATGAGATGCGACGCGACGCGACGAGACAGCAAGAAAAAGCCAACAGCAACAACTGCAGCAACAACCAAAAAAATTCTATGTCATGCAAAAACAACAAGCAACAACAGCAACAACAAGTGTTTTAGTTGCTGCAACTAGAAATAAACACGGCAGAAAGTTACATTTGCAAGCTGCACGACTGCGAGATACCCATTGTTGTTCAAACCTTAAACAGCAGACTGATAAACATTTGCCACTAAACCTTTTTGAGTTGTTTCGATGCAAGTTTTAAGCTTTAACAATTTTAATAGCTACAGTGAACGCTCCTTAATATAAACTGTAAATTTCTATGAATTTAATATTCTTTAGGCTTAACATGTTTACTTTTAAAATATAGAATCTATATAAAAGGCTGTGAATTCATGCCAAATTAGCATGTTTTGGCCTTTTATATATCAAAAAGCCTTTTGCTCGAAGACAGCAATAAAAGGGGTATAACCCATAGCTCCATTCCGCCTTACAGGGTATTGAAAGTGGGAGGGCGTATAAAAACTGCACGCGGAGTTGTGCTTTGAATATTCAGTGCGTCATTTAGTATGCTCGCTGTGTTTTTTTTACCTTTTTTCTTTTTGGGTTTTTTTATTTGCCGCCTGCGACTCCTGTCGAGTGCCGCAAGCGTTGCTGCCGGAGCCTTGTTGCATGCCAGATTATTGCATGCGATTTTGGCGGCTAAGCCGCTCGCCCCCCTCCTCCTTTCTCTTTGAACAGCGGGCTGCGCTGTTTAATGTCAAAGTACTCAAAAGTCAATGGTTCAGAATCGGGTCACATTGCTATGGCTGCTGTCATATCCTGGCTCTCCCGCTGAACAAAGAATACGTGTATTAGCCCCGGGCGCCGAAACCCTTCAATGTCCAAGAACATTAAATAACAACAACAACAAGAAGGGGGGGCAACAGAAGCGAGAGCAACCACAAACGGCACGCAGGAAGCAACCGCGTGACATGTTTGCCCCACGCTAATCGAAAATCAATGTTGTCAGCAGCACAAGGCTGTCCCTCCAGGGGGGGAGAGTGTGTGTGTGTAGACGGGCGGGCGGGGGAGGGGTTGTAGATGCTATTTCCTGTTTCGCGCTCAAAGGATAAACAGCTGTTTGCACATACTATATTATTTACTGCGATCAAGCCATCAATAGCAAATGCTAGCGGCATTCGTTTTCGTTTGCTTGACTGATTACCGCACCCCCCTCGAACCCCACAACCCACCTACACGACCTCACCCCTCGCCCCTTGAATATTCTGTACTCTGTCATGGAGCTGCTCTTGTACCATGCAAGGACAAGCCCCATCCATCTATTCAGACAGACGTTTGCAGCTGCTGCTGTGAGAAAAAAAAAAGCATGCGAATTTCTTAATATTACCTGTATTTGCCGAGCATAAGGCGTGGCAGGTGGGCTGAAGTTGGGAGGTATACATATATGTATATATATTTATACAAGGACATCCCGTTGCGCGCTATGCAACCAAACACCAAACAGCGATACCTGAAATCATCGAATCGTATAATTTGATTTCTTATACACTTGCCGCGTGTATTAGAATTTGGATGCGAAATTTATCATTGCGAGAGCTGCGCAAAGGTATTCACATGTATCTAAACAGTAAATGGATTATTATAGTCGTGTGTGGGAATTAAGGTCTCAGTTATGAGATATATATCGAAGGTCGCCGGTTCGAATCAGTATATTGTAGAGGAGCCATAGAAATTATTGGTGAGGAGAAAAGAAATACTTCAACCAGACGCAGCAATGAACAGCTCCTAGATCCTTTCTTTTGCAATATTATTGCATTTATTTTTATGTCTCCCCTGCCTTAAGACCCAACTGCATTTGTTGGCCTAACTAATTAGATAAATCTGAGCAATCTCAAGTATGGCTCAGTCTGGCCGACTTCGTCTTTAGAACTCGTTGCGCCTTTCACTTGACGCGTTGACTGTCAAATACTTGACAGATTTCTAGGCGCCGTCAAGTGGCCGCCGCCTGCCGCAGGGCGCTCTAATTAGATCTCGAGTTGGGGGCAGAAGTACGCGACAAGTTCAGCCGGCGTCAATTATGTAATGGCAACGCTTTCCCTTTCGTTTTCCCTTTCTGATGCGCTCTCTCTTTCATCCACTTGCAGGGGCATACTGCATCAGAATCAACAGGACTACAAGTCAGCCGTTGAGTGCTTTCAGCGCGCCATCAAATTTCGGCCAAGCCTGGCAGGTGAGTGATTTACTTGAATAGGCATTGGGTATTCAAAACTATTCTATAACTTTAAATATACTCATAAACTTTAAACTTTACTCATAAACTTAAATAACTTCCACTGGCCACAGTAGAATAAATAAACTATACGTAATCTTTAAGAAGCTAAACTACTCTATCTATATACTCTAAATACTCAATGTAGAATACATGTATACTCCAAGTACTACATACAAAAACTTGACTTAGTCTTACTTCTCAATGCATAACGACTCAAACCAAACAAACTATTCTATATATAGACACTTAGTCGAACTTCTTTATACTGATGCATTAACAACTCTCTTACTATAGTGGCCTACCTCAACCTGGGCATATCATTTATTGCGCTGGGCAAGCGTCAGCAAGCCATCGAGATACTGCAAGTGGGCGCCACGCTGGAGGGTGCAACGGTACGCGATCGCAGCGCACACGACCAGGCCAGAAGCTCAGCGTATCTGCAGTTGGGCGCACTTTACGTGGAGCAGGGCAAGCTACAGCGCGCACTGGCCGTCTACCGTGAGGCACTGTCCTCGCTGCCGGCGCTGCTGCAGCAACGCGAGGTGCTGTATCAGCGCATTGGCGATGTCTTTGGGCGCCTGCAGCAATGGGACGAGGCGGAACGGCATCATCGCGCCGCACTGGAGCTGCAGCCCAATCAGGTGGCGGCGCATCTTAGCTACGGCATAACGCTGGCCAGAAATGTAGGTAAAAAGGCTGTTTGCCAGTTGATGGTATTCATTTAGCTTTCTTTTCTCTCTCTGTAGAGCAGTCGCGCCTCGGAGGCGGAGATGTGGTTCAAGCGCGCGCTGAAACTGGCGCCGGAACAGGCCAGCGTTTATCACCATTATGGTGGGTAGTTCGACATGGTTCCTTATTTATTTATAGCTTACATTGGTTTTTTTTGTTTTTCTTGCTACTTTAGCTGAGTTTCTGGCGCTGCAGTCGCGACATCACGAGTCCGCCGTCTATCATCGACGCGCTGCGGAGCTGGCGCCCACGGACTATGCTCTAGTTGTGGCAGCGGCCACCTCACTCCGCCTGCTCGATCGCAAAGTCGAGGCGGAGCTGTGGTATCGCAAGGTGAGCAAGGAATCTATTCTACGAACCCGAATTGAATTTAATAGATCTTTTATTTTCTTGACTCCTCCCTCCAGGCTGTCGCCCTGCGTCCGGATGATGCACACGCTCACACGAATCTGGGTGCGATATTACATCTGCTGGGTCGGACGAATCATGCGGCGGCTAGTTATAAGGCGGCGCTGCGACTGCAGCCGGGAGATGCCATAACGCTCGGCAATCTGGCCAAGTTGGGCGTGACGAATGTTTAGTGGATGCCAGACAGAGATCGCGAGAGATGATAGCACAACAGTTATTTTTATATATGCGCAGCAGGCCGGCTACAGCCGTTAGATAACTCTACAGAATTTATACGAAGGACTTGGATACATATATAGATATATATATATTATGTATATCATTTAGCAGCAGCAGAAGGATCAGCATGTAAATAACCCAAGAGCGGCGACCAAAGAAAGTCAAAAACAAAAAATCGCAAAAGAGAATTTAAGTGGTTCGATGAACTAGAGGGTATGCAGCAGTCGAGACAGAGAGAACAATAATTAAACTACCTAAATGTTAAGTAAAATTCGAAAATTCGTATATCGAAAGCCGGTAACCGGAAAGCAGGTGCTGTACAGTGAATATAGCCGTAGCAAACTATCAAAGCAAGTCTATCGAAATATCGATAGGCCGATAAAAACAGTATCGAAAAAACAAAATATTAATACATTGATCGTTTAATGTCGATATATCGATTACAAAATAGTGTCGATTACAAAATAATGTTAGATCGATTACAGCATTGATATCGATAACACGAGATATCGACCTTTTGTCAAATTTATGTGCTTAATATGAATGTAAATTATTGTAAATATGCAAAACAAAATATGAAAACAAACTCAAAATGATATATTATTACGATTATCGACTATATATATATATATGTATATGTATGACTGTATATGGACTATGCCTAAAACATTGTGGTGGCTTCTGGACGAGCCGAGCGGCTCGCAATTCGTTTTTTTGCGTTATGTGTACATTTTAGTTAAGCGAATACAGAATATGAATGTAAAAAAACAAATACAAAATACAAATGTCAAAGGAAAGTAAGTATGTATATGGGGACAAGGAACAAGACGAAGCATACATATATAATTAAAGAGAAAAACCTATTTGAAAAACATAAACAACAAAACTGTCGCATTTTCAATAAAGCTCGCGCTGCTTAAAGCTGTTTGCTTAAGCGATAAGCAGCGCTTGGGCCATGATATGCCCGATGAGGCGCGTCCGCCCCCTTCCATCCACATTGAACCCATAATTGTGACCACTTTGGCCAAAGCACCACTTACCCAGGCAGCGCGTCAACTATACCCAAGGCAATGGAAATATTTTCAGTGCTTAACGGCTTAAAATGCCACCCAACCGCCCGTCCAACTTCCCAAGCCCAGCCAAGGATCCACCCAAGTACAAACACAATCAGTGTCAAAATTTTTTGGACAGAGAGTCGAAGTCGAAGACGAAGGCGAAGACGTTGCTGCAGCTGGCGCTGGAGCATTCGAGAGACTTAAGCCTCAGCCTCGGCAACCACAACAAGAAATAAAGCGTTTTGTGTCTTATGCCAGCTAAATCGCAGGATTATGAATTACAATATACTTGACTGCCAGGACAACTGGCTGCCAGGACCAAAAATCCCACCAGCTCTCCGCTCTTGCAGTCATAATATTGCCACAGCTAATGCAGCCGGCTAAATGGCTGCTGCTGCTGGCTTGCCAACTGCGGCTAAGGGCAGGCTTTCGAAGGGGCCACGAGATGCTGCAAAACGATAAAGGTGATGACTTTTGACATGCAAAGGCAGCGCGCGTCTGCAGTTGCCGGCAGCGCCAATTGGTTTGGCAAGTCAAGTGGCGGCTTGTTTGTTGCTGCTGCGGCGGCTGCCACTGGCTACGTGCACAAGAGCGCAGCTCCGTGCCGTATAAATGAATGTATCAGTCAGTCAGTCAGCCGGACAGTCAGTCAGTCAGTCAGTCAGTCAGTCAGTCATAACCCGAGCTCATGCTCCGTTTGCGCGCGCTGAAACGGTGTCATGCCACACTATGCCACATCATCTCTGCTTTGAAGGCGCCTCGCGTGGCAACCACTTTGTTGCAGCAACAGCAGCAGCAGCAGAAGCGGCAGCGGCAGCTGAAGTTGAAGCAGCATTGGCCACTAAATGTGCTCGCTAGTTGCCTGCCCGAGTGCTGCACACTAATTGCAGACGTCTGTCTGTTGCAGGCGCAGTTTCAGCCAAATAGTGCTGGCAATTTAGCCTTCTTTTATGGCAGCTGAAATTTGGAGATTTTTCTGAAATTTTTCAAAAAGCATTTATCGATAGTCAGCGATCGATTTTTATCTTAGTCATTTACCACATGGTTTTAAAATTTGCTTAGAGTTAAATAATTGTTATTTTTCGATAGTGAGTTATCGATATTTATCGAAACTGGTATTGTTCGTAAATAAAAGCTGATTTCTTGATTTAACGATAATTATCGATGTCTAAAAAGTAAACTAGAAACGCTATCGTCATGTTAAACACACCTAGTTTCGATTATCGATATTTTTTCTTAAGTTTTAACGTTGTCAAAACCCAAAAAGGACAACCGGAATTATGTATTAATGCCTTTTACTGTCCCAAACTGTTTAAAATGATCTTAGAAAGAAAATAGAGAGCAAATGCGTTAGATTTAAGAAAGCCATCTCGCAATAGATCCCATCGATAATTATCGATATGATTAAAACCAACTTTGAGGTCAGATTTGAGCTTACTTTCGTATATTAATAATCGATACTTATCGAAGTGCCTAGAGAGCAAACAGAGCATATAGAACATATAGAAAGATATAGCGACAGGCTTATTATTGTCTTAATAAATAACTAACTAATATTCCGTTAATTCGGTTATTAGTCAAATACTTGAAACAGCGATTTCACACGCATTCTGGCAGTCTTTTAATGTTTAAGTAAAATTTAGCTGCTTTCTTGGGCTTTAGAAGCCAATCCCAAAACTAGCTTTAAGTGCCTTTGGAAAGCTGGCAGCACTGCATCACTGCACACAACTATCTGGTCCATTGATGCGCTGGCTTTCTTACAAGTGACTCGTTAGCTTTGCGGACCGGGACTGAGAGGCTGAGGCTGAGTTGAGGGGTTTGAGGGTTTTGGTTAAGGGATTGAGGAGCGTTCAGCGCTGAGTGAGCGCGCTAATTACTGACAGCCTCAACAGAGCGAGAACGAGAACGAGAACGAGCACGGGCGCGGATTTATGACAACGTCAACGTCAACATCGCTTCGCTGGCCACTCAGCCGGCGGTTTGGGTCAAATAGCCCCTTACACGCTGAGTCTAAAGTGGGTGCTGGTCGGTGGCTTTGTCTGAGTGAATACTTGAAAATCTCTAGACAACGAGTGGGGCGACTTGGTCTTTGTTTTAGAAGCGAAGCTAGCCCCACATCTGGACACAGCTGCCAAAAGCAGACCTCAGATGCAACTAATTCGAACTAATTATGGGCCCTTGTTACTTTAACAAACGACAGGATACCAAAAAACAAAACCAACAAAAAAATAATGTTTGATGTATACACATGGACACACCTACACATATACCATACGCCAGTCAGTCGAATGCTTGCTAGTTTTATACCCTGAAGTTATAGAAAGTTAATAAACGGGGTATACTGGCAGCTGAAGGCAAATACGATCCCAGAAAGTATTTATATTCTTGATCAGAACAACCAGCTGAGGCGATCCGAAAACTGGGAAAACTTCCGAAAACTGGGAAGATTCAATTTTATAATGAAGAGCCGTTCGCTTTAAAATATTAACACTTTTGAATACCATATTTAAGTCCTAAAACATTCTTCTTAAAGAAAGAAACTGAAACATTTATAACGATAGCTGTTCGCTGAGTTTAGGGTATCTCACAGTCGTACATCCCCGACTACAGCACTCTTAGTTGTTTTATGTTTTAATTGTGGCTTACGTTTGATTTGACCAAGGGGCATACAACGGCCATGACAGGCATAAAAACAAAAGCAAACATGCTGGTATATGCAACACATAATTACACACGCACACACACACAGAGAGAGAGACACACACACACACACCGACAGAGTCCACTTTTATTTACAAGTGTGTGCTGGCAAATCCAAAATCATTTGTTATTTGCACATTTACCAAGGGCAGAGTAAAACTTTAGCCGGACTCTAGCACTTAAATCGCTTTTGATGAGGGTCACATCAAATGCTCCCGCCTGACCGTTTCAGGCATGTATGTGTGTGTGTGTGTGTATGTGGGGGTGTGTGTGTGTGTCGGTGTGTGTGTGGGTGTGTCTGTCTGTGTGTGTATGTGTATTGAGAGTTGGCCAAAAAGAAATGAGCCAATTAGTCGGCTATGTTGCTGCAGTTGCATGTTGCAATTGCTGCTACTTGCCACTTGCCGCTGCATGTGGCACTTGTGTCAATGCCATTTTCGTACGCGCTCTTGACAGCCAGCCAGGCAGCCAGGCGGCCCAAACGTGACAACGTCAACACTTTTGCATTCGCATAATAATCATATTGCGAATATAATGGCGTGAAACAGCAACAACAATAACAACAACAACAGCAGCAGCAGTAAAAAATGCCTGACAGTTGACAGTCGCAGCTGAAGCAGCAGCAGCAGCAGCAGACGCTAGCGATGTCAGACGCTGGCAACAACGTTCTTGTTATTATACCCTGTAAAAACATGTGGCAAAAGCAGCTTACACATATCTGTGCCAATATGTAACAGGCAAATGTAGATCCCTTTTGAAGTATGTATTAAATTATTGGTTAATATGCAGCTTTGCGTGGTTCAAGTTTCTTTTCTTTAAGGTTTTAGGGTTTTAATCTAAGTTTGAAGTCCAACGAAAACTGAAAACCTTGTTTAGAGGATATCTTCAGGTCCATCACTCACAACTAAGTTCTTTTTATATGCTTTTTTTGCTTTGCTTATCTCATTGTGTAATTGCACAAAAATAAACTGGCTGCTGCTTGTTGTTGTTGTTGTTGCTGCTGCTGCTGCATCTCTTGCGCCAAATTTTCAGAATCTGTTGCATAATTTTCGGGCTGTTTTTTTTTTTTTTTGCCTTTCGACTGTCGCTGGCGCGTGTTCAAGTGTTGACAACGCCAGCAAAGAGCAGAGCCGAGCCGAGCGACAATTGCAATTGCAGCAGCAATTTATGGCGTGCAACTGGAGAGAAGACGAAGAAGAAGAAGAAGCAGCAGCAGAAGAGGCAGACGCCTCCGACTTGATGTATTTGCACATCTCCAGGCAACAGACAGCAGCAGACAACAACGCAGCTCGCTTAATAATATGCAAATTTCATGTGTAGTTTTGTAATTTCAACAATTACAAATCGCACAAGCTATATAAATATATATATGTATATATATATATATATAGGATGCATATGTGCCAGCTGGCCGATCTGGTTTAATTAAAGGCTGCCAGTTGCTGAAAATGATTTTTCTATGCCAGCGGCTTGTGTGGACGCACAATTAAAAATCAAAATGCCAAATTACACTTATACTACATGCAGCAAATTACACACACAAAACACACACTTAGACACACACACACACACACACACTCGCACACCCAGCAGCTCTCCACACATAGAGACATCAGTAAACTAAGCTGACAGTAAAAAGTCCGTCCAAGCGTGTAATTAGAAATTATATCCAATTGCCCTGCGGCCACTCGAGCAACCGAACGGCGACCAGACCCTTCCCATTCCCTTTCCCCTTCCTCTCCTCTAGCTTCAGCCACTGTTGCTTCAGTTCCTCCTCCTCAACTTGATTTTTGGTTTTTCGAGACAGCCACAATGCCTGTGGATTCAATGTGCATGTGCTGGCATTTGTGTGTGCCACACAGGATACTGCACTAAGAAAAATGAATAGGGATTTGTAATTAAAACATTAATTGAAGTAGTTTTTTAAGCCCAAAATTCTTTGTCGTAATTTCTTTATGCAAGAATTTTTAATTTGAGGGACTTTTTTAAAGATAAAATTTATTATTTTCATATATATTTTAAGCCTAAAATACGTAAATACGATTTTAGTATTCAATCTAGGCGATGTCTTGCTTTGAGAACGTTTTATGCTTATTTTAATCAGAAAATGTCATTCTCTATTACACTAGACTCAAGCACGATTTATATATAGAGTGTATACTTTTGCCTATGACTGTAAAGCTTAACTTTCACATTCAATGCAATTCTTACTGATTTTAAGTATCTATCCTAAATGCAATTTACTTGTAGAGTTGGGCTTAGTATTATTCTGTCAGTGTATTGCTGCTGCAAAATGTATTTGAACTGCAGCGGCAGCAGTCTTTCCGGTCTTGGCCGACCGCCTAGGCCCAGATATCGCAGATGGGCAATCGGCGGCGGCGACGGCGTTGGCAACCCTTTGGCAGCTGCCAAATTGTCTCTTGTGGTTGTCACACACTGCGTATTAGTAATGCGCCATACGCAGCTTTGCCGGCTTTCTCTCTCGGCTCGCATTTGCCGCTGCTGCTGGGTGTTGTGTGTCAAGTGTCAACGTCTCTCTGTCTGTGTCGCGCGTGTGTGTGTGAGTGTGTGTGTGTTTTCAATTACAAAATGTCAGACAAGTTGAAAATTAAATTCACAGTGTTATATCGATTTTTAGTTGTGCCCACCCCGCTTTGCACTTTATTTAAGTTTGCGCAAAAACTTTACTAAATGCTTCGAGCAGGTAAAGAGGCGTCTCATAACAAGCTAACAGCTCCCCCAACTCACCTCACCCCCTCCCCACAAAGTTGGAGACATTTTGGCAGCTTTTGTGCCAGGCAGAGACTCCACTCACACAAATACACACACATATATGCATGGAGGCGCCTGCAGTTAGTCGCAAAAGCCACTTTACAAACAAGCTGCAAAATGTGCAAAGGTCGCTTTTAACCCAGCAAAAGCTACTTAATAGGCGAAGGAACCTTGATTTCTCCGAGCATTTTGGGCAGGGCACAAACAAGAGCAACCACAAGAAGAAGTAAAAGTCTGAAGCTAAACAAGTCGAGGCGTTGCACACTCAAACTTCTCTACAGCGCTATTTTCAGAAGAAAACTAGCCGAAAACTAGAAGGAAGAGCTATATTCGGCACGCCGGACATTAAATTCCCTAGAAAATATATGACTTACGCTTTGGATGGATTCATTTGTCAGTTTATTGAAGATATCTTGTCAGAATATTAATGTTGCCACACAAAATATCATTTTTCGAATGGTTTTTCCTATGAAACTATAACTATGCGATCTATGTCAGATCTATGTTGAAAGATCGTTAATGTTTGTTTAACAATTCTTGATTAGCAAAAAAGTATTCCCATCGTGAACCTATATATAATTCCAATGGTAACTACGTGATATAGTTACAATCAGACCAATTCCTAAATATACCCCTCCTGCCAGAAAGTCGGATCTATGTCAAGTGTCATCTAGATAGACAGATTTAAAACAGAGACGACTTTGCATAGAATATCGAATCAGCTTTATATACCGATCAGATATATATAAATAAAAGTATATAGATACCCTTAATGGAAACTAAAATAAAATGGTTTAAAAAAATACAAATATTCAATCTTTTTAATTTAGTTTAATGCTTTATAGATAGATGCATATATCGATTGTCTGGCATCTTTCTCTCTCTCTCTCTCTCTCTCTTTGTCTCTCTTTTATCTCTCTCTTGATCAGACAAATAAGTGAACGCATTTGTGATTCTTATGAAATTCCCCTTGTTAAGTGCCCACACTTGCTGGCAAGCACTTGACCAGATGATACATATGAATTCTGTAACCCGAAAGCCGCTTAAAATTGTCACAGCGTAACGTCTTGAGCTGCAGCTGGGGCAACACATTAGCACAGCAACAATGCAGGACGAACAATCCTGGCAGAGTCCCTGACAATGCGAAAGCTACAGACGTCACAGGATTTTAAGTGCCGCGCTGCAGACTGCGGGGATTTCGGGGGCTGCATCTTTGGACAGGGTGCACAAAACAAAGGCAACAACATCCTCAGCAGCAGCAGTCAAGAGACAATGATCTGAGCATTGGAGTTGTGGCATGTGTATGTTTATATACTGAACCCCTGACAAATGGATAAGAAGGGTATATTGGCTGTATGCATGATAGGACGGTAGACCAAGTCGACTTCGCCAAGGTTAGTTAGATATTTATAACGAATTTATATTTTTTGTCGATATCTCCTACAATTTTCTTAATATCGATACATATCGATATATATTTAAGCATAGCTTGATCTCGAGTTCTACAAAAGCTAGTTAATTGAAAACTTAATGAAATATTCATCCAACCAAACGCAGAAAGGCTCACACCGAAGTTACTCAAGAAATCTTTTCCCATGCATAGAAGAAGAAGCACAACTCCTGCTCCGCTTTGGTGCCAGGGTATCTACTAGTCGGGCACTCCCGATAAGAACGCCCTTCGTTGTTTTTTCTTTTGTTGGGGAAGTTATAAGCACCAAAAAAAAAATGTTAGCGACTCCCTTTGTCTTTTCCTCCCCCCTCTCCCCTTCTCTTTGGCACCCTGTCTTTCTCAGTGTTTTGGAACATTTTCAACTTTATGGCATTTTATTATTTTTTATGATTGTTTACAAGACAAGCGGCTTTTAGGCATGGCCAAAAGGGTTGGCCGGAGGGGGGATCGGGGGCATCGGTGGCGCTGGGCATGCAGTGTCGGGGCACATGTTAAAACAAAGTGCTTTTGTTTGGTGACATCAAGTTAAGTACCTGCCCCGAGAACCAACTCGAACCAAGTTGCATGAAAACAAACACTCAGCCAGAGGGAGGGATGGGGGCAAAAGGAGCGAGCTTGAAGTGTGTGCTTCAGTGTGTGTGTGTGTGTGTGTGTGTGTGTGTGTGTGTGTGTATTTCTTGATGCTTGACGTGACTCGAGTTCGTTTTGCATTTGAAATTTGCATTTTTAATGAAAAACGGTTTTAATTGCATGAAATTGTTTGACTTTGTTAAACAGAGAACTCAAGGGGTTGGCGGCCCTCGATCAGGGAGGGGGTTCAGTTGGAGACCTGTCTCGTGATGTGCCGCAAATAAATTCAAGTAAAAGCAGCTTCTATTTGCACGCCACACTGACTATCAACAGGAAACGGATGCAACACTTGGCAGCGCTGCCAACCGCACGCAGCACGCAGCAGGCAGCGCTGCCGAGCGCGAGCAGCGCACCAAAATGATACCCAGACACGATGTGGCACAAAAATTTGCTGCTGCCCCCAAAAACTAGCAACAAACAAACAGAGCAGGAGGCAGCAGGCAGGGCGGGGAGTGGGCGAGGGGCCTGGGCCATGGGGCACAAACAGACAGACAAACAAAATTGGAAGCGTATTTTTGGGGAGGGGCAGCGGCAACTGGACGCCAACTGATAGCAAATATGTTCTCAAGTACTTTTTTCGACGCAGGGGGGTGGGGGCAACATTTTTAAGCTAGCGACAAAACTTTTACCTCGACAGCCGAAGTCCGGAGTTGGCAGCGACAGTCGGAAACGCCGCAGCCAATGACTCGACTTTGACTTGCGCTAAGCTGCTTAAATCTTTCATGTAAACTTTTACCGCCCCTCCCCTCCCCCCTCTCCCATCCCAGTGGCAGCCCTAACAGCAACCACTTATTGCGAGAGCTCGATCTTTGCTGTGCCACAGCGCTCATCTTTAATGAAGTCGCACCCGTTTTTGTTTTAGTCTCAAATGTTTGACAGTATTTTAGGTTTTCTTCTTTTTGGTATACACTGTTCGCATGGAAAATGGGTAACAAAGGAGTTTAACAGGCAGACATGGGCATCTTCGGCCCCAGAATTTAAGTATATATGAGTTTTGGAATAGGGCACATCCCCCCTTGCCCCTTTGTCTATCAATTTTTCCGATTAAATATTAGTTTTCCCTATAATCGATAAATATCGATCTTAAAATCAGATTGTTTTAAGCATATTTCGCAGTTTTTATCAGCTAGAGGCACCAAGTTTCTATTTTAAATGCCTTTATGTCTTACCTAAATCAAGTATCGTTTACTTTACGCAAACCTCCCCTCACTTCAAGTTACAGAGTATCTGCTTGTCGCGCTGTAAAGCCATTTTTTTGAAATATTTTTTGCAGCTCTTTGCTCATCTTTGCCCTGGCATTTTATTTAGCAAACCTACAACAAATATTTTTCAACAACTTTCGCCAACTGTTGCGCAAGCAGCTAACTCTGCTGTCGGCCTGGGCAGGGATAAGGGGTAAGGGGGTGAGGGGTAAGGAGCTGCCAGCTGCTGCTTCTTGCGTGATAAAAGCACAAATTTTCACAAATTTTGGCTTTGCTGCCTTTGCCGCCTGGCTGCCACGAGAAGTCAGCGAGAGATAAATGCACTTAACTGTTTAGCCGAACGCCAAAACGCACGCAATTCGCTCGGCGTTGCCACCCATTTGCGAATTCAGTGTGATGAACAGTGTTGAACAGTCCCAAAAAAATTGAATCAGCTCTTGTTTGGCGTTTCTTAGAAAACATAAACATTATAAATGGCTTAAAAGGGTCTTAATTAGTTCAGAAAAGGCATTTTTTATTTATCATTAAGTTGTTATTTTTATACCCCTGTAGAAGGTATCCAAATATTTACGTGAAATGTAAAACGCCTAAGAGAAGACATCTCTGACTCTATAATATATATCAAGTATTCTTGATCAGTATCAACAGACGAGTTGATATAGCCAAGTCCGTCAGTCTGTCCGTCCGTCTGTTCGCTTCTGTGGGAACTTGTCTCTGAGTTTTAAGGTTTGAAACTTTGCATAGGTCCGTCTTTCTGTTGTACATCGAATAACCATATCATATAGCTGCCATAGAAACGATCGGTCGAAAAGTAGGTTCTTGTATGAAAGATATCTTGACCATGCTCGGCATTTGTAAGTTTCCCTATGCTCCTTATATATACGCAAAAGATCATTAGAACCGGATAACTATATCATATAAGAAAAGTAGGTTCATCTATGGCAAAATATTCTGTTTTCATAGTTATTTTCCTTACAACATACCACAATGAGTGATAATACCAGTGAATGGGAGAGCATTTTCTTTTCGAGCAAGTCAAGTATACTTAATTGTATTCATGGCCACTTGGCTTTCTTCTTCTTCTTGAAAAGGACTTTGGCATTGTAATTTTTATTTGTGAGACGCTGTCAGGCTTTGTTGTGCAGCCGAATAATGAGTTGATCATTTGGCGAGGAGCCGGCGATAAATCTAGCTCATGTGCCGGTAACGAGCGCATTTGCATATAATTAAGCGGGCTCGCCAGGGCCAAGTTAATGCCACCTGTCAGACGACCCCATTTGATGTGGGTCAACTGGGCGCGAATTAAGTAATTGTAAACTTTATGCGGCAAGCCGCAACAGGCCAGTTGCATGCTACGTTTGAGGGGTGTGGGCAAATTACTTCATTAGGCGACGGGCAGTATCTTTGTTTGGCTTGCAAATAAATGACACTTGTAATCAAATTGGACGTGCAACATTACAAAACGATATCGCAACAGCTTCCAGCCAAGCACTTGGAGCCAGAAACCGAACCCGAACCCGAGCCCGATACGGCAAACAGCAAACGGATGTTGCAGCCACGCTCGAGAGGCAGTTGGCACATTTGCTGCTGCTCCTGATGCTGCCCCTGCTGCATCTGGCAAGCGGCCAGCCAAGTCTTGAACTTTCCGGCAATTCCTTCTTCTGCTGTTGCAGTTGCCTCTGCTGCCGCTGCTGCTGCTGCTGCTGCTGTGGCGCAATAAAACTAAAACGAATTGAAAATTAAATACAAAATTTATAGCGTTCGCGCGGGCTCTTGTCACGCAGCAGCCGAAGCAACAGCAGCAGCGGGACAAACAACCAACTGCCAACTAACCAAGTACCAGACGCAGCCCCCCCCCCCCTCCCCCATCCTTCCTCGACACACCCAAACATGTCCCCCACAGCAGAAGTACCAACAGACCCGCATTTGTAGGATTGGCGACTGGACGTTCAGGACGAGCAGCTACGACACATTTCGCTAGTCTATCGCAGCTGCTTTCGTTGTTGTTGTTTTAGTTGCCATACCCTGAAAATAAGTAAAAAGGGTATACTGTTACAGGGGAAAGCATATATAACCCTATTAGCTGCCCTTATGCCCATCTGTTCATCTATATAAACGGAAAATATAAGACAGATTTGAATTTTCAAATATATATTTTCTTTTTATATACTGAAGGCTGTCAACATTTGTTTTTGCAGTATTTTCACACATATCCACAATATCGATAAATATCGATTTTAAGACATGATTTGTTGAGCATACCTCGAGAACTATAAGAGATAGATACCTAGAATTTGGTATGTAGTTTCTCATTTAATATATACAGATTGACAAACTTTCCGTATGATAGATGGATGGTTTCCCAATTCACACATTATCCACAGCTTGTGGGGGAAGAAGAAACAAAAGAAGCCAAACAGCTCGGCACGAGCTCGTATGTACAGAAGGAACTTGAAATAATTGAAACAGCAGCTCGTCGTTGTGTTCAGGATATCTCATAGTCGGGCACTCCCGACTAAAATCATGCGACTTGTTTTTGTTGTTGCTGTTGCTCGCAATAAGTGAAAATTTGTTGTACGTTGCACATAAATTTCGTGCTGCAAGCAACAAACGACGAATGGCAAGGTTGACTAAGGGGTGTAAAGGGGAGTATAGGGTGTGTAGGAAGGGAAGGGAAGGGGGCAGCGGCAGCTGTATTGGATCGCGGGGACGCGGCTGCTTCAGCAAATTAATATTTATTTGCAAAGGGAAGGGAAGGGAACTCGACGGTCTGCTAATTACAAAAGTCGAATGCAGTCATTACACGAGCGATTAAGTTTTTGTCGTGTGCTTTTTTGAAGCGATTTTGCTTCTTCTTTCTTTTTTTTGTAGTCGTGCATTTGTTGTTGTTGTTGCTGGCTAAAACTCGACATAAAATTTAATGGGGCACTAAAGTGCAAATATTTCAATTTGCAGCAAAATTACTAGAACAGTGTGAAATGTTGTTCGTTTTTTTTTTTTTTTTGAAGAGCTAGCCCATTTTCGAGGGAATGTTTAAAAATGCAATATGGCATTTGAAATAACATGTAGTTCACGAAAACATCTTCGAAAATAGCACAGTAAATATGAAAAAGTTTGATCGAAAATGGAATCTTATATTTTGGGTTATTTTGCGAAGAAAAAGAAACAGATTGGAATCTCTTTAAAGACCTTAATATTCGACTGATTGTTGTTTTGGAATATTGCAAGCCCATTTTTGGGTAACATTTTCACATGAATTTTGACTAAGAATAATATTGCCAGATGACTTAAAACATAAAACTTCATCAAAAAAACCAAAGAATCGATGATTTAGAGCGCGAAACATCATGAATTTGTGCAAAGTTATTCGAAATTAAGTTTGAGGCTAATCGGATGGTTAACAAAAAAGTTTTATACAACATTTTTCTCGGACCTACGGTTGGAATTTACCAAAACCCCGTCTTAACATCTTATAGTAGCCGAGGTCATGTTTTTTCGCATACGAAAACTAAGTTTTCTATGGTTCAAACTTACGACAGCAATAAAATATAGACTATATAGTATAATTCGATCGGGTTGATGTTGACATATGCACAGCATTAAAAATCTGCTTTCATTTGGAAAGTTTTACTGGGAATTTAGATTACATAGGTGCAGCCAGAGAATGTGAGGTCTAAATCAACTCGTCTCACATTAGGGAATGCGAGGGCTTGTACTAACTGGCATTGCAGCACGCATTTAACAAAGTGGCTTATGAGCCGTTTTGGCCCAAAGGAATTTCGAGTTTCTGGACAATTTTTGCTCCGTCTTGCGATTATAAAAACATTTGCCACAGCTGATATCCCTCGAATTGATGGCTGGACAGCAACAGCAGCAGCAGCAGCAGCAGCCTCTGCCCGCCTACAAATGCGATGAAATTTACTTGAGCAGGGCCCAAAAGCAACAGCAATAGCAGAAAAGAAGCTGAGCTGAGCGGGGGGAAGGTTGTGAGGTGGGCGTAACGCACTTACAGTTTATTGCATTTATAGAGCTGCGTGTGTGTGTGTGTGTGTGCGTGTGTGTATGTGTGGATAAGTAAGTCGCACACACACACATTGTATACAGAGTATCCTAGCGAATGGCATTTCACGTAGCACGTGTGCTGCTGGGCACCCAGAGGGACACCATTTGGTAATGAGATTTAGAAATAAAATCTACAAAGATGTTTGCACGAGCTGTTGACGTTGCCGTTCCAATTCCAAGCACCTTCCCTCCCTCCCCTCCCCCTCCTTGCTTGTGTGCGAATCTGTGCGCTGTCCATTTGTTTTCTACTACTGTCCATTAGTAACAGATGCTACTGCCACTACCAGAGCCAGACTCTAGCTCCAGCCAGGTGCCAGTGCCGGGACCCTGAGCAAGTGCCAGTGCCCACATTCAAATGTCATACATGCACGCTGCCGTCTTTAATATGTACATATTCCGCACACAATATATGCACGTATATGGCGTATGTATATATAGGAATATGGGAAACTAAATACATGTCGCAAGCTATATGCTCTTCAAAAGAGCTCTAATTGACTGAATCCACGCTTTGGATTGGAGGTGAATGGGAAGGAATACCTTAGTTTTGACTGAAATATAATCTTTTCTTGCATTCAGATTTTTGGTAAGTCGCTTGATTGAAAAAGCTGTCCGAATTCCAATACTTAAAAGTTATCGTTATCGTTTATCGCGTTGTGCTTTGTCATCTCTAACTTCTTTTTATGCGTATGCGGCCATAGTTATAATTGATTTCTGATTTATTTAAAGCAGTTTTCATTTGTGGGCAATAGTTTGAGAGAGACGTGGAATGTTTTATGACCAATGCAATGTTTATCGGGAATAAATATTGTACCAGTTTTCGATAACACGCTTACAGCTTTGCATTTTTTTTTATCGATTATACGCATAAACAATATTTAAATACATAATTTAAGTAATAATATAAAATAATAAACCAATATTTCACTTACCATGTTCGCACCAAAATTTGACTTCCTGAAATTACAAATTAAAATTTTAAAATTAGAAAAGGAAGTTTCAAGCTTTGAATTTAACATTCTGAGATTAATAAAAATCTTTTATTTTTGTTTTTTATAGTTATAGTTATTAAAATATATATATTTATTATTATATTTAACTGAAAACTTGCCTATAGGTATAAATAAATCAAAAAATATAGTATAAATAAAAGAAGCCTCAACAGATATGACAAAAAATCAGCTTAAATGCAAGTAATTGTAAAGAAGATGACAAATAAACAAATAAAAGTAGATGTAGATGTGAGAGAATGTAGTCGATAACACAAAGAACAAGATATCTTTTGTATGCAATGGAATTTATTCGAAATTATCTTTTATCCATATTGCATTATCATACTTAACTTTCTCTTCATTTAAATACGTACAAAAAAAATACTTATACATTATGTCTGATTCAAGAAATGCTCTTTTCTCCGACCTACTCAAACAACTTCTTCCCAAAGCTAAAGGGTACACAAAATTGTCGCATTTTAGTTATTTGGTCAGCATGTTAATACGCTTTGCCGGGCTGGGCTCAATAGGATATACTATTTACTAAAAGTCTGACTGCCAGAGTGTGTGTGCGTGTGTGTGTGTGTGTGTGTGTGTGTGTGTCGGGGGGAGTTCATATTAAATAGTGCTCGGACTGGCATTAAACCGTCGTGTTCATAGTTTTCTTCACAGCCCCAACTGCTTAAATATTGTTTGATTTCTATCGCAATTTAAGCTGCCTTAAGTCCTTGGGAAAATATAAAAAAAAAAATAATAATGAATGTAGTCTGCTTCTTACAGCACACACACACACACGCACACGCACATGTAGACTTGTACGGGATACGCAGCAAATCGGCCGTATATATCATAAACACGTTTGAATTATGGCCCTAGCCGTAGAAGTTGCTCTTTTTCACGTTGACTTTTGTTGCAGCAAACAGCAGCACGAGCATTTTGCCCGACTGCCCGACGCCATAACGAGATAAATCATTTTAGACAGCGTCATTAGTTGGCTGTAATCATTTTATGCTCTGTGCAAAAAACGGAACTCGGGTATATTTAAGTTAGAATATGTAAGAGGGAAATGAATAGAACCGTTCAGATCCGCATCTACCAAAGACTAAACGCATGTGGAGCAAATCTCTCTTGATTATGAAACTCTCGAGGTGTTTGAGAATGAATGTCTAGAAGATCTTTGAGTTATCTGCTATCTACTTGAAAAATTGCTTTAAGTTAGCTTTTCAACTGTGGCAGATATTTAAAAACCGTAACACTTTTTTTAATGCATGCATCTCTCGGCATGCCAAGAAGTTCTTGAGCAGTAAGAGATGTTGTCTTTCTGTATTAATAAACTGGCTTAAAGAACTGAGCAAAGGAGCTGGGCGAGGAGCGATCAAAGTTGGAAGGGATGGCATAAGAACGTAAACTTTATATTCTATCCCACAATTACATTACTGCCAAGAGAATAAGCAAAGTTAAGCTAGAGTAGTTCGTATATTTGTAAAAGATATCAAAACGAATCGGAACTTGTTCAGTGTGAATACCCTGTAGACCGTAGAACACGTATTATCCGGGTTCGCGCGGCCCAAGCTAGCACCTATTTCAATGAAACTGTAATCAAAAGTAATTACATTTTTAAAAATATAAACGAAATGATGACTAAAGTATGTGAGCTATTTATACGCCATTTACAGAGTAACAAGCAGTCAGGTAGTTCTAACGCGGCAGCTTTTTAGCTGTTGCTGTTGTTATTGCTGGTCCGTCGATGATGTGGCTAACGCAGAATCAGCAGCAGCAGCAGCGGCAGCAGCAGAGGCTAAACACACGCACACGGCCAACTTTTGATACATTACGTATACGCCGTGTGTGTGGGTGTGTGTGTGTGCCAGCTCCAAGTTGCTAAGCTGACTGTTTTTTTTTTCGTGCTGTCATTGCCAATGGCTAAAGATGCCAGGACGAGACGGAGCGGGGCAAAGCGGGGCGATCGGGGTGGTTGTCGCTTTAATCCTGCAACCATCCCTCCTTCCCCACAGGGCTGGCTTGGGGCAGCTCCGCCGCCGGTCAAAATACGGAGGGTGGGCACTTGGGGCTTGGGGTAAATGGTAAATTTCTTTTTAATTTGAAGCATTCACTCAAAGTCATCGTCATGTTGGGGATATTATTAATGCCGGCCGAGGACGCCGGACACGTTCGACCAATGACTTATAATTTATGGCGATGGCAGCCGTCGGTTCGCATTTAATGGCGTTGGCAAAAATAAAAAAAAAAATGTACGAAAAATTGTTGGCCACAACAGCAAAGCTGACTTGCTGCTTAGTTTCAAGGTTGGCTGCTGCTGCTGCTGCTGCTGTTTGGCTCCGTTGTCTATTTGCGGCTAATGGCTTTTTAATTATATTACGCGGCGGTCGATTTCGATCCGGCGTTGACTTTGCGACCACGTGAGACGCCGTCCCGGCGAGCGGGCACCCAATAATTGCATCATTTTGTGATCTTGTTTGCCAGGCAGCCAGCCATCGCTGACAGTCAAGTGCATTTGTGTGTTCCAACTGTGACCCACCCCACTCTGACTGGGCGCCATCCTTTCTACTGGCTGCGCCTTTGCGCTGCTTTTGCTGTTGCTGCAACGTCTGTGGCGCCACACTAACATATGCTAATAGCAATTTGTGGTAATGAAGTTGATTAACATTGCAGCAAGAGTGACAACAGCATACGAACATGACACTGACACACACAAACAGACATACAAACACACGCACTCACACACACTCACACACTCACAGTCAGAGTCAGAGTCAGCTAACGTCTTCGTCTAGTCCTACAGCTTGGCTAATGTCGAACTGTGGGCTAAATGCACATTTTTTGTTGCAGAAACTCTTTTCAATGCTGTAGCAGACATTTACTCTGTCTGTTTATACTATTATGTTAGGTAACAGAAATATTAACATGAGCAGTTGCTGTTAAGAATAGCTGTTAATTGCAGTAGAACACCTTCACCCTAAAGAATCTGTATCATATGAACTATAATAGACAGTTTTCACGTTATGTAACATGAGCAGCAGCTGTTAGTAACAGCTGTTAATAGCAGAAGAAAAACACGGGAATGTAGGTCGTCGCTTAAAAGAACTAGTATCATATGCTGTGAAAGACAGTTAATGATAAAGGCAACAAAATTGCAATTGCAACTGTTATGTTATGTAACAGCAATATTAACATGAGATGTAGCTGTTAGTAATAGCTGTTAAAAGCAGAAGAAAAACACGGAAATGTGGGTATTCGCTTAAAAGAACCCGCATCAAAGAAACTTTAATATCTGTTAAAGACAGTTTTATATGATAAAGGTTCTTTTGAGCGAACACCTACATTCTCGTGTATTTCTCCTGATATATATACTACTATTCTACTATACATATATATATATATATATATATATAACCTACTTCTGAGCCTGAGGCTTACACTCATTATTAGTTAAAGGGAATATCTATAACCGCAAACTCTGCGCTCTTCCTTAAGCAATTAGTTTATGCCACAAAAAATCGAAGTTTATGTCACAGTGCCATGTTTGGCAATTAAATTCATGCGCCGTCGGTTCTATTGCCAGCGCCGCGTATTACGGAAATTGCATTCAAGTTTGCAGTTTGTCATCTCCATGGCCACATCCAGAGCTCCATTTATGAACGGTGGCTTTAGTTGTAGGTCCTCATTTCCTTTTGACATGTGCTCGAGCTCACATTGTCTCACATAACATATAAATGTGCATTAGTATAAACAGATTGACATGCCACAATTTTGGTCAAGTTGTCCTCTCCATTCAGTCGATTGTTTTACCATTTCGAATGGCAATTAATTTGGGGTTGCCTTTGCCTACAGTTAGGCACTTTTCAGAAAACAAATTGTTTTCTAATGGCTCATCAATTATTTATGTTTGAGCTTTGCTCTGCGCTAAATCCGTTTTTAATCCAATTAAAATGCACAAAACAATTTTCACAGCTTGCCAAAAAAAAACAGATAGGTATATTGCATTTTAGACCGAAAATTTTAATTCAATAATGCAACAAAAGTGTAACATAATTCAGTTGCAACAGCTGCAAACACAGAGAGAGCGACCCAGCAGGACGCCCACTTGATTAAATTCCATACAAAAAGTGTCAGCACACGCACGGCAGACAGCGGGTGATATGTACAAAATGTATTAAATGTGATTATACATTATCTATGTGAGATGTGTATGACTTTCAGACTTGGCCACCAAATGGAGGAGACGAAGAACAAAGTTTGTAAGAAAAACATCATCAAATGCTCAGCTTCAGTCAAAACTTTACAAACGTGATGTCATGAGCCTAAGCGCGTTCCGGTTTCTGAATGTTGAACTAACACGCTGGTTCAAATCGCAAGTAAAGTTCTGTTTTTTATATTTGGTGTGTTTATGATTACAAGGCAAGGGGAAAACATATTATTTAATTTAAAAAAAGCAATAATGTTGACATTTGGCTTGTTTTTTTGGTCAACTACATCGCTGTCTTATATTTTCTTTGGCAAGTATTAGCAGAAGGAGGAAAAAATTGAAATCTAACCATCTTGATCTCCACTTCTATTTAAAAATATGTCTTTTAAGTGCATCGAATTAAGAGCCAAGTCTTGGAATCAACCAGTTTTATATATAAAGATTACAGATATATGTCTCAAAATATGCGTTAGCATAGTCGCATTTTGAGAACTTATTCGGACTTTCTGAAGTTTCTTACACGGCTAAGATAGGAGCCACCTTGCATTTTAGCCATTATTCACTTGAATCGAACAAGGACTCAGGTAATTTCTTTTAGTAAATAGCGTATACACATATTCAATTTATTAATGCAGATGTATCGAGCTGATTGCAATGGCAGGCCCGGGGTGGTAATTCAATTTAAGGCAGCACATCAACAAAAGCGCAATAACGAAATGCATGTAAAAAAAATGTTGTGTTAAATGTAAATAATATGAAAGAAAGGGTGTGCAATTGACATGGTTGTGGTCAAGATGAGGACAAAGAGTTAAGAGTAAAAGAAGATAAAATATGAATAAATAAATTCTTGGTTAGATTTAACGAGAACTAATTCAATTTGGGAAACAGGGAAAGCTGATCCTCCGAATGAAAATAGGGTTATATAAAGAAGTGTATCGATAAATAATATCGATAATATCAATAATAGATATTTGTTTTCTATAAAAACAACTCGAAAAGCCAAACTTTAACCCAAAGCTTTAAGCTTTTGGCTCAGAAGAACTAATTCAATATGACAGGAAAAGCGGATCCTCCGAATATGAAATAATTGATTTCTTAGAATGAAAACAGCATTATATAAAGAAAATGAATCGATAAATAATGTTGTTATCGGTAAACAAAAACGATATTGTTGCTCAGTCAATAACCGATAGTCAGATTCGATAAAAATCAGCTCGAAAAGCCCAACTTTAACCTCCCCTTCAGTCGAGAAGCACACACCACGCCCATGATAATTTAATAAGCGCCCGCCATTATTCACACGCACACACGCACACATGCACTTACACACAGATACACGCGTGCAGTCTATATAAGTTGATATATCCAATAGTCTGGGGCAATCATTGTGCATTTTGCGACTGCACGTTTCGATAGGATTCGATTTCACGTTTGGCTTATTGCACGCAATTAAGTTCAATAAACTGCTGGCAAGGGGTTTGGGCCGGGTCTGAACTGGGTTGAGTTTGTGTTGTGTTCTGTTTCGTAAACCCTGCTGCTGTTATTGCCTTTTTTTTTGTGTAATTAACAAAAGTGCGCTTGCGGCCGAAAAATGGCAGCCAGATTCGCCAAGCCCGGCCCGTCCCGGCCTGAATGCAGCTGGGCTCATCCTGCTGGCCGAGGCCAAGTTTCCCGCACGATGCGGCATAATGAGCGCCATATGCCGCAGCGGCCACACACAAACACACGCACACACACACACGCAGACAAAAAAAAAATGGGCAACCAAATGGCCAGCAAAATTGAATTAAAGCCTGATTCTGGCAAGGTCCTGCCTTCTGCCTAATTCGATTAACAGTCATGAAAACTGTGCAAACAACAAATAACTGATTGCTGGGCAAAATGGGCGGGTGTGTGTGTGTGTGTGTGTGTGGGAAAGGGGCAACACTTGACCTCAAGTAATGGCATAATTAAATTGAAAGGAACACAACACACACACACACACACACACACATGAATAAAGGACAACAGCTGAGCCGCACGGATATGAACTTTATTGAGCTTCTCGTCCAACCGCAAGCAGCTGACGTGCTGTGTGTTGTGGGCGTGGCCATTATCGGCCGCCCACTTGCACATCTTTTATAGCCAACATTTGTTGGCAGCGTTAATTGAAAGCGACGACAACAACAACAACAAAAGCAACACATTGTGAAAATTTGTTTGGCGTGTTAAATTTTCATGTAAACAAGCAAGTTTACAAGAACCAAAAAAAAAACAACAACAACTATAACAACAACAACAGCAACAGGTGCCGTTAACAATAACAAAACTAATTTTGAATTATTGCAAACACATTTGTTGCTTCGGTGTGAAAAGCGTTAATAAACAGCCAAAAAAAAAAAAAAGTGAAAAACACCAAAAACAATAATAATTGTGCAAATGCTATCTGCGACAAGCCGACGCTTAAATACACTTGCAGAAATTTGGTAGGTTTAAGAGAGACGCAAATTCAAAAACGAAATAAGGCGTCGAGCTTTCTCGATGTTAATCTTCAATCAAGCAATAAGTCAGTTAACTAAGACAGATTTGGAAATATATATAAGTAAAATTACCAATTACTGCTGCTGAATTTGAACCAGCGACTTGACATTACTAAGCTCGACGCTCTCACACCTTAGACACGCTATTCAGCAACTAAATTGGGCGTCGCGTCAATCAGAACAGAGTTTGATAGATATGAAAACTGTTAATTGCTGCTGAATTTGAACCAGCGACTTCTCGCTTCTTAGTTGGACGTAAAACCGAAATTAGACGTCATATTTGATGCTGTGCATTTCTCTTCAATCAGTTAGTCAATCTGGACTAATAGTTCTATTAAGCATGAGAAAGGGTCAACAATCTGTTGAATTTAGCTTTTCTTTCGCGTGCCTGGCCCCAAAAAATATTGCAGCCAAAGGAGCCATTGTTGCTCTCGTGAATGGACAGCTAATTTCGTTTTGGCATTTGGATAAAAAAAAAGAGAAAGGAAGAATAAATCCTGTGCCTTGTGGCCCTGGGGCTAACTTCGTTTTCTATGGCCTTTTCACAGTCTGATTGGATTCGAGCGGGCGCTTAATAAGTATAACGTTAATTGAGTATGGTAATTTACTTAAATGCAGTTAGAACAGTCGGTGGGCGAGGGGCAAGGGGCGGGGGAAAAAGGAGAGCGGGGAAGCTGTGTTGTGTTGCTTTGGTCATTTAATTTTGCAGCATTTCAGCGGCCGCCTGTTTATCTCGAGCTTTTTATCTTAAAGGATTTGGTTAGCACATGGAGGATAAAAAGGCGGGAGAATGGGGGCGGGGCAGCGTGGGAGAGGGGGTTGGGGGTGGCCAACTGGTTGGCACTTTTGTCCAGCGGGAAATCTGTGGAACAGATTCATCATGTTTGCCTACAACTGTGAGCCAAGTAGTTGCCCGAGGGCACAAGGGGGGCCGGCAGGGGGAGGGAAGAGCAGGAGCAGCAATTCGAGGAGTAGAACGTGCTGGAGCACAGGGAAAAGTAGACGACGAAGAAGAAGCAGCAGCAGCAAAGAGCGAGCGCGAGCCAGCAGCAGGACATTTTTAATTAAATTGCATTTCCGCTTGGGAAATTTTTTATGAAGCTACAAAAAAAAAAACACGCAGGAAGAGCAGCCGGCGTGGGCGGAAGAGGGGAAGGAAGAAGGGGAGAGGGGGTCGAGGAGTTGCTGCTTGTGCATTTTACTTGTGCTCGCCGTTTTGTTGCCCGTCTACTTATTTTTATGCCGCCTGCTTTATCATATCTGCAGCCGCCACGCCCATACGCAAGACCCCACACCCACACCCCCCCCCCCCTGTTCCCCTGCTCAACACGCGCAATCAGTGTAGTTTTGCGCCTGCGGTAGCTTGAGTTGTGGGCGGGGCAAGGGCGCGGGATCTTGCAGAAGCCGTTGCCGCTGGCTTGCATGTAATTCAATTTTTTTTCTACATTTTTTTTGCTGCGTGGCAACTCCTACCGACCTCCCTCCCCTCCCTGCCCCCGCCGCCACCACCGCCGCATCCAACAAAGAAGCATTTATTTTGCGCTCAGCTTTGTATGCGCTTTTCTTTGTTGCGCACAAAACTCAATATTCCAACTTGATGTCCTTTGTAATGCATCCGCGTTTTGGCCGACTCACTGGCTGACGGACCCGGCTGGGACTGGGTTGGACAGACAGAGACAGACAGACGGACTGACTGTAAATCTGACTGCAGCCAGTCCGCCCGGCAGTTGACATGCCAGGCCCGAGCTGGGGCCGAGTCGGGAACGCGCAGTGGATTTTAACATCAAACTTAATGACTTTGGCCAAAAGCTAAATTGCACAAAGTGTTCCGGATGCTTTCCGACCCGGCACTCATACCCTAACCTGTTCCACTTCAAACCAGCCCCCCCCCCCCTCTCCTGCCCCCTTCCTCTCTTTGCGCGTTAAAGGCATTTGCTGCAATCAACGTGAAACAGCTTTTTGGGGCCATTAGCTGGGCACATGTAAAGCGGCGAACGCATGTGTGCTTCTTCTTGTTATCTCTTGTTTTTTGCCTTTTAATACCCTGTACCCATGGCAACTGGGCGCAAGAAGGCGTATCTGACAATATAAAGTGCATATACATATATCCTGGGTAAACATGAAATTCGTCTGTATGATAAAGCCCGAAGTTAGAAACTTTAAAAGTGGAAAAAAGTAAGAGAAGAAAGAGGTATCGATATTTCAATATTCCTAATTATCGATTTGTATGTTTATCGACAAGTTGACTATCATACTAATCGATTACTTTGATTACTTTCTAAATTTATCGTTCATACAAAATAGTCGCACATGCATATAATTTATTTCGCATAGGTAATAGTGTACCTCCTAGTCGGGCACTCTCAACTTGAGCCCTCTTTGGTTTTTTTTCCAGCTGACATTAAAATCGAATTACGTGCCCAAAAATGTTGCTGGATTTTCAATTACAATAGCCGATTTGGCCCCGCCCTGCGGTTAATTGTGACCGCGAATTATGCGCCCGGGCGAAACATTTCGAACGGCGCCAACAATTTCCCTTCGAACACAATTTTACAATATTCCCGAACTAAATGTCCCCCAAATTCCCCCTGGCTACTTTTATGCTAGAAAACATTACACACACATACATATGTATATATACACACATATAACTATGCATTTTTAGGGGCTCATAAACTTTTTGCCACCGCAACCCCTTTGGCCAACACACACACACACACATACACATATATGACAACTCCAAACGTTAACATACCTGGTGCGTGTTTAGTTTTGTGTCGCAGCATTTCGTTATCTCCTTTGTTGCGCTTTTCACTTTGTTTTTGTTGTCCCCAACATTTTGCTGAGGCCAACTATTTTACACATATTCACTTTTACACATACCCAAACACGCATGCACACACACATACATACATTTGAGTTGTATTTAAATGTCACAAATAAGTTCGATCGAACGGATTTTTATTTGAGCGACCGAAATCCTAATTATCATTCATATCGCCCGCACTTAACTAAACAAACGGAGCGAGGTAAATGATATTGAAGAACTTGGTTTGCTCAATGCAGTTCGTTCGATCGAACATAACGGCTTATTCAACTGTAATATGTATGTGGGTGTGTTTGTATGTATGCACTTGTACACAAATCGCGCGCACTTTCAGGTAAGAAAAAAAAAAGCTGGCGAAATTTTACGCAATATGCACACAAAAAAAACAGCTCTGCAGGCTTCTCGATATTAAACACACACACACTTTATAACTTAATACTTATGCATACAACACACTACATAAGGAATAGTTTATATATATGTATGTACATATTTAAATTAAGACACATCGGCCACAAAACGCGCGCGCTTTTGTGAGAAAAAAAAAATGGCCAAATTTTAACACGATACGCACATAAAATAAACAGCTTTAAAGGCATGGCGATATTAAACCCATATGCCAACACTTTATAACTAGCTTAATACATTTGTAAAACACTCCAATACGAATTATTTCCACATATTTAAATTAAACACATTTTTACCGACGCACTTTCCTGAGACTCACGATCGAAACTGGCGGCATCGATACTTTTTAACAGTTCTTAACGAGCTAACAGCCGAACAGCATGTTAGCTAACAGCAAAACCTATATTTAGCAGTCACAATAGCTTTTTAAATTCAAATTAATTAAACGTTTTAAAATTGAATCAAATTTGATGTATTTAAGGCAGAAGTATGGCGTTGTCGGCGGCTTGACCAGATTTGTGGCTACTATTTATTGATGTTAATTATAATAATTATCAACTGTCCACACACAGGATATTCTTGTTTTTTTACGGCTTAAATGTTTATTTAAATGCTCTTTAATATAGTTTCTGTGGATACAATTACAATTTGGTGTCTTGCCAAGAAGCTAAACAAAAGTCACATAAACGTAATGGCCTCTGTCTGGCCCTGGTTCTGGCTCTGGCCCTGTTTCCATTTCCGTTTCTCAGCCCTGCAATGTGAGAACCTAATGAAAAACTCATAACCTGTGGCTTTTTGCCATGCGGTCACACGCACAGACACAGAGACAGACGGACAGACAGACGGACAGACAGACGGACAGACAGTTGGCCAAAACAAAAGAAAAACATATTTTTATAGGACGGGGACGGGGGAAAGCCAACTCGACACGCAACCCGCAACCCGGGGGCATTGAGGATCTGCCAAAAACAAGACACAAGTTTTTCCGCAAGCTTTTGCCTTGTGTTTCACATTTCATTTCGGGGTGAGTCGGGGGTGGCTTGGGTAGGGGGGCTTGCCCCGCAAGTTCAAGCGAAATTGAAACCGAAGAACCCACAAAGCTCCCTTCCCGGGCCTTGCCCTCCCCACGCCCCACGTCCCACACACGGAATCACTTACATTTTGACATGCTGCAAAAAAAAAATAGAAGGAAAAAAAAGTGCGCCGCGTTGACAACTAAATTCGATATCGATTTGATTTAGTTAAACACCGAAATGTCCCACAAATGTCCCACCCCCCCTGCCCGCCCCCGAGGGGGCTATGTAATTTCGCATGATTGTCGCCTTAGACTGTGAAAACAAACAAACAGCCAAAAACGGTCCCAACAAATAGACCGTTAGATAAGCGACAGGCGAACCAGATAATATAAAAGAAGAAGAGAAGTTTCCCCCAAAGATATTTGTGCAAGTTCTTTAGCTGAAAGACAAGCAAAACTCAATAAATTGCCCTCGGGGCAACTCATCGCATTCGTCCTGCTCGTCCTGGCGAGTCCTTTTCTTGCTGTTAAGATTTTTGATTTCGCGATGATTAAAATAACATGAAATATATGAGAAATGTCATTCGCTTTTGTATCTGTGACAGATTAGGAAAAAAAATAATTGAAAAATAATACAAACCAAGTTCTGAACCAAAACATAAATGTAGCATGTTGTAGCATGTATCGATAACACCAGAGCAGATGACAAAATTATCGATGGACAAAAAGTAGCACACAACTAAATTATAAAATATTTGTATATCAAGAGAACTCAAACAAAACCAGTTTATGACAAAACAGAAAAGTTGATCGAAAATCGATAACACAAATATCGAACGATGACAGCAAAGGAATCGATAACTTGTGAAGAATGGCAACTGTGCCTCATCTCTAAAGCCATAAAGTGCCGGACAGCTTGCATAACTGACAGGTACCTGACAGGTAGAGTGGGCGTGGCATTCGACTTATCTTCTTCTTGTTCTTCTGCTTGTATTTCCTTGACATGGCTTTGGAGTTCGACACATTTTTCCGTGCTACTCATATGTAAATTTCTCGAGTCTGGTCGGCTGGACGGAAGCCGCCTCGCCGCCTGTTTGTGGCCACAGCGCATTAGATGTTGCCTCTCTCGGAGGCTCATGTGAATTTCAAATGTGTAGCCTGTGCCACAAAGGGAGCGGGAGGGGGGTATGGGAGGGTGTTGAGGCGTGGTCGAGGATCTGGCCTGTCGTTGAATTCGAATGTGTGCTCGTCCAAGCTGTTGAGTTTTTATCAGCAGACCATTCTTTTATTCAACTGGCCGGCATCATAAACGAGGACAGCAACTAACAAGTAACGAGTAACATGTAGCAAGTGGCAAGTGGCATGTGGCATGTGGCAACAACAACTGCAACAAACAACAACTGCCAGCTGGCCAGGCGAAAGCAAGAAACATGAGCACAACCAAAAATTAACATAGACTAAAGACTGTGCGGCACGCCTACGAGCTTGCAACACGGCAGACGCCACACACACACACACACACACATATATATAAACACATAAATATATACACTCAGCGAAAAAAAGATTAGAAAAAAGCCAGAGCCTTGTGCTTTGCTATATACACACTTTTGTTTTGGCATATTTAAGCTCTGAAAATTTCAACAAGATCGGACTTCAAGAACCGAAGTTAATCAAGAACTAGCTCCCATGCCAAGTGTGGGGTGAAGAGAAGAAGAAGTACGCAATTATACATGGAAATCAGCTAGAATGTTTGTTAAGGCAGGTCAGGCAGCATTTAGTACATCTTCCACTTAGTAAGCACTAGAACTTTTCTTTCAGTGTACTTATACAGTTATCTATGTGTATGTAAAGAGCACACATGAGCACAGCCCCAAAGGACGAGTCTGTTGGGCAGCAGTTGCCGCTGTTGTTGTTGTTGTTTTTGCCGTGCGGCCGCAAACGTTTTGGCATAGTTCTTCTGGCCAGGATTGGCTGTTAGAGAGAGAGAGAGGGGCGAAGGGGGGAGGGGGGTGTGTGGGGCAACACAGACGCCATCAAGCGAATTAAAACCAAATCACTTACAAGCGGCCAAAAGTGTTAACGTGTAAATTTCCATTTTAGCAAGATCGAAGCGCTCTGATAGCAGCAGACACCATAAACATGCAGTGGGCGTGGCTGGCGTGCCACCCCCTCCCACTCCCTCACTCCTCTCTGAGTTAAATACGAGTTAAAAATAAAACTAGTGGAAATGGCGCAAGTCCAAAAGGGCCAGGTGGATGTTAACGTGTTGTGTGTGTGTGAACATTTACATGCATAAATAAATGCAAGAAGGTGGGGTAGAGGGGCAAAGTGAGGCACACACACACACACACACACACAGAGAACTTGGCTAGCAACTTCTTAACTCAATGAAATCTGCAGCAATTTCGTAAATTAACACTTCGACTTCGGCAGGGCCTTGGATGGGTGTGGGCGTAGGGGCGTGGGGGCGGGTCTTTTAGAGGTGCAGACACCGAGCTGTGAAAATGACAGAGAGCTCGCGTTAGGCAAGCTTTATTGCAAGTGCAAGAGAGACGCACAGCTACACAGCTAAAAATTTGGCTTAATTCAATATTATAAAAGATTGTGACTGAAGAGTTATAGAGAGAGAAGGAGAAGCATAGAGAAAGGGAGAGGGAGAGCGAAAGAGAGTGAGAAACAGAGAGCGAGAAAGACAACATTCTGATTGGAAAAGCTTTCATTGCAATTCTCTTATTTATATAAACTTAATTTTGAGCTTAATTTAATTTTATCTACAATTAATTATCTAAAGTTTAAAATGTTCAATAAAATAGTGAAATTATTATACCCTGAACCCATTAAAAATGGGTAAAAGGGGTATTATGTTTTTGTGCAAAAACCAAATGTATGTAACAGGCAGAAGGAAGCATCTCCGACCCCATAAAGTATATATATTCTTGATCAGCATCAATAGCCGAGTCGATCTAGCCATGTCCGTCTGTCTGTCCGTCCGTCCGTCCGTCCGTATGTATGAACGCAAGGATCTCAGAACCTATAAGAGCTAGTGAAATTTTAGATGTAGGTGCTCCTAGTTCCTACGCAGATCGAGTTTGTTTCCGATAATCGATAACTTGCCCCGTTTCCAAGTAATCGATAAAAATGTATATCGATATCCTGTTTTTTTAACAATTTTGGTAAATAATAAGAGCTAGAGTTACCAAACTTGACATGTAGCTTCTAGAAAAGTATATATATATCGATTATCTTTCATTTTATACCTATCGCCACCTCCCCGCTACTCTATCTATAAGCGCGCGCTGCATTTGGTGTTGGAATATAAGGGTTCAGGGTATCCCCTAGTCGGGAGCTCCCGACTAGAACCTCTTACTTGTTTTAAAGTAGTTTTGAATGAAAATCAGACGCAAGGCAGCCGAAGCCCACAATTTTGTGCAGTGTAGTAAGCATTTTGCAGGAGACAAGAAAAATCTACGAATTCTCGCACTTACTTCCGACTCATTGGACTTTGTGTGTGTGCCGGCTAGAATCTGTGTGTGCGAGTGTGCAAGTGTGTGTGTGTGTGTGCTGGTGTGTGTTTGTGTGTGTGTGTTGTGCTCTGACGCCTGCCAAAAGTCTACAACTGCGGAAACAATCTGCTCGCTGCGCGTCGAGGCAGCAGCCATAAACAGTTTGCCATCCGCAGCAGCTTCTGAGCTGCTCCCCCTCCCCCAAAACGACACCCCAATTCCCCCCGCACCGCTCCTGCTGTTCCTACTCCAAACAGTTCTTTCAATTTTGGAATTTGCATTTTCACTGAAATTGATACTTTGTCTGTGCGGGTGTGCGTGTTCTGTGTGTGTGTGTGTGTGTTATTTGCCAATGGCAAAATTTAAAAAGCGAGTAAATTATGGGTGAATAGAGTTTCAGCGAAAATCACAACCGCAGTCAGCCACACACACACACACACACACGCACACAGTCACACACACACATGTGAGCGACTTCCAGCACATTCGCACTTCATTTGAAGCGCCACGCCGCGTGTCGCCGCTGATATCGAAATCTGTTTTATCGACACATCTTTGTTGGGTTTTACACGGCTCGCGCGCTCTTGTTTCACATACTCACACACACACACACACACACACACACACACACACACACACACACACACACACACACACACACACAAACACGCACACAGATACTTGCTTATTTTATGCCCTTCCAGAGAGCATTTTGATTATGCTACACATTGAAGAAGACATTTTCGAAGCAATCATTTTATCGAAACTCTTGTTGTCATCGATAGTTTATCGATGATGCGTCGATTATTATAGCTCTTACCCATATCTGTACCTATCTTATCTCAGCTGTTAAAGAACTCCTCTAATAAAACTTAGTACAAAGGTATTTTTTGGATTAGGCTAAAACATATATTAAACTGAAACGAATTGCAGCACTTCTTCGTATAGATAGAGAAATATCACTAGGAAATTGTATTTGCATAAAAAACATGTTAATAAGAATATCTCAATATCACATCAATTTCATATTGTATACTCCCAAGTCTTATACCAAATTGTTATAATGATGGATTCATAGGAGTTTATATACTTCAAGCTTCCATAGGAACATTAAGACAAGACTGTTGTAATCGTATTAAGGGAAATCTGTTTCTTTTTAAGACAGCCTGACAAAAGTCATAAAGTAAGATTTGTACCCTTGCAGGGAGTATTATTGTAGGCGATATCTCTGTCTCATCAGAGTTCGTTCGTTTTTATATGCCTAAAACGTAAAAATACCCTACACAGCTCTGTCCTTCTGCATGCAAGATAACACTCGTTGAATTTCAGAAAAACTAACCAATTATATTCAAGCAAAATCTCAACATTCTAACTGCTTAATTACAGTGTATATGAAATTCGGCATTTGTTTAAACTGCTTGCCTTGTTGTACATAAATTTATATGCGACTTTGTAATTCCCCTTTTGGTTATAAATTTCGCTACTGTTTCGATTCCGCTTGAATGCTTTACGCCCGCCCCTAAGTCTCTACACTATCCATGAGCCTCCCCCACCCCACGCCAGCCCACTTGCACCCACCCCTTCAAGCACACACAGTTCCTATGCCCCGCCTCAGTACGCTCAACTGCGGCTGCAATCAGTTTATCAGTTTATTTGCTGCAGCAAATACATGTGTGTGTGTGTGTTGTGTTTGTTGTGTGTGTGTGTGCGCGTGTGTTGTATTGAATGCGCGCTTATGTGCCATATGCAAACCAGGGCCAAAACCCAACGCTCAACTGATATGCAAGCAGGCTGGCACAAAATGCATCCCTTGTGGGCGGGAACACGATCTATAAAGTAATTTTATTCAAAGCTTATAGTGTAAACCCTTAAAATGGCCAACTAATGCGATAAACAATACAATTTAAGCCGATTTTTTAGCAGCATTTTGGCCAGCAGCCAATTTGCAAACGACAATTTATAATAAATTAAAAGCGCGGACTTGAAAGCAGAAACAACAGCCACACACACACTTGCACACACACTCACACATGCACACACACACTCGTACTAAGCCTCAAGATATTGTGTTAATTTGCCGCAGTCATGAGGCCGTCTGCAGTTGCCCGGCCCGGCCCCTAAGGCTTGTGTGGCACTTGAAGCGCGTTGCCGCGAAGTATGCAACAAATTTGTTGCTGTTTTAATTTTTTTTGTCAGCTGCGCTTGAGCGCCTGCACCTGCAACTGCAGCTGCCACATGCGGCAAGCTCGCGCATGTCGGCCCCGCAAGTCGTCAGCTTTGCATGCCACATGCGAGACTTTCTAATTGTTTGCCCTGGCCCGTAAGTTGTTGTTGTTGCCACCCCTTGCCACCCCTCGCCATGCGTTGCTGCACCTCATCAAGTGGAGTGGCAGCGAGCGCTAAACATAACAAGTCCAGTGGCAGTGCATAAATTAGAAATAGTCGCACGAGTCGCTGCCTCTGCTTTCTTTGCATACCCTTTAATGGAAAAAAATAAACTTAAGGTATGTCAATTAAAGCTGAACCTAATCTGAGCCGAACAAATATTAAAAAACGATTTTGTTCCACAGATAGCTAGTTCACGATGTGAACTTCAAGGTTTGAGTCGATGCATCGCAAACGTTCGTTGGATTTGCAGCAATCATCTTTTGAGTATGAACCCAACTTTAAACCGGATCAGGGATGACCATTTTCACGAACTGAACCTCAAAGTGAGGCATTGCCATGAACCGAATATCTAAATACCTTTGGTATGAGCCGAACCTTGAACCGGAAGACAATTAAGGTTCACGACATGAACCTCATGGAGAGTTATTGGTTTGAACCGAACAATCAAAGACTTTCGCTGGATTTTGCAGCCATGGATTTAATTTGGTTTGAGCCGAATCTGAAATATAGCAAGCAATCAAAAGCTGTGTATTAAATTTGCAAAACCTATCGATAACACAAAAGACAGCAACAATTCGAGAGGTGTCTTAAAATCGATAACAAAATGTTATCGATAATCTACTTTCTCGACTACAGCAAATATCGGTAGCAATCAGCAATGCCTATGAAAAAGACTTTGAATAATGTTCGCTGTGTTAACTGTCAGCTATTGTCTAGCTAAAATTACAGGGTATTCAAGCGATGATGCCAGATGTTTTAGTTGGCATTTCTTTGACCTGGCCCACTGGTTTCAGTGCATAGAAATTAAGGCGAAAGCAACAACAACTTCAACAGCACTTAACACACTCGTGTGTGTACAAGTGTGTGTGTGTGTGTGTGTGTGTGTGTGTGAGTTTGCCCTGTCAGGTTAACCAAAGAGTAGGCATTGTTAACAAGCCAACGCTTAATTGGCAATCCCTTTGGTCGTGCTTTAACGGATGCGCGTGTGCTGCCTGATTTTATAATTTTGTTTAATAAATAAACACATTTTGATTAGCGTGTCGTCACAACGCCTACCGCAACAGAGCCCTCGCCTACCTGCACCTACCTTCGCTTGACCCTTGACTTACTGACCCCATTCCGCACATTTTTATGGCCCTTTCCAGCATTTCCCCCCTGCTCCGCTTTGTCGAACATCACCATTAGTCTTTGCTCACTCTTTGCTCTGCCATCTTTTCTGCCTCCTGCTCTGCTGCCGGGCTTCATGGCATAAAAATCACCATTATTTGTTTTGCTGTCAGATTAGTTTTACTTGTTGACGCCTTTGGCTTGTCCTCGTCCTTGTCTTCGTCTTTCAGTAGGTGTTAATGTTTTTCTTGGCCTGCCTGCCTGTGTCTCACTTGATCTAAGGGTTATTAATCGATACAGATATCTATATACATTTTGTTTGAAATATTGCTTTGTATGTTTACAAGTTTATTACTGGCCGACCGACGTTGGCAAATCCATTTGTTTTCCTCGTCAAATCTGGCTAGAAAAAGTAGAAGAGAATAGAATATTTAACTTGAAAACGTAAATATAAACTTTTTTAGCTGTTTAAATAAAGTAAAACTGGATTAAAGTGTTCAGTTTAAGGATCACACTTGAAATAAGTTAACCGTATTGGCCACTTTTCCCGGTTTTTCTTATACTTAATAATTTGCTAGATTCAAGTCCATAATTCTTAGTTTTTCTTTTTTGCAGCCTCTAGCTAGTTTTGTAGAGCTTCTTATCGAAATCTGGCAATGCTGTTCATCTAGTGCTAGCTTTCTTGAGCTTCTGATGGACATAAGCCAACACTGTTTCAGTCTTTCCTTAGCTCAGATAAGTAATTTGCTTAATTCAAGTCTGAAATTCTTAATTTGTTCTTGTTGTTCAATCTTTGTGGCTATAAATCAAGCCTTTTTCTGCAACGTTGCCCCCAATAGCGGATTTGATTAGCTTCAGATCGACATCTGGCAACACTGTTTAAGATTACTAAAAGATTAGAAAACTCGTGAAGTTTTCACTTTTGTGCGCTCTCCGTGGCTATGAGATCTAGCCTTCTTTCTGCCACATTTCTATTTCTAGCTGGCTTTAGCTCCTTTGCGATGTCTGGCAGCACTGTTTAAGTTCTTATATACTTTACTCTAGTGCATATAGATAAAGCCTTTCCATGTGCTAGATTATCCCTAACCTAAACTTTGTTAAGCATCTTATCAAAGTCTGGCAGCGCTGATTAGGTTTTGATTGACTAAAACTTAACTGACTTGATTCGATTGTGAAATTCTGCATATTTTCTTTATGTGGAGTCTTTATGGCTATGAAATCTAGCTATTTTTCTGTCACTTGAAAGTGGTTAAAGGTTCTTTGCAAAGTCTGGCAACACTGTTCAAGTCTATGATAACTAACTGTTTATGCAATTTTCGGGCACAACTGATTGCGGCGTTTAACATTTTCCGCTTTCCTTCGATCATAACTCATTTTGGCTGCTGTGTTTTGGCTTTTGTATGCGCAATTAAAAGCGTTGCCAGATTTGCCGTTAATGTCTGTGCTAGCCATGATTTTTTCAGCCCCCGTCAGCCCGCGCTTCAGCTCGTTGTTTGTCCATTGTTGGCTGGCTGCTCGACAAAACGCGCCGATTTCAGGCGATTTCGGACGATTTCGTTGATTACATTGCGGCCCACACAGCAGGCGCAGCACAAGGAGCCGCAGCAGGTCCTGCCACCGGGCGGCAGCTGCCTCGTCGAACAATCGGTTTTTGCCTCTATATGACGGGCTGTCCAACAGGGGCGTGGCCAAGGGCAGGGGCCGGGTTGGCGGATTTGCCGCGAATGTGCGTGCCTAATGAACAAAATCGGCGGTGTTGCAGGCGGCAGGCCATGTGCATGACCAGAAAATTGAACTGAGCCCAAAAACTGAGGCACGACAAATGACCAACAAGGTGTAGGAGGCAGGGGCTTGTGGGCGGACCTGGACATTGCGTGGAGCCCGTGGCTTTGCGGCTCTGTCACTTCAAATGATCGAAAACGGCAATGGGCCATGCATGGCAACAGGAAATGCACGTCGTTAATTTTGTTTTTACTTTTTCGCTTTTTAAATACACTATTTTCATTGAAAGAAAAGGGTATATTGGATACGTAAAACGATTCAATTTCCAACAGGGGAAAATGTTATATTGGGGTATTAATTAGCTTTACATCAAAACTAATCATTTTTCTCAATTTGAATACACTGTTTCCAACAGTTGCAAGGGGTACATTGGGTTTTGATTTAGGTTTAAATATACTAGTATCAATTGGCATTCAAACAATCTAAAAGTCGATGGGGTTAAAAGAAGTTGTCGACCAAAAAACGATTCGATTCAATTGTTTTTGATGATTTTTTGGACGTCAGCTAAATAATGTCAGATTTTGTCCCAAGTCGACCAAAAAGCAAGGGCCTACATCACGTTTTTTCTCTCGCTCTCTCACTCTCTCTCTCTCTCTCTTTCACACTATCTGTCTGTATTATATTTTATCATTCCTTCTCAATGGGTCGATCTTTCTTACTTGAGCTCTTATTACCCCGAAAGAAGAGTATCAACAGTCGTGAGATTCATATCTTTCGTTCTCTCCTGCTCGCTTTTCCTTTCTCTCCATCATTTGTCAGCCATAGCTGTTTTTAGACTCGAAATAGGGTATCTTGCAGTAGCTGCAGCCTAAAACCACGACATTTTTCTAGCTTTTGATTGTTGCGCTTTTGGAATTTTAATATTTGATGCTGCGCATATTGTCAACATTTTTGTGGAATCGTTGGCAATTTATCAGATCCCTCTGCCGTTTGCTTTGATTGCTAATTTTGTGGCCAGGCGCTGGCTTAAAACACTTTAAATCGCGCCTAGCTTTGGCTTTTCAATGATAAATAAATAAAATGCAATTGGCCGCACACCGCTCAAGTCGATTGCTGCACCCGGCCAGGTATCCCAGGTATATAGTATATGGAACGCAGTTGAAGCAGTTGCTTGGAGTGGAAATGGAAATGGAATCAAATGGCGATTGCCCGGGCAATGGCAATTCATTTTTTATATAATTCAAATGCAAATGCTTTCAGTTTCAGGACACCCTTCTGCCGATTGCTGCCATCCGTTTTGCCCAGTTCCGGTTGTTATCGATGCATTTCGGCCCCATTTTCCACACCTTCCACACCTTGCACACCTTGCACACCTGCGCTTGGCGCACGTTTTGTGTGCGGTCGTTCGTGTGGCTGTTTGTGTTGGCATATTTGGAAAAATTGTAAGCACCTTGTAAATGCCGTCATGCTGTGCATCATTTTGGATAAATAATGATATCTATCTACCTGCAGCTGCTTGCAAAATATGTAAAAATATGCCGGATACACTCAAATAAAGGTTATAGGTGCAATTGATTGTGCAAAATTGCCATGGCTTAAAATTTTTCCAAAGAAATGTTTATTTTTTATAAGTAGGTTGCAATGTTTACCAATTGGAGATCATCTATTTCTAGAATACGACATCTGCCATCAAGTGCGTCTATTGGAATATTTAATGATATTTATTTCTCTAAAATGTATAAAAATAATCACATGCTAAATAAAGTATTTTTCCATTCGAAAAACTTTGCATATTACAACAAATTTGTTTATCCATAAATTTGTTTATCAAAAATGGTTCAAACAAATTTTTACAAGTAGGTTGCAAATTTTTACCATGTGGATAGTAATGTAAACAGTGTTCTTTTAATCGATAATCGATATAATTTATACATTGTTATTTTATCCAATTTTAAATAAAATAGATATTGTTTGATCAGGATAATTATTGAAAATTGAAATGTTGGTGGCAAAATTTTACAATGAGGATAAAAATGTCTATTATGTTTCTATATATAGGACAGATATTGATTGAAAACAATGGAGTTATTATTCTAAGCATCTTTTTACAAGTAGGTTGTAATCTTCTGACATGAGGATAAAAATGTTTGCAGTAAAAACTAAAGCGATCATAAATGTATAATATAAAAGGCAAAAATTGTAGCTTATTTATGGCAACTGTGGATTAAATGTTAAAGCAAAACTTTGTTGCAAGATTGTAATTGCAATTTGTGCACTTTTGCTTTAGCATGTTTTGTCGATAGTTAAGCGGGGATTGGTGGGCAGAGGTTAGTTTGTGGCAGCTTCCACTGCAGTGCTGCAGTCGTCTCAAAGTCTCTCGTGCATTGCAGTCAGCCAAGCAGCTCGACAAAATCAGTGCCGTGGCACACAAACTTTGCAACCTGCGGCAGAGCTGTCGAGTGGCGTTTTTGGGGCGCCAAGGTGCAACCGCTGTAACAATTACAGCGAATGTGCCGCTGCGTCATTGTCGACCAGGTTGACCAGCAGCAGTTGCCAGTTGCCAGTTGCCACAAGCAAGTTTCAACAACGTGGCAACAATGGCATTGCGCCTGGCTCAAGGACACAGCAGGTTGAGGGCCACATAAAGCACAGCACACAAACCAGAAAACTTGAGCAACCGCAAACATGTGAATTAGAATCGCAATGCGGCAGCGAATTAAGAAGCAGTCAGCTGCAGCTGCAGCTGCATTGTGTGCGGCCCGCGGCACGGAGACAATGCAACAACGCCCCAGCTTAAGCTTGCCCCAAACAGCGCTCGGAGCTGCAGTTGGCCAGCGACGGCTGCGTAAAGCTCATTAAATGAAGCCAAAACGCCAGCAAATGGATTTTTATATTTCAGCCGTGCCAGCTCCAAAAACTTCCCTTAGCTCCATGTCAAACCCTAAGTCGTGTAAAAGTTTTGCACTGTTCGTTCGCGTCGCATAACTCTTTCTAATGCTCTCAGCTGTTGCCAAAGTACTTGCAAGCTTCTTTGTGCTACTCTCCACTTCTTTATTATCAGGGAACTTACAAAAAAAAAAAAACAGAAGAAGAAAATTTCAAAATATTTTTATATATTATGAAAATCCAATCAATAGATAAAAACCATTTACAAAGTTGGTTGCCTTAGTTTTTATTTTGTCAAGTTGCGAGAGTTTTAACTTTGGGGAGTTATATAGCTGAAAACCTTATATGTAAACCATTTTCGAGCATGTTTGCCGACACATTCTATATATATATACTATGGGAATATAACTCAATATTACTCAAGGGAGCTCAAAATCTGATAAGATTATAGATGTAAAATTATTCTTACCAGCCCTTAACAAAAAAATATATAAGGAAATAGAGATAAACTAGGCAAATCTTAAATCTTATTTATTAAAATATAATAAATTGACATCTCCCGATAAATTGTTTCCAGTTTTGACATGGTTCTAGGCTCTGACTTTCTTGTCAAAGGATTTGAAGTTTCCCTAGTTTAAAATTTGGCAAGCTTAAACATTTCCAAAACTGAAGTCAAAGTCGACTTTAGTTTATTTCTAAATGCAATCTTGACTTTGTCTTAAAAGTAAAAGAACGAAAAGCAGCTGAGTCTTTTAGGCGTGATTAAGTTATATAGTTATATAGTTTATAGTTTGCTGTGCATTGAAGTTGGTTAGTTATTTTTTGGGGCCTTTTTCTTTTAGGGCCATGCCGAGGGGCAGCTAGGGGGCTATGCCATGTAAAACATTGGGGCAAGTGATACGCACCATAAATTCCAGAATTTATGGCGGAAGTGCAAAATACGAACGAATTCTTGTGCAATTGCACACGCCGAACAAAGGGCGGCAAAAAGTTGAGGTTGTTGTAGATTTGGGGGCGTGGCAGCAGGCAGACATAAGGCAGCAGCTAGGCGGCAACTTTTGCGGCACGTTGCACGATTGCAATTTGATAAATGCGGTTAATTTCGTCAGGTTCTGTGGCAATTATGCAAATGAGCTTTGCCACCAACTGGCTGAAAGCCTGGAATCTGAATAAAATACATTTTTTATGCCCGACATAAATCAAGCAAAGCGTTCGCATTAAAAATCGCTTGGCGATACAACAACAAAATATTGTAAACTTTTTAAGCTTTTACGATTGATTTGCCTTTGTTGATGATGAGTAGTATTTATTTAATTCGATCCATTGCATCTGACGTGGCATTATAAATTATCATAATCGATTTTTGAAGCAAATGTTCTATGTGCTCAATTAACAATAAGCGGCAGCTAGAGTCAGCTCCATTCGCCTGGACACGCAATAAAGATTTGATTTCTATAGTTTTTATTTTCTCAAATCCAAATATTAAATATTTGCTGTTGTTTTTAATTAACTTTGATTGCATTTTTATGAATGAAAAAAATATAAGAAAAACAAACAACAAGTTAAAATTGTTGGTAGATTTGAACCGGCGACTTTTCACTTACAAGTCCGACACTTTTTTTATTATCCATGATAGCCCTTTTCTTAACAAAGAAAATAAAGAAAAATTAAAAATTTGTGATGGGTTTGAACCAGTGACCTCACGCTTGTTGGCTCGACACTCAAAGACCTTTTCTAATTATCTGCAATTGCATTTTTCTTAACAAATAAAGTCGAAATCTTAAAAAATACTGCTAGATTTGAACTGGCGACCTCACGCTTATTAGTTCGACGCTCAGAGAACTTTTCTTGATTATCTGTGATTGCATTTCTCTCAACAAATAAAGTCAAAATCCTAATAGATAACAATTACTGCTAAATTTGAACTGGCGACCTCACGCTTATTAGTTCGACGCTCAGACACCTAAGCGATACTCCCTTCAAAAGTGTATTAAGTGCGCGCCTCTTTTCAAGTAGTTTTTTTTATAGTTGCTTTTTTTTTTGTTGTTTTTTGTTGTTGTTGATGGGCTTTGTGTACATATTTACTCAATTTATTTATTGCTGCATTTTTTATAATAAATATTTAATTTATTAAAATATAATTAAAACGCAGAGTCGCCGAGCGTAAATCAAAACGTGTTTGCACATTTATTATAGTCCATGCACGCACACACTCTGCCCAGAGTAGGTCCTTGTAGTCTAGGGTATAAAGTATTATGTGTGAATTTATCTGGATATATGTGTGTGTTTATATGTATTTATATGGCGAAAAACTGGTCACAATATTTATGTGCGGTCAGATTACTGCATACGAAATTGTTGTAATTCATGGCTAAAAGCGCGAGCTTTTGCCTATTTTTCTGTTTATTTTTTATAGCTCGATGCCCATTAGAAATGGGTGAGGTAGGGTATATACATGCTCAAGTGCGTGCTAAAGGCCGAGGTCATCTGGCATCTGTGACTTTAGAAAGTAGTTGTAGATGCCATGCATCAATAGTCGGGTCTTAAGACTTTGAGAGCCTCTTTAAATTATGAATATATTTAATGTGCACCCTACTTAGCTGAACATTTTCTTTTAAAATAGCTAAGATCCTCCGTTTTCCTAAAATCAACAATCGATAATCTATATTACTAGTTATCAACATGTGTCTTATACTCCGATCTTATACTACTCTCTATCTATCTTTTGACATGTAGTCTACATACATAATTAATAATTCTCTTCACAAAAGCTATACAAGATTGAATTCCTCAAAGAGGAAATAAGTGTGCATATATAATTTCATGTTATTGTATGTTTGAATGTATCGTAGGTAAGCTCTTTGCTAGTTACAGGGTATCTGTTAGTCGTATAATTCCGATGAGATGACTCTCATTTTCATTTCATTGCTGGGATATAGTCGCAATTGACGCATTGGTTCTTCAGCAATACGCATACAACAAGCAGAAACCTTCTGAATTCCTTTGCTTGGCTGCCAGCGGTACTCCAAAAAGTATGCTATAGAAATGCGCAATGGCAGCAGGTGGGCAACAGGTAGGCGGCAGGTGGGCATTGGAGAGGTGGTGACAAGGAAGATAGAGACCGAACACCAGCAGCTAAAGCCGCAGCAGCAGCAACAGCGTTGCGGTTAGCTGCATGTCGTTGTGGTTGAGTGCATCAAACATCAATCAATTCAATGGTACTAGAAACCAACACACACACACACACACACACATCCGCACAGCTGCAGTTGCAGGCACAGATAGCAGAAGCCAAAGCCATTGAAACTTGGAAAATGAACACGTGAAAAGCACGTAATGAAATACACATACAAGCCACAATATTAAGTGACTCACAACTTAAGTACACACAATAAAGGCTCCACACACATACACACACACTCACATATACACAATACATATGCAGAGCCATCGACAGCTCTTGTGAGCCATTCGATCATGGCAAATCTATAATGACAGCTTCGATAGCTTTATCACAGGAATGTTAAGAGAAACGGTACAAAACAAAAAATACAATTTGCCGGGCAGCTAAAAAAACGTACGGGGCAAGGTAATACAAGCCATCTGCACAGTGGAACGAAATGCAGAAAATGCAAAATGTTCATTTATGCTTACATTTTGGTTAACTTTAGGAAGAGAATGCTCGACTAAAAGATGCCCAAAACTCACCATCGAACTGATTCTAGGTTCCCGAGATCGAATCGTTTTCATAGATGGATGGATCTTATATTCTGGCACGTGAACAAATAAAATAGGTAACGATATTAACGGAGTCTCAAGCTACCTATTGCATTAATCGCTTTCTTATCTGCTGCAAAATATTTGAAATATATATTTCAGTCAGTAAATTGTTTGATTTGACCCACAGTGCACAGTAGCTGCCGGCTGTCAAAACTGTAACAGACGAAGAGAAGCCAAGCTGACTTTGGGCTGGTCAAGTCATGTCAAGTTCGAGGCTTGAGTGAACGCAACCCATTCGTACGCTGCTGAAAAATGTCGGAAAATGCTGCAAATATGCAAGTGGACGTTCAGGGGGCAGGTTGGGCAGGGTAGGTGGGCATGGTTGTTCCGGCTGACACACATATTTTATAATAAAACGTTTCATGATTGCGGTCTTTTTGTTGTTGGCTTTGCCGCATCAGCATCGATGACTGCAAAATTTGATAAACAACCTGGCTTCAAGCTGCATGGCTGAGACTCCTGTGGCCGACGGGTCCTGTGGTCGAGTGTGTCCTGTGTGTGTGTGTGTGTGTGGCTCTGGTTAAGTGTGCTGCTTGGCAAATTGTATTTGACGAGCTGTTAACAGAGCTTGCATTAGCTGAAGGCACTTTAAGAGAGAGAGAGAGAGTGGGGGAGAGAGGGAGAGAGAGGGGGAGCAGAGGCAGGCCAAAGCTAATCAGCGAGGCGTTTTAGCCAATTGCCCGCTACGACTTGCCCACTCGGTTGTGTGTGTGTGTGTGTGCGTGTGTGTGGCTGGTGCGCGTCAATAAATTGCCGCACAGCTCCCAAGTTGCCACCAAGCAACACTCGCCACACACCCCCCTCGAGTGTGCGTGCAACACAATAAATTTCCGCTTTTGTCTCACATAAACATTAACCGAAATGCCGCAAATCTCAGTTGCCGGCCGCAAGGCGCAACTTTTGGCGTTTTGGCAACAATTTGTAAATAAAATTGTGGCGCAAATTAAGCGTATAAATAAGCCACAAAAGCAGCCGCCCAGCAGCGCGCACGTAACAGCCACGCACATCCGTTCGGCCCTTTTGCTGCTACCAAGCAAACCCTCCCAGAACAAGCCTCATCCCCCTCCCTTCCCCACCACCTAGCTATCCACTAACCCAATCGACGGCGCTTCCGACATTGTGTCGCTCCCCATCATCATCATCATCATCAGTAGCAGTTGCAGGGTGTGGAAGCAAGGGGGGAGAGGCAGCGGAAGCGTAGGTTAGATTGCGCCTACCCATTAGAGATGGGCGCATGTCTCTCACTTCGAACACGAACACGATGCATTACGCAAATGGGCACGAAAAAGACAGTTGTCAATTTACATGTTTCGAGTAAATAACTAATGCAAATGTAAATACATATGAATAGTATAAAGATAATATATATAGATATTATAAACCTGGAGTTGAAGATTAATTGTATCTTATTTATGCATCTCTGTAAAGGTTTCCTGTTAACAAACACGCACGACATTCGCTTGTTGAACACGAAAAGCAAGCAGGACACGCGCCCGTCTCTAGTAATAAGAGTCGCCCCCATCGGACTTTTGCGCCTTGCCAATTGATGCCACTGGCGAGGGGGCAGAGTCCTGGCTGCTGGCTGCTGGTCGCTCCTTGTTTGTCCAGCCAGAGCAGGCAGACCCACAAGGTCGCCAAAGACGTCGCAGCGTTTGTCGTTATTAATTTATTATGAAAATCTAAACGACTTAAGTGGAATAATATGGGATAAATTATTAAAATTTATGTGCTTTCGAAGCGCAACGACGACGACGACGACGACGCATCGTCTAGTTTGGGCCCGGTCTCCGGATGTGCCTCCTGACACCGGAGCACCATTTGAAAGGCAGCCAAAGTTTTGGGCATACTTCACTTTAATTTCTTTCGACGGTGCCTGCTGCCAGCCAGCCTGCCTGCTGCCTGACTTTTCCGGCAGGAAGTTGAGTGATTAAGTGTCCGCTTTTTGCACTTATGCTTTTTGCATAATTTGCCTGCCTAATTTCTGAGCGCCGTATGCACAGAGCTGCGCGAGGGTATGGGCATTCCACAGTAGAACCGAGGTATGCGCGAAATTACTTGACAAAATAAAAAATAACAGAAACTTTCGGGCATTCCTGCTTGCCTGCTATTAAAATAATTCGGAATTAGCGAGCTTACTCTTAAACATCGATTTGATATCGATTTTATATCACCTTAAAGAATGCCCATCAAAATTCATACCCAAAAATTCAACATAAGCTTCATCTCCTAGTTGCATTACAGAAGTTAATCGATTAATCGATTTTGAGAGATATCCGATATAGGCGAGTCGCATAACAGAGAAAGAACTGTAGATGTTAAATTCCTAGCGTTCATATCCTCTGCGAGTATCTAATAAAATTCGATAAATAAATTTGTATTTAACGATTACCGGTAAAGTAAGAAATAACATTGTAAATCGATATTTATCGGCACTTGCACAACTTCTGTGTATCCTTTTTGTGTCCAATTTATCGAAACAGGGTAGAAAAAAATATATCTAACAAACAGTTTGTCTATCTTTAGGGCTTTTGTATCAAAATGGGTAATAGCTTAAGGACAGGCGAAGTTGGTTAAGATAATAGTTTAATTGTAACCCATGGGGTTGAATTCGGAATTCGTATACCCCATCTACAAGGCATGACTATAAACTAAACTCCTTGCAGCTGACTTTTCATTAAAACTTTGACAACAATTTAAGTTTAGCTGTCATAAAGTCAACTTTATTTACGCACTTTATGCTTATTTCGAACTATTTTTAGTAGGCAGACATATTGTCAACTGTTACGAAAGCATTTGATGACACAAACAGCGCCAATGGCTTCTGAAATTTTCGTTTTATTGAAATTAATCGAATGTGCCGTGGGAAGAGCGGGACGGGGGGTGGAGGAGGGGGCACCCTTTAATCTTGTCGATAAGCAAGAGAAAGCGAGAAAGAGAAACGTGCTGGAATCCGCAGCCAAAACAAAAGCCAGCTGAACGGGCGGCAATTTTATGGCGCACTTGTTTCGCGTTAATCGCATATCGTAAACTAAGCATTTTTACGGCACCTGCGGTAATGGATTACTAAAGCAACAACTGCCACCACAGTCAACCACCCCCCACAGCCCCCTCTATCCCCACAGTTCCCCCTCAGCCCCTCAGTCCCACAGTCCACACAGGGCGTAGGCAGCACTCGTCATGGGTTGGAAAATTAATAAAGTTAAGTGTCGAGCACAATAAAAATGAAATTTCTTTTAGGCCCCCGCTGGCTACCGCCCCTCCCCCCCTCTCTTCCAACCCCCCTTAGGCAACCCCAGCAGACGACAAGTTAGCGAGGCGTGAAACAGCCCCAGTCCCAGCCTAAGCTTCGGCCTCGGGCCAATGTCAAGCTCCATAGGCCGGTTATGGCTTTGCTTTGCAATAATTGCAAAACTGCAATAAATTTACTTTTATTTTCGGCGCTTTAAGCTGAAGGTTCAAACCGCGGTGACAAAAAAAAAAACAAAAGAAGAAGGCAACGGAAGCGGCCATAACATGTGCAATTCGAGCGGCCATGTGGCTGGCATGCGTATGCAAGAGGGCGACATTGGAGATGGACATCAAATGCACGCATTCTTTTTAAAAAAGTTGTATTATTGTAGCTGAAAGTAAATCCTTTAAAATTGCAGCTGGATTTGAACCAGCGACCTCTCGCTTGTAAGTCCGACGCTCAAGCTAGCCAGGCAAGCTCATGACGTTCTCATTCACAGGTGTTTAAATTGGCAGGCACGTATTGCGATATTAATGTAATGTAATGTAATGGAGGAGTCGGGATTTCAGTTGCGAACTATAGTTTTGAGTGTGTATGTGAACAGCTATCGATATAAATCGCTTTCGGAAAAGTTAACAGAAAAGATGTTTAGACAGGTTGACTTCTTTGTGGATTTGGATAATAATATATGTTGCTTAACTTTGGCTTGCTCCGGTCAATTCCTTTGAGGCAATCTCTCGTTCTGATGAGCTTAATGCCGACTCGAGTCACGACACGTGCCGTGCGTGCCGTGTCACGACACGCGACTGTTGCCAGCTCTATGGGTAACACGTATGCACCTGTGCCCTATGCCAACAGCTCGCATGACTTGTCCGGAAATGTAAATACGCGCAGGGACGTCACGCGGCACGCGGTGCGTGTGCATGTGCATGTGCGTGTGTGTGTGTGTAAGGGTGTGTGTGTGTGAGTGTGCGTGTGTGCGTGTTGATTGACAATGGGCCGCAATGCGCGACACTGTGGCGACTCTGATTGGAATTTATAGCACGTTTTCGGTTAGATACCGTTATTGGGGCTCTGGAACGCGAAGCTGCCCCCGCTCGCATTATGCCAGGCGAGGGGGGAAGAGAGAGGGGCGCCACACATTAACCCACAGCCGCCCGCCAAGCTCAATATCAATGTGTCCGGCCGGCGCTCACGTGCTCTGCGTCCCGTCCAATGACAAGGACAATGCCGGGCTCGGCCGATAGCAGCTGAGAAATTAAATAAGTAAAACACGAGCGCAGCAGTTGCAATAAAAACTGGCGGGCAATAATAAAAAACACTTATGCACCCGCGACCCCGCCAGTGTGTGTGTGTGTGAGTGTGTCGGTGCGTGTGTGTGTGAGACTTAACACGCAGTCGATGGGCACATTTCCGGCGTAAAAATCCGCACGCCGCGCTGCGCCGCGCATTGCGTGCCCCGTCGCGGACAGCGCGCATTGCATAAATCACATAATAAAACCCATAAATTTCGTATGCAGCGCCAAGATGAAAAGTGCGCAAGCAACAAAGAGGAAAAGAAAAAAAGAGGAAAATAAAGCGAGAGAGAGAGAGAATGCAGGCGAAGCTATCTGCTGGCATGAGCCGAACATGCCACATGCCACATGCCACATCTGCCCATCTACCATGCCGCCAATCGAAGTCGATGATAAAGTTGTGAGGCGCTCTCTTCCCTCTCTCCCTCTCTCTCCCTCTCTCTTTCTCTTTCTCTCTCTCTCCTCGCTCTCTCCCTCTTTCGCACGCCTTGACACTGCAACATTGTATGCTGCCACCCGCTTCGCCTTGCCTTTCAGCTTTAAGTTCAGACAACAATTAATGCCCCTGGCCAGTGCTGCCATATTGTTTGACTTGTCACTAGGTATTTTTAATAGAGCTGGAACCGGAACTTTTTTCCTTACAAACTCTTTTGTTTCGTGAAAGACAATCCTTAAATAATATACCTTGTACATATATATTTCTCATATAGTCTCTACTTAAGGCCAAACCGGTTCGTGTCTGAAATTCAACTTTTTTATTCACTCGGAACTATGAACTTATTCCTGAACCGAACCAGTTTTTTCTTGTTTCTTGTTCGATTTAAATGATCTTTAGAAAATGTTACCCAGCTCTAAAGGAAAACATATTATTGATCTGGTTGCTAAAAAGAATGATCAACCAGCTTAATTAAAGCCATATTTAGTTAAGGTACATTATGAAATAAGGTCAACATATTTATAAATTTCTGAAGAAAGTTTTCCTACATTCCTTTACTTAACCCTCCTTTTCGATAAAAAGCAACAAAAAATGGTTTTTTCTTAAGCCCAAGATCCTTAAGCTATTCGGCTCTAAAAAGTATGCTATAAAAAGAATAGCAAAATTGATTGCTCAGAGAAAGACTCATCAAATTTTTGTGCGTTTCACAACACTTTTTGAATACTGTTTTATGGTCATGCCGTTTGTCAACACTGATCGAGTCCAAGAGTCTGCTGCAGTTAAGTAAGTTGACTTTGCATAGCATACATTTCATTTGCTTGGCTTGGCTGGAGGCTGAGTTTTGGATTTGGATTGGCGAGTGGGTGGGCTTTGGACTGGGGCTGGGGGCTTGGGCTTGGGCTTGGGCATCAGCTTGTTCTCATCATCGTTGAGGCTCGTCTATGTGGAGTTGTTTGCCACTAAACACATTGTGCGCAAATCCCAGTTGAAATCCCGGAGGTGCTGTTGCTGTTGCATCGAAAATGGAATTGCATTGGCATGTGAACTGCATTGACAGCATTTTACAGTGCAGGTCAGCGCCGTTGGGGCGTCGGTGGGCGTGGCATTTTAGTGGCATGTTTGTGCTAATTTATTACGCCTGCGAAGCATAATGGCCGCCACCAATGCCGACGTCGACGCCGTTGCCTTATTCCAAAGGGGACAAACTCCGGTGCACATTACAAAGCGACAAACAGACAGACAGACAGACAGACCGACAGACAGGCGGACAGATGAACACACATACACACACAGACAGGCAGACAGACAGACAGGTGGATAGTTAAATTGTTGGCCAGTTCGGAGGGGGGTCGGCTGCCTCAGGGGCTGCTGTGCCAGTTGCTGCTGCTGCTGCTGCTGCTGCTCTTACTGCTGCAGTTGTTGTTACTGCTGAAAATGAATGTCTAATTAATTAAAGTGCGAATTGCGCTCGGGTCGTTTGCTTGTTTTGGCAGCTGCATTAATTGCCAGCCGCCTAACAGTAAACATGTTGCCAGCATATACACTGCAAAAAAAAAAACAGAAATTTTAAACGTTTAACGAACTGAATCGAAACTTTTACAGAATACTCCAAGTTATTATTTTTCAAAGTTTCCACTTAATTCTTCTTAAGAATATCTTTGACCAATCTAAATTTTGATATTAAATTGATTTTAAATACATTATCAATTATTGAAATAATTGTTAAATTTATATAATTTAATATATTTCTATTTAATTAAGGTTTTGTAACAACAAAAAAATATTTCAACCCGAGGACAAAAGAAGAACTTTGAGCTTAAATCAAGTAGTAAGGTTTTTTGCACTAATTTGGATTTGAAGATATATACATTTTTTTTGTTAAAAAGCTTGACGAATTTTTTTGTTTATACGTTTTATATTTATTTATTTTCATAAATCTTTTATTTTCGTAATATATGATGTGTTCCCCATATTTTTTCTCAGTGCTGTTTGCATTACCACTGTTTGATTTATTGAAGTTGCCGCACTGGCCGCCAATTCCCACCAGACCCCACCCTGCCCGCTCTTGTTGTAATTGTCGATGTTGTTGTTGTTGCTGTGGCTGTTGTTGTTGTTGTTGTTGTTGCTGTTGTTGTTGTTGTTGGCTGGCAATTTTCTATGCACACATCAAATGCAATTTTATGCGGCGCAAAATTCGTAGCCCCCCCAAAAAAAATTGTATCATTGGACTCTCTCGCTCGTTGGCATCTGCAGCGACCATTTGGTCTGTGTCAAGTTGGATGCCCGCACCACCCTCCCCCCATGCACCATGCACCATCTATGCGCACAAAGCTTAGCGCCACATAAATAATAAATTTGTAACATTGCATTTTACGAGCGTGTGTGTGTGTGTGTGTGTGTGTGTGTGTGTGGCGTGACATTAACAATTTATCAGTGAATCGAAAAAGCAACAAGCCAATAAAAATCACTCCGTTTGACCGGTTACATTGGGGTCTCTGCTGTCCCCCCTTCCCTGCCCCACCCCCTGCCACTTCTCTCATTCTCTTGCCGTTGCCAGCCCTGATGCCCCCCTCCCCGCCCCTCTGTTCATCCGTTCTTTTGCTTTGCATTCGGCATCGTTTTGCGCCCATCGCCGTAACAAATGTCAAATGGCATTGCAATATTGATGTTAGAATATGTGAGGCGATTTTATTTGTCGGTGTGTGTGTGTATGATATTTAGCTTAGTGCATACACTGGAAAAAATTGAGTAGTTGCTAGTTGTAATTGGGCAAGTAAACATTAAGAACATGGCAAAAATAGATAGTTGGAAATGGCATACGAAGTAAATGCCAAGTGAATTTCTAGCTCTGTTCCAATTCCGCCCGTTCCAGGCACTCACTCACTCAATTGAGTGTTTTATGAACTAAATTCTTTGTTTTTTAATTGTGCTTAAAACTTTTTCCAAATTCATAAGATTTTGGGCACCTCTAGCGGGCATTTGCCGTACTAATAAACATATCTCATATTTTACTGAGGTCTGGCAACCCTTTAACTTGAGCACTTACAAATTTAGCACAGACACAAACCTCGAGTGCAGCCATGCTAGCTAGCTCTGTCTAATATTGCTAGAGCGAGAGAGAAAGATTCCGACTAAAGGCGCGCTTTTAAAACGTCCGCTGAAATTCCATTTACGGCCAATTCATGTTATGATATGTATAAAAATTTCATATTACAAAAATAACTGCCGATTGAAAATTAAATTATTTAAAATTTAAAAGAATTTAAAAGTTACACGTTAGCTTAAATCTAAATTGAAACAAATCTTGTCGCTAAGCATCGAGCATTTATAGTTTTTTATATATTTATTGTTAAGATTTTAGCATGGACAGCGCAACCCCTACGCGATTTAGGGCTTGAGCGTTAGCAAAGACAACAACCCCAAAGTGCTGTAAGCTCTGCTGGCCCAGCCAAAGCTCAGCTGGCAGCTTGAACTGCGGCTAATGCAAGCCGAAAGCGTTAGCCGAAAAATCAGTTGAAAACGAGCTTACGAACGGGCAACAGGTGGAAGCGCTCCGAAACGAAAGTGAAACAAAAATAAAAGAAAAAAAATATATAAGGAAAAAAAAAACGTGAGCTTGGCCGTTGGCGCAATCGCGAATCTCGAGCGTCTGGTGCTGGTTGAACAAGTGAAGCAACAGAAAACAACTGGCCAAATCAAGCTTTGGGCCAAGTTAGTGGCGGGACGCGCGGTGCGAGCTGTGCAAAATTGTCGACTGCCCACACGGAAAGACAAAAAATAAAAACCCGAATTCAAACGAATGCGAATTTTGTATACTATGTGATATGTGCTAAGATAATTTATTGAAAAAGTTTAGCTCAAGAGTGAAATAGTTAATAATTAAAAAGTAAATAAATAGAATATAAATAATGCTAAAAATGTGCGCGCAATGCGTCAACTTTGTGCTCGCGCTCACAAGTTGTTTACTTTTTGTGCTGCCAACGCTGACAGCTGCTCAGGGGTTAGTAAATAAAGCACAACAACAACCTCACACACACACACACACACACGCACACACATGCCTGCATGCCTGCTTAGACTCCCACACTTATTATGTATAGATAGCTGACAATGAGTGTGACAAATACGCTGCACACTAAATCATATAAAATAAAATGACATCACACGCCAGTTAAACGAGTCGAAATCTCCAAAAAAATAAAAAATGGGGAAAAAAATAAAAGACTTAAGCAACGAACCCGAATTTATTTGCTTGAAACACGCAGCCGCAAATGCCGGCAACTCAGAAGCTCATTAACCAACCTCAGCTATATAATTTACAAGTTTGTAATCTAAGAAATTAACATTGAATAATGAAATGAACACAGCTTCCTAGGCTTAGGTGCAGGACGGGGAGGTTTGGCTTAGCAGATGCTCAGCACAACATTTTTGTGCAATATAATGTTTAATTAGTTTCAATTAACAAGCCTTAAACGTTTAAATGTAAATTGCAAAAAGTTTTTTTTGCTTTGTCAAAAGTACAGGGTATCTATAGCTTAATAGTTATTCTCAGTCTGTGAATCACATTTCAAAAATTTTGTTGACTCTAGTTAAAAAAGGTTGACTCATCTACTCTTGTTGAACGAGAACAAATATGCCTTATTACACATGTTTAACTTGTTATACTCTGCCAGCGGGTGTTATAATTATGTCACGAACTGTGTAACACGTTGAAGAAAATATACCCTAGAGAAGCAGCTATAGCTATATGAACTAAGGACTCATTTGAGCTGCCTTGCTGAAACTTTTGTATATTTTGTTCTTTTAATCGTTTCGGGTTCTATATCCTACAGTTGCTAGCTTTTAAGCAGACGCAGCTGTCTTGAATTAGCCGAGATCTATTGTTTATTACAAAATAATTATATTGCATAACTAACTAAACTTAATTAAGCAGAAAGCAGAGTTTGAGCAACTTTTTCAACCATCAAGCAAATCAAAAGCTGGCAAAGTTAGCAAAAATATCTAAACGCAAACTCTCAACTCATGACTGCTAAAGTCTGCTCAAAAAATCGTTAGTTCCTAGTAAGCCTAACTAGCTGAAAAGTAAGCAGCCTACGTTTATACCCTAACAAGCTTGTGATTATATAACTAAAGCCCACGCCTCACGCATGCTTGCAAGGGTATTAAGTCTTCGGCCCACGCGTGTTAACTGTTCTTTCCAGTTTTATGTGCAATAAATAAAGCAAAAGTAAAATCAAATAAAACTAAAATAAAGTTAAGCTGAGATTGGCAAGATTTCAGACGACCTACGCATTTCACTCAGACACCAGGGTGATGCAACGTGAAAAGTTGTCCATGTTCGCCAATGCCTATTTGAGGATTCACACTCGAATCGAGTAGCTCGTTGCATTCGAGTTAGCTGACCAATTAACTCTGACAATTACAAATTTAACGTGTATTTTAAATGTGAGCCACCCTGCTGCTGCTGCTGCCAGTTGACATACAACAAATACGCTTTTTTACTGCCTGATTTCCGATGGCTCACCTTGACTCGACTCGTCAAACTGACCAGTTGCGAAGGCAAATGAATGCACGAGTGTTGTCTAGAGGGTATATAGTCTTGTTTTAAAAAGTATAAATCGGAAAAGAAGACATTTCCATAGCTGTAAATTATATATCAGCAGCAACAGCCGAGTCTATATCTACATACATCTGTCCATCTATCAGTTTCCTGCCTCCAACTCTCTGCTTATATAGGCATATGTATATCAAAACCGACCACATCGGATTACTATATAAAACAGCTGACATAGGAATGATGACGCAAATCAATTTCTATAATAAAAACCTTTTATGTTTCTCAAGATATCTGCACCCAATTCGACGTTTATTATTTCACTATGCTCCTTTCATATGCTCTATCCACATGCTCCTTTCATATAAGCAAAGTCTTATCTACATCGTACCTCTATATCGTATAGCTGCCATAGGTACGATCCGTTGAACATTAATTTCATCTATTAAAACTGTTTTGCTTATCAACAAAAACTAAGAAAACTTGGCACATACGAACTCTACCTTGCGGCACATATATGAGCTAAATCTTAACAACATTGCCCTACCATATTCAAAGAAAGAATCTTACGAAAATCAAGTTTTTGTATGGACAAATGTTCAGTTTTCCAAAATATCTTCATCAAACTCAAGAACTTGGAGCTTTAAACATATTCACTCATATCTGCAAACTCTCAAAGCGTATTTAATATTCGGCTTGTTAAAAGTGGCTGTTTATCTGGTTATTTATTTAGATTCGCAGAATTCTGATTGATTTGTAGTTAGACACAACGTTGGCGTCAGCTTCTTTCTTGCCGCTTTGAGTTTTGCCAATTGTTACACTCTCTTGTTCCATATACGGCTTAAGTTCAATTATTGCCCAACTGCGAGTGTTGGCCAACCGATCAATCCGGCTCATACTCTGACCATATAGGGTGCAGCTCAAGGCAACTATATGAATAATTGTACATGATATATACACACTTATATTATATCAACTTAATCAAGCTGATATCAGCCGACATTTAACACACAAACCAAGCCCAACACGACGCAATCATGCGAAACCTCTCCGACTGCATTTTGTGGCCAATTTGAAAAAGGAGAATAAAAAAAGTGTTAATAAAAACTAAAACAAATACTAAAAAAGCGAAATTGTTTTGGCCATTTTGGCGGAGCGCTGCTGAAGGAACCTGTTTTGGCGCCCAACAAAACGTGACATAAACACAAAAGAAAATGTGGGAACAGGTTAAGCGGCGGCCAAACAGCAATTGAAATTAGAACAACCAGAAACTGTGAATTACGCCAAAAACAACAACAACAACAAAGAAGGAAAAAATCTCACAAAACAGGCCGACAACACGACACAGTTAGCCAGGTCTATAAATTTCGCAAGCCAAGTGAAAAGCGATGTTAAGACAAATATAAACTCTTAAGTCCAACAAATTAGTGGAAAGGCAACAAAAATAGGTACAAATATTGCATTCGGGTACAACTGACTGCGTTATACCCCCTTCACAGTTCCAGAACATGCCAGCCAACAAATTTGTCGGGAGCTATAGATTTTTCCGATTTTTATTCAATTTTTTTTTGGGACCTTCTCAGTTGTCTTCGTTCTACACTTGATTATCCTTCAGTAACGTTTCAATAACGTTCCAATAACGTTTCATAACAAATTTGGTCACACTTAAGGTAACTCTAACTCTAAAGTGACTCATCTTTAATGTGTTCATACAAATTTGGTCACTCTACATTTCTGGTGGGCCTCTCGGACAAGAGTTCGTTGCATACAATCAATATACTCTCTTTACTTTGTTAATGAGTATAAATATTTGATCCCGTCAAAGCCTAAACAAGCCCAAAACGCAGCACCAAAAACGAACACACTCCCAAGCTAAGTTATGTAAGCGACGCACCGAATTCGGCATACACTATAAATAGACATATGAATATGTTTTGTGAAATTATAACAAATTTGGCAAGAACATTAACATTAACTGAAAGTATTTAGCTTGTGGAATTCTTTTAAAATGAATTAAGAATGCTCCAGTTGGGAGTGCACGAATAGGAGATACCCTGCACCCACCGTCAAGCTGCCGTTACAAACATGTTAACTTCCTTCCTTACATACAAAACTACTTCCTCACTCAACTCCGAATTATGTATAAGAAATAGGTTCTTGATTAACTTCGGTATCCGATCGCTTAAATATTTCTAAATAAGTATTAATAATTATTATATTAAAAAGTAAGTTTGCAGCTTTAACGCAGTAAAAATGCTCCCGAGATAATTACAAAAAGTAAATGATATACAACATTTCTACGTAATATAAGTTTTCTAAGCTTGACTCATCTGACGGCAGCTGCAATTGTTGGCCATAACACTTTGTCATTACAAATTCTTCAAGCAATGTCGAACAATTGAAGTTGTAGTAAAACCGCAAAAAAAAACTATATTTGTAGTTATTGTCGCTGGCCGCAACGCCCCCGATGAGCTCTATGCCATTTCCGACATAAATCAAACCCGAAACCGAAACAGAAACCGAAACGCGGTCTCTCCACACGCTGACCCGAACTCGAACTCGAGCTCAAAACAAAGTACATTACCCCGGGTATTGTTTAAGTGTGTCTTCCGTTAAGCGCGTGAATGAATAGCGAAACCGAAAATAACAACAGATTCAGTTACCATTTCAGCCACACTCATAGGTGAATTACGCTTGCGGAACATTGTCTTCGTTTCTTTGAGCTTTGCTGAATGAAGTACAACAATTTTGTTGTCTTGCCCTTGCTTAGACGGGTGTTATTGTTTTTATCATCTAGTGTGTCACGCATAGGAGAAGTCACGTTTTGTTAAACTATATAAAGCTGTTTGTCCTGACCGACTGACTGAAAGCTGGGAAGCTGAAGCTTGAAGAGAAGCTTTTTTTTGGGATCAAAGTGAGCCCTAGAGCGGGATTTACGACCTCGAAAGTGGGCAAAAGCGCTGGTCATAGTTTGTATGCAAATTATTACCAAGTTGAACTAGCAAGCGGGAAATCGCTAGTTCAAATCCAGCAGAAATTTTCATTTCATGAGAACATTTCTCTTAAAATCGTTTAGAATGGATATTTTACAAAATTAGATTGTTATTCAAATATCGAATCAGCATAGTTTTCTATAGGTACCAATGGTAATTTTTGTGTGTACAACATTCAACTTCTTCAATTATTATTATATTATTATCCCAATCGCAATATGTTGACAAATATTGTACTATTTAGTTAAACTATAGTTTTTGTAGAGGAGAGAAGACCCTTATTTCTAAGATATCAATGAAACATACCTCACATCTGCTATGCATGTCTACAAGAGTATTTTATTGTATTTGTTTTTTTCAGCCTCTATTCCATAATTGCCCCGAATACAGTGAGACCCAACTCGCAGTACCATGTGGCTGTGAGCATACACAAGGCCTCGGAGCCCGCCAAAGTTAAGGTGGGCATACTGAGCAGTACGTACACCGACTTCAAGACCGTCGAGCTGAGGCCCTTTTCAACCCAGCTGCTGCACTTTGAGGTGAACTCCGAACCTGCTTTAAAACTTGTTAAATCGATTATTAGAAAAACCTTTTTTCTTGTCTTTGAATTTTCACACAGTTGCCGGCACTTAAAGCTGATCGCTATCGGCTGACAGCGGAAGGCCTGAGCGGCATTATCTTCACGAACGAGACCCAGCTGCATTTTGAGCCCAAGCAGCACACGGTGCTGGTGCAAACGGACAAGAGCATCTATAAGCCCGGAGATCTGGTGCACTATCGCATATTGCTGCTCGATGCAAATCTGAAGCCCGCCCGCGGCTACGGACGCGTTCATCTTGAGATCCGGGATTCGGGCAACAATATCATCAGAAGCTATAAGGACATACGGCTCACAAATGCCATCTACTCCAATGAGCTGCAATTGTCGGACTATCCACGTTTTGGCGACTGGTCCATTGTTGTCGACGTCGCCGAGCAGCAGCATCGGCAAACCTTTGAGATCTTGGATCACATATTGCCCAAGTTTGTGGTGGACATTCAGACGCCGCGACAGGCCATCTACAAGGATGGCAAAATCGCGGCCACAGTGAAGGCGCAGTAAGTGTCCGGTGTTCAAGTAGAACTAATTTTCCCAACTTAAGCCCATTTTATAATATTAACTCTGGGATAGATAGATATGCAACAGTTAACTTAAATATTTCGATAACTAATTTTGGATTTACTTCTCTTACAGCTACGCCTTTGGTCAGCCCATTGTGGGCGAGGCGACGCTCTCCATTTATCCCACGTTCTTTGGCTCATTGCAGCCCTTTGTCAATGATCTGATAACACGCAAAGTTGTGCCCATCGATGGCAGCGCCTACTTTGAGTTTGACATTGAGCAGGAGCTGCATCTGAAGCAGGACTACGAGCGTCAGTATCTATTGGATGCCCTGGTCGAGGAGCGCTCCACGGGCTCGGTGCAAAACTATTCCACGGTGCTTACCCTCTATCTCAATCACTTTCGCGTGGAGCCCGTCAAGCTGCCCAGCTATTATATACCTGGCGTTCCCTTTGAAGCCACTGTAAGTTAGCTATAGAACGAAGATTTTCCTTTGGTACTTAGAATTGTATTATGATATGCTTATATTATCTCGCTTTTAGGCACGCATTGTCCGCAACGATGGCAGCCAATTGCGGGATTTTAATTCGGAGATTACAGCCTATTTGACAAATGTTTATGGCAGCAGTGAAATGTATAATCGTACTGTCTATAGCCTGGATGGCCGTGGCGAGTTCAAGATGAAGTTCACCGTACCTCTGGTTGATCGCGATGAGTATCATTCCATAATTGTCGACTATTTGGGCGTTGTCAGCGAAGTGGGCAAGGTGCCGCGCAAGCATTTGCACAGCAAGAACTATATAACCGCCAAGGTGCTCAATGATAAGTAAGTAATCGAAAATTGCCTTCGAGTTCGAACCAGCGAACGGCCGCTTGCTAGTTCGACGCTCAGACATTAGCAAAGCTTTCTTCGCCATTCAGTCAGGAAACACTTTCTTATAAATATAGATTGTACTTTTTATTGGTACTAATTAATATTACTTTTTTTAGACCCATGGTTAATCAGGAAATTGCTGTTGCGGTGCGTTCCAATGAGCCCATGAAATACTTTATGTATCAGATTGTGGGACGCGGCGATATAATTCTCTCGCGCACTGTGGATGTGAGTGATGAAAAGTGCTTGAATCTGGGCGAAATATAAAATGTAATTAATCTTTTTGCAGGTGGCTGATAATAACTATCATACCATTAAATTTCTGGCTTCGTTTGCCATGATGCCACGCGCCAAGCTGCTCGTCTATATGATAGTCAATGGAGAGTTTGTCTACGACGAGCAGATTATACAATTCGAGGAGAATCTATTGAATGCGGTGAGTAGACTTTACTTGAGGCAGGCTGAGATAAATCTAAATCTCTCCCCCTAGGTGCAAATTGAAGCGCCCATCCGAGCACCACCTGGTCAGGATATAGACATAGGCATCAGCACCAAGCCCTACTCCTATGTGGGTCTCATGGTTGTTGATCAAAATGCGGCAGCACTGCGCAGCGGTAAGTTAAATAACTTAAAGCTACCTCCAGGTCATCTAACCTATCTGAAACTCTGTCTAGGCCATGATCTAACACACGAACGTCTGATGGATGCCCTTTATGCCTATGAGCTCAGCGATGTCAACTCGCCCGTGGGCTCACCCGGCAAGGAGTCTGGTGTTATAACCATGTCCAATACCGATTACTTTGTGGAGAAGGGTATTCAAACTATTTAACAAGCTGTATATATATTAAACTACGGTATTCTTGCAGAGGCAGAGACGACACCAGCCCTAGGTCGCGATAGCTCCAGCACCATGGAGGAAGACAAGTTGACAGCTGTGCGCAAGACTGACATCGGACCCGCGCATAAGATCGAGGTGAACACATTGCCGCCCGGCAAGGGACGTTACGCCTTCTCCTATACACCCAAGCCCTATTGGCATAATCCTCGCGTCCATGTCATGCGTGATCCGGCGGACACGTGGCTCTTCCTTAACCTCTCGGCGAGCAGCGATGGTCGCAATACCATTCACCGACGCATTCCGAGCGATATGACCTCTTGGCTCCTGACCGCCTTTACTCTAGATCCTGTTAATGGCCTGGGTCTGAATGCGCCCAGCAGCAAGATGGAGGCCTACAAGGAATTCTACATATCCACCGAGCTGCCCTATTCCATACGCAAAGGTGGATAGTGAGCTGCGAATGTTGGAATAATGTGACTCATGCTCAATCTCTTACCCCTTTCAGATGAGCTCATTGCCCTGCCTTTTGTGGTGCACAATAACAGGGACAGCGATCTGAGCGTCGATGTGACCTTCTACAATACAGCGCAGGACTTTGATTTTCCACAGCTGGACACCAAGCAAGCCAATAAGCCCAGTGCGTACAAGATCCTGGGAATGTTACTTGGACATAAAGTCAAAATTTCTTGTTTTTGATTTCCTTACAGAACTGGAACTCTACAGTCGTCGCACCATCCAAGTGCCCGGCAAGTCGGCCCGCTCCATCTCCTTCATTGTGACGCCCCGTCGAGTGGGCGCCCTGCCCGTCAAGGCTGTGGCCACCACCTCGCAGGCTGGCGACACTGTGGAACGTATGCTGCTGGTGGAGCATCCCGGTGCCACGGAGCGTGTGAATCGTGGTTTCCTCTTCGAATTGAACTCCAATGCACAGCGCAAGCAGAATGTTACCATTAATGTGCCTCGGAATGCTATACCCGACTCGACAAGCATTGAGGTCAGTGCTGTGGGTGATTTGGTGGGCAGCATTGTGGGCAATCTACACCAACTCATCCAACTGCCCACGGGCTGTGGCGAACAGACGATGGTCAACTTTGTGCCGAATCTGATGGTGCTGCGTTATTTGGGCGTAAGTTTGAAAAATATTATACGTACACTACACAATGCAAATATTACTCGTCTGGCCAGTCAATCGGTCGGTCAATCAGTAAGACAATTAATTAGTCAATCAATCATCATTCAGTTAGACCATCAAGCAGTCAGCCAGTTGCTAAATCAGCCAACCAATCAGTCAATCACTTAGTCATTTAGCTACTCAATCAGTCAGTCCACCAGCCAGACAGATAATCAGACTGTCATTCAGCCAGTTAACCTTTCACTCAATCAGTCAGTCAGTCACCGAACAGTTAATCAATTATTTCATTAGTTAATCGGTAAGTCAATTACTAAGACATTCATTCAGTAATCCAACCTAATCAGTCAGTTAGTCATCCAGCCAACCAATTAATCAGTCAGTCAGTCAGTCAATCAATAAAGTAATCAATCATTCTATCAGTCAATCAGTCAATCAATCACCTATCAGTAAATTAAAATATCTATTGATATCTTAAACATAATCACCTACAGCGCTTGCGTCAGCTGACTCCGGAGCTGGAGCTGAGTGCCACCAAGAACTTGGCCGTGGGGTATCAACGTCTGCTCTACTATCGCCACGAGAATGGTGCCTTCAGCGCCTTTGGACTGTCTGCCAAGCAAAGCTCAACGTGGCTGACTGCCTATGTGGCCAGATCGTTGCGCCAGGCGACGCCCTACATTCAAGTGGATGATCATGTGCTGCAGAGCGCCTTGGCCTATCTGGCCAGCGTGCAGTCCAGCAATGGCGGCTACGAGGAGCACGGCGATATCTTCGAGCAGTTCGACGACGGGGGCATTAGTCTGACCGCCTTTGTGACGCTGGCCATGATGGAGAATGTGGTGAGTGAAACCGAAAGTAAAGTTCAAGAGCTATCTCTATGTTGAATGCCCTTAAGGATCTGCATGCCGAGTACCGCAACAACATCAACAAGGCGCTGGACTTTATCACCCGAGGCCTGGACACATCCAGCAATTTGCATGCCATGGCGCTGGGCACCTATGTGCTCTCGCGGGCCAATCACAATGCCAAGGCCGCATTCCTGCAGCGTCTCGACTCGCTGGCCATGAATGCAAATGGACGCAAATGGTGGAACAAGACGGCGCCGTCAACGGAACAGCAATCGCCCTGGTATAATGCCACACGGAGCGTCAACATCGAGATCTCTGCGTATGGTGCGCTGGCATTGCTCGAGAATAATCTGGTGGGCGATGTGCTGCCCGTGCTCAATTGGCTGATGGATCAGCGTAATGCGTTTGGTGGATTTGTCGGCTCACAAGACACGGTGGTGGGTCTGCAGGCGTTGCTCATGTTCGCCGAACGCTTCTCCAGCCAGGGCAACAATGTGCAGTTGGGCTTCCATTATGGCGAGGGCGCCGAGACGATACTGAACGTTAATGCAGAGAACTCGCTGGCGCTGCAGAGTGTGGAGGTAAGCCAAGCCGAAGACTCATCCAGACCCATTTGATAATTCCATTCCCATCTCCTACAGCTGCCCAGCAATATTAAGAACGTGAGCGTCTCGGCGACGGGACGCGGCCTGGCCCTGGCCCAGGTTAGCTACAAATACAATACAAACGTGACCAGTGCCTGGCCAAGATTCGTGCTGGATCCCACCGTCAATCGCAATTCCCATGCGGACTATCTGCATCTGTCCGCCTGCGCCAGTTTTGTGTCCGTGCCCGGCGATGCCGAACGCTCCAACATGGCCGTCATGGAGGTGCAGCTGCCCAGTGGCTTTGTCGTGGACACCGATACGCTGCCCACGCTGGAGTCAAGCGAGCGCATCAAAAAGGTCGAGACGCAACAGCGCAACACCAAGGTCATCATCTACTTTGATTATCTGGACAGACGTGAGGTGTGCCCCACGCTGCATGCCTACAAAACGGTGAAGGTCACCAAGCACCGACCCGTGCCCGTGGTCATGTACGACTACTACGATAGCGGTAGGTCTCGAAAATGCTTTGTCCTGCCCCACATCTAATCCATCTTCCATTCAGCTCGTCGTGCTCGTCAGTTCTATCGGGCGCCCAAGTCCAACATCTGCGACATTTGTGAGCATGCGAATTGTGGCGACATCTGCGAGAAGGCCGAGAAGCGAGAATCCCGTCGTCCTGACGACTACACGGCCACAGCAGGTCACAGTTCAGCTGCCAGCGCGGGGTCAATAGCTATGCTCCTGCTGGCACTGACAATTGTCCTGCAGCTGCGATGCTAGAGTGGGAGTTGTAGGGTGGGTAGGAGACGTGCTCCCATCTAGCTGGAGCCAGCAACGCGATAAACGGAAGCTTTAACAAAAAACCACTCATCTAATTAATAAGCTAGCCCTAGAGGAAATGTCAACTAAAACCAATTAATTTTAACGATGCTACAAGTTGCCAATAAAGAAAACAAAAACAGTTAACATTTACTAAAAACTAAACTGCAACTGTTTTTTTTTTTCATTTATAAAATTTTGCAACAATTTGCGTATAAGTTGATTTGATAAACCATATTTCATTAAAAGCGGGTATTACCCGGCCTTGCCCGGTCTTAAATACCGCCGAGAAATTGAGACCTAGCAGGCCTTACAATAGAGTTCACTATGTGAGATATATTTTTATTATTACGAGCCTCAGTTTAATTTGTGTATTGTACTTTGATTTTAATTTTATATTGCTATAAATAAGAAACATGCTTAAATTTACGAACCCTAATTAAAATTGTATACCTGGAATGACAGCGAAGGAAGAGAGTTTACCACCGCGACTACGTAAGGAGAAAAGGGTCAGTCGCGATGCAAATCGGGGCCAATGGGCATCCAAAACTGAATTTGTACTCACGCTCATTGGCTATGCCATTGGCATTGGCAATGTCTGGCGTTTTCCCTACCTCTGTTACCGCAGCGGCGGCGGTAAGTAGCCCCTCCCCACCCCCCACCCCCCACCTCTCATGCCACGTACCACAAAAGCGACTTATACTCTGTATCCAATAATAGACTGGGTATATGGCTATTGGGCCAAGGCAGCATGCGCTATATGTGCCTATATATACACGTGTCAGACTCAGAAAATGTTTATTTTATGTTTTCGAAAACTCGATAAGTGTTTGTCCCCACAAATCGATAAATATCGAGTTTAGATAGCTCCGTTTTTCTGCATATCGTGGAGATTATAAATGCTGGTTATTAAAAAATATTTGATATGTTATTTCTCGTATAGCATAAATAAATTTTTGGAAAAATGTTCAATACCTCAAGAATCGAAGCGAGACAATAATAACACTAAGAACAAAGATATTTGGTTTATAGGCACATGTGAAAACCGTATTCGATATAAAAAAAAAAGTAATTCAATAGTTAATTTCAACATTTCCAAAATATGCAGAAGCCAAGAAAGTGCTTAGCTGGCGGCGATTGCTGTAGTTATGCAGGGTAGCCGGCAGTTGGGCACTGCCGACAAGTGCACTCTGCTTGTTCCAGTAATTGAAGATGAGTGAGCATTTTAATGAGTTTTTGTGCTCAATTCGCTCAACTTGACTCGTGGCTGGGCTGTTCCAAAAATAGCGCATGCCCTGACGTCACACAGCCAAGCATATGTGTGTGTGTGTGTGTGTGTATGTTGGTGTGTGTTAGTGTGCACAGTGAGTGCAGTGTCTATTTAAAGCATCGGCAATTGGCTGTAGCTTTTTTGAGTGAAAGCTGGTGTGCGCTGCGTGTTGTGGCTTTTGCTGGCGCTTTGTCGGCGGGCAGCGAATGCCTTCGATAGCTCAGTTGGTAGAGCGATGGACTGTAGAGTTTTCTCGAAGCTTGGTGTTGCGAGCAGTGGCAGGACTCTAGACCAAACAATACCGCGGCCTAGACAGCGCTTGCTCTTGTACCATCAGTTTATTGAATCGCGATATGTTGAAATCCATAGGTCGCTGGTTCAAATCCGGCTCGAAGGATCTAATATTTTGTTCATGTTCACTTTTTTCCAAAATCCTTTATCATCGACTCTGGTTGCATAATAATTCCTGAGCTTTGACAGCGCTTGCGCTTGCAATGCAAATTTATAACTTTCAATTGTGCTCTTCATGGGTTCGAACCCGGCTTGAAGAATGTAATATTTATGTGATTTTCATAAATTTACTTATTAATTTTTAATTTTTCACAATAATATTCCAGTCCAGATGGTTGACTCCTGCACGAACACTGTAAATTTAAAGGTTCCCGGCTCAAACCCGACTCGAACACATACATTTTTCACAAAACTTTTCTTCTAGGCGCATTCTTGGTACCGTACATGCTAATGGTTGTTCTATGCGGCATTCCGTTGTTCTATTTGGAGGTGATGATTGGCCAATTCTCGGGCACTGGCTGCACGGGAATGTTTCGAATGGTGCCCTTACTGAAGGGCACCGGCATTTGCATGGTTATTGTAAATCTGTATTGCGTATGCTACTATTCGGTTATCATATCATATCCGGTGCGCATGTTGTATTATTGTTTCTGGGAGACTGTACCATGGATCGACTGCAGGCATTCATGGAACTCACCCAATTGCACCACCGCTGACAAGGTTAGTGAGTCGAGTCCATCCGCCCAAAGACAACTACAACATATGAGCTCCTAAATTCTTCATTTTATTCTCAATATAGTTGCAATATGTTGACAGTCGCGCCGCCACATCGGCAGATGAGTTCTTTCAGTAGGTTGAACTGTGCTCATCAATAAATTATCGATGTCTTTATCGAGCAAGCATTTTATCTTTTCAGCCTGGAAGTCTTGCGCATCTCGGATAGCATTGCCCATCTCGGTAGCATTGTGTGGGAACAGTTACTCAGCTTATTTATCTCGTGGACCATCATTTTTCTGTGTGTGTTGAAGGGCATTAAATCGGTAAGAGATCGATATGTTATCGATAACATTTAAAATACACATACATAACATATGTGGGCAGGTGGGCAAGGTGTCCTACTTTACGGCCCCGTTTCCGTACGTATTGCTAACCATACTATTTGTTCGCGGAGTTACATTGCCCGGCGCTTACAATGGCATCAAATTTTTCCTTTATCCGGAATGGCATCGTCTGCTTGACCTAAAAGTCTGGGCCGATGCGGCCATACAGATGTTTTTCGGTCTCGGTCCCGGCTGGGGCGGCATTGTCAACATGGCCAGCTTCAATAACTTTCGCAACAAAGCCAAATTCGATTCCATTTTAGTTGTTTCAATCAACGTGTTTACCAGCATCTATGCTGGCATTGTAGTCTTCTCCGTTTTGGGCTTTCTATCGAGTGAGTAGACGACACTCACGCACATTTATCGATAACTCAGCTTGGGCCACTTCCAGACCAATCGGGCATTCCCGTGGCCACAGTTGCCACCTCTGGCGCTGGACTGGCGTTTGTTACCTATCCGGAGGCAATTGCCATGTTGCCCGTGCCACAACTCTGGGCCTTGATGTTCTTCATCATGCTGTTCATCTTGGGTATTAATAGTGTGGTGGGTATGCGACATTTATATGCTATATGCTAAAGTATTTTGTATACCCTTGCAAAAGGGTTTGATCCCATAAAGTAAGTGTATTCTTGGTCTGTATCAGCAGCCGAGCTGATGTATCCATGTCCATCTGTCTGATTCTATGGAAACTAGTCTCTCATTTCCTTATATTTATTATCCTATACTCCTTACATATACATTTCGTATAGCTGCCATAGGAACGATCCATCCAATATAAAAATCCTTTTCGAACAACCTTTTTGTTATTCAATATATGTAAACCAAACTTATTCCTAACGAGTTCCACCAAGCTCCACACTTATGGTTCAAATTATTATCAACATCACACAAATATTTAATGAACTTCTTAGATAAAATAGGCTAACGAGTTTTCCGTTAGAAAAAATCTATTAAAAATTGAATTATTTTATAAAATTATGCAAGGGTATTCAAGTTTCGGCCATGCCGAAGCAAACTCTTCTCTCCTATTTTTGCTGATACACTTCTTTAGTTTGTTCAACTGGAGTCCATCACCTCATCGATGCTGGACGAGATCGATGCCCTGCGTAACTTTAAAGTGTGGGTTAGCTTAATGTTATGCATAATATTCTTCTCCATGTCGTCCATAATGTGCACCAATGTAAGCATATGTCTGATTGGGTAATGCATGGAACCGATTAATACCCTAACTCGTGTTGCAGGCTGGCATGTATATATTGCAATTGCTCGACTGGTACTCGTCGGCCTTATCAATTATAGTTATTTGCCTGGTGGAGGTCATTATGGTATCGTATTTATATGGCATTGACAATTTCATAGCAGATATAGAATTCATGCTGGGTCAGCGGCCCAGCCTCTTTTGGAAGATATCCTGGAAATATATATCTCCAATCGTACTGATCGTAAGACCGTATTTATAATTCAATTCAACTAGTTCTAATCCGACAATATATTTTAATTTAGTTTATCCTGCTAACAAGCACAATATTTATGCGACGAATTACATACAATGGGGTTGAATATCCTTTTTGGGCCGTTATCCTGGGTTGGTTAAGTTTTCTGTCCTCGGTTATTTGGATACCGCTCTATGTGGTCTACATTATGATCCGAAAACGCGAAACCATGTACGATAGCCTGAAAAAGCGCTTAAAGCCCTTCGATTGGACACCAGCCGATCCAGATGATCGTGCCGAATACGAAGCTTTCAGAAGACAACGGCGACTTCCGGCATTTATGTCCGAAACGGAAGCTGAGCCGGAATCGGCGGCTAAAAAAAAATAATCATTCTAAATCCTAAGCTACTAAGAATGGTGTCTGTTCAAATTCAATTCATAGTTTTAAAACATTTGACAAAATATCTTTTTTTATTATATGTATACGGGATATCGCAGGGCCAATCTTTAACAAATCTCAAAGCTCTTCAACATTAGTTCACCTCCTCGGTGACCTCATAGAGCTGATGCGTGATATCAGCATTGCCCACAACCTCCTCATATTGCTGGCGGTCCTCCATTTCTGTGGGATACCAATCGTTGGGTCGACAGGCGCGCCTAAACCTATCGCAAAATCCGCCCGTATTCTGGCACATTATAAAGACACCATAGCCCGGTATAAAGAGCATGGGCACCAGCACCAGAATCAGACTTATGTGTAAAATAACGGAGGAGCTAAATGCATGCTCCATCGATGATATGAATACCCCAATGAGCTGAAAGCAACGAAGAATATTTATGATCTGATCAGAGTAGAATGTGATCCATATACAAACCAAGGTATACAACAGAAAAAGCGGTGCTATAAAGCGCAATATGAATATCTTCCACGAGGCGAATGGCTGGCCAATCATGAATTCTATATCGCGCTGGAAGCGCTCGCGTCCATAGACCCAAAGCACCGCCAGCAGAAGGAGCAAGTGCATAACGCTATGGATCATAATGGCATCCAAGGATAACGCTGAGAAGTACATAACTCCATGCTGTTAAAGATAAGAATAAATAAGAGTCCGTTTAAAAAGTAAAATACAAAATGGAATGAAAACGGGATGGAATAGAGTGGAATGGATTGGAGTGGAATGGATTGGAGTAGGATGGAATGGAGTGGAATGGATTGGAGTAAAATGGAATGGAGTAGAATATAATAATATGGAATGAACTGGAAAAGAATGAAATGTAGTGGAGGGAAATGCAATGCGCTGAAATTGAAAGATATGCAATGGAATAGATTGGAATGAAATAGAAGTGAATGAAATGGAATGAAATAGAATGGAAGGGATGGAAATTGAATAAAATGAAATGCAAGGAAATGGAATGGAATGCAAGAAAATTGAATGAAATGCAAGAAAATTGAATGAAATGCAAGGAAATGGAATGAAAGCAATGAAATAGACTGTAACTAAATGGAATAGATTGAAGTGGAATGGAATGAAATAAAATGGAATGGATTGGAATGAAATGGAATGGAATTAAAGAAATTGAATGAAATGGAAAAGATTGAATTGGGAGGGAATAAAATGGAATGAAGTGCACAGTAATGGAATGAATGAAACGGAATGAGAATGAAATATAACAAAAAAATTCAAATTGAAATGGAAGTAAAATCAAAATTAATTGAAAAAAATAATCAAAATTCATGGTTACAAAAAGGAAAAGTTATATAAATATGTATATATTTATATTTATATGCAAATATAAATATTCCAAAAATATATATATTTATATTTATATGTATATATAAATATTCAAATATATATATATTTATTAATATATATGTATATTTATGAATATATATGTATATGTTATACTTACATTCGTGCAGAAGAAGAGCGAAGCGAGTGCCAAGAAGCACAAGACACCAACTGTAACCTGCTGTTTATAGTGTCGCAGCAGCTCGAACTCATCGAACAGGCTGGTGAAAACCGTAAAGAGTTGCGTGATCTGTTCGGGAAACAATGAAAAATGTAACAAATCAACAGCCCAATCCGAGGCATACGATAATCACCAACCATCACGATTATAGAAGCCATCAGCAACATGGTATAGTAGATGATGGTCCATAAATTGGGCAGTTCCAGGGTGGACAGAGCACTGGCGCTCGATAGATACAATACCCAGTTGACCTCCACATACGTACCGAAGCTGTCGGACTTCATGGCTAAAGTAATTTTAGAAAGAATTATAAATATGATTGAGCAAAAACCAAGTTCGCGAACCAAGCCATAGATAAAGGCATTAGTTCGCAGCGAAAATAATATTCTTTTCTTCTTATTTAACCCTGATTAGCATAGCTGCTAATAAATAATTATTTAAAATAATAACAAAACTAAATACTTACTGTTAAAATAATGATCCAGCATAAAGGTAACCAAGCCAAAGAGTATGTAAACAAGTGTCTGACCGAAGGCAATTATCCAGCTGTAGCTCATGATGTTCGTCTTGAAGTTGTTAAAGCTCGACAATGCCATGATGCTGCCCCAGCCGGAGCCAAAGGCCTGCAGTACGATAATCGTCATGGAGAGCCCGCCATCCATCATCGAGTCCAGGCGCGGCCTCACATAGTGGGTGATGCCTTCCAAGGCGCCGGGTAGAAACAGGAAGCGCACCAGACAGAGAAGCAAGAGCGCCAAGGTTGACAGGATCATGTAGCGCAAGAGTTTGCCAAACTGAAGTATCCAAAGGCAGTAAGTATTATATATGTACATATATATATATATAGATTATATATTTCAACTAACAAACTACCTTGGCTGTTTCCGAGAACTTCAGGAATATAAATATGATGAGCGCCCAGATGATGCCTGAGAAGCCGGCAATTTGCCAGGATAGCTCGTAGCCAGGACTTTCTCCCATGAAGAAATCACTCCTTAATGTCTCATATTGCTGTCTACAAGGAATACAGTTAGACTAGTGCTCATTGATGATAATTTCCCAATCTTCGAGTGCAACTTACCTGAAATAAAGCACAGAGGGCACGTGCACCACACTCATTTCAAAGATTTCCGATTCATTTTGGCTGCTCAACAGCGTTTGAACTTGTGTATCCGTCATATTACAGATCTTAAGTGCAGACATCAATAAAACTATATTTATTTAGTTATATGAACATATAGAAAGTGTATGCTTACAGTTGTTACATTCTCCTCCGGCTTAAAGCCTTCACAGCTCCAGGGCAGTGTGGGGCGCAGGGAATGAACTATAAATATCAGTGGGACAATTGCAAAGATGCCATAGAAGAGCAGACTGGCCAGACTCAGGACCAGACTCACATAGCCCATGCCTAGTGGAAGACAGCTTGGATAACTCCATGATAAACAAATATTCATATGCTACCCACCTTTGAAGAAGGGCGAGACGCGAAAGGCGGAGATGAAGCCACTGCTCGAGAACTGACCCATAAACGAGTGTATGACCAGAATCGGCACCAGATATACGGCCATATAGATATAGTAGGGCAACATGCCGAATACTAAAATAATATAAACAATTTATAGACTTGATCTAAGAGATTGACATCAAATAAGTAAGCTTTATAGAAGAGTCGTCAGCAGTTGTTTAGGAATGTGTAATATTTATTTTCAGACACACATTATCAATCTTTAATCTTAAAACAATCGATTCGTTGGGAGCTTTAAGACTTGTTAAACATTTAGGATAATTTGTAATTTTAATCAACCTCTTAAAAAAGCCTCCCAATTTGCGACCTTTCAACAATTTTATCGCAATGAGCTCCACATTTTAATAATGCTTAATAAATTATCTAGCATCAAGTTTCTTTTGTCTGTCATTTTTTTTCAACCGCACAAGGTCGAAAAATGAGCGTGCATATGCTATCATTCCAAATATATATATTATAATCACAATTGTTTTTATAATTAAATAGGTTTTAAATAGCGCAAACTATTTGTGAAAAAACGCCCCTTGAATTGAATCAGTGTCAGAAATTAGGCCGCTTATTGGGCTACTCGGCTGGATTCTAATCGGACATATAGATATATTCTGATCAGAGCGAAATATAATGCTGCAAATGAAAGTAGCCTACTTTAAGTGCATTAAAAGACTGAACCTTTTAAGTCCAAGCAGGTGCTGTAGATACTAATTAGTAGATCTTGATCTTTCTCAAAATTTGGTATGACAAACAACTTTAGTATAGTTTATGGGAACCGCCCCCCATTTCCATATTGAAGTAAAAATTGTGAAAATTTCGAAGTTAACATGGAACCTTTTTCTTATGCATGGTGTGGGCCAAAGGCCAGCCGCAGCTTACTTCGCGTGAGTTTTTCATCTCTTTCGCTGTCTGTACTCAAGTAATGTCAACTATTTCTGTAACTTAATAGACAGCCCTCGCTGTTTGCAGATGAAATGCATTGATCTGATCTGTTGTTGAATAGCAGATTGATTGGCTTATCAGCGACAGAATTTAAGATGCGTTTTTCATTTGATTGGAAATTGACACCTCGTGCACACATACTTACAGCCCATATCAAAATAGAACCAATATGAAACAATAAATAAGTCCAATTTGAGTGCGAGACCGAAACAGGCGTAAATGAAGTCCGTTGGCTTTTCCCATTTGCCACGAGCCAGGTCAGGCTTGAATGGCCTGCGGCCACTCTCATATGAGGTCTCGTATACCATGGCAACAGTACGAATTCGGAAATCGTATAATATATAGAACAATATTGTGCTATATATATTCAATCAGAGCCTCTGTTGCATCGCATATCCCACAAAAATGGTTATTTTTAAAGCAAAACAATTAGAAAATATATTATTCAAAATCAAAAGCAAATAAATAAAACGCGATCAACAACGTCGCAATGCAGCTAAAATTTAATTAATTTTTTTTTTTGTTTATAATTTTATATTCGTTTTCGCTTTTAGCGATGAAAACGCGCGCCCGTCTACTTTAAATTGACGTTCTAATTAGAAGAAGCGATGCCGGCAGACTGAACGCGAGGCCTGCGAGAGCATCTGTAGCATCCATGGAATGGATAGACACTTTTTGTTTTTATTTACTATACCCTACAGCAATTGCAAACGGGTATACTGTTAGAAGTTAGCAACGATACATAGGATATATATATATCGATATATCAGCTCGACGAGCTGAGTTCATCTTCTTTCTATCTGTCTATCTGTCCGCTCTTGGAAACTACGTAAGCTACGTATAGCTCGCGCTTTGATTTAGCTGCAACTCTCAAACTCTTTAAACTTATTGCAGATCGGACAACAAATACCGAAGCTATTCAGAAGGCAACTTTCATACTGTGTGGCAAGGGCAAGAAGCGCAGGCTGCATAAATCTTGTTTGTAACATCAGTTGGGCGCTGTGTACAGGGTATCTTTTAGTCGGGCACTCTCGACTAGAGCACTTTTACTTATTTTCATTATCAACGCTGGCCGCTGTCTCAATATATATGTTTATATAAATACAGCAACAGATTGCCAAGTTCTCAGCTGCTGGCATGTAATGCGTACATTGAGAGAAATGAGTTGAACAAAATTTGATATTTGTATTGAAAACACATCGTCGAAACCGCAGCACATGACATTGCAACGCTTCGAAATACATACGTTAACATGTACTATATAATTTGTGTGTATAATTAACATAAATCGTATTAAAGACTAGCCCTAAACAAAGCCATTTTATTTAAACAAACATTGTGAGTAAACAAATATATAGAAGTGAACGAATATATAGTCAAAAGTTTTGTAGATATGCTTTTAAAGTAGAAAAGCCCAAACTTTCCTTTTTTTTCTTTGTGTGACCCAAAAGCTAAGTATTTATTTTTGCAGTGTAAACAGAGTACATCTGTGTTCTCGTGCTTCCCTGTAAAGCTGATCATGTGCTTCAATTATTGCTTATCGCACATCGAATTGGCATTTTTTTAAATGACTTAAACGCGTGCCGAACATACATATTTGGAATGCCAAAAAGTATGCAAAAAGCAACGAAAATCATTAAAAATAATATTAGCTTTAGAATGGCAAATATTAAATACTCTAACCGAACCTAAATTTGTTATTTACCATGAACCAAAGCTTTAACCAAATTAGTTGTATTAGAAAAACACAAACCAAAAACTGAATTGAACCACTTTTTGTGAAAACCAAGGTTCAACTTGCGTCAATCGATGTGTACAACCAGGTTCTCGACGCGACTAACCGTGGTTTGAGTCTTGGCTAATAGGTAGGCTCAAGAACGGAATATTAAAGCAGGACTTTGGTTCGAATCGTCAAACTATCTACAAAAACTTTTTTTTTTTGCTTGTAATAGGTACTTTTTGTGAAGCCTCCAATAAAATTTTTTAGAAATTTAATACATATTTTATAAAAGCTCTTGCATTTTTATTTATTTGTTTTGCAACTACAAATATCACCAGTTTATTGTTCTCTATAACTAGATTTGGAAAATGTCAGTACATTTAATTTAAAAAACTTGCGCTCATTGTTTTTAGATGCGTGTAAATTTAAAATATTTCAGCTGTTCTACACACAATTGAATTCAGTTCGACCTGAGTTTGAGGTCCTTCGCTTAAGTACAGTAAATATAATTAAAATGAGTAAGTATATTTTTTGTAGGCACTATGCAGCTATTAGGCGGTATTGCCATTGTCAATGACAAGCATTTCGGAGGTGCCCATGATTTCCTCATAGAACCGACGATTGTCCGCGTTCACCGGATGCCAATCGTGCGGTGCAAAGCATTGTCTCGTTCGTTGGCGCCAAGTGCCGTTCGTCTGGGACAATCGGTAGAGCATATAGCCCAGGGCAAGTAAATAGATCAGAGTCTGGCTGATCCAGATCAGCGAGTTCCCGGCGCCATTTGCTGACAGCATATGGATAGTCTCCCACTGAAAGTTCGTTGAATGAATGCAATTCGAGAAACAAAATATCTATGATATATGTCTTACCAGGGAAAGTGCTATAAAAAAGGGCACCACAAAGCGTATGCAAAATATTTTAAAACTTGAGATCGTTTTGCCCAGCATAAATTGTAGATCACATTGGAAACGCACACGTCCATAGATCCAGGTGGCCATCATTACTAACAAGGCCGAGATGATGATCTGTGTAAACAGCGACATGTAGGACAAGGCGCTAACTTGTCTGAAGCCCCGCTGTAGGTGAGAGAAATTAGATAAACGAGTTGGCTAGAAATGTAAGACGCACCTGGCTGCAGAAATAGATGGATGTGGCCATCAGGCAGAGCACCAGGAGTATTGTAATAGGTTTCTTTTTGGGGCGCAGCTGCTCGAACTCATCGAAGAGCGCGGTTAGCACGGACATCATTTGAATGATCTGGAAAGTAGAAATATGGATATTGATATAGATATAGATAAAGATATAGATATAGATATAGACATAGATATAGATATAGATATAGATATAGATATAGATATAGATATAGATATAGATATAGATATAGATATAGATATAGATATAGATATAGATATAGATATAGATATAGATATAGATATAGATATAGATATAGATATAGATATAGATACAGATACAGATACAGATACTGATACTGATACAGATTCAGATACAGATACAGATACAGATACAGATACAGATACAGATACAGATACAGATACAGATACAGATACAGATACAGATACAGATACAGATACAGATACAGATACAGATACAGATACAGATACAGATACAGATACAGATACAGATACAGATACAGATACAGATACAGATACAGATACAGATACAGATACAGATACAGATACAGATACAGATACAGATACAGATACAGATACAGATACAGATACAGATACAGATACAGATACAGATACAGATACAGATACAGATACAGATACAGATACAGATACAGATACAGATACAGATACAGATACAGATACAGATACAGATACAGATACAGATACAGATACAGATACAGATACAGATACAGATACAGATACAGATACAGATACAGATACAGATACAGATACAGATACAGATACAGATACAGATACAGATACAACGATTGATATATACAAAAATAAAAGTACGTATTTAACTAGGAACAAGTAAAGTTAGAGCTATAGATATGGATAGAGATAGAGATATAGACAGGGACTTACCAGCGCACTGAATTCAGCTAGGAATATGACAGCGAAGAAGAGGAAAGACCAAAGTCTGGGCAGTGTTGCAAAGCTGCCAAAGAGATAGGCATAGGCTAGATATAGGAACTGCATCGTATGCTGCTTCTCCACTTGCCACATGGCCACATGCACTGAAAGAGATACTCAAGTGAGACATTCAAATACATTTATGCTAAAAAAAAAGAGACTTACATTCAAAATGATCGTTGGCCACATGACCGCACACTGTGGCCATCACCGTGATGAGCACATGGGTGAGGCACACCCAAATGCTGAGGCGTTCGGCATCGCTGCGAAAGCTATTGTAGCTGCCCAGGGTAATGATGCTGCCCCAGCCGGGACCCAGTACCATGCTCGCCTGCAATATGGACGTGGCCAGCGCCGACTGTATGCCCAGCCAGCTGGGTATTGTGGGATGCAAATAATCCTGCAAACTCTGCCAGTTGATCTGCTCGTGTATCACCAGATAGACAAACACGGCCACAAAGAAGCCAAACATCAGCACACAGGCACAGCGCAGCGCCTTCCCAATCTGTGGGTTCAGATTGAAGATTAGTTTTGGAAGAGCATCGGAAAACTACTTGGCAACCCACCAGCGAGACGTGGCTCAGCAGCAGGGCCAGGGCCACACACCAGATGCCCGCAATGGCCAGCAGCATGGGCCAGGATAGCGACCAGTCACTGGAATCTGGTCCAATCGAACCTATCACAGATCTGGAAAACAAAAATTTCTATATATTCCGTAATTATCGGAAACTGTGAGACTTACTGAAAGAATTCCACAGTAGCATGTGGCTTTTGTACGTGTTCCTGTAAATATACGTACATATAATTATATATTAATTGGTCAAAGTATTTTTCATATAATTTATACAATATTTTCCGACCTAAGGCTGGATTTGCCGATAAGGGCAAAGCACGTAAACAACTGTTTTTCATATAAGACTTGGAAAATTTGTGATCGGAACGGATGAAAATAAATATTTTGCTTTCCACGCCTATTTTCCACTTTTATCGGTGAATTTGCTGATAAGTGTGAAACAGTCCTCTAATAAATTTGAACAAGTTTTAAAAATGTGTTTTTTTTAGAGAAAATAAAAGCTGGAAAAGTTCCATTAAACATTTTCCGCCTGTTTTCCACGTCAGCAAGTGGAATTTTTGGGCTGCGCTTTGATCACAAATTGAATTAGTCAATCATATGTTGTTAGTCAATCAATCAATCAGCAGTCACTTGGTCAGAATCCTTTTACAACACTTACTTCTTCATTATAATGATCGTGTGTGGAACACTCCGGCGAATTCCACGTATTATTGCAGCTCATCCAAGGCATGACCTCACGCAGCGAATTAACAGCATAGATAAATGGCACGGCCGCATTGATGCTATAGTACGTAAGTGTGCCCAGGTTCAGCAACAGAATGGAATAGCCAATGCCTGAAGTTAAGTTATATAAATAGTTTATAGACAACAACTGTATAAAACATGCCAGAGTACATACCCTTAAAAATTGGCGAGACACGAAACGCCGAGATGGCGCCCGACGTTGAGAACTGTCCCAAAAAGGTTTGTATAAGAAATATGGGCAGAGAAAAAAAGCAAACTGCCACCAGATAGCCGCTTAGATAATATTCTGAAAGTTGTAAACACAAAAAAGGGTATAAAAACAGGAAAGAACAACTATTATTGGCCTGACAGAATCAAAATACCCTCTACAAGAGTATAATTTGCCGCAGGCCTTCTGTTTGTTACTCATACGCAGTGGTGTACTTGAAAAAAAAAACGGTTTTGCAAAAAAAGCAATTATAATTTTTCTCATATATGCAGTTCTAATATACCACATATTATTCATACGCCATAAAGTGCATTGGAGTTAATCTGAAACACATTTTACTGAGAATCAAATAATCATTTCTGTTTTAAATTGAAAACCCGCTTTTACGCACAACTTTAAAACATTAATCGCATTAAAAAAGCGGGCTTAAATTGATTTATTAGAGATTAAATCTACAAAGCTGCGCATAAGACGTATTAATGCTCTAATGCTAGCAATTATTATTAATGAATTGCTCAAGGAAATAAATACAAAAAAAATATACTATATAATGATAATAATAATTATATCTTTGTTTCATTGTTAATTGGCGTACGAAGTGCAAGAAATGCTAAGCTATTTATTTAATGATGCTATTTGAACTTTAGAAAAATAAAAAGATGAGAAAAAGAACTGCAAACATTAGTTGACCGAAGTTTCAATACCCTTGCACACATACATATATAGGAAATAATTACAGTAAGCTGTAAGAACTTGACAAAACTTTTAACTTCTTAAAATTTCATATGATATGTATTATGGGTAAAAATAAAAGCCTGTTATATAACAGTCCATAATACCTTCTAACAACGCTTAAGATTAATAATGCGCACAATTTATAATTAACTCGCTTCGACTTTTACAGAGCCTCTGCTGATAACCTTTTCATAAATTTAATTGAATTGCGTTGATAAGCAAATTTTGAAAATAATGAAAATAAACTGTCATTAAACTGACACCAATACGTCAAGGGTAGCTAAACAAAAGACTAGACTGATTAAACTATTATACTACAAATGAATGAAAAGTAATAATAGGAGATGTACTTACTCCAGCCGCCGAACATCAGGGCCCAGACGGAGGCATCCGAGAAGGCCATTGTGCTGAAGGCGTAACTCGAGCTGGCAAAATAAAAGTCAGCCGATTTGGACCAGCGACCGCGCAGATTGTCGGGTCGAAAGGGTCGCTCCATTGTATCATACGAGCTGGTATTGCGTATGGCCAGACTGTGCACTTGCCGGGCACAAAACACGCGTCCGCCACGATGAGCCGGCGATGCACTGTTCCCACTCCCACTCCCGATCCCGTTCCCATTCCCGCTCCCGCTCCCGTTTCCGTTCCCGGTCGCATTCTCACAGTCGCCCAGCAGCATGCATTGGTTGAGCTGCTGCTTGGCATCGCCACAGATGCCTTTCATGCTGCCTTCAAGCTAATCGGGAACCTTGGACTGGCAACGTCATTGGCAATTGGCAATTGGCCTGTTTTCTTGGTCTATTTCGGTGTGGAGTGCCACCACTCGAGAACTTCTCAATTGCACTTGATTCTGTTCCGCACTTAGCTTAATATTGAAGTTTGTTTTGTTTCAAGTTCATTTCGTTTCCACAACAAAAATGCACAAACTACGTTTTTTTTTCGCTCGCACCAAAATGCTGATGACCCAGTTTAAAGGCTTTTGGGTCAGCAGAATTTAATATTGTATATGTTTCGTACTCTGCCCGGGTCGTTTGAGAGCAGCACGCGGCGACCTGTGCTATTATATTAAGCCGTTGAAACTTGCTGAAAAAAAGTATCTAAAGCGTTTAATGCTGCCTCCAGCATATTTAATTGAATTCCCGATTGTTGTTCTCCCCGCGCGCTTTCACGATTATCGCCCGTAATTTCCAAGCACTGAGAACACCCAAACGATTGCGATGCTCGAAGGCAAATGATGCGATTTGTGATTGCCGTTCCTCCTGCTGCCGCCACTAAGTAAAGCTAAATAATTCGAATGAAAAAAAAAGTGGATTTAATTAAATATAAGCATGTGTGCATGTGCTTGCACTTGTGTAAGTGTGCGTATACAATGGGCACAGTGTGTCAAACTCGATTGGAACACCGCAAAAGAGCATAAGTTGTAAAATGGGAACAGTGAAGCATTTGCTTGATAGATTTTGGTATGACTTGCAAATGTTATCAAGTAAAATTTTAAATTAAACATTATGGTAGCCAAACTATGTAATTCTGTACCCTTAAGTATATAAGACTTTAAATTAAAATTAAATTTAATATTAATATACATATAGTACATAAGTACTATTAAACATAGAGCATTATGAAATTCAGCTGTTTACATCAAATTATTTCATGCTTTAATTTTCGATACAAAAATAAGCAATTGGACCACTGTGCAATGACATTGCTAGACCTTTTTTGTTGCATTCGCATTCAGAGTGTTTCCCCATCAATGTAAGCATTTATGTATGTACATATAAACTTTGACGTATGTTTGTATCTATGTATGAGTAATAGTGACAAAAACTCAACTACGCAGCTTTGATGCACACGAACACACATACATATATACATATATATGTGTGCACAATAAGCGCACTCGACTACATACTGCTATCTTAATCATACTACATTGTTGAATCAACAAAGGAAAAACATCTATTGAAAGAACGGTAAAAAAAATACAAATCAATTTAAAAACAAAGCAAATAGCGCGTATTTCAATAATCTGATGGCGAACACGGGGGCAATGGACGACAGCGGGCAGAACGCCAGCTGATGGCTGCTTTATTCAACTGCACTATCTCGCAAATATACACTCCCTCTCGCTCTCGCTCTCGCGCTACACTTGACATTCGCTGCTCACAAGAAATTCGCCATGCGAGAGAATGAAATGGGTAACCACAAGCGCTGCTCAGCTGCAAAGTTTTTTCAACAAGTTAAATTTGTAACAACAAATAGCAGGCAAATGAGCCAGCAAAAGTGTAAGTGTGGGCGAGAGTGGGAGAGCGGTGAATGTGAATGAGCAGGCAATGTGTAATGTGAACGAGAGAGAGCAAGCAGATATGATTGTATTTGTTTGTTTGTTTTTGTTTTGGTGGTTGTTTTTGGGAGCGCAAGCAAATCAGCTGTTTTTTGTTTTGAATAGCATTGTGTCATTTGAATGCTTCCACTCAAATTCATACATATGTGTGCATGTGTTAGAGGGGGGCCACATAACAATGACGTCAATTAGCTGGGATTTTATTGAATTATGAATTTATTGAACAAACTGAAAATTTGTATTTGCGCAAACACACAGCGCAAACGTGATCAATTTGGCAAAAATGAAATGGCCAATTTTTTTTGTTTATCAACAAGAATGAAATATTTTGGCAAATGCGCAGACAACAAAGAAATTCTGGCAAAGAATGTGCGCAAATATGTGCTCAAGTGGATATATAAGTATATAATGCTTATATATATATCTATGTATACGCATAAAAAACAGCCAAGTGGCAGCAGCAACAACGAGAGTTGGCGTCAACCGTTGTCTGCCAAGTCTCAGAATACAAGGATTATCATAATATTGTCGTTCCGGCTATCATTATCAACGCCCAGTGCAGTCGCCTCTAATCAGGTCTCACACTTTCGCAAACACGCCGCCAAAACAACAACAACAATAATAACAACAACAACAACACACTTCACTTCAATTGCATGCACAGTCCGGCGTCTCCGTTAATTTCCATCTGACGTGAATCTGCCAAATCGATTGACGGTACCGCAAATGCCGTTTCCCGACTTTCGTTTGCGACAAGCGTTGCCAGCGCGTCTTTGCCGACGACTAACGGCAGGCCGAATTGCCAGACCCCGAGACAGAGCGCGTTTTGGCCCCAACAGCCAGCCAGAGAGTCGCCGTCCGACGAATCCAACGAATCCAAATACCGAATCCAACTCGAAGTCATTTCACCCAGCCACGAACACTGGTTGCTCTTATCTCTATCGATGTCATTTGTTTTTTTCTTCTTTACTTTTGCCATTTATGCACTTTTTGCTCTTTCTCACAGAGACTGTTTTTATTGGCGAATGCACAGCTGAAAACTTGGCGGCAATACCCTAGGCTGCATAGTCTCAAATTGATTTTTGAAAATTAAGTTGTTATTAAACAAAATTAACACATTCAAATGTCAGTTAAATATATGATCAGGGTGTTCCGAAAAACAGACGCAATCGCAAAAGTTGTGCATTTGAATTTTGCCAGGTTTTATATGAATAAAATACAAAATATATTAAAAGTTGGTTTAATAGTTTTCAAGTTTGTTTAGAAACTTAATTAAGTTGCAATTTAGTGGAAGGATGTTCTGAGAAACTGAAGCAATTGAATGAATTTGCCTCAAGTTCAAAAGTGAGGAATCGAACAGATTCTTTGGTCTTGATTGTAAGATTAAATATGCTTATAAATTTTAAAGAATTTGTATGCAAAATTTAAGAATAACCTGGCATAGGCGTTATGATAAGAGTATAAATAATATAATTAAGTATACGCACTGACAACCGTAAGCCTGCATGCATGTGAAAAAATCACAAGTCTTTCAAACTATTTTCAATAACTTAAATCAGTACTTATTACTAACAACTAACTAACTAACTAACTTATTACTAATCAGTCCTATTACTAACAGCAGCAAAGGGTACAAATTCATTCGTTTCCTGCAAATCACTTTGCTGTCGATTTTGCCTAATCAAAAGCTCGTTGTAAATTTTCTAACCATTTTCAGGCACTTCAACGAATATGGTGAGATGCAGTTTGCGGCTGCTGCTGCTGCTGCTGACGATCGCATTTGCCACACTCGTTGATTGTGGCAACAACAAGATTGACTCTTCGCCGGGGGCGAGCACAATAAATCAATGCAGTGCGGCGCATTTTTCAATCGGCCCCCTCCGAGCACAATCATTCAGCAGCCAAATGCGGCAACAGCAGCTAAACAAACGCGAAACTTTGTACAACCGGAGAGCTCCACACACACACACACACACACAAGCACACACAGGCACACACAGATACACATTCAAGCTGCGGATCTAGTTTCAAGCAAATCACGCGTCAGTCACAAGAGCTTCGAGTGTTCACAGCCAACAGTTCAAATTTAATGCGGTTATTCGTTCTAGGGCGGGGTTACGGGGCAGTCAAGTGGGTGTTCCACCAGCTGCAATTACAGTCCGCGCTGTAAGTATGCGACATGCGCAAGCGCATGAACTTGGCACTTAACTTGGCTTTAATTGCAGCTTTGCCAGCTTTGCTTAAGCATAGTTACATATATGGTATAGTCATATATATGAAAGCTATATAGACATATATGGTAGATCTGAAATACAGTGACTTCAAAATATATTGAAACGAGTAAGCAAGGATATCTTTGGAACGCCGAAGTCTTAATACTCTTGTAGAGATATTCCTTTTGCAGATATTTGAGAATAGTGAAGCCCTTAAGAAAAGAAAAGTACTTTTCAACCAGATACTGATCTAAAATATATATACTTTATGGGGTCTGAGATGTCTCCTTCTATAAGTTACACATTTCATGATAAAATTATAATAGTAGGGTAAAAAATCTCCTAAGCCCCATTCTTTAAGTCCCCAGCTTTTAGAATCAAATGCCCAATTCTATTTTTTTCCTGAAAGATTTCAAAGTAATTCTCTGTCAATATTTAAAACGATTTGTTCCCCCAACTCTCTTCTTTTATGTGCCAAACTTTCTGCTGTCAAAACATCATTTTTCGTATATTTTGCTAGATCTAATAAAAGAGTTTATTAGCAAAATAAATAAACAATTTTAATCAAATGTTGGATCTATTTACATTCATTGTATCAATAAAGACTTGAGTTTCAGAAACATTTTGGCTAGAAGGTACACTGAGAACAATTCAAGCACAAAGAGACAAACAATCGGACGAAATTTCACCAAGTTATGAGGTTGGGAAATTTCGACAAATGTCATTATGAGATTTTTAAGGGTTTCTGTCAGGAAAAACAGTTATATATATAATGATAAACATATATGAACAGCTTATACTTATAGATATATATGTATGTAAAGGTATCTGATTTGTTCTTATGCCTCTTGCAATTGCTTAATTTACAGCTAAATGAGACTTGTTTTCTATTACAAAGTCCGTTAATTGCGATATAACAGCTTATGCGCGTAATTAAAGTCAAGACCTTTATCTGAGCAGCTGACTAACTAAATCTAATATGACTAGAAGTTCTAATCAAACCTTGAAACACTTTATGGGTATTCAGTGAATCATTTCAAGAAACTCTAGAACTGATATTTTGTATAGACCTGAAACAAATTTGTAGGTTGTTTTAATTGATGAGTCTGATAAAGTATGGTTTAGAAATTTAAATAAGTTTTCAATTATTCTTATTAAAAGTTTAAAAAGTAAATAATCTAAATCCAAAGAACCTAGAAAGCTTCATGTTAAAACCATATCAGAAATGTTAATCAATAAATTTAAAGAAATGTAAACAATGTATGTTAACACAAAAATGTTAAGAAAGCTTATAATATTTTACCTATTTGCGGTAAAGACTCTTAACAACTTTGTAGCAATTTTATTAATAAAATTTTACCGAAATATTTAGAAAAGTTAGCTTAATCAATGAAGGACTAGAAACTCTGGAAATCTTCGAGCATTAACACAAAATAATTGTAAGAAAAAGTCATTGATTTGAACTTTTTTAAATAGATTTATTATCTAGAAAGAAAGTCGTTTTCATAGTTGGTTTTTTTCTATTTGTTACGAAAATGGCTTTTGAATAAATAGAGCGAGCGAGATTGTTGCGAGTGCGTTCGAAAGGAAAATTTAGATGGCCGGTGCGAGTACCCTGTTTATGAGTATACAAATATTTACAACATTTTTCATTAACATATTCACTTCCATTGGGACGGGTCAATTGGCAAAAAAATCCGTAATTAGATGGTGCCGGGAGCGGGAGCAGCATTGATCGAAGCCACGGACTGAATGTGGCCGGACAGGGGAGCGGTGTGGACGGCACCACGGGTCTGTGCGGTATAGACGCCCTCGTGGGCAACGGGTGCGACAACCACAGCGGGTGCATGCGAGGCCACCACGGCGGCGCCGTGACCAGCAATCAGTGCCGGGACATGGGCTGCTGGTGGCCAGGAGCCAACGGAGACAGCGGCGGGCCAGTGAGCGGCAGGTACGCCCCAGGGAGCAGCCAGCACGGGATTGGCAACGGCCGTATAGGACAGACCGTGTCCAGCCAGCTGAGAGATCAACGGAATGACCGACGACTGCACGCCCATGGCGAGGGCCAGGGTGAAGACAACAGCGATGGCGAACTGGAAATAGGTGGGAATGAATCCTGGCTAGAATCGAATCGAATCGAATCTCAAATCCCGGCGAATACTCACTTTCATTTTGCTAATTGTGTGTTTGCTTTGTTGCGCTCTTAATGAACTCTTGTTCTGAACTGATCAATTGGCTGTACTGTGGCCAGTTTTATAGCAGAAAAAATGCAGCTAACGTCCGTCAACAATGGTCAGCAAAAGTTCAGCCAAGTGAGAGTTCGAGTGCGAGTTAGATATATTACATATACTATATATATCCATATCTTTTGCATACATGTGATTACAGCTAATGACATGCCATATGCAGGCGTTCACATGAGCAGCAACACGGCACACACACACACACACACACACACACACACACACTTAACACTCAACACTCAGTCGATCGATCAAGCCCAATAGATCTTGGCCATGTTCAGAAATGCATTTCAGCTGTGCGCGGCCCAACCCAACTTTTCAGTTGCAGTTCCGGTTAAACTATTTTCACTGCCCCGACGCTTGCTCTGATTTAATTTTGTTCTTTTTTATTTTTATTTATAATTACTTAATTGTTATTGTATTTCATTAGCATATAATGTGACTAGCTTGCGATCCAATTATGGTTCGTTTCCATATCCTGATTTGGCTATGGCCCAGCACACCTAATTGATTTACAATCCAAAACTCTATAATTGCTTCACAGATAATATCTATTCATTTGAATCAATTAAGTTTAAACAAATTTCAAATAATTAACTTACTCTTATAAAGCTTAAACAAAAACAGCAAAGAAAATAATATAAAAATAATTTTTTTTCGAAATTTTAGAAATAAAACTTTGTTTAAGTTTAAGATGCAACATGAAAAAATAAGTCTCAAAATCGAATAAAAAATCCTTAAGTTAACTTAAACTTCAACGAATTTCAGATCTAGGAACTAACAACTTTACATGTTTAAGTTTTTATACATTTTTGAAATGATCTTGTGAAAGTTTTTTGACATTTTTAAAATGATTTCTACGGAAAATGTAGCACATTAAATGAGAAACTGAAATCTTGTTAGTTTAGTTTATATTAAACATGATATTATGGAAATCTTGAAAGTTAGGCTAACATCTTAGATTCAATTGCGATCACAAGCAGAATATTCTCTGTGCTACAATAGACTACAATTCACCTAGAGTATAATCTTAAGTTACAGGGGAGAATAAACTTGAATAAAATATTCAACTGGAAAAGCTGAAAGACAGGCTTACAGCTTATATTTGATTACGATTCCAAGCAGAATTCTCTTTGTGCTCAAATCAAAGAGAGTTACACAGAACATTTAACCTATTTGATAACTTCCTTAACGTAGTTTAATTATGCCGCCTTCGATTGCAAAATTGAGTGTATTTAAATGGATATTATATAACACACAAGAGCCGCTCCCTTGAGCGTGGGTGTTGCAGACAGCCGGAGACTTACAGCCGGATTCCAGTCGGATCCACCCACGCAGATAGCCATTAGGTGAGACAATTAAATCTGCGGTACAAAGACACCCGCTAAAAGAAAAAAAACAACAATTCAATTATGCAAATGGCAAACAATTCGATACATAAAAATCGAAAACCTTGCCAATTGCAGCCGCATTGCGAACCAGTTCTGAGGCGGCTGTCCAAAAAAAGAAAACCCCAAACACAGTCAGGAAAACCAGTCAGGTGTCGTTGCACTAAAGACACCTATTTGAAGTCAGATTGCCTGACGAGAATTGGCCAACACGCCAACGCCAAGAAGGAAAAACAAATGTATCCATAGCTCTGCAAGAGTTCAAGTTGAGATACTTGTGCTGATAAGCTGTAATTAACTGCTGCCATAATTTAAGCCTCCATCGAGATATATATATATATATATAAATATCGGTTGCATTATAAAGTTCGATCTGGTCTCAGGTGTTCGGGCTGTTACCATTTCTGGGCTGTAATTAGCGTTAAGCGTTTGCATAATTAAGCATACGCCCTGTGGTCGCATTTGAAATTGCCAACAATTAGTTGGCTCAAATGTACATTGGCCCGGTCTTGACTACCGTTCAATGGCCATAAAAAAATAACCGTCCAAACATATCATCTAGTATTAACTGCTAAGTGTACAGTCGATCAAATCACTTAAGCTAGCACAAAGACATATTTGATCTAGACATTCTTTTCGATATGCAATCAATTAAGCAATCTGTGATTTTTCTCAGGGTTAGATCTATGGGTGCTACGACCCAAGGTCGTATTTTATAGTACTGTTTATTAATTTGATTATACGTTTAATCACATGGCTAAGGTATTTTAATGACTACCTTCGCTTTAAGCGGTCACATTTCAATTGTTTTTATGGATTGGGTACCTTTTGGGAGCTTAGTGCGGCCAACTTAATAAGCACGCTTTAGCGCAGCCAACTTAACAGAGCAGCTGGAGAACTAGAACTAGTTCCCATAAATCTTTGTTTTATTTAAGAAAACTGTTATGGTACTATTTTGATAATACATTTAAAGGAATACAAAACATGTTTTATACTTTGTTCTCCATTTGAAATATAGTACAGTTATCCTTTAAACAAAAAACTCCATACTTCTATCAGTTCTTTGTATTACACCTGAAATTCCTATGGAAAATTGAAGGATGTAAACTCAATAGCATGTTAAACAAAATATTCAAGCCAAGTTTCCTGGATATGGCATTAGTTTTGAACAGAGTATCCCAATGTTCGGCATATGCTCAGCTATAGCTAGATTAGGATATTATAGGATATATCAGAGAGATACTTTTTAGCTAAATATTAGAATAGTTTTTTAATCAAATATTCTTATAACTTTATTTAAAAATTTTTGTTTTAAGCATTTGATACTCTTCCCCAAAGATCTTGAAATAAAATCCGTAAAATCTTCGCATAAATAAAAACGCTGAATGAGTTTATTTAAAACGTTTTTCGTCAATCTTACAATTGTTGCAAATTACTACGATAAGTTTATGTGTATGTATGTATATATATATATATACACCGAATATGTACAGATTTTTGTGCTGCATACAGCTCGAGGGTAGACAAAGAGAAAGGAATAAAGGAATAGAGTGTGATAGATAGAAAGTATATTGTTGCAAATATATATAGATGGGGGGATAGATAGAGGGAAAGCCGGAAAAGCTGGTGTTTTGTAAAGTTCTCAAGTAATAAGAAATTAACATGCTGTTATTTGTTGGTTGTAGTTGTTGTAATTGTTGTTGTTGCTGTTGTTGGACTTATTTGCTGAACACAGAACTAACTCAAATGTGCGCGTGAGTGAGTGTGTGTTTTGGTGTGAACCAGTCCAGGGAATCCCCAGGCGGACGAGTCGCCCACAGATTCCCCGTAATGGCTCGCAAACGGGACTAAGAGCGGTGTGCTTAAGAATAATGGGTGGCTGTGGTGGTGGTAGAGTATCCGAGTAGAGAGTCGTTGAAATCGTGAAAAGAAGTTAGAAGATAGCGTAGAGTCAGACAACAACTGGTTGGCCAATTGCACGGTGATCCCGACTGTGTTGTCCTGCCCGCCAGCTGCTCACTTCATTTGGCATTCGTTATGTTATTTGTTTGTTTTTGGCAGCATTTACAGAGTTCCGGGTGCAGGAGCCACATTCACGGAGGTGGCCGAGTTGATGTGACCGGCGAGGGGAGCGGTGTGGATGGCACCACGAGTCTTGGCCACATAGACGCCCTCATGACCATGAGGACCAATGGCAGCGGCACCGGGACCCTGAGCCAGGGCAATGCCGGGAACACCACCGTGCCAGCCGGGAGCAGAGAGACCCCAGGGTGCGCTGGCGTGAACGGCAACGGCAGCGGGTGCGGCCCAGCCATTGTTCCAGCCACCATTCCAGGCACCGTTCCAGGCGCCATTCCAGGCACCACCCCACAGACCGGGTCCACCATGCGACACAGAGTTCACATAGGAAACACCGGGAGCGATGGCAGCCCACGAAGCCTGGGCACCGGCAACGGCGCACACGAACATGACTACGGCAACGGCGAACTGTGAATTGGAAGCAGGAGAAGCACCAAGATTAGCGCCAGTTCCAAAAGTCGAATATAGGCTGTTTGTGGCCAAGTCTTACCTTCATGTTGTTGTTGTTGAGGGTTTGTAAAGAAGTTGAAGGAGTAGAAGGAAGACTTGTTGAATGCTCAGCGAACGAGTTGATTCTGATTTCGACTACCAAATTGTGGTAACTTTTATACTAAAAAATTGGCGCGGACTTCGCACAGCAAATGCATTTCCAACAGCATTATAAAAAAAAAACCTGCCCCACACCAAAGTGGCAAACAATAACAACAAATGCACTCAAGAAAAAATATATATCAAATTCGAATAAACACACAAAAACTAGACTCAAAACAACGACGCCCAGCCAAAGCCAAAGGCCTGGCACAAGCCAATGGCTGAGAGCCTCTGCTGGCGTCGCAGTCGCAGAATTGGAGCAGATCTCTGGCCAAGTGCTCTGCCTGGGTGCTAGCCTTTCACTGCCCAGCTGCGACGTCGTCGTCGGCGTCGCTGTCGTCGTCGTCGCAGCGTCAAATCGTCCGGCTGAGATCTGCTGGGTGGTGTCGGCGTCTCTCTATGGAGCATCTGGTGGTGGGTCGGGCGTGTGCGGGCGGGGCCGCATTGTTGCGCAAATTGCAATAAGCAAGAATTTAGAGCCGAAGGAAACATACAAGCACACGTACGCACACACACACACTCACACACACCAACTATCGGCCTAACCAATCCACAACACGAAAATTGCAACAACAACAACAGCAACCAAATTATATTGATAAAGCCACAAACACATTTAAAAGCCATAAGCATAGACCTGCGGCTACACGCGCCCGCAAACCTCAGCCCCTCCTCGCGCCCATGCGCCGAACATTGTTTACTTCGGCGCTGGCAGCAATTGCATATAAAACATAGCTATAAGCTGTTGTTATTGTGATTGTCAGAATATTTTTTAATTATATATCACTTGGCCGCAAACAGACAAAGTCGCGTGCTTGCACTGTAAAAAAATGAAACCCAAAAATAAACATGGCCGTTTCTTTTTCTATTTAAATTAAGTGCGTCTTTGTGACGTCACATAGAACACCAGAGGCGGTCAAAACGGGTTATCGAACTTCGATTTTTTTCAAATTAAGTGCTTCTTTGTGACGTCACATAGAATGCAAGAGGCGGGCAAAGCTGGTTATCGAAATTCGATTCTTTTTAAATTAAATGCGTCCTTGTGACGTCACATAGCATGCAAGAGGCGGCCAAAGCTGGTTATCGAAATTCGTTTTTTTTTAAATTAAGTGCGTCCTTGTGACGTCACATAGAACGCAAGAGGCGGGCAAGGCAGGTTATCGAAATTCAAAAAACAATCGTTAGCGAAATGAGCCCATTTTCATGAGTTCCCTTTGCTTATTTCATTTCTTACGAATAAAATGGTAACATTAAATTCCTTTTGATTTTTCTCAGTGCTCTCAATGAACAATTGCTATTTTACATTGAGCATTTCCCGGGCACCAAAGTAGGAAGGCATGTGCACGGGCAACGCCCAAAAATAAATATAATCAAACGCTGTCAGCATTGGCAAACAATAAAAATGCAAAATAGCAAATCAAATTGTTGAACTACTTTTCCATATTTGGACACTCACTAAAGTACCAGAGTGCTGGGCAACTTCAACTTGCAATTGACATAAGATGCAAATCACATTTAACGCGGGACACCGCATTTAACGACCAGGTCAAAGAGTCAAAGACAATTTTAAGCACCAAATGAGCTGGTCAAGTTATTACACACGACCAGAACCATTTAAGAGACAGCTGCACGGTTTTGACAGGTAAAAAACCAGCATTAATCACATTTTATATGATAGCCACGGGGCCGTAACGGGCGATTGGAATGCAATCGACTTTAATATTCATAAAGCAAGGAATTTAAAAAGCACTTTTAATGTATTTATTTGATTTAAGCAGTTTAAGCCGTAAGGCAGCCAATCAATGATGAAATTTCTGGGCGTATTTGTAAAGTTGAACTCTATCAGGGCAGATTTTTGTACCTAGCCATGATCATCTTGACCATTGTTTCGTGGCCCAATTGTGTTGCTCTGCGGCTATTTTCCCAAAACGGTGGGTGGAGATTAGCCTCAGCATAAGGCGCTTGGCTAATAACTATCTTGTCTGCTTCGTAATGATCGGTCAGTTATCGCCACAAAATCGGCTAATTGGCGCTGGTCTGCACGAAATTTGTGCAAAACAAGCGCCTAGCGTGGTCCATTATGCAAATTTTCCAAAACATTTACATGGACTGCTGATTTTTTGTTCTTGTAGCTGAACATGGCCAAAAACAAGTAACTTGTGCATTGTATTTGGCGATTTTCTTATATTTAAATATTTTAAAATTATCACATTAAAGGCGAAACAAATTGTTATCGATTTCTGTTGCCCGAGTTTCTTGTTTCATTCCAAACATTCCGATTTGTACATATTTTTGCTGCCTTGACTGCGTTGTCAGCTTTTCACCGATTTGCTTCACACATAAAAACTAATTTAAAACGTGCTACAAAGCAGTAAATTTTTAGCTTTTCTAACTTTTCATCCTCTATTCAATATGTCCAACCTGGTTGCCAAGGCCACCGTCTTGTTCAACAGTAAGTTGTCAATCGATTAACGCTCCTTTCAGCTAATCCCCTTCAAAAATGTACTTCAGAGCTCAAGGCCCAGGCTCGTCCTCAGTTCGATGAGTTCATGCGCTATGCCAAGGTGGAGCTGGTGCCGCCGACTCCGGCTGATTTTGCCCATTTACGCAAAACAGCGCAAGAAACCGCCAAGTCAGCCAAGAAGGATGCGAAGGGTGCTGGCAGTCGCCTCGGTAAGGTGACCATCGCTGAGGCTTGGCTAAATACCCTGGTGACCATTGAGGTGATCACCTGGTTCTACATGGGCGAGGTCATTGGACGCCGTCACTTTGTTGGCTACAAAGTCTGAAGAGATGGACATGTCTGTTTTTTACCACGTTACATTTATATATTGTTTCTGTTCCAAGCATAAATAAAGCTGCAGCATTCACGGATCATAAGTTCAGCTCGAACGCCCATTTGATATTGCCCAGCCGCGCCTCGAAATTCCAGCAACGGACATGCGCACAATGCAAATCTCAGCTGGTCTGGCATTGATCTTGGACACATCTGGCCAAATGCTACGTGACATGCGGCAGGAGGCGTTAGACCAGCGAGTGTTGGGCGGTCAACTGGCATAAATCAGCCTGACACCGCGCAATTGCATACTTCACAACAAGAGTGCGCTGGGCGACGGGCGCGCTCGACTGGGAGATACCCTGCTAAAGTTAATAACTTCCTTTTATGCATACACACAAAAACAAACATATATGAACGAACGACTGAGCTTCTTCCCTCCTTCCACACAGCATGGAGAATACAGTCTTGATTGTCTTCGGTATTTATAGTCCGATCTTTAGAATTCTGAAAGAAACTGGGGGAGGAGGTATTTTAAAAGTGAAATACTCTAGATTTCTGGATACAATTTATGACAAAGAAAAGTGTGTAGATACTTAGCCCAACTGTATTCATAGCGAGGTGTAAGGCTATATCTCAAAGAATGAGTTTATATACAATCCTGATGGGAACTGGGAGAGGAACTATCTTAAAGATTAAATACTCTGTGGATGAATTCTTAATATGCTTCTTTAAAGCTATGAGAGGCTTTTGATACCGATTTTCAGCCATATCGTGAGCGACCTTTCGATCATTTGAAGTAAATTTCTCGCATGTGCTGCAAAAGGACCCAAGTTCCAAATATAAAGTCAAAGTCCCTTAGATTGAGGCTCTCCTACAGGCGGACAGGCTTGATATATTTATCATCTTTCGGCTTTCTTCTGCCCGTTACAAACACTTTCACACAACCAGTATACCCGCTTTTAAGCACTTTCAGGGTACAACAATGCACATGTCGCACTCGACGGCAACAACAAACTTCCATTTACCATTTGGCCCAATTTTTGTGGCATTTTAATACCTAACCCGGGCCCAGGCAGCGGGCTAACAAGTGCTGCTTGGCGCAATCTCGGGGCGCGATTGCATCATGCTTGCAGACAAAAGTCCTTATCAAAATATATTACACTTTTTTTAATATTTAGTTTTTTGTTGTAGCAGTGCAACGCCCACAATTGGAGCGGAGCAGCAGATAAATGCGAATTCCATACTTAAAATCGCATAAAAGAGCATAAACTAATTATGGCCCCATGCGGCTTGGCGGCTTTTGGGTCTGGCCTAAACAATGTTAGCCACGCTTGAATTCAATTTGCGGCCTGCTGCCGATGGTTGCAAGCTGCTGCCAGTTGCCACCAGATCGGCCCCAAATGGTGGCCAGATATTCGTACCGTACACTGCCAATGGTTAGTTGCCAAATGTGTTGCCGCAACGGCTGCCTTCTACACCCACGCCTCCGACACCTAACCATGTTGCTCATTATTTCATTTAGTTTGTCATACCCTACTTGAAATGATGAAATAAAAGCATATTTAGTTGCTAATAATAAACGTACACAACGATTCTCAGCGGTAAGACACGATATAATGGATATATTCATATACTGTAATATATATCTATTAAGTAACATGTTTATGTTAGGAATTCCGCCAGCAGCAGTGGAAAATTGGCGGAAAGCATTTATTTGCAACCTTTTTATTCACCAGCCGAACTTCCAGCTTCATTTGTCAAGATCTGAAATGAAGTTAAAATTTATAAATATGTTTCACACTTTTTAGGTGAAATAGAGGAGCATGATTTGGTAGTTAATGTTTCGCAACCAAACGCATATCGAAAGATCTTCATAAAACTTCGTTTGAAATGTATTTCACACTTTTTAGTGGCAATGCAGGTCAAGGATTTGATCGTTGAAGGCTTAAACTTATATATAACTTTTTATATTATACATTATCCTTATGAGTTGATGCCGCAAATGAATTTAATTCATTTAAAACGTGTTTCACGCTTTTCGCAAAATCCACCCCTTCTGGCGGAAAACTATAAAGTGTGTAAAATGTGAAGTTATTTTCAATAAAAGCCTTACATTAAATTCTAATGAATACGTTTACGAACCTGAGTTCATGGAGAGAACCTAAAGGTGAGGTGAGGGAAGATGAGGAACTTAAGAGGTTGATTGGGGCTGCAGAATATGAGCCCCAATTAACCTCTTAAGTTCCTAATACACTTTACAATTCGGGATTTTCTTTGTGGCTTAAAAGATAATTAGCCTTTAAGTCTAACATTAGGATAGTTGTTGGTCGCATAGACTCCAGAGCAGCTTTTAATTGTTTGCAAATAATTGAATTAAACTAACATTCGACTTGATTATGGAATTCAAGTGGGTGGCCTCCGAAAACTGCGAATTCGGGTCTGTTGCGGCAATTGCAATTATATTAAATTCGTTTTAATGTACATACATAAATAGTACTTATTGATTTGATTTGACTAGGCGCTATTCGATCAATCTCTTTGCGTAATTAATCCAATTACAATTGTGTTCGTAAGTTAATGGCCATTAAGTTAACGCAATAATTAGCCACTTTTGTGGCCAGACCCACTCGACAACTGTCACAACGAACCGAGAGCTTTGCGAGTCTTACAAAGTAAGTATTATTTATTTAACACGTTCTATGGCCAGCTCTCAAATGCTTATGACATGCCTCCGCCTTGAAGTTTCAAGTGGACACACTTCAACGGCCACAACCAGCTTTTGCATTGGGGGATGCCAATTGCGTTCACTTGATAAGGCTTATAACCTGGGGTGGGGAGCAGGGTGGGTGGAGAGGGGGATTAGACACATGAAACATGTGAGTGCAAGACAAGTTTTTGGGGGCAACCAGTTTTCTAGACTTAAAGTAATTTTGTAGGAAACGCCAGACGCGAAAGTTCATAGCTTAGGTTTACTTCCAGAGCTCGAAATTAAGCCAAGATCTAAAATTAAAAGCCAATCAAGCCTAATCTAAAATGGAGATAAGACTCATTCAGACTCATATTTTAAGCTTTCATTTAAGGGACTCTTTTGCCATAACTATTTCAATCCAAATGCGCTTTTACAACTGCACATAAAATCAACTGATTGCACTTAAACACTTTAAAAGCCCATTGCAGACAATTTTACTACTCTGCGCTGAGATCGGAGTTAGTCCATTAACCTTATTCGGTAATTCATGGCATCGCCCACACAATGTGATCATGAGCGCATAAACATAAACAACAACAACAATAAAGCCAAGCCACATAATGGCCAAAAAACAAAAACAAGATCGACAAACCGGCAGCCAAAGCCAAAGCAATGCCTTATGCGTTGGCCCAAATGGCTGGCTTGGCCTTGGCCAAAAAGCTGATGCAGTTGCGCACTTTGTGGGCCAACTGCAGCTGCGTGCGAATAAACCAGTAAAGTGCGTTCCAAAGCTGCGCTCGAGCAGGAAGCTGATTTTGATTTGGCTTAAACTTGAACTTGCAACGCGATCTAGGAAATTGTCGCGGCGGCTGCGTCACGCGTTTTGCGTGCACGCGTTGAGGAAAACAACAAAAAAAAAACAAGACAATTATAATAAAAAATACAAAAAAAAGTGAATGGCAACTGGCCGGGCAAGATTTATGGGCAATTGCTATTGGGAGTGGCTGCCAACATGACATGGTAACAACAACGGCGCCGATTGCCAACTGCCACTGCGTGCGGCGCGGGAACTGGAGCGGGAACTGTGGGCGGGGCACGCTTGACACTTTTATGGAAGCGTTCCCGTTCGGGACTTGACGACTGGCATTCCCATTTAGGCCATTTCGTAACTGCTGAAGGATGTCTGGAAGAGCTGCACAGCACACGTTCACCAGAAATGCATAACTGTAATTCAAGGGGGCCAAACGTAGGTGTTGTTAAGGCGGATTTGAGCTCCCCCCTCCCTCTCGTATGCATACGATTATTTAAGCTCGACGTATCAAGTTTTTTTTTACATTACGTGAATTTTTCTATTAATAATTGCGAGTGCCGTTGATCAAGGCAAACAACCCCTGCTCCACTTAAGCCTAACTCTCGTTTTCAGTCTCTGTAACAACAAAAACAAACAAACTGCATACAACAAAAACAACTTGTTGAGCGGCAGTTGGCAACAAGTTGGCCAGATGTGTGGCCCCTGACGCAGACGCAGGCGTAGCTGCAACTGAAAAATGATAGTAGTGCTTATTCAACGCCCCCTTAAGCGTTTCCATTAGTTGATCGACGTTTTAACTGATAAATTAATGTGTAGCTGAAAGGAGACTTATTTGTTTTTTGGTTGTCAAAATGCAATTTATCTTTGTCACACAGCCTTATGCTCTGCTGTGCTGCTATTTTACGAAAAGGCTATAATTATAAAATTCTAAGATATCTTAAGGTTTAATTTCCCTAGCTCAAAGCTTATACTTCCAGAAATTGAAAATAGGCGCCAACAACATATCGGCCGTCTATCGAACAGCCACCTCAAAGTTTAAACAGCTGTTAACCGTGAACTAGCTCTGTTAAGTGGCGATACTACTGTTAAGTAACGAGTAGTTCTGTTAAATGTAAGGCGGCACGTGTTGAGCAAGTATCGAATTTACTAAAGATTGGTTTCGTTTAATTCACAAATAACAATGAAGGTAGCAACAAAAAAAGTCAAGTCCCTGGACAAAGCAAAGGCAAAAAAGGGTGTAATTAAGAAGAAGCCGCAGTCCGAGGAGCCAAAGTTGCCAAAGGCAACAAAAAAAGCAGTTAAACAAAAGATCTCCGCCGCAACAAGCAAAGATGAGAAGCGTCCAAAGAAGAAGGCGGCGAAAACGTTAAAAAAACAGGATTTGGAGGGCCTTAAGGATATAGATCCGGAGTTCTATGATTTTCTAAAAAAGAATGACAAGGAATTGCTAGAGTTTAACCTTATGGACAGTGATGATGACGATGAGGAGGAGGTGGCAGCTGAAGCAGTAGAACAAAAGGAAGCTGAGGACAGCGAGGAGGATAATGAGAAATATCACAAGCCCAGCGATGATCTGGCCGTGGCCAGCGACGAGAGCGACTTTGAGGGCGACGAGGATGAAGACGCAGCAGCTGCGGGTGGCGCACAAAAAATAACACTTAACATGCTGCGCCAATGGGAACTGCAGCTGACCAAACCCAATGTGTCCATTGAAGCAGTGCGTCAGGTTATACAAGCCTTCAACTCCGCGCTGGCCAGTATAAGTGCCGATGCCGAGGGCGAACAGGCCAATGCCGGCACCTACAAAGTTGTTGGCGCCGCCACCTTCAACGGCGTCATCCAGCTGTGCGTGCTCCACTTGCAGCCAGCCATAATCCGTGTGCTGGGCGTCAAACCCAACAGCAGCCTTCCGCTGCACAAGCACAAGAAGTGGGTAAAGGTGCGTGGCTGCCTGCGCTACTATCTGGGCGACTTGATACGCCTCGTGGAGCAGGTGTCCAGCTCGAATATACTCAATGTGCTGCTCAAGCATCTGCATCAAATGGCTGGCATGGTGGCGCCATTTACCGCGCTGGGCAAGACCATCCTCAAGCGTCTGATTGTGCTCTGGGCCACGGGCGATGAAACGGTGCGCGTGCTGGCTTTTCTGTGCATACTGAAAATCACACGAAAACAACAGGTAACTAACCACCTAATCCTGTGAAGAATTTTTATTAATACTTGACACTTGCAGGCAACCATGTTGAATCATGTGCTGAAGGCCATGTATCTGGCGTATGTGCGCAATTCCAAGTTCGTTTCGCCCAGCACGCTGCCGGGCATCAATTTCATGCGCCGCTCGCTGGTGGAGATGTTCGCCCTGGACCTGAACGTTAGCTATCAGCATGCCTTTCTCTACATACGCCAGCTGGCCATACATCTTCGCAATGCGGTCATCTTAAAGAAGAAGGACAGCTTCCAGGCGGTCTACAATTGGCAGTTTATCAATTCGTTACGTCTGTGGTCCGACTTGCTTGGCGCGACCACAAACAAACCGCAATTGCAGCCGCTGGTTTATCCGCTGGTGACCATCGCCACCGGCGTCATTCGCCTCATACCGACAGCGCAGTATTTTCCGCTACGTTTCCATTGCCTGCAAGCGCTCATCTCGCTGGCCAAGGAGACGCACACGTACGTGCCAATTCTGCCGCTCATTGTCGAGGTGCTGCGTAGCAATACCTTCAATCGGAAGCACACATCCGTGTCCATGAAGCCGCTGCAATTTACGTGCATCTTGCGTCTGAACAAGTCGCAGCTGGCGGAGAACGGATTTCGCGATGAGGTCGTCGAGCAGGTGTGCGGCCTGCTGTTGGAGTATCTGGCGCATGAGTCGGCCACGCTGGCGTTTAGCGATCTGGTGGTGCCGGTGGTGATGGCCATCAAGGCCTACCTCAAGGAGTGCCGCAATGCCAACTATGTGCGCAAGCTGAAACAGTTGCTGGACAAGATTCAGGAGAGCAGCCGTTTCATTGAGCAGCAGCGCAGCAAGAGCAGCGTCACGTTTGACCTGAAGGATGCCCAGGCTGTACAGGCCTGGGAGCAGCAGGTGCGCAATAAGCGCACACCATTGGACATCTACTATGCCAGCTGGCTGAAGACGCACGAGACGAAGAAGCGACGCCAGGCGGCCCAAACCGATGACATCAATGCCGACTACGATGTGCCCAAGCTGAAGCGACCGGCGGCCAAGACAGGCGTGACGGTGCGTAATGAAAACGGTGAACTGGAGCTGTTCCCATCGGACTCGGAAGACGATGATGCCGCAGGCATACCCAATGACGAAGACGACGACGATGAGGATGAAGAAGAAGCAGTGCCGCCGCAGCCCAAGAAGCCCAAGCGCAAACAGGATAATGAGCCGCGCTTGGAGCCGAAGCAGGCTGCGCCCGCAGAACCCGCTGTAGATGATTACGATGAAGCCGCCACGGCTGTGGATATTGTAAAGGATTTAGATTTGAATGATTGGTGAACAACCGCAAAAAGTTAAACTAGTAATACGTACATATATTAACAAACAAATTCAATATACACAAACAACAATGTTTATTTTTTTTCTTCCATTGGCTTCTTGCCGGGATTTACTTCGTAATCCTTGTACTTGGGATACGTGCCAATTGTCTCGCCCTCCACCTGCTTGGGCAGCGCACCCGCGTCCTCTTCCTTGGCATATTGCGCATCCAGCTCAGCTGCATTGCGCTTCTTCATCTCGATGACTTGCAGATTCTTGATCAATTCATCGCGAGAGGGCGGCTCCTCGCGACGACCACGCAGCCAGGCCTCCCACTCGGCGGTCAGCTCCTGGTCAAAGGCCTCCTTATCGCCCGGCTCGAACCAGCGTTCTTTCCGTTGGCCAACCACCTTATTGGCTGGTATCTCGTAGTATTTGTTGCCAAAGTAATCGTCGCCTTTGTAATCGCCGCGATACTTACGCGGCAAGAACGAACGCCAAAAATTCGTCCAAATAATTCCGATCAGATCACGCGTGGGCTTTTTGTTTGCCATTATTTTATGTTTATTTTGTCATTTTTTTTATTGAGGTTAGGTTATTTGTTATGACACCCAGCAGCTGTATGGAGCAGTGCTGTAAAACGACAGCGAGGCGAGTTAATTGCGCGAAAAATTTAAAAATATTTTAAAAACTCAAACACGCAAATAATATTTCAGCGGGAGCAGAAATGGACTATGCTAAGCCGTGCAAAATGCCTATTTCGGCTTGATATTGGATTTATTTTGTAATTTTCTAATTGAGGTTGGATGTGACTATTTGTTATGACATGCAGCAACTTTATGTGGCAGTGTTGTAAAACAACAGCGCGGCGAAACAAGCGCGCGCAAAATTTAAATATTAAAAACTCAAAGACGCAAATTATATTTCAGCGGCAGCGCATAGGGACTATGCCAATCCCTTGCAAAGACATCTAAAAGATCCGAGCGCAAAGTGTGTTGTGTCTCGTTTTCAAAGTCCACATCGGCCAGGACCAGACCGACCCCAGCCGTGTGAGTAAAATACTCGCCCGACCAGTTGGAGGTGCCTATGTATGCAACTCTCTCGGTGACCATGTAGGCATTGTGATTGACACGGGCAAAGGGTATCTTCAGCTGCTGCTCATCCGAAGGCACAATAAAACGGCGCTGCAAGTAAAACCAATATTAATTTGATGCTCGGTATAACTCACAAATACTCACAATTTGTATATCTACTTGGTGGTTGAGGGTGGACAACTCCTGCAGCGAGCGCAGATAGTTATCCTCGTTGGGATCCGAATGCTTCCACCACGAAATCAACAGCTTGACGGCCACGCCACGCTCCACGGCTGCTTTCCGTAGAGCATTATCAATGGGCGGCCAAAACTCCAACTTGCCGCCCAGCAAAATTAATGGATAGTAGTCCATGACAGCAATATGCACAAATTCCAGAGCCGTATCTATGCAGTTTAAGATGGCATCCAGATCATGGGTACGTCCGCTGGCCGTAAGCGGCGGCGGTGCACTGGATATATAGGCACGCATGGTATAGTTTCTGTTGACGCGGACGAGCATGGGCTGACGCAGATTGTATGGGGTATAATAGGACCATGGCCAGGGCTTGGGCGTGACTGCATCCTTATCGCTGCCCAGCTGCCAGTAGGCCCTGAAGATCTTGGACAAATCGCGAGCTAGCTGCGGACAGTTCTGGGCAAGCACGCCCAGCTCCTTGACTTGGGTCAATGAACGCCAATCCATGTTTGCGCTGCCCAAGTAGAAATGCTGTCCATCAACAATCCAGAGTTTTGTATGCAAGGCACCACCCTCATTGGCCAGCTTGACGGCCACCACTTGAGCGGCGCCATAGTTGGCAAAGATTCGGGCATCCGCATGCCACGAACTCTCCAGGCTCTTGTTCAGCGCAATGCGTATGCGTAGCTTGGGCTTGCCCGGATCCCCATTTGAGAGCAAGCGCTGGAATAGCTGCTCACCCAGCTGAGTGCTGCTGTCATTCACGTCAACTCCACGCAACGTCCAGTACGGAGCGGCAATGTCTATCGTCGCCTTTGCTTTGGTCAACAGCAGCTGCCACGCCTCGAAGGTGCTCAAAAATTTGGGACTATCCTGCGAGTAGTTCAAGCCAATTGGTATCGTCTCCACCAGCTGGAGTTGACAGGGCAACGGCTTTTCGACGGGGGTAGTTTCGTCCATGTGGCCATTTAGTGTTTCCCAAGGCAACAGCAGTACAATTAGAACAAGCACAAACAATATGAACACGGGTATAATATAGCCATGAACACAGCATAAGGAGTTTTGCTCTGCCGCAGCAGCCGCAGGACGCCTGCAGCATGACGTAGTCGTTGGCGTTGAGTTTGAATTTCGATTGAGATTTTCCGTTGGAGTCCCATGTAACGGCACTGCGTGATAATCTACAGTTACTTCGGGCATACAACCACGTTTACGACGATCGGACATTGTAATGCCAGGCAGCTAAATGACCGCACATTTCTGGATAGTTCTAATTTATGTTTTTCCAACTAATATATTATTCGCACAGTTGTGACAAATGGGCGCAAGCCCGCCCATCCACCCACGCAAACAAAACATAAAAGCAGTGTTGGCTAACAAACTATTCGCTGTTATCGATAACGATGGCACATCGGCTAGAGCTGGCTAGCGCTGTGCACAGTTGTGGGCAATTGTCACTGTGACTTTTCTGAATTTAATTTCAAAAAGCTGTCAATTATTTTCACTAAGACAGTTATTCTTAACGTTTTTTGAATAGACTCAAAGTTATAATCTTGTTTATTATCTTATACAACAATTAAAAGTCTAGTTAGTCGCTATTATCGAAATTTACAAGTCACTTCGACAATTGTTGCTCATCTCTAATACCATGTCACCCTCGCCGCCAGCTAGCTTTTGCGATTTGCGCTCAGTCTGTGTTAAAATCTTCCGGCTGAGAGGGCTGAAAATTTTGATGTACGACTGGGTTATCATTTAAAGTCACCTAACAAAATTTCGAGTGTTTATAAATAGTTGAATATTGTACGAAAAATAAACGCGTAATTATGGCAGCCAGATTAATGAACGCTCAGGCACAGGTACGTGTTGCCAAAAAAAAAAAACCATGCCTAAATTCTGGAAGCGGGAGCCAGTGCATTCACACATACACACACATACACACACACACACACACATGCACAGGCACGCAAAAAATGAAATTAAAGCTGATAACACAATTAAACTCCAATAACACAATGCCAGCAATTAAATGATTTGTTTTCATATGCATATGAGCTGAAAAGTTAAATGCGCTCGCTATGCAAATTGGAATTTTTCGCGTTGCGCTTTTCTAACCTAAAAACCAATCAAAAAGTTGTTACCTAATCGAAGTATGTTCTGGTACTTCTTTAAATTTTTCAAAAGTAGTGTACAATTTATTGTGCCAGCCATGTGTGTGTGTGTCCGTGTGTGTGTAAATAAAATGACCTTTGAGACAGTAACAACAGTTTTTGCAACAAATTAAACAAGTTGCAACTTGTGTGTTTTTATATAAGCATCGTTATTCAACTGGCAATTGCTGCGAGAAGCCCCGACCATATATCTTATTTGTTCTTATCTTGTGACACTTTGATAGTATTTTTAATTATAGTCTATATAAATATATATATGCAACTGTATTACGTTTGTGCTTGAAAGTCACGCACTCTGCGCGTATTTTTCCATGTAAACAGCTTAAAGTTGGGATCTTTTGTCCAAAAAAAAATAAAACAACAACTGTAGCTCGCTCTGCGGGGGAGCAATAACATCTCAAAGGGGAAGGGCCCAAATGTTAATGACCTTTTCACGTAATTAGTTGAGTTTGCTTTATTTGCTTTTGTTGCTATTTATTGATCACGTGAATTAGTACTGAATGCTTACATGTGTATGTACAGTGAAAAGTCCCTTGAACGAACATCCTCAGTTTTAATTCTTGGTTTACAAAGGAAACTTCATTGGGGTTTCCCAAAAAAAAAAATTGAGTTTAAAGAAATAAGCTTTTTTCACACATTTTTTGTTTGTTTTTTGTAAAGAGAAGCGCCGTTTGTTATGAGAGCTTTTACTGTATATTAGATAGATACTTAAAGAGAAGCCCGTTGCCAATAGCTATCTTATCGGTAATCTGTTCATACAGCTGGTCAATCAAGTTGATTAATAATATAAGTGCCCCTGATATGTTAATCAACTATTATTTATAGTGTGCCTCTATGCGAATCACAAGGTTTACGCATAGCATTAGCGATGGGCAAACAAATTGCTCAACTTGTTATTTACGATTAACTGTTTATGCGCTTCACAGCGCATAGATTGAGTTGTATAAATGTTTAACAGACTGTAATTATCTGTTTATTGACAATAACAGTCTTGTTAAGTAGTGTTAACGTTTCTGTTAATATAATTGCCAATGTAACATATCATTACATTCGACTGTTAGTAGCAGTGCACTCTTTATAACAAAATGTTATTCTCGTTATTTGATAAAGCGCACCTGAGCTGTTAAAAGATCTTCGCGTGCGCTTAGCTGTTGATTAAAATTTCAACACTTATGTTAATGGACCTTTATATGTTAAGGCCATAACATGCAACTGTTACTAACATTTTAAAGTTAAAAAACGCGCAAGTAACAAGTTAAAATATTATTTTGTTGGGGGTTTAGTTACAAATTACAGATTTAGAATGTGAAACTATTTTCCAGCTACCTATTAGCTTTATTCTAATTAAATTGAAACGTGCTAATTGCCCAACCCTTGTTTTATTTGGGTATACACAGGTGTGCAAACTGGGCAAACATGTTGTGGATCCGATGGCCCGTCAATTTCATGCTTCCTGCTATACCGCCTCCAAGGTGGCATTGTCGAAATTCGACTCGGACGTCTATCTGCCCTACGATAAGCTGACAAAGCGCCTGGATGTGGTGCGCAGTCGTCTGAATCGCCCGTTGACCTTGTCCGAGAAGGTGCTCTATTCGCATTTGGATGATCCAGCGAATCAGGAAATCGAGCGCGGCACATCGTATCTGCGTCTGCGTCCCGATCGTGTCGCCATGCAGGATGCCACCGCTCAGATGGCCCTGCTGCAGTTCATCTCCTCCGGCCTGAAGAAGGTTGCGGTGCCCTCGACCGTGCACTGCGATCACTTGATTGAGGCGCAAATCGGTGGTGTCAAGGATTTGGCCCGTGCCAAGGATCTGAATCGTGAGGTTTATGACTTCCTGGCAACGACCTGCGCCAAATACGGCCTGGGCTTCTGGAAGCCAGGCAGCGGCATCATCCATCAGATCATCTTGGAGAACTACGCCTTCCCCGGTCTGCTGATGATCGGCACGGACTCGCACACGCCCAATGGCGGCGGTCTCGGTGGTCTGTGCATTGGTGTCGGCGGTGCCGATGCTGTCGATGTCATGGCCGATATACCCTGGGAGCTGAAGTGCCCCAAGGTGATTGGTGTCAATTTAACGGGCAAAATTACCGGCTGGACCTCGCCCAAAGACGTCATTCTGAAGGTTGCCGACATTCTGACTGTCAAGGGCGGCACTGGCGCCATCATTGAGTACCATGGCAACGGCGTTGACTCCATTTCCTGCACCGGCATGGCCACCATTTGCAACATGGGTGCTGAGATTGGTGCCACCACCTCGTTGTTCCCCTTCAACCAGCGCATGGCCGACTATCTGAAGTCGACCGGCCGCAGCGGCATTGCCGAGGCGGCCAAGAAATATCAGACCAAGGTGTTGACCGCGGACAAGAACTGCGAGTACGATGAACTGATTGAGATCAATCTGGATACACTGGAACCGCATGTGAATGGTCCATTCACGCCAGATTTGGCCCATCCCATTAGCAAGCTGGGCGAGAACTCCAAGAAGAACGGCTATCCCATGGACATTAAGGTCGGCCTGATCGGCTCATGCACGAACTCCTCGTACGAGGACATGGGTCGCTGTGCCAGCATTGCCAAGGACGCCATGAGCCATGGTCTCAAGTCGAAAATACCATTCAATGTGACGCCCGGATCAGAGCAGATTCGTGCCACCATTGAACGCGATGGCTTCTCCGAGGTGTTCGACAAGTTCGGCGGCACTGTGCTGGCCAATGCCTGTGGTCCCTGCATCGGCCAATGGGATCGCCAGGACGTGAAGAAGGGCGACAAGAACACCATTGTCACCTCGTACAATCGAAACTTTACCGGTCGCAACGATGCCAACCCGGCGACACATTGTTTTGTGACCAGCCCCGAGATGGTCACCGCGTTGTCCATTGCCGGTCGCTTGGATTTCAATCCGTTGAAGGATGAGCTCACTGGTGCCGATGGCAAGAAGTTCAAGCTGAAGGCACCGTTCGGCGATGAGCTGCCCTCCAAGGGCTTCGATCCCGGCCAGGACACCTACACCGCACCACCACCAGTAAGTTCAAACTAATCTTTAAAATTCCTTGTATCTAATTAGAGTTCTCCTCATAAACAGGTCGGCGATAGCGTGGCTATTGCTGTTGATCCCAAGTCGCAGCGCCTGCAGCTGCTGGAGCCATTCGACAAGTGGAGCGGCCAGGATCTGACCGACATGACCGTTCTGATCAAGGTCAAGGGCAAGTGCACCACGGATCACATCTCTGCCGCCGGCCCCTGGCTCAAGTATCGTGGCCATTTGGATAACATCTCCAACAACTTGTTCATTGGCGCCACCAATATTGAGAACAATGAGATGAACAAGATCAAGAACCAGCGCACCGGCAAGTGGGGCAATGTTCCCGAGGTCGCTCGCGACTACAAGGCCAACAACATTAGGTGGGTGGCCATCGGTGATGATAACTACGGTGAGGGCTCCTCCCGCGAGCATGCCGCCCTCGAGCCACGCCATTTGGGTGGACGCGCCATCATTGTGAAGTCGTTTGCGCGTATCCACGAGACCAACCTCAAGAAACAGGGTCTCCTGCCGCTGACCTTTGCCAATGCCGCCGACTACGACAAGGTGAGTTGTAGAATATATGAAGTAGAGCCTGCATCCAATCAAACGAAACACCTTTCGGATACTCGAACAATTATATCTGTCGAGCAAGTGAAGACACATATTGCTCCGACTCGAACTATTCAAGTTGCAGCTCGAACATGTTGCTGACGCGAACAGGTCGAACCTCGTTTGAATGAATATCTTCGTCTTGAATGAATATCTTCTTCTAAAATTAATTAACATTATATTTGATACATACATTCAAATATATATTTTTTTTAGATTCAACCCACGAGCAAGATTTCTCTGCTGAATCTGAGCAGCTTGGCGCCCGGCAAGCCCGTCGAATGCGAGATCAAGAATGGCGACAAGGTGGAGAGGATTAAGCTGAACCATACGCTCAACGATCTGCAGATTGGCTGGTTCAAGGCGGGCAGCGCTCTCAATCGCATGAAGGAGTTGGCCCAATAAGTTACTGACCCCCCTCTCGAGTCGCCTCCCACACATACACACAGCACACACACACACTCAAGATACACACAGACATACATATAGATACTTATATACGCCCGACATGAAACGCAAGCAATCAAATTATGGTATTGTTTTTTTTTTTTCAATATATATATCTTATTTAATTTTTTTCTGGCGAGTTGCTTTTAAATTTTTATTCAGTGTCGAAAGTGCTAATAGTAAAAGTTATGTAATCGAAACAGAAATCGAGACATTGTGAAACAGTTTTATATATATATATATACAATTATACATACATAAATTATTATATTTAGTTGAACTTTGTTTTTTGCAAATTTGTTTGCTGCGAATGCGAATAAAATTGATTGTAATATGTATGAAAAACAAAACGCGAAAGATTTTTGATTTTTAAAGCGGACAATAAGCAACCACAACATCCATCCCGGACATGTGCTGACCCATTTCCTGCACTCCCAAATGCACCCACTCATTAACATGTGTTTAAATTAATTGTATCAATTATAAAACCAAAAAAAAAAAAAAAAAACAACAGAAACTTAGCAATATATATTAAACGAATAAAACTTGAAAACTGTCAAATGCTTCTAAATATATATTAGCACTTGTCAAAATTTATAGTCCTAGTACATTATGGTCAACGAGGCGCAGAGCTCAAATAGTTTCACTTCCGTAACAAACTTAACCTTCGCCACGCCGCGCACCAAACGCAAATGGTGCTTCTATTTCAAGCTGATCGATTTGTACAGGAAGAACGAGTGCCTCTGGATGGAGAATCACAAGGACTTCTTCAATTATGATCTTAAGGCAAAGATCTGGCAACAGATTGCCGAGGAAATGACCACCCCTGCACATCCTGTGCCAACGCCGGGGAGATGGAAGCAGCTGATGGTTAAATGGCGCTACAAAGTCCAGCTGGATCAACTGCGTCGACAGGAGGCCCAATTTTGTAATACTGTCGATGAGCTACCACCAAAGTTGCGCTATTCGGATCGATTTCAGTTTCTGATCAAACACACCTTCGACCGCAAAATGCCAGCCAAGAAAGTTGTTACAGCTGTGAGTATAGGGATTTGGTAATAGCTAAGACTACAGGAGACGCAAACAGAGAGGGGTATTATAATATTCTCTAGAAGTCGAGGAAATAACAACGACCTGAAAGTATTCTTGATCAATATCAACAGTAAACTGGACATAGTCGTGTGTCTCTCTAAACTCTTTAACATTTCTTGATATAAACTTGGCTTGGAATATAGGAATAAACGGTCAGAAACATATTTGTTTTCCAATCTTTCTTTTGAGACACTAAATAATATAAGGCTCCTCAAATTCGGCCACAGTCTTAACGTATGCGCTCCGCATCCTATAGGTTTTAAAAGTTGTGCTCATCGAGCTCGAGAGTTATACTAAGTACAAAGTTCAAATCCTATCAGTAGCGGGTAGTTCCACATAACCTCAGCAATGCTCATCCATATGGTCCTTACATATAAAGGTTATCAACATCGGACTGCTTTATTACACAGCTCCTACAATTAAAATGTATACTGTATTTATTTATAGACTTATTTTTAAAAGGTAGTACTAGCCTGAGATAAGAAGCCGGATCCTCGTTAATGAAATCGCTGATAATTTATAAAACTCGTCAATCTAGAGTTGCATTAAACCTTTTAATTAAATATATTCTAATATCTGTGTTCAAATACTACTCACTTTTAGCCCGAGTTTGAGGCGGAAAGCGTGCCCGGGGAGAGTCTCGCAGCCAAGTGCATGCGTTTGGGTCGCAGTAAGAGCAAAACCCACACATTCTTTGGACAAAAGCTGCAAAAGTTGGAGCACCTGAGGAATAGACGAGGCGGCACTATGAGCTTAACATTGGAGGCTTTTCATCGGCTGCCGTAGGGAAGTGCATCCGGCCGGAAACGGAAGATTTGAACAATGAACATTTGTACCTTCATAAAATTCGAGAATGTATTTACATATAGCCTTTTCGATTTTATTACATTTCTTTTTAGTTTTGTTTATTTTGTTTTTGTTTTTTTTTTTAATCATAATAATTTGTTTTGCTGTGGTTTTTGCCATTTAAATAGTAAAACGTTTTTTATATAACAATTCATAATTTTAGCTTACAATAGTTTTTCTTTTGTTTTTCTTTTTTTTTTTTTTATATATTTCGTACTTCTTACAATTTTCTGTTTTGCAAACACGATTTCCTCGAAAACACTTTCCATGCAAATATACAACGTTCAGAACATGGTTTTGCATTAATTTAATATCTGTATATATACATGTATATATATATAACATTTATGTGTGTGTATATATATGCTATATATATATGTATATATATGTATAATTATGTATATAACTAAAAAATGCGTAAATAAATTGTTTTTGTTACTTATGTATCTTATGTGTTTTGTAATCTCCTTTTCATAAAAGGAACAAATCGCACATGCTGGTTAAACATGTTAATATTTCAATATACAGCAATAATATATTATTTTCTTGCCATCTGGTGTTAATTTCTTGTTTGTTGTTTAACATCGTTTCGCGTTACTTTTAATTACACACAATAATCGATATTATAAACCTGAATTGTTTTTGTTAATATTTTGTTGTTGGTTGTGGTGTTTGTTTTTTGTATTGTATTGTTTTGTTAAAGCGGCACTCTAAATTGTATTTACGCTCTCCTATCTCTCTCTCCCTCTCTTTTCTCTCAGTTGCTCTCAGTTTTTGCTTAATAGCTGTTAGCTGTCCCAGGATTTTTGGATGAGCAGCAGGCGGCATCTCTGCTATTGTCTCATGCGTCTCATTGTTAATTACCATGCAGTAGTAGTTTATTGTTTCTACATATCTCTATTGCTATTGAAATGGCTGTTAAAGGTTTTGGTTTCGAACGCATCATTCCCACTCGGTGGTGCCGGGCGGCTTGGCTGTCAAGTCGTACAGCACCCTCGAGATTCCGTCCAGTTTCGATACATCACGCACTATTTGATTTAGAACCTGTGAAAAGTAAACAAGACAGTTAACAATTGTTTATAAATTTTTAAAAGCAGCTTCTTGATGACCCACTTGCAATGGCAGTTGAGCAGAGCCGGGCACAGCTGGCACACCAGTCATAAAATCGTTCGTTATAAATGGACGCAACACCACAGATCTTCTGCAGGAGGGCGTACGATTAATGGGATCACGATCAAAGTGTACGGGTATCAGAACTACGGGCATTTGTGAGATTTTCCGATACAGACCCGCTTGCATAATAATCTATTGATAAGAAACATAATTATAAACGCAATAAACATGCTTTATTTTTGTGCTCACCTCATTGGCTATGGCATCCGCTTGCCGGAGCTGTGCCAGCACCACAGTATTGAGCGTTGTGTGCGTTATATCCGTAATTAGATACTGCACGGGCTCGCCAAAGATATAACAGACTCGGTTAACATTATGCAATATGCGCGGTATTATTTTGGCCAAAAACAACATATCCTGCCAGTTGGGCTCCGGGCTCGTCGTTGACAAGCCCACCACATAGCTATAGGTGCGCTTATCACCCTGCACACCCACCGATCGTACCGGCAACAATGTTGCCTGGATATCCGAATTGGCAGAGATGCGCAGCAATTCCTTTTGCTCCACTTCGCTGGTTGCGCCCGTCACACGATTAATGAGCGCATGGTTCTTTTGCAGTTTATTCTTGTAGTCCACAATAACGCGTACAATGACCTATGAACGTAGAAAAACGAGGATTAGTTGGATTTTAGATGGTCTTTGAATGTTTCATGCCTGTGTCTCTGAGTAATCCTTTTCCATATAGGCTTCCTCCGCGCATAGCACGCGTATGGCTAGTCCAGGTCCGGGAAAAGGCTGTCGTTCGACCAATTCCGCTGGCAGGCCCAGATCATTGCCTAGATCACGCACCTCGTCCTTGTGAAAGTCACATAATGGTTCTACGACACGTCCAGCATTACGCAGCTCCCTGTAAAAAGGATTAAGCATACATTTAGAGAAAGTTGATACGGAATTTTGGGTATTTATCGTAGGGTAAGGTTAACACAAAATATAATTGTATCCTTTGGCACACGCAGTGCCAGCACTTGCCTACAACTTGTTGTAGGGTCAATTTCTTTAAAATGTTTGGCTCCAGTTATATGTTCCATATATGAACTGCTTCCGATATACATATGAATTTCTAATATTTTTCACAAGGCATACCAAAATAAAACAAACTAAAATATAATAGTATCTTGAATATGCTAGCGCACTACCGAATCAGATCCGTGTCATTGTGATGCGTCTTGATTGTTTCGGCATTCGTGCTGACCATATTGGACGCAGATTCGATCAGATCGGGTCGCAGTGTGCCCTGCGCAAGCAGTACCTCCTCGGGTTTTAGTTTCAATTCAGCGACCACATCGTTGGTCACTTTTACAAATATATCACCAATGATTTTACGCTTCTCCTCCGGATTATAGGTCTGGCATAGCATGGGCGTTTCAATAACTGAATACTGGCCGGGTCGCTTCACTTGCGTGGTGCCCTTGAGGAACGTGTAGGCTTCCTTGCGCACTATCAAATCAATGCCAATATCTCGCAACGAACGCTCCACCTTTTCGCTTTCGTTCTTGCGCATGAAACCTGCGAGGTGAGAGCTTATTTAGTTAAACAGCTAAAAGCTTTAGAATCCTCCTCCGGTGCTAACATTACCATTATCCACATGCACTGCGATGATTTGGCTTGGATGCAGCGCACGTCGCAGTAATGCGGCACACACACTCGAATCAACGCCGCCGCTGACCAGCAACTGCAAACAGTTAAACACTTTGTTATAGTTTTCTTAAAACAATAGTGACGAATTTTAGAGACATACCAAAACTTTGTTATTGCCCACTTTTTCGCGTATATAGCGTAAGCATTCCTCTTTCCGACTGCCCATGGTAAAGTTTGGCGTTAGCTCGCATATTTCATACAGAAAGTTTGACAGCATTTGTTTGCCATTGATGGTTAGATCGACTTCTGGATGAAATTGTACGCCATAGATTCGCAACATCTCGTTATAAATGGCCGTCACAATGCGATTCGTTGACCAGCCACCGACTTTAAGTTTCTCGCCCACGCGCTCCACGCTATCGCCATGGGTGAGCAGCACGGACTGTGTGCGACTAAGGCGACTGCAAGAGATTGAACACGTTAAACAATTGAAGTGAACCAATTAAATAGTATTTATAAAATGTAAGGCCACGTGTAGATCAGTTTATAGACTACGCTAAACTGAACTGTTCCTGGCTTCGGTTTGCTCTGGCAGCATTGTATCAGCGCTCAAATGAGCTTGCAATTTGAACGCTTTCTTTTTGCTGCTGGAGAGGAATAATAGGGATTCTCTTAGTCCTACCTAAACAACGGGCACGATGTTTCAATTTCAATATTTTGCTGGCCATCCTCGCGCACGTCCGTCTTGAGCACGGTGCCGCCGAACTCTTTGTTGATTAACTGCATGCCATAGCAGATGCCCAGCATAGGGATTTTCAGTTTAAACAGATCGGGATCATACGTGGGCGCATCTTCAGCATAAACTGAATTGGGCCCGCCGGAGATGATGATGCCCCGATAGCCATTATCGCGTATCGTCGACGCGGGCGTATCCAATGGCAGAATGTCGGATTCCACCAAAAGTTCGCGCACCTTGCGATCGATGACCTGCGCGAATAATTAAAAACGATTATTATCGATATTGATAGCTGTGGGCGATATCGATTACACTTACCTTGCCATACTGTGCACCAGCATCGAGTATAACAATTTTATCGTGTCGCAGTCCATTCTCCGCTGTCGTTAGAAATATAGTTGTACTCATATCTTTATCGTTGCAGCACTGCCCGGCAGGAGAGAGAGAGAAAGAGAGAGATGGCGTGATTAACAGCTGCCGTTAATAAGAAATGTCATGCAATTCTCTAAAGCATCCAACTGCAACTAGCAATTTGCGCCAGATCTTTAAGCCTATTTATATGCCAATATTTGTAACTGCTCTTGTCTGGCTGTGTAACTGAAGCGTGTGCAACAAGGTCGAAATTGAATTTAAAGCCTTATCAATTGCAATAAACAACGCAACGTCTGTTTAACTTGTAACAAATGAACAACACATACCGGCAAAATCTTTTGGATCACACGTAGAATCATTCAACATGCAGACAAATTGTCAGGCCTTGTTTTTTGCGACAATTCTACGATAGACAACAAACATTTCCATTTTGGTCAACAGCAATGATTAACGAAAATCTATTCGGGGGGGCAGGCGACGTGAAAAAAAGGTCAAGAGGCGACGCCTTCAAAATAAGTTGAGCGTATTTTTCTTTACCAGTGCTTTGAGCGTAAGCTGAGGGTGCGGGGGAATTTGACGTAAATATGCGATTCGGCGAAAAAACGGATTTCGTACTTTTTTTTTTCAAAAAAATATTTCACACTGGTCCATTTATTTTATTTTTTTTTTGCATCTGAGTGTGTGGGGCCGGGACCGGGGCCGGCTACTGACCGCGACAGATGACATGCAGAAAGAGCATGAGAGAGCGGGTGATGTGTGTGTGTGTGTGCGTGTTTATATGTGCAAGGAGAACAGAGCTAAAAAGGTGACAGGCGAATGGAAAACTCAAAACACGCGCTGGTAATGCAAATGCCGTGGAATGCGAAAATGCGTAAAACTAAATGTGCAAAGGCAACGGTAAACAGGCAGTGTTTCTTACAGTTGTTATTGTGTTTGTGTGGCAACTCTATGCTTTGCATTTTTAAAACAATTTCGGATCAATTATCTGTGTGCCCGTTTGTTTCGCCACAGCATGCGCTCAGGCAAAGTTGCATTGCGATAAGAAGAACAACAGTAACACAAACACCCAAGTCCAAGTCAAAGGCTATCAACAAGCAGCAAAAACAACAACAAAAAGCAATTTGAGATGCGCATTGGGGACACGCACGTGGGAAATGGTATTGAACCAAGCTTATAACCACAAAACGACCACAATTATCTTTATGTCATGCGATTTGCGAGCGCATACAAAAGTCGGTCAAAAACACGCATTTGATCACGCAAAAAAAAATATAATGCAAAAAAAAAAGAGCGTGTGATGCGCGGTTAGTGGGAGGCGCTGGTTGATGTTGAATTTCTTACCTGCTTACTAATTGCCGGGCGGAGCTGAAGGCCTGTAGTTAAGGCAGAAAACTTTATTCTTACACACTAAATACACGTTTCTTTTGGGTGCGGAATCCCGGTTAGCTTTGATTTTTGCACACTTCTTTTTTTTTTTTCTTTTTTGGGCAAAACGGCACCGCGTCCGTCTCCGACCAAACCGCAAATATTTGACAATTTTCAGGGCCTTACGAGAGCCGCTGCAGCAGGCGCGTGAATGTCTGATTGATGTTCCGTGTTGTTCTCGTTTATTAGACAGGCGGCTGGCTACGATTTAGCACTGTTCAGAGCATTAAAATTTAAATATTACGGGGCTCTGCAACTAAACTTTTCGTGAATAAAAGCCGAAAGATGACATATTGACGAAGAAATTAGTGTTGGGTTGTGCATGAGCGAAAAAGAACCATTGGCTCAATTGAATAATTTGCAAGTGTTCATTATTAATGCTCATTTCTCTGTTGCTTAATGTAGGTTGTAGATTTTTTGTCTAATTGATTTGTATACATATTAATCAGGATGTTCGACAAGCATATTTATTTGTAAGCCTAAGCGCTACTAAAATGTGTTCTTTTTGCATTTCATGCAATCAACTAGTTCGCTCATTAAAACTGAACCAAGTGAATGAACGTGAGTGAGTTGCGATTACACAGCACTGGATGAGTGTTAATGTCAGCGTTGCTGCAGATATGCTGAACGATAAATTTAAGCAGCTGTATCGTTAGTGTTGGCAAATGCGCGACCAAGAGCATTACTCAATACACACCACCTTGGCCCGCCAAAAATGATTCGGATGCGCGCTAATTCAGTTACGTTGTGAAAACTATTAATTGCACTTAAATTAAACAAATACAATGGGTCCCGCAAATGTATCACAGTCCGATATAAGCATAGACGACGAGGCAGAAATACTGGAACTTGAAAAACTGCTGGGCGAAGCTGAAAACGATAATGCAGAGAATGCAGAGTCAGCACCGGCACCGCAGCCACCCACTTTGGCCACTGCAGTGCCCCGATTACGCGAAGACAGTAGCTTCGCAGACGCCTTTAGCTATGAGGTGACCGTGAAGCCAACACAGACGAAAGCACAGCCAAAACTCAAATCGAATGAGCCGGAACTCGATTCATCTGACGACGAAGAGGTCAAGAACTTCTTGGAGCGCAAATATAATGAATATGGCAGTGATATCAATAAAAAACTCAAACAGCAACGTGAAAGTGCACACGAGAGCAAAGTGGAACGCGATGTGGATCAGTCGTTGAGGGCAGGAGTAAAACTGGTCGACTCAACGGCACAGCCGGAGGCTTTGCGTCTTAAGAACCCGCACAATCCCATCCAGCGAAAGGCGCTAGCGAGCAATTCTTTCCAAAGACCAGCGCAAGCAGCAGTAGCAGCCGGAACCCCGGGCCAATCCCTACAACAGTCTACGATCTCAGCTATTTATACAGATCCCGTGTTTGGGCTGCGCATGGTCAATCCGTTGATATCCAGCGCCTTGCTGCAGGAGCGCATGAACGGCCGCAAGTCGGTGCCTTTTTCGGGTCTAGCATTTCACATAGATCGCGGCGATTTGTCCAAAGATTGGGTCATTGCCGGTGCCTTGGTGTCCAAGCAGCCGGTGCGCAATACCAAAAAAGGTGATCCCTACTCCACGTGGCGTCTATCAGATCTGCGCGGTGAAATGAAAACTGCCTCCATTTTCCTCTTCAAAGAGGCGCACAAAGCGCTGTGGAAAACCGCAGAGGGCATGTGCCTGGCCGTCCTAAATCCAACGATCTTTGAGAAGCGCGCGGGCAGCAACGATGTCGCCTGCCTGTCTATTGATACCTCACAGAAAGTGATGATACTGGGCCAGTCCAAGGATTTGGGCACATGCCGGGCAACCAAAAAGAATGGCGACAAGTGCACATCTTTGGTGAACCTGACCGACTGCGATTACTGTGTGTTCCATGTGAAGCAGGAGTTCGGCAAAATGTCCAGGCGCTCCGAGCTGCAATCGGCCACAACCGGACGCGGTCTTAACGAGCTGCGCAACAAGGTGTTGGGTAAGTTGATATAATCATTATTTACAGCCTTTATTTATACGTATTTTCACAGGCAAGAGCGAGGTTTTCTATGGTGGACAGAGTTTCTCAGCGGTGCCAGCACGCAAGAGCGCCAAGCTAATCAACAAGGAGCGCGAGCGTCTCAGCAACCTGGCCGGCTACGATGTGTCGCCCTTTGCGCACAGCGTTGATCACAAATCGAAGCCGAGAAGCTGTCTGCCCGAAGATGTGCCTTATGCTGAGCGCGGCGGGCCCGTTTCTCGCCTGGCAGGCAATGTAGAGGCAACCAGCAAGCAGCGCTATAAGGATCTGGAGCGTTTGCGCCAGCTGCGTGCTGAAAGTGAACGCTTTGAGCAGGCACCAGCCACATCTCAAGCCTCGCCTGCAACACCCACAACGCCCACGTCCAAGGAAGCTGCCACGCCCACGACGCCACAAAGCGTGCCGGATAAGTTTAAGAATCGCGGCTTTTCCTTCGATGCCAGCCTAACGCCCAAGCTCGCTGGCAGCGAGAATTTCAGCTTCGAGGTAAACATTGGAGCCCGCCAGGCGCAGAGCGCCAAACTGAAAGCAGCTGCGCTGCTCAAAAAGAAGCCCTTGGAGAAGGTCAATCCGAATTCCACGCGCGGCACCGCAACAGGCAAACGGCGTGCCATCGATGAGCTCCACGACAAGTTCTCCACAAGTGGGAAGCGTCAAAAACTGGAGGAGGAGGAACGCGAACTAATGCGTAAATCGCGCATAGAACGCATCATGGCCGCCACGTCCTCGCACACAAATCTTGTCGAGCTGCGCGAACAGGAGGCCCAAAGCGACTACTTCAACAAGCTGGAGCGCAAAGAGGCCATGGAGGAGAAAATGCTTAACACATATAAAATGCCCTGCAAGGCGGTCATCTGCCAGCGCTGCAAATACACCGCATTTGCGGCCGCCGAGCGTTGCAAAGAGGAGAAGCATCCACTCAAAGTGGTCGATGCACAGAAGCGTTTCTTTCAGTGCAAGGATTGCGGCAATCGCACCACCACCGTTTTTAAGCTGCCCAAGCATAGCTGCAGCAGCTGCAAGGGTTCACGCTGGGAGCGCACGGCCATGATACGGGAGCGCAAGGTCTGCACGGGCCGGGAGGCGCTATCGGTGCGCGGCGATGAGGAGACCTTTCTGGGCAGCGTGGCAAGCGCGGCGAGTCTGAACTTGCTGGTGCCCGAGGAGGAATAGACATGGGGTGCGTCTACTTTCTTGTATTTTAAATATATCTATATATAAACTTAAAGAAATTACCCGGCGTTGTCCGGGTCAAAAACTGCGCCAACAAAGTCACGCGAATTCCCACCATGCGTCTAAACATTCGCTCACATTTAAATACCAACAAATTTTATAAATAATAAAAATTGACAATTGCTGCTGGAGTTGAACCGGCGATATCCCGCTTGTTTGTCCGACGTTGTTGTAGTTGATTTTCCTCTTCATGAAGGACACCTATTTTAAATTTTCGTGTTAATATTAACTCTTGATCCAAAATGGAGCTTCAGCTTCGTATTTCTGACAGTTAGGACAAATTTTTGAAATTTTTATATATATTTATATTGAATATTATTATATAGAAATGGCATACAAATTTATATAAATATATTATATACAGTCTAGTTTTTGGCATATACATCAATAAGTACAAATGGTCAAATTTCTTATGGCTAATATATATCTTTGTATGTTTTATATAGTATATATATTATATATAAGCAAGTGCCTAACCTGAAGCACGGTGCTGGAAATACTTGGCGTTAAAATTATTGTGCACAAATCTTAAGCAAATTTGAAAGGCTCTTTTGAATATATACTAATATTTGGTATGATCGTGACTTTCAAAAAACAACGCAAATGTTTTGATTTCCCTTGCTTAAAGCTAAAATCATGATCTTTATGTGTATTTGCGACAAGAAGCGTATACTTTTTTAGGCAATTAAAATTAATAAAATATACATAAATTATTTTATTTTATTAATTTAAAGCTTAAGACTAGTAATTTAATTTTAATTTTTTGTCAAAAGGCAACTAGAGCTCTTAAAAATATGGCATAAGCTTAGGAGAGTTTAAGTTCATAAATATTTCGATTGGGAAATATGCGTGGGAATATATTGGAGGGTGAACAGTGTTGTAAAAGGATTAATTATATAGTTAAATAGTATTGGAGTGTTAAAGCCTGACAAAAATACTTTAAAAATTGCATAACAATAATACATTTTTAAAATATTTAGCTAATTATGTAATTTCATAAGGAATTGGGATAAAAGATTGAAATAGATATTGGAAATTTGTTGGTAATCCCTATAAGAAATGTATGAAAATGGGTTTTGGAGAAATTGTAGAATTTCTTTTTAAAATACATAAAATCCACATTAAAGCTGGATTTGGCTAGCTTCGATTTTAGAATCTCATAAGCTTCACACTGTAAATGCAACAGAGTATTCGAGTTAATTTTGGCAACATTATAAAGCTAAATATGATAGACATAGGATTAAAACTAATTAACAAACAATTTGAACTAAAAAACCAGGCGCTATTAGAAAATATGGTGTATGAAAAATTTGGGAAAAAAGTGACTCAGGTAAATGGAGAAATGGAGAACTAACTTTTAGACGGCATCCTCGGCGTGTGGCTGGGGCGACTCGGGCTCCTTGAGATTAAGCAAGCTGGAGAAACGAAATGAGATGGTCTTGGAGAGATGCTTCTCAAAATCGCGATTATCGAGATTATCGGGTATTAGCGTATTGTTGGTCATGTCCATGTAGGAGCGACCACGCTTCACAGGCACCGCATACTCGGGCAGGGCTGTGGCACAGCCGTTGCCCATGTTGCTGTAGCTGGGCGCACAGCTCGATTTGCGTATGTTGAGCGGAAAGCGCAAATCGTTCTCATAGCGCAGCACCTGCTCCGTGGTGCGGGCCTCGATCAATGGACGCGGCAGATCGTAGCCGGGCGGGGCAGCTGCTGCCGTCGCCGCTGTTGGAAATTCTGTTACAGACTCCTCGCGACTGTTTGCCAGATCCTGATCGTAGCTGTTTATCTTTGGCGGCGACCAGAGATGCTGCAGTGACTCCGGCTCGCCCAGCTGCTCAACGACCTCCTGGCTGGGCATTAGCGCCGCCTCGTCGCTGCAGTAGATCGGATTGGATACGGCATTCGTCTCCAGCTCAATGTACTTGGCATTGTTGCCCAGCAGCTTCTCAAATTCCGCCGCCAGGTATTTGAAGGAGGGACGCGCATTCGGCTCATCAGCCCAGCAGGTGCGCACCACGGAGTAAACAGCCTCGGAGCAGTTCTCTGGACGCTCCATGCGATAGCCAGTTTTGAGCAGCGACCAGAGATTCTGTGGCGCTATGCCGGGATATGGAGAAGCGCCCAATGTAATAAGCTCCCAGCATAGCACACCAAATGCCCAGACATCCGATTTGCTGGTGTACACATGATCCGCCAGAGATTCAGGCGCCATCCACTAAAGAGTGAGAGGGGTATTAGGCATACATATATGGTTAAACAGCACTCGTGGGAGACTCACCTTGACGGGCACACGATCTCTGGAGCGCTTTAAATACGCATCGTCCTCGTAGACATCGCGCGTCAATCCAAAATCCGAGATCTTGCATATTTTGCCATCGGCGAGTAGCACATTGCGTGCAGCCAAATCACGATGCACCAGCTGGAAAAGAAAAATATCAGCAGGGAAGTATAAGCAGCAGCCCATTACTGGGCGCTATGGACTAGGCTCCCATGACCTGGACTGTTCAAAGTCCTTAAGTGAACCCCTTGGAAGGATGTCGAAGGCGCAGAGCGTGTGTGAATCCCTTAATTGGAATATCTGATGAAACATGCTCTCTATTCTTAGCCGAGCCCTTCACTAATCTCACAGGCGCAACAAAAGAAAATTTACTTGTGCGTCCGACTTAAGCTAACCCAGTCATAATGATCCTTCCTCCTACCAGACTTTTGGATAATCCCACCTGCTTAGCCCAACCCAATCATGCTCAGAAGCTTACGCAACCAACCTTTCCCCTTTACAATACTTATTCACCTTAGGGGATACTAGGCCTCTGGGCAAGCCTAGCTTACCCTTACCCAATCATGTCTAGGAGCTTAACCTCTTTAAGCTTTCATACATACCTCTCATTACATTCAACCCCTTAACTTATTCAGATCTCTGTGTAATCCCACCTACCCACCTTCCTTTGCTCTGCTCACTTTCACATCGAGATATTTTTCACCTTCCCCTTCGCGTCCACCCACCATTCACGGAGGATGCCAGACCTTTATGTATTCCCGCCTTCACACCTTCACACAACCCAATCATGTCCAGAAGTTTACTCACCTTCAGCTCTGTCAGATAGTTCATGCCCTTGCATATTTGCCAGGCAAAGGTGAGCATCATCTTGACATTGACAGGCTCGACGCCGTCGCTGAAATCGACGCCGGCGCACTCGATCTTCCGGCTGAGCCGCAGATAGCTTCTCAGCGATCCGTAGCGGGCATACTCTATAATGAGCAGCGGTGCCTCCGAGGATTGCGTGCAGGCGCCCAGCAGTTTGATGACATTCGGATGGGAGACCTCCTGCAGCAGCTGGAATTCCGAGAGCAGGGCCATGTACTCCACCGAATTGGCGCCCTTCTTGAGCATCTTTACGGCGACGGTGGTGACGCCGGGCAGGCCGGCTATCTGTGTGGCATAGCCCTTCAGCACCTGACCGAACTCACCCTCGCCCAGCACCGTGTCCAGCTGCAGTTGGTCGCGCGGAAACTCCCACTTGGCGTCGGCGCTCTCGAACTTGAAGCCGCTCTGCAGCGGCATCAGCGGCAGATCACCATCGCCGCCCAGAGCCTCCAGGTTGGGCGGCAGCGCTAGCTTGTTGCCCGGCGTGGCCGACTGCTTGCCCAGTTTTCGCTGCCAGAGCTTGCGCTGCGAGAGTAGCAGGCAGAGGAGCAGCAGCACAAAGAGCAGCGGGCAGCTGATGACGACCAGCAGGCAGGAGCGATTGCATTCCATGCCCGCCAAATGCAGTACGCCCAGCGCCAGTGCATCCTGATCCGGATCCTGCTGATCGCCGGCCCCCACCACCTGGACGGGCGTGGCACTGACCAGCTCCGGTTCCGTTTCATTCTTGCGCTTGCGCTGGCGTCGCGTTTTCACCTCCTCCTCGTCGGGCAGCGGAGCGCAGCTGCATTTGCCGTTGTCCTCGCAGAGGCAGGTGCCAGAGCCGCTCAGTATGCCACGCCCATTATCATTGGTGGTGTGCGGGCCCACAATGCGGGCGGCGGGCGTGCAATCCTGCGGACAGGCGTGGGGATTCAGCTCCTCCAGCGCATCGCACACATGATCGGGACAGTAGCGTGCGTCCGGCACACAGGAGCCATAGTTGCGCCCAAACATGGCCGAGCTGGTGCCGCGCCAGACGCACGCGCCGCCATTGGTGGCCAGGCCACAGAACTTGACGCACTGCGTCTGATACTTGACCTGGGCGCAGGTCTGTGAGCGCGACTTTAGGCGCAGCTCACAATTGGCATTCGCCGGCCTGCCCTCCACCAGATGCACGTTGATTACAAACGCATGCGGCTGCTTCTCCGCGTCCATCCAGGTCACGTTTAGAAAGTAGACCGTCTCCGGCGCATGCTCCAGCGCCAGAGCGTCGCGCACATAGACAATGCCCGCCGTTTCGGTCAGCCCAAAGGCGCCGCTGCGATCTTCGGCAAGGGCAAAGCGCCAGCCGCGTGCTCGCAGCAGCTCCACAAAGTTATCCGGCTGTGCCACGCGATAAAAGGCGGCGGCCGCGCGATGCACAAACACATCCTTCTCGTAGTCAACGCTCAGCCGTCGCCGGCCGGCCAAATCCGTGTGCAGCAGTTCGCCGGCGCTGTCAAAGATGCGCTGCTGGCGCACGCGCAACGGCAGCGCCTGCGGTCGCTCCTGGTCGCTCTCGTGCAGCTGGCTCGTGTCCACGTGCAGGCAGATGTGCGCGGTCGCCGTATTCGTTACATTTGGCGCCTTAATGGTCAAATCCCGAGCCTGCAAATCAAAGCAGTACGGCTCCTGGCGCAGCACTCCGTTGCGGGCAAAGCGCAGCTCTAGAGAAAGGATAACAAGGATTAAGGATAAGGAATAAGCGGAAAGAGTAATATTCGGCATGCCGATCATCAATTACCCTTACAGAAACATGGATTACTGAATTGCAGATATGAGAGGAGCACAATGAAGCTCGCAATTGCTGAGCTTGGTCAAGATATTCTGAAGAACGGAAAAGTTTTTCATACAAAAAGATATTTTGAACCAATTCTTCCTATCGTAGTTATATGATATCGAAGTACTATATCATATGTTAATCGGATTTGTCTGTTGGTAGAACTCATCAATGCCGAGTTTAGTCAAGATATCTTAAAAAAACAGAAAGGTTTTCTACATAAAAACTCATTAAGATCTGATTCTCCCTTTCGTTACTGTATGATAGACATCTTAACAGGGTTTTTTTCATGAGTAGAGTTTGATAGAACCCGACTTTGGTCAGGGTACCACGAAAAGAAAAGGCAGTTTTCCATACAAGAACTTAGTTTTCCACCGATCGGAACTACCCAGCGGTACGGCCAGGCTGAAAAGTTGTATCTAGATAGATGTAAAGATGAAAGATTGAACATACATATGTATATATTTTGTGAAAAATTTAAATTACCATCTGCAAGGGTATACAACATGGTAAAGAGAGAGACTTTGTTGTTGGACTTACGGCAGCTAATGATGGTGTGCGGCCTGCCAGTGTGATCCGCCTCGTAGGCGTGGCAATCGGGCTGCACCAGTCCAAGCTTATCATTAAGTATGGCATAGTTCAGATGCGCATTTGCCGCCAGCGTGTCCTTGTCCAGGTATATGATTTTCTCGCCCACCGGCTCCTCCTGCAATGATGGAACGAAAGGGTTTTTGTTTTTTCAACTTGATTAGCATTCACATTAACTGACCCGCGATAATTAAATGCTACGTGGACCGCTCCCAGTGACCTCGAGCTTGTCTCCAAGGAACTCAGCTGCTCCCGGCTAGCTTCATTAGCATTTTATCTAGTTTTTATGCACAAGGTCAGCAATTGGGGCTAAGGAGGGACTACCTTGGGGAGCTGACATTTGCTGTGTGCGTACTTGGAACTGGGAAACGACACCCTAGTGTATGGAACTTAACCTTTTTAAAAAACCATTTTGTGGTGACAACAGCTCCTAACTAGTTTTGGGCTAAGGCACTAGAGTTGGGCAAGGCCTTGAGCAGGGAGAGTTTGTGAAGGGTCTTAGTTGATAGAAGGCGAATAAGCTGCAATCTTTTACTTAACAAATATATACACTATACACTTTACCATCTACCTATTAACGTTATCAGTTAGTTGGGCTTGTAAAAGAATGTCCGTTTTATAAGAAGTCTTAATGTAGAGTTGGGCAAGGCCTTACGCAGGGAGAGTTAGGGCCTTAGTTGAATAAGCTTCACTCTATTCCCTCACAAATTTCTACACTTCACAACTTACCATCTACTTGTTAAATTCATAAGCAGCTTTGGTTTAAAAAAGTATGCCCGTCGTATAAGAAAGAAGTTTGATCTACGTTCAGATCATATTCAGATGGAAGGTCTTCGATGGCCTTTAGAAGGAGGCGAACATGCTGCAACCTGTTCCTTAACAAATATCTACAGTTTAAATTTTACCACCTACCCGTTAAAGTTAATCGCTAGTACTTCCTTTGTATAAGAAAGCAGTTTGAACCCCTTGACTTTTTGACACAAATTCCAAACACCTGTCAACAATTATTTCTATTGCCGCCGAAACACACCCAACAACATCCATTGCCTGACTTCATAGCTAGCTGTTAATTTGGGCGCACACATTAAATTAGAGAACTCTTACGCCCATATAATATTATAGCCAAGTGCTGAATACTTAATTTAAATACGAATTAACTACAACATTTTGTAATGGCTCAACTTTGGTGACATTTTATTTTTGCACCCCGAATCTCGGGATAAAAAGGGGTTTATTAGTTTTGTGTAAATTTAAGTAATAGATAGAAGGAAGCAACAGTTTGTTGTGTGGAAGAGTGGAATATCGATAAACTATTTCAAACATAATTTAAACATTATTATGTACATAGATCGGGAATATTTTTTTCTTTGGATGTATCCGAAGTTAATCAACACTGCTTTTGCCAAAGATAGTGTTGGGAAAAGCCATAGAAATCACAGCCGCAGGCATATGTACATGTGAAAACTTGTTTGAGTGAAGCTCTATTTAGGGTATCTCCTAGTCGAGCACACTTAGTTGCTTCATTTTAAATAGTACTTGTTGTAAGGATGTTGAGCAATTACTTGCAACTAACTAACAACTAAATGACATAGTTTTGGCGTCCCGGGAATAGGCTTGGCTACGCGCTGACTCTGGCCACTTGGCCGCAACATGACAACATAATTTGAGCCTTCGGCCCGCAGCAAAACTTAAAGCGTAGCAGCTTTAAGAGCCAAAGCCCGACTCACTTGACACCCTGCGAGCAGTGCTGTACATTTGGCTATTTTCTAGCTGAGTTTTGGCTGTTTTTAGAGCTTAAAATTTGCAGCTGCCTATTTTATTGATGATTTAGCTACTTCTTTTTGGCCAATTTTAGCTATTTTTTGGCTTGTATTTAGCTACTTTTTTTCTGTAGCGACGTTTGACAACACTGGCTGCGTGCCGCAATCATAAAAGCTGCTACAAAGTTACGCGTTTTAATGATGAGCTACGGAAATGAAGGAACGAACAAACCGCCAGACTTCCTAATGGCCAAATAATGGGAAACTGGGTTGCCCGTTGGGTGGTTCATCCAGTTTTGGGAGAGGGGAGTGGGGAGGGGGTTGTCGCTTGCGTGTCTCGTGGGCGTTTATCAAGCGCGAATTCAATAAAAGCCCGCACCCAGCCCAAGCGTAGACAGCGTCCAGACGTTTGTCTGGAACTCACACACTTACCGCCTTAAAGTAGGGCTGCTCCAGGTTGAAGTTAAAGTGCGGCTGGCGCTCCTGCAGATGCGGCCCGTTGTCGTTGCGATCCAGCAGCGTGATATTGTAGCTGCGCCAGAATTGGCGCTGTTCCTGCGAAGTTAGCTTCACCGTGCAGCTGACCGTGGCCAGCAGCTGGCCGGCCCGTGCCTGCAGTCCGTTCAGCTCATCGTGATCCAGCGGCTGTTTGGTGTACAAACGATTCTGTTTGAGAGCGAAGTGGGCGCTGCCCGCCTTCAAAGCGTACTCGACGGCGCGATGCGGACACAGGTATTTGGCGGCGCGCGAATTTAGCGCACCAATTAGCACGGGCTCAAAGCTGCGCCGGCTCTGCGACGTTGTCTCCGCGATGGTATAGTGTGCGCCCGTCCAGAAGCAAATGTGCTCCAGCTCTGCGCAGTAATCGGTTAGGGATTGCGGCAGCAGCTCCAGTGTCACATGCGGCACCTGCTGCAGCAGCTGCTGCTGCTCGGCGGAGGTCTCCTCCTGGCGGCGCGGAAAGGCGGTTAGCACATATTTAACGCTTCCGTTGATCGTACGGTAATCGGTGCGCATGTACACCTCGCCGGAGCTGGCATTGATGCGCAGCAGCGGATTCTCCTCCAGATTGTAGATGTAGTCCGTCGCCGGCTGATTGTTGTCCATGCGCAACACTTGAAACTGGGCCAGCGGTATCTTCGAGAATATGCTCTCCGACTCCTCATTGATGGGCAGCTTGAATTTCACGGACGTGGTGGGAAAATAAACATCCAGCGCTGCAAGGGGAGAAACAAAAAGCAAGAATTCAATCAACGGCAAAATTATGCACTTGAAGAAAAAGCCTATAACAATAACGAATTCTAGATGGAATAGTTAGAAACTTCTCTTATTATTGAAATATGCTTCTTGATAATTCAAGAATTCTTAATGATTCTTAATTCAAGAATTTACGTACTCGAATCAAGTGTGAAACCATTAAAAAGTAGACAATCCCTTAGATAGAATATTTAAAAATAAGGTGTTAATTTGCAAATTAAGAAGTTTTGATCTAGTCCGGTTTTTTTCTTATATTTCTTTCTATTTGATTTTAATACAAAACTTTCCAATATTTCTCTAGGTGCACTTAATCCTGTGATTGAGGCAAACAAATGGCCCAAAGTGTGGCGTCCACAAGTGGAATTTAAGTAAGAGTCGCCTCCACCCCTCATCCCCCTCTAGTAACCAACAACAACAAGTGCAACCCCTGCTTTATTTGCGCTGACTTCACCCTGATACTCACATCAAGAGATTCGAGTATTTACCCATTAAACTCATCAAGAGACTCATAAAAATTATGAATGTAGTTTAATAAGCTCGCGTTGACCTCAATAAGAGACGTCTAAATGCGGGGGATGGCTTTAAATCCCAACCCAATTCATGCGTACAACACGGCGTATGCGTAATTTGATAAGATTCTTCCTGCTAATGACGCCGCTTGTTGTTGTTGTTGTTGCTGTTATTGGGTCGTGTGCTTGCATACGCTCAAGTCCAATACAAGCCATAAATAAATATAATACAGATATTAGTTATTAGCATATGGGTTATCAAAACGTACCCACACAATCCCCCCGCCCCCTTCCAACTGAAGTATCCGCGTCATCGCGTATTGATTTTGTGATAAGCAACAAAAAACAAACATTATAGAAAAAAACAGAACACTGTTTTGTTAGCGGAAAAATACAATTGAATGCATAATTGGTAACAAAGGTTTTCTACGAATATAATTAGAACAATTTACGGGGTGAAAATATTAAGTGGTTAAATGGGTGCATGCCCGGAAAATGGGGGTTAGTTCGGGAATTTCTGTGGCAAAATCAGAGCAGGGACGTGAAAATTTGTCATAAAACTTAGTTGGAAATGGGAAAAACTTTGCAAATAAAATAAAGGAAGAGGAGCTCTAGAAATATATAAACCTCCAAAAAATAGACACACAAAGTTTCCTCTCTTAATCTTAAGTTTTTCTTTCAACTAGATTCCAGTATTAACTAACCACAAAAGAAATAAAAAGTGTTGGTAAATATTACAAAATCTGTAATATTCAACTATCATTCATTCTTTGAATTCCCTTATCTAAGTTCATATTCAACAATGTCTTATACTTAACTAAGCTTCATATACAACTATATATTAGTTGGATTGATAATTTATTGCAAAACAAAGTTCAGTGCGCATCATGACCTCCTTTTTAAAAAACGTCCATTCCTACGCAAACTCAATAAATATTCAAAGTATAGGAAAAAACTCTTAAGTACCTAATATATTTGCAGTTCATTTAGTTCTTAGTCAAGGAGCAAGCACTTAATCATGTTCCAACTGGTCGCTTGGTCTCATAAGCAGAACTGGCGCCGCCTTATCCCAAGCACTTGGTCTTATGTCCACAAATCCCACCCAACTAAGCATAATTCCCCTCGAGCATACACGCGTATATATTCGACTAAAAGAAACGCTGACAGTATTAATATTTCGTGACTGGATTGTGTTCCGCTTAAAGAGCGCCAAGGACGCGAACACGACTAGAAACCGGATAAGGGACGCCTGACGCCATTCTTGGGACATAATTCCCTTCGCACATCCAGCTCGAAGCATTTAAAATGTCATTATAAATGCGTGTCTGTGAGTTGTCGCACGGCTCCAACATATCATCTACATATTTTATCAGCATATTTCGCATGCCTGAGCGTCAGCAATTGTAATGAAAAGGTTCATAATTCATAATACTCAGACTCGAAACATACTCATTCGCACTCATTCGTCTGAGCATGAGTACTTGTGAGTATATACGTAAATTTAGCTGATTTTCTGCATCAGCTTTGCTTTGGCAGCTGTCTTCATTTGCTTGCATCTTTTTTATACCCTTGGAGAGGGTCTTTTGATTTGATATATCAAAGTCGCCTACTATATCAACTAACTGCCTTATAAACGATAAATCACAGATTTTTCTATTCACAACTTTTTGTGACTTTGTGTGTCGAAATTAAAATATAACTTTCTGACTTTCAATATGTCTTTATAAATTGTAAGCCTTATAATGCGTCTATTATACATATCATAATTATCATCTAGCTTCTGGCAAGGGTATTTAATCTTCGACAAACATATGATAACTATTTCTGTTGCTCATAATTATGACAGGTATTTAGTTAGCAGGCATTTTGTACATCCAATTAGCAACAGTTTCTTGTTTGCATTGCCCTCGAAATGGTTTGTTTGTGGTTATATAGAAAATGACTGCGGGAGTTGTGGAAACTTTAGCGATTGATTAAAGTCGTGTGAGTTATGCGTTTGGCAACTGTGAAGGAAAGCACAATTATCGGAAGTGCAAAGAAAGGCATTCTCGAAGAAAAGAAGTTTACAATTTATTGTAACTATATGGAGAATATGTTGATATATAAAGTTTCTCGCTAACATATGCAGAACATTCTTCTGGGAATCTATAAGTCCATAGATAAAAGTTCTTTATAGGTACATGCTATTTCCTCCCACTGCGTTCTATAATGTAAGTTAACGTTAAAACCACTTGGGAATTACAATTTAACAAGTTCTGCGCAGTAATTGCTAGACAACTCCCCAGGGCATATTTGCCACTCTTCTCTTTAAATACAACATAAATGTACTTGAGATACTTTATAGTTCTGATTACCTCAATATAATCAGCTCAACATAATAAAAATCTCCAGCAAAGTGTTTAATCCTTAAATGCAACTTGAAGTTAGCTTAAAAATCTCACTACCAACCGATATCTAACTCTGGGGAGGTGTCACAAACGCGAGCCAAAAGTCAACAGCCATTAAATAGTGGTAGAAAAAAAAGGAAAAACAGGACTATCTATCAGAAAGGACAATTAAAAGGAACGAATGGCGCATTAAAAAGTCAACCGACTTTGGCCAAGAGGAGCGAGTTTTGGGGGTGGATGATTGGACACGCTAATGACAGCAGAGTCAACAGCCCCGTTGGCCATTACGACGGCTCGTACCTGAACTTGGCCGCAACGAGCACGGAACGGGGGTGGGGAGAAGGAGGGGTGGGTGGTTCCGGGTAACTGGAGACTAAAAACTGTAATTGAGGCGCGGCCCGATGTCAACTAGTTTCGACTTAACTAATTAATCTGCACAAATTAATTGACTTTGCATCGAATTAGGTCGTTCAGTTGTTTGCCTTGTTTGTTTGTTTGTTGTCCCTTTTTATTTTTTTTTACCTTTTTTACGCGCTTTTTTATCTGCCCTGACACCCTCCCCCCACCCTGGGTGCGTTGTCCTTTTGCCGTGAGTCATTTACGAGCGAAATTTCCACACAGCATCCGAACATTAGTTTTTATTTTCATATATTTTTTGTAGCTCGGTTTTTTCTCGCTTTTGCCGTCTGCGTAATGAAAACTTTATCTTTGTCACAGTTGTTTTTCTGTCTGCGTGTGTGTCAAATGTTTTTTCCACCCATTGTGTTCTTTTTTAATACCCTGTAACTATAACAAATGTGTAAATAGGGTATACTGGTTACTGTTTGTCACAGACAGAAGCTGGCTTCTACGTTTCGATAAACAGCCGAGTCGAGCTGTCTCTCAAACTGTCTCATTTCATAGAGTAAGAAATCGATAGATATAGTCCCACTTTTTTAACTTATCTCAGATATTATAAGAGCTAGAGAATGTAGTATTAAGAATGTAGTTTCTCGAGTAGCTTACATAGATGAGGACTTTTTCTTTATAGATATCTCAAACTCTACAAAAAACTTATTTTGAAAGGACAAAGCCTTAAGCTTTTCTATATACACACATTTGTATACCATGTTTATGCTCTAAAAAATTGCTTAACGATCTGAAAATATACTCGAAAGTTGTTCAAGAGTGGATTTTCCAGAGAGTGTGGCTGGAGAAAGTAGAAGTAGAAGCAGAAAACAGTTTGAATGCCTGCTCCTACAACTCGCAGCTGGTTGGAGGGTATCTCCCAGTCGAGCACTCTAGTTGTTTCATCTTCTATTTTTCATTACTCATACGACCCCTGCAACCCGAACTCGAGAGTCTTTGTTACTTGTGTTTAGCTTGGCATTCACAACTTCTGCTATTGGCTTTGGCTTTGGCTTTGGCCTCTTCTGTGGGTTGATTGTCTTTTGGCTTCGGTTCTTGCCACATTATGAAATTCGTTCCGTTTTTCTCAGCACACTTTCACTATATCTGTACTTGTAATAACTTTATGTTTGTGGTGTGTCATCCAATTGCTGGGCTTGCCTCGAAGGTTTCTTTGTCTGTCTGTCAGGACAAATTGAATATCAAATAAGCAGACCGTGAACAATCGAATCGATTGTTGGCGAGTTCTCCACTTGACAAATGTTGAATGATTGTATTTATATTATTATTATATTTTATAAATATTTATACTTTTAGTGTATGCTTACAATTCGATTCAACTTCCAGCCTTAAGGCTCGCTTGGTTAAATGGTTCTTACCCTTTTTATACCCTGAACCCATTAAAAATGGGTAAAAGGGGTATTATGTTTTTGTGCAAAATCCAAATGTATGTAACAGGCAGAAGGAAGCATCTCCGATCCCATAAAGTATATATATTCTTGATCAGCATTAATAGCCGAGTCGATCTAGCCATGTCCGTCTGTCTGTCCGTCCGTCCGTCCGTCCGTCCGTCCGTCCGTCCGTCCGTCCGTCCGTCCGTCCGTCCGTCCGTCCGTCCGTCCGTCCGTCCGTATGTATGAACGCAAGGATCTCAGAACCTATAAGAGCTAGGGACTTGAAATTTTAGATGTAGGTGCTCCTAGTTCCTACGCAGATCGAGTTTGTTTCCGATAATCGATAACTTGCCCCGTTTCCAAGTAATCGATAAAAATGTAAATCGATATCCTGTTTTTTAAGCAATTTTGGTAAATAATAAGAGCTAGAGTTACCAAACTTGACATGTAGCTTCTAGAAAAGTATATATATATCGATTATCTTTCATTTTATACCTATCGCCACCTCCCCGCTACTCTCTATCTATAAGCGCGCGTTGCATTTGGTGTTGGAATATGAGGGTTCAGGGTATCCCCTAGTCGGGAGCTCCCGACTAGAACCTCTTACTTGTTTTAAGGAAACATTGTGACATTGCCCCAGTAGCTACTCTTATAGGGTATACGCATTTAATTGATCTGCTTATCGCCTTGGAGTCGCATTTGTCGCTTTTCCGCCAGTTTCCACTTTGAAGTGTCGCATTGGGAGCTGGACAGGCGATGAAAAAAGGGAAAACAACATCCACTTTGAGTGCGCGGCATTTGCAAATGAACTTGAAAGACTTTGTCTATTCACTTTATTCAGTATTCCGTATTCCGTATTCCGTATTCAGTATTCAGTATGAATAACTATTCACACACGCCAACACAGCTGACGCTTTGAATAGGAGCACACACATATTACATATTGCTCCTAAAAGGTGATCGATGGGCTTGCCCCTTACTAATTGTTGACTGTCACCAGAGAGCTGAGCACATTTGTCATAGTCAACGGACGAGTTATGGCGACTAATTAATGGAGCCTACAATTAGTTGAAATCGTGTTTATCTAACAGAGCGGGCTGCTAGAGCAATTAATTAGAAATGTTACTCTTAAAACTGGACGTGTAACTATTCAGATGACGGGCGCTGTGGCTGTAAATAAACATTTATATTCCACACAGGAGCAACAAACTGAATGCAGCGCATTATAAATGGAAATCTCAGAAAGAAAAAAAAAAAACAGTTTGCAGCCAGACTCTGTTAATGCATTTGTTATGGCGTGTATCTGGGTGCGACAGACAGATCTCATAATTGTGCTCGTGTTTTTTATTGTTTTTTGACAATCTCTACATCAATTTATTGCTATGCAAGAGAGGCCTTGAGTGTTTGGGTTGACAAGTTTCTTAGGGTATCTAGATATTATATTTCAGAGAGGTTGCCATATTCTAACAACCAGAATCAAAAACCTTTGAAAATCCACACACAATCGTGGAAACTAGGTGAAAACATGTTGTTCATATGAAACCTGATCGTTTTAAATCTGATTCTGCACTGAATACATATTCCTCCGACTTCAGAAATCAAAACTAGAAGCTATTTTCCAACAATAGACTGAAGATATTTTTGTCAGGATCTAAAGACGAAATAAATCTATGCGATTTCACTTGTATCAGAAAATTCACTTACACATTCGGAATATGTGTGAAATTTAAATACATATTGAATGCAGTTATCATATTAGCTTTAAAATGATATAAGGCTAATATATATTAGCGGTGAATGTGTGTTAATTCACTTCCACAATCGGAATATAAGTGAAAAACAATTCTATAGCAATATGCAAAGTCTGAGGTAGATACATATAATCTATTAACTTTAAAATGATATTGGGCAAATATATAAGTATATATGTATTACGAATCGAGGCTTTCGACGAATCTTTTGTTAGTTTTGCAGGCCTTATTTGTAAATCGTGTTCGATCGACAGATTTTCAGTTCGTGTCATGTTAAAAAATCACGTGCGCAGCTCCGATGACAAGCTCTTGCTTGCAAGCAACACAAAAAAATACCAAACAATTATAACAATTTAATCAAAGCCGTGAGACAGCTCCAAACGGGTGCAGGAGCTGCAGGAGGGGGACGGGGCTGGAGGCGAGGGGCGCTTAAATGGTGGGGCAGATGGCGGGCCAAGTGCCAAGCGTCCACGGCCACTTAAATGCGAAAAAAAGCTGTGAGCAAAATAAACGAAGTTAAATGGTGACGGGGCTGGGAGGGGGTTCGAGGGGAGGGGGAAGGGGGGTCTGGGTTACAACACACACCTATTGACTTAATTGATTTCGCATAAATTCATTTTTTTTTTGTTGCTTCTCTTATACATAAACTATTTCGTTTTGGCAAGCAGCTGTTGGGCATTTCGACACCTTTGACCCGGCGATTGGGCAGAGAGAGACAGAGAGAGGGAGAGGGGGGAGACGTGCCCAGTCACGACGCAGTGCGTTCAACTTGGCTGCAAGTGCAAATAGCAGCGAGCTGCGCGAGTCAATATGTGGCAGAGATAAAGACAGCAGGAGGGGTTGACTGAGGTCAGCTGTCCAATGCTGCCAACCCTCAAGGTAGCACAAAAAATTTGATATGTGTCTGTGTGTTGAAGTTAATTTGGGTGTGTTCATAATACACACTCACACACGCACACCCACGTCAGCTGGACTCCCAGCGCCAGGCCATGCCCACAATATCGTTTACTCACATGTCAAAACTGTCCGTCAAATCGGAGGATTCACACCTGTGAGGCGACCCATAAAAAAATGTGGTATAAAAATAGATGCGGAACCTTTGAGCATATCATTAGGCAGCATATAAAAGAGCCACCGCGATTGGTGCGCACGTGGGGCAAGGGTTGACGCTCAGGTGTATCTCAGGTAACTCGATTTAACGATTATCTGCATCTGCAATTGCATTCCCACGCTGCGTAACTGTGAGATTTGATTTGCCCGCCGACTAATTTATGTAATTGAATTTTTTACGATCGTCCGCACTTGGGCGTGCGTGCCCTGGGGGCGGGGAACTGGGGGCGTGGGGCTGTGGGCGTGAGCAGTTTCATTGATTGCTTCGCGTATGCATTGAATCAGTTTAACTGTAGATAAGTGCATTGGCCTGTTATGCGTTGCACTGCATCAGTTCCATTTAATTTATGCCCAATAAAGATTGTATCTCGTATCTTCTAAATACAAATTTCGTATGTTTGCCTAACGATAAGTAGGGAGTTTGATATCGATAATTTGCACGTATTGTAAATTCTTTTTTTCCTTAACATTTTACTCTATTTTACTCTCATTCGCTCGCTCCCTCTCTCTCGCTTCTTCTTTCGCTTCCTTTCTTTTTTGGATATTGATAATTTGCATAGATCGTAAATCATTTTTAGTGTTCTTATTTTACTCTATTAACCTCTCCTACGCTCTCTCTTTCTATCACTCGCTGTTTCCCCCTCTCTCTTTATTTTCCCTCTTTATTCTGTTCCTTACTCTATCCTGATCTCTCCCTCTCTCTCTCTCTTCCTAATTTTCCATTTGTCCCATATTTATCACTCATCACCTATCCAAACAAGGCTAACGATTGCTATATCTCTCGCTCTCTCTCTCTCTCGCTCTATCTCCAATTTTTTCTCTCCGCATCTCAACGTGAACACGTACATCTCAAACAAATTGCCTCCCTCACCCGCAAGCTACTTAACATTTATAGATACATTTGTAGCTTTAAAATTCGCTTCAAGAAATGTGGCAAAGCGAATGCCCAATATGTCGTCGGTTTCACAAGTCTCTTATCTATTAAATATTTACATTTAATTGTTGACATTTGCATGCGACGATCAAACATTTGTATTCCAATTACGAGAAGAAAAAACAAACACACATACAGACAATTGCTATGTCTATCTCTGTCGCACTTACCCAAACAGATGTGCAGCCTCAGCACAACAATGGCAGCCAGAATAACGGTACTCCCAACGCCGCTGCTGCACTTGAACGCCATTTTATCTGCTGCTGCAGCTGCTGCTGCTGCTGCTGCTGCTGCTGCGCTGCTTACCTTCGCGCAGCTCTGCAAAGAAGTTGTTCGCAGTCGCTGCTTTGTTCTTATCTTGTTCTTGTTGTTGTTGTTGTTGTTATTTATGTTTTGAATTCTTCTTCGTCTGCCTCTGCGTTTTATGTTTGTCCAGCCACTTGGCAAATTGTTTGCTCTGTTTTATAATTGTAACTGTTAATTCTCTTGACAATTATCTTCTTCTCGCGCACTTTTTTCACGCACTTTTCACATTGTGTGTGTGTGTTTGTATGCTTGTGTGTGTCTGTTCTTTGATGTTTTTCACGTTCCACTCATTTAATTACTTTTGATCACAAACTGATAAAAGACACATTTATCAATTAATGTGCAAAAAGAGACAACAACAAAAACTACGCGATAAAAAAATCAACAAAACAGTAAATAGCAAAAACTATGAAATATAGTGCTCGACTTTGGGTTATCCTGTAGATAATTCAACAACGAACTTTATTTGAATATCGTAATTATTTGTTATCTCATATTTGGAATGTATATAAGATCGCGAGCTGCACGACTAGAAGACACTCTGTAATTGAGCCTGAGTAAGATATATCCCATTCTTTGCAATTTCCAGTAAATGTTTGTAACTATTTCAAATAAGTTTTCAATTTAATGTACTTAGGGTATGTAAGAAGCCGCATACCAAATTTCGCTAGCCTTAGCTCTTATTGTCTTTAAGATCAGTGGGTGTTATACTATGATGTTGATAAGTTATAAGTTATCAATTCCTCATTATATCTAAATGTTTTCCCCTTCCATCATACCCTTTCCCAAGCAATTTACAGCGTATACAAATATTTAATAATAACTGACAAAATTACAACACAATTCCCCAACATTTTTCGTCTGCTTTTGTTATTAGTTTTTTTTTTTATATTATTTTTATTGATAGCAGCACCCACGAGTCGTAACCCCCCTCGTCCGTCCCCCGCAACGCTGGCGCCCGGTCTTCAATTCAATTTATCATAGACTTAAGGCCGCGCAAAGTTCCGCAGTGCTCGAGGGACTTAGCCTACAATTTCTGATGATTGCAATTAAAGAATGGGCTTTGAATCTGTTATTTTTAATTTTCTTTTCCTTTGTGTATAACAATATTTTTAGATTAATTTCTGCGTTCTAAATCGTTCTTTGCTATTTTTGGCAAATCGATTTAACACTCGTTTTGTATTTATATGGGCCTTACTGGGTCTTAACTCAGACCAAGTCTGGCCAAGCCCCTGGTTAGAGTCCAAGCAAATTTGCCAACTCATTGAACAAATACAATTTTGGCACATTTAATTGATCTTTAAATTGAAATAAACATTTTTGGCTACGCTTTAAGAGAGCTTTATAATTTTGTTACGAAATGTGTTACGCAGCAGATAGCTAAGAATTGCGTATATATCGTATCTATATGTTTATTTATATCGTATCATACCATATCTGTCTATGCCTATCTGAACTAAGCTTTAAGTGAAGCTCCTTAAGTGAAATTTGGTACACCTGATTCTTCTTCCTGCTTTTAGTATATAGGTCGGAGACAGTCGGATCGGATCACTATATAATATATTATGATGGATTTACTTTTCGTTTCGTTTTTCTAGATTCTACTTCGAAACTCAAGCGTAAGCTTTGAATATATAAGATGAAATATATATAACATAGATGGAATTGGATGAACATGAGTTTTTTTATAACTATATTACGACCAAGTTAATAATTATTGACTATTACAATGCTTTTTAAATAGTTACGATCGGTCGAGAATTCCTTTTTTGCTCTCTACCATATATTACATTCAATACATGTCTTCCCAGTTGGGAAATAGAGTTGATTCTATAACTCTCAGATAGAAAGGGTATTTCAATTTCGGCGCAGCTCTGCATCAATTGTTCTCATTAAATTAATCGTACACATAATTGTTCAGACAACTTTATAGATAATTTTTTGGACAGCTTAAAAAGTAAGAAATTCTTTGGCTCCAATTCGAACGGGATGTGCAGCTCACGAGTTGAGTTTGAAGTGGGTTTCTTTAAAAGCTTTGGAGCTGGGGCAAGTGGAAGTGCTTTTGAGCTATTCAAAGCAGGTGTGATAAAAAAAGAAGCCTGGGTAGGGGGGAGGGGGGGGGGGGACTGGCATTGGGCCATGTGCAGATAGCAAAGCATAATTCAAAAGAGGCTCAAAGTCAAACAACGTGATAAGCGACTGCATGAATTGACAGAATGATAAACTGACAGACAGTCGGACTGGCTGACTGCGTCTATGCTAAGCACTTCAACTTCAGCTGGAGCCACTTTAAAGTTCAACACATTTGACACACTGAGCAGCCAACGACTGACACAAAGCCGGCTTCCAAGCCCGCACTTGCCAATTTGTGAGTGGACTTCAACTCCCGACTCCGACTGGCTTTTGTTAACTGCCAATTGGCGGCTCGCAGCTGCCAGCTGCCAGCCACTTTGTGGCTGTTACTTTTATACACATATACATGTATATTTCTTTTTGGTTTCCAATTAAAGGTTAGACACAACGCAACGCGACGCGATTATTTTTTTAAGGTGCGTCCTGTTGCGCCCGAAAAAGGCAGCGCCATAAACATGAAATGTTCATCCGACAATGCGGCAAAGAAACCAACGACAACCGACGCTGGCCAAAGCCAAAGTACAACTGTTTCAACTTGAATACTTATCCAAGAGTTTCTCGCTTCCCAGAAGCGTTGTTGTCGCTGTCCGTTTGTTTCGTTTGTTTCTATCGCAGCCAATTTGCCGACTTTTGTCGCTGTCGCCAAAAACAAAACGAAAAATTAACGAAAATATGTTTGTTATGCTTTCTGAAAGCTCGAGAATCTTAGTGACTGCTTAAAATGTTTAAACTGCCATTTAGAATACCCTGCTCTAAAAGTATGCCTATGGTGTATATTGTGCTAGATTACAGCAGAGCTTAGAAGCAGAAATCTAAACCCTGCTCTTTCTGCCGACATCAAGCTGAAGATCTCTTTATATAATCTTATAAAAGAGAATCAGATATATGCTCTTTGGCTCAAAATCAGAAGCCTTAATTATCAATTTTCGTAATTTCTTTCAATAAACTAAATAGTTTCTAATTGTAAACCCTATAAGAGTCCAAGACAAATTTATAACTTTCATGATTTTTTGTAAAAAAAACCTCATCTTTTTCAATATCTAGAAATTTTAGACTAAGCCTTATCAAATTACTTTAAGATCTTGGTATATTTGATTGTTAAACTTGCAAATATTAATTTTGAAATTGTTGAAAAGTTTTACTTTATTTTTTAACAATTTTATATTAGAATTTTAGTATACTTGGTATTTAAATACTCAATTTAAGATTTTGCTTAAGTTTTTCACAAATTTTATTCAAATATTAATTTATAAACTCTTTCATAATATTAGCATATATATATCAAAACACTCCCTTTTACAGGGTATCTCCCAGTCGAGAGTGCCAAACAAAAAAAACTATTTTTGGTTTCCAGGAAAAAGGGTTCGGGTATGTTAAATATTTGGCGTGCACCTGGGCGTATGCGTAATATTTCGGACCAACAACAGACACGCATTCAACAATTTGAGAGTTTTGAGACTTAAGTGATTAATTCATTTGTAAAGAATTTTGCAGCTTGCATCGTTGACTTTAGCTCACTTTAAAGCGATTTGTATTACAAATTTGCAAATAGATTGCAATATGCAAATTAGCCGAGATAAATTGTCATGTAAAGTCATTTATCAACTGTCACGAGGCAATATAATTATAGTATTGAACCATTTGCACATATCTGAATGGCAGCTAATGAGCATCTGTTTAAAATAATAACTATGATTTCGAAAATGTTCCTAATGCAATTAGTTGTTGTTTACGTACAACATACTAATTAAATTTAAATACTTTGTCACTTAATCTTAAAGTGGCATTTTTATACATCGCCTGCAGTAGGTCAAGTTAATCTGTCTGTCACAACAATAAATTCTGATTTATTTTCGAAAATATTAAGTTGTTTAATTTCAACAAAGATTCAAAGTCAAAATTATTAGAATCTGAAAATTGGCGTCTTTTGATATGATTTGATTTTATCAAAGGAATTCTGAGAAACTAAACATTTTAAGAGTATGTTTTTTTACAAAATTATTTCGTTTTATGTGAGCTATTGACTATTTGCTTAAAACAAATCCAAAGTATAAGCAAATATAACCAATAATGTTTGAAAACATAATATATACAAAATATAATATGCATCAAAATTAAAGATTGAGATTTTCCACACAGGAAAAGCGTGTCCAAGAATTTTAAAGCAATTTTTTGAAGCAAACCTAAAATAAAAAACATTTAAACATGTTTAGTAAAAATATTCAAACAAATTTTACACAGAAAAAGCGTCTGCAACATTTATATTCCTTTTCGTTTATACTATTTATTATATATAATATATATTATACATATTAAACTTCTGGTTTGAGCACAAGCTGGCACAATATTTCTCAATTAGTTTTTTCAAAAAAAACTACCAGTATTATTATTATTACATGCTTTTTACATTTTAACATGAGCTTGACAGCAGTTTTTTTGTATTTTAGTTATTTATGTGTCTTTTGTTATTAACAGAAACGTGATCGAACTTGTTATCAACGGCAAATATCCACAAATATGCAATAAATGTGTCTGTTATTTGGCGACAAAGCTGAAGGCTTTAATTTATGGCCTGCAGCTGCAAAAAACTCCTTATTGCAACATTTATGCGCAGTTTTTTTTTGTTTATTATCAATTGCTTTTTTTTCTTGTGGTTAATTAGCGCGATTTTTGAAGTCGGAAAAGCGCTGCTCGTGGCCACGTTAACAATCGCGTTTAGCTGCCATGGAACCGCTTTCCATGCGCTTCGTTTTACCAATGAAACTGAAACCGGCAGCGAGGCAACTGAAAAGCCGCAAACCCACAAAATCACACAGAAAACTTTTTCGTCGTCGTCGTCGGTTGTCATCGGTCGCTGGGTGTGCTGTGTGTGCGTGTGTGTGCTGTGTGTGTGCTGTGTGTGTGCTGTGTGTGTGTGTGTGTCCATTTTCACCGCATAAAAACACCCTTGCAGCATGCTCCCCTCGACTAACCCTGTTGCTGCTGCTGCTGCTGCGCTCTGTTTGCTTATCAACGGGGTAATCCTTATCCCAGCGCGCACTGATAGCCAATATATTAGTTTGAATACGAGCATGAGATAATCATGTTGATTATATTTCATCTTGCACTCCCTCTCTCTCTCGCTCTCTCTCTCTCTTTTTGGCATGATTGCATCTGTCCAGTGCTGCCAGCTGACGCTTCAAAAAAAGTGTTAGAAAGAGCTAAAAATAGAGCTGAATTAGTTAACTAAACACAAAATGGCAGAAAATAGCTAAATAAATTTAAAATTTCAACACTTTCCCGCTGACTAGCTCTAAACATAGCCAACTTTAGCTGGAATAAAGCTGAATTGGCAGCTCTGCTGCCCAGCCTGAAACATGATCTCATCCCTCGCACTTTTCCTATCTGTGAAACGCACTCTGCACATAGGCAAATAGACATACGGTACATTTTGGGCGTACGTTGGGCAAGGGTTTGGGCTTCTTATCTCTTGGCTGTTTAATATGGGTTCGCATCTTGTCTATTTGCCAAACATTCATATGGAAGTTACTCACTGGTGTTACCAGCGGATTAAGATTAGGCACTTAACTTATCTTAACGAAAAACCACAGAAGAGAAGTTAACCAATAAGTCCAATCGAGGATTCTAATAACTAACTTTAATGGCTTTCAATTTCCAGCTGCAAAGCTACATATCAGGATTAATAACAGGATTCCGTTTTTTTTCGATTACTTGGAAACGGGGCAAGTTATCGATTATCGGAAGCAAACTAGTGCTGCCTGGTCACAAGAAGGACCTACCTCTCAATTCTCTAGCTCTTATAGGTTCAGAGATCCTTGCGTTCTTACAAAGAGACAGACGGACGGACAGCCCGACGGAAATGGCTATATCGACTCGGCCAAAGATGCTGATCAAGAATATATATATTTTCAATGAGTTGAGGGTCATTTTCAATGAGTTGAGGGTTACATATGTGCATACATATATGCATACATACATGCATACACCTACATACATTCCCCTCCACTGGCCGTTGGCCATTTCTTAAAATATCGATTGCTTGGAAACGGGGCAAGTTATCGATTATCGGAAGCAAACTAGTGCTGCCTGATCACCAGAAGAACCTACGTTTCAATTCTCTAGCTCTTATAGGTTCAGAGATCCTTGCGTTCTTACAAAGATTGGAATAAAGAAAAACACATTAAGAAATTTGATTTTCTATTGAGTTATTTGGTGTATTTAAACTGGGTGGGGGGAATTGTAGGTGTATCTTGTGTACGTAATTGTTACATAGTTTATTGAGCCTCAGATTGAGATTACAGGTACATTTATAATTCCAATTGTCTGGAAGCACTAGCTCTCAAAACTATAAATGCAGGAACAATCAAAACCTAACCTCAATGATGGTTGTTTGTGTTTTGTTTTTGGTTATTTGTTGTGTTTCTTTTTTTTTTGTGTTGTATGGTTTTTTTTTATATATATATATATGTACGTTTGTTATTCAGTTCCGATATGGTCCAGATGCAGTACAAGTTTGTCCGATTGGTGGCATTCTTTTTCGCTGTCTCCCCATCTAGCAGGTGCAGGCGGGACAAACGGGCTTGTCCCCCTCGATGGTGAAGGTCTGTGATGTGATCGGATTCTCGCAGCGATTGCAACGGAAGCAATCACGATGCCATTTGGCGTTCATGGCAACGATGGCGCTATCTGTGATCGGCTTCTCGCATTTGGCACAGCGTACGGCAAACATATCCTCGTAATCCTGCTTGCAATAGGCCTTGCCGTCCCGCTCATAGAAGGGGCGATTCGACAAGGGCTTCTTGCAGGCGCCATCGCACACAAAACAGCTCTCGTGCCAGTTCTCACCCATAGCGCATATGGTGCGCTCCAGGATGGGCTTCTTGCAGGCGGCACAGGTGCTTGTGTAGCGTTCGACAAAACAATCGCTGCACACGGGCTCACCGTCCTGTATGTTGAAGGTGGCATCCTCGATCTGTTTGTCGCAATGGCGGCACAGGAAATGCTCCGGATGCCAGGTCTTGCCCAGTGCCGTTATAACGCGCTTTGTGATCGTCTCGTTGCACTTGTGGCAAACGATATTCTTGTCCTTCTCACTCATCTTAGTGGTGGCAACTCTGCTGCTGCTGCTGCTGCTGCTGCTGCTATCGAAGCTACGATTTCGATTGTTAACGATAACTATCGCACGCGCACAGACACACACATACACACACACGCGCACAGTTGCTCAAAATACACACGCGCGCGCACACACACGTACAGGAATGGGCCTACTAAGGATATCGGTCAAGGAAAAACGGTCTGTTCTTTTTTTTTTTCGCAATTTTGTTTTTTTTTTTTAATATATATTTATATATATATATAGAATTCGGAAAACGGAACAAAGAAAAACGTGTTAATTTTGTGAGACTCAAAAACTAAATGAGATTTTATTGCTGATACGCTTAGTGCTCCGCTTGACAACAGTCTGAGAAAAACGCACAGCCTATTTGGATCGATAAAACAATATGATATTTGTTTTCTGATAACAAGGTTGCTTTGCATATTTCAAAATGCTCCTCGTTTTTAAAAATATAAATATAATTTTAACAAAAAATCAGAAAACCTGGAGTTAACCTGAGTTTCAACAAAACGACGCAATATATTTGAAATTTTCAAACTTGCCAAAAACAAAAAGACTATTTTAAAGCCGTGCTTAAGATGTAGGCATCTCTTATCTTATAAAACATAAATACTGTTGATTAGCATCAAAACTCAAGTCATTTCTAGCCAAGTTCTTTCTTCTTTTCCAATTTCTCTATGCCATAAGTTTTTTCAGTTTATTTATCTTAAATCGATAAATATCGATCCCCAGCATATCTGAGCATATCTCTAATATTAGACAGGCTAGAAGTTAGTTTGTCATGTAGGCTTTTGAAACCCTTTTCTTTTTAGTCGGAACATTTGTTTAAAAAAAGCTTCGGTTTAAATTCAGGTTCTCCGGTTCTTTAAACTACTTATTAGGCTCAAGGGTCAGTTCGTGTTTAAAACAAATTCGAATTGTTTCGGGTTTGAACCGATTTTCAGTTTATGAAAAAGCAGCTAACGGATTCGAACTGGTTTTGCTTAGAACAAAATCTCTTTTTTTATATTTAAATTTATTTTAAAGTAATTAATGGAATAAGATATTTGTAATTCCCTTGCAGTTAAATTTCTAAGCTCTTTAAGCCCTTAATAGCGAAATTTAAGTTCTCATTCGAATGAATAAAATGTACAAAATGAACGTATCCTTTCTGTACGCACAATTGTGCCCGATTAGATCCTTTGAACTTGTCCCAGAAACGTGCGCATGCAATTAGAAAAAATATGTGGCAGCAATTATCGCATGCATAACATATTTAACACGAAATGCTTTTAATAAAATAACTTAATCATAATTATGCAACTGATGTATCCCCGAGACCTGCTCCAGCTGCAGTTGGAGCTGGAGCTGGAGCTGGGGGACCGCTCACGCACTCCCGGCATACGCAGACAGACGACGCCTGACACAAATTCCCTTTCAACTTGCATAACAAGCTCTCCGGCGGCCCGGCCAAATGGCCAACCTGCCCCCCTGCAATGCCCCCTCCAATCCAACTCCCCCTTTGACAATTTGAAATTCCTTGCAGCTGGAAATGAAATGATGACATGTTCGCGCTGGCGTTATGAGTGCGCCAGGCCAGAAACAATGCCCGCCCGGCTACGTGGCGTCCAAGCAGAGCAACAACAACAAAAGATGTGGCACATTCCGGCGGGTGGAGGCGTTAGCTGGATTCGCAACTTGGCCTGCACCCCCCCCTATCCCCCTCCTTGGACCACGCACATGTGCCGCTTGTTAATTGCTGTGCCAAGTATTTTGCTTTAATTAAATTTTCTGTTTCTTTGCTTTTTTTTTATGCGCAACATTTTTTTTATATTAATTGCTCAAATTTAGATGTTCGCCTTTTGCTACCCCTAAAAAGCCGGCGCTCGAAAATTGCTCTGGCGGTTTTTTTCCCCGTTTCCTGTTGCTCAGAAGCCAATTTATTAATGGTTCGGGCTGTGACTAATTTTTGGCTGCTTGCATTTCGGAAGCAACTGGCCATAAATTATTGAGAAATATATTATTGTATAAGAAATAAATAAATATGCAGGCAATGACGAACGAATACTCTTTAAGACGCAACAACTTTAAGTGTTGAAAAACTGTGTTGAAGAACTGTGTTGAAAAACTGTGTTGAAAAACTATAAGCACCGGAGAATGCTGGTTCAAAGCTCAGGCTTAGCTTCTTGACTAAGGAGTATTGTAGGCAATTTTAACATCAATTTCGGCCAGATTTAAAGGCCTTATTTTTAAAGGGCCCAAGCAATGAAAAGAAACTAAACCAGGTGAAAATAGGTTGAGTTTTGAGCGAGTTATGCGGTTGGGAAATTTGGACCCTTGTCCATATGTAATTTAAGAGATTTATGGGTCCAATTTTAAAATGAATTTCAATGAAAAATTTAGTTGCCAGATTTTAATGCCAAATTATTCTGGAGGCCAAGCCATGAAAAAACGAAATCTCATGAAAATCGCTTGAGTTTTGAGCGAGCTATGAGAATGGGGAACTTTGACCTACGTATATACTTAGGAATATCTTAAGGAATACAATTTTTACATGACTTTTGACCAGAGTTTAAAATGTTAGATTTAAGTGTCAAATAATTGAAGAGAGGAAAGCCTTTTCAGGCTTCAGGCAGCTTTTCAGGAAACTTAACATTCCGAAAATCGGTTGACTTTTGACCAAGTTATGAGGTTGGGAAATGTTGACCCATATCTCTTTTTGATTTTCACACGAATTTCGACCGAAAAAGCTTTTCATTTAAATGCCAAATTGATTTGACACTTAATGCAAGACAACCTGGCATCAAAAGGTCTTTGATCTCGTCTCTCGAAAACTGAAACTGGAGCTGCGGCCAGGATTGTTGCCCAGCCTTTGGCCAGCGGGAATTGGCAATTAGTATTGACGGTCGCCAATTGAGGTGCTTAATTATGCAATAAGGGTTACGCGGTCGTCCTGGGACACGACCCCGCAGCACATTGAACTTTGCCACAAAAAAAAAGACAGTTGACTGAGTTTGAATTGGAGTCAGGTGAGCGCTTTTAAATTGCCATAAAAATATTAGGAGTAAACAAAATAAATACAATCACAAATAGGCTAGAACTAGTTAGAATAGATGGATATTATGTATATATGTATATGTACAGAACGATTAATTTCAAATCAACTATAATTAATGAGGCTGTCTCAGTAGGCGTGTCGATGCTTGTCCTTGTTGCTGGGCTTCTTCGAGGAGATGAGTGTGCGGCGTTTCAAACGCTTCAGCTTTGTCTTCTCACGCTTGCGCATCTTCTCCTGGGCCACCTGGACAATGGTGTCGCGTAGCTTGAGTCTGTATCGCATGAGATTGTTTAGCTCGTTGCCCAGCCCCTGCTGCTCCATGGGCGCCAGATTCTCATCGTTGGCATCCTCCTCGTCGTCCGTCAACAGCGCCAATTGGCTTTCGGCCCAGGCTGCATCATCGTCCAGCAGGGCGTGTGGGCGCGGCAGCTGCGTCTCCTGCTGCTTGAGCAGCTCCTCGGTGAGCAGCAGCTTCGAGGTGGCCCACTTGACCACATGATGGTCCTTCAGTGCCATTTGCTGGCGATAATGAAACAAATGCAACGTCACATTGGCCTTGGGATATGACTCCTCCTCCTCCTCCCCCCCATTTTCCTGTTCCGTCGATGCTGAATCTTCAGCTGGGCTGCTGCTGGTCACGGCTGGCATTGGTTGGACCACGGCCACCGGCCTATCGCATGATACTTTTGCTTCCAGTACGTTGCCCATCTTGGTGCCTTACCAGTTCAATTATCACTGACAGCTGCCGCTAATATGCGCCCGGAATATATACGATATAGGCTAAATGCTGGACAAAATAGATTATAAACTTTTGGCGGGTCGAGCAGGTAGACATCGGCTACCTACACTACTTTTGGGAACACCTGGTGCCGGATTAGCGAACGTTTTCGAAAACCCCTAAATATCTGGAAAAACAATAATAAATGCTTCAGGCTTCTTATAGTCTAGGGTTGTCGCAGAGCTAATAAGTTTCCCCTTTCGACTTCGGTTTCGCTAACTTTTCAGAAGCCGTGAATTCGTTGCGCTCTTTTTACGATATTTAACTGGAAATTCAAATATATTTATGTATGCCACAAAGCTCTAGTGTACTACATGTTAGCAACTTTTTACATAGATTTATTCACACGCCTGCTGAGTCAATAAATTTTTGACTTGTTGATTTTTAAGACCGTTTCTTAAGGCGCCCATTACAAATATTTAACTAATTTAGTTCGTGTCTAACCTTAAAGTGAGGTTAGGTACATGTTTGGACTTTAAATATTCCCATTAACAAAGTTATCAAAAATTTAAGCATCTAAGCTGTCAATTTGATTTTCCTTAAATTATACACCCAATTTACAGTTTTACAAACATTACTGCATCTTAGATGTTCGTATCTAACCTTAAAGTTGGGAAAAGCCAATGTTTGTACTTTAAATGTATATTTAAAATTCCTATAATGTTATATCTAATGTCAAGCATTTAAGATTACTTAAGACTTTACCCAACCGTTAATTCTTACAGAAATTCCCTGATCTAACCTCAAATGTTTGTGCCTAACCAAGTTAGAATGCATCCAAAGTTACAAAAACCTCAAGAACTTGATACGTTAATATTCCGGGATGATATAAAATGGTGTCTAAATCATAAATGCATAAGTTCGACTGCCTAACCTCAAAGGTAGGTACCTAACCTGCAAGTTGTAAAAAGCGCAAGTGTGAAATTATAATATATGGAATGCACACACTTACAATTTCGTCAAGTACTTGAGCAGGGAAATATTCAAGTTGATTTTGAATATATTCTACGCTAATCTCAAACGCATTTTCCATGTTGTTACCTAACCTCAAAAGCACGTACCTAACCTAAAATTTGGGTCAAGCGCACGTGTGGCAATTTCATAGTGTACTGTTAAAATGTTCACAATTTCGTCAAGGATTTGAGCAAGTGAATTGTACAGTTGATTTCGAACATAATATTCGACCCAAATATTTGATGCTTATTATAAATCCCGTACCTAACCTCAATTGTTTATTACCTAACCAAGCAAGTTGGGACACGCACACGTGTGTATCAAGTTGGCAGGTCAATTTAGCTAAGGCAATCCTACCTGTGCTTGGATATGGTGGTATATCCAGGCTTATATAAGCCGGTTTACATGTCGCCAAAGACAGCACTCGCTTCAGAACGTCCGTTGGCCATGGACCAGAAGACAACGCAGCTGTTGATGTTCCGCGCACCGTTGGACGCACAGAGTCAACTGTTCATATTCAATTCGCCCATCGACTACGCGGATCAGCAGCTGGTTGTGTATCAATATTCCGGCATGCTGGACGGCGACAGTGGCTATTGCGTGGTCTATAAGCGGGATCATTTTATCATCAACAATCCGCCCAATTATCAGAGTCCCACCAAGCGCAGCTTTCTCAACGAGTGCATCCGTCAGCTGTATATCATCAATGGACTGGCCCACAAGCTGCACTGGGCGCCCAACACATCGCTGGCCAGCCGCCAGGAGCTGTGGCAGCAGGTTGACCTTTGCCTGCAGCCGGAGCGTCTCAGCGCGCAAAGCGCCAGCCTGCAGCGGGTCAAGCGGCAGCTGTTCCGGGAGACGCGACGCCGCCGCAAATGCACGCCCAGCGTGCGCGGCCAGGTCTGGGGCACACAGGTGTTCTACTTCAGGCCGATGCGCACGAAGCTTGGCCGGCGGAACATACGCCGCGGCTACATGACGGTGGCCAGACAGATTGTGCTCCAGCAACTGATACGTGAGAATCTGAAGCGTGAGATGATCCATACGCCCGCGGTATGCCAGAGCGTCATCAATGCCGCGGAGGGCATATTCAATATGAACGCCGGTGTCATCGGCGAGATATGCAGCTATCATCGGAGCACGGCACGCCATCAGCCCGCCGTGAATTGTCACCTGAGCGATGCTGAGCTGCGGCTGCGCAACAACGAGGCCTGCCAGCTGACGCAGCGTGCCAAGCGGCTGGAGGCCATGTTCCTGCACGAGCAGGTGCGCCGAGCCGTACAGAACCATCAGCTCATATTGGAGGAGTCCGTGCGTTCCATATACTATGCCAAGCAGCTGTTTCGCCTGATCGAGGATCACGAGGAGTTCGTCTACACGGACAAGCAGATAATGGGGCGTGGCTGTTGTTAGATCCCTCTCTCTCTCTCTCTCTCTCTCTCTTTATATATGTAAAAATATATTTGTTGTAAGCATTAACATAAGTAGTTTGTATAAAAATTAAAATGCATAACACTATACACAATTAATTGTTCTTATTGTTCCTGGGTTCCAAGTCGATCGAGGCACAGCATTTCTAAGATTTCGCTGTCTTCTGCTCTGCTATCAGCTGGGAATGTACACCCATCAGGCTCTGGAAAAAGAAAAGGGGTTTTCTTGTTAATTATTTTTTATGCAAAATGTCTTTAATCTAATCTGCGGCCTATTCTTTGATTTTCACTGTCGTTTCTATAGATTCTTATGTTTGTTATACTTTATCCACGTAAAAGTAAACATTATAATCATAAATACAAAATAAAAATCTATATTTATTTTTCCAAGATTTCTTATCAACCATCTTTTAACAAATAGTATACAACATTTTTGTCTGGCATTCTTAAAAGCATACGCTGTTTTTTATATAATATATAAAGTATCAGTATAAAGTTTTGGACAGCTAATCCCACAAGGCTAATCAGGAATCGAAAAGCCAAATAGTTTCCCATATGTTTTCTAGAAAGAGTTACCCATTTCATCTTATTTCATTTCTTCTTCTTATTCATCTATCCGTTCTCTTTAGCTCTTGAAAGTCTTTCCACACACTGTTTGAATACTTTTCAATTGAGTTTCTTTTGAACAGTCTTTAGATTCATTTGCTTGAACAGTCTGAAAATATGCTGATATTATTATTTTAAGCAACTTAAGTACTAAAATTACAACCTGTTGTGAACTGTGGCCTATTACTAATCCAACGAGCTAAAGTTCTCAATAACTATAAAATATCCCCTTTGTCTATACTATACAGAAATAGGCCCAACCACTTTGGTTATACATTACATTTGAAGTTTGTTTAACCCTCCTGGGAGGCATCGGCATTTGTATTTGTATCTCTTAGTATGCCCTGTGAAATTATGAAAAACATATGGCAGCCAGACATTAGCATCATGTATCCTCAGCCATAAGACTAACCAAGTTAACCCGAGTGTTTAGAGAGAAGCAACAGCAGCTATTGGATTAGTATATAGTATAAGCTTAAGCTAACAGAACCAACACCTTGGCAAGCTACATATGTATATATTCCGCCGTGTATATCCTATTTATATCCAGCAGCCCAATCGAATGCCAACTAGCTACAAGTGCAGTTGCCTTGCGCATACCTGGAAATATTTGACCGTCTTTACGCGCAGCTCCAGCGTCGCGTCCTCATCGCAGATCATCAAAGTATTTGCATGCTGCTGGAATGCGCTGACAGTCCACATATGATTGACGCCCTCCTCGATGGCCTTGTACAGAGCGAAGGCCTTGTGGGCGCCGGTAATTAAGATCATGACCTCATTCGAATCCATGACGGTGCCGACGCCCACGGTGAGCGCCTGTTTGGGCACTTTGTTAATGTCATTCTCAAAGAAACGGGCATTCGCCTCGAGGGTATCCTGTGCCAGGGTCTTGACACGTGTTCGCGAGACCAACGATGAGCCCGGCTCATTGAAGGCTATATGGCCATCGGGTCCAATGCCGCCAATGAATAGCTCTACGCCGCCAGCTTCCTTGATCAGCTCCTCGAACTGTTTGCACTCGGCAACCAAATCGGGCGCATTTCCATCCAATATATGCACATTTGCGGGCTCAATATCGATGTGCTTGAAGAAATTGTGCCACATGAAATAGTGATAGCTCTCGGGATGATCACGCGGCAGACCTGCAAAGTGCATGCTTTAGCTCTATACATAACTTGATAAGTACAAATCCCCTGCACTTACCCACATACTCGTCCATATTGAAGGTCTTCACATACCGAAAGGAGACCTTGCCCTGTTTGTAGAACTCAATCAGGGCTCTGTACATGCCCAAAGGTGTGCTACCTGTGGGCAGGCCCAGCACAAAGTATCTGTGGGATTGAAAGGGAGACAGAAAGAGAGGGAGATTATATACAACTGGACCATGTTGATAAGACTCACCTATCGGGTCCCGGCTTGAAATCATTGATCCGCTTGACCACATACTTGGCCGCCCAATTGCCAACCGATTCGCTTGTTTCCAAGATAATCAAACGCATGTTTTCTACTTTTATTATTTAGTACTGAAAATTTTGAGTATAAATTAAGTGTTTGATTTGATTTATGCATTTTGATTGTGGATAAGATTAGCCTGAAGCATGTACATTTTAAGTAGGTTAGGTATTTATACATTTCTGTTGGTAAACTGTTCTTTGACTAATTGTGAGCATCGATACAGTGGGCACTCGAAGCAGTTATTGGCATAATTAATTACGCATTTAATAATATTATTTGTTTCATTTCAATGATATAACGAGTTATTTGTTGTAGGGAATTTATCTATTTACGACACATTTTTCCCTTTCACAAGCACAGGATCAGCTCAACTTATCGAACGCCCACTGTATTCACTTTCGTTCTCAATTATGAAGAATGAGTGATTAAGTGAGTGAGTGAAAGAGAGAGAGAGACATTTGCACTTGAATTTCCATGGAGGACACTTGACGGTCGTCAAGCAGCTCACGTCCACTCACCTGAGCAAGGCTAACGAATATAGTTTCAAATAAAATTGTATTAAACAATAAACAAAGGCACGCACTGGCTATCGCAGTTGGCTGAACAAAAAGCGAGCGCACCTGGAGCGTTCGAATCGCTGACGAGACTGGCAAGCAAGCTGTGGGTGCCGCTTCAATTTGGCTGCCAATTTATATACAATAATAATCGCGAATAGCTCTTGCTTATACGCGCTCTTAGCGATAAAGAGAATACGCAAAGCTGCAATTCAAACAACATAACCTTGAGATACTTTCTGGCCGGCCTTATCGCGTCGCGTTGTGTGCGAGCCGCTATAAACTCCAAGGGGTACCACACAACTCGACGCATTAATCAGTTGCAGCGTCAGTTTAGCTGCAGCCACAACCGACAACTAAACGAAAAAGAGGCAAGAACAACAAATTTTAATAGCGCTTAATACGCAGCAACAATAGTTGAATGAACTTGACGCTGTCAAAATGAGTGAGTACATTAGTGAGCAACAACGCTGTGCGGTACTCTTTTTTTTTTCTTTTTCTTTGAGTGGCTTAACTGATTGGCGTTGCCAGATGGTGAGCATATTTGAGTCAATATCCAGTCACATGCATACACACAAATATCCAAAAATAACTCAACACGAAACGAGAAGCACGCAGCTAGGCAAAAGTGTAAAACATGCCCTACAACAAGTCTGGTTAGTTTGCACAGCAACTTGGACTGCAAATCATATAAGATGAGTGCAAACGTTTTTATGAAACATTTTTATTTATATAGCAGTTACATATAGGCTTAAGTTTAAAATTTAATAGTTAGGCTCTTTAGAATTTGTTTTTTTTTTTTAATGAATAGTTGTGTCGTGGCCACACCCACGTTGAGCTGATTTTGTTGCACACAGAAAAAAAGAAAACCGGTTCAGCGGCCAAGAACCTACAAAAACAATCTAATGAGCACCAACGAAGGGAGAGTTCGCCTACGAAATTTCGACTCATTTTAAAAATATATTGCAGGCTTTCCCCTCACATATGTAGCTATTTATGAGTGTGCTCTTCTGTTATAAAGAACTGTATTTTTTGCTCTGCTCGTACAAAAAAAAAATACTTTACATATATAATGTACATTGTGTGGGGGGGGCGGGAGGAAGCTCAACAATAGATGTTGTTACATTTTTACTGGTTTTTATTGATTGTATTTTCGTTTAATTAGTTTTAACATGAGCTCGTCGTAGTATGTTTAATTTTCTGCTTATAAAACTAAATATATATTTATAAGTATATTTATATTTAAATGAAAAAGTAGCTCCAAATGCATCAAAAATGCTGCAAACTCAGCATTTGCAAAGCATTTGAATGCACAAGTACAAAAAATGATCGAGTTGAATATTGATTATTTTGTAAATTCTATGTGGTATATGTGTAATTAAGCAGCATAATTAAATATACCAAATAAAGTTTACAAAACTTGCTATTGCTTATTGTTAAATTAAGATTGTACGTGGGGTGGGCTTTTGGGTTTGGCTTTTTCCATATAAAAAATAATCTGAATTCGAACATTTAACGTAAATTAATTATTTGTCATTTTTTTTTTTCGATAAACACAAAGATAATGTTGTGGGCGGGGCTGGGTGGGGGGAGGATTCTTAGGTAAAGCACAGAAATTATATATATTAAACATGTGGAAGAATAAAGACATGAAATTGTTCTGCAAGTTTTACAATTGAATAAATTAGTTGCTTGGCTTCTGTTTTGTTTATGTTTTTTTTTTCTCTCATTTTCTTCTTTTACTACTTAAGGTAGCCACAAAAATAATAACTTAGATGATAATATACTTCTGTCTGTTTGTTTTGTTTATTTGTTGTTTGTTTGTTTGTTTGTTTGTGTGTGCTTTTCTGGCTGGTATTACATAATCGAGCACTTCTCGCCCGCCTGCTGGGGATCGCCCTGCTGATGGTACAGCTGCTCGTTGCCATCAACGGCGCTGACACTGCGCCGACGGCTGTGGCGTGTGGAGGACACATGTGTGGAGACGATGCGCTTGATGCGCTCCAAATTGGCGACTGTTTCGCCATCGCCATTCAACAGAGTCGTCTTTGTGTTGTCGCCCGTTATCCACTTTTGTTGCTTCATCACGATGTTGGATGGTGGCTCGTGCGTGGCCCTCGAGTCGGATGACCAAACGGTCACCGTGGCGTTGGGTTCGATTTTAACCGAACGATGGAACTTGTAGGTTGTCGCCGGACCGGAATCGTTAATGGAACGCTGCAGCTGCCAGCCGCCAATGGAGACCTCGTCGTTGCCCTTGTTGTACAACTTAACGAATTTGCCCTCGGGATCGATCTCTTTGATTTCTATATTGCCCTTGGCACTGGCAGACACATAAAAATCGGATACGCTGCGATCCTCTGACTCATCTACGACGGCACGCTTCCGCTTCAGTGCACCCGATGGGGTGCGACGCGATGGCGTGGCACGGGTGCTGCGCAACGATTGACTGAACGATTGTACGGTTGCCGAATTGGCGGGCGTTATATTCAGACGTGCCTCCTCGCCCACCAGCAGCTTGTCGTAGGCAGCAATTTCCAAATCCAAAGAGACCTACCAATGGTAACAAACGGATTAAGTTTAAGTTTTAGTGAAGGGATTCCGTAGTTGCAACCCACCTTGATGTCCATCAAGTCCTGATACTCCTGCAGCTGATGTGCCATTTCCTCGCGCAAGCGCAGCAGCTCCTTTTCGAGCATTGCAATATCATTGCCATGACGCTCGCGATCAATGTCCAGCTGCTGTTCCAGCTCACGTATGCGGGCATTCAACACCGCATTGGTTGACTCCAGATCATTGATTTTGGCATTGAGTCCATCGATGCGGATGCGTGAATTGCGCAGCTCCTCAATAGACTTGTGCGACGAATTGTGGGTGCGTGAGGCTGCATCCTGCAGCGAACGTATCTTGGCCTCGTACAGGGATTCGATGTCCTCGCGATTGCTGCGCATCTGCTCTTCGTATTGGCTGCGCAACTCGTGCAGCGATTGCTGCAGCTTAGCCTCATACTCGGATGACAGACGTCCATCGATTTCGCTGTATTCGGTTTGCCGTATGCGGCGCGATTCGTTAATCTCCTGGACGTGCACCTGGTCCTTCAGGGAGAGCTCCTCACGCAAACTCTGTATATTGTTCTCGAGATCAACGCGCGCTAATGTCTCCTGTTCGAGATTCTTGCGCGAGTCCTCCAGATTCTTACGCAGACGGTCTAGCTCCTTAAGCGCCTCGTTTAGGTCATCAACAGCCTTCTTGCGATCCGCATTGGCCTGGGTATATTTATTGCTTAGTTCATTGGCACGCGACTCGAAAATGCGGGCATTGGCTGGGAAGGCAAAGGCAGGGGTTGATTATTGTGATTAATGGCTATGTTGCTCATAAACTCACCCTCAGCGGCGCTGCATTCCTTGGTCTTTTTATCCAGGCGCGAGGTCAGCTCCTCGTTCTCTTCCCACAGGCGCTTGGTATCAATCTCTAGACGTGCACGTTCGCGTGCCAACTCATCGAGCATGCGACGTGCCTCGAGCAGTTCCGTCTCATAAATATTCTTAATGTTGGTCGTCTCTCTGGTAACGGTGTCACGTGTCGTTTGCACCTCAATGCTGAGACGTGAGTTCTCCGTCTCCAGATTGCGTACACGATCTATATAACAGGCCAGACGATCGTTCAGATTCTGCAGCTCGACCTTCTCGACGAGGCGCGAGTGGCGCGTGGGGCTTAACGGGCTGCTAGCCTGTTGCTGCGACTGCGACGACGTCGACTGTTGCTGCGGCCCGGATGATGGGGGGCGCGGGGTTGAGGTGCTGCCGGGCTGCGGCGTCGCGGTGCCAGCGCGTCGAGATTTAGACGACATTTTTACGGTCACTTGCTGCTGCCCAAAAATACGTAATGGAAAAAATAAAGAAATTTGTTCACACATAAATATTATGCAAATTAATCTTAGAGCAGACTTTAAACTCACCTTATTATGCTTATGCTTTTATAGCTCGAGATATTTTTGCGCGCAATCGTTCGCTTTGGCCTGATAAAATTCCAAACAGAAACAGAAATATCAGAAATAAGAAGAAAAAAAAGCACTCAAAATACGAGCGGAACGCGAGAAAGAGCGCAATGAAAGCGAAACTAGTTTCTCTGCTGCTGTTGCACTCTTTGAGCACAAAACAAGTTTCTCCACTCAAGCGACTGTACTAAAGCGAACGAACGAAAAAAAAACAATTGAGTGACTTTTGCGGCGTTTTGTTTATGGGCGTGGGGTAAAAATACGCGGGTGCGGCAGCATAACGCTCGTTAAATATATTAAATGCAAACAAATGTATTTGTTGTAAAAATGCTTTTAACTCCTGCACACAAAATTTGTTGCATGAAATTGCACAATATGGCGTTTTTAATTCACAATTTGCCTTTTCACAGCGGCATTTTGTTGCAGCTGCAGGGGGGCAAGCGTAATGGCAACTTTGAGAGGGAAACATCAACGAGGAAACTCTTGCACTTTTCACTGCCTCTGCCTGCACTTAGCCCACAAAACAACTACACTTCAAAAATTAAAAGAACTTACGTGGATATTTATATTTATTTGTATGTTGCACAAGTCAAAGGCAAAAAGTTTTATTGCCCTCAGAAAACGCGGCCGACGTGAATCTCCGTTGAGTAGACTGACGCTGACACTATCGATATTTTCGCGTAACTATGGTAACTATCGGTCAATTGTGTATGCAACTCTGCAATTGATGAAGATGAAAGAGTGGTATAGGTAAATTCCCCTTTAATTTGCGAATGCAAAACAATTTAAGCCTTCGAAAATATATTTTTGAAACGTTGATTTATTATTGATTGACTTTTATATATTTTTTTTGACTGACGATGCTTGTATATCGAATACATAACTAGTGCGTCTATCGAAAAGGCACATCGATTACGATAGTGAAATTTACACTCCACATTATCGACGTCACATTCAATCATTGAACTTCAATATCAGCGTAGCTTTTTTAACTAGCTGACAAATATTTATTACTCTTAGCAAAATATAAATAAGACAACGTGCAAAAGGTAAGTGAATTTGCCATATATCAAAAGTTATGAAGTTAAAAAAATATGCATAAAATGTTTCGCAATATTTTGTAAGACGGCTGTGTGATTCAGTGTAAAGAAAAACAAGATGGCGGAGCGCATATGCCGGTTTGGCATATAAAAACGCGGCATTTGCGGCACATACAGGCACATGTAACTTACAAGAGCCATTTTTTTTTCACAGAATTAAAAAATAGTTTTCGCTAAGCATATAACGCACAGAGAAATAAGAAAAAATGGCCGATAATGACGATCTTCTCGATTACGAGGATGAGGAGCAGAACGAGACCACTGCGGTTGAAAACCAGGAGGCACCAAAGAAAGATGTCAAGGGTACTTATGTATCCATACACAGCTCGGGTTTCCGTGACTTTTTGCTAAAGCCTGAAATATTGCGTGCAATCGTTGACTGCGGTTTTGAGCATCCATCCGAAGGTATGTAAAGCGTACAGTTGTGCCTGTGAGAAGTTTTTTATGTATTTGTATTTGCCAACACTTGCAGTTCAGCACGAATGCATACCGCAGGCTGTGCTCGGCATGGATATCCTGTGCCAGGCCAAGTCCGGTATGGGCAAAACGGCTGTCTTTGTGCTTGCTACACTGCAACAGCTGGAGCCATCCGACAATAACACCTGCCACGTCTTGGTCATGTGCCATACTCGCGAACTGGCATTCCAAATAAGCAAGGAGTACGAACGTTTCTCCAAGTATATGCCCACAGTTAAGGTATGTACAGTTTAACCTATCCCAAGGCTTAGGGCTTGCTTTAATTACCTTTGTTCTGTACAGGTGGCTGTATTCTTCGGCGGTCTAGCTATTCAAAAGGACGAGGAGACTCTAAAGAACGGCACACCCCACATTGTTGTTGGCACACCTGGACGTATTTTGGCGCTCATTCGCAACAAGAAGCTGAACCTGAAGCATTTGAAGCACTTTGTTCTGGACGAATGTGACAAGATGTTGGAGCAGCTGGGTAGGTTTTATTTAATATATTTTTGAAACGCAGAAAGTTTATGCCTATACATATATTATTTTTCTCTGACAGATATGCGTCGGGATGTGCAGGAGATTTTCCGTAGCACACCACACGGCAAACAAGTTATGATGTTTTCCGCCACTTTGAGCAAAGAGATTCGCCCCGTTTGCAAAAAGTTTATGCAAGATGTAAATATCTTCGTCGCACTTCTACTACTACTACTATTACGACCACTAGCTATAATAATATATTGCGAAAGCACGCACGCCATACAAATCAACCTAAATACTACCAAAAAACAATTGTCACACTTTCTGCCTTATACCTGAAATCGGTCAATCTTCTTGTAACTGGTTAAAACGCGTTAATTGTAAATGTTTACGAGCACAATTCTATTAACCATATTTTGTAATTGGTTAAACGTCGCAATATCTTGTCTATGATTGCCAAACACCATTTTCTAAATGGTTAAACGCATAAATACAAACCGAGCTGGCGCCATGAGCGCATAACATATACAAAATCCTTATCCATAACTATCAGAAACCATTTTCCAAATGGTTAAACGCGTGAAATGCAAACGATAAGACGCTAAGTGCGTATAAAATAAACTGAAACTTTTGCTTATAAAAGTCAAACCATTTTCTAAATGGTTAAACGCGAAGTACAAACGTCAAACTACCAAAAATAACAAAAAATAAATTTTAAATCGCAACCAAAAATGCAACCAACAAAAAATATATAAAAAAAAAAAATCAACAGCAGTCACACAAACGATACTGAAAGTGAGTCTGATACTTCCCACGAAACGCCTGATGTCCACATGGAGCGCTAGCTACCCTGTCGCACAGCCTTTGAGGTGATGATAGACGCTACAGATGCGCAGCAGTGGCGGCAGCAAACAACAACATTAATATACCCGTACATACATACTAGTTGATGATGATGTTGGTTTTTAGCGTGGCCGTATGTAGAATTTGTAGGCGTACCCTAGCTTAAGTTTCCATTCGCATTTGTCAAATTTAATTGTTTTTCTCTTAAAACGCAAACAAAACCCATTTCCAATATTTCAATAGCCCATGGAGGTGTACGTCGACGATGAGGCCAAACTGACGCTGCACGGCCTGCAGCAGCACTATGTCAATCTAAAGGAGAACGAGAAGAACAAGAAGCTGTTCGAATTGCTCGATGTGCTCGAGTTTAATCAAGTAATATCTTCAGACTTTTGACATCATAATTTCTATCTTTTTTATATGGTATACTCATCGATATTCTCGCTTTAGGTTGTCATCTTTGTCAAGTCTGTGCAACGTTGTGTGGCCTTGGCGCAGCTGCTGACCGAACAAAACTTTCCGGCCATTGGCATTCATCGCGGCATGAATCAAGATGAGCGTTTGAATCGTTATCAGCAATTCAAAGATTTCCAGAAGCGCATCCTGGTTGCCACAAATCTCTTTGGACGCGGCATGGATATTGAGCGTGTGAATATTGTATTCAACTATGACATGCCCGAGGATTCGGACACATATCTGCATCGTGTAGCGCGTGCTGGTCGTTTTGGTACCAAAGGCCTGGCCATTACCTTTGTCTCCGACGAGAACGATGCTAAGATACTTAACGAAGTACAGGATCGTTTCGATGTCAACATTAGCGAGCTGCCAGAGGAAATTGATTTGTCCACATACAGTAAGTGCTTAATTAGTTCTTCAATTTTTTGTTGTTATAATCTTTAATGTTATATTTTACAGTTGAGGGACGCTAGTCATAGCGCGTGGAACATCAGAACATTTAAGATCAGCATAAGACAGTAATGCAACTATATAACAAAAGATACCAATTTTTATAAAATTTACTTTATAACTAATAAACTACAATCCAAACAACGTGTTAATGTAAAATAATATAAATTTATTTGTTTTGTTTCTTCAGAAAGGCATCTTAGATCAACTTAAGTACATGAAAAGTGGAGTCTGAGTAATTCATGAAATATTAACTAGCTATTTTTAGCTTCATCTTTTTTACGCCTCCAATGACACAGAATCTACTCTACGCGAACGTATCAATATAATCCACATTTACTGGATCGATCACACGAAACTTTCAGATCTGATTTCATATATCGATACAGCCTCCAAGGATTTGGATACAATTTGTGTTGTCATGCGTAGCTCACATTACTATTTAAACGAGTTGCGATATCTTTAGTTTCTTTTATAATGTGGAAGGTTCGAATAGTTTATAATGAGCTATTGGCAGTCGTCGATAAGGTTGGGTACCATCTTGTAGGCTTATGTGGGACAGAATATAACAGTTTGTATAACTGTTTGTTGATGTTTGTTTTACCGCTGCTCTGTTTAGAGATGAGCGATTTTTACACAGCCCGTTGCACTTAACAAGTACTTAAAAATCGATACCTTGTAAGCCGATGCTAATATTTAATTGATTATTTTCAGTTGAATTATGAAATACAAACATTATTTTGGCTTAAGGGATACCAATTTTCTACCGATCTTTGAAGAGTCAAACCTTGTGAAGCCCTTTGTTTTTAACTAATACCAGCTGCTAGACAATGAAAATCGTATGTAGGTACCAGATAAGCTTATATTTAAATCCCTTAAAACAACTGATTCGGAATGTGAAGAAATGTAAGCTTAATATTGTGAATGATTGGTAAATATATGATATGCAAAGAAAATAAATCTAATCCAATCCATCAGTTTGAATGTCCAGTTTATATATTGATATTTTGAACGTCCGTTTTAGGACATGCGCAAAACGTCTTGAGTTTCCGGCGGTTTCGGTCATGTGTAGGGTTACCTAAGGGCAGGTCCTTGGTGGGGGAGGGGGGTTGTATAAAAGCGAAAACCAGAAGAAGCAGAGACAGCAGGCATTAACGACAATAGGCCAAAGCCATGTGAAAAATAAATTCGAGTTAACAAAATGCTGTTAAAAAAATATGTAAAAACACGCCGCAAGGTCAAGATTCTGCTGCTGGTCACGATTGTGGCCCTGATTGTGATCACCTGCATCATTTTGCTTGGCACGTCGGGAGCACCAAATAGTGCGACAATCGAGCGTTTGCTGGACGAACGTTTCATTGCGCGCGCCTATCAGCCGCAGTCGGAGCCACAGCAGCTGCAGCAGCCGCGGGAACAGGCGGTTGCCCTGCTCCAGTCGCATCGCGAACATGGCGTCATTGTGCCTGAAAAGTATGACGAGCAGAAGATCAAGTCGCGCATCATGCAGAACCGCCTGCAGCAGGCGAAGCAGCAGCAGCAGCAAGACGCTGAGGCGGAGCAAGCGCGCACCACGGTAGATGCTCTGGCCACAGCTGTTCACATCTTCTATACGGCTCCGGTGCCGTGGTACAAGTCCAAGAAGCCTCCACTGCCGCCGCCAGAGCACCCGAATGATGTGGCGCTGCCGCTGACCACACCAAAGCCGGTTAAGATACTGAATACGGCTTTCTATCCGGCCCTGGGCTTGTATAAGCCCACCGTCAAGCTGCTGGGCCAGCACATGGATAACATACGCAGCTGTGGCATTGGCGTGATCATACTAAGCTTTGTCCGGCCGTCGGATCCGGCGCTATTGCATCAAATCATTGACCTGGCGCCGCAGCATAATCTCAGCGTCACCTTTGAACTCAGCGTTGCAGGCAATCGTACGTTGGAGTTTGTGCGCCAGCAGCTGCAGGATATTGCCGCGTATGTGGAGTTGCCGGGCTTTTATCGCGTGTGGAGCCAATCGCGTGCCGCATTGCTGCCCGTGCTCTATGTGAGCAATGCGTATAAGCTGAGCGAGAGTTTGGGCCGTCATCTATGCCGACCCACGGTCCAGGAGCTGGCGGAGCTGCAGCAGGTGCCTGGAGAGATAGGCGGATTGCGGCGTGTGCTGGATGCCTTCTTCATTGGGCACATCAGGTGGGCTGTTCTCACATCTAATCCAATGCAACCAATCCTTTAACCATTCGACAGACTTAAAAGCCATGCGGATGTTCTGCGTCGTTTGTGCTTCGATGGCTTCTACAGCAAATTGCCGAGCAATGGCGCCGTCTTTGCCAGCACCTGGAAGAACTGGTCGTATCTCAAGTCATATGCACTGTCCTACAAAATGCTGTTTGTGCCAACAGTGGGTCCAGGCTTTGCGGAGCGCAATAAATTTCCGCGTCATGGAGATATACAACGCCACAGGAGCAATGGGCGCGTAAGTTGAAGCAGTTCCTTTATTCAATTATACCCTACAATGGATTAAAGCGGCATAATGGCCAATGTATGTAACTGGCAGAAAGTAGCATATCCAAGCCCGTTCGTCCGTCCGTGAGCCTGCATAAACATGTCCTGAGGACAACCAATTAATCGAACTCGATAAATATCGACTTACATTTAACGTTTGCTTTGCATATCGTGGAGGTAAGAGAGGGAGAGAGAGAGAGAGAGAAAGCCGCCAAATTTGGACTTTTTCATTTTTTGGATACCATCTCTAGCTCTTCAATCAAAAGAGGTACTTCGCAAGTTACGCATTGAGTACAGAAGTTATTCAAGAAGAAAGAAAAAAGGAAGAAGCTCAAGTCCTGCCTTCGGTTTTTGTTCAGGGCATCTTGTAGTCGGGCAGCCTCGACTAGAGCTCTCTTAATTACATTCATAAATTTTCCATTTAAATTTGCAGTACTATGGCGTGGCCTGGCGCACAGCCATACTGAACCATGTGGGCTTCATCAACATAGCCAGCTACAATAATTGGCCGGATGGCAGCCAAATCGAGGAGGTTGTGCCACGCGCCGGTTTTCTTGATTACAATCCGGGCTCGAGGACCAAATATCTGGATCTAACGGCCCACTGGGTGGGTAATTTTCTAAAGACGCGCCAAGAGGCTGCCGCTGCGGCAGCGGGTGCGCCCCAGAACTGTTACGAGCTGCTCAATAATACAATTTGTTGAGCCGGACGTTTATGCGTGTGCAATTCGTGATCAATGACATCACCAAATAACTCATATCGTCGATTCAATTTGTTGCCTTACCCATGGAGGAGGAGCAGTCACTCGTAGCTTCCATTTGATGCGCGTGCAAAATGTGCGCGTTTACTTTAAAAGCAATCAATTGCAATTGCCGGAAAAAAATTACTTTCTTACTGTTAACAAGTCTTCTACTACAAAAAACAACTAAAAATGCCTATATAGCAACCTATACAATTATCTATGTATCTGCCAAAAAATATAGAAAAAGTCTATTTAAAGTGCAAGCAATATATATTTAGGTAAAAATATGTAACTAGGGCCATTTAACAGCGCCAAATTATTAAACAATTTTTTAGCTTTTGATTAGTATTATTAACAAAAACAACAACAGCAATATCATAACACAAAGCCATGCCATATTATATACATGTAAACATTTATATATAGAAAATATAGCGACTACTAAATATTTGTTAAACATACAAATTTATTAACACTTGTTAAACGAAGGTACTTACCAAATTTTATCTTTATTACAAGTACAATTTAAATATAATATATATATATACATAACTATGTAATTAGTTTAACTAAGCTTTAATAGATTAACTAGTGCGAAACTAACATAAATAACAAACATTTATTATCATAATGCCAAATAATTTTCTTGTGCTTAATTAGGGCGCCGCGTGTAAACGAGCATTTTACAACACTTGCGTGCTCCCGTAAGGAGTACTCGCACATAGGCAACGGTAATGTTTTATGCCGTTATACGCAATTTCCGTTTGAAAATGACATGCAAATTGTATAGCAAATGTTGCATATTATCAGTAGGCAAAAAATGTCACCTTGTACAATACTTGGTTGGGTTGAATAGCCCAAGGAAATGTTGGTGTTTATTTGATGGATATGTGTAACTCGATCTTTAGAGGAGGTCACTCGAAATCTTCATGGAAATCTCGACGAATCTAGCACTATACACTGTCGCAATATACCTGGCTACAGGTGAGCGTGTTCCAAATATGTCATAGCAGATATTCTGAAGCCTCTGGCCGAAAAATGTTAGCACAAAACCAATATACTCTTCTTCACCTTGAAAGCAGAGTAGCATAATAATAAATGACAGCAGCTGTCAGGCGAATAGCAGAAAATATTTGAAAAATAAAGAATAAAAATATAATGTCCCAGGTAAGGTCGGGTAATTACTTTAACAAAGAGCAATCAAAGCGACAGCCCAAGCAACAGGCGCCCAAAGGCTGCTGCTGCAAGCGTTCGCAATGCATTAAAAATTACTGCGATTGCTATCAATCCATGGCCATCTGTTCGACTTACTGCAAATGCATTGGTAAGTCCCAATGGCAGCTAAAGCATATGGCTACACATTCCGCAATCTGTCGTCCACAGGCTGCCGCAACACCGAAGAGCGACTGGCTGTGGCGACGCCGCCAAAGAAAACGGCGCTCGCCGCCAAGCGGGAACGTGCCGCTGCGCTGAGTGCCAAGGCAGCGGCTGCAGCGGCCAAGGCTGGCATCAATATACATCTGAAGCCCGCGCCCGGATCAGCGGCATTTACTGGTCAGCAATTCGGCCCGGCCGCACAGCCAGTAGCTCCACCGCCACAAATCCTACAGCTGCCCGATTTGGATCTGGAGAATATTATCACATTGCCTCCGCCGAATGCCGCTGTTGCGGTTAAGAAGCCGCAGCCAACACAGCTCTTCCCTAGCCAGCCATCAACGCCGCCCATGGAGGTGAATGTGTGCAAACAGCCTGTGAATGTGGCACTGCTGGAGTGCATCCTGGTGCAGGCCGCCGAGGCCGAGGAGCTGGGCCTGAACGAGGTGCAGGTTGGCAAACTAATATTGCACGAATTTGCGCGGGGCTTGCAGGCCATTATAAAGGTCTATAATACATAAATTGCATTCCATTTATTTAACAAAATATTCAAAAAAATATAATAACTTCAGCACAATTTTGTCATTCAAATATAATTTTATATCTAAATAATTAAGCTAGTTGTCATAATACGTTATAACTACATATAAATGTATATAAATCAGTTCAACCATGCACCGTGTCAAAATACAATCAGTACAAAAAGTTGTCTATACATTAGGTTTCGAAAAAAAAGTTTGGGAATTGAATATGTACAGGAGGTATATATATATATATCTATGCACCATGTAAAAATACAAGCTGTACAAAAAGTATTCTATACATTAGGTTTCTAAAGTAGCTTAGGAATATAATATGTACATGAGGTTTTTAAAGTTATCAGGTCTCTCTCCATGCGGTCCATGCAAAAATACATTATGTACATTAGGTTTCTTTTTCTACCATTCATGCGGTTGGAAGATTAGCTCCGTAGCCAGCAAATCGTAGTTGCTTCGGCGCTGACCACCCTCTGGTGTTGAGGTTATGTGCTTGTGCCGCTCCAGCGGCAGTTCATTGTCCGTATCGCTATTGCTGTCCGCCGATTCTTCGCCAGCGGCATCGTCACCGTATTCGTTGACACGACGTCGCTTGGATTTGGGTCCCGATTTGGTTTTGTATTTTTGCCAGAATTGCGCCGGCTGCGCAAAGTCCGTCAAGTTGGGAAAACGCATAGCCATGGCACGGCAAAATTTATTAAACTCCCGATGCAGTTCCTGGTTCATGTAATTGCGCAAATGCCGATGCGTTTCCTCCACATAGCGCAGACAGCGCTCCAACTGCTTTAGCTGTTGGAGATATATGGTATATATATTAAATTCTATAGATGAGGTTTAGATTAAAGACAATTACCGGTTCCTCGGCCAACTCACGTTTACGTGCGCTGCCGCGTCCACGACCTTTGCTTGTTGCTGCACTTTCGTTTGCCGGCTGCTGTTCCGCCGAAGGAGTGGCTGGTGCTGGTGGCTCTTCCTCCGCCATCCCGGCATCATCGTCATTATCGCCCCCGTTTTGCTGACGCTTGCTCTTGGTGCAAAAGCATATGCGACGCATTACAAAGAGTATGTCCATGACAACGTCCAAGGCGCCGGGTAATTTAATAAATGCCGCGTCCTTTGTTTTCTCTGTAAGATTATCAGATTTGATTTATTGAAGTGTTAATTATGGAGCTGATTTAGCTTACCGGCTAGCAGCTTTAGCTGTCCGAAGTACAACAGCAGCGTAGTTTCATCCAGCGCGGCGAGTATGTGGTTATAAAGCAGACGTCGGTTTTTTCTATGCGCTGCTCCCTTTAACGGCGACTTAAAGCCGGGCTCCATGCGAGCTGAGCCGGTTAGAAACGCCTGGTCGTTCAAATCGAAGGGAATCTCCTTGAGACAATGATGAAACAAGGACTTGTCGTACAATTTTTTGTAGCGCATAAAAAAGGCATCCGCTTCGCGCGCCACCTCGGCGCTGTCATCCACCAGGCCCGCCAGCAGAGAGACTAAAATGGCGCCCTTCAATTTAATATTGCCCGCCAGGATGACATCCTTGACACAGCGATAAGTGCGCACGCGGGTTGTGGCATATTTGGAGAACAGCTTGACCAGAATACATTTCATGTTGCTTTCCAGTATTGTGGGATATTTCTTGCCCAAATCATTGAGGCCAATCAGTGTGCTATTTATCAATTGTGGCCTATCATTGCGGCTTAGTATCTGGCCATACATTTTGGAAACTCTGTGTGCCAGTTGATTGTCCCGGAGGGAGAGCCGACCCGCAATTACAACCATCCAGTTCATGATGCGTTCGTTCTCCGTATCGAAGCTGGCCTCATTCAGGCCAATGCATAATTTCACATAGCCAAGCACAAAGTTAACAATTCTCTCATCCGCACGCTGCGGCAACATGACAATCAGCTCCGAGTATGTGGCCAGAAGTGAAGCTAAGCGTATGTGATCCGCTTCAAAGTTCTCCATGCACAGCTTTGTGGCAGACGTGACATCCTCGAGCAGCTGTTGTTGCCAATTCTCGACACTGACGCTGTCCGCCGGGGCCTGACTATGTGACAATTGATCAATGTGATGCAACAGGAGTATCGCAGGCGAGATGAGGGCCAGCCAAATGCTGCCCGTGCTCAGAACCGAGAGCAAGCGTATAAAGAGCTGATTGAGTGATGCCTTGGAAAAGTTGGACAGACAGTAGCAGATCAATTGCAGTGCCAGCACCTGATTGGACTTCATACTGTACGATGACAGACGATCGAATGTTGGAATAATTGAGTCTAAGTTATTTGTGATGCGACTGGATATTAATAGGAGCAGTGTCCACGCCTCCGTTGCCATTGGTGTGTTCAAATGCGATATTATGGTATTCACTAGCCTGGGACTGTAAGCAAAGTGGCATGAGTTGATTTTATTTATGTTTCATTTAGGTTAAAGCTACTCACGTGACCACATTCTCGTTCTGCAGCAAAAGGGTGAGCTTTTGCTGCAAATAATCACGCGGCTGCGAAGCCAACAACGTGGTCAGGATGTGCCAGGGCAGCAGATGCTTTGGTTCATTGGAAAACTCCAGAGGTTTAATGTTCATTAAGACATTGCGATTGAAGCTCTGCAAATGAGATGTTATTACAGATATGTTGAGGTTAGTTAAGAATTCACAACTACGAAATACCATGTACCCTGGTTAGATATAGACAAAACCCACAGCTGTGGCTGTCCTTCTTCTTCATTCAGCTCAACTTTGCAAAATGCATTCTCATATACCTTCGGTGTTTATGGTCCGATCGTTTTACAATTTTCAGAGCTTAAGGAAGACAATCTAATATCTATATATACCAAATTAATGCGTTTTTTTTCAAGTTTTGTTAGCACTGTGTTATATGATATGATATGATAATCTCCGATTGCAAAACACAAACAGATTTAAAGCCTAGATTTCAAATAAACTTAATCTGCGTATTGTGTAAAAGTAATACTATAAATTTAAAATCTCCAGCCCAGATGAACATAGCTAGATCGCTTCCGATGTAAATCCTGATCAAGAACAGCTAAAAACAAATTATTATAAGTCCACGCTCTCATTACTCACATGCAATGCCAATTTCTGGAGTACAGTATCCTCATCGTTGAGCATGCATGACCAAATGCGGCAATAGACATCAATGAGTATGGTGCAATTGTTATAGCTTTGCAGGAGCGAGTCGATCGTGTCCAGCGCTGTTTTGCGCACCGATGAAAGGGCATCAGTGGCTAGCACCGACATTTCGCGCTCGAAATGTGTGTTGTAGATAATACGCTGATTGATTTGCACCAGACGCTCCAGCAGGGCTAGGCCCGAGCAGCGGGCCAGTCCATTGTTGGCGGCAATAAAACGTTCATAGATAATTTTTGGCATTTTCTTAACCTCCGGTTCCAGTTCCTCAAAGCCCTCGAAGCTGTAGGCGTACTGCAAGTCACCCGGCCTTTCCAGAGACAGCTCAATTTGTCGTGCATTTGGTTTATGTGGCGTCTTCACATCATCGTATTGCACAAAACTGATGACCTCGTGGAGGATGCGGGTGGTGATTGGCGAACCCTGCTTAATGGACACACTTAGCACCTGGCTGGCCTTGCGGCGCACGCTGGAGGTCTTATCATCAAGGCAACGGATTGTCTCCGTTAAGAGCGCAACTTCCCTTGGCTCGGTAGACACATCGTAACGAAAGATTTGCCACTCCACTTGCGTCTGGTGCTGCAAAATACGTTCGATAAGCTCGAGCGTACGTATCTGCAGGCCTACCGCATCTTCTGCTCGGATGGTTTCCAGTAACGTCTCCGTGCAGGATTTGTTACATTTGGCATAGAGAGCTGCATCATATTTGGCCGCATAGCCAATGGCAGTTTTCTCATCTCCGACTTTCCACTAGACGAAAATAACAATATTATTGAAGTTTTCTTTTATTGATTTTATGCTGCATATTCATTTGACTCACCTCCCTAATGGGATTAGTAATCACGCACTCAATGTATAACTCTAAAACGTTCGACATTATATTTGGATACTTGTCCAAAAGCTTGATAAACCAATCTGAAATATGCTCGCCACTTTTAGGGCCAGAACTTTTTGCATTTTCTGGATATATATGCATGGAAAATGTTTGACTCATTATATGCAACAAGGTCTCGTGTACATCGCCATTTTGTTCGTTGGTAATCTCATCGAACAGCTCAAAGCATTTCAAATGCAATTGGTGTGCGCCTGTGAATACACATAATGAACAATTTAAGTTTTAACTGATAAAATTTGGTAGAAAACAATCGATAACACATCACGTTATCGCACATCATAACCAGTGCATGCATTCAGCTAGAGATGACATGTCGACTTTTTCTGCGGTAGTTTTAGCTTTTAAGCTGCGTTTCGTTTTTTGTCACCTTTTCAGGTACGTTAAAAAATATTCAATAAAAATTATGGTGACCAAAATTTAAACTTGAATTTTCTCAGTAAATGTTCAATTATTGGGACATCGTATTTGACTGCGTTTGCCATCGTTATCAGTAAATGTTTACCTAAAATAAGGCATTGGCATACACTTATTTACAAAATATACGACCCCAATGGCTTTTGGGCCAGGAGCTTAAGAAATGTATTCGTGCGCCATTGGTAGAAAACAATGTATTTGCGACTTTTGGCCTCATCGATTACGATTAGCTAATATAGCCTGTTACAATCAACTATTTATATCCTATAAAGTTTATAGTTAAGTATATATCGTATTAAGACATTATTCACGTACTATTAAAAAAAATCAAACCCAGCAATAATTCTTCCGATTTAAAAAATAAAAACGCTATTTTTTCCTCTAGAACTAGCTTTTGCTGCTATGGCAGCACTGCCAGAGACAAATATCGATTGCCAATATGCCAGTCACAGTGACTCGATCACATATGCGCCGCACATTGTCCATCTCTAGCAGTGCCCTTACGAACGACAATTACGAATTCGACTTGTGAAATATAAATATAATTTTGCGTTAATTTTGCAGCACGATGTTGGTTTTGTTGCACAGAAATGCCGGCGCTGCAGCGGCCAACCAGGTGCGCAGCATTGCCAAACGATTGCTGACGACAACAGCAGAAGGCTCAACAACAACAACAACCACAAAAACTACGCCGGCAACTGAGCACTATGATATCATAATTGGCGGAGGTGGCTTGGTGGGCACAACATTGGCCGCTGCACTGGCCAAAAATACGACACTGGCGGACAAGAAGGTGTTGCTGCTGGAGGGTGCGCCACCATTCAAGGGCTTCGATTCAAGCGGACCGTATCAAAATCGCGTTTCGGCCATCAATCGGAACTCTGTGGAGCTCTTCAAATCGATTGATGCTTGGGCACACATCGAGGCGGCACGCTACAAGCCTGTCAAGCAGATGCAGGTGTGGGAATCGAATAGTAGTGCGCTTATACAATTCCAGCATGATAACTTTGCCAGCGATGTGGCCTGCATCATTGAGAATGATCTAATACTAGATGCGGTCTATGCACGCGTCCGCGATTCGACGGATAATGTCAAAGTGCTGAATAAGGCTCGCATTGAATGTGTGGGCCTACCCGGTGAGACCGGCTCACCCCACTCACACGTCCAGCTGCAGGATGGACGCAGCTTTACATGCGAACTGCTCATTGGTGCCGATGGCGCAAATTCTGTGGTCCGCAAGCAAATGGGCGTGGATGTTTTGTCATTTAACTATGAGCGAATGGGCTTGGTGGCCACATTGGACCTGAACATGGAGGAGGATTCCGATAATTCGGTGGCCTGGCAACGGTTTTTGCCCACCGGACCCGTTGCTCTGTTGCCGCTGACTTCCAAGCAAAGCTCGCTGGTCTGGAGCACCACAGTGCCGCATGCCAAGCAATTGCTGGCCATGGAATCAGCCCAATTTGTGGATGCCCTGAACGAGGCATTTTGCAGAGAATATCCACGCATTGATGTTGCGGATAAGGCGCTGCAAGCACTCAATTCCTTCTTTGGCAACAGTGGATCACAGCATCAGCGTCAGTATCCGCCGCGTGTGTGCGGCGTTCAGGATGGCTCCCGCGCCACCTTTCCGCTGGGCTTTCTGCATGCTTCGTCGTATGTGTGCAACGGCGCTGCTCTTGTGGGCGATGCCGCGCATCGCGTGCATCCTTTGGCTGGCCAAGGCGTCAACTTGGGCTTCAGTGATGTGCGCATTCTGGTGGAGACTTTGGCCACCGGCGCCTATGCTGGATTCAAGCTGGGCGACACACAGCATCTGATCAAATATGAACGCAAATGCCTGGCCAAGAATGTGCCCATTATGGTGGGCGTGCATGGCCTGCACACGCTCTACTCCACAGAATTTAGTCCGGTGGTGCTGCTGCGCAGTCTCGGCCTGCAGCTGACCCAAAATTTGCCGCCCATCAAGAACATTTTCATGAAGAGCGCCATGGGTTAAACGGACGGGTGCGGGGCATGTTTTATCTTTAAGTGTTTACAGTTTTATAGTCGCTGACCAATTAAATAAAGGCTTTCTTAAAGGCTTTGCTATGGAATGGGCAATATAATATTTAATAAAATGTTTAAAAAATAAAAATAAACTTGGACTCGTTTAGCTTTATTAATGCAGAGGAAATGTGTAATGCAGGGGAGCATCTCCATTCCCATAGAGTATTTATATTTCAACATTTTCAAGGGTATTTCTGGTTTTCCTAGTTTTTTTCCCAATCTAGCAAAAGGCTTGTTAAAATGTTTGCACAAAACGGTTTATTATGAATTGTATGTCTATAAAATTATGATATATTTTTTAGTTCATCGAGCGTTCCATTAGGTTTAGTAATTGGTGGTAGCTGAGATATAGAGTACGTACAATATTTTTTCCCGCAGGTCTAAGCTATGTAGGCTTTAACGTTTACAAGGCACATTTGGTACAGACTATGTTTAAAACTAGGTTACATTAATTCTAGGAATTTGGCATTGTAGAAATTCAATTTTAAAGAATGCTTTTAGAGCTCCTGGTGGCTTTTGCTAACGCTCACCTGTGGCAAATTGTTGCCATGGCTGCTCTCACCAAGCTTCAGATCCTGTTCGAGGAGATTGTTAATGTCCTCTTTGGGAAAGACTTGTTGGCGATTGCTTTTTAGCTGCGCCTCGCCGGATGTCGGTGTCTGTTTGACTATTTCGACGACTTGCTGTGAGTCCTCCGTATCGGATATATAGCCCGCCTCGCCCGTATAGTGTACGGGATAGAGTAACATGGGCGCGGCGCTAAATGCAATCAGATTGCGCGGCTCGAAGGCTTCGCTCAGATTTTGCTGCGGATGCCGGCCAAACATGACGGGCAAGAACTCATCGACCGGTATGAGTTTCTCTAGGGGTTTAACCGCCAGCAGCTTTTCAGCTCCGCGCAGCGTAATGACATAGCCCAGCGTCCAGTAGGAGTAGCCGACATGAACGAGACTATCGGTGCCCTCGACCCAAGGCTCGCTTTCGTCCTTCAAACGCTTGCGGCCAAAGTAGATGAGGTCATAGTCAAATTTGCTGGCCTGTTGCAGCACGCGCAGTGCACTACCCGTAAAATACGGCTCAAAGCGTATGTCATCCTCCAGGATCAGCACCTGGCGCAGCTGCCGCTGCACAATCTGCTGCCAAATGCGATAGTGACTGAGAAAGCAACCAATTTCGCCCATGGTCATGGGACGATGGTGATATGGATCCTCATAGCCGGGCAGAAAACTAATGCCCATTTCCTGCACAAGCTGTGCATTTAGCTGTTTCCCATCGACGGCTGCAAAGTGTTCCACCTGCAGGCCGAGTTCAACGAACAGTTGCTCCATTTTCCGACGCCTTTCCGGCCGTCGTTGCAGATTTATCATGAATATGTTATCTAAATTGAGTTTGGTTTTCTCTGGTAGCTGTAAATGACGTTGCAGGTACGGCTGCACGGGCGGCACAGCACCCAAATCGTAGACCATGTTTACCCTTAAATTGTTCAACTGCTGCAAATCCTGCTGCAGTGTGTCCGAGGTTTCCAGGGGCTGCATCATATAGCCGAAGGGCAACTTATTGCATATGTGCAGCGGCACGCCCGAATGGTTGGCGGACATGGCAAACACAATGATGTCGTCCATGGGTCCATTGTATAGCGCCACTTGTTGTGTGGATCTTTGCTGCATCTGCACCAGCTGATGCCGGTCAAAGGTCAGATAGCGCGCGCCCGCATAGTTCATGTTTACCAGCACAGCTGTGTGCACCATGGGCACAGCAAAGACGCCGACCTTATCACTATGATAGATCTCTTTATACTCGTCCGTGCGCTGATAGTAATACTCTTCGGTCATGCCGCACCAGAAATTCGAGTAGAGACTCTCCGACTGCAGCATGGGAGCCACAATGGGCAGCTCCAAGGCCGTGAGCACCTTTAGGGTCTGCGGCGCTGTCAGCAGCACATCGGCATCCAAGAAGAATATGAAATCGGCCCAAATATCGCGCGCATATTGCAGCGCCTCCTCTTTCAAGGCAATCACATGCTTGAAACGCGACACCGGCCAGTCGTAAGCTGAGCTTTCATTCTGATAACGCGTCGTTTTGTCGTCGAAGGCATAGTTGATGCTGTGATAAAGATCGCCGGAATGTTCTAGCCACTGTTGCAGCAATTGTATGCTATTATCGCTGCTGTGATCACAGCGTAGCCTGTATGCATAGACATAATGTACTCCAAATCCTAACCGCACTTTTTGCTGTTCACTTACCAAAAGGCTATGCGCTGCTTGGGATAATCCAGCTGCTCCACATAGCTGAGGAACATGGGCAATATGTGCGCCTTGTTGCGCACGAGCAGCGTTATGAGCACCGTTGGCTGCTCATACTCCAAATCCAATGTCCAACCGGCGCCCAGGGCGCATATAAGGAGCACTCCGAATTCTAGACGCATCTCCACGTCATGCCAAACACATTTAGTTTAGTTCAAATAGGTCAAACGAACGGATGCTGCGGCCGCGGATGCTGGACAACTGTGGAGCGTCTCTCAGTCTTTAATCTATTTATAAACTCGCTCTTTCAGCGTTCATTGAACGCTCGTCATATGTTTTAATCAGTTACTGAAAACCGATAACATATCGTTTTGAAAGTTTAACAGCTGTTTGAGATGCAGTTATCGTCTTCAAATGTTCAACACCACTTCAATTGCAGTCGCTCTCAAACTGTGTAAGGTACTGTACCTATCGATAGACAATCGATTTGTGTTTTCACTTTAGACTTATCGATGCAGGATGTATATAACATTTCATCGCGAAATAAGGAACGCTTTTAAGCAGACATCTCTGCTCCGATGCAGAACATAGCTATATATATACGAACATATCGGATAATATAAATAGGCAATTGTTGTTGTCCTAAAGTTTAAGAGACCATAAGGTCGCTTAACTACTTGAAAAATTCTCATTTATATGTGGCATCAACTTCTTACAAACTTTCGATTTAATAATATTGCTCTTTAAAAAGTAAACAACAATTTATTTCATCACATCTTTACAGAAGAAGCGAATTCTATGCCTTGGCTGTATGGGGCTTAGCATAGCTGGGAAAGTTTAGTTGCAAACCCTCCTTAGCCTCGAAGAACGTGTAGGACAGTGTAATGGTGTCACAATACTCGAGCGCCGGATCTTGCGTGATTTCTGGATCAATGTAGAAGAAGACGGGCATATCCACTTCCTCGTGAGGATTAAGCATTTGCTCCTCGAAGCAAAAGCATTGGATTTTATTGAAATATGCGCCAGCCTCAAATGGAATCACATTGTAGGTGCTAATCCCAACGACCGGCTTGTCCGTGGGATTTTTGGCCGTGTAGAAAGCGAGCGCTGTCTCACCCGGCGCCACTTTAATTTCATACTGTTGGGGCTTAAAGTTCCAACGCATGGAGGAGCCAATGTCGGCATTAAAGCGTATCTTCAGCACACGATCCTTCACCTTGACCATGTGCTCCACCTTCTCGGCATCGTGACCCTGTGAGGTGGTACCGCCATAACTGTACGCCTGGCAAAAGATGCTGTATAGTGGCACAGCCGCATAGCTGAGACCCACTATAAGCACACCGCCAGCGGTTATGTAGTATAGTGTCGACTTTGCGCGTAATTTACGCGCTGCATCTGAATCGCCGCGGTTGCCGCCTAGTGTTGACTTCGCGCGACATGTTCGCTGCGGAAGTTGTGAATTGTTTGCGGCGCGACATTGGGTGTGCTTCAGCAGTTGCTGGCAATGCACACGCACAGAGCCAAATGTGCGTAGCATTTATAGCTATTTTTTAGAATTTGAAATTGCAATTTAAAACGCGTTTTCATTCAAGAACCAACTGTTTGTATAATCTTTGCCTTACAAAAACAGCTGTTGGCCAGCTGCCAGTGTGTGCACACAATCGCCGGCTGACTAGAATCAGTGTGCACACATAGAGCAAAAATAACAAGTGATGCGCAGATTTATCAGTCACTATGACTCCATTTATTTACAATATTCACACTTATTCAGCATGCCTATTGTATTATATAGAGTGTTAACTAAACACAACTCAAAATATAATTAAACACATTTTACAACGAACTAAAATATTGCGCCGCTGCACAATTTAAAAGGGGCTTATAAAAATGGCGACCTTAATATATTGGATATACAGTTATAGCAATAATACTCACATGGATTGTTGTAGCCATGCCTAAAATGCATGTAGAGTATTTCCAAGAGGCAGCGCAATATGTTGTCACGTGGCTTTAGGTGATCCTTAAAGTGCACATACCGAAATACCAGTTTCAGATCATCACAAATAGTTAGAAACAATATCCATATATTGTTAGCACGCGCACTGGAGTTTGCATGTTGTTCTAGCAGTCGGAATACTCGCAGACAGTGCTCTATGACACCTTCGTCGAAAATACCAAAACTTTTGGCGCCAGGTATAGTCAGTGTTAAAAAATAAGTGCTAACTGCATTGAGCGCCAGCTGAATGTTTATATTTTCATTTAAAGCCGTGGGAGCATATTCCAGTATGTCATGGGGCAATGTCGCCAGACTGGTGAGTGCATAAATGTATGCCAAATAATCCTTTGGCGCAATATCCTCGATGTTTGCCCAATTATCATGGGTAAAGTCAAAGTTGTTTTCGGTCTCAGTGTCGGTGAAACGCAACAATCTGATGCACTGGGATAGATCCCGTAGCGTTTGCAATTGAGTATCCTGCACTTCCAGATTCTGCCGGCACATGGGCAGTGCCCAGAATTTACTGGCCCGACGTTGTATCACCTCATCACTGTCATCATCGCATAGCCAGCCTTCCACATTGGTCCAATCAACGTTTTGTGCACACTGCGACTTAATTTCACAGAATATGCGATTCAATTCTGACATTTTTGCATAATTTTTTAATTTTTTTTAATATTCGCGTTGCTTCAATTTCACACAGCACTTACAAACTTGTTTACATTTGCGACTGAGTATTGTTATCGAGCCCTATGCGATATTCCGCGGCTATCGGTACTTATCGATATAAACAGCGTCAGACAGCTGTTTATAGCTGAATCTGGGTATGCAGGTCGTGATACAAAAAAATCTAACAGGTCATTAGAACTCTAAAATAATAGTACCTATTGAATTTGTAAAAACATTATTTTAATAACGTCCAAATTGTTAGCCAAGTAAAGTATACAAGCACTTTAAACTGGTAGCTTGCCTATGTTCACACCCACTGTGAACAGCGTACCTGGCCTTATCATCTGGATAAATATCATAGAAAACTGGACCCAAATCTGAGTTGGAGACTCTCGTAAACATGGACGCTCTTAAGGAAGCGTCACTTGACAATGATGAAGTGCGCGAAATCTTAAAGAACACCACAGATCTGCGTCAATATTCGCGGCAAATCGAAAAAGAATTTAAGGATGTGGAGAACAGGTCAATTGAGGATTATATTGCCGAATCGCAGAACATTGCCAGCCTGCACAATCAAATCAACGACTGTGACGATGTCCTGGAACGCATGGAGAACATGTTAATGAGCTTTCAGAGCGTCCTCAACAATATCAGCACCGAAATAACGCAGCTACAGCGAAAATCGGTGTCGATGTCGCTGCAATTGACCAACAGGCAGTCGGTGAAGGCACAGCTGTCGCAGTTCATCGAGGACATGGCCGTCTCGGAGGAGATGATCAACATTATCATGGACACGGCGGTGACAGAGCGCGAATTCAGCACCCAACTGAACGTGCTGAACCACAAGCTGTCGCTGGTTAAGGAGCTAAGTTTTAAGGAATCCAAATCGACGAGCGATGTCAGCGATGTGTTGCACAAGCTGCGCCTCAAAGCTATGTCCAAGATACGCAGCTATCTGCTCGAGCAGATCTACAAATTCCGCAAGCCCATGACCAACTACCAGATACCACAGAACGCCATGCTGAAGCACAAGTTCTTCTTCGAATTCATACTGTCCAACGAGCGGCACGTGGCCCAGGAGATATGCAGCGAATACATCGATACCATGAGCAAAATATACTATAGTTATTTTAAAGTAAGCCTCCGGATTGTAAATAGTTCAGCATAATAATTCTGTTTTGTTTGCAGAGCTACTCGACACGCCTGGCAAGCCTCAAGTTTGAGGAATCCTGCAGCAAGGACGATCTCATGGGCATAGAGGATAATGCTTCCAAAGGTTTGTTTGCCAAAACCACCAGCCTTAAGCATAAGAGCACAATCTTTACCATTGGCAAACGTGGGGATATACTTAACCAACAGCTGGAAGCGCCCATTATAGTGCCCCATGCGCAGCTCAAGAATCGCGTAAGCTCTGCGTATACCCTAAAGATTCTTGTCTAAATTTGAATTTCTTTGTGCAGTACACGGTGGAGGCACTTTTCCGCTCCGAGCAATATGCTTTGGTTGACAACGCGTGTCGGGAGTATTTGTTTGTGACTGAATTCTTTATGGTGCGTGGCACCCAAGCACAGGATTTGTTTAACCAAATCATGGGCAAAACATTGACGTTGATGATTGTATGTGTCCATATATCTAAAGCATATTCATGTATATCATTTAATTACTTTTATTTCGCTAGAAAAATCTGGAAACATCTATACACGATTGCTATGATACGATAGCCATGTTCCTTTGCATACACCTCATCTTTCGCTATCAGCTCATGTGCCACAAGCGCTGTGTGCCTGCGCTGGATAAGTAAGTACTTAGTACCGGATAAGAGCTTATTGGAAAGAACAACAGATGACATCATGCCTAATCCTAGGGGAGATGCTTAATAGTTCGCTAGTTCGGCTTACGGATCGAAGCAATTTGCTGTCTCTTTGTTCGATTCGTGAACGCGACCAAAAACGATAAACTACTTCTAAAGCTTTCAAGAAAACAGATTTCATATATTCCTTTATTTCCTTTACAGATACTGGGACTCGTTGCAGTCGGCTATTTGGCCGCGTTTGGAGCATGTTTTTCGTCTAAATATTCAGAGCATACACGACTGTGATCCGACCAAGTTCAGCAAGGAAATGGGTCCACATTATGTAAGTTGAGCAGCCCATAAATAAAGTGTATCAGTTTTTAATAGCTCTGCCCTAAAGATAACGCGTCGCTATGCTGAATTTAGTGCCGCCATTGTGGGCATCTCGGAGCAGTTTCCCAATGAGCTGGTCAGCCGGCTGCTGTTGGAGCTGCAAAACGAAGTGGAATGCTTTATATTACGCATGGCGGCCATTTTCGCCACACGCAAGGATCAGCTCATTTACTTGATCAACAACTATGATCTTGTGCTGGGCGTGCTTATGGAGCACACACGCGACAACTCCAAAGAGGCTGAGGCATTCCGTGAGCAGCTGAATGCGCGCAGTGCTGAGTATGTGGATGAGATCTTGGCGCCACACTTTGGGGGCATTATACAATTTGTCAAGGAGTGCGAGCAGTATTTTGAGAAGGATCAAGCGGATGAGCTGCGCAAACAGGAGCGACGCAGTCTGGGGCTGGTGGCCAGCTTCTCTGCAAACTGGAAGAAATCTCTGGAGGAACTTAATCGCGAGGTGCTTTTATCGTTCCCCTCACTGTTGACCGGATCACAGCTGCTGCAACTGGCTTTGGCCAGTCTCGTGCAATATTATCATCGCTTCCACAAGCTATTGACGCCGAATGCGCGCGCCCAGCTGACCAATATACACGTGGTCATGGTCGAGATCAAGAAGTACAAGAGCAACTACTGAAGTGGACGATTTAAAAGAACTTTAATGAACATTCCGAAATAAAAATATGAAACTAATATAAATGTTGAGGAGGCTGCCGATAATTGAGAGTATGCATATTATTATTCTTCATCCTCGAACATCATCTCGACCAGATCCTTGTTGGAGCAGCGCTCGCCATCCAAGCGCTGTGGCGACTTCCAGCGCAGCAATGTGGGCAGGAAAATCAGATGCGTGTTTGGATCTTTGCGGAACGGACAGTTCAAGTCTTTCCAGCTTAAATTTAAAAACATAATCTTAATCAGTAATTCGCTCGCATTCTTTGAAGTTTACCCATATAAAGATAAAAAGAACAATCAAAAGCCACTTAACCGATCGGCTTTGCTAATTTCTTTTATCATGAATGTACTGGGCGTGACTGCAATATATACACTAATGCTTATATATATATATATATATGTAAACTGAAAAGGTGCTGTATAATGTTGTTGAGGGCTTTTGTCACACGCTCTCAGCATTACAACACCAACTATACAAATGTACGTATATATATAATTAGTTTTCTATTAGCGTTTATTTTACCCTTGTGGGGCGTATTAGAATTTCGTCACGAAATATGTGGAACAACGGGGGTAAGTATGAACCCCTATATGCCTGAACTAAGCGCCCGATCTAGCTAAGCTTAAGACGATAACTAGGTCTTGCATGAAAAACTTGTTTGTTCTTTTCAAAAAACCGAACAATTGCAAACATCACTCTGTTCCCGTGAGAGTATATAGCATTCGGCACGCCCAAGATAACAGCTATTTTATATACTTAATTTTATTACAACTTACTAGGAGCGCTCGCCGACATCGACATGCACAAAGTGGGAGTTCTCAGCGGCCTTCTTCAACGCATCGTGTATCACCGGCTCCGCTGTGGGCGACAAAACGGAAAACGTATAAAAATAAGCACTTGGGAGTTGGGTAATTGTAGTTGAGGGCATTTGGTGGTTAACCACTAGAGACGACCGTATTACCCTTGACACAGTATGGACACCAGCTCTCGCCGTTTTCGTCCTTGCCGCCGCTGAACAAAACATGAACCGGGTTGTTGCCGTCACCGGTTTCGAGTTCCTCCATTTTCTTGGAGAACTCCTCGTAGCCCTTGACGTTGTGTGTTACGACCATAATTTTGCTTGTTTGTAATTTATTAACACCGCCTGCGAATGTACGCTTGACGATATGACCGACTAGACTTGGTAGCGACGTGATTGCGCACTTTTTATTAACTGGTGTAGAAAGGTTACGCACTTGTTTTTATATCGTTCTAATTTTGTTGTTTTCCCAAATGTAAGCCGTCTACGATTGCTTATCGATAGCAGGTTTTAAGTGATTACGAAAATTATCGATGGGCGCAAATAAATTGAAAGGTTCGTGACGTCACTACTGGCCAATAGTTTTGCTTTTAAAATAGAACGCAATTAGTCCTAATTGTATGCAAAATATTGTCTAGTTAAGTATATGCTATTTATGCTCTTTTAAAGTAAGTGGGTAGCAAAAATTACAGAAGTTCAAAGGCCACCTCTAAGCGGGTACCGATATCTGTCACGACTTTCACATTTCATTATATAAAATATCGTCAAATAACTCATCACCAGTGTCATCAAAACAGATGTTTAACTTATATATTTTTATTTGCACACAATAATTTCCGACATTATTTGAATATCGTTTTATTAATAAACATGGCACAGTCAATACTACTGCGCAGTTTTGTACTGCACAGGCAAAGGGTGTTGTTGTCCACAGCTGCGCGTCTCAGGTGTCTCGCACCGCTGCATTTGAGCAATCGTGTAGCACAAGAAGCGCGAAGCGGTCTGTAATTCCATAAAGAAAACTGCAATTAGCTAATAAGTCGTCTTTAGGTGGTTCTAGTGGTGGCAGCGCACTACAGGAATCAAGTGGCGGCGGCAGCAGCAATGTCTCCACAGACGTGCGTCCTATTGGCGAGAAGATCAAGGAGAACACAAAGACAGCCAGCTATACGGCCATCATCTTGGCCGGGCTGGGCGTGACAGGCATCATGTTTTATGCCATTTTCCGTGAGCTTTTCTCCAAGGAGAGTTCGTGCAACATTTATTCCAAAGCCCTGAATCGTGTGGTTGAGGATCCGCGTGTACAGGACGCCATAGGTGCGCCCATTAAGGGCTTTGGCGAGACGTCGCGTCGTGGTCGTCGCCAGCATGTGGCACACAGTAGATTCGAGCGCAACGGTGTGCCCCACATGCGCATGCAGTTTTACGTGCAGGGAATGCGCAATAAGGCAACCGTACAGCTGGAATCGAGAAGGGTGCGTCATGTGCTTTATCTATCTATCTATATATATGTTTGTCTTATTGTTAACTTTCTTTTTGTGCTCAGAACTCGGCAGGGAAACTGGAATTTCGTTACTTGTTTGTGCAATTGGATCACTATCCACGCACCACCATCGTTCTGGAGGATAATCGCGCCTACGATCCCGCGCCGGAGCGTTCCTCATCGGGTTTCGGCAATTTGGCGCTCATGTCGAATAGTCGCGACAAATAGAAAACCCCCCAAGACATCATCCGCGCACCGTTTAAATTCTTTGTATAATTGTTATTTAATTTACACATTGACTGAAATTGTAAAATGTCTTAGTCTCATTCGCCTATCGAGAAGTTGTCCATTTCGAGTATGGCGCCCGATTCGTGTCAGTAGAGCTTCTTCCATGGTATTATCTCCCAGGAGCGTATGATATGTCGGCCGAACAGAAAATCCTTCAACTTGTTCATCAGGTAAAACGAAATGCCAAAGAATGAGGCGAAATACAACCAGAACTGACCCAGACGCTCCCAAATGCTCAAATGATAGCGTGCCGGCAATTGCAGCACATCCAACTCCAGTTCGATGTTCAAGCCGGGCTCCAAGCGCGGCGCACTAGGCCTGTAATAGGTTTCCTGCACGGCCAGTTGAAAGTAGGCTGGATTTGCCTTGACCTGAGCCAGCAGCGATTCCATCTTATATTGCGACATGTCCGCCTGACTGTTATTCGTGTCCAGCTGCACCTGGCGAAAGTGTGTTTGGATGTTGCGACCCGGAAAGGGGCAGGTGAACTCCACATATTGCTTCAGCTTCAGCTCACCCTTCAGCTGGACGCGTCCGTTTTGCAGACGTGCCGCCTGCGGGAGCTGTAGCTGATGCGCCAGCACAGCGGGCGGATTGAGGACGCACTTGTGTCGCAGCTGCGCCTCGAAGAACAGCAACAAATCAAAGTTCATCAGGCGTGCGGGCAGCTGCTGCAGCTCCAGCTGAAAGTGCAGCCGATCCGTGACCGTATCGTAATCCAAATCCTGTGTCCAATATTTGCTCGCCTCGCAGCGGCTCGAATAGTTCTGCAGGCGCGCATTCAAGTTGCCAAAACTGCTGCAGGCCAAAAAGGACTCTTCTAGCGTTGCATTTTCCAGCTTCGTCTCCATGTTGGCCACGAATATGTATTGATATTTGAACTGTACGACGGGCTGTTCATATAACACACGGGACTCGGATATGCCGGAGTAGGGGCTCAGTAGGGAAACCAATAAAACGGGCAGCATTACGGACAAGGCTATGAAAACGAGCACCAGCAGCGATGCCAGCGAGCAAAGCGAGTTCTTGTACACAATCGACGTATTTGTCGTGTGCAGAGGTATGAATTTCATATTTATTATTTAATTTTCTCACTTGATTTACGGCGTGTCGTTCGGAAATTTGCACTTGTCAAGTTCTGTTTTGATTAATTCAAATGGTTGCCGGGCAACCTGGCAGACAAGTGGCGACATCTATTGCTCAGTGGTGTTAATTATTTCATAACTGTTAGCTTGTGTCAGGGCCAGAATTCTTTCGTTAAGTGTGCATTAGTTTCGTTAAGTGTTTTAAACAGTTTTAAAAAACCTTATTTTGAACCATACACTTCAAGTTGTTTAAACAAATGAGGTATGCACTTTATGTTCCTAATTTTTTGTTCCCAGTTGATTTATGGCTTGTCATTACGAATTTGAACTTGTCAGGTTCTGTTTTGAATAATTGAAATGGTTGTCGGGCAACCTGGCAGGTTGGCGAGTGGCGACATCTGTTGCTCAATAGTGTTTATAAAATCAGAGCTGTCAGCTTGTGTCAGTGGAGCAGCTTTCGTTAGGTGTGCATTAGTGTCGTTAAGTGAGGAGCTTCAGAATCATTTAAAAAATATACGTTATTTCCTGCCGCGCACTTTTCAAGTTGTTTAAACAAATTTTGTATTAAAGCCATGTCGAAAAGTTGACCGCTTTTTGTGTGGCTGCAATCTGAAGGCCTGGCTGCCACTTGCCGCCAACTGCATGCATGCTGGCAATTTGATCGCTGCGCTTTCAACACTCTTTAAAGTAAGCGCATTAAATTTAAAGCTGCAACTTCCGATTTTTATGCGTTTCGCATTAAAACGGTTCAAAAAAAACCAAAAAAAAAAGGCTGCAGTTCAAAACCAGTTGCCGCTCTTAATTATGCGCAAATGTTGGTCAAGTTATGCGTTCGAAATTTTTGATTATTTTTTTTCGCCTTTTGCAGAGTTCACTTTTCACTTTTTGATGTGGGCCGGGGCTGCAACTGGGGCGTCTCGTTTGGGTATCCTATAATTATGTGCAATCAATACTTTTTTTTTCTGTATCGGCTTATGCTTAACTTGTATACGGCCGGAACGGATGTGCCACACCGAGGATCAATTGGCAACGACCCGGGTCAGCTAAATTATTGGCCAGCATTGCGTTGGCCAGTTTTGCTAATAAAGCGATTGCCAGCGTTTTATTTAATGCGATTCTTGAGGCGGATGCGTCTTCTCTGCGCGCTTTTAGCTGCTATTGATTTCAAACGGGGAGTGAACTCTTTTTCCGTATGGTGGCAACTCTGCAAGACATGTCCATAAACAGATTATCTCCATATTTATAACTTTTTGTCCTGATTGACTGACTGACTGACTGACTGACTGACTGACTGATTGACTGATTGGTGATTAACATAGAGCCCAAATCGTAAGAGCTAAAGGAACTATCAAAAGACTTAACTACTTTACCTTTTCCGTTACTGTGACAAGGCTCAAAAGGCTATTCTGATATGTTTTACTAGTTTTTTTCCTCAAACATGTCTCTTTTGTCATTCAATTGTCAAGTTCTTGTGTAACTTTTCTTGATTTCTTTGCTGTTTACTTTGATAACTTAGTTTTTTGGCCGCGTGTCACTTGAGCACAAATAGATATAGATACATATATGTTTCTGATATGTGTCTTTTGTTGCAAATGATGGACTCGTGGCTGATGTCAAAACTGTGAAAAAGCAGTTAAGAAATATGATGAATAAATAAATATATAAACCAAACAGTTTGACAGTTACATTTGCGAGCTGTTTGTTGTTTGACAGTTGGACAGGGTTGCCAGGTGTGTGTGTGCATGAAATATTATTTGATTGATTCAATGTAATAACCGCAAAACACACACACAAGCACACAGATTGAGAGCTTAACTTATAGCAATCGAGAAAGTAGGGATATCTTCGGCACGCCGAAGTTTGTATACTCTTTCAGACATTTGCCTTTTACAGATATGTGGGCGTAGTGTAGCTTGAAGATGCTGAGGTTGATGACAATAACTTGGAAAACAGAATATTTTGCCATATAAGAACCCACTATTCAACCTATCTTTCCTATAGTAGCTATATGATATAGAGTTCCGATGTTGATAAGATTTGGCGTATACAGGAGGATTATAATCGAATATATAAGTCTCGAGTTTGGTCAGGCTATCTTAATAAAGGAAAAGGTTTCCATATTAGAACCTACTTTTGGACCAAACTTTCCTATGGCAGCTATATCACATGGGACTCCGATCCGTCCAGTTCCGACAAATGTAATGCCTGCGACCGATAGATGGAGCCAGCTTTAAAACTGAGAGACTTCTTCGCATAGACAGATTGACGGACATGACTTTATATACTCGACTTTGGATGCTGATCTGGAATATATATACTTTATGGAGTCGGAGATGCCTCCTTCTATGCGTTACACATTGCACGACTAAATTCGAATACCCTCTACAAGGGCATAAAAAAGAGGAAGAGGGAGTAAAAGAAAAGTGGGCGTTGGGCAAGGAAAATCAATAACTTTGTACAAATGCTTTCCGCACGAGTTTTTATCTGTGGCGCGCTTTTTGAAACAACAAAAATAAAGAGGAAGAATAGTATAGACAAGATGGCGAAAACAAACACACACACACACACACACACACAGACAGGCAGGCCGGCCGTCACACCTTGACGCACATTTGGAATGCGAAGCACGCGGCCAGGACAACGCCAGCTCTGTGCCCATATATCCTTTTTCAGCCAAAAAATTTCAGCTTTCACTTGAAGCGCGTACGTGACGCCGTTTGCCGCAAAGGAGCTGTTGAAGTGGCAAATTTGGCGCGGGAACAGGTGTCGCCCCCTCGCCCTCTCTCTCTGTGTGTGGCAAAAAGTAGCAGTTTATTAGGCGCACCAAATTAACATAGGACTACTAATGTCCTTTCCGCCCAAAACGCATTCCGTGGACGCATTTCATTAGAGTGCGGCGGGGTTTTCCTCCTTTTTTTTTTTCTAAAATTAGAACGCCTGCGCGAATTTATTTGATTTTTCTTTTTCTTACCCCCTTTGACTGGATGCTGGAAATGAAGGGGAAATATTGTGCGTCCATTGTGGCGGCTCTGTTTTTTTTTTCCACATTTACTTAGCAGCTGGTTTCCCCGAGGAAATCAAAGAAAAAACGTTGCTTTAATATTTATATAAAGTTCTCAGGCTTGGCTTATATAGAGCATATATATATGTATATGTATATTCCCCTTACAATACTCAAGCGCCAAAGTGTTACACACTCACAATCATACAAATGAGAGGCGTGGCAGGGGGCGGCTGAAGAGCTTGCACTACGATATATATAGTGTATATATGTATGTATATACATTTGACAATCAGGCCGCAAGCATATGTTACCCGATAATTTGCCGAAAGTTTTAATGAAAGACATGGGACTCATTTCTCTGGCTGTCTCCACTGCGGCCATTGCTCCATCTCTCTCTCTCCATCTCTCTCTCTCTCTCTCTCTCACTCTCTCTCACACGCTTTGTGTGTGTGTGTGTCTCAGCTTTTGTCGCCATTTTGTGTGTGTGTGTTTGTTTGTGTGCGGCGTGTTGAAGCAAATTTTGATGAGCTTCAGCAAAAGTTACGGCTGCTGTCTGTGTGTCTGTGTGTGTGAGCTCGTGTGTGTGTGTGTGAAGGGTTGCCTTTATATAATTTTCATTTTTCATTTTATAAATGACAATTGCCAGCCCTGCTGCTGTGTGTGTGTGTGTGTGTGTGTGCTGCAGGCAACTGTAATCACACCATATCTGTTGAAAGTTTATTATAATGTCCTTGCCAACGTTGAAATTCGCATGCCATATTCTATATAAACGCAAAAAGGGGCTTCTAGCCATATAATGCCATATACTTGGTGCTTGGCCAAGATGTGTTGATGCCAAGCTTAATGGCTATTTAGGAGCTAAGCTCCGCAAGTACCGCAAGTAACATGGATTTTCTCCACTATAAAACTGGTTAAAACTGAACCGATTTTTATTCCCTTGCTTAATTCTGCATATTCAATTTATTCATTTTGTCAACTTAATCTTTGTAGAGATTGGCACGATGAAAGTTATAATTAATAATAATAATAATATATGTTTGCATAGTTTCAGGCATTATAGAGAGTATATTGCTATATAGAAAGGTATCTGAAAATAAGTATTAAGGGAATAGATATCGATGGGAGATACGTGCCATCAGCAAAGGTAGCCGAAAAGTTACGAAAAAGCGGACTTAGATATTGCTATATATCGATTCTTGGCTTATCGATTCAATATTTATCGATTTTTTTGTAAGCCTGGCCTATCGATAATTTGTATTCGGCAGCCCAAAAATCATGTCAAGAATGTAATTTTTACTTTCGAACTTCCCTTAAACAATTCTTCTCAATCTTTCAATTTCCAACTTTCTTAACTCAGGGTAGACTCATATGATGTTTATGCGGAATACTATATAATACTATATCCTCTATAGCTACTTGGCTTCTTTATCTAATGAAGATATATATTACCAACTCTTGTATACTATACAAATTTCTTATATTTAGTTCCATGATAAAAATATAGGTTTACCCTGTTGCGATTGCATTTTAACTAGCTAAGTTTCGGAAATATCTTAACTGTCGCATCCATAAATAATAAGACATTCCAAAATACTTTCAACATTTTCAATGCATATCAAATGGAAAGCCCGAAAATAAAAAGAAAATACTTACCAATGACAACTGGCAGTCAGATGCGCTATGAAAAATCTGCGCAGTTGGCAGACAACTTCCAAAAAAAAAAGTAGGAAATGAAAGCGAAAAACAACTGTAGAGAAACAATTGTCCTGTAGAGCGCAGAGCTCGACTTAGAGATATCCTGTAAACAGCTCAAAAGCTGCCTTAAGCTCAAGGCTATAACTGATCTTGCTTTCAGATGAATAACTTTTAACTATGGGGACCTAGGGGGTTAGGTTTCCAAAGAGTTGGGTGTACAAGGCTCCTAGAAACTTAATCGATACTTATCGATTGTGAGGATAAAGGAAGGAAGGATCTAAGTGATTTCAAGACTCTAGAGGGAGTTATCCAAATAAATAGAAGCATATGCGTCAAGCTTTGGTGCTTTAAGCTGCTAAAAATGCTCAAAAAATATGAACGGAAAATCGATACTTATCGATTGCGAGCAAACAATGCAAGAGAAGGACCTAAGTGCCAAATTCAAAGTCTCTAGAAGGAGGTATCCAAATATACAGGAAAATACATTTCATTTCTGTGAATATATCTAAAAACCTGTAATCGGAACATCGATAATTATCGATTTCGTGGAAACAAAGAAGTATGTTTCAAATCGAAATACTCCAGATTAGAAAGTATCTGAGTTCGACGTGACAGTCAAGCAGAAGGGTATGACAAGATCGACTCGGCATATATTCTGCCTGTTACAAATATGTACACAAAACCGATATGCCCACCATTTGCAATTGGTGCAGGGTATAACAAGTACGCGAAGTGCACAAAGCGCCAACGCGTCCCGCTGGGCACACGGCACAGACGACAACTGTCCGTGTTCGGGAGATGGGCTGGAGGGGGAGCTGGAGGGGGGCTGGGTCCAGCATCGGACACCCTGTCATGCAAATACAAATATGTACAAGTGTAGTTTCCAATTTTTTTTTACTGCTCTGCTGTTTTTTTTTTTTATGCTGTTTGGGTAATAAGCGCAAAACTTTGACAGTTTGTTATCCGCATTTGTTAGACATTTGTTTGGTTTCTGTTTTCAGCTTTTTTCCACTGTCCGTCCGTCCGTCTGTCCGTCTGTCTGTCTGTCTGTCTGTTTGTTTGTTGTTTTTCGCGTCTCCCTCAGCGCACACCTGTTCAGGTTGAAGTGTGACAGATCCGCAACCCGCATGGGGGAGGGGGGAGGGGCCCTGCAGCCAAAATGATAAGTGGAGACAACTGAAATGGCCGCACACGTTGCTCTGGTCAGCCGGAATTAGAACGGAAAACCTTCCTTCCTTTTTTTTTTTTGTGTTTTAATGTTTTTAAACGGACTTTAAACATGTGCATGTAATTTGCGGTTTGTTGTGCGGGGCTAACCTTTTTTTTTTTTTGAATTCCGTTTAGTTTTTTGTGTAATACTTTTCTCACCTTTTGTAACAGACTGCGGCTCCTCAGTTGCAGTTGTTCCTTTGCGGGGCGTTTACTGCAACCAAATGTTTCAGTTTCAATTTTTTTTTGGTAGTTCAACTGCAATTAAAGTTTTTAAGCATTCACTGAAGGATATTCATTTAGGATGCGAGTACAGGATATATTGCATGCCTGCGGTTTTCAGGCGGCTGCCAATTGCGTGAAAATTATTCGGGGATAAAAAAATTAAATATTGGGCGTTGCGGCCACAATTAGTGGCATTTATCTAAAGGCAGGGAAGCGGGCAGGCGGAGGAGGAGGAGGCGGCGCATCAATTAATGGAAAATATATATATTTCTAATTATTATTTTATTCATATTTTAATAACAATGTTAGGATCCATAAACGAAGCGCCATTGAGTTCCAACAAAGAAGTTGTATACTAACCAAGCTTTTGTATATTTTATTATTAGTTATGCCAAAGACAATATAAACATTTCAATACTCTATAAACATCAAATGTTTAAATAAGAGTATCTCAAAATTGTGCAAGGCATATCGAACAGAAGTTGACATTTGTAGGTTTCGGAAATCTGCCTCGGAATCTGCAAATTTCAGAAATTACAACTGTCTGGAAGCTTTTTTTTGACTTAAGAAGACTTGAAACTTAAATTTTGAGAACTTTTTGATTGAATATCGAATTTTTACTTTCATATATTTTAACACAATGACATTTATTTGATTTGATTTTCTTTTTTTAGATAAATTTTATGTTTTTAGATTGAATTTGAGCTCTTTAATTTTAAACTATCTTTTGAGCACATTTTTGCATTCCTGTCTTTAGAATTTTCGAAAATTCTCTGAAATTTCTTAAAATGTTTAAAAATCATTACTTCTCAGAAATTAAAATATGACGCAAATGAGGATAAATGTTGAATGAGATGCTTTCTAACCCTCGTCAGCCTGGAATTCCTTGCCTTGATATATAGATCTATCAAAAGTCGCAAAGCACAAGAATCGATACAAAGTCAAGGCACTTCAGAGCCGAGTAGAGGGTATCTCCTTTGCCAGCAAGACCCAAATCGAAGACATGTTTTAATTTTAATACTCGAAACCCCGCTTGGCGACAAACAATGCCGCTGCAAAATCGTTAAATCTAATCAATGAATTTATAATAACTGCCATAAAAGCGCCAAGTGTGGAAAACATTAAGAGCATTCCGAAAATCGGAGAAAAAAATATTGAGAAATCATAAAAAAATCATGCAGCAATTTGCTCGGCACACAACAATTTTCTGTTAAATAAAGAAAAGATAAGAGAAAAAATGTGCGCCTCGCTGATCGAAAGATACTTAAAACAGTTGGCGTTCAGCCGAGAATAAAACTAGGAAATTTGTTTAATACACTGGCTCGAGGCGACGGCCCGATTAGAGCCGGAAAATGTGTGAAGAAAAGTATCAAATAACTTAAATACTTCAAGTATCGAACGTAAAACGAAAACTCCGCCATAAACTCCGCCACAATTTCGATATTTCCATGTTGTTTAGTTTATGAGTCGTTTTTTTTCTCTCTCTCTTCACATATTTTTTAAGTGGCATTCTTTGTATGGCCGGCTGGCCACACAAATGAGCTGTTAAAATAAAAAAGACGGCATGTGTCCTTAGGCAGCACGAAATTAAAACGGCATTGTTGTGGCGCCCCCATCCCGCCTCACCCCCTTTCTCTCTCTCTCTCTCTCTCTCTGCAAGAATTTCGGCCAAGTCAAGAGTTGGCAACTCCCGCTGTGCGAACGTAGCGCCGCCAAACTACAGGATATGTTCGAGTATGGCAATCTGTGAGCATCACACAGCCACATTCCAAAAGCTGACTGTGTGCAACGACTATGGAATACCCTTGCGGGAAGAACTGCCTGCCGCTTAGCTCTAAAAAGAAACTATCGTAATGCTTAAATGATAATGATATAAATGATAATTGAATATTAGTATGATTCATTATACATAAGTATTAATTAGAAGGCATTTCTGCTGATTCATTTATGCTGGTTCCGTTAGCCAATGAAATGAGCTTTGGAATCGTACCGGGTTTTCTCAACGTAATTCCACATCTTAGAAATGTAAAACAAACTAGATCCGAACATTTCATTACAGTTTAAAGACAAGTTAGTAAGCTGGTTCATTTGCACAGGTTCCGATAGCACATTAACTGTTAATTTTAACTGTTACTTGTTATTCTCGACATAACCTCTAAAAAAAGTTCAGTCCTTTGGAACTGGTTCCACAATGAACCATACCAATACGCACAACCTAACCTCAAAGGCAAGCAACTACTTTAGATGAAAGCTAAACTAACTCACAAATTCATAATCTCACCAACTGCCTCACAAAATCATAATACCCTATCCATTGTGTGGGCAACTGAAATAATAATTATTGTTCAATGTGCGCCTCATTAGCATTTATGGGCGCCGAAATATTTATGATTTTGTGCGCTGTCCAAAAAATGTCTTCAATTTCATTTGAAATGCGGAACTGCCAGAGGAGTCAACCAGCAGAGACTCTCAACTGCCAAGCTCCGACTCCAACTCCAGCTACAGCTCCAGCTTGTCTGGCCAATTAGCTAGAGCATATGCGTCATGTGCTCCAACTGCAATTGCTGCCTCCCCTCCCCTCCCTCCTGCCACACTCCCTACTCCTACACAGTTACAAGAGAGCTGCCAGGTAATTTCACGCTAATTGCCGGCTCAGGCCTTGACTGGGGGTGGGAGGGGTTGTTGCCGCTTCTGCCGAGTTTTGGGGCCGCTATGAATGATGGTCGCTACGTGTCGTGGCTGATCAATATGCGTAATTGGTGTAATCAGCCATGCCCTGATTAAATGTGGGCTGAAGCGCGTGTGCACAGGTATGCGCCATAGGCAGGGGCAAGAGGGGTTGCTTGCCTCTGTTTATAACGGTGTTATGTCGTTAATGTGCAATTGGCATGTTGGCAACACGACGCCATTATAAACACACACACTCGCACACACACACAGAAGCAGCTGCCTCAAATGGAGTCTGTTAAATTGTTAATGAGGCAATTTCTTAAACCAATCGCCAAGAATTGTAAGCAGCTTAAGACAGACAGCAAGAAGTTGTTTAGCTTTTAAGTTTATAAAAAATATATATATAATTGAATATCGGAATAAATTTTAAATGTTTGCGTCACGGAATGGTGGAATAAAACATTCTAACATTCTTCCAAATGAACAAAAACTTCATGAAAAAGACATGCATACATTCAAAAATACAGACATTCATACATACTTGCATACGTACATACATACATACATACATCCATACATTCAAACATACATACATACATACATACATTCATACATTCATACATTCATACATTCATACATTCATACATTCATACATACATATATACATACATACATACGTACATAAATGCCTACATATGTACATACATACATATACATACACTCACATACATATAGATATACATCCATACATACATACCCATACATAGCTACTTACATAAGTACTTACATACTTACATACATACACACACATACAAAAACAACACAAATTTCTGATATAGCAGCAAGGCTTACTTGCATTCATGAGAATCGCAGAGGTGGGCATTTAAATATTTACGTTAAATGCGTTTGTTGTTAATTTGCGGCGCAGTTGGTGGCAGGTAAACTAACTTAACCTAAATTACTTAAATACATACATAAGTACGTACATGCATACACTCATATACATAAACTAACAAACACACATAAGTACATACTTCATTAACCCATACATACACAAAATCACGCACATATAAAAAAAGGATGTTCTTGGATATCCACATATACTCTGATGGTTAATTTTGTGAAGAGATTCTAAAAAAATGTAAACCAATCAGGAGAATAGAACTAATTTTGAAACTCAAAAACTGAATATTTATTTTTCGTGTACTTTCTCGCTAATAAACGTAGAGTTTTCCCATGAATTGTGGCTATATGCGTAAATGAAGAACCTGCTGGAGAAGAACACCCCCAACAGATCTACAAAATATTCCCACCCACACTCTGTGGAAAACAACGCAATTGATATCTCGTTGGATATATCAATTTACCACACTTACACACACGACATTAATTTTATGTCTATATGTGATTAATACGTGTACATGAACGCTGCCAACCCCCGAATGCAACCCCCTCGGCGTGCCACACTCCACGTATGTGTGCCCTATGTCCTGGTCCCGGCGGAACCAGACGACAAATTTCAATGATTGCCGTAACAAGTGCCAATTTTATGGCCACAATATCATCTAAAGCTAATCAACCGCAAGAAGCCCATCCCTCGACTTGATTTCTATATTTGTTTTTCACTTTCCTTTTTTTTGCCCTCATATTTTCTCATCGTTATGGGAAAAAGGTTCACACAAAAAAAAAAAAAAACTTTTGCCAAATTTTCAGAAAACAAATTAATTCGCACTCAAGTTCAGCTTGAAAGCCCAAGCCAATCCCGAAAACCGAAAAGTTGAAAAACTTCAACCCCGTAGCTCATCAATTAAAATGTACACGGGCTGAAAGTTTCTTTTTTTTTTTTTTTGTTTTTCCTACCCTGGTCTTGTCAGAAAATTAAGCATAATTACATTTTAATCATCTTTATTGCTCTTTCACAAGTTTACTGTTATGTACAAGTCGGTTTTGCATTATATACTGGCCACAACAATTAGGGGTTGGCCATGCGGTTGGGCTTTTTATGGAGGAGGGAACAACAACAACAACGGGAACAGGAACAACAACATTCCGCAGACATATTTTGGGCAAAACGGTAGCAACCACAAAATTTCATAAAGTTTTTTGGTCTTGTTTTTTTTGGGTTTTTTCCCCTGCCCCCCAATGCGCTTCATCAATTGCTAATGAGTGGAGCGTTTTGAGGTTCGAGTCCGGGGTCTGAAGAGGCTAAAAAGCGACTGAAACCAGCTGTTGTCATTTACTTACTTCAACTGGGGACTACTCGATTGTCTGTTGAACTCCGTTGAACTGTTTGCGCCACTTGAGTCACATTTTATTTCATTTGTAATTGATATCAATTTTCAAAGCTAAAATGTGTTACAAACGAGCAAGTGAATAATGGAAGTTGATTTAATAAATTAATGAACTTTAACACGTTGTGTGGTTGAAAGTTTGCAGAGTTTTTGAGTTTTCTTTTAACTGGGCTTTCAGTAGATTGAGCTCAACTTTGTTTCGATTGAACCAGTTTTTGAGCTTAAAAAGATGACTGAGCGACAATGAGAGTCAAATTAGTTCGTTCCGTAGTGGACTACTAGCTGATATTCGTAAGAAATCCTATTGGATTTGCAAGTCCCAATAAGAATCATACTATCGGTTGCTCAAAGTCTTCTTCTTTTCGATTATTGCTAGTCGATTAACATCGGAAACCAGATCGATTGCAGGGAGTCTCTAAACCGAACTGACAATTATTCAGTTTCTTATACCCTGTCTTTTGCCGTAGCTGAGAGCTTATAGAAGGGACTTTTCCACTCTTTTGAGATAAAAACGCCATTTCTTGGGAACTAGCTTTTTGAAGAATTACTGAGCCATCTGGTAATCTAATCTAACATAACATGACCTAACCTAACTTTTCCCCAATAATATCGATATATCGATCATAAATTGAGTGCTTAAGCCTGCGCTTAAGTTTTACTTATTCCTAACTATTTATCTATCGCAAGCCCGACTATATTTCACAACTACAACTAGGTTTTTTATATGGCTAATTCATTAAGATTAGATTTTCTTATGCTAAACTAAAAAGCTGCATGCGCCATAAAATAAAACGATAGATCGTAAATTGTTGAGCAAAAGCAAATCGAATAGAACAAATTCGAGAGACGAGCTTCGTCTTGCAACAACTACTCATCCTTATCTGTGGGTGAAGGAGGAGGAGGGCGGAGAGGAGAGGTGGAGGCGGGGTACTCAATGCAATTGCAAAAATTGAAATCAATTAAAATGACAACAAAAGTGGCCATAAATACCGTTGGGCAGTGCCGCTGCTTTTTATGGCCATGCAGCAGCCTTTTGGGTCACTCTGGCAAATCTAATGAAGATTTACTTTAGGCCATAACACATGCCCAGTGTCCGCGTCGGCGTCCGCGTCGGCGTCGGCGTCGACGTCGGTGGCTCTTGGCCATTTATTTGGAATTTTACATTTTACAATCGGCCAGTGAGTGGGCCGGGTTGGGATAGCCCGGATGCGTGCACAACAACAGGGCAATTATAAGCGTTGTACACAGCGTCAAGCAGCATCATGCCACGCCCCCACACACACACACACACACATTCAGGACAACTTCGCCCGCACCCGTCGTCAGCCATTTCTAACGGTGGCAATAGCTTTGGCGACAGTGCCTGCACGGGGGCTGGGGGCGTGGCAGCATATGGCAGCCATTGGCATTGCAACACATAAAGTTCGATTTGTTGTTGCTGCTGCTGCTGCTGCTGCGACTGGATTTATGTGCGCTATATGCGGTTATAAATTCCGAATACATGAATGGCTTGCCCAGATCTATGCGCCAAATTGCAGCAGCATCAACAGCAGCAGCAGCAGCAGCAAAGTTTTCCTTTTCGGTTTCGGTCGCATTGGCATTTTCCTCGTTTGCTCTTCTAATATTTTTCAATTAGTACAACAACAAGCACTGCGACTGGGAACGCATGTGAATGTGATTCTTCTAAATTGCTTCACTGCGCAATTATTTCAATTTTGGATGAGCAGGAACTATCGTTATATTCCCAACCCACAAAGCCCACAGACCGACCCCAACTACTTGGCTCGTATTTGCCGTTATTTGAGTTTCTTGGCTCATAAATCAGTTTGTTGCCTTTTTAATCCGTTTTAATTGCTGTTCGTTGGTCAGACTATGAATGTCGCAGTAGCAAGGACTAACGCAAGGACCCCCCCCCCACAAGCAGCCCCCCTACCCACAGATCATGGTTAGTGGCCCTTGTTGCCGTTACTGTTGTTACAGTTACAGCTGTGTTATTCTTGTTGTTGTTGCTGTTGTTGTTGTCGAAGCGATTAAGAGCACGGCGTCCATTATACGCATTCAACGTACACACATATCGTAGCTGGCAGTGCCTTCCGTAAGCCTTAACGGCCATTATAAACGTTGTATGCAGTCTGAAATCGAAATAAATGTTTCCAGTTTAAGGCTTCTTGCAAAACCAAACTGCGGCTTTGAAACGCATAAAACACTGTTTTATTTAGATTCAAATGTTCTTACAATTAATCGCATTTTAATTAATATATATCGCTTTTCATTTTCAGCTCTAGCAGTTGACAAGCTAGAATCTTATCGATAAGTATCGATAGCTTCAGTGGCTAATTGGACGTTCGACGGGTCGCCGGCTTAATAAGTGCTTGTGTTTGTGTTTTTTTTCATACTTTTTTTTATGTTTTTAAAAGTGCGTTTACTCAGCTGCGCTGAGCTGCAAAGTGAAGTGTAGTGTTTATAGAATAAAGTGCATTAGTTATTGCAGCGCTGCAATATGTTAATATAAGTGAAAATTAAGTGTGAAGTTAAGTAGTGGCCGGCGGATGTGTTTCGTTCATGTTTTTGGCGGTCTTGTGCGCTAGAACGAGAGCGGCTGCTGCCGCGGGCGCCATGCGAAGGCGTTAATATGCCATAAAATAATGTCTAATAAGTGAATACAAATAAATAAATAATAATTCTACGCTGTTCGCTGTTTGCCAATTTGTTTGCGCAAAAAAAACAGTTATGCTGCAAAGTGAAATGAAAATAATGCGTAATCTCTGTTTCATCTCTTACACACATACACGCACGCGCTCTCCGAACACACGCACATACAGACGGATGATCTGTTTTTGGAGGCAGCTGTTGTTGTTGGTATGTCACACAAAATCTTTAATCCGTTTTCTTACATTGCCGTTAATTCTGTTTCTACTCGCACGCAAGGTTGCCATATGTTTTTCCATTAATGTAAGAAATTTGGTACTTTTATTAGCTAAATGGTACATTGCATATATTTGCTATAAGTGTATAAAGTTAATGGTTGTTGTTTTATTTTATTACAAATTACATATGATCACAAATACTTTGGTGTTGCTATGCATAAAAACATGACGCTTATTGCTTTTTAATATTTTGATGGTAGTTTAATACTTTTGCCAAATTCCTTTTTTTTGCAAGTGGCAACTCGCACACGCACTCGCACTCGCTTTCGCACTCCCATTTTTATGCGCCGTTTATTTGCAGTTGTTTTTTGTTTTTGTTTTTCTCTCCTCTTCTTTGTTAGAGGCCGAGCGACGACATGTTGAAATTCGCGCGCCAATTTAACACTTGTCATTTGGTTCCCGTTTTGTGCGTTTGCCTTTGCTTCTTTCTTTGCTTTTTGTGTTGTTGTTTTTTTTGTTGCCTGGAAGACGACGTCGACGCTCAGACATATCATTTTCATTATAAATATAGCCACAGATCCCCCCCGAGGCTCTTGCGCTGGGCATAAGCCACGAATTTATGACATTTTGATTTGCGTGAAATTTGCTTTTGGCACGCATGCGTCGCCTCTCCTTTACAGCTCTTGCTGGGCATTGCCCATTGTGTCACGTGCTGCTGCTCCGACTGCTGCTCTGACTGCTGCCCCGACTGCTGCCCCGCTGCTGCTGCTGCTGCGGCTGCTGCTGCTGTCGTCGTTATCCTTTTCGTTCTGTGTCACATTAAATGCGCTTAAAGCGCTAAACAAACGCGTTCAAGACAGACTCTGGCTAAGCCAACTGGGCGCGGTGCGGTTGCGGAGCTGTGTGTGTACAGTGAAAGTTCGACTCGTGGACAGCTGCTAATATGCCCAACCAATATTTTAACGAATGTTAGGGATCTAGTTTCCGTACCGACAACATTTTTGTGCTTAGGTTTTGACTGATTAGAACAAAAAGCTGCATAGCATAAATATAAGGGATCAAAGATCTTCCGTGAAGACAACATGTTTATGTTTAATTTTTTATTCGTACTTATTCGTACTTGAACGCAAGGATCTCAGAGCCTATAAGAGCTATAAGAGACTTGAAATTTGCAACGTAACTTGCCCCGTTTCCAAGTAATCGATAATAATCGAAATCGAAATCGTGTTTTGTGAGCAAATCTCGAAGGCTTTAAGGGCTAAACCAACCAAATTTGACTTGTAACTTCTTGAATAGTACATATATTCAGATCAAGTATCTATAGTTTAATAGCTGTAGCATTTGGCGTTGATAGAAGAGGTGATATCCGGGTATTCCCTGGTCGTGAGCTCCCGACTAGAGTCCTCTACTTGTTTTTGATGTTTTCCAGTGTTATTCTCAGCATAACAAACAAACTGGGCACCATAGTTGACCACTCAAGTGAGCTTTTACTGTACCTGACAGAGCACTGTAACTGGCACTTGGAGGCCCACCTATGCGTGTGCTATGCACATTTAGCGTCATCGTTGGCGGTGCCCCCGCCAGGTGATGCCCCCGCCTGGTGGTGTTGCCCCTGCCTGTTGCTGTTGGTGGCTGCGTTTGCCAATTAATGCGAAATATGCGCGCATGCGCTCAACAGTCCAACTCCAAGCTGTGGTAGTCCATGTCCAGGACCCAGGGCAGACAAAGCGTCGCAGACACACACACACACACACAGACAATCGCCAGGCATTTGGACTGAGGTGCAACACAATTTTTGACATTTTTATGAGCATGCAGCGCATATATCAAGTTGGGCGACGGCAACTTTAGTTTTTTGTTTTCTGTTTCATTTTTGTTGTTTTTTTATATATGTATATATATTTTTGAAATGGAATTCCGCACATAAAGTGCGACGGCGCCCACGTAGGCCAAACCCGTTGATGCCCGGAGGCGCCTGTTTCGCGCCTGCGCATCGCATTCGCAATGGCAAAAGGCAAAACGGCGATGGCAAAAGGCGACGGCGATGGCGATGGCGTCGTCTGCCTGCCAAGGGGACATATATCGTGCGAATATTATTTATACACGTTCCATATAAGCGCAGCACATATGAAACGCAAATATTTATCACGCGCTTTTTTTTTCGGAATACCCTGTGCGGCCTAAAAGGGTGTGGGAAGGGTATGGGGGGAAATTCTGATAGGGATAAGCATTTGCAATGTCGTCAATATAGATTTTCGATAAGATATCGCTCTTCATATGTCGATATCAAATCGATTAGCGATTAAGCGAATATGTACATTGAATTGTTACTCTATCTAGAATAACACGATATATATCGATGCATAATCATTTATCGTCCGCAGTCCATATCGATATGCTATCGATTTGTCGTTGAGTTACCTTATTTTTCTGTCTAGAATAGCTCGATATATATCGATTAATAATTTATTGCGCGCAGTCTATATATCGAAATGTTATCGATTTATCGTTGAGTTACCTGCTTGATGCTACTTTAAGATATTCAAATCATCTCTCGTTACGTTCTGCGAGTGTTTACTGTATGTATATAATTGAAATTCGTATTGGCGTGGTATTCTCTAGTCGTGTACGCTTTTGCATTTTTCTACGACTGCGCCACAGTAACTGACTTATTGACCAAGTGGCCAAAACATGACCTGGTAGATGGCACCGCACAACCAACTACCACACACACACACGCATACACACACACACATGCAGAGAGTTAACCAGGCAGCACAAATTGAACTGTAGGTGGTGACCGCTGCTGGGCTCTTGTCATCTCCCGTTGTTATTTGGCTCATAAATTTGTACAGCAATGATTTTTACGTTGTTTTCGTGTTTGTTTGTTTGTTGTGCTTTATTTTCTTTTTTCTTCTCAGTGCTGTGCGGTTTGATTTGTTTGAACACCCAGCAAAATATTTCCCGCACTGAATTATTGTAGCTGCTGCAGCGATTTATGGCCGTGAATTGGGTCTGGGTCTGGGCCTGGGTCTGCTGGTGGTCGGTCACAGGGCACATCGAATGCTCCTCATTTGAGCAGAAGCTAACCAGAAAAAAAAAGGGGGGAAAAACACGTCGAAATCGATTGGTTGTTGGCAATTTATTTGCTGGTCATGTCAAAATATGTGTGATATGTAAAATAATGAGTTTGTTGTGGTCGCATTTATGCATTTATTTATTATAACATTTTATTATTACGTTTTTTCTTCTTCTTTTCTGTGATTGGTGGCACAAAATTTGATTGAAACTCCCTTTTTGAAGAGCTGAAAGGGCTTTAAAATGGTGTAGAATACAAAATAAATTTTATAGAAAAATTTAAAAATGATATAAAAACGGAAAAATGACAAATTGAGGAAAATAATATGATAAAATATCTCTTGGATTTGAACCAGCGACCTTCCGCTCAGACACAGGCATATGTATATATATATGCTATGCATTTTTTTGTAAACAATTACAAATTAACTAACTAGATTAAAATTTGTTTTGGATTTGAACCGGCGACTTTTTGCTCAGATACCTTAGACCTTAGACTTAGATCCACAATCAAGCTTCTGCTTTCCATGTCTTAAATTGTTATAAATAATATATATACTTTTCACTCCTTTATTGAGCATAATAACACATTAACTAAACAACTTAAAATTATTTTTGGATTTGAACCAGCGACCTTCCGCTTGGATACCTTAACCACACAGGCTAATTACATTCCGTTTGTAAAGCACACTTAAATAGAGATCGAACTATCAAAAACCTCATCTTATTTATTTTAATGATGAAATTTTCTTTCTTTTTATTATAAAAGAATGCATAATATGCATTAAATTAGGGCTACATTTCTTCATATGTGTAAACAAAAATTATTAGATAAAATACGTCAACAGAATTTAAGGCTTTCTTTCCTTTGGCCAATTGACCAAAGATGCCCAACAGTTTGTCAGTTCCTTAGGCTCTCTCTCGCCAGCCCAGTTGATAGATTTCCTCATGCCTGGACCTAATCTGGCTTAGCTATCAATTGCTCCGGCCAGCTGGGTTATCCTTGCCATATTCGCCCTGGTAAAGTTTTGTGTACATAGAGCTCAGGTTTGATCCATCAGAAAGCTTGAGCTAACTATCTCCTAAGATTTTGGCTATGTGTTGATCACAAACGCAGTCAGAAGCTCTTCTTTATATACATATATCTATTTTTTGTATTTGCATATAAACTTTTCGCCTAATACCAGGAACCACTTAGCTGCAGCACGGCAAAAGTGTGATTTTTTATAAATTTCCAAAAATTCTGAAACATTCAATTAAATATTTTGTTTATAGCGTGGCGACGACTAGCGTCAGTTTGTGCGGATTATTAGTGCAATGCACGCAGAGATTTTCAAATTTCTTTTTGGGTGTTTTTTCGTTTATAAATTAGCAGAAAGGTGCCTACATGTCTGCCATAAAAACAAAAGCCATCAGCATTGACCCAGTGGCCGGCGTCGACGTCGTCGTCGTCGTCGTCCCGGCTCCAGACATATTGAAAATTAAGGCGAGCGCACGTTTAGCCTGCGGCCTGAAGTGGAGAGTGGAGCCTGTCGGAGTCATAACTTCAGCCAAAAACACTTTACAGATCATTGATCATCATCAGATGTAGACGCAGAGCGGCGAGAGAGCGAACGAGAGATACTGATAGAGAGAGAGAGAGAGAGAGAGAGAGAGGGAGAGTGAGGGCGAGTGGGCTGCAGAAATTGTGATTATGATTCATAAGCGTCGACGAGCTGCCTTTTGATTTTATTTTTATTTTCATGTTTTTTTTTGGTTTTTTAGGGTTCGTAAATTACCGGAATTACTCGAATGTTGTTCGTTGTTTTTTCCCTTTTTTTTGGGCCGTGTTTTTTTGGCTTTAAGCAAGCGAGCCAACACCTTAGAATTGGCTGGCGTGCCTTTTTCGGTGTTCTTTTCATATATTCCCTTTTTTTTAGATAAATGAATTTGCGCTACTTCAGGCAACGTCGACAGCTACCAGCTCGAGAGAGATACGATGCCGCAGATACAAATACAGATACCGATACCCGAGCTGGAGCTGGAGCTGGGGCTTGACTGTAGACTGTTCGTCAACGGCAGCTCGTCAGTCGCTTTGATTGAAGCAGTCGGTATTTTGATGTTGAGTCTTGGCTCGCATGCATTGGGCAGCGAATTGGGGCGCAATTATACCGAAAAACCATCCATAATTATAGAGCGGCAAGTTATTTCGAAGTTAACACTTTCGTATCCACATGGCTTTGGGAACATGCTGCAGGCAAATTTTATTGATGCATCACAATTTAATGTTGGTGCAGTTGGCACAGGTTTTTCTTTTTGGGCATCGCATCGACTGATCATCATTTCATAAGGGTCTTTGGTCATTTGCTTGTATTGTAATTTTTTAATAAAATTTTGTTTTATTTCTCTCAGCTTTTTATCGCTGATGTTCATGCTGTTGATTGGTATCTCGTGTGTTTGTCACGGCACGCAACGCTATCTTTTCCTTAACTTTTATTAAATTTAGGTTATGTTCTGCGTCTTGAGCTGGTTTGCTATTTATATCCTTGCCTGAGGGCATAACAACTTTGTATGGGTGTTATTTTCATAAGATGTTGCTTTATTGTTTGCGAGAAAGTTTTAAAAGATTTGATTTGTGAAACTTGACTAGACAAATAACGATAACAGCCTTGTTATCGTTATTGATAAATTCTTAATCGTCATCTACATAGGGTATGCGAAGGGCCATATATAAATGATGCAAAATGAGCTGGGACTCTGTCTACCCAGTTTCTGTACTTTCTTGTTATTGCTGTTATCGTTATCGATAAGTTCTAAAGAATTGTCTGGATATTCAGATATTCAGGGCTCTATGAAAAGTATTATTGTCGAACTATTTAAAATCGAATATTGAAAGAGTATCGAAAGACCTATCGACCTTTCAAGGAACAACAATCGATCTTTCAGTATAGCTAGTTACTCGATAAAAGCGACTCAATATTCACTTCCTTCGCTCATTAGGTCTCTTAGCCTACTACATAGCCACATGTCTAAGCCAATTTAAGTTGCTTATTAAAATTAAAATTCTGGGCAAAAGCAGCGCGAAGTTGTTGCCGGATGGAAACCCGTTCTCATCCTAAACAAGAGATCGTTTTATCTGGACAAACGCTTTTAACACAATATCACATTACGATCACATCCGTAACACATTCACGGCGACCTTTAATCAAATCAGCTAGTTAACTTTCATTTCAATAAATTTTATGATTATTAATATTATATGTTTATATTCAGCTTGATTATCGCTTTGTTCGAAATACGAAATTCGAAAGAAAAAAAAACAGGCAACACACGCTTCCCCAGTTCCATACATATTTTAATCTGAGCTTGGCTCAAACTCAACACAATAACGGAATATATATCAAGAGTCATTAGAATTGTCAACGCATAAATTAATTGCTCATAAAATATCTAAGTTATGCCAGCTGTGTATACGAGTTTATATCTGATTTTTTTTTTCTATCTCTCTTATTTTATTCAAATTATTAATTTGTGTGAATGGAATTTATTGCAAAATCATAGATGACAGATCCGTCGATTTATGCATATAACGCGCAATGCATTTAATTACGCTGACTTTTTATTGATCTATTAATTTAAATGCATAATATAGGTTATATTCACGGGCAGTTTGACTATTTGTTAATAACAATAGGCGTTATGGCTTTGGTATTCAGTTTTTTATGCTTCTCAATATGCAAACTGTTTGCCAATTTGGAATCACATAACTTTGGACTATATTATAAAGTAATAAAATATATATTGAATATATAAAGTCGCTTCAGATAGATTTAAATTGAATTGCGTGAATAGAAAGTCATAAAAGCTCGAAACTCGTTAAAATTTCAATTTGTCTGAAATGATTCCAAAGCATAATACAGAACGGGAATGAAAGAGAGTTCTTCAGAAAGATCTTCAAAAGATGAAAATATGAATACCAAATGGAACTCGATTTTAATATTCTTTTTAACTAAAACTCAAAATAAATTTTACCTCTTCAGCAAGTAGAGCTGTTACAATCAATTGTTTTACAAAAACAACAATCGATACTCATCGATTGCCCTTAAAAACATTGAAAATACTGTCGATTTTCGAGTGCTTTCATTAAACTGAACTTAAACTTTCATATACAACGTTTTAGTTCTGAAAGTCCTTTCAATATTGCCTTTTATTTTAATAGAGCTTACATATTATTAAAAAATAAGCTGAATGCCCCTGTTCATACAAGAAGTGTATACTTCTTTCCCGGAACCAGAACCTTTTGTGGTCGCCCTACTTAAACAGCCTCCATTTTAACTATCGATAATTCTAACTATCGATAACACTTTATTGTGACGTGTCTGTTTTTTTGTTCATCAAGCTGCTGACCTCAATTTCCCTTTTATAATTATCTTTTCCAAAAACACACATAATCGAAATTACACAGTTAATCAAGAAGAACCAATCGATAAATTGGCGAATCTTTGCCTTCAACACATTATTAAGAATGCCCAATAAACGATTTATGGATATACACAAAAACAAAACTCGAAATAATTCGTGGAAATTCTTACAGGCGACGCGTAACGAATCAGATTAATGACGAAGAAAATATGGAATACAATTTGTAAACCAACTTGACACGATCAATATCCCATTTTATACACGGCCACAAATTGATAAATAACTTCACTAAAATCCAGAAATTTATGGTATTTTGATAAAGAAGTCCACGCCAAGTCGAGGCGCCAAGAGTTTTGATGTGTGTCTGGAGAGTGCTTCCATCTGTTGCAACTGGAATTTCAACGCAATTTTCACAAAATTACATTTCAATTATTTGCGCTATTTTATTGTAGAGTCCCAAGGAGACAGCGATCACATCACACCTACTTTCTGGTCATGATAATTGCCCATAATTCAACAGCTTTATACATATGCTGTAGATTTGAGCTTGAAGAGTTTCGTACCGACTTTCAAGTCATCAACAAGCCGAGCTGTCGGCTCATGCAACACGTGCAACATGCCAACTTCTGTGCTTGCAACTTGGAGTCGGCCTCAGTCTTTCTCGCTGTCTTTGAGCTATCACAACGCATGCCATTCTCGAGGCGTACAAATTAGTTTCATGCTTAATGATTGCGTAAATGGTTGCTGGAATTCGTATTGCCATTACCCATGCATTTGCTGGCCTTCTCTAGCCAGAGCCGGAACAGTCCGAGCCAAAGATCTGCAAAGGCAATAACTTGGCGAATTAGCTTGTTGTTATTAGCATGTAAAGTGCCTGAAAACTGTATTTAAGCTATAATCAAGAACGGGAAAATAGTATAAGTCTGTAATAACCTACAGCTGACGATAAATAGCTGACGCATTTATCGATTAATGTTATCGATAAGCTGTTTTATCGGGTTACATTGCTTTAAACAATATTTTTAAATTCGCAAATTTATTGTTTTTTATGAAAAAAAAGAGCTTACGTAAAATACAGTTGATTTCCTAAAAAAATCAATTTTTCCTGTTCGGTAATACCCCTAATCAGCTTTATAAAATAATTCTTCCTCTGGATATGGGCTGAAGTACATGTGTTGCAAATTTCAATGATTAAAACTCAACAAATTCGCAATATGCTAACCATATTTTATCTAAAATTCCAATTTTTAATGTTATCGATTAAGTTACGATTTTTATCGATAACATTAAATAAATTTAAATTAAGTTTTAATCATTTCGCGGCAGCAAAGAATCATGAACTTTATTTAGTACGCTTTAATTAGCCCAGAAGCTCTTGTAAATTGCACATATTTCACATATTCCACATTCTGGTTATGCCAGGCTTCACTCTGACGCAGAATTTATGCACGCAACGCGTAATTTCAATAAATAAACCCCTTCACTTTGTCGAACCCGGCGAAAATTAAGAGCACAGAAAATAATTACGCACTATTGCAGTCATTTCAAAAAATGGAAAAAAATGAAAAAAAAATTAAAAAAAGGAAGCCAAATCGATACAGCAAAAGGCAGCAGGTAACATGAACCTGTCGGCAATATACAGAGGAGGACCAAAAAGATTTCGAATAACCAAAAAAAAAAAAAAAGAAGGAGTTGCGCCACAATCAACGCCCCACGGGCCAATGGGCCGAGTTGCTCCAAAATGCCAGAACGGCGACGGCGACGGCGGCCCCAACAGAAGTTATGATGAGGCTTCGCTGGCGGCGTTGAGCAGAGAGCAGCAAGAAGAGGAGAGAGGAGGGGAGAAGGAGGTTGGGGTTTCTTGGCCGGCCCGACGATTTGGCAATTGGTGCGGGCCCCGTTTTTTGAGGCCCTTAGCTCTGGAAATTGGTAGGAGTTGATGCGTTGATGCAATTACACCATAATATTCACACTTTGCGAGGTGAGAAAATTGCGGGCTATTAAAAGATCATAATAACGCGCAATGCCGCATGAGGCAGCAGCAGCAGCAGCAGCAGCAGTTGCAGCTGTAGATGAAGATGAAGATGAAGATGCTGCAAATTGCGGCCATGCAACAGGAGCAGCAGCAGCAGCAGCAGCAGCAGCAAAAGCTTTGCCGCCGACATTTATGACAGGCTATGAAATCATTTTTTTTTTGTTCTTTCTTCTGGCAACCTTCTCTTTTTGGTTCTTCCATATAAATACGTATTATTTTTGCGAATCTCTTCAATTCTCTTGGCTGTGCGGCGACAAAGTTGCACACATGTCAAAACTTGGAGGCGCTTCGCTTGATTTAGAACTGTGCCAAGTGGCGTTCGCAGAAAATTGATTTTAAAAACCGTTTTGAAAACTATAAAAAAATGTAAATATAAATAAGCGAAATGAGTTCCATTCTTTGCGCCGTTTAATACAAAGTTGTTCAAATTTTCAAGAAATCTGTCATTTGGTTCATTTTGTCTTGGACTTAGCAGAAACTTGCCGAATAGTTGAATCTTTAGATGGGAATAAACATTTTGAGCATATATCAAATGTCTTACAGTGAGTCGAAAATGTTAACTGCCAGCAATTCGATTTGTTTGAGCGAAGAGAATTGGGATTTTTATTGCGCCTGGACTTTAAAAGTGCTCGCATTGAACAAGAACCAGGAAAGAAAACACATGAATTAATATAAATTTGAAAATGAAGGACTTCATGTAGTTTAAAGACACACGGAAAAATACTTTCTCTTATAACCTCCAAATTTGTTTCTGTTTAATCTTTTGTCTAGTCTTGGACCTAATGGGGATTGATCCTTAATCTTCATGAAGTTTAAGAAACACCCGTAAATATACTTTATATTTCAACCTCAAAATTTGTTTCTGTTTAATCTTCGATCAAGTTTTGGTCTTTACGGGGACCTGATCCTTAATCTTTAGTTTTAGGAATCTTATCTTTTCTTTTCTTAATCTTTAGTTTAAGTTTAAGGAACACCCATTAAAATACTTTCTTCTTTAACCTCCCAATTTGTTTCTGTTTAATTTTCTGTCAAATCTGGTGCTTCACGGGAACTTGATCCTTCGTCAAGTTTAAGGATCGACCCCCACGTAAAAGTACTCTCTCTTGATTCTTCTTTTAAGCTTTAGTTTAGCATGAGTTATTCTTGCTCTTTTAAGTTGACAAGGTCATCGGCATCTAAGCTCTTAACGTCTATATCAAAGCAATTATAATTTTAGCTGCTGCGCAAGTTGCTCTAATTTGCTTACAAGTTGCTCGAATCTTGCTGTTGTTGTTGTTGTTGTTGAAGCATCATCTGCATGCGGCATTCAACACGCATTTGGTTCACACCCAGGCAACATTTTACTTTACACATCGCACACAAATTGTCGCTCGTTGTTGTTGTTCATGTTGCTGTTCCTGTTGTTGTTGTTGTTGTTAGCATTTTAAAAGGAGTCGAGAACCAAACTCCTAGCAGCAGCCGCCGCGGCAGCCACTCGTCTGCTCCACTGGCTGTTGATACCAATTTGATGGCATAATTTCAACATGCCCCGCGGCCATATAAATTTGTATGTTGCCGTTGTCGTTGCCATCGTGTTGCCAGCCTCTGTCCTGTCTCAGCCGAAGAAGTGGCAAATTTAATGCCAAAACAACAACGGCGGCATCCTGGCCGGGATTTCAATTTTATGCCCAAAAGGTACGTCAACATGTCTGCCGCCCCGTCAGTTCGCCTGTCTCGCTGTCTGTCCCCCCTCTCGCTCTCGCTCACTCTCATAATTGTCGGCTGCAGCTTCTGGGCTGCAGCTTCCAGTTGTTGCAGACACTTTTGTTACGCTTTTGTTGGTTAATTATGTTTATGCCTAGGCCACGCTCGATGGCCCCCTCGAGCTGTTCAATATTGCAATATGCAAATGCGAATTTCAGCTAACTGAAAAATATGTACAAGAAAAAATCCAAATTTATACTTTTCATAAATTTAATTTACTTTTCCATATATATATATATATATGTATATACTTTTTGCTAGTTGCACTTCTAAGCGGCGCCGCCTATGCACAGCCATGGGGCATGCCACACAGCACACACAGTAGCTGACACAATTGTCATTTTGGCGCTGCCTCGGTGAAAATATTCCGCCAAAGATTTATGCGTCGGTCTCCTCCAGATTGCCGCTGTTTCTGCCCGGGCAACATCTGGCCTTTGCCTGGCCTCGCCTCGCCTCGCCTCAGTTGGCTTTTGGTGCTCTTGCAAATCTTTTGGCTACTGGTTTTCTTTAAATACCCTCTACACATAAGTCATGTAGTGGGGTATGACAAGCTTTGAAGCCAAATATTTGCTTGACATTCTAATCAGCTCAAATTTGTTTTAAAATGTTAATAATTGTCACACTATTCGCTCAAATTGATTAAAATATATTTCCCAACTAATTTGTTATAGTAGAGACTCCATATTTGGAGATACCATGAGCTAGAGACCGCAAAGTTGGCATGAAGCTGCTCATAGATCAAATTTAGTCCAATGATATTTCATATATATAATGATTTCGCCAGATAAACATCGATAAATATCGATTGGCAAATTCGTAATTTGATCTGAAGCGTAAATGTTTGAAATTAGATGAGCTGTAGTTGGAAATTTTATAAATATGCGAGCTGCACTTGCTAAGTTTATTGATATACATCTTTTGTGCTTCTCTGAAATCGATAAATATCGATCAGTAGCCCCTTTAAGAGCTCTTCAAATGGCATTTCGTAGTCGAGTACTCTTGACTTTCCTTCGGATTCGGCGTCTTTTGCAATGCAAGCACCGCAAGGGCTTTAATTTTAATACCAGTTGCAACTGGCCGCCGACACGACTCGCGGCTTTCGACTCGAGGACGCTCCACTCTTGACTGTCGACTCTTGACTGGCCAATGCTTTGCTTAGTTATGTTGTCTATTATTGCCTGTCAATATAAATGTCAAAAATCTGGCTCTTAATAGTCCATAAGACTTTGTCTTTTGCTGCCGGCATGGCTTATTTTTCTTTATTTTAGTGCAGAAAATTTAATTAAAAAATCGTTGTTTTTTTGTGGAAAACGTGAATTTGGCTATGAATGGCAGTTAAATTCTATTATGCGCTGTTTATGGTTGCATGCACCGCGGGCGATTTAGCTGCAGCATCAAATAAGCAACTAATATATACGTTTCTCCATAAGCTCTGTATGTATGTATGTGTGTTCATATATATATATATATATAAGCATACATATGCCATCAACACCCACCCACCCTACCGCCCACTGCCCACACATCAACGCACAATCGGATCGTAAAAACAACGCTCCAAAGTTGTTGGTAATTTGTAAAAGAGCGCGTCGAAAAGTTTTGCAGCGCAGAAAAAAAATTATGCGAGCCGGGCAAAAATAAAAGCAGAAAAAGATGTTGTGTTATGTTGTGCCGCCATTTTGTTTGGCTCAACGGGATAGCCACACTACACACACACACACACACACACACACACACACACACACACACACACACACACACACACACACACACACAAAAAAATAATACATAAGAGTAGGGTGACTCTTCAAGTTTTATGGAGAATTTAAAATGGGTTTGAATTTTGGGATGAGTTTTGGAAAAAAAAACTACCTAATGCAAAAGAAAATTAAATATGGAATAATATTTTTGTTAAGTTAGGGTCAAATTAAAACTCATTTAAAAATATCTAATGGTTAATGATACTTTAGTTTAAGCTGATGTAAGAGACATAAAAAGAAAATAAATGAAACACAAACACATTCATACTATCCATAGTTGGACCTAAGTTCAAAATTTCGAGATTCTAGCTCTTATAGATTCTGAGATCGAACCAATGCAATGTTAATACATATGGACGGACGGAGAGACAAACAAACAAACTGACAGACGGACAGACAGACGGACATGGCTAAAAGATACTTATAACCTAGAAAGAAATGAGAAGTTAAAAACTTAGTCAAAATACTATCTCAATACTCAATAGACAATATTGTTAGAAAAGATGCAATGTTTTACTTAATAGTTGTTAACTGTCGAGTTAAATAAAAGAAATAAATAATTTCTACATTTTTGCCCAGCTTGAGACACCCTAACCCATGCCTCGTATATACATATGTAGTACATATTATATCGCTTACGCGTTTCGGGTGTGGAAAGGGTTTTGATAAACTTTTTACACATTATATGGCAACAGCAAGCAGTCCCCCCCTCCTCGCACTTAACCCCCTTCGCTCAGACCCTAAACAAGCCATTTGGAAATCCTCTATGAAATCGCCTCAGCCGCGTAGTGGGTGCAAAAAAGTTAAAAGCAGACTTAATGGCGCCACTTGCGCTTAAAATTTATTTTATGATGCGCATGCTAAGCCACAGTTGAATTTTAAAATACACCCAGAGAGAGAGATAGAGAGTGTGTGTGTGTGAGAGCGAGAGAGAGATAGAGAGATAGAAGGATTTGCTACGCATCGTCGTCCTGCTGGCTTATCCTTAAGGGAACGCGTCGTTTGCGCCCCAAGAGAAAAAACTCTTTTCGAAAAAGTTTCGCGCGACTTTCTATACCCTGAGCCCATTAAAAATGCTTAAAAAGGGTATACAGTTTTTGTGCAAATGCATGTAACAGGCAGGAGGAAAGATCTGCGGCACCATAAGCTATAAATATATATTTTTGATTAAGAGAAAGAGCTGGTTCGATCTAGCTGTGTGATTGCGCTTATTTCGGAAACTACAAAAGCTAGAGAAACATTTAAATATATATATATTTATTCTCTATACAATACAAAGAACTAGTTTTATATGTTTTTCGATTTTTCCTTCCATATCCATTATATCGATATATATCGATTTTGAGACCCGATTTTTTTAGTACCACTCGAGAATTATAAAAGCTAGATACACGCAAATTTGAATGTAGGTTTTCGTATACTTACTTACTTACTTCTTAAGAAAGTATCCCTAGTCCGTCAAAGAATTACGTAAAACCTTAGTAGAAACAAAGCTAGAATATATGTTAGAAAAGTTGTGCTCCAAGGTCAGGATATTTGCGAGTCAGGAACTCCCGACTTGAGCACTTTAACTTGTATATTTTTTAACCAGGCGTCGGTCGTTGGTCCTCGAGGGAGCAAAAGAGAGAGAGAGAGAGAGAGAGAGGGAGAGAGTGAGGGAGAGGGATAGCAAGCGTGTGAGAGAGGGAAAGTATAGGGAAGAGTTACTGAGACGGGGTGAGTTTTTTCGTGGAGGGTTTTCGGGTGCGGAAAATGGCATGTTAGCATGTGCCTTGGCTGTCAAGAACGCTGCGGGGCTTAACGAAAGGATTTATGTATCAACGCTTTAAAATTTGGCGCAGATAACGCGCGTTTAATTGGCTCTGGGAGCGTGTGCACGGCCCACAACTTGGCTTCGACTTGACTTTGTTTTTCCATTTTGCGTACGGGCTTGGGTTTGGGTTCCACATTTTTTTCTCTCTCTTTTCTGCGCACTCAATTTGAAAATGTTTGGGTGTCTTTTTATGCTGGCAAGTGGCTCAAATCGTTTTAAAAGTGTGTACGCTGCTTATCTGCATTTTGATACCCTGTAGCACAACAAGAGACTGAAGAGGGAGTTTTGAAAATGGGTTTGGAAGGCTTAAAGTAGACACGGGACCACAAATTTTTTTAGGACATTTAGCCAAGGTGGGACCTTCTTTTTTATGGAAAACGTTTAGAAAATTATTAATTTATTAATTTTTGAATTAATTTAGAATTAAAGAATATTTTCGATGCGATGTAAAGCTCTGAAGCAATATTTTTATCCTTGCTTACTTTTTATGCTAACTCTTATTTTTGGAAAAAGTCAACTGATTTCCATTGGGAATAGCCTTTTATTTATGCTATGCTATTCTACTAAACATTTCAGTTTTAAATAAGTTTGTTGTTTAGCCCAATTTAAATATAAGCGCTTAGTCAACCAAAGCTTCAAGTTGCCAACTCTTAGAATAAGTTATTAAACTAAATTCCGATTGTTGTCATACAATATGCGGTATTATGGCCTTAAGCTTCCTAGCCTTTGTCTAATTCGTTGGTTTCTTCCGCTAACTGACGAAGCCAGCACAAAAAATAAAATCACACCAATTCGCATTGTTGTGTTCGGGCAGAAGAAGAAAAGCTCCCATCGGCCGCACAGCTGGGCAGAGCTGGCCAATAACAAGTGAAAGGCCTTATGACCTTGATGCCCGATTTAACACATAATACAGAGCAGGCGATATATACATATATAAGTATATATATATTTTGTACGGAAAGGTTCTTCAGCACATAAAAATTAGTCTTTCCACATAATCAAGTCATAATATTGTGATAACTATTGTTCAACTGGATCGTTCACATGTCAAAAAGTTGACTTTTTTAAGCAGCTTATCAAATTTTGAAACTCTTCAAGTTGTAAGCCGCTTACGCGCCAATTGACCAATATATATTTATATATATTTTTTTTTTCGCCCAAAACAATATAAAGTGTTAATTTGTTTGAAAGTCGAACAAAAAAATTGGTATTCAAATAAAAAGGCAAAATCGTGGCAACGTTAACATAATATTTTCAAACATGAAAATACACTTTAAGCGGCGATAAATTACAATAAATTAGAATTTAATTAAACTAAAAGCGGGCTAAAAAAAATAGAAATGGCTTTTGATTTGAATTTTGACTTGGATCAAACTGAAATTCTTTGGCATTTCATAAGCGGCACATAAAAATGTCAAAATATTATGCCGCACGGCCAACAAAAGAAAAGTGCTGTCACGCTGTCAACTCTCGTTTGGCCATTGTCAATGTGATTGTCAAATGCATTTGACCAAGAGTTAACCCGAGGTGCGCGCCTCTAACGCCTCGCTAAACAACATGGGCTTAGGCCCGTAAACCTAATGAACGGATTAAGTCGACTCTACGTCTGTGAAAGACGTAGACTCCCCAAGCACGTGTGTGTGTGCGTGTGTGTGTGAGTGTGTGACTTCCCTGATCTTAAGATCTTCTATATACATATGTCGTGTGTGTGGCAAGGCGATAAACTTTGATATTTTAATGATATGTTCAACAAAACGTTCGCGCTGCACCATAAAAATAAACATTTTCTTAGCATGTGTGTCGATTGTAACTGTTTTTTTTTTTTTTTTTTTTCGTAAATGGTAAATCGGCTTTTGGCTTTATTGCCATAGAGACCCCGCCCCCAACTCGCGCATTGATATTGTTTGGCATTTGGTATGACATTAAACTCACTTTACAGGTGTCCGTTCAATTTATGAGCTGTAAAAAACTCAATTTTTTTCTAGCTCTTCATACACATAATTCTTGCAACATCTTTGACTTGGAGGCTTTTTGATATTTAGGAGTGCTTAAAAGATGGCAGATAAAAGGGTTAGAGGTCGTCAAATACAATAAAATTTTGCAAATTAATGTGAGCTAGTCATATAATCTAATTAATAGTTTTGCTTTGATACGTTTCTGTAGATAGTATGTAGAATAAAATTTGTGATGATATTAATGTTTTGTGCCATTTTTCTTTTTTTGAGATTGCCCTTTTTCTTAAAACTCCGTTTTAAGCCTCTTTCGTAAACGTTCAAACTTGCTTGTATTATCTTCTTGTTCTTTTCAAATTTCTTTATCGCTACGTGTCTTTTCTGCTCTTCGGCCTTTTATTTGCTCTCCCGCTCTCTTTCCCTGTGTCTCTCACTCTCTCGCACTTCCTGCAAAAGTTATTCTACTTATATCATTCGATTTTTCAAGTCTGCTTGAAGCATCCTTCGTAAACGTTAAAACTTGCTTGTATTATCTTCTTTTTCTTTTATATATCTTTATCTTTACTTGTCATTTCCCCATCTCACCCTTGCTTTCGCCTCTCGCTCTTTCTCTCCCTTTCTGCTCTTTCTCTCCCGTTTAGCCGTTCTTCTTAAACTTTGCACTAGTTTTCCCTTAAAGCAAATGGGAATGTGAAGAAAAAGTTCTTATTAAAATATCTTTTCAGCCTGCCTACAAAATGATATGCCCAATTAATTGCTCATATTTAATTCTAAAATATTTAAATTATTCATGTTGATTTCTATTTTCACATTTCACATTTCGTTTACCTGCTTTATTTGATGGGGACCCCAAAACATAAACTTGAAGTGGCGGCTATTGCTCATCATCAACTTATCCAACCTTCTGTCAAGGCAACGCCCCACATCAAGCAGAACTTTTTATTTCTCTTGAAATCTATTTTCAAGCGCGTGTAACACGAATACGAATCGTTTTCTTTATTTTCTGTTTTTCTCAGGGCTGGGGGTTTTCTCAGCTTAGACTGTGTTTTTTATGGCAATATAAACGCGACGATTAAAACGTTAAAATTCAACATTTAAAATCATGTTCGGTTTAATTTCAAATCGAATTAATGCGCTAAGCCAGGCAACTCGAAACAAAACTGGCCAAGCGGCTAACCCACTGACTATCTATAACTATAAATGTATCTGTATCTGTATCTGTAAATGTATCTGTATCTGTGCATTCGTGTAGCTGGTATCTGGCAGCTATCCACAGCCATGTCAGACAATCAACTTAACCAAGTTAGTCAACCGGAGTTGGTCATTTCATTCAACGGCTAATAAAATGCTTGAGTTATCCACATGTTAGGCACCGGCTAATACTATCAGCTACTTGAGAGCCAAGAGCCGAGGAGGAGGAGGAGGAGGAGGAAGGAAGGAGGAGGGTTGGATAGTGCTGTGGCGTGGCACATCATTAAAATCAACGTTTACATACAGCAAACATCAATGCAGACAACAAATTCTTTTAACTGCAGATAAAAATCAGCAACTGAAACAAAAGTGAAACAAGACAAAAATCAGTTGACTGCGTAAAGTCGAAGCTTAAATACGCTTTCCAAGCAACTTTAGTTGCTAAGTGTAATATAATTTAGGGCTGTAGCTATAAATATATATATTTAGCTAAGATTTCATCCTGAGATTCGAACCTTGTCAGTTTCCTAAAGGCGAGAACTTAAGCAATACAAGTAATACAAGAAGAGCTGACTTGTATATCATACAGGATCCCAAATAGCTCCCTCTTACATTTCTTCTCAAATTTGTAATACTCTCTTTTCGAAGTGTATCAAAAATATTAGTACAATTTACGATTTACATTTGAAATAACGCGAACACGAACATGGCTTAGACGCGGGCTTGGGATAATGCAAGGCGCTTCAAGGCGGGGCAAGACGGGCTGAATCGGTGTGGGATAGATAGGGTGTTGGGGGGGCGCAACGAGATTGCCGACTTCCTGAGCAGCGGCTGCTGCTGCTGCTGGCAATGCTTTTGCTTTTTGTCTTCAGCAGCGCATTTAAGCTCAGCTCATTTACAATTCCAATTATGCACAACATTTTCTAATTACACGACCATCAACACCGTTGCCAGAGAGATGCCCCCCTCCCCTCCCCTCCCTTTCCCTCTGCTGCTGCACTGATAGATCGTATTATATATATATATCAACGTATACGTCGTCGCGTTGTTTTCATTTGACTACCCGGCGTTGTTCAAGCCAGGCCAAGACGATGATGGTCTTGATGTTGGCGTGGGCCGTTGCCGCCGCTGGTCAACATCGTGTTGATCCTCGGCTTTTTTTGTTGTTTTTTTCTGCTTTTCTTGCACGCCATAATTATCGTATGTTTTTAATGTGCAGCTAATTGTCTTGCAATCATTCGCATTCGCATGCGGCCAGTGTTCACTGTACAATGCGGCAAAGCGAGCATTTTAATTGCAGCCGCAATTTTTCATACATTTTTGCATTGTGTATAATTTTGTGTTTTTTTTTTTAGTTTTGTTTTAAATTTCAATTTCTTTGTTGTTACACATACGCCATGCTAGCATTCGTCTGTCTCCCTCTCTCTCTCTCTCTCTGCTCTCTCTTTGGCTTTTTTCAACAGCTGCTAAATTAGTTCAACACTTCAGTTGACGGCATGTTCCATTGGCATGACATTCAACTGACAGTTGGTAATCTCTGGCATGTTGGCAATTTCTGACAGACCAACTGACAGACAGAGAGCCAAACCGACAGACAGACGGACAAACGGACGAGCGGGCGGGCAGCGAGACGCTCGGGTGACAGCCAGTAGCTGGCAGGGCGAGTGAATTACACTGACAAAAAATATTGATATCTTATGTATGATATATTTATATGAGTTGCCCAAAGAGCGTTCGTGGATGTGCTATGAACCAGCAACTGGTTCAACCATTCGTGGGGATTCCTTATTGAAACAGTTTCGGCTTTGAACTTTTCCGTTTCTTCTTTAAAAGCCTTGATTTGAAGTTTAAATTAGTTTGTATTTGATTTTGAAAAATATCTATTGAAAGTAACAAGCTATTTCGCTCAGTGTACGCACATTGTCTTCTGTTGTGTCGAGTTTTGTTGCATGCGTTGCACTTACAAATAAAATTGTTGCATTTAAGAAGCAGTTACAACGCCTAGAAGAAGAGCGACGGCAACACTTTTATTATTGTTGTGGTTGTTGTTGTTGTTGTTTTTCCTTTTGAGAAGGGGCAGCAACACTTGCCGCATGGTCGAGGGCAGCTTGTAAATTTCGAACGTTGATGTTTTTATTATGATTAAACGCAATTGGGTGTGGCTAGCTGAATTAGCCATGCACAATTATTGCCAGGCTGAAACTCAAAATAAGTTGTCGAAGCTGAACTTGTTGTTGTTGATTCTCTTAACTTTGCGTGGGTGTTGCCAGTGTTGCGGAATGTCGCCTCGTTTAAGCTTTTTCGTCTTGGTAACAAACTATATTTTCCATGTGGCCAAGGCAGACGCAGCGACTCCGACTCGGACACGGACTTGGAGGCACATTGAAAACCACCTGCTGTGCCTGGACACAAGGCACTGTAATCAGTTTAAATGGCTGCAGCAGAGAGGGAATCGGGCAATCGCATCCACAGAACTTGGCTGGCATTTGGCTGTGTGGTGCCACAATGAACACGCCATAAAGCAAAAGTCAAACAAAAAATTAATAAAAAGCGGAGACGGACAAACACACGGATCGACAACGGGCAACTGGTCACCGGGACTTGCAGTTGGCCGTTTTTTTTCTTTCTTTTTTGCATGTCGAACGATCGATCAAAATATAAACGAGGGTATGGGATAAGCAAATGGCCAGGCTCGAAGCCCAAAAAAAAAGCACATTTGACTACCACATAGCTGGGGCCAAGTCTCGGAAGGGCTCTCACTTTGACTCGGCTGCTTGAGCCTTTGGCCCCGAAAAAAAACAGAGTTTATTTTATTTCCTTTTTGCTGGCATTAAAAGCGCATATAAAACTGTCAAATTGTTTTGTGTTGGCCAAAAATTATGAGGCATCATTAGTGTTGCGGCTTGTATGCAGTTTGTTAAGTGAAATTGAAAACAGGCTCGGGAGAGACCAGACCCAGACCTTCGACTCGCAGTTCTCTGGCTTTTGGTGGTTCCACATATTTTTCGGGATCTAACGCATGTGTTGACAGCTTATTAATGTTTGGCTATAAATCGCGGCTCAGTGCAAATGCAGGCAACAGGCTCAGGTCAAAATTAATTTAAGTCTGGCAACACTGTTGCATGCGCTGTTGCCAAATTTCGCTAGCAATGCAAAGCAGAGTGTTTTTATAAGTGTGGGTAAGCTTGTGTATTTTGTGGGTATGAAAGAAAAACATTATTTATGCTTTGTAGCCAGATTTCATTACAATTCAAAAATTATTTAGTTTTTCTTTTCGGTGTTGCCAATTTTCAGTACTATTGCCTATTTTCACTATGCACTTAATTTCGGCGAACAATCAATTAAAATGAATCGCAAAGTAATTGAAGAAATCGATTTGTTTTGTAGTAAGTCATATCTCCAAGTTTTGCTAATCTGTCTTCAAAGAAAGCGGCGTTGCCAATTTTCACTCTAAAGATTCTTGAACATGCGAACTCTCGGAAAAGATTAACTCAATGCATTGCGCTGGGTGGTCCCCAACAACTGGTTGATGATTAGAAGTATGGCAAATGCAATCAATGCACTGAGCTCTTGGAAAACTCATCATAAACACTGCATATGGTATGCTCCTAGGGAGGTTGGGGCAGGAGGTGAGGGGGAGGAGGCATGTGTGCTGTCAAAAGTGACAGCTATAATTGCGACTTCATAATGCTGCGTCATGTCTATGACAGTTTAATTGTGGCTAGGAAAGCGCGCAATTACATGTCGGCCGCTGCAAAAAATACAAAAATAAAAAAAAGAGGAAAAAAATATAGAAGCTGAAAATGTGGAAATATAATTGAAAGAAAATTTGCATTGGCAGGCAACTTGTTAGACGACGGCGGCTGCTGCTGCTGCTTTGCACCCAATTAAAATGTTTCACACGTTTGCATAATTAATACTCAAATAGCGCGCACTTGTCGGCGAAATGCCCAGACATGTTCAGTTTAGGGGCGGGGCAGGCAAAGGGCGTCACAGGGGAAGCGCCCATAGATATTGTGTCATGGGCAGGCACAAAATTTGCGACAAATATGAGATGTCATATGTATCGAAAGTCGAAGCTTAGATACACTTTAATTTGCTACCAAATCGGGTATATTATGAATTCTAGTATAAACTTAAATAAAATCTAGTTCTTGTTAAGTTAGATTACATTAAAAGTCAATTTCTAAAGTTGTACCTGAAATAACTAAGCTTGTAATGAAGTGTTTGGTTTGTTCTTTCAACTTTAAATGCTTTTAATATGCTTCTTAAAACTTTAAAATGTATGTAGTTGAAGGGATATAATGTATTTATAATATCTATCATAGCGAAAAGTCTACTCTGAATAAACAAAAAAGTAGTTCAAACGACAGAAATACTATTCTTTGCATAATATTATTAACTTAGGTATAGGTTGCAAACTAAATTGTAATATCTGATATCTTTATTCTTTAAAAGAATCGCTGTTAGACGTTCTTCAACAAGTCCCTTTGAGCCCTTTGCTACCCATCTGAAGGCCTTTTGCTCAAAAAGCTGGATGATCTTACCTAACAGTCCTCCTTTGACTCCATCGGGAGATGCGGCTAAACAGCTCAAAATGATGAAAACATGAACTCCTTTGCTGCCAATTTGAAGCCCCTTTGCTCAAAAAGCTCGATGATCTTACCTAACAGTCCTCCTTCGAATCCATTGGGATTAACCAGCATGAAAGTGCGAATGAAAATGAACTAGATGCAGATTGAGAATGACACTCACCTTATGGGTTCTTAAATGTCATCATCAATGACTAACTTGTAATACCCTATGCAAACAAAAAAGAGGGGAGTGTAAAACAAAGCCAATTCTTGTGGCGGCATTTCTCAGAAGTCGCTTCTGTTGTCGAAATTGTTAATTATGATTTTTGCCTTGAGTCGGTTGTTTGACTGCTTTCAAATGGGGGCTGGCTGCATTAAGAATATATATGTATGTATAGTATACGGAACGATATTTAAGCGCATGACAAATAAAAATGTTGCAAATATGCAAAATAAAAGGTTGCCACAGGCTCGTTGCACAAACTGACAGGGGGCAAAATGTTACTTGCAGACAAAACTGTCATCTGTCAATTTGACAGTTTAACTAGGTAATTAGTGTGTGCACAACACACACTCGCCTTCTGTGTGTGTGTGTGTCTCGCGCCTGTCAGTGAGCACTAAAAAAAAATAAAAAAACACTTGAGCCTGCCACAGATTCTCAATTTCATTTGCCACTGCGAAATGTCTCTCTTCCGCTTGTAATTCATCATTTGACATGGACGCGAGCGCGCACTGGCAGCACTCTTTTCGCTACGGATCTGGTAGCTCTGTCAGACCCCCTCACCCCTCCCCATCCCCTTTGAGTTGACTGATCCGCGGACGCGCGCATACTTCCTGCTATCCCAGTTCTTTCTTTGGCTTTGGCTACTGCAATTACAGCACTTTTAAGTGCTTCATTGCCAACTTCACTGCAGCGCAACGTCATCATCATGATCATCATAATCATCTGGGAATATCATCATCATCATTGTCGTTGCGTTTGTCATTCGAGTGGAACCAAACAGACGAGTTCGCAAATAAATCATCTTGTGCTAACCCCTACTCTTAAGTTTTCCTCAACCCCAATCTGCCCAACTTAGCTCTTTTCTCTCTCTTGTACTTCACACGCTTTTGTTTTCGTTTTGGCATTTTTCTTATGTTGCGGAAAATTATGTTGTACTTCTTGAGTGGGCAATTGAGTGGTTCTGGCTTCTGAAATGAATGCTCTGATCCTCAACTAATTGATTTATATATTAAAACTAACTGTGGTCCAAGTGAATGCTCGGAATGTCATTGATGTTGAACTAAGGATAAATATCTTAGATTTGGAAGTGCGATTCTAAGACTTACGACACTTTTCTTGATCAAAATTCATGTAAAAATGGTACCCTCAAATATCCCATTTATTAATAGATATACCAGGGCAAAATTTCCCACCTCCATAACTCGGCCAAATCTCATCCGATATTCATTTGCTCTCTCTTTTCTAACGCTCTCTCGAGCAGAAGACTTTTTGAATTCCTTCTTGTGACATATTCGCAAACGTTTTCTTAAGCAAGCCCATTTACCGATACCCAACACTTAAACTTGAAAAGTTATATAGTTGAGTTGTTTGGGGCTGACTGCACCTGCGAGGTTACAGCCCACTTCAATGATTTTTCCTTTTTTTTTTTTTGCAATCTTTAGCAGCTATTTTAGCTTTGCAAAGCGTGTAGAAGCCATTCATTTGGCGCACAAATGAATATGCAACGCATTTAGCAGCTAGTTAATTGGCCAACGGGCATATCAGGCTGATGGCCGGGATTAAGGAGACGCATCTTGGCTTTGGTTTCCATTTAATGAACTGTTTCTGCAGTTGTTGTTGCTGTTGCTGTTGCATGCAGCAGCAGCAGCAGACACATCATTATTAAAATCACCTGTAATCAAGTTCAAACGTCAAAAACTAGAAAACTAGAGCAACGCACACACACACACACTCGCACACACACACACACTCACTTGTAAGAGGCAGCGATCAAAACAACATCAAAACCGATTTAAAATCGATTAACCTGTTTCTCTGTGGCACTTCATAAGCCAAGTGGCCGCTGCTGCTGTTGCTGCTGCGGCAGCAGACGCCGAAAACTGTGTGCGGCAGCAACAACAACATGCAACAGGTTGATTTACGGCAAATTCTCACATGTCGGAGCAGCAGCAACAACAAGAAATCAACTTAAAGGCGGCTGCAGCTAAAGAAAAACAAAAAAAAAACATGTGAAGAACACAGAAAGGTTGCCGCTGCCGATGACGCCGACAGAACGTTCAACAGCGGACACGCCCACCACACAATAAAGGCAAAAGGCTAGCAACAACAACAACAACTGAAACCCAGCTCAGACTGAGGTGAGAAAATGTTTGATTAGAATTATATATATATATATATATTTCTTTTTGGCCTCAACCACGAGCTTTGCGTGTGTCTGTCGGATCAGATATTTGATTTTTCGTCTTAATTTTTTATTTTTTTAATTTTTACCGAGTTCTTTTGTGGCTGCCGCCGTCGCCGCCAACAACATTTGATCTAATGTGGGCAGCTGCCAAAGTAACTAGGGACAATCTATAAAACCTTATTAAAAATGAGTTAGAATGTTGCATTTGGCGTCTCGAGATCTTTGTTTCAAATCATTAAATTTGAAAATTACTATTGAATTTGAACCGGCGACCACACGCTTGCTAGTTCAACGCTAAGAGAACTAAGCCAGGCTATGACTTATTATCTTATCTTATCCCAATTTTGTTTTCCTTCCGATTAACAAATTAAAAAAAGTATATATATTTTAAAATTTACTGTTAAATTTGAACCGGCGACCAAACGCTCGTTAGTTCAACGCTTAGAAAACTAAGTCAAGCAGACTGTGAGTTCTTCTCCCACAATATTTGATACATTTAGCTTGATCTATAAAATTCGTTTATAGAAAAAGAATATTCCACAATATCCCAGTTTATTATTTACGAATAGCTGGCAAATAATTGAATTTGGGATTTAAATGTTACGCTTACCATTTGCACTAATTTGTTTTGGTATAAATAGGCAACTCCCCCAACGAGCCCGCCTCCCCCTTGCCTCTGCCCCTGCCCCTGCCCGTGCCTCGTGGCTCTCTTAGCTAAGCTCAATTTCACGGCCAATACTTCAAAATGAAATTTTAATTTATTAAGCGTAACAATTTTATAAATTGCGCTCATTGCATTGAACCCCGGCCAAAAAGGGGTTGTTAATCCGGCGTAACTGCTGCCTTGTTCATGTGGTTGTTGTTGCTGTTGTTGTTGTTGTTGTTGCTGTTGCTGTTGTTGTTGTTGTTGCTGCTGCTTGTGACGCAGTTTTGCCGAGTGCCAAGTTGTGATATTTCGCACATTTTACCCCTTTTCGATGAGGGTTAACCAAGGGGCGGCCTCGACTTTTTATCTCCGCCTGCCCTACGCAACTCTATTTGTTAGGGTTGACTTAATCAGAGCGCGCCTCTTGACTTTGTTTGTTGTTGTTGTAGTTGTTGTTGTAGTTGTTGTTTGGATTGTTGTTGTGGCAGCTTTCGGCTGCTTTGTTTCGGTGTTTCGGGCCAAGTTGACAGTTTATTTTCTTTGTTCGGGCCTGTTGTTATCTATGGTCTCATTAACGGGGTAAATCGCTATGCATGCCTCAATGATTTTTGACTTGGTTTTTCGCTTCTTCTTCTTCAAAATCACCCAAGTCTGAAATCAGTTTCAGTGGGACAAAGGCGAATAAAGAGCAAAAATAAAAAAACAAATCTTTAAATGGAAGTGCCTTCAAATTTATGCATCTTCCGCTGATTAAAGTCAAGAACTTTATTTTTGGTAGATTGTACAGTATTTTTTTGCCTACTTTTATTTCTCAGCATTATCTAACGTGCCTTGGCATATTTCATTTTTATCGACTTTCAACAAAAAACGTGACTTTCAAGCACTTGGCATTAGATTTGCATCCGCTGTACGAGTTTTTGTCCAAGTTGTTGATACAAGTCTTTGAACATGTGTTAAAACATTTAGCAATAGTGTTTCGGGGCAATTATTTATCGGCGAACATGTGCCACGAATGTGACTTTTTTAATAACATCATTTTTTGCATTCTAAAATGCAAGGAAGTCAAATATTTGTGTTCCGCTAGACATTAATTGACTTGTTAAGCATTCTGTTGTAACATTTTCGGAATTGAAATCTTTTTTTACTTCTCTACATTACATTTGTGTAATACATCCCTATTGACTGACTGACTGACTGACTGATTGACTGATTGGTGATTAAGGTATAGACCAAACCCTTAAAAGCTGGAAAACAGCAATTAATATAAAAGTTTATATCCTTTTATACCTAAACATGGCGGTATAATCAGAAGCAAACACATACAGAACCTGGGCCTTCATTTGTTGTGGGTCGAAACGTTTGCATTTGTACAACCTACATTCACAACGAAATGAGCAATGTTAAAAAACTTGAAAATGTAACTTCCTATATATAATTTCATGTTGAGCACAAATCTCTTGCCCGCTTATCAAAGCTTAAAAGTTCGCTTTAGATTACATTTGAAAAGCCTTGTGAAAATCGATGTTAAACCATTTGCAATTGATTTTAAAGAGGACTTGACGGATAAGGTCTTGCCTTGTAGCGAAGGTCTTCGTAAATTTGAGCATGGTAGGGGAAAGATCGTAGGTTTACGGAAAAAGTCATATATATTTCATAAGGCAACCCGTATAAACTTTTAAATGGAGCCTTGTCTACAATACAATTTTTTCTCGAGCAGAATTAGGCCTCCATGTAATGGAGGATAGTCGCACAGTAGTCTTGTCTTAATACAATCTTATCTCGAGGAGAGTAAGGCCTCGTACAGGAAATGTTGTCTGCTCGAAGGAAGTATTCTAATATTATGGAAACAGTGAATTCTTAAGCTACCTTTTTATCTATATATAAAAGTTTGACTATACTAAAAAGATAATTAATTACAACTCTTGTAAGATTTAAGCAAAGAAAGAAAAGTGAAATCAGCAACTCGGAAAGCTGCAAAAATAAGTAGTTGACTGCCCGAGCAAGCGGGCGTCTCTTGTCGCTTGTGTCTTGTGGCAGTGACACTGAGCCAGAGAGTCTGAACTTAATGACAACAATGTTGAAAGACAAACACATCGAAGGTGGTTTCAGGGAGCTCGACATTGTTTGCGGCAGACTCGTTGGCAACTTGGCAAGTGAAGCGTTATCAACATGCATGCAATTTACTCATCATCACAGATCGAAAGGTGATAGCCGACATGTTACTTTTTAATTGACGCGAAGATGAGTCAAAATGAATTATTGCTGCAACTAATATGGAGTCGCCGCTTGTGCGGCAATTAGCCAAGGCAGGAGCTGAGCAAATGAACCACCAAAGCGAGAGACACCACGGAACCAACACGGAGCACCACCGCAAGGCTTTGCACAAGTTTGCAAAAGTTGGCAATGAGTAAACTGCAATTTGGGCCGCATAGTTCAGGCCGGACGTTGAAAGACAATAATGCTTAATAATGAGCTGTAAAGTTTATTAATTGCCAGCGCGAATATGCCAGGCAGGCAGGCAGCAGGCATGGAAGGGGCATCTGCCATGCTCCTATCTCCTATTCAAGGTGCGGCTAATGAGCCATTTGCGTGTTGTCAATTTTTGCCGGAGTGTGTGTGTGTGCGTGTGTATTATTTGCAGAAGAGCCACACACTGGGAAAGACCCACACACACAAACACACACGTACACTCATTCACACACATTAAAACTAAATTATTGAAAAAGTTTTTTTTTGTTTCTCTTTTTGCAACTGCAACCAAATGACAATTGTGCCATGTGTCAAAGTTCGCCAAGCGTCGCTCGATTAGCGATGAACGCGTGGCGACACGACCAGGAAGTTTTTGAGAAAAAATTGCAACAATATATGTTAAATATATCAGTTAGCTCAAGTTATATATCTACATTGAAATACTTATCGATTGGACAATTTGTTAAAGTTATTTATTTGCAAACTATTGCTATCGATTACTGTTATCGATTACAAATTTAGACACAAATTAATGGTTTCGATTACTGTTATCGATTCAAAATTTGTTTTCCAATGCTATGCTGCTCTCTTCAGTTAATGCAAAGAAAATGCTATCATCGATTACTGTTATCTATTCCAAATTTGTTTGCAAAGCCTATGCTTCTCTCTTAGTTTGCAATAATTCCTATCGATTACTTTTATCGATTCCAAATTTTCTGACAGACTGTATTTTGTCTATAAGCTAAAATGTTTTATATAAATTACTTTCTACTTAAAATGTCCGTGCCGCATTCATATTTTTAACATTTTTTATCGATTATTGTTATCGATTACGATTTCCATCAGTAGATTGTGCTACTTTTATAATCTTGAATTTTGTTTATTGATTACTGTACGCGATTCACATTTTTAGTCACTATTAAGCTGGAATTCTTGTTTAATTTGGTATCAATTGCTGTTTATTTGCTTCCTCACGAACTTAAGCCGCGTGAGCTCGTGTCACGAATTAAAAGCCCGAGACACGCCCTTGCCCGATCGCAACGCACTCTCAATTTCAATTTTAAATTTGTGCTGCTAGCAAATGTTGTTGCCATATGTTATTGTTGTGCTCGAGTGTGCACGCACACCACCAACCCAACTATTCAACAAATTTCTAGTTAACACTTTGTAATTGCACAATGCAAAATCACTGAACTGCGAACAGTCACTCGACAAGTGAAAGATTCTGCTCGGTTCTCTGGTTGTCGGGTTCTCGGTGTTTGGAGTGTGCCATAAATCAATCGAATTCTCCGTTCTCCGTTCCCTTGTTTTCTTTTGCTGTATAAATTTAAATTGAGTGACAAAAACGAAAACGAAAATGAAAACGAAAAAAGGACATGCCGTACTAACTGGGAACTTGTTTTGCATTAAATGATGTGTAAAATGAAGCCGTTAAACATGTCCCTTGGGCTGGGCTCGACGATTTCTAGGTGAATGCACTTCACTTCTCGCGTCACTCAAGAGTATGCAAATTAGCCAGCTCTATGAACGGGATTCATATGCTGCCTGTTTATTGCCCCTAAACAAAGGACTAATCGAGTGCTTGAGTTGGAGACAATATATTTTATTGTAATTTTCCAAGAAGAAGAATGGCATTGGGTTAAAGAAGAACTTTAACCTAAAAAGCAGCTGGGCTACACAGAATTCATTTGATCTAACACTTGGTTGTATAAAATAAACCTCAAACTTAATTATTAAATATTATCATTAAAATGATGTATGTATCGCTATGAATAAAGGAATTGTATCGATTTTGGAATTGAAAAGAAAAACATCGATACTAGGAGCTTCAAACCTGACTTATATTTGACTTATTCAACCGAGCGGTCCCTTAGAGTGGAAAGTTAAGGTTGTGAAATAAAGATAATGAGAAATTAAGAAAAGACTGCGGGCCTCACATTATTTGCTTCTTATTTATTTTTTGGTATCAGTAAATATAAGTTATCAAAATTAGATAAGAATCTGTATTAGGCAGCTTCTAACAAAGTTGTCCATAGTTAAAACCAAATGAAAGCTATCTCTATATGTCATTATCTCTTGTCACAATTGAATATTAAATATGGCACTAATCAAAAATGTTTTATGTGTCAATCTATTTGCTGTCGTATTAAAACTTAACGAAATACAAACACATTTACACACACACACACAGACACACAGAAAATGCTTTTGCCACATTTGGTAATTGCCATTTATGGAGCATCCAAAAAGCTGAGGTCTGCACAAAGTGTGGCAAGTGGAAGGACTCGTCTAGGCCACAAGCCGCAGTCGAGTTGATTTGCTAATTGCTGAATATGTCTCCAGATAATCAATGTTTAAAATTTTGACACGAGAGACGCTGTCCAAAGACCGACCAAGTCGTAATGTTTCAAGCAAAGGTCCTCAGCACAAATTGACACGACAATTACCAAAGGTGAGGCTGAGGTCACAAGAGAGAGAGGGGGAGGGGAGAAGGGGGCTGATGCTTTAGTATGGTCAGCTGTTGGGCTCATTTGCTGACCACACGACGGCGTGTGTCGTGTGCTAACAAGCCAACATATCCAACATGTCCATGTCCATATCCCTTCTGTAAATGTGACTGGCTTAGTACACTCAGAGAAAATAAGTCTGAATTTTAATATGTGAGCTGTATAAAAGTCATTGCTCTTGGTTCTTAATATCTAAATTGAGCTATTGAATATCTTTAATTAAGCATAAAGAAGCTGAAATAAGGTATAAACCATTTTAAAAGATTCATTAAATACTTATTTCAAAAATTTGACCACTTGTCAGAAGCTTGAAATGTTTTTAAGGCAGGCAGAACATTTCTAAGGTAGATTATGGAATTGGCGTCTTGTACTATAGTTAATAAAATTTTTTTGAAATTTGAACTTCGCTCTTAGTTTAAGACTAAGTTTCCATTTCCAGATTAAGAAGTTTCCATCTTTTTTAATTTCTTATGCCTGAATTGACTACAAAACCTTTGCCATTTTTTTCAGTGTGCCACCTGTCCCAATCGTGTCCTGTTTAAGTCCTGCATGCGAATGTGTTACTTTTGGGCTGTCTTGAGCAGTTATTGTTATATTGGCCTGACATGTCGCATTGGTCCAATTGCTGCTCGAGACGAACCCCTTTTTGGACATTTGCTGTCACTCACCTTTGCGGTTGTCAACCGTCTCCCCTTCGCTACGCCTCCTTCCGCTCTCATTGCATTACGTATCATTTTCTTGGCTAAGCTTTTGCGGTTTTGCATATTTTTACAGTTCTCTGCGGTCACATATTTTATAATTAAAAGCACATTAATTAGTCGCCTTTTTTTCCGGCCTCAGTCTTTGTAGTTTCACACATTTGGCGTGTGTGTCGATGGCGACGCGTTGATGTGACAACAACAACAACAACAACCACACATCATGTCCGAATGCTTTGATCTTTTTTAATACAAATCCAACAACAATAAATGCGCATTTTTTCTCTAGCTACTGCGAAAAATTGCATTCAAAATGTTACGGCCAGTCGGACGCAGGGATGCTCTACAATTGGTTGGGGTATTTTAAGAGAGGTTGATTGTGATTATTACAGCTTAGAATTTACTTATAGGCATTGCATATGCCAACAAAAATGTACATTTTTAATAGATTTGGAGTTGATAAAATATGTGTGAGACTCTTAAAATCTATTTAGATTCTTTAAAGATTAACAAATTCAGTTGATTAATAATTTGTTTTAAAATGAAATTTCTCTTATGAATTTAAACAAAGATCTTTTAAAGATAAGAAATTTTAATCCGATCGGACGACAAATTGTAGTTTCCGCGAATTTTCCACACTTGCGGATGGAATGAAATTCCCTCAATCTCGTTTAACAGCCATGAATTCAGCTTGAAAAGAGACTTTCTGCTTGTAGTGCATTAAATAAGTCTGCCAAATGCGATTCCTTGATGTCATTTGCTCACACAGCCAACTGACTAATGCACAACAATTAAAGTCTGAGGCGAATATATGGCTTATATATATATATATATATGGAAAGACTTTGCTTGGCTACCCTACAAAATGTGCTCGCCTACACCCACAAATACACACCCAATGACAGACCGCACACATGTAAAGCAAATGGCATAAAACAACAAGCACAAATACATATACAGATGTATATGTATATATATGTATATAGTTGGGGCGACGACTCTTTGCAAAATGTCGCCGACGACATTTTATTTCGCCAGATTTTCTTCGACTAATTTTTCATTTTCTTGCGGTCGCGCAAAGAGCACTTGGTATCGTGTACTTGGTTTAGTTGGCAGGGACACAATTAATCACAGCGAGTGAGAATCGGTTACCGAATCCCCTATATTCGCATGCATTTTGGGGTATTCTGACTCGGCAATGTGACAAAAATTTCGCCTGATTTTGTCTTAATTAACGCCAAACGCTTCAATAGCGATAAAATATGCGCCAGTCTCCCAGCCGTTAGCCCGAATTGCTTGGCTTGCATTCGCCTTTGCCTTCGCCTTTGCCTTTGCTCAATTCCAATTAATGTGCCTCACGCGCGCTCATCAGTCAACGCTTCTGCTGCGGCTGCTGCTGCTGCTTCTGCTGCTGCTGCTGCTTCTTCTGTTGGTGGTGCAAGATTTGCTCGGTTTCCAAATTCACGCATCATTCGCACATTGGTGGCAGACGCGATCACAGAATCCGTAACGCATTCAGAGCCGCTTGCATATTTAATTGGACCACACAGCGTCTGTAAAGCAGATGCTTATTGCAGCTATACCCTGTAAATTGAGGGGTTTAATTAGAGGAGTTTGTATTGACTTTGCAAATGTTTCGAATGTGAATTCAATTTTTATGTCAGTTGCTAGACTTTCTTCGGCATAGGGATCAACATTGTTTGAGAAGAAGTGTCTGTAGGGTAGCATGTTCCATTTTATATTGATTACTCTAAACTCCCGTCGCTCTAACTTTATTTTTTGTTGACTCTTTAGAGTATCTGTAGTCGATCATCCAAACCTATATTTTATTGATCAGCTGCATTTGCCTTTTGTTGATGACCTCTATTATGAGCTTCTTATTTTGTTTTATTTGTTAATTTTAAAGTCTCATTTTGTGCTCTAAAATGCCAACGGGGTATTTCTTAGCTTTAATCTAATCAGACTTCAGCTCAGCCCTGTAGGTTAAGCTTAAGTACCCCGCTTAATATTATCTGCTATATAATTTAAAGGAGTCTTCTGATCTTTCCAGTTTACCTGCAGTCCTATTTATGTTATTTCACAGAGTATTCAACAACTGTTTATCGTCTACAGGGTATCTCACAGTCTTTCATCAGCCAACAATTTTGTTTTAAGTTTTTGTTTGGTCATCGCGTCGCCGCTTAAAACATTTGTCTTATTTTGCGCTGACAACTTTGGAAGCTGCTTAAGTTGCTTCAGTGGCTTCCAATTCACCAAAAGCTGCCGACCGGGTGTAGGTGTCCCAGCTCTTCTTTGTCCCCCCCCCCCTCCACTCTTTCCCAGCGCTCCATATTCGCTTCTTATATGCCATTGAACCCCAAGCAAATGTTTGTGTTGATTTACGATTCTATGGGGCGACGCATTGCTTAACAATTATGACTCAATGCTGTTGTTGTTGTCATTTCTTGTTGATTAGCATAAAATAAACTATAATTTAAATTTATTAACTAGTGTACAAGTATTTGAATGCTTAACTGATTGCGCGTTATGTATACGCCTTGTGGCCTGTCAAAAATCATAAGCCAACACACTTGTCAACGCTGTCAGCTGTGTGCACTCGACTCGTGATCATTCAGAGACGGGCTAATTTCTATGCATAACCTGCGGATGACAGCGGACCGAGTGCAGTGTACAATATTGAAGAGTATTAATGAAGCCGTCAGCAGCTCAGAGTTCGTAGTCCATAGTCCAAAGTAAATGACAGAGTGAAAGGCTCAGTCGATTCGTGTGTGCATCCTAACTTTCTAGCATAGAACATGGAGCATAGTTATAGAGTGTACTCTCCCGAAGTGTCCAACTAGCTGATACCCTGTACTCAGCTACGAATTGTCGGTCTCTTATAAGGTTGACCCTTTGGAATATAATTGCTTAAGTTACTCATGTGTTGTTGGCTGCATTGCAAAACTATAAATATGGTGTGTCTTTTACTCTTAAAGTCACCTAGATCGGCTTCTACATACACTGTTACACACCTTTACCTTACTCCAATATGCCCCATTTGCCCCATATTGAATCTACAGGGTACAAAACGACTTCAACACAAATCTTCAAATTCGTTTACTGACTCATCGACGCATATGACGTCCGTGAAAGCCCGGCTCGAAAAACCATAGACAATCATAAAATCGTATCATTCATCGATCATTCAAACGCGCGTCATAATTCGCTAGAAAGAAAAATATTGAGTTGGGAAACGAGCGTATGGGTTTACGAGGGGGATCTATTGGGCCATGCTCGACTGTCGCTTAGGTTTGTCCATTGTTAGAGCACAGACAATGGGCGCATTACCTGAACTGAACGTGATCGTGACTGCACATTGTTTATAAGGTGTGAAAATATTTAAGACTTTACATGAAAACGTTTGCCTACAAATCTGTTGATCGTTGAAAATTATGATTGATGATTGAACGATTGAATGTGCACAAAATGATTCATGTACCACAAAAAGGCTGAAAAAAAAACACACAACAAAAAACTGAAACAAGTTGTCCTTTTATATGTACCTTTTATATATTTTTTACAGGTTTTATTTTTTATTTTCTATTATTTTTTTTGGTTTTTTAACATGTATCGATAATTTTTTATAGTTATCATAAAATAATTGCCACGTGAGATTTATGCCTTGCCGGCGATCGATCAGCGTTTGTCAGCTTGATTCAAGGCGGCTTTTACTTATGGGTACTCATATGTATATATGTCTATGCGGGTACTCATGAATAGCTTATGTGGGTGGCTGCTTTCGAGTCACACTCGGAGCCATTGTGTCTGCTTTGGTCTGCGTGTGGGTTAGCCTGCGGGCCAGCAAATCACCTGGATCTCATGAAAGAATCTGGCTTACGTATACAATATCATTTCGATTTATTGGCTTATAAAAAGCCAAATCGTAAATGTTTATAAATGCCGCGCGCGTGTTTGGTGTAGGCATTTTTCTTTAATAGGAATTTACATTCTTTTTATAGCCCTCTTTTTTTGATCTTTTTATTGCAAATATTTTAATATTGTCAAGAGTTCAAGAATCAAAATCCTTTCATATAATATTAATATACAAATTTAAATTTATTACTCTAGAAGGAAAGTGTGCCCAGATAAAAGGCTCAAAAGTCTTGAGTTTTATGTACATTCACAATACTTTGAATGAATGTTTCGATTTTTCGAATTCTAGTTTATCGAATATCTTGTGGCACGAGAAGCTAATCAAAGCCTTTATTCGCTTTCAATTTGAACAACTATTTGGAACCATCAATTAAATTTTAATTTTCTTAGACTTCATCTAATCTCCATAGATTTACACACTTTCTATGTTTCAACACACACAACAATAAAAAACACTTTTGTTTATAAGTTGCCTTTCACTTGCGGCCTACGCAAAATGTGTCGGTGATTGCCGAAACCTTAAAAGTCTTGTCAATCAACTGTTGACAAGGTTTGCCTGCCCGCTAATTAAGAGTTATGATCGATCTAAACATGCATAAATTGCTGGCGAATATGTCGAGGCTACCGCACAACAGCTGCTTATCATATAACACAACAACAACAACAACAACAACAACAACGGCAGCGACAACTCAAGTTTATTTTAGCCAAGTCTTGAGTTTTCGCCGGGTTTTCGGTTCTGGCAACATGCGCGAGGGCTTGGCAACGTTTTTATTGTGGCTTTTTTTTTTTTTGTGGCTTGGCCACAATGTTGCCCAACATGTCAAGAGCTAAACTGCGTGGCATTGTTCGCTTTTAGCACCCTACAGCCATTTCACATAAACATTACGATATAGCCGGCCCAATGAACACGTTACAACAAGGAGCTATCCGAGCCCGAGCTCGAACCCCAAACACCTCCGACTCGCACTCAAAGTCGCACCTATGCATATTGCAGGCATTTCATTCTGGGGGCATGTGGCACTCGCCTCTCGAGAGCTCTCTGGCAGCGTAAATTGAGTTTATTGCGCCGCCGTATTGCAGGCAAATTACAGGTCGGCGCATTTAACTTTGTGCCAGGATATGAAAGGGGGCAGAGACAACTAACCAACAGAAACGGCCGAACGAACGACGAACCGACGGACCGACGACTGATACCTCGACAAGGCTGCTGTCAGCTAATGAGTGTTACAGGCGCAACTGACAAACGCTGTTCCTTAATACCCCGTTTCATATTTAGTTAGCGGGCATATCGTGGGGAGTAGCTGAACAGGGGTACAAATTATGAGCTTAGCTCACGTACAAGATCTGCGAGACTTTGTGAGATTCTCAGCAAACTTTTGATTAGTTCAAGATAAAGTTTCTGTATCGAATCGTCGATATATTATCTAAAAACGTTTAGGTTCAAATCAAAATATACCCTGTAGGCATGAAAATATGCTGAGATAGGCACATAAGGCTATCTAGGGTATTTTCCCGATAAAACTTAGGATTTAGATCCGATTTGATCTAGCCCTTAACAATTTTTGACTGTTCGGTCTTAGTATCTATAATTGGGTTTTGAAGTTGAGTATCGATCTCCAATCGATAAATATCATTCATCATTATCATTATTAACATGGAAATTTTAAATAGAATTCTTGCCCAGCCCATGCATATAAAATTTAGTATGGAGTTTTTCGATAACTTCCTGTTTCTCATCTGATTAATCTATAAAAAGGATTTCCCGGCTATCTCTTCAAGATAATGCCATGAACTGATGAACATCTATTTGATTACCAACTCAATTTCATGAATATTTAAAGCGAGAGTCCTTTTCAGCAAACTGTAGGGTATCTCACAGTTTAGCACACTCGCTTTTTTAACTTTTCCAAGTATTTTCCTTAATTTTTTATCACTGGATGATTTGATTGCTCTAAGAAAATGTTCAAAGCTGTGCACTGGGTATATCTTTGTCGATCATTTGCAACAATTCAGGCTCCTTTCTTTTTGGGCTGTTCTGACAGCAACAACAACGAAACCCGCATGACTTGTCTATATGTCATAATACACCCGAGTTTTTGCTCTCTCAGCGTTATGATGATTACTTTTATTTTTATTTTTTGTAATATCTTTCGGTTTTGTGTTTCTCTTTTTGCATTTCATTTCATTTCAATTCATTCAGCAATGCTCTTAATTTTTTCTCACCTCGTTGCATTATTTAACGCAAATTAAAATAATTTGCGGTTCCGTTTCAGCGGCCCCCAAGTAGCAGCACCGTCGGCCGAGGCAATTCCTCAACCACTCCATAACAATCCACTTGAAACAGGTTCGCATCAGGTTGGTTCTCCTCTTCAGGTTCACCTCAAGTGCGACAGTCGCTGCAACAAATTCAAGTGCAACACGCATATGCCGCACTAAAGAAATGCCTGCAACGGCAGCAACAACAGAAACAACAACTCCAGAAAAAAAAAAGAAAGGAAAAAAGTTATATATTGCAATTTACATTTGCTGCAATTATGAAAATGAATTGAAAACTAGCGGCAGGCTACGCTGCGACGCTCACAATATAAATTGAAAGCAAATGCAGTAATATTTTTTCTTAAATATCACATCAGAGAGTATATGGACTATGTTAGCATGTTTGGTTCGCTTGTACAATATTTTCTTCAATAACTGATCACAGATGGCTTTTTAGACTCAAGTAATTTGTTTAAAGAGGAAGGCATTTACTCAGGTTGCTGCTTCCAAATAGTCTCTATTTTTATGATTTGACCAACGTAAGTTTGTGTTTTTTGCACTTTTTAACAAAAGTGCCGCGATATCCAACACTCTTTCTTTACCTTTCCATTACTGCTATTCTTTCTCGCCTTCTTTCCTTTACTCTCTGGAGCTTTTCCTGTATATCCTTCGCTTGTTATATTCCGGTTTTGGTTTATAAAGTATCCTCAATCGTTTCGCTAGACCTTGTTTTCTTTTCTTCTTTGTGTTAAATCCTTAAACAGTTTTTTAAATAACGTTCCCTTTCATTCTTTCAAGCTTCCACATTCGTCTTACTTATTCTCTCTCTCTCTCTCTCTCTGTCTCTTTCTCTCTCTCTTTCTCTCTCCCTCCCTCTCTTTCTGCTTCTCTCTTCTTCTCTCTCTCTCTCTCTCTCTCTCTCCCTCTCTCTTTCTTTTACTTCTTCTCTACTTACATTCTCAAACGTTCTTCTCAGACATTGGCATATGTAATTAGATATGGTTTTATATGTTAGCCCACCGATTTTCTTTAAGCCGACTTGAAAGCGTATTAAATCTTCGGTTAGTTCCAATTTCATTTTGTTATTTGCTTTGCATTTTGTATGTTCTTCCTTTGGCTCCGTTTGCTGCTTCCGCACTTATTATGACAGGTGACAACACTTGAGGCGCGCCAAGAAGGAAATGAATGTGTCTTTGTTGTTGTTGTTGTTGTTGTTTCTCTTGCTGGCTGACTGAATGGATGGGTAGCTGGCTTAACACTAGGGGTGTATTATCCACTAAGTTGTGTTTAAAAGCAAGAGAAGGCATAATTTTTGGCGGCGCTGTTCAAACTTGTTAACTGCTTTTGGCATGCAAATGAGACATTAGTCAAACGCACTGGGGCATCAACTAACTATAGCCTAACCCTTTTCTTCTTTTTCTTTATTGTTTCTTATTTTTGCCCAGGCGCTGGCAACGGGGGGCGCCCCATAAACAAATAAACACATTTAACCCCTTTGCTCTCTGGAGGCTCAGCTGGCCTGGCCTCTGTTCTATGAATTTTAGGCACCTGCCAACGCACATGTTTAGACAAAGGCATTAACAAATTTTTACTGCTATACGGTTAATAGTTTGGCGCCCTGAGCACAATAAAAGCTGGGGTTGGGGCCAGGTTTAGGGTTTTTCCTTTATAGCCCATGCGCATGTTTGGCAATTATATGAAAAACTTGGGAAAATTGTTTAGCCTTTGATGTTGGCCCGTTGATTATTATTTGTTTGCCTCTGTGCATGTCCGTACGTCATTCCATCAGTCAGTCAATCAGGCAGTCAGTCAGTCAGTCAGTCAGCCAGCCGGCTCTGGGCATAGACTAATAGACTGCATTGTTGATAAGAAACTACCATATAACACATATCAACACTTGGAAATGTGGAAAAGTGGAAAAGTGTTTTGCCTACGCTGACAGAAAATCAATTGTCCTGGCTAAAAAGAGCTGCAACAAAAACAACAACAACAACAAAAACTTACCAACATATTTTCTTGTTGACAGCAATTTAATATTATCGCCGTGTTATTTTCTGCACGTACCCAGGGAATGCAACAGACCCAAAACATGCAAGTGCCTCCCCCCTGGCCCCATTGGGAGCTTACCACTAGAATTTTCGGGCGAGATATTTTGGTTGGCTTGGGTTGGTTACAAAGTAAGCATGCAATCTGTCTTACATGCATGTGGGCAGTATTTAAAAATTAGGTTTAAATACTTGATTTATTTTGGAATAGGTCGCAATTTCTGTAATTATTCGAAATTATATTGTGGTATATAATATTGTAGACTATTTTTATTCGAGTAATTTAAAATTAGAGCAAGTGGAACAAGTTTCCTTGCTTGAACTTATAGTAATTTCCTAAAATATGCCATGGTGGCAGCGCCATGTTGCCCTCGCTTGCTGGCAACGCCATGATACCAAAGCCATGGTGGCAACGCCATGGTCCCATTGCCACGGTGGCAACGCCGAGTCTCAGTTCACATCATCGAGTTGACAGATCTAGAAATATTCCAATTCATCTCATAGCAAGCAGCAATACTTTTTGGTGCTGCCATTTTTTTTAACTGCAAGGTGGCAACTCTGTAATTTAGAATTTTCGAAATCTGAAACTTAAAAGCTCAACTATCTTCTGCCTCTTCACAGACAATTAAACTAGCTAGTTAAAATGTAATGTTAGTTTTAGATGTTAGATTTGACAACAAGTTAAAGTGATTGTTGAGCAGGAATTCAATAAATGGGAAATTGAAACCAAATTAGTGTTAACAATAATAATTTATTGAATTATTTTAGTTAATGTTAATAAGAGCGACGAAAGCACAAATTCTTCTGGTATCAAATAAAATTATTATTAATATGCCGGCTTCACAAGCCGGCATTAAAACCATAAAACCAAAGTTCCCCCCAGAACTGTCGCTTCGTATCATGACATTATGAATTGCTGCTGCACCCCTTGATATATGGTTTCTAAATTAGCGACTGGCAACAAAAAATTAAGATTAACAGGGCGGAGGCGGAGGGGCTGGGGCCACACGTGCTTTTATTAAGGGACCCACCCAGGTAGTTTGACATTTCTCATAATAAAAATTCTAGCCTGCTAACACGACAATAAAAGCCACACCAACTGCTGCCGCCTTGCAACATTGTTACTTTTATATCAAAGTCCATTTTTATAATGTACTAATAACTGCAAAACTTTCACTGCTCGTTTTTTGTTACTGCCAATGTTGTTGTTGTTGTTGTTGTTATTAATTAAATTACACGTCAGACATTTTACAACATTTACTGCAAATTACGGCAGTCGCATGCACATAGACCTAAGCTCGGATAGCACTAAAACTATTATATCACCAGTCCAAAAATAATTATAAACCAGAACAAAGCCATGTTGGCTACGAATTGACGAAGTTTGAATACCCTTTAAGGACAAGCGACGCAAATATATCCGTTTAGACTTAAAGACTATAAAGACAGAAGACAGAAAGATATTATTTTGGATATAAAACTTTGTTTTTACATCTGGAGACCTCATTTTCCTTGACTTTTCACTAAGATTTTCTTGACTGAGCACAACATGCAATTGGAAGACAAGGAAAAAGGTTAAATTTTTCTTCAACATGAAGTTGAAACTCTTACTCTGCCAGGATAACACGTTTTAAATATAAGAATTGTAGTCAAATAAACCTATTTTAGCCCAAATCAAATCAATTTGAATACCCCAATTTCTATATAAGCTGAAAGATTTGTTGAACTAAATCCATAGACTGCCCAAAAGTAGAGTCTACTCGTAGCTGCTTTTAGAAGCCTGCCAAAACTTAAATAGTTTTCGAAAGGGTATCAAAAAGCTTTATCCAAGAATTTTGAGTTTCGGTTTCGGTGTCGTTCTGCTCGTTCTGGCCGTCCGACCAGGTAAGCCAGGTATGAGAGTGTTAACACTCATAACAACTGCTAAAGCCCATTTTCGCATGTTGGCAGCTTATAAAAATGCAGTCATATAGCACCAAGCGGCAGCGCCTCCGCACCCCTCCACGCCCCCCTGTCCACAAGTTTAGAGATTTTGTGTGTGCGATAAACACGCGCTCCGGCACAAAAGTGTAAATTAAGTCCAAGCTCGGGCGCATAGACCTAGGCGTCCGAGTGTGTGTGTGCTTGTGTGTGGGCTGTGCCTGACAATGTGAGCAGAAAATAAACAGAGAAGAAAACGGAAGAAAAAGTGGAAAATTATGAGTTATGCCAGGCAAGGACAACAGGCAAGGCGGCGGCCAAGCTTCATTTGCTAAGCCCCTCGAAAAGCCTATGGGCATAGTCATGGCCTCCGAGCAGGGACACATGTGTTGCACTTTTTTCTCTCTCTGTATTTTGCAACTCCTAGACATTTGTACAGTTAGCGTGCGGCTCATTAGCATGAACAATTTTCATTGTGGTTGTCCGCGGAATTTATGACTGGCCACAATGCGAATGTGGGTTAGTTCACGCGCTCCGAAATGGGAAATGGGAGCAATTTTATGCTCATCAGTGTGGCGCATTTCTCAATGCCAAGACGCAGCTCGTCGCGACGTTTCGCCTCGCCTCGCCTCGCCTCATAAATTAATTAATTTGTGGTGTGGCTTTCAGCGCGTTATCAGTGCGCCAGGATCAACAGTGGACAGGATCTGTGTGCGATGGTCGCTCAAGGGCAGCTGCTGATTCCAATAAAAAATAATAAAAATTGCTGTTAAGACTCATTATCACAGAGAGGGGGCAACCGGCAAGCAGGATAATCAGCTGGCATAAACGTGGCTAAGAATAAACGAGCTCAAAAATGCGAGCACCAATGCAAGCTTGGCAACATGTTGCAAGCAACATGCAAGTGCTTATGAAACTATACCCTGTACTTTTCAAATGAGCGGTAAAATTGAGTGTGGTAAGAGTGTGGAAAAAGGGTAAAGGGTAAACCAGTTAAGCAGCATTTGTCGCGCCTATCGATAAATATCGATTTACAGCACAATTTGTGAAAGGTTGCCTAACCCAATCTCATGGATCGTAAGAGGTCTAGCCAACATATCTAATAAGCAAAGTCGCGCTCCTTTTAAATTCGACAAAAACCGATTTAAATCCATAAACACAGATTTTTAATCAATTTTTTTGCATGCGGAACTTAGAGAATTTTGAGAGCCAGATTTCAAGGCAAATTTTTTGATATGTAGATTTTGCTTATTCAGTTTATTTAGAAGTTTTAAACCTGCGCCGTTGTGCCAAATCGATAAATATCGATTTTCGAGCTAGAAGATCGATTTTCTTAAGGTTTTATTATTGACCGAAAAGCATCTGACCTTATAATATTAAACGCCACACAGGGTATCTTTGAGTCGAGCATGGTTGCCTTAAGACTTCTTGCTTGCTGTTTTTTTATGTGTTTGGCTTATGCAAACAAGGCAAAGTTGTACAACATCGTGTTAAAAAACTTGTTCGCAATTAAACGATGTCCTGCCGCGTCGTCTGCTGACTGACTGTCTGCCCTGACCGAGTCTCTCTCTTGCCCTTTTGCCACATGCTCTCCCTCTCCCTCTCTCTCTCTCGCTCTCTGTGTGTGGAATGCCACAAGGTGGAGACGTGAAGCGTTGCGCATGCGCAGCACCTTCCACCTGGCGTTCGGGGCAACAACGGCAACTCGGGTTGTTCAACAAGACAAAGGTTGCACGTAAATGACCCAAGTTATCATAAATATGTCAAAAGCTGAAAATTAAATGCACAGCATGCTGCATGCTGCATGCTGCATATGCTGCATGCATATGAGGCACACTCTCACAACTTGCAACCTCGACAGAGCTTTTGGTGCGTTTCGTTCTGCTTTTTTATTGACATTTTTGCACTTGTTTAAAATTTTGATTTAATGCAGTTTTCGCCTCATGTTTAACAAGGGACCACACGTGGCGCCGACGCTTGTATCCAGAAATTTAGTGGAGCGTTTCTTAAGCTCTTGGCCTCGTCACATTTTGGTTTTTATTGTTGTAAAACTGTTTTGTGCAGTTTTTGCCTGCATTTTTATTATTAATTTTTTCGTGGCTGATGAGCTGTGGCAGGTGGTAAAAGGAAGAGGTTTTTGGCTGTCTGGGAACGGTAATGTCTAGAAAGATTTAATTTTTGAGACTGTTATTTGATCTGATATGCACGTGCATATTACAGCTGCCAAAAAAAAGTAATTTCTTTAAATACGGAGAAAGGAGAAAGTTAGACTTAAATGCTTAAATGCATCTAGAGGCTAAACCATGACCAAAAATCCAGCCATAAGATCGGGAAGCTTGGACCCAAGACTGACTATACAAGACTGAGGGTAAAATTTGTACTTGAACTTGGACCAAAAGTTATGATACGAGATTTAAATGCCAGATTAAACAAAAATATAATCCTCGTGAAAATCGGTTGAGTTTTGACCGGGTTATGAGATTGGGAAGTTTGGACCCATGTCTGTACAATTTTTACTTGAATTTGGTCCCAAAACTCCAGACCTCGTGAGAATCGGTTGAGTTTTGACCAATTTATGAGATTGGAAGATTTGGAGCCTTGAATAATCCTTAAGATTTTCATATGTGGTTTTAGGCAATATGTCTATAAAGTCTCATGACAATCAATAAATCAAGTCAGTTTTTATGCCAAAGATCTTCAAATGAAAACACAAAAAACATTGAATAAATGTTGAAATAATATTTTATCCAAGTCAATCGATTTTTTTTCTTTCACAAATTGTTAAAAGCAATTGACAAAAGTGTTGTACAACGCATTCCGCGCAGTTTTGACAATGAACGAAACCTGAAAACCGAAAAAGCACTTTGGAAATACACGTTTTTTAATTTTTAAAAGACATACAAAATAATTGAAATCAAATATTTTTTGCATATGTTGTTTACCTTTTATTTTTGTAGTCAAAAGGCAACCCGCTGCGAAACATTTTATGAATGAATACAAGAAATTTTTGAGTTGGACTCGGGCTGGCGACCATTTGGCTACCTGGCCGGGTCTGGCCGGGATCTGGCCTCACACGTCATTCATAATCGCGGCTAACAAATGTTGATAAATTCAAAATTATTAGTAGCATCGAATTGAGTTGGTCAAGAGAGGAGCAGCAGCAGGGGGATGCGGGGAGCTGGGGAGCTGGAATGTGGGCTTGTTGATTTTAATAAATTGCGCCATTTATCATTGATTGTGCGTAGAGGGGGGGGGCCAGCATTTAGCCAGGGGGGAGTGGGGGTTCAGCCTTAACAAAGCCTTACAATATTATGTTGAAATCATTGAGCAGCCATTTAAGGCGAACCGTGTAGAGCTTTTCATATGCAAATGTCTTAAATAGTGGACCACCCCGAATGGAAAATACTCTCACATGATTTTTAAAAGTTTTTGTTGTTGTTGTTGTTTTTGTTGTTTCTAAGTCGCGAGCTGCTGCCGAACTGTGCGCTGTGCTTATCGATTACAGCTAATCGTGATTAAGTGCATTCCATTTGCTACACAGGCAACATGTTGCAGACTCATGCTGCCAGACACTGGTCACTGGCCCGTATCTCTATCTCTCTTACGGGTGTGCAAGACAAATTAATCGACGCGATCAATTCGTACCCCCCCTATCCCCCTATCCGCCTTTCCCTCTCCTGCATGCCTCGTCAGCAAACGCTGCTGATTTTGATCTTCGACACTTTTTGTGGAACTGTGCGAAGACTCTGAAGCTGTGAATCTCTTATAGAGAGATCTCATATCTGCGTTCTGCAGCTTTTTTCATTGTGACCTGTATGCATTGCTAAGTGGGGTATATTTGTTGTGTGGCAATGTAGGTTACAGGCAGAGATGGCGGGCAGCTCTAATCCTACAAAGTTTATATATATTCTCGATAAGCATTCAATGGAGAAGTTGAACCAGCGTAAGAACACATCCATATCGAAGATTCTAAGAGCTAAAGGCGACAAATTTGGCATTTTAGCTTCCATATGCCACATGCAGAAAAAGCTAAAGACCAAATAAAGACAGATAAAGAATATATTTCTCTATTGCCTTTTTTCCAAAACTTAAATGAATTTTTGTTATATAGGCACATTTGTATGCTATATTTAAGAGTTGAAAATTGCTTTAAAAATATTTAAAAAACGCAGAAGTTATTTCAGAAAGTATCCTATTCAGTTTGGGACTAAATGAAGATCAAGCAATTACAGACAAAATATGTTACTTCATACTTAAGCAGGCACTTATTTCAAGGCAATTCAAGCCATTTTACAGGGTATCTGCTTAACAGACATGCTCTCCTTAAGCCTTAAGCCTCCTGTGCTTGATTTTTGCTGTCTCATTGCGCCGATTGCTCAGCATTTTGTGTTGCGGTGTTAAATAGCTTGTTTGTTATGCACCCCACACACACACACACACACACACACTCACTCAGGAACAACAACAATTCATGCGCGGCCGCCTGTCTGTCTAACACAGGCTTAGGATCTGCCTCGAACCTCGAGCCCAGCCCCAGATTAGCTGCCTCTCAATAACTCACGATTGTTGTTGAGACTGTCAGTCACTTCGGTGGGTTTTTATTAGCACTCGACTCGACTCTGACGCGATCGAGCACTTGAAGGCAGCATGCAACACGCGCCGCTGCCGCTGCCGCTGCTGATGTTGCAACAATGATGTGCAACAAAGGGAAAACAAACAGCTAAAACAAATCTTTTACAAAGCTTGTCGCGTCATGCTCCGGCCACGGGCACGCGTCAAACTCAAAAGCGTCTCGGATTATTTTAGTTTTTTTTTTATCTTTTTGTACATTTTCATGATATATATTATTTTTTGATTTTATAACACAATTGTATCCGCCGCAAAGCGCTGACAAATTGGGTCAGGCTGCAGTTACTCGAATTCAAATGCAACAAACAGAACAACAACAACAACAACAACAACAACAAGAACATTAACAACAACAACAATATCTTTTACTGACGACGTTGCCAAAACGCTTCCGTTCTGCTGCGTTTAATTCCAGGAATTCGATCAACAATTTTCACACAGACAACACATTTGCCTTATCAACAGTAATTACAAGTCCAAAAGCTTTTTGTGAATTAAATGTATATATATCTATATCGGATATGCACATATATATATATAATTTGTTTGTTTTTTTTTTTTCTGTTATGGAAGCGTGCAGCGTGCGCGTTGCGCCCAACAAAAACAATGCAACTAAATTGCAGCGAATGCAACTTCAAGTGCTGCCTGCGCGCTGCCAACAGGAAGCGTCAAAGTGTCTTTTTGAAAAGAAAACAAAACAGAAAAAAACAAGTAGCAAAATGCTTTAAAACAAGCTGCTGCACTAGCAAATGCCCTGGAATTAGAGTTAACTGGGAGAGTTTTGAATTTCACACAAGAAATACGTAACTCCAATCTTTTTGTTTTATAAAAAATATGCTAGATATTTTTACAAATATTAAATAAACTCGTTGTTTGTATTATAAATGCGTATATATGAAATTTTTGTATATGTAAAGAAATAACCCGGCATTGCTCGGTTAAAATAAAACAAGTGTTAAATAACTTCAGACTAAGCCGCTCGATTTGGCACTTTCGTTAATTTTGGCCTTACAAAGAATACTCTTTCGGTCATTGTAGTTCAAATTAGATAAACAAATAAAAAACATATATTTTTCTTCTCCGACAAATATTGCTTGCGTCTCGGCAACCGTCTTTAGGGCTCTAACAGAAAAACTCTTTACTCCTTCTCTACTTCCCTCCTCCCTTCTTCTTATTAGATATAAACCTAATTGCCAAATATAGGAAGTTTTGGCTGGATTGTTTTTTTTAGTTCTGTTTCTTATATGTTTACTGCTTAAGCCGACAGCTAAACATATTTGTGGCATACTTCTCTGCCATCTTTACAGGGTATAATTATGAAAAATTGCGCGCGCACAAAGAAAATTGGCCGAAAAACTGGAAAAACTTGTTTCAGCGACTATAGCAAAACTTATGCCAGAAAGAGATGGTGTGGTCTATATAGATATATTTATATATGTATATATATATTTTTATATTATGTATGTATATATATATGTGTGTGTGTGTGTGTAGAGTCTTGTCGCAATTGAGATTTGGTAGTTGGTGGTTAACTGGCCAACCAAGTTGCCAGGTTTGCGCTTGCGTGGGCTTTATTGGCAGTTTGGGCCGTGTGGAAAATATTTGGCCACAAAATTGCACAAATTAAATTAACGATATGGCGGCTGCACTGCAACTGTGTGTGTGTGTGTGTGTAGATGATATACTAGCTATATTGGCTTGTATGTATAACCATTAAATTGTACAGGTTTCTTTCACATGAAATCAACAACATGGCCAGGTCTGCCTGTGGGGTCTAGCTTGGACTTGTCGAGCTCTCGCACACAGCGGGTGACAGACAGGCGCGTTTTCATAATTTAGACGGCTGTTCATCACATCAGCTCAGACACTGGTTGCCACGAATCCATCAACAGTGGCGCCTAAAACCTGACCGGGGTTCTGCAACACTTGCCGCCGCCGCCGCCGTCTCCTCCCCTCCCTCTCCTGTTGCCCTCTATACGATTTGTGCCAGAAATTAATGCATGTAATTAATAATGCTGTTTGCTGCTGTGGCTGCTGCAATTGTTGCTGGAAATGTTTCGTGGAAGCCAGTCTCTCCACTCGCCAGTCTCTAGTTGGGCCTTTCAATGTAGGTGCTAGGCCAACCTCGACTTTGGTGTTAATAGGTGTGCCTTCTGGCTCCCTATTGTTGTGGTTCGGGCCACAGATTTGTGCCTCTATTTGCTGGAAATCATTAATCACACACAACTTACGGAGTAGTCGTCGTCGTCAACGTGGGTTGAACAACTCTTAATGATTGTCTGTGTGTGTGTTTGTGCCTCTGATCAATGTTTGAGGCGTCGCTTTTTTTTTTTTTTTTTTTTTTTTTAGGGCGCAATCAAAGCAGGTAGCATTCAATTTGAAAATTCATTTGATTGAATGATATATGGGCCAGGCACTTATCTATATACACGTGTAACATAAAGTTCTTGACAGTTGCAGATTATGCGGTCTTCACGTATTTCACGTTTTGTTTGTTCCTGGAACAGCAAGCCAAAGGACTTGTCTGGGAATTTTATAAAAAATATATATATTAGGTAGTTAGAGTACATTTTTATACGCTTGTAAATTGTATTATAATTGTGGCATGAAATGTGTAGCTCATAGAAGAAGACACCTCCGATCTCATAAAGTATATATATTCTCGATCAGCATGAAAAGCAGAGTTAATATATCCAAGTCCGTCTATCCGTCTTTTGTAGCCTCTGACAAAGTGCACCCCTTGACTAAAACTCTCAAGGACTTTCGTGTCGGGCTCCTGGCAAAGGTCATATATATGTATATTTTGTGCATCTCCAGCACCACCCGCGCAGCGCCCCGAGTTGTTAGCTAGTTCTCCCGGCGACCTTGAGGAGTCTGCACAACGACTGTCGAACTTTCCCAGTGTTCTGTGTCTGACAAAAGGACAAAACTTGTCACCAGCTCCTGTCGCGTGTCCTCCGACTGCAACAGCACAACGACTACTTAAACAGACATTCGAGAACAAAAGCGCAAAATCGAAATCAAAAGACAAAAAGGAAATCAATAAAATTTTACAAGCGCTGCGACACCCGCGGATGCCATTGCCCATAGACAGATTCTCGACCCTCTGGCACAAGGCACAAGGCAAAAGTCAAAGTCCAGTTTCAGTTACCGAGAAATGCCGGGCAACACGCGTTACACAGCCCAAAAACAGATACCATTATTAATTTTGTAAATGCGCGTGTCAAATGTCATATAAGTACCCAAAAATGAAAAAAATCAAGGCTGGGTGGGCGTGCAGGGCCTCATTATCGGGCAGCTCGAAGGACACGTTGTTTTGTTTGTTCGATGTCATAAATAGGCCATAAACCCATTTGCCGTTTGCCCATCAATGCGACATTGTTTGACCAAAATGTGCATAATGAGAGCTGCCACACGCAGTTAATGGCTATGGCCACAGCCTTGACATGCCCAAGGTTAGCCCAACAGGATCTGTTATCCCTATCGGGGATAGGTACCCGGTCAGGTACTAACGCCTAACCGAGTGCTTAACTGATTGTCGCGCTGGGCCAATTGAGTTATTTAATCGGCCCCTACTAATGTATTTATTTATTATTTGCTGGCCTCTTCCTTTTGCTTTTTCTGTTAACTACTTCCGTTCCAGTTGCCGCCCACGACCTGCCCGGCACTTCCCGTCAGTGAGTCAGTTTACATCAATCAGTTGCTTATTCACTGATTTTTGATGTGGTTTCGGCACTAGGTCTATACACTATCTCAGGGCGGGGTGTGTGCACTTGATGACGTACTCAAATTAGAAACTTATCTTTGGTAATATTGATGAATAGATCCGTATATTGAATCGTTTGTCCCGTGCTGATAAGCGGAAAGACGCCGGTTCAACTTCAGTAGAAATTGTCAAGATTTTTATATAATTCTTATTCGCAAAGAAAAATAAATATATTTTAAGCAGAAATCCAAAAGAACATCATGAGCTTCGGACTACCAAGCGGAAAGACGCTGGTTCAACTTCAGCAGCAAAATTCAATATTTTTATATATTTCTTTTTATTTACAAATAAAAATTAAATAAAATGGAAACAGAAAATAAAAGACAAATCTCATAAATGGAAGACATAAATGTAAATTTGTATTCTTAAATGATAAAAATTTAATAATTTTATGTTTTTATATCTATTTATTGTCTTCTTGTTGTATCTACATAAGTTTTCTGCACTTTCTGATATTAGTCCTTAATTAGTTTAGTGTATTTAATGCTTCGTCTTGTTTCTATTGCAATTAATTTGTTTATTATTGTGTTTACTTTGTCGCCTGCGGCCTTAAATTTTATTGTCTCAAAGTCTCATAAAAGTGAAACGTAAATTTTCAGTGTTTTGTTTAACGAAAATAGCGTGTGCCCATGTGTGTGTGTCTGTGTGTGTGTTTGTGTGTGTGTGTGCAAGCATATTGTATGCACTTTGATGTTGTGCCGTCGGCAAAGACTTTAACCAACTTCCTAGTCCCGCCCCCTCGTTGCCCTATCCTCTTCGGTTAGTCTGTCATTTCTTTCTTTCTCTCTCTCATTTTTTTTAAAGGCGCAACTCGTCAGGCAATTACGCATATTATTTGCACAAATTACGCATGGCAAATTATTTGTACATATTTTATTTGATTTTGTCGTTGTTGCGTAAACACGCAAAGCGAAACCCTCACGGGAACCTCATGCAGGAAAACAGGGCACAATTGAAGTGCTTCAAATACCCTGTAGAGCTATAGAGTAGGAATATATATAAATATATAACTAAAATTGTGTTCCAAGTCAATTTGTGGACTCTTGGGACTCTACAAGCATATAGCATCATATTATTAACAAGTTCTATAAGTTATGCTAAAATCGATTGTAGCATAAAGAAGTTATGAGAAAGTATAGAGTATTGCCTAGTCTGGCAACCCGAAGTTTAGCCTGTCTTTTTGTTTGTTTTGGTTGTTGACGCGTAACAAATTGCTAATAACTTGATTATGCGTCTAATGATCGCAATTGTAGCATAGCTTCCATATAAAAATACTTTCTAAATAAATATGTACGTATTTATATATACAAGGATTATACGTGTATATATATCTATAAATGTGGTCTATTTTATGGACCACCCCCAGAATGGTTTCATATTTTATGGCCGCACATAGCTTGCCATATAATTACCTTTTGCTGCAATTTGCTGCCACATCAGAGACGCCTACCCGGCCATGCCCCTTCGATTGACTACCGCCGCACCCCCCTCCCCCACAAGAAATGCTCTGTCATCAAAGGGGGGCGCAACAAATGTGACGACGACCACATGAAAGCGACTCAAACCCGGCAAAATGCACATAAACATCTACTTAATGATTTCCTATGCCCATCATACACGACTTGTCTATACATATATATACATATATATATCTATGCATATATATATTTGTATAGCTGCCTGTCTTGTTCGCATCTTCATTCATAATTCAGCGCTCATTGTTGTTTACATAGTAAATTTATACTTTTTACTACTTGTTTCCATTATTTTTAGTAGTTAATAAACAGTCGCAAAACATTCCACATGTGCACGGCACATTTCATTCTGTGGCAAACACAACTTCAAAGTCCCAAAGAGTCCAAAGAGACCACAACAGAGAGCACCATGCCGATCTCTAGCGTTCCACATAGCGACGATCCCTGCCCTGCCCTCATACCAGACCAGACCAGACCAGACAGCTTGGCTGCACGGCTCCGGATCTAACATTGTAGCTGTGAATTACCCCGTTCAGGATTGCCCGCTACAAGTATATCCTGCACTTGAAACATGCTACACTTAGAGAAAAATCTCATTTCAAATACTTATCGAATCTAATAGTCTTGGTTAGAATTCGATTGGTTAGTTCTAAAAATGTATATTAATTAATATTTTTGGCATTTTTGTTTTAATTCAGCCTATGAAAGCTAAAATACAAGAAGTCGAGTTCATTAATTAAGCTGAACATTTACTTAAGAGCAGATAATTAAATTGATAATTGTTTTTAAATTGGGTAAGAATCATAGTTGATTTAAAAATTGTACATAATTCTTACATAAATAGGAATATGAGGCTAAGTTTAAGTAAAAAAAATACTTAAGAAGAATTTGCATACTGAAAGGTTTTCAATTTTAGTAAAGATTTGTAAGATTTAAGTATTTAAAAAAGATCTTAAAAAAGGAAATTCGTGCTTGGCTTAAGAAAATACGATTTCAATTGGACTTTGACAATGTTTTGTGCTCCCTTTGATTGTGTCAATTTTAGGGGTTTCTCTAAGTGTGCCTGCACTTAAATTTTCCCAAACATATCACATAACCACACACCAAAATACACGCACATGCACACACATACACACACACACACACACACACACGCACACACACACCGGCACACTTGAAAATTAGCAATTATATATCGACACCCAGAAAAACGTTCGACCATTATTTTCCCACACGTTTGCCCATATCGGAAAAATGTTGAGCCATAAAACTGACAAGTGCCAAACTCAGGCAGACATCAAAGTAGCAGCAGCTACAGAAGCGTGCACCACCAGCACCACCACCACCGCCGCAACGCACCACCGCATTCTGTGGCACGTACACACATGTGGCAATAATGAGACAAGTGCAACATACTTGCAAAAATTGTCATTTGTTGTCAATAATTTCAATGAGAGGCAACGCAAAAAAAAACCAACTCGCAGACATTTTTCCCATCAAAGTTTCATGCACCCACTCCTATATCTATATCTACATACATATATATATATCTTATATATATGTATATAATTTTTTTTTGGGTGGTTGCGATGAGCAATGCCTGAAAATGCTTAACGATGTCTACACACCTCCATACACACACACACACACACACACGACACACACAAGGCATATGCTCATATTCTGTCACGAGCTATGCGGATATCCTCACAAGCAATAAGTTTTAATGATTGTCGGACTTTTGATGCGGGGAACAACTATTTTGTGTCGTTTCGAAAATTGAGGGCTTTTTCGTACATTTTCCAGCTAATATTCCATTAGACAAAAATTTTAAACTTTAACCAGAAGCAAAAATACTCTTCCGAAATTTTATTTGCTTGTTTATATATATATATTCCTAGGTTAGCTATAGTTTTACCCAAATGTAACTAAATAAAATCTAATACACGCCCATCTATCTGTAACTAATAAGTGGACCTTTCTGAAAAATAAAGGTTTATTTCCAAAGCTCAGTTTTATTTCCCATCACCTTCCCATAAAAGCATTTTGTTAGAGTTGACCATGTGAAAAAAATCATCATCAAACTTGAATCCAAAACGCAAACTGAACACATTCATATAAAAAATTGTGTAAATAGCATATTTCGTCTCTGTGGGCGTGGGTAGAACAAAAATAAAACAAACAAAAAGCAACCAGAGAAAAGTCAATGTGAAGACAAGTTCAAGTTTTGGCAGTTTTTCGTTGGGCATGGCCCTGTCCAATGTTTTTGGGAGCGAAGTCTTCGCTCGTCGTAGACATTGCAAAATGTTTAATGACGCTGTCAACTTCTGGTAGTCATCAAGTTTTTGTAGTTGTTTGTTTTTGTATACCCTATAAACTATACATTGTGTGAATGATAATGGTAAAGGCGATGCGACCCTATAAACTAGACATATGAGTAAATTTTTTTGATCAGCTTTGAGACCTCTTTTGAGTGGCCAAAATTGCTTGCTGAAAGTTTGCTGCAGATATTCCACACTCTCAAGCAATCTACAGGGTATCTGCTGGACTATATCCATTGATAAACTTAGTACATATTATTCTCATACTTTTAAATGCCAAATATCTTTATTATTATCTTTATTAATGCCAAATATGCTTAACATATATTTATAAATATCTCAGCACGCTTTCAATGTGTGTCTAGGGCATCTGCTAGTCGTGTATGCTCTGCTCTACTGCGCTTGCCCCTGGCCCTTCGGTTTATTTTTATATATTTTTGCAACTATTTTTCTATTAAGACATTATTAACAAAAGGTTTTTATGTTTGGTTTTTGTTTTTGTGCCCCGTTTTGGAGTTTCGATACCGAATCAATATTCTGGCCAAGCCCATTGAATGTCGCTCTTGGCCTGGCTTTACACACACGCACACACACACACACACACACACACACACACACACACACACGCACGCACACATAAATCATTTGGCTCTTAAGCTTTTGTTATGCCTTCAGTTTTAGTTGTTGCTGCTGCTGAGTTTTTTACGATTTTTGCATAACTTAAAAATTAAACATTTTGAAGATTCGTGTCGAACCCGCAGATTTTTACTACTTACCTTGTTGTATTTGGTTTTTTTTTTCTCTTTTTATTTTTATCTTGAACATACGTTTTTTCTATATTTGTGTTTTTTTTTCTTGCTGCTAATGAAGTGTTGTATCTTTTAAAATTCTTATTGTTGCTGCATTTTTATTATGCATATTTATGCGATTTTGTTGTTGTTGCTGTTCTTGTTGTTGTTGTTATGCAGTTCCCCAACTTCCTCTGCTGCTCGAACGTTATTTGAGCCGATTTGAAAGGAATATATATATACATATATACAAATCTCAATATTTAAATGTGCTCGCAACACGTTTTTATAAAAATTTTTGCTTCTTCATTTGCTTGTTTTACAAATTGTGTTCAACGTTTTTAACATTTTGTTGTTTGTTGTTGTTGTTGTTGTTGTTGTTGTCATATCTGGCATATCGCATATCTTATGCTTATCTGCATTCAATGGCAACGTTTCATCAAAATGTCAACGTATATCATAGAAATTAATAAATTTCAGCTTGGCCAATGCAAAAAAAAAATATACAAACGAAATGAATAACAATATTTTAATGCTAACATATACACATAGTCTTCTTCCTCTTTTTGCTTTACCTAGCTTCATATATCACAGAATTTATGCGCTCCTTTAAGCTGGTATGGGCAAAGTTAAAAAACTCTATTAAATTGATTTTAAAGGGGATTTTTTATACGCTAAGCCCATTGAGAATGGGTAAAAAGGGTTCAATAAATATGTGCAAATGTAATGTATGTAACATGAGCTTCAGGGTATGCCCAAGTCGAGCACTCCCGACTAACATATTCGAACATTTTATAATATTTTTCATGAATTGGTAACAAAATGAAATTATACATTAAAAAAATAAATGTAATGCATACAGTATTATTCTCATTTGATTTCCAGCTAAAATTTCTCTTACTCAAATAACTTTTAAATGTAGCTCACACTTTTTGCTGCTTTTCAATATAATTGTTGTATTTTTGCACGTTGCACATTTATTTCTTTTGTATAAATTTCCACATTGTTTGGCACAAATCCCCTTTTCTAGTTTTGCCGTTGCACACAAAGTGTACATTTTTCGGTTTCGGCCATAAACTCACACATTATGCATCCAACATTTAACCAGATATACCCATGTGCCAGATACTTATTTGCCACTAATTCCACAAGCTGTGTGTGTGTGTGTGTGTGTGTGTGGACTCTGGCCAAGCCCCCAAAAGTAGCCAATTGTCTCGAATGCTAAGCCTTTTAATCAATTGCCAAAAACAACAACAAATGCCAGAGGCAAGACTAAGAGACTTAGAGACTGTGCTAGACGTATAGATACCCTGTGCTGGCAACTAAGCTAAACAGAAGCCAACATGAGTTCGTATAACTTTGGGAAATGTTTTCCCAGATAATTTTAATCTGCGGCACGAACAGTAAATAATAGTTCGACTTGTAGATGCACTCTTCATATCCTTTGTACTTATGAGGTACTTTGTTTTATCTTTGAATGTTAGAGAAAAACTTGCATAACAAGTTTTTCCAGCTCAAGCTCATATAGATCCTGAGATCTTTGAGGCTAGAGCGAAATTGAACAACAGTTGTTTATATTGTCGTTGATTAGGGGTGGTTGGGGGAGCCAATTATAGCTAAGGATGCTCAAAAAGGCCGCTGCTGTCTTTGCTCTAGTATATCATTCCCCTTTCGTAAGTACAGGGTATTCGCCCACAAGCCAAGAGGCACATTTACGTATTAAACGAGTGTTATTTTAGTCAGACGTTGACCACAAGGATTTGAACCAAAAAGTTTCTCATTTAGAGCAGCATTAAGTGCTCAGCAAAGGGACAGAATGGGCTTTACTTGGAATCCAATTCTCTGGAATGGTTAAAACCCTTTCGTGTTGGCCTCAGCCCGTGAAGCTAGCCTAGAGCTGACCTCAACGGCCTCACACGCCACCTCGTCTAAAGCCAATAAAACGCCTCAAAACTTGTAATATAAAAATCAATTTTCCTTTGTCTTGCTGGCCTGGACATATGTAATTATATATGAAGGCGTTTGTCACGGGGGCGTGGCTAGACAATTTTGCCCAATTTTGTGCTTGCCCCCTAGAAAATTGATTTCGTGTCGTGTAAAATGTTGTATTTTGAATATTTGATGAATGTGCGAGTTGGGGATTTAAATACGAAATAGATTATAGAAAGGGGAGGGGGGATACAGGGGGCGCCTCAAGACGTCACACGTAAATGCAATATGACATGAAAATTGTTAATGATATATGAGTTTTTCCATCTAGTCACAAGTCCAGGCCCAAGTCCAGTGCCATCTAATTGATTTTCTAGTCTCGCCAGCTTGACAGTTGCATGGGACAAGTTGAGGCTCGAACGATGCCATTTGACATGTTACGCTGATGTGTGTGTGTGTGTGTGTTTATAAAGTCATTACCAGGTGGCAGTTGAGAGCCGCGACCCTTACCTGAATAAAATGTAATAGATTCCACAAAAACTCTATAGATCTTTAGCCGCACAACATGACAATGTCGGCTTTACAATTTATTGATTTTTCTGCAATTTCATTTAATTACAAAAAAAAAGGCAAAAGAAAAACGTTAATTTCTACAAATTTTCACTCGGCAGGCGCCAAAGCAGGCAGGCAAGGGGAACGGTGAAGGGGGCAGGGCGGGGGCGGGGGGCAATTGGCAACGTCATGGCACAGGTTCAGGCCGCAGACCCGCAGAGACTCATCCACTAGCTCATTGCCCAATGGGCTCCACACACACACACACACACACACACCGACACACACGTGGCAATTGCTGCAGCACGTGCCGCATAATGTTGCAAGTGTTGCCAGTGTTGCCAGTGTTTGCCCATTTACCGTTAGGGGCCAAAACACTGTTTGCCTGGTCATGTTCGGGTTAATGATTGGGGCGTGGCAGCGGCGCGTTGATTGCCCAGTTCAGTTTGTAAATGTCATCCCGAGCAGCACAAAGTGTGCCAAAGGCAAACACCAAAAACAAAGAACAAGAGAACTTGAAAGGAAGAAGCGACTGGACTAAAATTGGATACTGGAAATTACTCGTAGTACATCGGCGTTTTTAGGGGTAGAAGCCCACGAAAGTGCTTGAAATTTTGGGTGCAAAAGGGCTTTAGAACATATGAAACTTACATATATATATCGAAATCAGAATACGCATACATATATATGCTAGAAATTTATACTCAAATCAAGCACAAACGTTGTCAAAGTTCATTTTGTAATTAAAAATGAAATTCTGAATATTTCGAAACCCTGTCTAAGATCTCGCTTTCGATCTAAAGGAAAGCTTAAGTAAAAATGTTGTCTTATGTAAATATTCAGTAAAAACAGCAGCCCAAGGCTCTTTTTTAAAAATCCTCACCAACTAGCTTTCAGTAGAGAAATAACTTCAGCTTGACTTGATTCTTGATTACTTAAGTCAAAGCTCTAAACAGTATTTATCACCAGTTCATAAATAAATTGAACCGGAACTACTTTTTATTGAATCAGTTACATGAGCGCGCTCTGTGGCTGAGCTAAGTCCTCAGCTATGTCTTCCATAGCATAAGTTTGCACAGCTTACGACCGTTTACCGCTCGAGCTCATAAATCAATGGACGAAACGAAGCAACCCCCAATTAAGTGCCTCAAATATTTACAAACGCCCCAAAAATTAAATATTTTGTCGCTGTTTTGTAGCACCTTCTGACATTTAACCTCAAGACAAGCGCCGCCTGCGCCCCAACTGTCTTGTCGTCTGCCGCCAGCGCTGATTTGTGGATGTGTGGGGCGTGGAGGAGGTTGTGTGTGTGTGTGCGGGGGGGGGGGGGGGGGGGCTTTCAGACACATTCACAGCTGCTCCCCATGATGTGCGAGGGGCCAATGTCGCAGCATTCATTTACATTCAAATTAAAATGAAAACGCCACAAGGAACACACACACAATTTATACCAAGGGAGTAGCACTCTCTCCTTTCCTCTCTCCTCCCTCCCTCCCTCCTCTCTGTCTCTTTTCAAATGAGTTTTGTTTGTTTTGACACTGGAGAGCTAGCTACTACATGGATCTTTGGCGGCCTTGCCTATAAATTAGCTACGACATTTTGACATGTGCGCATAGAGTATTATGTGCCTATTATTTGTATACCCTTGTGGAGGGTATTGTAAGTTTGTCATGCAATGTATAAAGCATAGACGTAGACATCTTCAACTCCATAAAGCATATTTATTCTAGATCAAAATCAACAGGCGAGTTGATATAGCCTTGTCTATCTGTCCGTCTGTCTATTTCTATGCGCAGTAGTCTCAATTTCATAGCAAACGTCTTGAAACTTTGCATAGTTTCGTCTTTTTGTTGCAGACCATATCGGACAACAATATGATATAGCTGCTATAGGTCAAAAAGTAGGTTATCTTAACCAAACATTATAAGTTTCAGTATGTTTCCTACATAAGCACTATATAATAAACTTGCAATAGGAAAGATGAGCCGATAAATACTTTCTTATCTGCCAAAATATTCTCTTTTCCAAGATTTATTCATCATACTCAGCATTTACATGCTTCCCTTTGTTTACATACCTGCAAAACGCCAAATGTCTACAAGGGTATTCACTCTTCGGCTTGCTGTAGATATCTACACTTTCTCGTTTTGATACCCTGTTTTTCTGTTTAGCTAGCTCCTGTAAAGATCGTTCGCTAGCTGATAGCCTAATGTTTGTTTAGTTCCTTTTTGTGATTAGTTTGTAATTAGTCGAGAGACAAGCCACAGATCGGCGTTAGCTGATAGGGGCGGGGCGGGCACTTAAATGTAACTAAATTCGGGGTTCACGCTAGGTGCCAGATAGACAAATGTCGATAGCACCTTTGCCTAGTTTTTACATATACATATAATTTGGCCTTTTTTTCAATAACTGCCTCGGATAATTATAGAAAGTGTTTTGTTTTTTTCGGCTGAGATGTTTATCCTGGTGCACATTAAAAGTTAATTTCTTTATAATTGTTAAGGGTTTTCCTGCTGATGGTTGTCTTTCTTTTTTATATATAGTTATCAAATGTGCGGCATGTCATTTATTTTGCTTAAGTGGCCGCAATTTGAAGTAGTTCGTGCTCAAGATTTATTTGGAATATTATTTTGTTGGGCTGAACAAACTTTCAATCACATTTGGCTACGCTTAGCCCCAGCATCAAGACAAGAACCCGCCGAGACAGCATCATTCATCTCTCAGCGCTCGGCAGTCTGCGTATCAATCGAATTCTCTGGCCAACGAGTTTTCTCAAAAAGAAACAGAAGAGGAATTTCACTTTGAGTGACCATGAAAATGCATTCGTTAAACAGTTGCATTCTCCCCCTCTTCGTCTCTTGCCTGGCTTTCGATTTGTTCTGCCGGAACGCCTCGCTGCCAACTGAGGAATTACGCCTATGCCTAGGCCCAGTCCTAGGACCTGTGGGGCAAGGATCCCGCCGCACGCACTGGCAGGATGTGCCGAGTGTGCGGTGTGACGAAGCAAGTGCAGACGTGTCAGATATTCCCACTTTGTGCGCACACAGGATATTTGCCTAGTTGCAGACAAGTGGTCCCATTTTTTGAAATGTAATTTAAGCAACATGTGGAAAATTAACAGACGAAAAATTAAAGGAGCATTTTTTAGAGCTGGAAATGTGTGAAGTTTTTGAGTAGACTCTTAGTAGAGAGTTTCAATTGGTAAATCTAGCGAACATCCAGTCCTAATTGGAATTCGTTGTGCCTGTCCGCAGCAGCTGCTTACTTAGCTCATTGAGTTATGCGTCTTTACAGTGGGTACAAAGCTCAGAGATTCGCATTCCCGTGTAAACAGAGGTCTCTAGCTCCTTAAGGATCTGACGGACAGACAGACGGACATGGCTAGATCGACTCGGCTGTTGATGCTGATTAAGAATATATGTACTTTATGGGGTCGGAGATGCTTCCTTCTGCCTGTTACATACATTTGCACAAATATATTGAACCTTTTTTACACATTTTCAATGGGTTTATGGTATTAAAAGTGATTACGAAGGCGTTTCTTTCAAAGTGAGGCTTGGCCCTTGTACCTTAGGTAAAGTTGACCTTCGCGATTGTTTCCAATTTGAATAACGTATATTTTGCGTATAATTTTTGGTTGTCGATTTGAGCCGGACAACGTCGAGCAATTTCTACTTCTAGTAAAGTTTGTACATGCAAACTAATTTTAACAACATCTTTTTTTCTTCCCTTAAGGTTTAAATAATAAGGAAAGTTTTAGTTTGATTCATTTACTTACCTTTTATTTCAAATTTTTTTGCTTCTTAAGAAATAATAAATAAATAATTTTAAAATAAATAATAATTAATAAACGCTTTTTTGGTTCACATAGTTACTTTTTATTGTTTTTTTTTTTTGTTTTGTTTCTTTGTTTAATAAATTTTCTTTAAATATGTTTTTTTTTGTTTCTTCACACTGAATAAACATATATTATTAAAATTTTTTTTTGATTTTCCAAATTTTTTGTTACTTAAACTTAAATTTAAATTTTCACATAAATAAAACTAACTGAAGCGTCTATGAATTTATGTTAATACTAGGAATATATTATTATTATTATTATATATTTATTTATATATTATTTAGTGTTTAAAAAGTTGAAGCAGCTTTAAATTTGTTCTTTAATTGTTATTAGTTTTTATTAGTTTTGCTTTTGTTGAGAATTTTGTTTAAACTTTACACTGAGATGAGTTTTCGAACAACATTTAAACACTTTTTACAATAGTTTCTAGGCTAATGTACAAAATTTTCTAAACTTTTGTAAACTGTACACGGGTCGAAATTTTTGAAATTTTGTACAACAAAAATGCAAGAGAGCGAGCGAAGGAGAGAGAGAGGGAGAGAACGAGAGAGAGAGAGAGAGAGAGCGAGCTAATGTATAACAAATAATTTACAACATTTACTTAGTTGGTTTTCTTTTCGTTTTTGCTTTTTTGGATTAATACTGTTTTTTCTTGGGTCCAGTGTCCGCTTAGTGGGCGGGGCTGCGCGAGGCGGACGCCGACGGCGAGCCCGCTGCTGCCGAATGCGACGACGTCGGCGGCGGCTGCGCTACCTGCTGCGCGGTCAGCTGATACGGGCTGAAGCGCTGATATTGACGCGGTCGCATATCGGGCGACGGTGATCCCGACGAGGTGGACGAGGGCGTCGACGCTGTGGGCGGCGGCGGGGGTGTGCGATTGGCGGCCATTGCTGCAGCGGCCGCGGCCTGCGCTTGCGCCTGCGCCTGTGCGGCGGCCTGGGCGGCGGCTGCCTGCTGATTGGCGCTGGCCAAGAAGCCGGCGGTCAGCTGCGGCCATTGCTGCTGGAACATTTGAAAGGCGCCCAGGCCGGGCGGCGGTGGTGCCGCCTGATACATCTGGGGCATCATCAGCTGCGCGTAGGGGGAGTTGCCGCCGAACATTTGCAGATGCTGGCGCGCCTTCTCGAAGAGCGCCATCGAGGCGGGATCGGCGGCGCCCTGCTGTGCCGCAAACTGTTGCATCAACGGATCGGGAAAGAGGCGCAACGGTGAGCGCAGCTGCTGCTCCAGCAGCAGCGCCTCCATCGGATCCCGATCGAAGTCCGTCAGGCGGGACGAGTCGCGAAAGCCCTTGGCGAACGGATTCGAGTCGATTTTCAATTTGGTTATCAGCTGATTCTGATACGCGGTGACCGCCGTAAACACCGTCTCCGGGAACACGTAGGTCTTGTGGTCGAGATCCTGCAGCTCCTTCGGATTGCTGGGTATGCTCTGGCCGTGCGACAAGCGCACCAGGTGAATGCGCGGCTGATAGCGATGCATCGAGTTGAGCACAATCTAGGGGGAGGGGCGAAAAAATGGAATAGAATTGTGCTAACGTTAGTTGAATGTGTTTGAAGGTTATGTAGAGAATATATTTTGGGTAGTCCATATACAGTTATTAGCTTAAATGCCTCGCTATATTTCTATTGATTGATATTTTTATATATTGTTTATAATCTTAGAGTATTGATATAAATTTAATTAAGCTGCGAGTGGATTTAATACAGTTGTGGGAATACCCCTACGGCACTCTGATATGTGTTATGGTAATGAAAAATCTAAATTAAGCAGCGTTTGCTTTGATATCAAGAATTTTTTGTGGTAAAGGTTTATAAAGTTGGTTAAAGGAAAGCTGTCAAAACAGTTTAAAAGGGTTTTGGGAATACCCCCAATGTGACATTTCTTTTGTATATTACAAAAGAAAGTATAATGAGATTTCTCTAATTTATTATCCAACAACTTAATATGAGATTTCTTTTATATATTATGAGATCTATTAAGTACTGAAATTATATACTAGTATTAGGGGCACTCCCAAGGTTATTTCAGATTCATTACTGCTGACTTTTCAAAAATGATAACGTTTACAAATGTACATTAAAACAGCTCAAGTGGGAATACCCTCAAAATTAAGGTGTTACAGAATGAAAGTTTGAAGCGAAATTCCAAATGAAATCCACGAAATTCGTAATCAAATTTTTGTTTAAATTATTTCTGCAACTGTTCTTAACTTTTCTGCAGAACCGACTACTCTCTTCTTTTGTATGTGGCCAAGCAACACAATTATCAATCATTTAACACGCGTCTATCGCGCCCACAATCTTCACCAAGTCGAAGAGATCTACCCCCCCTTCAGCTCTCGCCCCTCGCCCAAACTGTGGGCACATCTCGCAACTCACCTGTCCGTTCTTATCCATTTCGTTATTAGTCAGCTTGACCTTCTCGAAGGAGATAACTTGTTTGCGCAGCGCCTCGCAGCTGAACGGGCTATCCGGATGGGAATAGAGGCGGGCGGGCGGAGCGGGATCTGCCTTGCCAGCCACCAGCCAAGCGGACCGATGATATGCATAACGATAGCGCTTCGAGTCCATCGGTATTATATCCAGCAGCACCGCATAACGATCGGCAGGCTGGATCTGACGCAATGGCCCAGAGAACGAAACGCGCACCGTGGGGAACATGCGTCTGTAAGAGGAGAATGAAAAAGGAAGATTTTATTTTAAGGAATTTCAAATGAGTTTTTCTTTTTCTTTTTTTTTATTTGTATTATTAATTACGAGCTGGCAACTCTAGTAATGCTCTAATTTATAACCCTAGCTGGTTTTAGGGGGGGGGGAAATATTATTATTATCCATTTTTTTTCTCTACTCCTTTTATCTCTCTGCGAGCTGCTTTGACAAGTGCGCACAAAAGGCGAACTCTTTAGGGCTGGCATCCTGTGGCTTTAATGCGTTCTAAGCCTGCGTGTGACATAACCTGAGGACCGCCCTGATTGTCTGACTGTTTGTCTGTGCATTCTAAGGTGTGATTTTTACAATATCATTAAATAGAGGTGTGTGCGTGTGTGCGTGTCTGTGTGTGTGTGTGTCCTCTCCTGGGCCCTTAACTAGCTCAGTCTGTGTGGTCAGCTGTGTGGGAGCCTAGGTGTGGACAACCCGTGGTCATTGTAGCCTTGATTTCTGATTTTCTTCTGCCCCTTCTCCTCCTCGCCTGCTGACAAGAGGAACGCCCAGAAAAAAAAACACAAAATAGGGAGAAAAATGCGGTTGACTTTGTTTGGGCTTGGCTTGTTTTTGCGTGCCGTGCACAGGTAGATCGAGCAAAATCTTTTGCAATTGTTGCCTGGGGACCGCACACGGTTTAATGGATGTCCTTTGCTCGGCTTTTGTGCTGCGAGCGAAGTGCATGAAATTTGTGTTGACATTGCAAAAATTTGACATGCTCGCAGCCAGTGTTGGACAACAAGTTCAAGAAGTGTGCGTGAAAATCAAGAGAAATGTGCGTGTGGGAACATGCAAAGGTTAGAAATCGGAGTAGAAACTTAAAGGGAATTAATTTAGTGGGATATTTGAGGGGTATAGAATTTTGATTTGCCGATTGAATTTGGAATTCATTTTAAGTAGTGGAATATGAGGGAAAAGGAACTTTATTCCGGATCTAATCTGAGAGTTTGCTTATATGATTGAACATGACGGAAAATCTGTTTTTAAGCGCTGGACAATTTGGACAAAAAAGTGTGCTGTAAATGAATAAGATTGAATATGATGCAATATGATATATGAGGCATATTTAGCACTAAAAAGCTTATGCAAAAGGTTTAAGGAAGTCAACATATTCTAAGGACAACGGCGCCCGAGCAGGGATAAGGTATACGATTGAAATTTTGGCCTAAAAAGTGTCAATTTTTGTACATTTTTCAACTCTTAACCTTTGGCTAGCGCTAAAATACCTTTAATTATATGAAAATGAATTCAATTGCGCTCCATAAAATCAATTACAATTCAAAGCCTCAACTCTGAAGCACTTTCCACTCTCCACACTGAGCTGCTGTTAAACATAGCTGGCTGCCCTTGTAACTAGCTGGTAACTAATGATTATGTTCAGGTGATGCTTGATGCTTACCTGCCCGTTTTGGTGATGATCATTTCGGTGCCCAGCTCGTGAAAGCGATCCCAGAGCTCTTTGGTCTCCAGATGGCATTGCACCGGCTTCAGATCATCGCAATTGCACGAGCCGACAATCTTTGGTGCCTTCTGCACCGGCTCCGGAGTCAGACGCTCCTCGCTGTCCTCCGTGCCCGGCGATTGTGGCGGGGTTGAGCAGCGTCCTTGGCTGCTTGTGGAGCTTGTGTTCAGCTGGGATTCGGCGGCGACGGCGGCGCCATTGCGACTCTTGTGTGATACGCTGTTGTTGTTGTTGTTATTGTTGTTGTTGTTGTTGTGCTGCTGCTGATGATGATGATGTTGGTGATGCTGGTGATGATGATGATGATGGTGGTTAAGGCGTCGCGCCTTGGCTGGCGGCTCCTCGGCATCGCTGCAGTCAACAACATCCACATCGACCTCATCCTCAATCGAAATGGGACCTGGGAAATGCAATTGGTTTTTCTTTTCTTTAGTTTTGCCAAATTGAAAATCAAACGAATGTGGAAATTGAATGAAAGTATTGTAATTAGCAGCAAAAAAAGACAGTCTGTCTCTATCTATCTCTTTCCCTCTCACTCTGCCTTTCTCTCTCTTACTCATTCTCTTTGGCCGACTGTGGCAGACACGCCGTCGTCACAATTTCCGCTGAGTTTCGTAAATTGGCTATTAAAACAAGTTAACAAAGTCGCTGCCAATTGCACTTTTTTTTCACATTTTTTATTGCACACAAAACAAGCCAAATGCAAGACTCAAGGCAAAAAATGTGCATAAAAAAGCTGCTCTAGCTAATAAGCTCGGCTCATGCTCTACAAGCAGACCCCCTCTACCCCCTCCGCCTCTGGCCAGCTGTTGGCTTTGCAAGCGCAAAATCAGCAAAAAAAATTTCATTTGTTTTTGTTTTTGTTGCTTTTGCTTTTGGCATTTTATTTATGCACATTTTTGTTTAATAAATATTTGACTTTGCCGTCGCTGAGTTTTGCGCCTCGTTAAATTAATACAAATTTCTGGCTAATTAACATAATTTGCTGTTTGTTGAAATTTTCAATTTTTTGCTTGTTTTAAGTTTTGTTTAATTGTTGCCTGTGCGACTTTTGATTATAGTTCGATTAACTGTGCGCTCTCATGTGCTTTGCCCCTGACTTAGTTTTAATTGCCGTCGGTTGGCCGGGAAACAAGTTTTTCTTATTGTTTTTCGCTGCTGTTGACGGTCCACGTTAATTGTCTACAGTAATTAAATATCTTGTTTTTATTTGCTTTTCTTTTATTAGTTTACTTTGTTACACTTTGATTTTAACACATTTTTTTATGCTTGTGCAAGCTTTAAGCTCGTTTAAGTGCACTTTTCAGCGGCTTTTTTGCATATCAAGAGTTCAACTTTTAATGCGACAGAAACATTTTCTTGCGCCGACGGCTTTTGTTAATGATCTGTTAATTGATTTAAGTGGAGCTTTAAGTCAGTTTTAGCTTTAATTTGATTAGTTTAATTTGATGGAGTTTGGTGTTACACTGAAAGCTCATCCTGTAAGCTGCTTTTGTCATTCTTTCAAGCAGCTTTAAGCTAATTTTCTTTAAGTGCGAAAAAGTAAAGCTTACAAGCTTTGATTTGTTTTGATAAGTGTTAACTTTAAAATCTCTCTTACTTTAAGCAAAAGCTGCTTAAAAATGTGCTTGACTTCACTTTAGGCTGAAAAGAGCCACTGGAAAGCCGTATTTTTTGAGCCCAAAGTTTGCTCAGTTCCTTTTATAGTTGAGTTGCTTGAGCATATATTCTAAAGCATTCTTAACTTTCAAGTTTTTCTAGCTTAATTTAAGCAAAAGCAGCTTGAGTTTAGCCTGAAATGCGCTGATTAAGCAATTCGTTACTAAGCAATTCAAGTTGTGGAAAAATATCCTCATAAGCTTGTTCCAAGTGGAATAAAGTTCAACATATGATAATATGTTATGATATTATATCTAAGGCAAGCAATGTTGCAAAGATATGCAAAATTTGCCAGATTTCCTCTTTAAACATTTATAAAAACTGATAAAAAGGTTGTCTTTTACGTATTTAAATTGCAGCTAAGGTGCTTTAAATAAAAATATGCAGTTAAAAAGGAGTTCCAATCAAGTTAAAGCTTTTGGAATGTGAACTTAAAGTGTTTATATATCTATCTGCCTATGCCTACGCTCATGCATTTTGGCTTTAAGGGTGTTTGATCCCCATATTAAAACAAATATTCTATCTTTAAAGCTTTAAACTTTCCAAAGCTCAGCTTTCAGTGTAGCAAATAGCCTTAAATTTAACAGATATGCGGCCTGCTAATCGCCAATTGTTCATTTAATATATATATATGTATATTTCTGCTTCTTCTTCTTCTGGAACTTACTTGCACTGCGCACCGAGGATTCGCGACTGGAGGTTTCCTCGCGTGCCATAATTGCGGCTATTGAGAAATCCGTTGCGGAGCCGGCGGCACTTTTGCTGCCCGCTGTGGTTGTTGTTGTTGTTGTTGCCGTTGCCGTGGCTCCATTATTATTGTTGTTGTTGTTGTTGTTTGTGGCAGCAACGGGCGGCAGAACGCCATTGCATAGATACGGATGCGAGCCGACAAGCATTTTTTGGCAGAGCAATTAGCTTTTGAGCGTGTTAGAGTGTATCTCAGATACTGTATCTGCTGGATATTGTATCTTTCTTAATAATACTTCACTTGTTTGCACTTGTCAATTTTGCAACATTTTTCGTGGCACTTTGTATTTGTTTTACATGTGTGTAACTGTAACTATAACGGTAACTGTAAACGCAACACACGCACGCATTAAGACTCACACGCACACCTGAAGCGGGTACTCACTAAATGCAATTCACGCGAGTTGTGTGTGTGTGTGTGTGTTTGTGTATGGAAAATGCAGCGCAACGCGAATTGAGTGTGTGCGCTACGTAAGACAAGCGACGACGAACTGAATTGTGTGTTGGAAATTGTGAGGGAACGTGTTGTGGCTTTAACAGCAGCAGCAGCAGCAGTCAGTCAGGCAGCCAGCAGCAGCAGCAGCGACGAATGGCAGCGGGAAACCAGTTTTCCAACTAGCCGGCATGCAGTGCGAGCGAGCTAGCACATACCTTACACGGCCACATCATGCGCACAAGTGCGAGCAGCAACAGCAGACGCAGCGAATTCAGCTGGAAGACCAAAAACATATTTCAACTCATATTTGTAATTGGGAACAACAGAGCTGAGCTGCGGCAGGGGGCTTGTGGTGTGTGCGCAAGAGCGTGACAGCCATTAGGCGTGTGTATTGTATGCCGCCTGTCATTGCACTCGCACGCATGCGCTGCCGCTAACTGAGTGCCTGAGTGGGAGTGCGCTGCGTGTTGACGGCCACTCAGCGGCCGCAGCGATGAGCAGAGAGACGTTTGCTGCTGCTACGTCGACGTCGTCGTCGTCGTCGTCATAACTCATTTACAATTAAAAATGTCGGCGCTTTATCGCTCGCTCTCGCTCTGCCACATGCTCTGGCATTTATGAAGTGTAAACGTTTTGCTTGCGGTTTTTCATGTTTCCCTTGTTGTTGTTTTTCTTTATGTTATTTTTTGGATTTTAGACAACTTTTCGCCGTTGTCTCTGCTCTTCTTATCTCTCTGCCAGGCCTGTTGTCGCTGCCGTTGAGCGCCTTTGCGTTTCACACAATTCCAACACGTTCCGCTGCGCTGTTGAGTGAGTTATTTTCGTCTCGTTTCTGCTCTGTTGTTGTTGTTTTTTTTTGTCTTGTGCTCACATTTGCGCTTGGTTTTTATGCCTTTGGGCGCCTGTTTTGGCTAATTAGCAACAGTTGCATTCGCACGCGCCAAGGACCTCTTCTTTTTCAAGGTTATGCTTCTCTTTTTTTATGCTTAACTGCAACTTGTTGAAATCCTTTGTTTTATGCTGCTATAAGTATAAATATTTTAGAGTAAAAAAGTTTTCAAGCTAAATTTCCAATGAAATACTTAGATAATTGTGGCAAATATTATTTATTATTAATAGCAGCTTTGTGAGGCCTTCAAATATTTGCTTAGAAGTCAATAAAAACCTGCTATAATTTATTTCTGGAAAGTTTAAAATGCCCGCCTCGACTCAAGTCTCTCAAAATACGTGCTAATATTTGAAAGTTTAGCATAGAGCATATAATAAACATGATTATATGCACAAACTTGAAAATAACTATTACAAAACCTTACAAAACCTTAAAAAACTGGCGCATTTCAATGGAAATGTGTCGTTTTTCCTTGTATTTTACTTGCGCTTTGCCTCTAATTACAAGCTTCTGTTTTTTTTTTTAGCTAAATGCTGATTGCGGCACATTAACAATTGCTGTGTTTTCAGGTATTGCAAAACAAATAATGCACGGTTATGTCTAAATATGGAGTGTGCCTCGAATGTGGCTGCAAAAAGCAACCAGCTGAAAAAGAGAGACAGAACAAAAAAGTCAACTAACCGGACATGAAACACATGCAAATATTAGAGTTACGCCCAACGTTGGCCCTCTGTCATTTTGAGTAATTACGCAACGCGGTTTCTTTTTTTATCCCCCCTCCCCGCCGCATACCCTCCGAAAATATAGTTCGCAGTGTCAGCAAATTGCATGTAAATGCACGGCTCAAGTCAAGAAACAAGTCAAGACCTTTGTCATTGCCAATTAACCCAGCCTGAGGTGTTAGAAGAAAGCAAATGCAAGCGGAAAAAAGTCTTCTTTTTTCAGTTCTTGACAGTTCGTCAGTTTTCATTAGATTTTGTTCAGGCGAGAGGCAATGCCAATTAGCAGCGGTAACAGTCGCTGCTAAAAGTCTACGTCTAATCCCGCTTATGCCTAGCCCCCCTCCCCTCTTCATCGTCTTCTTCTTACTCTCCTACTGCTGCTTTTCTCTCGTGTGATTTTTGTAATTTGACACTTTTATGCGCTAACAAAACACTCAGCAGAGATTTAACATTCGGTAGACAGGCGAGGGTTGTCACAGGCATTTATGTGAAATAGAACTAACATTTGAAAAGAAACATGCAGAAGAGCTCAAGTTGGGTGTGCTCGACTAGCAGATACCCTGAACTCAGCTTTGAGCTGTCGTTACAACCTCACCTTATTGAGGCGTTTCTTCCTCCCTTTGCCCCCCACTACATATTCTGGAATTGGGAAAAATATCGATACTATCTTTGCTCAGAATATTGAAAAAATTGGTATTAATCGATATTCTGGAAATGGGATAAATCGATATATATCTGTATTCAGGGAATGCGATAAAGCGGCATTTGTCGATATTATAAAATGTGAGAAAATTTTAAATGTTATCGATAATCTAGAAATTGGAGCAAATCGATATAAATATGTGTCGATATTTTGAGAATGGGATATATCGATATTTATATCGATGTTATGCTAATAGGATGAATTGATATATATCGATGATGTGGAAATGGAAGAAATGTTTATCTATACTTTAGAGAGAAAATCAATTTATATCATTATTTTGTAGAAGGGAGACATATCATATATCAGTATATATCGAAATTCTGAAAGTGGAAGAAAATCGATATATATTAATGTTTGGCAAATTTAATAAATCTGCTTTACATATGATATAGAAGTGAATAATATGTTAACAAGCAAAACTTCATTTATACTACATAAACAGCCCTCGCATGGGGCGATCTAGTCTGAGGGCGTGAGAAAGGCGCGGCGCATATGGGCAGAGGCTGCACGCTGCAAAGTGGGCATGTCAGGGCTGTCAATGTGACACTTTCACCAAGGCAAACGTCAAATGGCAAACGTCGTGTGTGTTCGCGCTTTGCCAGCTTCCTTTGCCCAGGATGTGCCACAGATTTTGTGAGTGTGTGTGTGTGAGTGTGTGTGTGTGAGTGTGTGTGCGAGTGTGTGTGAGTGTGTGTGCGAGTGTGTGCCTCACAGCGGTGGCAAACGCGTGTGTCACCAAAATGTCACTCGGGCTCTCAGGCAAAAAGAAAAACACAAGTTGTGAAAACAAAAGCAGCAGCCGCCTAATTTATAGTTGCAGCTACGAGATTTTGGAACCAGTTCAAGAACCCGGCCAAGTGCCACTTGGCGCACTTGTAAAAACAAACAAAATAAACAGAAATGAAGAAAAAAAAAAAAGAATTTCGCTTGTTAATTAGTGTTGTAAACTGTCGCTGTGGACTTTCTCCGTGTTGTAAAGCCCCTCAAGTGTTTCGTTTTTTCTTGCCGCCCAATTGCTCATTAATATTTTAACGAGCTCGAGTTGTGTTTTTCTCTTTCTCTCTCTCTCTCTCTCTCTCTCTGTGAGCTGGCGAAATTGAACACTTTCACTTTGTGCAAATGCCGCCAGGATCTTGAGCATTCCTGGTCCTGGTCCAGCGAGTGCGAGTGTAAAAACAATGCGACATCTTTGGGTCATTCATAAACAATTTTCGCTTCTAGTTCAACTTCAAATTCGACTCGGGGCCACCAACGTGGCCGGCATTTGTGATTGATGATGAGTGCACTTGCTTCTTCTTAACTAATGCCTAATGGCATCTCCTAATGCATCTCCAGAAACCATTATAGATTGGGCGCATCTTGAATCGGGCACTTCTTAAGCTCAACTCCTCAATTGCACATCCCATTTCTCTGGCACTTCCGCTGCGATTTGAATTTCTCGACTTTATCGTTGCATTCGAATACTTGACTTTCCCCTTTGAATCGATTCAGGGCACTTGGAGGATGCAGGCACGTGTTCATCCGGCAGCACTTTATGCCACTTGCCTCAATCTGTGTTTTGCCGGAAACAGTTAGAAATTTATTTATAACATGCAATTAACATTTGTTTTCGATTGCTTTCTAAACTTTCCATTTCGTTTCTATCTGCACGGCGATTCGAACCCTTTACTTTGTGCTCAGTCTGCCCAGGCTTAGCCTTATGCGTGAAGGAAGCGCGTTTAATAAATATTAAGAAATCTTTAAATATATACATATTGGTTTTAAAGTAATTTTTAAGAACTATCTATCTTTTATTTTAATTTCAGAGCTTTTAGAATGAATTATGGATAAAAGAGTGACATGGCTAAGTGAGGTATCTATAACTTTATCTTTATCTAAGATATCAAGCTAATTGAATAGCCTGATTGATTGACTAATTAATTGATTGACGGGTTGATTGACCGACTGACTGACTGACTGACTGATGTACAAGGAATTATAAGATTATCCCTAAAGAGATTGAGGAAAATTCCACCCGACATTATGGAAAATAGGTGAAAATATAAAATAAACAATTGAACGGGACAAAGCCAAACTTTAAAATTTAAATTATAATCCATTTTTCAACTTTTAATAAACAGCTTGGAGTTAATTTTCATATTTCCTTTAACTTATTTTTTTTTTAAAAAATATCTCCCACAAGAAAATCATCTTAATGTAGCCGCTTTGTCTCGCAAATTTCTTGCCCATCATTGCTCATCTTTTATTATGAGCTCTGCGCCTTTCACACATGCCACACACGCACACACATGCAGACAATTGTGTGCTGTGACCTTTGACACAGTCCGCAAATATTTACAAAATATTTTCCATACATATTCTGTGCATTGTGCACGCCCAGAAAACAGATCTTCCACTCTCTTTTCTCTTTCTTTGCTTTTTCTTTTGGTTTGGGAAAGAAAGAAAAATTTTGTTGGAATTTATTAATGAAACTCATTGCGTTTAGCTGGCCAAAAGCCGGACCGGGCGAATGCCCCCCAGGGGAACTGGGCAACGGATTTCGGATGCAGTGCATCTTCTTCTTTTAAAAAACCCGCCGCCGCCGCTTTGATAAATTGTGCCGCCGCCGCCGTTGCCGCCGAGGAACGCTCGAGGGAATTGGCGGCTACCGAAGCCGCTTTTTGTGTTGTTTTTTTCTCTCTCTTTTTTATGCGCCGCCGCAAATGCCGGTAGCCAATTCCGTTAAAACGTTTGTGTTTTGCAATATGCAAAAAGCCTTAAACACAGTCGGTAGCAGTCGGTTTGCCTAGACAAAAGGGCGCTGTCCCCGCCCCCTGCTGCAGCCCCTGCTCTGGCCCGGGTGCCTTGCGGCTGGCCAGGATCAGGACCGCAAGGAATTGTTTCGCATTTTCTGGGAATTCCTTTGGCAGTCGCATAAATCTTTGCCAACTTGCCAGAGTCATGCGCCTGGCCTTATCTGTGTGTCGAGAGTGTGTGTGTTTGTGTTGAGTGTGTGCTGTGTGCGTGTGTGTGTTGTCTGTGTGTGTAACAATTGTCACACCTTTCGGCGGCCACTCAGCAGCCAGAGCCTCAGCCAATGTGTGCCCCCCTTTTAGCTGCCCCTCGCTTGTGTCTCTGTGTCTGTGTGTGTAATTCGACTCATTAACAATACCAGGCAGTGTGTGTGTGTGTGTGTGTGCGTGTGTGTGTCCCAGGCTGAAGGGTTTTCGGTTTCGGTTTTGGTTTCTATGCCACATAAATCACAACTTAAACGATGCGTAATTTCGTTAAATTACTTGAGGCCTCTCTCGTATTTATTTATTTATGTATTTATGTTGTGTTGCCTGCGATTTTCAAATTTATGTCATTGCAACAGGCGTTGTGCAACGCCCTTAAAAAAACACAAGAGAAGAACATAAAATTGAAAAAACAAATATGTTCAAAAAGAAAGCTGCATCTTTGAGCCTGAGCTCATTCTTGCGTCTTTAAGGCACTTTAGCACTAGATTTACATAGAAGTTAGAAAAAGAATCAGCTGCCGGGCTTAAAGCAGAATAATTTTTCGAGCGTCGGACTAGTATAAGAGAGGTCGCTGGTTCAAATCCAGCAATATTGTATAAAATTGCGCACATTTAGATAAAAAGTTACATTTTTACTAAATTGAAAGAACATTTTATTGCGATTAGCTGCGAAATTCCATTTATGAATATTCAAATTTGAGTTTAACAAGACTTTCATTTGGCAATACCAGACTTTAAGAACTTGACGTAGGGCGAACTGATCTGCGCCTTATAGAGACCCTCTGTGTTCACCTCAATCAGGCCAGCTTTCACGCCCACAGCCAATGTATCCTTTACGATCTGTTCCAAAAAGTACTTCTCGCAATACGTGTTATTTGATGAGAGTCTTTTGACGATTTGCGGAACTGACTGCCAACCGCCCATACTGACGAGCGTCTGGAGGAGCTTTTGTCCATTTTGATTTATCATTTGGCTAGTTTTCCTGTGTATTATCTCCGAATTTATGTGACTTTTGTGGGCAGGGTAAAGTTTTTGTGAATGAACATGGAAAATATGTTGGAAAATATGAAGTTTCTACTTAAAAGTAAGTACAAAAGGGTATTTTGATTTAGTGAGAGTGTGTGGGAGCTACGATCCCGTAAAGTGTAGATATTCTTGGTCAGCATTAATAGACGAGTCGATCTAGTATGTCCTTCTGTCTGTCAGAGTCTATAAGACATTTCAGATTTGATCATATTTCAATTGATCGATAGCTTTTCATGAAATCGATAGGTATCTATTTTGAGAATTGTTTATTTAAGGGAAACTCGAGGACTATAGGAGCTAGAGACTCCAAATTTGGTATGTGGGCTCTCGTATAGTATACACAAATGCAACATATTTCACATTTCAAATATCTAAGCCCGTTTTTTCAAAAAATAAAAGAAACATATATCAAGATACATATTTGTGCTTCGGAATTTACACATATTTGTAGGCTATATCCAAGACTTGAAACTTTCATAGAGATCGGACTTTTAACACCTTAGTTATTCAGGAACGCAATTCCCACAGTATAAGCTAGGAATGAAGAAGCAGCACAGCCGCTGCATAGAGTGGATCCTTGCCCGGGTCGCAAAGTAATCCCCATTTGCGTTGTCGGTGCGTTTTGTAGTTTCAGGTTCTGCGAATTGTGGCTACTACCTTGAGGCATATATCAAAGACTTGACCGGCTTATGAATGCGGTCCTGTCTATTAGAACATCAGTTAGTTTTTTTTTGCTATTTCCTTTTTTTTTTTTTTTTTTGAAGTTCTGCGGCAACGTTTAAGTTATTTATTTTTTTGCCAACACCTTAAACTCTTAAGCCGCTAAAGGCGCAACACCCCCAGCACAGCCAGGGGCAGAGCACGCCCCTGTACGCACACGCACAGGAACTGCAATTACCATGAGACCAGAGGAGGAGGAGGAGAGAAGGCAGCCCACCAGCTGTGTGTCCCGGCACAGGTGCCGAGGCCCGCAGCCAGAGTGTGAAAGTGGGCAGCGCAATTACAAATGGCAAACAATAGATGGGCAAGGATCTAAGCGGTCTAAGGGATCTGGCGGATCCGGAGGATCTACACTTGCTGCAATCTCACTTTCATTCATTGCACAACATAATAGAGGCCGCAGTTAATTGCAGGCTACACTACTTCTTCTTTTTCTGGGATTAGTTCTGCCCACTTTTTCGATATATATATATATATATATACATAGATAAATTGACTTCTTAGCGCCCGGGACACGCGCACACGTGCAGCATTCCGCAGGACTCTTTGATTAATGTTGAGACGCAGTCAAAATGGCTGCGCTTGAAAAAAAAAAATGAAAAGGGGCACAGTCTCAGATGTTGCACATGTCCTTTTGTCATGCATTTCCCAAAAAAAAAAAGAGATACAAAAAACGAGAAGCAAACAAACCAAATGCCTTCTTTTCTTCGACTGTCTTCTGTCCCCTGCCCTCTGCCCGGGCACAAGTCAAACTCTGCTCTAAATTGAATTCAAATTGCAATTGGGTTTCCGAAGGGTAAGGACGAACAGCGCAGGATGCTGCAGCATCTGCCTGAGCAAAGATCAGACCTTGTCCTTGTTCCCAACCTTCTGCGACACGGCAATAGATCATTTTCCACGCTCTCTGTGCGGTTGGTTGTCCCTATTCCCGTTTACATTATATTGAAATTTGTTGTGTTGTGCCAACAAAATATTAAAATAATTTCATATTTACGATTTGCATTCGAGTTCCTTGAGATGCCTCTTGGCATTGTGCGCATTTGATGCCCTTTCAATGGGCACCTTGAAGCCTTGGCCAAATATTGTTGGGGTCGTCCCTGTTTGCCACATCAATCATAATTAGAACGTCTTGTGTCCATGTGGTTTGGTTTCCTTTATTCCTTTTTGTGGGTCTATAATTTTTACTAGATTGCATTACGAGTGAGATTTTCTTGACATTTATAGAGTGGCTTAAGAATTTATGGATTTCTGCCTAATATATTACACTTCATTTGGGTATTACATGAACTAGTTGCGTATTTAACTTGATCTTTTTTATGTTTTTATATTTATAGGCCTATAAACGACATATTCATGCATTTCAATAGAATTTATTTATATGTATATATAATTTCAATAATTATCGACTAATATAAATATTGAGTCTTGGTTATTTCCTTCTTATTCAGTTCGCCGAAAGAAAGAGTATGTGAAGTCTTATAGAAGTATATAACTAATGATCTCAAATTTATAATTTCATAGCAAACCAGCCTCAACTTCTAAAATTCACAACTATATTAGCCAAAAGTGTTAAACCTCACACACATGTGTACAAACAAGGAATACATTCCTTTTCACACACACACATACGAAAATCGAAAGAGTTCTCAGCCTTATAGACAGACACATTACCATTTTTGTACTAAACTGAGCTCAATGTGAGGTCTGCGCAACGCCCCATTTCTTGGGCACGTTTAGGGTTTCCGTGGGGCTTACCCTTTGCTGATGATGCAAGAAGACGCAGGATACGAATAGGTTTCCCTTTACTTGTGTTTCGTTTTGGTAGGTGGATTGTTAATGAGCGCGTTGTGTGCGGTCGAGAAATGTGTGGCAAGCGGCTTTCTGGAAATTTGAGAGGCGTCAACAGGCGCTCAATCCGCTTAAATGCTGTGACGGAAGTAAAGGATGCCAAAAAAGGGAGTGAGAAGTGAAGGCAAGAGGCAGAGGCAGAGGCATTCAGGCTGGGCTTATAGCTTCATTTGCCATTTGCCGGCAGACAGCCGGGAGGCAAAGTTGGGCATTGCGTGTGCCACACGTTGCACAGCGGCGAGACAGAAGCTGTATATTTAAATGGCTTCAATATTAAATGAATACTTGCATCCATTTGCCGCTCGAATCGCTCGCAAGTGAATAATTCCCGTGCCAATTCATTTGCCAGCTGACTCTCTGACTTTGACCTTATGTCGCCGTTGCACGCAGCGCAATTGAAACGGTTTAATTGCAGCCAGTCGAGTCGATAGGGCGAGCGAGACGGGGTTTGAACTGCGTACTTTTCTTTTGGCTGGCTGTCATTAGTGTAATTAGATCTTTCGCCCTGGCTTGGCGTGTCCTCTCTCTCTCTCTCTCTCTCTCTCTACATAGAGCTGTATTAAGTAGCTATCAATTTATTTTCGTTCCTCTTCTTGTATTTTTTTGTTACTAATTTTTATGCCAACGGAACGTGCGCAATTTGTTTACCATCAACATAATTGGTTGGCTCAGTTCTCCTTGTCCCCTGGGCCCACTTCTGCCTTTTTAAGCGCTTTTTTTATGCCCCTCTCTCTCTCTCTCTCTCTCTCTCTCTCTCGCTCTGTCTGCCTCTTTTGGCAATTAGTTAAAATGATTAAGTTGATGCGCTGGGCTTTTGCCCTTGCCTGTCCTTTTTTGCTGCTGCTCTTTTTTTTTTTTTTTTTGTAATTACATTAGCCGCAGCTCCGATAATTCGAACTCGCCACGCACTCAGTCAAATTGGCTCGTCCATCTATCATATTGGTAGGCAGATCTGCCTAGGCTTCGATTAGTTCTATAACCACACACACACACACACACACACACAAACATCTGTTCATTATCTACCCAGAAACTGTGACAGTTTTTGATATAACAACAATGCGAGTAGTTTTTCAATTTCATCATGTATTCAAATCAAATATCCATTTGGTTCTGTTTGCTTTCACAATAATCATTGTTTGGCTGTTGATTCTTTTGTATTTTGCACTGGTTTCGTCAGTGATCGATCTGGTTTTGAATTCAAGAGGGAGGCTCCTCTTTCACGCATCCATTTCACTGTTTACCACACATGCCAAAAACGAGTCTGACGATGATCGATGCCACTCGCTGTGTGACCTTTGACACGTTCTACACTCGCTGGGCCACACACACATTTCACTCTCTTTCTATCTATTGCGAGAGAGCGAGCGAATTTCAAACCGTACTTAAAGCTTTTTGTAAAGCTCTTTCTATCTTTTGTGCGTCTTCTTTGCCCTGAATGCATTTGATTTTCTCATTCTGTTTTGTCACATATCCGTAAACGTTATGCCAAAAGCCGCTGCTAGAGAATCATTGGCTTGTTAGCTTCTTCTTTGTGTCAAATTTAAAGGGAATCTATTTATTAACCGTCATAAAGATATAAGACATTAAAACGCCTTGAAATATGTATTTTTATTTGCTTAATATATTGTTTATTTGTCATAATATCCTTACTAATAAATAAGCTGGTTTCAAATATTCGAAAAAATCTGTCGGGTGACGGCTATTTCCTAGTTCGTATTTCCTTCTCTGTTTTCTGATTATCTATTCCTTTTAATTCTCTTTTAATTTCTCCACATATCGTATAGTCATCTGCATAAGATCGTCTATAGATAATTATCAGCTAAAATAATTTTTTACACAGTTTTTATTTATTTACAACTTTATTGGCCACAATATTGAAGCCCTGGCTAAATGTTAACAGCTCCCAAAGCGCCCTCAAATATAATTTGACACTTGACTGCGTGCCTTCAAAAATATGCCAGCTTAAAAAAAAAAACGGTAATATTTAAAGAAAAACATACTAAAAAGCACTAAAAGGCAACACGAGCATTTTGTTTAGTGTCAACTTTATGGGTTAGAACTCTTAAAGCAAAAACAAAACAAGACCCGCCCCCACCAGCTGCCCTTGCCATAAAAAACTTATTACGCACATAAAATAAATCCCACACTGGGAAACTAATTAAAAAGACCTTTTCTCTTACGGCTGCTGCTTTGGGTTGGGTTAGAAGTGGGGAGCTGGTTTTTGGGGGGCGGCAATAAAATTTATGAAAATTAACATAAAATTTTGTGCGATTAACTGGAAAACTCACGCACACAAATTGCTCGGGACATATGGAGGAAGATCACATAATAAACAAAAAGGAACAGCAATAAAAACAAATATGGCGACACACACACACTCACACACACTCCTCTGGGGTGGGGTTGATGATGATGATGAGGCAGGCTGCTGTGGCTGATTATCATGCAACACTCGCGCTCGTGCCACACACATGCTGCTCCTCTATTCTGTTCAAGTTGAAAGTCGCTCAATATAAACTTTTTGGCCAACAACAAAAGTTAAGCCGTGCGGCGCAACGAAAACGATTAGCCTGATTGGTGTTCTCTCTTTAAGGGGAGTGAGTTTCGGCTGTGGGGGGATGACTACACTCAGAGAAATCAACATAAATGTTTGGATTGTCGGATGGATTGTTGTCGAAAGTTCAGTTGGAAAAGTTTTATTTTAAGGAATTCCCTAAGAATTTCTCTACTTCTATTTAAAGTATTACTAGCCTAAGTTAAGTATGTATTTGGGCATTTTTCTCAATTTCAAAATTTCCTAAAATTAAAACTAACTTCTTAAAGTTTCTTTAACTAAAAGGAATATTCCTCTTTGTTTCTAATTTTCCCTATATGAAGTGATTTCATCAATCTAAGAATTTCTTATTTGAGAAAATTACATAATTTTCCTCGCTTCTTTTTTAAATGTCTTAGTTGTTTTTAGTTAGGCATCGAACTTTTCTCTAAGTGCACGCGGAAGCCAATGCCTGCCACAAAATATTTGGCATCCTGATCTCTTCTTCTACTTCTTCTTGTTCTTCTTCATATCACACGCTCGCATTATGAGTAATGCGCACCTTATGCTGCCGCCAAGTCGAATGTGATTAGAGAAACGTTTCAGCTGAGCTGCCTAACCCCTACGCGCACCCCCTCCCCCCATCCTTCATCCGACCGCACCCCTTTGGAAAATCTGTTTGCGAGCATTTTATGCGCTTTATTAACCCCTTAACTGATGATGTGCCGCAGAAGTTGACGCTGTGCGCTGTACGTTTACAAATCAAAATATTATGATGGCATCATTTACACGCCGCATTTTCAGATTAAAGTTGATCTTCCACTACCCTACCCCCGTGTTAGGTGTGTGTGTGTGTGTGTGTGTTTAGTTTTTCACTATTTTCAGGCCGTAGCCTTTCGTCCCCTCGCCTGCGTTTCTTGTTGGTTTTTGTGGCTGCCCTGCCCAAGTTTTATGCTTTAATTTGATTTAACAACCATTTTGCGGCTCAATTTTTAAGTGCAATTTTGACTGCAGGTTTGTTTGGCTTAAGGGATTTTCTTTTTTGGAAATGTATCTAATCATTTTTTACATTTGTGGCACTTTTATAACTTTTTCAAAACTTAATCGATTTAGAAAATTGATGACATTTTTTTTATTAATTTTCTTATAATATCTATTTTATGAATTGTGCGTGTCAAAATCATTTATTCTCAAATTCAACAAAGCTTCCAAGTGGTACATTTCACTTTAAAATATTTTTGAGTTTCGAGGACTTAAAACGCCTTTTTCAAATTTTCGAATAAATGTCATGTTAAAAGAGTTATATATATAGTATTAGTATCAACTATTATTTCAAATATGAAGCCCAATCTTGTAAGCCTTAATACATTTTGATGAGCTGATTTTAAGCTTTATTTTGAGCTTAGGCACAGCACCTTTATTTCGGCCCGTTTTTGGGGCACTCAAATGATGGTCTATTAAACGAGCTTCTAAAAATGATTGCCTTGGCGCAGTTTCCACAACTTTCCAGCAAAAGTTTGGGTCGTCATTAGCCATTTTGGCATTTGCCATTTGAATTTCGGGCTGTGTTGATGCGCTGTTTGTCAATTATTTTTTGCTGCTACAACTGGGACAACAACAAAGACAACAACGACAACGACAACAGCGGCAATAAATGTTGTCATCAAAATTAATTTTATTGCCAGCCAAAAACTTTCAACAACAATTTGGCAAGTTCATTAGCTTTCCTAAGCGTCTTTGGCACAATGGAAACTTTTGGTTAATTAAACGCAAATTGTTGTGGCGGCAAATTGCGAAAAAATTGCAAAACTTTGTCGCCAAAGGCATTCAAAGGCTTTTCTCAGCCGAAAGTTTATTGTCTCACAAGTGCGCGAACCCAAAATAAAAAAGAAAATAAATGCTTCTTGTGAGTCATTGACTAGGGCATACCCTGTGAAAAGCTCTGAGGTGTCAATGAACATTTTTGCTTGACGAGTCTCTATCGTCAGGTAGATAACTTGGCGATGCTTTTTATCAGCCTGATTGAAAGAGATTGACTTGCAGTTATCCTGTAGAAAGGTCTGAGTTGCGTCAATACTCTTTTCTTAGTCAGACTCTGCTTGGGATTGCTTGGCTGGAAAATACCTTGTAGCAAGATCAAAGCTGCCATAAAATTTAAATTATGATCGGCAGGCAAAAAGTTTGCCAATAACTTATTTCATTCCAAATTTAATAGCGCGATACCAACTAAAGTTTTTTTTCATAAACTAGCTCGATAAAGTTTAATAACTTTTGTCTACCTATTTTTCTTTGCATTGACACAGCATTAATATGCCTGCTTAGACTATGAGTTAGGGTATTTAAAGAAAAATCATGAAAAGGGGTTAATTATATAGGCAATGTGCTAGAGCGAGATGCAGCTACATATAATTGTAATTTCTGCGCGTCTGCATTTGGTTTTTATGTCAAAGCCATAAAAAGTAGCGGGCTTGAGGGGCACGGTCCAGTCCGAAACAAATATGGCCGCGGCTGACTCCACTTGCTGGCTGTCCGACTGTCTGTCTGTCTGTCTGTGTGTGTGTGTGTTTGTGTGTTTTTCCAGCTGTGCCATTGCCCACTTAAATGGCCAAGTATGTGTTGACACTGGCATGTAGTTGTTGTAAGTAACGATGGCAGCAGCAGAAGCAGAAGCATCAGCAGAGTCGTTGTCCTGCCTGCCACACCCCACCGCCACCCAGTGCAGCTGGAGCGGCTCCTTTGGCATTCGCCTCGGGTGTCGCTTGCGCAAATTTGCCACTTCAACAGCTCCTTGCGGACGCCGTAAGCACCGTTGTGAACGAGCTTTGAGCATTTTCATTTATTTTCCGCACATTTTGGCTCCAGTTCACTCGTCGCTCTCCGTCTCCGTCTCTGTCTACATCGTTCTGTCTCTTTCCGTTTGCCACACCCACTCGCCTGGTTAGTCCTTTGCCGGAACGTGAAATTTATGCGCTTCGCCTGCTTTTTCCTTATTTCCCTTTTTCCATTTCCGTTTCCTTTCCTTTTTTTTTTCGCTTGATGCGTTTCTTCTTTTTGCCGTTTTCGATTTTTTGGCAAGTTGGAAAGTTGTGAAACGATGCTCACAGAATTTTAAGCAGCGACTCCTTTTCGTCCTTTCGACTTTCTTGCCATCTGTGTGTGTGTCTGCGCGTGTGTGTGTGTGTGTGTTTTTGTCAATATTGTTACTTGCAGCGCAGCGCAGAGAAAATGTGCTGTGAATTTTAAATGCGAGCGCCGAGTTGCTTACATAAGCGCATAGCTCACAGATACCCTTTGATAAGAGACGAAAGGGTGGGTATATTGGTTAAGTAGTAAGCAATAAGAAAATTGTGAGATTAATTTATTTAACTCCTAAACGGTTCGTGTATTGCGTATTGAGCTATCGATACCTCTTTCTCTTTCACTCACAGTCTCCCGGGACTCTCTCCACCACCCTCCCACTCTGCCTTACCTCCTTTTCTTACTCCCTCTCTCTCTCTCTCTCTCTCTCTCTCTCTCTCTCTCTGTCTCTCTCTCTTTCTCTCTCTCTCTCTCTCTCTGTCTCTCTCGTCTCTCTCTCTCTCTCTCTCTCTCTCTCTCTCTTTATCTCTTCCACAGTCTCTCTTACTCTTTATATTTTTTACCATAAGCTTTCTAGCCTCTCTCATCTCTATTCCTAGCATAGGGCATATTGTAGGGTATCTCCTAAGCTCATCATAAAACTTGCCCTGCACATTTACACAGATCTGCATTCGCCTGGGCATAGCTCAACTGACAATTACACGCCTCCTCGCTCGCCTAACCCCGCCCACCCACTACCTCCAGCGCCAGCCAAACAAAACTCTTCAAAAAAATGGTTGCCCCTCGCCTGCAGACCACGAAAAAAAACAATTATATAAAATACAAAAAAAAACAACCAAAAATGAGGAAAACTCCCCCCACTTTGCGCTTATCTGCATAATTTATGGTAAAAATCAGACGCAACGGTTTTCAAGTGTTTTCTCTCACTCGCAGTACTCACTGTACTCTACTGCATATTCATAATTGTTATTGAAGTCAGCCAAGCGCAGGTTTTTGTTTTTTTTTTTGGGAATTGCACCACGTGTGGTGCGAGCACCACCAAAGAAAAGAAAAAAATGCTAATAGGCGCCACCAACAGAAATTGTAAAACAATTAAATTGTAATAAACAGGGGGTTACTTACAAAAAAAAAAAAAAAACAATGGGCGGCACTTGAGGTTTTCCTCTACCATTTTTTTTATTTCGAAAAAAAAAAAATAGAGTAATTAATAACCCGGCGCTGTCCAGCTGTAGCTGTCCGGCGCCTGTAACGCCTCTATTAGCCAACTAAACTCAACTTTGACTTTAAATGATAAACAGTTTTTTATGCTGTCTGCCAACTCTACGACCTCCCCTGACTCACCGCTGACCCGATTTTGATCGTCTGTCCAAGGATTTCTTGCATTGGGCCTCTCGCTTAAGACCTGAAGTCCAAGTCAGAGCTCCAGCAGCGCATTTGATTGACACTTGACATTTCCTCGGGTTTCTTTTTCTTTCTTTATTATTTGCAGTTACGTGTAGCGTAGCGTACTTTTTATACCCTGAACCCATTAAAAATGGGTAAAAGGGGTATTATGTTTTTGTGCAAAATCCAAATGTATGTAACAGGCAGAAGGAAGCATCTCCGACCCCATAAAGTATATATATTCTTGATCAGCATTAATAGCCGAGTCGATCTAGCCATGTCCGTCTGTCTGTCCGTCCGTCCGTCCGTCCGTCCGTCCGTCCGTCCGTCCGTCCGTATGTATGAACGCAAGGATCTCAGAACCTATAAGAGCTAGAGACTTGAAATTTTAGATGTAGATGCTCCTAGTTCCTACGCAGATCGAGTTTGTTTCCGATAATCGATAACTTGCCCCGATTCCAAGTAATCGATAAAAATGTATATCGATATCCTGTTTTTTAAGCAATTTTGGTAAATAATAAGAGCTAGAGTTACCAAACTTGACATGTTGCTTCTAGAAAAGTGTATATATATCGATTATCTTTCATTTTATACCTATCGCCACCTCCCCGCTACTCTCTATCTATAAGCGCGCGCTGCTTTTGGTGTTGGAATATGAGGGTTCAGGGTATCCCCTAGTCGGGAGCTCCCGACTAGAACCTCTTACTTGTTTATTTTTGGGCCCTGTAATCGCCAGCTGACATCGACCTGAGCACCGTTAGATGACTCTGTTGCTTACTTTACGAGCCATTTATATATGCATACATACATCTAATTCTTTGGGGTTTTGTCAGATGAAAATATCGTGATAAATGTTAACCTGGTGGAAATTGCGGTTTCAGCTTTGCTGCGTAACTGGATCGGAAGACGGCAAATTATCAGATGCAAAGTCCAAGATATGCATTGTTATGTTGCCTTAAATAATTGGTTTATATTTTTGTTGTAAATAAAACACACATTAGAAACAAAAATGAATACATCATTTAATAGATTTCCCGAAACATACGTGTCCTCCATGCTAACTTTCTTGAACTTTAGTATTCTACTTTCTTATTTTATTTTACACAAATTTCTTTGTTAAATCAATCCAATTCAGATTAAATTCCTTGTTAGCCGAAGTAGCTTTAACAAATAAATATTGCCCTTACTCTCTAAGCCTCCCGTATAACCCTCGCACATAGCAACTGTTAATCAGGTGTGGCTGGCCATGGAGCTAAAACACGTGTAGACAGAACCAAAAGCGTTGACTACACCTGCCAGCCCATATAATTTTATATCTACCACTGCGTACATGCATATATATATATACGTATACATATATGTATACTATATGCTCCATGCACATAAAGCACCCACAAGCCTGATCCAGGAGCCAGGAGCCAGAGGCAGAGACTGAACCAACGCGTCAAGTTGTGAAGCTGTGTGCAAAAAATCATTAACACGCACACCCACAATGCCAAAGGGGGTCTGAGCTTGTGAGGGGGGAGGAGTGGGGAGCGTAAGTGAATGGCGTGGGACAAGCCTGCGTTCTGTCAGTCGCCTGCTCTCACTCTCTCCCTTTCTCTCTCTGTGTCGAGCTTGCCTTTGGCCCCTTTTGCAGGCCTTCTCTCTCTTTTGCTCTGTCGCTGGCAGGTTTGCTCGAATTACTTGGGTTTTTACATGCGGCAGTGAGGCACATTAACACTGTAATGTGCCAACTGTGTGCATGTGTGTGTGTGCGAGTGTGTGTGTGCTTGAGTGTGTGTGTGTGCAAGACTGAAAACAACATGGCGGCAACATGGGCGTCCAAGTCATTGCCATGCATAAAGAGCAAGAACTGTGCGAAAAGGGAAGCTGAGAGCTGAAAGCTGTTAGCCAGAACCAGAAGCAGTACACTCAGAGAAATTCTAGCACGAAAGTCATTTATTTTCAAAATGTCAAATGCTTGACGATCCTTGTATGTGTTCAACATAAGAATCAGGCGAAAATTACTCTTAAGTTAGCTTTTTTTTTGGCATAAATACTAAGATCAAGCTAAACTCTCTGCTGGCTGTTCCCTTGTTCCCTTGTTGGAGCTTGAACTAATTGAGAATTGCAATTGTCAAGCAACGAAACAAGCAAAGCGACTATTTAACTTCAAAATTTATTGTTAATGTTAGAGAAACAAGATTATGTTTTTGCTTCAGCACAAAATACCTCATAAAAGCTTTAAACAAGAATCTTAAACTAAAAAGTTTCTAGCTTGGCCGCATTTTTACAAAGTTTCTACTTGAATTAATCTCAATATTCTTGCTGCCCCTTTTTCGCTGAGTGTAGCCATGCTGCTGCTGCTGCTGCTCCTGTTCTGTCCTGTGGGCGGCTGCAGATACTTTTAGTCAAGATTAATTGTTATATATTAACATGGCGTCGAGTTACTGAGTCTGCGAAAACGAGCTATTTACAAGCTAAACGAAAGTTGACTTTGCCTCAATGGACGCAAACAAACTGGCGCATGGCAGAGGGACTCGGAGGGGCATGCGGGGCTTGTGGTTGGCTGCTGGCAAAGGCTTTGCCTCAAGTGGAGAACTTTAATAAACAGTTGCTGCATTTGGCCAATATTTAAGTAGTTCCTAACACCCCTCACGCTTCTGCCCCTGCCCCTTTCCCTTCTCATTCAGCTTGTTTATGGCCTATCTCTTGCAGCTAGATTTATGTTTGCCCATTTTCATGTTTTATCATCAGCTGCGGCTACGAATTATTCATGAACATGTTACTCATACGACGCGTATGAAAAGGGTTTTATTTGAAGGCACCTCCCCCTCCCCCGCCACACTCACCCGCCCTTCTCCACTGCTTTGAATTTGAGAGGGCTGCTTTATTTTTTTTTTTTTTGGTTGTCCCCACTGTACGCGGGCTTTTGCGGCTTTTATCATATTGTGCTTTGGTTAAATTTGTTGCGGTCGAATGTGGTGCGAAGAGTAAATTTGATTTATAAGCTAAAAGGGTTTTTTGGCACGCCCCGACTACAGATAAATATTGTAAAACCTTACGAAAAGTTTGGAGTTTTCATAGGAAAGGATTCGCAAGTATTTAGCTGGAGAGTTCTTTTATATCATATAATGAAAGTTCTTATATATATAACAGCAATATTAAACAAAAAGTAAATTTGAAAAAAATTGACCCAAGTTTTAATTTTGGCCTCTTTTTCAATTCAAAACCCTTTCATAAGCTAAATAAAATTAGCTTAAGTCTAAGAAAATAGGATTCTATATAAAGAAAAACACTTCAGTCAATTAAACAATATTCAGATACATTTAAATTTATTCTTGTATTGTATTGTATTCTTGTATTCTTCTTCTTTTACATCCTACAAAGAACCCGCTTGCCTTGCTCCCAATCATTAGTCAGAAATCTCTCTTGCTTTTCTTATGTCCTTTTCAGCATATGTCTGAGTAAACAGCCAAAACCCACACTTCAGCTTGAAGGCCAATTGCTACCCTTACTAAGACACTTTCCCCCCTTTCCACACCCCCTGCCCGCTTCACAACTGTCGCATATTGAACCGCAGACAAATTTGTCTACGACTTTCGAGATGAACGCACAAAAAGTAACTGCCAAGCATATTGACATCTCAACTGAAAGTCAATACGCGGACATAATATAAAATATACCCCAATGCAATCCAAAGCTACCCCGAACTGCCTCCGCCTACGCCAACGCCCCCGCCCCCGCCCCTGTCTGCCTCTACAGATCTTGGCCTGCGCGCCACCCATATTCAACGCGCTGTCACTTTTGGGCGCAAATTTCGCCATTTCCACCCTCGCTAATGTGCAAATAAAAATGTTAAAAGGGTCCTGTAGCACTCAATTACACGCCCTGGTGACCATTTGTGCTGCGACTGTCCCCCAATCCCTTAGCCTTAACTCTACCCCCGCAAACCCTCCTACCCTTACTTTGTTCTGTGTAAGCTTTTTCTTGCCCTTATGCAGCGCAGGCATCTGTATGCGGCTCAGTGTGCGTGACTTGTCTGGTGTGTGTGTGTGTGTGTGTGTGTGTGTGTCGTCTGTGTGTTTGTTTCTATGTAGAGAAAACATTATGGCGCGCTAACGGAAGTTGCCATCTTGTTGATGGCAGTTAAAGATAAGCACACAAAAAAAATAAAATAAAATAAACGCTAAAAAAAAAGCTGCGGAAAGTTTTTTTTTATTTCATTGTAGAGGGTATTTTTATTTTGACAGAAAAAGTGTGACGCACAGAAGGCAAGAATCCCGACTATATAAAGTGTATATGTTCTTGATCAGATCAGATATAGCCATGTCCATCTGTCTGTTTCTATGCGAACTAGTCTCTTAGTATGAAAGCTATCACATTGAAACTTTGCATAGGTCCGTCTTTCTTCTGCAGGCAAGTACATATGTCTGGAAAATCCGTATCTAACTACTATATCATATAGCTTTCACAGGAACGATTGGCCAGAAGGTAGGTTCTTGTATAAAAACGTATTTCTTTATCAAGATATCTTACTCTAACATCTTATCAACATCGAACTTCTATATCATATAGTTGCCATAGGACGATAGATCGAAAAAAAAGTTATTGTTTGAAAATCTGTTTAAACTTTGCTGCTTATATATGTGCCAAGTCGACGTAGCAAGATCGCACCACTATATCATATAGTTTTATAGGAAGAATCTTTCTATAGAATGATATAAGTATTCTGCATTTGCCAGCTTCACTGTTCCCCTTACCTATCTGCCTAACCGTAAACCTTGAATTCAGCAAAGAGTATTTAATATTCGGCCTGCCGAGTTCCACTTTTCCTCAAATTGTTCTCGCTCGTTTTTGCTTGCTGCTACATTTTCATGGTTTTCCGCTGTTTTCTTTTTATTGCCAGCGTTTTATGTTATTTGTTTGTATATATACATATATATACATATATTTTTTTTTTAGACCAAACTCCACCCACTTTTTCCTTATGGCAGTTATCTGCCTGCCTTTGAATATCTCTCTTTTGTTTTTTTTCTTTTTGTAAGTTTTATGTGCTTTTATTTTGTTATTTTGTCTTCTTTGTGCCTCGTTTCTAATTTGCAATTTTGTTTAGACGCCTTTAAGCGGTTTTGTCATGTCATTCGGTAATTGGGTGGCAGCGGTTGGCACTTTATATATTTTCTAGCCAGTTGGCAGCACTGGCCGATACACACACACACTCACACACACGCATGGTCACACTGTTTCGCCTTATAAATATATGTGTGTATATATATATTTAATTTTGGGTCCCACTCATTCATAATTCAGTTTTAGTGCTACGCTCTCTGGTTTTTCAGCGATAAGTTTGGCAAATTAAATGCGCCATAAAATTCCCATTTTTACAGATCGTAAACAAAGCGACTTCAACGCCGCCGCAAAAAGTTGCGAACGATACAAAAGTATAAATAAAAGAGACATTTAAAATCAATAAATTATAATTAAATTATAACATAAGCGTATGCTAATTTCCTCAACAAAATCTCCCCCGCGGCGTTTGTCGCATTCTTATTACAAATTTCTGTCGATTTCCGTCGATTTCTTTGCGGCCTATATCATTTCTGAAATGTATTTTTTTTGTTTTTGTATTTCTCGCTCGTCTTTCGTCGGACATTGGCATATTCCTTTGTGCGTAAGCCAAATCGCGTATAAATTCTTGAAAATTACAACTCAACTCATAAATGTCGCACTTAAAACTCTGCATTTAAAATTGGCAAACTTCAGCGCATTGCAAATCTGCATATTTTCATTGGGTTTTCAGTGCGTTTCTTTATTTTGCAGCGGATCATTTATGCAATTTTTAAACGTGTATATGATTTTCTTAATCCTCTAAAGGCCTGCAAAATATTGCAAAATAAAATCAAGTATTCGCGACCTTTTCAATGTTAACTCAAGTAAGAGCTTTATTAGTAGCTTATCTTTTTTTATAGGTGGATTCATTAAAGATATTAAGTAATATGTTTAAATGCACTTTCACAAGCGCAAAACTGATGGAATCCAAAACACAAGTCAAGTATTCGCGACCTTCCGAATTTAAGTTCAATAAAGTGCTCAATTAGTTGTTAATCTTTTGTTGGTATGTTCATTACCATAAAGTATATATATATTGTTATTCAGCATCAATGGCCGAGTTAATCTATCGTCTATCTCAGAACCTCCTTATAAGAGCTAGAGACTTAAAACTAGACAATTTGAACGCAGTTTGTTTCCGATAATTGATTAAATTTCGAGCAGTCGATATCGAGCAAATCTCTTACGCTTTAACGGGTAAAGTCATCCATTTTGACATGTGTCTTATAGAATGGTATATGCAGATCAAGCATCTTTCTTTTTAAAGCTACCGCAGAGCGATGTTTTGGTTTTGCAGGGCAGGCACTTGCCTAAACAGCTTTATGTCTTATAGCATTTCCGGTTGTCGCACAAATTGATTGTCACCCCAGCAGAAAATATGGCCAACTGCAGCAGTCGCTGAGCACAAAGCAAACAAACAGCTCAATTATGTTAATCAGATTCACGCCCATCCGCAACATTTGGCTAATGCAAACCCCACACCACACCGCACACACACAAACACACACCGGCAGGCAATAAAAAATTACACTTGCCATGTGACACGCAGCTTCCTTATTTTTTGGCCAACCACTCAACCACCCGCTGCAGGTTGCCACCTTTCACCCTTGGCAACGTGCGCAAAAAAAACTCCATTCAACACCAATTAGGGATGATCATCAGCAACAACAGCAGCAGCAGCAGCAGCAACAGTAGCAGCAGTTGGGTTCTAAGGGGGGGGAGGGAGGAAGAGGTTGTTGTCGTCGGGCCACCCCCAGTTGTTGTCATTTGTTATTGAGCCAACAAAAAAGTTGACTTCAACTCGTGTCATAAATACGCCCGAGCATAGACAAACAATCAACAATTTATGCACAGCAGGCCGGGGTCGGGGTGGGCGGATGTACTTGAAAAGGGGTGGCCCAGCGGGCCTTGTTTACCCTGTGTGTGTGGGGTGTACTCGAAAGGGAGGGGTGGTGGGGGTGGTTTGCTTGCCAAAATTGCTCAGCGGCAGTGCACGGGTAGCGCATGTTAAACATGAATTATGAATTGTTATTGAGATTGATGTTGTTGTTATTGTTGTTGTTACTGAGACTGCGAGCGCTCCTGTACACTGAAAGAAAAGCCTTGAAAGTTCTAGTTAACCAGGCTAAAATATTAAGCACAATTTGTGCTTGAGTTAAAGGCGAATCATGCTTTAAATTATTAGTGTTAATGTTCATTATTGTTTAAAAAATAAGAAAAAGATACAAATACTTATTTTAAGCATAAACATACCTGAAAAAAGCGTACATATTCTTAAGGAAAGTACACGCATTTTAAGATTAAATGCTGAATGCAACGAATTTTTCAATTAAGAAAAGGTTTAAAGAAGAGTTTCTTGCTTTGCTGAACAAAATTTCAACTTGTTTCAAGTATAAAATTGTTGCATATTATTTCTCCAAGTGCAGCTGTAACTCATATCCTGTATTTACTGTACATTGTATCCTGTATAGTAGCCTGTTTCTGTCTCTGTCTCTCGCCTGCTCCAACAGCTTTGGCTTTGTTTTGTGTGCGGTAATTTCATTGAAATCATGTTGAGTAATTGGTGCTCAGTTTGTTCTGCTTGGAGTGGGTGAGGTGCTTGGCGGGGGTTGTTGTTAGGTTAGTCAGGGAGAGGGGTGGGGTGGGTGTGTGTATAAATAACACTGTGGGGTGACTTCGGCCTGCTGCTGCTGCCGGGATTAAGCGACCGCCGCGTCGCCTTTATGCGGTTTGTATTTATTGCTTGTAACAAGCCGAAACCCAGCCACCCAGCCACCCAACCCCCCAACAATTCTCGTAATTGTGTTTGTGTTGGCATTATGCAACACATGTAACACGTATCTCATAGATACGCATACGCATTGCCTGTCACGGACTGGCAAGTCGACACTTGTGCGTTTTGTCACTCCAGCCCAAGCCTCCTTCCCCTTAGCCCACCCTCTCTCTGGCCAGAAATTGCCTTTTGGGCATTTTGTCATGGCCAAGTGGTTGCTATTGCTGTTGTTTTGCTAATTTGGGCATAATTTGTGACTGTCTTTATTTATTTTGGTCTTTCAAAATTAATTTCAGCTCGTTTGGTAGTTCTTTGCCGCTCTTTACCATTTTACATATGTTCACAATTGCCAATGGCACCAAATATATTTTTTCCTTTAACTATTAGGGGTTTATTTTGACCGTAGAGAATATGTAAATCGCTTTTGAATTGATGGCTAAATTATTAAACTGGTTACGTAAATCAGTTAAGTTGATTCTTGTTTGGGAATATTATTAATAGATTGCATAGTCTTGACTGTTATCTAACGAAAAAAGAAAGAAATTTAAACAGACTTTAAAGCGATAACTGGAAGGTTTTTTTGAATGTCTTTTACGATAAGCTATAATTAATTTATAATAAGCACAAGCCCAGAAGCTAACAATATGACTTGCAGCTATGCTTTGCCCTTATTTACTCAATTTAAATATAGTATTTTCTCTTAGTTAATGTGTGCTTCATAACATGAATATCTGTGTTAAAGACTTTGTTTAGATGTAATATATTGTCAATTATTCTAAGTATGACTTTATCAATTACTTGAGACCGTAAGCCTTTTAAGTTAGTAAACAAAACTTTGCACACACTCTCTAATATGAAATCTATTCATCTTAAATTCTTCTTTCAATCGCATTCGTAAATGTTCTATTCGCACATCATCAATTCTTCTTTTCGTCGCATTCGTAAACGTAATATGTTCTTTCTCCCATAGAATTTGTACATCTTGAATGCATCGCATTCGGAAACATTTCACTGATCCTGGCTAAAAAGGTTGTGTTCCGTTTCTCGCAACTAATTTCTTACAAATATTAGCTTGACTTTTAATTCTCTTCTGTACTTGTTTGCTTGTAAATGTTTGCCTTATTTGATCTATACGTATGTATTTGCAAATATTTATTGCTTTTATTCTCTTTCATTTAGACTCGCAGCCTCATCTTTTCCATCATTTCCTCTGTGTTATGCATTCTTAAATTTGTTTGCCCGCTCTCCAGCCCTTATGCTCTGCACAGCACTTTATTGCTTAGTTCCCCATTGTCTCGCATCCGCAAACGTTTTGCAATCTGTTTTATTCTGTTATTTTTATGTGTTAGCATTCAAAACTCTTGTTAAATTATGCGAAAGCCCTTAAAAGCCTAACTAAAGCTAACAATAAAGTGTATTGATTTATAAAGCAGGCCATGAAAAGCGGATCAGACATTTGAAATGCACGCACCACCAGCAACGACGACGATGGCTCGATGAGCATTCCGAGCAGTTCACAAAAGACTTGGCCCTAGGCTGCACCCAGCCGCCACCCCTCAACCCATTTGCCAGTTGCACACACAAAGCTTTCTCATGCAAATGACGTTGGGCCTAGACAACAACAACAACAACAACAACAACAACAACAACAACAACAACAACAACAACAACAACAAGAAGTCAAACAGCAAAGCAAGAAATAAATACGTAGCCAAAGCTGGGCTGTGGCTGAGCCAAGACTCGTAAATTTGCAGCTTATTGGCAATAACTGCAAGTGGCTTGTTAACAATTTAACACGTCTTAATCGTTAAATTTGTGGTTAAGAAAAATAAAAAAAAAATAAACTCACACACTCTCAAGAGAGGCGAACCGACTCGAATGGCAGCAAATGCCAAGCGGATGACACTTTTGTAGGTGTGAATGCAAAAAGTCTTGGCAAATCTTCATATAAAGTTAAGCATGGAACAAGCTCGGGCTGTGTGCTTGCAGTTGTTGTTGTTGTTGTGGTTGTTGCTTACAAACCGGTTCGTTTGCGGTTCGATCACATTTAATAATGATATTTTTGTGCCCGAGCAGCCAGTCGCCGACGCAGTCTGCGTCGCAGTCGCCGTCAGCGTCAAACAAAAGACTTAAGTCATAAACTTTATGACATTTTGCGCAAAAATCTCGGCAAGAATGTCATCAATGAAACAAATCGATTTGTTTACATGACATTCGCGTTGCCTCCTCTGCTTTCCTCTGTCCTCTGTCCACCAGCTGCAGCTCCCTGATCTCTGCCACAGTGCATTTTTCCTGTTTTGATTCGTGCGCTTCTTGTTGTTTACCTTTTGGGGCCCATATCGATTTGACTCTGTTTCGCCTTGCCCCACACTCATTTATGTTACTTACCTTTTGCCCGTTTCGCTTTTGTACACAATTCTCAGAAGATTTTAATCTTGCTCACTGCACTTTTTTTGCAGCAGCAGCCCAGTCTGCAGAATCCGCAGAGTCTTCTTAGCTGACTGCCCCCCTCCCCACCCTCTCGTTCTTGGGCATTCCTAGATAGGCTTCAGTATACCCTATAGATCGAGAGTTAGTTTCAGTTTTGTCAATTTTATTATATGTAATTGTTTATTTATAATTTTATGCTTGTTTAATTTAAATATTGTTATTCTATACCTTAGTTTTTATGTACCTTCAATTATTGTATCTAATATTAAATACTCAAAATATTCTCTTATTCTAAGTTAAGGTAAAAATAGACATATAAAAAAGACTTCAGTTTTTATACTTATCTAATATCTAGCAAAAATATAATAACAATATTTATTCAATTTTTCATAACCTATTTTAACTTTGCCAACATTATACAGGGTATCTGATAGTCGTTTAGACTCGTTTAGGTTTTTAAAATTGTTGCTGTTACCTTTATGACGGCATTCGGTGTGCGGTTTATGACTTTTCGTGTCTGATAATTTTCTGATTTTAATGTGCGAAATTAAACATCACATTTTTCAACACGAACGTTTCCAACGTATATCACAAAGTTTAGCACAAGGAAACAGTCGGGGCTGAAAATATCGAATGCGCGGTGGGGGGTTATATAAGTTGATTCTTGAGGGCAACACGCTGCAGAATTTGTAAAAATTTACGTGCAGAAAGATGTTTTATTATGTTTTAAAATGGAAATATCTGACATAGGTAAATTGAAGTGCTAAATTTATAAATTTTCTATGCCAAACTGATTTCAAAGCTTTCAAATAATAATGAATAAAGTTTCAGGAAAGCAAAACATATGAAAAACAAAGTTGTTCAACTAAATAAATTATGTAGTCGAATCAGGAATAGATTGTGAAAGACAGAAAAGGTTTTGGTTTACTTTTTTTACTTTTGAGAGTAACATAAAATTTGAAGGCGTTTTTAATATATCTAGCTTTTCTTTTCATATAGTTTCTGTTAGTATAATTTATGCAGAATATTGAATAAAATACAATATTTGTATAAGTCAAAAGATCGCGCTTTTTATAAACTCTACCCACATCTAATACTTGTTCCGAAAATCTATAAACATTTGGCTGCTTTAAATATTATTTTCCTGGAATGTTTTTTAATTTTCTAACCATTTTATTGCTTTTTGATAGGCAAAAGTCTTTTAACTGCCTCAAAGTCAGCTCCAATTCGCTTCTGATTGATCAGCAACAATAAATTATGATATCAGACTACAAACTTCAATCCTTATCGAGTAATAGACAGCCGCAGTTCAAATAACAAAAAGATTGTCGTAACATCTATGTAAATTCAAATGTCAAACTCTGGCCGAATATCTTGGCCCATAGATCAGTCTTAGCCACGCTTATTGCACTTTAAACAGGCACGAATACAGACATTACACTGCCGTTGAGTAGTATACGCCAACCCAATTTGGAGTGCATAAATTAGAGCACAAAATATCCAAACAGAAAGAAACCAAATCTAGCTGAACTATCTGGATATCGTATCATGTTTATTATTATTAATATTATTCTTATTATTTCTTCTCTGTCGCGTTTTGGGCGTAACTTGTATATAAACGCTGCTAATAACACATCTAAACTGGCCAACAAATTACCGTTTCAACGTATTTTCAAAAGCATTCGATTTCAGTTAAATGCGTTTTCAACAAATTTTCATGCAAATGAGTCGATTGAAATGGGATTCCAATCGTATCAAATCGAATCGTTAGCTATGCTCTCGCTCTCAGACAGATGACCAGCATCCATAGACAATGCGACGCGGCGGTCCAAGATCTGCCCTGCCCCGTACCCGCACTCCCGCGAGCTGTGCCACACGGGCGGGCTCATTTGTCGGAGCTGCCTCCTAAGTTTATAATGCTCGTAATACACACACAAAAGTTTCCGTGGCCATAAAAAGTGTCAAAACTTCTGCTTGTTGTTGGTGAAAGAAATTTTGTATACCCTATAGTCATAAAATCAGTTGAAGGGAGGCATGATTGCGTTATGGAAATGTAACAAGGTCTCGTGACTTACTAATTCATTCCATCTAAGCGACTATAATAGTTAGAGTGTTCAGTTTACTAAATTTGGAATATGAATACATGGGGAAATTCGAATTCATTTATGCTTCAAATAGCTCATCCCTTGCCCACGAGACTGACAAATATCGATATTCTTTAAAGCTATCATTGACCTTCTAGTCAATCCGATCTAAGCGACTATAAGAACTGGATATACTAAATTTGGAAAAGGCATTTTTGTCTTATGAAAATTAAGTTTAGTTATAGCTCAAATAGCCAACATATACCGACAATACTTCATAGATATTCAGTATCCTGTAATAATATACGATCTAAGCGAATTTTAGGGCTGGTATTCCTTGGTTAAGTGTATGTAATCGGCAAATATTGATATCCCTTCTTTTGTTAAACTTTCTAAGGTATCTCCTAGTCGTTAACTTTCTGCTAGACTATTCATGCTCGTCTTTTTATTAGGCTGCCAGAAAATTTGTCGAGGGCCGCCGCTGCTGCTTGCATTGTTTAGATATTGATTTCCAAACAAACTAAAAAAAAATGAAAGAAAAAGAGAAATAGGTGTGACGACCTCTTTTGTTCCAGCAGCTACGGGGCAATATCGTTGAGCAATTTATGAATGAAAGCCGGGCGGAAAGATCCCCCCCCGCTCAGGTCTATAGAAGACATAAAGTCTGCAGCGTTTTGTCTAGAAAATCTCTTTCGTTTTTATTTTTTTTTTGTGTATGCTGTGACTCAGAATACAAAAACGATTTGTATTTCCAGACGAGTTTTTGTTGTGAAAGTGTAATATTGTGACACTTTATATTGTGAGCAAAGGATTATATAAAAAGCTGGAGAGTGTGGGGTTTATTTATATTTTTGGGGGGACTTGTAATGTTTCTATTTAACAAATTGTTGCTGCATTGCATTCCAATTAGTGTGGCCAAAGCCAAATTTTATGTTGCATTTATTACATAATTTTGTACAAATTTTAATGGGGAGGCTGCGTGTGCGGCTCAAGAGCTGATTTTACGAGCCAAGTCGGCAAATGGGGAGCCAAGAGAGAGAGAGAGAGAGTGGGAAAACAGGAGGTTGGGAAGACTGGCAAGACATTCTCTGCTTTTGCTGCTGCAGGTTTTTCCAATTTCAGTGCAGGATTAACAAGGATTTTGTTGGTTTGGGCTGACTGAATGAATGCTGCCTGGCAAATGCTTACTCCTGCCGCCAGCTGCTTGTGACGACATTTTTCAATTAAGAAAGGATCACAAGGCGCTTAGTAAGGCAGTTTACTCAGCCAGTCTGCGGGTGGGTGTGCCTTCCAACCAACTTTGGCAGCCAGTCGGGTAGCTGCTGCTGCTGCCAGCTTCAGTTTTGCTTTTAATTAATTAGTGCTCCTCGCTGGCAGCTCAGTTTTAGTCCCTTTGCCCGCAAAATATATAACTTTTTGGCAGCTGCATTTATTGAACGTCTTGGAATTCGGCCAAAATCGAATTAATTGCTGGCAACTTTGTGAATGCAGTAAAAACATTTTGAGCCATTTTGCTAAAGTCTTCAAAGTTTTATAAAATTAAAGCTTGAAGCAATTTGTAAACTAACTTATTGATTTAAAGTGTGCTTCAGTTGCCAAAACTTGGCATTAAATCTTCCATCTATTATAGAGTTCGATTAAAAGCCAGTTTATCTCATATAATTATTCTAGAATTGGGAATTATCTTCATTTTAAATTCCTTTTACCATGATCTCTCTGGCAATTTCATAGCTAATTTACGCGTTCCAAAGAGCACTTGGCATTTAATAACTGTAAAGCACAACTAATAGATACATTTAGCAGCAGTTAAAGCATCTTGAACTGTACATTTAGCAGCAGTTAGATAAAATGCTTGGCTCTTATATAATTCTATCTTAATGACCAGATCCATTTATGGCATTTACGTGAGCCAGTACTCAACACAGAGCGCAGATAAAATTGCATATTTATTCAGTATACCCTGTAGTTAGAAGACGAGGGGTATTCAGATATTTGAATGTGGCAGTTAGAAAGAAGTGCCAAATATATTAATGAATTTTGACTTCCTACGCGAGAGAATAGATGTAGTTGTAATAGTATAAAAAGTGATAAGAAATGGGTTTATTTGTTAGGAAACTTCGATTACTTTTATAATCGATAACTGCCAAACGCTAGCTTTCGATAGTTGCCAACAAGTTTCGGTATTGAATGACCGGCACTGTCGATAGTTGATAGCTGGCCTTATAGGTTCTTACTTTCGATAGCCGATAACTGTTACTATCGATAATTTCAATAATTAATTACATGCCAATTTGAACGAAAATATTGTGTATTATATTTATTATATATTATCGTATTCCTTAGTTACGACAGGTAACAACTAGCACAATCGATAGCATCGATAACATGTAGTCAAATGTTCAATAGTCTAGCTATCGACATTTTTTTATCATTTGCTGCGTCCAGGGTAATCTACCAGTCGCCCATTTGTTCAATATTCTTACCTGTTTTATATTTATATATCATTTATTTACTTTTTTTTAATTTTTAATTAACTTGTTAACAGTTTCCCAATAGCAAAATTATAAAATAATTGTGCGCAGCTTGTTCTCGTTGCTGTTGTTGTAATTGTAATTGTTGTTGTTGTTGTTGTTGTTGCCGCCGCTGTTGTTGTTCACTTCATAAACAATTTGCGACACTCGGCAGCTAATTCAAAATTGTTGCTGCAAATGCACATGAAATTAATTATAGTTGGCGCTGGCAAATTATTATAAAAAAAAAAACGCGTGCAAGTGCTAAGGTGAATGGCAACAAATTAGAAGAGAGAAAAAAACGATTGTTGAATTGCCACAGCCTCACGGACTGACCGACCGAGACGATCGGTCGATCGATCGATCGACTGACTGACCACACGACGGCTACGTAATAATTAAGAAATTTACAAACGATTTATCACGTTAATTAAACGTTGGCAGCAACAACATTTGCTGTTTCAGTATATTGAAATATTGATAGATGGCCAATGATCAAAATCATTTCACACGATCCCATGATTTGAGCTAAGTATTTATTGTTGTTACTGCTGTTTGCACTGTAATTGCTGCTGTGATTGTTGCTGCTGCTGTTGCTGCTGCTGCTGTTGTTGCTGCTAATTTGCCAACTGCTTTGAGCCGTGTTAGTGTGGCGAAAGCTGTTTGGCTGTTTTGCGAGCCAAGTGAGAGCAACTCCGGCAAAGACATTGAACTCTCTGCTGGGCCATAGAAATGGAAATGGCAAACGCATAGATCACTATAATTAAATAAATGTGGAAATTATACGCGAACACACTAATAAGCAAGACAAAACAATTATATTTAATTTTTTCTTTATGTAAATAAATCAATTGTTATAGACAAAGGCAGTTTATGAACTAGACCATTTTAATAGGTGTGGATAGATTGATAGGAAATATTGCCGAAAGGGGTTCGCTTTTTGCTAAAATATTCTGTGCAGAGGGTTTTATAATTTCATCATGAAGAGGCAGACGTCTGCAAACCCAGAAAGTGTATATATTCAAGGCCATCATCAATAGCCGAATTGATAAAGCCATTTTCGTCTCCCAGACTATCTCTTTCTATGCGAACTTGTCTCTCAGATTTTAAGCTATCGACTTGAAACTTTGTATAGATCCGTCTTTTTGTTGTAGACATTACCGGGATCGAATGCCGAAATCGTTCTGCACATTCTGATCTCTGCCAAGCGAAAGGCTGTTAAATAAGGCCATACTTCGAACTTTTAACAATTTTGCTAAAACGATTATTAGTTGAAAATATTTAAGTTTTAAATTTTAAATTTCCATCAGTTACCATGCTAGATATTTTCTAGATACTTGCTGTTCTCTGTCTCTCTTCTCTCTCCTCCACAATTCGCCAATCAATCCGGAGCTCTTCCGTTCCGCCCCCCATCATAATTATAATGATCCTCATTATGGACGGCAAATGCTTTTAGTCATCTGGTTTTCTTGTTTATTTTGGCTCTTTCAACTGACCCCCCCGCCCCCTAGAGCTGCTTCATTTCGTAGCGATAAGCAAATTAAGCGTATTTTCAAATAATACCTTGCGATGGCTTCTGCTGCTGCTGCTACCCATTGAAAGCTTATCGGGTCCATTTACATAAGGCCTCGTGCTATACTTTGGAATATTCTTCGATTTTTATTTATTCACTTTTCATGTTGTTTTTGTGTTGGAAACACAGCTGAAACTAAATTGTTGCGATAAAACTAATGAAAATGCGTTTTCTAATTGCACATTAGGCAAAGTGAAATGATTTTTGTGTAAGTGGAATAAGAGAAGAGGAAAGAAGCAGAAGGTTGGGTAGTACATCCCATTTCGAATCTCAAGTGCAGCTTCTGTTTATAATGCACGTGTTGTTGCTGTTGTTGTTGTTGTTGTTGTTGTGGGTGTGTGTTGTGGGTGTGTTTGTTGCTGTTGTGCGTGTTTGTGTCTGTAATGTATCGTGTTTGGGCTTTTTACGCGCCACTGCGTTGCCCATTAATTTTAATTTGTAAGAGGTATTTTGTTGCAGGGAGTGAGCAAGATGGCAGCAATTGAAAAAGGCAAATCAAAAAAAAAAAAAAATAAAATAAAATAAAAATAAAACAAAACAGAATAAAACAACAATTGCACACAATTTTCAATTTGATGTCATTATGTGCAATTTGTCAACAATGTCCACAAATTCACTCAAGCGTGTGTGTGCGGGTGTGTGTTTGTGTGCATGTGTGTGTTGCTGTGATTTGCGCTATGCAAATGCCGCACCGCCTCCAACTACCGCTTGCCGCACACCCCACACACACACACACACCAGACACGCCCCCAGCTCAATGGACATTTAGACAACCGCTTTCCTATTGCCATCATGTATGTGGTCTACCCTACCAGAGGATAATAGGATTTTGTCGTTAGCTATGCAACGTATTGGGGAAATCATCTGCAATCCTCCGTAGGGCATATACAGTGAAAACTCTCTTGAGTTTTAAGCTAAATAAAGATTAATAAAATGTATTTTTAATAGATGTATATAATATAGCTTGAAAAGTTATTTGCTCAGCTTTAGGCTGGCAGAGTTCTGCAAGCGTATTAAAACTTCGGCAAGCCGAACTTGGCTGCTCTTTCTTTTCATTTATTTATGCAGCTCGGTTTTTTTTTTGTTGTTACTTCGTGACGAAAAGTGATTGAAAGTAAACAATAAAAGCGACACTCGACGCCACTTTCCACCTTTGTCGTGGCCCCAACTGCCCTCTCTCTCTCGCTCTCTTTCTCTCTCTCCCACTCTCTATTTTTTTTGTTGAGGGGGCGCCTTTCATTTGGCTAACAATTTTGTACTTTGCGTTTTGTCTAGCTGTTTGCCTAAATTGGCCAATTGCGATTGGTAACAGCAGCAAACAATTTAATTCAATTAAATATTTTGCTTCTCCTTTTCGTTGACTGCCTGTCGTTTGTTATTTAGTTGTTGTTGTTGCTTTTCCAGTTGTTCGTTGCTGGCAATTGTTTTATGTGAAATTTGTCACACTGTCATGTGCATTTTATAGCGTCTGTCACGACTGTCACTAGTGCAGAACATTCATTCAACCAGCGGCTAATTTGCCAACTAAATTATTTATACAATAATTTCCTATTTAAAATGGCGACATAATTAGCTGCCGTTTGTCCGTAATTTTAGTTTAGGTACAGCAAAAATTGGTACCAAACAAAGTTTTACCACTTGCCGCGAAACGACTTTGAAATTCAATTCAAATAACTTGGAAAATTGGCGCTTGTTTTGGGCTGAGAGCAAAATTTAATGGCAACAGCTGACGGCAAATTAACCGCAGGTAATTTATTTCGTATATAAAAACTGATTTTTTGTTTTGGATTTTAAATATGTGTTGGTAGGTTTACCAAATTGCATAGGAATATCTATTGGAGATGCAGGAGATGAAGTCCTATATATATATATCTTTATAAATAAAACTGTTTGTCCTGACTAACTGACTGACCTGACCGTAAGAGCTAGGAAGCTGAAATTTTCACTGTAGTTACCTGTTACATATTATCCTATAGACATAGGTCAAAATTTCCAATCTCCATAGCTCGGTCAAAGCTCATCTGATTTTCTTAAGGCTTGGCCTTATGCTCATGGTTTGATCTCTAGATCAATGTATGGCATATGAGTCTGGCAACATTATTTATGGTCAAAAATGGTACCCTCAATTACACTTTATATATTTGCTTTTTTCATATATAGATTCTATATATATTCAACTGCTTAACATATATTTGAGACGAACAAAGGGAATTTCTTTGTGTTATAATTGGGAGGAAATGTCTTATTAAAAATCAATAAATTGAAAATTTCACATGATACGTAGACATTTCCATAAAATATTCAACGATTAGGCCGAAGAGACAGTTAATTAATGAGCTACATTTGGCATGTTTCCGATATGCATACAACATGCTGATTTTTGATATTTAATTGACCCTTAACCCTCGGGTCAAGCCCGCATGGCGCTAGGTTCTTGCCACTGCGCAGCATATGGACGCGGTTTATTCACCTGAGCTACCTTTGTCTGGCTGCGAGAAACAACAACAAGAACAACAACAAGCCCAGGCTGAGGCGTTGTCTGTGCGCCTAATTTGTGTAACAAGGCACAAACAAAAAAGCAGAGAAACAAACAAACAAAAACAAATTATTGACTTCCATATAAAATCACCTGTGGTGTCAATATTTCAACACTGCCAGCGGTGTTGATGCTCATCAGCTGAGGTGTCTCTGTCCTCTCTCTCTCTCTCTCTCTCTTCACCCCCTCTCTCTCTCTTTCGCTCTCTCTTTCTTTCTATATCTGGCAACCTTTTGATTTATTGGTGAGTTTAATTAATCAACAAACTTATGAGTCAATATTTTGTTTAAACAATGAAACGTTGCCAGTCGATCGTCTGCCTAAAACGACTGCAAATTAATCATATGCTTTGGATCACGATCTTGAGAGACCCGGCTGCTGCTGATGCTGCTGCTCTTGTTGTTGTTCCTCTTGTTGTTGCTGCTGCTGCTGATGATGACGAACTAACTGACAGTTGTTTGACATACCCCAGTCAGTGGCACCCCGGGCACAAAAACAATTAACCCAATCGAAATGCAAAATAAGAAAAACATAAGAAATAAAATACAAGTAGGTGCAGCTTAGTTTGCAGCTGCTGAGGCTTTAATGCCCTTCTAGCATATGAGAAATGGGATTCTGAACCAAATACTAACAAGTCTTAAAGATAGTGAAAAAAAAAATTATAAAGTTGCTGAAGATATTTTGACAAATAGAAAAGTTTTTCATACAAAAACGGATTTTCAAACTATCCTTCCCATAGAACTATATAATATAATTGCCTGATATTGAGAAGATTTTGCTTATATATAAGGAGCATAGTAAAACTTTTAAATGCCAAGTTTGGTTAAGATATTTTAAAAACTAAAGAAGTTTTTTCATATTAAAATTTATTTCCCGACCGTACATTGATATAGAGCTATATGAAATAGTGTAGCGATTGCCTTGGTTCCAAAATATGTCGTTAATATTCTGAAAATAAGCAGCTATAGCAATTTTCGTTAATGTAGCCGCACTGGAAGCTGGGTTCAAGTAGGTAAAGGCTAGACTAAGTAGATATTTTTATATGGCATTAACTCCCAATCTTGTGATTGAACTCATTCTTGTGAGTAATATATTTCAATATGATAAATATAGCACTAGACAAAGCTCTATAAAAACTGTTACCTAGTTCTCGGCGAACTTATAATATCCTCTTTAAAGGGTATGAAAAAGAACCGTGAATGCTGATGAAGACTTGCCAAGTGGGTGCAGCATATGGCTGTAAAATGTGTAAAATGCAATTAAAAGGTAAAAATTTGATGTACCAATTTCCATGAAGTTGCTCGCGTGCACAGCAGCAACAGTTGCTGTTGCCCAATTGGCAATAAGTAGATCTTGCTGCTGTCTTGCTTTTGGGGCCGAACTGTCAGACTCCTGAGAGCTGACATTTGGTACATTGTAAATGTTGACACTTTTACTCGTTGCTGCCACACACAGCGCCACGAAGGGAATCAAATGATCTTGTTACATTACATGAATGATCACCGCAAATTGGATGCAGCAGCAGCAACAGCAGCAGCCAAGTGGAATGAGGAAATGTCGCCCTGGCACTATCATTGGCACCTCGGTTCAGTTCAGTTTTGGTGCCACATTAGGTTATGGGCGGGGTGGAAAAACTTGACTGATGAGGCCCGCTTTATTTATAGTCAACGGCAATAAAGAGAGGCGGGCCAACTGGACTGAGGCTGGGCGAGCTGGGCGATCGTGAATGACTTACAGACTGAATGAGTGAATGATGAGCAAATTTATCGCCGCATTGTGTCAACTCTGGTGTCTGTCTGTGTGGGCCAACAGTTTGGAGTGCTTCTTCTTATTTGGCTACCCTCTGATTCCCTTGGCTTGTTTGGCTGTCTGACACCGCATGTTCTTCTGACAGTCGTTTAATTATTTGGCTTTGATTGTTAGTCTTGGCCCACAGAGTACACAAATATATTCATATATATGACAATTCCATTCATGTTTGTTGCGCCTATTTTGGTTGCATGTCTCGTGTCTTGTTCGCTTGTTGTGCCTCTATGTGTGTGTGTGTGTGTGTATGTTTGTGTGTGTCGCACATCATTGACACGATCCCAGCTGCTGTAAGTGGTCGCTGTTGTGACATTTAACACACTTTGATTGCTTGGAACTATGTTGGAAGCTCTTGCTTTTTGTAGGTCTTCCATGGTGAAACTCGCTTCATGTTTGTTTATAAATAGTTTATTTAACTTGCAAATATGTTGGACTTTTTTACGAGAAGCGTTTCTAGCTTAACCTGTAAATAATAAATGGAAAAGAAATTACCATAATATAAAGAGCTTAAGAAGAAAATGGAAACTTAAGAAACATAGGCGTTTCACAGAAAATAGCTTAATATTTGAAAGTATAATTCAAGGAGTATATTCTAAATAAAAGAGTATATAAAAATAAGACGATAATCTACAGAAAAAGCAGAGTTCCACGCTAAACGGCATTTTAAATATTCAAAAATCGAGCCTAATTTCATTTTAAATTTAATTACAAATTATATATATATCCTGATCGATACCTTTTCTATATGAACACAAACACTATACCACCCTGTTGCCTTAAAATTTCTATATTCAAGTTGCGTTCATTTCTGACCCTCGCTTAGTTTGTGGCTCATTTTCTCACGCCGCTTCACAATTGGCTGTGGGGGCCGCCTGGTCGTCTGTCTGGGCTACTCCTTTTGCCGAAATCCGCAACAACAACAACAACAATAATAAAAAACAAAAGATTTGTGCCGCGCCAACGCCCACAAAAATGCGTTCACTTTTTGCGGTAGGGAAGTAGATGGCATGGTCTGTCTCCCTCAAGCACCGCCAGCTACCTACATGTGATTGATGGGCATCTTGCGCACAAATTAACACCGGAATTACTCGAACGCGTACTCGTACGGGGCTTTCAGGTTCTGTGCGGCGGCTATTAGGCCGAAGCTCCACCCCTGAATGATGCGCTGGCATTTGAAATGATGCCGACATTCAATTAGGCTGGTCGAAAAGTAACAAAAAAAAACAAAACAAAAAGCCGCCTAATGCCCCACAAACTTGCAGCAAGTTGAGAGTTAATGAGACGACGACTGCGACTTGCCCCCGGCCACAGACACAGCATATGGTCTGCTCCAGCTCCATGTGTAGCCATGAGTCATGCGCTTGTCCCGCCGAACACGTTAATTATGAATCTGCAACTAAATCATTACATTTTAAGCCAGTGTCAAAGGCACAGCTGGAGAGTTGGAGCTCTCGAACTGGACTCTCTCTGCCTGCACATTGCTTCTTTCTGTTTGGGGCTCGCTTGATTAATCGCAAATGGCGCGAGAAGCGAATTGTGAAAAGGGTTTCGCTGCATGTCCTAGCAGTTGTCGCATGCGATGTACAAATACACTGTAAATATTGATCAAGCAGTTAAACTCAGAAATAATTGCGTAGCAGACATATGCCTATCAAAAATAATTTACATTTTAGATAGTCTTTTCTTTCACTCTGTTTACCTTCGTTCGTTCGGGAAATCAACTGATTTATCATTTCTTCTTTGGGCCGTATTCGTAATCGTTTCCCTGCTGTTTCCCCTAAACATGCACTTGATCCAAAACTGAACCAAATAACATTATTTTATTTTGCATACAGTTGTTCTTCTCGGTGTAGGCCCCGCTCCCTTAGCTGGTTACCCGACCCCCCGTTAATTACCTAGTATGTGCAGCTAGCAAGCAGATCTGTGGGCAGACGCGTGCTTAAGGCGTGAATACCAGCGTCAACAGGCTAGCACCTGAGCCCCAGGATCGGCGCAAACTGAATTATTGCTGAAATATTTGTTGATTTATTGGCTGAGATACATTTTGTTGCTGTTGCTGTTGTTGCTGTTGCTGTTGTTGCTGTTGCTGTTGTTGCTGTTGCTGGCACTTGGCACGCCATATGCGTGTTAGCCGGCTTGCAGCACGTTGCAAGCTTGTTGCAATTAGTTTTTGCATCACCACCCAGCGAGTGATTCGTATGCTGGATATCAGTTTACCTCGCTCAACCTTGAACCGCCAACTCGCCACAAAGCGAAAGAGGGAACCATTAAATCGACTTGGCAGCTACTAGCTTGCAGCTGAGGCAAACTTCCGTGTAATTAAGTGGCATACACAATGGTCCCAGCACCACCCATTGTGTGGGGCAGCTCAGAGCACAGACTCCATCCAAACTGAGCTGCACAAACGTTTTGTGAAGACCCAGACAAGCGTATGCACATGATTTCAACAACCAGACGAGCAACAGTCGGATCTGGTCGTCTGTGCCAAAGCGGCGCCAGAGTTGGTTGGCAACAAAAAGATATCGCAAATATGATAAATTGGGCGCTAACTTTATTTATGCGCCTGCGCCCCAAACACTGCAACAGACAACAACAACAACAACAAAAAACCAGAACCAGCCACCAGGCACCAGCTCTTCGAGCCAGTTCTCTAAGCCAACTCTCTGGCCTCGTTTGCCTGTAATTTGAAGCCATTTTGGTCAACCAAATAAAGTTGTCAGCTGGCTCCTTCACACAAAATGCAAATGATGGCAACCCCACCGACCACAGAGCCCCGACTCGAACTCGAACTCGCACTCGAACTTGGACTTGGTTTCACTGCGGAGGCTGTTGTTCATTTTTCTTAGTTTTTCTCTCTTTTTTGTGGTACGTGTCTTTGCAAATTAGACTATCGTGCAACGCGTTTGTTAGTTGCTGAAAAGTTTCTAGAATTTCAATGGCATTTAATTGATGTTTGTGACACGAACAGCGCATACCCTGTAAGCATACAAGTTGCGGCTAGTGAGGGCATGGTTATATTATCCGATAACATTCACAATACACAATGTAGTATGCTATCTAAAGATACTAAGAGTTTCATGAAGATAGGCATATTACAGGGTATATGAAAGACTGCTATCCGAATAAACTTATAGTTTCATGAGGATCGGCACATAAGTCTGATAACAGGGTATTTTAAAGTGTGCTATTTAAATACACTAAGAGTTACATGGATATCGACTTATAAGTAATATTACAGGGTATCTTAAAATATGCTAATGAATTAAGCGCTATTGGTCAGAGTACAGGGTACCTGGAAGCCTTACTTTAGTGTGTCATTCAATTTTGAACACAGCATAATAGTCGGCTAGTAAACCGGATTACAGAGTATCTTAAAGTTGATCACTTCACAGCAGTATTCACTTACATTTTAGCATGTTCTACAAAAATGGTGGTAAAGGATATCTTTAAGTCTATCACTCCCTGCCAGTTTCACTTGTTTTGGTTTTTCTTTGGAGCCGGTTGCCACACAGCAACAAAACAGAAGCTGCGGAAGTCTTTAAGGCTAATGGAACGACTTACGGGAACCAGACAGCCGCAGCAAATCCAGTTCTCGCATATATGCAAACCGAACTAGTTCGCCAAATGATTGCAATTTCCAGATAGTATAGAAAAAGAAATAGAAGAATGGCTCGCATCGAAGTGGCATTAATAACTTTATCATGGTAATTTGTTGGATGTCGTGTCGCAGATATGTGGGTCAAATAATAACTCCATCCAATTTCGGGCCGTTTCGCATGCTCTTGACTCTTGTGAAATGATATTATGGTGATTAAGCACAAAATTCAATAAGTACAGGCATAAATCACACTGTGTAGATGGAACTTGTGTTAATTATACTGTTTTTAACAAACGATTCCACTGATAAATGATTTATTTTGCGCTAATGCTAATTGTTACTTTACATAAGTGCGCTGCAAGTGTATAATAAATTATATGAATTACTGAATTTATAATTCAAATGCTTTAACAGCTCATCAATTAGGCATCTACGTTGAATACGCCTTAAAAATGTTGTACAATTAATTAGCCACATTGAGAGAGAAGTACGTGTACGTCAGAACCAATTGGGGATTATTGCATGTCCTCTTTTAAAATTCTTTTTTGTGACGATCCGCAAACGTTTCGCCGGCTTTCTATTCAAATTTAAATAAACTAGTATGAGGTATGTTTAACTATATTTAAATAAGTATCTTTAAATCTATATATTTATATATCTTTGTATCTATATATGTTTTTTCGATATATATCTACATTTCTATATGTATTATATATATATATAGGTCTTTTGTACTGAGTCGCTAAGACAAGAATTTCGAATAATTTCAAATAGTATTTACTTAGTTTGGTAACGGAAGACTCGGCTTATAATGGGGAAAAGCAATTTCCTCACATGTCCATATTCATAACCCTTTTTAACATCTGTATCGATACCTCATATATAAAGAAAATCCATAAATGTCAATAGCCAAAAGTCACACCCATTGAAAACTGACCAACTGACGAATGTCAAATACATAATTGCACACAAATATCGCGCACATATTTATCGATTGCTATAAAATCGATCATTAACGCTGTTAATTTGCTGCGCCCCGCGAGCGTTGATGGCAACGCATCGACAGCTGAGCAAAAAAAAGGGTGCAAGAGTCATAAAAATTAAAAGCAAATTACGTAGCTAGAATCGTAATAATAATAAGAATAACAACAGCCGTAGGAACGATAACTACTACAACAGCGCCAGTTAACTCGACAATATTAGCGCAGTGTTCGAATGGTTTGTCGATTGGGTTCGTTCGATTGAGCCACTCAGCGCGGAACCAGACGAAGCGCAACCTTTTGTCACTCTATATTGACGCACCTTATGCCCGGACAGCCGGACAGCCGGACACTGGACAGCGGACTTTCGGTGTGGAAACTGGAGACGAGCACTTCCGTTTAGCATTGAAGCGCAACCGTTTCAATAACTTTTTACCCCGACCTGGTAATACAACGAGTCACAAATATAAAAAAAGAGTTGAACTCTATGGGCAAGAACAATTTGAGTGCCTAATGACGCAGAGTAATGAAGTCGCCGGCGCGCTCCCGCCCCAGCGCCAGTCAACTAGCTAGAGATGAGCGGGGCATGATTTATTCGCGATAGTCACGAAAAATCGTTTCTAGAAACTAGAAACCCTCGTTATTGCAAGATAGCTTAAAGTATTGTTAGGGTTTAAGGAAGATTTTCAGGAAGAGAGTGTACATTAAACGGAATATAACCCAAAAGTCTATTGTTTTTACAAATAGAGCATGAGATAATACATTAAATTATTTTAGAAATTATTGATATGAAAAATAAAATATCTATAGTAACAATATATAATATAAAAACAAAAAACTTAAATAACATAAATAATAAACCTTTTTGGATACTTTACTCAAACATCAACACATCCACATTATGAGCAAGCAATTTGTTTGTAGATAAATTATATTTCGAAAAGATAAATTTTATTTGGATTTAACAGTCTATACTATATTTTGGATACAGAAGACTCAATAAGAAACATAACATAATCGAGTTTTAAAAAAATTATATTCCTATGTATAAAATTTTATAAATTCTCAATGTTTTTTTTTTTAGGTCTGAAGACGAAATTTTGGCCATCTCTAAGGCATAGACGGACGTAACACATCGAACCAAACCCCTTTTTTTCGCGCTTGATGTGTCGTTGATTTGTTGTTGCTGTCGTCGTCGTTGTTGTTGTTGTTGTTGTTGTTGTTGCTGCTGCTGATGGGTGCTAAAAATCGTCACAGCTGTGCAACGTTTCGAATTGAATGACTTAATGTGCAACATTGTGTCATCAATATCCGTTCCATTCAGCTCTCAGTCATTCGGCCCCACTCTCTGTGTGCGATTCTCAATAGAGTTCTGACCAACTGCCCGTGACAAAAGTGTGAATTACGCTTGAGCTTGAACGCCCACTTGTGCTGGGCGTCCCTCTAGACAATAAATACCCTCACTCTGCGCCGCCCCTTAGCCCAGAGTCGCTTGATGCACCCACCCACTGTCAACGCAGTCAGTTTGAGTGTATTTTGCCGCCGACTCGTCTTACCAAAATTTGCCTCTCGTCTCGTTAATCCTTCACTTTCGTATCGCATATGACCGTCGATTTTTCTCGCCTGGTCTTGTGACTGACATTTGACAGTCAGTCAGTGTCAAGTCATCAATATGTACTTAGTGCAATGCCTCTTAGCCCTGACCGGGGCCACTCGACCACGACCTCGACTCTCGACTCGTCTCTCACACTCGCCTTTGTCTCGCCTAATCCCTATGTAAATCTGTCAAATTAGATGCGATTAGTTCAAAGTGTCAAGTAGTTCTTAGCTCTCTCGCGCCTTCTAAAGATGCCGACTTTTGGGTGTTTGAGTGTGGAATTTTCGGGTCGATGGGCACTTATTTTAAATTCACTTTAATGTGGGTTGTATTTTGAAGAATTCACAGTACACTCTTGATGGAGCTAGGTTATACTGATAGGAAATGTTTCGTTTGAGTAACCTTGCTACCTAGTAACCTAGCTTATAGCTTAATTCTTTAATTCCTATTGTTATTCAAACGAAAGTCTTATCTAGACTTAATTAGGCTAGCCTAGGCAGCTGATAGAACAGGTGTGAGGACAGGTTGTATCATTAGCACAATAATATGATTATATTTCCCAGACAAATTTTGCATATTTACACAACTTTTATTCAGGGACATATTTACAATGAATAAAAGGTTCAATGTAAAAGGTTAAAACTTCTCCAAATCCTGTTTTTGTTCATGTAAAGTTTCAACCAGCTAAGATGCTTAGTTCCCTTTCATATTCGTGTCCCTTATGTGTTTTCTAGCACAAAGGACATTTGTTTGCCTATCCAGGCGGCAAGCCTTACACTTAAAGCATCTGAATCCTCTTCAAGCTTTTTCACACCACCTTCCCGTGGTTAAGTTCACTGAAAATCAGTTTCTCACGCCTCTAAGCTAGCTTTCATGCCCTAACATTTCAGCTATTCAACAAAGTGTGCGCCAATTTGCACAGCTAATAAAATCTAAATTTCATTTAAATTAATTTACAAATTCCCACGTACACCCAACTAACTAAAACGCCTTCCTGGCGAATTGCGAGCGCAACGAATCGCTTAAAAAAAAACTAAAGAGTAGCGAATTCCGAAAAAATTGAAATCACGCGACCTACGCAACGCAACTTTTCAATTTAGCGGCAGGGACAAAATTATCAAGCGGCGGCGTCCGAGCGGAGAGACAGGAGACATTACCAGGCGGCGTATGCTTAGCAATTGCCAACGCCAGACGGCGGCTCATCATCATCATTATCATCCTCAGCAGCAGCATCATCATCATCATCCTCGTGGTCTCTGTCTCTCTCTCGGTTATCATCGATATCATAATGACACTATCTGACGATGCGCAACTGTGACAAAATTAATTTTCAACTTGACTGCATACGGTTAGAGAGTGTGAGAGGAGGGGGGAGAGGGTGGAGAAGGGTGGACTGCCTGCACCCTCGCAGCGTTCAGTGTTGATGATAATGAGACCATAGATAACAACATTTTATGTTGCCGAATTTCCCGACAAAATAGTTGCACGAATTTAACGCAGAGCCAAGCGACTGTCGAGTATCATTCGCCATATCCGCATCCGCATTCGCATCCGCATCCGCATCCGTGACCGTGCCCTGGTGCAAAGCACTCACAAGTCAACAGCAGGCAGACAGCCAGGCAGGCGAATACGAATGTGTTTGGCTGCAACCACCCCTTTGCTACCCTCTCCCCTTTTCCTTTCCTCTTTTTTTTTTGGTGGGTTGTGGCCGGTGGCTATCTGAAAATCAGAACGTGGCCGAGGGAACGGGCCGGGCAGCGACACCAAACGCCACCGCACTGACAAATTGTTCCGCTAAATAAATCACGATTCATGATTATCGCCATGAAATCGAAATTTTACGCTTTATTTTCCATGTCTCGGGCACAAGTTATCTAATATGCTTTAAATGTGACCCCATCCCCAGCAGGGGGAATTGCATTGCGGCAGCTTAACGAGTAGCTGAATTATTGATTTAGGCTGGATTTAGTTTTCAGGCTCGGCCGAGAATGAAGCAGGCGTATCTAAACGGATGATATGGGAGTTTGTATAAAACTATTGAGTTCTATAGAGAAAACCAGGGAAAGAAATAATATCTTAGTTGATACTTAACAAATAGCTGAGTAAGTAAAAATAAACTAGTAATAGGAGGCTTTCTAGAAAACTAAGTAGATAAGTTTGCAGCAGACTATCAAGTTCTTTTCGAGGAAATTCTAGAAAATAGATAGACTGCAAGAAATAGCTTTGGAAAGGATCAAAAACTTTAAAGAATTCAAAGATTTTAAGAAAATAAGTGTATATGGCTTAAACCTTCCATTTATTATTACTTTTCAAAGGAAATACTTGTGTTTAAAGGAAAAATGAAAACCAAAATATATGAATGGAAAAGAAAATAAGTGAAGAGAAGTAAAGAATAAAGAAGAGAAGGTAAGGTCCTGTGCGACCTCTACTATTTGTGAGTATCTCACACTTCACAATCGTAAACAATTTCTAGTTGACCTACTGATGCAAAAAAACAGCATCATGCATCGTTAGATCTTTGGGGCCAAGTTAACCTCAATTGAAGGTTCAACAAAGTCAGCTAATTTTCTTTGGGCATTGTCTAAGACAAGATTTGGCAATACTCTGCAATTAACTAGACTCTGAAGGTTAGCATCAACATCCAAATCAAAATCAAATCAAATCGAGCTCAACAACTGACAAATCCTGAGAAAGTCAGTAAGCCAGTCAGGCAACACAATGCGCAATCAGAACCACCCTAAAATTTAGAGGGGTGCCAGAGAGTGAAACCACAATAACAAGCCCTCTTGTCATATTTGCTCATTTAACGGGCTGACACATCAATGTCAAATCAAATCTGCGGCTGAGAGAGAGAGAGGGAGAGAGATATATATGAGTAAAAATGTTCATTGTCATCAAAGTATGAGAAAAGAAAACAAAAGCGCGCCAAAACATGACAGCTAATCTAATGGCAATTATGTGGCCATAACGCCGGCCTCCTAGACCCAGACCCAGACCCAGCCCCTAGGCCCTGCTTCTGCTGCTGCTGCTGTCGCAGATGTGTGAGCAGGAAAAATCTCAATTCCTCTAATTGAAGTTAAGCATAACGAATGCCAGAGTTTCACTACCAGCAGCAGCAGCAGCCGACCCCACCCCACCCCATCCCGACCAGCATCAGCCGTCAGCCTCGAATAGTTTTTTCCTTCTCTTTTTTTTGTCGGGCTAACCAACTGTCAAAACTGACATGAGACAAGCGACGTATCAAACGAAATCAACAAGAGTCGGCGCAAAACAGTTGCCGTAATCAGCGGCTGATAGGTGCGTGCGGGGGTCGCTCGCTCAGCGGGGGTAGGGCGGGAACTCGGGCTGGTGTAGTTGTTGTGGTTGTGGCTGGTGCCATTTATGGAGCGATTTTCAGCATTTGACACTTGACATGCATATGAAAATTCTGACACGTCAACGCGCGGCGCTTTTTACACGCCAACACACACACAAACACACACTCTCCACACACACACACACACACACTCTCTGACCGCGCTGCTTTTGTAATTTGAAACGTTACTAATTTTTTTTCTAGCTCTGCTTTTGTCTTGTAATACACAGCACAGCACACTGGTTAAAGAAGGTACATTGAGTAGGTTAAAGGCTCGAGTTCTCGACTAGCATGTAGTTGTGCTAAGGTCCTGTACTTTGAACCCCTTCGAAATGAACACAAGGGGAAGCTCAAGAACAATCTATAAGAATTTGTATGAATACAGAAGCTTCAGCTTGCCGAAGACTCAGCCTAAGGTAGGGACTTTCCGCTCCCAAATAGGTAAATAGTATGCTTGCTTAACAATAATAAGCTGATTAAACGTAAAAAAATAGATATAAATCTATGAAATAGAGTAGAATATAATATAATACAATACATTTTAATAGAATAGAATTTAATGAGTTAAAATATCTTTTTAAATAATAATTCCTTTTAATAAATAAAATTGTTTAGCATATTAAAAAATGCTAATTATAAGGTTTGAACCAGCAACCTTTCGTCCCTAGACGTCTTCTAAACTCTATTCGAATATATTTGGAAATATCAAATAACTTTTGCAGGGCTTCAAACCTTTGATATGTGACAACTTTTATAAGCTGCCAACAGACTTACAGCTCATCATAACCATAATTAATATCTGTTCTATTCAAATAATATTGAACCACTGTGCGCATTGAAAAAAGATCCATAAGCATTCGATATTGGAAATGGCTCTGAGGGGGCGTGGTGACTTCAGCTAGACATCAAAATTTTGATTGACGCGTTTGACAAAAGTGGCGATTAAACGCGCTCAATCGGTCGGTCTTCTCGTCTGATGTTCGACATTAGCCTGTGGCAATATTATTTCTTTGTGTTTCTGTCTCTCTTTTCTATATATATCTATATTTTTTACCTGGTAATTTAGCTATTTCAATATCGAGTGATTGTGACAGACAGCAGACGGCTGGGCATATCAACTGACAATTGTCGGCGGCATTTGCTTTGTGCAGCTTTTGGTCACTTTGCATATCAAAGAAATGTCCGTAGAAAGTGTCAAAGTGCTGGCACAAATTGATGACCATTGTGAGCTGTGGGTGGTCGTAAAATAACCCGCGGTTAAATTACATTTATTGATTTGTGTGTCGAATAATTTGACTTGAAAAGAGTTGGATCAGAGAGATTTTATGGAGCGCAAACGCAAAGCCAGCAGTCGGTGTTAACTGAGGCTCAGGCAACTTTGACTAAGTTCCGATTTCGAACTCCCGGATAGTCTTAAGAGGCCGAGAGATAGTCAATAGCTATATCATTTTAATAGTGACAGGTTGCCCTAAGAATTCTTCCCTTCCTTTTATAGAATTCCGTAAAGTAAGTTAGATGGATATCCCATTTTTCTGGACTACCAAAGAATCAGGAAATTTTTAAGATGAAAAAGGAATTCTGGGGATGTGAAATTCTACATAAATTAAAGACACTTGAAGAACTGGCTTCACCCAGTTAAATCTAACCCTTATATCATGTAGTTATAATACATTTCCTTGCGTTTTTCTCATTATTGCTTAAGATTGTCAGCCCAGCTTAGCCTCACATTACGTGCAATGACTTTCTTTCTATTTGGCCTGAAACCATCCTAATCTTTAGCATTATCCCAAGTGCTCGACAATGACAGCTCTTGTGGCTGTCGCTACAAATGCCATTTCAATTTGTTACAAACTGTTACACACACTACTCTCGTAGTAGACTCGTGGAGGAGATTGTCTGATTTAAGAGAAGGCGATGGAGATGGCGACGGCGACGGCGACTGTCGTGTCTGCCACAACTTGCTACGCATTCCAGAAGCTGAACAAAATCTCTACACCATGTTGGCGTTTATCGGCTGACTGCGCAACTGCTGTGAATGACATGGCCAGAAAGGCAGACCAAGAGCGAGAGAGAGAGAATGACGGGCACTGTGAAAGATACCCAGACAGAAATCCATTCATCAGTGGCAAATTTGTTGGTGGTATGAATCCATCATAAGGCGAGTGAAAGATCGTTTGTCGCTGATCATCAGCTTAAAAATCGCGCAAATGACGAGCGTAAGACATGAGCATGAGATCTGAGTTGAGTTGAGAGCTGCGCATGTGGCTGAGAGGATGGGAGGATGAGGTGCAAGCCCGGGATCAGCACCGGTTGTGCCTGTGCTCGTAGTCAGTCAGTCAGTCAGCTACTCAGGGAAGTTCTCTTTGGCGACTTGGCTTAGCTTTAAGCTGACAACAGGCGGTGGCGGTGGCGGAGGCGAGGAGCTAAGGAGGAAGCAACAATGTGAGGAGGAGCTGCTCATGAGCTGTTTTTAACTGGTTTTTTTTTTGAATCTCATGAGGGGCGTTCGAGTAGCCTAATGAGCAAACGGTCCCCTGAATTCGATACGCTACATGGGCGCACGTGTGGCATATATGTGTGGGCTGGGGATTGGCAGATGTGCAGTGTTGGAAAGTCGCCAATCATATGAACAAAATATAAATTAGACGTAATGGAAAAAAGCTTGGCATTAGAGGATTATGTACTGAGGAGCATAAAATACATATATTTTTGTGTAGTGTTGGAAAATATGCATTTTTTTATACCAATTAAGGAGATTAAGAGAGCCTTTGAAAAAATGATCGGCATGTGGCTATTAAAAAGGTCCAGTGTTGGAAATGTCAAATTTTGTCAGACAGCGTTAAACATTTTCAAAATAAAGGCTGGGCTTAGTGTTGGAAAACGTAGTTTCTTATTTTAAAGTTCGTTTTATGATGAAGTGAATAAAATTTGGTTGACGATACAATATGTACAGTGTTGGAAAATGTCAAATGTAGAAAATACATCCACAAGAAGGTTTAAAAAACCTTTATCAGATAGTGTTGAAAATAAAAAAAAATAGTCTATATAGAAAGTTAGTTCTAAACGGGCTTAGTGTTGGAAAATGTTACCTACTATTATAAAAATAGTTTCATAATAAAAGATATCAAATTTACTTAAGAATAAATTAGATTGCCGGTACAATATGTGTGTGTGTTGGAGTGTTGAAAAGTATTGAGTTTTAAGAAAAGTAATCCAAAAAGAGACCCAACAGAGCAAATATTCCGAAATTGAGAAAATTTAGAAAGAAATCTGAATAGCTTCTGTGTCACGAAATTACGAATAGAATCTATTTTCAATTACCTTTTAAGTAACGATTGGTTTCATTGAGCTTTCTCCACTTCAGTTTTGTATGTAGCTCATCTTGCATTCAGTTCGAATCGAATCCATCTCCTAACTCAAAGACAGCTGCTGTTTCTGTTGCCATTTGTGCTACCATATTGGAATTCCCCCCAACTGTGCCCGTCGACCACAAATGATGTTGATTTTTATCAAAACTTATTGAGAAAACGTAATTTTTTAAGCTTTACATGTGTGTGGTGTGGTTACGGCTCAAAAGGCTGCTGCTGCCAACTTGTGACTGGGACTGGGACTCCAGGCCCGCCCGCTTGCCCTACACCCCTACCTCCCCCCGCCAGCCGAACGGGGGGCCGGTGGCTAAGCTCGAGGCGTTTGTCAGTTAGTGGAGTATTTGAAAAATCAGCACAGCGAGCGGATGCTATAAATAAATACAGCAGCATACAATGTGCCTAAAGGCGAGTGGAAGAGATGGTGAGAGGGAAGGGAAGGGAAGGGAAGGAGGGGCGGGCGTGTGGTGCTGCTGTGGTGCTCGATTCGACGGGTGTCTCTGCGCGGTGGGTTGTCCATCAATTTGCAACTGGCTGTGCGAATATTCAGCAAGTTTTATTTGGTAGCCAAACGTTGCGCGTTGAATGTTGTTGAATGTTGCAAGGTCTGCTGTGTGGTCTCTCCCCCTCTCCATCCTCTCTCTCTCGGGTGGTGTTGGTGTGGCAAGTAACTGCGCGTATAAATTTCCATTAACGATGCCATATATTCGAATTGATTTAAATGGACATCCATATGTCCCGCAACCGCAATAATACGAGCGCCATAATTCACGCGATTGCCAGACAAAAAGCAAACGGTTCGAGTTTTTATTTTTAAGTGCTGCACTGGGCTCCCGGCTCTAACGAACTTCTAATAGTTAACAGCAGATTAATCTTGGAATCTACCAAAAGAAATGAAAAGAATGAATACATTCTACAGAACGATTTAAAATCGATTAACCCGATTTGTGCGGACATGCAACAGGTTGAGGGAATTTTCGATACTCTTGCCTCACGGTGTCTTATTATCAAAAAAAAATATATACGCGGCTTAAAACAAAGGCTGCCACGGCGGCAGAGGGCGGGCTGCATCGAGCTCTGCCGACAGAACATTCAAACCGACAAACGCCTACCGCAAACATATTTTTTTTCTTTTCATTTTCTTCATTCCGTTCGGGCGTTCTTTTTTTCTGCTTTTTCTGCTCACGAAAAAGAGGTGAGAAAATTGTTGATTAGCTTCCATGGAGGGCAGCCCCAAACCCAGAACAGGCAGAAACGGCAGCCGCAGCCGCAGCAGCAGCTCCTCTTTGCCCTTTCCCCTGGCGGATCTCTTCTCTCTCGCGATCTTGATGAAGATCAACATGCCATTGGTGGGCGTGGCTGCATATGACTTTGATATTTGTCGGCATTTCGCTTTGGTTTGCGGCACATCCACTCGCTGCATCGCACGGAATGCTGAAAATAATATAACTATTAAAATTATGAAAGAATACGTCAGCTTCCGAGCAGGTTAAATGGCACGGGGGAATGCTCTAAAAAAAACTTAAATGCTGTATCTCTTAATTGTACATCGAATGAGGAAAGGTATTTATATACTTGACTTGCTTGAAATACTGTTCTTTGGCATTTCTAGCTCTGACAATCCATATTATTGATTTAATAGATTTCGAAAATGCGTGTACCTCGAGAGAATTGATTTATAAAAATATTAAGTTATATATTAATATATATAAATAAGTATTTTAATTATGTACCGAAGGGACTTTTAAACTAGTTCATTCTAGATGAACCAGTTCCAAACTCTGGTTGAAACTAAAGGGCATTATTTTACTAAAGAATTTAGTTCAAGTAAAATGGTCGTAAAACCTCAATTGTCTCCAAACAATGTCATCAAAACAAATCTAAGGTTATAGTAAGAGAATTTGAGGTTATTTCAAGAGAGTTTGGCAAGAAACTTTGGAATTATTTGACTCTATTGACCACTTACGTATACCATGGCTTTATACCATATACCCTACGTAGCGGTTAGAGAAGGCAGCAGATAAAAGTTGATTGATACAATAAGCTCAGAAGTTAAGATAACGTCAAGGAATCGAGCGAACGTTAAGCAGTTTGAGGTAATGGCAAACGTCTTAGGGATTATTGTACTCTCTCTTATTAAGTATACCTTAGCATTAATGTACGACTACTTAAGTATGGCCTGTACCCTACACAGAGCTTTTAACTTGTATACCAACTACATAAGTATTGCCATATGCCCTACCCAAATGCAGTGTATAATTATGCACTGGTCAACGCATCGGCTGCTGCTTTTACCTTCGACTGGCTGCCGCTGCCCACTATCACTTACTACACTCAACGCCCTGTTCCGATGCGCAGCAGCAGCAGCAGCCGCCGTCGTCGTTGCAGAAGCCGGGTGGGTTCTTGAGGCCTAATAATAAATTCGAGCGCGTGCAAGCGCTAACCCCCCTTCGCCCGTGTCCCAGGCACATTGCGAACCACTGAACTGGGCCTCCTTTGGTGGCAGCCGCTCTATAATTATCTCAAACTGAAATTAACCGTCGAAAGAGAGTTGGGGGAAAAGATTATGCGCATCGCAACAGATCGCAACGGAACGCAACGCATCACATCGGATCTGGTTCTGCATGTTAATGTCCCGCCGATCGACAAGTTACCCAAGAGCTAGACAGACACTGACCAGGGGGAGCACAGCTTGTGCTAATTTATTGCGCGTTAATATCGACAGGATGAGTTCTGGATCCCGACTGGAGGCATGCTGGAGCTAATTGAAATGCCCGCGTTCTTATCGCAGGCGTAACGCGACGGCGATATTCTATGAGCCTCTGCTGGCCGCTCATTAGCAGAACAACAGAATTACAAGTCATTACACACTCAACTGACCCAACTCTCTGTAGTGTATCGGCCCAGCGTGCTGGGCAATTATAAATAAATTAACCTTTTTTCTTTTTTTGGCCAGTCCCAAAAACGATTGGCATCTAGCTGCTAGTGCCTTGACTTGACATCATATGCTAACATTTGATTGATGGATTGCTCTACATGTTTCCCCCCCTGCTTCGTCTCTACCATATCATATCACCTGACAACTGATCAACTTTTGGCCTACTAATAGAGCTGTTCTCGACAGCTGTAGGAACTAGTTGAGTTGAGTTCTAATTGAAGTTATAGTTAGTATTAGAGTATATATAAGAAGTATAATTTGTTGCAAAATCCTTCGCCATTTTCATAATATCAATGTAAATTGATTTTGAGATTTGGTTATTTAAGCATAACTCGAGAATTATAAGAGCTATATTCGCCAAATTTGGTACATAATAGCCTTTTTAGTACATAAAAATAAAAAATATTCCACTTTCTTAATAACTTCTTTCGTTCTCCCCAAAACTTACTGAAGGCTTGTTCTTTGGTATACGACATTTTTTTAATGTCATATTAAAGCCCTACAATTTTCATAAAGATCGAATTATCAACACCGTAGTTATTCAAGCCTACCTCTCCCATTCATAGGGGCAGAAAAAGGAAGAAGAGGGAAGTTAAGTTGCTTGCAATGACAGCTTGGCTTGTACTACATACAAATTAACACTAGCTTTTGCGACACCTTGGCACATGCCACATAACAACACCCACAACTGAAACTGGGGACTCGAACCCCTCAAATCACATCGCTTCCTTTTTTTTGGGCTATTCAAGCGCATACATTGACGTCCCTTACGGAAATCATTGAATTGAAAAGCAATTGTATGAAAATCTGGAAACGTACTTAATTCAATTAACCATCAAGTGCAATTTCAATTAGTCCCAACAATTTGGCGCGCATTTAATTGCGCCGAAAACGCGACCAAATCCCAAACTGCAATAAAGTGTATTAAAAACGAGTCCAGAGCTGGGCGCATAAAATCTCCCGCTCAATGCACGAATTTAACATAAAAATGCTGGCTAAAAACAAAGGGGATTCGTACCTGCAACCTTCCGCAGCGCACGCCACTTTGGCCACTCTCGACACTTTCTATGCGGCTTCGGCGGCGGCTGGTCACATTAGACAGCCACGTGTCTGGGTCATTATGCTGAAAGTTACACGAACGTCGACGCTTACTTTTTGACTGGCTAGATTTGGGTAAGGGGATGTGCGTGTGAGGGAGGTGGGCTTGTCTGTTAAGCCCCCCACTACGCCGCCTCTGGCCACTCGGCAAGCTCAGCCTTGTAGCGCAATTTGTAGCTGTCAGTGCGAGAGACATCGAGACAGACAGCCGCTTGACACGTGTGTCTGTGTGAGTGTGTGTGTAAGTGAGTGGGCGTGTGTCGTTTTGGGCGGGCGGGGTGTCGTTGTTGTAGTTAGCTAATTTTGTTGTTCCTATTGTTGTTGCTGTTGCCTGGGCCCAATGGCGATTATCGCCATGGCCCGGATTTGGCCCTGTTGTTGCTGCTGCCTTAAAAATTCGAATCGGATTTGTGCATTGTGCGTATAAAATGCGGATTCAATTGAAAAACGAGCCCAAATCCCCCCAGCTCCCGCACGCAGAAATAGGCTAGTTAATTTTAATGGCCTATGAAAAGCGGAGATTTTATGGATTAGGCGCTGAAGAGCGACTGACTGAGGATTAGCTTAGCTAGACTCTCTTGTGTGTGGGGCAGTGTTGGATAATGTTGCAGATTAGAATGTAATCACTGCGAAAGTGACCATGGAGGAAACAAGTTCAATGTTAAATATTTCCAAATATTAACTAAGAAAAGTGAAATTATAAATTTAAGTGAACATGGAGAGCAATTCAAATACTATTTAGAGTCAGTTTTTTTCTTATATAAAAACTAAATATTGGGGGACAATGACAAACGTTGCTAATGATGTGAAGTTCATTTATAAGAAACTTTTATGTTTTTTCTCACAATTCTCAGCTGTAGAACCTGACACCGTCTACATTTCGGCCTGCTTTTCCGTTGTCAAAACATGTCCATATATGTGTATGTGTATGTGTGTATAGACATATATTCCCGCTAACGAACCGAGACTTCCTAATCATATATCATCGACTCGCATATCGCTGACATTTGCGCTGGAGGCGGCGCGTGTGTGAGGTCCCAGCGACTGTCTCTCTCTCCCTCTCTCTTCTGTGTCTCTGTCTGTCTGTCTGTCCTGTTTCTTCTGTCTGTTCTGTCCGCCCAGGAGCTGTTTCGAGCAACATGTGTCACGAACATGTCAATTAGATGCCCAAACTTGCAGCGAGCAGTAGCTAAGAGGAGCACATTTTTTAAGAATTAAGCGCAACACACGTGGCCAGAAAGTGGGGGGAAGGTTGCTTAACGGGACGGGCGGGCATCAAAAACGTTGAAGTGTGAACAATTTGTAGCGCAGGATATGCGCAGGCAGTTAATTAAGAGTCGCGACCAAACAACAGCTACACTCAGAGAAAAGGACTAAACTTTGGATAGAGCACTTGAGTCTAGCATAAAAGAATATCGGGACTTAAACAAAAACTTATTTAAAAAGACCTAAACTAAATACAAAATATTTAATAAAAGAATTTATACTTAGAATAAGCGTAAGACTTTCGGAATTGGAGCACAACTTGCTTTGAGCATATGTGTCTAATATTAAGAATTGTTTGTAGCTTAAATATAAACTTTTTTAAGTAAGACTTAGACCAAGCACAAAATAGTTGTAAGAACAATATGCATGCTTCTTGTTTGAGCCAAAAGAAAATGTTGCTTATAAAATGAAGCTTTTTAAAGAAAGAATATCGTATTCAGGCCACATTCTGATTTCATGCGAGCACAAAATCGTATGCTATTTTCTCTAAGCGTACGCTAGCAGCTCCCTGCCCCTGCCCCTGCCCTGCCGCAGCTCCTTGGTGCCACACATGGCCCACCCAGCTGGGGCATTGTTGTGATTTGCGACTGACTTGCCTCATAATTATTTAAAATTAATGACAATATGAAAATGTGTGTGTGTGTGTATTGTCCCCCGCCTGCGTCTCTTGGCCCTCGCACGATGTGGCGCCATTTAAGCGGCCAGTCGCATAATTTATGAATTGTCAACTAAATTTGACATTTCAATGTGTTGTGTGTGTGTGAAGGAGGGAAGAGGGGGCAGGGGCCAGAGGGGCTATGAAAATTGGGCACGTTCAAACGTGGCAACTTTGGCGGCATTCAATTTATATTTGTTTTTCGTTTGCGGCCTGTCGAAGTGTGAGAATTATGCGATCCAATGCTGCAGCCAGCAGCAGCAAGAACAACCTACAGCAGGCAAATGTTGTTGTTGTTGTTGTTGTTGCTGGAATGTCATAAATTTCGTTACGCTCATTAGCGTTGCGACTGCATATAAATCCTGCAACAGAGCAAACGGGGCATTATCAGCTATAGCTTGAAGGTTGAACACTTTAAAGTTGAAGGAAATTATTTGGGAATTATTAAAGCAAACACGTTCGGGCTGCAGCATGAAAAATGGTATAAAAGGGGTACGTAGCTCGTCTAAAAGTGGAATAAAACTGGTATAAAAAGAAGAAGAAAGTCTGGAAAAAAAAAAAAAAGGTAAAAAAATAGATAAGGTGTAAAGGAAAAAATAGGGGGGTAGAAAAAAATGGGATATAAAAGATAAAAATTATAAAAGATAAAATAAGGGGAAAGATAAAAATATATATTATTAAAATAAAAATTTAAAAAAAAAAAAAAAGGGGAAAAAAAAAAAAAAAGGAGGAAAAAAAAAAAAGAGGAGAGAAAAAAAAAAAAAAAAATAGGTATAAACCTTATATAGAATTGGCATAAATTTGATGCTAATCAAGTTAAAGGATATGTGAAAACTAACTCTGCGAATGGTACAAATTGGTAGAGAACCTGCATAAATCTGGTACATCTTTGGTACAAGTTGATAAAAAGAATAGAATAGAAATAGAAAAATGGTTTAATGGCATAAAAAGCCATGCAAAATGGGTACAATTCTGTTAGACGACGGTTATAAAACTTCAGAGTGATATCTGTATACATTAAGTTAGAACGAATAGAAAAAATGAAGGTTAATTTAGGGTAAGTCTATCGAATATCTGTCAAATGTGTGCAAGTGTATTTAGACTTCGGCACTCTAATTATAAATGTATTCATTGTTGCAACTGAATTTGTTGTGCTCCCCCCGCTGCGTGCAGGGCGTTTAATGTGGCAGCCACTGTGTGTGGCCTCCCCCTCAGCGAGATTCTGAAAATTCTCTAGAGTTGCCCGTGCGCAAAACTTGTGACGTCAGCTAACGAAATCGGGGCGAAAAACAATAGATATTTTTTCTTATAATTAAAATGTGCGCATTTCAAAAACGAAATTTGATATATTTTTGTGTATGTCGCTTGTCAGTTGTCGCTTTTTCACATAAATAATAATTTATTTTGTTAAATTTAAAGTTTTGCGTCTAATTTTGCGCGATTAATCAACACACGAGTGTGTGTGTACGAGTGTGTGTACGTATGTGTGTGTGTGTGTGTCTGTCACTATTTATAGTTCTTCCTCATCAACATCCCATGATCGCAGCACATGTTCACCTTGCCTGAAACAGGTGCATATTTTTATTTCGACTCCCATTTCGATATTCATTTCTCGAGTTCTCAAAATGCACATAAATTTTCCGAGCTGCATTCATTTCACAATTAATCAATTTGTCTTTTTGCGCGCCTCTTTTAAACAAATATTTGTAATTAATTAAACGTTTAAACTGAAACTATAATATTTTGTACTTTTAATGCCCAACTGCCCTCGGCTTGATCTATCTGCGCTCTAAATACACACTGACCTGCAGCAGTCTTCGCCCCTCGCCTTCTGCATTTTAGCTGGAAAACTGGAAAAACTGCAGGAGGTGCCCCGTGGAGCCCCGACGAAGAGGGTTGAGGTCAGAAGCAGGTGCTGTGGTCAGCCGACGACTTGTAAAGTCATCACAAACCGAGACAGTTCTTTTTACGCTATTTACTGGGGTGCATTTCAAGGAGATCAACAAAGGATCTGTTTTGCGGGTTGACATAGGAAATGTTCTCCATAAGTACTTAAACTATATTTTCTTGGCAAATTCTATATGGAAGTAAGGCTGCAAATCAAGTTTATATTAAGCCGGTTTTAAGCCCTAAGTTTTAAGTTTTTAATCAATAAAATCTACAATAAAATATGGCTAAAAATACATATATGACTATTTAATATATAATATATGATATACATATATATATTTGTATGTATATATGATAATTAGAGAGCAGCCGAAGTAAAGCCGAACGGAAAACAGCTTATTTAAAATATTCGACTTTTTTAAATGTTAGCTGCACTTTATTTTGCTCAGTGTAGCCTTTAACTTAGTTTGTTTTTCTAGTTCGTTTTTAGCGCTGTCAGCGACCACACAAAAAGGCAGCTTTGATGTGTGAAGCGAATTGTCAATTGGTTGCAATGCAATTTGGGGAATGTGGCAACAGCAGCAGCAACAACAACAACAACAACAGCAGTATATACGATTAATAGCAACAAAAAAGTGTGTACAAATTTAGCGCAGAGAGGAGGAGAGAGAGAGAGAGTGAGAGAAACGCGCCACCCAAGTGGTAAAAAGTGCCAATTCGTGAAATTTCACAAATGCCAATCGATGTGAATAATCAGCAGCGACAACAGCGGCAGCAACAACAACAACAACACGACTTTGATGTGGCAAGTGAAATGTGTTAACCCCCCCTCGCTCCTCGCGAGTGTCAGGAGGCGGAGCGGCGCAGACAAGACAACGCTGTTGAGTGACAAACAATTGCGAGTGAGAGGCGGCTGGGGAGGAATTGGCATTGGAATTGCAGGAGCTGCTCTTCTTCTTGTTGTTGTTGTTGTTGTTGCCACAGCAGCCGCTGCCTGCTATATATACATACATATATATTTAAAAAAGAAGAAGCAGTAGCAGCAGAAATTACTCTGTTGCTTGTTTTTAATCACATTTTGTGTGGCTTTTTGTCTCGTGCGACTTTTAATTAAGTTTATTGCCTGCAGCCAGGCAACTGTTACAAGGGCTGCAGCCGACACCCCTCCCCCTGCTACAGCTTCTTGTGCGCCTTGGCAAAACTAATTTCTCTGACTCACACACACACACACACACACACACTCACACACATGCACACACACGCACACTCTGAAATCCTTGGCTCTCTCTCATTTATTTGTGTGCTGCAATTGTTAACAAGCTACGGACAAGTTGCAACTTGTCTGCCCACTCAGCGTATCCCCACCCCTCTTGCCATGCCTCTACCATCTTCGTTTTGTGTCTCACCTTCCAACCTCCTGTGCCTGTCGCACTCTCTCTCACTCACTCTCTTGCTGCCTGTAGTTAGAGCTTTCAACATTGTCTGCCATTTTTGCCAAGCAACGCCCTCAATCATCCGGCTGTTTAGCAAAGCACACACACACACACACACACGCACGCACACACGCACGCAGACGCGCAATTTTGCGCTCACAATTTCCCCTTCACACATTTTTTTTTGCGCCTGTGGCCTGGAAAGCTCACTGGAACGCCGCTCACTCTCGCTCTCGCTCTGTCTCTCTTCCATATGCGCTCTCCCTTTGCGGCTGAGCTTGAGCCGCCCAAAATGGCCGCCTTTTACAAACTCACTCAAAACTAGTCGCTCGACTTTTTATTTCGCTCTTATTGTCGTTGTTGTTGTTGTTGTTGTTGCTTTCATTTCATATTCGCCGCAACTGCCTGACCCATCTCAAGGGAGGGGGTGGGGGGTACGCGCGCGCTCTCTCGCGTTTATTTTCTATTCGCCGCCCACGTTTTCACTTTGATGTCCGTTCGCGTATATTTCGCACCTGATTAACATTAAGTTTTATTCGTATTTCGCGCACATTATTATTATTTTTTAAATGCCACGCCTCGCACACACACACAACACACACACACACACACTTACACATAATTCACAGACCATAAAAAATGTTCGGGCCAGTGAAAAATAGAGCGAAAAAAGTGTGCTTGATCTTTTCTTACCTGTTGCCATTAAAATCACTTGACAGCTCGTCGAAGCGCGTTTATACGCACAGATGCTAAAAGATAGATATTTATTAATATGTCTGGGAATAAGAAATATGGGAAATTTGAAAGAGAACATATATATATTTGAACTCTGTTGATAAATGCGTGTGGAAATAGAAAATCAGATGGGAAAATTATTTCTAAAAATGTTCAAAATATGATTTTTGTTTGAATATGAATCGGAAACTCTCACTTATTTAAATATAATTGTAATATTTTTATCAATTTGCCTCAAATAACAATTGAGAATGTAATTTGAGGGATGCAAGAAAATCTGTTCGATAAAAAATTATGAAATGAATTCAAACTTGACAAAAATTGAGTATATCAAGGCAAAGATTGATGATATCTTTGGTAATATTCCCATCTAAACTCGTAAAAACTGACAAATCAATAAAGTTATACTGCAATCATTATTATCATCATTCATTTTATCCATAAATATAAATAATCTAGTTTATTTAAATGACAGCCGAGCTGCGCAAGATACATTTTCAATTGCTGTAAGTGTGCATATATCTGAAAATGATTTAAACAGCGTTGACATCTTATTACAGCCAGTGCCAAAAAAGAAAGAGAGAAATAATAATAATAATAATATATATATTTAAGCAGAGCGATTAAGTTAGTTGACTGCAACAACGCCCACAATGGCCGGCAAAGCCAAGTGGCGGCAGCTGCGAGCGCTTTGTATCTGTAAGATACATTTCCACTCTGTTGTGTGGCAAGCATGTGAGCCAAATGTGTGTGTGTGTGTGTGTGTGCGTGTGTGTGTGTGTGTGTGTGTATTTGTAATTAGTGGCAAAGCTGTGTGCAGTCACCCCTTCCTTCCACCGCCCTCCCCTACCCTCTTGCCACTTGGCTTGTTTTGTCGTTTGCAGTTTTTGGTCTGTGGCCTTTTTGCCAGCATCGAGATATGCGTGCAAAAGATGAGCTACAAATTTCTCAAGTGTCAACACCAAACTGAGCAATAGTCTGCCCCCCGTCCCCCCTCTGCCTGCCTGGCTGCCTGGCTGCCCGCCTGGCATGGCATGGCATGGCTGTGTGCGTATCTGTCAGATACTTTTGGCCAGGAAATAATCATTTTTCATTGCAGGCAGCATTGCATTTAGTTATTTCACACACACACACACACACACACTCAGTTGTCATTTATTAATGGTCATTAGCAAGTTGCCGGCCTAATGATGAACATTTTTGTCATCTTTAAGATACAAAACACTCGACTGATCAATCAACAGTTAGCCCATATACTATATATATATACATATCTATTTGCTATCAACATTTTGCATCTTGACAGTTGTGTCGAAAAGTTAATGAACCGAGCTGAGTTCCTTCTCTCAGAGAGTTCATTGAACGTCGTCGTCCGTGCACAAAATTGCAACTAATTTGCACGGAAATTATATTTTATTTATTTGATATATGCACAGTGTTCAGCCCCCCCAAAAAAGCCCTCTGCGCCCACGCCCCTGCCCCACCTACACACGTCCCGATTTGCCTTCAATAAGGAGCGCATATCCTTGGGCAATTTAAATTGCAGCGATAAGCTTTAAACTGCGCGCACTTCCGGCATGTTGCAGCTCCCTTTGCCCTCACAGCGCTTGATTTCCAGCGGCAGGGGCGCAGTTGAAATATTTTCAAGGGGGGTTCTTTTTCTTTATATCTTGGTAAAGCTTTTTAATAGTTTAATAGAATGCTTTCAGCTTACAAATGTCGATGCTTGAAGAAAAGAAAAGAAATTCCATTTAATTGTACAACATTCAATATATAAAAGACAGCCCCCCTTGCCGCCTACGCCTTTGTGCAGATACATATGTATGGGCAAGCAAGTATGGCCGGCATGGAAAGTGTTGGCAAGGATATGCTTAAACATGCAAATTTTCAATATGCAGACAAAGGCAGACGAGAAACAGCGAGAGAGAGAGAGAGGGCGAGAGAGAGACAGAAAGAAAGAAGGAGAGTAAGAGCGTGTGCGAGAGGGAGATAGACTGTGTACATGCATGCCTGCACAGGAGAAAATTCTCAACTGGCGTAACGTGAAATGCATTTGGGTTACTCGAAAAGGGGTTGACTGCCCCCCCCCCCCTCCCCCCTCCTCCTTTCCCTTCTCCCCTTGCTGCTACTTTGTCTGCGTCCTGGCATTCGATGAAATTGCCGGATTGTGTTGAAGTGTGATGTAGGCATCGCTTGTTTGTGCCCTGGACACGACGCCTCGCGACGGAGGCCTTTGGCATAATTCTCGATTCACATGACGCGCACCCCGCCCCTGCCTCCCTCTCGCCCCAATACACCCTGAAAGTTGGGGAAATTAATTTCATGGCAATTTTCAGGGCGCTTGTTAAAAGTCTTTGACTTTTACTACAATGTATATATTTGTATATTCATACATATTTTGCATATATAATTAAAATAACCATAATTACCATAAAGTCGGCCATTGAGGCCTTTTTGTGCTTTGTGACGCACAAACTTGCAATATTTGTATACCTTTTAGAGATGGCAGACGGGGTATATTGTATAGAACTATTAAAGCAAACTTATCTTCCTTTCATTCTCTTTATCAAAATTTCCTTGCTATTTATTTTAAATTTTACATTCATTAAATTTTGTCGTTTTTTATGATACCCTTCCTTGCCTAAGATACATTTCTGTCCCAATTTTTGTCATTTTTCTATCTTTAAGATACTCTCCCTTGCGTAAGATACTTTTCAATCTAAATTGGTTGCCATTTACAGCACAAAATAGATCAAATTCAAATATAGGAAACGTTAACTGTTTTAACCGAATTTTTCTTTAAAATTTTACTTATTTTCTAAAAGATACTTTTCTACCTATAAGATACTCTTCTATCTATAAGATACTTTTTCTAACATAATGCAGCTGTCTCTAACTACATGCACTACATGAAAATTTAAAAAAAATTCTCGAAAATTTCTGTGCTCTTAAACATTTTTCTAATTATTGTCTTTAAGATACTTTTGCCATAAAGAAGATACTTTTATATCTCACCCAGCTGCCATCTCTATGGGTTCCATAACACACGCCAAATACTTGTACCCATGGCATATCAAAAGCGAGACCCATAAACAAGAAAATTGCCAAATCATGGTAGCATTACGACGGGGAGGAAAAACAGTGAGTGAAAAAAGTGAGCCCTGCTGCGGGTTGGGGGGAGGGGAGGGCGAAGTGCAGTCGCTGGTTCAATGTAGATGTATCTTGTTATTTGACAAGCTGACGCTTGTTGGTTTTCATGTTGCTTTGATAAATTGAATAAACATTTTTATGGTATAATTAACTCATGTTCATGGCTAATGCGAATGCCACGCCCACAAAAACCAAATGAAAATAAAAAACAAACAAGAACCAAAGCGGGGGGCAATTAGAATGTCCACAGTTGGGCTCGTTATGTGAAAGGGCTTGATTAAAGGTGACAGAATTGTTGACTCTGGTATTTTAATGGGATGGTATTTTTTATGTTTGGTATTTTAAAATTTTAAAGTTTTTTTTATGGTTATGTAGATATTTTGTGTAAGAATATTGCAAAATATTTTTATTACTAGTATTTGATGAGTTTTGTATCATTTTTGACACTGGGAAGATATTCTATTGGGTTGGTATATTGTATATTCTGGTATATTTTTCTGTCTATCTTTTAAAATACTGAAAGTTTTTAGTGTTAACTTTGGTGGGTAAATTATGACAAACATTTGCATTACCAGTATTTTATATCAGTTTTTAATCATTTGTACTTACCTTATACTTACTTTAAGTAAGGACTTTAAAATTAATTATTTGCTTACATTGAAATTATATCGAAAAAAAAAGAATCCCTGTCACTTTGTACAATTTATAAGGTATCTGCCCCAACCACACCTACACCCAAAAAAAAAAGGCGAAAAAAAAGAAATACAAAATAATAATTTAGATAAAAGTGTGCATAATTTTGATAAGGATATTCCCCGAGCTGGCGACCCGACTAGAGGAAATTTATATGCTCGCACCTAACTGCAAATTGTGTGTAATGAGCTGAGCGGCGTTTACCTTTGCCTTCACCTTTACCTTTACGTTTACCTTTACATTTGCCACTAGAAGAAGAGAAATTCTTTTTTCTTGCTCAGCTAATTTAGTGGCACCTTTTGCGTTGTCTAAGCCTGAAGAAGACATAAATTTGTTAGCGCCTGGGCAGGTCTGGCTACCAATTTCCATGTTTTTTTTTTTTTGAGGGTGTTTTGTTATTTTTGATACCAGCTCGCGCCAGCTACTGCTCGCCCCGTGTCCAGGCTTAGGCTTAGGGCACACAGAAATTAGTCAACAACAACAAAAACAACAACACGAGAGAATCGAGAGAAAAGGTTGCCGACGTTTTGCCCGGACAGCTACATGGATATGCTTGGGGTATACATAGATCGGTCGCCTCTGATAAGTTCTCCTTCATATTTATGTTGGAAATTAGGCAAATTTTTAGTGGCGAGATAATTTGTGTACGACTTTGTCGCAGTGAGTGAGAAAATTGCAGGTAATCTACATTTATCTACAATTCGTGGTGTGAGCTCTACGTGTATTTCATCAGATTTTGTTTGAATATGTCTGGGCATGTTTAAAGGTGTTTAAATTCCGGCAGTTCTTTAATGTGTCGAGGGGTATTTGGGTGCTAGAAAGAGTTCTCTTTAACCCAGTCGAACTCAGGAACTATAAGAGCTAGATTTAGTAAATTTGGTATGTGGTTTTTCCTACATAAAACACGAGTAGATCATATTTAAAATGTGGCCCAATGTCTCCACACACTTTGTTAAAGCCTTCTGACAAATTGCAAAAGCTCAAGAAAAGATATTGTATGTACCCCAAAAAGCCCAAGTAGCATAGAGCTGTAGACCATGCACATGGTCAATTTTATAGGGTATCCCATCATATAGGGTATACCCCATCAACTCACTCTTAACAACCACAAGCCAAGCTCTGTTTACGAATAAAGTTTCATGGTAGAACATTAATAATGCAATTGGATAGAAACCAAACATGTCAATAAATACATATTGATTGTCCTGACAGTCGAACAATCGGAATTCTAGGCAATTAAAAGGCTTTCAGGCAATAATTAAAATGTTAAGAACCCAATTTACACACTGCTCATGAATACTGAATAGAAATGTGACACTTTCTCACAATTTTCCCAATAGCAAAAGTCGGCGTTTATTTTTTACTCGCAGGGACTGCTCAAACTGGCGAGGGTTAATTAAGATATTTGGAAAGTTGTTTAGTTGCTCAAAAATGATTTTATAATTGCAGGCTGCGAGTGTATAATTATTAGTTAGCTATCGGTTAGGTCAGGTTAGGCCCTAAACACTCGCTGTTATGTAAGCCATATTTAAATATGCCGTCGAAAAGCCTGAAGTTGGCCGCGCCTCTCTCTCTCTCTCTCTCTCTCTCTGCGCGCCTCTGTTTCGTGGCCTATGGGCATAAAAATTAAGTTATTATCATATACGGGCCAAATACCATATGCTAGGGCCTTTTGCGCTTGTCTGGCAACGCTATGCGCCCGCGTGTGTGTGTGTGTGTGTGTGTGAGACTTGTAATTATACATGATTGACAGCACGAGTTTTAAATATGCTGTAAGTGAGCCGCAACCAACAACAACTCATAAATGTCTAATTGTTACAAATTGGAACATTTGCAAATACAAGAAATATTGTACTTTGGAAATCCACACAATGTACAAATATTTAAGTACTATAATTTTCTTTCACAGGTTGGTGCAAGTTATTTATATTTAAGGTCGGGATCGTGTCGAAATCAGAAAATCGATGTTAACTCAACTGTTAAATCGAAATGTTAAATCGAACTGTTAAATAAAATGTTAAATAAAATGTTAATTCAAATTTCAAATCGAAATGTTAAATCAAATGTTGAGTCAAGTGCTTTCTTCTGCAAAGCAAGGTCGTTCAACAAAGGAACCTTAAGATTCCTTGGCAAGGCCCCGTTAACAGATGTACCAATGTGCCCTAGTACTTAGGCTGTGTCCCTTAGCTTCGATCCAATGTGATTTTGCTGCTGTTCCAAAGAATTATATTCAATGTGTAAATAGTTCCCTCTCAGAGCAGTTTCTTGGTAGCTTTATCTGCTTTATCTGTGCTACAAACTAATTAAAAAGTGCATTAAAAAATATTAATAACTAATGTCCGCACAAAAGCTACAACAATTAACAATTAATAACAAATGTCCGTGCTGAAGACATACATCATTAGAAATTGATGACGCATGTCGCGTGCAACTGCAACTGCAACAGCGAATACTTACTTACCCCTTCCGCTGCCGCCACTGCTGCATAGCATGACTGTCTATCTCTCTCTCTCTCTCTCTCTCTCTCTCTCTCTCTCTCTCTCTCTATGTCTCTGGCATCTCCATCGTTGATTGCATGCGCTGCACAACGAACTGGCAACCCTTTACCAATATTGACTGCCCCTCCCCCCCCACGCCGCGCGCCGTACAAATGACTTGAAAAGTGGAAATGATATGATAGGAGTATAAAACACGGACTTGTAATTAATTAGACTTTCATAAAGAGCACAAAATTCTATAAATTATATTCCATTTGGCCCGGCATAAATGTCAGTGGCAACCCTGCTGCCCCCGCTACCCCCGCTGCCACTGTTGCCTCTGCCACGCGCGACTGCGCATCACGTGCGGCTGCATTTTGTTGCCGACTGCACATCATCATCATCATCATCATCATCAACATTAACATCATCATCATGATGATCATTAATTAATTGTTTAGAGATAGATGTTGAACTTGCCACGAACAACACTTTTTTCTTCTTCTCCTTTGTGTTATAAATTGTTTATTATTATTTTTGCACATAATTTAAATAGTTTTGCTTTTTGTTTCGCTTTTTTTTTTTTGATTTTCAGTTTTCATTAAGGGTTGTGGGCGAGGGGGGGGCGTGTCCAAAAGTGTACATTAGCTTTGCAATTTTTACAATTTATATTTTGTTTTGCAGTTAGGAACATTTAGACAACAAACAAAAAATTTGAGTTCAGTTTTGAAACACAAGCGACATTTTTGCACTAGTTCTAAGCCTAATTAAATTAACTAATACTGTTACACGGCTAAAAATACAAACTACTTTAAGTACATATACATTTATATAAATACTATATTCATATCAGGTTTACGAGCAGCAGCTGCAATGTGTTTAGAAATTTATCGGAATTTTTAACATTTTCAAAGGAAATAAGTATTTAAATAATTTTGAATAATGCTTGTAATTATTTTGAGAACATTTTTGGCATTATTGTATGGTTGTTGAATAGTTATTTCTCATTTTGTTAACTTTTAGCAATAAAAAAAATAGTAATTTAATTTATGTTTTAAATTTGGTTGTTTTTTATTTATTTTTTTTTTGAGTGTTTTTTGTTTTAAATTGCCATAGATTAATTGTTTAGTTAATATAATTATTTTCTTTTCATATATTTGTTTGTTTCAACTGACATTTTATTTCTTCTTAAATTCTTTATGATTGAAGCCGAACAAGATTTTTATTTTCATTATTTTAACTCATGTTGAATAAGTTATTTATTTATTATTTTAACTCATGCCGTATTCGCTTTTTGGATTATTTTTAATTCATGCCGAATTGTTTATTTTTTTATCTATTTTTTCTACATGAATTTCTATTTTTAAAATTTCATTTAAATATTGCACAATTTTTATTAGTTTAAAACAAATATTCAGCATAAGCTTAAACGATTGAACAAATGTTGTTTGGCAGTGGAATGCTTTACATTTAAAATGTTGCTATTGCACAACTTTTTAAAAACTTTACATAATGCTTGAAATTCGAATTTTGAATATCTCAATATTATTGATTAATTTTCTTTCACTTTCTCATTCAGTTGCTCAAAAAGAATTCTTTAGAAAAAATGTAATTTAATTTCTTTTAAATATTTGCCAGATTTAATTATATGAATTAGATTCCAATAAATTTCTAGACACGTCTCAGCTGCGTGTCATAAACGAGCTGCTAAGTTGAGTGTTTGCCACATGTTGCTGCAACATGTTTAGCTACACAGCTTTGAGTGTTGGAGTGTGTGGGCAGGTAGGGGGAGGGGGGGGGTTATTTACAAACATTTCTCGATCATTGCACATACATTTCGTGTAGTTTATTTGATTATTATATTCCTTGGGTTCGGGCTCGCACTTGTGCCCCTCGGCGAGGGCCGCGCGGGGGCACTTAGGGACTCTCCGCGCGCATCGAGGGCGCCGGCGAGGAGGCGGCTTGCGGCTGCTGCTGCTGCGGCACCTGATACGGACTGAAGCGCTGCGGATAGTGGCCCAGCTGCGTCTTGATGCGCAAATCCGGCGACGCTGAGCCGCATGATGATGTGGGCGTGGCAGGCGCTGGCGGTGCATGCAGCAACGACTGCGGCTGCTGCTGCTGCTGCGGCGGCGGCGGCGTGCGACTGGCCCCAGCTGCCGCTGCTGCGGCGGCCGCAAATGCCGCCTGCTGATTGGCGCTGGCCAAAAAGCCGGCGGTCAGCTGCGGCCACTGTTGCTGCCACATGCCCAGCTGAAAGGCGCCCAGCGATGTGGGCGGCGGCGGCGGTGCGGGCGGCGCGGCGCGCTGATACAAATGCGGCAGCAACATTTCCGTATACGGCGAGCGGCCAAACATCTGCAAATGCTGGCGCGCCTTCTCCAGCAGGGCCAACGAGGCGGCGTCCGCCTCTTGTGGCGTCAGTTGCGCCATCAGCGGATCCGGAAAGAAGCGCAGCGGTGCGGCGCGCATGTGCTGATCGAAAAAGAACGAATCCATGGGATCTCTAAAAGAAACAAGAAGAGAGAGAAAGAGCAAGTTGGAAGAGTGCGAGGAAGAGAGAGATGGGTAACTTGTTGCTGCTGCAACACGGAGGCAACGCCAAAGAGCAATAACATAATTACGTTGAAAGTAACTGCCAATTGCCGACACTAAACAACGCCAGCAACAACAACAACAGCAACAACAACAACAACATTCACTCATTATTTTCGTGTTTTCATTTCATGTACGAATCAGCTTCAAAGTTAAAAGCGCCGATCTGTAATTTACGCCACTTAAGACGCCGCCGTGCCGGCTAAAAACATTGAATGTTGTTCTTGTTGTTGTTGCTGCTGCTGCTGTCCATGTTGCTGCTGTCCATGTTGCTGCCGCTGCTGGCTGCTGGCCTGCGTTTGCTGTCTTAATAGCACACGTAGCCGCCGCCTTGCAACACTTTTAAAGTCGCTGTCGAAAAAAAAAAATTATATTTTAAAAAGGGCTGCTCCCTTTGCAGCGGGTTGTTTGGGAGTCCTGTGCAACCTGTGCGCTTGCTGCATGCAACATGTTGCTTCTGGCAGAAGTTGCAAGTGAACATTTAAGGAAAGAAAATCTAAACATAATATATTAAAAAGTTCCTACTATTGAAAGATTCTAAAAGAAAGACCAAGTTTAAAAGAGGATTTAGGGAACAAAGAACTTCAAAGAAATATATAATAACTGAAAAAAAAAAGATGTCAACTGATCGTTCCTATTGCAGCTATATAATAAAATAGTACAATCGGGTCCGATTCAACAACTCGAATGTTGATGTTGATCTGGATTATATATACTTTATGGGGTCGGGGATGTCTCTTTCTAGGCGTTACTCATTTCATGACAAACTTATAATACCCTCTACAAGGGTAAAAACAAACAAATATTTTAGCAAATAATTCGAAATTTAAATTCCTTGAAAAATCTTAAGCTACTAAAAAGCTGGACAGGCTTGGGGGTCCTTCTAAGGAACATTGACAGAATACCGATTGATTGATTGACTGACTGATTAGCTACATCAGGTTCATATATTTAGTTCAGAAGAGATGTAGAGCATGCTATTAGGCTACAATTTTGAAGTCTCCGACGTCATGTATTTTGTTTATTGTTTTTCGGAAAGTTCTTTAATCTTGTGCCGCAAATACCCGCTGCTCCACTTTAAACAGTCGCTAATTGAAATTGATTCTGTTGCCAACAATTTTGCTTCTGATGTTTTTGCTACAGACTTTCACACATTTTCGCTAATCAGCGGCTTTTGCTCGGGCTACTGTGCGATTTTTCCGGTTAAGCGAAGCGACAGAGGTTCATCGTAAATGAGGTCATAAATCAGCAAACGAGCCTCATAAAATTGCTGGGGGTCAACAACTATTTTCAGTTGCGTAACGAGCACTCAAAACCCGCCGCCCCCGCATCGCTCTTGAGCCCCGCTCGAAGTCTTGTAAATAGTTCTGTATTTTTTTGTTTTTTACTTACCTATCAAAATCAGTCAGACGCGACGAATCGCGAAATCCTTTGGCGAACGGATTCGAATCGATTTTCAATTTTGTAATCAATTGATTCTGATAGGCCGTCACGGCCGTGAATACAGTCTCCGGGAACACGAAGGTTTTATGATCCATATCCTGCAGCTCCTTGGGATTGCCGGGTATGCTTTGGCCATGGCTCAGACGCACCAAATGAATGCGTGGCTGATATCGATGCATAGAATTCAGCACGACCTGCAAAAAAAAACATAACAATTTTGTTTGTTAACTTTTTTCTCAGGTTATTTCTTCTCGGTGGGTTCTTATAAAAAATTTACAACAATAAAAAGTAGTCGGCGTTTGTTTTGACGCTTTTCCGGGCCAGCAGCCTTTATGGCGGCGATAAAAAAAATGAAGAGAAGTATCTGCCTCGTAAACAGAGCGTCGCCGCTTGCCGTGTTATATGGCAAGGCATATACGATATAGGAACAGGAACAAGTATATAGTTACATAGGGTACATAGGGGCAGACAAAGGGAAGGAAGGAAGGAAGTTCGCCTTGGACGCGGCTTTTGCGTTTGCCACCAAATTGCCAACAATTTTCATTCATTTTTTGGAATTTGCATATGCCGGCTGTATGACAGGTTCCTTGGCTCTCCCTCTCTTTCATTCTTTTTCTCCCTCTCTCTCTTACTCTCTCTCTCTCTCACTCTCTCTCTTTATCAACCCTGCTCTGCTGCACACAATGGCAGCCCAGTCGCCGCAGTTTTTATGTCTTTTGTCTTGCCTAAATTATTCATATATGTTTTCTTGGCCAGGATGCTTAAGGAACTGCTGCCTGATAATAGCTAAGAATTTTCGCGGCTTCTTCACTTTGTCTTGAAAATGTTGGCATACTATCAGACGGCACTGTAGTGCGAATAGTATGTGCATTATCTGATAGATAATATTAAGATATTTTTATTGGCTATTCTTTGAACTCTAACTTTTGTTATTCTACCTCTATTCACCCTGTTTTTCAACATGTTCACAACTTTTATTGTGAACCATCGATTTGTAGAGCTGTCGCTTTGCATTGTGTCAATGTTCTCTCTCTCCTCTCTCTCTCTCTCTCTCTCTCTCTCTCTCTCTCTCTCTCTCTCTCTCTCTCTCTCTCTCTCCTCTCTCTCTCTCTCTCTCTCTCTCTCTGCTGCTGTCGACATCCTTTGCAGTCAACCTTTGACCTACACACACACACACCCACACACACTCGCAGTTGTGCTCACCTGTCCGCTCTTATCCATTTCGTTATTTGTCAGCTTCACCTTCTCGAAGGAGACGACTTGTTTGCGCAACGCCTCCGGGCTCAAGGGGCTGTCGGGATGGGCATAGATGCGCGCCGGAGGCGGCGGATCCGCCTTACCGGCCACCAGCCAGGAGCTGCGATGATACGCATACCGATACCGTCTCGAGTCCAGCGGCACAATGTCCAGCAGGACGGCATAGCGATCCGGCGGTTGGATTTGACGCAGCGGGCCCGAGAAACTTACACGCACCGTGGGGAACATGCGCCTAAAAGTAGACCAAAAAGCCAAATGCTGAAAATTAAATCTACAAATGAATGAGAACAAGAATATTGCATGCCCCAAGAAAATGTGGAAAAGTGCGCTACGGTTTTATGTGTCCTTTTTCTGTTCCAGCTCCTTTTTTATTGCCCGCCATTGTGCCCGGTGGCGGTGGTTGTATGTAAATAAGACGCATATTTAATTTTATGACTTTTAGCACGTTTTTGACACATTTCCGCGACGAAGTAGCCACCCTCTCAAATCCTAACCCCCAGCCCCCAACCCCCTGACAAACCACAACAACTCAACTCAACTCGACTCGACTCGAGTCAACTCGCAGTTGCGGCCAGCTAAGTGTAAATGACGCTAATGACCCAGCCCAGTTCTTTTGTCATTTGTCTTCTGGTTTCCCTATTGTTTTTTTATGCCTACCTGAATGTGTGTGTGCGTGTGTGCGTGTGTGTGTGCAGGTTGTGGCTTTTAGTTGAGTTGTAAATGAATGTTGCAACATTTGTCATAATAATCCACTAATTAACAATAGAAATACAAAAATAGTTTTTGGTTAAATGACCAAATGATATTTGGAAGAGCTATAAAGAGAACTCTATGACAAGGACTGCAATCAGAACTTGTCTAACCTTATAAAGTAGGAGAAAATATTGGGTCTTTACACAGCTTACGGCTTGGCAGATATGTGGGAAGAATTGTAAAGCTCTTAGGACATCTCAAAAGATATGCCCATATCGAATGCTCTATATAGCTATATATCTAGAATGTCAATAATATATTCCACATATATAAGGAGCATCGTAAAACTCAAATATGTCAAGTTTCGATCAGATTCTTATTTGGCTATACAAGTAAATAACTCATCAAAGCAATATTGAACTATGCTCAAGTCATTGAGAGTTAACTTGAAGTAAGAAAGCGCAAACTTAACAAACAAGTTTCTGGTTCGAAGCGCCAGCTTTGAAATTGCTGTGGGCTTGGCTATGCTATCTGTGAGTAGGGCTTGGTATTGAAGTATACTTAAATACACAGATAATGCACATTTCAAATGAAAGCAATAAATCACAGCCCGAGCCGTTCGTCAGCTGTCTATGCCAATAAAAATCGTGCAGTACGTCGTGTAATTGTTAATAATTTTCTGTTATAATGTCAACCATAAATCCCACCGACTACATACAGATAGATACAGATATGTTTGTCTGTAGATGGATTCATTTGGCTGCGCCAGCATAACGGGGAGGCGTGTGGGCGTGTCTGGTGCACTTGGCCGCCATGCTGGGCGCATGTTGTGGCCAGGGTTGCCAACGCACACGTGTATGTTTGCCCAAGTAATAACTGTCATTGCTGTGGCAGTTGCAAGTTGCCAGTTGCCGGTTGGCAGTTGCATGCCACAATTAGCACCAATGTAGGGGGTAGCTTATCGCGGCGTTGCCATCTTTGCTACTGCAACTGCACTCGAGCCTGACGTGCTGGCAACTCTGGCCACAAATCTAATTGCGAGCAGAAATCAACAGCCAGCTTTGAGAAGAATTTCAAACACTTTTGATAGCTTGCTAATGTGTCCATAAATGTGTGAAAATGCCAAACGCAGAGCTGCCACGCCCAGCTGCAGCTAATACAAAACCAAAACCCGCCCCATCTTTTCTTTTACTCCCCCCCGCACCCTCGCGGCACTCGCCCTTCTTTTACTAGCGGAAATGTCGTAAATCATATTCCCAACATTTACATACATTTTTATGAGCCAACTCAGCGGCAACTGCCGCCGCCTGCGGGCCCTGCCCAAAACGCCCACGTCTACTGTACGGACGTTGTGGTGTGGTGGGCGTGGCACAGTTTTATATACACACGTATTTGCTTGCTGTTGTTGTTTTTTTTATTATTATTTTTTTTGCTCTTGCCCTGCATTATTATTATTTTGCTCTATGCGTCCAAGTGTGGATTTTATGTATTTGTTTATGGGAAAATTAGGGAAATGGCTTTCACTCATTTCCCAGACTGGTTGGCTTTAGGTGCCAAAGGTTACAATTATGAAGTTTACACACCATTTGCCATAGAGGGTTCGCTGCGATACCCTACACGTTGGAGTCCAGACTTTCAATTAGCTGGCTTGACCAAGGTTGGCCCTCCTCGTCTCCATCTCTCCCGCTCTCCCTCTCTCTCGCACTCACGCCCAATTAGAGGGCTCTTCTCTTACAGCCCGGGGCCATATGAGCCGGAATTTATCCGCACTTCCGCCCCGGGAACTATACGAATTCATTATCAACACCTTAGTTCCAGCAAATTAAGCCGCCAGCTTTGAGTTAATAAATGCAACTAAATGCTAATTTAGTCGGCCGTTCTTCTCAACCCCCAGTTGCAGCTAACCTGACCAAAACTGAGCGATCTTTATCGCTGCTTGTAAAAATATATGAAGCGCAGCCTATTTACTGCGCTCTCTCTCTCTCTCTCCCTCTCTCTCTCCATCTCCTCCTTCCCTTCTTCTCTTTCCATCTCGTTCACTCGCGTTTTTCATTTAATTAATTCATAATTTGGTAGTTACATACACTTAGCAAAGAAAGCCTAGACAAATGGTTTCATAGTTCTACACTTGGAGAAATAAACTTGTATGTGAGCATATTCTGAAATATGAACGAAGTAAAAAAAAAAAGATATATATATACATGTGAGTTTGATAAACTCAGACATTAACACTTGAAAAAAAAAACAAATATGAATATGTCTTTCTCGCAGTGTAATCTATTGAGCTATAAACTGCCCGCGATCCGAACGTGTGGACTACTCTAAATGGCCACAGATCCTGCACCTTTCTGCAGGGGATTAACTTGTTTCATTATTGTCCTCGGCCGAATGATAAATGTTCCCTCACATAGTTCAGCTGCCAGGCCGCCACAGACAATAAAATATTAATGAAGTTGTACGAGAATTGTTTAAAATTAATAAATTGTCGAGCGCGCCCAGGTTAGCTTGAGGTGAGTTTGTAGCCACATTTTTTTTTTTGTGTCTTCGCTTCAGGAAAGCATGAAAATTGCAATTGCTACGCGCCTTGGCCGAGGGGCTACTGTCTGCACGGCTTGAACTGTGCGGAACAAAACTGTGGAGTATAAAAACAATTACCTAACAAGCGTGAAGAGTTGTCGCTAAAATATTGACAAACATTTCTTGACTACCCGCTGCCGGCCGTACCTCTCGCACCTCTCGTACTCCGCTCATCTCATCTAACTCTGGGCCTTTGGGTCTGCCGCCTGCTGCTTGGCCGAGACAATTAGGCCGCCTGCGAGTTTTTCTCTTTCTCTCTCATTGCAACCGCCAATTGCCGCTGGTTTTTGTTAACCGCTGACAGCGTGACAAAATCCACAAAAACCACGTGACATTTTAACTCAATGACCGCAACAAGAGCTCGAACAATTCGCTCGACCCCTGGCAACAGGTAAAACTCTCAATAAAGGCCAGCTCGATCCTTTTTTTTTCTTGGTCTTGGTCATAAATCATAAATCATTTTGCCAGACTCTTTTCGATTTTTAGTTGCGATGTGCTTCATATTGCTGCTCACTTTTTGATGTGCTCTACGCCTGCGCATTTGCATGTTTTGGCAACACTTTTTTTCCACACATTCCCATTCGCTTCTCTCTTCAGAAACGTTTACGATTTGTTTGAGTTTAAAAGAAGTTGTTAAGTGTAAGCTGCGAATGTCTATACATACATATATAGTACATACACATAATACAGTTGAAAAATATAACTTGAAGATAACCATGCAAAATATCTGCGTGCTATTCAAAAGCATTGATTGTAGCTTATAAATTTTCACAGCAGGTTAAAAAGATAGCTTAGAGATAACGAAATGAAGTTTTATCTTGAGCAGAAATCCATTGACTGTGGCTTGTAAATTTTGACAGCAGCTTACAAAGATAACTTGATGATAACCAAATTATGTTTTTTTTTACCAAAAGTATGCGTATTCAAAAATGTATGGCACCACACATGGCAAACACACTTCTCTATCTTCATGTTAAATATAGAACCTGCTGACAAAACTTACAATGCACATTTAATATTTTTCTCTAAAATATATCATTAGCTTCCGTAATTAACACAGCTTGAAAGCATTCATAAAACAGCTGCTGCTGCTGCTGCTGCTGGTGTTGGTATCGTGTCACGATATATCCAACTCAATATGGCATATATTTAAGCAATTTAAAAGATATCACTCAAACAGAACAGAGCCTGCAATTGTGAAGGGCATTTCGCAGCGGCTGCTGGCAGCCAAACGATGTGCTGACATAGATGCATATCAGGCAAAGGGGTAATGCCTTGGCGCTTTGGCCAGCCCGCACAAATGTAAATAAACAAAGCGGCATTGGGGTCCTTTGTGCTAATTACAGGGCAGAGCAGCTATACACGGCGACAGGAGTCGCAGTCGAAAATACAAAAAAAAACAAAACAGAACACAATTCGTAAAGCCAAAGGACATGCAAATGTGTTGTTAGCGCGACAATCGGCAGCTATTACATTGCAATTTATACTTTGTGGCGCTGTCAGGAGCTCTGAATGCCAGCCAGGACGAATGGCAAAGCAGCGAAAGGAGTAAATTTGTTAATGTGTCGCAAATGCGCACAGAGGGTGGGCAGGTGGGCAGGGGGAAAGGGGGCGGGTGTCCTCTGCCAGGTACAAATACGGTGAAAAGGGGTTAACAGCACAACAAACCCAAACAAACAAAAGTTGCCAAGCACAACACACACACACACAAACAGTATGCGGGAAAAAATACCGAAAAAAAACGAGAAGAAGAAGCAGAAGAAGAAAGCATATTCAGCTCCTAACTACCAGCTAGCGACTAATGCGCATTTCGCATGTCATCAGCATAAGAACTGAGACTCGAAAGGCAACAAAACGCAACGCGGCTGAAATTTATGTTACATGCATGCATACCCTGTAAATCAAATGCCAGCAGAGGGGTATATAAACCTGGCATTTTTAGTATTTCCCATCCCATTGCATTTGCAAGACTGTGAAATATTTTCATTTTACGCATATTCTTATGTGCTAGATAAATAACTAACCTATCCAAAAAACCATTTTCTCTTTACAGTTTCATCCGGCATGCTTCGATAAGTTAGTTCAAACTAAATTATATAATTATATAATTATTCAGGTAAGCCTTTATATTTCTCAATATTATTTTAATTTTTTCAATCGTTGTTTGATTTTAAATAATATTTAAAATATTAAATGGACATTACACGTACAGGGTATTGTTGAGTCGTGCTGCTTTCGCTAACAACCTATTTAATCAATCTGTGTTTAATCAGCTTTGAAATAGATCAAACAAATTAGAATGCTATTTTATTGAGTTGATTTTAAGCAATAATACATAATCGTCAAACGTACGGCAATTTTAAAGATACGATTTTATTTATTATTTATAAATTTAAAATACTGGGTATGCTGCAGTCGATCAACTATGTGCTGTTGTAAATCATTCGCATATTAAACTAATCGGAAAATATTTATATATTTCATTATTCCCTAATGCAATTTTGAAGATAAGCTTTTCGTTATTCCGTAAAAAGGTCGAAATACAGGGTATGCTATAGTCGAGCATTTACCTGCTATTCATTCGCATTTCGCATTTTATACGACATTCACACGAAAATCGTCAAGCAATAATTTTTGAAGTCGACTTTGTTGAGTTGCGAATGAAAAGTCGTTTAAGCAAACGCCGACTGTGTGTGTGTGTGTGAGAGTGTGTGAGTGTGTGTGTGCCTGTGAGTGTGCGCCTGTGTGTGAGTTAGTGTGAGTTTTAGCTGCAAAACAGCTGACAAGAAACGGCCGCCAGTTTGACTGCCTCTGCTTTTGGCTTCTCCTTATTTCTTTTCCGTCTTCTTCCTTCTCTTTTTTTGGGGCTTGGCCTCTTGCTAATCGAAAATCGAAAATCGACGGCACATTATTTCGATGCCTTGTCAATCAATTTTAGGGGCAGGAACAGTCAGAAGAGTACAAGGGGCCGGGGGCGGGGAGTCAGGTAGGTGTGGTAGGAGGAGGTGGCGGCATTTGTAATGAGAAACTAACCAAAAAGCTGCTGATATTTTGCAGTTAACTCTCAAACGGGCCGCTCGAATGTCGTAAATGTAAATGAGAATGTGAATGTGAATGTAAATGTGAACACTTGTGTTTTATACATCGCCCCGCCACGCCCCCTGGCCAGTGAGTGAAAGGCGTTTGCGAGTTTATTGATTGTTCAAGTTTTGCGTTTGAGTTCAGGATGAGTTTTTGTTATTTCCTCTTGTTTTTGTTGTTTTTGCGACGGCGCTTTCGAGTGTCTGATTAGCGTCGATTGATGGGTTGGAATTGTTTTTATGCCACTGGCGACATGTGCCTAAAGACAGCTAATTGGAAACTTTAACGAAATGAGCAAAAGACAGAGAAAGACACAAAGACGAGTAGCTGAGTAGAGTGCGAATTGTAGGCTAAACGGTAGTGCAGCCAGTGAAACGTTTACGAATGTGACACAAAACGAAAATGGAAATTGAAAAAATGAATCAGTGAGCAAAAGGGACGCAAAGTAAGAGTGGGTAGATTGAGAAAATGCGAGAGAGAGAAAGAGGTATGATATGATACGAAATACGAGACAGAAAGACAAAGAAACAGATGAAGATAGTAAGATACAGAAACAGAGACAGAATAGAGATAATGAGAGTAAGACAAAATGAATGAACTCTCAATATAACAACATGAAATTCGAGTATCTTAAGATATATGAGCTATAGATAACTAAATAAATGTTGTTTAGAATCAGACTGTGTTTTTTTATACTCCCACAAGACAACTTTCTATGTTAAGCTTAGCACAAGTTAAAAACTTCTTAAAAACCCAGCTGCTCATGGGAGTCTTTCCTTCCAGACACCTGCCTAGTTATGTGTGACATTTTTTATGGGGTTTTATCCGTTAGATATGCTCACCTGCCCGTTTTGGTGATGATCATTTCGGTGCCGAGCTCGTGAAATTTATCCCACAGCTCCTTAGTCTCCAGATGGCATTGCACGGGCATGAGATCATCGCAATTGCATGTGCCAAGAATTTTCGGCGTCGGCAGCTGTGCAGCAAAGACAGAAGAGAGGGGGTGAGAGGGGGAGTGGTAAAGGGGTGTTAGTTGCAAATGCATTTTCCAAAGGTGCGTCGCGAATTGGTTTTGTGCTAACTTTGTGGCGTTTGGTTCGTACCTGCGCGGGCTCCTCCGGCGACAGGCGCTCATCTTCGCTGGGACTGTGCGCGGCACGAGACGTGGGCGGGGGCGAGGGCGTGCTGCCTGCCACAGCGGCAGCAGTACTTGGTGTGGCCGTGGCACGCCCTCGATGGCTGCTCGATTTGCTGTGATTGTTGCTGTTGTTGTTGTTATGTTGTTGTTGTTGCCGCTGCTTGTTGGCTGTTGCATGCGGCTGCTGTCGCTGCTGCTGCTGTTGTTGTTGTTGTTGCTGCTGCTGTTGTGCAACACGCAATGCATGACGCGCATGCTGCTGCGCGGCTGCTGCTGCTGCCGCTGTCGCCGCTGCCGTCGCCGCCGCCGCTGCTGCTGCGGCAGCTGCTGCCGCCGCTGGCGCTTCGCTGTCGCTGCAGTCAACGACGTCAACGTCAACATCATCGTCCGCATCCTGCGTCGAGTAGCGCTCCACAGACAATGGACCTGACAGAGAGCAAGAGCAAGAGAGAGAGAGAGAGAGAGAGAGAGGCATTTAAAGAGAGTTGTCAAGTTGGCAGGCGGCAACAACATGTTGCATGCAACACAAATGCTGACGCACAGATGCAATTTGCAGATAGCCGAACAAAAATTCAATTATTTCCAGCGCTCCCAAATGCAATTTCATATGTTAATTTGTGCTGTCCGCTTTTATTGTTGTTGCTGTTGTTGCACGGATTTTCCCATTGTTTCAACAAATGTTGGCAGCGGGGGCGGCAGGTGGCAAGAGGGGGGGCCAAATGCAGCCAATTATGGCATCTAAATAGTTTTGCGCATGCATATAAATCGATAAATATCTATATACACATTAACGTGTGTGTGTGTGTGCGTGTGTGTATTTGAGTGTGCGTGCTCGTCATGACATGCAGCACAAACAGCCACGCCCCATCTCTGTCAACTCGCCAACGCCCCCCCACCCCACCCCGCCATTGCCAGCTTGCATTCAAATAGGCTTTGATTATTTTATTGCCCGCGCATTTGCCGCAATTATCAAGTCATCAACGTTGCATTGTCATCAATATGCAATTTATGGGATGAAAAAAAAGGCACACACTCTCTCACACACACACACACACACATACAGATAATAATTTAATGTGCAACTGTGCAACAATTTGCTGCAAGCACGGCCAAGTGGGTGTCAGAGGGCGTAGTTACAGTAGCCAAACTAATGAAAGCCTCTATCTTGGACAGCTTTAAACATAATCATTAACTAATATTATGGGCTGCCACTATAAGCATTAACTAATAAATAAATATAATCATTAGCTAATAATATAACTATTGTCATTATTGATTTTTTTGATATTTTATTTGGCTCGCAATTTTTGGCTATAATATGACAGATATTTTTTACGCTTTGTCAAATGGACAAAGTTTAATATAATTATTATAATGGTAAAATATTTAATTCAATTTATTTTAAATATTAATATATGCTTTTAAGATATGGTTATCTATGTCAATATAAATATCTATATATTACATTTTTATTCCACATATTTTTTGCTTTATTTACGGCTTCTTATTCTTTAGTTCCATTTCTCTATTGGAAAGTATTCTCTTAACTATTTTCTGGACTTAAGTGCATTTTTTAAATGTTGTCTTATTTTATATTCAAAGTCTATTAAGAGTATATGAACTTTATAAATAAATCCCTTTGGGAAATATGCTCCCGATAATTTTCTAAAATTTTGGCCAAATACATCTGAATCGATTTCTATGTATTATATTTAAAAAAGATATATATATATATATATATTTATCGTGACATTTCAACAACAAAAAACTTCTATTAAACAAAAAAGGAAGTCAGATAAAATATATCTATTTCATTTTATACTTAACTCTGTATATATACAAGAATATATATCCAGACCAGCTAACTAACTAACTGAAAAGCCTTAACCCTAGAAAGCTACAATTTTTATCGAAGCTTTTGGGTTTAATGCGAGATTTTGAAAAATTCCAGTTCCATTAAAAATCCCAAAAGTGTGCCTAGCGAAGGTGAAGGCTTAGGCTGCCTGAGCGTCAGACTAACAAGCTGGTTCAAATTCATATTTGAATATTTGCTTATTGTATTGTTTGTTCAACAAACAAAAAAGCAATAATAATAAATGACATAGGCGTATGCATAGACCTTAAGCTAGAGCGAATTTTACAACTTTTTTCCTTTCTACTTTGCATTTCTTCTACAAGATTTGACTATTTTACAACATTTTTCATTTAACATTGTTAGCTTGTTAATAAAAAAATTTATATCTATTAAAAAAAGGAGTTTTCTTTACTTTGTAGACAGACTTTTGTTGATTTTTTATTAACTGAATCAATTTGATTATGCATAACGGCATTTATCGCATGCCAAATTTTATTCAAAATTTATTTTTTCGAAATTTTATAACTTCTCTACGCCGTAAACTGTTCCGTTCTTGCAAATATCTAAATTTGACTTCAACAAAAGTCGCATTAAAAAAAGGCTACAAATTGTCTGAACTCTTCATAAATTCAATTTCCAAAAGCTTTTTTCACACTTTCGAAATCGTTGAAAAGGCAATAAAAAGAAATTATTTGTGAAGCAGCTTAAAATTAGTTAGTTTAGTTTTGTTTTGTTTAGTTTGTCTTTCGAACTTCTATGGGTTGTACTATTCTAAAAACTGTTTTAAAGATTATTTCATTTATTGGATATCAGTCTGTGTATAATTACTTAGTTAGTATATATTAGTAGTTAGTATATATTAACTTAGTTAGTATATATTTAAGATCAAGAATTCTATTCCCTCATCCCAGCTAAAAATGTTCTAAGCAAACCTTTATTTCAATTTATTTGATTTGCCTTTGATTCAAACTATTTTTAAGAATCGCGTTTAGAGGAAATTAATTTCCAATTTTCAATAATTAAATTCTTAATATATTAGAATTTAGAACAAATGTGATTGGCGTGTAATATAATATTCAAGGACTTTCTTGCTATCCTTAGAATAAGTTAATGCTGGGATTCAGTTTCTTAAATTAGCTAACTCATAAATTGATCTAGTCTACGCCTTGGCTACTTTTCATCTGGGATTTGAACCAGCATTTTCTTAGTTTGGAACTTTTTAATCTCTACTAGATATCTATTAAGATATCCTTGCCCAAGATATATTTATATAGATAATATTTTAAGCTTAAATAAATAGTCTATTTCTAAAAATAGTCTGTCATATGCATACCTTCTGACTGAGATTTGAACCAGCAAAAAAGAGTCTTAGATTCGCTGCTTAAGATATCTTTCAATATCGTTTTATTCTTAAAATGTAAGTAAATCGTCTGCCTCATAAATAGCATACGCTACGCCTTGCATACCCGCTAGCTGGAAGTTGAACCAGCGTTTTTCCTATTGTTCATACAAAGTCTCTAATAGTCTCTAATATTCGCTTCGATCTCTTGGCCATGTCTAGAGAACACAGAGCAGGTCTTTTGCGCATAAAGTTCTGTCTGTTTTACAACTTGTAATAAGCAGATATATTTATATGCAATATATATCTGGTGTTATATATAGATGCGGCTAGAGTCTGTGGAGTCTTTAGTCTCTAGTCTCTAGTTGGCAGGTCTCAATTACTTTTGCTACTCACTCAGACTCCTTTCGGATGGCTCGCGGCTGCTCGAGGCGTTTCCGCCGCGCGCCATAATCGCGGCAATTGAGAAATCCGTGGCAAAGGAAATATTATGCTGATGATGATGATTGTTCAGATGATGATGATGATGATGTTGCTGTTGATGATGGTTGCTGGTGTTGTTGCTGTGGCCATTGGCAATAGTTGTTGCTGCTGCCGCTGCGGCAGCTGCAGCTGCTGCAGTTGCGATTTGTTGCTGCAACTTGGCTTTGAAACTTTGCGGCCCTGTTGGCGACGGCGGCTGCGGCTGCGGCTTGGCATTTGCCGGCTGATTGCTTAGAAGCATTTTTATTTGTTTTTAATTTTTAAACTAAATTTTCTCTGTTTAAAAAATTGAAAAACTTTGTAATTAGCACATTTCACACGAGCGCAAAACTGCGGCAAAGTTACGTTAAATTTTCTTGTTTGATCGTCGCGCGTTACGCGATATATTTTGTTTTTTTTTTTGTTGTTTTTGGCGTTTTCGTGTTTTTGCGTTTTGCCGTGAAAACCGCTTTACAGTCGCACAGCTGACCATTGAATGAATTTGTGGCGGCTGCGATTTGCTTTTTGCCATGTAAACGCATTCGCAACAAGCCGAAGTGCGAGTGCGAGCCCCTGCGCCCTGCGCGCCCCTGCTGCCCTGCCCCAGACACGGACAGCTGACGATCTCTTACGGCGAAAAGTTTTCAACACCACGTAACGCCCTTACGTGACGCGTTACGACAAACAACTTAACGAACTAACGTGTGAGCGGCTGAGTCTAAGGCACTTTCTGTTGTTGTTGCTATCTGTTGTCTAGTTGTCCGGCTCTGCGCGGCTAGCGCAAAATACCTGACAGCACTGGGCGCCGCAATTGTACGCAGCTCGCGCAAAAGCGCCAAAAAGTTTTGTGGGAAAGCGCTCACGTAAGCTTCACACGCAACGTAAAGCGGTTAACCGCAAGAGACGGACAGACAGGCAGCGCAGCAGCAGCAGAGCAACAGCAGCAACAACAACAATTGCTCCGAGTGATGGGCGTGCGAGCGAGTCGGCAATATGCCTGCATGTGCAGCATTCCAATGCAGCGACAGCGAACAGCGACGTCGTCGACACATAACTCATGCTCATTTTCCGTTTTCCAATACGAACACAAAATTCCCATACACGCTCAGCTGAGGCGCGCGCGCGTCGGCCCTACGCTCACAAATGCGTGCAAGCGGGATGGCTGCTAGCGCTGAGCGCATTCGGAGTGCCCAGAGCAATTGAGCGCGTGGCAGCGTGCGCCTCGTGTTGTCTCGCTCTGGCGAGCGCAAACAAGTTCATAAATTCGTCATTTTGTTTTTTCGGCTGTTGACAGTTGGTCTGTTTAGTTGTTGTTGCTCTTGTGCGCGAGTGTGAATGTGTGTGCTGGGAGGGGGTGTGTTTTGTACATTTCGTCGGCTATTTACAAATAATTTTTTTCTGCCCTGTGTGCATGAGTGATTTTTTTTTGTTTGGCTTGTTTCATTGCCATTGCGTTGCGCGCTGTTTCATTTGATATCCACCACGTTTCACGCTTTGAGTGAGTTTTGTGCGATGTTGAGTTGAGTTGAGTCTAGCTGCGCGTTGAGTGGAAAGTGCAGGATAAATGAGCTGTTTATTATGTGGAAATATAGACTGGAAGAATTTAAATCAAAATCTTAATTAAAGCCTTATAATTTGAATTGATTAATCATTTTTCTTAAATTAAGCTAAGGTTCCATTTCAATACATATATTTTCGTTTTCTTGCTCAGACTCTTACAAATTTTTAATTTTTTTGCAATATTTTTGGGTTCAGGCAACCAAAAAAAAAAGCCTATCCCACAACTCAGGACGTTTATCTGAAAAACTGTCGCGCCCTTCAATTGAATAATATCATAATTGAATATCAGCGCACTCACACACACTCACACGCACACACACATACACACACCCTGCATATGTAAATGTTTTTAATTTAAATGTTTACTCAAAAAAAGCAACAACAACAAAAGGAAAAAAAATGCGACGATGGCGTGAGAACGCAGCAGAAAATGATAGCAGAAGTCGATCCCAGGCTGCCCGAGGACACAGCCATCTTTATGCATATATATATATATATGTATAGATATATGAATGTGTATATTTTTTTCACAATTCGTCAGCTGCGCCCCGACGCTTGTCCTGGGCGCAGGATGCGCGGCACCCTACCCCAAATGTACACTCAAAAAAAAAAAAAATAGGGCCCTATTTCGCTGAGATAAGCGTAAATTCAATTTTATTGGGCATATGTCTTGCTTTATATGAAATAAGCTTATATGAAATATGTTTTTTCTTTTTGGAGATTCAATATATTTTGCAAAAAGTGCAAGGTTTTGAATCTTAAATAATCAAAGAGGTTTTTCCTTGAATATCTTTCGTTGCTGTTTCTAAAATAAAGACATTTTATTCAAAATTTTTATGACAATCTTCTTAAATTCTAGAAAAAACCAACAAATATTTCATGAATTTCTTTCTCATATTTTTCGATACTATCGATACTTTTGAACTGTTTCTAAAATCTAACTCGTGAGTTTTATCTTTTCCTTAACTAAGAAGAAGATAAGTTAATAATAATATACTTTAGAAAAAGGCGTCTTTTCAAGCTAGGTAAAATATCTTTTCTTGAGTTTGATCTCCTGCCCCCATCTCAACCCGCCTGCTTTTCTAGTCTCCTTACTAAAAACAAAGTCAAATTTCGAAATTAGTTGCATTACTGTTTTTCTCACTGTAAACCCCTACCCCTACCCCCCGCCCGCTCGTTCGTTTTGTCTCCTTTAGCGGCTGCGGTTTCATTTGCATGCGATTCGTGGTTGCGTCTAATGGCCGCAGGACTCGGAGACAGGACCTGGCCCAGACCCAGGCCTTGCCAGGGGGTAGGTGTCGCCGGGCAGCAGCAGCAGCAGCAGGGGCAAGGGCAGGGGCAGGGTTAGGGGCAGGGGTAGGCAATCGGGTAGGGTCGGGCAGCTCCTTCCATTGGTTTGTTTGCATTGCGAGTCGCAAGTTCGGTGACAATTTTTCAATGATTTGTTTCCTGACGACCGACAACTCATTTGCATAGGCCACCATATTTTGTGGCCATGCCCGTTTCCCGCTCCCCTCCCCAATACCCTTACCAAAAACGCAACTCCTGCGCCTTTTTTAAGAGCATTTTCTGTGTGCTGGCTGTTTGAAAAATTGAACTTGTTTCATTTAATCACGTTCAAATGGGCGCGTTTTTAGCTTAATTTATTGGTGAAGAAAAAATCAAAAGAGGAACTAAAATAACATAAAATAAGAAAAAGGAACTCAAAGCTTTTAAGCTAATAAGATAGTCAATAATTTGTTTGGATAACGAGTGTATATTAATAAAAGAAAACTTCTGTTTTAATCTATTTAGGAACAAAGTTTATAATTACAATTAAAAATATACATATATTGTCTTCGAGGGGTTCGAGCCCCACTCTCCACGTGCCCAGCTCTCTGCTCAAGCAAAACTTGTGCATTTTATACCCTGAACACATTGAGAATGGGTAAAAGGGGTATAATGTATTTTTGCAAAATGCAAATGTATGTAACAGGCAGAAGGAAGCATCTCCGACCCCATAGAGGATATATATTCTTGATCAGCATCAACAGCCGCGTCGATCTAGCCATGTCCGTCTGTCCGTCCGTCCGTCCGTCCGTCTGTCCGTCCGTCCGTCCGTCCGTCTGTCCGTCCGTCCGTCCGTCCGTCCGTCCGTCCGTCCGTCCGTCCGTCCGTCTGTCTGTCCGTCCGTCCGTATGTATGAACGCAGGGATCTCAGAACCTGTAAAAGCTAGAGACTTAACATTTTAGCTGTAGGTCCTCCTAATGCCCGCTTAGATCGAGTTTGTATCCGATGTTCGATAACTTGCCCCGTGTCCAAGTAATCGATAGAAATCGATATCGAAATTCAGTTTTTTGTGCAATTTTGGTAAATAATAAGAGCTAGAGCCACCAAACTTGACGTTAAGCTTCTCGAATAGTATATACAGATGAGGTATCTTTCAAGGAAGCAGATGGTTCAGGGTATCCCCTAGTCGTGCACTCCCGACTAGAGCATTCTTACTTGTTTAGCTTAAACCTCAAGTGGAACTCTCGGCTTAATCTGAACTTTTTGGTTAAACAATTCCTAACAATTTGCATTAATGCCAACTTATATCTGTTTGCATATGCATATATGTATCTAACAAATCGCATTTATATATTTTAGTATTTTGTTTTTGCGCTAAAATCAAAATCTGTTTACATTGGCAATGCGTGCCGCAATCTGTTGCAAGCGCATGTGTGCCACAATCCATCTATTTTGGACACTCACGCAATTCAATCCCAAAAGCCAATCCCCAGATGAAAAAAAAATAAGAAAAGAAGAAGAAGCAAGCAGAAATTGTTCAATAGCTGAAATTTTTGTTTACGCTTTGACAGGATTATGGACAAAGTCGCACGGCCGCAGATTGGACTCAATTTGTTGTTGTCCTTGTTGTTGTTGTCCTTTTTGTTGTTGTCCTTGTTGTTGTTGTCATTTTGTGCCATTAGTTTTTATATATCACAAATTGCACTATTTTTTTGTTCGCTTACGTGCGCTAAATGGCCAATAAGCGCGTCGGAAAAACAACAGCAACAAGCAAAGGGAAATTCGGAAAATATGTGGCAACTAAGCCGCAAAAGGATACGCAAGCATGTGCGTGTGTGTGTGTGTGTGTGTGCGCCGTGTGGCAAGCATATTGCAGAGACTAGATATATCAATTTTATTGCTGCACAAAAAACTAGCAACATGTGCGTATACCAGAACTCCCTCCCCTCCCCTCCCAGCCGCGCCCCCCAGCAGGCCCTTCATATGCAGTTGTAGCATATCGAAATTGTTTTTCATTCCATGCTCTAATCCTTTGCGCTGAGAGAAAAACAAAAAATAAACATGAAGAAAAACTTCACATAATTGCAAACAATTGAGTTTTACGATTAGCCTTGAGCTCGCAGGTGTGTGTGCGAGCATGTGTGCGAGTGTGTGTGTAGTATTGTTGTGCCTCTACAGTCAAGGACAATACGCCCTCAACAGTCAGCCGCAGCCCCGTACCCAATTATCCTTGAGCCCGGCGTGCGCTCTGCATTCCATGCCAAATCAATTAACAGCTGCTCCGAACTTGAACTGGAACTGGAACTGAACGCAAGCTTTTCGCTGCAACTCGTTGCACTTGCGGCACTTGTGGCATGCCGCACACTTGCCTAATTTGATTTCATTACCGCGCCCACAACTAAATCAAAAAGTATATATACTATATATCTATGTGTATGAAAGAAAACAGGGCGGAGCTGTGGCCAGGCTTAATGCGAAAATTAATCGAAGCGAAATCGCAAGCGCATCAGCTACACTGGGAGAAAAGCGCAAGGGCGAAGTGTTGAAGGAAGCTATTGATATGATTTCTTGATTAATATTGATGGGAAGAAAATGAAAGAAAGAACATATCAATAATATAATAAATTTAAGGCATAACAAATCAAGTTACTTGAAAGCTCAAGCTTAAGATTAAAATAAATTAAAATTAAACAAGATCGAAAATCTTAAAACTCATCTAAATTACACGCCCAACGTTGCTAAACTTTAGTTTCGCGCAGTGTACATATCGAACTTTAGCTACGGCTGCGGCTGCGGCTGCGGCTTGTATGTGCGGCATCTTCCAGCTTCCAGCTGGGCAACGCCCAATGCGGGGCAGCAACTAGTCTGGAAAGAAGAAGAAGAAGCAGCAGCAGCAAAAGAAGCAGCAGAGGAGCACTACTGAAAGCGTTGAAAACACTTTGTCGGCTCACAGATGCGTTGATAATATGCTAAAATTGCTGATGATGCACGCCCACAGGTGTTGCGGCTGCTCAGATAGAGTTGCAAATGGAGACGGACTTGCAATTGGAGTTGGAGTTGAAGTAGAAGTGGAAGATGGAGCTGCATTTTGCAGATGCTGAGATACATTTGTTTCAAGGCACCAGAACGCTGGGGTGGCTGCAGGCTGACAGTTTCCGGCCAGGCGTTGGAGGAGGCGGCGGAGGGGGGGAGTGTGTGCGGCGCGGTAATTGCCACGCCGAGATTAACGATGCCGCATCCTGTGGCTGAATCGAATGTGATTCAAACCGTTTGCTGTCAAAATTTATGAGCTCAAACTAGCGGCAATTGCGGCAATTAACAAGCTAAACAAAGCGGCTAAACGGCTAAATCAAAGAACTGGAACCGGAGTCAGAAACAGGACCAGCTGCAACATGGATGAAATAAAAAATTAAATATATATATATCAAGTAATAAACTCTTTTAACTGCAAAGAAAAATATTGCATAAAAATCTATTCTATTGCTAATTCTATTCTATTCTTTAAATATAAATTCATTTAATGTAATTTAATACAATATTTATGACACTGAGAACTCGCGCCACCCACTCTGATTGAGCGCTCAGCTCAACAGTTGTGTGTGTTGAAAGTCAGCGCTGGGAAAGTGGCAAACAATAGAGGTCCAGACACAATGTCGGAAGAGAGATGGCAGAGAGAAGAGTGAGAGAGGGGGGCGAGGTTCCTTTGAACTAGGAACCAAAAACAGGTTGCAATCAAAACTAAAATAAAAACTCTTGTCATTGTTGCTGTCAAAACCTCAGGCTCACACCTTGCGACCAGTTTCCATTGTATTGGCTGCCTGTGATTAATGCGATTTATATCGGAAAGCATTTTGAGAAAGGACAACAAGTTGACACAAAATGAAAATAAAAAGGCCGAAACAATAGACAAACTGGCAGCACAGGCCCAGTCAAAGGTGTAAGAAAGATCGCGTCGTGCGCAACGTGCTTGATGCTATCAGCGAAAAGAAATATGTATAAAAGAATATAAAAATAAATAAAATATAGGAGAATAATGAAATAAAAGGGGCTGCTGCGACGCTGATTTGTCTGGCAGCTTCAGGTGCGCTTCCTGGAAGCGCGCCCAGGTCCAGTTGCCAGCTTCAAGGCATGTCATGTCCGTGCGCCGTTCTTTACCAGGAACCAATCATTGCCGACCATTTGCCATGCACTTGCCATGCGTTTGCCATGCATTGCAATTAATCATAAGGCGTTGCCGGCCGGCATTTGATGGCCACACTGCACGCTCCTCGCATATTGACGAAACGCCATCTTTAGCTCCACTCTGGCCACACTCACAGAAGGAAAAACTTCGACAATTGCATGGCAGAGGCCGGGCGAACACACGCGTTGACATGCAGCACGCGATCCGGATATGGCCACCGAATGCCCTGGACGCCATCACGTTGAATGGCAACCAAAAACCTGTCAATGGCAAATTACATGGCCTGGGTGGTGCCACCGGCAACTGCCACATGCGACAAAAGATGCAATCAAACAGCAGCTGAGTAAGCTGTTTAACTATACAAATACCCTGTAAATAGTTCGTGTGCTAAAACGATTTACTAAAGTTGCGCAGCAACCAAGTTTTCTTACAGCATTCCATACTCGCAAATCTATCATAGCTTTTAAAGTTTGTCTATTCGATATTTATGCATGTCTCTTATTATTACCCTTTGTATTTATTTGCGCTGCTTTGTGAGCTACTCTTAAACGTTTTACTGGCACCAATCCCAGATTGTTCAGGCTGAAGCGAGACACACAATGATCACGCATAATGTAAAAACTAATAGAACTGTTCGCAGTATTTCTTTAATTCTTCTTTGTTTGATATTCTTAAACGTTAACGCTGCTTAATCAACTCACTGGAATCACACCCTACTAAGTAACATTTTTTTATTCTTCTTTGTTCGACATTCTCAAACGTTTTACTTCCAGCGTCGTTAAATGAACTAACTGGAATCTTACTGAATACAAATACTTTGTTTTTAGAACCATTTTATACATATTTCAACTCTTTTCTATGCATTTTGTGTATTCTTAAACGTGTTATGAACCACAACTGGCATTGCCTTCTGTTCGTCTTCCATTTATTTTCCAACGTCCTTTTATATCGCAACACTTACAGGGTATTCAGAACCACAACCTACGCGATTGCAGCCATTCGAATAGCTCAATTGGGAGGCGTTGCCACGCCCACCAGCAGGTGCAGGTGCAACTCTCGCTGCCAGCTGCAATTAGCCGCTGGCCAAGTTCGTGTCGCGACATTTTCATCAACTATCGCAAAAAAAAAAAAAAAAAGGCCGCGCAATGAAGCTCTAAACTTTGGCAAATTCACGCGAGCCATTTCTCTATAGGCCAGACGCGACTATATACCAGACATATATATCAGATATGTACATGTATGTGTGCGTGTGTGTGTGTGTGTGTGTGCATATCTGATCTGAGCTGTTGTTGTGGCAATTATATGTATTTGAGGGCATTACGTGCATCGCAATGGCAACCACTGAAAACTCAAAACGCCCACCAAGTGAAAATGTCGCCAATTTTATTAGCTCTGGTGGAGGTTGTTGTTGTCGTGTTTGTTGTTTTTGCAGCCTGTGTAATTAGAGCGCAAAGTGTTTGCATTTTGATAATTTTGATTTATTTTTGTTTTATATTTAATTACATAGGGAGTACCCTGCATGGAGCTGAAATTGCAATTGTTATTGTTGTTGTATCTGCAGCTGACATGCAATGGGGCAGTGTAAATGTGCGATATGAAACTGTCATTAAAAATGCCCATAATACCCTGTTGCATCTAATAATTGAATGAGATACATTTTACTGTCTTATTAGTGGAATTTGTCAGTTGTCGCTTTGTTGGCCCCAGCTAATTGAGCAGCTGGCAGTTGAATTGAATAGAACGTAAATAAATAGATAGAATACAGGCTTTTTAGTTATAATTGTTGGCGGCGACAGCTGAAGATTCAATTAAGACCGTTGAGATATGAAGTCTTTATCTGAATGGGGTCTAAAATCCGCTCAAATTATTCGAGAAGTTATATTTCTACAACAATATGATCAGGTGTTCTCTTTAAAACTTGAAATAGCTGATAGGTTGGCCTTAGATGATCAATAGACTTTCTAGAGTTATCAATCGATTCGCTAGAGTTATCGATAGGTAAAAGGTTCTTTTTTAAATATAAAAGTTTAATTTGATTAACATCATTTTAGGTATATTTTCTACAAGCTATATGATAGATCAATTTAAGTTAAAAGAAGATTTTTCACAGATTGACTATCGATTTATGGAATCGATTATTGGCTTCTTGATAGATTGACTTTGTATGTATAAAGATCGTTATAAATACTTAAGAAATAGGCAATGCATGTATCGAAATTTGAATAAGCGAGTTGTATTTGTATGTTGGAATTGTATAGACAACATTGATACTACGAACTTTGATGAACGGATATCGAGTGTTGAAACAAGGATATAGAAAATATAAGAAAATACCACGGACTTTACATATGAATTTACAGATTGATTGTCTTTTTAAAGATATATGTACGCTGAATTGTTATATTCGATAAATTTACAAATATTTTCGTCAGATGGCAGAAAGCAGATTGGTTCATTGAAATGGAAAGTTACAGAGGGGCTTTCAGATAATAAATAGATACGTTTTAGGCGATGATTCTATTCTAATATATTCGCTAAATTGATTGAATAAATAAATCCTCAAAGATTGTTGAAGATAAATAGATTGGCAGTATAATTTTTATTAGATTGTGATCGACATAATGAACAAGATTGATTCAATATAAATCGATGGAATAGCTAATTTTAATATGAAAATAGGAGAAGTATTTAAAAGTACGCAACCTAATATTGGGCTTATATAATATTCCAATGGGAATAAATTCGTGAACATATTTTGTGACTTAGTCCAGAACTTGTTAGCTTTTGCCCTTTGCTCTTATCCAGAACTCTAGCCGAGTTCGAGTGGACTTCAAAATGTGACTGTGGCTCATTGGAGTATATCAAATTAGCGTAGACATTGCCACAGCTACGTGCCACATGGCCGTCGCGCCACTCTAAGTGGACATTTGCAACGTATTGGCCAGTCAGTTTGAGGTCCTCTTCGGGTTTCGATTTTCGGGGAATGAAGCCGTGAAGCCTGTCGCGAAAAGTGCGCGAGACGTTTAGACAGCTGCCAATGCCAATTTTGGTATCAAAAACTTTTCACTTTGCGGCCAAAACTAATGCCGCGGGGCTGCCTAATGGCACGCGCATCGTTTGCTCTGCTGTCTGGACGGTATTGAAGGAGCTGCCCCGGCCCCGCCTCAGAGTGGGGCATATTGCATGTTGCACGGTCTGCGGCTCTGTTTGACGTGTTTATATTTTGTGGCAGTTGCAATGTGATTGATGTCGCTGCAACAGCTACAGCTCCCCAGTTGCTGCCACATTAAGCTGTAAAGTCATTTTGGAGACAGTTTTATGAGGACAACACATGTCGCACGGTGGAGAATTCCCACCTACAGCTTAATCCTTTTCCTTTGGCTTGGGTTGAAACTGCTTTTTGGCGCAAACTAATTTGAAGTTCGGGCAGCTCTTGTGGAGCTCTTGGCAATTTCATTTACAAATATGGCAGGCAAATGCAAATGTCAGGGCTTTCGATGAAGTTGCCACATGTCCGCTTTACCCTTACCTCTCTCTCTCTCTTTCTCGCCCTCTCTCTGTGTGACATGTCTCGCCTTTGTTTGTTTGCATTTCGTTATTGTCTTCATAGCACACAGAAATCATTGTCCTTTCCACACGCAAAAGTCATTTGGCACATGTGACACCCTTTTTTTTCTGGCTTAAATTGCTTTGGTTTTGTGCCACGCCCTTCTGCCCCTTGATCCTTGATCCTGTCGCATATGCTTTCAGACCGTGGCAACATTTGCACTTGCATTTGTAGTCAATATTACACGCTGGCAAAGTATTTGTTTAAATTAAGAGTTCCTCTGCCCCGGATTCGCCTCGCCACATCTCTGCCCGTTTTTCTATTGGCATCCCTTTATCCTGTTTGGTTTTTTTCCAGCCTATTGCCAATCACTGTCCACTCGCACTGGCAATTGGACTGCTAACTGCTTTTTCTTAACGCTTCGCTGGACTTTTATTAAGCCCATCGCAAGTTGTTTGCGTAGCAAAATATTAGATTGTCAATTCGTAAATTGCAGTGTGCGAAGCATAAAGAAGCGTGCCAGTGTTGTTAAATGGCAAAAAAACAAATGAGTGCGCCAAAAATTTATCGGGTTTCTTCCTTTTTCTATGCAAGTGTTGATAACAACTGGGAAAGTAGATAACACAAGTTAAGTTGTGGAAAAAGTTCAAAAGGAATTAAATTTCAAGCTGGCGCCCGAGCAGGAAGTTGTTAAGGATAACTTAATTCAAAATGAAAGTCAAATGATTAGGATTAAAAAATAATAAAAATAAGAAGATATTACCAAAAACAAAAAGCCTAAAAAGGTCAAACAATATCAAGCCTACGAAGCCTACGAATTGTGTTGAGAATTAACAATTTAACAATGAGGCCAAAAAGAAAAATGTAATAAACTAAATACCTTTTGAAATAAGCCCAAATTTACAACGATTGACATTGAAAGAAACCGTATTATAATCCGAGTATAATCTGAGCGATAAATCGATGTAAATGCCGACAGTTTATTTGAAGATCAAATGCGAAATGCACGGCCAACAAAATAAATTGCGACATATTTAAATCTTAATCAGTATGATTTGCTGTACAATTGAGCTTAGTGCATGGTCTATAAAAACAATACGCAAAAAGAAATGAAAGTTTTTTTTTTGTGTTCGTTCTGCCTGGATACAAAACGTGGCGCTCGTAAACTGAAAACTTTGGCAATGCTTATCTGGCGAGCCATGTGGTTATATATGTGGGATATGCAAAAGGAACGGACAGCGACAGAGTTTACCGAAACTTAATGTGATTTGCTATTTATGGGATATTTTTTAGTGAAGGAATCGCCCCGAGCCCCGCCTGCTCGCACAACAGGACAACTAATCCAGCATATATGAAGTTGCGTAAAAGTTTTGCCCAGGCCCCGGCCAGGCACATGGTATGTAAATCCTGAAGAGATAAGGCGTCGGAATAGCACAATGACAGCCGCAGGAATTGACCAAATGGCCGGCGCAGGACAACAGCAGGTTGCAGAAAAAACCAACCAACGGGCGGGCGGAGAGAAGGGTATTTACAGAACGTGAATCTGAGATACACGTAAAGTAATTTCATAAGTTTAGCAAATCACGAACCCAAGCAACAAACAACAACAACAACAACATCACGTTGGAGTGGCCAGCTCTGCTTCTTCTAGGTTTTTTGCGCAAGTTTCGAACAGTCCTGCGGCTGCTTATTGGCCCTGACATGGGGACACATGTGTTATGGACAACCCAGCCCCAGCCCCAGCCCCAGCCTCAGTCCATGCATGCTCATAAAAAGGTAAAAAAAAAAAGAAGTAGAAATAAATATGGAATACAGAAAAAGAAAGCAAATAAGAAAGTTTTGTTTTATTAGTTTTTCATGCTGGCAAATGTCTTGCCTGCTTTATTATTAGGAGAGGAGTGCGGGGAGGGGAGTGCGGGGGGCAGCCAGCAGCAGGACATTTCCATGACTTGCAAGTTTTGTGCTGACCAATGTCATAATGGATAAATAGCTGGTAGGTGGCAGTTGGACCTGGCTGTAGCATTTGCTGGGACATCCTGTCATGCGTTCAATTTCGAAATGGTTTCGCATAATTTGCAAGGGCGACAAAGGCAGAGGGAGAGCGAGAAAAGGAGAGGGAATGAGAGTGAAAGGGAGAGCAGCATAAAGCAGCCAAGTCCAAGTTTGAGGCTGGCAATTTGTGCTCAAAACTGCGTACGAAATCCATTTCAAAATTAGTTTTCTCTGCCTTTTTTTTTATTCGTTTGTCTTCTGCTTTTTTTGTGTGTGTTTTGCTTTATGTGAAATTTACCTGATTTGATTAAATTTCGGCACACGCCGTTGAATCGTCCATTAGGAGGCTGCTTATGCGCATTAGTGGACAGTTTCCTTGCGGCTTTCCTGCTTTCTTTGCCCAGCTCGCCAGGGAAAGTTTTACTCGAATGCTGCAGCTTGTTTGTTTTTTGGTCATCGAGCTAATTGCACTTGGAAATTGCCAGGTTTTGCGACTTGACAACTGACTTGAACAATGTTTATGCAGTCGCTCAGTTCGTGAAATCCATTTCGTGTTATTAGCGAGATACCAAATGGAAAGATTTTATTGCGAAATGGACTTAAAAGAGATAATTGTTATCATTAGTTTGAATTAATGTAAAAACTCTCAGCAGACAAACTGATATAGATATTATAGATGATAATCGTCATCAAAAGAGCTCGTATAAACATTACCGTCAGATTTCTTTAAATCTTTAATTAATATTAGTTTTCCAATTATTTTTTTAATATATTTTTACGTTATATACTAAAAAGCTTGAAAACAAAAATGTAAAATAACTAAGGATAAGTTGTTCTAAGCTTCTCCTTTAAATTCATAATGAGTAATCTTGAAGAGTCTTTCCAAATGGACTGACATTTGCATTATTATGTGATATATTTAATAAACTGTGAACTCTTATTTTAAATAGCCCAGGCTACAATACCCTTCAACAAAAACCTCCCTGCCCTGCATTTCTGAACTCCGAAGCCCCCCCAACCTCCTTTTAATTGCCTACATAGGTCATGGAGATCTAAAAATTTAACATTTGTTAACTATGTTTAACCAATTTCTTGATATGCACACGCATAAACTGTTACTGAGGCTAAGTCAAGACCTAAAAAAGTTCTGTCTTTGCATCTTAAAGTCTAAAAAGTGAATTCGAATTCATGAGTAAGCTCACGCATAAACGTCAGTAAGAGTTTGTCTTGGCTCGTTTTACATTTGGCTTCTGCTTATTTATGGCACTCGAACTGATTGGCCGCTGCTGCTGCTGCTTGCATCAGAAGCGCCAGAAGAGCTCGCAGCAAAAGTTAACAAATTCACGCCAAGTCACCTTAAAATCAGCAAGAGACCACCCAAATGAATTGGCCAGCCGAGGAGCTGACTCTGTCTGTCTGTCTGGCTGCAGCTTCAGCTTCAGCTTCAGCTTTGAGTTCGGCTTTAGCTCTGGCTGTTAAGCCAACAAGCTGCCATATAAAGCCACACGACAGGCCAACTGCTGTCTGTGGACTTGTGAGGTCTGTAGAGTACGGTGTCTTGGCCAGAAACTTGGCATATATTCATATATCAGTTTCATTTGGATTCGTCATGGCTGCTTAATGAGCCGCAAGTCCAAGATTTGAGTTGAGTGAACGACGACGCTGACATTGCCATATAAAATATATATATATATATGTGTATATGTGACCATATTTGTCTGTCTGACGATTTTATAATCTTTTTTTAATCATTTCATATTTGGCTTTTTGCACGGTGCCTTTTGTTAACGCTTGGCAGCCAGTTGGCAGCTGGAAGCTGATGCTGCGTTGATTGACGTCGCGCATTTATGAATACATTCTTCATATATCTGCCATATAGCATATATATGTGTATATATATCTGTTATATTCCCTCGCCACCCCCTCAACACTGCACACACAATTGACGGGGCACAACAACAGTTGGTTGACTCTTTCCTTCGACTTCTACCACTTTTCACGCTTGGCCAATTGGCTGCAGCTCTGAGAGAGACTGCCGACTTATACCTCAACATATCCAAAAAAAAAATAAATACATTCCAGACATTTAATTCTCGCTTAATCACTGTCCAACAACGGTATTCCCGATCCTGAGCCTGAGCCTGCCTGCTGTTACCCGACAACTCGCGTTGCCTAAGTTGACAGCCGCAGTTCAGGATGTTGTATCCCCCCAAAAAAAAAAGTAAACTAACTTGGCTTATTAATATCCAGTGTCGAGGCCTACGCATCTTCAGGCCTGTCAAATGAAAATTTCATGGGTGAGAAATGCCAGAAATATACTTTATACTATATTCAGCTTGAATGAAGGCAACTTCTGACAAATTAGCCTCATTTGTTGGTCAAAACAAACGCCAACTGGGCAGGACAATGCGATAAAGATCATTTAGGGCAGCCCAAGGGTCAGGGGCTAGTGCCGCGCAGCCGAAGCTGTAACTGAATTCAAAGCGTTTCTCATTTACTTAATACAAAAGGTGCAGCCCACACACACACACACACACGCACACACACAAATATCTCATGAGCTACCGTTTAATATAGGTTTTGGGATCGAGTTTCATTTGCTTGGTTTTAACAATTATTTAAAAGCAGGAAATCTGTTTTAGTTACGAACTGCTTCACAGTCGTTTTTACATAAATCTACGCGACTGAAATTAATTTCATTTCATCTTTTCAACAGTTTTCATACTTAACAAGTAGCTACAATTTTCTGTGCTTGTGAGCTAAACCTCAATATCGTTATGTTTTTTTTTAGTGTACACAATATTAGCCTATTGCTCCGTTTTTTTTATGCTATAACTATTTGATAGATATGCTAAAGGAGCTAGCCTGATAGTTGGAAATGCAGAGAATTGTATAAAAATTCAAATAAAAGTAAAATTAAATTAAAATTCCTAAATAAATTTTCCACCACCATAATTCGATCAAATCTCATCCGATTTTCTCGAGGTTTGGTTCTCTTATCATTGTTTGGCCTCTCGATCAATTTGGAAAATTGGTATTTATTCCTTTATAATATTCGTTATATAAATATTTATGTAAATATGGTTTTTTCTCGCAGCATTGTACCTTCGAATTGCGCATGAAATCCCCAAGTTAGGGGTCCTGCAAACGCCCTGATCGTTAAGAAATCTCTAGGCAACACACTCCTATACGAACTCGCCTAGTTCGTGCCAAAGGCCATCAATTGTCTCTCTCACATGGTTGTATGATAAATGATGAGCCCTTAAACGGGGCGGGGGGCAGTTTGTTTGCTGAAGTACCAGATCCCATTGTTGTGGACGAACACAGAACGGAGGCTGGTCAAATGATTTTCAGCTTTTCAGCGAATTCAGCTGACGCTTCAAACAGGACTGACTTTTTGCCAGTTTAACACCTTTTTTTCTTGGGCAATTTTATGGCAAGGCATTTGACACATTTGGCAAGCTGTGTCAATAGAAAACAAAACAAAACAAAACCCGCAAACAAGTTTCACGTGAAATGGCAAAGAGGCAGACGATTTAGGGAATCTAGCCCCGTGCAATGGAAGAGCCTTCTATTTACACTAATGAGCAAATGTAATAAAATCGAGTCGAGCCGCACAAAAGGCAGCACGAGCATTGCAATTGTTCAGTTCCAATTGTTGCCCAACCACACGAAATGCCAACACACACAGCAAGAGGCCTTCTGGGCGGGAGGAAGGGAGAGGGTAGTTAGGCACTAGGGTGCTATCTTCCCTCTAGCTCACACTCACACACAGACTCTTTTGCTCTCATTTACCAAATGTTCTCGCTTGATTTGTAAAGTTGCCCATAAATTATATATACGACTTGCAGTCTGGCAACCTCTCCCCTCCCTGCGTAAATGCATCCATCTAGCATCTGCTTTAATTAACCTGGCATATTTTCCTGTATTGTCCTGTCACAGAGCTCGCTTCGTTTTTGTCTCTGATCAGCTTGTTGCAGCGCCTCTGGGGTTGACTCCTCTTGAGCGGCTGCTTTTCAATAAGCGTATGCCGCAGCATCTTGACCAGGCTCTTGCAATCAAAATGGAGCAAATGCGCCTCTCCTCGGAATGCTTGGCAACTCTGTCCGCCTCTTACCCAATTATTTATGCGTTGACTTTTGCCTATAGTTATATACATCGCACATTACGCTGATTAGCGTGCTGAACCGCTATAATTATAGCTGCGAAGCGATCAAGTTACCCTCTCAGCTAGCCAAAGTTTGTATACTCTACTTTCGGTCTAGATAATAAGAAGAACAGATTTGTAGAAAACAATGGCTTCAGATAATGAACGATTCCTTAAGCCAAAAAAATTAAAATAAATATCATTCTTTTAGATAGTCGATGTTTGTATGTTTTACTTTCTAGAGTCAAGCAAGGGATAGAAATAAATTTGGGGTTAGTTAGGTTAGAAAATATATCGGGTAAAGATGTGTAAAGAATATTTTATTCATAAATTTTGCCAAACCTTCTAGTTTGCCTTAAATGTGAACTAAAATATCTTCAACTGCAAATTTATCATAACATATGATGATATTTCCAAAGCATTGCCATACTTACTAGGCAATTTAATATGCCTATTGATATAGAAGTAGAAAGGGTATTTTGCAAGCAAAGGCCAGCTCGGCGCTGGCAACAAATTTACAGGGCAATCAAAGTGCAGCAGAGCAACTGCAGCTGGAATGAAAAGCTGTGGATAGCTGAGGAGGTTGCTGGAGGGGCTTGTGGGGAGGTACAACTACGTTTAAGATTAAACACATTTTGCATTTAATTTGCCATAATTATAGCAGGAGCGGAAAGTGTGCTGCGAGGGGGGCACAAGTCTCGACACGCCGCAACCCGTTGATGGCGCCAAATGAAGTTGTAAATGAAGTTGGCGGCGGTTGCATATTGCCACATGGAATGTGTTGCTGCCACGTAGCTGGCTGGCTGCAGTTGCGGACATGCTGGTCATGCTGTTGCCATCAAATTCTAAGCATGCATTTAACAGCTACGATTTTGAGTTTTAACCTTCGACTCAACAATATTCGATTATTAATATGCCTTCAGTTTTTTGGAGTTTTTATTTGTTTGCTTGTAAATTAATGTTGTCCAATTAATTTGTGGCACTAAACGTTTCTCCATTTCAGTTTGTTTTTGTTTATTTTTTCATAATTTATGTGTGTCAAAATGTGTTAGTTATGGTGTCTGTTTTTGGACCAGCATTTAAGTGTGTGGGCTTTAGATTTATTTTCTCATGGCTATTGATATGGGTGTGTAAATGTGAGCAGAGTGTAAACGTTTTATAGAGCATTAAAGGCTAGGGTGTCAGCCATAAATACCATATATTTCTCGAGTATTTATTGCTGTTATGCTAGTTTATTATTAGCAAGTTTATATCTGGAGAAGTCAAGGTCAGAAGCCATACACATACACATTCAGCTCGCAATCCTCTGTCTTACTTCACTTACAATGTTCGCACTAGATTTCTCTCCAAAGCGTAACTTCGTTCTATTCCTCTTTATATCATATTCTTAACTACTTTACTGGCTTCGTCGCTCTGCTTGCCAGCTCTTACTGTATAGTTCTATCTGTTAAGGCATTCAACAGTCTCTAACTTACGTCAAACTAACGAATTTCTAATGAAGTTGTTTATGCGCCTTCTATGCGATTCTCAAAATGCGGTTTAGCACACACATTTGCACTCTTAGCTCGCGCTCATCTTCAAGACAATTAAACTAGCCCACAATTAGTTGACTTTTCATTACAATTGCCGCTTTAATTGCATGGCTTTTTCACTGACACTACATGTGGCAACTCTGCGCTCTTCATAGATTCATTTATTTGCAAATTGCACCACATTGGCAACTTCCTCAAACAGAATGCCTTGAGCTGAGCCGCTGAAGCGTGGTCCATTAGTTCTTTTTATGTGCTTTATATGACTCTAAGTCGCTCAGTCACTTCTTCCTCCCTCTCTCTCCAGCTCTTTCAGTTGGTCCGCTGATTTCTGTGTCATAATTTTGTACGCTAAGTTGGCAACACTTTGCACACTGAACACTTTGGTGTTTTGCCGTTTTCGCATTTTGCCGATGCGTGTTTTGGTCTCCTTTTTTTTATATTTTAATTGCAGCAGCTTTTCAATGGAAATGCAGCTAATTATAGACACGCAGAGCCCGGTAAAAATTGTTAATAATTAACAGGTTTTCACAAATGGCACTCTACACACTCTGAATACCCAACGGCATCTATGTACACTATATGACAGCGGAAATTTCTTGCACTCGTTGCCTGCTCTTTTTTTTTTATTTTACTTCAACAATTGACGCCATTTGAGTGTTGAAAAATGCACTTTTGTATTTGCAATGGTAAAATGAATTCACACGAATGCAACACTCGGTATTCATGAATAATTGCCGGCGCGTAATAAAGAGCCAAAGTGCTGAAATTACAGTTTGCGAGTTTTTTTTTGGTTTTTAATTCAAGCTGATGCGAAAATTGGCAGCCTCGAAATGCAATTAAAAGTGAAACAAATGCAAGACGTATTATTAATGCTTTCTCTAATCGCTTTTTTATGACAGGCAATGAATAGCTTTATATGATAGAGTTTATAGCTAAGGCACGCTAGACGGAAATTTCTTTCCTCGTATTGCCCTAAAACGTTAAGGAGGGCGATGAGAAGGGAAATTAAAAACCACACCCGAAGAGAGTAAAAATATGTGAATATATAATGTTTACGAATGCAGCACAAACGGAAATTACAAAATACAAATACTCTCCAGAGAACAGAGAACAAATCAAACATTGATCCCCGTTTGCAGATGCGATGCAAGGAAGAAATCGAAAAGCAAAAGAGAGAGAGAGAGAGAGAGATGTATTACAAAGACGAAAGGGAAGAGGTATATAAGAGGCAGCGCTCTCAAGAGAGTATAGTATTAACCAATTATTTACTTCTTATTATATACTTTGCTCAGCTCTTTCTTATTACAGCTAAAAGCCAACAGTAGAACGTTTGCGAATACGGAACAAAGCAGATTTGCAAAACATCTCTTGAGAGCGTAAAATGTTGATAGATTTGATGTATTTTGGTTGAGAGCAACTATGACTAATTACTTGCCAATATTTTTGTTGCTGCCACACGCGCTCTCTGCCTCTATTTGTGCCTCGCCCCTCATATCTTTGCGCATAAACACATTTGCCATTTTTTCTCGCAGCAAATTGAACGGAAAATGCCCCAACTGCACCCCAAGCCGCGCTGTCTTTGGTTCAGGGCAATTTAGCCAGAACAGCTGCGGCTCCCGCAAGTGGCAACTGCCATCTGCAACATGCCACATCATCCACACGGCCAAAGACACAACAACACATTGAAGCGCCATAAGCTGTGCCTGTCTAAAAGCAACGGCAACTCCCCTCCCCTCCATGGGGGTTGGTGCAAAAAGTTTTCTGCGGGGGGGACAAGTTGAAAAAAAAGATACAAATAATAAAGTTCGCTTGTCAGTTTAGCAGCCATTTTGCGGTTCAGAGCGTAGCATCAAACCCAGGCAGGGAGGAGCTCGAGAAAGTGCTTGCATTCTTTTGCGGCACATCTTTTGGGGCGCGCTTATCCGCAATTTCCTGGAGCTCCCACCTGGATTCACCTGGCCGCGGCATAAACTTTTTTATGGCACCCACTCTGCTGCTGCTGCGGCTGCTGCGGCGACGGCGATGATAAATCTGCCTCAATTTGCCATATCGTGAGTGTAGGGGCGTGGTCGCACTTGCAATATTTAAGCTCAGCCCCCCGCACCTGCCCGCAACTTCATCAAAGGCAAGTTTCATGTCAATTTGTTGTTGTTTCTGTGTCTGTTCCTGTGGGCGGTTAGTTGTGGAGTGGCTTAAGCTTGATTTAGCTCTCATTACGTGGGGCAGGCGGGGCTGCTCTGGATTTGCTTTATTACCGTTTAATTAAATTTTGTGCCCTTGCGTGCGTCTTGCTCAGGCAGAGCTTCAGAGCTACTGCGAAACGACTCAATTACGCAGTTAATCGTAAAAAAATCCTTGCACTGATTTGTTGCAGCTGAAACCGAACCCGAACCAGAAACGAAACCCTCAAAGCCACCCTCAGAGCCACCCTGCGTATTTGCCATCGCATGTTTGGGCCATAAAAACGCTTCACTGTCCTGGCAATTATTGCCCAGCGTGGACTCTGCTGTTTATCCGGCATGGCCTCAGGTGTGCACGCGGTCGAGTTGATCCATTTATGGCCATATCGTTTGGCCTTTTCCTGCCACAGCTTCTGCTTCCACTTCCACTTCCAATCCACTTCTCTTTTTTTTCTTATTGTCTTTTTCTCGTTACGCTTCCAATTTTTTTTTGTATACATCATTTAAGGGATATGGCGACTAAGATGCTACATGACCACAATGAATGGACGTCCCCCCACTCTGACACCCTCGCCAGCTCTCCTATTAATTTGCTGCGGCAAGCTGCCTTTAGATTTACGACCAAATCTCATACAAAATGCATTCGGGGCCATTTGCCTGCTGTGTGGTTGGGAAAACCCTTTTGTTAATCAAAACTCACGTTGTCCTGGACTCGAGTCTTTGATTACTTGCCTCCGCTGGCAATTAGGCGGCATCCGAAAGTGGACATAAAAACTGCGCCTTCAATTCCGACTCCTGTCTGTGCAGGCTGCGGCACGTTCTAATCCCATCCCACCCGCAACCCCCCTCTCTCTCTCTATCACTCTGGAACACTCTAAAGTATGCTACATTTTGCTGCGCCTTTTGCTAATGCCAGTTAATGCCGCATCGGAAACTGTTTGCTCAACATTTTAAGCCATTTTAATTTGCCTATGCAAATTATGCGAGCTGTTTACTTTTTGACACATGCGACGGCAGCAGAAGAGAACATTGATTCCTGATCATAATTCAGGCAGGGCAGCAGGCAGGGAATTCCAACTTCTGCCAACTTCTGCTGCTGTTTACCTATGCAAATGAGGTCATAATCCTTTTGTAGGTCTGTCGCAATTATGAAACTATGCAAATACACATGGAAGAGAACGGCGTGCAAATGTGACAGACTTTCTGAATTAAAAGTTGAAATTTGTGGCGAGGAACGAGCATCTAATAGATAAATAAAGAGCTTGTTTAAAGCGATAACAGTTGATGGATATATATAACATAAATCAAACTGAATATATATTACTTTAATGACTAAAACATCTGCACATCAAGGTTTTAAGTTTGAATAATTCATAGGGAGTTTGTTAAAGTTTTGTCTTAGGCAGAGGCCAAAGCAAATAAAGCTACAAAAATTCAATTCTCGATGCAGATCAAGAATATGTATATATATACATACACAAAAGAAGAGGAGCTGATCTAAAATTCAAAATGTTGTCCTCCTCCGACAGACGAACAAATAGAAGAAGACACTCAGCGAATAAGTACATTAATTTCTCGGGTGACCTTAGGGCCAACAATCGTGTCTGCTAATAAACCAAGTCAATGCCAAAGAGAAAACAACAACAAAGTGCGGCAAGCAACAGGCCGTTGTTGCAAGTTGCAAGTTGCAACAATAGTCAATAAAACATGCGGCAAATCATGTTTATCGCATTGATTTATGCATTTTTAATGTGTTGCTGTTGCTTATCGGCATTGCGCCTAAATCAACCCACTTTCACTGGCCATATATATATATATATATACATATACAGACTCGATGCCAGCCAATACTCGAATGCTCCAATACCATCCACGACTCGAATCGACTCGACTCGAGTCGCGGACGGACGGACAACTTGCTGGGGGCTACGTTAATTTTTAAATCTCACCGCCTGATTAGTTTGCTTTTCGGGCGCAATTGTGCGCCATCTTGATTAGGCATTGTTGGTCTCTGGTGGACTCTCGGAGTCGCTCTTGCCGGGATTGGGTCTCTGGCTGCCGCATCGTGTTGCATCGTTTTTGGCCAGTGCCTGGGATCAAAGTGAGCCGCCTTTGCCGCTGCCTTTTGTCTTATTAATAATTCACATTAACGCTTGCGAGTGCGGCCAGGTTGCCGCCTGCTTCTGCCGGCTCCAACGCCAGCTCCAGCTCCTACTCCAGCTTCAGCTGCAGTGCCATTGCGAGAGTTGCCAGCCCACTGAGAAATTATCGCAAACGGCGCATCTCACAAGCCGTTCTTTTTTTTCCTAATTTTTTTTCGGCATGTTTTTGACACAAATGCCGAAAGCGCACGAAAGCTGCCCCCAACAAATGGTAATACGAACGGCAAGAACAACTCGGAGCTTGGCCAATAAATAAGGTGTGAAATAGCTAAGTGGGACGAACCTGGAGCCGGATTCGCTGTGATGATGAGCGCCAGATATGCGCCTGGCAGCTAATGTTGTGCCTTTTAATTGGTGCCGTTGCCAAAGGCAAACATTTTCGAATAGAGCTCGAATAACTCTCAACTAGGCGCTAGGCTGTGTTCAGTAATTAGAGCCTGATAATCAGCCTGGAATAATAATATTATTGCTTAAACCAGTCGCATAATCGTTAGACAGTTGATAGTCCATAGGTAGGCTGAGCGGGCAGCCAAGGATATGATTAATATAAACGTGCCATTTAAAATTATTTAAATGATTTTTATGTTGAGCAAGTACAGTGAAAACATTTACTTTAGTATTCATTTGATTAGGTACCTATATAAATACATACAAATAAAATATAAAAATAAATCAAAGTCAAATTAAAAAAGTCAATTCTTCGCCAATAATAAGAAGAATTCGAGGTATATATATTTATATAAATATGTTATTTAAGTATTCAGTCAAAACTTTTCCAATGGAAAACTTTCTCCGTGTTGATCTGCCTTTGCGAATTAATATAAGTTATATCCAATCTTTTGCTAGATTTTTTGAAAAACAGGCCAGTGAATTACCCTTTTTTTTACCCATAGTGTTCCAAGTTTTCCAAGAACTTCCCCACTTTCTTAACATGGGAATATCGTAATGAAAATTTAAAAAATTTAGAAAGCAACAACCTCTTAAATTTGTTAATATTAGGTATTATAGGTCTTCTCTTCCTTAGAGGATTCCTCTTTTAAGCAAAAGGAAAGAAAAGAGGATCTAGAGACGTGCATTTTAAACACTAAACATTTCATCTCTCTTGTAGAATAGTGTATTTTTGTCGTATTGCGCCGAATTCGGCATCTGTTGCTTTTCCGCTGACTTTTCGCTGACTAGTCCACAGATACTGGCCACGTCATAGATGAAAAAGCCAAAGTAAAAGAAACGCACAACACTGAGGAAAATAAAGCACTTGATAGTCAAGTGTCTGTATGAAAAGCACTCGAAACATTTAACCCAGGCTGGTGGCGCGCAAATAAATTGAAAACTCGTTAAAAATCCATAATGCTTGGCCCCAACTGAGCGGCCGCGAGGCCACTCAGAGGCAGACGGGTCGGTCGCAGGGGGTAGGGTGGGGTAGGGTGCGGCGGGGGCATTGCTAGGGGGTGGTGAGGTGTGCCTATTGTTTTGGCCAGGCTGTTCATATCAGCGCCTGGCATTTTGCTTCAGTTTTACTTGATTTTTTATCCGGCCAAAAGGCATTTTATCGTCTCTTCAGTGGCTGCGCCATAAATCTGGCAAGTGGCGGCATTTTGGCTTGCACTTTGGCTTAATTAATAATTTTATGGCATTTTAATGGCCCAAACCCGCAACAAGAGCAACAACAACTATAGCGTATATTAATCAACAAGCTTGATCCATACACAATTTGAAGTACAGCAAAATGTGAAGACTGGTGTCTAGCGGGCGGGCGGGGTTGCAGGAACCTAGTTCGAATCCATTGATCTCTTCGACCGAGCCAACGAGTTTTTGGCCATTGGCCATTCTCAACGCGTTTATCAGCGATAAATCTCTTTGTGTTTCCGCGCGCCGGCGCAAGTGAATTGAATTGAATTGAATTAAATTTTAATTAATTTTATCTGCACTTTATGCAACCGCCTCACCGCGCAGTCCCCTCCCTCGCTCTTCCAACCACCGCACAACATTGTACTTGTGCGCCGTCGCCCCTCGCCCCTCGCCCGTTGCCCGTCGTTGTTCGCGGTAATTGTGGAAAATTGAAAATTATACCCAAAACGTCCCACCCCAGCCCAGCCACAGCAATCTGCCTCCCCGCTGAATCGTTTGCCTGCCGCTTTTTGGCTTCTCTTTGATCTGTGATCTTTTCATGTGCGACGACCCCGCATTGGAATTTCTTTAAGCAAATCGACGCCATGTTTAAGCATTTTGCCAGTAAATTTCAAAAGAAATTGATAAAATGTTGCTCGTTTTTTGTTTCATTTTCATAAATACATATATATCTGTGCTTTTTTTTTATTGGTTTTCTTTTTCTTTTTGGATTTTCAATGGCAAAAATTTGCGTAAACTTTTTACGACTTTTGATTTTACGACTTCTCCCTTATGGATGTGGCTTTTGGCTTTTTGTTGTTCTTCTTCTTGTTTCACTCAACAGGCGATTTCTGAGTCATTTGAATGCGTCAGTGGCTAGCACTATGCAATTTGTGAATACTTTTGAGTACTTTTCCATTTTGAATATTAACATTGATGTGTTATTCTTCCGCAATTGAGACAGAGCCATGATAAGTGCTTACGAAAGAGATTATGGCGTAAGTACAAATCGTTTGGAAATGCACAAAAAGTAGCTACATTTTTATGGGGTTTTTTAATCATTTGTATGCTAAGGCAATTAGATAACATTGGGGCTTAAAGCGAATAAATATGCAATTTAAAAGGCAGCTCTTAATTTTCGATCATTATTTTCTACAACTTGATATTTTTAAAGCTAACTTCTTAAGCATTCAATTAAAAAAAATGTTAATAATTGAAAATATTTTGTAAAACCAAATATATACTCCCTTTTTTGTAAGGGAAAATTTATACCTTTCTAAATATGCCTTCTGCTCTATGACCATGTAGTAAATTATTTGCTGACTGAAATTCAAATGACATTTGAATGTTAAATACTCGCATTTGGATTTAGTAAATGCGTAAATACACAAAATGAGATAAAATACCCACACCTATTTAGATACTGGAATAATACACGCATTGTATATACACAAAATACCGGAATTAGCTTTTCTCTATGGGGTCTCAACTAAGCGACGGCATTGAAATGTTCAATCAAATTTGCGCCCAAATTGTCGATATGACACTGGCCAACAGCACCAACTGACCCCTCCACCTCCACCCAACGCCCCCCTCTGGGCCAAGTCCAAACCTGTGCACATGAAAAGTGCCGCTAATTGTCAAAAATTGTTGAACATTTTACATGTGCGTGTAGAATTATCTCTGTCCGCCTAAAAGGGGGCTGTATGGTGCCAGAGGGGGAGGCTACCAATCAATTGGCTGGACATAAAATAAACGTTTTCGCTCTGATTTCAACTGATTTTCGGTAGCTGCCGATGAATATTGCGTGACAGTTTGTTGAATAATTTACGAATTTGACTCGAATCGGGGCGGAAAAACTTTCCATGGCGAGAGTTTTGTTTAACCGATTTTTATTGTCTCTAGTTTTTGTTACTTTTTTTGTTTTTTTCACGCGCACCTAAACACACGCAACAATTTTGGGGCCTAATTGCGCGCATAACTTGGATCAGGTGTACCTCGAAAAAAAAAAAACCATTTACATAAATGTGGAAATAATTAAACATGACACAAAAAAGTTTTCACGTGGCGGGAAATTGTGCGCAATTAGTTGGTTTAAATGCCGCATAAATGTGGCAAGGCCCCCACGGGACAGAGCTTGTCAATTGCCCGTCAAATGCTATCAAAACAAAATGGCGACCTTTGAGCGAGCAGCGACGTTGACGTCGGCGCTGCGCATGCGCAACTTTTGGTTGGGTTTCATTTTTTCGAGCCACACGAAATCTGATATTGCTGAAGAAAACAAAAAACGAAAAAAAAATGAATTTAATGAACGGTTCCAACGCGCCGGCGATCGTAATCTGCGCTTAATATTATTTACAGTAGTAATCTACGCAAGGTGTTGTCGTGCCGAGGGTATTCCACTGGCCAGGCCAACCCGAAAATTATATGAATATAGCCATAGATAGGTCGCACTCCCGGGGCGGCTACCTGAAATAATTGCCAGCCACGACGCCAGCTGCGGAAGGAAGCGACGACCTGGTCTTGGACGCGGTTCGGGTCGATTTGGGCTCTTGGCCAAAAGAAATAATTTGGCGTTGATTGCCATGTACGCGCTCATGTGGTCAACACCCAAATTTGACACCAAACGTTCTTCGGCAACGCGAGCGCGAGGTTCGGCGTTCGCCTTGATCAATTCCAGATGATAAGCGTGATAAGGGCCCACAGACATGCCAAAGAAGTAGCCAAATTGTGCTCAAATTGTCTGCCCTTGATGGATATTATATAAATACAAACACACACATGCATAAATGTATATATATATGAGTGAGTGCTCAAGGGTTGAGTGCGTGAGGCCGATGAGCGCTTGTAATAATATGGAGATTATGTGAATTATGTAAACCAATTATTTTGGGTAATCATCTTTTGTTGGTTATATAAAATTATCAGATGCCATGCCTGCCCAAGAGGAAATTGCTGAGACCAAAATTCATTGGCTTATATTGGCTTAAATAAAAATATATAGAAATTAAATTGTATTTAATTCACTTGACTAGACAAGGAAATGAAAGCCTGCAAAACGTTTCCGAATGTTAGAACATAAGAAAATAAGCAAATAACAAGGAAGAATTGAAATGTTCTATATGGAGTTTCTTCCTTTGCCTCGTTCTATTTCTCTCTCTCTATCTTTCACTTCCTCTCTCTTTCACTCCGTCTCTCGGCATATTTCCCAACTCACTTGCAACTTGTTTCATTCAGAAGATTTTGCCCCAGAGACCCGGGAGGAAGCAACAACTCTCAACATCGTATGGGAAACCGCAGGAAACAATAAAAATTCCAAATTAAAGGCCAAAAGGTGCGCGTGGGAGCGCTGGCACAGTAGCCAATTGGGTACCGTTAGTAAACGGCCATAGACGGCCTACCGTTATTTCTGCTAATTTAGCGGCCAAACTACAAACGCTTCCAAGCAACAGGAGAGCGCTAAATAACCAAAGTAAAGAGCCAAAGAGCTGAGGACCCAAAGAGCCAGCAGGACAGAAAAGGGCCAAGCAATTGACTGAGTCTCAGCAGACAATGTGGCATGGCAGCAGCAACAACAACAGGACGAGGTCATTAATAAGCCAAAAGCCATAAGTAAATATCCTTAAAGGATATGGGAAATGGGCTACGGCTCGGGCTGCTATAAACACGACTTGCTTATGGCCCGGCAATATTTATGCATATTCGCTGCGCATAAAAATTGCTGCCTTTGTTGTTCGTTGTGTGTGTGTGTGCAGTGTGTGTTGTGTGTTGTTTGCATTGCGGCCTGTCACTGCCAGACAACAGGAGACAAAGCGGCGTCGTTTTGTTTGCACACAAAGCGCAGCAAAAAGAAGAACAACAAAAAGCAAACCGATTTCAATATTGGAACCAAAGACGCACAGTCCTGGGCACAATCCTGGCCGTTGCAACTGCCTCAAGCGGCGCACAGCTGGATCCTGTGGAGACCACATGTTGACATTATTTGCCGCGCTAGCCTCATGCCTCTTGCCTCTTGCCACGCACGCACAACAAACAGGTGTGAAGTTCGGCATGTGGGTGCAGCCTCGATTCTCAATCGATTTCTCAGTTTCTCCCGTCTCTGGCCGGCCAAAACGCATTAATTTTAAATATTATTTTGGCAGATTTTTGTTGTTTCCCGTTTAATAAATGAAATTTGCAACGCTTTGTTGTCCGTTGTCGCATCTTTCGACAAATTGAACACATTTGCGCTGCGTCATTTGGCGTTAATTTATTTGCCAAACATTTCCAACAAAAAAAGAAAACAAATAAAACAGGGAGAGGAACATTGAAGTATTCAAATATTTGTTTCCGTTGAAACGATCCTGTTCTTTGTCATTTGTTAAAGTCACTAGGACTAGATTTTCTAAAAACCTATTTCATTTGAAAATATATACGAAAATTATAAAAATTTATGTAAAGCAAATATTTTATTAATATAAGTTTCAACTCTTGAATTGAAGATAAAATAAGTACAATTTAGATACTATTAATGATTTTATTAGACGAGAGAAGTTCTCTATATTTTCCTATGCTTATTAATTTTATAAGTCGATTGGCATTTAAGTCAAGAACTGGTCCAAAAAGTTGATTTGGTTTTATTATTATTATTATGTTTTCTAAGGAAGTCTCTATCTATACTCCTCTCGGTTTTTAGTTGTATTTCTTATATATAATTATTTTACTATTAATTTTTCATCCTTATTATTATTATAATCCTTATTAATATAATAATATGTATTGAGTGCAATACATACTTATAATAACACCTTAAAACGTATTCAAATCATTAGCATATAATCTGTTTTGAGTTATCTTTATAAATGTATCTGTTCACCTCCGCATTCCGCATTTGCGCATATGGTGTGTGCGAGATTTGTGAATTGTGAAACAATAACAAATGACACTTTTAATCATTGCATATTAACAAAACTTAAACCTTGGACAGGCGCTGCGTGTCGATCCGAGCGAGCGACCCGCACTCTGCTATAATATAAAGTATCTGAAGTATTTTGTATATAATTGATGGCCGCTGAGCGCGAACTGTGCCACCAAAAATAACTCATTAACTAAATCCGCTTTTAATAAAAGCAGTCGAAACGAAACCAAACACTAAACTTGCCCAGTTGAATGTATGTATATGCCCCTTGGCAGTTGTTGGCCCCTTCACCTCCCCTCACCAGCCGCCGACGAGGCAAATTAATCAACCTGACGGAACGCGACGTTGTTGATGATATTGGGCGACTGATGCTGACATTGATGCGGCTGCCACAAGCAGCCCAATACAATCAGTCAGAGGCCAAGCCAGGCAGCAGCAGCAGCAGCGGCAGCGGCAGCAGCTACAACTTCCAACCGTATCCAACTGTGCGGCATCAATCTGTGGCAAGAGCTTGAAGTCGCCTCGAGTCTTGGCTCGAACCCTGCTTTTAACCAAGAGCCAAGTGACATGCGTGGAATGCGGCCTAAAAAATTTCTAGAATCAGAAGCGTTGACATGACAACTTGAGATGCACAGCCAAGATAAGCGCCAACAACAACAACAACAGCAACATGCAACAGCCACAAACAAATGCCATGCATGCAACTTTCTAAGCATGTGGCACGAGCATGAAAAACCTTTTTAATGCGCCTTTTTGTTCGTCTGGCTGTAAGTACTTACACCTATTGTCTATTGCCCAACAAGTCACGCTGCTGCCTGACCCTAGATCCCCTCCCCCTCCCCCCTCCCCATTCCCCTCCCTGTTTCTCCCAACCCGCTCTCTTGGCTTGTTTTCACGCGTTGCTGTTGACTCGTGCGCTTAATTTTCAACAATTTGTATTATGAAAATGCAATGCATTTCTAATGAAAATTGCCCTCGGCTGGCTTTTTTTTCGGCTTTGTCATTGATTGATTGGCTTGTAAAAATCTCTATAAAAAAACAAAACAAGAGCTTTTCACTCTCGTGTCAAGTAGATATGCTGGCTAGGGAAGTGATGCGCGAGCATAGATACCCTGTAACAGGCTAAAAATTGAATCTTAGGGATACATGTATAAAACATTATGTTTAGAGAACTTTTGTACCAAAATTTAAACCCTTAGCTTAGATAGACTTTGAGATCGATGGGATGATGTTTGTTGTAACAAATTTAAATACTGCAGATATGCCAAAACTGAAAAAAAAGTATTTTGATTTCAGAAAGGGCGAATGGAAGAAGATCTAATATGATGAGGAGCTCAACTTATTTCTTATAAAACGCAAATATATTCCAGTATCAAAAACTTCTTCAATAATATCAAGTACTTCTTGTGTCTAAGTTCTTATAGATAGATTTGGTTTGTTATATTCAGAAAATGCACTGTATTGTTTGCATACGCATTTAAGTAAGCATAGAATACCCGACGCACACTTATCTATAATTATAGGGTATACAAAGTGTGTGTAACAAGTCGTCGTGTTGCGCTTGTAACGCATTTCGTAAGCTCATTTTTTGGATCTTTGCTGTGCGTAAAATGATGCTGACAACGCATTTGATTAACACGATTAATTGCTGATAAAAATGTCTGACAGTTTGTTGCTGAGACAACGGCCCCACCCGCCCCCTTTGCTGGAGATCGCCACGAAAAATAAAATTAATGAAAATATTCTGGTAAATGCATATTAATTGAAAAAAGGCAAATATTTGCACTTTTATCTGTTGTTGTTGTTGTTGTTGTTCTTCTTCTTCGTTGGCTTCATTCATTTCAATTAGTTATGAAAAATGCATTTCTCGACGTGCGCCACCGCATAAATTCATCAATTGCAGCTGCAACATTTACTGTCATTTGTCCAGTGGCGCCTCCAACTGCCTGCCGCTTGCCGCTTGCCACATCGGCCACCCATTGGCTACTGTGCGCTGTGTGGCGCAACCCCGTGGTGTCTGTCTGTCTGCCCCGCCGCCCAACCCAATCTGTGCCCATCAAACGGAGGCAGGCAGCAGCAGCAGCAGCAGCTGTCAACTGTCGCACACGACTTGTCCTTGTCAGTCAATGGCTGCCACTGCCACTGCCACAGTGGCACATCCTGTTGCCCGTTCCCGTTCCCGTTCCTGAACCCTGCGAGCCTTTGAGCCTGCTGCAGCCACAGTTTGAGCATTTTCTATATTAAACTTCACATTTTTTGACGTATGCAGCTGCAATTGGTATGCAAATTGCTGGCGGCACGTTAGCCCCAACAGCGCCGCACAGATTGAGTTGCGCCGCAGATTGTGGCATCTTCTCATATTGCTGCCACTGCCGCTGGCATATTGCGTATATGAATGCCCCAAAAATGTGTGCGTATAATTTCTGGCCTTTAACGACAATAAGATGCGACCCAATGGAAACCCATTTGGGCAGCATATTATTATTTGTAGATACAAAGCTTGTGAAGAAAAGTGTTTGAAAATATTGGAAAAATGTTGAGTGAAACTGTTAAAGAAACTGAATGGGTTTTGTTTGAAAATATGCTAAATATAGAATTTGTGGGAAATATTTTAAGATAGGTTAATGTTAGATGCTACAGAAAATAATAGAGTATGCTAACAGGCTTTCATAGTTTAGTCAAAATAGAAATCAAATGCTTAAATCGGAATGTTTTTAAATGCTTCGTTTTTTAAGTTACAATCGATGATTTAACAGAGCAGCAAAATTAGACAAGATTTTAAATACTATTTAAAAAAGAATAATAAAAATCTAAACTTCTAATAATATATTTAAAATATTTCAATGCTTCGATTGTTCAATTAGAATCGTTAGTTATCGAAGCCCTCAATTGTTAATTATCGATGATTTTACAATTTTGTATTTTCTAAACTTCCTTCAGTCTTCTTAAATATTTAATGCTAGCCGAAAAGACCTACGACTATTTTGCCTCTTTTTCTATCTCTCTCTTTCTAGCTCTCTCTCTCTCTCTCTCAGTCTCAAAACTGAGCATATAAAGTTTGCTTTTCAATCATTTAATTTATTTATCTATATCTATTTTCGATTTTTATTTCCCATCTCCAAATATCTTTCATAACTGCTCAAAATACTATACTAGCTATGTATGTAGCTAGAGTTGCAACAAATTTGTAGTCATAAAAACCATGGAAAATTCCAAAAATTAAAAACAGTTCAACTACGCATATTTTTGCCTCATGCGCTCGTTGTCTAATGCTGCACTTATGAGTGCATAAAATAATTTCATATTTGTTAATGGGATTAGTGTATGCCCCCAAACAGAAAAGACGTAACATGCCACACACACAAGAAAGATGCCTGTTCAGAATGCGATGCGAACTGAAAGGCGAGCAAAAATCAATCTTACGCTCAACAAGCGCGGCTACAGTTACAGATACACAAACCGAGACAGCTAAAGATACAAATGCAGCGAGTCATATGTGAAGATACATTACGCTGAGAGACACACACATGTGGCATCGTTTTACATTTTGAAATGCGTGCAGTCAAAGTTGGAAAGAACAAAAAATTGAGCATAAAGCGTGCTTAATTGTTAAAAGAAAGTTCCATTTCCATTTCCCTCTGCCAGGCCAACGGATCAGACCAGATCAGACCCTGGAGTAGCATACGAAATTGTGGTGAATGACACAGGACACGCCCCGGCGCAAGTGCAAGGCGTGAAGCTGGAAAAAACCTTTAAAATTTCAGTGAGAAACAGAGAAAAAGTGTGAAAAACCACACGCATAATTTTTGGCTCTTTTCTGTGTGTGTGTGTGTGTGTGTGTGTGTTTTTTCTGCCCTTCTCTGTTAATCCTATTTTTTGGTCTGCGGTAATTTTAGTAAAATTAATTGCATGCCCCAAAATGTTCTGCTTCAGTGGCAGCTACATGAAAATTGATACGAATTTTGTTATCTATAACGGCTGAGGAGGCGCACAGAAAAACTTATCTAATGTATGAAACGAATACGAATTGAGTCAACAGTTAATTTATATATGACTCGGGAGATATCGACCTGACTTAAATGTAGAACTAGCTTTCAAGGCGTTAGACAAATATATATTATCTCAAGCCAGATACATAAGTCCAGTTTCCTTGTTATTGAAATACATTGGGAACTTATCCTTAAAGGAAGTCAATACCTTCGTTTTAAATCTATTACAAATAAAATTGATCGATTTCATTATTCTATTAACTTAATAATTCATCGAAGGGGAACGCAGAATCGAAATGTTATATAAAATCTATTGCCTAGGATATTTTTCGATTCTTCGATATCAATTGATATTTCTTAAAAATATTAGATTCAAATACGCTGTTAAAAGTGATAATAAAAGCCATTTTTTAACTCCTATAATATATTTGAAATGTTGTTCAATCCTGCGATTAACCAATTAACATCGATAATTATCGATACTCTTACAAGGCACCAACAAAATTTATGATTCCGGAATGCAGAACATTTTTCCAAGATCCACGCATCGCAGCCATTTTTTTTCGTATAGGTGGCCCCTATGGAGGGGGGCGTTGCTTGGCGTTTGCAGCTTTTCAGCTCTTCAGCTCTTCAGTTTTTAGCCAGCCTTCAGCTCATTGGCACTGATTCGTTCAACTGGCCAAATGTGGCTCGTTGTTGTCGTGGTTGTTGTTGTTAACTCGTTTGGTGTTTTAAGTAAACTGGTTTGTAGTTGGCTCTTCACCTGGCCGGGGCATCAGCAGCTCTTTAGCGCTCGTTCCCAAAACTAAAGTGTTGGACCAGTCGCCGCTGCCTCCATGGCCACCCCCTTGCCAGCTTCTGGCCCCGAAAATCACAACCAGACGAGGCCTGAACCGGATCAGATCGGCCCAACTATGTGTACACTTTGAGTGAATCTTTTATGGCACTGCCTACTTTACGTTCTGAGTCTAGAGGGCCGGTTTTTATAGGATCTTCGTCTTGTGCTCTGAGTGGATTTTGGTTAGCAAATCTTCCGTTTGCGCATCAACCGACGGCACTTGAAGAGATGTTTAGGAAGCCTGTATAAGTTGCATTGCTTGACTGTGGCAAAGTTCGAGGCTCGAACCTGCCCACCTTGCCTGTCAGCTAGTTCTAACTGGGCTCTTGTGGTTTAGAGCTTATAAAAAAACAGAAAGTCTTATTAATATTAGAAAATATATTATTTCAAGAAGTTTCTATTTGCATTCTTAATATGTTAAAAAAGAGCGAATAGTTTACTACTAAATCCTTTCAATTTCTTAAGAAATTTAGTTTTCCTCAAATAGGCTCAAAAGCTGCACACATTTGGTCTTAATATTTGTTACTAGTTTTCAGCCACTGCAGCATAATTCATATTATTAAAAAGATTGCTTTATAGACGCCATGACTTAATTCTAGATAAATACATATTATCTATTGTTCCACCCTTGGCCACTATTTGCATTTTCCGTCCGTCGGATGGATTTTGATCCATTAGCAGATGTGGCCTGCAATTTGGCATGTAAAATCGATAATCATTCACAGCATTTTGTGTAAAGCTTTTGTGACACGCCCCCCTAAAAAAAATAAAAAGAACGCCCACACGCCCACCTGAGTGCGCGACGTGTTGTAAACAAAATGATTTGCCATAAAATTATCATAATGCCGCCACGAAATGCGCCAACAACATGTTGTCAACGGCAAACGTTGTGGCGCAAGCAACAACGACAATGGGGCAACACACACACACACACACATGTCTCTACACACACACACACACACACAGACACATTTACAGTCCCAAATTGACGAGCGGCAAAAATGTAATTTTTGTGCCCACTGGCGCTTTTTTTTATTGTCTTTTTTTTTGTGTACATCACAAACACCAATCAAAATGTCAATAAATTTTTGTTGTTGTGGGGCCTACACACGCCAAAGCCAAACAATTGAACTTTGTTATGCCCGAAACGGTCGAAAGCCGTGCCCACCTCCGCCCACCCCTCACCCTTAACCCTTAACCAGAAATCAAATGCGTCTTTGGCAATTGACAATCAGCTGCGGGCGTGTCGTCCGTTTAATTTTTGTGTTCAGCTTGTAATACAACTGCTTTTTTGTTTGATTAGGTTTTTTTTAACGTTTTTTAACGTTCTTGTTGTATGCACCTGCCCCTGGCCCCGCCGCGCCCTAATCGATTAATATGGCGGGGGGTAATTATGCGCAAATGTGAAGAAAAATTTACATGCAAATCAGTTTTAAGCTTGGAAGAGCCCAGTTGACCAGTTATCGGCATTTCATGCTCCGGTTAGAGTTGTGTGTAGGTTCCCAACAAAGCCACACACACACACACATACACACGTATACACACTGACACTCGCTCGGGCTGGGGCAAGTGTTTGCCGCATGCAACATCAAAGTTAAAATTAAATGCGCGGTAATTTGGCAAAAGGCTCAAAGGATGCCGTTGCCGACGTGAAGATGGCCCTGAATATGGCAAAGCTAAAGGGCTAACGGCCAAGGATGGGAGAGGGAGAGAGGTGGTTAGGGTGAAGGGGGGAGAGCTGCGATTGTTGCCTTTGCCATTTGCCGACGAGCGTGTGTTTTGCACAGGTTTTTCTTTCATTTCGCCAGCCAAATTGTGTTTTGATTGAAGTGCTTTGCGGTAGGGCAAGGGGGGGAAGGGGCATCCGAGGCGCAGGCAGTTGCATAAAACTTCATTTGGTACATTTAAATGTTGCCCTGTAGTTGGCGGTTGATTTGCGGTCAACAATTTTGATAACTCTGTTTTACACGTCCATTTTTTAATTGAAGCGAGGCAACTGAAAGGTCGGCAAGGTTGACTTGAGTTGAGCAGAAGGCTCTGAACTTATTGAACTCTCAGTCTAAAACACTTGAAAGATTACGCCTAGGTACGAGAGTTCATCTAGGAGCTGAATTGTGTTTCCATTTGGCCATTTGAGTAAGGATCTTTGAATCATCTCTAAATGTTTTAAATTATATATCTCCATTAAAAATCAAATATTTCTTGCCACACAAACACTACAAATATTTAAAATAATTTTTCCAAATTTAATTTTTTTATAATAAATCTTAAGAACTTTTATTCCAACCCATTCTGAACTGAGATATATAATATATATATATATACAAAAATGACCCCTTATATGGTTTCTAGATAACTCAATAATATTGTGCCACGCCTTGCGGCAACAAGTCAAAAGTATTGCGTGTTCTTTGAGGCAATCAACGACAACAACAACAGACCACAAAAATATGCTTCAGGGTTGAATGGGAGCAAACATCAAGAGAGCTGCAGACAGGGTTGCCACACTTAACAATGTTGTCACTCCGAACATGGCGTTGCCTGCTCTTAAAAAAAAACAACTGTGGCACGCGCTGGTGATGTGGTTGGGGTTAATGTATTACTGTTTAACAATAAGATTGATATTGGTTTTTAGTAGATCTGTAGAAATACAAATGGGAATGAGAAATGGGCTAATTATGCTCTCTTTTAAGAACAGGCCAAAAACCCTCTCTCTACAACATATTTAAATGTCAAACTATTCATTCCATTTGAATAGGAATAGGACATTCTGATACTAAAATAGCCAGCCTCTTAATTATGTAGATGTTTATTTGCATAAATATAATTTTATTTGCAAACTCTCCAGTTCTATGCTCGAGTAATCATAGAAACAATCTTTCTAAATAGTTTGAGGCAATCTGCAAATAAGCTAAAAATTATTTAGTTTCAATTTAAAAATGGCCATTTGTTTTAATGGTCAAGCACTTATACAAGAAAATGACACAGTTAAGCCTCTCCATAATTCTCGTAATACCCATTACAAACTCTCAGAGTCTCATTTGTCAGCTTAGGCCAAGTGCATTCGTCATGCGATTTGTGCATCTGGCTAATAAAAGCGTTAATCTAGAGACCGCTCCTAACTAAGTGACGAGCAGCTAGACCACAGACCACACCAAGTCCATGCAGGCTGCCATTAGAGCAGGAGGTGGAGGAGGGGGAGGTGGTTGAGGGGCGCTCTGGCAGCCATGTCATATTAAATGCGGCCCCCCAAAGGCTGTCATGTATGCGCAGGAATGTGTGTCTGTGTCTGTGAATGTGACTGCGACTGTGAATGAGTTCGAGGACTCCCCGAGGTGTGAAATCAACGTAAGTGAGCAGCCCGCAATGCCCACTAAATGGAGGCTGAGGCCTGTGGCCAGGACTGGCCTGGCCTGATATATCCTGTTGTGCTGTGCAACATTTATACAAATGATTTAGCATTTGCCCCCGAGCTCTGAGCTGCTGCTGCTGCTGCTGCTGTGGCAGTCTGTGCTCATATAGCCATATAAAATCATGTGACATATCCGCAATTTTTTAAGCCACTCGCGACTGCGTTCAAGTGTCTCCCGCTGAGACGCCCAACTGGCCGCAATTCTCTGGAAGCAGGCTTCAGAATTGCCAAGCTCTTTGTGTAAACTGACTGTGTGTGTTGGTGTGTGCTGGTGTGTGTGTGGGTGTGTGTGGCTGCTGCTGCTGCATTCAAATTCGTGGAATCAAGCGATGACAAAAGCTTTCAGTGCTCCCGCCCCCGCACACGCCACCGATTGTTTTTCGCTGGCCGATAAACATCGTTTATCGCAAAAACTGAAACTGAAACCATTTCGAAATTTATTTCTAATAATTTGTCTGCCAATTTCTGTTGTCAAATTGGCCACGAGCAACTAATTGCTGTCGATTAAGTCGCGGCTGCCTCTCGCATTTGCCAAACTGCTGACAACTTATTTATGATTATATAATTTTATGCCATTTATCGGACTAGACTAACTAATATTGTTGCCCTTGTTGTTGTTGCTGCTGTAGTTGTTCTATCTGTCTGGCTGTCTGAATGCGTTAATGAATTATGGCTTATATTTATATTATTATTGTTTTTGTTTTGTCTGTTTGTTTTTTTGAATGTGCATTTCCAGCTTTACAGATTTTTCATAATATTTAAACTAATTTTTCGAACTCTTTCTAGACTTTTAGAAGTGATTCTTAAAGAGTAAAATCTATTAATATTTAGGGTCTTAAATTTGTAGCTTTTATCAATTTCTTGATTCATATGAACATAGTCTAGAGGGAGAATGCATATGCATGGCTTTCGCTTAAGATTGTTTTAAGCTCATTTTATTTGTATGTTTCTTTTGTTGCGTTCATCTACATCTACTGCAATACCTAGAATCAAATGTTGGCGCCCTGCTCCAATAGCATCTCTACATTGCCAGAATCTGTGGATCAGCGATCAGGCAGGTCAACAAGTTCCGCTCAGTTCAGCTAATAGTCAGAGCTCAGCTTTGTGTGGCCCTGCAGCTGGATATGAAGAGAGCTGAAGCTGTGGCTGGATTTGGCCATCCTGCGACCGGCCAGGTGTGCGGCGCAGATTAGCTGCAGCTTGACGCGCGGGGTGGCAGGGGCAGAGGTGGTGCGGGTGACCGCCAAGAAGCAGCCACAGCGGCGGCTGCTGCTGCTGCGGATTCTTTTGTTCTATGCCGTCAACACTAAATACTCACGTCAGCCAATAAATCCACTTCAACTGTGGCCAGACGCAATCTTCAACGCCAGATCTCAGATTGAGATCGAGATGTGCGCCACGAGTGCTCCTCTCTCTCTCTCTCTCTCTCACTCACTCTCTCGCTCTCTCTATCTCTCTTTCTCTGCGTTTTTCGCACAGTTTCCAAATGCCTTTGACTGTAGCCGGTCGGGCAGCTTTTGGCCGGTTCCCTTTAGGTGTCAAAAGCAATAAAACGCCGGCCTGTAATCAACGCGATCCTAAATAGGTGTACAAATTACACCAAAGTCCTTAATTATAGCGAAACCGCCAGAGAGAGGGACTCTAAACCGCAAAACGCTTTTATCATGCACTCAGAAAACAGAAACAGGCTGAAGTCGGCAGAAAATGTACAATTTTCGCATGGGAAAGGGACATCGGGCGATTAGACCTATTTTTTAGAAAACCTATAATTTCTATAAAGAAAAAACCAAAATTTTTTTTCTGTCAAGAGTTTTTTTCTTGAAAGCACAAAATTGTTCCTTTATTTTAGCTATAGAAGATATAGCAACATTTCTCAGTTATTACCATTTTTTTCTGATAAACAGAAATATTTTCTGTAAATCTTAAATTTTTTTTAAAACTACAAATTATTTGTTGAGTTTTAAAAAAAATTACAGATAATGTTGTCTACAAATTTAAGATTTGCGAGTTATTTTTTTTTTATCTTAATATTAGAAAAAATATTTAAAGAAAAGAACATTTTTTAAATTAAGAAATGGTTTTAGTCGAAAAAAAAATACATTTAATCTCTAAAAGTTTTCTTTTGTTTAAAAATTGTTTCTCCTTTTTTTTGAGTGTGGCTGCGAGTGGTGGCTGATGGTGCTGCTGACTCTCTGTCTGTGGTTTTCGACTGTTCTTCTTCTTGTTTACACTCGCTGTATTTCGAGCTGTGATTGTGTGTGTGTGTGCGTTGTGTGTGTGCTCTCATAGTAAGCTCGCAACTATTAAGAATTTGGCACGGTCCCAAGGCGCTGCTGCTGCAGCCGCCTCCGACGCTGCCGTGGCATATAACTTACACCCAGATCGATCAGCGCAATTGGTGTAAATGTACTTTGCCACAACAACAACAACAACAAGCAGGGCACAACACTTGGCGCTGTGTAGCTGCCTCTTTGCCATGCCGCACGTTCGTGCTGCGAAAATTACATTTGATCGATTTGATCGGCGCTACAAGATCAAAGGAAATGAAAGACGACGACGACGACGACGACGAAGACGAAGACGAGGACGATGCTGAGGACTCTGCTGACTGTTGAATGTTTAGCAATTGTAATAAGCCAGCAAGAAAGGGTATAAATACGTTTCAGGTTGGAGCTTTAAAGTGAGAAACTCCAAAAAGCAAGCTAGTACGACGGGGAAGTAACTAAAAACTGTGATTTGTTTCCTCTTTAGCAATCATGCGTCTACTAAACATTATTATTATTATTATTTTTGTATTACTTGTATGAGATATTCTTAAAACTAACAGCCTTTGGCTAGGACAATAAAGATCCCTTGCTAACAGAAGCCTCGGGTCCTTCTTGCGTGGTTGCCTAATATACTAATTATATATAGAGCCGAGACTAAATCCCAAGAACCGTCACTTTTTATTGATAATTGGACATTGAATAAACAATTTGAAGTCTGCATAGTCAAACGTTCTGCAATTCATCAAAATATATGTTAAAATCTCATAAATATACAACTGCCTGACATATCTTCATCTTTTCCGGAATGGAGGTTGAAACACGTCTTCTACTCTTACAGTATTACGTTTAAAGTACTTAGTCTTTTTTGGTGCTATAAGAAAAAAAAAGGTTTAAGCTAATGAGCTTAATGAGCCCAATGGATTATCATTGGAGGACGACAATTATTTCGAGATTGAGAAACGTTATTTTGTGATCCATTTCTTAAAAATTTAAAGCAAATAAGATTTGAAGTGATATTTAAATAGTTTTAAAATATTACTATCATTGTCATAACTAGATTATTATTATTATTTCCATTTATTTTAACATTATTATCATAATCATTATTTATTATTATTTCAATTCAGTTGCTTTAAAAAGAGTGAAAAATATTCGCCAAGCAGAATGATCAACATTTCCTTATTGCTTTTGGGTTGTTTGTAACTGCGGTTTTTCTTTGTGCCTGTTTTTTATTTTTCTTGCTTAAAGTGTGAAATTTGCTTAGCTAACCTTACCAAAAAGGGGTGGCTGCAGTCGAACCCCGACTGGGGCCTGTTGATTTGTGGGCAAAGGGCAGCTGTTTGGGCCTTAGCCCTGAGGCAAACGCTTTAGCTGCGGCCTCAGCCTTAGCGCTTAGTTGGTAGCCCAACGAGCCGTGGCCATGTTCAGTTAGCCCGTTCTCGTTCCCCCGTTGGCCAGCTGGAATAGTTAGTTAGTTGATTTGGTAACGGTAAGCGAGGGAAATTCAGCACGCACGACACGGCTGAGGAAAATACGTAAAGTAACTGTGACCATAACTTATGCGCAAAACTCGCAAAAATTATTCGATTTGGCGGCGTAAAAAATGCAGCTACCCAATAATTGTGCATGTTGTTGGCCAAAAGAAAATAATCAGCTAGCCAAAAGACAGCCGCAGTCAGTGTCTACTGCAGAAGCTGTGAAAGTTTCGGCGAAAGAGTAGCAAATCTTTTTCTTTTGCCTTTTTTTCGGGAAATTGAATGCTGCCAACTTAAGTGAGACGATGATGAAGCTCGTAATGAGCAAACTGTCGTCCAGTGGAACACGTAGGCGGCACACGGGATGCCAATGTGTAGTTTTTCAGTGAATTTATTTTATATTTTGGCCCCCATGCACATGATGTGGTAGTCAACAACTGGCGAATTCTGCACAATAATTGGTCAAGTGGTGGGAAAATTTCTCTGCCCGGCAACAGCCTACGAAATGTCTAATTGAAATTCCCATGCTCTGGGAACTGGACTGGGGACTCGAACTCGGACTCGCACTCTCTAATGGCCAGTCCAGCTGCCACATTGTAGCTTCAGAGCCGGAGTCCGGCACAATTTAAGCCAAATCACAGTACAGCACGCACACGCAATCCTTGCCTGGCTAGGAGGCAGCTGGAGCCGGGACGAGGAGCTGAGAGCTGGTAGCTGGTTCTGGGTGTCGGCTACAGAACAACTGGCGCAACATCAACAGCCATTTTCGTGATTTTAATTGTCCACTGCATGTGCAATGGCTCCACAAACCCGCCTCTACACTCCCCACACTCTTCCATCTCCCTCTCGCTCGCGCTCTCAACAATTTCTGGTTGCGATTACGCAATTGTTCTCATGTGACCCATGACAATCAGTTGCGTTGTCTCTGTGCCCATTGCCATTTTTAATGCTGCTAACGAAATTTAATTGGCCTCTAAATGATTTTAATTGTGCCACTGATGCTGGCCCATAAGTTACAACGCAAATTGCCAACAATTGTTTCAACAATTTCGACCAGATTACATCGGCCAGACTTGTAATTATTAAACAAAAGCTGCAAGTACTTCTAATAATTCTAGCCGCGCAATTTCAGCTGTAAGGGACATTTTTTAAATTGGAAAATTATATGCAGCTTACAGAGTTTGATCAAAATTGATGCCACATAAATATACGCTGGAATACATTGTAAAAGTAGGCCAATAGGCCAAAAAGGTGTAATGTTTAAAACAAATACAATAATTTTCCATACTGAAAATATTAGATTTAAAGCTGAACTCAAGCACAGGCTTGGCAATCCGGATAAGGATCCTAAGCAAGGGGCTAGAGCACCGGATTCTTCGAAATCTAGGCTAAGGAATCTGGAAGCTCAAGAGCTCATGCTAGTTTTCCCTGGGGCAGTAGGCTTAGGCTAAGGAACTAGTCTTCTTGAAGTAGAAAAACCTTGGGCCTACGAATATTTAAAATTCCCAAATCAAGAGACCCTTAGGATGTGAGCTTAGGTTTAAATGACCCACACATATGGTATATTACAGAGTTCGTATAATATACACAAACTGTTTAGCCGAAATGCTGGCTTCTTATTCTTGTTTTAAACGAACTTAAACTAATCAGACTTGTCTCATTCTGCTTCATTTCTCTCTTAACCTTTTTTAAATGTCTGTGAATGCCTCAGCTGAGGGTATCCGCCCAATAATTTCTCTTGTGTGCAGGCACACCAAGGCCCAGATCAGAGCTTTGTGTGTTTGCATCCGCTTTCGTTTCACCTTAACAGACGGTGTGTCGCAGTCATTCAATGTCATTCGTCATCATTTCAATTCGTTGCCCGTCTCGGCCGCTTTGCACATCAGCATTAAAACCAAATGAGCCGTGTCAAAGGCGTCAACAGCAACAACAGCAACAACGACCCAGTTTCACTTGGCAAATTAATAACCTTTCACCTGAGTTTTAATTTAAATGCCCGCAACTTATTCGCCTAACCGTAACACTTTTTTGGCACTGCCCAGATATCTCTGGATTCCACACTGGAGCCGGAGCCCACCCTGGCAAAAGCGAGTGAGTGAGTGGAACCTTCGTCAAGAGCTTCGCTCGGTTGTGGCTGACATTTCAAATTTTGCAAATGTCAAAAATGCCGTTCCTTTGATGCCGCTCATTTGTCTTGAAATTTTCCATAGTCGCCGAGTCGCCGAGTTGCCGCAACGAGTCGCACTTTTTAACACTTTTCACTTAGACCGTTTCGGGTTACCCCTCTGCCGCCCCGCCTACTCCCCCTTGGCCGCTTTGTGTGGTCGGGGGCCAAATATTAAAATGCTTGGCTGCCAGACCAAACGATGTGCCGACTTGAAGTCGTCTTGAACCCATCTTGCGACTCTTGATGACTCTCGACTCCAACTGGCCAGCACAGGAGTTGCTCATGAAGCTCACTTTTTAGCCATTGCTAAATAATTTCACAGTCTATCAATTAGCGTGGCGAGCGCGTCAGCAGGATCTCTTACCAACAGTGGAGTCGAAAGAGTCTATATACAATTAATATATATTTGAGATGGATGTAATGTATGGGTGACAGGATGTGGGTGGAGGACATGTGTGGGTGACAGGTGCTTTGTAGGCATATCTATAGATTTAAGCAGGTGGATAAGAAAAAACTTGAGATTTGGCCCAGTTTTTTTCTTAAATAAATAATGTGACAGTGGAGGACATGTCCACTGAGAGCATCTTAGTATAGGAATTATAGTATAAAAAATAACCCAAGTCAAGCCAGGTAATAATAAGTTATCGTTGAGTGTACATAAACTAAAAAAGAGTATTTCCAAGTATACAAACATAGTGAAAATGGAGGAAATGTGAGTGAAAGACTAAGGTCTCATTCATATGAAAATTGTGACCCTGGAGGACACATAACAATGCAAGGTTGTCAACAAGCACATGTATAAATAAAGTGACCAAGGAGAAGGTGTGAGTGAGCATAGGCCATGCTCGAGATGCACCAAGTACATCCACAAATAAAGTGACCATGGAGGACAAGCTAAAAGTAACTACAAATAGAATGCCATAAAGTAGTGCTCATAGTGTACATCAAAATGTGTGCCCACTGTGCAAGTTAGTAGGCCATTTTTCATGCTCATACAGCAGCAACAGCAACGACAACAACAACAGCAGCAACAGCAACAACAACAGGAACAACAACAACAGTCGCAGCTTTCGAAGAGCAACATCAACCCGCCGTTGGCTAAAGACATGAGACTGAAGCAGAACGAGGAGACGGAACACCGAAGACAGGCTCTTATGACCTTAGGGGCTGGCAAAAGGTGGTCTCGCTGATTGTTTACGTCTGCGCTACTCATAAAATTTCAATTAATCTGCGTGTCACTGTGCAACAGCCACAGCCACAGCAACAGCAACAACAACGCTACACTTGAAAAATATTATAGTCAAATCAAGTGCAAATATAGCTAAGATCCAGCTGAAGATTGGAGTGTGAACAAAATTCATAATTGAATATATTTTTATATGCACATATTTTCTTAACAATTTCTCAATAATTTCTAAATAATTTATTCATTATTTCAATTCCTTTTTCTAAACTGAAATTTCCAACGTGCTTTGAGAACATTTTTCTTTAGTGTGCAAATTCTTCTTATAATTATTTGGCATTTAATTCAAGATCAATTCTAGAATCAAATATAGCTTATGCTGGCTTAAAGAATATTGTAGAACGTGTGCACTAGAAAGTTTATAGAACACATTCATATTAACTCTTAATTTCAAGTACAGCTTTTTCTCTGAGTGTAGTGATCTGTGTAGCCTATGCTAAATGACAGCGCATGCGTATTTAATGAAATACGAAGAGCCAACGACATCAGGTTGGGATTGTATTAATAACAAGACTTCAGATTTGTCTCTGTTTTCCATTTCGGTTTCGGTTTCTGTTTCTGTTTCTGTTTCTCTGGCTCTTAACATGAAATAGCAGATAATAATCTTTAAAAAACTCTCAGGCAAAAAAGTCGCAGCGTTCAAGCTCTCGATAGTTGCGCACAAATTAATCTTCTTCAAATTAGCATCTTGATTAGCCAATGAAATGTGTAACCCCATACCCCCATGAGCAATACCCATAGGGTAGTGTATAAAATCAACTGATGATCATTGATCATTTTTCGCTCGCTCTCCTTCCACACACTCTCTCTCTCTTTCTCTCTCTCTCTGTCTCTCTCTGTTGCTGGGTGCCCCTCTGCTGTTGATGTGATTACAATAATTAATCTTGCTCGAGATTATTTATTTTTTCGCTCTCTCTCTCTCTCTCTCTCTTTCTCTCTGTTAATTCTCCCAGCAGCAACTGTTGGCGTTGTGTAGATCATGGGTTTGGGTTTTGCTTGGGTTTTGCTACCGCTTGCCCTCGATGCCTCCCTCTTTCTCTCTCTCTCTCTCTTGAAGGCGCCTGGCGTCAAATTAAGTGTTTGTGTCGCTTGCCATTAATCAAAACATATCACAAATTTCGATATGAAAAAGTGTTTTGTATTAAAGCCACAACTAACTACAACTTGTTCCATGTCGTGTTCGTTTCATCTGGGTGTGTGTTCAGTTTTTTTTCTTACATTTATTTTGATGCCTTTTCCTGGTCTGAAAATGTCACCTGCTGTGCCAAACACCACACACACATGTTGTGGCTGTGGATGCTGTTGTTGTTGTTGCAGTTGTTGCTGTTGCTGTTGCAGTTGCACGCTTCCTGGCGCTGTTGCTGGCCCGGCTTTTGATGAATGATGAACAGTCTGCAGTGTAGACTTGATTTCATTTTGTCTGTTGCCTTCATTGAATTTGAATTTATTTGCAGCAAACATGCGGCCAGTTCATCATTGAGCTGAGCGATCTTTAACTATTCAACTATTCGGTAGCTGGTTGGGAAAGTGGCATTAATCATTTTGCTCGACCATATGAGAAATTCATTTAAAATCAGCAACGAAATTTATTAACTGCCTAATTGTAAGCAAATTTGACAGGCTTGTGGCCATAAAGCAGGTCTGCAAGATTGTTTTACAACTTGTTTTTTGCCTATCTGGCTGAAAATATCAACAGCAACAGCAACAGCAACAACAATGTCAACATTCAGCAATCAAGTGACAGCAGCAAAAGCCAATTATCTATAATAAAATACAACAACAGCAACAACGACTTTGCAACTTGTTTGTGACCAGTTGCCGTTTTCAACACTTTGCAACCAAAATGTGACACCTGCAATTGTTGCTGCTGCTGCTGTTGCTGTTGCTGTTGTTGTGGTTGTTGCTGTTGCTGTTGCAGTTGCAGTTAAAGCCAAATTAAAATTCACTTGCTCAGTTCAACACCTTGGTCAATTTAAGCTCTTGACACGCGTCTGAGTATGTGTGTGTGTTTGTGTGTGTTAAATAATTGCCATAGTTGTTGATATCTAACTATTTCAATAATTTTAAAAGGAAACGAACAGAAATTAACGCTCAAGTAAAATAAATGCTTATTAAAATTGTACTGACAACCAGCTTGAAAATAAGCTGCGAATTAGCTTTGCTGATTGTTAATCTACCTAGATATATACTTAGTCTCAGGTAAGCCAATTATTGACTGGGAAGGCAACTCGCGTGATGTTTACTCGAAATATTTCCTTATTTGCGACAGGTCTGATGTAATTGTTCTCAGAGCAACCCACTCATATGACCGGTCCATATATTTATAACTGAATCAACTTGAAAATAATAATTTATAAAGGGCATTTAAAGATTTTTAAACTATTAGAAAGTAAAATGTTGTGATTCATTAATCTAAATTCGTACATATCCAAAAGCGTACATATCCAAACACATACTACTAGATGGCGCTAGTGTGTAGTTCCATCTGGCGGTTACAAATTTAACTAAGGCGATACTGCAACTTATTTTAGCAAAGACAACAACCAGCTAAGAACAGAACAACTAGAGACGCATTTACATTTGACAAACTGTGTGAAAGAGACAAAGCGAGTGGCTGCACTGTGAAAAATTTGACTAAAGTCACGCCAGCATACCATTATTTTAAGTGTTTTTACTCTTTTTATGATATTTACAATTAAAAGGCTTTTTTCACATATGAATATTTATTTACACATAAGTACACATAACAAGTTTAAGACGTAATTTCTTTGGTAAATACATATAAATTTTACATTAAGAACTAGAAAAAATTAAAAAAAATCCACATTTATTAAAATTAAAAAAAAAACGCCACAAACATTCAAAGCTTAAAGATATAAATTTAGTTAGGTGAAGCTAATGTTAAAAACTTACTAACTACCAAGTATAAATAATGCTACACACATCATTTTCATCATCTACGCCTACGTCATGTAGTTTTAGCTTAATTATAATTTATTAAAATGCTTGGAAGTTCATGTCTAAAAGTTAGGCAAATTGGATGACTTTAATCGAGTCCAAAAAGGACTTTAAAAACTTACTTAGCTCAAATTATGGAAAACTTGTTTTGTTGTTGCTTTGGTTGGAATATTATTAAAAAATTGTTTCTTCTTTAACTAAACTAAAATTAAAAGGCTTAAAAATTATCAAAAACAATTTCAATATTCTAGCTAAATTCATTTAGTTTAAGTGTAGCTTAGCTTAGAGTATTTTGTTTTTTTTTTTCAGGAGTGCAGCTTAGCTTTAAAGTCACTTAGAGTTAGGACAGACAAAAAGACAGTCGAGATGGGAGAGTTGAAGAGTAAGATGTTTTTTTTTTGGAGGGAAGTAAAGAAGAGAAGTTTTGAAAGGAGTAGAAAGTAGTAGTAGTAGTAGTAGTAGTAGTAGAAGTAGTAGTAGGCAGAGTGGGATGATGCTTAGACCTGTAATCGAAACTCGTTTAGTAAGCCAATGTGTAAAAGCCTAAACTTATAATCCAAGCATTACAAAATTTCATTCTACTTTTTGGCAGCTGCCTTGCCCCTGCCCTTGCCCACCTGTGCCGGCCCTTGTGGCCCACCGCCGCCGCCGCCGCCCTCCTGCGAGCCACTCTCCGCATCTGAGTCCTTGAGAGATCCGCCCTCCTCGTCGCCAACGAGTGCGCGATATTTTTTCGCAATCGCCTCCCAATCGGCGACATTCTCGATGCGATTCTGATTGGCAGCCGAGAAGCTGGCCTGAGAGCCCAGAGGCGACAGATGCACCTGGGACAGGGCCACCGAGTCTGAGAGAATAAAATAGAATAAGTTAAAGATGATCTTGGGGACAAAGGGGGAATCAGAGTTGGAAGTTGAGAAAGAAATTTTGAGCTAGAGCGCGCCAATTGTAGAAAGAGAAGTCGAGAGAGAGAGCTGTAGTTGATAAAAGAGAGTCAGAGTTACGTAGAGATAGAGAGACAGAAAAAGAGAGAGAGGAAGAGCGAGTGAGTTGACAGACGAACGCTTGTAGCTACAAAACTCTTGCACCAGTACCAACATTGTGCGTAGACGTATTTTTTTTTTGTGGGGGCTCAGGGGAACTCACTCGTAAGGTAACGATACATACATTGCTCACCTTTCTTGATCTTCGATAGCCACTTGGCGCCGGCTTTGGTGCGTGGACTGGCCTGACGTATGCCCATCATCTGAACCAGACTTGGACGCTTCTTTTTCTTCATGCGTGCCTGTGGCGTGTGAGCGTAAGTTAGGTCAAGGACATGACACACAGGACATACAGAGACAAGAGACACAACACATTGATTAAACATCAAAAGCAGCACAGAGCAAAACAAAAGAAGAATACAACAAAAAAGAAAGTGTGACCAAATGTGCAAAACACTATAATTCACAGGGTGGTGCAGCACAGGGTGCAGATACAGGCAACACACTTAAAGCACTTGTAGACATTTGTTGACATTTGTTGCAAATTAAAATGGGGCTTCTTCCCCGTTTTGCAGTTGTTGCCAAATTGCTTTAAATGGTTGGCAGAAAAGGTCAGCAACTACGCGAGTTCTGATCGATAAACACAGTCTGATTAAGTGTTTTGTTCAGCTTAGTAAGAGTTCTTGTAGTTATATCATTTTTTCTGTTTTTTTTTGTAATATTTATTTTTTTGTCTTAGCTCGAACACTGGATATTTTACCTTGACCTTCTCGACGATCCACATAAACCAGGTGGTAACTAAATTAAGCGGCGATGGCGCTGTTGTGGTGCGATGCATATTGCGTATAAGCTTGGATAGGCCAAATTTCCATTCGATGTCGGATTGTGCCTAGTGTTTCATAGGTTTTTTCGCATTGAATGATCATATGATATGATGATGGGACATGATATATAGAATAGAACAAGAACACGACGATTTACACAAATGAGTTTCATGATTTTTCAAGCGTTCACAATTTACAATTGTCGTTTCACTTTAATTTTTTTTTTTAAGTTTAACTTAAGCACTGCAACTGAGAAATTTCAATAAGAGAAATATACAAATGTAGACGTTGGTTTTGCTCAACAATTTCTAACCGTAGATACTTGTTATATACACACGTCGTATCTTAAAGATACTCGAGAAATTACTATACAAAACCATACGCATTTATTGGTATATTTTTGTATTTAGACTTAAACATAGACATAGACACAGAAACATGCAGCAGGTAGTTTGTAAAGCATGCATTTGCCAACACTGGGCACGCGTATTGCTCAACACTGGTCACAAAAGCTACTTTCGCTAGGCTTTTAACTAATTCTAAAGCTAATTACACAGACGGAATTTAGTTGTAGTACACACTAATTTTTCTTTTTCTAATCTATAAGCGCGTGTTTTATCTGTCAGATACAATTTACCGTTGGATATGTATCTCACAGATAGCTTTAATTTCTTGGAAAAAACCTGGAAGATGCAAGTCTGGGCAGTTGATGGAAATATGCCACACTTTTTAAGCTAAAAAATAGTTGGAAATATATTAGCCGAAAAAAATGAAGCTTGAGCCGTAAGTTTTCCTAAATGCTGTTAAATTACTAAATTCTTTGCTGTTCATGAGTTTTGCTTCTTGGTGGGCTTCTCGCTTCGCGTTTTCTTTGCATCTTTATTTGATTCTCTCTGACGATCTTGAACTTCTTGCTATGCTTCTCTATTTATTCACCTTATCTATTCGCTTGACTTATCTCTTACGCTTCTTATTGCTTTGCTGCTTGCTTATCTATTCAATTCCCTTGTCCTTTGCTTCTTTCTTTAACTTTCACCTAGCTTCTTGATCCTACTGTAACATCTAGTGCAGTTGCTTACTTTTCGCTCTGCCTCTCGCTTCATATCGGGCTTAACCTAGTTTTTTTCTCACAAAATCTATTAATTAACCTTTTGAGCTTACAAACTAAGGACTCTCGTTGTTTGCTGAAATAGACTTGAAAATTAGTCAGTTATCATTTAATACATAGCTTAGTTATTTGATAATTATGATAATATATAAGAATATATTGATATTGATATTGTTATGTTATATTGAAGAGCATAAAAAAGTATTAAAGAATAAACGTGGTTCATTTTATAAAGCGCCATTAGCAATACTACCTGAATTCTTTGATAGGTGTCTGACATCATAGCAATCAGCAGGTTAATGAGTACAACCACCGATACCAGCATGTATATGCCAAAGACAATTTTGAACAGATACTCAACCCAATACGGTTGAGTGGGCGTGGCTAAATTTTTGATTTTATCAACTTGCGTTTGCTCCGTCGTCGTCTGGCCAAACACGGCGAAGAAGAGTAACTCGAACGAGTTAATCGGATGCATGCGCACTGTGTCGTGTGTCGCGTTTCCGTATTCCGAATTCCAAATTCCAAATTCCAATTCCGATTCCGATTCAATATTTCACGGATACCAAATATACCCCCCCCAAATATATAAATATAGATAAATATATATACCGAAATACCGAATACCAGTTGAGACAGTTATCAACCCCAATATTTAATATAGGACGGACACAGCACAGCGTTGAGATTGGATTTGAAAAATAAAAAGATAACGGACGCCCATTTGACATTGTGTGTGGTTGGTCAATTAGCCCGAATCGCGTTCGTATTCGTATTCGAATTTGATTTGGCCCCATTGATCAACCCCCAACAGCAACCGGAAACGTGCGCCAATTGCGTTGAATTTTCACATATAGACGGTCAAGGGGGTTGTTATCACACAGCAATAAAAAAATTGTAATTAAAATCAAAATTGGTTGATTAAGTTTAAGTTTAAGTTTAAGTTTAAGTTTAAGGGAAGAGAGAGAGAGAGAGAGAAAAAGGGGGGAGAGAGAGTGTTTGCGATTAGTGGAGATTGTCAATACAAACCTGTATGCGCTGATAAGTATCCGACATCATGGCAATTAGCAGGTTAATGAGTACAACCACAGACACTAACAAATAGATGCCAAAGACAAATTTGAACAGCACCTCGGTCCACTCGGGACGCAAATGTCGCATGGGATTGATGTCCACGGTGGTCGTTTGTCCGAAAACGGCGAAGAACAGACGCTCGAAAGCCAGAAATGGTGTCATGGGTCCTAACAACGTCCAAAGAATTTTGGGTGGTTTTTTTCTTTTGTTCTCTCTAGGTTTTCTTTTTAATAACACACATACAACACGAGCTAACTGTGTGAGGCGGAACTTGTGGGCTTGCTTATGCTGCATATTGTTAGATTGATTGATTGATATTGATATTGATATTGGCACAGGCGTGTGTGCAAGAAATCGTACGAATATTGGTGGCTAAAAGCAGCAACAACAGCAATAACAACAACACGTCAGGCATTCGATTTATTGTTCAATTATATTTTTTGGTTATCGGCCAACACACATACGACAGCATCGATAATTATCGATATTTCGTGTGGGTTTTCTTCATATGATTCGTTTCGCCGTTTTGTGCAGAATTTTTAATTGTTTGTTTTTTTTTGTAATATTATTTTTGTTTTTTTTTTTTGTGTTTGCCAAGCAGCGGCAGAAGCTTTAAGCCCAGAAAATATCTTGTATGAAGTTCAATATTTATATAAATATATATATTTTGTGATTCTTTTTTTTTTTTTTTTTTTTTTTTTTTGCTGGCGACTTTGCAAAACATCAACATGCAATATTGAATTATTATTATTTATTTTAATTTGATTTATTTTTGTACACGTTGCGCAAATGTGTGAAATGCATTTAAAAAACAAAAAAAAAAAAAATAAGAAAAAGGATTAAGCTATAATAAATCAAGTTCAAAAATAAAACAAACTCAAATTTGTATCTAAAATTTTCAATTTAGTTTTTCGTTTGAATAATAAAGCTAGGCAAATACAGAACTTAACTGTTTGATTGAGTTTGGCTACAATTTTGACTGCTGTAATTAGTGGATTCTTTTTCTAATTGGATTCTTCAATCGTACATCTTACTTTCTACTTTTCTACTTTTAATGGTTTCTTTGTCTCTGAGACTTTTTTTTCGTTTACTCGTCAAATTAAACGTGTTTTATTTTTTAGACTAACAATTTTTAAATCTTTCAAAAGTAATGTGTACATAAATCAAAAGTTTGAAAAAGTTTATAGTACCAAAGTATTCTACATTTATACTTTAAACAGAAAAAAATGCATGCTCTTCTAAATATTAAAAAAAAAACGGCAAAAGAAAACATTTACAATTACAAAATATACAATAATATATATTAATAATGTAGCAGATGATACCTATAAACATTGATTGATCCACAACATCGAGAATGCACAAAGTATTATATAGTTTTTAGTTAGAACGGAATCCGTTGACCGTGACCAACAAAACATGCCTCAACGAAACGAAAGGAACTTAAAGAACAAGAGCAAGAACAAGGCTAACATTGGATAGTTGAACGAGTAGGAGAGTATATTATGTGTGGGATTTGTAGCATTTGCTTTTTCCATTACAACTGGAAAATAAGATATGACAATAAAAACTTTTACACACAACATTGAAGGCAAGAGGAACAGCGGCCGGCCGGCCCAAAAATATGCTAGGGCCGCCGACCTGCAGATAAGTTATGAACGAGTATATATATAGTTAGGAATTATATGAGACAGAGAGAGCCCATATATGTTTATGAGAGGCCCATGCAATTGAGTCTGAACGAAAGCAGTTATCGGAACTTACGATCATCTTTGTGTTTGCGTCGGAATTCGCTGAAGCGACTATCGACATAACTCTCCACGGGCGGAGGTCGTGGGGTGGGCATATCATCTGAAGCATGGGATAATACGGCATGGTATACAGATAGAGATAGAGAGAGGGAGAGAGAGCGTAATTAGTAGGGGGAGTTAGGCAGGGGTTTCAATATAGCAAGGGGCGGTGGGTGTTTAACACATGACGACATCAAAGAGGATTGGTTCAGTTTGGGTTTGTTGTACAGCATGCAATTGTTGTTGTATTTTGTGGTTGTAGTTGTATTTCATAGGTGAACATTGAGCACACAGTTTCATTCAAGGCAGATACAGATACTTATCAAGACACATTGAACTTTAATAATAAAATTAAGAAAATCAACAAAAACGCAAAGGATGTTGCGAAAACATTCCATGAAACACAAACGAAATATTTCAACCAAAGAAGTTTCAAAATTAATTAGAGAGAAAAGCAAAAAGCAAACGTCTGGACTTACCGTCACTGAAGTAGCCGCGATTGCGATTCTTCTTCTCGAAACTGCGCAGATCCTCGGGCGTAAAGTTGGCAAAGGATTGATTCAACGCCACAATATGCATGGAGAAGCCAAACACAAAAATGGCGAGCACGGCGAGAAATCTCGCCAGATCCTTAAGCAGATCACCAATAATGATGGCCCAGGGTCCAAACAGATGATGGAATGACAGAAAGTCGAGAATCTGTACACAGGCCAGCAGAAAGGCCAGGGCGAAGCACTGATTGCGGCAATAGACCAATGTGGGCCAATACTCCTTAGAGACGAAGAGAAAGGCGACAACATGGACGCCCACGCCGGCCATGCCCAGCAGCAGGACGAGCACCTTTATGGATCCCAATCCCGATTTGTCCGAGGGATTCGTCAACTCGAACAAAAGTAGGCCGCTCAACCAAATGAGCAGGCCTATTTCGTACCAGTAGGGGACCAGACTCAGACGCAGTACCGGATAGATGGGCGTTATGCCCACAATGCTCAGGTGTGTCATGAGGTATATGTGCGAGGTGAGGTAGGACATAAACTTGATGATCGGCACCTTGTTGAACTTGTGCCCCATCGGAAATGTGAAGCCAATCCATACAGGCGGGCAAACGATAAATGCAACCAGCAGCAACATTATCTTCCACGATGCCCATGTCAATGAGCCGTGCCACAGTTCCTAAAGCAGGAGTCGAAAGATGTTAATTCTAGGATTAATCTGGCTTAAAGATTCCCATAGGATCATGAACACACTTGCAAATATCGCTGGACCACCGTATGAGCAATGACTTCCTTCTGCTCGTTCTCGATGAGCACATCGAGAAATTCCATGTTCCGCTTGTCCGTGGCCTGCAGTATCTTGCCAGCGGAATCGGAGCCGGCGGCCAGAGCCAGGAGTTCCGTGGCCATAGCCTCACATTGCTTGCCAGCGGCCACCAGATCCTTGGCGCGCTCCTTCTCCTGCAATAAGATAGATAAAGAGGGTGATTAGGGAGAGCTCTAGCCGAAGAGCCATGTCTGCCTGCGCACCTTGGTCGAGAGTGTTATGTAGATATTGGATAATTTGGCTGCTGTATCCACGGGTGCTGGGGAAACCAGCACAAACTCTTGTATTGGCTTATTATTGTGATTCTTGGACACGACCATCAGATTGTAGACGAAGCGTTTGTCCTCCATCAGGCCGTACGTGTCGTGTTCCTTGTTCATCAGATAGCGCAACACCTCGTTATGACCCTCGGATGCGGCAAACCAAATAGCCGCACAACCATAGTTAGTCTCCGACTTGGGGGAGGCGCCCGCCTCGCACAGCAGCTTGACCACATCCAAGTGACCGGCTTTGGCAGCACAATGCAGTGGCGTCCAACCATTTCGATCGGTTGCATTTATCTCAGCGCCCTGGCCGAGCAGGATCTCCACCATCTGGAAATGGCCGTGCATGGCAGCGATATGCAGACCAGTGCGACCATTACGATCCGTGGATTGCAGGAGTTCCGCCGACCGACTCAGAAGCAAACCAACCACTGACATGTGTCCACCGAAGCAAGCCAAATGGAGCGGATTGTAACCCTACAAAATTGAGTTCGATTAGCAACCGGATTGATAACTGAGTGATTGTTGGCGACACAGCTAATCCTTGCCTTTCTAAAAATAGAATTTATATTAGCAAGGAATAAAGGTTTTAGCTTACGTTCTCCACGGTAGCTGCATCCACTTGCACACCCGCCGAGTTCAGCAGCAATCGCACCACATTCTCATTGCCCGAAAATGAGGCCAGATGCAGTGGTGTCATGCCCGACTCGGTGCCCAGCTCTCCAAATAGACTCTGGCCCGTGGGCGTCTCCGACTTGACCGTAGCCGGCACGCTGGTGAGGAGTTCGCGTACAGTGTCCGCCTGGCCGTAATAGGCGGCGACATGCAGGGGCGTTAGGCCAAGCTTTTTGCTATTGATGCGCAGCGAATTCGTGCTCTTGAGCACATCTAGCACCTGGCCATGCCCATTCTGGGCGGCCAAATGTACAGCCGTAAAGCCGGCTTTGTTTTCCTCGGTGCAGGAGGCGCCGGCACGCACCAAAGCTTTCACCACATCCGCATGTCCGCCCTCGGCGGCTAGCTGTAGGGGCGTGGCATCGGTCAACTTATTTCTAGCTGATATCACGCCGGATCGATCGAACTTCATGAGCTCCTCGATCACCTTGACGGAGCCCTGCATGGCAGCAATATGGGCGCAAGTGTTGCCATCCTTACTGGTGGCATTCACCAACGATGGATGCTGCTGCAAGAACAATTTGGCCACTTCAGAGTAGTTGTTCTGTGCGGCGACATGGATGGGCTTCTGGCCCAGATCGTCTGTCGCATCAATGTTGGCACCCAGCTCCAGCAGCAGCTGGCACACCTCCATTTGCCCACTGGCCGCCGCCAGATGCAGCGGCGTCTGCTTTCGCAGCGTCAATATATCAATCACCGCATTGTGATCCTTGATGAGGAACTTCACTAGATGCGTAAATCCGTTCATCGCCGCCAAATGTAATGCTGTGCGTCCCACACGGGACTTGGAATTGATGAAGGCCTTGTTCGTTAGCAGCGCATCGCACACGTGCAGAAAGCCCCGTTCCGCGGCCAGATGTAGCGCCGAGCGCCCCTCCGTGTCGAAGACATCGACCCTCGCATGATTCGCTAAAAGATTGTTGACCAGCTCCATGTGCCCCCGATGGCAGGCGATCAGCAGCGGTGTCCAGCCCACCGACGACTGTCGATTCATGGCCTTCTGTATGTCCGTGGGATTCATGTGCGAGATCATCTCCATCAGCACATCATTGTTGCCCGCGACGGCGCAATAGTGGAAGGCCGTCTCCAGTGCGTTCTTCGTCTGGAGCGTCACATCAGCTCCGTTCTCGAGTAGCATGCGCACGATTTGCTTATCGGACTCGGGTATTTTCACCTCCTCCTTGGTAATTTGGCAAGTATAATGCAGCGCCGTGGCGCCATCATCGTTCACAGAATTGATGTACGTGGTGGCCTTATCCGGACCGTGTTTCTCCTTCACCGTCTCAATCAGATGACGAACAATCTCCGGATGACACGACCGGCAAGCCATGTGCAATGGTGTTTCCCCGGTCTAGAAATGAAGAGAGAGAGTGGATGAGAAGTCATTTTCGATTCTCGTGCTACTCACATTGGACTTGTAGAGCGGATCGCCGCCATCCTCCAGCAGTTGCATCAGCGTCGCCAGATTTCCGTGACTCGCGGCCACATGCACCGGCGTCAGGCAGTCATCGGTCGTCAGATTCGGACTCGCTCCGGACTTCAACAGCATCAGGGCACAGCGATCTCCATCTTTGACCCGTGCCGCAATATGCAGCGGCGTCTCCCGCAACTTACCCCCTCTCACATGCACATCGGCGCCGAAGCCGAGCAACGTTTCCACAACTGCGGGTTTCGCTGACTCCACAGCTATATGCAGTGCCGTATAGTTATCCTGGGAGAGGGATTAAGAATATTGGGGAATATATAATATAATCATTGTAATACTTCATTATATAGGACTTTGGGATACTTGATCAGTATAAAATTGTGGAGAAATTGGTAATGGAGTATGGAAGACCTTTCGTTAAAAATGACAAAATGATCAACGCAAAAATAAAGACCAGGAATTGGAGCAGGTAAGTCTTTGTGACTGAAATAAATAAATATAAATAAGATGATGAGGTCCTCCACCTCAGGTTAAAGAGAATTAATGTTAACCATAAGAAATTTCTTCCTTGAAAGCACTTGTCGTTAAAAGCATATATTTCCTCTTCCAAAAATTAAAAAATTGTAGCATTAAAGCATGAAACTCTATTAGATAAGGTATTAATCAAATATCAGGGACAAAGATCTATCCTTTTATGATATAAAATTTCTATCACAAAATGATAGACTTTAAAATGTGCCGCTGAGATTACTGTCGCTTCCAATAGGATATTGCCCATTTATAGATTCATAGCCATGTCTACTCACATTGGTGGTCACGTCGACTTTTTCGCCCTTCTGCAGCAAAGTATTGATGATGCCAGTGTGACCGTAGGCGGCGGCAGTGTGTATGCTGCGGGCGCCATCCTTGTTGGGCATGTGCAGATAGACACCTTTCTTGAAGAGCATCGTGGCGCACTCAGCATGGCCATTAAGTGATGCAATGTGCATCAGTGTGCTGCCATCCTTGGTGCGCTCGAAGATGCTCGCCTTGAATTTGTCCGCCAGGATCTCGATGACATGCGCATGTCCATTCTCCGCGGCCAAGTGCATGGGTGTGCGATCTGCAAGAGGGAGGAGGGAAAAAATAAAGTCCTATCATGGGTTTTTTCCGCTGCTGTTGACTCACCTTGATTGTCCGCTATGGAGGCGGATGCACGCACGCCGTAGAAGTACTTGAGTAGCGCCTCGTCACCCTCGGCAGCGGCAATATGCAGCGGCGTCTGCCCCTCGCCGTTCTGTGTGTCCACATTGGTGCCGTAGTCAACCAGAATGCGGACCATATCCACGTCCCGCCGTCTGGCGGCCAAATGCAAGGCCGTGTCTCCATTGGCCGTCGTTGCCTGGTCACGAATCGCACGAATCAAATTTCAAGCTTAAGAAATTGCAGCGCTCATATCAGCGGCAAACGGCGATTGCCATCGCTTCTCGGTTTATTTTTGAATATGCAAATCGAGTTAGCCCCGTAACAAGGCTAACTCCTTAGCCTAAACGCCTGCTCATGCTCCTGCTCCTGCTTCTGCTCTACCCTATCCTCCATTTAATATTTTAGCTGCGTTTTCGCAACACTTTTGACCCACTTTGCTAGCCGGTTGATTGCGTGCCAAGCAGCTTGGCCCAAAGTCAACTAACTCGAACTTTAACTTTAACCCCTTTTTGGTTAATTTCATCAACACGCACTGCTCTTGACTCAACAGCTGTGTGTGTGTGTGCGTGTGTTTGTCTGCCGTGCAAATTGAAAACAACACTAAAAACTTTGCCCCAATGTCACATCACATTTTGCACTGTTGCACTTTTTACGCTCTCTTGCGCATTCTCTCTCTCTCTCTTTCCTTCCATTTATTGCGTGCACTGTTGTCGATTTTCACAGTCACTCATGTGCGTAGCGTTGCCACCTAGTTTCTCTGATTTATTTGTCAAGTTTTGACAGTTGAATGCAATTTGCATTTTGATAATAATTTTGATTTGTGACCCTTGGAAACGACAACGATAACATCTGGTCATGTAATTTTCTTAGCTGAGAACTCAAATCTTTTTGACGTATCTAACGACGCAAATGCTAACTTTTAATTTATGCCAAATTCATGCGTTCTAGCTTAAGGGGGAGATCGGGTAGTGATAATGTGTAACCTTCGCTTAGTAAGAATGCCTTATGTGATTGTGTTCTACTCACAAATATATTATGGTGGTAAGTTGTTAGCTCTTAAATTAATTCCTAAAGTTCCCCACCACTTGAAAGTGGTCTTCGAAAGCATTTCTAGTCTTCCTTTACAAGTAACAGATAGTTTAATAAATTCGTATAGAACCAATGGGCTTCTAACATATTGCATTTAAACTGTATATAAACAAAATGATTGACCTCTTCCGATGCCTATTCCTGTTACGAGAGGAGAAAGATATTCAGATATACAACCCATTGAATCTTAAAATTCCCAACTAGTTTTTTTTTATTATTCTGTATCATTTCCGCTCGATTAGCTCACACAAATTCCCCTATTCTAATCACATATTACTTATATTTTATTCCAGAAATTAATCTTTCTATTGTATCCCCTTTCTTTTATTATATTTTGTACTTACCTTCAGTTGTTCCGCCGTTTGTGCAGCCAAAAGTTCTCTGCACATGGACTGGTTGCCCGACTCCACGGCCAGCAGCAATGGGATTTTGCCACGCTACAAATATATAGATACATAGTTTTAGTTGGTAACATAATTAGGGGTGCAATACACACACCCGCACACACACACACACCCGCGTAAATTACCAATTAGCCAATTCATGCCTCAAGTGTTAATGGCTGCATGTTTTTGCCTATTTTTAGCCAAGTTCGCAACTTTTCGCGCGAACTTTGAACTGGCAAAGGCGCATGAGAGAGAGTCGCCTCCTCACCCCCTTAACCCCCGCCTATGCGCGCTCAGCTGACAAAGTAAATCAAGTTGTAGAGAAACTTGTGACCCCCTTTTTTGTGGATTTGCTGCCCCACACCCAACTCTTGTATTATGTGTTTGTTGTTGGCAACGGGTTGAGCGCCCTCATGGAAGAAGAGAACAGAGTCTCTTCCATATAGGAAGCAGAGCCCTCTAGACTAGCTGCCAATGTGCGTGCCGATGTCATTGTTAGTCGAGCTATTTGTGGAGGCCCAAATCGAAATCGAAATGGGTAATGGCAAATGGGCATGGAAATGGAAGCGGGAGCGGAAGAAGAAGATGCCACCCAAATACTTTATTCGGCTAATTTTGTCTGACAGTGCCATTAACTGGTGCGGGTGTAGATAGTTTTGGGTCTGGCTCTAATTGATTTAAATCAAGTTGCCGACTCGCACAAGTCTTTTGTCTAGACTATCAATCGACCCGACTCGAGCGAACAATAGGGAGGCCTCCGTAAATTTATTCACTAGTCGTCGCGTGCGTTGCCCAAATATCGGAGAAAATTTGCACTCGTACACGTGATGCGACAAATAGTTCCGCATTTAAGCCAATTCTCTACAGAGTTTCAGGCTCTTAAGTCTTTTCAATGCAAGTTAATCGGTAAACAAGTAAGTTCAAGTCTTGGTTGCCGCGGTTAAGATACCCTTTGTTCTGCTAAGACTCTCTGCTCCACACATGCCCAAGTTCAGAGCTTCTTCTAGTTCTTTTAGCCCTACAGCTTGATTTACTCCTAAACAACATTTGTGTTTTGTGTTGCCTAAACGGCTTTTAGGCTCAGGGAACAATGAGAGAACTTAGAAGTTGAAATCAAAATATTTAAGTTCTTGTCTGCTTAATCAATATGCCAAACTTCTCTAAATGTCTTCGAGAGATCAAACGAAATGAATAAGTAAATAAACCTTGACCAGATATCGATATTTATCGTTTAATGCGAAATATGAAAAGTTATCTATAGCTTCGAATAGGCTATGCTATGAATGAAGTCTTAGGAGTAGATACATATATATACATATAGGTTCAGATACTCGTCTGTTCATGCTGAAGAAGAACAGGTAAGCTTTATAAAGTCGAAGATGTTACTGCCTTCTGTTACATGCATTTGCACAACTCAAAATTCCCCTTTTTAAATATTTTCAATCTGTACAGGGTATATAAAAGCGCTGACATTATTTTTGCGTTTTTTTTTTTCGGGAATTTTCTTTGATTCATTTTTCCGGAAATGCATTTGCTTTGGGCTTTTGGCATATTGATTTTTCACAATTCGTTTGCTTTATATGATTGTTGTTATTGTTATTTTCGATTTGTTGTTTTATTTTCTTGGTTTTTTTCGTATTAAACTTTTGTTTACGTTGGCACCGACTGGCACCTGGCTTTGAGTGTGCTTCACATAATGTTGACTGCCAGCAGCTCATAACTTGGCTATTTACTAGCACTTGTGGCTCGCCCACACACACACACATACACACACACACAGTGGCACACACACTTACCCCGTCTGCCTTCACGCGTATATCCTTGCCAGCGGCCGCGAGTAGAGCTCTGAGGATATTTGTGGCGGTGCCCGTTTGACGACTGGACACCAAATGCACCGCAGTTTGTGAGCGCGACTGTAACGAGAGATTAATAAAAATGAAATATATATAAATATTATTATGAGCATAATAAACATTAGAATACTTAAGTGTGCACACACTGGCTGTGGCTGGCACGCACTTAGAGAATACTTTTTATGTGATTTTTTATTTGCCGCCGAAAAATAGGCAACAATTTTTTACGTTAACTCCCCAGGCAAAAAATACAAAAAAAAAACTATTCACTTCAAAATCCCAAATGCAACTGAATGAAGCAGCGCTCAGTATTTTGGCTTATAAGCACATTTCGTGTCACTTGGCTGTTTTTTTTGTTGTTGCTGTTTTTTTTTGCCGTCTCATATCACAGATTGACAGCAACAGCGCTTTATAAACTTCCTGCTCTCTTCTGGCACTGACAGCTCCCACCATACAATACAGAGAGGGGCTGCGAGGTGTTGGTGTTAGTGTTTGCCACGCACACCCACTTCAAGCTGTTGGCTGTTGCTAAAACAAAAGTTAACATCTGTTTTGCATGTGTGTGTGAGAGGATGTGTGTGTGTGTGTGTGTGTGTGTGTGTGTGTGTTTAATGTGCCTAAGCTATAGCTGCCTGCCTCACTTCGCCGATTGCCTTCTCTTTCAGAGTGCTCTCTCCTGATAAACATCAGTAATTTGGGCTATGAGGCGCTTAACACGCCCCAACATTCAGTCATTGCGGCAAAAAACGAAATTAAAATGTTGAAAAAATTAAACTTAGAAATGATCGACCAACTAAATATCCTGCATTAATGTAAACGATGACTGTCAAAAGCAAAAATCTATGAGAATATTCTCAAATCTCGCCCATTAATCGTGGAAAATATCACTTTTACTTTTATCTAAAATGAGGGATTGTAGCTAAATAAACGACAAGTTTCTCTCTTGTCAGTATATATATATATGACTATTTTATATTAAATCAGAGTGCCGGAAGTGCTCAAATGATAGATTTGATTCCTAATCCTGGAACAATCCTTATCTTTAGCATAATATGGACAATATTGTTCCCTCAAACAATATATTGAATCGTGCATATATAGCTTACAGTTTTTTTTTCTCTTCCTCATGTTACACATACTAGCAGCCTATGTAACATACTCCCCACAATCTTCGCTCAACTTGGCATAGAAATTAAATGGTGCTTGGTAACCGCAGTTTGTTTACCTTAGCCCTGGCTTTTAGCTGGCGGACTGGTTTTTAAATTAGGGTCCCTGTGGCCCGACATTAGCCTAAGTCTTAACCTTGTCGCCACTAATTGGCCCCTTAGCCTCTAACATGCCAAAGTCACATGCAACATGCGGCAACATCTTTTTGGCTGACCTTTGCACACTAAAAATGCGTTTAATGGACTCACAAGTGCTTGAAAAACGATTCGTCATTAAATAAAGGTGACTGCAGCCAAAGAGTATGCATCGATTTTTGAAGCACTCGAATGGAACTTTAAGTAGTGCTGCCTAATTGAGCATATAAATGGATTCGATATAAAAGTGAAGGATTTAGGTTGGGAATTAAATTCTTTGAAGTGAGATTTTAAAATGTTAAGATATATAACTAAGATATAAACAAATTAAGAGATATAGATATAAATATAGATATAGATATATAGAATTTTAGATATATAGATATATAAATGAATAGATATATAGATATATAGATATATAGATATCTAGATATTATATTTATATATTGATATATAGATATGTAAATATCTAAATATAAAGATATATTTATATAGATATTATATATATGATCAGTAATAGGAATAGATATTGGTTATACTTACGCCTCCGGTGGAAAAGGCATCAACGCCGCGTTTCGTCAGCAACAATTTGACGACATCCTCACGCGAATACATTGCCGCAATATGCAGCACGTTGTAATTATCCTGGAAGACAAATTGAAAAGCGGAAAGAGTGAAAAAAGAGAGTGTGAATGAAAGGGAAAGTCATAGTGGATGAGACTTTAAATCAATTGCTGAAATCATTCGACGAGGCTAAACTAGCACAGGTCAGCAGTTGTTCAATGGGTCAAAGTCACTTCTTTGCGCCGCGCACCCATCTCAAAATCCTATAACTGCCCCTGACACCACCCCTGCCCCCACCCATGCCCCTGCCCATTCCCATGCTCTGCCAGCACTTTGCATGGCCAGGCCAAGAGGTGCGGCTGATTACTTAGCTCTTACGGCTTTTGTTGTTGTTGGCTCGCAATCTTTGCATGTGGACTTTCGCTTTCGGCCATTTCTTAATGGTCGTTGGGTTTGTGGCACACATGCAACAACTGCATCAAAACCCAAATTCTCACTTACCTCACGACCCTGCAATGCAAATTATTTAAAGATAACGACGGAGTCCAAAGTGTGATTACCTTAGTACTTGGCGACACGTTTCCCGTGACTCACATGTGCCTAACGAGGGGCGGGGGGAAAGGTTCGGCACTTGGCACATTTCCATTTATCGTCTTATATAATAAGCCATAACCCAATATGTTACACATACGCCGCATGGGCCAACCGTGGATTTACTTAATTTATAACTTGACCCGTGGACATTTCTTTTACTTATTCTTTTTATTTATATTTTTTGGCTTTTTTTTTTTGCTGCGCCCGCTAAGCGGAAGTGAGTCGAGCTTTTTATAGGCGCCTTGTTACATGCCTTAGCCACTTAATGCTCTGTCATGGGGCTGCTAGCATTTATAGGGAGCCAGTATTTGAGGAGCATTATTTTTCCCTTTAGAAATATTGTTTTAATATGAAAAAGTATATTCAAATTTCTTGGAGCGCATGGAAAGTAAACTGAGTCCATATTATACAAAAGATTATAAAAGATACAAAAATCAATTCTTCCAAACTCTCCCAAACATTTCAACGAGACAAGAAAAGATATAAAGACATATATTACATATTCCGCCCAACTTTCTTGTTTTATATCTCAAAGAGTATACATAATTCATGTCATGTTGCTTTGCCTTCTAGCTTAGGCGTCTATTTCTGGCTACAGCGTTTGCTAATTTGCATAGAACGCAAGTTGCCAATAGGCGAAAAACCACATGAAAAAGAAGAAGCAGAAGTCTTTGACACATGTCCCGGTGAAAGACATCGGTTCTGCCCAGTTTTACCCAGTTTTGCGGTTCGTAACGTAAAGTCAGGCAAATTTACACTAGCCTGCAAAAGTACACGTAAACTAAACGCCAGACAGATAATATTTCACGCGCCTGTTTTGCATAGTTTTTAACTCCAAAAGAGTCTAGAGAGTGTGTGTGTGTGTGCGTTTGTGTATTGTTGCTGGGCTGTTGCGGAACGAAAGCAAAAACCGGAAACACAACAAAAACGGAAGCGCAAATTTTCCAGCACATTTTTGCGGCCCTCTTTGGAGCAGTCTCGGGTCGTGGGCAGGAGGTTGGCTGTAAGACGACCCAGTTCTTGTTGTTTGTTGTGTGTAAACCTTGCGGAGCGCAACAAAGTATGCTACAGTCTCTTAAACTCAACATGAAGTCATTTGCACACACACACACTCGCTCACACATACACCCTAGCTAAAAAGACACTTAGAAAAATGAAATTATAAAATGTGTTTCTAAATTATTTCCCGAGCTGATGTCAGCGCGTTTAGCATAGTGCACGCCCACTTTAGATCAAGCATAGCATCAAATTAAATTAATTAATTTAGACTTAATTTGAGTGCCACACACACACGTACACGCACACCTGTGCACAGTGCGTGCGCTCACGCACAACGTTTGACAAATTGAGTCTAAGCCCAGTTAATAGCTTAATGTAAAAATTGCACGCTGTCATCGCGCATGTGGCTCAAATATACGAAACAAAACTTATTCCAAATGCTAAATACAAGGCGCCCGAATTCTGTTTTAATTAAAATTGCATAATACACACATTAATGACGCCATGTGAGCCATAAGGAAGGCCTCTGGCTGGGCAGAGCTCCCACTTTTCGTTTTGGCCATTTGTCTTGAAAAAGGTCAGCGCCAAAAAGCTGCCTGCTACGAACGAGGGTTCCGGGCAGGTGTAACTGGGCAGGTGCTAACTGGGCGTATTTCAAAAGTCAGCCGCTTGATTAATTGGCTTTTAAGTTGCAACAAATGAAGTCGGTTGAGGCCGCCTTCTTTTTAGCCTCAACTCGATTTGGCTGCAGCCACAATGACATGTGCCCCTAGCCCCCTACCCCACCTTATCCCACTACAGCCCCTTTTCAGCTGGTAAACTCCCTCATTTGACAGCCTCAAATGTTAATTACCTGTACTCATTACATCATTTCATTCCATTTCGTTTGCCGTGCCCCGCACGTGTTGCAAGTGTCGTGCCAAATGCAAATTATTTAAAAGATGTCCGGCATTTAGATAAGCTACAAAATGATATAATAAAAGAAAAACACACCTCGTCACACGTGATATGTAACTGCTTTTCTTCCTCTTCTGCCTCAGCTACTTTTTTAATGCATTAGGAAAAATACAGCTCTAATTAAAAATGCCACTCTTCACTCGTTTGAGTTCATTTATTTCTGTTATAAAACATTCTGAAGAGCTGTCAAGTTTTATAAACGTCATTAAGATTTCTTTTAAATAAACATGACGCATCTTTTGTTATAAAACACGTCAGCTCACATTTACCTGGTCATAAGCCTTAGAGATTTGGCTGGGGTATCGAGATACCATCTTTACTACGTTGACTGCAAACCGAAGTCACACTTTTCTTTGCTTTTATGGCTCTGGTCAGGAGTTTCTTATACAAATTTTTGATTCGTTTTCCAATACTCTAAATGCGCGCATAGAAGTAAACTATACGCAGCTTATTATGCGAAATTGATGAGATTTAGATGTTAAAAACTATTAGCATAAAAAATTAAGAAGCAGCAGGAGATACCAGAAGAAAGTCTAGCCCTGTAAGACCCATATATAATATGCAACATATTCTAAGCACTAAAAGAAAAAATCCTTTTGGTGTTACATTCCAACATTCCACTTTATATAAATTTACCGAAATATTCTTCCAGTTGTTCTGATAAAAGAACTAAATATTATCACAAGATAAGAAAACAAAGCGTCTTCTAGGCACTCAGCATTTCTAAATAGGTTCAGCATTAGGTTCCATGTCCAGCATATTTTTTCTTTTATGGAAAAACTAATTTGCATATATTATAAATATTCATTTTTATACTCGCAGTCAAGCCGTATTATTCATAAATACCAATTAACCTTTAACATTTCACACGCCAAACAAGCTGGGAAAATTTCTTCAATCGGGTTTTTTATGTGAGTCTGCGTTAGGGCAAAAAAACGTATCACAATTTTCTATGTTTGTTTTGGTAATTTAATTCGCTGACTTTGCTCGCTTTTCGTTTGGCAACAATTATTTTGTAATTAGGTCAAGGATTTTTGTCGCCTCAAGCTCAAGTCGAGAGCAGTGGGCCAAATGAAACGTGGCCAAATGTATTGTAAGTAATTGTGGCATGCAAACATAATGCCAAATGCCCAGTGTCCAATTGGTCGTTGAATAGGCCCAAATTGCTCACTTTATATTTGACACAGAGTTCAATTTGTGCTTCCTCTTCTTTCTGCTTAATATGATTGAGAAAAAAGGTCAACTAAACCCTTTCAATTCAAATAAGAGTATTTTACAACACTACTAAAAGGATTATTGGCTGAAGTCCATTTATACAACATAAGAGAGTAAAGTAATGCAAGAAATGCAAGAAACCTAAAAACATTTTGTAACACTGTTTTTCCCGAGCTTAGAGTGCTTTACAACACTGCTGAAATGATTGATTCTAATTCCCCTTTTATATTCATTATCTTTATCCAGGAAGCAAATCGTAACACCTGTTTTAATTGTCTAAGTTTCTAGCCTTCCCACATATTTCTCTACATTATAACATAATGCGACTTTTACAACACTGTCAAGTTCTTCTTAGCTTACGTTCTACGCCATAAGGCAGAGTTGTATTGCTTTTATACTCCAACTTAGCGCAGCTTTTTCAATCTCTCTTAAAATTGCTCACCAAAAATAACCTTGCAATTTTTCATGATGCCTTAAAGTATGCAACATAAAATCAGTGAAAAATAAATCACATAATATGATACCCCAAAGACCCTGCAGCCCCCTTAAACCCATCTCTGGTGCGCCTTTGCGTGTCGCCTGAGCTGTTAACAATTGTTTGAGCCCGGCCAAAAGGTTGGCCAAGCTCTCTTCGGTTGACCCACAGCGGCTGTTAAGTGGCAGTTGAGCGCTGAGCGTCGAGTCCCGCCGGCGATTTGCCCGGCAATGCGTGTGCGGCAAGTGCGTGGACCGCACCCCCCGCCCCCCGCAATGCCACCTCTTAACTGCTGCCCTCTTGGTATGACGCCCACGCGTGAGATTTAATTATGCGGTTTTTATCGATTTGACACAATTCCAGCAGCGGCTTCTATTGTTTTTTTTTTTTCTTTGTTGTCGACTTTCTCAGCTGGTTGCCTTTGGCTTAAGCCAAATACTCATATCTTGGTAATTTAAGACGATGTTTCCAACTTAAACCTAACTCGACACCCGATACTCACGTTATTCCGTGCTCCGACATCGGCGCCCAGCTCAATCATGCGATCCATTATCGCCGTCCTATTGTCCTTTGTGGCGTACATCAGCGGAGTCATGCCCGTGTTCTGAAACAACCGCAGAGGATAATCATCATATATTTCATTGTGAACAAATGCATATTAGTAATGAATTTCAAAATGGGTTAAATATGGAATTCAAATGTGTGCTCATAGGTTCAATATGTGCATATTCAAGTATTCATTCAAATATTTTGTAGAGCGTAAAAATAAGTTTGAAGCCGATGCGACAGAATTTAAAACGTCGCCCTTATAACCTTTTACACGAATTTATCATTCCAAAGAGGCGGATTTCGCGGAAAGTCTGAAACACGTCACAAATTAATTTTGGATATATGTTGAACTCGAATAGGTCAATCAGGACAAACAGATTTATATATTATTTAATTTTCTTTTTCAACTCTTATTTCTTGATCAAAACTTAACCGATTTCTATAATAATACGATTTTCGTCATGATTTGTTCATCAAAAGCAAAATAAATCTAAAAGTTAAATGTTGTAATCGGTTATGCCTTCCGAAACTAGTATACAATCCCTTTTATAGCTTAATTCTGAGATGTTTAATTTTGCATTAAAATTCATGCCAAAAAATTTCCTAAACTGAAGGTATATTATTGCTAAATGTTATTTGGCTCCACACATTTTTTCTTTGTTGCTGAATTTTTAAACATTTAGCCCAATTTATAATGCTCATAAAATTGGTAACGTTCTTTTTTTTTGGCGGTCATCATCATTATTATTATTATTAATATTATTTAGTTATGGCTTATACTGCAGTTTTTTTCATGTTTCTCTCATACATTCGTTGATAAGCCTTCATTTTCACCTCATTTGCTTGGCGCAATTTTCATAATTAAAACCAAATCAAGTCCAAAACAATAAGTATTTCCTAACCTTGTCTGGCAGCAAAAATATACCAAAAATAGTCGCCAAATAAGCTAAATTGGAACAATATAGAAAAAAGGACGTGTAGTTGAAATGTACCCTGTAACTAAATTTATACATAAATAGATAAAAAAAAAAGTAGGTAGTATGACAGGTATATAGATATATAGATATATATATAGGTATATAGATTTTGTCTTCCCAATGCAAAATATATTTCTTGTTATAAAAATTAATTGGTTATGTTAACGAAATAATAAGAAACAAAGGTTTGGCTAATATATATATATTGTTCTTAATGAAAGAACAATATGTTTAAGATCGGCTGTTGTATCCCGTATTGTATTTAAATATTTTGGATTTTAGTGTAAAAATGCTGAATTCTTTTTTATTGTTCCTTGCTTCAGTACCAAATTCTTTTATTAAGCCCTGAAACGAAATTGAGCACGAAGCTTAAGGTTCAAACCCCCGTGAAGATGAAAAAACTGATTATTTTTAGGTAGATGTAAGCAAGTTTCCCATACAAAGCGAAAAATTAATTGTTAATAATATATTCTAGCTCAAAGTCAGATTGCAGCACATACAATCCCATGCTTATTTGCATATCTACAGGGTATCATTAGCTGTAACCAAAGTTGTATGTTAATGATGCCTTTCGCACAGCGAAATAATTTGCATGCGCCAACCCTTGCCTTGGTTGCTGCCCGGATCCCTTAACTCTTGTCTACATTCCAATTGGGCATTTACATTTTTGGCTTCTTTATATATTTTTTTACCCTGCCTGCATTTTATTGTCAGTCGCCGCGGGGTTTGCCGACTATGGGGGGGGGCCTGTGCTTAAGACTTGCAACGATAATTTTATGTCAACGACTTTTGTGTTTGATATTTTTATGGTAAATTGAAATCGAAGCGCTTCAATTTCGATGCTTTATGAGTTTATTCCGCGGGGGTAGTCGGCGCAACTTGTGGCAGGACGTCGCCTGCCATTGCCTTGGCAGCCAAACATTTGGGCCGCGCTATCAAATAACACACAGCAACACACACACACACACACACCCACATTCAGCTACTGTGTCGTTATTTTGGCTGGTAAACAACCAAAAACAACAACAACAACTTAAATGCCGCCACCGTCGGAGACGTTGATAAGGGCGACGTCGACTTACATTTTGCGCCGCTTTCGATGGGCTCCAAAATTGATTTTACAAAGTCGTCTACTAATACCCTCTCTCTCTCACTCTTTCTATCACTCCGTCTCTCTCTCACTCGCTCTGTAGTTCTCTCTTACCATATCGAGCACTCCGGCCAGCGGCATGTGATTGCCATCTTCACCCGCATTGGCCACATATTTCTCCAGTTTCTTTAGTTCCGCTTCCATGGGCGTCCATTCGCTTTTCATCGCCAAGGCGAGCACCTTGTTCGCGGTATCCCTGATGGAGGCGCCCGCACTGGGCGGCTTGGGCGCCGGGAATAGATCTGAGTCCTTCTTATCGCCATTGCTGGAGCTATCGTCCTTGGGATCCGAATCGGCTTTGCTGGCGGGCGTGGCACGTTCGCTGGTATTCGCCGAATCGTCCGGTGGACCCGTCAACGAGGATGGGGTCTTGCGTCCAACACCAGCACCGCCCGCGCCGCCGCCGGCACGCCCACCGCGTCCGCCACGCAGCGGCTGCGACATGCTCTGGTTTAAAGGCCTAACAAAACGCTCGACCACTGGCCATTACACAACCACACGAGTGGGGCTAGCTGCCACTTGATGTTGCAACTTGCAGTTGCAACTTGATGTAGCTTTTGGTTGTCAATCGAATTGTTTAGGCTTATTTTTGAAATTGTTATTTTTAGCTCGATTTAAACATTGTTTGTGGCTTGCATTTGCATTGCACAATTTATTTTGCTGCCCCGCCGCATTCTACCAATATTCTGTTGTTGCCAACAATTGGCATTTTCATTGGCAACACACGGAAACAACAAACGATTCTTTGGGCCCACTTTTCGTATGTTTCCTGCAGAACAACAACATCAACATCCACACACATCCGCTTGCTATTATTATTGCTTGGGTTTCCTTTGCTTTCTTCGCTTTCTTCACTTTTACTACACAATTTTATATGTTTAGCCTTATTTTTATAGCTCCCCTTTTGGGTTGCGTGTGCGTCTCACTTTAGCGGAACCGCCGCTGCCGCCGCCGCCACTTTTGGCTGCTTTCTGGCCAAATGGGAAATTGTTTGAGTGAGTTTTGAGCGAGTGCAAAGCGAACCAACAACCGTTTGCCACGAGCTACTGCGAGTTTCTGATTTGCCAGTCGAAATTATTTTTGCCACTTTGCCTGGCAAGCCCCATCGACGAGCACCTTGGCAACATGACGAAAGCACGTGCCAGAGGGGCGTGGGGGGCACCATCAAGTGGCGTCCTCTGAGGCGCACGCGTTTGTTTACAATTGTTGATTCCACACCTTCCTGAATGCCTGACACACTTTTTGGCGCGAAAACGACAACGCGAAGAGCTCTCATCAAGTTTCGTCAAGTTTCCCATCCCAGAGATGTGTCTTGATGAAATCGCAAGAGCTCTTAAGATTATTTTATTAATTGTTTAAGCGCTAATCATAACGGCGTTTTATACATTTCAAATTAATGGGCATTGGGCATCCATGTATCCAAAACTTCTTTCATGCAATGCCCTGCTCTCCGTAAGCATAGTTCAGAAATATCTTAGAGTAACTAGCTTATTTTCCAGGTGGATCTGGGAGTCGAGCTTCATCTAATAGATCATCTGTTTTTATAAGATACCTGTAAAAAAAAGTCGACGAGCACAATTATTATTGCTAAAAGCAATTGGCCGTCGATTCGAATCGGTTTTCATCGTTATTCAGTTCCCGGGTAGACTAGGCAACTCGAAGAACATATGTGCCGGGCATTATTTATGGGAAAGTTCAATTTCCGATTCAATCACAGTCAAGCTATAAACTCGAATCAAACAACTTTTGACATGACACTGCTTTGAATTTACTTAATAAATATTAAAAATTAAAATTGATATAAGTGAAGAATACAAAAAACACCAAAAATAATCTGGATCAATATGAAGGTGATACGTTCGCCCAGCCACACCTCCCACAAGAGTCCAATGCGAGTCACGGGATCAACTCGCAGCGTGTTGTCGCGCCGGAGCCATAAACACTCTGCGCGACACTCGCGCACCTCGATGCGAGCCACTGACGCGGATTTGAACTTTGAGCCACCCAACAAATGCTTTTGCCAGCACTGTCAGATGCGCTCTCCGACACAACAGATGCTCGACGAGCGGGAGCGCCTCTTTCAGAACGAGCCGAATGTGCTGAGAGCAGTCGATGACCAGGTGGACGATGTGATCCATGATCTCGCACTTTTGGTGAAGTTCAAGTCTGTGTCCGTGGAGCCGAAGTATCTATTGGAGAGCTGCATGGCACTCGACTGGGTCGCGAATCGATTGGCCAACTTAAAGTTCAAAATCTACGAGCATCAAATACCCGACGATCCGCTCAATTGCTTTCGGGAGCCGCATCAGAAGGTACTCTTCGCCAGATACTTTTCCTCGCCCACCAAGCCTACGGTGCTGATCTATGGCCATTTGGATGTGCTGCCCGTCAAGCCAGAATGCTGGCTGAGCGATCCCTTTGAGCTGGTCCTCAAGGATGGTATGGCCTATGGTCGGGGCGTGACCAGCGGCAAGGGCATGCTCGTGGGCTGGATCCATGCCATCGAATGTTGGCTCCAAGTGCACGAGGATCTGCCGATAAATGTCAAATTCATTGTGGACATGCTGCACGAGGTGGGCAGCACCGGACTGCAGGACTATGTGCGTGCGAAGAGCGACTTCTTTTTAGATGTCGACTACCTGGTATTTGATGTCAACTCGTGGGTGAACAATGATCGACCCGTCATCTCATGCAGCCTCACCGGCTGGGCATACTTCGGGGTCGAGGTGCGCGGCGCCAACAAGAGCCTGGAGAGCGGCCTGTCCGGTGGCCTAGTCTTTGAGCCCATGACCGATTTGTCTCATCTGATGAATAGTCTGGTCAATGACGAGCATGAAATCGAAATACCCCGCATCGAGAACAATGTAAGGCGTCTAACAACTCCCGAGTGGCATTTGCTCGAATCGGCCGACTTTAGTTCCTATGAGTACAGGGAGGAGCTGTACGTGCGCCGGCTGCGCTGCGACGCGAATAAGGTCGTGCTGCTGCAGAATCGCTGGTGCAAGCCATCGCTGACCATGCACGGGGTCGAGGGCGCGGACAGTCGACCCGGCTTTAATCGCATCCTGCCCATGCAGGTGGTGGGCAAGTTTTCCATTCGACTGGTGCCCGATCAGGATGTGGAGCAGGTGAACAGCGCCGTCAGAGAATATATTATGCAGAGACGTAACGAACTTAATCTTGGCACCAGAGTCGGCGTCCAACTGATCGATTACATGGAGCCGATCTGTTGGTCCATGGACAGCAAGCTAATGAAAGCCCTCATGCGGGCCGTGGGCGAGGTCTACCAAAAGGATCCGATTACCACACAGGGCATACCCGTTTGTCTGCCCATTGCCAACGTGCTGAGCAAGCTGATCAAAAAGCCTATACTCCTGATGCCCTTCTACAAGCGCAGGGATCGCCATCAGCTAGAGAACGAGTGCATGGAAGAGGATAACCTCATGAGGCACACCAAGAGCTGTGCCCGCCTCTTATTTGAGCTCTCCTCCCTCCGAACCAAGTGCAAGTGTGATCTGATCAATAAGTATTGCAACCTGCGAGGAGTCAAGGAGAAACTGGATGCCGATCGTGGCTATGATCTGCCGGAGCCTCCTAAACGCAAACTATTGGCCAGCTTCTTTAAGTTAAAGCGTAAAGATCATCCCTCTCCAACAAAAGCGCCGAAAAGGAATTCCTTTAAGAAATTCCTATGTTTACCATTTCGCATGAAGAAGGCCAAGAAGAAGAGGCCCGCTGCTGCTCCAGAATAATGCCTGTGGAGTCCTAGATTCGGATTCTCCCATTCTTGTTACTTGTCTGTTATTTAAAGGATTCTGTTGTCAGAAAATCAAGGAGAATTCAATTAGAGCATTTTACAATGTTTGGTTAATATTTATTAACTATGTTGATCGATATTCGATTGTGATATTTATTGATATTGGTAAATATTAACCAGACATTGCGAATTTATTCTTTAATTCATCTAATTTACTTGTCTCTGTCAACCATATTGTGTCAAGGGTATACTTCAACGAGAAAGTCAGCAGGATCAAATAACCATGCAGACTTTTGCCTTGCGGCATTACAAATAAATGAGAATAGTGAAGCTTGCAAAGGCTGAGTTTGATGAAAATATCTTGGAAAACCCAATATTTTGCAAACAAAGCCTTCTTTTTTTTACCGATTCTTATAGAGCTTTATAATATAGAAGTTTACATGTAAAAGCAGCATAGTTTAAAAAGTAGGTGTCAGGGTCGGTCAAGATATTTTGATAAGCCACAAAGTACCTGCTTATGGATAGCTCAGTATATGATATAGTGGTCCGATTCAGCTGGTTCTAACATATGTACTTCCTGCTGCAGAAAGAAAATAACCTACGCAAAATTTCAAGACAATAGGGTTACAACTATATTTACTCGGCTTTTGATGCTGATATATAATATATACGCTATATGAGGTCGGAGCTGACTTGTTCTAAGCGTTAAATATTGCATAGCAAAATTATAATACCCTTGACCAGGTTATAAATAGATTAATGACAGGAATTCATAGAATCCTTCACTTCTTACATTGAATTGACACAAACACTGTAGTCACATATTAAAAATGTCTCGTATTAAAAAATTGTTAATACTTAGGTCTTAAAAAAAATCTGAAGAAGCTTAATACTGACAAATTAAATCGAAGTTTACCATGCACTGAACTTAATTAAATCTACAGTTTTTGTAGTATTTTTTTCCAGCCAAAGCAAAGCTCAAGTTTGTTAAGCATGGGAAGATCGAAAGCTTAGTGGAGTTGAAAACCCAAAGCTTTCAATAATGATGTGCAATGCTAAGCACGCCAGTGCTGTCAACTCAGCAATTTTCTAAACTGTAAGCTGAGTTGGCCTCTCGCAAACCAGTTTATTGCCAAATTGTGTTCAAAAAGCGAAGTCAGCCGTTCTTTTTAGTATTGGATTTGATTTAGAATGCAGTTACAATGCATTAGCATAAGATTATTTTTAAGAGTTGTTCACAATCATGTATCTAAGTAAAGGTCATAATTACCCTCCTTGGAACCCAATTAAAATAATTCAGAACTCAGTACCCTGAGCCTATCATACCCAATTACTATCAGCCTTGCGTCAAACTATGTGATAATAGTTTGTTTTAGCTTTCATCTTTACTTTGATTTTAAAATTGTTAGAAATTTCCAAGTTGAAATGATTTGCTGGGGTGAGCGCAATTGCTGCGGCGTCTTCGTGGATCGATCAAAATATGATCGTTGTGATTGTTTGCGGGATACCTGCATCAGAGACTTTCCACCCGAGGAGAGGATAACGGTGAAAGAAAGCGAACTGGATGAGGTGGTGGATCGTCTATATCTCAACCACGACGAAAATTTACACGAGATGGACGCGATGCTGTCGATCCAGAACATAACAAACGATAAGAAATACAACAAGGAATCAAAACAGATCATCGATCGGATGGCCCAGCGCCTAATTGAGCTTAATTTCGATGTGGAGGTGGTGGAGGTAAAGCCGAAGGACATTGATAAGACAACGCATTATGTGATCTTCGCCAATTATTTTTCAACACCCGCCAAGAACGCGGTGCTCGTCTATGGGCATGTGAATGTGCCGGACGTGAAAGGCGACGATGGGTGGACGCAGACTCCCTTCAAGCTAACCCAAAAGAACGAGAAACTCTATGGTAATGGATTGACTAGCTCGAAGGGACCCGTCGTGTGCTGGTTGCAAGCGATACAGGCCTGGATGCAGGAAACGGACGACCTGCCGGCGAACCTGAGATTCATTATCGACACCTTCGAGGATAACAACAATCAGCACCTGCGACGAATCATCGAAGAGCGGAAGATTTTCTTCAGGGGTGTCGATCTGTTGATAACCAACACCAATCTATGGATCACACCGGAAACTCCAATGCTAACCACCAGCCACAGCGGCTACATTTACTTTGAATTGGAGATAAAAAAGAAAGAGGCTCCGCATCGGAGTTCGACAACAGATGACGTGGACCCAACGATTACCACGCCAAAACATGAGCCCCTGGTGGAGTTGTGCCTGCTAATGAACACCCTGTCCGATCCGAACAGCGCCTTGTCGGAGGGTCTGCAGCGTCACGTGCTGCCCGTGACCCATCACGACTGGGACATACTCAGCCGGGCCGAGGTGGGCATCATGGAGTTAAAGGATATGTACGACCTAACACGTCTGCCCCACGAGGAGTCCAAAGCGCTGTTTCTCAAGCATCGCTGGTGCATGTCCTCCCTGGTGCTACACAGCGTGGAGCATCGCATGTACTCGAGCCAGCGCGATTACCATAAGCCCAGGCGCATAAAGGCCAAGTTCTCCGTGAAGCTGGTGCCCGATCAGAGTGTCGAATATGTTACCTTTTTGGTGCGCCAGCATTTGGACTGTGCCTATTGTCGGCTCCAGTGCGGGCATTACGCCTATCTGCGGATCTTGGACTCGCTGGAGCCCCTAAATGAGGCAAGGCATGCACCCTTCACTCTGTCCGCCTGCCGCGCATACGAGCGTGTGTACAATGTCCAGACAGCCATTCCGGATTCCGTCAACGTCTGCATGCCCATGATGAACGAGCTTCGCAAGTATTGCACCAAAAACGCGCAGGTGGTGTGTCTGCCCTTCAGCTCTATACACACCCGGATCGGCAAGCCCGATGAGAGCATGAGCCTTGAAGAGTACCAGAAGAATCTTGAGCTCTATGCGACAATGTTATACGAGGTGGCGATCGTGCCGCCCGAATGCAAGTGCACCGAAATCAAGGACTTTTGCTTCGATAAGGGCAAAATGATCGAGTACGACTTCATACGCATGATGGACCCCCGAGAGCCCTACGTATCCCACGTCCTCTACGAGCTAGACGAAACTGAGATCGAAAACATGCCGAAAGAGGATGAAATCTTTCCCAACATGCGCCAAATGCTGTTGGGTGAAAAAAATAAGAATACCCACCTAGACGCTAATTAAAGGCCTCACCTGATTACCATGTTGGTTTGGTTCCTTCAATTGCCCCTGGCTCAAGGCCAAGAATGTTTTTTTCCCCTGTCTGCGACTATTTAATGAGTGCCCAAATTTCGCCTTAACAGTTCTCTATGCGCAGATAAGGTCAGACACACGCCACACTTGCTCAATAAAATTTGTACATTTACGATGCTAATGCCCCGAAAATTGATAAGAAATTCTTCGATTATCAACTTGGCAAACTTAAAAACAGGAATTATACTCAAATTCTTACCTAGCACGCTTAATGCTCCCAGCTGCGGTATACTCTGTGTATCTAGTGCAAAAACTCTTCGGGGAGAGGGGACGCAACATTAATATATTACTCATCTAGTCTTTATTGGATAACTTTAGTAGTCCTCATACCCTAATTATGTATCTGGTTTAAATACTTCGGCAGACTTACTTGTTATTCCACAAACTTTTGTGCGTAGGAGAAAATATACTCTTTAGAGGACTCTTTCAAATTAGCGATCGCTGGAAAGACTAATATGCGTTCTAACAGACACACCCCCAATACTCCCCTATTCATTTTGAGGGAACAGAGTATAAGACTAAATAAAATTCTATTAAAAATATATACAAAACATTCCAGACAGCCAAAAAGTGTGCAGACCTAAGCCAACAATAAAATATATAAAGTTGTTATGATAACGAGTATAAAGAGCTTGATTTTCGATTAGCAAATCAGAAGAGCAACGAATAATTTTAGATAATTATTCCACAAATCATATAAATGATGTATTTGTATAAATTGTGTTTGCTCGATGTTCATAAAATATTTTGAAAAGGTAATAGAAATTTAAGAAATAGAGAATACAAAAAAATCATAAAAATGGAACTACATAAATCATGAAATTTAAAATTATTTCTTTGATATTTTCCAATTGTATGCTATACTAAGTATTATACATACAAATATTATTTTTATGCATATGTATATATTTCATATTTATGTGGGAATAAATCGAGAAATTAGGATGAATGGAAATTTTTGTTTGATAGCAGAGCGAGGCCAATTCTCAGCGGATCTCATAAGAAACTGCCGCTAAACAACTCACAAAGCTTTTTAAATTCAAAAGCACAAAAAACGAACAGAAAACAAACCAAAAGAAATAAATAAAATTAAATGAAATCGGTCGAAAAGAGCACAAATGCCGGTTTTATAAATTGAAGCGAATAAAAATACAAACATAAAAAAAAAGGAAAAAACAAAAACGAAAAGCAAATAAAGCGACGTCGACGTCGGCGTCGACGTCAACACGTGCCGCGTGCAGAATGTGGGAACAAAATACAAGCGATGATAATAAACAAAACAAATCGCAATAAAAATAAGGCGCCGATCAGCAAACGAAAACTAATGCAAATATTAAAACATAAATAGCAACAGCTAACAATGTGTAACACAAGTATGCACGACTAACAAACACCCTGCACACCGAATACATAACTATAGTAATTGTGTGTAAAACAAAGTATGCACGACTAACAAACACCCTGCACACCGAATACATAACTATAGTAATTGTGTGTAAAACAAAGTATGCTCGACTAACAAACACCCTGCACACCAAATATATTTATTTATTTATTTATTTAAGGTCGACAAAACGAGTGTCTTCCTCATTATTCCGTAGATTATACATACAATAGATAATAGAATTATATGCTAAAAGCCTAGTTAGATAACATAGTTCTCTAAATAGCATCACCGACCGATGGAGGTGTTTTAGTTGCCAGTCCGGCCAGCTGTGCCCCTTTTCACAGCTAAATTTGTCAGTGACGCTATTAGAGCCTACATCTAATCAGAAGGGTGTAAGTAGGAAAAAAGTGTTCTTAAGTAAAATTAAAAATAATCTTAGTTTGCTATATTAATTAATAAAATACAATAAATAGGAAAAAAGAAAGTAAGAAGAGTAATGTTAATAAAGTAAAGAAATGGAGGCAAGATATATAGAGTGTTAAGTAGATAGGACAGAGAGAAAAGTAATGGGAAATCACCGACCCGGTGGGGGAAATTTATAGCCTGTCCGGCAAGCTATGCCCCTGCTCATAGCTGGGAATGGTCAGTGACTTCCCGAAGGTATCCTGAAAGCAACGATTTTATTACGGGGAGAGAAAGTTCGGTAGAGAAAACGTGATGCAAACTATTATAATTTTTACATAGCACGCGAAAAGGATTGTGCATAGCGTAGTCTGTTGTGCACGTAGACAGGAATAAGGGGCGGTAATTTCTGGTTGGTCTAGACGGAACAGAGAATTGAAGACGCCCTAGCAGAAAAGGAGAATCTATATCGCCAATAATCAACTTATGTAGAAGGACAACACCGAGAATTGTCCTACGGTTGGTTAACGACGGAAGGTTAAGAAGAAGCAGCCTGCTGGAGTAGGATGGCAACCGAAGATTAGGGTCCCAATTTAAACCTCGTAAGGCAAAAAGCAGAAATTGCTTCTGAACAGATTCAATACGATCCTGGCTATTGTTATACTGCGGAGACCAGATGCAAGAGCAGTATTCAAGGATAGGGCGAACAAGAGAGATGTACAGAAGTTTCGTTATAAAAGGATCGTTAAACTCTTTAGACCATCGTTTAATGAATCCAAGTACACCTTTTGCCTCATTAACGATGGTATCTATGTGAAGATTGAAACAGAGCTTAGAATCAAATAGAACGCCTAGATCCTTAACTGTTAGTATACGTTGTAAAGGGGTATTGTCGATTGTATAACTGACAAGATAAGGTGTAGTACGATTAAATGTCATAAACATACACTTTGAACAATTCAGATGCAATTGATTGGCCGAACACCAAAGTTGCATAGCGTTCAAATCGTCTTGTAGACGAGAATGATGTAGGGGATTAGTGTATGATAGAATAAGTTTCACATCATCCGCATACATGAGTACACGGGCATGTGATATAACAGAGGGGAGATCATTTATAAAAAGAGTAAAGAGTAAAGGTCCAAGATGACTACCTTGAGGAACACCAGAAGTAACGTGAACTTGTTTAGAGGTAGTCAGCCTCAGCATTACTCTTTGGGTCCTACCTTTTAAATAAGAATTAATCCAAAGCAAAAGAGACGGAGGGAAACCTATTCGGTCAAGTTTAAAAAGTAAAATGTCATGGTGCACAGAGTCAAACGCTTTACTGAAGTCAGTATAAATGACATCAGTTTGCATTTTCGAAAGAAAAGAAAAGCATCGTTTACCAAGGAAGTAAACTCAAGCAGATTGGTCGTAGTTGACCGATTCTTTACGAATCCATGTTGAACAGGGGAAACAACTGATTTGCAGAAATGCTGCAAATTCGAAGTGATTATTTTTTCAAATAATTTAGGAATAGCGGACAGTTTTGCAATGCCCCTGTAATTTTGTATATCAGACTTTCCACCTTTCTTGTGGAGAGGAATGATATAAGATTCTTTCCAAAGAGATGGAAAGACAGAAGATTCAAGAGATAGATTAAAAAGCTTTTGCAATGGGTAAAGAAGGGAAGAACTACACTCCTTGAGTAGACAACTAGGAATATTATCAGGCCCAGGAGAGTAAGAAGATTTTAAAGAGTTTATAGCGAAAAGGAGAGAGGAGTGTGAAATAATAGGAGGAGTCATAGAACTAGAGGAAGAAATAGTATAAGGGTAAGAATTATTATTAGGACAGACTGAGGAGTAAGTTGATTGGAAAAAATTAGCAAAGAGGTTAGCAGAATCAGAGTCATTACTAGCTTTATCCATCCCGAAAGAAAAAGAAGTTGGCAAACTTGAAGATTTACGCTTCATGTTTACAAAATTATAAAACTGTCTCGGATTTTGGGCAAATTGCCTTTTACAACGAGTTAGATAATTCTCATAGCATTGAGAATTCAAAAGAAAGAAGTTCGACTTGGCTATGGAATATTTAGCCAAGTCTGTACACGAACCAGACTTTTTAAACTTTTTAAAATATTTAGATTTTAAGTTTTTAATATGTGACAATCTGGGAGTAAACCAGGGTGGTTTTGAAGAAGTAGTCGAAGGAATTGACTTGGGAATACTCATATCTAAGAGGGAGTTAAGGGTGCTATAAAAAAAAGTAATAGCAGTATTTATATCAACCGAGTCATATAAGACAGACCAATCGGTTGCATAAATAAGCTGATTCAGCAATGAATAATTTCCTTTGCGAAAGCAGCGGCGGGGCTTATTGGCTGATGAGCACGAAATGAGACGATTACAATTTAACATTGTAATCTCTAAAGTAGGATGATATACATCCTCAGGAAGAGATAAAGGAGGGGACCTAGACACATTAGAAATAAGGTAGTCGTTAACAAATACAAGGTCAAGTGTTCTATTCAAATGATTAGAAATTGAATTGATTTGAAACAACGAAAGATCAAGCATGCAGTCTATAAAATCATGCTGTGCTGAGGGCACTAGATAATTTTCAGCAGTGAATATATATACATATCGTAGTATGTTTAGAGAGCAGGCACCGCACGGTAAAACAAAAACGTTTAATATATTTATATTTATTTTATTTTTACTCTATTATTATATTTGTATTTAAGCATTCGAGTCATTTTTTATGGGCTGTCTACCTAGTCATTAGCTTTAAAAGGTCATTGTTTTAACATAGCCCGAGTGCTGGGGAAATTTTCAGTACTAAACACTCTCGAACTAAATTTGTCTCTAGACTAGAGGCAGAAGCTGTGACCTATTTGCTCCGTTTATATATACGCTCTTTCACAAATTCATTCTTTGTGCTGGGTATTAGAACAAAATATTGTTGATTCCTTCCCTTCGATTCACCGCGCTCTCGCCCACACTCTTCTCTCTCTCTCTCTCTCGCTCTCTCTCTTCCTATCTCTATTCCTCTTTAAGTTTAGCAAATCGACGTCGACTGCGATTATCGCCTTCTCAGTACGCGCCTGTACGCGGCGAATAGTGGACGTGTCTGTCCGAAGCATTTTAGGAAGTTTTGTTAAGTGAATCAAACGCTGCGCAAATCGCGTATACATATTGACACTTGAGAAGTTATGAAAAAAGAACAAATTCTGCTTTAAGTGTTATTTAAAAAAAATTGTGTGAAACATGTTCAACAAAAAGCTGCAAATCGTGTCCAGGCATGTGCTCATTCAGAGCTTGGGCCAGCAGGCGCTGCGCAGGTAAATGCCTAGACAGGACACAAGACCAATTACATATAAAAAGATCAGGCTGTCAGGGCATCAACTCTGGCAAAGGGTTTACCAAAGTGCGCATATGCCAACAGCTGTAAACATTTGCATAGCTCAAACATTTTCCTAGGGTTGTTTCTGGAATTCTTTGTGTTTGTCTCCACGTCGACATCTACGCCTTACCAGAAATTGCGTAACATTTGAATATCCCACAGCTCCTGTTTATTAGCCCAGTTAGCTGCTAATTGCTATAATTATCTTTGTGTAAACGAATTAAAAATTTGTCTATCAAATTTTTATCTAACTGCGCAGAATCTTTTCAAGCACCTGTTGCACAGAAACTTTTCCATTAACAGTTGTGTATTTTTAGCCGGTGTTCAGCCACTTGGTAAAATGGAAATACATATATATATTTATTACATTTTTACTAATAAATTTATTCACTTACATAGTTTCGCACACATACAGTGGCTCACAGCTTATTTCAACCAGTACATTAAAATAACTTTGGGAAGCTATAAAAACTAAATTGAGAAAGATAGTCAAATTATATAAATGCAGGTTTTTAAATTATTGTTTCAAGTTTTAAAATATGACTTCATTTATTTTTTAAATATTTTTTTACACCTTATAACAATTAAAAACAAAAAATCAACCCAAAACAATGTCACAGCTTATTTCAACCAGTTTCTAAATTCACTTTTAAATAAAAAGTTTACAGCGAAACAAAATTTCTTAATATTTAGTATGACCACCTTTGTGGTCAATAACCATTTTAAGCCTTTTTGGCATGGATTCTACCAACTTTTGGGTAACCTGTGGCCTAATTTTGGACCATTCCTCAACCAATGCAGTTTTGAGATCTAACTTATTAAATGTTTTGCGTTTACGAATGTTTGAATCCAAAATGGACCACAAATTTTCGATAACATTTATGTCCGGCGACTGTGCCGGTGGCTGCATAACATGTGGGCAGTTCCAGATCAACCATGTCTGAACAATACCCGACTTATGTTTCGGGTCATTGTCTTGGTAAAATCTGAACACATCCCGTATGCCCAGATTTACCGCACTTTCTATTAAATTTTTTTTCCAAATTTCAAGATATTGAGATTTGTCCATTGTCGTCTCAATAAATTGAAGATTTCCAACGCCGGCTGCCGACATACAGGCCCAAACCATAACGCTCCCACCGCCATGTTTTACTGTAGCCTTCAAATTTTTTGTTTGCAGCTCTGTATTTGGTTTACGCCACACATATGAGGCTCCATCAGAGCCAAATATATTAAATTTGGACTCATCGCAGAATATGACGGTATTCCAAAAACTATTGTCCTTATTAAAGTGCTCCTGGGCAAACTTCAAGCGGCACTTCTTATTTTTGTCACTTATGAAGGGCTTCTTGCGTGCTTTTCTGCCATTGAAATCATGCTCCCTAAGCACCCGGCGAATAGTTTCTGGGTGGCATGACTTGCCCAACTCTGCCTCCACATCATTGGCTAGTTTTGGAGCCGATAGCCTTGGGTTTTCCCGGATTTTTCGAACAATATAACGCTCGTCGGTTGAATTAAAAATTTTATTGGGAGCATTTCTACCCTTATCGTGGGTTCTATTTTCTCGGACAAATCGGTATATAATGCTTTGCACTGTAGAATCACTCAGTCCAACCATTTCACCAATTTTCCTGCGCGAATGACCCTTTTTAAAATGATTTAGGATGAGTTCTCTCTGCTCGATAGTTGTTCGTGGCCCCATTTCGCAAAACACATTTTCGTGCAAGATCTATCCTCAAAATTCTTCTAAAATATATTTCACCATATTGCGAATTTAATAATTAAAGCAAAAAAAATAGGAAACAACCGTTGCATCGTAAGATAACGGATATTGCCCGTCTGCAAAGTTTCTGGTTGAAATAAGCTGTGACATTGTTTTGGTTGAATTTTTAGTTTTTAGCTGTTATAAAATTTTGCAAAAATTTTAAAAAATTAACTAATCTATTGATAACTTAAGCATCAGGCTAACAACCTGCATTTCTATAACTTTGATATAGTTTAAAGTTTAGTTTTTATAGCTTTGCAAAGTTTTTTTAATGTACTGGTTGAAATAAGCTGTGAGCCACTGTATGTACATATGTATTATAGTCGAGATAAGCAAGTACCGCGTGTAATTGATTACAAATATATATATATGTATATATATATACACACTTATATGTATGTACATTAATACGTAGGTAATCCAAACAAAAACATAACAGCAACCAGAAGAACAACATAATGCCGTAATTTCAAGGCTGTTATTGTAAACAGAGCGCCATAAAAACTTGCTATAAACCTTTTTTTGGCAAAAGCTTTTGCAGCTGAACAATTTTTAGTAAGTACACACCACCCGCAGCAGAGACTCAAACCTATTATATCTGCAAATATTTAGTATGTATGCCGTTTTCTAAAGATTGATAAATACTTAATTGAAATAAATACTTAAATCAAATTAGTTATTATGTTCCGTATTCATTTCACAATATTGCAAAATTCACCAAACAGCGTGGAATATAGGTGTAATACTGATAACACTTGTTGTAAATATATAAATTCTATTTTTTTAATGAATATTTTATTTTACCTAATGCTCTACCCAATATCTCTAAATTGCAGCCTGTCCACATCGAGTGCAGCTTTCAACAGCTACCTACATCACATAGGCAAGGAGCCGCTGGTGTATCGCAATGTGGGCCAGCAGCTGGAGCTGGCCGCCTCCCGGTTTGGCAGCACGGAGGCCCTGGTTTCGTGTCACGAGTCCAAGCGATATACGTTCCGAAGCCTGTTGGCTGAGGTGGACCGCTTGGCGGCGGGCTTGCTCAAGCTGGGACTGCAGCGGGGCGATGCGGTGGGCATCTGGGCGCCCAACTATATCCAGTGGTATCTGGGCATGATGGGCGCGGCGCGTGCGGGCCTCACCTCGGTGGGCATCAATCCGGCCTTCCAGGGACCCGAGATGGAGTACTGCCTGAACAAGGTGGGCATCAAGGCGATTCTGGCGCCGGATACATTCAAGACGCAGAACTACTATGAGATACTGCGCGACATCTGCCCGGAACTGGCTCAATCGGAGCCGGGAAAGATCAAGAGCGAAAAGTTTCCGCATCTGCGCACCGTCATCATCAACAGCCCACAGAGCCTGAAGGGCGCGCTGCGCTTCGATGAGCTGCTGGATCTGAGCAATGCCAGCGAGCAGGCGGCGATAGGCAAGCTGCAGCGCGAGATACAGCCGGAAAGTCCGTGCAATGTTCAGTTCACCTCGGGCACCACCGGCCATCCGAAGGCGGCGGTGCTCTCCCATCACAATTTCGTCAACAACGGCATCCATGTGGGCAACCGCAACGAGCTCGAGGGCGAGCGCATTTGTGTCCAGGTGCCGCTCTTCCATGCCTTCGGCGTGGGCATCACCATCATGGCGGCCATGGCCAAGGGCGCCACTCTGGTCCTGCCAGCAGCTGGCTTCAGTCCGAAGGACTCGCTGCAGGCGATTGTCAGCGAGAAGTGCACTGTGATACACGGCACACCCACAATGTATGTGGATCTGGTGGCTGAGCAGCGCAAGCTACAGCTGCCGCTGGGCAAGATCAGGAAGGCCATCACCGGTGGCGCCACCGTCTCGCCGCAGCTGGTCCTGGACGTTAAGCAGGTGCTGGGCGTGCAGGCCGTCCATAGCGTCTACGGCCTGACCGAGTCGACGGCTGTCATCTTCCAGTCTCTGCCCGGGGAGCAGGACGATCGAGTCCTTCACTACGTGGGCCACCTCACGGATCACATCGAGGCCAAGATTGTCGATGCACAGGGCTGCATTGTGCCCCTCGGCCAGCCGGGCGAGCTGTGCGTGCGCGGCTATATGACCATGCTGGGCTACCATGGCGATGTGGAGAAAACCAAGGAGATTCTCGCCGAGGACAATTGGCTCCACACGGGCGATCAGTTTGTGCTGGAGAGCGATGGCTACGGACGCATCGTGGGCCGCCTCAAGGAGATGGTCATACGAGGCGGCGAGAATATATTCCCCAAAGAGGTCGAAGACTTTTTGAACACCCATCCCCAGGTGATCGAGACTCATGTAAGTTTCCACAGTCAGCGCTTCCTCCTCCAGCTACTTATGGGGTCTTCCTTGCTTTCTTTCGTTTAGGTTATTGGCGTTCCCGACGAGCGTCTGGGCGAGGAGCTCTGCGCCTTTGTTCGCCTCGAGAGCGACGTCGATCCCAAGTCCTTTACCAACGAGGCCCTGAAGGCCTATTGCAAGGGTAAACTGGCCCACTTTAAGGTGCCACGGTATGTGGTGACCGTCGATACATTCCCCACGACCACCTCCGGCAAAATTCAAAAGTTCAAGCTCGTGAAACAGTTTGAGGACACTTTCCACCCGAAGAAGGACAAAGCACAGGCTGTTCGAGTTTAAGTATTTATTAGCTCTTGTTCTTGTCCAGGTTTCATTTACTCATATAGCAATAAAAATTGATAATTAAATGTACAAAAAAATGTCGCTATTGCGTTTATCTATAAGGATAAAGCTATAGCTATTGCTCAAGGAGGATATTAGATCTTTCCAGATTGGACTCCCGTTGCCCGCGATATCGAATCTCACTGAATTGCGGTTGCTTTTTGGTTACAATAATTATTTAAAATTTAACGGTCGCCAAATTCCATTCGGCATGTCGGCTGTGTCACAAAATTTCAATAAAATTCAGCTGAACTACCAGGCGAACAGCAATGCCAGTAGGTAGCCAAAAGTCGGAGAAACCACAATTAAAACAGATTGTGCGCCGGCGCGCCATTGGTCAAATATATGTTTAATTGCGAAAATGCATGATGGCTGCTCGGCGCAATAACTGTAACTATCCTTTTGTTTTGATTCCTACGCACATTCGTCAATACATATAGACAGTTTGCATTGTCTAATAGTGATGCCTAGACACGCAAGTGATGCGTTGGATTTGGCTGAATATCCGCTAAATCTAGCCATTTATTTCGACATTCGGCATGACGGCTGTCACAAAAGTTCAACAAAATTCAGCTGAACTACCAGGCGAACAGCAATGCCAGTAGGTAGCCAAAAGTCGGAGACACCAGAATTAAATCAGATTGTGCGCCGGCGCGCCATTGGTCAAATATATGTTTAATTGCGAATATTCATGATGGCTGCTCGGCGCAATAACTGTAACTATCCTTTTGTTTTGGTTCCTACGCACATTCGTCGAGAGATATCGACCGTTTGCGTTGTTGTTGTCGCAAAATGTATAAAAGAAGCATTGCCTAATAGTGATGACTACACACGCAAGTGATGCAGCGGATCTGGCTGAATAATGCGGGATCCGCTAAATCTAGCCATTTATTTTGATGGATGTCTGCAAATTTAGTAAATTATTTCCGATCTTGGGGGCCAAATTCCATTCGGCATGTCGGCTGTGTCACAAAATTTCAACCAAATTCAGCTGAATTACCAGGCGAACAGCAATGCCGGAAGGTAGCCAAAAGTCGGAGAAACCACAATTAAAACAGATTGTGCGCCGGCGCGCCATTGGTCAATTATATGTATGTATAATGCCAAAGCAAAAATGCATGATGGCTGCTCCGCGGGATAACTGTAACTATCCTTTTGTTTTGATTCCTAAGCACATTCGTCAATACATATCGACCGTTTGCATTGTTGTTGTCGCAAATCTGTTTAAAAGAAGCATTGCCAAATAGTGATGCTCAGTCACGCAAGTGATGCTGCAGATTTGGCGGATTAATACAGTCTCCGCCAAAACTAGCTTTTTCTTTTTCTAGATGGCTAAATTTTTAAATATTCTCACGAGCCCAAAAAAATCACCTACCCAGAATCGGAATCAATTTTTTAAGATTGCAGACATCCATTAAAATAAATAGCTAGTTTTAGCGAGACCCGATTATTTAGCCAAATCCGCCGCATCACTTGCGTGTCTGGGCATCACTATTAGAAAATGCTTCTTTTATATGTATTGATGAATGTGCGTAGGAACCAAAACAAAAGGATATTTACAGTTATTGTGCCGAGAAGCCATCATGCATTTTCGGAAGTATACATATATTTGACCAATGGCGCGCCGGCGCACAATCTGTTTTAATTGTGGTTTCTCCGACTTTTGGCTACCTTCCGGCATTTCTGTTAGCCTGGTAGTTTAGTTGAATTTTGTTGAAATTTTGTGACACAGCCGACATGCCGAATGGAATTTGGCCCCCAAGATCGGAAATAATTTACTAAATTTGCAGACATCCATCAAAATAAATGGCTAGATTTAGCGGATCCCGCATTATTCAGCCAGATCCGCTGCATCACTTGCGTGTGTAGTCATCACTATTAGGCAATGCTTCTTTTATACATTTTGCGACAACAACAACGCAAACGGTCGATATCTCTCGACGAATGTGCGTAGGAACCAAAACAAAAGGATAGTTACAGTTATTGCGCCGAGCAGCCATCATGAATATTCGCAATTAAACATATATTTGACCAATGGCGCGCCGGCGCACAATCTGATTTAATTCTGGTGTCTCCGACTTTTGGCTACCTACTGGCATTGCTGTTCGCCTGGTAGTTCAGCTGAATTTTGTTGAACTTTTGTGACAGCCGTCATGCCGAATGTCGAAATAAATGTCTAGATTTAGCGGATATTCAGCCAAATCCGACGCATCACTTGCGTGTCTAGGCATCACTATTAGACAATGCGAACTGTCTATATGTATTGACGAATGTGCGTAGGAACCAAAACAAAAGGATAGTTACAGTTATTGCGCCGGGAAGCCATCATGCATTTTCGCAATTAAACATATATTTGACCAATGGCGCGCCGGCGCACAATCTGATTAAATTCTAGTGTCTCCGACTTTTGGCTACCTACTGGCATTGCTGTTCGCCTGGTAATTCAGCTGAATTTTGTTGACACAGCCGACATGCCAAATGGAATTTGGCGAGCGTTAAATTTTAAATATTAATTGCAACCGCATTTGAGGGAGATGCGAAATCTGCTTAATATCTTGTAAACTTTCGGTCGGGATAGCCGATGGATCATTTGATTCTTTGGACTCGTCGAAGCTTGTAAGCGTATCCAATTTTCTTAAATAAGCTATATATAAAATAAATATACGCCGATCCAGGAAATATTTAGTTAAATTTGATCCGCATTCTAAGACTTGACTTTTTTGTTAAACATAACTTTTTTGACGGCCGCTGGCTGGCCAAATTTGGGTAAAAACTCAGCTAAAATACCAGGCGAACAGAAATGCCCAGCAAGATTATGAATATTCTGGGAATGAAAAATTTCATTTAATACGCGCATGGGCGAAACATTTTATTCGTAACTGCGGGCTGTGATGAATAACATTTCTGCCCCTTTTGGGTATGCAATTAAATGTCTTATTCCCAAATTGTCTAGTTGCTGCTCATTTCTGTTCGCCTGCTACTTCAGTTGAATTTTAACAAAATCGGTAGTCCAAAAATTGCACTTTTCAATAAAAAAAATAGTTAGAAAAAAAGAGAATATGCTTATGGATGTAATTTTTGTAGGGTTTTGATCCTTGGGGTACACATCTTCTTGAGAAATAAATAACCATAACTTGTCCATATCCCTAAGGACATCTGAAGGAGATACCTAACCCGTTTGGTAGCAACCTTTTCCACTTCCCAAAAAGAACATCGGGTTTAGTTTTTTTGAAACAATTACTATTTTATTTTAGGTTTTTGAAATTATTTAGCAACAAATATGCGGTAGGTTTGCTTGGATTGCAATTTGTGTTATACTGTTATACAATCTGATCTTTTTTCTTTTCTTATAGATATAGACACAATTTCTGTTCAGTTGTTGTTGTTTTTGTTGTTGTTGTTGTTGCTGCTGCTGCTGTTGCTGGGCTCACACATAAAAATAATATAGAGTATCTGAATAGTACTTAAAAATTAATGACAATGCTGCGTGTTATAAACTTTTGCGTTTCCTTTTAGCTTACACATATAAGACTTGCAAGATTTAGATACAGTTACGGATACAGATACAATCAATGATAACAAATTAAAAGCTGTAAAGTTAACTAAATGCTAAGTACTAAGAACTAAATGTAATATTTATATGTATAGGCTAGTTAATCAATTAACATAGATGTTGCTCTTTAAATCTGAATTCTAAAAACTAAATAATAAATAATGCTCAATAAATTTCACAAAAAACACACGCACAAAATTAATTAAAGCTTAAGGTCGAAGTTTTACAACGGGGAACTTCGTAAGATTTTACAATTTTAGATTTTAAATCGGGGTACTTAGGCCCCTTCTATAGCGGGCTTTAGGTATTTAAATTAAGGACATCAAGTGAGTTTTTCTTTTCTTTTTTTACTTAACTTTTCTGTTTGAGCTCAATGGGTAATATGTGGGCTAGACTTATATTTGGGTTTCCGATTGCGGGGGGCACATTAACATTATTTTCATATATATACGATATCTCGAGTTATTCCACATTCTTTTAGGTTAGAATACCATTATAATATGCATATGTATAGATATAAATGTGAATTGTATAGAGTTAATAAGTTGAATGCAAATATATTCATATACTGCTTGAGCTAAATGCCTAACCCTCTCATTAGATACGGTACGTACTCAATATGTGCACTCGGATAGCGTATTTGACCGTATTTGAAACAATTTTTGTTTTAAATATATATATATTTTTGTATTTTAATTCTCATTGAAGTAGTTTGAAGAGTTGCTCTACTGTTATACTTTTATACTACTGGTATACTGTTTTTTATTACCTTGCTTCAATTTTTGATTTTTACGAAACGTAAACTGTGCTACATATAACACATGTTCTTATTCTTGATTTTCTTGGTTTTCTTTTTCTTCTCTCTTTGATCAATCCATATGGAGTTCTCCTAAAACTGTGACGGATCCGCTTGCTGTGTTCATGTATCTATGTGTAATATGTTTCTCTTTTCTAATCATAGCCGCAAATGAAAAACCAGATATATATATATAAATATATGTATGTATACCTGTATGTATGTATATATTGTTGCCCTCGCCAAAAGCTCATCCACTGAAGCGCTCCTTTACGAACTTATTTACAGCAAATTCATCCAAATTTGTTTAGGCTTATTTCTAGCGATTTTTTTCTGTTCATTTTATTTTTAAACTTTCTTGACTCCGTCGCCAAGCTTTGCTTTAGTTTAGTTTTGTTGCCCATCGAATTGTTCTACAATCTATGCGCGCCTGCTTTAAAAGCTATCATCATCGTAATCGTCCTCCCCGTCCGCGTCCGCGTCCTCGTCGTCGTCGCCGCCCACAATTAGATCCTCCTGCTGCGCATCGGCGTCCATTTCATAAGCCTCTTCGGCTGCCTCGGCTATTTGCTCGATGACGGCCCGCTCCTCGTAGCCCACATCATCCTTGACGGGTGCCTGTCATGCCAGTGGGTGGCCCGCGGCGGCAACATCCGCATCGGCGGCATCCTCCGACCAGCTGACCTCCATGGGCGTGCTATTCAGGCTGTTGACCTGTTCGAGCATTAACGCCTCCTCGATGGACATGCGAGACGGCGGCTGCTTTTGCCGCTTGGAGAGCGTACAGCCCGCTGCGGACGCTGTGCTGGATGCGGATGAGCTGCGCATATCCTCCGATGAGGCCGAGCAGCTCTCATCCTCGGAATTGGCGCCGGAAACCATGGCCTCGCCAGCGGACTCTTGTATCTCCTGGAACTTCTTCAGCGCCTTCGGGTAGGCATCCACGCTGGCCATCAGCTTCATGGTGCTGCTGCGTGCCCGCATCTCGGCGTGGCTTTGCGCCGGCTGTGGCGAGCTAGAGCACAGCTCGTCCACATGCCAATCGGGCAGAGTCAGTGCATCGCTGTTCTGTCCCTGTCCCTGGCGCTGCAGCTGCTGCTGGCGCTGGACCGAGGCTTTGGTACAAACGGATTGGGAGCGAGCACGGCAGAGCGGACGCGGCGATTCGACCTCTTGGCTGCCATGGCTGCGCATAAGCGCCGTGGCCGACATGCTCTGCGAGAGCGGATTGGGTCCATGTTGGCTGCTCGCATGCCCATTGCTGGTGGCCGCATTGGCGCTCTGGGAGAGCTGGCGGCGCTGCGTGGGGCTGCGTTCGCTGGTGCTGCGCAGCGAGCCGGCGCGTCGCACAAGCTTGGAGGCGGCCACCTGCGGCGTCTCATCGTCCATTTCGAGCACCCAGCTAACCGAATCGTTGCGCTCGATGACGCCCTTGATGACCGGCGATGCTGGTGGGGATGTGCTCGATGTATTATGTGCGGACGATTCCAGGCAGGAGCGCGCCGAATTGCAGCGACTGTATCCATGATTCAGGGAGCTGTCCTGCGAGCTATTGGACAGTTCGTGCAGCTGCGCCTGTACCAGCTGCAGCTGTTCGGAACGTTGCTTCAGATGATACTGCAGCTCCTCCTTGTCGCAGGTGAGGCGCTTGCGCTTGATGCTCTCATGGTTGAAGGCCTTCTGCATGTCCTCCATTTGACGCTGGATATCTCTGCAATGGAAGAGGAAGAGTTAGTAAAGGTCGAGGCTGCACCCAAAACTAAACATTGTCAACAAATTTAAATAACTTTTAAGTAAAATGGGATATAATGTGAAGGGCGACGGTTCAAATCCTCTTTTACAGATATTTCAATTAATCATAGACTTATTTACTATTGTAGATTTTAATGGAAAATATGGGAATATTTATTATAAATTCCAGCCAAAACCTGGGCTAATGGAAAGATAAAACCGGATCCGAAACAGACAATTTTTGTTATATTTTTTTTTCTAAGGAATTAGGGCTTGGGGCTTAGAGCTTAGCACTTACTTCTCCTTTTCGGTTTTGGCCTCCAGTTCGGTGCGCATCATCTCGTTCTGTGCCTCCAGCATGGTCAGGCGACTGCCCAGACCGCGCTGCTCATCGTTCTCGCGCTGCAGCTCGGCATTCTGCTTGGACAATGCCGAAATCTCGGCCTGCTTCAGCTCCAGGACACAACGCAGGCTCTCCGCCTCGCTGGTCAGCCGGCACAGTTCAGCGCTGGTGTCCGCTTGGCTGTTGGGCGGGCTGCGTCGCTGCGAGGAGCTCCGCAGCACGCTAATCTCGTCCTGGGAGAGGGCGAGGCGATCGCGTAGATCGCGCTCATTGTGCTCGGTGCTGGCGCGCAGCGTTTGCAGCTCCTTGGTCAGCGACTTGATGCGCTCCTGCAGCTCCTCCTCACGCTGTGTGCTTGCCGCCAGGCGTATGGCATGCGTGTTCTCCTTGCGTGTGAGCTTCTCGCGCAGCTGCTGCTCCTGCGCCTCGTGCTCCTGCAGGCGTGTCTGCAGCTGGAGCACCTGCTGCTCGGCAATGGTGAGCTGTTGCTGCTTGTGGCGCAACTGATGGGCTATTTCCTGATGGTACGCCTGCAGCGCCTCCTTCTTCTCCTCGTCCTTGGCCTGCAGCTGGGACTCGAGCTCACGGAAACGCTCCTTGGCTATTAGCTGCACCTCCTGCACTTTTTCTTGTGCTGCAAGCGATGCGAGAGGGAAGACTTAGTTGAGATATGTTTTTCCTTTTGGGGTTAAGCTGGACACTTACCTTGCTGCAGTTCGGTGCGCTGCAGATGCTCCCGCTCCTGCTGGCGCAGTGCCCACTCCACATCCTTCTCGTGCAGCTGTTGGCGCAGCTCCTCGCAGCTGTGCTGCGTCTGCTGTAGGAGCGCAATCGTCTCCTCCAGCGTACTCTTCGCCTTGCTCTCCTGGCAGCTCAGCATGTCCATCTGCAAAAGATGAGCAGCAACAACGCGTTTAGAGATCTTGCCAGGGATTTGGCTACCTGCCCATTGCCCATTATGTGTGCATTTGCATTTCAAGTGCTTTCCTGGCAGTTCGCACTTGGTTTATTGTTCGTGCGAACGGTTTTACGATGGGAAAATTCCCTTTGGCCATAAAAGCGAGAAAACGCAGTTTATGACCAGCGACAAATAGCGTAAGCCAGGGAAAAGGTATTGCAAAATTAACAATTTTTTAAGCATTTTATAATTTAAGTTTAATGAAGATATTGCAGGGAATTTCTGCTAGTTATATAAACAGCTGACAGGGGTATTCCTCTGATATTTAATAAGCAAGGCAACAAGTTGACCGCTTAAATAAAGAAATCCATATAAATTGAGGTAGTCCCAATATTTTATATTGCTTTTTAGTTTTTTTTATATAATATATATATTGGAAATATTTTAAATATATAATATATTTTATTAAAATTAATTGAGGTTTTTTCCAATATTTTTGCGTTCACAAAAATTTATCAATTATTAAATTTCGAATATTTTGCGGTTTATATTTAATGCAGACAGTAAAGAATATTCCGACACGTGATATTTTTGGTTTTCCCTGCATTTAACTTTTCATTATAGGGGTATTCCTACTCTAAGCCCACGCTCACTATTTGTGGCTTTAAAAATAATGCTCTAGATTCTAATTAAGTTTTTGTAGTAATTACTTTCAATACAAGAGGCATTAGATGATAAAAGAGGCATACATTTCTCTTGTCTTGGGTCTTCCTGAGATTTAATTAAAGGAATACACACACATAATCTCAAATATTTCCATTCTATTCATGTATCAAGGACTACTAGAAATGTAATAAAGGAGTATATAATAAATGTTTTCAATGGCAGACCCTTAAAAGATCTTACGCGAGCAGCTATAACATTTCTACAGGACAAGAACTAGCACGGGCCTCAAAAATAATTGGAGAGGGCGAAAATCGATTTAGATATTTGAAGAATAAGTAAATGAATGCGTTAAAGATAGCACATAGGACTGTCTTGCTCTAACCAATTGTATTTGCAATTGAGGCAACAGATAGCTGTGCTGTTCTAGCGAATACTTATTTAGATTGATTGAAAAATCAGGGAAAACCTGAAGAGTTACATAGATCATTCTTTATATAAAACCACCAGATCTTTCTGCACTTCAAAAATCTATGACCTAGCTATAAATTGTGGACTTTTATTACCTGCTGCAGTTCGTAGTTTGTGGCAGCTGAGATATTATCCATATAACTATTTGCACTCGCTGTCCAGCTGATCAAATCGAAGTCCATGGTCTCGGCGGATAACTTTTCGTTGGTAAACACAAAATTGTCAAACATTTTTGCTAATATTTTCTACAGCACGTGTTGAACACGACAAATACTTGAAGTAGACTGAAGACAGTAAGGTGCCTACGACTGCTTTTATAGGCAGCAGGTAGGAACCGAAGGATAGCTCCGATCAGGCCAGGCCAGGCCAGAGGACAGTCAGGTCAAATGGCGAACAAAATATTTACAGGGGATTTAGAAACCTAGCATTAAAGGGTTCTATGTTTTTACTCGAGAGGTGCAGCAAGAAAAAACTAAACCAAACCAAAAGAACAAAATTGGGTGTAGCCCTCGGTGGACCGAAGGGCGTTTTTGGCTGCTTCGTCAACGCCTCAAGCCGAAAAATTGCAAAACCTGCGCGGAGTCTGGCTTAGTCTGGCTACCTCATGCGGTTTGGGTGCATATCAAATATGTGTATAACCAAAAAATTAGTCACAGCTCGTCTCTGGGCAGTTGGGGCGTCTTCGGAGGGCTGACTGAATGCACTTCAATTTGCTCACCTCCCTCTTGCTACGATTTGGGTGTGCGCGTGTCGAAGTTTGAGCGCCTCTTCTAGAGCTACTCAAGGGAATACGAGTTAAGGTATCTAAGTATCTTTAATCTTGGCACTAAATTTGATTAGCTCTAGTTCAAATTGCAATTGACACGTCTGAATGTAAATTAGATGTGAGCTTAGCGTAGTTTTTGTTTTTCAAGAGTTTCTACTTAGCTATGCAACAAGTGCTATTGATGTAGCAGAAAAGATTTTAAGAAGCGGAGAAGCGAAGACAAAACATTTATAAATATAAAAGAAAATAGACATGTCGCATTTGTCATCTTCCAATCATATCCAACGAATGCAGGCTCTATAGAAAATGCATAACTAGTTGCCAAAGCATGTGCATGTATTGATAATTGTACATGTATTAGTGTGCTTTTGTTTGCAATAAGCTCTGCTACGCTTGGCTACTGTGACAACTGCGCTTGGGAGCTTTAAGCTCTTGTGACGTCAACGTCTGTGTGTTCCGTACTTGAGCTAAGACTAACAAAAGGCACTTGACAGTATATGTGCATTGATTAGGTCTGTTCTTTTAAATCTATTGTTTTACATATTGTTTGCATAAAATATTTGGATACTTTACAGTGTGACTAAGTTAAACTCTGACTAACACTGAACGAGAACAATGTCATGCCTGATATCAGAAACGTGCGAATAAATCACATATGAACAATTGCAGAGCCTCTTTTGATAAAAGCCAAAGAAAACTTGCAATAGATTTTAATGTTTTGATTTGTAAGTAGTTGATTATTATATTATTTTTTCTCTATCTCGACGTAAATTATAGGATAGTTACACATATAGTTATACACCCATCTCCAGCCTATCTCATCTAGTTAGTCTTCGATTTCTATCTCATTAATTTCTCTGTCTCGGTCAGCTAATAATCGTTTGCAGTTTAAAGACATTTTGATCCCCAACTTCAGACAGTCCGACATTGATTGCAATAGAGGCACGCCCGTCGTCTGTCGCCGTGATTATTGATTTCGATGTCGGCGACAAACTCATGACATTATGCGTCTATGTCTACTTTACCTGCGTAACTGAACAACTGAGTAATTAGAATGTGACTCGGCTGCCAGGACACGTCGCCGCTGACTGCACTTAATCCTTTGAGAGACTGGAGTCTATATATTCAGTCCACTTTTCCAGTTCTAGAGCATTTCCAAGCCTTGTGACATTGACCAGTCGCATGGCCTTCACATTTGGCATCAATAAAAATGCGCACACGCTTCACACAATATACTTAAGCACGGCGAATGTCCTTGCTTGTGCGTTTTCCCGGTTTTCACACTGTATCGTGAAATCTGACTGGATCAACATATCTAAATAAATATTTATGTTGCAACAGCAGCAGCAGCCGTTTAGGCTTTTAGTGGGAAACAACATTTCTTGAGTTGGGCAATCGAGAAATTCCGTGGAAAAAGTTGCCGCGTGTTGAATGTTTGTGCAACAACCGCATGCAACAAGTTAGCCAAACATTGCGGCAACAATATTCAACTACTTAAATGTTGTGTAATCTCAATGGGATTTCTAGAGAGTGCAAAAGGGAATTTACTTTCACCTCGTGCTGTGAGAAATTTCCACTGGCTTAGAGGAAATACACATGAAATTTGATTGGCAGCAATTAAAACTTATAGATTATTAATAAATAATATTAATGGAAATATAAAGCTTAAATGGGTCCGATAAAAAGATTCTTTTGCTTTTTGAAACTTGAGAATTATTAATTTATTTTAAAAAAATATTTAAATATTCAAGTCTGAGATATTCTGTTATTTACTTTATTGCAAAGTGTTCTATAATTTTGATCATCGTTACAAGGCAAATTACTGATGCTGGAAAATTAGAGCTACATAATTCCCAGCACAAGATTTGTTTATCTTCATCCTCCTAAGCTGCACAAAGAAAAACCAAAGAAAATGTCACATGCATGTGAGGCATTGTCTTCGCTCTGACATGAGCACACTTTTTAGCATATCCTGCTCAAGGATTTACGCAATTGTACATTAAAAATAAGAAAGTGCAGAAAACGTAGACAGTGTCTAAAGGAAATTGTTTTTCCTACTTAAATTGTCTTCCCTCTCTCTCTCACACTCTCTCTCTCTAATAACTACTAACTATCTCAGGTGATTTTCTACCTGTTGCACATACATTTTTGCGGTTGGAAAGTCAGCAGACAAACAACATCATAAATCGATTTATTAAGGGGGAGAGAACCCATCTCACAATATGCAAATGTCAAAATAATGTTTGTCGCGTATTTTTATGGTCTTGTTATTGATATTTAATAGTTGAGCAAAAACAAGACAGTCGACGGTTTTAACAGGTAGTTAGGAACATAACAAGAGCTACTTCCAAGAGTAGGAGAGTCATGAACTGTGACTAACATTGATATAAGTGAGTTACATATATTTTAAATGAGAATGAGAATATAACAATTGTCTATAATTTTTAAAGAACAAAGTGGCAAGGAAAAATAAAATTATAAACGAGAAAGTAAAACTATTTTCGGTAAGCCGACAATTTAATACCCTTGCAGACTTTAGCCTTTTGCAGCAATGTGAATTTTGATTATTTTCCAGCAAAGACAAAGTGAACACGTTGTCTGCACTTCTTTAGCAGCAGACTTTGCTAACGATTCTAGGTTAACAAGTCCTTTTAACCATTGCGAAGCTATAACCAATTAAGAATTCAAAACAAAGAAAGTATGGCAAAGCCAGCCAAACCAAAGTCTACCAAAGTCATTATAGTATGTTCTTTATAAAACACCAAAATTATAGAACTTATAGAAGTACGTTAGTTTTTTATAACTTTCATGCGATCTTTTTGGAAATTATAAGGCCAGATAAGTTATACGGAAGCCTTTGAAAGACATATCTTCAAATATTTTTTATTATAATATTTTGATCTATATAAGTATGTTCATAATTCCAACTAAGCGATGTAAAGGATGTAAGAATTCAAAGGGTTCTATGTGTAGGAAATTCCAGCAGGTAGTTTAATCTAAGCGAATTCAAAGACAATTGATCTGAGTTACATTTTCAGCAGTTCTCCAGTTTAATAATGCAAAGGGAGCTGTTAAATCTGGCCAGAACAAACTGTGTTAAAACTCACACGTGTCACGAGATAATTCATAGAAATCTAAGCCAAAGCATTGAAAATGATAACAATTAATTGAATAGCGAGGAGCAGAGAGCTCACACCCTTTCGCAAAGTGAACAAAAACAAAGGGTAAGCACGAGTTGGAATGGTACAAAGTGAGGGTATTGGGATATGGATATGCATGCATAAAAGTATTTCAGGCAGGCCGCAAACTTGAACGTTTGCAACTTTTAATTAGTGCAAACACAAAAAGTGGCCCCGGCTCAGCGACAGAGCCGGATCCGGTTTCGAATGGGTATACGGAGGATTGAGTCGGAGGCTTAACGAGCGCTGCAACAATTAAACAAAATTAGCTCAAATTTAAGTGCAGCTTAAGGCAAATTTCGAGCTGCGGGCCCGAGAATTCGGTCCTTTATTAGAGCAGGTGAGACCTTTGGCTGTGCTGGACAAAGGGAATCAGCAGCGCATAAAACTGAACAAAACTTTTTGAATGCCTGACAGACTCCGAGACTCGGAAATCTCTTCGCTTCGTCGGGCAATCCCTGGCGCCAGTTTGGCTTAATCCCTCTCTCTACCCCTCTCATACTCTACTTCCTACTCTCTCTCTCTTCCGACTGATGAACAACTCTGTTTTGTGCCATTCATCTCTCAACTTTTGTACAACTGCTCAAACTCACCTGCTTGGACATGAATTGAACGACAATGGCGAGTCCCAAAGTCTGGCGTTCCTTCTCCTCCTGCAATTTGTCGTTCGCCTCGAGACATTTGGCCAATCGCTCGTAGTTCAAATAACCGTTATCCATGTAGCACTTTAGGGCGGGGTTATGGGCGACAATGTCCTTAGCCGTATCGGGCTGAATTGTTTCTGTGCTCTGAGAATCATTTCGGTCCTGGTGGAGATATTAAACAGAAAGGAAATGTTTCAGCTTGGCCATTTAAAACGCTTTGTGCTTATTGACTAATTGATGTACAGCATACGGCTCAAGCCTTTAAGTCTACCAATTTCAATTCCAGTCAGTACAGTCAAAAATGTATGGAAAACATTAAAAAAGATTTTACAAAATCCACCTCGAAGGGTGAAAGATGGGTGAGATACCAAGAACTGAAATTTTAGGACTTTAATTTAACCCCGGGTCAGCTGACGAATTAAATATTAGCTAGTAAGCCACAAAGTAGAGCGTAATGGAATGAAATGCAGCTACGCGGATAGAAAATGGTGGAAAAACTTAAAATGTTGCTCTTTGGAGAGCTGCTAGCTGGTATATCGATTTAAGTACGTTGAAATACGCACCTCATTTGTACTGGAAATTTTGTTTGTTATGTTCTGTAAAATCGCCTCATCCTTGAGCTGTTCAACTATTTGCGGTTCCACTTCCTGCGGCAGTTGCTGCTCCAGCTGGCAGCCATTTGGCTCTATGGAATTTAACGCCTCGGGGGCGTGGCTGCCACAACGCTTCACCTTGGGCGCCTTCTCGGCGGCGCAGTGGCAGCTGTCCGTGGCAGCGCCACAGCAGCAGACCAGCTCATTGCTAAGCGAGGCGCGTTTGGAGTCCCGTGGCGTCTGGCCGGGACTGGGCACAGCGGGCAACAGAAGCCCGAATCCATTGAGCTCCTGCAGTTCCGTCTGGTCCACGCCGGAACACAGCGATTCTGCAATTGTAGAGTGAAAATTGAAGAGTTAGTTGAATGTGGGATTAAAATATTTGAATATACAATTGGATTAGGCAAGAGTCAGTGAAAGTTGTGGCTCATCAAATGACAACAAAATAAAAGCAAAAACAAAAACAAATGCCTGATGATAATCATAATAATGATGAGCTAATGATGAGTCAGTTCAGCTCGGTTCAGTACGGTTCAGTTCAGTTCGGTTCAGTTCAGTCATTTGCAGATGAGTAATTGCTGTGGCTCACAGAAACCACAAGAAATTGCCTGGGATCAAAGACAGGCAGACATAAATCTCAATGACAACAACAGCTATGAAAATTAAGAGAGAAAAATACAACGAAAAAAAAAAAAAGCGAAAGCAAACATGTCTTCATCAATTACGCAGATTATAGAGGTGTAAGTGTGACGGCCACGCCCACAAAAGCTGATAGACACCTGAGGTCAGAGGCCTAGAGACAACAGCCAAAAGCCTCATCAATAACATCAAGACTTTGGAAGTTGAGCGGAGAGAAAGAGAGATCTCTCCTCTGGACTTCAGTTAGATTGAGAAAGAAGGAGAAAGAAGGGTCGGACTTTAGACTACGATTGGGAAAGAAGGAGAAAGAGAGTCGGACTTTAAAATTGATCCTCGGTCTGCCTTCGCTACAGTCATTACTCTGCACACAGACCACGCCCCTCTCCCACTCTCCCACTCTCTCCCTCTCCTGCCTTGCCGTAATTTCCACAATTTCCTTACAAGCACGCGCCATACTCATTGACTTTGGGCATGTTACCGCATCAATTTATGGCTAAGTGGCATACAAAATTGTCAACGCTAACCAGTACAACCTGTACCACACACACACACACACCACACTGTGTCTGCACATACATGTGCTGCATACTCTGCACGTAGTCGAAGTCTGTTGTTTTTTGCTTCCTCGTTAATCAATTTCCTCAACATAAATTGTTCACATTTTATCAATTGATTTATGAAAATAATTTCTTAATTTGAAAATTGATTTTTGTGTTTGTGAATGTTGGAGGCAAAAAAAAAAAAAAATAACTGCTTAAATGTTTTAGTTGCAATTTTTGTAGCTAACAACAATTTTTATTAATTTTACTATTGCTTGAAAAGTATTCGGGATATTACCACAAACAAAATTTTTTATTAATTTGTTTAAAAATATTCAATCGAATAATTTTGCAGCTGAACAAATTGCTTATTTAATTATTTTTGATGCAAACAAAAAAGCAATAGGGGTATTACCTTATTGAAAATTGGGTTTATTGTTACAGAAAATCCTTTACTTTGAATATATAAAACTTAATACATACAATAAAACATAAGAACAATTGTTTAAATATGACTTTTGGAGGCATTAATTAAAGGAAAACCCTTATTAAAGGTAGCCTTCATTGGCAACAAAAATATATAGAGTAGCCCCAATGATAGCTATAATTTTACCACGAAGCTTCTTTCGGTTAGCCTTAGTTAAGATAAATGTATACTGCTTAAGTTTCATAGCCCCATGCAACGCTTAATCAGGCCTGTCTATAAATTACCTGACGCAGGTGAGTGCAGGGAAAAAAAGCAGAGTGAAAAAAGGAGCATTAAACCAATTACTCAAAGTGGCTGTCGATGAGGCGACGACAGTTGGCCAATTAAATGGAACTGGACAACGACTTAAGCCGATAAACAAGCAAAAGAAAACTAAACGAGCGGGGGGAAAACTGTTGACAGTCAATGTTGGGTGTAGAGTATTGAGCATTGGGTGTGCACTTAGATGAGATGATAGCTGACCATAAAAAGATGTATATATTAATACAGCTTAAGAGAGAGGTGAGAGATCTAGTCAGAAGATGGATCATATTTTTATAGAATTTCCTGCGAGTCACCGTCAGATTTCCAGATGTCTCCCTTGACAATTAACCTTCTACAAATGGCTCACCTGATGTGAAAGTCGCAAGTCGCAAGTTGCAAGTCGCACTTCGGTTGCAATTTCAATGACAGACGACTCTTTGTGCACATTGTTTTGCCTGGCTGTGGCACACGACGGGCTCGTTTTGGTATTCCAAAATTCTGGATGGTCAATTAGGCAATTAAATGGCATTAGTTACACGACATTTGATTGCCGAAGGCCGCAGTTACAGTATATACACATATACATATATTTAAACTGACACTGACTGATCGCGACTGAGTCTCTTCTGAGTCTCTTCTGAGCCGGTGCGTGCAGGAATTTTGCGGCATTTTCCGTTCTCACGGATCAAGTCGCTGACAGGATCGCAATGGGCGGCAGATGCCCGCTGCGCGAATGGCATTTGTGCATTTTTTGGCCAGCTAACCGACCACCTCAGTAGTTATTCGCCTGAAAATGTGGCAACAAGTTTCTTTCGTTTTTTTTTTTTTCTTTCACTGTGCTCTTTTATGACTCGAGGGAAAAACCCAACAGCGCCTGTTTCATTCACAATTTCTTCTCTTTATTTTTTGGTGGTGTGTGAAACGTTCTGCCTGTGTGTGGATGGACTTTCCCAAGATCTTGCGTTTAACAACAAATTAGTCCAAGTGGGTTTTCAGTGCGAAACATTTGGGAAATAGCGAAAGGATAATGCAAAGGATTAATACAAAAGACTACCCTTTGGAATTTTCATAACTATGCAAAATATCTTTAAAAATCGATGATATTACATGTTACTAGATCTCATATATTTATGGGAAATTTCGACTTATTTAAAATGATGATATTGAAATATTCAAATTTGGATGGAAAAAAAAGCAAGAATTAACTTAATTTTGGTAAAACCCAAAACATAGGTTTTAAGAGTTTTAGAATGTCTTTAATAGCAGCATCTAATTTAAGCTTTGGAAGTCTAAAGAAAGACTTTTCACTTTTAGCTTTGAGCAAGCAAACCATATATATTTTCGATTCTGTTTTATTCCAAGGTTCCAATTTGTAGAATAAGTACTCTACATTAATCAACTGATTTGAACCCTTAATAACAATTAATATATCCACCAAACTGTGTTGAGTTCTAAGAGGACGCAAGCTATTAAATGAAATATATTTTGTGAATAAGCGCTGTGCACAAAAACATTTGATACGAACCCTAAATTATACCTTAAATGCTCTAAGGCAACTTAAGCTATTAAAGCTTTAGTTTTGAGATTTTAATGCAACTTAATAATAATTCTTTTTTTAACAATACAATAGAACATGTTCAGTAAATTCCCATGCACAAAAAAAAAGACACAGTATATCACTTAAGCTATAGATCCCAATGTTATTCCATTCACATTCTATTCCATTCTATGCGTTTGGTCAGCCAAGCTCATAATGAGGGTTTTTTGGGTTATTTTGTTGCCAGGGTTCAGTTTTCAGTTTTCAGCTAGAAATCAACATGTGTCAACGCCTGCTGTCACGCATCACACTGTGCGGCACCGTGGGCTGATGCTTAGCTGTGTGGCAGGCGCTGTCAAGCAGTGACTGACCAACACACACACACACACACACACACACACACACTTGCACACGCAGGCACAAAAATAATTGAAATTCCAAAATATCTTATTTGGCATTAGAGGCAGCCGCTTGAGTGACTGAACTTCATGATGTATTCACATATGCCACATTCGCATTCGCGTTCGCTTTTCGCATTCGCATTTGTTGCTTTGGCCACATTTGGAAAATGCAACCTGTCTTGGCCCATGGCGACCCAAAAAAGTGCAACAACAAAAAAACTAGTCACTGGCTGTAATTAAAAGGCAGCAAAACAAAACAAGAGGCTGGAAAAATAAAGCACACCAAAGAGCTTAAAATGAAAATTTGAAAATCAACAAAATGGCAACTTGGCATTTCAATTAGCTGCGTTTCGAAAACCGAAACTCACTTGAAAACTCAACGTCAGATTTCTGTTTAGTTTCCAGCGTTAGATGGGGGAAAGGGGGGCTGACAGTCAGCCTTTAAGAAGGGGGAGGGAGAGTGGCCGTTGGGTCTAGGTTTATTGCCCCGGCCAGTAGTTAGTTTATTTGCTGTGTTTTAGTGTTTTAATTGCAATTTAACTGCCAAGTGTTTATTGCAAATGCCAGAGAGAGGGAGAGGGGTAAACAAAGCCTGAGAGAGAGAGAGTGAGGGAGACTGGGGACAATTTAAGAGTCGCCCATTTGAGCAGTCGCGGCATTTACTGTGGGCGTCAACATCGAAATACTCAAGTGGAATTAATATAAATTGCTTGGAAGAAAATGCGCAAACTGTGTAATAATATAATAGATATATATACTTTGTATACAACACAGTCTGCAGTTGGGAAATCTTAATTTGAGGATTTAAATACGATAAATATGTGTATAAACATAGCTGACATCATGATCTTTAAGTTGTCAAGTTTGTATAATTGGAAAAATCGCCTGTTTGCATAGCTTTTGCGAAATTTCTATTTGGATTTTCAGTTTGGGTGTTGCCACATCGCGAAAAATCGTGTTATTTTAAATGGTTGACAGCTGTCACAAGTGCAGCGCGTAGCTGTCAGCTTTTGTCAGGCAGCCTTTTTGCATAAAATGCCAACTGCTTTGTACTCTATAATTACACGGCAGTTAAGAATAGAAGAAAAACACTTGGTGTCTTTTTGACACTTATCAGCCCTGCTGCTATACACTGCTTACTTGTAACTTTGCGACTCTTTGACATTTCTTAACCTCAACACTGCTTAAGTGTTACTTTCCAAGCTCTTTGACATTTCCCAACACTTTTTACTCAATTTTCATGCTGCTCAATACCGCATTTGCGACTATGCCGCTCTTTGTCATTTTCCAACACTTTTTACTACTCAATTTTCATACTACTCAACACTCCTGAAGTGTTTATTTAGTTCTACTTAACACTGCTTAAGGACATGTTAATTTTTTAGCAATGATTTTCAACTTCACATTACTCTTAACCTACTACTCAACACTACTTTTGTGCGTTCGCAACACTATGTAGCTGCTTTTTTGTACTTTTTCCAAAGTAGAACGGAAACGAAAATTAATTTGTGTACATTAATATCAATTCACCCTAGAACGGGGCCTTTACAAAGCAATTAACGAAGGAAAAGTCTACAAAGCGTTTTCCCCGGACAAACAAAGAAGATTTTCTTCAGAAAAACTGCCGCACAGAATTGGCATAAAAAATTGTAAACTCTGTATTTTGCGTGGTAAATAAATTGTGCGTCTTGTTTTTTATTCTTTTATGTAAAAATAGAAATCGATGCAAGTTTATAAACAATTTGCAGTTGTAAACAACGCAAAAGAATGGCAGAAAGAAACCAATTAAAGTGACCGCAGAGCGGAAGAAGTTGTCAGTCATTGAAATAATAAAAAGAAAAACCCGATGAAAGACATTCAGTGAAAGAAATGTCTGCTGAATGCCAATCAGAAAGATGAACATAGCCCTAAATGACAGGGTCTAGAGACAAGCGAACGAGCGAGTCTTTTGAGCTATTGATGATTGACTGGCACAGCTGGTTAACTTACAGCAGAGAGAAGCGTATTGTTGTTAAGTTCTCTTTTCCCTCTTTTACATTTTGAAATAGTTTTACAACACTGGACGTGGCGCACTTCAAGGTCGCGCTACCCCGCCCAACGCAAAACAAATTGAAAGAAAAATCCACGCGTCACATTCTTTCATTTTTTTTTTTTAATCTCTTATTTTTTGTTTTGGCACAAGTTCTAATGCTTATTTTTAGATAAGTTGGGGAACGCGCCTTTGCGCTGTTTTTACGCCGTCTTCACTCTATTTGGCACAATAAACCAGTCGAAACGAATTTGAGCCAAACACAAATACAATATTTACCAATTAATCACGAAAAGCGAACGCATTACATGGTTTCGGCGCGTGTGTCACAAGGGAACTGTTCATAATTTCCTCATGGAGGGCATATACCATATATAATATCATCTGGTAAGCATATGTATACATATATACATATACGGGGCATATAATAATATATATTATTTTATGCAGTGTATTTTTTGCGGTTGGCATCCCACAAAAAAGCGACTGGTGTATATAAAATATGATGAATAATGCGAAATTGAAAAAACATGTAGAGTGAAAAATGTTAAGAGACTATAGTTCTGTTATTTTCGACATAATGGAGGAGAGTGCTATGCCCTAGAAAAGAGATATTCGGTAATAAAAAAAGATAAGAACACAAAAAAAAAAGTTAAAGAATTTCATAAGTAATTAACTCATTTTAAGTTCTCCTTAAGAGATGTTTTTATTTTTATTTTTTTTTTTATCAGTATTTCATTTATTTTTGAATAAAATTATTATAAAACTTTAAGAATTACTCGAGAACAAACGTTTCTGAAATGCAGCAAAGCATTTGTTTATAAAAAAAATCGTATCTTACGCATAAACAAAACCACAAAGCCCCATTTGTATTATAGAGTATGCATGCTAATGCAAAAATAATGTTTAAAAGTAGGCATAAATACCCATATATTATTAGCATATATGTGCATAAGTATGTACTATATATATATATGTACTAGCTTGTCATTTGTTTATTTTGTGGCCAGCTCTAGGTCAGACCACATAGGACTTGTATGTTTTGTTCTGGGAATTTGCTTTTAATGCCAGACTCTTATTTATTTTGCACAATATTTGCTTGTTGATCTACGTTAAAGATAGCGATAGGTTTATCGGTATGTGTTCGTGAGGTTGGAAACTCACCGCCAATGCCCTCGTCCTCAACATTTTCATAATCACAGTTAACGAAATTTGTTGTTGCTGTCGCACGCTCACACATTTTCTCAGCGCGTCAATACTTTGCATTCGATAATAAGCATAACGATAACGATAACGATTACAATCACAAAACATTCACTTCAATTGTGCAAAGTTTTGCACCTTTTTTGCACATTTCTGTTGCAGCACATTTCGCGACGCCTTTTTGTTGTTGGTCACTCGACGAGCAAACGACAACTGAGCAAAACAAACGCTAAATGTAGCCGCCAAATGCGCCGATCGCAACAACAACAACAACTACAACTATTCTAAACATAAACTGTTAATGAATTTCAATACGAAAATAAAGAGGCGCGCGCATTGGACATTTCGCTTGGGCAACTGTCCGCTAATTGCGGCTCGCGAACTCACCACAGTGCGTAGCTGCGGCTAAGTGTGGTGTGTGTGTGTGTGTTGAATATGCGATCGTTGAGTTTTCATATTTTCGTTAATATATGCCTTGTCGTCGTACGTGCTGTGCATGCACAAAAAGTACGCGCCTAATTAGCAGAGAGTGTGACGTCAGCTCTTCAAGAGAGAGAGAGAGCGGAAGAGAGCGAGAGAGAGAGCACCAAACTGAAGCCTGGTCGCAATTGCAGTTGACAAGTGTTTATTCGGGTCGTTCACTGGGTCACTTAATAGCTTAAGCAGCGCAGGCGGCGCGGTTTGAACGCAATCTTAATTAATTTCATCTGACACTACGCTGCACAGTGGTTCAATAGCAGTCAAAACTTGGCTGAAAACTTTTCTATGTAAAAACTGAATATGGAAAAGACAAATATTCGGAACAGTGAAGGACATAAATAAGCTTAAGCTCTTCAAACTAAAAATCAATAAATAAATTAAGCAAACAATATTTTATATATATAACTAACAAATAAGTGATTATCTTACAGTTTAAACAAATATTAGTTAATTATATATTTAAGGTCACATGAAAGTAACATATGCGAACAACTTAAGAGGGCTTTCAAAAGAATCACTGTGAACCACTGTGCAGCGACTGCCCTATGGGTACAATTTGTTTGCCAAAATCAAGCAATAGACTGGCGTCTAATTAATGAGTGCGACATAAATCAAAATTTAATCGCCCCAAATCATGGCAGAAGCAATCCGCAGCTGTTCTCGGCCCCAAATTGGGTCTACGCGTAGGCGTCAAGTGTTTAAATTGATTCGGCCACGCAACACTCAAGCAACAACAACAACAAAAGCAACACACACACGCACACACACACACACATGGAGGGTTGGCCTACTGAACTTGTCAACAAGTGTTAATTGCGACGACGATAAAATGTATATAAAAAACAAAATGAAAAGCCCAACGCGAGGCGAAGTGCGTAAATCAATGGCAGAAAGTTGGCCTACAGAGTTGGCTGGCCAAAATATATATACATGTATGGCAAAATAGAAGGGAAAACTATAACAAAGTAAACTGAACTAAAAAAAAAAAAAGAAACACACAGCCCGCAGTTGGGATTTGGCAACGAAGCGCGACCAACAAAAGCTCACAATTGCCATAACTCTACAAATCCAGTAAAATCGTAAAACATAAAATAAAGGCAAAAAAAAGGGAAAAACAAAACACCCGCCGAGTGAATGTGGGGAAAATAGCGCTCAGGAAATGAACTAATTAAATCACATGGCCAACTATAAAGTCATGAAGAAAAACAAACTTGGCTCATTATGTGCGAATTTTGGTAACATAGTGAAAGACGTTTCCGAAAAAAAAAAACAGAGTTTAAAGAGCCACAAAAAAAATGCATAGCAATATGCGGGCCTATTAATCTAAATGTAATTATAATCATATGTTAAAAGATAGTTTTTACATTATATTTATATATAAAATTACAAAATTGATTAAATTGTAGTGCAATATTAATAAGATTTTTCAAATTTGTAAAGAGAAAAGATTACCCAAATATTGTCCAATTTGGACGTGATAAACAACAAATTGTTCACAGAAAATTTAATTGTTTCTATGGCAGCTATATGATATAGTACTTCGACCGATCGTTCCTATGACAAGTAGATAATATACTGGTCCGATTAGGTTGCCATATAAGTATTTCTGCAATAGAAAGACGAACCTATGCAAAGTTTCAAATCGATAGACGGCAGACGGAAGGATGGACGGACAGAATAACATGGCTAGATCGACTTGGCTCATGATGCTGATCAAGAATATATAGACCTTATAGGGTCGGAGATGCTTTCTTTTGCCTGTTACATACCCTTTTTACCCATTTTCAATGGGTTCGGGTTAAAAGAATAAAAGAAGAGTTTTTAGTCCATAAACATATAGTTTAAGCCGATTCCATTATAGAGCTATATAATACAGTAATTCCATATTGATAAGATTAGGATAAGGAGCATGGAAAATAAAATTATAATGTGCCTTAAAAGTAGCTTTAGCTCGAGCTAAAAAGCAGCATTAAAAGATCATATAAAACAATCTAAAAACCCTTTTACTTTGGTTTAAATCGATTTGAATTTTATGGAGCTCGTGTATCTGGATATGAAATATGACCACTCAATTTGTCGCACTTGGCAAAAATCGCGCACAATCACCAAAATCGATTAAGAGCTTGCATATGCCACACGCAGAGGCACAATGTGGCACACTCCTTTCTTTTGTTGCACAGTTTAACAGGCACACGACCTTAATTATGGGCTGGCAAAAAAAACGGCTGCTTGGCAATGACTTGCACAATGGGTGAAGGGCGCAGTTGGGGTGGGTCGGGGAGGGGGTTGCAAAAGAACTGCGTGTAATGCGATAAACAAACAAGTTCAATGCAAATGGCACACAAGAAACAAACAACAACTAAAAACAACAATTACAACAACTAACAACAACAACTAATAACAACAACTAATAACAAGCCATGGTGAAAAATGTGCCATCAGCATTTAAAAGCAATTTGCGAAGCTCGCGCCTTCGCATGCAAATTGCGCATACGCCCCGTGTATGCATAAACATGTACCGTATGCAGGCCAAAAGCCGGCAACTGGCAACTGGCAACCGGCACTTTGGCCAATTGGCTGCTAGCCAAAATGAGAAGAAGAAGAAGAAGAAAGGCAGCAAACTCGAGACTGAAAGGCGGTTATCAATCAATTCGTAGCTGCTGCTGCCGCTGCTGCTGTTGTTGCTGTGGCAGCCACTGCGGCCGAGTGCAACAATTTGTTGCGCTTTGCCGCACAGCGAATGAGCGGTGAGAGCGGGACGAGCGGGTGGGGTGGGGGGCTGCCACGCGGCATTAGCCATTAGCCACATCGGCCGTTACGTCGCCTGCACTTGACTCCATTAGCGGCCGGCTGGCCGACTGGCTGGAGGCGCCACAGCATGCGGTCACAGTTTGTTAATTCCGCAGATATACCGTTAATAAACGCAGCGCGCCAATTTAATTATGCATTTCATTATAAATTTTATGTTGCTTTATTAATTAATCGATTTAATGGGCTTTCAATTTTGGGCAATTTTAAAAGCAAAACGCACTTCAGAGCACTTCAGAGATGACATAGGCCATTAAAAAGAATGTATGGCTTGCACGACTAGCAAATGCCCTAACAAAAAGGGCATTTGCAATTTGTTGCAGCCCAAAACAAAGCCCGATTGACAGTTTGAGCAGCACTGTAAACAAGCAGCGTACACTGTATAACAGTTGCACAGGAATTGATTGCATGCGCATGTTCTAAGCGCGCGCTCTCTTCCTCACTCTCTCTCTCTCTCTCAGCTGTCAACAGCGCTCAGTGAGCAATAAGTGTCAGTGTGTCACACACGCACACACACGCACAGAGCAGTTACACATGCAAAAAGCACATTATGCAATTTTTATGCTGACTGCCGTCGCAGTCGCGCAAGCGAGAGAGAAAGTGACTGTGTGCTGCTGAGAGCGTAGCGAGCAAAGGTTTCCTACTGCTTCTTCTTACACTTTTCGTACAGTTTGTTATTATTGTGACTGCCCCCCACAGTTGGGGTAGTCGCCTGCAAGGATGACTCATCGCCGACTTGTCTTGTGGCGGGGGTGCGGGCGCAGGGCGCAGGGCGCAGAGCTTAGCAACAAATCTAACCACATGCGTCACATTGTCAGCGCACTTGTAGGCATGCCGCCGCTCTTCTTCTTCTTCTTATTTGCCTTTGCGTGTATTTCCTTTTCTTTTTTTAAGTATCTCTTGTGTTGTAAAAATCAATAATGGTCCACTCGCTGGCGCCGGGCAGCAGATGCCCCGTTATTGTAAATAGTTGTTTTTTTCTTGTTGCGCCTACATATGCGTACATGCGCAGAGTATCCAAAACATCATCAAGATGCTTTGATACTCAGAAAATCAAAAAAATGTATGCAAATAAAAATATTCCCATATTTAGCCTACATGATCTATAAAAGTCAATATATTTAATAAAAAGAAAATGTAAAGCTATATATTAAAAGTCCTTAGTACATACATGTACCTCAAATAATAGGCTAGCATTAAGCATTTACGAGCTTAACTTTCCTCAATAGGGTATTAAATCTTCGGCGAACCGTAGATATCCGTACTTTCTCATTTTATCCAAAAATCGTGTGATTTTATGGGATTTGCTTCTAGAGCAAAAAACAAACACGAATGACTAATCAAAAAAACTTAATAATAGAGATTATATAGAAATAGAGTTTTTTCTATTTCTATTCCAAGTGATAAAAAAAAAAAAACTAAAAAAAGGCACAATCGGATTTGCAACGCGCCAAAAAGCGAAAATAGACAACAAAGCGTAGACAAGAAAATTATGAGTTCGAGTTGAAAGCTCTAGTAGGGGTGTTTGCGAGGGTGAGTGGGGGGATCTTGAGTTCTAATTGCGCCGAGGTGAAAAAGTATTATTCGGGCAGACAACAATTTGACGGCTCGTTTGAAGACAGGAAATTGTCGTAATGCTCGAGAGAGAGAGAGAGAGAGAGACAAAACGTGTAACCTTATATAACACATTAAATTTGATGTTCCAGCTATTAGATAACCGCTAAGCAGTTAGAATTTTGCAGGTGGGTTGCCGTTAGCCATGGCTCTTGTTTTTTTTTTTTTTTTGTTCCCATGTCTTGTCTAGTTTATTGGCTTACTTCAGCCAGATCTTAACTCTTGTTAAGCGCTTGTTAGCCAAATGGCCGCGGGCCACAGCTCACAATTGGCATTGTTCGCGGCTCGTGGAGCAAATGAAGACGGAAATGGGTCAGACAGAAAGATCTTGCCAGACAGATAATATGTTGGGCATTAACAATTAGTTGCAGCTTGTTATACACTGTAAGCCAAGGAATACAAAACAAAAGAGAGCAGAAATGATATTTTTCTTTTAACCTTTGAGCCATTTTCGATTCCTTTGAGGCATTTAAATACATTTAAGTCATTTAATCTCCCCAATCTCTGGAACTACAAGAGCTACTTCTGGGAAAATTGCTATGTGGGTTCTATATTCATATTAAAGTCTAGTATATTTTGAATTATGATTATCAACATTGGATAGTAAGATATTAATCAAAATGAAAATAACGTATGCTCAGTTTATATTTTGTCCTTCAAAAGGAGATGTTTGCAAAGAAGATAGTATATCTAGTATTTAGTATTTAGTTTTTAGTATTTAGTATTTAGTATTTAGTATTTAGTATTTAGTATTTAGTATTTAGTATTTAGTATTTAGTATTTAGTATTTAGTATTTAGTATCTAGTATCTACTATCTAGTACCCAGTACTTACAACCTTGTATCTAGTATTTACTATCTAGCAACCAGTATTTAGTATCTTCTTAAACCGCATTTTTAAAGATTTCATGCATATATATATCTTGCATTAAAGACGCTTTACAACTGCATATAGGGTATCGCCTAGTCGTTAAGAATTGAAGGTAAGCGAAGCACAGCCGCAAATCGCATCAACTTTTGCAAATGTTAATCTTAAATTCATTTCTCTAGGGTATCTCAAAAACGCGCATGTTCGCGCTTCTTTTTATATGACAATTGATTTTTTCACAGATCTCCCTGAGCTTTATTTTGTTTTCTTGTTCTTGTTGTTGTCACTCACCGGCTGCGCGTTTTTTATCTGCTGTGGACGCTGCCTTCTGCCTGCGTGGCAAGCGAAAGGAATTCCACAGAAAGGAGCTCGCGGATGTTGCGGATTTGTGTTTGCCGCGTTGCACGTCCATTTCGCCGCCGCCGCTGCCGCTGCTGCTGCTGCATGTTGCAGCTGCGGCTAGTTTTGTTGGTATCCTTGTGGCGGGCGGCGCTTTGTTGCCAGGCTTGTTGTTGTGATTGTTGTTGCTGTGGCTGTGGCTGTTGTTGTTGTTATTGTTGTTGCTGGTGTTGAGCAGCTTTTTGGCAGCTGCCGCCGGCTGCGCTGCATAGATTTGCGACGCATTCAGATTTTTACCGTATTTCATATCATTGGGATAATCCTTGTAGCTGTATTTCTTGGCCTGCACATTATTTTTATGATTTTTTAACATTTGACGAAACTCTTTGACATCCGCGGCCGTTGGCAATGAATACGTCGACGTCGACGCCGATTTGCTGCTGCTGCTGCTGCTGCCGTCGCCGTTGACGTGCAAGTTCTGTGCGGAGCCGTAGAACAGAGAGACAAACTCGTTGAGGCCCATTTTTGTTTGTATTTTATTGAGAGCAGACGCAGGCGCAGTTCAGAACGTAGAACAAAAACAAACAACAAATGACTGTCAAACTGTAGTCCGTTAAGTGTTATACACAGCGCAGCGCAACAGTCGCAGGCCTGCTCGCTCGCACTCACTAACTCCCTCACTGAAACGCACGCACGCACGCACGCACTTATCTGCTCGCTCGCTTAACTCCTCGCTCCACAAGAAAGAGGCCCCGCGCAACGTCCGTTTGTTTGAAAGCGCGACGCGCGACTAACTTCAAGCCACAGGCGCGCGACGCCAAAGTCAACGGCGGCGGCGGCAAAGCACAAAACGTACAACAACAAAAAATAACAGAAAAGAAACACAACTTCAAAGCTTATGTAAAGAGAAATGCAAAAAAAAAACAACAACAACAAAAATAGCAAAGCAAACAAAAACATTAAAAAAAATTGTGAGTGCTGCTATGAGGAAAAGTAGGCGGGGAAATGAATTTAATTGTAACTGTGCAAATAAAAAATAAATAAAACAAATTATTTTAAGACAAAGACAAAGACAAAGACTAAGCCAAAGTGGCAAAAGTTATTAATCAAAATGGGAAATGCGACCAAAGTCGGAAATATAAAGCGCGAATTAAGTTAAGTAAATTAGAAGAAATTAAAAATAAATAACCATTTAAATAAATGATTATATTTATAATTAATAATAATCAAGATCAAGATTAGACTTTAAGCATAAGCATGGATATTTAGTATTTAGAAGTAATTAACTGAGAAATATATACATATATTCGATAATTTGCATTTAAATATAGTTAAGAATGGATCATGTAGCTTTTATAGAAGCGTGAGCTTTAATCACGCAGAAAGCTTAAAGCTTAAATGAAGTTAAAACGAATTAAACGAAGCAAAGAATGGATCAGTCAGGATAAGCTTAAAAGCTTATGCAGAAGCTTTGGAAAAAGCTTAAAAGCTAAAGGGGAATGCTTAAAGATTGAATGAACTGAGACTGAAACATATATAAGAAAAACGGGATCAGTTGGAGTCAATATAAGCTTAAAAGCTCATGGATAAGCTTGGTCTAAAATCTGAAGGAACTTTAAAAGAAATATATATAAAATGATAATATAATCACAATAACAATATAGGAGGGGCTCAGAAAAGCGAAGAGACAGCATCCCAAACGGGGCGATCTCTTAAGATTATCAAAATAATTAGCATTTTTTTCTCAAAATTGAAAACATCCATGAAAACATGTATTATGTATATGTATATGGGAGTACTCTTCAATTTCTAACTGCGCTCGAATAAGCGAAAGATGAACACATTGAGTAATATCGCACAGAAAAGTACTCTTCCACATAAGGGTCAAACTTTTTTTCTTTAATTTCTACAACAAAGTTTACCTAAAGATGCATTGAAACTAAGCGAGCAACAAAACAGAATTTAATGGCAATTGAGTAATTATCATAACTGTACGAGTATAGATATACGCATAGATATGATTTTAATCATGATTTTCACTTGGCTGGCAAAAAACAAAAACAACAAAATGGAAGAAAAAACCAAAGTGCTTTTGCCATTTCCCCCTTTCGCTGGTTGTTGGTCATATACCCTGTACCCATTGAAAATAAGTCAAAAGAGGTATATTAGTTGTAAGCAAATTTATGTAACTGGCTGAGGAAAGTCCCTCTCTTCTTCTGTCTGTCCCTTGTTCTTGCCATATCTATAAACCTATACATCTGTAAATCTCTATAAACGCGCGTTGATCTTGACTACACCTATTTATCTGATATTCAATCTCAATAGCTTATATCGAAAAATACAATATTATTTTAATATATTATCGATAAATATAAAATTAAAACAGGCTTTTTAAAAAATAAACCTATTTGTCTAGTTTTATTCTCTTTGGCTTCTTTTTTATCGATAAATATCGAACTTATTCAATATTTTTAACGAATTTAAAAAAGAATTTTGTAGGTAAATCTCAGGGAGCATACGAGCTAGAGAAATTTCTTATGTAGCTAGTCGTACCTCAAATGCAGATCACTTTTGGAATAACTCAATTATACAACCCACTTTTCCTTGATATTTCCTTGCGTATGCTGGATATAGGGTATCTCCTAGTCGGGCACTCTCGAGTACAACACTCTTACTTGTTGGATTTTGGTTTTTGGTTTATATGGAAAGAAAGGTTGGCTGTAATTGTAGACTTTGTCATTTCGTAAAGTCGCCGCCGTGACTTTCGCGTCACACTTGGCCAGCAGCAAAGAGCCCGGACCAAAAGAGAGAAAGAGAGCGAGAGAGAGAGAGAGAAAGAGAGCGAGAGAGAGAGGGAGAGAAGGCCATCATTTGTTGGCCTGGCCATTGACTGGCACGAGCCCGCGAGCATGCAAAAAAAAAAGAAAACAAAACAAAATTGAATAAAATTAGAAGAAAAGATCTCAAAAAAAAAATCTTGTGGCTGGCCCAGAACTGCTGCACATTAAAAGCCACGCTCCAGTTAAAGATTCCATCGAGTTTCAGCCAAGTTAAGCAGCGTGTTTTAATTATGACCACGAGCCAAATAACCAAAAGAGAGGAAAACGCTTTTATTGAAATGCGCTCTCATGTCCGTGAACAATAGAATGGGATTTACTTGTAAGTCCCCCGGCACCAAAAACAAACTGACCCCAATTTGTTTTTTCCTGTGCAAACCAAAATTGTTCACGAAATTGCCAAAAAAAAAAAAAATAAATAATATAAATAAATAATGAAAACCTCAAAAAAAAATGAGCGCAAATTCATTAATTATGTGATTCGAAATTGATTAAAAAATTATTGCACAAGTACCAGAAATAATAATAAAAGAAATAGTTATATGAAGGAAAAGTCAATTCAATTGCAACGAATACGAAATGCTCTTTAAGATTAGGAGGGGAGATATAGGAGAGATATAGATAAGCTGCCCTTTGTTTAAGGCCTACTCTAATTTGTGATACGATAGTTCCATAATAATGTGACCATGGAGGTGACATGTCAATACTATTTTTCGTTTTTTTGTTAATATTTATAAAAGCCTGCGAAATTCTCAGACAATGGAGGAATGCAATTTTTAGAAACAATATCAAAACAATATAAGTAAATAATACCAAAACAATGTGACCATAAATTCAAAATGTTGAGAAGCTTAAAATGTATATTAATAAAATCGTTATAAAAATCTTAGGACACAAATATTAAGCGGACACGCCTCTTGGGCGGACAGTTTCTCTCAAACAGCGAATGAATGAGTCTATACACATTACACCTCTCTTAAGCGAACTCTCCTCTTAAGCAGACACTAGCTATCCGACGATCGCCGTCCATCCAAGCGAGTTTTTACTGTACTTAGAGCTTGGATATAAATCTGCATGCTAGATTTGAACTTATTCGCTTCGAGTGCGGCATTTTGAGAAATACTTCTGAAAACAAGTATTTCTCAAAATGAAAGAGTCGAACCATGGTAATTAAAAGTTAGAGGATCAAAAGGATTTAGAATGGCAAAAAATATGATTTATTAAAATAAACTGAGCATGGAGGACAGAGACCTCAAGGAAATTGTATTCTTGTTGTTTGTCAATTAAAGCCACGCCCTAAGACCCAACAAACTGTATAGCCAACTCGTAATACCCTTCCTGCAGAGTATAGAAACGTCGGGCACACGAATAGCGTGCCGGATATCAAAGCTCAAAAAGCCATGCATATTCGCATGTGATTGCCAATTGAATGTTTTTAGCCAGGAACCAGAGCAGAGCATTTATATAAGATCTGACAATAGATGGTTGAACGTTGCCCAAAAACGGTGGCGCCACCCGCTGTGGCAGCTGCCGCACGCCGATTGCGTACTTTAAACTTGCCTTGCAATTTTCCCACCTGCAAATTTCGCTGTTGTTGTTGTTGTTGTTTAAGATATGCACATTAAAAAAATGATTTAAAAAGATGATTGTCTTATAAAAGCGTTTCTCACGCTGCCCTTAAATATATTCAAAAATTGAATTACACAAAAAATACCCCCTCTCCGGCAAAGACCTACCCCCCCGCCCTACTCTTGGCATTGTTAGGCAATTTATGCAATCGACTTTTGGCTTCGAGTTTGAGTTTGGGTTTGGTCTTTGGTTTTTTTAGCTCTGGCTTTTTGGCTTACTTAAGTCGCAAAGTTTGTTTGAGTAAAAACGAGAGAAAAAAATATATCTTCTGCATGTTTATTTGCTTACCACTTCTTCTTCTTCTTATTTGCCATGCCAGTTAAGCTTGTGAAATATTTTTGCTGATCTTTCAGTTTCTTATATCGCACACTCAACGCAATACGCCAAAGCAGCTAAATTGCAAAAAAATCGAAAAATAAAAACAAAACAAAAACTCATCTACTCAATGCAATATTATTACGAGCATTAATTCATGTGCAAATCGTTTAATTGCCTTTTACACCTGTTGATTTTGGCGACACACTTTTGAGAACGTTGACGAAAGGGCTTACGACATGATTGTTTTTTTGGCTTAAACTCAGTTTTCAATTGAGTGCACAGCAAATGACAGTAAACACTCGATAAAGAGCACAAAGAGCACAATATTAAAGATAGAAGCTAATTTATATAACAAAATTATTTTAAATAGCTAATATTGTTTTTTTTAAATATACATATGTTGCATATAACTAAATATTTTTTCATTTTTATCATTTTTTATCATTTTATATTTTTTTTCCTAAAAGATTCGCATATTTCTTTATATATACATACATATATATTTTTATATTTTATTGTTAGATCCACTTTAATTTCTTACCACATCTCGCTTAGCTATCTTCCCGGCGATAAGGGTCCCCCCCTACAAAAAGTTATTCGCATCGTCAATGCCAACTGTTATTTATGGCTTTCACGCCCAAAGCGATGCGCACTCAATTAATTTGTCACTTAATTTGATTGTGTTACAAATCAAAATGAAAAAGAAAAATCATCAACACGCCAACTCTTTTTGCTTGGTTAACTAACTATTATGTGTGTGTGTGTGTGTGTGTGTGTTGGAGTGTGTGTGTGTGTGTGTGGCACGCCTCTCAATTTTATCTCATTTTCACTCTGAATTTATAGCCTAAACAAACATAAACTTACACGCAGGCAAGTTCATTGATTTCGCTTGTGTCTTTCTCATGTTTTATGGCCATTTTTCACGCTTTCATTCGATTAATTGATGAATGTTGTGTCAAAACATTTGTCCCGCCCAAATGGAGCAGTTTAGAGGCCCCAAGCCCAACCCAGCCCCATCCGAGTGACCCCAAAGAAAACTCAAGCTCATCATTTGCGAAAAAAAAAAGAGAGGAGGCAAGTTAATGACCGTCAAATAAAAGAAACCGCCAACACGCACCTTTCAGCATTTTCATTTTCAGTCACTTTTACTTTTTCGCTTTTTGGCCGTCATGCGTAACAGGCCCACCCAAAGACTGTAATCGTAATCGTTATCGTCATCGTCATCGTCATCGGATATGACAGCACATTTTCTGGCCATATTCATATTCATATTCAAAAAATTTCAAATTGCTTTGCAATTTGCCAGCCACAATTGAAAAATGATTTGTTGGGAAAATATTTTTTAGCTCATTTGCAAATTTTGTGTAAACTATCGCAACCAATCGATAATTGTGTGCTGCAAAAAGTGTTATCGTTATATAAGCATGCATTGTAAATTTGTAAACATTTTCATCTAAAAATAAAATGGAGTATGAAAAAATAATCAAATTAACCGTATAAATATCCGTTATGCAAAACTCTCCTGAAGGTATGGTGAAGAATATCGCAAAAAATCCCTTTATCAACACTCATTCCTATCTTCTTGTTTTTATGATAAATTTCCTCAATTTTCCATAAATATACGTTTACAAACACTATATTCTATATTATATGAACCAGGTGAAATTAAATTTAGAAACATTTTCATAAGTTTAGCATATAATTATTTAAGTTGAAAGTTAAGAGCTGTTTGTTTCATGCGAGTGGGTGGCTGGGTTGCTGCACTGGCTAAGCCCTGGTGGGCCCCTGCGGTTGTGTGTACCGGCTAAAGTCAACGCGAAACATTAAGCAAACAATTTAACTTCAATAAGCCAAACATGGCACAAGAAGTGCCAAGCAGCCTGGTGCAGAGGGAACGGGCTGCGCAGCAGGCTGGATGAGGGCGTATTAGTGGCACACGCCAACGCGCCACTGCCCCCCCCCCCCTTCCCTCCCCGCCATCCCACCAAAGAAACAGTTATATATTTGAGGCGCACAACTCGCTGAACATCAAAGAGCCGCGCGCAGTAAAACGTGCAACGTGTTTGTGGCTTAAACAAGCTGTGACATTTGTGTGTAGGTAATCAAGGTGTGAGGGGGGAGAGCGGGCAGCGGGGCGAGCAGGAGTGGGCTGTCAAGTGCTGTGCACTGCAACACTTTGGGGCATTATGTAGAACATGCCGAGCAGGAAGGAAACACATGAAATTTGTGCTTACTGGGGCTGAGTTAGGGAAGTGAAGAATTCAGCTGACGTAAAGTATAAATAGAACAGGCCACATAAAATCAAAACTAGACTATTGAAAAAATTTGAATATGATTTTAGGAAGAGAAGGAAAGTTTTTTGAGCATAGGAAGGGAGGGACAGAAAGACGGACAAACTCGGATATTGATGCTCATCTAGAATCTATATACTTTATGGGATCGCAGATATCTGCTTCAAAGTGTTACACATTTCATTACCAAATTATAATACCCTCCACAAGGGTGTAATAAAGGTAAGATACCTTTAAATTGCAAACATTTAATTACAAAATAAAATTAAAATATATTTGTAATTACGAAGCCTTCAAATTATAATTTTAATAACGAGCCCAACCTTGAACCAAATCAGCAAAAACTGAAACTGAATCAAACCAATTTCTTTTAATAAAACTATTAAAATAAGTTATGCTATCATATTTTCAAGCAAATAACTATTATTGATAATATACAAATATGTAAATATAATAAACTAAATTCTTTCTTGTACAAAGTGAGAGCTCAATTTTCGAACTAGGACGCCTTCTTTTTCATGCTTGCAGCCAGCAAAAAGTTGTTGTTTGCTTAAAAGTTCAATAAATACACCACAAATATTTGGCTTTTAACCCACACACACACGCACACACACCTACACCACACACACGCACACACTTACACCTCCATTGAGTGCACAATTTGGCAACATTTTTGCCATTGAAACTGCGCTGAGGCGTTTGGCACTCGAAACAGGTGTCTTGGCGCGACAAGGTAAAAGAATTAAAAATAGACTCTCAGAAAGCACAAATTATGAGGCATGCCGCAAGCGTGGCAAGTAGCTATAAGTTGCCACACGGCAAAGAGAAACACGCGCCTTCGCCCCGCAAGGCTAATTAAAGGCATTAATATTAATTAGAAAACTTAAAAAAAACTTTTGCTGGCAACAAAATGAGCCCAGGAGCACAATTTGTGTGGTCGCAAAGTTTTCAGCTATTTGCGCAAATGTGGCAAATCTTGTTGTTGTTGTTGTTGTTGTTGCAAGACCGCGTAACCAATTGTCAAATAAAAGTCGAAACATGCCCCAAAATTCAAACAAAATTGGTTTTTGGGCGCGCGCATTTGCGATGCTTTCACAAAAGTGGAAGGAAAACAATTCAACTGAGCTCGAAGTCGAATTCAATTTTATTGTTGTTAATTTAACATATATATATGTATGTATATGGTTAAATATATTTACTGTACTTTTCGCAGACTTACCTTCTGCAATGCCAGCGGGCAGAGTTTTTGTGGCATTTAAATTTTTAATTACTGCATTTCCTGCAGCATTTTTAACGCTCTTTTGTGGCGATGTCTTTGCGAGGCCTTTGTTGCCAGTGGGCGTGGCGATTGTTTTTGTTGCTGTTGTTGTTGTTGTTGTTGGTGGAGTTGTTGTTGGTGTTGCCCCAATGTTGCTCTGCAAGCGTTTTTCTGCAACGAGAAAGGGACGGGAAATGAATGAATGAGAGAGATATATAGACAAATAGTAAGTTTAATTCAAATAAAAGTTGTAAGGGAAAACTCGAAAGAAAACTGAATAAAGTAAAGAATTATAAATTTTAAAAATAATACAAAATAAAAGATGCTCGATGTGTTTATACTATTCCAGAAGCTGTCAAGTTAAGCGACTCTAGCCCTTAAAACCCAAGAGATTTGCTGAATCGACTGCTTTTATCGACTGCTTGGAAACGGGGAATCTTATCGATATTATCGGAAACAAACTCGTACTGCGCGGTCACTGGGGGGACCTAGATTTTCAATTTCAAGTCTCTTGCTCTTGATCCTGAGATCCGTGCGTTTATACATACGGACGGACAGACAGACGGGTGAACGGACGGACAGACGGATGAACGGACAGAAAGACGGATAGATAGACGGACATGAATGTATCGACCAGGCTATTGATGCTGATCAAGAATATACAATGCTGGGAAACAGACGAAAGTTCAAATCGGAAAATAAGTAAAAAGAAGTTTATCTGCATTTAATAGATGTACATTATTGACCCCGAGCTGTTCAGCATTTGAGACCACAAGCTTCTGATATATATTGGCTCAACTTAAAACTGCAATCAACTTTAATAAAGCTAACTAAAACATAACTTTGGATTTTAAATCAAAGCTAATATCTATTGATATTATTATGTATTTGAAAACGGCCTTAACAACACATTTGTTAAAAACTCACGATTACTTTTGCTGTTGCTAGCGTCCGATTTCGATTTGTACCATCTAAAAAGTCTTTTAATAAAATGCCCAAATTCCATTCTTTTAAATAAATACGAAAAAGATAAAAAAAATAATAAAAGTAACATGAAAATTGTTTTTTAAACAAACAACAAAAATTTAGTTAAAAAGCATTTGCCACACTGCCTGCTACGGAGAAAATGTTTTGCCCCATTCTCAAGTCTAATAATTAAGATGTAAATAAATAAAAAACAATTGCCAACTATCAATGCTGAGGCAGTCAAATAAAATTTTAGCTAAACCAGTTTTCAGAGTTTTTAGAAGAGCTCTAAATAAAAATAATAAATAATAACGCAGTAAATAAAGAAATAAACACCTGTTGCTGCTAGCTGGCTGAAGAGAAGATTGTTGAACTTGTTGTTGCAACTGCATGGCGCAAGCAGTGCAAACATGTGCCTGCAGCATGTTGATAGGCACGACTGTGTAAGCAGCGCAAGAGACAAGCAGGGGCTAGGCTAACAGCAGCAGTGTATGGCCAAGCAGTGCTAAATGTTGCTAACACATGTTGCCAAGCGATCTTCACGGAGTTTGGGCTAAGGTGAGCAGCTAGCAGCGCAAGTGAACTGCTTAGCAAGCAGTGATATGCTGATATATAATTGAGCTTCAGTTAAACTTATGTGTACATTGCGACGAATAATCGCTGAAAAATTCTAAATGACTTAAGAAATCTCAAAATAAATAAAATAAAAAGAGAACACAGACAGCCAGATTCATGGCAGCAGCTGTCCACGCGCAAGCGGTGTAGATATATGGTAACAACATGATGACAAGCAGTTTTACAGCAATAAAGTTTACTGGTTAAGTTGCGGACGCGCAAGCGATGCAAAATGAATATACCAAGCTGCTAACCGGCAAAAGCTTAGGCAACCATAAATGCGATTGTATCTGTCAATATATATATTCAACAGTTATTCATTAAAAAATGCGATCCATTTAAATCTTTTAACTTAAAGCTGATTACAATAGAGCCGGCAAAAGTGAACCACCGCACGCAAGCAGTGCAAATCTTAGCAGCATGTTGCTAAGCAGTTAATCAGCCGAAGGCTTAAGAGAGCTGCGCACAGACATTTTATGGATATGTCGCTCTTAAGTCATTTGCAGCTTGGTCAGTAAGCAGGTAATGTTGCGACAGCATGCTGCCAGGCAGCCAATTTAAGAGAGCAGCTTTTAAGAGTCTCTATGCACATTCCAGTTTCCTTACGAAAATAATTAACATAATTTCCTTTTATCTACTCGGCAGGTCAAACGAGAGGGGAACAGCTGACCAGCAACGCGTTTATCTGCGCGTTTATCTGTGCTTTGTCTTTAGCTTTTTTTTTATTTTTACCTTTTTGCTTAGTTTGTATTGTTAGTTAATTTGCGAGTGCACGACAAAAAGTTGTCGCGCGCTTGTTCAATGCTAACCGCAGCAGCGGTTGAGCAGAAAGAAGAAGAAGAAGCAGCGGCAGCGGCAGGGAGACAAAGCCAAGCCAGAAGCCATAAATGGCTAGTACAAGTCTAGGCCGCAATGTACAATACACCCAAGTCGCCAAAAACAGAGGAAAACATAAAAAACAAAACAAGAGGGTGCTCTGAGGCAAGTTTGGCCAGGCTAGGAGATACCCTGTACACCTGTAGCTCTTAGTATATCCGACTCAAAAGTGATGCATTTATCAATTTCGATGAAATGTTAGTAATTGAAAAAAGATAAATATCTTCTAAACAATAACTTATATTAGTTTAAGATATCTACCTACCAGTTTAAGATATCTACCTAGATACTTAATCTAAGATCTAAGATAGATACAAGAACGTGGCAAGATCAACTCAGTTGTTAATGCTAAACAAGAATATGCCTACATACTTTATCGTAGCTCCCTCCCACTACGCAAAACCATGCTACCCCTTGCTAGACATTGCCAATACGCACAGGGTATTAAAACAGAGAGAAGTTGCAATGTTGCGGCCAATGTCAGGCACAGACGCGTCTTAAAAAGCAGCTGCCAAGGCTAACAACAAGTTGAAGAAGAGAGATAGGGGGAGAGAGAGAGAGAACGAGAGGGAGGGGAGGCAATGTGCCACTGTATTTTAAAGGTTAGCCAGGATCCTCATTGCAAATCAGATTTTACTGATAAGCAATTAGCCAATGATCAAGTATAACCGGATCTACAGCTGCCACTGGAAGATCCGCGTGCGGACAGCTTTAAAGCCTCCACAAAAGAAGGTGACAAAATGCCGCCATAATTAAGCCAATAAATGTTAAGCCGCAATCCGAATCAATAAACATACGTGGGCCCCATTCAGAGGCACGTTTAACCTACGCGCATGTCAACTGAATATTGAGCAGGTTAATTGCAAAATTACGCTACGTTTTGCAGACGCGTTTGAAGAGTGCGCAAAATCCAGCTAATAGGTGTGTGTGGCTGGCTATAGACTCCAGCTATAAATACAAACTACGTCTTATCTACCATGATAATACTCAAGGGGGGAGCTGGAATGTCGCAGCAGTAGCAGCAACTGCGCGACCAACAAGTCAGAGTCAATGAAAAGAGACAAAGCTGCATTTTTGTGCAGGTCTTCGGCGCGTCTTCCCAAGAAAGCATCGGTGGTTCAGTGGTAGAATGCTCGCCTGCCACGCGGGCGGCCCGGGTTCGATTCCCGGCCGATGCAAAATAACTTTTTTGGCCAAAGACTAATTGAAGATAATCTGGAAGAGTAAAGTCCCCCCCATAGGCACAATAAATTGTAAGACTTTTTCTTGCTATTCTATCAAAATATTTTTTGGCAAGCTTATGATTTAGACTTTCCAAATTGGCAAATTAAAAATTATATGTAAAAGCATCGGTGGTTCAGTGGTAGAATGCTCGCCTGCCACGCGGGCGGCCCGGGTTCGATTCCCGGCCGATGCAATATAATTTTTTACGCCAGCTTGCAAGTGTATATTTTACATTATACTTAAATTTTTCTTATCATAATTTAATATTTTTGAAGCCGAAAATAAGACCTTTATCGAACAAAAGGTTTTGTATAATAACTAACTAACTCTTGTGTTTTCAGATCATTTTGAATGGTTGTATACCGAATTTTCTGAGAAAAGTGAATGCCTACAAACGAGGTATTAAAGTGAATTTTATGTATATTGATTTGATATATAATGTACAGATATAAATCTACACATGTCTTTAAAATTTTAATCATGAAGATACAATAAAACTTTTACTTCATATTTTTTAGACTCAATATATGACTTGGTATTTAAAGGAGTGGTACTTATACTAACTTCGAAATGCCATATTTAATACTTGGGTATTTTGCCAGCATAATTATAAGAGCATCGGTGGTTCAGTGGTAGAATGCTCGCCTGCCACGCGGGCGGCCCGGGTTCGATTCCCGGCCGATGCAAAATTAACTTTTTTTTTTGCTTAAGCTTCCAAAAATAAGATCATATACTTCATGAATAACATTTTAAAGCTCTATTAATCATTAGTAAATATTTTATAATAGACGTAAATGATTTCTTTATCGCAATATGGTAAATGCGATTTCTGTGATCTAACTTAGCTTTCATTGCATTGTGAACGCTTACCTTTAAAACTCTTGAGAGAATTACGACTGCTTGGACATATACACATTCAAAATATGTTTTCAATGGAATTTTATGATACGTAATGTTAGGACAACATTCGACACACAAGTTTATTAAATTTATATTTTTTGAGAATCTACATTGCCACCAATATTTGGATTGATATTTCAAGAACTAGAACTTATATTAAATTTTAAACACCTTTACTTAATAATAGCATATTTTGCCAGCATAATTATAAGAGCATCGGTGGTTCAGTGGTAGAATGCTCGCCTGCCACGCGGGCGGCCCGGGTTCGATTCCCGGCCGATGCAAACTTCTTTTTTGCCTATCTCTCAAAACATAAAAGGGTAAAAATACACAGTAATTGTAATCTCAACTCTGTAAAGGCATAGAAAGTCATTTCGATAGCCGCCATTGCAGTAATCAAATATTATTTGTATATTTTTTTTTTTTAATAACTGAACTAAGAGAATTGATTGTATACAACTTGTTCTGGCAAGGTTGTTCTTTAATATCATTAAGCTTCAACAATCTCACTAATATTTAGTCTGGTATTCCACCATCTGGCACATATTATAATTTTAATATATCCAACTTAATACTTGCATATTTTGCCAGCATAATTATAAGAGCATCGGTGGTTCAGTGGTAGAATGCTCGCCTGCCACGCGGGCGGCCCGGGTTCGATTCCCGGCCGATGCAACCATATTTTTTTTTTCTTTCATTTCTCTACCTCCCTATGAACTTTTTAAGCTTACGATACATATCTGTAGACTTTAATTGCAGTAAATTGCAAAAGAAATAATAACGGATGCCATTGCGTGATGCCCAAGTTAAACAATAGACTGCAAATTCAGCGTTTTATCGTGTGCGCTCTCTTGGGAATTTGCATATGCAAAACACGTTTCGACAAAGGTTTCTTCATTCATTTTGTATTCATGTGCAAATAACTGGAAAAACATGCGCGTTAGTGCGGGTAAATTTAATTTAGTCTGCGTTGATTGTTGTTTGCAGTGCTTGTGGGTAAAAAATAGAATGTCCAGTCGGTTGAGGGGGAGGCAGACGACAAGCAGAAGGAGAGGCCACTCAGCGACGATTTAATGCGACAATATTTGAGCAATTTGCTTGGGGACTGGCACAGAAACTGCAAATAGCTCAAGCAACACAATAAATTTACCCATTAAAAGTAATTTATGCGAACAACGCAAAAAATAGGAAGGGAATTAACTTGGGCGGACTTAAGAAGCAAAAAACTATTTTGCATCGGCCGGGAATCGAACCCGGGCCGCCCGCGTGGCAGGCGAGCATTCTACCACTGAACCACCGATGCTTGTGCTGCGATCAACACAAAAGCTTAAAGAGTTGCCGGCAGAAGAGTTGAAAACTGGATGGTTTGGGGCCAAAAATAGTTGGATTTGACTAGAGTGGATGTGTGTGTATGTCTGTGTGTATGTCTGTGTGTATGTCTGTGTGTCTGTATATGTAACTGTGTGTGTATTTCATATCAGCTGCAAAATTTGATTTATAAATTTAAAAAGCAAAGCACTCGTGTGATTATTTCATATGAGAAGCCAAATATAGCAGACGAGATAATGTAATTATGTATTATGCAAGGCCTGATTGTAAATTGAAATATGGAAATTGATAAATGAAGCAAGCGTTTTAAAAGGTTTCCAATTGAATTAAGACATTTGTGTGAAATAAAAGCTTAATGGCAAATATGGAGAGTGTCTATATATGTATGTTTGTATGTGGTATATTTGTCTGCTTTCTGTATTTTGAGCAACTTTGAATGGCTGTAGAGGTAGAGCTTGAGGAAATATGAAGTATGGAAGTCCGCAAAAATTATATGTTAGAAAATATAAATGTATATTTTATAACCTTGTATATTCTTCGAGTAATATACAAATATATTTTTATATATTCCTTATCAACAGACATGTCAAAATATTCATGCCCATGCAAAACTATCGTCAAGTATTCCACCTCCATAACTAGGCAAAACTCATCCGATGTGCTCGAGGTTTGGCCTTTTGTTCATGGTTTGAACTCTAGATCAAACCTAAATCTGGCAACATTATTCATTTATTGTTATAAAGGAACTATGGGAAGCAGCATACGAAGTATTGAAAACTAAGTTTCGGTATGAAAAACTTAGATATAATATAATATATCATGGCTGCAATAGGAACGATCTGTCAGAAATAAAGCATAATTATAAAAGTACTACAAATATATTTATGTCTGCAAGGGCATTTAATCTTCGGCATACCAAAGTTAGCTTGTTTTCTCGGAGAATCAATTTGAAACTATAAAAAACAATTTCCCCAACTATTAATAATCAATCTTCGTAATATCAAACTGAGTTTTTTAGGATTCTCACAGTAGGGGTATTCACTCTCGGCCCACCTCACACACAAAAAAAGTCGCACTACAACTATACCCTATCATTTCTCCACTGTTCCTCTGTGCCCTTGGCCATCAGGCTAGAGAAACGGCAAATAAATTGCGCAATCATTGCGCTCAGGTGATTGAGATGATATTCAACTTGTGTCTTGGGTCATGACCTCAATGAATTTGCACAAGCTACGCCCATTTGGAGGGCGTGGCTAATGTAGCCTAGATCTCCCACTGCGTCGAATCGCCGCAGCAGCATGGCCCAAATACTGGGCAAACAATTGTTTTTGAGATGAAATCAGTGTGCGAAATGGTCCGAAGCAGCATTTGCAGCAGCCAAAACGAATTGGCCAAACGCGTTGACTCACTGCCAACTGCGCCAGCTCTGACTCATCCAGTGCCCAGAGTGCGACATCGTCTGGGCTGTGCTGCAGGAGTACGAAAAGCGGAGATACAGCTACAGCTACAGCTACAGATACAGATACATAAAGTCAGCTACAGATACGCTCAACAGACCCCCATCAAAGTTGACTTGCGAATGTGTCAATGGCAACTGATGCGTTTGGTTTTTTTCAGTATCTTTTGCTTCTTTCAACGGAATTTGATAATTTTTGGGGAGTGGACTCTATAAACATACAAATTGCGCAAAGCCGAAAGCTGATGTCAGTCATATTAACGTTTTTATTTCTTTTCATTTTCAGTTTTTGTTGAACCCTGAACGAGAGAAATCTTTGCAGCTGTCAGCAGTGAAATGACTTCACTTGTTAAAACGTGCCAAAACTTGTTAAGAATCATTTCATATTTATATATAGATTTAGCTTGGAAATGATTAGAGTAATACGATTCCTAGGCTCGCCCACATGTGATATTTAAGACATAAATCAAGTTTTTAAATCAGCTTCAGTTATATATTCTTTTTTTTATGACCTTGATTTTAGAAAAATTTAAAAAAAGAACACTTCGATTGCTTATAAAAGTCGGTTCTTTATCGATAATAAATCGATACTATCGATAGTTGCTACTCTTAGAATGCACCTCTGCGTCAGCACTCAGATTATTATTACTAAAGATATAATCGAATAGAGATTTCGATATATTTTATACCAAATATAACACCCAATAATATATACTTTAAAATAATGTTTAACTTACGTATAGTTATAGGCGTTGGCGTCAGCGATTTATTTCTCGTCGATTGTCCCTTGACTGTCTGTTGGGTCTTTGGCGGCGGTCCCAGATCCGTGGGTGATATGCTCAAATTGCGTACATCCCGCTTTTTGGCCGAACCTGCAAGAGACGAAAGATGTTTGCGATATGTGTGAGAAAACGTGTGATATTTTCATGCACATTTGCATGTAATCGATAAACGTAACTCGAAAATGTCTTGCATAATTTATGCGTGAACACGTCGTGCTTTGGCGCTGTGCACAACATTTCCATTTTAAAATTTGAATACACACAGAGAGACCGCCTTGCACTTTGCAACGTTTAACTTCCCTCGAAAAAGAAGGGTGGGCGGGGTAGGTAACCCCTCTATTTGCATTTCAATGTTTGTCGATTAAAACAAAGCACTTGCATATAATTGAAGTATATTTGCTCTGCGCGTCTCCATTTAACTTCTCTCATCCCATTTGTGGAAGGCAATGTGTGAGAAAAAAGGGTGAAATTATTTTATATTATGCGAGTGCATGCAGCTATCGCCAGGGGGCGCTTTATAAGCGCAAACATAGCATTATAATGCCCAGACACAGAGAGGGGGAGATTTGTCAACAAGAGATATCATCATATAAATGTTTTAAGTGGTTCACAACTTCAAATCTTTTGTAGAGGTACTATACATTAAATCAAATATGTATGAAGACATCTCCACCTCAAAAGGAATATATATATATAATTATTATGAATATAATAATACATTTTCCATTTTTGTTAAGTTTTTTCAATGACAAAGTTCTACATCTATCATATATATAAAAACCCTCTAGAACCTAAAAAAAAACACCTTTCGAAAATAGCGAAAGTATGACTGTTCGATCTTGTCTTAACACAATTTTGATTATGTAACTACGCAAAAACATTACTTTTATAAAACAAATGCTTAAAATGAAATTGAGTTTTCTCAGAGCCAGAGCAGCTTCTAGTCAAGACAGTTTGTTTGCCGCACTTGTTATGGTGCCGCGTACATCATTTGCTGTTGCAGCGACGTGTTAAACGATGTCTGCGTGTTGCAACAAGGGAGCTCTGCAGCAACAACAACAAGAACAACAACAAAAGCGGTTTGCACAGCTGCATGAAATCTAATAAATTTTATTTTTAGCTGTCGGCTAATTGCACTGGACTCGGACTCGGACTCGAATTCAGATTCGGACGTGCAACACAGAGCAAAGTTGCCCATGGCTGGAGGTTGGCTTCTGTGTGTGTCTGTGTCTGGTTTGCAGCAACTTTTATCAGTGTGCAAATTGTGCTTAACCCGCATACCGCAAACCCCAACCATCCCCCCTTTAACCGACTCACTAAAGTCACATAATCCTTTTGGGGCTTATCAAAAATTGTGACCACACAGTCCGGCGGAATAGTTCTTCCTCTTTTTTTTGATAGCTTTTCAAAACGACAAAGTTGAATGCTAAATATTATTTCGGTCTTACCGGAGATGGGATATATATACATATATATGTATATATATGTAATATATACACATATTTTTTTTAGCTAACCACAATTTATTATAAAACTAAGCTACACGCGGAAGTGACTTGCAGCTGGAACCGCAAAGCGTAATTGGATTTGCCTAAAGTAATATATTATTTTTAAATTTAAGCATATAAATACTCTCTTTAACGCTAAAGCTAACTAAAAAAGCTGTGGCAATCAAAATAATTTTTTTCTAGGGAAATACTTTAAGAGGCCTTTGCCTAATAAATATTTTTGTTTCTATGCAAAAATTCTAGCTGATGGAGGCTTCCTGGGGTCGAAAGGAGTTGGACTCGCACGCCGACGATTTAACACCCTTTTAGACTTTTGCTTAACGATTTTGCAGACATATAGATAAGTTACTTTCAGATACAGTGGGAATACCCTTGTGTGATATTTTTACCTAGCACACACAATGGTTTTTTTCCAACTAAAAACTCCGGTTTTGACCGCACGTTCCCATGGCAGCTATATGATATAGCCATCTGATTTACTATAATATTCTATCTGCAGTAATTAGTTATACTATATGTGTATATTTCTCAGCAGATCGTAAGAGATTTAACTATGCACATTTGTATAAGACATAAATGATAAATTTGCGCAACATTCCCAGACATTAAGACCGTGTGAATGTCGCTTAAAATTCGCAATCAGTGCTTGCGTCAGCAAAGACTCATGGACAAGTAAAATATTTGCAGTTGAAGTGACCGCAACACTTACCTTTTGTCACGCTCTTCGCACGCTTGCCAAAGCTGCCGAATCGCTCCCGTTCAATCATTTGGCTGTGAATGTAGCGCTCGGAATACGAGCGCGACAATTTCTCCTTCGAGCTATGGGCGCCCATTTTAGTACAGGTTTATTCTATTTTTTAGGGATATGTTTAACTTTGTATTGGGTTATTCAATAGATCTGAATGCCGATCTGTTTATAGTGAAAACTTTCACACACAGAGAGAGAGGCTCTCCGCGCAGTCGCTTTCACAATGTGCGACACCCGCGCAGAGGACTTTCATTTGTTGTTGCTGTCACTCACAATTGTTGATTGAAGGCATTTTTTTTGTTGTTGCTCTGTTTGTTGTCGTTATTATTTATCATTTTATTGTTTGCAGCTTTTTTGCTGTTGCCGTTTGCTTTTATTTTGCAGTTTTATAACTATTTTCAGTTGTTCATCTTTTACATTTGGACTACAATTAAGAATTCAAGATTTTTGGACATATTTTATAAATGTTAATTGCTTAATAATCGTTTCAATTAGCCGCCTCATTTAATGGTCAAGAGCGCACTCAAGCACAAAACTTATTTTCCTCAATTTTCCACTCAATACCCTGTGGCAATAAAGTATGCCAATGGGGTATATTATTCCTGTTAAAAACTATGTGACATGCATTAAAAAGATACTTCTTAGAGGTATTTTAACGACGGATAATAGAGGTTAGTCTCTTAGAAAAAATGTCTAATACAAATGTAATTTACTATTTTAGAAGGCTGTGGTTTGTCAATCCTCAAACTTTTACAAAGCATGTTTAAGAACTGCTCCAGGTTATTAAGAAAGAGAATAATAAATAAACATCTGCCTGTGCCTCAGACTAGTCTAGAGGGTATCTGGTAGTCGACTCTCGCTAGCTTCACATTTATCAGTTAATTGAAAGCATTTTAATGATGCATTTCATGGCATTTTTTAAATGCCCTGGGAAATTCGATGTGCGTTGAGTATGCGCATTAAAAAACGTGTGAAAATCGAAGAAATCGCATAACTCAATGAAAAATCAAATTATTTACTTTTCAAATCCAGCTAAAAACTTAACAAGAGCTGCCCGTTGAGAGGGGAGGGTTGAAGAGTGTGGGATCTGCAGAAATTTCGCAACACATATGTCGTGTGAGTAGGTTAATAAATTGCCGCAGCAGATGAAACGACCTCAATTTCTCAAGCTCACAGACCCAGACCCAGGCGCTGTCGTCTGGCAGGTGCAGTCTCCGAAAAGAAAAGAAAAACGTGAAACTATTGCAACAGGCCCCAAATAAATCTTCGGAAAACTTACGACAACCCGAGCTGAATTTCTGTGCTGCGCGTTGACAGCACTTGAATGTCATCATAACTTATTGGCCACATGGAGCAGGAGCCAAATGCGATCCGTAAAGCGAAATGAGCCGACAAATTGCTCGCCAGCATTTGAAGGCTTTCAGCTATTCTGAGCAAATGGCAACTCAAAAAGTACCCGTTAATAATTTCCCCCAACCAAGTTGTAAAACGAAAATATACAATAAAAAACTGGGAAATTCATGTGCGACAGGCGAAGCGCAACCTCATTGCTATAAATAGTTGGTTTGTTCTCCTTATAACTACGAGGAACTACGAGGGCGCTACGAAAGAAAGTTGATAACAAAATCCAAATCTTTTAAAATAAGGAGATAATTTAAAAAATAACTATTTATTAAATAATAGAAAATGATCCTTAAAAAAATAAATCATTAGTCAAGAAATACCTCTAAATATTTATACAAATTTGAATTGTAAAATCACATTCACATGCAATCCACACCAACTGTTTGAGCAACCCTCGCATGGATTCAGTCTAGTGTGGCAGCCCTGTAAATGACATTTCGGCCAGCCCGAACTATAATTAGCCACATTTTGTGCAAAGGTGTTCCGGATTCGAAACTGAGACTAAGACAATTGCTATGTGGCGTGTTGTGCGATAGGAAGGGCAGGGAAAATGGGTAGGGGGGAGGGGCGGAGGGTATATAAGGGGGAGCCACAAGTAGCTCTAAATTTGGCGTCAGTCAATTGGAAAACTTGAGAGCATAATTCACATGCTTGGCACATGATTGAGCACGGCCAACAGGCAGCCTTAATAGAGAGCCTCAAATGCCGGAAGTATTTCAACAAAAAGCGGAAGTTGCGGCCCATTCTCAAGGGCATTTGCTCCCGTTGTTGTTGTTGTTGTTTTTGTTGCTGCTGTTGTTGCTGCTGTTGTCATTTATCAGTGAGTGCTCTGCCTGATCGAAGCAAAGTTACGGCAAGTGCTGCTGCGGCCGCTCCATTTAATTAAATATGCAGAAATTCAATTTGACTTTTAATTAAAAGTTGTCGGCGCTTCGAAGCTGTGGCTGCTTCTGCTGCTGCTGCTGATGTTCGCTTCATTGCGTGGGCGTCTGCAGTTTTCCACCGCAGCAATTTTCCGGTAGCAACAGGAAAAGCAACTGCAGACACGCAGCAAAAGTAATTAATTGAGCAGACGCGGGCACCAAGGGCCGCAGGTGAGCATAAATATGCATAATTCAGGTGGCAACCAGCGCGGTTGTAAGGGGCAAGTGAAAAAGCTGTTGAGACCATTGCCACACAAAAGGTAGCAGAAATCAACGGAATAAATGGAGCGCACAGCAGCAGAACAGGATATTCAGGGTCTATCGATGAAAGAAGAGAGAAGCCGAAGAGAAGTGGAACCTCTGAGCAAATGACAACCCTGAAAACGAAATTTCTATTTTTCGTGTGCCTTGAATGGAAGTGTATTATTTGTTATTTGACTACACTCAAAAACTACTTAAGTCCGAAAATTTGTGTTCAAACGCCTCTAAATAATTTCTATGGATAAAGTCTATAAAGTAAGAAAAAGCTTTTCGAATATTTGAAAATAAATTTGTTAGCCACAAATTTTACCAATATTTCAATAAATTTGATCATATTCTACTTAATGCCTTTATGCTAATTTTAAAGCAATTAAAGATAGCTTTTAGGTAAGATTGCTGATTTCTCGAGTCTGAAGTTCCCTTGAACATTTATCCATTTAGTCGCGGTTTGCGCTTTTTATGCAGAAAGTCTGCGAGTTTTACGATGCATTAAATGTATTTGTGTGATTTTTCCAGACTCGAAATTAATTTCCCACACAACCATAAAATGATATGTCTGCCCGGCGAAAATTAATGATCGCACTAAATACCGAAGGCGAACTTTACAAATTGCAAATTTGATTATTCAAATGGACGAATGGGAAGTTGTGAGCACATTCAAATGGCCACAACTATTGCAAAGCCATAAAAGCGAATGCAGGAGGTGAATGCACTCACTGAACTGAACTGAACTGAACTGAACTGAACTGAGCTGAAATGAACTGAACTGAACTAACTCAGCCAAATGAACCAACTGAACCAACTGGTCAATAAAATTAACCATTGCCATGCGAAAGCACTTTTTTTACCATTTTTTTTTATTAATCTGCCGCACATAAATATAAAAAATTGTGCACCATTAAAAACAACAACAAAAGGCAGGGTTGGGGTCTGCCGGGCATAAACTCTACTGGGAGGGGGCAGGGGTTGGTTTAGGCAGCTGCCTTTATGCGAACTAAATACAAACAAAAGCTTTTAAATATGTTTGTATTTAAAAGATTTATAATTATTTTATTTTCTATATATAATCTAAAGAATTCCTTCAACGCACAAATTTGCATTTTCTTGGGGAAAACTCAAGAGTAGAAAAACTCAATGATGTCATTGAAATATTTATTCTTGCCCGTATTTGCTCCAGTAAATTTCATAAAAACTGCGCAGGGCCACAAAACAAATTTAGATGTTTGACATAGATTTGTGTGTCTTTAATGCCCTGTAAACATCAAATGAGTGCCTGGGTTAGTTCCGACTAGGGAGTGGGTATGCGAAAATATAAGAGACTACGGATTTTATGAAACAAAAGTCGTTGTATACACAAAATACTTTTAGTTTTACACAGAATTGTGCGGCCTTCATACCCTGTAAACATTAAATGAGTGTGGGTGTGGGTATGCAATAATTTAATTTTAATACAGATCCTGCTGTATATTTTAAATATACATAAGTCGGCTTTTCTTATTATTCTCTTTGGTACATTTGCAAATTGTACAGGGTATTAAATAGTCGCGTCAGCTCGCTTTTTGTACCGCCTGCGTTGTCTGGTTTTGTCTAGCGTTGAGTAAATTGCAACTGCGTACAAAAGGCGCAGCGCACAGGCAAATGCATTCATAATGCAATTTTATTTTTAAATCGTCGGCTGTCATCTCGCTTAGGGGGATATTTTTCTGCTTCTTCTCTTTTTCTTTTTTATATTCTAGTATAATTTTACGCATTTTCTGTCCGATTCTGGCACTTGGCTCCTGGCACACTTTCGGCCTGGTCGTCGTCGTCGTCGCTGCCGGCTAGCAAGTGGCGGCAATTTGTTATAAAAATATCCATTTGCATATATTAACATGGATGTAGACATAAGTAAATGTTGTAGCTGTGCGTTTGCAAGTTTCGCCAGATTATTGGGCAAAAAATTGGTGCGAATTTATAAAGCCAACAGAACATTCGCCCATTTGTCTATGTTGGCTAATGCACTGTGCACACACAGTTTCTGGGTAAATGTCTATTTGCCAGCGACACAAATCTCAATTTTGCTGGCCAACTAAGTTGACAACAGCAAGTGGGCCGCTAATTTGCTTAATTTGTGTCAAATGAGCCTGAGAAATGCAGCGAAAATACAATTGTGAGCCAAAAAGCTACTAAATAAAAGGAATTCATTAAGCCAAAATCTTAAAGACTGTAGGTCTTTAGAAAGCTTTAAGTTAAACCCACACTTAAAGCTCGCCTGCTGCTAAAAGCTTTAGTTGTTTGCAAGGCTAAGCCCAACTTTAAGTTCGTTTAAAGCTTTAATCTGCTCGAGTATCTGCTGAAAGCATTTATTGAATTTCAGTTTAACAACTTTAGAGCGCGCTTTAAGCTTTAACGCTTTAACGTTTGCTTGTAAAACTAAAGAGCTTTAAAAATTAAAATAATTTTTACAAAGTTTTAAAAAGTCTTTAAATGTAACTAGAAAAGCTTACTGATAGCTTAAAGCTCAACGTGAAAAATGATTTTCTGTTCCCAATTTTTGTTTTCTATGAACTTTCTTTTCAAAATTATTATAATTTTTTTAACAAATAAGTTCCCTGGCTGCGGCTAAGGTCAGTTTCCAAGCATAGCTCCCAGGTTCTCACACTATGTGCGCGCGTGGAATTTTTTGTCGAATACGCGTCGCGTTCAAGTGTTTTCACTTTCTACAAAATTATTTGAAGAATCATCCTCACGAAACTTGCGCATATATATATTTATATTTTTTTTTTTTTTAATATTTCTTATATTGACTTTCAATAGCAACAACAAAAACATGACTTTCCAAACTAATCAGTGATCATCGTCAGCGTCGAAAGTCAAGATCCAAGCCGAAAAATAAACACCATATCAGCTTTATCTCGACTCTGCATGTGTCAACACAAATATAACTGGTTTCTTTTAATGATCAATCTTTTTATATTTTTCTTTATAATAATATTGACAAAAGTAATTATAAAGTCTGCAATTTTTGCGCAATTCCACTTTGCATTAAGCTTTTGTATTGGATTTACAAAACGGGATTTGTTGAAGAGAATTGAAATTAAAGGAATCATAAGACATTTGCATTTGTTTTCAGTTTTTGGTAGCTTCCCAACAAATTGTATCGATTCTAAGCGATTAATCGATTAATCGATAGAACTATAACTATCACTCAATGCCATAAAATTGTTTCCCAACTCGGTTGGCTTTGCCTCTCAATTCCAACACTGTTTTAGTTTATCAACAGTAAATAATAAAAAGAAATCCAATTTCTCAGTGGACATCGTCAACCAATATTTCATTGAAAATTTGGCTAAGTTATTGCAAATATGAACTATCCGTTTCATTCAGTTGCTTTATCGTGCATAGTTTTTGCATACATTTGGTATATAGCTTTTCAGTGCTTTTACATTCCATATTATTCTCTACAGTGCAGCGGTTGTGAGGTAAGCTCAAAGAAAACCCATCTTACATAGATGTTAATAGAGTCTTCTTTTATAGAGCTTTGGTAATATGATACGGAGGTGTGCACAGCTCCCACGTCGCTGCTTTTATACCTACAAAGACTGTGTGCCCTTGTGCAGATAGAGATGCTTAAAACCAAATCATTTATGGGATACAGAAAGAGTACAGAAACGTTCTGATCGAAACTTTTTGTATGCTGCATTTTATGAGTATATCAAACATTTTTGTGCTATTACTAAAAATTTCAAAACATAATTCAGCAATAACAAAATATGTGCACGCCCATCAGGGCTTGGAAAAAGAAATATAAAAATTGCCGTCGGTTCCGTTAAGACTTCGAACCAACTTACTTATTCCCTTGATGTTCGGTTTGTGAATCGGATTTGGGACATTTATAAGCCCAGTTTTTGGTTGAAGCCTTGCTTTATCATTTTATAAGGCTCATCATTTTAATAGTTGGGATCTAAATTAATTATGTTTAGAGCCGAGTCCTCCTCAAAAGTTTTTAATTGCGAACTAAACGATTTTCTGAGTTTCGTTCAAAATTTTAGATTAAGGGAATCATAAGAAATTTTCTTTTGTTTGCAGTTTCGTAGCTGCACAATAAATTGTATCGATTAAAAGCGATTTATCTATTAATCGATTAATCCGTATATCGATATAACTAACAGCTCCGTTGACTTTGCCTCATAATTCCGAAACTGTTTAGTTTCTCAACAGTAAAAACAAAACAAGTTTCCCAGTGGACATCGTCAACCAATATTTTATTGAAAATTTGACTTAGTTATTGCAAACATGAATTTTCCGTTTCATTCAGTTGCTTTATCGTGCATAGTTTTTGCATACATTTTGAACATAGCCTTTCACTGTTTCTACATTCCATATTATTCTCTACAGTGCAGCGGTTGTGAGGTAAGCTTTGAGAAAACCAACTTCCTTATATATATTTTAATTGAGTTATCTTTTATAGAGCTTTGGTAATATGTTACAGAAGTGTGCACAATCACCACGTCGCTGCTTTTATACATACAAGGACTGCTTACCCTTGTGCAGAGAAAGATGCTAAAATTAAGATCATTTATGGGATGATATGGGACTTGAGGTATAGAAAGGATACGGAAACGTTCGGATCTAAACTTTTTGTGTGCTGCATTTAATGGGAATATCAAATACTTATGGGCTATTACTACAAATTTCAAAATATAATTCATATATGTGAACACCTATCAGGGCTTGGAAAAAGAAATATAAAAATCATCGTTGGTAGAGAGAGAGAGAGAGAGAGAGAGCCGAAATCGATCGTGAATTCAAGAGAATACCTTCTTTAAGGCTATAAGAAATGACATTGAAATATTTTGATAATTTGACATACACGAATATGATCTAATCGAAACAGAGTTCCCTTAGAGTTTGACCTTAAGCAACAACACTAAAGCCGTTTACTAAATATTGAGTTCCAAAATTTCTCAATTGCAGTTATACTTTACAAATATGGGTAATCCGATTTACGCAATCTTTTGGCTGATAATATTCCTGTTTTTCTCATTCTTTGTGGCATATTTTTGCTCATTCTTCTACGTGTGGACCTATCTTTTCGCTCAGTGCATTGATCCCTGTGGCGTAAGTTGAAGAAATACGTCAATATATTTAACAAATTTTGTACATATTGCGATCGCGATCCACAGAAAGTCTCGGATTTCCTTTTGAAGTGCGTGCAGTTTCCCGGCTACTGCTTTACTGCCATGATACAATGCAAGAAACCCTGCTGAACATGGCCACAGAAGAGAAATTCATATATGTATGTCTATATTTTTCATTTGGTGCATTTGGTGATCGTAGTGTAAAGAGAAATTGATCGTATTTCTCTTTATTAAAATAGATGACATCGTTTGATATAAGGAATTCATAAAGCTGGAGAGCATTTCGATTTGCGCTGGCACATTCCTTATATCAAAAGTTGACTAATTTTATTTTGTATATGTACAGATATAGAAGATTTTTCCAGACAGCCTAATTTGAAGGTGAAGGCACCTTAAAGGTTTTCCAAAGTTACCTAGCACGATTTAAGAGACGAACAGTGTCAAATTCCACCCGCAAATGTGGAAAAATGGCGGAAAATGTTTTTATGCAAATTTGTTGTTCATCATTCGTTTGGCTACAAAGATCTTTGTGACAATTTATTCACTTTTGGCAAAACTTAGCCCACGACTGGAAAATTGGTGGCAAAATTTATTCGATACGTGTTTCACACTTTTCGCCAAATCCGCTTAGAGTGGAAAGTGGGGAGTAGATCGGGCTTCGTGCGAAATTTCATGATTGCTCCTTTCGGCTTTGCATTTCACCAAATTCTGAAAAGTACACCCACCAAATCCGCAGCACTTCAACGGAAAATGCATTCCAAGTTATGGTTTTAATCTAATTTCCAGAGAACATGAATATTCATTTGTTAATTATTTGGGAAGCCAGTTCTTTAGAGAACTTGCCCTTAAGTTCATGAGTACTTTTGAGTGTTTCCTCACTACTCATAAATGCGTATAAATTGGAATGAGTCTAATGCTCCTCTTAAAGACTAAACACAATACTCGCTTCTTATTTGGTTACGCCAACGACTTTTGATCAACGGTAAAGTCAAGGTTTCTGTATAGCCTAACAATCATGATTTTCTCTGTATACAAATCTGTATTTAGTGAGTACTTAGGCTTGTCTAATGAATGGCGACAAGTTGATTTTTTATTTTAAGTGATATTGGCCAAATGCTTCCGGCTGTCTGGAGTCGTTAAATAAAGCACAATAACAACAAATTTTGGATACCACGTGCGACCTCCAAAAGCAACTTTGGCACCCTGTGTGTATGTGTGTTGTGTGTGTGTTGTTGTGTGTCTGGGGCAGTTGGGCCATTACATTACAATATGAATGACAATTGTTTTCATTGTAGTTGGCCCACAGGAAGTGGCATTGGGTAAAAGTTGTGCGCGCTTCTAACGACACAATTAATTTATTAAATTAAGCCGCTTTCAGCGCGTAGAGTGTGCAGGGGGAAAGGGGAGGAGGAGGAGGGGTTTAGTCTCCACTTGAAAGCAAATGCACTTTGATGGCTTAACCCAAGTGGAAAGCACTTGAGAGCGCTAGCCCCAAGCACCCGACCAGCACTCTGCACCACTTGAGTCACACACACACGCACACACATAAACGCACAGTAAAAGCCTCGCGTTGACTCAGTTTGATATGCAAATTAGCCGCAAGGCGTTGCATGCCTCCGCATATCGAAGTCAATAGAAAACGCATTGATGAGACGCAGACAAAATGCCTTCAATGCAACAACAGCTGCCCCGAAGCTGTGGCCACAAGTCAAGTCTCAGTTCTTTTATCGCGTGGCCATTCAACAACTCAACAACAACAACAACAACAACGACAACAACATCAACGACAACAAACAACATTTGGAGCCAGCTGCTGGTGGCTTTAACCGCTGCGATCAATCAAAAAGTAAACCAAATGCCGACAACAACACGCAGAAACAGGCTAATCATAAATGCAAAGACTACAAAATACACTATAAAATACAGTTCAACAACTAGATGTAGACTTTCATTTTTAAATGGAAACATAAATCTGTCAAAAACACATATTTGATTCTTGCGAAACATTTCATCATCGTTGTTAAGTTCTAAAATGAAAAAATGTTGCTTGAAACTTGTCTAGCTTTTAGGTAGAACATTTTGAGAATTATAAGATGCGTATGGAATACAACTATGTATATATAATATACAATGTATCATACTATACAAAAATGTATGTTTTCTCCAGAAAATAATATAAAAATGGTTTTACGAAAACTTCTCATAACTCAAAATTTGTCACTTAATTATGGTACATAGATTTAAAATGTAGTACAAAATATTATTTTTTGTATGATTATTTTTTTCCCAAGTTCATTTTAGAGTGAAAAATTGAACAAACATTAAATTTAAATCAGTTCGGCTTTTCATAACTAAAATATTTCTATGCAACAGTTTTGAATAGCTTATGTCACCATATTAAATATGTTTATAGCATATTACAACACATATTTATAAAAGAAATTAAACTAAATGATATGAGCACTATTTTAGATTTCTGAGCAATTATAGCCTGGTTCGTTAATGACAAAAAACATATAAAGATCAATAAATAGTTTATGCCGTGTTTTTGGCAAACGCAGCTTCCAAAGTTGTTTTTTTCCGCTGCAACTGAAACAAATCAGAAAACGATTTTAGCCTCATTTGCAATCTAAAAATTGAAAATGTTCTACATTTTCGAAATGTCTCCAATTTTTTTTTACGATTGGCTCCCGAGATCAAAGAGAATCGTTGGCTGTTAATCTGTTAATATGCTCGTTTTCTTCAATTTGATTTTTATGTTTTTCTGGCTTTTTGAGTTTAGTTAGACGCAGCGATAAAGAAGAAGCATTTAACATGCTCAATTTATAACTCAGTCGCACATACACTGAGCTACAAAGTGCGGGCATGGTTCGGGACACGCCAGAACTGAAATCCGATGCAACAACGAGAACAACGATAACAAGCATTTGTCGTGTAGATGATCAACACACTAGAGGAGACAACAACAACAACAACAACAACATTAACATCAACAACAACGAGTTGTTTGTTGGTTCAGTGACCACTAGAAATTCCTAGTTGTTGTTGTTAACTGATATGTTGGCCCGCTTTGAAAAAGTGTTTCAGTTAACTGGCTTTTAGCTGATTTCGATACACTTATAGCGAGGTATTATGATTTTGTTACCACATGTGTAACGCAAGGAAGAAGACATCAGCCGCACCCAGAGAGTAGAGCATCAACAACCGACTTGATTTAGCCAAGTCTTTCTGCCTATTGCCTAACAAACTAGTCTCAGTTTTAAAGCTGTCGCTATAAAACTTAGCTTAGGTCTGTATTTCTGTTGCCGCCAGGATATTTGAGGACGAAGAATAATGCTGCCAGATTTAGCTAAGATCCAAACCTCGCGTATATCGGATGAGATTTGACCGAAATATGGGTGTGGGAAATGTTGACCTATGTCTATATAGAAGATTTGAGGGAACCATTTTCACAGGACCATGATTAACAATAATGTTGCCAGCTTTAGACGACAAGGGTATTCAATCTGCGGCTCGCTTAAAGCTATCTTTCCTTTCTGCTGCTTTTTTGTTTTTGGTGGCTTATGGGCGATTCATTATGCCAAAATGAAAAGTGGCCGAGTTTTAGTTTAGTTTTTTTCCGCTGCTGCTGCTTCTTATACAATGAAAGAAAGCAACGCCAGCGGAATTATGCAAAATATGCCTATGGCTAACTATAGGAAAAACAACGCCCAACACCCTCCACCAGAAATTCAATTACAACAACAAATGCATTTTGCCCATATGCACTCAAGTGAAAGTTGACAGCGAGATTTTGCTGTTGTTGCCATTTCCTGAGGTAATTTTTAACAATTGTAAAGGGCGTCAAATTGTTGGGCGTTGCCAGCTGATTAACAAAATTGTTGGTCTGCTTTTCAAAACAAGTGTTTTATATGGCCCAAGGCGCAGAAATCAAATGGGACCACTGTTCGAAGCTAAAAAAATTAAACATATTTTGGCAACAAGAAACTGTTTTGTAGAGCAGGACAGTTTATTTTTTGGGGAAAAAGTGTTTCTAATTCGAATGTCGAAAGTATTTTAAGGCATTTTTCCAAAATATATATTTATGTTGAAAAATATGTAAAATTGGAAAACTTCTATAAAAATATATAAAAGAACTTTTATGTTGGAAAATATGTGAAATTGGATGCACAAATAAAGAGGAACAATAATATTATAGCATATAAAGATTTTTTTCGAAATGCTGGGGAGAAATAATGGGAAATTCTAGTTTAACATAACACGCAACAAGTTAACTCCGTATTTTGTATGGACTCTAATCTTTTTAAATGAAATACAATATGTATAAATATAATAAATAAATAAAATGAATTTTACATTTAATAAGAAATAAACTTGATGCATGATAAAATAAGTTAATTAATGTTTAAACCATTTCCAAAAGGATTGAAGAAAGTTGAAGTATGGCAAGAAATATTTGCTGAAAATCCCATAATCCTAGACGCCCTGCTCTATAAATAAACTCTGTTTTTACCATGGCGTCCAAGCAAATAGTTAAAAGCAATGTTCGCTCAGTCGAGTATCAAACTATTTCATGCTGGAAAATGTAACAAGAAAAAATTACTGTAATATATGTACTTATTTTTTTTTTGTGTAATACACATTTTTTAGAGCATGTATTTTTTTCTGAATAACGCCTACAACACTTTCTCGCATAGTTAGGCGTATTGCAAAAAAATACAAAATAAATAAAATTGCAAAATATCAGAAAAAAATAGCAGTAAATGAATAGAAATTAAAGAAAATCCAACAAAAAAAATAAAGAGAGGGGCAAAAAAATTTCTGTCTAGCATTTTGCAAATTTCCCACATAATTATAAAGCGCCAGCAAGCGAAAAAAAAACTAGTGGAATGAAATGCACTACAGCGCGAAAGTGCGAGTGGGAGGGCAAGCAGTGCAGAGCAAATGAAAGCATAAACATACAGAAGCACACACACACACACAGGCACGCAAGCACAAAAGCCGACGTCAGCTATACAAAGCGCCTGCTGACAGACAGCTGAGCTCTCAGCTGTCAGGAGTGAGCGAGAGAGTGAGAGCGAGAGAGGGAGCGAGTAGAAGCAGTGTAACCGCTGCTGGTTACACGCTTGTGTTCAGCCCGCGATTGTAAATTATAAATGCATGCGAGCAAGAGCGAGAGAGAGAGCGGGAGCGCAAAAATGCAAATATGATAATAATAATGTAAAAAGCACAAAGCACACGGCACAAAGCACGTCAAGTGAAAATTAAGAAAGAGCAAAAAAAATAGAAGAAGCAGAAGCAGAAGAAAAAAGAAGCCGCAACGCAGACAACTCTTGACTGCATAATGAAAATAATAGCCGTCACAATGATAAACATGCACACACACGCACACACTCACACCAAGATGCAGTTAGCTTTAGAAAACGCAGTAGAATCACGGCAGAGCAAAGTTGAGCGAGAGAGCAAGAGGGAGAGAGGGAGGGAGAGAGCGCACAGCCGCGGGCCAGTTGCAATTGAAGCAGTTGAGAAACTCACGAATGCCGGAAACAGGTGTCGCACTTGCACTTGTCTAAAGCAACGAGAACAAAACTTTACATCATTATTCCCTGAAGTGTTGCTTATCTTTATCAACAGGAAGATAGTTTGGCGATAGAGTTGTGCTCTGATTTAACTTCTTGAGCACTTTGGCGGCCCAAAAGCAATTAAAGAAAGCGCTTTCGGTTTGGGAAAAGATTATAAATTATCACGTTGTGTTGTTGCTCTGAATTTATATCAATTTAGTTTGATTTATACAATAAATGTAAAACATGTTATTAACTGCAAAACTAGAAGAAACTCCATGGTATATTTATAGCTAAAATGATGCTGGATTAGTCTTAGAACGAATCTTTATAAAAGAAACCTCTAGATTCCATTAAGTGCGACCTGATTTGGGCAAATTTTTGTTTCTTATTCTTCTTTTTCTTATTTTATTTTTATATCAATCATCATTAATCATATTTAAAAGAAAACTTTCACATTTAGCTAAGCCTTTCTAATAATATAAGAATATAAGAAATACAAAATTTATAACTTTTGCACTGATTCTTATATTATTCGTATACTAACTGAACGAATATTGCGCTTTATATCACAGTTATAAATAACTAAAACCTGTTAAGAATTATTTCATGTCATAAAGAAATTGAACAATGGGAGCTTGACATTTTAATAATTAGAAATTATTTGTTAATTGATACGACATTAAATGAAAACCTGAAATTTTGACATAAACAAAAAACTGGTTAAAAGTGGAATGAAAAAATAAAACAAAGTGTTTGGTTCGATATTTAAATAAGAATTATTCCAGTTAAGAATATTTTGCATTCGATTTCAACTTTTCTCTGTCGTGACTCAATATCTTAACTTTTTAATTCTTGATTTTTTATGTTTTTTAAAGGTTTTTTTTTAATTGTTTTCATTAAGAATACAGACAGAAAGTTCGGACTGGATTATAAAGTAGTTAAGTTAAAGAGATATGCAGATTGCTGCTCTCTGGAATTTATTTGCTCTGATCTGAATATCATATAAAGCATAAGAACTTAAGATCATTATGCGGGATTCGAGCAGCCTTCCTGCTTAAAGGCCGCCCCATTTAATGTATCTGATCTCGAAGTTTATAGAATGAGGCACGTTTCTAGCCTTAAGACTGTTGTCTAGGTAAATGAACTTGCAGACAAAAGCTAACGGCGCTTTCAAGAGACAAATAGAGAAGAAAGAGAGAGAAATACAGAGAGAGAGAGAAAGAGAGAAGAGGGAGGGGGCAGGGGCATCAATGAGAGGCAGGCGCGAGCTCAGGTCGTGGCAGCAACAATTTTGCGGCTGTCGTGAGAACGAATCGAGTTGGCCACAAACTGTAAAATGTAACAAAATGATTAGCCGCATAATTTATGGCCAGGCCAAGACGTTAACAAGAACAGCGTCAAGCCGAGTTGACTGACTGAACTGACTGAATGATTGATTGATTGATTGACTGACTGACTGATAGCTTATTTGCTTGGGCGCCCGAGCTAATGCGAATTCTCGTTAGCTTTTTGGTTATTCCATGAACGCAACTCGATCGCCTTGAGGGAGGCTACCAAAAAACAACAAATTACCAAAGAGAACAAGTAAAACTGTGCTAGATGCTGATGCACGACTAGTAGATGCCCTGTAGACGGGGTTGAGAGGATTTAAATACTAATTGTGCTTATTATGGAGTGTTCTATACTGACGAAAGTTAGATCTAAAGTAGTCGACTCTGAGATACCCTAAGTACGTCTAGAGTTAGTTCCATACGGATTTATAATTTCTTAAAAATGACTGCGCTTATATAAAAAGATGCACATATATTTTCTGGATAAACAGAAAAGACAAAGAATATTACGTGTAAGATCATGTTGTAGTTCTTTTCTTATAGAAGTTTTTATTGTAGTTTCTTTCTAACAAGGCTGGACGGACTCGTATCGGGTGCATATTATATACCCCATAACAAATTTCAAAGCTCTAGCTCTTCAATTGCCCGAGTACATTGAACACAGTGCACAAAAGAGCCCAAAAATGACGTCAAATGCAGCGCAGGTAAAAGCTTTAGGCAAAGGTTCAGGTGTTTTTGCTTTGACTTCGATTGTTTCACATACGTTGAATACATTTGAGAAACCGGCATTCTCTATAGACAACAAGAACAAAACAAAAACCTGTTTCTGGCAGAACCAAAGAGTTGGCTTAAATAGGGGCTGCATTGGTCAGCTTCTCAAAAGGGGTTGAGTAACAATAAAAGAAAACCCTCCCAAGCAGAAACCTAGTTAGTAGCCAGGCACATTTTCAAACACTACACATTCACTTGGTATTCACTTGGAATTCACACTTGATTCACACACTCTCTTTATTATTTTTATTTACTTCTCCTGTAAATTTTTGTGTAATTTATAAACACTTTATTATCATAATTTCAAAGGCACGTGTTAATTGCAGATTTCTGGTTAAAAGAACGCGCCATAAAACACGCAACAGCGAAAAGAAAATCTAGAAAAAATGCGAGCGCTGCCGGCGCGACAACATTGAAAACTCGCCGCAGACTAAAGAGACTCCAAATGGAATTTGTGTTGTGCCGTTTTTATCGCTGCAGATACATTTGTATCTAGATACACACGACACGCTCCCAAGCAACAACAAAAACTCTTAAGCTCTGCGGCAAGCAGCTCTCTAGAGCTCTCTAAATGAGACAAAAAGCCGGTTCGTGTTGTCATAAGCTATTCTGTTTTGGCCATTTATTAAGCTCGCTTTGGCCGTTTGGTCTGTTTCTTGCTTTTAAGCCAAAGGCTTTGGAAACAAGTTTCATTTGCTCTTAAGATGCCAACATGTTGCGGCAACACGTGCACTGCTTTTATTTTCAACTGCTTGCATACGATTGACAACAGCGATCATTGCTTACAAGCTGCTGATACTCTCGTGCTGTTGTAAAAAAAATGTTAAGAGAATGAGAGCTACGAGCTAAAACAATTTTCTTATAAAGCACGATGTCAAGCGTAATTTGGATAAATTGTTCAAATAACACTTAAGTTCTCATTATGATGAATAAATGGCAATGACAGCCCCCTTTGTGCTGCGTGCCGTTTGCCCTGCTTGCATAAGCTTTGGCATTAAGAAAAGTTGCTTAGAAATTGTTGCATACTTTTGTGCTGCTTGAAAAAACAGTTCACTGTACGTGTTGAAACAATTTCGAAACCATTTTCACAGTGTGCATACAATATAATTTCCTTATATAGATAGCAAAATTTAGTTAAATTTTTAATTTTATTTAATTTACGCTTAAGACTTCAATTTGATAAATACATGACTAAGCAATACAGCTCCATTTGTGATGGTCGCCTGCAAGCAGTGCATAAGCAGCCGCAGTTGATACCTTTAAAAGTGTTGCATAACTTTAGGAGCAAGAGATAAAGTAATTACAGCAACTGTTGAGTGAGGGAAATTAAGCGTGAAATTAAATCTCTTCTGATTTTCAAATTCACAACAATATCTTTTTCTTATTATAGCGTTTTACGAGACTATATATAATTAAATATTATATAATAAAATAAATGCTACTTACGCAGTGAAGTTTTTGCCAACAGTTTTGGGGAACCGCTGCCATTGCCATTGCACAGTGAGCTCAGGTCGCTGTGCGAGCTCTTCTGGCTGTCCTTGCTGTAGGAGCGACCACTGTAAGAAACAAAATCAAATTACAACATCAATAACAATCGCATTACAAATATACTATTTAACCACACAGTAGAGTGCTGTTAACTAACATATTTTTAACAGCCAAATTCATTTTATTATCCACGATAACGCACAATTTAATTGTGGCTTATGAAAAAATGCGATAGAAATTAATAGTATGTGCAAAATATTTGCCAAAAATTAATGAGCGTGCACGTGAATCGTATTTCTTGAATTTTCAATTGGATTTACCATTGTGAAAAACTGGCGCCCACTCAAAAATGCGCAAAGCTGTGAAATTTTTTCCAATCGCTACGCTGCACAATCACAAAAACAAATTAAAAAGCGAAAGAAACAAAAAAAAACAACAATCATAAAAACCAGGTGAAAATCGGAAAATGCCAGTAGATAAAATCAATTTGCCCAAAAATTATGCGCTACTTGTTTTAGTTTTTTTCTGCCGCGCTAAAATTTCCCTTTTTTTGCGGCTGCTTTTGACATGCAACTTCCGCTCGCTGCGCTAATTGAAAATGCTGCAAGAAAAACGGGGAAAAAATTGGTTGGGCAGGGATCTTTTTTTTTTTTTTTTGTAGCAGGAAACGGACAAGCGCGCAAATGGCCAAAAGGAATTAGCATTGCCAACTGCGTTTCCGCTGGCAGCCAGCGGGCATAACTGTAATTTATGTGCAAGCAACTCCAAAAACAACAACAACAACAACAAATGGAACAAAAACAACAACAACAACAACTGGAAAATGTCAAAGTTGTTGCGTCGTTCGCAGTTGTCAACAAGGCGACATTTTTCTTGTATGCCACATTTTTCACCATCTTTTGATACCCTAACACTACCTACCATAATATGGCCATGGAAGATGTAACGTGTTAAGGGAGTAAATGGGAACAAATACAGATTACAAATAATATTTGATATACATTTATAGGCGTCTTAAGAGTACGGTTTACCCCATATTAACTACTATACTTATGTGAATTCAGCTGTCAATAAAGTTCGCTAGATAAAGCTTGGTACATCTTACATCTTTTTACTTGATACAGATCGGGATCAGGCAGATCGGACGTCTATATTATCTAGCTTTTATGCAAAACTTCGTTGAGACTTAAGCTTTTGCATGTTAAACATATTAAACCTTACATATATTCCAGCAAAGGGCATTCAAGTGTCGACAATTCTTGCTCAGCTGTGTTTGTTTTTCTTGTTTTCCTTGGTTTTCAGTGGTTTCTTTGTGCAGCGACAAGTGAAAAATGCACCGTTCACGGCATTTAATTCAATTTTCTTGTTGTCGCATAATTAAATGCAATTATAACGCAATTGTCAATGCATCTGCTGCACCTGCTGTCAGCCAACCAATGCGAAAAGTCCACCAAAGAGGATGCCCGCAAAAGAAAACCACTTTTTTATTATCCGGTTATAAATCAACATTTTTAAAAAAATAAATAATTTAATAAGAAAAAAGTTAGGTGCACCCAATAAATGTTAAAAAGAAAACTATTTAACATTTTATGGAGCGCAAAAGAAAACCAATTCAATTGCAAGTTTCTTTGTGGTATGGTTGCCAACTAAATACTAAAGTAAACTAAAGTACTGTTGTGGCTAGTTGAAAAGGCAGAAGAGTTGCCAACATTTTGATCAAATTGAAGAACACACTGTGGCAGGGTTGCCAACGCATCATTCAACTGCAGTACAGTTGTGGTTATTAAAAAAATTAGTTTTGCGGAAGAGTTGCCACCAATTATTTGATTGAAAGAGACATTGTAGTAGGGTTGCTAACGTTTTATACAACTGATGCACAGTTGTGCCTAGTTGAAAAGGGCAGATGGGTTGTCAGGGTTGTCACAACTGAAGTACAGTTGTGCTTGGTTAACAAAAGCAGTAGGGCTGCCACCATTCGGACTTATTAGACTTTTACATCATTTACCTTTAACTATACAAGACATCTTTAAATAAAACCTTGTATTGGAAATTAGGGACATTAAAAAGAAAGGGATATATTGACGAAATGCCAAGCAACATGACTGACCCCAGCGAGGACAGGGTGTTCACAAGCCACATGATGCACCCTATACTTAAACCAATCCCTGATGTGCTGTAAAGGGGGTTGACTGCGGCTCATATGTGTGTGCACTATGGTGCACAGTTTATTGTTGTTGTCGCCGTCTATTGCATACTTAATTAATTTCTTCATATTTGCATTTCATTAATAATGCATTTTAATTACATCGCACTGCAAACCACATGCCCCTTCCCTTGCCACAGTCTGTTACATTTTCAGTGTCTGATGATATAATAAATATTTATAACAAGCGTCACGAACGCAATGCGAAGATAGACAAAACTTGTGAGCTATTTTAAAGTGCAATTTGTTTATAACTCAGTGCCCTACCGTCCCTCAACAGCCCCGCTTCCCTCGCCGTCTTCTCTATGCCACTCGCCCCCCCTCCCACAATTTTGGTGCAAGTTTTGATTCTTCGTCTTAATTTCCGCACATTGTTTATGCTTCAGTTCACTTGGCGGCGTGTCGATGCGTTTTTCCTCTGCGCTTCTCGTTTTGCATAATTAATTTCATTCCCTCAATTCCTAAACCCTGCACTCAACACCCCCTCACTCCCTCTCCTCCCTCACGCTCGTCCAGAGCCCCATTTTCCTTGGTGCACATTCAAATTCGCACTTATTACCTGCTTTTTATGGACTTCACTGTTGCCTGTTGCGGAAGCTGCATTTCAGTGGGCGTGGCGGCGCCCTAAAATAGGGCAGCGACACAGAAAAGAAAAATGAATGAAGAAACCTTGACAGTGAAAATGTGCTGGCAGAGTGAAAATTGGGTTGCGCGCATTGCCATTTCCTGGAGAATGCGGAATGTGGCAAAGTGTCTGCAGAAAATGTAAGAAATGAATCTTAAGCTGTAAAATATAATGAGAATTTTAAGGAAATAAGTTTATGAACTTAAATAAAAGGCGAACATGGAACAAGAATAACAAGAGAAAAACGTTGAAATAAAAGCAAATCTATGTAAAAAGTTAATAATCTTTTTTTCAGGAGAAATACAAATTGAGTTTATTGTTTGTTTTTAGAGTAGTAAGGTTATATTCAGCTCGCCAAAGATTTAATACCATTGCAGACATTTGCTTTACGATTTTACAGATATGTGAGAAAAATGAAGCTCGTAAATGTTAAAATTAGTAAAAATATATTGGAAAACAGAAAACTTGGACAGATAATTTTATTGCCCTTCCCCAATTAGAAGTGGAACTATTAAAATAAAAATAGCATGAAATCCTATGACTCCGTTCGATTCTGTTTCACATAACATCGACTTGAATAGGTTTTATGCACTTCGAAAACCAGCTGAGCTAAAACAAGAAAATAAAGGAAAAACCCAACATCAGATAGTTAAACAGTTTTTCTCTTTGTTCTTAACGTGTTGCACACTTTGAACTTCACTTCTTAGCCACGTTCTATTGATCCATATTCAGAGGTGTAATTAGAACAGAGTTGTTAATCAAAGATAAACACGGCTTCCACCCAACTCCAACTCAAATTGAACTACATAAAAAGAAGAAAAAAAAAAAAAGAAGAACATTAGCTGCCAGACAACAAACAACAAGCAACAGCAACTGTTGTCAACAGCAGAATAATTACCATTTCTTATCGCGCTGCTATTTCAATTTACACATTTTGCAATAGAGAAGTCGAAGTCGGCGGTCGGCTCTGAAGTTGATTTTATATCTGCGGCTGACTGCACATGTCGTGCCTCATTAAGAAATGCAACAACACAAAATAACTAAAACAACAACAAGAAAGCGACATTCGCGACGTTTTCCTAACCTCAATGTTGACAGCCGTCTGCCAGTGTTGACAACGCTCCATTGTTAGAAATATACATATGTATATGGCATAAGTATCTATCGTATATAAGGCACACAGCCCATTTATGACGCATAGAAAAAAAGTGTGGCAAAGCGGGCGAGCAGGTTGCACATTTGCCATTTCTGTTGCAGCAGACGATGTTGCATGCCACCAACAACAACAACAACAACCGGTAGCAGGGGAGTCTGTTGTCGTTGTTATCGTAATTGCCGTTGTTGCTGCTATCATACTCTTACCAAGCATAAGTTTAATGGCAATTTTATAAGGTTTGTAATGCAGAAACGAGAGGCTTTCAGTGGGTGAAATAAATGAAACGCCCCAAGCAGAAGGTAAGCAGCCCTACCCCATAAAGTATATAATCTATCCCACACAGCTAAGGTGATCTTGCCGTCCTTTAGTCTGACAAAATCATAGAATCAAAAGTATTGGTATATTTAAATTGTAGGTTTATCAAGCATACCCTTACAGATAAAGGGCTAAAGAAACTTAAATGGTAAGCCTTGTAAAAGACCCTTTTTTACTCTAATAAGTTTCTCAAAAATCGATAATAATCGTTTAATTGTCACAGTCTTTTGTCCTCTTCTTAAAGATAATGACAGCTTAGGAAATTTAAATGTCAGGCTTTGCAAAAGGGTTTTCTTTATTCCAAAACTCCAAGCATTTTCTCGAAATCGATATATATAAATATTTATACCCAGCTCTTGGAGTATATGCCAATGAATACAAGAAATAGATCGAAATGAAATGTAAGTTTTTGTTTTATATCCAAAATACGTATTTTTTGGTTAAATTATTATATATTATATTATTAAAATATAGGATTTTCCTTAATTTTTAGGTATTAGTACAGGATAACGGCTGTAGAACAGTAAACACAGACGATATATCCTCGTCGTATATCTATCTATATATTCGTATTTTTCTAATATTTTTTTAAAAATCTTTTATAATGAGACTTCTTAGAGCATTTCACATTCGTAGTAGTATTCGGTAATGAATTCAGTTCCGTTTGCCGTTTGTTATTGTAATCCATTATGTGGGGCTTGTCTGTGCTTCACTTTGAGCTCAAATTCTATTAATGCTCCTCCATTAATAACTCATGCGTTGAACAAAAGCAGTGCAACGCCCTCTCCCTCTGCCTCTCCCCCTCGCTAACCTGCTCACTCAATTATTTAAGTTGTATGACCATATAGTATACTCATTCACATGATCTATTGTGAATTAGACTGTTGCAAGCTGTCGTGACAATGCGCCAGTGTGGTGGAGTGGGAGGGGAACAAGTGCTGTGGAGCCGGAGAGAACTGAGAGACTCGGAATGAAGACATACAAATTTTCTAAGTTTCTTTTCCGAATTGCTGTGTTCTTTGGTTTGAAGCCATTTACATTTTTGCAGTTCCATGATATTTGGTATGTATTCCTAAGAAAATTTCAGTTATCTTGAGTGCATGCGGAAAAAATCTAAAGAAAAAATAAAACTGTGTAAGCGCCGAATAGAATTTTTCTTTAATGATGTCTGACTAATTAAGCAGCATATAAATTAGCCGAAAAGGTCACCTAGTTATGCGAAGAACAAAAGAATTGATTAATGTGAATTTTCACAAGCAGCAAAAAACACACTCATGTAAATATGCAAAGAACGCGCATAATGGACTCATTGTGCCGCTCGGTCGAACCGATCCATGGAAAAGAAAAGGAAGTGGGCAATTAAATTATTCCGAGACTTGAGGTTAGCAGATCAGAGCGCGGACCAACGCGGGGCCAACGATGATTAAAGCAAAGTCTGTTTGTGGTCCAAAGTGAAAGTACGCAAATTGTGGTTAAAAGCTGATAAAAATCCATACAAAGGCAAATAATGCTCCAAATGCAAACGAAAACTTCAAAAGCCACTCGAATCAATTTCAAGCAATTGCCCCAGCAGCAAATCACTAAGAATCCAAACAGTGATTAAGACTACGAGATACCCATTACTAAAAAGGTGTCAGGCCTATACATATGTTACATACTCTACATATTTTACTCTATTTACAGTTTCTGTCGCTTAGTCGAGGCGCCCTCTGCCTAACATTTAGCAAAGACTTAAACCGCAAGCGTTTATCATTTCATTCTTGAGCGTCATAATATATATTTAGCTTTAATATTATATTACCTAGTTCTAGTGTAATAACATATATATTTTTACTCCTTTGCAAAAAGCAATATGTTATTGCTGTACAGATTAAAGTACGTTAGGTTTATATTACATAATTCTTGTTCAATTAAGATTACATTCTTAGCTAGAGTCTTAAGTTTCTTTATTTCTATTCACTTTTCTATATATTTATACTCTCTATTCTTAAAAATATGAACACAATTAAAAGTTACGTATTTCTTACACTGCCTAGCTTTTTTTTCTACAGGGTATAAAGAGTTCATGCTTGAATTTCAATTAAATGACCAGTTGAAATTTGAAGGCCCTCTGCGTATGTTTGGCACAAGCAAATAACAGACAGAGAGAGAGGAGAGAGAGAGAGAAGAGGAGAACAACTCCCCCAATCGTCCAGCTAGCCCCCACCCAAAGTTGCCCCTGGCCAACAGTTGCAACTGCAATTAAATTTAATGGAAGCTCATTAAGCGTACGAATTGTATTTGGGTTCGAGGGCTGCGAGAGAGCATTGGGGGCGAGTGCTTAGCAAATTGCAGGGAATTGCATAATTCGCAGCCTCCCCCCCGTCCTCTTCTTGGGCTGCTTTTGTCTCACTGCTGAGACGCGCAAGTTGCAGAAATTATTGAGGAAGCTGCGCTAGTTGGCAACTTGCAACATGGCGCACGGAAGTCGCTTAGTTGTCATCAATTTGAATGGCTCCTCAAGGGCCAAAGCGGCCAAAACTCAATCCAAAGAAGAGAAGAAAAAATCCCACTCAATGCCATAAAAAAGTGATAATTTTTTTTTCATCCATTTTTTTCTCTTTTATTTTTGTGACGACAGCAATTAAAACGTAGCCAGTGGCATCAATAAAACGGAACAATTGTCAGGTTGTAAAAAAGCGTTTACAGCATCAAAGCAGACAATAGAAGTGAATGTTGTTGGCGTCCCATAACACTTCGGTTAAATTTTACAATGAACGGGATTAAAAGCCAAAAACGTTTAGATATGAAAAACGAGAGTAAGTGTTGCAAAGCGCAGAAAGTATTAGAGTGTTGTATATTATTCTAATAATAGTATTTCAAGTTATTGTCGACTGACCAAATTGATGTAGAGGAAAAAACGAATAGTTTATTCTTGACTAATATATTTTTTGATAGCTAAGAGATTTACTCAAAAAACAGGAGATTGACATTGATTTTGATCGATTACCTGGAGATGGGGCAAGTTATCGATTACGAGGAACAAACTCGTACTTCGCGGGCACTAAGAAGATCTCCTTCTAACTCTCTAGCTCTTAAAGGTTCTGACTTCGACGCGTTCATACAGACGGACGGACAAGATCAAGAATATATATACTTTATGGGATCGGAGATGCTTCCCTCTGCCTGTTACATACATTTGTCCACAAACATTATACCCCTTTAATACATTTTTAATGGATTTCGTAAATATCGATACTAAAAGCACTTTGGCCCAAAAATCAATCGCAAAATGCCCATTAAATAAGATGACTGAATCAATTTTACGACATGCACTTCCTTCCTTCTTTCCTTTCCCCATCCAAAATGCAAAACGTAAACAAAATCTTTGGTTAATTACATCATCAGCTCCAGACGCAACATGGCCAAAGACCGCAACCCCAATTCGTATAGTTTATGTTACAACAACAACAAAAACAACAACAACAACATCTGGAGGTCTATTCAAAATTGCGGTCAACCGAGAATTACGTTATAAATAGCCATTCGAGAAACACACGAAAAATTATTATTTGTTCTGCTTCTTGGCTTTGACCAAAATGCCATTTTGGTTGTAACCGATTTTATGTTTCTTTGTTTTCCAGCCGAGGATCGTGAATATATATATCTTTACATATATTTTCTTGTTTGAGTGCAAACATAAAATAACGCCCAGATTTTAGCTGCCGAGTGCCTGGTGTTCGGTTTTGTTGTTCGCCATTGGCCCTCAGAAACGTAGAAAAACAGCAAACATGTGCTAGATTGATCGACTGGCAGATACCCTGTTGGGTTTAGGAAGTTAAGAATGTGTTTACTGCAAAGTGTATCGCTTAGAGCCGAAGATTTCGCTCTGCTATCACTTTATTGACGTACTTTCTGATAATTTTAGCTTTAGTATTGGATAAAGTTAAAGAGAAGTTAAAGGAAAAAGTCTCGCATTGGTGATAGATTTGCGATAGTCAGTATTATACTAAATGTGCTCAAATGTCGCCTTCTTTGTAAACTAAAATACCTCTCTTTACCATTTTCACATTTACAGGGCATACAAATACTGTCTGCTTTTCAACATTAGCGCACTCAGCTGGAACTTGAGCGCGGAAATTTTGGTGCAAAAAGTGTCCATAACTCGTATTAATTGAAAGACGTACAACAAAAATTTGCTAGCCCCCCACCCCCCCCAAAAAAAAAAACAGTGGAAAAATGGTGAAGCAAAGTAAGCAAAGTATTCATGAGGATGTAGCACAAATAACAACCACAGCCACAACAAGAACTTAATTGATTCTGGGCCTTAACAACCGGCATCGGTTTTGGTTGAGCGCCCGTTTATGTTTTCGACCCATGTAAAATGAACGAAACTGAGCGTAAACATTTCAACAACTTTGCAGAGATAATGCCAGTTAGCGAAGGGTAAAATAGTTTTCAGAGCCTTACGAATATGTAATGAGCTACAGGCTTAGAGGATTAACATATATACAGTTATGTAATTAAAACTGAGACTTGCAGAGCTGGAACACACAAATCTAAACACATAATGAGCTTTTAGAGGAGCTTTTTGTTGCTTATAAAATAAATTGATATAAAGTAAATTATTTCAATTTTATAAGCTTACGAGCAACTACAACGAAAGCTTTTAGGAGCTTTAAAGGTAATTTCGTAGTTAAGCCTCTTAAACGAGCTTTTGATCAAACGTAGGTAAAGTAATGTCCATTTTATGAAATAAATATATCTTAAGTATGAAAAGTGATTTTTAAATGTTTATATAGCCAAGTTTTTGGTTATGAAGTTATGAAACTGAACTTTCATTAAGTTTAAAGCTGAATGCTTTACAAACCGAACTCTGTAATCCTATCTAAAAGCAGCTTCGTTACGACAATTCTCTTCAGCTCCCTTTTCTACAGGGTATGCATGGAGTTGTTAAACGCACTCTCATTATGCGGTCTGTAAATTTTCTAATGCCCACCTTGTGTCGGTTACCTGGTCAGTGTTGTTTAGATATTCAAGTATATTCAAACATATGCACGTATCCATTATGCATGCCGGCAACACACAACATTTGCGGTCGGAAAAGCCAAACATACCAAAAAAAACAACAAAAACACAGAAACAAGTGTTTTCCAACGCGTTGCACATCGCTTGGAAAAACTTGCGGCATGAAACGGTGGCGCGACGCGAGGCGAGACGCTGCCGCAGTGCAACATTTTGGCCGGCAGTCCTAGTTTTAAATTTAGAATTTGAACTAATTTCGCTTGTTTGCATCTCGTTGATGCTTCATCGGTGAAGTGGCCGCCGTCCGGGTCCGAGTCCGAGGCCGTATCCCGTCGAGCTGCACGCACGGTGCAAAAATAGAGTTTGTCCGAGTTGATGTTGGATTTGGTTTGGGATGATGATCATGATAATGATGATGATCATGATGATGATGATGATGGTGTTGGCCCGCGTGTGTTGTCATTTTATAAATACGCCACGTGATTCATGTGTGGAATTATGTATTGTAGTTCGTATTAAATGTGTCTGTTGCATGTTGCCAAACTCGCGATATGTCTGTGTCTAATAATGTCCAAAGTACCCGTGCGACAGCGAGAGATTGGGTGCATGTGGATGGAGCTGCTGCGTGGGCGCCCAAGTGGGTGTACATTGAGGCAGTCAGGTGCATTTGGAATAGATGCCTTGGGTTGGGCAGGGGGACTTGTCTGATGATAAGAGCAGAAGTTAAGTGAGTTTTAAGAAATGGTAGCAGTGTTAGAAGCGTGACTTCTATATAACTACAGCTACTTTTGAACACTGATTCCCCAGCCCGAGGTTTTCAACCCAAGAACTGCGGCAAAATGTCATAAGGATTAGACCAGAAACATAGAAAGGGTAAAGGTCAGAAACACAGCAGCTTTACAAGGCGCGTAGCCTGCGTCGTGCGTTCATGTGTATTTATGCATTGGAAGAAGCTGGAATGTGTATAACGGCTACTGAATAGGGCATCTTCTAGTCGGACACTTCCCAATAGAGACTTTATTATAATACAAATATACAAATAAATTCAACACCAAGTTTTAATCAAAATGTTATGAGTGAAAAAACTGTGCTTTTAGTTAACATTGGAACATATTCTATTTACGAATGACTTTCACAATATTTCGACAGCTTCTTTAATTTCGTTTTCTATGTGGACGAACACACACATCGCTCAGTCCACATAATCCCCACACAAATGATAAGTATTTTCTTTCAACTGGCGCTTTCACAAAGGCCCGGACAAGAATCGCTTAAGCTCATTAGTTAATATCCAATTTATAAAGAGCAGAGCAGAGGGCGCAGCACAACATCAATCAAATATCACAACAGCAAGGGAAAATTTAAAGAAAAGAAAAACTAATAGAAAAAACGGAGGCAGCAGGAAAAAAGAGACACAAATTTCACTCACTTGTAAAACATTTTCGAAACAACAAATTGGGGTAACGGGGGGGCGAGGGGGTTGGACGCGACAAATACAAGGAAAAAGTCGAAAACCGCTTGCGACAGAAGCCAAATGGACTGATATATCGGGCTGGGAGATACGAAATGACAGAGTTGGGGTCTACCCAGGGCGTAGATTCTGTTGACACTCGTTGACTGAAGATTGCGAAACGTGCGAAAACGCATGTTAGGCATTAAAATTTCTATGTGTGTGTGTGTGTGTGTGTGTGTGCTTGTCTGAGTGTAGAGGTGCCGCAAAAGTAGCCAAGCCAAAATGTCTAAGCAAAATACCAATAAGCACATAGGATTGCGTAAAAATGACTAGAAGATACCCTGTACTAGCTGAATTCAAGTGTTGAAGAATTCTCAGAGTAATAATACACAATAAAATAAATAAATAATAAAATTATAAATGAAAAATGTTCTAAGTACGTTTGACATGATAAATGGTAAGTAAAACACACTTTAATACCCGGTATTGCTGTCCGTCACATACGCACGCTTACTTCAGCATGCCCGTCTTCGGCCGCTACTACAGGGTATACACCATAAACATAGCAAGCAACAGACAATAGGAACTGCACTGTCAGGGGCAGAGACTAAAGTAGCAGCAGAAGCTGAGGCCGTTGCGTTGATTGCGTAAATGCCTCACGTGACGCATGTGGCATGCAAGTGGTCATTGTGACTTCTCTACCTGACACGCCCCTAGCCCCGCAACATGCCCCAAACCATGCACAGGTGAGCGTGTGCGTGCGTGTGTGTGTGTGTGTGCGCTGTGGCCCACGTTGAGTTGTGAGCTGTGACAAATTCATGATTTGTCATCAATTCCTATGCGTGCAGTTGCTCAGTGCGCTTCCTCTCACGCCCAACTCAATCCCGCCCCACTCGCCCGTCTGTTTTCCCTCCGTTTATATGGCCTCCGTATGCAATAATTTTTCCATACGCTAGGCAATTTGTTTTCACGCGCCACATAAATTGTTGTTTTTTTATACGCTTTTTTTCTGTTCTTGTTGACTTTTCCCTACGGCTTTTGGCTTTTCGGTGCAAATGTCGTCTACTTTTTTTTTATAGAGTATCATCTGATGATAATGTTGATGAGCTGACGCCCAAATATCGCAGCTGTTCTCTAGATACTGCACTTAAAATACCATCAAATTGCATTGGACCTCTGGGAGTCTTTTAATGCGCATAAGTAATGGATACTTTAATTTCACTTTGAGTAAAAGTGAGAAAAAACGGCAAATTGGAGGTTAATATAGTCTGAGGCTCACTTCTTGCTAATAACATATTAATGCGCCGAGTGGCAACGCCGCAGTTGCCAGACTTTGCGAATAATTTAAGAGAAGAAAGTTGTAACAATAGCATAAGAAATATTCTATCAATTTTTACTAAGCTTGGATTTTTTTCATAGTTAAATCTGAATATATTTTAGTTTAAAATTACATATTAATGTGTCAAGTGCCAACGCCAAAGTTGCCAGACTTTTTGAATAAATAATGTGGCAGCATTTAAAAGAACTATTCCATAAATTTGAAATCAGTTAAAGCTCACAATTGTGAGTTTTATGTGCAGAATAAATTTGCCCTTTAAATATAAAATAAAAATTAAAATAAAAATCGTAATTTAAGAGATATTTATAAATTTTACATTTTTTTCATAGTTTCCCCTGCATGGCAAAATATTGCCATTATTAATCTTGGCCAATTTTGCTTTTTGTTTAGCTAATTGAATTTTCATCTGTAAAATATGTCATAGACAATTTTTTTTGCCAGTGATAAATGACTATTGACAACGACTGAAAAAGGCGACCTAAAATTGGCAAGAAAAAAAATGTAAATAAAACTATTGATAGATAAAACTATATATATAAAATATGGCATAGGCTTAACGCATTCTAATGAAAAACAATAAATCTTTGTTCTCACATTTGCATTTGGCGCTGTAACGAGTTTCATTGAGAAACGCAACGGGCACGTTTTAAAGATGCTTTTTGTGCTGAATGTAAATTTCTTTTTTGTTTTGTGTAAGATTTCCATTTCCATTGATTTTTGATAATATTATTAATTGCTGGGATTAATTTGTGAGCAACTTTAGGGCCTGGGGCAACCGATTTGTCAGCTTTTTGTGAGACGCTTTTTATGAGGAGCTGACGTTTATACAATTAAAATGTTACGATCTAATTGGGCAGGAGCACAAATTACAAGTGCCAAATTGCGTACTCAAGTCAATGCAATGCTCTTTTGTCGCTTTATATTGAGCATAAAGTTTGGGGATCCAAACTCTGTGAAGTATAAGTATTATTATATATATTATTATATATAGTATATTTCTATGTTTTATGTTTTACTTGTTTTTGTGTTTATTTCGTAATGTATTCCTTTCTTTTGTTTATTTTTTATTTTTTGTAATTCATTTATTGAATCAGCCAATAAATTCGGTTTGACTTGTTAATTCTCCTTAATTTATTTAGGTGCAATCAAAATCAACGTCCAAACAATTGAAACACAATTCCCGTTGCAATTTGTCAATGTTGCATTTTGATGTCAATTAGCATTTCCCACACAGAAAGCACCAAGTGTGTGTTTTTTTTTCAAAGCTAAGTACGCGATTCTACGTTGAGGTCCGCTTTTGGCCACAATTTTATGCCACAAAAAATGCAAAATCGTTGCTGTTGATGTAATTTACATTCCAAATTTATGCAGGTTTCTATTTTGCTTTTCCCCTCCTTTTTCAGTTCCTGCACAGTAATTACGAGTGCAGGGGAATACAACTTGTGATTCCGCGTATAAGAAACGTAAAATTTGAAATTATAATGTAGTTAGTTTTTAGTGCAAACTTTGGTGGTTGTAAACTTTAGCCGAAAGTCGTTGTGGCCAATGTAAATTGTTTATTAGCCTGGCCAAAATGCTGCTCGTCTGATGATGGCGAAGTCGCGAGAAATGTTTGAAATGGGAAAAAGTTGTTGTTTGAGTTCGAAAGCGTTAGCTTAAATAAACTTGAATTATTTTAATATAAACAGCGTAGAGTTGAATTAAAGTCGAAGTTGTTTTGCGATTTAAAGAGTTTGCAAAAGTTGCAACGGGAAGTATATATGTATATATATGTCTATATTCTAATACCTAATCTAATCTTGTTCTAACCACATTGCAGCACTTAAAACCTAAATAAAGTTCTACAACTTTTAAATAAAATGAAAATATGCTGCAAATATAAACTAGCTACTGTAGCTTATAACAGATTTGGAGTTCATGATATGTTGAACTTCAACAGATCATAAAACATAAATATGGGCTTATGGCTTTGCGGCTGTGGGCCACGTGTCGGAGTTTGCGACTGGACTCTGAATTGTGGCTCATAAATTTATAACAAAACACGTAATATGGCAAGCGCTTGATGTGAATTTATTTAACCAACCAAAAAAAAAAAAAAAACACACACATTTACAAGCACGCCCATAAATAAAGAGAGGCTCATTGATTAGCGTATAAATATTCACACGATATCCAAACTTGGGCTCCAGCTGTCAATTGGTTAGCTGGCGGCATTCTGGCCGCAAGTTCAGGGTCAACAAAGATATATAAACAAACATATATGCACAGCTACATACATAATATATAGATATATATATATATATATTGGCTGCATAAATTTACATTTATATAAATGGATTTTGGTCTCGAAAGGCTTTGCTAACAAGTTTTGAGCGTAAAAACTCTTTTGTTGATTTTTCACTTACGAATTACAAGCGCAAATAGAGCTTACAAATTTTCACTTCAACAAAGGCGTTTCCGTTGTGGGCGTGGCCGCCTGGGATTACATTTTGCCTAGAGGTAGCTGCTGTGGCAAAAGTTTCAGTTTGTGGTTTAAGGAACAAACTTTTTTCGGCACTTGCAATTGCCAACAATCGTTTAACTTTTACCTCATTTGTTGTGCAAACAAACCAATGTTTAACAAGTAGGCTGCAAGCGAGAGTGTTCGACTACTAGATACTACGTAAAAACTGTCTAGTTTGTATAATCTCTGAGATGAAGGACTTGCCTGCTGCTTAAAAGAACAAATATATATCTGTGTAAAAATATCTTCACTCTGTATCGAGCCCAACATTTCTACAGCCTTAAATGCCCTTTTCTGCCCATTGTTTATTTGCAGAGTATTGAACTGTAACTAAATCTGTTTGTTCCGCTTGTGTAGCATTTGCCATTTGCATGAATTTATACAAAATTTGCGCCTTATAAATAATTTACCAGGGTGTTATATAAGGTGTTTGTGAATAATATTCAAAACAGTTAAAATTTTAACCTTTCTAAAGCAACAAACGCAATCAACCAAATTGCATAATTTTGAGCAAACAAATTTTATTCAATATATATATGATAAATCAATTTACGCTCTATTTAAAGTATATTTGCGTGAGCATTTCCGTTGGAACAGGCCAATTCTTAAAAGTCTCACAATTTGTGAAAAAACAAGCCAAGGAGCAATCAAAATACTCAATTAAATTTCATCAAAGAGCCTCTAAATCTCATGTGAATCAATAGCATATCTTATTTTTGGCTTCGATAAAGATCTCGTTTGAAAAAATATCTTTATTTGCGAACTTTTGCAAAGCGATTTTAGATTTGCTTCATAAATACAAAATTGAACCTAATTTAGCAGCAGCTGGCAGCTAATTTAATATTTATAAACAATTTTCAAAACAAAATGCTTAAGCAAATTTATAAATTCGCCAGGCCGCAAAAGTTGTATACACCAAATTGTATATTGATAATATAAACAAAAGGTGAAAAGAAAAAAAAAGAAAAATATTACTCAAAACGCTGACGTGCGTATTGTGGGGTAAAGAGAGGGAACAGGGGGAAGGGGCTTGCTTGTATTGAATATTGGGAGCTACTTTTCAACCTTTTGGTCAAAAAACACGTTTGCCATTTGTTTTTGTTACCTTTTTTTTTAACTTTTTTCGCTTGACTCTGCAGCTATTTAAAAAAAGCCGCCCCAGGTTAGGAAGCGGGTCGGCGGGGGACGGTTGGACGGCAAAAAACTAAACAAAAAATATATATTGTGCGTCGTACTTGTTACGGTTTTTAACATTTTTCACGCATTTGCCCGCTGGGCGAACGACTAAGGCATAAAAAAAACCCCCATGAAAATGTTGCATAATATGAAATTAAGTTTCAAACAACAGCCAAGCGGCAAAATATAAAAAATATTTACAAAATAAAAAAAAAAACCGGGTTGTATTTTTAATTACAACAACCCGCTTGCATTTTTTGTGGGCGTTTAATAGTGGCAATGTGATAAAAATACATATACCCAGCACAAGTGGGGTATAACAGACGTGGCACACAAACTGATCAAAAGTGGTTTCTACGAAATAACATTATAGATATACCCAAATACCTGTTGCCAACCAGACCTAACCGCAAAGAAATTTTAGCTGGGGTATAAGCATGCCAAACCTAATGTAAAACAATCCCATTGAGGGTCGCATTTAAGACTTACATTCTTAAATTTAAAGTAAAATAATTCCACAAAAATATTTCGCAAGACAAAACCCCATAATCAGCATATTTCAAGTGAAACCTTCAATGATAGTGCCAATAAAATTTTTATTATACTCCAGGCCACCGATTAGATTAGGTCTGAAAGAATTCACAATTAGAGTCTCAGATAACGCGTTGAAGACGTGTTTCGCTGTGTATTGTTTTTGTATGATATTTGCATCTGTTTTATTAGAAAACGCGAAGGAACAGATTAGTAAAATGTTCTATTTGAGAGGTTTACCATAACCTTTCTTTATAAAACCTGACCTAGCCGAACATAACCTTACTTTACCTAATACAATTACAATCACAATTAAAATTACAACTACATTCATTATTTTTCCATCAACAATGTTCTAAATTAGCCTTGTATAAGCAAAATAATGCCTTTATTTCCCTATTATATCCTTTTTAACACCTAACCAACCCTAAAGTAACCTAACCCAATCGATTCTACCGTAACCCAACCTAATCTAACCCAACCCAACCTAACCTAACTTAGCCCAACCCAACCTTACGAAACCTAACCTAACCTAACCTAACCTAATCCAACCCTACCTAACCTAACCTAACCTTAAAAACCTAATCTAACCAAACTGTACTATATCTTAAATCTCATATCAATCATATTTTTCATTTATGTTTTAACATTTTCTACATGCCATATTTCGAACTTATATTTTTCCGAGGAAAACTGCTTTATGGTATTCTCCTTCTGTGGACTTTTCTAGTTTCTCATCAGATGTTTATCGCAGCGCATCTCCCCGTCGATCATCATTTAAATTCTTGCCATATTTTGCCGGGTGGATTCGTTTGCATGCATTTTATCTGAATGGAACGTGTTGACAGCTCTCGCGACACTTGTCAAAACAGCGCCACGAGTATTTACCCCCATGGCCCGGGTCCGGGAATGGAACTGGGACTGTGACTAGGACCAGGGGGTCAGGGCTTGGTGCTCACAATTGATTTAGAGCTGGGCGACATGGCAAAAGACGAGGCAGTGACATATCTGTGGCACAGACTCTTTCTCTCTTTCTCCTCTCTCTTTCTCGCTGTCTGTGTGCTGTTGATAGATAACTTTATTATCATTGAATGTTTTGTCATCGACAGCAGCCTCAACTTTTACCAATTGATGGTCATCTTTTTATTATTAATAACCCCGCCTCAATGATATTTAATGGCCAGTTTGGCAGCAGTCATGATCATTAACATTAAATTGACAGCATCATTCAAAGGTCAAAGCCATAAAAACTCCGCCAGATGCAGAGAAACAAACACTTTTTTTAACTATGTCTACACCTAACGAAAAAAAGATGAAAAAAAAACAGTACAAAAATTCAATTAATGTAATATGGAATATGTAATGATAATTCCAAAGGGAATGGAATCTGCTTTGGTGAAATTTAAATCCTTGGAATTCGGCTTCTTGGTGTCAAATATTTGATATCTCAACTTTTTGTCAATAAATAGAATATTTTTGAAATTAGAAAGCTTGAATAGAATTCTCTGTAATAATACTCCCCATATAGTCTGGCGGGAACCGAATGTCTAACGTCTTCTTTTTTCCAATAAATAGAATATCTTTGAACTTAGAAAAACATTTGTAATACTCCTCATATAGGGAACTGAGGTTCTAGCTTTTCCTTTAAGTCAATTAATGGAATGATATTATTTAGAAAGCTTAAATAGTATATTCTGCAATAATAGTCCTACATAGTCTGGGAGTCGACGGTCTATTGGTATGGAAGGTATCTTTAATCTTTGAATTCTTGCACAAAATTCTTACTATTTATGACTTACTTTAGGTTTCTATCTGATTAAAATCCTGACTTGATTTAGTTCTAGTTATGAGAATCTTTTAACATTTTTCAGAACTGATGTTATCTCTTGTCTAAGAAAGATATCTGCCTAAAGAGTTGATCACATTTTACGATTAAATTTAGAGTGTAACGGGAGTTTATGGCTAAAGCATAAAACGCTTTTATGATCTCAATTTTAACATAGTTTTTTAATTGCTTGCGACGACACGCTGAGCAAGAAGTTTAGGCTGCCAGCGCCCAAGAAGACCAAAGACAAAGTTTTTAAAAAATTTTATATTTATAAATTCTACAGATTATATAACTACAATTTCTGTCATCTTCTTCTTCTTCTGCTCCTTCAATAAAAAGTTTTTTGTGTTAATTATGTCTCATCTCTTCAAGCCTTAATTGCCTCTGTTTTGTCTTATCTAGCATAATACTTCCGTAAGAATTGCACCTTGGAGAAGTTTTCCCATATCTCTCCCCAACATAATTCATTGCAATTTTCCTTAGTGTACATTTACATTCTCTCTATCTGTATGACCACCGCGCATAAGCGGCTTGTTTTCATTACTTAGCAAAAAACAAAAAAAAAAACAAAAAAAAAACAAAAAAAACAACAAAAGTATATAAACTTTTTTTCACAGACTCGTGTTAATGAAGCCGCTTACAAGGCATAAATTTTTAGCTGGATTAGTGATATTTTTTATAATTTTCGTTTCTTTTTTTTTTAGCCTAGCTAATGCTTAGCTTGCAAAGCGGCTCGAATCATTGCTAGACGCCTCGGACAATTATTTTAACTTAAAATCAATATTGGTTTAGTTAGCTTTGGCTGTTCTGTGTGTGTTTCTTCGTGTTTCTTAATTGCTGTGTTCTGTTTCTTTGGTCGACCTTGTTGAAATTTATGGCATTTCTCATGCCCATCCATGCTACTATCTATCTCAATTGTTCAGTCTGTTGCTGGCTGTGTTTCTGTGTGTGTGTGTGTGTGTGTGTGTTTGTGTGTGTGTTTATCCACAACTAACACGTTGGCCCCTCTGCTGCTCCGTGCTCGATAACATGTGCTGCAAACCAATCCCCAGACCTGGGCCAACGAGTCGAGCCCCGTCCTAAACCAAAATACAGCAATTAGTGCTGTGGCCTGGGCAGAGTTTGGTTGGGTGCTTTTTTCGCTCTGACTCTTGTCCACATTTATGTTTCCGTATCGACAACTTTAGTTAAGCTCAGGACTTAAGCGAGTCTCTAATGGATCTAATGGCATTTGCTTTTTGTGGTCAGTTTTTCGCTTTGCTAAATGTTCAAATTAAATTGGAAATATATTTCGAGCAGACAATAAATTGATTACAACTGTTTGATAATGTTGCTCGCAGGCAGCCATGCGAAAAGACTAGAAAACTTCTTTAGTAAATGTCGAAATAAAAACGATAACCAAAACTTTATGTGGGCTAAGAAATAAAGGCAAAAGCAAAACCTATCAGTAAATATGAAGAGCACATTTTCTTTTATAATGCTATCAAACCGACGAAATCATTTTTCAAAAGAAGCATATAAAAACTAACGACATACAGACTTTGCTGCTGGATGAAAAGAACATAAACTCAAAGAAATGCGCTAAGGATAACTTTTGTTTAATAATTTCATAAGATTAAGAATTCCAGTAGAAAAGTTAACAACACAGTTTTCACAGACGTGACATTTTGTCTGTGAAAAACATAAAGACTTTTAAGCTTATAGAAATGTGCTAGAGATAGCTTTTGTTTAATAGTTGCCAAACAGATGATTAAATAATTCCTGTAGTGACATAATTCCAGTGCAAGAGATAAATTTAATTTGTGAAAATATTTTTAAAAAATGTGAGAATAAAAGACTTGAAACTGCATATAAAGCAAATGTTTTGATAAAAAACTGTTCTTATGCGCTCTGATAGGACATAAGAAATTATATAGATGTCAAAAAGGAGCTTAAACTAAATTAGGATAGTTAAAAGATTTCAGAAAAGTCGATAGAAGACGATATAATATGATGGACGAAGCTCTAATTTGAATATCTAATCTAAATCTAAATTTTTTTTGATAGAAAATTGTATAACTTACTTTTTAGAGATAAAATATTCGTTGTAGCTTTTTAAATGAAACTAACATCTTTTGACAGTTAAGTTATAGTAACATAATAAATAATAATTTTGCAACCTTTCCATTTTTAAATATTTTATTAGCCGGATCTCGAGCCAGCTAATAAGGTTCTATATAGTCAAAGTCCTAGGAAAGAAGCTACTGTTAAATTTGAGATAATTTCTTAATACATAGATAATACATAAAATACCTATGTTATTTTTAGATAATTATTATTATATGATTAATAATAGATTTATTATTTTTTTCTATAAATTCTAAGTACTTCTTATCAATTTCAGTCAGAGTGCATGCATTTCTAGACTCGTGTCTTGTTGGTTATCTCATCTCGACTGGAGGTCAACAAAGCTGTGAATATTAGCTCATTTTTTGAGTCATAAACAAAATCTGAATTGTATAGTAGGTAATGCATTAGGCAGCGCGCGTGCCATTGTTGTGAATGCATTTCGAGCGTATCATATGCCAACGACTGTCTAAATTGTCTTGACACTCAATGATGTTGACATTCCATTCATAAATTCCACAAGAAAACGGATTAATAAATACAATTTTAAATGATATGTGAAATGCCAAAGCAATATGAAATATTTATAGCAAATTTTAAGGCTTCATTTGAGCCGAGATAATATCTTCAGCATGTTTCGCAGTCGCGCGCGCTGAACTTTTGCGACTTGAAACACATTCGCAGATTCCAAGTGCGGTATCCAACAGATACGCAGATACATAGTAAAAGATACAGATACACACAGCACAGTTTTTTTTTTTGAGCTTGGGCGTTTTTCACACACTCGAAAAGGCAAAAGCGGCGCGGCGCACACTTCAAGATACATTCACACCCATTCACAGTTGAAGTAGCAGCTGTTGTTGTTGTTGTTATTTTTAGTGTTGTTGTGATTGTTTTGCCTGAGAGATATCTTCTCGCACTACGCTGTCAAATGTGACACACACACACACACACACGTACACACTCGCAGACACACATTGTAATTACGTGTGTGCCGTTGTTGTAATTGGCGGCTGCTTTGCGTTTGTTGTTCTTGTGGTTTTCAATGTAAGCAAAAAAAAAACAACACAATAATAATAAGCAGCATTGAATTATTGCATCTTAAGCTGGGTACGCAGCTCGCGTGACGCGCATTATTTTGATAGCCTGTAAGCTTTGTAACAATAAATAATAATATTTATAATAGTTATATAATATGAATTATAATTAATTATATACGAAACCTTAATGTACTCTTAAAGTCTTGGAATATGTGGCAACGCCGTAACCATAATGTCGACGTAAGTTGACAGCAAGTTTAATATAATGAAGAATAAATTTGCATGTGAAATTCATACACTCTGCTCAACGAACTATAAAACCAAGTCAATAAAGTTTCCGTCTGTTGACAGTCAGTTTATTTTAACATACTATTAAATTGTTGTGGATTTCCGTGAGCGATTCTATACGAATTTTACACTCTTCTCTTCCTCTCTCCATAACATATTTAACATACAAGATGCATAAATGTAGAATATGTCAATAAAGTTCAATTTAATTATTTTATGATTTCCACATTTGCTTTCCCTTTAAATCTGGCAACGCCGTGACAACAAAGTGGCAACACCTTAACGCAAACTTGGCCGACCACTTCGATAAACTTGCAATTTTATAAATAAACGACCTTCACAAGTACATTTTGTTTATAAAACTGTTTTGGGTATTCTCAAATTTGCACTACTCAGCAATCTGGCAACGCTGCATATTTGTCGGCATGTCACAAATTTAAGATGTGCTGGATAAACAGCTAGCTTAATTTTGACATTTTGACAGAGGTGACAAAAACGTGAAATAAACAAAAGCAAGCCTGACAGCATGTTAAAGTGACTGTCAACATTTTGACAGCTATAATTTAAGATTTTACACATAATTTAGGCAAAACAATTTGCAGATTTTGCTTGCAATATAGCAGCATACTAGACTTGAGCGAAAACCAAGTGCATGCATCAAATGCGATAATATTAATCAAAACGCTTTTATCTAATGAATTTTGATGGCATGTTTATAAAAAAGAGAATAAAACGGATACAAATAAAAAGTGCATAACTCGTTAACGTTCAGACAGAATAAATAAGAAGATAGACAGATAGAGGAGAGTACAAGATAAATAAAGAGAGAGGGGCATCAGGTTCATGCAAGATTTGCGACTAATTTGCGGTTTGCGTTGTTATTGTGGTTGCGCATTGAATTTATCATTGTGTTACCTGTAGATATACCTGTATATAATAAATAAATAAATATAGTGTACATATATATTTTTAAGCACGTTTTGGATGTTGCAATTCTATTGGGCATCAAATTGTTAATTCCAAACGTTTTGCACAGAGTTGGAAAAATGTAAAAATAATCAAAATTAAATAACAAATAAAATAGACACAAACGACGAGCCGCGCAATTAAACTAATTGAGCATATGCTCTGCTTTTATTCTACACAATTTTGTGTTAAACTAAACCCAAAATAAAATGACAATAAACAGCAAAAAAGTCAAAGTTCAGTGGAATGAATTTTTGCTACATCTCTGTCTCATTCTCTCTCCCTCCCTCCCTCCCTCTCTCTCTCTCTCTCTCTCTCTCGCTTTGCCAGTCTGCTGCTCTCTGTTGCCTTTTGTATTAATTTGTATAATGCACATACGCCCCTTCGGCCGGAACGAGGTTGAGAGGGGGGCGGGCGTGGGGAAATTTGCCTGGTTCACATGACAAAACAAATGTTGAGCTCAACTCATGTGCGTCTCGTTTTTAATGCCAAAATACAAAAAGAAATAAATTACTGTGAAATTAAGCACAGCGCACACGCATAAGCCCCTAGACCCAGCATACCCCCCCCCCCCCTCTCGGTCAGCCCCTAGCCAAGCACTCCACAACTCTCCTTGAACCCCGCCCTAATTTATGCTTAAATATTAGGCGCCCCCTAGACCGACAAATGATGCTTATTATACACGACACGGGTCCAATAAATTGTTCAGCTTGGCGTCGCTTTGCTTTGGCTTCTCGCTTCCCGCACCTCGCTTCTCGCTCGTTCACTCTCTCTCTCTATCCCTCTCGCACATAGTTGAATTTGACTTTTGTGCCCAACATTTTGTTTAACAATGTTGTGGATCTTGGGGTTAGGGTTCGTTGTTTCTTGGTCATATTGAAGTCTATTCTGTTAGTCCAGTGTGGCTAATTTGTTTATGTTTGACATTCACAGGCCACAATATGCATGAAGTCACGGTGAGAAGATAAATAATTAAGATCTGAGTAATTAGTAACTGTTGCCCAGCTAAAGATGACACCATTTTCTAATTTATATCAGTATGAGGGATTTACTTAGATTCCTTTTATATTAACTACTTTAATAATAATAAGAAATATCTTGAAATTAACATCTCTGCGAGCGAAAAAGCTTTTTATAAGCTCAGCGCTTTAACCATTTGTGAATTATAAAAGTTTAAGATTAAACATTACAATTGATTCTCTCATTAATATCAAACAAAATGCACGCCTAACATTTGAACTTAATTCGCATTACATTTGAAATTAAATTTGCTGCCCTTTAATCAATTTATTTATGTTAATTAGATTAAGTTAAAACTCTACAACCTCTAGGTCAAATTTCCAGTTGGGAACAACAATTGAGCAGCCTGTTGCGCCAGTTTATTCAAAAACTCGTAACTGACCCTGAACTCAATTTTATTAATGTACATTCTAGTCGCATATATATGAGGGGTGCGACTTTATCGCTCGCAGGTGAGCGATGGCTATTAACTGTGAATTCGATAGCCTTATAAACAGAATGTGGAACACAAGAAATCAATCAGCAGGCGCAACTGATAAGAGAAGACGCAGGCAAAGGTATGTGGTATATGCTTCGATAAGCTAGGCATCCACTTGACATGCAGATAAGATACTTGGTAACAATAAATATGAGAAAAAGATGCTCGGTGAGGATGGGAAAAAAACCGACTCCGGAACTACCTATTAAAATTCGTTTGATATGGAAATGAACGCCAAGTGGAAATTGAAGAAAAGCTTTGGTAGATACATAAAGATATATCATAGAGAAAATTCAAGAAGACAACGAAACTAAAGGTAACTTGAGGAACAGCAACGTAAGCTAATAATGTGACCATAGAGGTGGAGTTTTTACTTCAGTTAGGAGCTAGTTTATCCATAATAAAATCGGTAAGAGCAAAAACTAAGGAGATCTTCTGCTACTAATCTGAACATGGAGGTGGAACATTCACTTAAGTATGTAGCTTGTTAGTTCCACAAAATATGTTTATTGCTAAATTTAACCTATAACGATTTCAAGAGGAGTAACAACTTACGAAGGAACAGTAAAACTTAAAAGAGAGAGACAAATGCTAATAATCTGAGCATGGAGGTCGAATATGCACTTATGTTTGGAGTCATCAAAATATGTTAACTGCATAATATACTCAACAACGATTTCAAGAAGACTTAAAACTAAGAAGACAGAAACAAATGCTTATAATCTGAACATGAAGGGGGATAATTCACTTGGGACTTACCGTTTAACTAACACCGGCTGCAAACGCTTTGCTGCTGCTGTTGCTGCCGCAGTGGGCGATGTGGGTGACTGCGATTTGGTGAGACGCGCAAACACATTGACGCCGGCGCCGACGCCAACAGAGCCTTTATCCTGTGGCTGCCGCGTTGACGTCGACGTTGTGGGCGTGGCATTTGTGGGCCTAACGCTGCTGCTGCGCTTGACCATCGGCGTGCCCAAAGGCGAGCGCCTAACTGTGGGACTTATGCGCGGACTGCCGCTGCTGCTCGAGGGGCTGCGCGGAGCAGAGGCGCCAGCTCCCGACCCCGAACCCGATCCAGGAGCAGATCCGGATCCGGCCATGTTGCGCGTGGTGGACACTTTGGATTTCACATCATTGTAATTAGTTTTGATGGTTGACTTATTGCTGGCGATTTTATGCATAACTGCATCCCATTTATTGGGAGTTTTAACACTGCGCGCCGTGAGGGGCGATTTTTTATTTGCAGTGGATGTTGTTGTTGTAATTTTACACGACGATTTGGGCGATGCGAGCGACGAGCTGGAAGATGGCGACGCGCTGTTAAAATTCTCAACTGTGCAGAGCGACGTTAACGATGCGTGTGGACGCGGCGACGATGCGCGCTGTACTGACGATCGCTGCTGCTGCTGCGGCTGCTGCTGTTGGTCGCTGCTCGCATTGAAAGCTTCGTCGCAAAAGCTTTTGGCGCTGCCGCCGTCGACGCTGCAGTACGAAGTGCGATTGGAGAGCGTCGTCGCGGCCGACGAAGAAGAGAGCGGACGCGGCTGCGACTGCGACTGAGACAGCGACTGCGAGTGCTGCTGCTGCTCGGCTCTCTGCGCTTGACCTTGAGCCTTGCGCAGCGTTTGCGTGGATTCGTCGGGCGACATGTCCATCTCCATCTCCATTTCCATGTCCAGCTCCAGCTCGGGCAAGCGCATTTCCTCATCGCAGCGATTTTCCACATCCGTAAAAATGCCCGATGATTCCATGCACGAATCCTCGAGCTGCGGCACCGAGGCGCTCGGCTGCATGGCCGGACCATATAGCTGGCCATCAATGACCTGAGCACGCCGATCGCCGCGCTGCAGCACATCGTCCGCATCGGATTCGGTAAAGAAATCCGAATCGGTCATCGGATCCTGACGACGCATCGGCGCCGCCGGCGGCGCTGCCGGCATCGGCGGAAAGCTGGGCTGGCGGCTGACGCGGCCCAAGTGCGGTCCATTGCTGGGCGAATGATCGCAGGCGCCGCGCGATGCCGGACGCGACATTTCGCCGTCGCCCTGATAGCCCGTATCCAGGCTGGTCACACTGGTCACGCTGGTGATAAAGCTGTTGCTCAGCTTGGGCGCGGCGGGGGCAGCGGCAACAACGACGGCCGCGGCGGCGGCGGCGGGCGCAGGCGCCGCCAAAGCAGCCGTCAGCTGCGGCTCTATGGGATCGAGAGGCAGCTCCTCCGGCGAAGGTGTCTGCTCCAGGCGCAGCTGCTGTTGCAGTTGCAAGTGTTGCTGCTGCTGCTGTTGCTGCTGCAGTTGCTGGTGGAAATGTTGCTGCTGTTGCTGCTGTGCCGCGGCGGCAACCAGCTGCAGCTCCAGCTGATGACTGAGATTGGGATTGGGATTGGGATTGTTGCTGTTGTTGTGCTGCGAGGATGAGTCCAGGAACTCCTTCATTTGATCCGGCGTCAGGATGCCCAAACTCTCATCCAAATCGAAGCTGTGCTGCTTCTTGAGCAGCTGCTGCTGCAACTGCTGCAGCTGCTGCTGCGATGCAGAAAACGAATTATCGACCAGCTCTATGGAGGAGTCCAGCGTGCTTTCCTGCAGCTCCAGGCCAAAACTGTAGCGCGTACGCGGCGTGCGCAGCTGCACCGTATGGCATCCACCCAGCGTGGCATCCACCAGATGTGGCGGCAACAGTTCACCCTCGGGCGTGCGCGTGGGTAGCACCAGATCGCTGCGCGCCGCCTTTAACAGCGGGGACAACAGATGCACTGGCACCGGCGTCTGCTGATAACGTCCGCCTCCGTGCGGCGTTGTTGTTGCCGACTGCGGCGTCAGGCTGACCAGGGAATGCTGCGGCAACGAGCGACCTCCGGCGACGCGTTGCGGCGTCTGCTCCAGAAACTCGCGCGTCAAATTGAGCAGCTGGATGTGCCGTGCCGGCGACTGCAGCCCGCTGATGTCCAGCAGGCGCTCCGTGTTGATGGTCGAGTTGAGGGGCAGCTTCATGGTGCTCTTGTCCGGCGCCAAGGCAGTAAGCGTCACATCCAGCTCGGTATTATCCAGTTCCGCGTCCAGCGGCAATTCCGATTTGAGCCCGTTCATCAGCAGATCCAGGCCAGAGGGCATGGACATGTGCTCCAGCAGCGGCAGCTTTTCCACGCTTCTGGTCAAGTCCAGGTTTAGCTCATGGCTTAGTTCGCTGCCGGCGGCATTGATGGTGCGTGTGCGATCCGCACGACTGAGCTGCGTGGCATCGGCTGCCTCGCTGATCACTGGACGCGTGCGATCCGCACGAGAGCCGCTCAAATTGGCCAAGATCTGTGTGGCATCCAGCGGCTCGGTTGGCTCGCCACTGGCGGGGATTACGGGACGCGTGCGATCCGCTCGATCGCCGCAGAGATTGGCCAGGAGCTGTGGCTCGTCGCTGGCGGGGATTACAGTCCGTGTGCGATCCGCCTGAGCAGAGCTAGATGCCAGCCGGGTGCAGCTTAAAGGACTCACCAGCTGTGTGGCATTCGGATCTAGCTCCGGTTGCTCCTTCTTGTCCACAATGACAGTTCGAGTTCGGCTCATTGAAGAGCTCGATTCGATCAATGTTGCATCCAAATCCAGGGTGCGTCCGAAGCCCACGCTGGAGAGACGCGTGGTCTCCAAGCGCGTGCGATTGGGCGTGTCCGAGAGCGTTAACTGCATCTGTGACTGTTCATGTGCCCCCTTCGGCTCCCGCTCGCTTAACTGTTGCTCCTCCTCATCGCACACAAACGTCTCGGAGCGCATCAGCGGCATGGGCGTGCTGCTGGTTAGCAGACATTGCTGTGGCCTCTGCTGCTGCTGCGGCTGCTTGGCGGCGGGCAGCGGGGTGTGTGGCAGCGAGCTTGTCATCAGGCCGGATGCAGCTGCTCCCTGTATTCCACCCACGCTGGCGCCCATCATTTTGCCCTGGCCAAAGTACTTCTTGAGTACATTGGTGGTGCGTTTGCTGATCAAACTGACAGCATTGTTCAGCCGCTCGCCGGAAGCGCTCTTCTTGATGCTGGCACCGAGATCATGCAGCGGCGCCGCCGCCGGATGATAGGAGCTAATGGGACGCGTCTTGCCATTGGCCGGCGCGGCGGGCGCACGAAAGATTTGTGTGCTCGACTTCAGCGCTGTGGGTGGGCGTATGTGCGAGGTGGTGCTGGCGCTGGTGGTGCCACCAAAACTGCCCGGCGGTGGTATGCGTGAGATGCCATCCAGGCGTGGTATGCGTGTCGTAGCTAGATCCTGCAAGGCAAATAAACAACCAAAATATTTCATGAAATAATTTGTTTTGGCACGGCTTAATTGAGTCAACAGAGAAAGCAGACACGCCCAACCTAATCCCACATCCCACACTACTTCAAAAACACTTATTATCATATTATTATTTTAGTAATCTAGTCGAGGTTGTCCGACTGGAAGATAGCCTGGATCCGAGCTATATTCATGTTTATTTATTTGGGTTCATTATTCAGTTCAATATTCTTGATCAGTGTAGGGTTTCTACATACCAAATTTTGTTTCTGTAGCTTGATTTTTGGATGTTGAGTTTTCGATAAGCTTTCATAATTATTAATATTAATCAATCTAGGAGGAGTCGAGAGCTATCGATATTTTAAAATAGATTTGATTTGCGTCAGGTATACAAAAAATTATATTTCATATTTTACAAGTTTAGCTTTTATAGGTTCTGTATGGCGGATAATATACAACTTCAATATACACTTTTAGATATTCGCTTGAATGTGTACAGGGTGTGCAAATCTGGCAAATGCCTCAACAGATTGCGACAGCTGTCGGCTGACCTAAGACCTGCAACCCCTGCCCCCCTGCAACAGGCGCCCGCGACTCGTAAAGTGCGTAGTTATTTTTCGCCGTGGCGCCAACTGGTCTGCTGTCCCTTGACTCTCCCACCCGCCGCTTCGCACGTGCTTAGACTTTGTGTTTTTTGGCAGGCGCCACCCTGCAATGTAGTTCACTGGGGCGTTTCCACTTGGCACCAGTTCAACGCACTTTAAAACAGGGTAGCTGAGGTGCGAGGGTGTTGGCGGGCGTGGTGGGGGAGAGGGTTTGAAAGCGTACAATAGTCAACATGAGCGGCAGGGGTTGCCTGGCGCTGATGTCATCAGCATATGCAATTTTCGGGGGGATTTGTATACCCTATAAATGAAGTTTAAATGGTATTTTGGCCAGTTTTTTGTTATAATAACAAGGCCCTGTTTTGGAATTACAGTTTTAAAGCCGTAAGATCCATATTGAAGAAATCTTTCCAACCTGTTTTTAGAAGTCTATATTTCAAACCTAAAAAGATCAATATATTGCAAAAACTCGTGTATTTTTACTATTGTTATCTCAAAATGCTTTGTTTTCATTTCAAATATCAATGTTGTATTCAAACCTTTCATTTATGTATATATGTTTTTGTATCAATATTAATTTATTTATTTCAACGCGTTCTCATAAACTCTTACTACAGGATATCTATAAAGGCGCATACTCTTTACTCTGTTCAACCCGCCTTTCTTTGGGGTTGTTTACGTACAATCTAAACGCACAGCTAATTGCAGTCTAATATAATTAAATGGGGGCAGGTTTTGGTTACGCTGAGTTCCTTATGAAATGCGACATGTCCCGAGCTTCTTCTATGTGGTTTTTTGTATCTACACGTACAAGATATATATATTTATATCATGTAATTATTTTATTGCAGTTGGAAAAGGGAGTTGGGTAATTAAGCACGTGGGCTTTACGCTAGAAAGGGATGATTAAATGGGCGGGAATTGATTATGCAAAGGACATTTGTGGCATCAATTTTCATGGGGAATTCTCCTTTGTAGCGCAATAAAAATACATAACAAGAATTTCGTTTTACTTTTTTATAGATTAAATTAAAGTTGTTTATGAATTTTCGATATTTCATATTTATTTTAATACATTATTATAATGATATATTTAAAGTTCATTAAACTACAACTAGATTCGAGCTCGAAAAATATGTAGAGAAATTGTTCAAGAACTTTAACTTATTTTCAACAATTTTCACTTCAAATTGCAAGCCTTTAAGCCACACATGCTTGTTGTTCGGGTTTTCCTTTTGCTCTTGCAATTCCCAAGCTGTTTAAGCAAGAAAATAACTCAAGTTTCTGCTTGTATATGAACTCAAGCTCTAAATAATTCAGTTTAACAAGACGTTTACAGCGAATCTCAATGGGCGCAAAAACTTTCGTTCTTATCGTTTAGGGGCCGACAAGAAAACTTTCGACAATATGCTACAAACGTATAATATATATGGAGCCGCAATATTAAATGTGCTCAAATGCAGTTTACAGAGCTGGCTTAATCGAAAATGCAATTTTCAGCGCAGACAAGTTAAACAAGCATTGGGGTACATTCTGTTCGCCCACAAGTGCAAAGCCTTCGGAATGTCCTTGAACTTTTTCGCGTGCCACATAGAGAAAATGTTGAAACTTTCAGGCGAGGCAACAACATAAAACACAAAAACCCAACTCAACCGAGAGAACCAAAACCAACACAGCTCAATGATTGTTATCAACTGCAAAGTTGCGCCAGGCATGGGTCGTGCTGTAGGGGGCGTGGCGTTGGGTTAAGCCCACAGGAGTTGGAACGTATTGCTCATTTTGCCAGCAGCCAGTGCCACATATGTGGCCCATAATTATTGCAATATGACACGCAGCAGCAGCTGCAACTGGGCTGGTTTTGTTAAATGGCATCGATATGAACTCGCGGGAATTGCCGTAATGAAGGATTTCTCGCAGCATGACGTCGAGTTTTATTAATGAGAAAGATAAAAATACATATATATAAGCAAATATATCCAGCGGGGACTGCAATGACTGCCATAAATAACTGATTAATCTGGGAGATTATTTAACAGCCTTCTAGGATAGGATTTAGCTCGCTTGCAATCACAGAAGTATATACGGTCACTCTGGCAGCAGGTCCCGCGTATGTTAAGGATTATGTTAAGCATTACTGTTAAGGAGAGTCAGTCTGTAACTAGCATTTAACAAAAGAACCAGAGACTAGGGAAAGAATAGTTACAGACATACATATGCTTAATTTAATAAATACATATACCAATTATACTTAATCATCCTCTCGCAATGTATTAATTAAATAAATGCTCTCCATACATATCTTGATTATATAGTTATCTATTCTCTTTCGTTCGATAAGTATAAGTCAGCTCGATTGCAGATTTGATCTAGAATATACATATATAGTTAGGTTCAAAGATTTATTCTTCAATGCTCTATGCAAGGCTTTTTATGCTTGAATTTACTAGAATTTTTAGTGCATACTTTTTAGAGTAAACTAATTTTTGGACTATGTCCCGAAAGTATGGAATGTTATAATAATTTTTGAAATCCTTTTCTTTCATTTAAGAATATAAATTTTTAGTTTCTTAAATACGCTCCAAATAACTCTCTGGCCTATACTCAGGCTGAAACAGTCGAGTCTACCTAACACTCTTATACTATATCTATACATCTTTATATCTTTATATATATCTATCCATACTTACTTCCCATCTTTTTGTCTTTTCATAATGAACTTGACATAAAATCTAAAATTTGGCGAATTTCCTGAAAATCTATTAGCCTTTTAAACAAGAGCAAATGCCAACAGCCACAAAATAAAGGAACGAAGGAATTTGTTATTTGGGCCACAATATTTGTGGCAACAATGGGAACAATCCAAATATATTTGTACCGCTGTCGAAAACCGGCAATTGGCGAGGAGACAATAAAAAAATCAAGAAAAAAAGAGAAGGAAAAAACGCAGCACGCAACAAAATAAAAATACAGAAATATTGTCATAACGCAGGATAAAGGAAACGGAAAGGAAAGCAAAGTCAAACAGAAAAAAGCAAAGGAAAAAATAAACAGAAAAATATACAGAGGGTGGCTTTAATATAAAAAAAAAAGGTACAGCAAATGACAATGTACATATAAAGTGGGGGCGCACTGTACTAAAAGTTCTGCTATGTGGGTTAAGCGCCAACGCATGTCCTTAGCCTGACAGAGGCAACGGAAGCGCGGAGGGGGGGAAGGTGGGGTGGGGTGTGTGGTAGGTAAAACGAGGAAGCCGGCAAACGGAACTTAATAAAATTTATCGATTTATATACACATGCATATCGACATGTTAGGTTGGGGGCTAGCTAGCCATGTATATTAATAACATTTAACGTGCAAGACGAGGGGGCTAGTAGAGTGGCGGAGGGGGGAGGAGGGAGGGCTTAGTAGAGTGCATAAATTCAAAGAGTTGCGATTGTTTTCGGTTTGTGTGTGTGTGTGTTTGTTTGTTTGGGAATGTGCATATGCATAATTTACACGGCCAATCGATAACGATTACAGAGCACAAAATATGTGCAAAATCTGCAAAATTATGAAACATTCAATGCTTTTGTGTGTGTGTGTGTGTGTGTGTGTGTGCGTGCGTGTGTGGGGGGAAGGGAGAGGCATGTTGACAGCAGGTGCGCATTTGCTGAGCTGACATTTGATATGTTTGGCATTTTATCGTATTTCATATTTGTACTATCATGACCTAATTATATATAAAATGTCATAATTGAATTTGTTAACATGATGCGAATAATCGACTTTGGGTAAATATGCACGATATTTGATTACACAAATAACATCCAACTTGAATCCAAATTCTGTACGCAGTAAAACAGGCTTTGTTTTGTTAAGCTTTAAGCCTCAAGTGCTTTGTCGAGTTTGTCTTAGTTAAGAGCTTAGTTAACTGTCAGCTTTTTTGTGGAATCACGGCTCTGATAAATAAAAACCTCTGGAATTTCGATGTCAACGATGGGTTCTTGAAGAGACTTGCAGCCAACTATTCCCAAAGTCTCTAAATATATCTGTTTAGTAAGGGTAAGTGTTGTCCACAGAAGCTCTATTTCCAAAGTCTCAAAAGATACCTGTTCCCCAACAGTTTATCTAGCTAAGGTAAGATTTTGTGCTCAAAACCTCTAGACCTTGCAAAATTGCATACAAAAATTAAGAAACATTCAAAGCCTTGCAATCAACCTGACTCAATTTACACTCTATACCCTACAGCTTACACCCTCACTCAAAAATCTGTTCACTCGACAAACTAAACTTTAACCACTCCTTCATGATACATCCGACTATGCACTTCTAGATTATATTAGATTAGATCTAGATTAATTAAATGTTCCCTCTGCCAGGGTACTTAAATATTCGGCTACTCAAACACATTTCCTTTCCAATACCATATCTACACCCAAATGACTGACTTCTGCTTCTTCTACGCCATAGCTAAAACAACTCAATCCAGTTAACTGTGCCGTGCAGCGAGCCAACTTGGCTCGTATATTTTACAAGACTGCGGAGGCTACAGACATTTTCACAAGCCATTAGCTCGTATCCATCAACGGGGCGCTAAGCGGCTTAACTTGGCAGCCGTTGGGCAACGCCGTCCGGAAACTGGTCAACATTTAGAAACGTGACGGCAAATGAACCAGAAACTGGAGCCAAACATTTCAGTTGCCAGCGGATGTTGACTTAAATAAAACTTAAAATCAAAACTGTACAAATTTAACTATTCCTGAATCTCATCAAATGATTTAAGTATGTATGTAAAAGCAATCAGTATAGTGCGCAAAATAATTTTCATCAAATTGCAGCATACTTGGCGGCAAAATTGTTCACAGCATACGTTTCCTAAGGCGCAGCAGCGTCTGGCGCAAAGTTGTCGATAAATTGAAAAGTCTGCGACGATATTTTTAATATTCTGCAGCGCTTATGTATGTGTGTATATATATATATATATTGAGTCATATGTGTAATACCCTGTACTAAAATTCTTAAGTAGGTATACGAGCTTCAGAGACATTAGTATCTTTTTTAATACTCTATAATAAAGCTCTAAGAGGGTATAAGGGGCTTTAGAGGCTTTAGTATATTGTTAGTCATATGTGTAATACCCTGTTGTAAAGCTCTAAGGGTCATTAGATTTAGTATATTGCTAAGTATATTGCTTTAGTATATTGCTAATCATATCAGTGATACCCTATACGTGAATATAAGTGATTATTTGAGGTGAAAATGAAAAAAGAAATGGAGGCCGAGGCAGAAAAATATCCAATAAGCAAATAAAAATATAGTTAATATCAAGTTGATTCACGAGAACATGTGGAATGAAAAGATTGATAATAATATAAATAAAACATAAGTGGAATTGCGTTTCTAACTTTATTTAAATTTTGAGTGTATAAACCTAATCTCATACGCTTAAACAAATATTTATAAAACACCCTTCAAAGCATATTACAGGGTAACTCCCAGGCAAATAGCTTATGTAATGCCATTTTACGCCTCACATACTGCACAGCGCGTGTGTTTTTCTTAAAAATAGCGCCTCATTTTATTTTTCTTCTCCATTTTTATGTATATCTTTCCCAAGAGGGCAATAATTTTTGACAATTTTGCAGTGGTGCGTAAAATTAAATCATTTTTATTGCCTCTTGAGTCTGACTCGGGGTCCTAGACATATGTTGTGAGACGACAATCTGCTGTCAGCCAGACAATTAATGTTAGAGAATTAAGCTGGACATATTTTACACTCGATACTGTGCCCAGCCGGAGACAGCCCGGACAATTTATGTGCATCATCTGTGGAACAGTTTCAAGTAGTTCGAGGCAGTTAGGCGAAACACATGCCGAGATATATATATATATATATATGCGAACTAGTTGCAAATCAGTTAAGAAACGAGAGGAATAGAAAAGATTTACTAGATATCCCTTCCATTTGCCTGCTGTTGCCAGGCACATTGAGAGCGAGGAAAAATCGTAGCATACTTCTTAGCGCAAATTGAAAAGGCGCCCACCCATGGCGAAGAAATGCTTGTTCAGCAAAATAACGTGGAAAAAACTCAAGAAATAATACAAAATGTAAGTTGTTTCAATATGCAAAGGATCGAATACCCTCTAGAAAATATATATATAAAGCTTGATAACAGAAATTTGGTCTAAACTATGCAATTAGTTGTAGATAATATAAGCTAGGGGTATTATTAATTATTATATGTATATTATTATTTCATTATATTAATCAATTTTATTAGGTATACAATTTGATAAATTTTCTATATTTGGACTTTTGGAACGAAAGGCACATGAAAATTCACATTTTTGCAAACACTTCGATACAAAACATACATCGACCATCGCATAATCGTAGTTGTGTATAAATATCGGTTGGTTATCGAAAATTAATGCTCTTATCTTCATTCTTTAAATTTAAATAATCCTGTTTTTAAAATCCTCATAAGAACTATATTTACCTAATTAAATATTAACATTATCATAACGTAGCTGCTTCTAACATGGGTTGGTTATCGAATATTCATTCTTTTATTGATTATGATTAAATAATCACTATTTTTATATCCCCCTTTTAAGAAATATTTTAATTTAACTTAACTTGAAACTATTCCTTTTACAACCAAGTGTTTCCTATGAAAGAAATCAGACCGATGGGTAATAATATTTCCATTTTTTCCCAGGATATTATAGGGCATAAAAAGAACAAAAATCGCACAATAAGCAGAGGTCACAACAAAAGGCAAATGAAGTCGGTAAAAAGGCTAGAAAAAAATGGGAGAAAAAAAACGAGGAAAGGAAAAACATTTGCCATTTTAATTTGTATTGTGAAAAACTGCGGAGTGCGTGGCAGACTGAAAGAAGAAAATAAAAGAAAAACAGTTGTCGAAATGAAACCGCCTTCTGAGGGGTGTTTATATAAATGAGTTTCTTATGGATTACCCATAAGAATTTTTCATTGTGTGCGCTTGCGTTTTATTTAATGGGCCTTTAGCTGGAAACTCAACATGGAATTAATGTGTCGAAACATTTGTGCAACACGTGTGGCACGTCGGCTTAGAATGGCTTAAACTGTGGAGGCTTTCCCCTGAAAGGTGTGTGTGTATGTGGAAGGCGCTAATTAAGAGTCTTAGATACGTTGGCAACGATAAACGGATTAGTGCTTAGCGGATTGTTGGGGACACTTTTTAGAACGAGAATAGAAATTGACAATTAAATGTGTGAGATTTAGATTAGATGACTTGAATGAGAAATATCTTTAAGATGTGTATGAGAGAACTTATGAACATACTCAAAAGGACATTTGTCCGGTTGTATTCTCACAGACTCTGGAATATGTAACTTCCGCCTGCAAAGCTTATTACATTTTACATGCCATTCATTTATAATGTTTTGCATGGAAATTAAGGTTATTCAGCAATTTAAATTTCCTTCAGAAACTAATACATTTTAATTGGAAATATATAATTTATATGCAAAGCTCCATGGCTTGTATTTTAATATAATGACTTGCAAAGGAATTTCAAAGATCAAATGCTTATTTCTCGTTGCCGTCGTCTCCAGTTCCCTGCGGGTCCATCACGTAGCTGCACACATTTCCCTCCTCAAATCCAATTTCCCTGCACTGAGCTGCACATTGGATAATGCTTAAAGAAATATGCTATTTGCAACTGCGAAACTTGCTTTGGAGTATGCAAGTAATTTATCATGCCCCAAGGTATCAGGACGAAGGCACAGTAGAGACATTTATCAAATGGCAGGCATGTGCAACAGCGGCAGGGGGCACGTGCAGCATGCTTCGTTATATTTCGCGTGTTTTCCTTGGACAAGTGCAAAAGCTTTAAGAAATTTGAGGCCAACAGCAAATTGTAAATGTAAATCGTTCGCCTGCGACTTCAATTGATGCGTCCCCCCTGGCTGTGCGCACCTTATGCACAATTTTTTTTTCAGCATTCTTCAATGGGGATATTCCCAAACCCCAAAACCAATTTACTAAATTGCAATCGCAATGGCAATTGATTTGCCAGCGTGCATTTTTAAGCAGACAGGACGTGAAATATAATCAACTCGAAAGTACGTAGCTGGAGTGAGGGATAATAAATAAACATGCTTGCAACATGACTGAAGATATATCGATAACATTATCGATAATTTGTGAAAGTTATCTATTTAACGTGCTTATTATTTTGTTAAGCCTTAAGCCATTTCACTTAAAAAACTTAACCAAGCAGTTTAAATATTTAACATGAAGCTTGACGCTGCTAACAGCTCAAATTGAAAAATGCTACCAATTTAATCCAATCTTTCACATTATAACGATAATAAAATCAATGCTCCTTTGAACTTAATGCTGCATTTAAAATCTGGTCAAGCACAAGGAACCTAAAACTAACCTTAAACATTACTAAATATGCGGTTGCTCTTTTAAATGGGGCCCCATTTAAGAACTTTCATGCACTTTTAAATAGCATTTCGTTTCTAACCAGTAATTGCACACGTCCCCCTTTCGAGTGTTTTCAGCAATAAACCACATAGATGTGCATCTGGGCGAATTACGAAATCCCAGAAAAACCGCAACAGCACTGGAAACTGCACAATGCACAAATAACAATTCGCACAGATGCACACAAATGTTTCTAAATGGCCTCTGGACAACGACAACAGCAACAACAACCACAGTTTAACATGCACAACAACAAGAAACAAGGGTAACAATGTGAACAGAGACAATAAACATAACCACAAAATGTTCAGCAGCTTCATTATTGTCAACAGTTTTGGCCTGGCCAAATACCAATTGACAGTCTGGCACTTGAAATTCAATATGAGACGCATCGTCATCCAGGCCGAGTAATGAGCGTCATTGTCAATGCCACAATGCGATAATACGCAATACTTAATACGCTAATCAGGTCCATTTGAGATTTGCATTTCTGCTTTATATTAATTAAAGTGGTTTTCTTCTCAATTTCTAAAAAGCTTTTCACTTTCAATTGAACAGAGTTGTATTGTGAATATATTACACCCCATTGATAAATCAAGCTATCGCTCTGTTAATCTAAATATATACCTTTTTATATTATAGACAGTGTTTTCTGCTTTTATTTTGCTAAAGTTTCGTATTTTGTTTGTTAGTGAGAAAAATGCTTTTTGTTGCACTATAAAGAGAGGCTTTCGTGAAAGCTTACATAGTTATGTTAACTTACAGAGTCATGTTAATTTTCATTGCATTATTTATATATCAATTTAATAGAATTTATAATGTTTAAAGTTGAACTAAATTTTACAGCGACTCTTTCAAGGCACTGACTTAAATGATAACATTTACTTAATATTAACAGCTTTAATTTTATTATATTGAGACTGAACTTAGCCCGCAAAATATTGCATTATGATTATTATGCTATAAAATGTCATTTGTAACATTCAATTAACATTAACAGCGTCACTTTAACTTACTTTTTTACATACACAACCCTTCGGAAACCAATCAGTTTAAAGACTTTTCCATTCAAGCAAGTCATGGACTTTTACCTGTCAGTCACGTAATCAACTAAATTATTTAAGCCAACATGCATTTCTTTGTACCCAGTTCTTGTTCTCCACTTTTGCTGTAGGCAGCTCCACACAGAATTTTTTCATTTTGAGCATGGCGATTTCACCATCATATATGGCAATTGAAATCAATTTTCACTGCAGTTGAGTGGCTTCCCAACAAGCGAACCCAAAGCAATGTCCATCTTAACTCTCCGGTGAGTGCTGCAACACTTTCATACAAAAAAAAAATTGTTTTTTTTTGTTATTGCGCTCTCCTTCTTTCTGGCTGGAAGCTTGTGTTGCTGACATTTTGAAAGCCAGTCGATAGTTGACCCAAATGCTGTGCCTCGCTCCCGCTCGAAGCGGGTGAAAGAGAGAGATTGAGGGAAAGGAAGAGAGAGAGGGAGCGGGAGCGGGGGCGCACTAGTGAGAAAAAATGCTGACTGTCACGTACAAAAAAACACACATAAAAACTTGCTTCCTTAGAGTCTACAACAAAAATATATGCAACTCTTTGCAATTCTGTTTCTCCATTTTATTTCTACTTTTTGTGTCTCGTTTGTCATGCTGCGGTGCAGGCATGTAACTGTCAAATGGGGTAACAACAACAACAACAATAAGAAGAAGAAGAAGAACATCATAGAGAACAACAACTGTCATATATATCAAATTTTTCTCAAAACATACCACATACGAGCGGGCAGACGGAACCACAGACAACTGCGGGTTTTATATGACACTGTTTACCTTTGCCAACAACAACAACAACAACAATCGCATGATTTACGATTGAGTTGCGCCTTGCTTAAAAACAATATCATTTAATTTTGACGCTCAGGCAAGGCTAACGAGCAGCGAACAGCAACAAAATGGAACCGAAAACTTTCGACGGCAACGCGGCGTATGAGCAATGTGCGCGCAAGCCAAATATTCCACATACGCCTCGTGTGTCACGTTGCATTAGCATTCGTTTTGTGCTGTGTTGGGTTTTCCCATTTGCTTTTGCACAGTTTGATGCGACATGCACGCAAATCATTGAAAACTCGCAAGGAAATTTACGCGTACAAGTACATTTTCACAATATTGAATTTAATAGAATATAATTGGATATTCGAAAAATGTTATAGTTAGTTTGTTAAGTAAGTAAGATACCCTCGAAAATGCGTTATATACACTTTTGGATGGAATTGTGCAAAATTCAAAATGTTAATGAATTTTGACCAGAGATGATGTTTCCATAATGCCAATTAATTGTAAATGCCAAACCATTACCAAAAAGGCAAATCACGTCATGAAATATGAGATTTTTTAGGGTAACATTTTTATTTTTGTTGCCAGATTTGAATGCCGAATTCATCTACAGGCCAAAGGGAGAAAGGGAAGTTTGGACACGTATTAAAAAAACCCTTCCCTAATCTGAAAACTATTCCTTTTGACAGCATCTTAAATGAGAAAAGTTTTAACTTTTAATTGTCTTTTTACATGTTAAAGACGTGGGATATTCTGTACGTGTTCCTGGAATTGTCCATATATCATGTAAATAATCCAATTTCAATGGAATTTCCTGCGGCATTTAATTAGGTGTTACAATGTAACACGAACTTAACTTTCGAGACTTTCAGCCTGTCAAAGACTGCAGCCAAAATGGAAATTTCTACAACGAAATTTTAAGCGCAGTCTGTTCAGATTTTGGTTTTATGCAGAGGTTCGGGTCGGAGTCCAAACAAAAAAAATGCCGCATTGCAAATGCAGCTCGCATAGTTTGCACTTTGAACTTTGGCAAAGTTTTCGATAGAAGGAGACAGGGGAATAGTGATAAAGGAGGGTAAGCAGGAGGAAAACAAACTTTTTTGTAGTTTGAGGCAAAAGATGTTCGCACTTGAAGCTGAGCGAATAGAATTTGAGGTTATGTCCAAAACCAACTTTGGCCGCAAATCAGGCGCAAATTAAGGCCATGGAATAGCCCAGATAAGTAACTATTACTAAACTATGCAGATATATATACTTAGCAGCAAGTTAATTGCTCTCGAAATGCTCTCAAGTGAAGGCAATTTGAAACGATGCTTCAAAGTTTTGTCATGTGTGTGACATAATTAACATGCATGTTAGCTGCAAGTTAAAAGAAAAACATATGTGCATATATTTATTTTATTTGCTAAAGGGAAAACTTATTTAGTTTTTTGAAATCCCCAGACAAAATTCGCAGCACATGTTAGCATAGTTTGCGAAGGACGCGCGCTCGTTTGAAAGTGGAGGGCGGGGCGGGCGGACGAAATGCATCCACAGGATGTGCGGCTGTCTTAGTGCACGCTCAAGCGTAAACACTGACGCGACACTCAAGCGACGGGGGAAAAGGGTGAGGGCAGAGGCGCAGAGGTGGCAACAGGGGTACTGGGAATACACAAAACAAAAGTTTCAAACGTCAAACGTTTTGTAGTCTTGCGTACATTTTCTTTTAGCTTTCTCTTTGGCTTTTCCTTTGCTCTGTCTCTTGTCAATTATGCAGCATGAGTAAAGCAACAGCAACAGCTACGAGAGGCAGCAAATAGAGGGCGAAGGTCGTTTGCATAAGCACTCAAAAGTATGCTGGACATGTACATATAAATATATATGTTTCTATATCTACTCGCTTAGCTACTCGTTCTGACTGAAGTTTTCATTAAGCTTAACTCATTTGAATACCCTAGAACCATTTAAAATAATAAGTAGGGCATGCGGAAAAGTTTTGTGAACATGTAAGAGGCATGAGAAGGCATGATATTAAACCGCAGTAGGAAATTTTCAGAACTATTCTGAAAATTCCTTTTCGAATATGGAATATAAGTTATATTGCGTTTTTTTCATAATTTATATATAATACTATATGGAATGGAATATATATACTATATGGAATTCATACATAATTATATATATAATTAAGTTCAAAATTTATATATAATTAATTAACATAATTGTATAAGGAATTTTTTTGATTTATTTTATTTTGTTTGTTTGTTTTAATAACCTCTGTCAAAATCAGCTGTGAGCAATTATACAGGGTATCTTCAAGGCGAGTTCTTTTTACTTTTACTTGCCCAAGCATTAAGATCAGAATATATTTGCATTATTTACGTTTATAAGCCTTGGATTGTGGATATTTGAAGCTCTTTATTTGCTTATTTATGTAAATCTAGTTTTGTACTTAAATCTCAGCTACTAAAAACTGCAAATTTATTCATTCCAATAACTGAATTCCCAAGGGCTAAAAGCATAAGCAAGTTTTTGATTTTAACAAAATATAGTTGTTGCTTTCTAGGATAAACGTGAAGCACTTCCTTTTAGCTAGTTGAAAGCCAAACAACTCGCTTACTTAAGCTATACACTTAAAATACATTAACAGAAAGTTTTAAAGCCTAAAACCTTTCGTACTCATTATTAAGTCCACCATCCTTAATTATACACATCAAGGATAAAACTTTGCGGCCATATAATTATGTGCATACCATTCGACTGCAAGGGCATGCAAATTTCCTATTCATTTGAGGAGGTTTTTGTTGTCTTTTTTTCCCTCCAAGCTGCAACTTTCATTGAGTTGACTGGCCTCCATGTGCCATATTCGTTGCTTCCATCCCCCCTCGCTGTACACAATATATGCAAAGTCTATTAAAAATGTGCCCGAGTCATGTCAGGCACCTCAACGTTGGGGTGTTAAAGAGTGTGTGCATAACATAAAAAGCTGTGAATTTTAAATGAAAGCAACACCGACTAATGAGATACCTATTTCTAAACTTAAAAATCTTGTTATAGCTAGAACTCCCTTGACTCGGATTAAATCACTTTCTCAGAAACATGGTTAGATTATTTTGAAGTGCCAAACTTAAAGCTAACATAACTTTGTTCAAACTGAACCGATTTTTTTGACAGCTGACATTTTATTCGTGCTCCGACCTCTTATTATCTGATTAACTCTCCTTTTTTTTTAAATATATATTTCTTTGTATATTTCTAAATAATATACATACCCCATTTAATTAATTTAGCACGGGTATGACAATGTCGTCGCGTCAACGAGGCGTATGAAATGTGTTATACAAGGAAGCAAATGCACACAAACACACACCTAAACACACCTACACACACTCACCCGCACGCTCTTTACACACTTTGACACTCATAACGGTTTGTGCAACGCCACCTGGCGGGCAAGTCATTAAGTGAGCTTGTTCTGTGCTGATTTGTGGCTGGGCCTGATGGAGGCAAAGGCAGAGAACGGCAGCAGGAGGCCATAAAACTGCTTATACTCAGCGCTCTACACACACACACACATAAACACACACACACATACAAGCTCAAATCATTATAATAGGCATTAAAACGGACGCCAGTGGCCAGCCAGCACAGAGTTGCCAGAGTGTTTTATACGCGCAACTGGTGAGAGAGAAAAGAAATGCCACTAATAAAACTTTTTTGCCTTTTTCTTCTTTTTCTTTATATACTTTATACTCTTCCAGAGTATATTATTGTTTTGTTATCAAAGAGAAGAACTGGATTTCTTTAAAAAAAACTTGATTCCACTTTAATTAGAGTTTTGTAAAATATTTATCACAGCTAAATAACATATGTATATATATTTATATTTCTCCTTTTCTAATAGTGTATTTAATATTCGACTCTTCGCTTTGTAGGACCTTCTTGTTTTTGTTTTATTAAAGTAACTAACAAAATGGCTAAACAGAGGCGAGTCCCAAGTTGGCAGTCAGCGGTCGCAAATTCATTCTGTTGCTTCCGGCCAAGCATGCAAGAAGAAGGCGCCAAGAAGTCAGTTACTTATGTATATACACACACACGTATATGTACGAGTGTGTGTGTGTGTATTTGTGTGTGTGCCCAACATTGTTATAAACATAAACAAAAGTCAAAACTGTGCACACACCCACACACTACACACACATAAGACACACAAGCCCAACGCTCGCTTAACCCCACATTTATATGCAAAGAAACTACAGTTTTTGGCAGCTCCGCGCACCTCCCCCCTTTGGGTTTTACCAAAGCCTGGGAAAAATCCCCTATTCAATTGTAAACCGTAAAATGCTCTTCATGCATTTCCGTAATTTTCGACGCTTTCCACTTTTATATTGCGCCTTTTGTGTTCTCATATTTTCAACATCGCGTGCAAAAGGCGCATTACAAATATTTCTTGTTGTTGTTATTGTTGTTGTGGCTTTTGTTATTGTTGTTGTTGTTGTAGTTTGTGGTAATATGGGATTCAAATTGGGTTAGTAGTAAATTCTCTTGTTTGTTTTCACTATCTCTGAATGGGGCGCAGAAAGCAAAAACAAATTGCATGCAAATTCTTTTATTTTTCTACTGCCCGAATTCAAGTGCATTTTGGTGCTGCATACTTTTCGGCGGCTACAGGAAAATGTTTTAATTAAACGAATTAAAATGCGTTTAAATTAAGATGTCTCAAGTGGTTGTTAACAATTTACTTGCTCAAGCTTTATTTAAACAATTAAATATAAAAGTGTGTTGTTTTTTAAAATTTGGCTGGGAATAAGTAGAAATTGTTACGCAGTTTTTCCAAGAGTTCCCCTTTAAATTCTTGATGAGTAAACGGAAAAGAAACTTAGCTGAAAATAAGTCTTGTGCTTCTTCTTCTTTTTGAATAAGCTCAATAATATGTTTATATAAGTTTAGATATGGAAACATCTCTATCGGATTTCGGATATGTTTAGTAAGTGAAAGTTCCAAAATGTTTCAGAAACAGTTCCTTAAGAAACTGATCCCTAAAAGAAGGGGTTTTTTCCTAGTTGTGGGGGAAAATTAGAAAAGCCTTCGGATCTGTAATTGTTTAAAAGCAGCTGAGTTAACTTGAGCTAGTTAATGATATAATCCAGCGATATATGCAATAATAACAGCCCAGTCCGGCTAACATATGATCTAATGCAATTGTATATCTAACAATTACACCTGCCTGACTTTGCCAAGTCAAGTTTCGTTGCAGCCGTTTTCGCATTTCCACAATAGGTTTTCTTTCTTAATGCTTCAATGAACGCTGAACATGTCTGCAGGCCATAAAAACTAATCACCCACGGGCAAGGACACACACACTCACACACTATATACTAGCTCCCTCTCACTCGCACTCTCTCTCCTGCTCTCTCTTTCTCTCTCTTTGATTTGAAACAAATTAACCGCACATGGCAGCCGTCACACGGATTTAAGTGCATCGCTCGGTTAGCTGGCAATTTTTCAGTGTGCGCTGCATTGAATCGCAGAACCACCTGGCCATATAGCCAGGCCCCAAGCTGTTGCAGTTGGTTGATATCGCCCCCTCCCCACCCACCCCTTCTCCCGTATCCAATGCCTGAACCCAGACTCCATTTGTGTTGGCCTTAGCCTGATGACAGGCGCTTAATTTTCAATTACGAGCACATAAAGTGCGAACGGACGGGCTAATGGTAATGCCATCATATGTTGGTCAGGTTACATCCCCTCTTGTTCCTGTAACTATATATACACTTCCTATACATGCACACACATATAAATATACATATATAGCTATGTGTGTGTGTGTGTGTGTGGGTGTACTCTTGCGCAGCACGTTTACACGTTTTAACACCTTTCAGTTCACGTTTTTATTTAATTTGCTGCACATTTCACGGCGCAACACAATCAAATGCATATCACACACACACATACATATACATATATATATATATAGCCGGATATGATGTTGGCCTGGGTAAGAAAAAAACCAGAAGAAAATAAAAGCAGCACGGGCGTAGTTTAAAATACAAGGCAAGAGGGGGTATTCAATTCAAATAGATAGGAAACTTATTTGAAATTGAAACAAACTCCAAAGAAAATGAAGAGGAAGAAACTGCAAGCACAAAAGCTAAAATTGGCGTTTTAGTCATAGTTCGAACCAGCGCCCTACCTTTAGATCTGACTTATCTGTTAAAGTAACCGTCAAATATAACAGGCACTAAGCGAATGCGAACGAATTTAACAGCATGTTAAAGTCGCTGTCGACTTTCGCAAAAATACTTCAACATTTTCTTGAGTTGTGCAAAGTTCTAACGAGTATAAAAATATCTTTTACAGAAAGCTTCAATTAAATATTAACCAACTCTCTCACTTGGGTCTTGATGTTAAACTGGCTGTCAAATATAACAGGCACATGAGAAAATGGGCTTACATAGAAAAAAGAATTCCTCTACTCAAAGTTTAAATCATATATTTATACTCTTCTTGCGTTCCAGTTGAATTCACAATTCAGTTGCCTTTGGGGCGGCGTTGCCAGCCCGAGCCAAACTATCTTTACGGTTATCTAAGCTCCTGTGACAGCAGGAAAACCCACCACAGCCCAAAGCCCGCCCCCTCTTTGGCAGCAAATACCCAATTTTCAATATAGAATTCAATTATTATGTGGAACAACTTTTTTTCGTGTGTCTGCGCAATAATTTTTTATATCTATCGCTTTTATTTGACTCGCTTTTTTTTTTTTGGTCTATTTTGTGCTTTTATGTTGGCGCGACGGAGATTGTGATTCAATTTTTGATTGAATTTTCTCATTGTTTATGCTGATTGCGCATTTGGGCGCCGCACCTGCAATTAATTTAAATGGATGCCATAAAGTGCTCATTAATTATTTAATTTTGGCTTTGCGGTCTGTCGCTGCTTCAACATTATGTTAATTATTTTAAATGGGCTCTCGTTTTGGCGTATTTAAATAGTTTAAAGTGCAAATAGTTATCCAATAAATAACAAACTAATTAATTAATATTAAAATAAAGAAGTAAGAGGGAAAGAGAGGAGGGGAGATATATTCAAAATATTTCATATTTAAATGAATACTATAAAATATAGAAAATGCATCGCTTATTTATATAACCCATGATTTAATCTAAAGTAATGCATTTATACGACTATCGAATACCCTGCAAGTGAAATGGAATTTGATATATGACAAGCTAATAAACAAGTAAGGGAGAGAAGGGAAAAAGTAGAGGAGAAGTTCATATAAAAGCAAATTCATATTCAAATGAATACTATATAAAATATCTCAAATTCATCGCATGTTTTTATAGCCCATGGCATAATGTAAGCCAAGTGGAATCAAATGTAAATAATCTAAAGCAGTCCCAAAGGATAATCTGAATGAAGGCATTGATACGACTATCAAATACCCTGCAATTGGTGTAAATATTTCCTCAGCAAATAAACGAAATAAATGTCTTCCATGCACAGCTTATCTTTAGGTTCCAGTGCTGACTGAAATTTACGTAAGTTTATCAATTTTCTAAGCTTTTTAAATAAATAAGTGAAAATGTTGGTAAATCGAAAATAGTTTTGCATGAAATGCAGACAGATACAAAAATTGGCTCGCCTCAAAGAGAAATAGTTTTGTGCTGAATTTGAACTGGGAACCTGCCGCTCGTCTCGCTTCTTTTAACTTAAATTCTCGACCTTTCGCGCCTTATTGAAATCTTATCTTTTAGTTTAAATAAATAACTAAAACAGTTTTGTTCTGGCTTTGAACCAGCGACCTGCCACTTGTCTCGCCCATAAACTGGCGAAGTTCTGAATGTTCCCTATTTTGAACCCATATTATATACGAAATTTCAAAGCTAAACATAAGAAAAAAACAAACAAATTTTAGACGGACATTGCATACGCATGGCCAATTTACAAATTTGTACAAACTAAGCTCTCGCAGATGGTCAAAAGCTCAACTCTTCTTTATGGCATATGGCCACAGAAAGCAGTTGCACATTTAACATTTGCCACTTATGTCGGGGGGGAGGTGGGGGACACATACAAAAACTTTGTGGACCCCATTTTAAATGTTTGTGTACGGCTCGCAGTCAGCCATTTTATGGGCTGCCGGCCAAAAGGACATTGCACAAATAATACATATATATAAAAAAAACATGGTTGGAAAAAAAGTATATACTTGCAGACAGACAGTCGCTCGAGTCGCACCATGAGGCATTTTTATCTGCGGCAGTTTTATTTATGCAGCAGCTGCAACCGAGAGAAACCAGCTAAAAAGCGGTCTGGACTTTTTTTTTTTTTTGGCAACTGCAGAACTGAACTCATGTAGCTCTTAATTTAATTAGTATATAGAGTGGGCGAGCATAAATCATTTATCCAGCTGCAGAATACAGTAAATTTGTTTACATTTTTTTTCCTAATTGATGTACTGATGTATATGCATATACTGTGCACCCATCAATCAATAGATAATCATTAGCTAACAGCAGAGTCTATTCAATAGGCCTTGAACCTTGGCCGTAAAAAAAGAAGGCATAAAAACCTAGACTAAACTGCCAAATGATTAAATGATAATATGTCAGTGGCAGCTGCGCCTAAACTAACACAATGAAAACGATTGAGCGTGCTCGAATTGGGCGTGCCCGACTAGCAGATACCCTGAACACAGCGGCGAGCTGTCCCTACGAACTTTTTGGCTTCCTTATATACATGGCTCTTAAGCCTGGCCTAGAATATATCTAATGCGTATAGGTCTACAGATCTTAAGAAGTGCAGCTTATGCTACAAGAAAATTACCTGAAAATCGATATTTATCGATTTTGAGAAAACAGTCTGAGTTTTTAAGAGGCAAGAGGCCGACCCAAGTCCCAAATTTAAAGTGTCTTTCGCGTAAAATCCCCGAGATCAGCCAGATCGGCTCTGCTTTCGATTCTGACCAAAAATATATATATACTTTATGGTAAAGAAGCCGTCTTCTGCTCTCGTAACAAACATTTGCACACAACCAAAATATCCTATAAATATTGAACATATATAGTCGCATGTGTGTATTGTGGCACATTTGCCAAACTTGCCTGGCACGTTAAAAATTGTTCAAAGCCAGTCGACATTGTTTGGCTGCCGCCATCGCCAGGTGCAGGAGCGGGAGCAGGAGCAGGAGCGGGAGCAGGAGCGGGAGCAGGAGCAGGAGCGGGAGCAGGAGCGGGAGCGGGAGCAGGAGCAGGAGGCGCCACTGCAGCCAATCGAGTTGCGACTGCATTTGGCATGTTTTTTTTCTCTTTTGATTTGGTCTATTGTTGTTATTGTTGTTGCTCGTGTGTCGTGGCCATGAATATTTAATGAAATTAGCTCAAGATACTTGCAACGCGCTGCGCTGCGGCTGTGTCGCATATGTGTGGCACGGCCTGTACGCAGGCCAAAGTTCACGTTGCAGTCACGTACTTTGTTTGCCTGCCTGCCACGTCTTTACCTTAGGAATTTCAAATTAAAAAATTTTTTGCAGCCACGCAAAATGTTAAGAACGCAACGCCCAACGAACTAATTGAGGACTTTTAGCAGAAAATGTTCTAAATTCTAGTTTCGCAAAGATATAAGGGCTCAAAGCAGGTCCGAAAAAATTAAGGCTAATTCATAAGAATATAACTGATTTGTGGAGTATTTAGAAATGTGAAACTGGAACTGATTGCATTTTCAACTTAAAAGCAACAGCTTGTAAAGCTTCTGAAAGTTTAAGTCTTCTGTCTAAGACTATTACATATGATAACGAGAAAGTAAGAATAACTTCGGCAGGCCGAAGATTTAATACCCTTGCCTTTTGCAGGTGAAGCTCGAAAAAGCTGAGTTTCTTGAAATATCTTTGAAAACAGATTAATTATAAAATCCCAATATTCCACCGATCTATCCTATAGCAACTATATGATATAGTGGTCCGATTTCGATAAGATTTTGCATATATATGAGGATCATAATGGAACCAACAAATCCCCAGGTACCAAAATTAGGTTCAAAACTTATGCGAATCGATGAAAGCATAAATTAAATGTTGAAAATTCTAGAAAAATATGGAAGATGATTATTAATAAATATGATTTATCGCAAGTGTATTTGCGGAAAGGACAAAAGTGCAGTTCAAATGAAAAATATATATACAAATATATATTGATATTTGCACCCACCTTCCACTATATGTTTTTATAGACAATTCCATTGGAGCGTAACATTTATGGATAAATATGCATGGGCAAAAAATGCTCATAAATAAAAAGCAGCCACTAACAGCGAGAACTGCGCGAGGGAGGGGAGGTTGGCAACGTGCGGGAGGGGAGGTTGGCAACGGGCGGGAGGGAGATTGGCAGCGGACGGGGGGCGGGGGGAGGCAGCGGAGGAGGTGTTGCCATGGCTATGAAGCACGCAACACGAATTCTGCGTTCAGTCAATACAGCGAAATCGAAATGCCAGCGGCCATATAAATCATAAATGGTCAACGATGGCAGCTGGACCCAAGCGGGGCAGGTGGCAGGTGGGCGGTGGGTGTGGCAAATATCAACAACATGGCCAAAGGGGCAAGAGTCCATAGTGGCAACAGATGCTGCCCCTCAGAGTATGCTATGCAGGCAGTTGAATTTGTTCAACTGCGGCTGCTCTTTAAAGGTTATTCCGAATTTTGTTCTTATTTCAACAAATAACTTATATCTATTATCGGTTTAATCAAGATATATGCTACCTAGTGCTTAAAGAAATGTCTTTACCGAGTTTGATCCAGATTCCAGCACTGGGCGCCTAGTTTACATGGATTTAAGTTTATGATAAGGAGAAGGATAGTCTCTAAAAATGACATCTTTAATTGCATTATAATTCTGATTTCCAAGCTGCATCGTTTATATTTAAGAATCGATTACATTATATCGATTATACACATTACATCGATAATATACATAGAAAGTCGATAACAGTCTCTACTAATTGACTCGTTAGGCATTATATACCTAGCTATATTCGCATGTGAAATATATGGCATAACTAAGCTGATAACTTTATAAACATGCAGAAATATGGACAATTTATATGCTCCCAAACAGAAATGTGTTTTTCTTGAGCCAAGAAACTTGTCGCCAATGAAAAATAAACATGGCCACTGTGCTACACACTCGGGATAATATATTTTAGAAAATGTCACTCGACTGCTAGTTTTATTCCTTGTGATTATCCTTGCACTTGCTGGCAGCAGGAGCTGCTTCGGCTGCTGTTGACACACAAAAAGCCACAGCCGACAATCGTAGCAGGGGCTTGTATAATATAACATACTGCACATAGTGATGAGGGGGCCGCGGTAGGGGTAGAGGGGGGGTTGCCGGGCCGACAAGGAGGCCGCTGTTGACGATGTTGATGATTATGAGGCTTGTCGCGGAAGGGCGCACAATAAAAGCGCAGCCTCATTGAGCATAGTTTTGTTTCCCTCCAAAATAAGGAAGGATTTGCACAAGTTTAATAGACTTGAGAGTTTGCGGAGCTTTGAGAAATTGTATTTTCATTAACTTCCATTCGCAACTTCTTGATGTCTGTCTAAGCAAGTATCGATAGATAAGTCGATAAATTTTTATCGAAAAAAAACACTTTCATTCTGTTTTTGCGTTAAAAGTTATCGCTAAAAATCGGTTTTATATAATCTGTTAAGCAGTTATAAATCATTTTTTAAAAATTTTGTTTCCACATAAATGTTATCACAATTTATTGAATCTATTTCAACACTGATCCAAATATGTAAGTCGATTATTCATTTTGCTTTTGAAGAAATATTTTCTAAATAAACGGAATCATTTATCAATACTAAAAACTATTTCGAGCGGAGTTAATTGATATTTAAATTTAATATGATTATTTCTATATTGAAGATTCCCAATTCGCATATAGGGTGTCTATTAGTGTATCATTTCGGTTCATAGATACATTCTCTGTGTATATGCACGATTCGCGATTCAAGGACAAAACGCCTTGGCCTAGAATACATATAAAATATATATGTGTATATTCATATATGTACGTTTAACTAATAATATGAGAACTTTTCTCCCTCTTTGTTATGGGCCAAGCTGTTGTCGGCCGTATATAGCCGGGTTTGGGCCACAATTTGATTGTGTGCACTTGCCGCCAGCTGTGAGTGCCACTTTTACTTTGTGAAAATCAGAATTTTTATGCGCTGCATTGTAAAGCCAAAGACAGCGCCAAATGCAAAGAAAATAAAATATATATATGTACATATATATAATAAAAAACGAAGGTGGGCGTGGCACATAAAAAGCAAACTCTGCTTTAAGATAATAACTTTATATGGCAGCGACAAGTGACGTGGAAGAAAACGTAATTTATCTCAAAGAATACAAGAGAAATTACAGGCACGCGACACTCAAACGTTGCGTGGGCACACACCCACACCCCCCTCCCACTCCCTATACCCCGCACCCGCGCCATAAAAAATGCATGAGCCAAATTTGCCAACACATGGGAAAACATGCTGCCCGTTTTTTGGGGCATGTGGGAAAACAACAAAAACGATTCCGCGTACTTGAAATTCGAGTTATTTCAGCTTGATTGGGACATTTGCCGATTTCGAATTTCCTCCCGGTGTTTTATGGCCGGAAATCGCGTTTGCGTGCGGTTCGAGCAAACATCAGGATTTTGTTCGCGTTTACCAACACTACAAACCAAACTCTGAATGAGCTTTTTCATTAGCCAAAGTGCCGGGTCAATGCTCTCGGCGAGAAAAACAATTGCGAGAGCGAGTGAATGTGCCAAAGAAATATCCAAAAATAAATGTATTATTATAATAATTGATCAATTATCATTAATTAATAACTGTGAAAGCTCTCTTGAGCGAAAGATTTTATTAGTCAATAACGCACAGAAAATGATTATGTCACAAATCGAACCTTTTTCTGCTGTCAGCTTGCAACCTTTCTTTTTTGGGTGCTTTGAAGCCTTTGCCTCTGCCTTTTTGTAGTCCTTTTCAAAGGAATGTTCTTAAACCCAGTAAACTTAAATTATTTTTGCGAAATTTTTTGAAAAACTAGCAAAGTTTTCAAAAGCGAGCGACAATTTTCTTTGGGAAATAGCTTTACAGATAAGTAAAAGTAACCGTTTGATGCCCAAAGTCCCACCGGGGCTTAAGTACCCTCAAAGAAGAAGAAGAAAACGGAGCAGAAGAATAGGGAGAAAAGAAAGAAGACAAATCGTGCCTATCAAATGCCATAAGGACCAATTGCCGTTACTTTCCTGCCAATCTACCTTAAAATTTATTTGGGTTCATACACACATACACACCCACACGTACACAATTACTCACACACACTCACACAGAGACAATTTCTTTACCCTCCCATCGTAACATTTGTTGCCAATTTTACACGCCATAAAAATCGCACCTTTCTCTTGGGGGTTAGTAAAGCCAAACTCAAGAAATCAATGTACCCCACATCCCCCTACAAATCAGGCCCCCCCTCCCCCCCTGCTCGCAGAATAACCACAAATATGCATAATTTATACAAACACAAGTGAAAATCAACTCCCCCACACACACACACACACTCGCACCAGCACTCACTCACTCACACGCACACGCAATCAAATGAAATCCATATTGACAAAGCAGCTGTGTGGGTTAGAAGGGATCGGCAAATGGAGCGCTATGTGCTAGAAGAGCACAGCAAATGCAGCGCCTGGCCGCTAGCACATGAATAAATAAATAATTGTTCTAATAAAATTAAAAGCTCAGCTTTAGTTCGCAGCGCTTACCTTAGACATAACTGTTCTTGTGTATTGCTGCTGCTGCTGCTGCTGATAAGCTCACAAAAATCGACTGTGAGATGTTTTTTTTCTTTCGGTTTTTGCATAAAAGCCGTCGGCCTTTTGGGCAGAGCTAGAAGCTTCTGTTGTTGTTGTTGTTGTTGTTATTTTGCTGCTGCGGTTGACGTTCGCTCGCTTTGAAGTGCCTTTCCACTAACTACGTTTAATTTGTTGTTGTTGTTCTCGATAGGCGCCAGCGTAAAAGTTGCTGCTGCCAAAGGTTAAAAGACCAACAAAAAAATAATAACTTATAACAAACACAAAACAAATTTGTTTTAGTTAATGATCAAATTTTGCGCCGTTTCTTTCGTCTTTTTTTCGCTTATCCTAATTTATAACGGTAACACACATACACATACAAACACGCACGAAATTATGTAGGTAAGCACGAATCAAATGTGTATTCACGTTTCGACACTGCGCCCGCACATCCTACAGAATCAAATATTCACCCGAAACTGAATCCAAATAGCGACAGTGTGACCTGACTGTATAAAGCGTAGAAAAGCGTTTTTTTCGGAAAAAAAACGAATGCCAGAATATGACCACCATAAAATACTAAAAATTATATTTAACACCATAAGAGGTAAGGTCGGCGCATTTAAATCTATCTATAAATATGCTAGCTGCAAGCAATAACTATAAGTGAACAATTTAAACACATTTATATAGCTTTTTTAAATTTATTGATCAACATTCACTAAATTTTCATGTTTAGTTCACATTTAAATTTCCGCGCCTATAACTTGGTCTGTCAACATTTCACATCTCCAATGCTTGGTCACACTGCTAGCGGCATGCTGCGGAACGCACGCAAATAACTTCAAATGCAAACAAACGCAATTGTTTTACTTTTGTATTCATATGTATTACAATTAGAGCAGTTTAATTAACTAAAATGTGTCGTTTTAAGGCAGGGCTTAATCCGTAGACCTTTAAGCTGCACCGAGCATTTAACGGACTGGCACCCAACTCTCCAAAACTTCACCGTATTTCTTACGATCTGGAATGCCAATAAGAAAAAACATATTCAATGAGCCTGGAAAACAAAGTGCATAAATGCCAAAGAGAACTCACCTGTCTTTGGGAAGTCGTCCGGATGCAATTCAACGTAATGCCGGAGCACAGCATCGCGCTTGGCCAGATATGCATCGCGTTGCTTGTCGAAGAAGGCACCAAGTCCACCGCCGATGGCTGTAAACGCAATGTGATTCTGTATGCCTGTAAAAGTGCAAATTGAAATTGGTTTAAAACACAATTATGGCAAGGAAAAACAATGTTACGTCACAGTACTGCGCTGCGAACTTACCAGAGAAAACAGGCTTACGGAAGCCCCAGTTGACAAATAGCGCAACGCCGAAACCGGCAATCGCGCCAGCAATGGGATTCCATATGGGACCCACAAATGTCGGCTGGCGGTTGCCTTTATTCGTCAATATTTCCAATGGATCGTTTACTGGCGATGCCTGCATGTTGACAAATTGTAGCAGCAAAATAAGTGTGACCAGTTCGCGAAACTAACAAAATGTGACTTATTGCGGCACATCAGCTGTTTACAGTGGGTAAGCTAAATACATTTATCGATAACAGCACAATTCTGGCCAACCAAATTTGTAAAAACGAAACAAACATGATTTTATCACCGAAAGTTGTTTATGTGCACTCGAATAGAAAAACACCAGCACTTAATAGAACAATACTCTCGCATACGTCACAAATTCTAGTTAGTGTTGTATGCTTATCGATTGCGCACTAAACACAGCACGCACCAAAAGAGAGCGTTGCCAGATGTTGTTAAAATCAAACGGTTGCAAATTGTTTTCTTTTTGTTGTCTTTATTTTACGTTAAGTTTTCAAAATTGTTTTACAATAGTTTTTAGTACACAATTACATTCAACAGCGCTGCACAAAATGCTAGCAAAAGGCAATTCAAAACTGTGTATTTGTAAGGCATTGTCTGTGTATTATAGCTGCTAAAAACTGTAAACTTTAAGGCATTTTTTTTTCGTTTTTTTCTTTTAAGCTATTTTCTCTTCTTTTAGCTAAAATGAAAATGAGCTATGTTTTTCTGACATTAAACATTGAAAGCGCAAGTAAAATGTGTTTAGGCACAATTATTACATATACTTATAAGGCTAGTTTTCTGCATTTAAGCCATTAATGTACAGCTTATATATCATATACATGCGTATATATATATATATATATATATATATATAAATATATATACCATTAGTTCTAGAAGGCAAAACTGTATTTTATTTCAAAAATTAAGACATTATAACTACTTATAAAGAATGGGGATTTCGGCACAAAGAAAATCATCGTGTGTGTTTTTTTCAAAAAACCAGCGAAAAAATTGTTGAAACAAAAAAATTAAACGAAAACAGAAAATGATAACTTAACTAAGCAAAATGATTAAAATTAAATTGTGTTTTTCAATTTTTTTTTTTCTTTCGGTTTTTCGGTTTTTCATTACCTTTTCAAATTGTACTTAAACATAAACAAGATCATCAATTAGTTAAGCGTAACTTTTGTGTTGTGTTTTTCTTTTTTTTTTTTTTTTTTTGTTGTATTGCATAAAAGTTGTTTAAAACTTGCCCTACATATAAGTATTTTGATTTATATATGTATATATATGTATATATATATATATATATATATATATATATAAGTATATATTTAGGTTTATTCTGTTGCTTTGCTATTCTTTAAAAGCAATTCGCAATGACACATAAGTAGCACTTGAAATAGACTTGAACAACATTTGCCAATGGGCATATATCATTATCATAATAATAGTACAATAGTTGTATATAGATCAAACTTTAGTTAGTTTTCGCTTGCATAAACGTATTCTCTTTTTTTTTCTTCTTTTTCTTTTTTTGTTTTTTTTTTTTGCATAAGGAATGACATTCGCGTAGAAAATCATATGTTTAAACTATAAAATAGATAAGTATGTGTAGTGGGCGAGAGGCGGGTTGAGTAGCTGTCTATATATATCTAGGTCCACATATATATAAATGTATATATATATATATATCTGTTTGTAAGGCATATATACACGCACACAAATATTTAGGCATAGTGCTCAGCTAACGGCATTACGTCTTTTACATCTAGTTAGCTATATCATCTTCTATGTGTATGTGTGTGTGTGTGTGTGTTGGGTTTTCCTTCCTTCTTGCTTGAATATAGTTTCCATTTAGTTGTCTTTATCTTAGGATACGGAACTAATTGCATTATGCGGCGATCCCATCTGTGTGAGCACCTTGTCCAGCCACTGCAGCGGCCCATGCAAATGTATCTCGATCCAGCAGGGCGTCGAGGTAACATCCTGGCGATGATATTCAGCTCCCCAGCCCTTCACGAAGGACATGCGTATTGTGCACATTTTTGTTAGCTCGTAAACGGCCTCAAATCCATTGTTAACCGATTGCGATAGCAGTTGAGCAAATTCCTGATTGTTGAAGATTTTTAATGAACAACCTGGCGGTATTTTGCACACGGTGCTCGGATGGAAGCCGTGATGATAATTACAATTGCGCGATTGCACAAATATCGCGGAATCGGACAGGCATTCGGCATAGACCTCCCCGGTAACATAGTACAGATGAACGCCTTTACCTAAAAAATACAAAGGACGAAATATGAGGCATAAATATAGTATACTGGCATTAAAAAGAATGATAAAGTCGGGCTGAGAATTTAAATTAATTATGCAGACATTTGCCTTACGGTTTTGCAGAATATCTAATAATATATAAGATTTATACTAAAATATAATCAATTTTTCTTTAATTATTAAAGATATTCTTTTAATTATACTTAAACATGCTGTTAAAATACCTAACTTTCCTATACTTCTTCCTTTTATATATTTACCAGGAGGATAGAAATACAGCGTTGCCACCCTTTCAAACGTCGTCGCTAACAGTTGAAAATTACCTAAATAACTTCTCTAGTTACCCTGTCAACTCTTGTATGAAACATCTCAACGCGGCATTGTCCCAATGTCAGATATGCATTTAGTTTAACATATAGTTAGCAGAAGGCAACTAAACAACAAAATTAACATGAACTTTGCCAGGAATATGGTCTTACAGTGCTTAAGCTAATCGAAACTAGAGTTTAATTTACTTCTTACGCACTTTTTGCTCACTTACCTATATGACGGCGTGTATTTTCTATGGTACTGTTGCGATTCACATTGCTCAGCTGGCCGAGGCAGCAGCGATCGGAGTTATTTGATGGATTCGTGAAGCCATCGACAATGACCGAATTGTTATTGCAGTGGAACACCTCGCCGACGCGGCAATTAAGCTCGTAGTAGGCAATGGATGCCCAAAAGGCTGGCTCCGAGTAGCTAACCTGCGCCACATCGCCCATCTGGGCGTCGAGCATTTGTGTGCCATCGTTCGGATTGTTGGAGTTGCCATCCTCCGACGGGCTGTAGGCAGGCGGCGGTGTGCCCGCCAGGCTATCATACGGCGAATTGGGATTGGAATTAACCGAACTGGGACTGCCCACCGATGTGTTGCTATTGCTGAGACTGTGCGAGTTGAAGCCACTGTTCGAGTAGCTAACATTGTGCGGCATGCTCGGCTCGGCCATCTGATTGAACTGCAGCATCGAGTGACCCGGCGCGAACTCTGAGTGTCTGGGCACCAGCACCGGCGGCAGCACCGGACTCTCCACACGCTTGTAGTGATACGGATTAATGCAGACCTCCTTCTGTTTGGCGCTAAACGGATATTGGCATAATTCGAGCGGTTTGAGTTCATGATGCGACTGTAAGTCCGGCCAGCGCCAGACGCGGCAATAAATCACATGCGGCAGACCCTTGCGATGAGATACCTGTCGTGGGAAGAAAAGGAAAGGGAATCATGTAGCTTTTGGGTTCATGGAAATTTTAAAGTAGATTCAAAAATTATTAAGTCAAATAGTTATTATATCAAAACTTTCTTGCGCATTAAACGCTTGTTTAGAATCTAACAAATATCCACAGACCTTCGCTCCATATACAGATTTATAGTGTAAGCAGATACTCAAACTCATACTCATAGTCCTACTCATACTCATTCTAATACTCAAACTCATACTCATACTCACAGTGCTACTCATACTTTTACTCATACTAGGACAATATCCTCTATTGTTACTTTTTGATTATAATGTTATTTGTAGCTTGTATAGACGTACAGATTTTTTCCTCCATTGTCACTTGTTTATGTCGAATCATATATCGAAACTTTTCATTGTCCTCCATTGTTCGTTGTTAGCTTTTCGCGTTCAATTTAACTTTCAAACGCTTTCAGCCAAAGGCCTACTCACTTTGTCCTATATTGTTATATTTTTTTCATGCCGAATCAATGCTTTTCATGAAAACTTCTAACTACAGCTATTGCTATATAAGCACCCAGTTCTGAATACTTTAACACATACATATATTGTCTTTACATAGAACTTTGTAACTATGGATATTGAGGTAGCAATTCCCCCTATCCATTGTCATTTGTGTTACTTAAAGAAACATATTTCATTGACTTCATCATCCAATCCCATTTATTTGCTACTTAAAACCTTATTGTCCCCAACAAGCGCCTATTTAGCTGGGTTATCCTCGACTTGTTCACTTTCATCTTACCTGTAATCGTCCATCTAGCGATCGTGGTATGGTCACACACTTGGATGGCTGGCCGGGGCAGGATAGTGCACGTTCCAGTTCCTCGATGGCGCCTTTGCGCTTTTTTAGTTTCTTCACCAAACTGTCGACAGCCTTTTCGGCCCATTTCTCCTCCTCATCGCCCTGTTTCCAGCCGAGTAACTTTTTCACGGCCGGCGATTGGAATGAGAAAAGGGTGCCCAATGTGGTGATGGCGCTGCTTGTGTTCGATTCGACATCATCGGTGTCCATTCTGTGGATGTGGCTGTTGTTGTTGTTGTTGTTGTTGTGGTTGTTGCTGCTGCTGCTGCAGTGATTGTTGTTGTTGTTGTTGTTGCTGTTACTGCTGCTGGTGTTGTTGTTGTTGCTGTTGTTGTGCTGGTGACTGCTTTGGGGTGGAGTTACCCGATAACCGGTATAGCTATCAACGGGCGGATAGTCTGTATGGATAGAGAGACCAATGCAAATTCGTTAGATACATAATGAAAATACATATACATCAATATCAATGAAAGCCACGATTTAGATTGGATTTAAGCAACGCCCACAACAACAACGACAACAGACTTGGCCATGTGCCCAGCTTCAAATAAAGTCGTTCGTCTGATTGATTGAAGGGGGCGAGTATCGCTTTGGGGGAGGGGAAATCGATTTGTTGTTGATATTCCTGTTGTTGTTGTTGTTGTTGTTGCTGCTGCTGCTGCCAGGCAGTGCACAAATCATGCTTGACTCCGCCCCGCTTTGGGCGCTCAGTTTTGCCGAAGGTCAGCGTCCATTGCATGCAAATCATACGCGAAATAACACACACACATACACACACACTCTCTCACACACACAAGTTCAATTTTATTAAGAAGAATTATATTCTAGAGATATTAATCGGGCATGCAAAATATACACAATTGATTAATAATAATTCATTTTCATATGGGATAGAAATAATTTTAACTGATTAACAGGAAATTCAGTTTCAGTAGAAGCGATAAAAAACACAGTGTGGCCAAATGAGCTATTTTCTAGCTAATTTTAGCCAGAATGTTGAAATGTTATGCGTATTTGGCTTTTTTTGGCTTGCTTGGAAGAAATTAAATTAAATTAGCCATTTCAAGCTAGTTTTAACATTGGATGCAACTTAAGAACGGCGTTGGCCAACACTTAAAAGTCAATATGTATGCAGTTTTATATCGCAGAGGACGATAAACTAGATATCGATTAAATAAAAGGAAATTTCGATATAGATTATAGGTAATAAATTCGATATCGATTAAATACACTTTCTTATTGGAAATTGTAGAAGGCAAGAAGTATTTTAAAATGGATAACCATAAGAAAAAGGTTACTCGAATATAGGATATTAAGATTAAGGACGTCTAATGCTTCAATGCAAATCGGAATTTATAATCAATATTCACTTCTGAAGGTTTTAATATAATAATATAAATTTAAATACACTTTAATATATATAAATAATTACATTATATTAAAGAGCCGTCGGTCTGTCAAATTTAAAGATACACCCTTGGATAATCCAAATAAATCGATGGATATGTTAAGCCTAATCGTCATACATTCATCACTCATTTGCCAATTTTAGTTATTAATAATTTATTGAAAACTGTCAATTATTATAAAGCTCACTGACTCACTCGGCTTTGCTCATGCACAAAACAAATTAATTTTATGCTTGAGAAATGCCAGTTTTATAGCCATCTTCAAGACAAGTGTGTGACGCGAGAGCGCTAATGAAATAAGTCGCTGACTCATTGTAATGCTCCAAAAAATAAAAAGGTTATAAGTGTTTATTGCCCAGCTAATGTAAAGTCCCCGATTATATATTTAGTTTCAATCTATTCGAAGAATGTGACAATAACTGGAAATATAGTATGTAAAATATTGAACCAAATATAAGGGTAATCAATTCTTTTTAGTTAAGCAAAAAAAGTATGTATAATAAATAACAATTATATTTTGATTTTATTTAGCTTAAAGCAGGCTTAATAAATGCCTTTCACTTTTTGTAAGATACTTTCTATTGTTCCCATACTTTCTAAGAAATATTTCAAATACAACTTTATTCTTAAGGCAAGCTTTGCACGGATTTGCATACACAATACAGAACACACTGAACTAAGAAATGGGAAGACAATGGTTCGAATCCATGGCTAGTTGTGGGTTGTGGCCTAAAGTCAGCTAGGGTATGATAGTTATAATAACAACTAATGTTAAATATGGTTATGCATTATTAATTTTGCCTAAGGTAACTGAACAAAGAAAAGAGAGTATGATGGTTCAAACCCTACTTATCGGTATGCATTTTTGATTTAGTCCACGGTAAAAACAGAGGATGATCGTTCGAATCCTATCTAGAAATCATCCAACTAGTTAAGTTTGTGTTATTGATCTACCCTAAGGCAACCGAGGCAAACCGAAAAGAGAGGATGATGGTTCGAATCCTACATAAAAATCGATATGCATTATTATTTAGTCTAAGGCAACTGAGCAAAGAGGGTTCGAATCTTACCTAATAATCATTCAGCTAGTAAAGTTAACTAAACAAAGAGAGGATGCGCCTAAAGGCAACTGAGGCAGCAAAGAAAATAGAGGATGACGGTTCAATCTACGTGGTATACAAATAATTATTTATATTCAAAATAACAAATATAAAATATATCAAAATTCTGAGTGTATGTATTTTATAGGAAAATATTAATTTGACAGTTTAAGCCATAAAATATACATTTAAAAATTGAAAATATATTAAGCTACATATGCTTTCACTCTCCTCTTTCAGTTCCTAGCCCCTATCCTTTTAATTTGCTTCAGTTAATTGCATCTTTTGCCCCACTGTGCCGCCGAGCAGAGTGCATTAACGATCAAGCTCGACGTACATCATAATTAGCACATAAGAGAGATAACACCGGGAGACAAATGTGCAAATGGCAACCTACCTGTCACCACCAAAGTGACCCAACTTCTCGAACCCACCCCACACGCCCCTCTTGACCCAGCTACGCATTGCGGTAACGGCAAAGACAACAATTCAATTTCAATTATGACATTTCAATGTGAACCACATTTCTCAAAGAAATTACAGCTTATGCAAAAAAAAAAAAGCGATCTTATTCCGACTCTTGTGTGCTTCAATTGTAAAGTGAGAAAATCTAATTGAAAGAAAATTTGTTGAAGCAATTAATTTCGATTTGGTATCTTTTTTTTCTTGTTGTGGATTGAGGGGGGGAAGCGGGGCGGGCGGGCAAGCGTAGGCAAATTTGAAATCCAATTTCAAAACCAATTAAACGTCGACAATAAATCAACAAGTGCAACACTTGGGGACACCTCCTAACACGCCTGCCACACACACACACTCGCACACACACTTGCAAATTTATTTCTGGCCAAATTAGCCGCCGCGTGAATTAATTTTCAGCATTTTTTTGTAGCCTACGCGGGGCGTTGCCTGTTTCTATTTTTTTGTTGTTGCCTGTTGACAATTTGTTTGGTTGCTGCTACATTCTGCGGCCGCCCCAGAAGTCAGCGACAACGCCTCAGGGTATCCCCCTGTCACCTGCCTAGCCCCCTTCTCCCCCTCCACACTCCACAGTCCTTGTCAACTGCTCGCTGTAATTATCGCAATATTTGACCAGCTGGCAAAAGCCTTGCTCAAATTGGAGCTCAATTGATTGTTGGGTAAGCATTCAAATTTTCCATGCTAGACCCCCGAGACCCCCCCCCCCCCCTAATCAACATATTTTGTTGTTTTGCGGTTCAGTTCGGTTCTGCAGGTGGGGTGGGGCTTTCGACTTATTGACATAGATGATATTGGTTTATGGCATTTCATAGGAACTGCCCACCTAGCTGGCCACAGCTGGTAATCTTCCAAAAAAAAAAAAGGGGGAAGATTTTCTATTCAAATAATCAAGGCATTATTTGTTAAGCCATTTATAGAAAGATCTCTAAATAAACGAGCTAAAAGTATTAAAGAAATATATTGTAAACGAAAATATTTATTATAGTTTCTAAGAAATTATACTGTTTTGTAGTTCCCAAAAAATATTTTGTTGCTTATTAAATGTTAATTGTTCTAAAGAAATTGTACAATAGTTCAACATATAACAAGTACTCTAGTCGGGAGTGCCCGACTAGGGGATACCTTGAATCTTCTTCACCCAACACCAAATGCAGCTGGTGCTAGGAGGGATATTAAAGATATTTGATCTGTGTATACTATTTGATGAATATACCCATCAAAATCAGAGAGATTTCCTTTTCGAGTGGAAAAAGTTATCGATATTATCGGAAACACACTCGTACAGGGACGCCCTACGCCTCTAGCTCTTATAGATCCTGAAATCGACAATCGTACTTTTGCACAAAGACATTATAGCCTCTTTACCCATTTTTAGTGAAAAAAGTTATAAATTTTAGATGATAACCGTCTATCTCTCCAAACTAAACAAGCCCAGCTTATTTTATCAGTTTGAATACGTATATAAATTGCAAAATGTATAAATTTTGATTATAAACTGATCAAATTGAACATATACTGCCTCTAAACTTGAATTATATACAAAAATAGCAAAAAAATGAAAGACTTCTTTTACAACTGAAACTCATCTTAATTAGCCATTATTGGTTTGTACACAGAACAATTGTCTTCCTTTAAAGCTTCTTACTGCACAATTTAACAACATTTTTATGAAGCCGATCATCCAGCCAGTCATCCGTCTGGCAATGTTACCGAGACTACAATTAAAGAGCAATAAACGTAAACTTCAATTACAAATTAACCCCGTCTGATCGATAAAATGCGTGACAGTTGACTCCACCCCGAACTGGCGCAACAAAGTAGCTAAACAGATTCTTCTTCCAGGGAAAAGCTGAAAAGCCCATCATAACTCAAAGGAACAGAGAGCGAATGAGAGAAAGAATCACAATCTCGTATGGCAGGCACGCATTCGCGCATGCGTATCATATAATTCCAATCAATAATCAATCATAAATGCGGCAATGACAATAAAGCGTAAATCAAAGAGCGTCAGGTAGAGCGAAAGAAATGCAGTAGCTACCCAAAGAGCGAGAGGGAGAGAGAGACGGAGAGCGTGTGAGTGTAAGTGGAAGAGAAGTCAAACTTATCGCTGCGCTTCCGTTGCCATTGAAAATGTCAAAAAAAAAAACAGGCAGACGAGGACCTGCGTGTGAGAATGTGTGCGTGCGTGCGTGTGAGTGTATGCGTGTGTGGGGACATGTGTTTAAAAATAAACAAATAATGCAAGCGAACAGTCCAATGTTGATAAATTATAGGCCCAAAAGGCAAGCAAAGTTTGATTTGGTTGGGAAAATCGAGAAATTAAATTATCGAGAAAAAATAAATAAAATATAAATAAAACAACGCTAGTCGAGAGTTGTGAAATATAAAGTGGGTAATCAGAGAAATTGATATATTCTGGATAGTGTATGCTATTAGAGAGCTCCAGCTTCCAGCTCTTCAAATATGCCCGAAAAAAGGATATTTATCGATTTAGGGAAATTATTTTAGATATCGACAACGAATAAATTCTAAATTATTCTTATTTGTATATGACATCGACTAGTTAAAACAACAAAATATATAATAGTTCAACCATTTCCCATAAGTACAGGGTATATACAATCAAAATGAAGCAAAACACGTACACATGATGAACGAGAGAGGGGGGCGGGGCGGCTGTTGTTCTTCACGGTTCTTCGTTGGTTGCGGCGGCGACTTCTGCTGCGTTTGTTATTTCTCTGCTTGTTGACGTTTATGGCAAAGATTGCAGATATTATTCTTATTTATTTATACTGCACGGCATACGCACAAATATATACACATTCACACACACACACGCACACTCGTACGCTGCTGCAGCACAAATCAAAAATCAGCATCCAAATGTTATGCGAGACCCTCCACAAAGGCGCCGTAATTGAATTACAACAAAAATATACACCGGGTTGCAGCGACGAGTTACATTTTTCGTTCAACGAGCTTTTCAGTTATTTTGATTAAATATTATTCTTATTATTGTTTATACTTAAGTGCGTAATATTCGCATAAAAAATTCATTCAATAATATGAGAACGAAGCAATCAAAAACTCCGCGAGACGCAACAAAACACAACTGCACGAAGCGAACGATCGACGACGAATGTGAAGCGAGCGAGCGAACGAACAAATTGAACATGATATGTGTGAGTGTGTGTGAGCGCGAGCATGTGAGTATCAGGGCTGGGCGAGAGCGCCAACAGGAGCAAAGCAACTATCGCAAAGCTAAGAACGTAGACTTCACATTCTAGTCGATATTTTCACCATACAGTACGTTTATTTTACTAGCCTTTGTTTCGGAGTCACATAAACGAAATATTTACTTTGCCTGCTAATACACAACGATAGTTGGCGAGCGTGCAGCCCTGGCTTTGAGTAACTGCTGAGTGATGTATTGTGGTTGCCTGCCGCTGTATGTGTAAAAAGCCACAAACAACAATAAGGAAAGCGGCAACCAAGCGCATTTCACACACACACATACAAACGCACACACATACAAACGCACACACAATTTTTATTTTAAACAAATCAAAAGCGTTCCGTATGTGAGGGGGGCTGCGGGCTGGGCGTACTGCACGTGAACGTAAACGTGTGGGCTGCAATCAAACTGTAAATGCTGCCACAACAAGTGCATGGGAGCGATGGTCGAAGCGGAGCTGGAAAGGGGCGCAAAACAAAGCGATTAAGTCAAACGAACAAAATTCTTGAACGCCGCGTTGCCAACTAACTGTATGGTCAAATTGCAATTCGGCGTTGCCAGATATGTTGTGTGCACTGTTGTGTGCGGTGTGGGCGCTACTTTTAATATTGCCTAGTTTTTTTTTTATTGCGTGTTTAACACTACTAAACGCGAATTTATAGCCAACTTGGGTAACATAACGCAGTTGTCGTAAAAACCGAAAATAGTCATGAAGCGCACCCCCACAAATGGAGGAAAATTAAATATAAACAGCAGCAGCAAACATAAACAACAATAAAAATTTATGCATGCATGCAAAATATACACATATGCAACATGCGCACACTCACTCTCACCCTCACTCCCTCTCCCTCTCTCTCTCTCCATCAATCTAACTCGCGCTGGCGCACGTGCCAAAAATGGACTTGATGTAAAATGAGGGTAAAATCCTTTGGCAAGCACAAAAATTAAGTCAATTCTAATTACAAATAATTGACGCGTTAATTGCTGAACCGCACGCAACCGTGCGCCCTGCTAAAGTAATTGAGCTGTCAACGGCGCACAAAAAAAAAAACTAAAACACAGCAACCCTACGCCCACGCCCATGGACAGCGTTGCCAACTGCTTTGCGGTAGGTTCGTACTGTGTTTAGTGCGCACTTGTTTCTGCTAACTACAAAATGTTCACGCAAAAACATGTGCCAAAAGTGAACTTGCGCTAAGCGGCTGCTGCTCCTGTTGCAAGAGGCGTCGCCAGCGTCAGCGCCAGCGCCATGCAACAATTGTTGCGTGCTCAGCTGCCAATCAATGCCAATGACTGACTGACGCGGTAACCAGCGACCACCACACATCATCTACAGTGAAAGCTCTATTGACGAACAGCTTCCTTCAGCGGACATCTACCTGAACTTTGGTTCTAAGCGCTCTTCTTACTTTTTGATTAAAATTATACAAAAAGCTTTGCTGTTCGTCTTGGTAATATTATAAGGAGCAATACAAAAATGTCAACAGTAGTTGTTCGTTAATGGCAGCTTTTACTGTACCCAGTCCAGTTCCCTTGTTGCGTGCCACCACGCACCCCCACACCGCTTGCAGCATCCACACGATGCGCGCGCTCGCCTAAATAGCCCATAAATATGTGGAGTATGCGCAACTGCAGTCGAGGCGAGGCACAGGCACTCGGCAAATGCTTCTGCTGCTCCTCCTGCTGCGGCTGCGGCTGCTTCAGCTTCTGCTTGGGGGTTAAACGTGGCCGCGCTTTGTGGCGCCTAATGCGTGCGCCAAAACAGAACGCAAAGAATTCTTAGAAAAGCGTCGCCAGAGAGTGGAGAGAGGACATGGAGTCCGAACGGATTAAATGGCACAAACATGGCTAATTACATGTATTTAACACACACATAAACAGCCGCAACAACAACAACAATGTCTGCGCTGTCGGTGCGTTTGCGCTTGGCGTTGAAGTTGGCAACGCGACAGAACCAATGACAAGTACAACAATTATGGTCAAAAGCGGCTGCAAACGTTGTCACTAAACACAACAACAACAACAGCGGCCAAGGAATTGTCCAAGTTGTGCACTTTGATGATGATCATTACACGAATTGTGCGTTCTAGCCCCTTTACTCCCGCCCAACGAGCGCCAGGGCTGTAGAACTAGTTCTTGTGAGCTTTGCAGGCAAAGGAACTTGTTATTATTCTCGGTTCATCCTCAGCGGAATCAAGTAAGAGTCAGAGTCCAACTTTTGACATACACTCAAATAAGGATTTATGAACTTGTGCTTCAGAAGAGCGCTCAATTGAGCTAAAACTTACACTAATCATAAGTCAAAATCAACAAGGTTCGCAAATAAATTCTAAATAAATTACAATTGCTTGTTAGTCGAAATAAAATAATCGAAATTATTGCTTAAATGAACTACTTCTTAGTAAAATTTGTGAGCAAAATAAAGACTGAATTGAAGGAAATAGAAATGGCATTCAAAGTAGTATTCGAGTATTTTAAATCGAATGGATTCCTAAGTTTAAACGAATGATTTCGGCTACAAAATTGTCAAATCCGTTCATATGTTTTGCATATAAAATCGTTATCCAACCCTGGCGCACAGCGCCATTAAAATAGGAGCGGCTATTTAGCTGCGTCTTCCACACACCCCGCCTCATGTTGCAGAAAATCCACAAACTCCGCACTGTCAATGCATTTATTTATTAGATTTTAAATGCAATAATTATTAGTTTTATATGGACAATGAAGCGCCAAGCGTCGTCAAGAGTCGTGTGTGTGGCGCGATCTGAATGCCTGAGCAGGCGTCCGACCACAATAATAAAAACAAACAACACGAACACACACACGCACGCACACACACACTCACAACAAGACAATAATACATAATACGATACGAGTTGTAGACTCCAAAAACATTGCTGCGTCCACTTGTGTGGCGCTGCTGCTGCTGCTGCTGCTGTTGTTGGCTGTTGTCTGTTGCATGCCCCAAGTTGCGTTGCGTTTGTGTTTAATATGCAAACGTCGCCCCGTTTGCATGTGCAACAACAGTAGCTGCCAAACTGTAAACTCAACTCATTCACCGTGTTCGCGGCGTGTGGGTGTTGGTTGGCTTGAATTTTCCAAACCCGCCGACTCCCGACTTTCGTTTCGATGCGACTCGCAACAGCACTCTTGACAGTTCGGCGACAGAGATTTATGCGCTGTAATTTCCCACTTTATTACAGTTTAAAGTTGCGTTTTCATAAGTTTTCCCCGACGCAGTTTCGTCTCTTTAATGCTGCCATTTACTTCAATTTGGCTCATTGACTGCGACTGATGTTCGCAATGAAAAAACAAAACCATGGAATGGGACTTGTGGTTGGGGGCACAGCAGCTGGTAAAAAACTGCAGTCTGCTTACTAAGTAGCTGTGCTCTAGGTGGGCGTTGGAATTACAGATTGATCTGGTTATTAACTGGAATTGATATAATCGAATAGACACTTCGAGCAGACATACTACAAGTTAAATTTAGGGCATTTTAACTTAATGTTATATGCCAGCTTAGTCTTTCCTTGCCATGCTAATTGTAAATTTAACTGCTAGTTTACCATGTGGTAGAGAATGATAACTTTTTCCATCTGCATGTTAAATGAATCTGCTTGTAAATGTTAGTGTACTTTTAAATCAGCACTAATACATCTCAACTCATGCTCATGGTAAATTTATCCTCAGGACAGCCTGTATAACGGGCTTTATAACCATTAGCGCCTGCCTTTTTATCAGGTAAATATGCTTGTAACACTTATTACACTGATTTTATTCTGCATTAACACATCTTAACTCATACTAATGATAAATTTATCGACAAGGCAGCCTGTACAACCAGCTTTCTAACGATTCTAGCCTGCTTTTTATTTATTTGCAGTTATTATTACCTAGTTTTTAATAGGATAAGCATAGATTGCAATATATTACGTCAACGTTAGCAGATTCAGCTCGGAAAAGTTGCAAGGCACTTAATAAACATTATAAAAAAATGCACAACAATAATAATCATGTTAAATTTATCCTTATGACTGCTGCATGAATTCATATGAGAAGCAAAGCCTGACGCTCCATCAATATTGTCCAGGAATTATATTCAAATATATACAAACTTAGATCTATATCTAATTTTTTGCCAGGCTTTTGTATTGCTGGGCCATAAATCATGTGGCTAAGAACATAAATCATTTAAGGCATACTGTAAGTACCTTAACTATGCAAAGTGAGCTGTTGCTTAGTCTCACGTCTCGAACGCTTGACGCCTTCGATTTATATTTGAAACAAACTGCCGCGAGTACCTCAAATCATCCACGCCCACGCCGCCAACAACTCGAGTCTGAAAGCCTACATATGCTCAACGTTCCTTTTTGTTTTTACGGCTCAACGGTTATTCTAATTTATGTTGCATATTGTTTATATATGAAGTACGACACACACACACACACAAGCACACACACACTCGCTCTTGGCTTGATTGGGCAATTCACAATTTGCCAGGCTGGCGAAAATTAAGTGCGCAAAGTCAATATTTCAATTTCGGAGGGGGCCAAACTACAACAGCAAAAAAAAAAACAAAAATGGGCAAATTAAAATAAAAATAATTTGCATATGAAGTGGTTGTTGCATGCTGCATGTGGCATGATTATAAACCAGCTAACCAGCTGTAAGGCGGCACACAAACACGGCCTACGCATCAGGTTGTTGCACGTTGCACGCTGCAAGTTGCAAGTTGCAAACCTAACGACTTTTAGGCGGCATTTTGTAAATGAGCTTCAAATGGCTTTTCGGTCTCTGGGCTTTTGAGCCTAAATAATTATGTTATTAATTGGATTTATGCGCAGTTTGTGCAACATGCCCCACAACAAATCCAACAAACAATTTGCATGTCTTGCTTTGCTTTGCTTTAGCCCTGAGTCGTTATCGTCTGGCTTTTGGGGGCGTGGCTCTTATCGCTGCACAACTATTTTAAAATCTATCGAAAGCGTGATTTACGCTTTTTCAGTTTATTTTCAGCTTAGATTTCGTTTTTTTTTTTTTTGTTTTTCTCTTCTTTTCGCAAGTGGGCGTCCCTCTTGTTCCCCATATAAAAATATTTAAATATTTTTGTTATTGTTGCTTTTGTTGCTATTTGCGCTGCTCTTGATCTTCTTGTCGCGATAATCCGCGCAATGGTAATAAAAAAAATTGAAAACAAAACAAATGCTGAAAAGGCAGGCAGAAAAAAAAAAAAATAGACAGCAAAAAATTGTCAACACGCATTTGAACTTATTTTTAGACCCTGTCGCAATCGGATTTTGTCTCTTTTTTTTTTATTATTATTACTATGATTATTATGTTATAGACTGGCAAACAACTTTATTAAGTGCTTGGCTACATCAGATGTTTATCGTGTCAAAGAGACCTAAGCACGATGCTGGAAATACCCTAGTTATAGCCCAGTTTAGGGTATTTTTAGTTTGTCAAAGACATCGACAAAATAACAAAATGTTCTGGAAGGAGAAAACTATCCAATCCTGGATAATTGTAGGATTGTTATGTTGGCTAAGAACAAATCATATTTTTAATGATAACAAGTAAGAGGTTCTAGTCGGGAGCTCCCGACTAGGGGATACCCTGAACCCTCATATTCCAACACCAAATGCAGCTCGCGCCTATAGATAGAGAGTAGCGGGGAGTTGGCGATAGGTATAAAATGAAAGATAATCGATATATATATACTTTTCTAGAAGCTACATGTCAAGTTTGGTAACTCTAGCTCTTATTATTTACCAAAATTGCTTAAAAAACAGGATATCGATATACATTTTTATCGATTGCTTGGAAATGGGGCAAGTTATCGATTATCGGAAACAAACTCGACCTGCGTAGGAGCTAGGAGCACCTACATCTAAAATTTCAATTTGTCCCTAGCTCTTATAGGTTCTGAGATCCTTGCGTTCATACATACGGACGGACGGACGGACGGACAGACAGACGGACATGGCTAGATCGACTCGGCTATTAATGCTGATCAAGAATATATATACTTTATGGGGTCGGAGATGCTTCCTTCTGCCTGTTACATACATTTGGATTTTGCACAAAAACATAATACCCCTTTTACCCATTTTTAATGGGTTCAGGGTATAAAAAGTGTTTAAAAATATAAAGATTAGACCCATTAACAGTTAGTTTAAATAAAATAACGGATTCATTTTCTTATATGATAAAAACTCAATTTTTCCTGAGCTTTTAGTAGAGCAAAACTAAGTGTTGTCTTTGGCGAACAAAAAGATTTTTTCTCAGCTTTTTAGGCAACTAAAGTGTCAATGCTTTAAGGTAGTAGAGCCTTCTATGGCATATATTGCTAAGTAACGTACATATAACGTCACGTTCAGTAATCAGCCCACTGATTTTCCAATAGTGTCTAAATTGAAATGTTATCAGCTTGGCGAATCGTCTAGTCTAGCATTTGAGGCAGCTTTAAAGCATTTTGCATTACGATGATGCGGCAAGTTTTGACTTACAGGAGCCTCACATTTCGCCCATATTCTCGCTATGCTCACTTGGGCAACTCTCGAGCTATCTATGAATAGACTTAGCTCTTTCTTTCGTGAACCGAACAAGCACGACTCAACACGAAGTGGATGTGTTTAAAAATACATAGGATGAGGACATAGAAAATTTAAGAAATTTTGAATAAATTATTATCTAAAATATTTTACAACAAAATTCGATTTAAAGCTCTCTAGACGTAAAAATAAATTAGTTTTGCAAATATTAAAAAACCGCCAACATTGAGAATTGAATATTTGTGCTCGTGTCGTGACAGCACGCACCCATCTCTACCTATGAGCTATGAGCATAGCAAGAAGAACAACAACACTAAAGATGTAAGTAGTTGCCATATCGCCCAAAGCTGAGAGCACACAGCGAACCGCAAAATACGCAGAAACCACTGCAAAAATCAGTACACCCACAACAAGTCAAAGTGTGCATGTGTTTGTGTGTGTGTGTGTGTAGAATTGAGTGCACGTCTTGGGTTGCGCTTCAGTTACCTTCGACAAAGGAAAGCGGCGACGCCAAAGCTGACGCTGGCAGCGACAGAGGCGGCGTCTAACGGCGTAACGAAGGCAATTCTCAATACGTGCGTGTGCCGCCCCACAAAATTGCTGCTGCTATTGCTGCTGCCCCTCTGACGCTAGCTGAAAGGTTTGCGCGCGCGCTGCTGATATCAACAACAAGAAGAGCAACAAAAGAAGCGCAACAAAAGCAGCGCGGCGTAGATAAGCGTACACACACAAGCGTACGCGCACACATGCGCACCCAGTGTGAATGCAACTGTGTATGGACATAGAAAATAGTAAAAAGCAAAACAAATTAAAGTGGAAGAAGGTGTGTGATGAAATTGATAACAAGCAGCGTTTTTTAGTTGCGTTTAGTGATAACAGTTTGTTTGAGCAGAGCAAGCCGTCTGACAAAGACAGAGAGCGATAGAGAGAGCGTATCCAACTCTCTGACTCATAAAGGTAATAAGCGGTCGAAGGTTCGTTTTAATTCCATTAATCATCAAAGGTACAACAAACGCTATATTTGTTTTTAATTGTGACTAATTTAAAATATTATCAATAATAATATCAAAATACAGCGCGCGCTCGAAATGCACAAATCGTTTGCGACTACCCCCCTCATTGGGTAAACCGCACCTGTGCTTGCCAAGCAGCAGCAGCAGCAGCAGCATTCAAGTGGATTTTTGTTCAAAGCACGAGCAAAAGAAATGTCAGAAATTTGTGTGCGGAGATAAGCGACATTCAAGTATTTTCAAAACATAATAAAAATTTGATTTTATTGTGTGTATTTATAATTGTTTTCAATTTTTCTTTCCTTTTTTTTTTTTTAGTTCAATTAATGGCGCGCGCAGCACAAAAACACACAGGCACATATATACACACGAACACATACACACACACATATTGCAGCATAAAACTGGCGAGAGGCTGAGAATAAAACTGTAATCGTAATCCCTGCAGAGCAAGAGTAACAGCAGCAGCAGCAGCAGCATATACAACACCAACAACAACAACAACAACGACGCCAGGCAAGACTCTTTCGGCAGCAGCGCGCAGCGAATAAGAAGTAGCGTAGTATGAGAAGAAAAAAATTTTCTTTCAGCTAAACGTAATTGCACTGCTACTGTGCTTATTTTTGCAATGGAAATGCACATAAAACTGTTTGAAAGCTACTCACGCGTACAATTGAACACTTGTGGTCCGCTTTTGTGGCCAGTTTGTTTACTTTAATGCACCATAAGTGTGTTAAATTTGTTATTTATTTTAAATTGTTTATCATGAGCTGCACACACGACGACGACAACGACGAACGACCGACGACAGACACGAAGTGTGTACAACACGAATTACCTACAATACATGCATTTTGCAACACTGCTGCGCTGCCAACTGGTCGTGTCAAATAGATACCTCAAATGTTTTTACAAATTACATCAATTTTTATGCACAATTAAATATTAAATACCTAACAAATAAAATTTGCACGTGCTTCTTCTGCTATTTTTGTTATGTGTATCGATAATTATCGACAAGAAATTGTACTGCGTTAACTCTGGCAGCACCAGCAGCTGTGTTCGACCTATCGCTAGAGATGTGACAAGTCTACTGATAATTTTCAAATCTTAAATCACAGCAGTAATTATTTTGTTATTATATTTAGCTAAACAATTTCTATTAATAAACCTTTTTTTTATTAAATTTAACAGAACATTGTCGTAATATTAATTTTTCTTTATTTTCTAATATTAATTTGAATTTAATAAATTCGATCTTCGACTCCTTTTTTTTTTTTTTTAAACAACATAAACTTGTTGTGGGAGTGTCGCTGTCGTCAGTCATTTGAGGGTTCGTTTTTATCGCGAAAAAACAATATGCGGGTTAACGTGGACATTGTGCAGCTGATTTGTTTTCTCTGATGCTGTCTCGAGTCAAACTGATGAAAACTCTCATAGTTGATGGCAACACGCTGGGCAACGAATGTCAGCTGTGTCAATAAATCTCGTGTCTTATTTGAGGAAACAAGTTCTTCGCACAAGCTCTGTATAAACCAGCTGCCTTCCGCAGTATTGCGCCAGGAGCAGTAACCAGGAATCGTGGCGGAGGCGATCAGAAAGTCGGCAGGAAGTGGTATTCTATAGCTTATAAAAGATTCGTTGTCACATTCAGAGCATTCGGGTCGATGGATGTGGCAGCCCGGGTCCATGAGATGTCCTTGACAGGCCTGAATAAAGAACAGTTTCGGTTTGCCCGCCAATGTAGGGCATCGCTCGGCAGTAAATGGACTCAAAATGCTCTCCAGTGGGTAATCCGTGTCCTTGGCGTATATGGAGCCCAATTTACCATGTGAGAGGATGGCTATTAAAATACAATCACACTTGGAGTGGTCCAAAACACTGGCTTTGTTTATTTTTTCCATAATCGCATGCCTGCAAAGATCCCTGTATTCCTTCACTTTAAAGCCCAATTGCTGAAGAACTCCTCCAAGATATTGGCTGTCCACATCCGTGCCCCTGCGTGTCTTCAGGTATGGATGTTCGAATTGCTTGTTGTTAAAGATGACTGCTCTTCCACGATTTCTATGAGACATATTATACTCCGGGTCCATTGCATCTGCTGCTTTTCCAGCGTGATAGCAGTTCTTTCTTCGATCTGGCATCCGTGGATTTGTACTGTAGAATGCGATTTTTTAATAAGCGACCGTCTAGCTTAAGTTGCAATGGATTTATGTCTGCAACTGTCGGGACCAAACATCGTAAGCAACTTCCATGAATAATAAATTAATGAACACGTTGAGGCTTATTAAAATCATCATTATTATTTATAAGCAGTGCGGTTGATGTAAGAAATAAGATTTTAGCAAAAAAAAAAACATTTGTGACTCATGAATAAATAGTTTAAATAGCTATTTAGAATATTTATTTTAAATAAAATGACAGCTAACCCAATTAATTGTGGATTGCGGCTTTTTGAATTAATTTTTTTATGGCGGCTTTTTTTCTTGCGTGAGGCATTAATCGATAGCTTCGATAGCTTCGACAACTGCGATAACTTTCGATAACTCTCGATAGCGGAACGCGACAGCAGGCGCAACAGCAGCTCCCGCTTTTGTTTGTTAGTTTTTGTTAAACCAAATTAATAAGTTAGGAAACATGCAAGAGTGTCCTTACGGCGAGAAATGTTATCGCAAAAATCCCATACACTTCGGGGAATATTCACATGCGCACTGTACTTTATAAAAGAATCTCATTTGATATGTTTCATTATTAATATTTGTATTTCAATTAGTGGATGCCATTTATGCCAAGGGTTTCAAGGCGGACAGCAATGAGTATGACATACCCGGCAAGTATTCCAGCGAGCTAATCAACATACAGCTCAAGCTTTTGGAGAAAGTATTCCCCCAGCTAGGCACAAAGGATGCCAAACCCAAGCCGGCAGCTGCCTCTAAGGTGGCGCCTTCTGTTCCCAAGCCGGCGCCGGCTACGACTGCGAAACCAGCAAAAAAGGAGCCGCCAGCAGGTACACCCATGGCCAGCACCAGTCGTGGGGCTGCCTCTGACCAGGCGAGCAGCAAGGACAGCTCGAATCTGGCTAAGAAACAAAGGCTTAACGAGCGCAACATACGCGACTACATTCCCGTTGTGGTGGAGAAAGGGCGCATGGCCAGGAAGCTGGAGCGTGCAGCACCCTATAATATGTTCCTTACGGCCATCACCGACTCGAAGCCGACGCATCAAGAGCCGCTGAGCGTTACGCTGCAGGAAATACTCGATGAAAGTCTGGGCGAGATTGAGTCCAGTGTCCAAATAAACTTTATGATAGACATTGGCTGGCTGCTGGGACATTATTACTTTGCGGGCATACTGTAAGCCGTGGCTGGTATTGTGGCAATCTTTAAGCATACAATCTGGCACAAAGCCGGATTATATTCGATTCTTAATTTATATGCAAATCCCTTCAATTCTTTCTCAGCGACAAACCCCTGCTGGTGCTGTATGGCGATGAATCTCCCGAGCTGCTGGGCATTGGCAAATTCAAGCCGCAGGTGACGGCCATTAAGGTCAATATGCCCACACCTTTTGCCACATCGCACACGAAAATGATGCTGCTTGGGTATGCGGATGGCTCGATGCGTGTTGTCATCTCCACGGCCAACTTATACGAGGACGATTGGCACAATCGCACGCAGGGTTTGTGGATAAGTCCACGGCTGCCCGCATTGCCCGAGGGCGCAGACACGGCTGCCGGTGAAAGTCCAACGGGATTCAAGCAGGACCTCATGCTCTACCTGGTCGAGTACAAGGTGTCGCAGCTGCAGCCGTGGATTGCGCGCATACGCAAAAGTGATTTCAGTGCCGTAAAGTGAGTAGAAATCATGGAGATAAGCAATATACTATATGATCCGTCTGCTTTCCACAGCGTATTCTTTATTGGCTCCGTGCCAGGTGGTCACCGTGAGAGCTCTGTGCGTGGTCATCCCTGGGGCTGTGCCCGGCTGGGTTCGCTGCTGGCAAAGCATGCGGCGCCCGTGGATGATCGGATACCGGTTGTCTGTCAAAGCTCCAGTATTGGCAGTCTGGGTGCCAATGTTCAGGCCTGGATACAGCAGGATTTTGTCAACAATTTACGCAAGGATTCAACGCCGGTGAGCAGGCTGCGTCAGCTGCCGCCCTTCAAGATGATTTATCCCAGTTTTGGCAACGTGTCGCGCAGTCACGACGGCATGCTCGGTGGCGGTTGTCTGCCCTATGGCAAGAACACGAATGACAAACAGCCCTGGCTCAAGGCGCATCTGCAGCAGTGGAAGTCCGGGGATCGGCATCGCTCGCAGGCTATGCCGCATATCAAAAGCTATACGCGTTTTAATTTAGAGGAGCAGTGCGTCTATTGGTTTGTGCTGACCTCGGCGAATCTATCGAAGGCTGCCTGGGGCTCCTTTAACAAAAATTCCAATATACAGCCATGTCTGCGCATTGCCAACTACGAGGCGGGCGTCCTGTTTCTGCCCAGATTTGTGGTTCGTTTAATATTTTATATAACTGCTTTATATTTAATCACTCCTCCACTTTTTGCAGACTGGCGAGGAGACTTTTCCTCTGGGCAACGCACGCGATGGTGTGCCTGCCTTTCCCTTGCCCTACGATGTTCCTTTGACTCCATATGGGCCTGATGATACGCCCTTCCTTATGGATTATCTGCATGGTTGAAACTGCTTTCCATACTTGTGACAATTCACATATATACCGTAACTACCACAAAGCATACAATAAATAAAGTGTTCAAAACGAGAGAGTTTGTTTTAGATTTAAAAAATGTGAAAAAACGCCAAATATATTTTGGAATCTTATCGATAACATTACGATCGTAATACAGGTCAGTAAGGACAGTGTTCAAAAACATTTAAATATTATCGTCACTCCCAATTGGTATTCTGTTATAACCATGTTATATATCTTATTAACTGTCAAAGACAGCGTTATCTTGGCAAGGAGTTATATTAGACAACTTTTCAAACTAGACCCATGGAATCGCCAATTTTATTATACATTATTCTACATTAATAAAATCAAACTTTATATCAAAAAGACCGATAACAAATAACGGCTGTACTTTTATCAACACTTTACTTTGCTGCTAATAACATAACAAAAAATGTTAAATGCGTTGCTGTTAAAAACATATGTTAGACAAACGAACGAGCGAAAAATTAGTCACTCGTCGTCGATTTTTCGCACACAACTGTTCTGAAGCAGCGGTAAATTGGTAATTAACAAATTCGTCGCTACTATTACAAATTTGTGGTAAGTGCAATTACAAAAAACTATATTATGTGGCTGTGTGTGTTTCCCTATCTATCTATGTGCTTTTCTTAATACAAAAAATGTGCGTAAAAAACATTTAATTGCTAAAATTGTGAAGTGACAAGCCCAGCGTAAAAGTGCCGGCTGCATTGTAAGTTGGGTGGGTCTACAGTTCCTGCGGCCAGGCTGTCTGGAATATTAAAATGGCACGTATATGTATGTATATATATATCTATATATATGCATATGTATGTGTGTGAGTGTGGGCGTGAAGTGGTAGAGGACAGGTGACAGCTGTGTTGCCAGTGGTCTCCGGCTAGCGGGCCATTTGGACATTGAGGCTATTTTTATGTGAATCATTTTTTTGTTTGTTAAATTAAATACACACGCCCATACATGTGTAATGTACAGTTGTGTGTGTGTGTGCGTGCGTGAGTATGAGTGTTTTGGTATATTTTTAATGATGATTTCATGTAGAATTTAATTTTACTTGCATATTTATGTACATACAAAAGCGTATATGCACAACTGCTAATGCGCAAAAGCAAATGTGCAGCATTTATAGTCCATAAAAAGTAGAGTTAACAGTGCATAGTTTTTGCATAGAACTCCTCAGCTGTTTGCCGCCTTACTGTTATTGTGTTGTTGTTGCTCTGACTCACACCCAGCTATAAAGTTTACGCAAGAGTGAACAAATGTGGGTATACATGTATTCGTGTGAAATCAAAGATGGCCAAAAAGCACTATCAGCAGAAAAAAATATTAAGAAAAAACACTCATACATAGATAACACATATATTTCTCTTGCTGACGGCTTCTTTGCTTTGGCCATAGTCACGCAGCAGGTTTAATTTCTAATTAATTGTTATATGAGACGCGCATCAACAGCGCGCATAACGGTTCAACCGCCACAGACATTTAATCTGCTGCGTGTACGTGTTTGTGTGTGTGAGTGTGCGTGTGCGTTTTGAATGCATTTGCCCGCAAAAGAACAACAGGCACAACACATTCACATCCTACAGCAACTCGTCTTTGCAGCGGAGCGAAAGTTGTTAGCACAACCAAACGGATTCTTACACTAATTGCCAAGATTTATTTGTAAGTTAATGCATTTAACAATAACAACAAGTCGCTCGTTTGGCCGGTGCAATAAACTCATTGTTGCTACAAAAACAAATGTCTGCACAGCTTTTGCGCTCTCTCCCTCTCTCTCTCTCTCTCTTCTTTCTTTCTCTCTATTGACGCGCAAACTCTGCCTTTGTTGTTGCCATGGCCACCGTGAAGCTTTCTCCACAGCAGCTTCATTTCAGCTGTTGACCCTGTGTACCCAAAGCAAAATTTGTATCTAAAATTTCAACTTGTTTTCAATGCACATTCAGTTGCACGCCCAAATTTGTACAAGGAGTGTTGACAAGCGGCTGCGAAAATCATCTAGAAAGTTGTATTAGGCTGCTTAACATGACCTTAAGATAAAGGTTGTGCTGTTAAACAAGTGTCCCTCACTGGTTCCGCTGTCTCCGCCCACTGGTTCGCGTCCTGTGCGTGCCCTTTTCACAAGCTAAGCTTATACGGCTGTTAACATGACCTTAACATTAAAATTGTGCTGTTAAACGCACTGCTGCCGTTCACTGATTCCGAGTCCTGTGCGTGCGCGTGTGCTGCCCTTTTTTAGGGTGTGTTCCGTTCAGCCGCAGCAGCTGTGGAGCTTTGTGCGTGTGTGTCGGTGTGACTGTGTGTGCGTGTGACCCAGTTGAGTGCTAGCCGTGGCCTAAAGCGCCCTGCCCAGGCCGTTTGCATTAACCATTGAAAAGTGCTTTAATTTACTAATTTATTTATGTCAAAAGCAAAAACGCAAAAAAATAAGAAGCAGGAAACAAATTGCGTTCAAGTGCGTGTGAAACGATTTACGTTATATGATATAGGGAGAGGGAGCTTAAGGAGTGGTTTTTAACAGCAACTTTCTTTTCCCTTTGCGGCTTTCGTCATACGCCTAACCAATTCTTGTATGGCTGCTTGGCGTTGTTTTCCTTGTTGTCTGTCGTAAACGAGAATGAGTTAAAAGAAAAGACACGGAAATTGCATAACCTTAATGTGATACCCACCTTTAAATCGTTCATCTACTACTTTAAGTACACCAAAAACCAACCAACGCGAGCCGCAAAAATGTTCTCATGTTGTCGTGCAAATCAAAAAGCAGCAAAAAAGGATAAGGACAAGGACAATCAGAGTAAAACGGTCGCTGATCTAAACGAACAGCTTCCCAGTCCACCGACTCAGGAGGAACTTAAACCGAACAGCAATGTCTCAGTGCCAGAGCCAGAACCAGAACCAGAACCAGTATCCAAAACCGAACCCGCCGCCGAAACTAAACCCGAAACCGAACCGGAGCCAGCAGAGGCTGTTAATGTTGAGCCCCCAACTGGTATTCACAAAAATGAATTTACATATATCACTTAGTACTTAATATACACAACTAGAGATGCGACTATACTGCTCTGCCCCTGGGAGCTCTACCACACGCTGCACTAATGTGTGTGTGTGTGTGTTTTGCACATGGGCACAGGTCCCTGGAGCTTGGCTCCCAAAAACTCATGCAACAGCGTTTGCCAAATGCCCAGGACCTGCGCTTTCTTTAACACGTTTATTATTTCGCCTTAGTTGCCACAGAGCACGGCCTAGTTTAACCTTCAGTTAAAGTCACCAAGTTGCTTCTAGATTTAGCTATTAGGGAATATTGACGAATATCTTTTGATATTTTCATCAGAATCTAAGTTGATGATTAAGTTGTCTTCTAGTTTCTTAGATCCCTTGCAGTATAAGAAGATATAGTTTTATTTATTATCCTCGTAAGCATTTTATTTTGCTTATACACATATTATTTCAAGAAGATGGAATAAGGAGTAAGAAATGTATCCATTCCTAGGTCCAATTCAGTCCCACAGAGATATCACAGCAAAGATATTTTTATATAAAGTTAAGCATTTATTAGCAAATATATATTTTTGAGCTCTTCTGTCTATACTCCATGTAAATTCTAGATTTAATATAGATCTTAAATTTTCTTATATTAGAATGTTTAATACAATATGACGAACTAGACACATAGAGAGAGAGAACGGTTAAAAAGTTCTTCATACCTCAATCTCAACCCTTTGTAAGGTCTTATGCGAAATGAAACATTTTTATATCAGCATTCGATTCAGTTCCCTGACCAAATATATATGTGCGCTTTGTGTCGCATCTTCACAGCCCTTGACATAGAAGCCATCGACGCAGCATCCGCCTCGCCAACGCTACGCTCGACGCACTCTTCCACATCCACAGCACCGCCCGCATCGATGACCAGCGCAACGGAGGATGAGCCGGAACCAAATGCCACGCCGCCGCAGCAGCAGGAGGCGCCGCCGGCAGCCCATGCGCCACCCACAAAGAGCTGCCTCTCGCGGCACAATTCAATGCATCATTCGATCAAGAAGAAGGTGAACATAAGCACACGGGCCGAGATCATTGAGCCGGAGCCGTTGACCAACTCGCTGCTGCTGCTGGCCAATCACAATAACAACAACAACTCGCTGGCGGATGACGATGAGGTCTTCTCGGACTCGCTGCCGCCGCCCAAGCGGGAGAGCATGTGCGCGCCGTACATTGAGGGTGAACAGCTGCCGGCCGGAACGCTGGCCCTTGCCCACGGACTGCCCGCCTGGTTTGACGACGAGCGACTCAATGAGATGTACGCGTTCTCTTTCGTTAAACGCTAAAATTCCCAACCCGTTTAAAACTCTTTCTCTCTATTGTTGTTGTCATTGTCGTTTGTTGTACGCATGCAGCGGCTGCATTGAGCCACCCGTCACGCCCGTGGGACGCGATGAGCTGGAGCTGAAACGTCAGCGTCTCTACACGGAGCTGCTGCGCGCCGCACACGCCGCCGTGGAGCACAGCGTGGCCGTGCGTGGTATGAATGAACACACGCAGTCCAAACGGATTTTTTCGTGTCCTTTGTCTACTCTCGATTGCATTGCATGCCGCGTTTTATCGATAATAAGTTTTGTTTTACCTATCGAATCGAATATTTCGAATTTGTTTTGAAGAACCGTCATCCATCGTATATTTGTTGTATATCGTTTTTAAAAGATTTCACATAACACTTCGAATTGCCAAGAAATTCACTCTTTCAAAATGTTTTTTCTCTATTCCAAAAGTGCCTTCTTCTTCTTCTTTGAACTCCATTAAAGTAAGCTACTTTTATTTTGAATACTTTCTCTAAGAATTACTAAGAAATTCAATCTTTCAAAATGTTATAAAGTTTTTTTTCTATCTATTATCCTATCCTATCTCTTCGAATTTCCATGAAATACATTAGTTCACCTTTTAAACTAGTTTAACTAAATAACATAATTTTTGAATATATTTCGAAAGCCTTTCACTAAGAATTCCCCAGAAATTCACTCAATCAATTCTAATGCTAGCTTATCTATAAAAATCCTTTTCAAATGATAAAATATATCAAAGCACTCTATTTTTTATATTTTTTTAAATTTAAATATAAACAAGAAACCATTTGATAAATGTATTGTGCAAATGTTTGCGCACTGTGAGGAATTCCAAATATATTATAGCTACAAATGAAATTATATTCAAATCTAAGCTGGCGTTCCCTTATTTATTCTGCAGGCCATCAGATTGCTTGGCTTTGAGAAACAAATGTACATATATGTATATCTATATATTTTTTCTCACATTTTTTGTTGTATATAAAACATGCACAACTTGAATATATTGTTTAATGTTTTAGTCACGCCGATTTCTTCTCATCATCATCATCATCATCATCAACAACATCATGAACTGCCCATTCAGCTTTTTTTGTGTCGTTTCGCAATCTTTAAAGTCGTTTCCAGTGATTCATGCATTTTTTTGCATACCCTGCGATGACATCAATTACAACGTTTTGAGTTGTTTTTTTTTTTTTTTTATAGATTTTTTTAACTAGGTGTGCATTTATTATTTCGTATCTCAATTAAATGTGCTGTATATAAATATATATACATATTGTTTTACGCTTAAATTTTTACGCACATCTTTTGAACTGAAGCAAAAGCACAAATTTTTTATGAAAGATGTAAACTAAGATTGATTTTTGGCTGCCTTCACAGATAACAACGAGTCGGAATCAAAGCCCACGGCTGCCGTTGAGCATTTGGAAAGGATTTGTGAACGCCTGGAAACGCTAGTAGATCGCCTGGAGCATACGCTGATAGCGCCGCAGCCAGCAGAGGCATACACAAAGTCAGAGCCGGAACCAGAGCCAGCACCACCCGCACCACCCACGCCAGCTTTAGCAAGCCAACCAGCACCAGTTGCATCTGCAGCAGCGCCCAGCAGCAATAGCATGAGTGTCGCCGGCTTTGAGGATATTATGGCCGGGCCGCTGAGCCAGTATCTGGCGCTGTCGGCCAAAATTGGCGGCGATGTGGCCCAGCATGCCCAGTTCGTCAAGGCAGCCTTCGAGTAAGTGGCAACAGCTGCATTTCTCGCATGTCCTCTTCATATCTTAATCTTAATTTTATAGCGCCCAATTGCGTTACGTGACGCTGGCCACGCAGATCGCTCAGCCGGCGCAGCCCAAGCAAATGGAACTGTTGCAGCCAACATCGACGCAAATCAGCGCCATTCAAGATTTCCGTGAGAAGCATCGCTCCTCCGCTTTCTTCAATCATTTGTCGGCCATAAGTGAAAGTATACCCGCCCTCGGCTGGGTGTGTGTATCGCCGACACCCGGACCGCACGTCAAGGAGATGAACGATGCGGGCCAGTTCTATACGAATCGTGTGCTCAAGGAGTGGAAGGAGAAGGATGCCAAGCACGTGGAGTGGGCACGCGCCTGGATCCAGACGCTGACCGAACTACAGGCCTACATTAAGCAGTATCATACCACAGGCCTGGTCTGGTCTGGCAAGGGCGCGGCACCAGCCGGTAAAGCTCCACCACCGCCACCACCTGGCGGTCTGCCACCACCACCACCGGTATTGGATCTGAGTGCCCTAAAGCTGGACAGCGCTGCCGATGATCGCAGCGCGCTCTTTGCGCAAATCAATCAGGGCGCCGACATTACCAAGAGTAGGCGCAACAATTGATGGCCCCTTAAAAAGCCAATATTAACCTCTTTGTGTTTACAGATTTGAAGAAGGTAACCGGCGACATGCAAACCCACAAGAATCCATCGTTGCGCACTGGCCCCGCGCCCTTCAAGACGCCCGCCAGCAGCAGCGGCAGCACAGCTGGTCGTGCCAATGCGCCCGCCAAGGAGCCCGTCTTTACGCTAGATGGCAAAAAGTGGCTAATTGAGTATCAGAAGAACAATACCGGCCTGCGTGTCGAGAATGCCGAACTGAGCAATGTGGTGTATATGTACCGCTGCGAGGGCTCCACTCTCACCGTCAGGGGCAAGGTGAACAACATTGTGATGGACTCGTGTAAAAAATGTTCGCTGCTGTTCGATTCGGTTTTGTCCTCCATTGAGTTTGTCAACTGCACGAACATTCAGATGCAGGTGTTGGGCTCGGTGCCAACTATTTCCATTGACAAGAGCGAGGGCTGTCAAATGTATTTGTCCAAGGATTCGCTGGGTGTGGAAATCATCAGCTCCAAGTCATCGGAGATGAATGTACTCCTGCCAGAGGAGAATGGTGACTATGTAAGTCGAGGAAATGCAGCTCATATTTGGAATTATGTTTTCAATAAAATAATCATTCATTTTGCAGGTCGAACTGGCTTTGCCGGAGCAATACAAGACCTTCATCAATGGCAAAACCCTCAAGACTGTGTGCTTGGACAGCCTGGGTTAAGCCCGGCGTCAAATCGGGAATCCCAAGGGCGACGTTGATTGCTTTTGAAAGAAATTAGAAACATAACAACAAATATCCACCCCAAAGGCAGACCGCATTTAACTAAATGAAGTGGTTGCAGCAAAGCTAAAATAATCTAATTTTAAGCGCAGAGTTTTCGTGTTTATGTGTATTTATCATTTTTGTAATGTACGAGAATTTTGAAAATGGTTGCCAAATTTCTGCTGCGAGCGCTTGGGGAAAAAGTATTCACATCATTTTTGCATAAAAACAAAAAACAAGAGCAAACATATATACATATATATTTATTTTATAATGCAAGAAGCAATGCAACGTGACCCGAACGAGAATCCAATTTGTATTAATATATTTAAAATTAATGAAAATAATGCACGAAACTTTGTCAACATTTTAAGCAGACTTTTCATTCAATTAAATAACTTTTGCACGCATATGCATGTAAGCGCATCCAGAGATGAATCAGAATAAAAGCAAGTACTCTTTTATATTCTATTTAAATAAAATTTAAACATTTTTTTATTAAATAAAAAAAGGAAACGTGTTTAATTTATACATTATTTATATATATATATATATTCAATTTTCCGTAATTAAGCCAAGATCAAGACAGATCGGATCAGTGCGTGCACAAGCGTGAGGAGGAATGAATTGCTGCTAATACTTGGTTATATCTTCTTGTACTCAATGCGCTCCACCTTGACTTCGTCGCCAATCAGTTGGTACACATAGGTGACCACCGTTGTGCTCTGTATGTCCATCAGCACAAATGAGGGCACCACATTTGTGTCCAGAGGATTGAAGGCGCCCGTCGCCGAGCCCGGATTTATGTAGAATTTATTGCCATGCTCGTAAGCCTCAAACTTGTACGTATGCCCCGTTATGAGTATATCCACATCCAGCTGGCGTTGGATTAGTGCCAACGCCTCCGGATCACCACGCGGCACCACTTGGTGACCATGGCACAGGCCAATACGAAATTGTCCCACTGTCACAACCTTTTGCTCCGGATAGCTGAGATTCTCATCGAAATCGCCGCGCACTATGTGCACATCGTTGGCTAACGATTTGAGATAATCATACGATTCCTTGGTGCAGATGTTTCCGGTGGCCAATATATGATGTATCCGACCGGGCACAAGCAGCTTTTTGAACTTTGCCGGCAGACTACTGCAACGGTGAGGTATATGCAAGTCACCAAGTACTAGTACGAGCATTTTATAACTGTATTATGTTTCCTGTTTTTAAGCCCGGATGTGATACGTATTTAATGCGTTTTTTATCAACAAAAGCTGGTGAAACGCCCAGTAAAATTTTAGAGCTGACAAGAACAGCTGTTTTCTGTGCACGCGTTTCCAGTTGAATGGCCGAAGCTAAATCGATTTAGTGGCAACCCTGGCACGAGCGAAGCGCATAATGCATGGGGTAACGATTTGTAACACACGCAAGTGCTATTAAATGACGTCACGTGTAAATAATACCCAATCGCGTTCTCAATACAAACGCAACAATATAATATCATATAATAAAAAGGAGGATAATATGTTGTTGTTAATAAGTGGTGCAATAAAAGTTTACTATCTGCAGCTCTGTGCGCTCTGAGAGTTTGTGACGTCATATATTTTTAAAGCAGCTTGTATTGCCAACTCAATCGCAACCTTGCAGCCTTGTAGCAGCATTGACAAAGCGCTTTATTTTGCCGGCAAAATGGACGCAACGGAGGTAGCAGCAAATAAAGAAGGTATTTATCTTAGTTAAACTGAATTTAAATTTAAATAATATCGTGCACTTTTAGCTGAGGCAAGTATTGATCTGTTGGCCATTGTGCTGGACACGAATCCCTCACAGCAGATTGTGCGCCAAAATCCACAAAATCTGACACAAATTCTAGAGGCCGTCATCGCCTTTGGCAATGCGCATCTTATGCAAAAGGCCCAAAACAAATTGGCTGTAATATCCTGTTCACATCATGCCACGTAAGTGTGCTGCTGTAGCAATAGAAAGTGAAATAATTATGGCGAGTTTCTAGCGACTTTCTGTACCCCCTGCCTGGGCGGCAAGTGGAGCTGCGTCAGATTGATGGCCAATATGAGGCTTTCAGTTTGGTGGAGAAGACCGTGAAGCAACAATTGGGCAGCATACTAATGAATGCGCCACGCCTGAGCGTATCCTGCGAGAGTCTTCTGGCTGGCAGCATGTCCATGGCCCTTTGCTACATATCCCGCGTATGTCAATTTAATTACTTTTGCTTATTGTTTAAAAATTATTTGTGTTTTTGCAGCTGCAACGCAATGTCGCCGCTGGCGTCAAAATGCACTCACGCATTTTGGTGCTCACGGGCAGCAATGAGTGCGCCTCACAGTATATGACCTATATGAACGTGTTCTTTACGGCCCAAAAGCTGGGCATTGTCATCGACACCTGCGCCCTGGACAAGACACTCAGTCTGCTGCAGCAGGGCTGTGACATAACGAATGGCCAGTTCCTCAAGGTAACCCAGCTGGATGGTCTGCTACAGTATTTGCTATGGGTATTCTTGCCATCGCCCCAAATGCGTCACAAATTGGTGCTCCCACCGACCCCAAAGGTTGACTATCGCGCCTCATGCTTCTGCCATCGCGAGCTCATTGACATCGGCTACGTTTGCTCCGTCTGCCTGTCCGTATTCTGTAAATACAGTCCTATCTGCACTACATGCCAGTAAGTGGAAATTTAAACAACTGTCAGTCACAATCTTTAAATATACACCTTAAATGCTTGCAGCACCATCTTTAAGATGCCTGGGCCACTGCCCGTTAAGCCCAAGAAGAAAAAGAAGACTGAGAAACAAATGTGAGCGAACAATTAAGCTCTCGGGCTCAAAACTTTTTATGTAAATGTCAAATTAATACAGATGTATAAAATTATATTAGTATAAGCATCTATTACATGGCGTTCACTAGCTGTCTGTGGCTAGCAGGCAGAAGAAGTCATCTCCGATCCCTCAAAGGGCTGATTCGATCTAGCTATAACCGTCTGTGAGCGCGCCCCTCTTGAAAACCTCATGAGCTAGAGCCTTGAGATTTAAAAGTTATTTTCTCGACATATATCTATTTTGAGCATAAGGAGAAAGTTGTTAGAGCTAGGAAACCAACCTTGTCGTGTAGTTACTCCTATAATATATACAGATAAAGAAACTTTTGGGATATCTCCTCGACTTCTGTAGAAAATAGTTATTTCCCTTTAAGAAGAAAACTCTTATTTGTAACAAATATTGAATTTTTCCTTTAATGATATACATTATATAATTTGGTGTCGCATAAAAGTTTTCTGTTGTGCCCAAACGCTTCAAGTGTTCCGGGTTATTTTACTGAAATACATTGGTCCAAAATTTGCGGGCAAATAGGGCAAAACCATTTGGCCATATTTCAAGCCCTTGGGCTGCTCGAATCTGTAGATATCACTGAAGAGTGCTGTGTGCTGGCTGAGATCCCTGATGCGCGCGGTTATGCCGTGCTCGGTGAAGACCTTTTGCAGCGCCATGTGAACGACACCATCGTTTTGCACCGGCGAAAGCGAGCACGTGGAATAGACAAGACTGCCGCCAGGTTTGAGCAAGCGCAAGCAGTTGGCCAAGATGCCCGCCTGCAGTTCGGGTATGCGCAGGCGTTCCTTAATCCGTGTCGGCTTGAAGATGTTGTTGTCCTGATGCATCAGCACATGCCTGTCCGTGGTGCAGGGCACATCCACCAGTATCTTGTCATAGCTGCCATACTCATCCAGATTGCGTGCATCGCTCTGGCTGAAGATCAGACGTTTGCCCGCCCATCGTTGTTTATAGTCGAACAGGTACTCCTGCATGACGCGTCGCAGCTTGTTTAGCCGCGACTCTTGCACATCGTTGCACACCAGCTGATCCAGGTGCAGCGTTTGCAGCATCAGCAAAGATTTGCCCCCGGGAGCTGCACAGGCATCAAGCACCCGCTCGCCGGGCTGTACTTGCAGAAATAGCGGCGGCAGCACCGAGGCGCCATCCATCAGAAAATGTGAGAGGACACCGGTTAGGCACTGACGCGGAGCCTTGAACTCGGCACAGTTGCCCATCTCATAGGTGTAGATGGCCAAGTGTTCCGGATATTGGAATATGGCCTCGGGTTCAATAATCAGCGGAAAGTCTGTGCTAGTTTGATAATATTTGTAATGCTCCGATTCGGCCACCCAATCCTCCATGCCCTTGATGGTGCTGGCAGGCACATACTCGTACAGGCCGCCCGTGCCAAATTGTGGATCCACCAAACGACTCGAATCCAATTGGACATCATGCTCCAAAGCTCTGGTCAAGCTTTGCTTGAACTCCGCTTGCTTGCTGCTGCGTCCTGCTCGCTCCTCCTGCTCGTTGTTGTTGCTGATGTTGTTGTTCTTCTCATAGTTGAGCAGCTGTGGCGGCACATGTCCATCCTCTGCTGCACTGGGATATATAGCCGCGACCTCGCGTTCCTGTTGCTTGCGCAGCAGCGCACCGAGCTTATCGTCGATTTCGTAATGAGCACGCGTTTGCTGGCGCTGCAGACTGTGCTCCGTGCCGCTCTCCTCGCGTTCTCTTGCCAGCTGTATGAGGGATTTGATGTTTATGGCACCGTCCAGCTCCAGCATGCTGCATGTTTGCTCCGTGTCACCGAAATTGTTCACCATGGCAACATATTTGTGCTCTGTTAGCAAAGCGGCACGCATATTTTTCCATCGTCCGCCATACACGGAGCCGTAGAAATCGTCAAAGCTTTCCAGTGCGCGATCGCTGTTGTTCTTCTTATGCTGCAGCACATTCCAGCGCCGTTTGCCGCTCTTCCAGCGCCTTTGCAGCATGCAAATGTTGCGTATTTTCAACATTTTGCGGAGCCGGCGGCAGTTTCACTTGGAGCGACGGGCACCAGAGTTGTGGCTGCACCAAAAGCCACAAATTTTCAATATTTATTTGTTTTTTTTTTATTTATGTTTTGTTTCTGCCTATGGTTTTAATCTAACATAATGGAAAATTAATTTAAATTTTGGTTTAGTTTTGTGTGTAAACTAAGTAATTTAATTTAATTTGATTGCCATTATCGAGTACAAAAGTCAAATGTTATCGATAACGTCTGAATGAACGGCCAGCAGTTGCTTTAATCGAATTTAAATTTTCCTTCAATTAACTGATCTTAGTTCAATTTCTTGCATCGCAATGAACTAGTAAAACGCCTCGGCTTGCAACTGTTAGGCCACAGTAGTTCGCTGTTATGCTAATGTTATGCTAATGTTATCAATTTTTCTTTTAAGCAGCCGTGAAGTTCAAATTCAAAATGTACGTTACATTTTTGTTTTAAAATGCCGTTATAATTCTTACACCAGACAATTTATTTTTTTATATTCTTAAACATACTGCCTTCACAAACTACTTATCTGTACCCAATTATAAACTTTCTTTTTCAACAATCTTAATTAACCAATTTTCCAACTGCATTAGTCAAGGATCTGTATTAGAAATTAGAAACACGTTAAGAAATTAAGCTTGAAAAAGCTGATTTATAAACTAAAAGCTTTGTTATCCCGAACTATCCATCATTCCAAGAAAACAGTTATTATAATAAAAATATTTTGTAATTATCTCGATATGTCACTCGCATTTCGTTCAGTAATAAATCCAACCAACTGGGCCACAAGGATGCCCGGTATAGGGGCAACAGTATTTGTCAAAGCCATCAAAGTGCCACCATAATTCGGGGATATGTCCATGTGAGCTGATAGGAAGCCACAAAACATGGCGCCCATGCTGATAATTCCTAGACACATAATACCTACGGCCACATAATGCAGACATCCAATGAAACACAATCCAATCAGACACACAGCTGGTACGATGGAACAGAAGGATGCGCAATGAGTATGGCCCAGAGTGGACACGATCTGAAAACCTTGCTCCAGTACAAGTTTTTTGCTTCCTCTTTGCCACCAACCGTGCCAAATGAGCTAATAATCATGTCGCGCTCCTTGTCGTTCATAAATTTCTGTTTGCTGGAATTATCCTGGACTAAGATTATCCACAATATAATCCAAATGCAGCTCAGGCCACCCATCACATAGAACACCCACCCCTATATGATCGTATGAGAAATGACCCATCAGCTTTACTACAATATCATTTTATTTACTCTGTATGCGGATAAACTTTTGAATTCTTGTCGTTTGTTAAGTACATTTTGATAGGCGGGTAAGCATAGATGTCCATAGACGCACAGATACGAGTATACCTAGTAATTACGGGATAAACTAAAAACTATAATTGGTATTTGTAGTATTTACAGTCCAGGGCGACAGTTCGGTGCTTCAACTACACAAAATTCATGCAAATGAAATTCAATATGCGGCTGGAATCCATCTAGCGAGATTACAAATTTATGGCTTTATCGGTGCATTAACATCCTTAAGCGGTGTCTTCTCATCCTTGACATCAGCCTCCTTTTGGGCACCGGATCTGTTCCAGGATTGCTCAGCACCCGAACCGAATATGACGAAGACCAAGAACTCCAGCGCGAACAAAACGATCGTAACGCCAAAGATGATGCGCCAGGCGCTAATGTTTTGCTGCAATATAAAATGGAGATTAGGATACCTATTTTCGGATATGCCAGGCAACACCTACATTTCCATGGGTGACAAAGCCAACGAAAAGGGGCACTATAATACCAGGCAAAGTGGCAGCAGTGTTGGTCAACGCAACCAAAGTGCCAGCAAAGTTGGGTGCGATATCAATGTGATTAGATAGGAAGCCAGAGAACATGGCCCCCATTGCCACAATTCCCACAGACATGATGGTGACGGCCTCATAGTGACGGCAGCCGATATAGCACAGGATCAGCAGACATATGCCCGGTATAATGGTACAAATCGAGGTGGCCGTCTTTCTAGCGCAAGTTGTGCTTATTTTGCCTATAAAATAGATGAATTCCTGATTAGAACTGATCGGAGCAAAGGATATGGATATGGATATGGATAGTCGAGGACAAACTTACCCTTCGCTTGCAGCGTGTCCAACACCTTGCCGAGTAAAATGCTGAATATGATCATCGGGAAATAGGGGAGAGCGCTGAGTGCCGCATTGCTGGCCACATTGAACTTGAGCACCTGCTTCATGTAGAATGGAATCTCTATGAGGAACATGTACCAGCCAAAGTTGTTGCAGGTGTGCGCAATGAGTATGGCCCAGAATGGCACCGAGGTGAACACCTTGCCCCATGGCACCTTCGGATGATGTTCGACCTTTGTTTCGGTGCCCAGCGAGCTGGTGATCATATGCCGTTCCTCGGCGCTGATGAAGCGCTGCTTGTTGGGATTGTCCTGCACTAAGAATACCCACAACACCATCCAGATACAGCTTAGAGCACCCATCACATAGAACACCGACTCCCAGCCCCAGGAGGCGGACAAGACGCCGGCCAGCAGTATGGAGAGTGCAGTGCCAGCCGATGTGCCCACATAGATGATGGTGGACATGACCATGCGCTCTGTGGGCGGTGCCCAAGAGGCAATCATGACATGCATCGCCGGAAACGAGGCGCCACCGCCCACGCCTTCCAGCACACGCATCACAATCAAGCCGCCATAGTGGGCTTCAGTCAGAACCGGAGTCAACAGGGTGCACAGCACATTGATGGCCACCGAGAACAGCATGACCCACTTGGCCGAAAAGTTCTCGGCCACATGAGCCAATGGTATCTGCGACACCAGGTAGCCCCAGAAGTAACAGCTCAGCAGCGTGCCCTGCAATGGTTCACTCCAGCTAAAGGGTCCGTCCTGTGAAGAGAATGGGAATTGGGAATGGGAATGGGAACTGGTGACAAGTTATTGTGCGGCTGGCGACCTACCTCAACCTTGGCCGTAACATTGGTGGCACCACCTGGTGGCGAGCACTGCTCGACGGGATTGCTCACGCTGGTGGCATTCGCAAGGCTATGGTGACCGTCTGACTTCTCCTGCATCAGATGTATGGCCGTGTGGTTGACCATAGCGACCATGGCCACGCTCAGATTCACCTTCAGGCCGTAGACAATGGCCATGCCAATGGAGCCGAGTATGGCGAGCACATAGCGTGCGGGCACGAGTTCTGCAAGAGGAAAATCCGGCAGTCGATTAATTTTGGGGTGGGTCAGGGAAATGGTTATTTTCTTTCTATTCGTTTTCTGATAAGACCCACAATTGGAGCTGCTGCCGGGCAATTACGGCCGCTCCCTGATAACAAATTGAAATTTTTATGGTATTTATTTTCAATTTGAAATTCTCTTTAGCCAAAGACCCGGCGACAAATTGATGGCAAAACAAATTAACGTTTCGCAATTGTTTAGTCGTTATCGCAGCGACGCGAAATATCACAATTCTACAGTTTATAGCTCCGATAGCGATAGCAAGGGATAGGCGATTTGTACTTTGCATTTAAGAGCTTACACTTAAAACGCAACTAAATCCTAGACAGTGGGAAACTGAAAAAGTCAAAACATGATAATTCATATTTCTAGCAAATTTTCCTACAATAATATGCTCATATTTAAGTTTGGATTTCTATAAATAAAATAAGATTTGATATTTTTAATTGCTTGATTTATGAATTTTGTTACTTTAAGTGAAATATTTAGTTAGTTTTTAGAGAAATAAAGTTCATAATTCGTATTCGTGTTATCTTCCTTTAAAACTTAAAGTTCTGCAAGTAAAAAGTATTTTAATTTAAAAATACTTCAAAGCATTCCAAAAAAAAACGTTTTAAGTAAGTTCATATCAGTCCTAAGTTTATAATTTTTAAAATTGAGAAAATCTTTCAGAAAGAGAATAGAAAGTAATTGAATTTGATGGAAGAAGAAGACAGATACGAACTTAAAAGTTGCCTAAACCAGATTTAAAATAGTTGGCATCAATTAAAGATCAATGTTGAAATGAAAAAGACAAAATGAATAGTTGGGTATTATGTGAATTCAGAGCTAATTTGTAATTTTGGAAAAAACTTTGTAACAATAAGTTTCTTCGCATTACAACATATGGGAGGATTTGAAGCCTTATAAAAGCATAAGAGAAGTGTTGGGTAAGAACTGAATAATTGACTGCAAGACAACTCAAATGAGGAGAAAAGGAGATCGGAAAGAGGAAACTAAGGTGAAAGCATACAGAAGGCAGCCCCATTAAGTGCTTTCACCTGTGCCCAAAAAACAACAGCAACTATATCATTATTTTTACATGTTTCAATCAGGAGGACAACATCCATTTTATATATATTCGAGGAGATAAAGCGCTGTACATTATTAATTTGTTGGCCTAGGTAAGTGGGCGCAATCTGTGGATTTTGGCAAACGTTGAGTAAATCAAAAGGCATTGTTTATGGCGCTGACATACAAATGACCTTCAGGCGAGCTGTCAATGGGATATCATATATTTGTAAATTTTGTTTCTCATTTATTCTTTTTGTTTGTTTCGCACAGGAGCAAAAGCTAATAAAAAAATTTGGGCGCGTTCTATAAAAAGCCGCCTAATAGAAAACTGAAAGGATAGCAAAGACACACACACACACCCACACACACAAACGTATACACACACACACGCACGACCTTTGTGCTGCCTTTGAGGTCAAATAGGCCCAAAGACGCCGCATTTCGACCATGCGACAGTGCGTTTCATCAGGTAAAACAGATGCCACCCACGCCCACTCGCCCCTCACACTGCAGCCCGCTTTTCCGGCGACACTTGTTGCACTTGCACTGGCTGATGCACTCGGCACTTGCATTGGTGAAATCTTGCGCATACATATGCCACAATTGTTAGTTGGGATTTTAGAAATTGTTTCTTTTTTGGGTGTCCACTTACTGCCCAAAATGCTGCCCTTGGCGGGCACTTCCTCGGACATAGTGAAGAGAGCGTCTAATAGTTTAGTCAAATATGGCAAGTTAATATATATTTGTATATATATAAATATGCTTCGATTTGTAGGCGCGAACTGTGAACTGTGTAAATGCGACGCGTGCGTTGCCAGAGGCAGCTGCCCAACAACTGAACTCGTTGCTGGATTCCCATTTCCGACGACGCGACGTTGTTTCGATATTTTCGGTTTATTTCGTTGATTTTCAAGAGCACACACTATGCTTGTGTGCGTGTGTGTGTGTGTATCTGTGTGTACCGGCGGCTCCGGGTCTCGTTTTGGGGGCTGGCACCGGCCTGTGGAGTGTGCGTGCCTGTTGGCGCGCGCATAGCCTTAGCTGCCAGCTCTGGAGGTATCTTGTATTCGACCAGTTTTTTGGTACAACATTTTGTCCTCCCACTCCCCTGCTCCCGCACGCCACGCCTCCCCCTCCCTTTGTGCTTTGCTAGCATAGCTGCCACATTCCACACATTATTTCACATTCATTCCAATTGGTTGCGTAGTACAATTTATCTGGTTGTTGTCTTGGCTAAATGTGACTTTGCTTGCGGCATGCTAAAAAGTTCAACCAATTTAATACCCTGTTCGTAATTGATAAAAGGGTGGTCTGATTGAGCTTTTCGTAAGGGAAAAAGTTCTCTCAATGGCATATACATTTTATAAGAATAAGAAGAAGTCTATACTTCTGTATTCTAGCGATACGTTGAGCCGACTTATATCTCCAATTTTTTAATTAAATTTTTGACAAATTGCGTCATAAACTATGCACTGAAAATTTTAAAATTTAAAATTAGTTCATAAATTAACTATAGAGACATATATTCTATGATCGAAATTTATGGCGTATTCTCAATGCATAACTTTCATTTAGGGTATTCAATATATTGTGAAAAACACATTTAAATATATTTAAAAAAAAAAACTTTTACATAGAGGGTATTTAATAGTCACAACAATCATATACAATTTCCAATTGCTATTCATGAATGGCAAAAGTTATACAACGAAATGTATGTAAATATTTATAAACAAATAGCCAAATGGTTTAACAAAAATACCCAAAAGATTTACCCAGCCAAAATTTCGGACATAATTGTTTGGACTCAAAATTTGTCCAAAATATAGCACATTTAATTAGGCATTCAAAACGCGTGCATAAAATAAATATAAATTGGACTAATCGTCAGGCCCAAAGAAAAAAACACTTGTTTTATTTTTTGGTATTCGAAAAACTTGTCTCTTTTGATTTCTATAATTTTTGTTAGCTTCTGTTGTTAATCTAGTTTGCAACTAATTTGTGCTTGTAATTAGCGGCAAATTTGGTATTTGTCTCATGACAGAGGTGCAAATTGTTCTCTCTCACTTGCACTGATCGGCGTAGATAGATATATATATATAGACACAGATATATACAGAATTTAATGCGGTGCTCAAAATGTTTTGATTATTAAACTGAATATGAAAAATACCATTTTAAGCACTGTGTTTAACATATACAAGAGCTTTCAGAAATGGAATAAATAATAGGTAAAATAAACATTTTGTTTCGTGTATGATTAACAAGTATAAGGAAATTGTGGTCCATAAAAAGAATGTGCTTGCTTTAGTTTGGAATATACAATGCAATAAGAATATCAAAATATTTTTCTTAGTTCATCAGCCATTATATATATTGTATAAATACTTATACAACTTATTCTACAGCTCAGTCTAACATAATATTGCCAAATTTCCAATCAAATATTGCATTGCAAATGTATCTTTTCCCAATGTTCCTTTGGGTTTCTGGTTACCCAACTCCTGAAATGCGGCGGTATTTGCCAACAGATCAACTCAAAAGCTGGCCCAGTTTTCCAGCTTTCATCATGATGATGTTGATGTGGCTGATGATGATGATTTGGTATGCAAATGCGTCAACGCTTAAGTACGGGAGTTGTCAGCTAACCCGCCTGCAGCACCCCCCCCTCCGCGTCAGGCTTAACTGCCGGTCGAACATGGCAGACGCCAGAGCTTCTACGTATAGAAATACATATTAATGGCTTCAGTTGCTGTTGTTGTTGTTGTTGTTGTCGCTACTCTTGGCTGATGTTTGTTTTATTTTATTTTTTGTTGCTGTACTCGCATTTTTTATTTGTCTTTTATCAGCCTGCTTCCATATGGCATATACATATATCGTGCGGGGGGCCAAACACATTTTGAGTAATTGAAAGCCGCACTCATCCAAATGAGCTGCTAATACGAATATCAATATTGGAATACATTTGAATGTGCCCAAAGTTAGTTCGTTTGGGCTATTTAAAGCGCTCGTGTGTGCCGTGCAAATATTGTGTGCGTTTTTGCCAGAGTATTCGATATTCGTTCAACTTGCGATATCATTGTTATTTATTTTACCTAATTCTGCTGCAGTTTGTTCTTTGTTTGTTTACATCCAAGTTAAGGCTGTGGAACAACAGCAGCCACAATGACGGCTCTATGGGCCATTACCCACCCACTGCTTAGAATGGATCCGGGACATGGACATGCCTGGTGGGTTCTATGCCTCGATGGCTGCCAGCCCCATTGTCTGCTTGCAGCATGTGGCACAGCATTTTGCTGACATTTGTTAAGAGAATAAACTTAAAACAGGCAACTTTGTCAATTTGTGCTTTTTAGTTTTTGGGAGCCCAAATTGGTTTTTATTGAGTTTTTGCACACAGTTTCAATAAAAATGTTTGAGCGCCTATATTTCATTTGATCTATTTAATTTCGTTTAGCTGTTAATTGGCATTCATTGAATTGCCTTCCAATTTTCATTTATTCAACTCTTCTTTTTTTAAGGCCAATGACAACCAAACTGCGTGTGTTAAGCTATATATAAATTTAATTAATGGGTAAATGGGCTTTGATAGGCAAACATATAGACAAAAGATATTTATTTCTGTACTTTACAGATCTTAGATTAATAGTCAATAGTCTGCTTGAAGATCCACGTCCTTTTTCGAAAAAATATTGACTATTTATTTATAGATGTTGTATAATATGATTCAATATTTTGATCAAAATAAGGAGATCTTACATATCACCTTTATAGCTATCTTGTTTGCCAAACTTTTGAGACTTCATTATGTTGAAAATATTAGAAATGAATTTACAGGGTATTTCGTAGCCATCGCCAACTGTTTTATTCCTCTCGTTGACAACAAAATCCGAGTGCGCCAACAAAATTGGAATTGTATTTTGATTGTAAATATTGTGGTGCGTATTTTTGTTGCTGCGCCATTTGTGACGTCATTGATTTATGGAAAAATAAAACCCTTCAGAATTGCCAAATCAATGAACGGTCCAGAGTTGAACATGTGGCGCCTAGTTAATTGTTGTAATTGCTTTTTTCACGTTACATAAACTCAAATATTTATACCCGAACCATAAAAAGGGGAAAGGGTTTTTTGATAGACCCATATTTCCCCCCCCCCCCCCGGCAGATGGGCGTCCCCAAAGTTTTGTTTTTTTTTTTTTTTTTTTTTTTTTTTTTTTTTTTTGTTGGTGTTTTATTTTATTAGCGCGTTAAAAAAAATGAACATAAATCGGTTACCGCAAATACCTCTAGTTTATTTATGGATGTATTTCTCTGAAAGGTAAAAAACATTATGCACATATTTGCAATATAAATGCGCTCACAAATCAATCATATATTAATGATAATAAGGTTTATTCATAGACTTGTGAGTAAATTGCAGCTGCATGAATATTAAGTATGTATAAAGCAAAGTACGCACAGACCAAAGCAATTATCGGCGCTGATAAAGAATATACATTTACTTTATAGCATTTAAAAGGGCAGCAAATGACACTTAACAGGCAAATGTTATTTAACAGCCGCATTGTAATGTGCAAAGCAGCTAACTGTAAAGCGTTAACAGCATGCTCATTTTCGATTCTGTTAATGAATAATTAAGGCAGTTTAATTTGAGGTTTTCGAAACCAAAGATATATTTATTTAAATGAATCATAAATCAGTTGTATATTTAAAACCAATAAAAATGAAGCTCACATAATACCATAACATAAATTAACGGCCAAAATATTTGATGAGCCAATAAAAAAAATACATATTTCAAAATATATATACGTAATTTAGATACTTTTGAGTGTTCTTTGTTATATTTTTTATAAGTAATATGGTATGTGGGGGCACATACATTGTATTTGCAGCTATTTATAATTTGTAATAAATTTTTAAATAAATTTTGTATATAAGTATGTATAAGTATGCATGTATTGTATATCGTAGTATGTATATTTTAAACTTTTTTCCATTTTTCAATGTTTTTTGTTTTTTCAATAAAACAGTCAGACAATTTTTATTAAAATAAATTAACACGTTTTTCGTACGTCGCTGCCGCCGCTTGAATCGGCATAGAATATTTTCAATATTTTATGCGCTGAGCCACTTAATTTTTTTTTTTTTTTTGACAAATAGTATGCATATTATTATAATAATTGTATACATATATTTCGATTATCATATAAATATATATATATATATATTTATGTATAGATATTTGTTGTTAATATAATTGTTAGTTGCATAGATATTTCAAATAGTTGGTTTAACAACATCCGCATATAAGTATGTTGCTAGTCGCTCAGTGTAAATAGTTCGAATGTAGTACAGTGTAATGGCGCCTTCTTGTAAAAAAAATTAAAAAACATTTAAAGCAAATTGACAGACAATCTGTTGCTGCTGAGCTCGTTTAAAGTAATTATCGTAAAGTATCTATAGATTGTTTGACGTTTGTAGATAAACATTTTCTTTGTTCATTTTTTTTTTTTTTGGTTTTTTTTTTCCATTTTTTTTTTTTTTTGTACTACTTGGGAAGCCTCTAGTTTTGATATTACACAATAATATACTGATAGTGTTGGCGGTTCTTTTGTTTAATTGTACAGTTTTTAGGGATCAAAAATCTTGACAATAGACATTGACATTGTTGATTAAGTGTGGTTAGGTTTACTTGAAGTTAGGTTAGGTATAGGCATAGGTAAGTTCGCATTGGACAATAGTTTGTCAACCCTGTTTTCAGTGTTTTAAAAACATTGATTTTGATTATGTTCTTGACATACAATATTCAGATATCATATATGCATAGATATAATAATATTACGTGTTGTTTTTTTAGTTTATATTTTTTTTCAAATTCAAACTCTACACAAAATTGCACGTGACGTTGACTCGTTTTAATTAATTTGTTTAAATTTTATGTATTTTATTTTCTTTCGTTTGCAAACTAGGCCAAAGGTCAAATGATTGGGGACATTATTTTCTTCTCTGAATGTGGTTACCAATAAAACTGGAAAGCTCAGCTTGGAAGCTTTTATTTTCTCTCTCTTTATCTCTCATCCGCTCGCTCGCCCTATACCTCGCCTGCTCTATTTAAGTGTCTTGGTCTATTTTAGTAAAACTTCTCGCCATAGTAGCTGGGTCCACGTTCGCCCACCGGTTCGTTCATGAACTGGTTCTGGGCAATGGAACGCTTCTTCTTGGCCACCATGAAACGCTTCGAGGAACCAAGACCTGCAAAAAGAACATAATACCAATCAGCATTATTTTGTTGACGCAATCTTTCGACTGATCCCAACACTTACGACTATTGCTGCCCATGTATTTCTGTGGGCGTGGCACATACTCATACTTGGGCACCACCTGCGCCTCGACGGGTACGCCGTAATAATCGACCAGTGCGGGCGCCTGTTGTTGCTGTACGGGTGCATCCAACCAGCTGCCAGCGGGCACATAATCCATTTCCTCAGCATCCATCAAGGGCAAAGAAACTCCGCTCTCCACATCGCTCTCCTTGCGGGCTCGCTCACCGGCTTCGACCAGGGCAACGAGGGCTAACATGTCAGCTGGTGTCAGTTTGGTGGTGTCACGCTTCAGGCTAAGTGGATAGATTAAAATAAAATTAGCACAATTATTTGGATGGGAGCTGTCAGGGTCAACTAGTTTGAACAGGTGTAAGTAATGGGATCGAAAACTGGATTTAATTTAAATGGGTTCTCGTTCAAATGATTTTCAAAAACAGCATTCGAACATTTTGATTCTGTTGCGGTCCAAGGTTCAGTTCCAGGTTCAGGTACTAAGTATGCGATTCTTTTCACTTAACACTTTATGTACTATAACAGTATAGCTCAGCTATGTTGTTAATATAGAATGTTAATGTGAACATTGTTGCTCTGCCTATTCTAACAGTGCGAATAACTGCTAAGCACATGTTTAGCTGTTAACATGACTGTAGACTGTATGTTAATGCTTTACACTTACCGCATATCTCCATAGCGACGGTATTTGTTCAAATTGAGATTCTCGCTGGGAGCATTAGCGCCGGCCAAGTTGTAGTAGATGCCACGCTTATTACGCTCATCCAGATTATAGTTGCGATTGGCATAGGTAAGTGGCACAGACAGGGGAATGCTCTCCAAATAGGCCTCGGCATTGAGCAGATTCTGTAGATTATCGTAAGCCTTATTGCGGCCAGTGGGCGTGTTCACTAAAGAGGGGCCGATTGAAATGGGCATTGGCCGCAGAATTATGCTAATAGGAGCCACTTACCATGTCGCTCCGGCACATAATCGTCCAGTTCCTGCAATTCCCGTTCATTGTTATAGTTATTGTAGTTGTTGTAGCCGATGGGCGCAGCGGGCTCATAATCCTCGGCCCAAACGCCATTGGGCACTTCGCTGCCATAATCGTTGCCAGCCACGCTCATATATGGATTGTAGTCATAGTTAATGCCACGCTTGCGCATTGTGGAGCTGGCAACGGCCTCCTCCAGAGCCGTAGGCTCATTCTGCGCCTGCTGCTGGCTGCCCTGGGCGGCAGCTGCCACAGCGGCCAGGATCTCATCGTTGCTGGGCAGCGCATAGAGGCCAGCCTGTGGCTGCTGTTGCTGTTCGTTGGGGCCGTTTCTGGCGGGTGCATTGCTAAAGGTGGCGGGCACAATTTCCGGACTTGACTTTTTGTCGGCCTGTGGCAACGTGCCACTCGATGTTGCCCCATCCTCAGCGTGTTTCACTGCAAAATATAGAAAATTAAATGTAATTTGCCATTGCGTGCTTTTAGGGGTCGCCGCATATTTCAATTTGCTTCTGCTGCTGATTCAATAAACGACAAAAAGCAATTAGCCAAGCTGCCTGTCTAACATAATTTGTTTCATTTGGAAGCATATTTTTTATATTTTATTATCGCCAGCTTTGCTAATTGCTATTAGCGCCGGCAAAGCCATGTTTATTGCATATACTTTAGCAGCTGGCAGTCGCGAGGCATTTAGCTAGTTGGTTTATCCCCATAACAACTAATACCCATTGACATTATTATCCCTAATCATATTTACTGCTGGCTCTTACACAACGCTGCACAATGCTAATTGAATCGACTTGGCCTGAAGCTGATAATCAACCGTTTCCTAGCTGGCAATTAAACTTGAATTAACACTTGCAGCAATCAACTACAGTGAATTCTCCATGGGGCTGACAGCTAACTTGCTTACGATCTCTACTAGATGAGATAATAATATCAAGAAAGACATCAGTTAACGTTTGTCTTACGATTTCATGCTGTCATTTAATTTGCAAGTTCCATTTTCATATCATATTTAACGTACGTTCAAATTAAAAGTAAATTAAAGGAATTGGAACCAATCAAAACTTGGCCAGCTTGTGTAGGTATCCACAACCTATGCAGCTGTCCGTTAATGGAGCTTTGACTGTAACAGGTGACAACTGTCATGATTCAAACTCATGCCCGCAGACCCACGCAGCTATCAGCCCCATCTAACGTGTTTTGTTTAGCTCCATTTAAACTAGAGCCCATCACATGCATCGCTCAACGCCCTGCGCCACATATTTCATGGGGATTTTCCTGTGCTTTGCTTAGCGCATGTTTATCTACTTAGCACTCCATATTGTATCGACATTTGAAATGGTTTTGTTTTTTCTTTCTCCAGTATCATAATAACCCGTGCGATAGGGAAACCCAGCGCGTAAACAAATGCCCAACAAATGATCAACAATGATTTATATGTAGTTACATATAACTGGATTGCAATCGTTAATCTAATGTTTAGTCGGGCAAACCAGCTATTAAAATCCCCCAAACCTTATCTGCCTAATGTATATAACCTTGTTGAAAATGTACTGATTTTCCGGGTATAGAACATTTGGTCCTTGTACTTATTATTGTACTATATGTTATTACTAAGATTTTATTTGATTTCGTTTTAATTGGAAAGATATTTTGTTCTTTAAAAGTTTTCAATTGTATTAAAAGAATTTTTTATCATATGAAATATTATTTGTATTCAATTGTGATTCGAACGTTTTGATAGCTTATCTTAATTGTTCATATAAACAAAAAATGGCTTCATTTTGGGAGTACATTTTATTATCCCTTTTAACGGTCTTTTTGCAACAATTTAGTATAATGTACAACTATCAATATGGCTGTGGGATCGCAAACATATTTTTATAAACCACTTACTAAAGTAGCTTGCTGTGGCCTTCACCGAAAGCAGGCTAACCCAGTTTTTAGTTGGCTTTTCTATTATTCTGACCAACTTGACCATATGTTTGCCTTGTCGAAGAGCTGGCAAGAGCCTCGTCATGAGCCTTAAACCTTGGCACAACTAGAAAACAAGAGGGGAGGCAGGTTGTTGGCTATAAAAAATATTCCCACTGCTGTTGCGTCTGGGTATCCTCCGGCAAGGAATTGCCGGGTGCAGGGGCATAAATAAATAAAACAGGCAACTAAATTATACGCGCTGGCGTTTGCTGACGTCGCATCACGCATTGTTGTTGTTGCTGTTGCTGTTGTTGTTGCCGCTGCCAACATGAAAATATTCACTGAACTGTAAAAATATCAACAAGTTGTTTGCTCTTCAATTTTTGCCACACACACAAAGCGCAAACTCACACACACACACACACACACACACAGATTGTGTTGGGGCTGTTCTTGTGGTTGGGCCTGTGGCTGTTATTATTGTTGTTGTTGTTGTTGTTGCTTAGCCTGGGCTAGCGCAGCTGCTGAATAACAAGTACCAAGAACGTTGGCAACAACACAATTAACGTGTCCGCAGGCAGTGCGGCCTGAAAATAACTTAATAATAACGGCATATGGAAAATTTGTGACAACAAAATGGAAATGCGGTTGCTTTGCGGCCAGTCAAAGCTGCTCGCACTCTCCGTATATAGTATATATACATAGTATATATCTTTGTGGTTAGCCAGCGCCTTGACTCTGCAATTGACAGCCGCAATGAATATTTGATGAATTCACAATGGCATATGCTACGTTATATGGCAGCGTACCGGTTGCTAAATGCCAAATCCGAGACTTATATAAATATTTATTATGTGCGTTTGTACCTGGCGTTAGGTTATGTGCCGTTGTGTAATTGAAAAGTATGGCACCGCCATTTTTTGAATTGGCCTGTCAAGGCTGAGCGCTGTTAGCGGCTTGACAGCAAAAGCGTTGCCTACTTTTAAGCACGCCCGAAAATGTTAAGCCCAATGCTGAGCACAGTAAAAGCAACCAATACACAGGCAAATGGCGTCAGGCAGCGACCGCAGCAGCGGCAGCGACAGCGACAGCAGCTAAAAGCAAACAGCAAAAACGGCTGCTCTAACGGGATGTCTAAAAATAGAAATGAAATCGCGCGCACGTACACACAGAAACACATACACACACACACACACACATATACATATGTACGCTCGCTTGCATACCAAAAGAGGCTGGCCGCCATTTTGTGCAGCAGCCTCCCACGCGTTGCGTAGGTGTAGCTGACTCTGTGTGAGCATGTGTGTGTGTATTTGTGTATTTTTGTATATTATGACTCGCAATGATTGTAATGTTACACTAAGCCCGCTGGCTCTGGAGTGCAAAGCAACAACTACAACAACAATGACAGCACGAAATAAAATTTTGTTTTATTTATGTATATATATATTCCTTTTTTTTGGTAAAATCGGCTGAGCCACAAGCTGCTTGCCAGCTGTCGTGCTGCCTCCTCTGTGGCAAACACCTACGCAATTTCCTGCAAGCCCAACAGCGGAAAATGGAAAGCGCTGCCGTTAAGCGAAATGGCGAATTTGTTGGGGCTTGGTTTGGGGCGGAGGTTGAGGTTGAGGCGGTAAGCGGAGATGAGAAACACAGACAGGATGCTGGGTGGTCCGTTGCCTTCTGCTTTTTAAGCGCGCGTGGGCGTTTTGCTTAATGTGCTCAACTTACAAGTTGGCCGCACACATTTACATGTACAGTAAAACACAGCTAAGCTGCACATAAAACTTGCCTAAGCGCTTGTTTTATTGCATTTTAGCTGATATGAAAAAGAAACTATTTGATCTTTGTTTTTTAATTAAATTTCATATAGAAGAAAAATTGATTTAAGATTTGGTCGAGTAATTGAAAGTTGATCTAAAATAATAATATATAAAATATGCACTTCAATAAATTAACCACATAATAGATAAGTTTACAAAAAGAAGATGAAACTTCAATTAAAATATATGTTTTTTGTTAGGATTGTTTTTTTAAACAACTTTTTTTATTTTTTTGTCGAATACTTAATGTTCATATCATTAAAATGCTCAATTTTATTTAATTGTTACTTTTTAAAATTTTTGACATTACAGACAATATTTTTAGCCGTACTATTTGTTTGTAAGCATTTATATATGCCTATCTAAAAGTTGAAGTATATTTATCGCAGCAAAACTCAATTTATAAACTTTTGTTTTTCCAAAAACAAGAAAAAAGTTTGTTTTCTAAATTCAATATTCAAATAAAGCTATGAGATTTTCTCTGTATTTCAATTTTTATTTGCAGATGGCATCTTTTCGAAATCGAATAATGTTCCGATTTCTAATTCATTTATTAAAATCTTTAAAGAATGAATCCCAAAATCGACCGAAATCAATTTGATTAAAGAACTTTTATCGAGCATTAACCTTTTTATAAATGTTTAATTTGCTTAAAAGCACTTTCTTTGCTTTTAAATTTGAATATATTTTTGATTAAAGCCAAAACGAAGCACACTCAAAATGCGTTCTACATGCTTTCAATAAGAATTTTGTACACTTTTGTTAGGTTTTACCGTGCACACGCACGCACACACACACACAGAGAGAGGATACTTATGCGGCAGTCAGTAACAAGGCGGGACCATGGGGCGTATGTCCATTTTTCAAACATGAAATTTTCAAATGACCTTTAACATTAACGGCACGTTCCGCCTGACGTATGTGGGCACTGTGTCGACCCACGCACTTGAAAAAATATGAACTTTGGCACTCACCTGCCGGCAGTTCCCGCTGTTGCTGTTGTTGCTGCTGCTGCTGTTGCAGCTTGTTGTTCGCATTGGTGGATAGCTCTGTGTTCTGGGCCAGCACAGAGGCTGGTACCGCTGCCGCCAAACCGACCAGCAGCAGGAGCAGGGCCAGCAGCATGCTCTGCCCATTTCCGGACGCTGACAATGATAATTGCATATTCAAGCACACACACACGGATTACTTAGTAACTTTGGTAAACAAGTGAAAGACGTTTGTTGAGTGTCCCAATTATGGGCCTGGTCAGGTTGATACTGATACTGATGCTGCCTCCTTCTTCAACTGGGCTTTGTTGTTCGGTTTCAGAGTTCAGAGCTTCAGTGGTTTCGGGCTGGCTGCTTGTCCGCGTGCTGTGACTGTTCTGAATGAACTGTCTGCTTGCTGCCGTAGTGCAACAGTTTTTAATGTTCAATCGCCCCAAATTCGGTTTGCAGCCGAAGGCAGCGGCTGGCTCGTTTTTGTCTGCACAAGCCATCTACGTCATTGTCATTGATAAAGATTGCGGCCGTCTGCAAATTAAACAACCCAACAGGCTCTGCTTACGTACTTTCAGCCTGGCCAAATGCTTTCAATGCGCCTGCTCCAACTCTGCACACAATTGCCCGCCCCTCACATATCTGAATCAATTATATATATGTATATATATAAGGCTAAACTGTTGCCCTCTCTGGAGTTGGCGGTTCCAGTTCCAGTTCATTTACATTCTTGTATAATTCTCATTTTGACCAAGAATAGAGGCCAAACCATGAACAAAAAGCCAAACCTTATGAAAATCGGATTAGATTTGACTGATTTATGGGGGTGGCAAATTTCGACCTATGTCTATACCACTTACTTTAAGGCGGCGTCAATGACTCCCCAACTGTAACTCTAAATTGTACACAAATCCAGTTAATTTTGAATATAATACATGTTTATTTATACCTCATTTAGTTGCAATAAATATTTGTTATAATCTTTACATATTGTAAGTCTCAAGGCTTCTAAGGTGTATGTATTTCGGGTTTTTATTCTTTCTAAATTTTTTTCGTTTTTTTTTTGTTGCACTTAGAATTTAAATATCGAACTGAAAGGTCAGATAGTTTAACGATCTTGCGTCGTGTATCGTGTCGTATGTTACATTTGCATTATGAATCAAACAAAATCCGTATAAAAAGAAGGTTAAGACTACAATTTGTCAGCTAATCGAAGGAAGGAAAACATTGCCAATAAATATAACTAGAAACAGGGCGTAACGCATTGCACATGGCTGTGGTGTGTGTGTGTGTGTGTGTGTGTGTGTGAACAGGAGTGTGTTAGTGTGGGGGGGATCTGAGGGATGTGGCCTGACTAATGTATATGGCCTGATCTCTATGGATGCTCTATTTGGCATTCTCGAGCACCTCGACAATGTGCTTGGAGACCAGCGCAGTAGCCTCTGTGGCATTTGGTATCAGGAAACGGTCCATGTCGGTGATGAGCAGCCCGTCGCCGTCGAGAAAACCGTATTTGAATGTAATCAAATCGCGATGCCGCTTCTTGGCCGTGATCTTAACGATGCTGGCCAGTGGACGGCGCACCATAATCTGGGCCTGGCCGCGTCCCAATTCGCGCAACACCACCAAATGGGTGGGGGTTATAATCAGATGGCTATCGTACATATAGCCATTAATGTGGACATCCCGGCACTTGAACGCATTGATAATGTCCGCCGTTTTGAAATATTGATTGAGATTAACAATTTCCTTGTTAACACCCGACGCCTGTGGCGCATCCCGTTCGCCATCATCGTATGTCTCCTCGTTCTCATCGTCGATGCTGAAGACGGGCGCCACGTTCCGATAACGTTTCCCATTGCGATCCTTGGCGCTGACATGTCGCTCCTGGGCGGCCTGTGTTTGGGAGGCGCCATTGTTGGAGGAGCTGGCGGCGCCATTTGAGCTGGGATTCACAATGATGTCCAGTAGACGGCCCTTGACCTCGGCCGATTTGCTTTTCATGGCCGCGGAGAATTTGCTAAACAGATCTGTTGAGGACGGCGTCGTGGCTGGTGCCTTGAGCGGTGCGGATTTTGACTGGAATTGAATATAATAAGGGATTAGCATGTGGCTGAATAATATTAATTGGAAATAACGCGACTCGTTATACCCTGTACTCAGTGTAAATGGTACAGAAAACATGCCAATTTGGGAACAATTGGAATTGGATTACCTGTTTGACATTGTGCTGTTGGCACACGAGACATTTGCTCACGCTGTGATCCTCCAGGCAGTCGGCCATGTGATCGCCAAAGTAGTCGTGAATGGAGGCATATCCCCCGCTAAGCAAGGACACGTAGTGTGTGTTCTTTTGCAGGAATGAAGCCACCACCATGTGCGTGTATTGATCCTCCTCGACACGGCCACTGCCCATAAAGCACAAATGCTCACCGCCCGCATTCGAATTGACCTCAATGGCCTGCTTCTGTGCGGTGAGCAGGCCCTGGACGGCGGTGGCAAAGGCCACAGGCTCCTGTAGCATCAGATTGCAGTCGAGATGAAATGCGGTAGACAAATGGCCCGCATTGTACTGTTCGGCTGGACGGCAGTCCACGAGAAAGAAGCGTACGGCATCCTGTACAGGGAATTCAGTAGCCGAATTCTCGACCAGCTCATAGACGGAGACGGGCAGACAGAGTGCTTGGGATACTTTGTTGGACTCCTCCTGGCTGCGTGGCGTATCATTCTGTTTTCCGTACAGTGCCTTCAGGTAATCCGTCTTGAAAGATGTTGGCGTTTTCAGTGCATAGTACTGGGCCAGGGAGCAAAAGTCGGGCACATCGTCCACCTCCAAGGCGCACGGCATATTGATAAGAAACTTGATAATGTCCTCCTTCGAAGCGCTTTTCATCAACATTATCTGTTCGCGTCCATTGATGAGAATAATCAGCGCCAGAAAGAAGACCATAAACGGATCGGCATTCTGAAAATACAAATCCCACATGGCAATAATCACAGACAGACTGCTGCAGGAGGCGAATAGCGATTGAAACCAGGTCAATGAGTAGAGGTCGGGTGTGATCTTCTTGGTGTCCAGCACAGTGCACAGCTCCGGATCGTGATAGAGCAAAAGCAAACGAAATACATGGAAGACATTGCCCTTGGGCTTGCAGCCTTTGGGTATATATGTGTCCCGTATGGATTCGAACAGATTGAATGTGTCCGAGCGATTCAGTTTGAGTGCGAATAGTGGCAGAAGCAGCTCGATCCAACCATTTTCGGGCTCATATTGCAAATTGCGATTTTTGCAATAGAAGGTCATAATCGATTCCAGATCTGAGACAACCGAAACTTTGTCCTCCTCATCGTTGCCCATGCGTTCCACATAACGTTGGCAATCCTCGCGCAATTGACTTTGAAATGGCAGATCGTAGATCTCATTGAAGAGCGACATTTGATCGCTTTTGTGTCGCACATCGAGGCACACTTGCCACACATCCGGACGCAGTGCCTCCGGCAGTTGTTTGCCTTGGCAAATGCTATAAATGTCGTTCACATTACAGTCGTCCAGCAGCGCCGATTCCAACTCAATTATCCTGCAAGTTCATGAACAAAGAGAGAGATTTGAATTATTACCGTTAGTACAGCGCAGCTTTTGCTCTCATACAGACACGCAGCCAGCCTGGAGAGAGAGTGCAAAAGCTTTCAACCGATCAGACAGCCAATGCACGCCCACCCACTCCCACTTTTTCTCTCTCTCCCTCTCCTTTCCTCTACCTCTCAAGGGTGGACTAATTCGTTTGTTTTCGCTTTATTCAACGTGTCCAACTTGGCACAGCTGTTGCTGATAACATTAAAAAAGGTTGCCTATCTGTTTGGCTGCTGACTCAAAAATTTGCTGGCTTCTTCACTATCTTTCTCTCCTTGTCGCACGCATAGTAGGTGTGCCAGCACCGCAAGGCCAATGCGTAGTCCTCACAACAATGTGCTCAATAATGATTCTTTATATTTATATTATAACAATTACAAGCTGACCGCTGACGTCGCTGCCGACGTCTACTGTGCGAGCAGAGTCAATGTTTATTTACCACATATTCTCCTCCATGTCCGTAGGCCCCACATATACAGTTGCACGGTTGGCAAATTTGTCTTTGACTTGCTTTTAGCAGCGTTTATCTATTGCACTCTTAACGGTTTTGGCAACAGACTTTTGCTCATTTTTGGTACGTTCGGAATAAATGTTGAATTTCGTTAAGATTCGCCAAAAATTGCTTTACTGTGTATGAGTTAATGTTTTCTTATTGGAAGTATTTTGTGGCGGCACGCCGATTACTGCCGATAAGTGTATGCGAGCCAGAAATCGGCAGGGATGTCAACTCTTTTTCTTCTCGTGTCGCCCAGTCACTGTGAATGTTTGAACTGGTAGTCCGCTCGCAAAAATTCAAGCAAAACATTTAATTTGAAACGTTCAACAATTAATACAGCTGCTGCTTATTATATGTTAAATAAATCATATAAAACGCACCAAACGTGTTGCTATTAAGGAAATTAATTTCTAAGCACTAGACAGTTGGTGCAACGTGCGTCAAGTAAGGTAAGTGGTTGGGGTAAGTGCACCCGAGCACACGACACACACACACACACACACATACGCACACGGGCAAATACAGTTTGCAAAAACAAAAACAAAAGCATTATTTTTATTTTGTGCTTTTGCAACTAATGGCACATATATGCGCATATTTATACATACGGCTGCACACATTGATGCAGCCTTCACCCAAATAATGCATCTATTGATTTTGCATATGCATTTTGTTGCATTGCCAAGCGGCATTACTTGCAAGATTCGCATATGTATGCGTGTTCATGTGTGTGTGTGTTTTTTGACCTCACGAGTCAACAGCCAGCAACAGCTGTCCTGTCGCTCCAGTTTGTCTTCGTGCCCCCCACCCCCTTTTGCGTCTTGTCAGAAGCTCAAGAGTGCTTTTAACAGCTTCACGTTTTCTTTGTGTGTTTGTCATTGCATTTGTGCCACAGTCGCAGCCACGTGTGTCGCTTGGCATTTGCATAGCAGCACGTATCGTAGACTGCCTTTTTTCGATACCCTATGCTCATTAAGAATGACAAAAGAGTAGGGTATATCTGAGCTGTGCAGTTGTATGTGGCAGGCAGCAGGAAACATCTCTGACCCTATAAAGCCGAGTCGAACTGAAGAAAGTCTAAAAGTTAAAGACTTCGATTTGGAATTATAAATTGTTGTACTATAAGTTTATTTAGTCTAAAATCGATAATTATCGATAACTTCTTAGGTCCACATCAGCTTGCTGCTTGGTAAGGGTATCTTCTAGTCGAGCACTCGCAAATGTAACATTCTTACTTGTTGCTTACATACATTTTAATTGCGTCTTCTTTGTTCACAGATGAAACAACGCTCTGCAACAAGTGGCACCAACAATAACTCGTTTGCCAACAACAGCAACATTAATATCAATAATAACAGCAACTTTGGACAGCAGCAGTTGCATGCAACCGCGGCAACAGGTCAGCAACAACAGCTGTCAATATCAGCGCAGATTGTAAGCGAGTGGGATGATGGCATTATCTTTGATGTGGATGATCCAGACTTTTGCCCCGGCCCTCCACCTGTCGTTATTGAAAAGCTGACAACAGCCACGAATAGCTGTGCTGCAGCGTTACGGAATTTGAATTTTATAGGTGAGTAGCCTATACTTACGATTATCAACAACTGATTAACATGGTGCAGTTAGTAACAGCAGATTACAACGAGGCGAAAGGCATGTGTTAGCCTTTTCTTCACAAAAAATCACATTGTTAGTAACAGCAGACCATAAACCGTTTGAGAGTCTATGAAAAAAAAGCAAATTAGTTTGGTTAATAAGATAATTTATGGGAAAAAGTTCACGTGTACTAAATTTTTCTACATTCAATTAAATGTAATTTGTGAGGGAATATTCTAACATTGCGCTGACAATGTTATCAATGCCATCTGCTCAAGACTCATTAGAACGGGCAATTTAGACACAACAATTTATATTGTCTGACCTTAGAGGCGGCATTGATAAGAATTTGCCAGAAGATACCCTAGTTCTTAATTTAAAATAAACAAAACAAGGAAAGAGATGGTCTGAATCAGAATTTCTAATTGAAATTTCTCACTTAAAATTTGGGTGAACGGACGCGTCAAGGTTCAAACCAAAACCTTGGCTGATGGATGCTCACGAATATATAGGCGAGACGTTGAATTGATTTGAAACCATTCACAAATATTTATTGTTAAAATTAATATTTAAAAGCAATACATATGCTACTGTTACTAACAGAGATCTAGCGCCATGTTAGCTAACATAAGTTTGAGTATTAAAGGCGTCTGCTTTTTAAAATGCGCAATAGCTGTTAAATTAATTTTCATAACAGTTGCCTAACAGAATGTACATAAATCAGTTCTACAAATGTATTTCTAGAGACGTTGACAAATCCAGTTCAGTTTTTGTAGTAATTCTTCCATGGGGATTCCCTTGTAAATCTCTATATGTAGAGATTGGAGCTGTAATTGATGTTTTCAAAGTAGACTAATATTAGCACACGTCGCAGTCCACGATTAGACTTATTTATAGACGCGCGCGTCTAGACAAGCAGTGCACGAGAATACCTTATTACTATAAATATTTACGATCGATCTGCTGATAGACCTAAAACTGGAAAATTTATTTTGCACTGTTTACCATTGCGAAGAGCGTGTGCTGACTGGCAGCTAGTTATACATATATATATATATATATATATATATATACATATGTCTGGCTTATCAGCTGCGTTTTTTCCAGCTCGCCTATTAACAGGTGCGTGGGCGTGGTCGCTATTTAAGTAAGTCCATACGTTTGGTGTGCATTTAATATATATAGTATACTATATATATAAATGCTGGTACTTGTACTTTATCCATATCGCGTCCCTGTGCTCTTTGTGCGACCCACTTGCAATTCTTTTTTGTTGCTTTATATATGATTGAGCGGAAACTGGCGCACACTTTTATTAACATCAATTGCCAGCGATAGTCAGCTTTATCGCTCAAGTGGCTCCCTCCTCTAATATATGTATATAATGCCAAATACGCGGACTATCAATTTATATTTTAGAGCAGTTCTTGCTGCATCAAAGTTCACACTCAAGCATTGTCATCGGTCATGCCTGCAACAATAATCGATAACTAAGTAATCGATGTCCTTTTATATTTAGCAGCATGTTCCATTATTTATAGAGACAATTAATTATGTGCAACAAGAAGGAATACCTTTTTTAATGCTCGCATGGACATCAATCAAATTAGGTTTGTGGCAGCTAGATGATATCATGTCATAATCTATCGATTGATCTAAACGTCAATCAATCACACTTCATGTATTTGAAGCGGAAATATAATTGTACAACCCGTTGCTGCGTCAGCTATATAAAAATGGATATAGTAACTTGATTTCGTTAAAATTGGCTTAAGCTATTATTTGGAAGTTCTTTCCACGTAAAATTTTTGAACAAATATTCCTATGGAAACATAGAATATGGTATGCCCCGTATTTTCGGGTAAATACTTTGCTGGATTCTTAACTTAGGCGGAGCTTCAATGGAGTATTCCACTATGGTTCAGCTGATCCTTTTCGCAGTTCTCAGATTCGTGGACCTATCGTCTTGACTTAACCCAAAGATAAACCCACTAATCAAAATATCACAAATAAAAAATCAATAGTTCTTATTGATGTTTTATAATATAGTTATATTATATGATATAGTCGAATGGTCTATATTGGTGCATTGGTCGGTATTCATCAGACCCATATATAAAAAGCTTATTAGTGGGAAGAACAGGGTTTCGAACAAAGCAGAATTTGTTTATATATATATATATTTGTATAGTAATGCGATTAATAAGAAAACTAATAATCAAAGTTCTTGATAGCTTGTGTAGTAAAAGAACCAAAGTCGGGGCTAAATCGGCACAGCTCATCGAACTGATTAAAGAAATATAAACATACATTTCTAAAGTTGACAGGAAATACGTACATACATAGTTTTTCGGAAATTACTCCTTCCATGCGTTACGCATTCGTAATTCTGGGTAAAAACAAAAAAAATAACACCCACTGACCATCAATCAATTAATGTACGTGCCCTGTTATGGGCCTTCGAGCATAGCGCGAAAATATTTCGCCGTTTTGTGCTAATTATTGTCTCTCTCTTTTGTGGGTTTTATCTGCGATCTGATTAGCCCTATAAACAAAGCGTGCGGCTCGCTTATTCACACGTTTCTGTTGTCGCTGGAAATTTATGAAATTCACGCGTTTATCATGTGACTTGTTCTGCGCAACGGTGACTCTCGGAACTCGGAACTCTCTGCTCTACCTCCCTACCATTTGTCTAGGGGACTACGAATTGTGCAAACATTAATCACGTCGCGTTCGGGGATTATGCATGTTAACTGAACAACTTAACTTATTACTTTTCATTTTATGTTTGCGTGTGGCGCTACAAAGTCCACTTTTTTTCTTCTTTTTCTTGTTCTTTATTTTTTATTTAAGTGGCTCGACACGTGTGGATCGTTTAGTTAATTTACAAAGCCGACAATCAGGCTAACACCCACCACGAAGCTCTTGCGTGTCGAGCTATAAGAACCGAAACCCTTGAGAGAGAGGGGGGCGTGGTACGGGGTGGGGCGGTGCGGCGTGTTTATAATTGAGCAATATATTTTTATGTAGTTGTTGGTAAAGCAAAAATTGAAATGATTAGCACATTAATTTTGTACTTTCCAACATGAGTTAAATTATATGCATACAGTATTTATATGTATATACATATGCTGATATGTACAGAGTTCTAGTTCTATGTTACTGTATCTATTTGTATACCCTTGTAGAGGGCATCATAATTTTCGCAGGAATTGTGTAACGCGTAGAGGGTGACATCTCTGACCCCATAAAGTATTTATATTCAACATCAGCATCAACAGCCGAGCTGAAAGAGCCATGTCCGTCCGTTCGTCTGTCTGTTTCTACGCGAACTATTCTCTCAGCTTTAAGTGTATCGCCTTGCAACTTTGCATAGGTCTGTCATATGTCGGAATCGGCCGGATCGAAACACTATATCATATAGCTGCCATAGGAACTGTCAATCGACCAGTTGGTTCTTATATAAACATCTTTTTTGTTTATTCAGATACACAGGAACGATCGGTCGAAAAGTAGTTTCCGATTTCAAAGATATTTCCATCAAACTCAGCATTTAAGAACTTTACTATTCTCAAATATCTGCAAAAAGAAAATGTCTAAAGGTTATAAAATCTTCGGCGTGACAAAGATATCCTTACTTTCTCGTTATATTTGAATTCAGAGAATCTATAGAGCTTATGTCTTTGGTTGAATGTTGCTGTCAATCAAAGTTGAATAAGAGTTACAATTTCAAAGATTTAGCCAACATTTTTGCTACACACTTGTTTCAGCATATTATCATATGAAGCAGAAAATTGCAACATGATTCAGACACAAAAGTTATTGAGAAATCTAAAAATGTAGATGATTTGGGTCTAGGGCATCGCAAAGTCGAGCACGTTGGCAAGTTTAAGACTCTGCTTATTTTAGGCTGCTAGTATTTGCTGATGCAAATGCAAATAGTCAATTATCAGAAACAATATCGCGAGATCTTCTGCAGTTCTAAAAATAAGCTTTACAAATTCTATTTAACGCTATCGAAGTAAAACCTGAGTCAAAAAATAAATAATGGCTGGCATTTTATGCTGAAACGTATTCGTAAATCTGCTCTATAAATATTTATATTTACATTAAGATTTATATTGAATTTAAGTTTTATCACTTAAGCCACAGCTAGAGGTTATTTTGTACAGAGCTTAAAAACCAGAAGTTTTTTGCGTTTTGTTTGCTTTGGCATCGCATTTCCGAATGAATAGGAAAGCAACATGAGTAGCTATATCTTTATTTTATGGCATACGTCTTGTTAATATTATATATCACATAGTGCGACTGTTTTAAGGTCTGGCTTGGCTTTGTTAAATATAATATATTATAGATATGGGCTTCTGTCACCAGTTCCTTATAACACATGAATATGGCGCTATCATACATTTCTCAGTATTCAATAGACAAGTCTGGCAATTCGTATGAAAGGTGTACTATTAGTTAATACGGCAGAGGATTTCTTTTTATTATCAATAACCCGTTGAGTAGTACAGTGATTTTTTTTTATACCCTCTATTCCTTGATAATGGGTTAAATAATTTTTTGCTTTTCTATAACTTCTCCCATTTTCCTAATATCGATAAATATCGATTTTGATACAAGAGTTATTTAGGCATATCTCAGAGCTTATAAGAGCTAGACAAACCAAAACTTGGCGTGAGGGCTCTCATATTATAAACACAAATTAGGTATATATAACATTTGGATACTTACCAATATAATTGAGAATAACGTACTTTTAAAGATAGAGCCTTGTGCCTTGGTATATACACGCCTGTGTTTGCCATAGTTCAGCAAAGTTGCATGCAGATCGGACTTCAAACACCGATCTTAATCAAAAATGTGGAAAGCGGTAGCAAACACAGACATAGAGTGTGACGCGTGTATATGTGTGTAAATGTTCAGTATTGTGTATGTATTTCCTGAAGAAAGCTTTAATGTTTCTAATGGGAGCTTTTCGTTAGATACAGAGTATCTTCCAGTCGTGCACGCTCGCCTGGCGCAGCTTGAACTGTTGTATTTTACCTTTTTTTGTTTGCTGGTATTACACAATGTAATTACCTTATCTATATAATTAGACAAACGTTATCGTTCATATGATGATCATGATTTGCATCTTATCTTCGCACTCCGAATAATGAATCACAGCCAGCCCCAGACCCCAGACAGAGCACTTGCTTGCACAATAGCCGCCGTCGCAGTCTGTCTCTGTCTCTTACCTGCTTGCCTGCTTACAGATTCACCAGACATTGACCTGCCCCTCATAGCCGCTCCCCAATTTATTGCCGTGCCTGATTATCGTATATAAAATATTAAAATTATTATAAAATTGCTCAGAATGCACTTGGAACTAAAGTTTTTGCTCCCATCGGCCCAGTCCGGGGCCGTCATGCACTTTTGCTTACATAAACGTCGCGCTTTTATGCAATTGCTTATTAAAACGACAAACGTAATGACAAATTTTAAAAATAAAATCGTTTTCAATTTCGCACTGCATATTCCCTTCCCTCTTTCCCCCCTAGGCCCCTCTGCACCTCCCTCTTGCACCTTGCTGCCCACCTCTTCCCCTTCGAACTGTGTCTGGTTGATTTTGCATGCGAGAAATCGTTCCGCTGCTTTTATGTTCCCATGCTCATTATAGACAAAACCAAATCGTACGCCACGCGCAGACTATATATACCCTGTAATTGCAGCTTGTGAGGCATATGCACTTTTTGAGGATTAAACGTGAAAATTTAAAGTTAGTTTTGTATTGATAAACAAACTTTATCTTGGATTTTTAAATTAAATTAAAAAAGGTTTTTGGGAAATGTTGTCGCACATATCTTTTGACATTTCAAATCCCAATTGCTTCGAAATTTCCATTACTTTATTTATTTATTAAATTTGTACTATTGCTTTTTTATTTTCACCCAAAAAGTTCCTATGGCAAATATTTTAAAAGTGAAAATGGAATGACAAATACAAATAACATCCGAATTCATATTTGTATTTAAAATTATCGAATATCTATGACAAAATAATGGATGTAATTTGAACTTGATACACACATAAATTTTGAATATGATGTATTCGCTTTTGAATATCATATAAATCACTTATGAATTGTCTACTTAACAAGTTCTGCTTTAACACTCAAATATTACAAAGTTGAGCAGTTGGCGTTAACTCATCAAGTTTTTCCATGACACCTTAAATATTTGTTGTATTCCAATTGGATTAACAGTTACATCTAACTAGTTCAAGCCCGTGCTGGAATTAGTTGCGAATTACAAGCGCAAACAATATGCAAATTAATTTTGTAACGTTATCAAATCTATTAATTAATTGACCTTTATAAAGTATATTTGTATGGTATATCCCATATTATCAGATATATATTATTTATTTATTTTTTTTAATTTCTTTGGAACAACAACATGTGATCTCAAAATTTCGTCGTTCCAAGTTTGTTTAAAAAAAAATAAAAAAAGAAACGATTTTTAAATTCATGCACCTTTTAGGAATGCTTAGAAAGGGTATAATGTTTTTGTTTAAACGTATGTAACAGGCAGAAGGAAACATATTTATAATGTATATATGTTCTTGAACAGGACAACGAGCTGAGGTGATTTGGCCATGTTCCTATGTACGGAAATGTCGGTTTGAGCAACTTATCCATATAAATAATTCAATTGAAATCTTATTTCTTTTTCTTAATGTCAAAAATCATAGTTCGAAGATTTTAAGAGCTAGATCAACTAAACTTTTATATGCAGTATGGTACAAATAGTTTTTTAGATACTTTCCCCCATTTATTAACAAAACCTCATAACAGCCACAGCTTTAAAATATTAAAGTATCTAATGTAGGTATATTCCAAATCATAAACAAATCTGGAGCAGTTTTTTTATATATCCTGCAATGTATTGTATAAACTTGGCTACTGGGTATGCTCTAGTCGACCATTATTGCGCAGAGTATTATTTTGCCAGGTTTATGTCTTTTTTACTTATTTTTGGTTTATTTTAAATGTTGGCGACTTCATCAACATCAGCAGAGCATGCGACACGAGGGGGCGGACAGCCAAGCGCCGCGCCCATTGCCTCAGCCTCAGCCCGGCTCGACTTTGCCTGACGCAATGTTGTTGTTGTTGTTGTTTTTTTTTTAGCAGCTGATAAGCTGTCATGTCCACGCGTCGCCTCAAATTGCGCTGTGGTCAGGTCTGAAATACAAAAAAAAAAATGCAAACTATAAAATAAATTAAAAAAAAAAAACTGTGAAAATGCAATTCGATGATTGAGTTTGACCTTTTTGCCGCCTGTGTGTCATTAAATGTGGCATGAGGCGCCAGTGTGTGTGTGTGTGTGTGTGTGTGTGCAAGTGTGTGCGGCCTCCAATCGATACGTTTGGGTGACAGCCGCCGTTTATAACCTCAAACGCGAGTCAAGTAACCAGCGAATTGTTACCTGAGCCGAGCCGCTAAAGCTGAAGCTGAAGCTAACTCTGGCTCCGATGATGGTGGCTTGTGGCTTGTGATGCTGCCTTCTAATGCCACCGAGACGAGTGTCAATGGAACGTGCGCAAATGTGGTTCATTTGAGACCACTTGGCATTCGGTCGAGCTCAGGGCTGGTGTACTTTTGAGGGGCAGGTCACTCGACAACGCATTCTCTACTCTTTATGTATATGCAACCACCGTGTGTACAGTGAAAGCTCTCATAACGAACGGCTACACTAACATTTTAGTGCTCAACCTTTGGCTTAAGCGACCCTTGACCTGAAGCTAACTCTTTGGCTTGTGGTAAAAGATATTATAAAGCTTTCTAGCACAGGCAAACATTTCCTTCTAGCTCCAAAAATTACTCGCAAATTGGACTTTCAAATGAAAGTCACTGACGAAGCCTTGAAAGAATTCTCATTTTTCTTTATTTAATTTAATTTAATAGCAAGCAAAATGAATTTTTATATTTTTGGTGTTTCATTTTGGCATATTTAATTTTGACATAGAAGCGTGGGTGTTTGCTTTAGCGAGCTTTCACTGTATATACTATTCTATGCTTATATGTATTGATTTCCATTTAAATTGCGCTTCATTCATTCATTGCAGCGCTTCATTGTTTTATCAATTTACAATTTTAACACACAGTTAAAGCAGGCACACTCACTCACATACACACATACACTAGACACACACACACACACACACACACACACACTATGACCGGACTGGCATCAGTTATGTCGTGCGACAAACGACTACGGCATTATTTAGTAGCAATCGGTTTAAACTGGAAACTTAACTCATCTCAGCTTGTTGTAGATCTCTCTTGTGTGTATCTATGTGTGTGCTGAGTGTGTAGTATGCGTGTGTGTGTGCGCTGTACAAACGATTCGTGCGACGCAAATCTAACACAAATGCCAGATAGATGCTCATCATCGTGTTGATGACGACGTCAGCCAGTTAAAAAGTAGTAAAAAACGTCAACTAAATAGTCGGTCAGACCACTTGAGTAGCCAGATATTTACTATATACATATATACGTAGATATTTATATATGCCTAGCTGGCGTGGGGCCCTACTTAGTTTAACCAATCCGGACTTAACTCAACTTGTCACGTGTAATTAGCAGAAATTGCGAGCAAAGCAAATAATTAAGTGTGAATCCAGACTAAACTGCTAATTGCACTGTTTACCCTATATCTCGACTCCAAGAAAACGAACTGCATCATTAGTGTATTAATTAATCACGAGATTCTTGCGTGTTATGCGCCAGAAACTGGCAAGGAATTGAAAAAAAAAAAAGTTTATTATTATTTTTTGGAATTTTGGGAAAGTTAGCTGGAAGCTTTAACCAAGACGTAATAGCGGAGAATTTCTCTTGAAATTTAACTTTAACTATCATAGTTGAGGTTTTCTGTTTTAAAGTCGTATTTGAAATTTAAAAGATCAATTAGGTATATCATCTATATGATATATATATCAAAATGTGAACTAAACCTGTAACAACAATCGTTTAACTAGAAGATTCTCTAAACAAATAAATAAACAAAAACATTTGTCTTTAGATTGCACGAGAATGTCTGGAGAACAAAATAGGATTGCAATAAACAAACAAAAAACAAAACGTAAGATTTTCTATAATAGAATAGAGATTTCGCTTCCATCAATATATATTTCAGGCTGAATATATTAGCTTACATATAACATCGTCTCGTCTAATTATACCGGTAACAACATATATATGTTTATATATAAGGTCTTTGTTCCACATTCTGTGACCAAATACAAAGCCTGTTCCCCAAACTCTATTTAAATTGTTTTTGGTTCTATAAATGTGCCGGGGGGTGTACCTAAAATGGGAGGCCTGTTCTAATTACGTCTAGGGTTTTTTTATTTTTTTACTATTTGGTTTGCGCATTTCGCGATGCAAATGCGGTTCAGATAATACGAAATACGTACTTGGACTTTATAGCGTTCAATGTACGCGGCGTGCGGGGCAATTCCTATGTAATACTATACTCAAAGTACAAATATTAAAAGTTCTATATTCTGTTCAATAAATAGTACGTAAAATATATATATGTATGTATCTATGCACAGTGTGACGCCAGCAATGCCCCGAGAGTATTTTTATAACAATTCCCAAGAATTCTATATGCACAAATAAATATGCATGCATATGTATATGTATGTGTGGGGGGTGACAATGGATGGCCATTATATATATAATTTATGCGTCTATGGAGAAACTTATCTCCCGGCTGCATAATGGATCCATTGTATCATAAATAATGCAGGTAATTGAGTTTAAACATTGGTTGAATAGCTTTCACATGACTACTTGGAGCATTAATTTGATTGAATCGCAGCAGAAAAGGTTTCTAGAATTATCTCAAACACGCCCCTCCGTACTCTACAATTACAAAAAATCATCAATAACTACAAACAGTTTTAAAACATTTGTTATTTCCTAATCGAAAGCTTTTATAGCTCGTTCTTTATAGCTAAGATAAAAGTATAATTGATGTAGGCCGTGTTCAAAGTGTAAAACTTTCCTAAACTGCTCAACTTACTCACAAAATTTCTATTGTTTAACGCTAAATACCAGCTGACATGCCCCCACATTATCGCCAATCAATAAAAGATCGATTGCATGCGCCATATTAACGATAAGGCCTTGGCCTATGTAATTTATCAATATCTAATAACATTGCAATTTGTATGGCAAATGGTTTGGAAATGTGGTCGCAAATGTGAAAATAACAATGCTTATTGACTTAACAGCTGTTTTTATTTATACTCTAACTGCATTCCAGCATGCAACAATTATGTCAAGCTCTGTTAATATTGGTAAAATATTTAAGAATGTAAAAACATTCTAATAAAACTGTTAAGCGTTTTGAAATATCAGTGTATTTAGGCTCAACAGCTGTTGGATTTTCTTCAATCATATTAACATCTGCTAAAGTTAACGCAAGTCTCCAAAAATGCGCTAAAAAACCGTTACGAAAAACACTTTTTTCCATAACAGCTGTAAGTTTTGCTAACAGCAACAACCAAGAGACTGTTAAAACAAACTGTTACAATGGCTATGTTATTTTAAGAGCTCTTCTGTTTTCGATAGTATGTTAAACATAACAGAATGTTATTTAAAACTATGTTAACGCTCTAAATATGCTTTGAATGCTGGAAAAAACATGTTTTTCTTATATATAAAAAACTAGTTCCTCGAGTTTTACAAAAATATTAGCTCATGGGTTCTTTCCGCAATTCAAACAATTTTTCATTTTATGCAGATCATTCTATCCATGAAACCATGCAAATTTCTTGAGCTCACTATTGCGAAGCAAATACAGACACATATGCAAATACCCAGAGTATGACAATGCGTGAAGAGACGTTGGGCTTAAGTTCAGGGTGTCGGAACTTTTTATTTCTAATATGCCCCGTCGGTCATATATAATTCGCACACTTCTAATTGCCATTGTCAACAGCTGTGCATTTTCTTTCCCATCCATCTATCTATCAACTCGTGAGTTAATAGCTATTTTATTTTTCACTTCCCTCTCATGTTGCGGCGGCTCAATGGAAGACCGCTATCTATATCTATATATTGAGTCGTAATATATTCATACTAACTACGTTTAGATATTTTTTTTTCCCTGCATTAATTAAGTAAACAATTGTTGGAACGTTTGTGCGCACAAATCTATCAGCGAGGGAAGCCCGCAAAATATTTTATATATAGAAATATTATTTAAAAAACTCGTTTCGATTTACGTTGAACTCATTTGCATTTGATTGGCGCCATTAATTTGGAATTTCTCAGTCTGATATTTGCTGCTGCTAGATTTCTGTGTAACTCGTGAATCACCCGTGACTGATCCCACTGATCAAAACAATGCATCTGCGGCCTCTTCTTCATTTGCTGTGTTCATTTTTTGTGGGTGTACTGTTATTTTCGTTGCTTTTCCTGATTTTTGAGCATTGACGTCAACGGCTTTTGTGTTTTTAGCTGGGGCGGCACATTTGGTGCTCAACATCTGATCCCAGCCTTTAACAGGCAAACATATCATCCATCCAACCATCCAATAAATATGTATTTATTTACAATTGACAGTCACTTGCAGGAGCAGCTTTGTTTGCATAGCTGCGTATCTGAAACAAATGAAAACGAGTTGTTTCAACTGTTGCAGACTTGAAGAGGAAGCGCATGTCTTTAAGCAGCACTTGTTCGTGTACCGCAGTATCTCAGTATCTGTTACCTTTTTGGCGAATGCGCATATTCACAACTTAACGAGGTTTGCTTATACAGTACGGGTTTTGTTAGAAATTCGCCCATGACGCTCTTGTGACTCATTTTGGTATTTTGTATGCCCAAGGCTTAAATTGATATAGGTAAAGAAATTTTGTACGAAATTATGATATTTTGTACTCATATATTCAAAGCGCGAAAATAAAGATAATGGTCATAACTGATTTGTTCAAATTCACGCCTATAGTCGGAAAATGTGTGAAAATCTTATGACATTTAAAAAATTCAATGTAAAATTCATAATTAAATGAAAACATTGTGCACCGACTTATTTGTTTTAACTTTTCAACATGGTATTTTAATTTTGTAATAATATGTAAAACATTTAAGCTATGGTTGTCAGATAAGGGCCAGAGCTGATTAACATAAGCCTATTATATGGAAAAAATTGTCGAAAAATGTGCTTTTATGTAGCATCTTTTTTTTTAAGATAACCAAGGTATATAAATCGGAACCTTTAGCAAAGAATATAATTTCTTAAAGAATATATTTCGCCTGAACCAGCAACTGGTTCGAATCATTTGCAATACAATAAAAACTAAACATATTTATTTTAGAAATTATTTTACATAGCTGCCAGGGTTGCAAGCTTTGCATGCAGTTACCTCTCAAGCTACCTGTGCATGCACATTGTACATAGTATATGAGCATATATTTATATTTCAAACAGGCAACTCAAATATGTATCACAAATACACAACAAATACGAACACAGCTCAACACTTAATAACTTTTTAAAAGGTTTGCAAAATATTGTTTAAATATTATTTGGTTCGACTTGTTATATATATAGATGTATATCTATATGTTTGTTCGTGCATTGTTTTGTCTGTGGCTTATTGGTACACATTAATATCGCTCACGTCTGTCGTCTGACGCAATCTTTTTGAACGCTGCGGAGAGGTGTTTCAAGTAATTGCCGCGCGACCTTCTCAGATGACAATGGTCTTCCCCTCCGACTGAATATAAATCTGGCCCCAACAACAATGCGAAACTGCGCCGCATCCAAAGTTGAATGCCAGTCAAAAAGTGTGCCGTTGGAATATGGCAGAAAGAGAGGATCACGATGACAACGATGATGTTCTAGCCTTTCTAAATAAACATCAATTGTTATAATATCAAATGCAAATGTGTGTCTGTGTGTTTGTGTGTGTGTGTGTGTGTGCGAGAACGCGGTTCTGTTTATAGTTGGCCGTTGACGTCGCTGCTGCTGAGTTGCATTATTTTTGGCGAGGGTCACTTTTGAGTTGATCTCTGGCTGCTCCGGTTTTTTGTAGACCCCAGCGAAATTTGAGCTGCGACTGACGCGACGCGCGACTCGTGTAGACTGCGAAAGTGCAACAAATAAAAAATAAATTAAAATTAAAAAAAAAAACCCAAAACACACAAATCCCCATTAACATGCGAATATATTGTAGTTGGTTTTTAGCACTTGCGCTGGCAATTTCCATTCGCCCAACAGGGGCGAGGTCTGCCCTGCTCTATATTGTAGCTTAGACTTTGGTATGGGCTGCCTTTACAGGTGTATTAGATTTCATGCTAGATTCAGAACCACGCGTCGATAAGATTATGTGGGTGTTTTTTTTTTAAATGTACATATTGTATTAAAGATAAGCATTGAGCATGGGATAATCAGTTCCAGTTAAGTCATAAAGCGCAGGTCGCGCTTATTTATGTTACCTGCTGTTGGCCGAATGGACGAATGGACGATCTCTCTGCCTATCTGACCGACCCTGCACCCTGCTGTACTCTACCTGTCGCTGGCCATATATTATTTGTTATTCAAATGAAACGCTGTCATTGCTGACGCTTGTTGCTGCGCGGTGTTTTTTTTTGTTTTGCCTGTATTTTCTTGTCCAAATCATCTACGTCAACAACCCCTCGAGTTTACATTTAGTCAATGTACTAGACTTGTTCAACGCGGCGTATACGTATTGTAGAGTATTAGTGTGTGTGTGCGCGCGTGTGCGTGTGCGTTTGGGGTTTCAATATTTTTGCGTTGTTTTTGTTGCCTTGCGGTTTGACCGTTAAATGAACGCGCGCGCGCGCTCTCAATTATTATCGCTCTCTCTCATTCGCTCCCACTGGCTGCTCACAGTTTATGCTCTTGCGAAGAAGCGAGAGAAACAACAGTTGTTTTGTTTTGTTTTGTTGCTCTTATCATCGGCCTCTGTTGCCAACTACATAAATACACACTTATAGCGTCAATTTGGCCAGCATCTGCTGACTTGGTTTCTGTTTTATTTATTTTATTTTTCTTTGGCATTAACTTTGATTTACCCTATGCCACGCCGTTCTGCGTTTCGCAGTTTTTATGTCTGTGTTTTGCTAGTGTGTTAGTGTATTGGTGCGCATTTTCAAATTTCAAGCTGACAAGTTCGTTAGCTTTGCTTTGTCATGCCCACACACACACAACACTCACATACAGCTGAGAGTGCTTGCACGCTCGTTTGCTCTCTCGCACTCACACTCGCACACTCAGCAACAGCGCCTGCAATATCACTGCGCTCACTCACAGCTTGCTGCTATTGTTGCTCGCTCACTCTCTCGCTCGCACACGTCCGCTGAATTTGCTATAAAAGCGAGTGGCAATCAGCGACTTCATTTGAGTAATTTTTGTGTTGTCGTGCACGCCACTTGGTCTTTAGGCTTTTGTTAAACTACAGCTAGTTTAAATAAAAACAAAAACAAATTCAAACTACAAAGCCCAACTATAAAAGTGTGCTGCAGCTTCTGTCACAATAATTATTAACATTTACCAAAACATATTTTGTGCGAATTTCGTGTGTTTAACTGTTGCGAAGCGCGCGTGTGAAAAGTTAAACAAAAAACCGCAAACTTTTGATTGCAATTATTTTAAAGCAATTGTTAAAGCAATTTCATTATTGTTGTCGCTTACGCAAGGCCAACAATATAACAACACAACTGGAAAAAATCACAGCCAATTCCAAATTTGGATTATTAATAGCGCATAATAAATATTTTGCGCCGTTAACAATCAGATATTCTGTAAAAGCAGCTAACAGCAACCACAACAAATTGTAAGTATTTCCGTGCCCAAAATAAACTCAACAGCACACACACATACAAAGGCAACAAAACTTACATTCTACGCTACGTGTATGTGTGTGTGTGTGTGTGTGCCCTTCTATAAATAAATCACATCAAATTTAATTAAATGCAACTAGTTGTGAGTTGCAGGCTGCCGCATTGCATGCCAAGTCTATATATAGAAACAATCATATACATATAAATGTATGCATATATCTGGCTCTACACAAATGCGAGCGTGTGCAAAAAAAAAGTTAGAGTTTACAGTTGCAGTTGCGTTGCCCGCCATTTGCTTCAAAAACTTCATTGCCGATGCACAGCACTTAAAAATGCACTCAATTAACATAATATTAACATAACATTTACATTTGCATGCGGCCAACTTGTTGCAGTCTCTTTATTTTACACTTGAGCTTTAAATTTAGCACGTACCGTTAATTTGATAACAGTTTTATATGCGCAACTCTGGCTCATATGATCCACTAAATATAGCAACAATAAAAACAAAAATAAAAAAAACGGAAATTATATTATTTTCGGCAGGCAACGTACGCAGTCATGTGTTGTCCGCCGTGTGTCAAAAATAAAAATTTTGCAATGCTGCCAAAATCAGAAAGATTTGCACACAACACCGCGCCCCCCACCCCCACCGAAAACCAAACCGTGAAACCCCTGCCCAACGGCAGACACGACGCTCGTGCCGCCATTAAGCTATAAATACACCAATGCATTGTATATAGAGATATATCTATCGGCGGTATATACAAAGCTTCCATGACAATTTAGTTGGAAATGTAAAACTGAATTTTAATTGCCTCTGCAATACCTAAATTAATGGTTACAGTGTATAACAATAATTTGTTATGACGCATCCCAATACACAAGCTGTGTTAAGTTGTGTGTGGCCTTTCCGTTGGCGCTTTTAACCGGATTTTTGTGGCTTGTTTTACGCGTTTTCTTAATTATATATTGCAGAATGTCGTTTATTGACCAGTACTTAAAGTATATTGACCATTAAGCTGGAAAATTGTTGAAAGCAAGTGTCTTGGTACAGTTGTGCTTGAGTTTTGTCAATGCAAACAGTATTTTTTTTTTGTGACATTTAAGTGTTTTATAATACCCACTCACACACACACATACGCACACACGCAGACACATACATAATCATAATGAACTTCACAACACTCGCAGCAGCTGCACAGCTAGCTTGTTTACCTTCGTGCGTTTGTTTACCTGTATTTTGATTTTTTTTATTTTTACTTACTCGTTTTGCCCCTGACATATGTTATATGTATTTGCGGGGAAACCTCCTCGCACTGTGATTTAATTTTGGTATTAATGTTTTTCCTTATTTCTGGTTTTTCATTGCAGTTCCAACAGCAACAGCAGCAACTATGTCGAGTGCCAGCGTACACGCTCCCCAAATTGCCGACATTTGCAGTCCCCTGGCGTAAGTAAAAGTTGAGATATTATATGTCCAATAAATACGCAGTTACAGCTACACAGATAGATTAGCTAATAGATACGCGCAGCAGCGGATACATTGAGATACAGATACATGTGATACATATGTATCAGCATATCTATCTATGTCCAGATTGCTCATACGCCTTGTGATTCACGGCTGTATTTAGCTGGAAGCGCCATTTCCGTTTTTATTGAGTGACAATCGCCAAAGCCCCTTTCCCCATTATCCCCCCCTTAATGATACATTCGCTGCATGTGCGAAATTTTTGTTAGTGGGCTTTGTAAACAAAGTCAGGGCCAGTTATGGAGAATTGGCAGGTAACGCGAACCGTGTCGCTGACAGTGACTGTAACAGTGACTGTCACAGCGATTGTCAAATGCTTAATGCCTGCTTATGCATGGGCCCCCATTCATAGTTTTGCAATCTAATCGCGAACAAGGTGCAGAGTACAACCAACAAATCAACTTGGCCCCGACTTTGGCTGCCATTAACAAAATGCCGCATACTGCATTATGTTTTTGTTGTTGTTGTTCTAGTCTGATACCAGGCTAAGGGGCATTATCATAAGCTCTCAGCCGTCGCTCTCCCTATCACTAGCACTCGCTCTCTCTCTCTCTTTATCTCCTGCTCTCTTGCGCTAACAATAAAGGCTGGCGACGCCGCGACGCAACAGCGCTCACATGATCGAGCGAAAGCTGCCGCGTCTGTCTGTCGTTGTTGTTGTTGTCGTCGCTGCTGGCTGACTCGTCGTCTGTCGTTGGTACAGTCCCGAAACGCCGCCGTCGTCTCGCCGTCACGCTGCTCATTATCATAATCACGCCAGAGTCAGAGCACGCCGTTCCCCAATGTCCGCCCACCGTGCAAGGTCATGGCCTGCCTTTCGCTGCGGCAGGTGCGCCTCGGGGTTGATGTGAGGCCCAAAGGGCAGACAGACTTGTTGAATATAAGCCCAGGCTAGTTAGATTGCATTATATCCAAATATGTTGAGGCAAAAAGCCTATAGTCGAGCTCTCTTATTTGGTAAAAGTTTAATATATTTGATTTATTATATATTTAATTGATTAAAATATGCACAATATGCCACAATTTGTCTTTCCTTTGCGGAACAAAAGTCTTAAAACTATGGAGTTGAGCTCTTATCTTATCTGCTAGGAAAGTAAAAGATTACCTTGTCCCAAATTGTAGTCAGGTGCAGCTCCAAGCTGCTTTAAGCTGTTAGCATTTATGGTACTCATCAATCTAGTTAAATGAATATTAGACTGCGCCTTAGTTAATTAAAGTCTTAAGTCTGAACGAATGCATTGTGCTGATCTACCCTCTCTCTCTTATTGCAGTCACCACAGCTTGGGTCTGTCTGCCTCGTTGCCCGATTTGGTTGGCAGCCCGTTGGAGATCAACATGGACAATGTGCTGACCATTGAGGAGTTGCGCCAGCATCTGGGCTCCTGCTTCACGTGCGGCGTCTCCTGGACCGATGATCATGTCTCGCTCGATTGCAGCGAATGCGGCGGCTACAGCCTGGAGCGTCCATGTCCCCTATGCGATGGCCAGTGCGGTGTGCAATGGAAACGTGACTTTGCCATGGTGAGTGTTGCCTGCAGCAAGCCCAATACCGAGTGCAACAATAGCTAACCCGCCTTTCTTCTCTTCCTTGCAGTCGCATGCATGCAGCAAAGCGCGCTGGGTTGGCGTCTGCCTCAGTTTCCCGGAGGCGATGGCCGCTGCAGTGCAGCAGCTACCCGTTGCGAGCAACACGGCCACGACGGCCACATCCTGTGCCGCTGCCGCTGCCGCAGCGCATCAGCTGCGTCTGGCGCAGGAACTGTGCTCGCGCCTGGAGCAGCTGTCGACGGCATCGTCGACGGCGCCAAATAAAATGACGCGTCTCTAAAGCGTTCGCGCCGGGCCGGCGTACTCTAGTACGATGTTCCTTTTTAAAAACGTGTTGGCGCCAACTAGACACAAGCACATGCATCATCAGCCACATGCCACATGCCACATGCCACACACAACCATGAGCCAACAAAACAAACAAGTCCACCACATTTATTATTTTATTGCTGCATTGGAGAGAGTCGCAGAGGAGGAACGAGCGCGTGGACGCCAGTGGAGAATCTCTTTCTCTCTCTCTCTCACACACACTTCATATTTAAATTTAGTGCTTAATTTACTAAGCTTTTTTTATTAGTTCTTAGCGGTTTTTTTTTTTTTTTGATTTTTATTATTCTTCTTCTACTGAAAACAGTTTTTGTTGTTGTGCACGCGTTCGAGTTTTTGCGAATTAATGTAGCTTGTGTTGAATTAGCGTTAAGCAGTTAATTAATTATTTGTTTACACTGTAATTACGGCCACACACACACACATACATCTTGAACAAGAAGAAGAGACTACATTTAGCTTGAACTTAAGTCCAGTTTAAGCGCCGCGCTGCGCAGTGATAAAGGTGATATTAGCCAGAGAGAGAGAAAACAAAAGCTAAACGCAAAATGTTCATTAACAAATAGTGAATTTAATAATTGTAGCTAAAAAAAAAAAAAAAACAAACAGAAAAAAGAGAAAGTCCAACGATCTAAATACCTAATTGTTAACATTTTAGTTGTTGTTGTTGCTTTTGCTTAGTGTCAAAACAAAAAACAAAAACAAATTTGCCAAATCAAAATGAAAAAGTTACAAAATTTGATAAACAACTCGTTGGAAATATTGCAAAAAATTCAAAAACAAAAACAAAAACAAAGAATCTTCCGTAGAACGCCTAATGCTCAACACAGAAAAGCAACGCACAAGAAAGAAAACACACAAAGAAAAACCAAGCTAAATAGTGAAGAAAAGAATGAAAAAGAAAAGAAAAACAATTGGGAAAGTAAGCATTACTCAAAAGAAAGTTGAAGATTTTCTGTGAAAATCCATATGACATATACTATACTATACTAGAAGTTTATACCTTATATATACACATATACATATATATATATATATATACTACTATAGCTGCATAAAGTATACACATACACATAAATATATATACTATATATTTTTAATGTAGAGATATGTTTTGTAAAAAGACAAAAGCATATTTTTAAAATTAAAATATATTCAAAAAATGTAAAAAATTAAAAAATCGAATGTAATTGAATTTTATGGGGGCCCGTTCGCCTTACACTCTATATATATACATACATATACCATATGCAAATATATGGTATATATAATCGTCAAGTAGGGCCTGGCCTTATCAACACACATCAGATAGTGTGTTCCAGAGGGCTTTCAGTTTTTATTACGCGAAATGGGCACAAATTTCATCATCGTGACTTTTCTGAACCTAACAAATGGACTTTATATATAAGTGTGCATATAATTTTTTTTAGTGGTATTTGGTTTAATGCTCGTTAATCTTCAAACTGTCCTTTATTTAGCTTTGCCACTTTAACGGTATACCACACACACACACACAAATACACATACATGTAGTTTATTGCCTTGTGCCACATTCACTTCCTTGTTGCTGGCTACAGGTTTGCCCACACACACACACATACAGTGAGCGCTGTTAGTTTACAGCCACTGTGCAGCATTTTTCCCATTATATCATCTATATTTATATATGTATGTATATATATACATTGGTAATGCTGTGTGGGCACCTAATTTACCGGAAAATGCCAAAGTGTGCAAAAACAGATTTACGGAATAATTATATTTCGCTTAATGGAAAATAATTAGTGACAATTGATAGCAAATGTATACAAAAGTAAAAAAAAAAATATAGAAAACAACTGCTATTACAAAATGAGTTGAGTGGAAAAAAAATTAAAAATATATATGTAATTAGCCAGAAATTCTTTACATAAGCCCAGGCTAAGCCACTGAGCAAAATATATGCATTTTGATTTAGATGTCAAATTGATTAAAAGGCCAAACCATAAAACAAGCCAAGCCTTACGAAAATCGGTTGAAAACTGACCGAGTTATGGGGATGGAAAGTTTAGATCTATGTCTAGATCTATATAAATTGTATTATCTATACACATTAGGTAGCTTACAGGTATAAATTCAATACATATATGTGTAGATCAATATCTATATATATTAAGATTCATAATATAGCTTATATTAAGGTAATTATTTTTGCTATAATTATTCTGATTACAATTATAATAATTGTCGCGTTTTTTCCTGGGAAATCAGAAGTTCCAGAAATTGGAATTAATATTTTGTCTCGGCGCAAATTTTATTCACTTGTTTTTGGGTTTTCAACATTTTTGCATATGAAATTTTGAAAAACCCAATTTTATAACAAAAAGTCCCCGGTTTTAAAAGATCTATAAAATGTTATGATGTTTTATATATTTCATTTTGCTTATCGAAAATTGAATTGTGCTTTAACTTGGCTTTTTTACAAGTCTAAAGTACTTTGAAGGCTATAATTACAGCACTTAATGTATAATATATATATCATTATATTTGTTATTAATTCTATTATTGTTATTATTTTTAAAATACTTATTCCCAATTTAGCAACTATTTTCGATATACCACCCGTTCTTTGTTGTCTGTAAGTCAGAGGCTAGCTACGTAATTTATTTCCCGACAATGCTTAATTCGTAAAGCCCCATTCAGTGAACCGCTGGCCCATTCATTATTATCAGTTCTAAAATATTTTTATTCGGAATTTCCTGTATACGGGCGTAGATAAGTTAACGCTAAGCTAAACTAAATTTATTGCATGGATTTATTTGAAAAGTGCCACTAAAAAGAACGAAAATTGTAAATGTATAAAGGGTATTAGGTAGTCTCATACAAGGCACGACCTTCGCTTACCTGCTTAACACTAATTCGCTTGGGATGACCGAAGGCAGCAGCAGAGACTGCGACTGCGACTGCGGCAGCTGCGACGTCGCTGATGTTTATACCAGGCGGACATGGCCAGGTTCACATCGCCTGCTTGGCGGGGGGCATGAGGAGAACAAGGCTTTTGTAATGGGAGCGATATACAGTTCAGTAGACACTGCAATTTACTCACAGCTGTGAGGCAGGTGCAGGTCCAGTTCCAGGTCCGGTTCGTCGGCGGCCGCGGGACTGGGCAGATGCGATTCCAGCTGGCCGAGCAGCTCGCTCAACTCCTGCGCATCCTTGCTGATGCTGCACAGCTCCTCCTGCTGAAAGTCCGGATTGATTTGCTTGCACAGCAATATCTGGCTAATCACATTGCCCAGATTCGAGGGTGCGCTGCGAGCGGGCGCTAAATGCGCAAGGATCAGATTTGTTTCTGGGATCAGCTACAGCCACTCACCATAGTAGTCGGTCATGTCGTAGGGCACCAGCTGTATGAGCCGATGGCTCTTGATGAGCTCGTGCCGGAACTGCTGCGTCAGCTGGTAGAGCAGCGAGAGCTGCAAGCGGCACTCACTCGAGCTGGCCGCCTGGCTGTGTCTGGACTGCGGCGTGATCAGATGCGCCGTCTGCTTGCAGGCATCCACGCAGCTGCGTCGTAGCCGACGGATCTTCTCGCGCAGCTCGGGCGAATCGCGCGCTTGACCAATAAAGATGAGCAGCTCACGGAATTGCGCCACGTAGCAGTTGATTTCCATGATGAGCTGCCAAACAGAAAGGAGTCAGGCATTTCAGCAGCTGGCAAAGCGGAAAAGATTGCACCTTTTGTGGATCCCGCGTGGGCAGCAGCAGCTGCGGCAAATAGATGGACAAACGATGTGCGATTATTGTCGAATTCCGTATGGCCAGAGCCGTGCTGCTGGTCACGCCCGCGCCCATCGCTGGCAGCTTCTCGCCATAGTCGAAGCCTCCAACGTGGGCCATGCTTTGATGCGGACTGCTGCGGCAACTGTGGCTACTTCTGTCGTGGCATTTGTGCACCGCTCAAAAGTATGCTATAAAAAGTACAAGAGCAGGTTGTTTCTCTGTATGTGTGTGTGTGTGTGGGTGTGTGTATTTATGCCGCTGTCTTGTGCAAGCAAATTGCGGCCTGTCTCATTACCTTGTGTCAACAAGTCACGGCTGCTAAACAACAGCAAAACAAGAAGCAGTCAAGAATTGCTCGACTGTTGCGATACTCTGTAATTAGCAGAGGGGCAGCTTAAATGGGCCTGCCATGGAAAGCTTGCAGCGTTGTTCTTAATTATTTTCCTTTATATTTTCATTTTTAAAGTATTCAAAAATTGTGTTCCCACAACCAATATACCCTTTAGTTCATTTCAGACAAGAACACAAAAATAAAAAATAAAATTGCAGCATTGCCGCAGTTGCCAAGTTGTGTTGCATGTTGCAAGCATAATAGCCATCTAATGAAACCATAATCACAACTGTTAGATAAAAAGGAAAAAGCAGATGTGTAGACCATTTCCATGAAAAAGATGCAGAAGCTGTGGATTATGGCGTCCAGGAAGGACATGTGACAGTCGGTGGAGTGAGCAGATGTGGTAAAAGTTGAGTTGTTTAAGAATAAAGTAAGGAATGAAAAACGCATGAGATTTTTATATGTTTGTTTTCTAATACAAAATGCTGACCAAGCTTGTTTGTCTCTGTACTGCAAACTTAAATAAAACGAATTGCTGCCAAGTGCTCTCCTCCTCGATTCTCAAAAGTATAAGTAGGCCCTGCAGAAATTCAACAAGGCAGGAAACGTATGTATGTATGTAGATGTACGTATGTATATATATTTAGATGTAGATGTACGTATGTATGTATGTATGTATGTATGTATGTATGTACGTATGTGTGTATGGGATGTAAGCAAAAAATATTCACACAATATATACAATATTCATAGAATATTTATAATACCCTACATAGACTTATCAAAAACCATGCTCCCATATTCAATGAAGGAACACAGAGCTCAATAATTGACAAAACCTTGATTTAATTTCTAGCTGTTAACTATTTGAAAGCCGGCAAACAAAAATGATATGCGATACGATTTTAATCTTCTTCGTCTTCGCCCAGAATCGATGTGCCACTATTGGTGGGACTGGGATAATCTATATACAGATCCACGCTATTGATGTCAATCATGTCTAGCTCGTCGTAGATGGTCTCATCGGCGATTCCTTTTGTGGGATCCTGCAAAGAGATCAACAAGGAAGAAAGGTAAGAGCTCTTTTAGGTTTTAAGTACATCTAGCACTTACAGCTCTGGCATATTTCCAACACGCGAGGGCATTCATATTGTTGCCCATTTGTAGATTGATCAATGCTAGGAAGCCCCAAATATCTGGCACATGTGAACCAAATGTGGTGCATTGGGCAAAACACTCCATCGCCTTGCTGTAGTCATTCAGCTTGTAGTAGGCCTTGCCCGTGAGATAGCTGCAGATCAGATAGAGCAATTTGCCTCCACTGGGATGTTGCAGTGCATCAATTGTCAGCTGATAGTCGCCCGCCTCAAAGGCCAAATAGGCCAGGCGAAATTTGCTGAGCAAAAAATTATCACGACCTTGTGTAGCTTCTATGCCCTGCTGCAAATTGTGCGTATAATATTCGGCGGCACTCGCCATGTTGCCGCGTTGATACTCCACATTGCCATTTAGCTGAGCATTAAAGCCGACCTAGATTAAATTAGAGGTGGGAGTGTGCATTAGAGCTTTGTATCGAGACAAGCGCAACGCGTTTCGGATGCTCGAACGATTATAACAGTCGAGTAGTTTAAGACTTTTCGGTTCGTTCTGTTCGAGCTGCAGACAAGAAGTTGAGTCGTTCGATTGGTCAGGTTCAATCAAACATGTTGCTGCCTCGCGCAGTTCGAACTTCGTTTGTATTCGGGTTGGGCGAATAGTTTATTCAGTGCTCGATGCTCGAAAGCTCGAGTCTATCGGTTTTCTGCTGAATCCCAGTTTGATTCGAATGAATGAAACGATTTAGAGCACGAATGTGAGTTACAGACGTCTGTCTACGGTTGATCGAAAACTCACCAGCAGTTCCTCCGCTTCTCTGCCTTCAAAGCTGAACGTCGACACCTCAAAGTCCTGATCCAGTTGATTGAGAAATATCTTTAACTGTGTGCGTATCATATAGCTCTCCGCAATGCTGCACTCGTGCTGCACATCCTCGAATATCACCTGACCGAACTCGTACAGGCCCAAGCGCACAAACATTTTGAAGGATTCGTAGAAAATGTAGCCACGATGATGGTCAAATGTGGGATACACGTTTAGCGATATGCCCCACAGGCTGTACGGCGCCGAGGAGCTGGAAGCACGCGGCTGCTTCAGATGATCCTCCAAGCGCCAGCGTGCATACGAATGTCCAGGCGCATAATCGAAGCGTTTATAGTAGCAATAGAGCAGTATCCATCCATCCAACTGACGATCATTGTCTACCGCACATTTCATTATGCTATTCAATAGGCACTCGTTCGCATTGGCTGATACCAGCGGATCGGGATCGTCCCGTGTGCTAACATAGTCAAGGTAAATGCTTATCCAGCCGCTGTGAAGGATTAAATTTCAATCTGTTACGAGTCTAGTTGGAGTTGACCGACTAGCAGATACCCGGTACCCAGTGGCAACTACGTTTCAAATAAGAGACGGACAGACAAATGGACAGAGAGGTGGGCAGAGAGGTTGGCAAAGAGACGGACAGCCAGGCTAGATTGGCTCAGCTGGGAGATGCTTCTGTCTCGTAGCCTTTTTTTTTTATCACATTTCAAATGGGGGTACAGGGTATCTGTCCATCACTTACGCAAAGTAATCGTTCACCGCAGATAAAAGTTTTTGTGTCTTAAAGAAGGTTTTGGCTGCCGCGTAATGTCCGCGTTCCATGTTTGCAATTAGGTCATAGAATTCAAAGAGACCGGCAAAGGTATTCGTACTTTCCTGAAGAGGAAAAGGGGCTTAAATAAGGTTTACTTTGTAATAAACTTTAGTAAAGAAAAAGAAAAGAAAATAGCAAATTTTCTAGGTACATTTTGTGAGTGCTGAGTGGGTTTTGGTACTGAAAGAAAATCAAGGTAAATAAGCTAAACAAGCTGAAACTTTTAGGCTGAAGCTTAAATACTCTCTCAGCCATATATATATCTAATTTAAATACAATAAAATATTCTAATAACAAAGCAACTCAGTTTAAGCAAAATAAAACTTGTAATTAAAGAGTTTGGTTAGAATATATACATACATATGTATATATATATGAACTTCATTTTTTAATCATTTTTTTATAGGATCTGTATTTTATACTATTCCAATGCTAATAAGAATAATTTAAAAAAAAAACTTAGAACATCTTAAAAAGAAATTGAGTTAATTTTTAAAGAATTTTATCTAAAGGTATTGATGGATATAATTTTATTATTTCGATCTTAATTCAAGATAAAATTAAACACAGAAAAGTTGTCTGAAAAAAGTTTTGCTCATAAAGCTAACTTTCTACTACAGCTGTATGATATAGTGTGTTTATCTGGCCGACTTTTCTTGTTTGCGTAAAAATGGAGAGGAAGTCAGACGTTTGTCAGATTTCAGACAGTTTGCTTCCAAACTTATTAGCTAGATATCGTGTAAGCTAAAAAATAGCTTATATATTGTTTAGGATAACTTTAAAAGAGTCTCAAAATGTTGGTTCGTGTATAAAGTGAATATGATTTATGATGCTTAACTGCACGAGATACGAATAGCTTATCTTTAAAGTGCCCAATCATCCAGCCAATCACCTTTTCGTAAAAAATATTGGCCATACGTTTGTCCCCGACGGCGTTCATGACTTTGATGGCATTCATGTGATGGATGAGATTGTCAGTTCTCTCCTGTTTGTCAATAACAAGCTGATCCAGGCCCTCCGCCTCGATCTTCTCGAGCAGATTGTGCGCCCGTTGCTCCAGCTCGTTGTAGGCAACGGCGCACAAGTTCTGTTGATTGAGTTAAGTTGAATAAATATTAGGAATTTCTGGTATTTGAGGATGAACTAACTGCAAACTCTATGTTGGTGTTGGTGTGTACGCGCATATTGAAGTCACAGCCGACCACCTTGAGCAATATGTTGGTCAGATTCTGCAGGGCGCAGCAGAAATGATTCCGCTTCTCCTCGATGCTGTGCACATTCTTATCGACTATATAGCGTACCGTGTCCCGCACGAAGAGATCTAAGCGCGTATAGGCTTCCCGCTGGATTTTACTGAGCGGCAATTGCTCCGGCTTCTGCAGCGAGCTCTTGCAGAAGAGCAACCGGTTCTGACTAATGAAGGACTCGCGAAACACCTTCAGCTCCTCGTACACCTGACCCAGCGGTGCCAGCAGGCAGATTTTTATTATGGCAAATGTCGGCGATGCGGTATCTTGTTGAGAACTTGGCCGATTCGTATCACGAGACTGGGACGTTGTGCTCGTCGGCCTCGGGTAGGACAACCTCTTCTTGGCGCCCAGATATATCAGCTCCACAGCAAAGCGAATCGTTTGCACTGCAAAGAAACCGACTCAATTAAATACAATCGCAAGTCAACGATTATCAGATACCCTAGACAAAGTTTTGTTTCTTTGGGATCCGAACTGTGGACTCTGTTTTTTTTTACTTTTGTTTTCAAAATGAATTTTTGTATTTAACTGAGTTCATATATAATGGATTGGGGATTGGATTGCTACCTACCGCCGGGAAAGCAGAATATGGCTGGATCTAGTATACCCGAGAATATGATCTGATTGCCCGTTTTTTTGACAATTTTCTTGCCAACTTTTTTCTCTATTGTGGCCACATTCCAGACATCGACAACAATAACATATCGCCGCGTGGCGATCGCCATGTACAATATATCCGACATACTTTTTGTGAGTATATATCGATGGAAGGTGTTGCAGACCAATGCATTATCGATTGTCGGATTGATCAGATCAAAATCGATGTTCATATTATCCGAGCGCAAAAGATGCTCAAAGAGCTTATGCATTTGCACCTCCATGCTGGACTTGAGTCCCGTGCAGGAGCTATCCGGCACGCTGTTCCGAAAGTATTCGAATACATGATGATTATCCTGTTTCTCAATGACCTCATCGGTGAATTTATTGAAGCTGCACCAGGGTATCACATGATATTCGTTGCGAGCGACGGGCAGCAGCGACCGAAAGCTAAGCTGCACATTTAGGGTATCCATATCGATCGAATACTCCTCCTTCAGATTGTAAATTGACTCGAATGTGACGAACGCCATGTTGGTGAAAATCAACTCCTTGGCAATGGGCACCAGCGTGTACAGATGCCATTCGGTGCCCACGGTGAAGCGCAGTTCCATAGGGCAATCGGGCACCGGATAGAGGGAGAGTTCCTCGCGCAGCATGCAGCGATGATGACCGAATAGCTTGATTATATCGAGATAGCCCACACTGAGCAACACCATCTCGACTTTACTGTCGCCAAAACTGAAATCGGCATCGAAAACTGCATCTTGCTCAACTTTACCAATTAGCATGGACAGCAAGTCGGACGCTTCTGCCTCCAATTCCATCTCCTCCGTCTCATAATAGGGCGGTTCATCGGTCTTGCGCATATATAGCTTTATTAGCAGGGGATTATCGGCTGCATGATTGATCCGATCCACATTATCCTGTTGAAATACCAACGTGTATGTTGGCTTCAGCTTGAACTCATCCTGTGATATTATCCCTTCGGTGTTGTAATGCTCCACACACTTGATAATTAGGCTGCCACCTTGATCCAAATGTATTTCCAATGGATCAGGTATGTTGGGCGGTATGTCGATATTGGCCAGTTGTATGTATAGAAATATATTTGGCGGCAGCGGCTTGAAAACCACATCAGTGCCTGACGAGGCCGGGCTCTTGTTGCCCTTCTTTGGCGCCATTTTTGTAAATTCTAACAAATACGTATATATAATTATTTCAATACTTAACGTTAAAATCAATGAATGGCAAATTCAAAAATTCGAATTTCCTTTTTGCGCAAGTTGGCAGGCTGACCAAAACAAAACGATCGATTATATCATTTGAGCAGCTGTTAGTGCAGCCCTTAAAGGCATTGTCGATACTATCGCTTGAACAGCTGTTTAAGCAGCCCTGTCTGGCCCCAACACGTGAAACGCGCAATGGACAACAAAATATTATGCAAGCAGGGGACATTTTTGTGTGAAAATTAAATAAATTTCGTAATCAAACGTTGCAATTGCATAGTCAAAATGTATCGTTTGTTGGGCGGCAATCGTGCCACAGCCATGCAACGGGTGCTGCGGCTGCCAACGCCTGCCTCAACAAACAGTTGCGGCTGCAGCTGCGGCAATGTCGGCGCCGCTGCGCACAATTTAACACAATATCAGCAATATTATCAGATGCTCTATCGCCCCGCGCCGGCAAGTAAGTAAATCTGTTTGTTTAGTAAAAAGTGCAGCAAATTAATAATTATATTTCTGACAGCAACAACAACAACAACTGCCGCACGCACACAGTCCACCACGCCCACACAGACAGACGCCCTGACGCAGGCCAAGAAGAAACGTTTGCGCAAACCGCGCTACGCCAAATATGTGGAGTTGCTGGAGGGTATGCAACATAAATTAAATAACAAATTCACATTAATATTTATAAATATTTAATATTTTTAATATAATAACCCAACAGTTACCGAACTGACTGCCAGTGAGCGCAAATCACGTGTAAAACGCTTGAAATCAAAGAAATTGGCGGAATTCATACAGAAAACTCAATTGCAAATCTTGGAGAAGCGCGCGCGGGATGAGCGACGCGCTGTGAAGAAGGGTAAGCCGAGCAGCGAGGAGGCCGCACAGCGACAGCCGGCAGAGTATCAAAAAATCGATTTGGATGCACTCGATGGCTCCATACTGGAGGCGGGCATGTACGATGACAAGCCATTGATATTCTTTGGCAAGGAGACGTATACCAAACAGTTTATTGCCAATCCGGCGGAGGTGCATAAGATACTGAAAAGCTTTCACAATTATCGTGACATCATTGAGGGCATGGAGAATGAGCGACAGGATCATGCCGAGGCGGATTTGTCAAGCTTTGGGTACGTGGCTGCCCCAGTTGTAGAAGGCATTTATTTACTTTTTATTAATTTCAGCGTAAATGCACCTAAGCATGCAGCTGAGACGGAATTGTTGGATCCCTTTGAAGCAATCGAGCCATATATCGATGTACAGGAGTCGTATAAGGCGACCATGCCTGCCATCAGCCAGCCCCAGTCTAATGCCGTGACAGCCAAGTCCAAGAAACGGTTTGTTTTACATCCCATGCCCAATCTGCAAGGGCATTTACGCTTCATGTTCTTTCCTATATTAATTACCTTATGCTATTTCTCCAATAGCTTCAAGTCCAAGGTGCACGTCACTGAGGAGCAGGAGCGTCAGGCCAAGCATCGTGCGCTAATCATCAATTTAACTACGTATCTAAATGTGTGCGTCTCGGCCAATATGCTGAGCCGTGCTCTCTCCACGATCTTCGCCTATCGCAGCCGCGCCAGGAAGAGTAACGCGCAGCAGCAGAAAAAAGCCAGCAGCATCATCACCATCGATTTGTACAACATTCTGTTGCATGGCTATGCGGGCAAGGGTTCCTTTGATCGCTGTCAGGAGTTATTCAAGTTGATCCATGAGGATGGCCTCGAATTCAACGAACAAACGTATGCGGCTGTATTCGAGTGCCTGGGACGCGTGGAACCGGATGCCCAGAATCAGCAACTCATCGAGCAGAACATAACCCAGGCGGAACAGCAGGGTTATACACTAGATCAAATCATGGATCGAGCTAAATTTATATCGGATCAGCGTGATATAGCGCTGGATGCCATTCGGCGTGTGCGTGCGAACTTCACACCGGTTTATGTGCCGCCCCAGCTGGGCTACGATAACGAGCTGCTCAATGAGCTCAACGCAAAGGTGCTGCCCGTGGGCGAGGAGAAAACGGCTGCAGCTCAGGAGGAGGATTGCGTTATGATGAGGCCGAAGCGTGGCTTTAGCAAAACACAGCTGGAACAGATGGCACGGGAGCAGCTGCAAGTGGAGTTGGATGGCTGCATTACCATCAAATCCATTGAGAACTCCAAGGAGTTTGCCAATGCCGAGTATTGCGTGAGTCTTTGTCCTTAGTTCAAATAGAAAACATTTCAAGAAAAGAATTTATATTGCCCCCTTCTTTCGCAGCGTGGAAAACTGAAAGAGCTGGAACAAAACTGGCGCAAACAAATCTCCGCCGCGATTGTGCGCGATTTGAATACGTTGCGTGCTCAGGTGAGATTCAAGCCGCACGGCTATATGAACTACTACACGTACCTGAAAGTGCTCGACACGAATCACTTTGCGGACATACTCATCAAGGAGTTGTACAAGCTAGCCGAGGGCTCTGAAACGTTTAGTCCCACTGTGGGTCAGCTGTACAGGGAATTGGGCCAAAGGGTGCAGCAGTGCTATCAAATCGAGCAGAAGAAACACAATGGCACGCTGGAGAAGATCGGCGACATATACAGCGATTATTGTGATCTGTGGGCCAGTGGACACACCGAGGACAATACGCGCCAAATGTGGCAGCGACTAGTGCACGCCCAGCGACACAGTGGACCCTCCATGGATCTGCCCGAGGTGGCGTGGCCCACCAATGTGCTCGCCGGCGTGGGTCGTTTCCTATACAACATACTAATGCGCGACATTAAGATCGATGCGCACATCATGCGCCAGAAGAGCAAGACGAAGACAACAGCCATGACAACACAGCCACAGAATTTGCTGCCCGCCTTCTACACGCTGTTCCGCAACCAGGGCCGGCTGGTCAAGGAGGAGGTTAAGCCGCATCCGGTGCTGTCGCGTCTGTTGCGCGCCTCCCGCCAGCAGACGCTCACCTTTGACTCGAATCTGGTGCCCATGCTGTGCCCGCCCCAGCCCTGGAGTACACCCCAAAACGGCGGCTATTTGCTGAACAAGTCGGAGCTCATCCGGCTGCCGCATCAGGCGGTGCAGCAATGGGAGCGCATACGTGCCGCCAATCCGCAGCAGCTCTATCCAGCGCTCGATTCACTCAATCAGCTAGCCAGCGTGCCGTGGCGCGTCAATACACAGCTGCTGGATGTGATCATTGACGTCTTCCAAAAGGGCGGCGATGCCAAATTGGATGTGCCCCAGCCGCCCAGCTCCTTGCCGCCGCTGCCCACATTGCCGACGGGCGAGAAGGCTGGCAGCGGCGTTTCGCCAGCGGAACGTGCCAAACAGTTTCGGGATAAGCTCGGCCATCGACGCAGACAGGCCGAAATGTACAGCTTGTGGTGTGATGCTCTCTATCGCTTGTCGCTGGCGCAGCACGTAAGTAGACATAGAAAATTTGTAGCCAAAGTCTGAGTGCCAAAAGTAAAAATTATGTCCGTTTGCCTTTTAACTCGATTTCAAAGCTCTGAAAGGGATGGAAGGGTAGTTGGTTCGACAAACGCTTTATATTACCTTACATGATCCGAAATAATCGCAATTTTATTTTCAAAAGCCCGGTTTAAAATAGCCCAATCCTTTCCTTATAAAAGAAATTGGTTCTGTTTTAGTATCGAGTGTTTGTTTGTGTGTGTGCTTTAGTTTAAGGCTCGTGGGTGGTAGAAAGAAGATAGAATATGGAAGATGATAGAAAGAAGAACAATGGTATGCTGGAGAAGAAAGGCGATATATTCAGCGATTACTGTGATATGTGTTCTAGTGGACACACCGAGGAGAAGTGTCTTGGTTCTGTTTTAGTTTCGACTGTTAGTTTAAAGTTCGCTGCATGGCACGAAGAAGAGAGTGTCCCTATGCGCATTGCCATTCAAATTCTAATCCCACCATTTATACAGTACCGCGACAAGGTTTTCTGGCTGCCGCATAACATGGACTTTCGTGGACGCGTTTATCCCTTGCCGCCGCATCTAAATCATTTGGGCTCGGATCTGGCGCGTTCGATGCTCATCTTTGATCAAGCACAGCCGCTGGGCGTGGATGGTTTTAGCTGGCTAAAGCTGCACTGCATCAATTTGACAGGCACAAAGAAGCGGGATTCAGTGCGCGAGCGTCTACTCTACGCGGAGGAGATAATGCCAGAGATCTTGGACTCGGCGGACAATCCGCTCACGGGTCGCATGTGGTGGGCCAAATCGGATGAGCCCTGGCAGACGCTCGCCTGTTGTATGGAGATAGCCAAGGTGCAGCGTTCTCCCGACCCTGCCGCCTATCTCAGTCGCTTTCCTATACACCAGGATGGCTCCTGCAACGGTCTTCAGCATTATGCGGCCCTGGGCCGTGATGAGGCTGGCGCCTGCAGCGTTAACCTGGCGCCCTCGGCCATACCGCAGGATGTGTACAGCGCGGTGGCGGCCCTGGTGGAGCGCTCACGCAAAACGGATGCACAGAACGGACTGCATGTGGCGCAGGCGCTGGAGGGTTTCGTGCGGCGCAAGGTGATCAAGCAGACGGTGATGACCACCGTTTACGGCGTCACACGCTACGGCGCACGGCTGCAGATAGCGCGTCAGCTGAAGGATATCGATGACTTTCCCAAGGACTGGGTGTGGCCGGCCTCCACATATTTGACCACCAAAACGTTTGAGAGCCTGCGCGAAATGTTCACCTCGACGCGTGAGATTCAAGACTGGTTCACGGAGTGTGCGCGTCTCATAGCGGGCGTCTGCAGTCAGAATGTGGAGTGGGTGACACCGCTGGGTCTGCCCGTGGTGCAGCCGTACAATCGGCAGGAGCTGAAGCCAGTGGCGCGCCATGGCCTGCGCGTGATTCCCAATATGCCCATGGATATGTACGAGCGACCGAACATTCTGAAGCAGAAGAACGCCTTTCCGCCCAACTTCATACACTCGCTGGACTCTTCGCACATGATGCTCACCTCGCTGCACTGCGAGCGGCAGGGCATCACCTTTGTCTCCGTGCACGACTGCTTCTGGACGCATGCGTGCACGGTGCCGGAACTGAATCGAGCCTGTCGCGAACAGTTTGTCGCCCTGCACTCGCAGCCCATACTCGAGCAGCTGTCGGAGTTTATGCGGCAGACCTACAGCTTTCGGGACAAGTGAGTAGGATGGAGTGACTCCTTAACCAGCTTCCACTAAGCCATATTTTTCTTGCCTTGCAGCGACTTTACTAACGATGGCTCCGTGGAGGATCTGTCCAAGCGCCAGTTGAATCGCATTTTGCGCCAGCTGCCACAAAAAGGTGACTTTGATCTGCGCCAGGTGCTGGACTCGGTCTATTTCTTCAGCTAATTCGACTAGCTAAAATAACGGTGCCTAACTGAAGTACTTTAGTCATTTCTTTTAAGCTTAAGACTCTGTTAAATTTGTTGAACAATTCGATGCTTTTAAAACCAAAAATGAAAATCCTTAAAAAAAAACTAGAAGAAAGATCGGAAGCAAATGTGATTTTGTAAAAGTTTACACATAAAACACTTAATATTATATTTATTAATATTATACTATATTAAATGCCTATTTAAATAGTTACGAATATTGGCATTTCACATTTGAAATAGTATTCATAGAACAAAAACATTATTTTTCAAATGCCACCCAAAACGAAACTAAAAATTGGCTGCTTTGTCAATTTTACAAAAGTTTTAAATTTTTTGCGAAATATGGGTATATGAGGCTTATATATATGGCGCAGCTTATCAATAAATTGTTATAAAATTTTAAACAACAAAATGTGATTCTTTTGTCATAATGTAGTTTTGCTCCTGCAGAAATTTTCGATTTTATTATATCGTGCTTATTTTTTTGAAGGATGTTTAATCTTCGGCACACCAAATTCAGCTCCGTTTTGGGCTTAGTTTACAAATAATGAGTATTCTACAAACCTATAAACGATCAATTTTGATCTTAAAAAGTACCAAGAACTATGTAAAAATCATCTCAAAAGTATTTGAACCACTCAAACTTGAAAGCAAAGTTCTTTGACATTGTTGTCAGTGCACTGCGCTCTCTTAACAGTTCTGCATTAACATATCTGTTAATTGAATTGCAACTCTCACTCAAAGCGAACGACTCTCACTCAGCGTTTGAGCGCCACCCCATATTCAGTTTTATCTCTTGCATGACTGTTAAATCAGGCACATTTAACATTTCTGTTAAGAATTGCACCTTTCACTCAAATTGAACGACTCTCACTTAACAGTTGAGCGCCACCCCATGTCCACTTTTCCTTTTTGCATGGGGCTGCTGCGCTGCTGCTGCTACTGCGGCTCTTATTGTTGTTGTTGTCACTGCGTTCGCTGCTGCCGGCGACAGTCGCTGTGTCGGCATTTTCTTCTTCGTTGCTCGCTCGTGTGCGAGTCGCTCGCTGCTCTGCTCTGGCTCTGCCCGTTTGCTCGCGGTCGGTGGTCTCAGTTTGAAAAGTTCATGCGGCGCGTTAAGAACGTAACGGTTTCCACGAAGCGGTCAGCGAATAGCGTTAATTCGCAATTTTAAGAAGTGTTAACATTCGGCAAACGCATCTTTATTGTTATTTTTGCATTTTTGCCTCTCTGCTTTATTTGGTAATTTCTTTAATTTTAACTGTGCTTTGTGCGACGGCAAATTGCGGCAACTGCTGCTTTTGCTGCGTGGACGCGACATAAAGAAGGTAACAAAAATAAAATAAATATAAAAAAAAAAAAAAAAAAACAGCTGCTAAACTTTTTATCGCGTATCTCGCAGAGACACGTTACCCGGCCTCAGCTGCTGCTGCTGCTGCTGCTGCTGCTGCTGCGGCGGCGGCACTGGCAAAATGCAGTGCAAATAAATTTCAGCGATTCGAAATTCGAAAATAAAAGCACAAAATGCAAAAGGCAAAATAAGAATCTCAATTGTTTATTTTGCTTTATTTTGTTTACGCTGCATTTTGTTGCGGCTGTTTTTGTATCTTTGTGTGTGTCTTAATTGTGCACAATTTGCGCAAAATGCATAACAAAAAAAAAAAACACGTACTCTTATCAGCGACTCAGCTACTATCAAAAGCTCGTATCATACAACGCGTATCATATTACAATTAATTGAATTATAAAACATGCGCCATGCAAATTGCGCTGCAGCAGCCCGCAGTAGCCGCAACAGAAGTTGCTAAATGTCTCCCAAGTGGGTGGATGGGTGTGCGTCTGTGTGCCTGTGTGTGTCTGTGTGTGTTTGATAAAAACCACATGCACCTCAGTTACAATGTGTGTGTGTGTGAGTGTGTGGCTTGGTAATTGGGGCAATGTTTGTTGCCGTTTATCCGCAACGAGCCATGCAGCAGACGTCGTCTCGTCTCGTCCGTTTCCCTGATAAGTGGCCACAATTTAATGCATTGACATTTGATTGAATGCTCAAATTGTTTTATTGACGCTCTTTGGCAACTGATTCAATTACCATGACGCACAGCAAACCTGGCGTATACGTAATGTGTGTGCTTGTCTGCGTGTGTTTTGGATTTTGGTAAAAGTTCTCGCCGTAGTCAAAGACCTTAACTCCGGTTACAATCAGTTTTCCTCGGTTTTGTTGGGTTTTTTTCTGTTTATTACTGTTTATTTATTTACTTTGTTTTATTTATAATTTCTCTATTAAAACGCTCGCGTTTGCGTTTATACTAGTTTATTACTTCGTTGGGCTTGAAGCGAATGAAACAAAGTAAACATCTCACAAAGTTTATTATCCGTTTATTGTGCTACCCTTCATTATTTGACTGGCTTCTGAAAAATGGGCTACTCTATAGATATAAGAGCCTTGAGAGATAGAAGGCTTAAAAGGATTACCTTATCTGAATAGTGTAATAATGCACTGAAGAAAAATTCAATCTTAATTGTATATAGACAACGAATTTATTTGTAGCTTCATTTGGGTAATCTATTCATTAAACTTGAAGAACAAAGCTTTTAGCTAAGTTATACCTATTAAAATATGTATCTAATAACTTAAGCTCGGCTACAGTTACTGATTTGTAGAACGAATTCCTATCACTCGCAAACCTTAGTCTATTAACGTATAAGTTTGCAATGCATTGTAGACCAATTTTTTATTTACAATCTCACGTTTCGAATCCAAATTCCGATTTATACGGATTATTTAAGTGTCTAACTTTCAAGGTTCTGATTTTATTCGAATTATTCAATTCAATAATATTTGAACTTTAAAAATAAAACTTTAAAAATACTATATCTTTGTTGTTGTTGAACATTAGGTTATATCTATAGTGCTATATTATATAATAGTGGGATATTGCAAAGATTTTTCTTATAATTGAGCAACAAAGTTTCACTTATAAATGCCGGGTTTGGTCGAGATATCTTCATAAACATAAAAGATGTTCATACAAGAACCTTCTTTTCGTCCAATCGTTCCGATGGCAGCTATATGATATAGCTTCCCGATTCAGTCGCTTCTGATATATGCACAACCTGCATTTAATATCAAGTTGATAGAATCCAGAATTTACTTACATATTTTCCATATTTTTGATATGTTGATTACAAATTAAGCATTAAAGCTGTGAAACTGAATGTTTGAGATTATGGAGAAATTTCCTGTTGACAAGAACAAAGGAAAAAAACTCCCCAAAATTAAATATACTAAAGAATTTCGGACATTTGACGCATATTTCGATAAGTTCTTATCGTTATGAGGATTAATGCTCGAATTGCCTGACGTACTTTCGGGGCGGTTCATCAGGCTCAGGCTCCGTCAGAATTTTGATTTGATACGTTGTGCAATTGCATTGATTTCGACTTTACTTAAACGGCGTAATTTATACTTAATTTTCATTATTTTCTGTTGAGTTGTCCGGCGTAATTTATGAATGCGAATTAATGAGCCTTTGGCATGCCGAAAAGCATTTTGCCCAGGCGCCTAGAACTAGGCATACGGACGGACTGGCAGTTGAACTTGGCCCTGAAGTTGGGACAGAGCCGGGCGGCAGTTTGTTTGGCTAAATGCGACGCGATGCCCGTTGTTGGGGCCCATTCGTCCGTTTTGGTCGCCATTATTGTGTCCATTTCCGTTCACAGATTTCCGGTGATTATTTCCAGTTCGCGAGTCGCCTCCAGTCCAGTCAATGTCCAGTTGATGTGCCGCTCTCTGCCGCCGGCTGATTGAATTAAGCGCCATGATCCTGGCCAGGCACACGCAGCTTAATTAGTGAACCACGCCGGGCGGCTCAGAGTCAGGTGCTCCACTTAACCTAATTGAAATTGATTCGTTTCGGCCCTCAGGCGCTGCACTCAATCGAATGGGGGCGGGAGTGGGGGGAGGGCCGTCCCAACTTGTCATAGCTGAAAGTCAAAAATTTCAACTGACATGAAGCTATTTATGAAATTTGCCGTCGTTTATTGCTGCCATGTATCGATTCAAGTTGCGACACAGTGCCAAATATTGTCAAGGGGGCAGGGGCAGGTGGGGCAGCGCTAACTGTAATTTGTATGGTATCAAACAATGCGCCATATGACACACACACACACACACACAGAGAGAGAGATAGGTTCGTGTGGCAGGCAGAAGTCAGAGACCCACAGATAGACAGGAACCCGAAACTCGCACCCAAACTGGCAGCAGAAGCTACTCTAATGCAAAGCCACAGAGAAGAGCCCAAACTAGCGGAAATTGTTGAAAATAAATAATATTGGGCAAGCACCATAATGATCGACTGGGCAATGCCCTGGAAAAAAACAGCTGCTCAGCTCTAATATGTATTTTAGTCAAGTTCTGTCTGATCGACAAAGCAATTACCTGGTAAAAGATATATAATACTTCAGAGAGCATATAAATAATACTCAAATTCTGTGTGATCGACTAAGCAATGCCCTGGAAAAAACAGCTGCACATTTTTCTCCATGGTCACTTCATTTGCCATGCTTTATACTTCATTTGCCATGCTTTATACTGAGAAAATCAAACTATTGTTGGTTAAATAATAAGTATATATTATTCAAATTCTGTGTGATCGACTAGGACATGTCCTGGAAATGCAGCCGTATATTTTCCTTCATTTTCATTTTATATACAAATGAAATAGCCAGAAATCCACAATATTGTCTAAGCTAGTGGGAAGAGTAAATAAAATAATTGACAACAGAAAAGTCCCTGGCAATAGCCCTAAAAATATTTGAGTATACTCCTCCATGGTCACTTTATTTGCTAAATAATTACAAAACCCTTTTCCGAATATTAAAAACTAATAAAGATTTAATTGAGTACATTTCTTTATACCAGTTAGGTGTTAACCATAGGCTTGTTAGTTAGTCTAAACTTAGTCTTCTTAACTTAAAACCCTGAAAATCGCCATAGATGGTAGTGTACTTTTTTTGAACAGAAAATATGCTACCTTAAATCAATAATTATGCTTCAATAACTTTTTTAGCTAATAAAAAACTGTGTGTGCTTCATTTATAACATCCTATCTGAGCTTAGTCGATCTATTGATTTTCTGTCTTTGAGTTGTTGTTATTATTATTAAATATTGATCTGTTTATCATTTACTATCAGGAAACATATTGGGTTATGGACGTATACAGAACATTTCAATCGAAAATCGTAGGGAAAACTAGTACTAATTTTGCCAGCATATAATTTAATTTCAACATTAATAAGTTAAATGCAATTTGTTTTTGATAGAAATAAAATCAAAGCAAATAGTTGAAATAGTATATACCCATCAGAGCAACTGTATTACAGGGTATATAATAAATAAGTTCGCAAACAAACGGAAACACAAAAACAAAAAAACAGAAAACAAAAAAAAAGCAGACTGAACAGAGTCAAACGTAAAGAATTGTAACAAGTTGAACGCGCTCGCTGAGCATTAATAGGTTTTTGACTTGCTATAAAAACGTTGTCTCCCCCTCCGCAGCCCCCCTCCACCTGGGCCACTTTCCCTGGCCAGAGAAGCCAATGTCAGAACAAGCGCGAAAAGCTTGGGAAACTACCAATCCGAATGAGTTGTCTTTGAGGCAGACAAATATAAAAAATAAAGCGATAAAAAACTGAATGAAATCTTCCCCCCACATCAAGCCGAAGCCAATTTGCTAGCTGCTTTTTAGACAATGATTTGGCAAAGTGTTTTTTAGAGCGGGGGTTGGGGGAGGGTCAGGGGTGGAGGTTGAGGTTGGTTAAGTTCGGTCAGGGGTGAGGGGGGGGGGGACTTAATTTTGACTTAGAGCTGGTCTTGAACTTCGTGTGACCCGCTCCTGATTAACTTTGTGCTGCGTATTGTGGTCTAATTGGCCCGTTGAGCGGCTAAGACCCACTTGACTTGGGCGCTACGTAATTGGCCCCAAAGATGGCAAAATAATGTGATGCTATTTTCTGTTCTGGCTCCGTCGAACAACCTGAACCCGTAGCGTACTCCAGTTGGTATTTTATTGCCCATTATTATCAGACTCTTTAATTGCGACCACAAATGATTCGGACAGATCTATCTACATATATTCTGGTAACATACCAGATATACCAGGTTTCATTACTTTAAAGTATCTGCCAGATAGTGGAGAACATTTCGTTTAATTGAGAGCATCAAAATGATATCAAATGACATTCTCGAAATATTAGTAAATCAGTTTAATTGCTTTTAGGTCCAAATAAAAAGAGGCGAATGTGTTCGAACTCTAGTGAATTAAATGACATATGCTTTAAATTTCAACTACTCGAACAGCACGGCACTTGAAATACGGTAATTGCCCACTCTGGCAATGGGACAGGTAATTCAAATTTAATGAGCAAATAATTGAACTCAAGTCTTAAGCTCTTTGAGCAATTAAAATGTAACCTGCAATTAGTTGGCTTGGGCCAGTACCTTCAGCAAATGTTTACTTTTTCGCTTTATTACTCTTTTTAAATGTACATCAAATTAAACGGTACGCTTGTAATTGTACTATATATGTGCTCTGATTGCCCTCTGACCTCTTTCATTTGTGTAGACTTTCTTGATCACGCCATTTCGGCATCCTATTTCTCTTCCGTTCTTCTTTATGCGACATCCGTAAATGTTTGTTTGGATAAATAAATAAATATATAAAAGCTATGTGTAATTGTCATTTGATTTGGCTTATAGAAGGTTGTTTATATTTATAAATAATAACAGATTGCAGAAAAAGCTAAAAATAATAACCCATCATATGTCAAGTTCGGCTACGTTATTTTTTATGATAACAGTTCCTATCGCAAAACTGCATATCTTCTATTTTTATGGTAGCTACAGTTGTACGACCTCATGAACATATATCGGCAAATTGTTGCTGATAACATATTTGGCCAATCTTTTGCAATTTGCATGCTTATCTCTAAACATGTATACTCCATATATGAGTGTATAGTATCAATCCCCCCTTCTCCACTCTTCATTCTCCCTTCTATTCGTTTTCCGTTTACATTTCTGCACATGCTGTAATCAATTTTCCATTTCAGCGTGAATGCTACCTGTCCTTCATTTATCTATGCATTCAATCAAAAAGTCGACCTTAGTCAGTCAACGCTCGCTGCTTTACTCTGCTCTTATATTCTCTCCTCCCTCCCTCTCCTACTCTTACTCTTACTCTTACTCTCTGCTGCTGCCTTGCCTTATTCATAACAAATTTGGTTTGAAAAATTCATTCCTCAACCTATTCAATGACTTAATTTTCTGTTATACACTTGCAGAGGGTATGTTAATTTTGTCAAGTAATGTGTAACGCATAGAAGTAGACGTCTACGATACATTTGGGTATATTCTTGATAAATAAAAATAGTTGATGTAAACAATACCATATCGATCTATCATATCATATGGCGCAAATGAAAACAATCGTTCACTTTTTTATAACAAGCCATATGTCTAGATGTCTTCCAGGGTATCTAATTTTCGGCGTGCCGTTATTTTCTGTTGTATTTCGCTTTTGCATTGACGTTGTTTGCATTTGCCCGGCTCACACTTTAGTTTCTCCTTACTCCCCCGCTCTTCCTATTTTTCTTTATTTCTTTTCTGCAACGTTTGCATTCGCATACGTTTCGAGTTGCCTTCCTTCAATTTCTTGTTGCTCTCTTGCCATTCGCTTGCTATTTTATTTGCTGATTTAATCGTGTCTTGAAGCTTCCTTCCTGTGACTGTTGCTGCCGCCGTCGCCGGCGTCGCTGGCGTCGCTGCCAGCGCTGGCGTTGGCGTTCGCGTCGTCTCCATCGTCGCTTGTTCATCGAATGGGTTAACGGCGAAAAAGGGGGACAAGAGGAGAATGGACAAACGGGCAAACGAATTTATAAGGCGTAGTACCCGGCTACCGAAACACACACACACACACACACTCGCACACACACACGCACACACTCGTAAAGACACATAATCAAATGTAATGCGCTGTGGGGCAATAGCCCGCAACTAGTAGCAACAGCTTTGCCCCGGCTAAAGATTACAAAATACATGTGCGAAAAAAGAAGATGTGCCCAGACGAGCTGGCGTTGCGCTACATACCTTATATAAACACATATAGTATATCATCTAATGTTATTTTTCTGTCGAATATACTATGCTATTGTAGGAATTTTATAATTTTCGAATGAAAAACTTAAACTAACTGACTCAGTTTAAGTACTATAGTTTGTTTACGAATTTAAGCAAAAGCTTATAGAAATTCTGTCAACAATATAGAACAACATTTTATCATGTTTAAAGATCTGCTTTTGATGTGTACATGGATTCAGCTTAACAACATGCTTGATACTTTAAGATATCAATGAATGTTAGAAGACTTAAAAAGGTTTTAAGATTGTATATAAAATTCCAGTCTCTTTATACTTTTATACTTATAATATTATGGTGGGGCTTACCGATTATACCCGATCAACGATCCCAAATTGACTTTTCTAAATAATTGCTTTACTTTTTAAAGTCACAAAAAGTTTTTAAATATTCTAAAGAACCCTTGACAAACGCATTTGTAATTCTAGTGCACACGCACTCCACAATTCATTCGACAGTTCGCCGATTCTCATTCCCCACCCCACTTTCAAGCCCATTCTCATTTCTATTCACATTCCCATTTGTCGTAATATGTTTGTATATTTATTTGCACTTTCTTATTTGCCTGGCAAAGACGACAAGCGCGAAACCTAAAAACTAAAGCGTATTACGACAGCCAGTGCAAATATATAGGGGAGCTACACACACGCACACACGCACGCACACATATTCTTTTGTCGTCCAACGTGTCGTATGCTTCATTTTGATGTCGATGTCGATGTCGATGATGTCGTTGTCGTTGATGTTGACGAGTCAAGCGAATGTGTCAAACAGTAATAATCAGTTTCAAGGCAACAAAGTTAACAATGCACAGCACACACTCACACACACTCTCTCACACACACACACACACGCACACCCGCACACTCGCAGTGGTAAGCCCTTAACAATGCCTTGACGTGCCACATGGCGTATGCGTTACATTTTGTCAGCTTCCCGAACATCTCAAACGCTGGCAGCCCTATTAAACGCACATTATGCGAAGAGCGAAGAAAAGATGAAAATGACAAAAACTTTGCATTGCATATTAAACTGCGGCAGACGGGTGCACTGAGCGAAATATGGTATTCATATATTCCGCAACGGAGAGCCTTGACAGGTGTCAAGTGGCTCTCGGCCGGATTTGAAGACTTTAATCGGGGAGAAGAAATACGCATTTTAATGAAGCTGAAAAGGGGAAGAAATGAAGGACAAAGCTGGGTAGCCTTTTTGGTTAGGGTATTTAGAGGTTTTTGATCAGCTTATATTTTGTCTCTCTACAAAGACAACTTTTGTTTCTCAAAACTTCAGGTCTTCTTTTTAATCTTTATCTTTATACATATCAAGATAATTGAATATAAAAAATTTCAATTATTCTCAATGTTAATCAAATTTCTCATTGCAAAGCACAAATCAGTTGTCTAGAGGATAATGGAAAATCTGAAGTATTTAATAAGATTAAATTGATTATCTGCGCTCTGCTAACAGTGTGTGTGCATGTGTGTGTGTGTGTGTGTGTGTGTGGTGCGTCTACACCCCTTTAGCCCGCGCACCCTCGAGCCACAGATTTACTTACAAACAGGCCTCAGTTAACGTCAACGTCAGCGTCGCCGTCTTATCAAGCAAATTGAGCGCTCATTCACACGCAACAAATAAATATACAACAAAAATAAGTAAAAAACAAGTAAGAGGTTCTAGTCGGGAGCTCCCGACTAGGGGATACCCTGAACCCTCATACTCCAACACCAAATGCAGCGCGCGCTTAAAGATATAGAGTAGCGGGGAGGTGGCGATAGGTATAAAATGAAAGATAATCGATATATATATACTTTTCTAGAAGCTACATGTCAAGTTTGGTGACTCTAGCTCTTATTATTTACCAAAATTGCTTAAAAAACAGGATATCGATATACATTTTTATCGATTACTTGGAAACGGGGCAAGTTATCGATTATCGGAAACAAACTCGATCTGCGTAGGACCTAGGAGCACCTACATCTAAAATTTCAAGTCTCTAGCTCTTATAGGTTCTGAGATCCTTGCGTTCATACATACGGACGGACGGACGGACGGACGGACGGACGGACAGACAGACGGACATGGCTAGATCGACTCGGCTATTAATGCTGATCAAGAATATATATACTTTATGGGGTCGGAGATGCTTCCTTCTGCCTGTTACATACATTTGGATTTTGCACAAAAACATAATACCCCTTTTACCCATTTTTAATGGGTTCAGGGTATAAAAACAAGAAGGAATGAATATTTGCGACACGCCGAATATTAAATGCCCTTGTGGACAAATGGCATACGGTTTTTCAGTTGAAGAGAAATGTGAAGCTCCTTATTGTTCTTTTTAAAAAATATCTTTTATAAAAGAGCTCAAATTGAACCTGATGAAAACTCATTTTTCGTCCTATGTGGATAATATTTGACACGTATATGGGCTGCATAATAGAACTCGATTAAGATATCTTGAAAACAAAATCATTTTTGAGACAAAAGCCTAAATTAAACCGATTCGATTCTTTGGAAGCTATATGATATATGTAGTCCGATGTTGTTGATAAAATAATTCTTGACTTAGTTAAGAAATCCTGAAAAACTAAAAAGTTTATTTATACAAGAGCTTGGGTTGGACCCGAAAAACAACTTATTTTTACAAGCGATATTGCCTAGTGAACAATATGCTATATACTAATCCGAATGCAACAAGAACTTGGACCGATCCGTTCCTATGGCAACTGGATGATTTAGCCATAAGATCCGACAGCCGAGTCGCAAAACTCCTGATGCTGATCAATAATTTATATGCTTTATAAGGTCGAATATGTCTTTTTTTATGCGTTACACATTTGATGACAAAATTATAATACCCTACCAGCGCAAGGGTACAATAAGTAAAGCAGCTACGTCAAATATTTGTACATGTAGCACCAAGTATTTCTGCAGGGGCACTGTGGCAGCTGTAGGCAGTAGGTGTAGCTGGTAGCTTGTGGTAGGTGTGCAGGCTGTTTCGGGTGTGTAGGGTGTACAGGAGGTTGTATATGTGTGTGTGAGTGTGTGTGTCGTTGTTGTCGACGATGTCGCGCGTTTGACTGCACTTAATGAAGCCAGCGCCGCACTAACTAAATTGACTTTATTGCTTTGCAAATGGGCGGGCGTGCGGCTTATTATTTGTTATTCCTGTTGTTGCCGTTAAGTATGTATTATAATAATAATATATTTACATATCCACACACTCACACTCACACACCCACAGACAGTCGAGGCCTATGCAAACACTCATTGCCAGTGCGTTCGTCATTTTGCTCATTGTACTTAAAATATTATAAATAAAACATGGGCAATGTTTCCACGCTACAGTGTGTGCTATAAATATATGCACACACAAGCACACACACACACGCGCGTATTAAGCGCAGCTGCATTTAAATATTTAATTTGCAATATTCAGTATTAAAATACATTAAGTGTTAATTAATTTAAATGTTGCACGCAATTATAAACAAAAGGAGAATTTATTGCGAACAAAGTTGAAAAATTGTGTCTGTTTCTTGGGGGCGAGGGTGTGTGAGGGGGTGTGTGTGTGAGGGTGTTTGTGTGTGTGTTGGGGTAGGTCTCACTTTCTGAAACTTTGCAAGGCTTAATTAATTTGCACAGAAAACGTAATTTCGTGTCTTCTTGTGCTATCTACATTTATTCGGCAACTTCCTGGTTATTTATGCATTTGAGTATTAAGAGATTTAAAAAGTACATTTTATTCTGGAAATTTTTTTTTTAAATATTTTAAGAGTTGTAAAAAATAATTTTTATCAAGAAATAATTTGTTGGAAAAATATTTAAGCTTACTTAAGAATATCATTTGGAATTTGCAAATTACATTTTTTTTTAAATAATCTTATTTGTTGGTATAAAAAGCTGTATCAAGGAGGTTCTGAGGTAATTTTCTTTATCAATTTTCTGTCAAAATTGACAAAAATGTTGTCAGTAAGCATGCAGGTTTTTGAGCTTCCCTAAAATGCCCGTTTTTAAAAAATACACTAACTTTCTCAAAAACTTAACCGATTTATATGGTTGACGACATGTTGGCCATGCTTTGACCTCCAGAACAATTTCTTTCTGCCTTTCTCAATTGTTAAAGATCTAATCAAAACCCACAGAAAAGAGTGGATAAATATGCAAATATGTAAACATTTTGAGGTACATGAACTTTATTCGTGTTTATAAGTAGCTTGATTTAGCCAACGTAACGATAAGTACATTGGACATAAAATCTCGATATCTTAGGATTGCGGCCTTTCAATGGCATGCGTTTCTTTTGTTTTGTATAAATATTATTTTTAGAAATCATATCGCTTATGAAGCAATTAAAATGCTAATGCACTGGCGCCTACACTTGAGCTTCCATTTATATATCTTCTTCTCTATATATAAAACTGTTTGTATTGACTGACTGACTGAATGACTTATTGATTGATTGATTGGTGATCAAAAGTTGAAATTTGAATGAAGGTGCAAGTCAAGGCGGGATTTCGGGAAATTTCACTCGTATGTGTGGAAAAATCACGAAAATCGTTTGTAGGAAACTTTTTTGCTTTCCGTCCGATCAGTTTAAATCTCATTTTCGTTGATCTTTGAAAGAATTTATCTTAAACGTGCCACGAGCAAGGCCGGGGTATACCAGGGTATATAGATATAGGTCGAAATTTCCCACCCCCTTAACTCGGTCAAAACTCAACCGATTTTAACGACGTTTACCTTTTTGTTCAAGGTTTGGCCTCTAGATCAACTTGCGTTATTCTTGGTCAAAAGTCATGTGCAAATGGTACCTTCAAAAAAAACCTAAGCTGTTTTCTCGGCAAGATTTGCTATGCAGAGATTTGCTTTAGGAAATATGTGTGCTTACCTCAAATCGGACCTGTCCCAAAGCCATTTGCTCTCCCAATAAATCTGGTTATAATTAAGTTCTTGCGTCTTGGCCGTGCCTTGGCTGAGTGCCTGGAACAATAAGTTTTTATCTCTGCCGCACATTAATGCGCAACTACAAAACGACTTTCCCAGCTGTTCGCCAGCTAAAAATGAGTGCACTTATTTTGTGTATATGACACACAATCGAGTCTGTTGTCTTTTGTCTACACCAGAGTTAATCTGGGCATTTCATCTCGATTACACGACATTGTTGTTCAGTGAAAATTGAGACAAAAGCTAACGGAAATTGAAACACGCTTAATTATTATTAATTTGCATGATGTGTGCGACACGAGGGCGCCGTTCAGTTAGCGTCTATATATATACAAATATATATATGCCTATATATATTTTGTTTGGCTGTCAACAAAAGGCCAAACAAATCTATCGCTGAGAGGCTGCACACACACACACACACACGCACACGCACAGAATTGTGATCAATGGCTTTGGCGCCCCACACAGCTCGCTCGGCGTACAGTGGGGCCTCCTCAAAGTGAGCACGTCACAAGTGCGTGTCACTGTACTTGAGCCGCCCTCAATGGGCATAAGCGTTGGCATTGAGCGCCGCCTGGTCACCAAGTTGCTTCGATATAGCCAACAAATTAGGCTTGACATCATCGGCGTCGGCGTCGTTGGTGTCGATTCACTTGCCACACACATGGCTTACGAAAGTGCTCTATTTCTTTGCATACCCTGTACGTGCTGTGCAAATGGGGTGTATATGTTCGTCTGTCATGAAGCCTAAAAGTTTGATTTGTAAATGTTTTATCATTCATCATATAAAACATAATCTAAATATAATTATTAATTAATTTAAAAACGTAATCCAACCTAAACTAAAATTGTTCTTAATGTTAAGTTAACAGAATGTCTTATAGTCAAGCATTTCCTACAGTTGCATTCATATATATTTCTATATCTTCGCATTTATTATTATTATTTTGCACAGTTTTTTTGATTGCCTTAAATTGTTTAAGCTTGTTGACAATTCAACTGTGTGGGTGTGTGTGTGTGTGTGTGTTTATGATCTATTTGTGTGTGTGCACGCCTTTTAATCGCGATAATAGATTTGACATTCAGTTAACAGAAGGCGGCTCAGCAGCTGAGCTTCGCCTCTGACTTGGCAGCTGCCTTTGGCCGTGGTGCGTGGCGCAAACGGAAATTCCCAGCAGGTTTGCGTTAGTGTGAGTGTGTGTGCGTGTGTGTAGAGGTCAGTGCCTGCCCCGCCCCGCCCAGGTCGCAATAACTGCACAAATTACACAGGCGTAGACAGCGCAACGCTGCAAAAAGCAAAGCAATTTCAAAATTTACGACATTCTACAGTCATTACACCTTACGGCGTCTTTTGCGGGCCACGCCCACTGGCGGACGGTGCGCCCATGCGAAATTCGCATATAATTTCCGCACAAAAACTTTCGGTTTTCCTTCTTTCTTCTTCGGCTTCTTCTTTTCGACTTCTTTGTTTGTATGCAAATTTTTATTTCATTTCATAGCCAAATGCTGGGAAAAAACGCGTTCAAATGGACTCCAGCTGAACCCCGCCCTCCGTAAGACTCCTCTGCCTTTCAGTGCACGTTGTCGTTTGGTTAGCTGTCAAAAAAAGAAAACAAAACAAGCGTGATCTAATTGGGAGTGCCTGACTAGCAGATACCCTGTGCCCAACTCACAGCTGCCTTTGCAAGCTTTGGAACTTTCTTCTATTAACTTTTGAGGAGCAATGGGGATGCTTATTTACTATACAAGATGCGTATCTACTAATCAAGAACCAATATACTCAATTTGGTATTTTCAGCCCTTAAAATCTTCAAGATACGCTGAAACGATTCGATATATGAATCGATATATATCGATATTGTAAAAATGCTGTTAGGTATCAAAAAGATAGATATGAATATATTTTACAAAGATGCGAAGCTGTCCTCTTCTGTCCGCTTGCACAAAACTAATATACCCCTTTCTGCCCCTTTTCAATGGGCATCGGATATAACAGCAGTGAAATTTGTTAGCCTTATCGGCGCTTGGTCTCTTCTGGCCTGGTCGAGTGCTTCATGTTGGCCGTGTGGCTGGCTGGAAAGTGCGAGTATTTGCATTATTGCGAATTCCCATTAGAGAATTATAATGGCGGGCACTTTGGTTCACTTGAATTGCTTGTAACAGCTGAAAGACCAAGCTCCAGGCATTTAACTAACCATTTGCTCGGCTCCAAAACTCTAGTGTTATTTATTGGCCGCAATTTGTGTGTAAGACATAATTTATATGGAATTTAGGCACATTTGTGCTTTAATAATTACGTTAACTAAATGTTATTTTAAGTCTGTTAAGTGCCTGTTACATTTTGGCAGGCAGCTTAAAAAGAACATGTGCAAACAAGTTAATGTTTAAGCAAATGTTAAAGTGCTTGTTAAGCTTGAGAGCAAACGAAAATTTGTCAGTTATAAAAGTTAATAATATAATTCCAACCAAACAAACAAAAAACCGATGAAAATAACAACATTTGTTCTTAAAGGTTCCAATCTTCAGTCCTAAGTAAGGAGCTGGGATTGAGAGATTTGAATGTATTGAATGCCCAAGATTTCTGAAATTCCATTTCTATTTCGAAAACATATTTTATCTAGTTAATAATTTTGATTAGCTTTATATATAAAAACGTTTGTCCTGAGTGATTGACTGACTGATTGACTGACTAATCAGTCAGATTGGTGTTCAGCTTTATTATTTTCTATTCTCCATATTATTAAATGTTAAATCAACATAAATTGTTGTCTATTTTGATATAAAACACTAGGAATACCAGAGATTAGAACTGATTGCAAAATGTATTCCCAGCACGGAGCTGCCCACTGTTCTTTAAGTTTTTAGATCTCATTTCTAAACATAGTCATAAATATATATTAACAAAAATTGAATTAAGTTCCACAAAATGAAACTAAGCTTAAATATGTCATACCAAATCCTAGAGTCTTTGTTTGTCGTGGAGATTTTCTGAATAATATTTTGACCAACTTATGGCTCGGAACGCCTGGCTACTCATTTATTCAATGTGATTGTTGTTGTACAGCATTTTATGTGCACCCCCCCCCCCCCCCTTTCTTCTAGTTGTTGTTCTAGTTGAAATTGAAGGACAAGCCAGGAGCTACATTCCACTACACACCCCCTCAACACAACCCTCCCCAATCCGCCCCACACAACTGTTTTTTGTTGACGCTTTTGCTTTATGAAATTCAAATAGAAATTGAATTTGAATGTGGAATGCGAGGAATTTCAACTGGCTTTCATTTTGTGTTGAGCGTTAAAGCTAATTAATTATACGTGCAAATTGTGTGATAAATGCCATTTCTATGCTTCCTTCCGGCACAGCTGCTGCTGTTGCTGCCATTTTCCTTTCGCTTTGCTGCGGCTTGGTAATGCCTTTTGTTTATTTTATGCACTCGTTTCTCGCATTTTTTGTGTGTGACTCTTGCCTATTTATGCAGATTTCCATTGATTTTCTAGGCATGTGGCGGGCGCAGTGGGCGTGGCCAAGCACATAATACAGATGCTGCTGCACTTGGCTGACCACACATTACAACAACAACAAGTGTCCTTGTGCTCGTTAGCCAGCTGCAGCTTATTTTGGAGCACATCTATTTTCATGCCACACGCCCACACAGCCAGCCTTACACCCACACACCGCCCCCCCTTCCCCCCTTTGGATTATTGCATTATTTTATACGTCGCGACATCTACGCAACTTGTTCGCATCTGAATCGCCTGCACTCGCAAATGATTCATGCACACAAATATTTTAATTATGCGAGCGCAGACAACGCATCAACTTGTTAAGACTCTTACAGATTGGGGGGGTGAGGTGGGGGGGTCAAAAGATTTTTAGCTGCACGCTCACTTAGCGCTGCGGGGCACATTCAATTTGTTTGAACTTGCAGCGCGGCGCAAGTGCCAAGTCCTTAGAATTAATGTTGCCAATTGAACTTGACCCAAAAAAACAAAAAGAGCAAAAGTTGCGCGAATTTTCTTTATTGTTTTTTTTTTTTTTAGCTGCTCGACTCAAGTGCAAGATTAATAATAAACTGTGCGCTATGAAAATCGGAAAAGTTTATTTGTTCGAGTCCTCGAAATGCGCTTGTCGACTTGAATAACCAAAACTGATTCGCTTAGCCTGGCTTCAACTGCTTGCATAAACATGGCCCAAACTAATGGAATTTTCCAATCAATTCGCTCATAATTAATTGTTTGTTATTTCTGGTAGAAGGTCGTTGTCGATGTGCATGCACAGTTTATAATTAAGTTAAACCAAAGATTCATCAATCAATTTGTTTTCTTTTCACGAATGCGCGCACTTATTAAATTTTGTTAGTTGAATTTAAAGTTCAGGCAGATGCAAAGCAGAAATTGCGAACCCTAAACTTAAACTTAATCTCAGCTAAACACATTATATTTTAATTGGGAAAATAGTTAAGTGTTATTTAAGAAGGCAAAATGATTTGTAATTTAAGACAGCAAAATGGTATGAATTTACTAAAATACTTGAATTAGTGGCAAATATTTGCGCACACAAGCCTTTTAATTAAATATACACAGGCAAGGGGCTAAAACCCACAAATGGGCGGTTGAGTCGCATTTGAGATGCCTTTTCTTTATTTTGCTTTAATTATGTTATTCAATCCAAGCTGTTAATTGAATTAACATAAGGCCGAGCCGCATTTCTTGGGAATTTTTTAATTAACAGCGCAGTTTCCAACGTTTGACTATCATTATTTGCACAGAACAAGCTGCTTTGTGAGCATTGCACACATAATGCTCAGAAATGCTCCTGCTGTTATATTCATAATCCTCTTAGCATATGCAAGCTGCAAAGAAAAATATATAAAACAAAAATATTTTTAGTACCAATTAAATGAGGTTCTTGTGAAACTCTCGCAATGTGCGGCTGCACTTAGCGAAAAAATATACAGCCGAGATTTGTCAAGACCTTGATCTAGATTATATATATATGCTCTATGGGTCGGAAATACCTCCTTCTTGTTTTTGAGATTTTCGAAATGCGAACTTACGAACAATCCAGAAAAGAAATTTGAATTATAGAACAAACTGAAGAAAAGAGGAGGTTTAGCAGCCAATTTTTTTCAAAGTGTTTGGATTATAGCTTTGAATTTATGCATTCTAAAGCAACCCACCACAAACAGACAGATAGACAGACAGACAGACAGACAGACAGACAGACAGACAGATAGACAGTCGCAAGTTGCAAGTTTCTGTGCGCACTTAATTATGTGTGACCCACATATGATCAGAGTCTAAGTGCAGATGCCATTGCTAACATTTTGTGAGCTGAGCCTGAGCATCTGTTTGGCAACTGGATGTGCAAAGTAAGTACTTTTGGCTGTTCCACATGGCGGCTAACAGCTTAACTGAAACTCAACTATCAAGCGCCGCCCCTTCTCTGGCATAAGTATAAGCACGTCTCGGTTTTCGTTTGATATCAAAATGCATTCATGTTTAGTTTTGTAATTAAAAGTGTAATTCTAGCGGCACGCACAAGCACCTGAGAGGCGCACACAGCAGAAGGGGGTAGAAGGGTTGACATTAGCATGCAAATGTATGCGCTCCAGTGTCGAGTGGCAACAAGAAACATTCAAGGTAACACACACACACAGTTGTAATTACATTCGAGTGCTTTTTGCCTGCGCCATGTTTGATAAGTACGAACAAAAATTGTTGCATACTTTCGAGCGCCATGGAAAAATGTCAACGGCTGCTGCGCCGCTTTATCTACAAATGCAAATGTATGAAAGTGTTTTCATGTAAATGTGAATTTAATTGCACGCACACTTGAAACAGCTGCCTGACACGCCCCCCATTTCTATGCACCGCCCACAATTGGGTTTTCTTCCATTTGCCGGGGAAGGGCTCTGTCAGTCAATCATAAAAATGGCCTCACTTGTCGCACAGTTGTCATAAAACTTTTGCTAAACCACGTCCCCAGCACACCAATACCCCCATACCCCCGCTCTGTATCCAGTTGGCTTGTGATGCGTATAATATTTTAAAAATGTTTATAGTTGAAATATGGCTGGCCATATCTCTAGAGCGCGCCTTTAGCTAGCTTCCTTCCTTGGCAACTTCCTGTCACGCTTCGAGGGCAACAGCCATATAAACATGATTGTTATTATTGTTGCTGTTGTTGTTGTTGTTTCTGTCTCTGTTTCATTTGAGAGGACGTGCAGGAAATTTGAGCAACGCACAAAAATCCATTTACGTAATTACTTCACGTTAACTTTTGCTGTGCGTCGCCCAAAGGTTTTCTTTCTCCCTTTTCTTTTCCTTTTTTTTTTTTGCTGGGTCTTGGGAATGTTTTATGGAAGAGTTGCCAGCAAAATGAAATTGCAACCGAGTCCTTTTATTATTAAATTATTACACAGCATTGCTTATTGCTTTATTGGAAATCTTTTTCTACTTTCCTTATATTTCCTCTTTTTTTCCCCTCCCCGTCAATCCACTTTGGGCCACTAAACTTGTTGGTCCCTGTCGGCGGCCTTTTCTAATTAGATGAGGCATTTCGGCCAACGCATATTGATTACAAAGTTTTGCCTTAACTAACCTCTTGTCCTTAATTATTGCACAATACAAAAACACTTTGGCCTTCTTTTTGACATGTCTGATAGATTTGTGAAACTAAATTAAATATGAAATTCAATTCACAATTTTCTAGACATTTTTCTATGATTTGATAAGCTTTGCCTAAAATTCTGATTAATTTCTGGGATGCTTTTTATCAAAAGGACAACCAAAGGATACCAATAAGAATGAGACCTTCATATTTCTTAGCGTGAAAATACAAAAATTTTATTTTCTGCGTAGTTGTTGCCATTTTGCCTTTCGATCGCTTTCTAATCTTTTGTTGATATTTTCTAGGTATTCTAGAGAGCAAATGTAATACATAAGAATGCTCAAGAATATTTCAAACTAAATAATATTCACTTCACAGAAGGCAGAAAAAAGGAAAAAAGTTTTAGAACAGAACTTTAAGATGAAAAACGCATAAAAAACAAGCACAATTTAAGACTTGGAAACTGTAATATCTTATATCCTTTATCTGTATTATAATAACTTATATCTATATTATAATATATTTTATTTATATTCACATTATAATTTCTAAAAGAAACTAATTGAAAATGATATTTTATATTGGTTTGAGGCGTCGGCAGAAGTTTGGAGCTCTAAGCCCTGAGAAAACGGAAGTCTGAATATTTAGTTAACAAAGAAAACGTTTTAAACTTTTAGAAAGCTTATTTGGATTTATGATTTTTTCATATTTTTACAGATTTGCGCGCAATTCATTATAATGTAAGGCAACACTTTAGGCAGCCAACCAAGAAACGAGTTTAGCTGGGCAAACAACCAGGCAACAGCCGGGCAACTGAAACAGAGGCAACGGGCACAGAGGAGGAAGACGGAGAAGAGAGTCAACAGGACTTGGGAGCCGGCCCCCGAATCCTGCCCACAGTCAACCCCCCCAGAGGACGAGACCAACAAGTTGCCATCAACGCCGTCACGCCGTCACGCCCTTTGAGTGAAGGACTCCCTCCCAGGCGCAGAGACAGAGACAGCAGCAAAACGGCAGCCGTGGATACCAGCACGCTGCGCAGTTCCGCTACTGGGAAAGCGACGACGCCGACGCCAAAGTCGACGTCACTGTCGACGCCGCTGTCGCTGCCGCCGCTGACAATTTGTCAGCCGCCAGCGCCAACGCCGCCTTATCAGCGGCTGACCAAAGCGTTGCAATGCGATCCGAGATGTGGTCACGAGGTGAGTGCCAATAAAGAGTTCAGCTCGAGTTGCGGTCAAGCGTGGAGTGGGTGGTGGGTGGTGGGCGGTGCGTGACAAGTGGGGTGGCTTTGGGTGTGCTCGCTGCGTCAGCTGACGTCACAGCCAGGAGCGGATTTAACTGAAAAGGAGGCATGAATGCAAATATATGTCTCCTGCATATCTCCCTCGTGATAATTCAATTTTCGCCAAGCTTCAGCTGGTAATTGAATCAAGTTTTTCCAGGATTTATTTCTCGATTAAACCAAGCACAAATAGCAGCACATTTCTTGGGAAAATTGTATTACCAACAGCTTGGGCTTAATGTTGTAGCTCAGCCTTGGGTTTCTAAATCAAAGACAAACATTTTTGCTAAAGTCTTTGGGCTTGTAAATTATTAATGTTACCTTAAAAAAGACGACCCTTGGGATCCTGAGGGCAGGTTTTCAAATAGCACAAATTTCTTGAGCTTAATTAAATTTTAAAATGGTCAAAGGTAACATTTTTGCTTAAGGCAGTTTTAAAAGGCTACAAAGTACCCAAGCTATAAACTTGAACTTCGAGTTGGGAATTGACAACTTTATATTGAAATAATTAGGAATAAATAATTAGATAGAAGAATTGCCTAGGTGAAACAGTTTTGCAATAATAATAAAAATAAAAATTCACTATTGATAATAATAATAATATCAAAAGGTTCTAGGAACGGGAGTTCCCGAATAGGGGCTATCCTGGATCATCTTCTAGCCATAAAATTAAAGATACTTGATATATATATTTTTATACTATATATATATACTGCGCATGAACTGAGATCCCTACGGTCATACATATGGACACACGGACGGACGAACAGAGGGACGGGCGTAAGGACGGTCAGACAGACGGGTTCGGCTATTGATGCTGTTCAAGAATATATATATTCTTCATGGAGTCGAAAATCCTTCTTACCTGCCTGTTACATACATATGTACGTACCTATACATTATACCCTTTTAGCCCATTTTCAATGTGTTCAGGGTATAAAAATAATAATAATAATGATAATAAAATTAAAAGATAATAATAATATTAATGATAATAATAAAAATATCAATAGCAATGCTAATAGTAGTATTATATGAAAAATAATACTCTTAACCGAATCTACGGACAGATAAACCAGCTGCGACCCTGGTCCGAGCTTCGTTAGCTAATGCACAAACCCGCGCTTGCAGTCGCTGTCGCTGTCACTGTTAACGTTGTCGTCGGCGTCGCAGCTGCGGCGCTGCAATTATGTCGTGGTTCAAGGCTAATTTTCTTGCGCCCCAATGAGCGGGCACAACGGGTCTGTGTGTGTGTGAGTGCTGGTCTGTGTATGTGTGTGTTTGCGCCATTCATCGTTTATTTTTGTTGTTTTTTTTTTTTTTGGTTTTGTTGTTGTTGCTGTTGTTTGTTGTCGCTTTGTGTGCATACGAAATGCGCGTGTGGCAAATGTAATTCCGCCGCATTACGTATACGCCACGTATTGCACGGCGTTAATTAACGTTGCCCGCTGCCGCCGCCGCCGCCGCCGCCGCTTTGTCTTTCATTTGGATTAGGAAAAGCCCAGCTACAAAAGGCGCAGCTAACTGCAACAGCAGCAGCTTTGCTCCAATTGCATTTACCAAATTGCAGACCCACTTGACCTTGGCTAACCATAAGCCGGACAAGGCAAAGGCGGATCTTAATTCACTTCAAAATCCCCACACGCTGTCATATGTGGGCGCACTTGACCTCGCCCTAAGCTGATTACTCAACGAATTGCATGTTGGAAACTGAGAAATTTTCCAAATTCAGTTTAATTGCATTAGTTGCTGCATTTTATTATCATAACTAATTGGGGGAGCAATTTTTAAAAGGACAAACTTCTGCAGATATTTAGCTAGTTTTAGCCAGAAGATAAACTAACAACTCCTTTGATTAATTTCTTGAACAGGTAACAATTGGCCGTCGCATTGGCCTCTACAGATTCTGTGGCGACATCGGGCGCGGCAACTTCTCCAAGGTCAAGCTGGCCGTGCATCAGCTGACACGAGGCAGGTTTAACCCAAGTGCACTCAAATCTCTGCCATATTAAATCAAAAAGAACTTGACATATTGCAGACAAGGTGGCTATCAAGGTAGTGGACTTGGATCGCGCCGGCCTGGATGCGAAGGCGTTGCGCATGCTCTCCAGCGAGATATCTACGCTCGAGTGTGTTCATCATCCCAACATATTGAGGTGAGCGGGTTTGCCAGAGTTTCAATGCCACAGATCTGCAATTTCCTCTCTTGAGCAGGCTCTTTGAGGTGGTCGAGACGCTGGGACGCGTCTATCTGGTCACGGAATGGATACGCGGCGGTGAGCTCTACAATCACATCACACAGGGCGGTCCGCTGCGCGAGATCCACGCGGCGCCGCTCTTCAAGCAGCTGCTGCTCGCCGTCAAGCACATGGTAAGGCATCTTTCAGATAACCAGGTGAATTATTTTGCTTACTCTCGCCACTGCAGCATAGCTTGGGCTATGTGCACCGCGACATCAAGGCGGAGAATGTGCTGCTGCTCTCGGAGGATCGCCTCAAGCTGGCCGACTTTGGTTTCAGCACACAGTTAATTAATGGTGCGTGCTGATCCCAGTCTGTTCACGACTTTCTTTAACCAGTTTCTATTGCTTCCAGGTGCCAATCAGAAGCTGGATACATTTTGTGGCTCGCCGCCGTATGCGGCGCCGGAGCTGTTCTCCGATGACCATTATATTGGCGCCCCGGTGGATGTCTGGGCCCTGGGCATATTGCTCTATTTTATGGTCGTCGGCAATATGCCATTTCGTGCACCCACCATACCTGGCCTCAAGGCAGCCATACTCAAGGGCGACTATCTGCTGCCTGGCCAGCTGAGCTTGCCCTGCATAAGACTAATTCGTAAGTGTGTGCCTCGACTAAAAATCGGTCTATCCATCTAAATCCGACTGTCTGGTAGAAAGGAAATTTTTACTAAAGCTTCCTTTTGGGTCGGGAGTGCTCACTAAAACGAGCTTTTGGAACATTCTGGGTTCAAATTGCGGGGAAAAGTGACAAAAGTTTCTATAAAATAATAAACTTGTTGCTGAATTTGAACCGGCGACCTCTCGTATGTTTGTTCAACGCAGATACCTAATGGCTGCGGAGCCATATAAAAATGCCTTTGCGTCGAACAAGCCCGCAGGAAATGTCAATATTTATATATTTTCATGTATATGATTTTGATGAAAAAAGATTGGTTGAAAGTTAATGCGGCGCCAAAAAGGCGAAAGGATGAATTACAATAATTTTAAGTATCGCACATCTGTCTTCCTGGCGATAAGAAATATTACATTTGCAGGCAACAGAATTATTAATTTTTATAATCAAATTTCTTGCCATCTCTCTCACTCTCTTTCACCCTCCCTCAAGAACGAATCTTAATCCATGTGCCCGCCCAGCGGCCAACCATAGACGACATCCTGAACAGCCAGTTTGTCACCTGCCCCAAGCTGAGTGTCGAGCTGATGCAGCTGGAATTGAATCTGCACAGCAAACCCGCTAAGCGATCCATTTTCTGGGTGCGCAAATCGCATCGGCTGCGGAAAAGCGCCTCGTTGCGGGAACGCTACGCGGAGGTGGTCAAGAAGCCGGCAATTAGCATGAACACACGCCAGCAGGACGAGATGTTCGTGCACAGCTTTTTGCATCCCATCGAGCTGGGGCACGAGCAGCCGCCGGCGGCCAATACCAAAGAGCTGGAGGCGAATGGCGAGCCGGTGAAGCGTTCGGGTCCGGGCAGGCGTTATCTCTTTTGCGGCACGCTGAAGAAGAAGATAACGCCCATCGAAACGGAGCCGGAGAAGCAACTCTCGAATGGTGGCCCGCCAGCCAAACTGAGCCCATGGAGCATCGAGGTGGCCGACGATTGTCCGCTGTTCAAGAACTACGACGCGGAGACGGGCAGCTGCGTGATGCTGCCCACCAATACGGACGATCTCAGCCAGCTGTGCGCCTTGGAGTTCGAGGCCAGGCAGCTGCTCGCCGAGCTCGGAGTTACCACACAGATGCTTATCAATGCCATACCCAGCGGACCACGATCCGACATCATTGGCGCCTATCGCATCGTCGTCAATCGCCTCCAGAAACAGTCCTGGCTGGCGCGCAAGCATGTGGAAATGGCCCTCCAGCTGGAGCCGAAGCCGGAGAAGCGCAGCGAACGGCAGTGCTGCATATTGTAGGCCATCATGTTGAGTGTTTAATGCTTAATTAATTATAATAATTAATAATTAATGATTAGTGTCAATTCTAGAGCCCAGCAAGGCAGGCGGACAGGCAGACAGACAGACAGGCGTTACGTGTGTTTCTCGTTTTTAGTGTAGAGCGACAGAGCTGAATAGTTCCTTATTTCGTCTAGGTTCTGAGTTTTGTAAACTGTTAATTAATTATATTGAAGGATAATTAGATATGCTATGCGTTAGGCGCCATTAGACTGGTTTTTCCAATAAACAAGCCCTACTAAAGAAAAATATTTGAAAAGTTTTGAAAATCAAATAGAGTATAGATAAATATTTTATTTATGTTCATTCTTGATTTGATATAAAACTAACTTAATGCAATTGCGTGACAAAAATTAAGTGGTTACAGTGAGCCCTCGCAAATTGCAACGGTTTCAGTTCTGAGTGGAAACTTGCGAAAACAATTATTTGATAGAAACTCTTTATTTTCAAATTTTTATTTAAAATTCATATATATTATCCATATTTTTTGGTCTTAAATTAATATTTTCTTTTTGTTTTTCTATTTTATTTATTTGTATAGACCTATCTACAAGGGTCTCAAAAAACACTCTATACCAAAAAGTGTTTAGTATCGAGTTTATGTTAAGTAAGATCTTCAAGGGGAAAACAAAACTGGGCTCTGTATTAAAAATTCGCCTTAGTTAATTTATTTTCTGTCAAATTTCGAAATTAATTTTTGAAAAATTTTCCAAGCAATTGAAGTTTAAAGTTTCGTAAGAAATGGGAATGAATTGGATAGTAGAACTCTTTAAAAAATTCCAAAATGGAATAAGAATCAGAATCAAGATCTGTCACAAAACATATTTATAGAATATTTAAAATTTTCAAATTTCGATAACCGCTAGAAACGAATATTTCGAAAATTTTTAGATATAATAATTAAAATATCAAATGCATAATTAAAAACAAATAATATTAAGCAAAATCCAAGTTTAAAATGCCCTTAAAAATATGCCAGAAATCGAATGTGCCACTTGCAACATATTCTTGGGCAACTTATTTCGAAAATTTTAAAGATTTTGGTCAACTCACAAGTGTAAAAAACCAGTCTAATGTGCTTGGGTTTGTTAAAATCTAGTGAAATTTATATACATACATACACATATATAGTCCAAGTATTATGTATTTAGTTGTTGGTCCATTTTTTGAGCATATATATATCTATATATATATATATGTGAACACACATACGAATTATACGAATAACATATACAACATATACATATATACCATATAAAGATAAAGATAAACGGAAAAAGCAAAAAAGTTCAGACTACTCTTTAAATTCCATATAAAAAATGGTGTTTTAATCAATTAATAAGGTAGTTTGTATTCATCGTCATTATAAAGAAAGCATAAACAATGCATTTGTAAGTATTTGTATGTGTTTGCATGTGTGTGTGTTTGTTTGATGCCAAATTGTCTCCCACAGAGTCAATCAAACTTACAATAAAGCAGCATATGAATTATATATACGTACATATAAGTAAGTTTGTATATATTTATATATATATGTGTATGTGTGTGTGTGTGTGTTCGTAAACAAGCTATAAATTTAACACTAGATTTCTTATAGTTTATAGCCAATCGTTAGCCGCAGCATCCGCTCGAGCTGCACAGCTGGGCAGCTGCTCCAGTTTCGTACAGGTTTAACTACAAATGTTAAGCACGGCGCAGTCGCCGCACTCTCTCGCTCTCCGCCTCTCTCTTTGTCTCTCTCTCAGTCAGCCGTCGCCTCTCTCAGATTGGGTTTGCTGTCGACGTCGCTGCCTGCCAATTGGAGCGCATTGATAAGACACACACGGAAATTGAGTGAGAATTGTTATCACTCACCCACAATGGCAAAGGGCTCCGAGTCGCTGCCGGCGGCGGCGGGCCAATCAATGTCCGGCATAGCGGGCCATTCAATATCATCCGCCGTGTCCCAGTCGACGGCACGGGACTGACTTATCTCGAACAGTGCCGGCGTGCACAGGCTGAGCACCTCCTGGCGCAGCTGTTGCAGCAGCTCGTCGAAGCTGTTGCGCGTCTTGCACAGAAAACACACCGCCAGCGAGGGATCCATGGCGCCAAAGCTTAAGCGTGCTGCATACTTTTGATGATAGCTCTCGTCCAGCTCCTGCTCCGCAGCTGTGCTCTTTTGAGCTACGGTGCCGGCGCGCTGCGATGTATGTGGATCCAAATACAACACCTCATCGTCCACGTAGCCCAGAAAGTAGAGCGCCTGATTGGGCCGACCGCCAATCATGCCGCAGCTGCTGCTCAGCTCCAGGCAGCGCTTCAAGGCGGGTATATAAATGGGATTAATATCGCTAATGCCCAGCCGGAGCGGCACAATGAGTAGCAATGGCTTCCACGTCGACGCGCCGGGCTCCTGGCAGCGTGTGTCTACAAGGCAGATAAAGAGATTAGCAAAGATTTGGTTTCCGCTTCCGATGGCTACTCACATATCTCGTCCAGCACCACGGTGCTGTCCATGGCCACGTGTACGACCAGCGAGCTCCAGTCATCGAAGCGCACTAGGATTCTGTGGATACAGATTAAACATTTAATACCCGGCTCTGTACGGTCTACATGGCTACTCACTTGAGTATTTGGGCAACTGTATTGGGTCCGAGCCACTCGCCGACGGCTTTGTTCTGCGACTCGCCCGTTAAGGCAATCTGATGTATGGAGTAGAAGCTTTTGCGCGTGTCCTCGAATCGATTAACGATCTTCAGGTAGGTGGCATCACGACAGTCTGGCGTCCAGAACCAATCACGGCCCAAATGCAGCTCGATCAGGGCCTGGGCGAGCACCATCTGACCGCAGCGCAGCATGCAGCCCCAGCCCTTGTCGCTGGTCAGCTGCACCTCGCCCAGCGGCACGAAGCCGTGCCGATATGTGCACCAGAGACGCGACTGGATGTCCCGTCTGATCAGCTCCAGTTCTGCAAAGGCAACGGATGTTAGGTGAGATAATGTAAGATAAGATATGGACTAAGATAAACAGGGAAAACACGCTTAACGAACAGCGGAGGGTGTGCAGCTAGAAGTCCATAAAAAAGTATATATATAATGTACTATTTGATGACCCGATCAAGTATTGTCCAGTTGTCGGAATGTGTGAACGTGTCGATCTTAGAGACTATACCATCAATAACTTGCTTCGCTTGTATTTCATCGATAAGAATCGATATCGAAATCCTAAATTGCCGTGAAAATTGCATCAAGATCGGACCATAAGCACCAAGAAATCTTTGCCCATAGAGTGGGTCACAGGGAAAAAGCAGCACAGAAGAAACAGTAAAGTGCGCAGTTTCTAATGGCAACAAGTCGTTGCGTACAGGATATCTATTAATCGGGCATTTCCAACTAGAGCCCTCCTCCGATGACTGCAACCGTCGCTGTTCGCACGAGCGGGTCTTCACTGTATTTGGTATAAACACTCCTGCTCACCTTGTATGGCATTGTACCGTTTGCCCAGCAGCCAGACGTCCGTATTGCGCTTTGGTATGTCCTCCGGTTCGCCGACTGCGCCGCCGACGGCGCCAGCCAGCATGCCGTCCGGGCCGAGGTAGGCCTCGAAAACGCTGTCCATGCCGCGTGTTAGCTGCGCGTAAAGGCTAACTAGCATTTACTGCTTCCACCCGACGCTGCTGCTGCGCTGCCTCTGCCGCAGTTCCGTGTGCGTCGCCTGCCAAATGACGTTGTGATTTCTTGCTGCTGTTGCTTTGTCTTTGTTTTGGCTAATGCTGTTGCCAGGGCTGCTGCCTACGCGTTTGTTGTTGACTCACGGCAAATGCTTTAGTTGCTGGCAGTGTTTATTGTTATTACAAACTAATCGCAAATTAGTTTTGTCGCGTCTGCAACTGTTTTTCTTCCTTTGCTTTTTTTTTGTGTGAGCTGATTACAACGATAACAAAAATCTGCCTTGGCAGCGTCGTCAGCTGCGCGGTCAACGCGTTGACGTTATGATGGAATGACACCAGCAGATTTGCCTATTATATTGTCGCCCCATGGTGATTTTAAATATATTGCAATCAATTTAAAGCAATTATAATTAAATTTTAAACGAACTGCACAATAGCTGTGCAGACATTTAAATTTTTTTATATTTTACGTTGAAATTAGTATTAAAAAAATTAAATGTCATGCAGTTAACAGTGACGTAAATAACTATCGATAAATCGCGTTGCCTTCACTTAGTTGCTGTTATCGATTTGTTTAACAGCGCTGTTAACTCTCTAGTGCTGCCCTTTTAAAATGTAAACAAAACAATTTACTTGCAAATAGCCAGTGTTGTCGATTGTCGGTTGAATTTAGCTTTGGCGCGTTAATTCGAAAATGTGAGCTTAACTTTTTACTAAATATTTACACTTTTAAGCCACAGAATTTGTTGTTTAAATCAAAAAATTCATCCTCCTCGTTCTCAGTGTGCTGCAACATTTCGGCATTTGGATCGACGCCGTCAGCGGCAACAGCAGCCGCCTTACGTGCCGCCTGCCGCTGCTTCTTCAGACGCTTCTTCTCCACGACCTTGGCGGCCGCCTGCTCCGCCGCCGACTGCTGCTTCCAAGGCGGCACAAAAGCCGCACACCAATCATACAGATAGCAGTAGAAGTCGAACATGAGACGCGAATCGGCCAACAGGAAATGCTCCACATGGTAGCGCACATCCAACCGATTGCGCAGCAGATCGTACAGATTATAGATGAAGGCGCCGCAGTAGAGCTGGTTCATGCGCGGACTCCTGAGGGGCTGGTCCAGCAGCGAATTCAGCCCGTTCAGCTGGTAGACAACCGACTGGAACTCGGCAAAGGAGTGCAGCACGCTCGTCGAGTACAGATCGTACTTCTTCTTGAAGATTTCCTGCATGTGAAAGTGCGGCAACAGACGCTCCTGCACCAGATAGCAGTCCGACTTGGGCACCTGCGCCATGCGCTCCGGCACGGGCAGCTCGAGCAGGGCGGGCTTAACGCCGCGCTTGATGCCCGCCGCCGCCTCCTTGTCGCGCACCGCCCGCTCCTGCCGCAAGATCTTGCCAAAGCGACGCTGAAACTCCCGGCGATCCCGCTCGGCGGGTATCGTGACGTCCACGGTGCGCAGCACGACGAGGCACAGCAGCAGCGCGTGCAGATGCAGCATATCGCAGTGCTCCGACCTGTGCAGCCAGTAGACAATGGCCAGCCCGTACAGCTGCAGGTCCGGCGGCAGCAGCTCCAGCTGCTCCTCGAAGAGCCGCGGCACATTCGCATGCGGCACGTGCGCCTCGAATACGGCACGCAGATGCCGCGCATCCGGCGCCGAGGGCACAAACTCGTAGGCGGGCAACTTCTCGATGGGCTGGCGATAATAGCGCACATTCGTGACGCGCAGGGCACGTGTTAAATACGTGTATTCAATGGGCAAAGGCTGGCCCTGGGCATCCAGCTTGGGCTGCGTTGCGGCGCCCGCCACATGATGCAACAGAGCGAAGCTGTAGTTGAGTATGGGCAGAGCCAGGGCGTTGGCGTCGTGGTACGGGAAGTGCTCGATTTGCGGATTGTTGATGTACTTTCGCAGATGCAGCAGATCCACAAAGTAGCGCGAGAGATGCGCCGGGTAGAGCTTGTCGAGAAACCATTGCGGAAACAGCAGCGTCTTGTCCTCCACATCGGGTGTATCCTCGACATCTTCCTCCTCCTCCTCTTCTTGGTCGTCTTCATCTTCATCCACATCGTCCTCATCCGGCTGCTCAGCTGCTGCCTCCTCCTCCTCCTCCTCTGCCTCTTCCGTATCAGACGAGGTTTCTTCTTCACTAAGTTCCTCCTTCTCCTCTACCTCTTCCTCCTCAGACGAGCTCTCCTCTGAGAGATTAGCCACCTGCTCAACCTCGCTTAGTTCCTCCTCCTCCTCCTCCTGCTCCTCTGCCTCCACATGGGAAAATGCATTCTCGTAGTGCTTCTCAAAGAATTCGTAGGCGTGGCAAAGCTCATTTGAATAGCCAGAAATGGCTGCCTGCACCTGAGACACCAACGAATCGCGTTGGAACTGCAAAATTGTAAGTAGAATTCGAATGAATTATGAAGCTTTAAGCTTTAAATGACAATTGAGCTTAAGATTAATCTTGTTCTTTTCCCATTTAAAGTGGCAGTGTTGGGAATCAAGCAAAAGCTTCAAGGATAACATATTTTAGTCCCTACTAGGATTAACCTCGAGTCATTCTGATATTGTGCTAATATATCTACCTTTTTCAGTCGGGAGAGCACTTTGTCCAGCGCCGACTCGGCCGTCTGTTCGCGGAGCCACTGCAAAATGACGCGAATGCGTTTTTGCTGTTTCCTCAATTTGCGACTGCGTCCCGCTTTGCCCATCCCAGCGGCAAAAAAGTTGCGAAACGCGGAGCTGAAATGAACAACAGGGATTAAAGGCTGATTGAAATGCTAAGACTGGTAAGACTACACGATGCCCTGCAATTCTTTCGAAACAGTGCTGCCAATTTAGCAAAATTCGGCTATTTTTAGAGGTTGGCGGCGGGAAACAGTTGAAATTTAAAATTTAGGAAGCTATTTCTTGGCAGCACTGGTTCGCAGATGCCTGTTATATTAAACCCTATGTTATTTATTGCTGCAGGGTATACCGTGCTATATAGTCGTTGCCCAGCAGGGCCGCAAACAGCGGCAGCTTCTCGGGGCTGAGCGCGCCACGCCCACACAAATGCTCCACGCGATAGATGCAACAGTCGAGATATTTGTAGCTGCTCTTGGCAGAGTTCTTCGACGTGACCTGGCTTGTTATGCCCGAGACGATTTTGTTGGCCTTGGTGCGTTTCTCTACATGCTTCGCCTCGTGCCGGCGCAGCTGTCGCTGGGTTTCGCCCGCCTTGCTTCGCTGCTTGGTGAGCACCTTGACGGTGAGCGTGATGAGGGGTATGTACTTGACGTTGTGTATGTAGAAGTCCGAGTCGTACGAGAGCACGGGGCAGTTGAGCTTGCGGGCGAGGGCGGCCAGTTCGTCGTCCGCCTCGAAGACGCAGCGCATGACGGGCACGCCGCAGTCCCGCACGGCATCGACGAACACCTCCTTGAGGTGCAGCGGGAAAAGCGTGATCGAATCGCAGGGATTTATCTTCTTGATGACCGCAATCTTGCCGCGCAGCCGTTTACCGACGGTACGCAGCTTACGCTCCTCGTAGCCGCCGTCCATGAGGACATAGGCGCGGATCTGGCACTCGGCGAGCACCTGGAAGAACTCGACGACAGCGCGATAGAAGTCGTCGTAATCGCCGCCAAAGGCCGAGTAGCAGCCGGTCACATCCTTGTACAAATTGCAGGCCAAATTGTCGCCATCGATGACCAGTGCAGTGTTGTGTAACTCATAGGGCTTCAGATAGAGCTCGGCACGTTGTGCTATGTAGCTGGTCAGGCCACGAACACCCATTTATTTGCTAAAGCAAAACTTTGTTTACGTTTACAAAAAAGCGCGTGTTAGCAACACATGTTTGGGCAGTGCTGCAAAGCGCCTGCGCTAAAGTGATGCCCATAAGCGCAAGCAGCCATGTTAAAGTGCCTGTTGCGCTGACATCAGCATGTTATCGTTTTATATGTGGTCAGTGCTGCCAAGTAAGTAAAAAATAGCTAGTTCTAGCTTAGCAGCTATCTTGAATGTACTTATTGCTTAATTCATTCATTTTATTTATTTATATTCTTATTATTATTAATAGCTAAAAAATTATTACCAAACATTTTTGTGGCAATTTTTAATTTAAGCATAGTTTCCATGCAAATGTAGTCTGAACATATATATAGCATATAGATCGCTTTGTATATATTTACTATATTTAGCTGTGAATATATAGGGTAGTATTATTTTATTAAATCCTAGGTTACGATATTCCCGCACTTAAAGAGGCTAAATCTGCTGTGTTATAGCCGTAACAGACAACACTGTTAAGTATAGGCAGTATTCCCACTATCTCACTGTTTTTTCGCTGTTAACGCAAAAACGTGCCTGTTAACGCAGCAGCCGGCTCCCGATTCTTTTGGTATTTTGCTGGGTGTGTTGCATTATTATGTTAGCCGCTTACAGCCACACTGCACTCAGACTGTCGCTGTCAGGCAAATAAAACGCTTGTCTTTCGTTCGTAACGTAACGCGTAACGCGAGTGGGTTTTGTGGCACAGTGAAAAAATCAGCAACAGCAGCAATTAAAAATCGAAATCATATGCGACACGCAATCGAAATAAACGTAAAAAGCGAACTAAAATCAAACAAACAAAATAATATCGAAAATTTATAATAGCGGCACGTTATGTGTTATTAACGTGTAATCGAGTGCCTTTCCAAATGCGAGCAGCAAACGCGTGCATATATACGGGTTCCGTTCGTTCCGCAGCGTATCGTATTTAGCTCTTGCTTTTGCCCACTTTACGTTTCGTGTATGTGTGTTGTTTTTGTGCTTGTTCAACGTAAAACAGCAGCAGCAGCAGCAGAAGCGGCGTCGGCAGCGCTTACACAGGTAGACAACGTCTAAGACACCATAAAACGATGAAAAATTGAATAAAGCCAAAAAAAGTAATAAAATCAAATCTAAAGCTAAATAGCGAAAAGTATAGAATAAGAATTTTGTCTGCGAGGAGCGCATCAACAACCGCAACAACAACAACCATAACAAAAAAACAACAACAGCACTCATTTTTTCGTGTTAATTACTTTTTGTGCGTCTTTGCTTTGCGGTCGCATTCATTTCATATACTAGTAATATTTTTCTTCTTGGATTTTCTTCAACAACAGCAGCCGCGGCCGCAGCCATCAACGGCCGCCAGACAAACAGACAAAATCCAACAAAAACAAAAACAACAACAACAATATCAACTGCTCTCGCCCCCATGGGTGTGAGCGAGCGCGCAGATCATTTATACGTATCGTAAACGTATCGTGAATGAATATTCTGTCTATGTGTTTTGCAGCGCGAGCGAGCGAGCGAAAGGGAAAGAGCGCGCGGTGCGTTGCGTTGCGTACGTGTTTCAGTGTGTGCGTGCGTGTGTGTTTGTGTGGGAGCCAAGAGCATTTATAATAAATAAATTGTGTGGCTACTCCCAGAGCAAATAAATAATTATGCTGCATAAAAGAAAAACGGCAAAAGCGTAACAAAAGTGTGAAAAATCGTCGACGACTTCAGCTCAACAAATATAAATAAAAATAAGAAAAATACGAGTTAAAAACACTCGCACGACTTAAGAGCAAAAACCAAAAGCTCTCAAGTGTTTCACTCTTTTACGTTACCCCCTCCAAAATATTCGCGAGTTTTTGCGAGCGTGTATGTGTGTTTTTTGTACGTGCTTATGGAATTTTGACAATTTCGTGAGTTGTCAGTCGAAAGTTTTTTGTTGTTGTTTTTTTCGATCAATTCGTCAACGCAACGGGAAGCTGCTGTGTTGGAATACGCGCTCACTGTGTGAGAGAGGCTCTCCCAAAAGGTGCGTATTACAGTTATTACTTATTTGCTATTGCTCAATTATGCTTTATAGCTGGAAGTCAGTTAGCTGAGATTCCAGGAATTTTCAACAAGCTACGGGGCGTCTGCACGCTCACGTTTCCTGTCTTTCGCACATTTTCACACGTCCTTGCGCCGACAACGACAATTGCAATTTTTTTTTCGGCAAGTTGCGTTTCCCACGCCTACCCACACACACACACACACACACACATATATTGCTCTGCAGGTAGTAAGAAAAAATTTCTCGCATTACCAAAATTGAACAAATTTCGTTGAATGCCGCCGTAGGTGGGCGAGAGAAATGGAAAAATTAGACACACACACACGCACACTTGCATCCATGTGGTTTACTGAAAATGCGCAAAATTGACCACCCGCAGTTTCCAGCAGAAAAATATGAATAGGAATATGATTAATAATGAGAATGATGATCATTCCAATGGGATGGGGACTGCAATTTGGCACAATTTGAATCAGTGCGTCGCCAGAGGGCGCCACTGCTGTGCAATAATCAAGCGAAATTCAATTGCCGCTGTCTGCCAAATGGCGTTTTTGGCAACATTATGCAATTTCTTGCTGTTCTCCAGGCATTTTGGCAAGTGGACTATTGAGCACAAAAGTTCTTGGGTTCCCCGCCCCTCTTCGATTGGAAGTGGAGTTTAAGTTTTACTGTTGCGACAGCTGCTGCTGCTGCTGCTGCTGTTTACTCTCTGATTTTATGCATTTTGCTGCATACAATAAAAAGAGCATAAAATACATTCATCCACAGACACACACACACACGCACATGAACCGTGACAGCTGCACAGATCTTGCGCTGCGTGTGTGTTTGTGTGTGTGCGTCTCAAATGACACTTGCCGACTGCATTGGAAAGCGTTGTTGCCGTCTGCACATTTTTCTATAGAATTCCCTAGTAGGAAGTGCAGCAGCAGCAGCAACAACAACAACAACGGCGACAACACTTGACAATTGTCTTAGGCACTGGACTGTTGTCTCGCTCTTGCACACCTGCCGCCCCTGCAGGCAAAGAACAACTGTCCTAAGTACGTTTGTATATATATGCGAGTGTGTGTGTGAAGGTGTTGGTTTCTTCCTTTTAGGTTTTGTATACCCTGCACAAACGAAAATTGTAGATAAAGGGGAGAATGTATATATGGATAAATATAATCTGGGAAATCTTGTTTTTCGAAATCGATAAATATCGATCGTCAGCCACGTGTTTTGAGCCTATCTCTGACACGAATGTCGCGCTCATTTGATGTTGGGTTTAGGGTACTTTTTAGTCTGGCATACTTGCTTTTTTATTACTCTTTGTCGTCTGTACTCCAGTTATTTTATGCTCGCAATTATTCAATTGTCTTTGATTAAATGTGCAAATTTGTCTAATGTTTTGCTGGTTCTCTCGCTGATTGCGCGGAAATTGCCATTTAAAGCTGCGACTAATTGTCCGCCATTTGTAATTTGTCACCGATCTCTCTACCCCCCCTATCTCCCTCTCTCGCACACACACTTTCTCAATTATTAACTTATCCGCTGTCAGAGACGTGAGCTTTGATTATATGTCTGTGCATGCTTTTACCGTTATTGCAACACCAAATACATCCCCCCTTCCACCCACATTTTGACCTACAAGTCGGCTTAATTATATTACCGACGCGCGCATTTCCTGTCCAATTTTACTTTATTTACTGTTTAGATTTTTAGGTATTGAGCAAGGCGCGCACAGCTAATAATAATAAAAAACCAAAATTAAATCCAAAAAAGAAGAAGCTTGCAAACAATTTTGAATATCCACTCGAAAATGCAGCGCACAGCAACAACAAAAACAAATAATGTAATTATTTCCCTTCACAAGCTCCACAAAATGAAGCAAAGCAAGAACAAAAATAACAGCACAAAAAAAAAAAATAAAATAAAATAAAACTCGACAAGCGAAGCAGCGATAGCGACGTGTCGGCAACTTTGTTGTTGTTGTTGTTGCTGTTGTTGCTGTTGTTGCTGGCGGGCGTAAGCACGTGCAGCAATAGAATCGATAGAACGCACAAAATGAGCAAAACTATTAATAAACAATTTGCATTGAACCCGCTCTTCGTGCGCGCACTCTCTCTCCCTCTCTCTCTCTTTCTTTACTTTTTGCTCTCACAGCGCTCTCTGGCGTTTCAAACCGGAACCTAATTGGATTTTGTGAATGAAACGAGGAGGCGACCTTGCCCGTTTACGTCGAGCTTACGTTTTGCATTGATCGTTGATCAATTGAAAGCTTTGCCGCAATTCAATTTGATTAATGAGAGACGCTTACGTTGCGCGCTTACGTTAGGCTTACAGTAAGCCGTTACAACGGTTTTAAAGGGGGATTTTAGTACGCCAAAGAAGTAAAATAGTAATATAAAATGCTGTTATTTATATTTTAACACGTCAAGTTTTTGAGCCGAGTGGCCACTGTATGGCGCTCTCTATCTCTCTCGCCCTCTCTTGCTTGCGTGTGTGGGTGCGCCTTTGCTCGCAGCTTTGTAATTTCGCAAATGTTTGCCGCTAATAAATCATGTGTCCCTTGTTAGCCGATTGTAAATTATTCTTTCAATACGCGAGGTTTAAGTGTTTGTTTTTGTGTCGATTTGGCCTCCTCCTGTGTTTTGGCTATTTATGCGGCGTTCGGCTACCGTGCGCTTACGTCATTTGCATATGCCGTCTACGTATTCGTATTCGTATTGGAATTCATATTCGTATTCGTATTTGTGTATGTATGTGTGTTCGTATTCGTACATACTTGGCCATGTTTTACAGTTGTCAATTGGCTGCTGCGGCTGCTGCTCTTTTGGCCACTTTCGTTGCGGCTAAAACACATTCAGCTCGCGTCAACACAAAATATTGAAAGTAGGTAATGCGACAACAACAAAAACAACATCAACAACTGAGTCATCAGTTTTCTGTTTTCATATTCAAAATAAACGCGAAAAGTTTCTAGTACACGACCACAATATTCACATATAACTAGTTCATCATTGAGCACATTCATAAAATATATATCGAAAGACAGATTCCACTTAATTTCCACCTGTGGGGATGGAATGCGATAATAAGGAATAAGCTGGATGTGGATATCTGGGTGAGTGAATTTTTTTGCAGCTGCATTTTCACGCAGGGAAGTGGATTCCAAAAATCAATGAAATTTGTCTTGAATTAATTTGAGCATTTAAAAAAAAGTTAATTTGGAGTCACATTGAAAGAAAAAGTAATATGTGGGTGGAAAATATTCTAATCATACATATATACAAGGACCCATATATATGTATATATTCTTAGCTGACTGTCAATATCGATACCCCTCTCTCCCCCAGTCGATCAATGCGAATCTTGCTTATCCATCAACTGAATATAAAAACATCCTCAAAAAAGTATTTTTAATTTTGTTGCCGTGCGCATAATTCGCAAGAATTTCACTTTTGGCTAGACAATTTTCATAATGCAATAAATTTTTATAAATTGCCGCGTTAATTGAAATTAATGTAGACATTTGTTTTGATTCGCTTGCGTTCAATGCAGCAATCGCCGGCTGCCAATAAATCATGAAACAATCATGAATGGAACCATGAATGAGGCCATACAATAAACATACGCCTCCTCCATAAGAACAAATACGTCCAGAAGTATATCTTGTGTACGTACTTAGATGGTGGGCAGATCTTCAGCACTTCAACAATTACTTACTTGTTTTTGTATGGGGAGTATTGGAGTTTTCTCATGAATTATGTGCTTAAAGATAGTATTATTCTTAATGAGTATCAATAGTCGGGTTGATATAGATCTCTTTCTCTGCCTTTACCTATGTGAACTGAGATTCCTGTGAAGGTATCTTGATAAAAATTGTAACAGTTGCTTCTCATAGCTGCATGTAAGATATAACTTAAAACCAGCCCGTTCGGCTGGCTTTATTATATAGCTACCATATAAACTGTCGGCCAAAAATTGATAGAGAGCACATATTAGCAGGGTGCATCTGCTAATTGTCTTTTTGCAAGGGTATTTTAGCGGCACGCCTAAGAAATTGATTTTTTCCACACTTTTATTGTATTTTATATGTTGATCTTGTGGTCTGTGACGTCACGTGTGTTTATAATTTTATACATTTTTTTGAGAGTGTTTAAGAAACAGCTTTTTGATTTCTGCCGAACTGAAAGTAATTACAATTTGATTGGGATAGCCCAAAAATGCAGCTAAAGCGATCACGTGCTCAAAAGGCCCCTAAGATTGAAGAGTTTTGTGTCCTAAACTAATTAATAGAGCCCGCAGTTTAAGTCAGGTGCTTTTAAGTTAATCATAGCAGATGTTTTATACCGAAACCCAATTCTTCGAGGCAATGGCCCCTTGTCCATAATCTTATCGGGCTGTGTCTGACTGGGCGCTGTTGCCTAACGAGCTGGGTCAACAATTCAATACAAATACCTCAGATACAATTGCCATAGATAGGCAACGAAATGCCTTTTAGATAGGGGCTGTGTGTGGTAAAAGTTAAAAACTGAAATACTTGTCTAGGGTTAACTGGGCCCCGAATTCCCACAGTTCATAAAATGCGTCAGTGCGCTCTAAGTGAATCATTAAACAAATTACAAATTCGTATGCCAGTTATAAATAGCTAAAAAATGAACTATAGAAACCGAAATAGAAATAAAAAGAAAACCAAGAATTTCAACAAAATGGGCAAACATGTTGTACATGTCCATCAAAGTAGTGTAAATATTGGCGCAGCTAACGTATGTTATGACTGAGTCGAACGCCACCACCCACAGTCATCGTCGACAGTCAGCCCGTCAGTCAGTCCGTCAGTCAGTCCGTCATGCAGTCAGTCCATCAGTCAGTCAGTCAGTCAATCAGTGAGTGACTGGGTACTGGAGGCGTTCGGTTAGGCACCGATCTTTCCAATGAATAAGCCATACCTTTTATAGTTTACAGCTAACTGAATGCACATTTGTTTGTGTTATTTGAATTTGGCCTAAAAGTGATGCATTCTTCACATCGATTACACATAAAACAGCAGGCTTTTAACAAGGCAACTGATTTGTGAATAAAACCAGGTAAATGTATGAATAATACTATTCATTTAATTGTTTTGCCTAGTTTATAGTTGACAAGTTGTTGTGAAATTATTTGCTTTGCTCTTTAGTTGAGCAAAATTGAAGCGATAAAGGTGTATTAATACGTGTTGGTCTAGAAGGGATAGAGATGTTTAATTGGCTAGTCAGCCCAGAAGAGTCGTTCTCACCCGTAATTAGCTTATGGATAAAAATTACACCAAGTATGGTTCTACGATTAATAAAGGAAGGAAGATTCGTCATCAGAAGTCTGCTAGAGTATGACGGTGATCAAGAATCAAGGGGAACAAGAATTGTTTCTGTTGTTTCTGACTCGAGAAAGTGCTTTGCGTGTAATTATTTCACAATTTAAGGTAAATAGCTTCATGTCCAGCTACTTAGTTCGCCTCGATCAATTTTTCAATAGATAATCCAAATAACAAGAATAAATACTTAATTAAAGAGGACTTTGGATTTACCATAAATTTAGCATCTTTTAAGCCATTTACAGCTGTAAAATTGACTATTTACAGACATAATCCAACACTTTTCACATATCGATTTTGCCTATCGACTTACGATTGTTGACTATCGATAACCCAATTTCCTTATTTAAATACTTTTAGTGCCACCCTCGTGCCGCCTTGCTTGTTTATAAACAATATCTAAAGACCGATCTTGCCCCACAAAACGCTTGCATTTAGCCGCTTGTGTAAACAATGTTTAAAGTTTAAAACCAAAAACATTTTCTTCCTCTTGATTTCGTCTTTTGTTTCCAGCATGCACAAATTGCACTTATTTTGATTGATATAAACGCTTGGGGAACTGTCTGGATTGTTTATAAGATATAATACAATTCTCACAGACATTTAAGTCCCTTCTGCCTTGTGGTTAACTTGCCCTAAACCAGTTTTCCCCCAGCCCCCCCTATATAAGCCGCAAAACCAAAACCAAAAAAAAAAAACTAAAATTGCGTCTACCCAAAAACCACACGAAGAGTGAAAAACCACAATAAGAATTCCCATAATTATAACGAATGCTCGAGCCCAAAAAAAAAAAAAACAAAAAAAACGAAATAATATCTCCAAGCGTCACATTCGTCAGTTTCACAAACATGACAAACACGAAGAAGAGGAAGAAGCAGTAGTCGAGGCAGAAGAAGAAGCAACGGCAGCAGCAAAAGAAACTCGAGTAAGAGAGGAAGAATCAAAAAGTGCCTTTGAAATTTAAACTTTTGTGGTTACAAGTTTTCTAGACCACAAAACTTCTCAACCGAAAGCTATAGTTGTTGTTGTTGTTGCTTTTGTTGTGTGCTGCCAAAACAAAAACAGAAAAACAACAACTAGAAGAGGAAGAAAATGTGTGTGTGTCTGTCTCTCTCTCAATGGAAACGTTACCAAGTCCAAGTCGGAAGAAACAGTCAAAAACAGACAGCGCAAAAGTTTTCTCGACTCTTTTTATTTTCTTCTCTAACTTTAACAACTTCCCAAGATGGATAAGAATTAAAGGCGGGCAGCAGCTAGTGGCAAGGTGTGAGGTGTGTGTGTGAGGGGGCAAGGGGCAGGGGGAGGATGGGGAGACAGTAGTGGGGATCAAATCAAGTTTTCAAAGATAACAAGCAATATGCGAGTGTGCACGACTCGCGAATGCCCTGTACTTAGAAATGAGTTAATGCGGGATTTTCGAAGACCTTAACTGTAACTGATTATGATAAGCTTCCTATACGAAGCACACAGTTAAATATGAATAATTAATTGGATATAATATATTTATTTAAATGACTGGAACACTTCAAACTAAAGCTCTTAGATTTAAGCAAAAACAAAAGAACATTACTTGACAGAAATATAAGGGTTTTCTGGAAGAAATCTTTTTAAAATTTATAATACACTTATTTTCTTTAGCTTTAAGAATGGACTTTTGTGGTACAACACGATTATAATATAAATAAATCTTTCTCTTGAAATGCCCCTAATTTAGTATTAAAGAGTATCGTGCTTGTTGCCAGCATTTGCACAGCTTGTTTGTAGCATATTCTTAGCTTCTTGTGATAATTACAGGGTATAGGGCAACAGCACTCAAATCATAGAAAACACGACAATGACAATGACAAAGCACAAAACTGCGACATTTAAATCGAGCTGAAAATAGTTAAGAGGTGCGGAAAATAGTTAAGAGCTGTAAGCGGGGCTCTTAAGACGAATAGAGAAGGGTGTGAGGGGGAGGGGTGGGTTGGGGTTAGTCGCAGAGTGCTTGAGAGAATGTGCCGTTAGGTACAGTTGAATCAATTAAAGCGCACAGCTTGGCCGCCATTTTGCTGTCAACCATTTCAATTACAAGTGTGTGAAGGGGAGAGCGGGAAGGGGAGGGGTTGGATGTGCAGGGAGGGAGGGCGACACGTCAAAATGTGTCATGGCTGGCGCAGTTGGACCCAAATTACCGCAGCTCAATCATTTGAGCCGCCGTCTGTCTCGCACCTGAGGATGACTTTTGTGTCTGTGGCGTAATTTGTTGGCTTCCTGCAACAAGCCGTTGCACATGCGCCGCTTGGCTACACACACACACACTCTGTCTCTCTCTGTCGCTCTCTCAACTTGCAACAGGAGCAGCAGTTGGTTACACTTTCGGGTTCAATGCGCTCCACACACTTTTCTGCTGTGGCATGCCACAACAATTGATAAACAAAATCATCAGGGTTAAGGTATACTCATTTTTTTTCGGCAAATTAAGGTGCCGCCCGGTGGCAGACACGACCAGGATGAAGCAATCGGTTGCATGCCACACACACACACACACACACACACACACACACACACACACACACACACACACACACGCACATATTAACTACAAATTGTGCTAACCACTAATTACGCCCACTCCACAACTTGACCCAAAGCTGGTTGAATAAGAACGCACGTGCCGCGGATTTGCCGCAACTTGGCGAGCGAGTTAACCCAACAAAATGATTGCAAAAAACATGTAAATTAACTGGCAAGCTTGACTGTTGAATACCCTGTTAAGTGTGTTCCATTCAGAATCAATTACTTTAAATTAAGATTTTATGATTTTTAATGTGCCAATATGGAGCTTTGAGAATTTGAATAGTGCAGATTTTGAGAATGTGTCTTTGCAATGGATTAGATCTTGATTCTGAAACTCTTGAAAGATTTTAGCAACAATAAATTGTTATTTCTTTCGAAACTTCCGCCCGCAAGTGTGGAAAAATCGTGAATGTATGTCCCTGAAACTTTTTTGTTTACCATCCGATCGAGAGCAAACTCATCATTTACACCAGAACAAACTTAAATATTAAAAAATTAATAATTAAAAAAAAAACAACAATCCAATGAGTTATTTGTCCTAATAATCCACCTCACTAGTTCACAACTTTACGTCTTCTTATGGGATATTGCCTTAAGGCTACGAACTGCACATAGATTCCATTTTATTTCTTTCAAAATAGTTGCTTTGAATGATTCCATTTTGCCGCAAGTCAGCATACCCCATAGCAATCATTTAAGAGGGCATGCAACAAAGTTTTCTGGCATTTGGGGCGAGTCTCTGTTGTAATCCGCACATAAAACCGTTTTACTTTTTCTCAGACTTTTATGCGAATTTCGCAGTCATGGTTTTAGTTATTGTTATTTTTTTTTTTTTTTTTTGTTATTTTCTTAATGTTTCGCACACGTCAACGTTTAAAAACGGACGGCAAAAAGGTCACACACCTTCTTCTTATGTGTGTGTGTGTGTGTGTGTTTATTTGGTTGTGTTCCATTGCCAAAGCGTTCCCTCAACCCTCGAACTGATTTGCACACACACACACACACATTAACTAACCCCAACAAAAACAACGCAAATGCTGAGGATGAGCCAAGCGGGCCATAAACCAGAACCCCCCCTCGTCGATCGTTCGAGCAGGGCAGGACTTGAAGCGCAGGTGCATTGTCATCGTTTAACCCTTCTGCTTCAATTTCAATTTCGTAAATTGAGTTTATATTTCGATTTATTGACACGACTGCCAAAGAAGCGGACGACTTCTGCACTTTGCCAACTGACATTTATTGCCATTGGTTGCGTTTCTTGGCGCTTTTACGAATTATGTGACCATACAAAAACAACAAAAAAAGACGGAAAATAAACAACAAGGCGCCGTTACAAGGAGCTCAAAATTCAAAATGGCGACCAGGGTACAGTTTGTTGATTGCATTTCGTTAAGGATTTTAGAATTGTGAGTTTAAATGTAAGAAACATGATATGTATGTGAGATCTGCAAAACTGATTTTGTTGGGTGAATTTAAAATTATCTAAATTATCGTCTGCAACCACCAGAAAGAACTTAAACTAGGTAAATTCTACCTTTAAATAATATTTTGATTTTTCTTTAGTTTTTTGAATATAAAACGTTTCGTAGCAAACGTTACGTGACGTATTTTTCCTTATAGATGTACATAAAAATTACTTTTCTCACTTAATTTCTGATAAACACAATCAAGATAAGCCTTTTATATCTTAAAATAAAAACTTTTGCTGATAAGCGCAGTAATAGCTTAGTTCGTTTGTTCAAGGAAGAGCTTCGAATATATTTCCCAGTAAATGTGCATATCTCACTTTTTAGCGCTAAATATCTCACTTATATATGAAATATCTAGCCAGAAATCTTGACATAGAAGCAGCTCCTGAGCTAAGAGTTTCACGAGTTTCTGTGAGCTAAAGGTTAACATGAAAATGACAGCTGCTGCGTGCAGCGTTGCCCAACTTCTCTAGACTACTTTTTCACAGAGCTGTCCAAAAACCAAATTTCTGACTAATTTCCCTTGTACAAGGCGCAATTTGAGCAATCCCTGCCAAAAACAAAAATAAAGAATAAGAAGAAAATCTATGAAAAATTCAAAACGAAATGTCATGCTAGACTTTTCGAAAAATTCCAAAGTCTGGCAACAATGGCATACGCCAGGGTGAACGTGTTGCAAACAAAACATATGCAGCCGCACACAAATAAAGGAAAACACATCCTGGTGGATAAATTTTCCACTTGAGTTTCCTCATGCAGAAAACAACAACAAGCGTCTTCCGTTTGCCCAGCGAAAACAGCGACATGTGTTTGAGGCCAAGTCAGAGTCTGAGACGGAGTCTGAGATCTCCCTCTCTCTCGCTCTCTCGCTCGCTCTGCCTTCTACTTTTAGCATAATCTCAATTTTCATTTTTCACCTGCCCAAATGGCCCGCCCGCCCGCATGCACTTAGCCCTCAACAATCTGCCGCTGCCGCCGCTGCTTATCAGCGGCAAAACGGCTAACTAAATAGCTACAAGAAATACATGCATACATACATACATACGCACTCGAACATACTTGTGTTTTTGAAAGGCAACAATTTGTCTATTATCTGGCCAGGCCAATTTCGTTTCACCCTCTCTCTCTTTCACTCGCTTACTGATGCTGCCTTTTTGATAAATGTGCCGTCGTCGTCGTCGTCGTGGTCGTTGGTAAATCCGCTCAAGCCTGATTAAGTGAACTATTATGCTCGCCCATTGCCTTTGCTCTCCTGTTCTCTTTCTTTTTTTCCATTCGTCATGCATGTGTAGACACACAAGAAGCAGCCGCCGACGCCGACGCTGACGCTGACGCCGCAGTCAAACAGCGCAGCCATCAAATATTGTTTATGTTTTCAACAAATAGAACTAGCCAGCACACACACACACACATGCACACTCGCTCAATCACTCAGCAACGCAAAGAGCAGCAGCGCGAGTGTGTGTGTGCGTGCGTGCGCGTGTTTGAGAGAGCGCATTGGACACGCACATTGCACTCTTTCTAATCAGCCGAGCGAACGAGCGCTTGTTGCATTTGTACCTGCTTGACCTGTGCTGCAGTTGTTGTTGCTGTTCTTGTTATTCTTCTTCTCTCTCCCTCGCATGCTGTGCTCCCTCGCGTATCTGTTGCATTTCGCTGCTCTTGATCCATTTCCATTTCTATTCATTTTGTGCGTGTTGCTCATTATTTGTTTCACATGCTGCCGATGCTGCTGCTTCTTCTGCTTCTGCTTCTGCTGCTGCTGCTGCTGCTTCTGCTTGTGCTGCTGTGTGACCAGCTTCATTGAGCTTTGCTTGGCTGCAGTCACGTTAATGCTACGTGATTTATGTTGTTGTTGCTGCTGCTGCTGCTGCTGTTATGCTGGGTGGTAAAATTAATATAACGTTCTTTTTCCCTGGAAGTGAGTTACGCGCTGTGCAATCATTCAAACAATGTTGCTTGTAGAATACTTCAATTTAATTGCTCCGAGTTGAGCGAGTTGCGTAATTGTCGATCAAATCAAGTTGTTGCCACTAACATGCTGCAAGATGCATTTGCAGCAGCTACAATAAATATTTATGCTTGCGTTGGAATTTATTTTTAATTTATTACAAACAAACTTTACAGTTATTTATAAATTCTTGCTAAAGTTGAACTTGGTTCCGTTTGGCAAATGCGCCTGTCAAAGTTCATGTTAGTAAAAGATAGGAAATTCATTTAAATTGATCAAGTTTAACTTGCAAAGAAAAATGGGCTTTAATTTAGCCTGCAACGCAAAATAACCAAAGAGACAAACCCTTAACATGCTTGTTAAATTTTTAACATGCCTACCGTTAGCCCACAAATCCTTGGCTTATGCGTCAGAATGCAGATCTGTTTTGCGCTGAAGTTTATGAGGCAATTTGCAAATTGACTCTGGCCACACATTTTTATTGACTCGGGGCCCACCCACTGTTTTGGCCATAAATTAGCCCATCTGGGCCATTTTATGTTATGAATGCGGCATTTTCTGTTGCCGGCTCGCTAGAATTTTGGCATGCGAACACGTCAACTACTCATTAAGCGCCAGCCGGGTTTGATTTACTAGCCTAGAGGGCTCTGCAGTTTGTCAGAGTTGTGGCATGTGGCAAATCAGCGTGAGCCACCGATTGTGGCATGCAAAATGCAACTGCCGCCGCCGCCTGGCAACAAGGAATTTTAGTTGCCTGCAGGCAACGTCTTGAAAGTTCCCGTTCGCGGTTAAGTTGACGCTCTTTCTTCTTTTTTGGCACACGCCAGCTGTCGAGCTGGGAACTACGCCAACTGCCCGTGTATATATGCAATGCATATTTTACTGCCTAGTCTAAAACTGCCTGTTCTATCCGTTCCGCCACGTATGTCCCTTTTTGTAAATGTACACTCGGAGAAATAAGGGGGAACTTTGAAGATGGAGAACAATGGTAAATGCAATTAATTTATTAAGTTGAGAACGAAATTGTCTCAAAGGAAATGTTTTATGCTTTATTCAAGTATATTCCCCGACTTAACCTATATAATTTATTTTATGCTTATCTAAAGTTAATTTTAGAAAGTAAAATAACAATTGTTTGACTTTCTTTAAGGATGTATTAAGTAATAGGCCCTTTTATTCATTATTCATATATTTACTTTAAATATTTCATTTTTTTATATATATGTATTGAGGATGCATTTTTAAGGCACGGATATATCACGCTTATGCTCGAATATAGAGCGACATTTTTCTCTGAGTGTTTGAATATATATATATGTACATATATATATTTATTTATTTTTTTGGCTATAAATTGCCAACATGCTAAGGCAATAAAATAGCAGCGCAGCCGTAGACACATTTGCAATTTGCGAGCTTTCAAGTGAGCGAGGGAGAGGGGAGTGAGCGGGAGTGGGGGTAGGAGAGTGGGTTACCCTAGATTCCGGCAAAGTCATTTCTGGCAATTCGCCAGTCACTCGCGCTAATTTTACTGGAAAAAAGCAGAAGAAGAAGAAGAAGCTAAACAACAAAAACTTGCTAAAATAACTGTGTTTTTTTATCACTCGCTGCACTCTAGTGCAAACGCCTACAAAATGCGACGACGCCTCCGGCACAAACAATTAAACGACGCGTCGCCGTCGTCGTCGACGCTCTGATAAACAAGGTAGATAACAAGCAGAGAAGGAAGAAGCAGCAGCAGAAGCAGCAGCAGCAGACGACCGACCACACATAGGTACTACCAGTCTTCGGGTCCGTTTCTCTCCTTGAACAGTGTGGACAGCATATGCTACACACACAATTCGCTTGTACTCAGTTTTTTTTTTTGTTACCAATAAATTCTCGAAATACCTTCTTAACTTACCGTCGAGTGCAATTTTTTCATTAGCGCTTCGTTTGGCTCATTTTTCTTGCTTGTTTTTTTTTTTTTTTTGGTAGGGTCTGGCCGAGGGTCAAGTACGAGTGCAAACGTCTACTAAATAATTGCCACAATCGGTAAATTTCAACAACTTTTTAGTGGTGACTGGTCAGGTACGAGGCGGGCTCGATAAGTTGTTCAAGTAAGCCGCAGTGCGATAAGTTGAGAGGGTATAAGTTGGTGTTTTTCTTTAAGAGATCTTTATTTATAGTACACAATATATCTAAATACATATGAAAGTGTTTTTCGTGAAATTGTAACTGATGCTACCTTTAGGGTCGGGTCTCTCAATGATTCGATCTCCAAGTGAGGAAAAACTCTGGTCACAATTTACATAAAAAATATATGTATACACATATTCTAGTGTGCTTTGCAAACTGACTGTTAAACGAGAGGTTGCCGGTTAAGCTGTCCAGCTGAAATTTAAAATTTTAATGTTTATTTTAGTAATTTATAAATTATTGAAGCTTAGATTTGATAGTAACACCAAGTTTCGGATCAATAGAGATTACCTTGTAATGATATTAATATTTTGCTATCATTTTTCATTACGGGTTTAGAGTTGTGCACTTTTATAACCCTACTGAACAGCCCTCGTTCAGCCCATTTGGCAACCCTGGCCGCAGGCAAACAACATCGGCCATCGGGGGCCCCCGTTTTTACAAGCAAGTGTAGAAAATGTAGCAGCTAAATTCCAAGCAACGTTTTGTGGCCGATAGTCGCCGTTGCACTGTGGTTGTTGTTGTTGTTGTTGGCTGTAGGTTTTTCAGAATTGCATTTTTATTGTCTGGCACTTTGTTGTTACCACTGTGTGTCCCGAGTTGTTGTTGTTGCATAAATAAACCATATGGTTAAAAGCGTAGCATATTCTACGACCAGCCTTCTTCTTCTTCTGTTGGTTTTTTTGTTGTTGTATGCTCCTCTCTTTTCTTAGCTGGCTGCCTGTCAACGTTGATGTTGTTGTTGTTGTCTTCGACTTGGTGGTTGTTGTTGTTGTTGTTATTGTTGCTTGGATGTGGCTATGAAGTTTCTGCTTTCTGCTTCAGTGCGTTTGTAAATGTTTATCAAAATGTCTTGTGCCGTTCTCTAAGTTCAAACCCTCTCCTCCCATTCCATATCGCGTACCTCACTCCCTCTCTCTCTTTCTCTCTCTCTCTCTCTCTCTGTTTACCTGTGTGTATGCTGTTGCTGCTGTTACTCTTTTTATACCCAGAACCCATTGAAAATGTTTTCTGCACATGTATGTATGTAGCAGGCAGAGGGAGGCATCTCTGAACCCATAAAGTAAAGTCCATCTGTGGGATTGTATAACCGCGATAATCTGGGAATTTATGGACTAGAGACAACATAGATAGCCCGCAACGTTCCCACAAAATCGATAAATATCGATATCGAAATTCTACGTTTTGACCACATTCCGAAGTATATTTCTGGAATAACTTACCTCTCTGTTCTTAACCTTAACTGTCTGTTCTAAAACACTCTTTCTTTTTGGTATCTCCTAGTCGAGCACTCCCCACTCGAGTTTACCTGTTCTCTTTTTTTGTTACATTTGAAACGATGGTCGTCGCACGATCATTAACCGCAAAACATTGTTCTTGTGGCATGTTGGGCTGGTTCTATCCGCAACTCGACAACATGTTGTCTGCCTCTTCCTCCCGCCCTCTCTTTTCAACTTGACTGTTTGTTTGATTGTTTGTATAGCGAATTCTTGGAAGTCAGGGCGCAAAATATGTCGCACTAACATAATGCAGAAATTGAATTGCAATGAACCCAACCAAATCGTTTACGCCACAGTTGAGAAATTCTTTGAGGTGCTCTTTATTTCGATAGCAATAGATCGAGTACTTGTATATCGATTTTAGTGCATTTGTTGTATGTTATCGAGAATTTATCGATTCGTATTGGTAACCATCTAAAGTAGACAATTATTGTTCTAGTATATATATCCAAGAGACAAGCATGGATTATATATAAATATAGATACCTATTTATAACATGTATCGATAATTATTATCTTACATTAATATCGATTATTAGAATAGAAAAGTAAAAGAGCTGAATTAAAAAGTAAATTTAGATTCCCTTTGCAGCTACAACTAAACTTAACCAGATTTCAGGTTCGATTTCTATTATTACGTTATTCTAAATGAAATTATTTTAAACAACGGACTACCCTTAATAGAACTATCTTTCTCACTTCTCACTTCATTTGATGCTGTAAATCATCGTGTTCTAGAGCTTCCGTGGCTCTTTAAGGTGGCGCCGCTGTCACCAAATCTCTTTCGCATGTCGCACAATTTTCACCAGACAGTCGGCAGACAAATAAAAACAAAAAAAAAAAAAACATAAACAGAGGGGCACAAGAAACAACCTCAACATCAATGAAAGCGACGCCACAAACACGACAGCAAAAATATAAAAAAAACCACAAGGCTACACAAATACACACACCAAAAGCTACACACGCACACACACAATTACACGCTCACAGCGAGAATCTCTCCAGTTTTAATCGATCGATTTTATGCGCTGTGTGACATGGCCGTAAATCACACGGCGCGCAACATTTGTTGGCATTGTATCCATGAGATACTTGTGCCCCGGCGCATAGATACTTTTATTTGCTCTGATCTCTAAAAACAAATCGAATGCTGCAGCGCCCCAAACTAATTACTAAATTAAAAGCTCATTAAGGTGTGCTTTTTTTTTTCTTTTTCAATCATTGAAAAATTTAAGCTGTGAAAATGCATTTGAATTGCGCGACTTGCGCCACAACAATTAATGAATTTACAACGTGGAAGTTGCCACCAGTTCAAATAATTCCACCAACAAATTTAATGTAAACAATTAAAATGTTTTCGTTTCGAATTTTTTATTAAGTCTTTCGAGCTGTTGGTGATGTGCCTGCCCAATTAATGAGCATTTGAATTTTAAAAATTGTGAAAGCGCAGGCGTCTATTGATCTCGGCGAGTTCATGAGACGATCATAATAATGTTGGGACAATATTTAAATAAAACATGAAGTTTCATAAAAGCTTAGTTGTTTTATATTTAAGATTATAATAATTACAAGATAAGTCGGGAAAACAGCTGAAAGAACGTTTAAAACTGACTTTGGATTGTCGTCCGATTTAATAGATCAAGCCAAACACATTTCTTAACTTCTTAAGCAAATGTTGCCTTTAAATTTCTTTCGAGTGAGGGGCAATATTTGCATGTAACTTGTTTTGAGATATATTGGCTTTAATAAAAAAAAGGAAAATAAACCAAGTTGATATATGATAAGAGTTAATAACTAATCTTAGTCATTACTTAATGGCTTAAGACGATTGTGTTCATTGTGCTGACTGTGACAGATAACTGTTGGCGTCCGAGCAGGGACAATCTATAACTAACTTGTTTAAAGTTTAACTTAGTTGTTAAAGTAAGTTAATACTTAACGGCATGAGAAGATTATGGGCATTGTGTGCTAGCCTACAAGCTGAGATCGTTTATAAAACCTACCAAAATTTCAATTTTTTGTTTTGTTTAGAATTATCACAAGAATGTTTTATTATTTTCAACGAAACGCTCAAGATATCTTGAAATACCAACATTTTTCAAATAAAAAGGAATTTTAATGACTTTATAATATCTATAAATTCCAAAAAAAAAGTCAAATCGGCAGGTATATGTATCTGTATCTGATAGTCGCGGCTCCGATTACGCGCAAACGTTTATCTTATCGAACGTTGCGCTGGGCAAACATATTGCATTCATTCAGATCGAGCACATTCCAAGAATCATATCGTTTAAAGTTGCTGCAGAGTGTATCATTAAATCCGGCAGAAGAAGCAGCAGCAGCAGAAGGGTGTGGAGGGAGCTTGAGCGGGAGGGGCAACAACTGCATTTAATCACAGGTCTGGCAACGGCTTTGGCTTTGTTTCAATAAATTCCAGCAAATCAAAACATATATGTATATAAGACACGGGTGCTCCGACTCGAACTCGAACTTGGACTTGGACTGGCTCTGGGTCTGGACCCAGGAGCGAGCGCACGCGTAATGGTCAAATGAATGCGCAAATGGCTCGCGGGCTGAAAATGATGACGGCGACGGGCATCGTTGGCCCGTTTGATCAGCCTTGCCACAAGCAGCCGCTGCAAGGAGCCAAAAAAAAAAAAAACAGAAAAAAAAAACCCAAGCTGAAGACGTTATGGTTCATAAAGCAAAAACGAGCAGCAGACAAGAAGCAGAATGAATAACAGCAGAACAACAGAAGCAAGCAGAGGGGCAAGTCGAGGGAGAAGAAGAAGCAGAAAAAAACGCGACCAGGCAACAGCCGCCCAAACATTGGAAAAACATCTGCTGTGCCTGCCACAGTTGATGAACTCGATTCGTTTGGCTCTCTTCCTCTCCCGCTCTTGCATTGCGGCTCTCACTCTCCTTCTCTTGCATTTGCCGTCTCGCTCGCACAGCGTCTGTTGCGCAGGCGCACAGCAAGTACCAGCGTCGAGTGTAACTGCGAACGATTACAACTGGCAGCAGCAACTACTGCTGCTTTGGCCTGCCTGCTGTTGCCCGTGTGCCTACTCCTCCACATTCTCTGCTCTGCTCTGCTCCAACTCCCCTCCCCTCCCCTCCCCTCATCCCTCTCTCCGCACTGCCTTAACTTCTCATTCATCTCTCTCTCGCTTTGCCCTCGGCTGCGCGTCAATGTTTTTCATTTATAATTCTCATGCCTCGCTGAAATGTCCCCCCTCTGCCTCTCCTCTGCTACAGCTACTCCTCTTTCTACTCCCTTGCCTCTCTTGCGGCTGGCTCTGTGTCTTTTTTAATTTGGTTCACAAAATACCGCGCGTTGTTGTTGAAATTCTTTAGCAATCGCCTCGTTTCGTCTCAGTTGCCCCGCTGTCTGTCCCTCACCCCCTGTCTCCCTCTATCCCCCCACCCTTCACCAACACTTAAAGACGCTGCTGTTCCTTCTGCACCACCGTCTGGCGGTGCTCGTCGCTCGATTTTTGACAGGTGGTGCAGTTTGTATTCAATTTCTTTTGGGCCGTCGCCGGCGACGACTTTTGCTCTTGGGCTCTTGTTGAGTTTTTCTTTATATTCATATTTTATTTTCTTTTTTTTCGGGTTCTCTGCTGCTGCGTTTCGTTTTCTTCTTTTGGTGTGTGTTCAAATTTTTTTTTCTGAATGTATTTTTGCCTATTCATAAAACAGCAAATGAGTTCAGACAGCAGCCGAGCGAGCAGACAGCTAACAAAAGATTACCAAATGGCACACACACACACACACACACACTCAGACACTCACACACATGCTCGAAGGATGCTGAACAGGCTCTGAGCTCAGTTCAATTTTGAATTCAGTTCAACGCACTTTACCAAATTAGTTTTTATATGTATATGCCCTGTGCCATTTTGTTACGATAGGGTATGTATAGTTGGCACAAGATTTCGAGTTTATTTTATTATTATTGATTATTAATTTGAAAATTGGTAAACAAAGTTATAACAATTTCATACGTACAGTTTTCTCAATTAAATTTTATGATTTCTGCAATTGCAATATTTTTTTCTGATATAAATAATACTTTTACTTATGTATCTATGAATCAACTTTATTATTTTTATTTCCAATGAATAAAAAATTGTCAAATTAAATTTAGGCACTCAAGTTTAAGGTTTTTATTTATTTCGTATATTGATTCCACGTTCAACTGTGAAAAATGGGTGGAATAAAGTTTTATTCACTTCTTTGTGTCTACATTCAATAGACTTTTGATTTATTTAAAGAGCTAATGCAAAAATTCAATATCAACGCTGGTATTTTATGAAAAGCGTTTGGCTCAGACAAAATCAGCAAAAAAAGATATTAAATTGTATTGTCAATAATTATTAAGGTGTTTTTATATATAGAAAGAAATGAAATTCAACAATTATAGGGTATCCTTAAGTCGCCTTAACTAAGATAACAGATCTTTAGCCGAGCACTCAAAACTAATTGGATTGTCTTTTCTTTTTCAGTCGTATGGTTGCCAGGATGCAGAAAACGCGGCATTAGCCACAGCAGCCAACGGAGGAGCTAACCAGGAGCTAAACAGGACACGCAGGAGCAGCAGAAGCAGAGACGCGAGAGCGCAACCGCGAGAGAGAGAGAGAGAGGGAGCAGCAGAGTTTGTTAACCATGTCACAGCAAGTGTACTCGGCGCATCCAGCGCTGGCCGCTGAGCAGCTGGCAGCGCCGAGCAGCTCCACAGTTGCCACAAGTGGCAGCGGCAGCAGGCGGAAGGTCACGCCCAAAAAGTACACACTAAGCAGAAGTTGTGCGGCGCTAGCAGCTGCAGCAGCGGCAGCCAAATCAGCTGCAGCAGCAGCAGCAGCCACAGCAGCAGCAGCAGAGGCAACTCCAACAACGACAACGACAGCCACAGGCAGAGCTAGCGGCAGCGAATCGTGCCACACGCGCAAAACGCAGCCGACGCGAACAAATCTGGCGGCGGTGGACGATGATGATGACATCGAGTGCGAGGATGTGGACGATGTCAACTTTGGCGTGCAGCAGCAGCAGCAGCAGCAAACGCCGCAGCCGATTGTGAGGCAAACAACAACCACAACCAAAGACAATGGCTACGATGAGACGGACCATGTTCAGTTGCGCCACAAGCGCCACAGCCGACAAATGCCACACAAACAGCTGGACAGAGGGGGAGGCGGCGGACTGGGTGCCTCGGCGACAGCTCTGACTGGCTCCATTAGCGATCTGAGCAGCGTACTGAGCTCGCCCTCGGCCAGCACTGTCTCCTCGGCGCAGTCGACGCCCACGCGAACGGCGCCGTTGCAGCTGCAGCACAGCCATCAGCATTGCTGCCACAAGCAGTCGAAGCAGTCGGCGGCGGCAGCAGCAGCAGCAACAGTCGGAGCCACACACCAGCCACATCAGCAGTCGAGTCGCCACCAGCCGAAGCAGCATCAACAGCAGCAGCAGCATCATCATCATCACCATCATCATCATGCTGCGGCCGCTGCTGCAGCGGGCTGTGGCGCCTCCGCCACCGCTGCCGCCAGCTCGTTCAAGAGCAAGAAACTTGATCCGCGCTTCAGCCCGTCACCGTATCGCCAGCTATTGCCCATTTTCCTGTGCCTGCTCTCGTTTGCGCTGGTCTTTGCCACGTTAATTGTTTACATGGACACGACAGGTGAGAGAAAACGCTCTAAGCAAAAGTCCAACTGGCCCCTGAACCTCCAATACACTTACCTTTTGGGCATTATATATGTATGAGCAAGTGTGTAACACTGCAGTAGGCATACCTTCAATTACAAAGATTTTTGTTGAGCACCGAGAACAGTCAAGTTATAGACTTACCTGTACCTATGTGAACTAAGCTATCAGTAAAGCTTTCTCTTTGAAACTTGGAACAGAAGCTTTTTTTTTGTACCAGCAAGTGCATAGGTCTGAATCACTCAGATCGGATCTCTATATCCTTTTATTTCTACGACCAGTCTAATACTAGGTTTCATATGAAGAAAAAAAGCGTAGTCCATATACATATATACCATTTGGTATATATACATTTTTGATATATTTCCACAACCTATGTGAACTAAGCTAAGAATAGAGCTATCTTCATAAAACTTCGCACACAGGTTTCTTATTGCTTATTGTGTATAAATCCCACTTGGCCGAATCGGATAATTAACATATACTCTACAGCTGCCAAAGTAACTATCAGTCAGATTGAATGAAACATCTTTTTTAGGAATATCTAAGTCAAAGCCCACGAATTGCGACTCTTATTATGTATTCATCATCGAACAAATGTTGTTCAGATCGAAATGCGCGATATCGAAGAGCAACCTTTTAATAAATCTGTCTAAAATATAGTTTTTTTTAGAAGCTTTTCATTTTCGCAGAAATGTAGGCTCAACTTAATAATTTAAAGCATTAAAACTTCTAATATTTAGACAAAACTTATGCAGCTTTCAAAACAATATCGTATATAAGCCACAGTTAAAATCTGTAAAAGAGTATAACCTTTTGACCTTTGTTAGGGTATTTAATCTTCCCTCTTGTCATATATATTTTAAATTATTAAATTTGATATCTTTGGCATATGTCTCATCTGTTTATCTTTTTTATTTTTTTTTGGTGAGCGCGTTTCTTCATTTAAATTTAAGGTTTTTTTTCATATAAGTTTTCTTTCGTTTTTTTTGGGTATATGTGTGCTTCCACCGGATGTAGGCTGTGTTTGCCTTTGGCTGCCTGCTGTCCTTTCCTGGGCACACTTTTCAGATTAGTTTACGCATCCTTCTAACTAGCCGGGCGCCGAGTTGTTGCTGTCTGCGGCCTGCCCTGCTTAGTTTGTGCTTAGCGCATCTTTTGTCATAGATCTTGTTCCTTTTTTGTGTTTTCTGGGTTCCTCTGTATTTTTTTTCTTTCTCTCTTTATTTCTTTGGCTTGGCGCAGTGGCGCTTCCTGTCAACAACAAAAACAAACAACAAAGTTGTCCGATGACGTCTCACTTGGCAACAGCCGTGGCGCAGCTGCTGTCATAACGTCATCATCGGCGGCGGCGGCGACACGTGCCGCCTACAAAGGTTGCCGCGTTGCAACGCCAAAAGAATTTCTAATTTGCCATTTGATGAATGGCTCAAACAGCAATTGCCACAGCAACACAGCCAGCATGGGCACTGCAACGGGGCCTTAATTGTGGCTGAACTGTTGCAAGTAAGTGGGCGGAATGCAAGACTTTTAGATACTCCTTACAAAGATACCTCATAATTAATAATATTGATGAATATACTTTTGTTTATGAAAAAAAAAAAACATTGCATAAACTAAAAGCAATAAATATTGATAACTGCTGCTGGATTTGAGCCAGCGACCTCTCTTTTGTATACATAAACAAAACTAAGCTAAACATACAAAAAAATTAAATAAAACTAATAATAAAAAAACTATACATTGCCCTTGAATTCGACCCAGCGACCTCTTTTTGGCATATGTATGCAAAGAAAGGTCACTGGTTCAAATTGTATACAAAAGAAATGTCGCTGGTTTGTAATTTGTATGTATGTATATATAGGTTATATTTATTAAGCCTCTAATAAAATAGTATATAGCGACTTAATCTATAGCGTATATTGCACGTAATTTCCCAACAATTTCTCCGCTGCACCTGCAAAAACTATTTGTAGTTTATCAGGAAAATTTAATTGCAAAGAAACTGCAACTTTATAAACAAAAAGGTCATAAATTGTTTAGTTAATTAGGGAATTCGCAAGCAGCCCTTTAAAATGCTGAAGCTAATTACAATTTTCTAAACATTCTTGAATCATGGATATGAATCATAACTCTTAAAGCTTCAATCTCAGAGTTAGCAGGAAGTACAAGCATGAAAATGTAGTATGTGAGCTTGTATATGCCAGAATCCTCCAGAATTCCAACAGCAAAGGTTTATATTAAATGTAGATGTGACATCAAAATGCAAAATGATTTCGTTTGTCAAAGTAATGAATATGTATGGAAAGCCACAAATATATAATTTGTACAATTAGTTTATAGATTCTCTTATAAAGGAAATATTTTGGAATCATGGCAAAATATGTCTTGATCAATCAAGAGAAATGCACTTGCTTGATTTAAGAAACCTTGTCTTAATTGATAGTTACACGCCCCCTACCCCTCCCCCCACACACTAGTTAGTTAGCTTTAAAAACCTTGTTAGTTGATTTACTCAAAAATGACTCATGTTTGGCTGATTTGCCTTGTAAACTAGCTGCTCCATAGTTACATCTATCCAAATTATATATCCAGACAGACGCGACAGCCTCTGTCGGATGAGGCAATTTTCTTTTAATTCGCTAAAATATTTTGTTATTGCGCGACGTCGCCGATTCCAATGTGGAATATATATAGTGCTTGGCTATATACTTTTTTTTGCTCGTGTCTCTAGTCCAGGGCAAAATAAATTTGCTTAATTTGTGCCGTTTCTCAATGAAAGCGGACAGGGAAAATTGCTTTGCATATGATGAAGAGCCAGCCGCTGAGCCTCTCGTAGTATTGCCCGATGGATCACCATTGCATGATTCATACCCCCAAAGTGACTACGAGTGGTTAAACACGCGCCTCTTTCTCTGTAAACCAGAGAGACCCAAAATATCAATGACAATCCATTGTGTGTGTCCGTGCCCGTGCTTGTGCCTGTGCAGCTGCTTAACAGCTTCAACCTGATTGCACAGTGACTCAAAGTACATTAAAAACAGTTGAAAATTAATCAATGCTTTTAAATTTGTCGCTAATGAGACTTGACTCAACGAAGACAAAGAAAGTTTCGTCATCTTTAATGATAAACGATATATATATATATATTTTTAGCGGAATCTAAATGGTTAAAAAATTGGAATCGTAACTAAAGAGAGCAACATTGTAAAATAGTGTAATTTATAGACAATATTATAAAATCGATAACCCATTTTCTACTGTAACTAAGCTATCGATCAGCAACACAAAAAAAAGTTAAAAAATATAAAAATTGTCTGCGATGCTTAAAGATACTGCTATGTTATTCTAATTTGTTTTGGTTTATTGAATATCTCTCACCTGACTTATCGTTAATCGATTAACTTTATCGATATTTGTTTTGTTTGGTTTATTGAACATCTCGCACCACTGTGCGTTGCCCGGCAAAGAAGTGCATTGTAAATTCCGCTCAAGTACAAGTAATTTTCGCAGCTCGTTGTCGTCCGCCGTTTTTTTTTTGTCGTTTTGGGCTTCCTTTTGCTTGGATCGATTCCAGTCTTAGCGCCTTTGTCTTAAGAATTAAAATATATGCAAATTGTGCAGCGAATTAAAAGTCGATAAAGACGCTGCCAAATTGCCTTAAACAGACTGTCAATCAGACAGTCTTTCCGTCAGTCAGCCAGTCAGCTGTTTGCCACCCAATTTTTAGTGCTGTGGGCTGCTTTCTTTTTGTTTTTTTGACTGTGCCGCCACATCGACTAGACGGGGCTTGGCTCCGTTGCGCTGCTCTTGCTGCTGCTGGGCGTGGCAGCTGCCACTTGGCCAGAAGAGCTTGACAGCTTGACTCGGCTGGCTGTCTCCCCCTGGCTGGCTGGCTGGCTGGCTGGCTGGCAGCTCTAGTTTTATGGCCCCATTGATGGCTCTATTAGGTTTATACGAGCCATACGGATTCATAAGCCATAATAATACAAATATGAGCATGCTGTGCATAAATTACCCGAGCCGCTAAGCTGCATATAAATTTGAACACGTTTCGCCGTGTGTCGATTGGCTTAAACCAGACAGAAAAAAACTTCGAATCATACAAACCACAAACAAAAAAGTCTAAAAGAATGTGAACCCAAATGCGCTTATTAAAGTGACAAATTCTTGCGGCTTTGCATTTAGTTCTTTGAGATTCTGCTTCAGTTTTCACCCCGACAACAAAATAACCTCGACCATGACTTTACAGAATGAAAATTCGAAACTAACCATTGGTTATTTTTCTTACTTTTCTTCTTTATTTTTTTTGTGCTTGCCCACGCTCTTCTTGTTGTTACAACATTTCTCTCTATCGCGAACGTCCTCGGCCTCTTTTTGTTGGGGCCGCACACACAATCCCCGAGCTCGTTGTAAATGTCACGTTCCAGCTTTGAACGCTACTTGTCCATGATCCATCCAGATGATAATTATAATTATAATGATGATCATTTGATGAGTGTCGGTGCGGTTCAATGAAAAATTATAAAACTCTTTTTCTATTCCCATTTCTCGACAATCTGTGCCTATCTTATCTATATCTCCATGAATTGTAAACCTTATCTTATGTCTTTGTTGTGTAAAGTTACTTGCAACTAATTCGAATTGGAACAAAGAGTTTTCTTAGTCATCTGTTGACTTACTTTATGCAATATTTATTGTGATGAAATGTTTTTGCACCTTTGCCTATTAATGCCTATTAATACTTATATTGCAATGTCTGCAGAACTGCAAGAAACCTTTCTTATAAAGTGTGTCATTCACAATTCACAATTCAGTTCTGCTTTAAAAAAAATACCCTTGCTTCCCGCAATTTGTATAATATTTAGCTAGTACTTGGGCTATATAATATATAATATATTTTATTAAATTAAACTGCATTTCCACTTTTATCGTAATGTTTATCTGCAGTTCTTGAGATACATCAAGTATATTCTATGATATGATTAGAATTTGACATGAACTTGATTCAATCCGAATATGCTTCCCGCTCTAGAGTAAATATTATCGCTATCTCTTATTTTTCTCTACTCTCACTTTCTCTCTCTACTCTTCCCTTCTCTCTCTTTCTCTCTCTCTCTCTCTCGCTCTCTCTCTCTCTCTCTCTCTCTCTCTTTCTTTCACCTTCTCTCTCTCTCTACTCCCACCTTCTCTATCTCTCTCTCTCTCTCTCTCTCTCTCTCTCTCTCTCTCTCTCACTCTCTATCTCTCTCTCTCTCACTCCTCTATTTTGCACAGTCTTTGTGTTTCTCTCTCTCTCTCACTCTCTCTGTCTCTCGCGCTCCCTTATGTCTTTTTATCTGTCTCTGTCTTTCTCTCTTTATCGTTTTACTCAGTTTTCCACATATAGCCTACTTATCGTCCCCGTGGCGCGCCTTTTTGCAACTGTCTGCTGGCACGCCCACTCAAAGATGGGCGTGACAGTGTAGGCGTGGCGCCAACGTTGCCACACTTCATACATTTGTTGACATCGCGTGGCGCATCTGCACGATTCTTGACGCTGACGTCGCCCGTGCTGCATTTGTCTGGCAAATGTCATTAGCCCCTGCCTGCACCTGCCGCAAACAGGCGGAGAGCGGCGCATAAATCGCATTAGCCCAAATCTTGAAACGTTGCCACATTTGGCGTAAACACGTCGACGGCTGCCGTTTTATTTATTTTTATTTCGCTTGCTTTTACGGCCAAGAGCGATGTCTAGGGGGGGAGAGGATAGGGGCGTGTCGAATCGGTAATCGAATCGAGGTATTAATCATGTTAATCAGGCATTAGCTTCACACTTCTCGAGCAATTTGCAAATTGCGGCTTTAATTGATATATACAAGGGACACACACACACACACACACCCACACACACTCACCCGCACACTAATGACTTAATTCCCGTTAAGCAGCAGCACGCTGCGACAAGTTGCATGCCACACCCCCAATCTGTGGCACATCGCATTGCCGCCAGTTGCGTTGCCTGCCTTTGCAATGCAAACTCTTTGCCACACGTACAACTTCAATCAACCCCTGACCCTGTTCTGGCACGGCTTGTTGCCCCCACCGGATGTCATTGCCGTCCCATGTCCCGTGTCCCCTGTCGTCGTCGTCTAGTGATTCATAATTTTCACCACCGCTCGACGCTCTATCACAGATCGGCTTCTTACCCGCTGCTGCCCCCTTTGCAAGCAAAGCGCAGCGAGTGCTCAATTTGAAAAGCAAAGCTCAAAGAGCATTATCACAGCATGCGCCATGCTGCTGCCATATTATGAATATGGTTTTCGCCGCCGTCTCATTTGGAACGTGGCTCAAAGCAGCCACCCGCATTCGGGTTTCAGGTTTTTTTTTGCAACCCCCGCCGCGCGTTTCACTTGAGCAATTGCGCAATCTCTTGTCGGCGTCTCTGCAACGTGTGAGGTTCCACAATTCTCCGCCTGCCTCCACCATGAGAATCAATTGGGGCAATCGCCATGCGATAAGCCTTCAAGTCACGCAGCTCTAATGCAAATTTGTCAGCTATACAGCTTTTAGATGGTAGCATTATTAAATTATGGATTTCAATTCAATTTGAAATCGTGTGTGTTTTCTTTGCTTGATTTGATCGTTGATTTGATTTATAGGTTAAGCATAGTTGGAAATGAAACACATACAAATTGTTCGATTTGAAATGCTTCTATATCAAATCTCTATATACTCAATATAAGATCTCATATCCCATATTGACCATTTTTTATAGGTTAAGTTGAAATGGAAATTAAACACATATATTTTGTTAAATTCCTTTCTCTATTCGTAGTTTTGCGAGGTTAGGTATGAATGGTAATGAAACACAATACAATAAAATTACATATTTCATTTTCTACACAATCAAAGATCTGTTTGTTAACCAATTTTTAAAAAACATAATATTCCAATAATATTTAAATGAACTTCGGGTATTTTTTGTGTGTTTAAGTTTAACTGGAAATGAAAAACATTTAAATTTAATTACCCCAACCATTTCCTATAAACATTTCATACTCAATACATTTGCCATAAACTTAAATTTTCCTTTTTTAGTTAATTTCGGACAACAGTTTTTATTGCCAATATTTCGCAATTGTTAAACCTTTAAGGCCAGGCCAATTCCCAACATTGTATTTCTTTTTCCAAAATAAATATAAAAAAAACTTTTCGGTCACAAAATGGCCATAAAGTTGATTATAATGTATTTATGAAACAGTTGCCGGCGCTGCTGGGCTCATAAAATGGTCAACGACAATTTTTTGGCCAAAACGCCGACAATTTAGTAATTTGTTTGGGCGACCACTTCCCGCCCTCCCACCTGCTGCTGCTGCTGCACCCCGACATGAAAACGTAACGCGACGGCAATGAAATGAAATGCTCAAGTGAAAACTTGGACTAATTAACGCGGCTGGCCGTAATTTGAAAGGAAAGTGCGCCAACTTTATGAGACAACAGAGCAGCGCAGTTCCATAAAATACAGTTAAAAACACACTCACACACACACAAACACACTCACACACAAGGAAAAAAGAAAATTTATGCCCACTATTAGAGGTAGAAATCTGATATCACAGACAGTTTATTATTAGGAACGGAAGATCGCATTACATGAACTCAACCGCAATTGGGCGATTAGAGGTTAAGTTGAATAGTTTATAGATGGGTCTACCAGCAGAAAATGGGTTAGGCTAAGAATATGCAATATGATAGGTTGGGACAAAATGGAATGGAGCACGAGACAGCTGCACATTGAAATATTAAAAAGAGATGAAGTACGCAATATGAACCAAAAAGGAACTGAGTGGAATGAAATGGAATGAAACAGTTACAAATACACTTAGCAAAACATAAGATGAGCTCAACAGACGTTGATCCTCTTACGGTTAAACGCACGCCTTGCTTATTTGCTTACGTAATGAAATGAAGTGGAATGAAACAGAGACAGCTGCGCCTGAAACCGTTAAATGTGAGCATATGGTAATCCGCATTGGAACAATTACAAGGAATACCAAAAAAAAAAAGGGCGAAAAAAAGTGGAATCTGGCCTGGGGCTCAACAATTTCGGCGTCAAAAACGCTGACATTTCTAATTTGCACGACGAGCAGGGAATCGGCGGCGTCGGCTCGTACAATGGTCGTCAGGGTGGCAAGACAAATGACGGGGCAAGGCCCAAAAAATAATTCGAAGGAACGTTTAATTGCGGTTAAGCGGCGGCGGCGTCGGCCAACTTAAAGACGTCAAGCCCGAGACTCGAGAACTGAGACCTGAGACCGGAGACTGATGGCTGCCCCAGGGCGCGGACTTCTGCCAGGGGTAGCTGAGTCGCAGAAAAGTTGTGCCCCGTTGCACCACGCCCTATTCAATAACTCAACAAAAGCCGCACACAAACACACAAATACACGCGCAGCGCAACTTTTATGCATTTTCAATTACGAGAGCGCTTAAAGAATATTCAAACAGCAATAAAAGTGGGCGGGGGGCCAATGAAAAAAGGAAAAACTTTTTTTTTTTGCTTTCTGTTACCCTTGTTGTGTAATATTTGTATATGGCCTGGATTGCGTGTGCCCATAGCCCGGAGACGGCCCGTTCCCTCGTTTCGTTGTTGTATAATTCATTTCTATTGCCACTTTTATTATTGATTTCTACAACTCTGCGCATTCAAGTCCGGGTCTCATTTCACGTGTAATTGCTTGTTTAGCTCCATTCAAAATGGCCCGTTTCCACATCCACGTCGTGTGTGTGTGTGTGATAAGAGCCAATTGTTGTTGTTGCTGTTGTTATATATCGCTAAATTGTAACTGCCTGTTGTCTCTTCTGCTTGTGCCAACAGCTAATATATAACGCGCACGGCGTTGATTTATTGGCCTTAACGCGCCGAACCGTGCCTAATCTAACTAGGTCGATCTTCGGCCTGGCCAACAGTGTGTAAGCGCTCCAAACGCTGACTAACTGCAGAAGGCCAAAGAATGGCACCAGAAAAAAAATACAATAAAAATGGGTCTGATTTATCGATTATGATTATTATTATATGCAGCCATAAAAAGTATATTTATTGGGTTTTAAAACCAATAGAAGCCAAATATGACTATATATATAATGGCAGTATTTTAATATGGCCAATAAAAAAGTGTTCCATTCCACTTGGCTACCCGCTGTACTCGAAAATCAACTATAAATCTCTTTCTTGTTTAAAAAGTCATTATTATCACTCTTTTGAGCTCATGATAGTTGCTTTAAGAGATAATAATGAAATTCCATTCCGATTTGTACCTTCAAATAAATTATCAGCTTTAAAAAGCTTTTAAATCATGGTTTACATCATTTACTCAGCTAAAATAACAAGCTAGAAGCTTTCATATTTGCCTTAAATCTATGTTCCATGCCACATTGTACCTAACCTCACAATTAATGTGTAAATAGCAAATAAATGCGAATAAATACTTAAATTAATGTTTATTTGTAATTACTCCAGAAGGGAAAACCTTAACTAAATAGGTCTTGAATCTTAAAGCTTGCACCTGCATTTGCTCAATTTGCATTTGCATTTGCATGTTCCATGCCACATTGTACCTAACCTCACTCTAATTGCGACACAAACACGAGGCGGCCGGCGGACACGCCTCTTTGGCTTTGCTGGAAACCCGTCTATGGCCCTCTTTACCCATGGCCCCTTCAGTTAGCTGTCGAACCCAACCACTTGCCACAATTACGAGTACGAGTACATTTTATATTTTAATTTCTTTTGCCTTTAACGAGCATTTTGTGCTGTTTTTCTGCCGCTTACGGTCAGCTAAAACGAAACAAAAAGTGGAAATTGGCGCAAGGAAAGTGTGAAAAGCAAATAAAATACGCTGAAACTAAAACTTAAACTACAACAAATAGTTGGGCCTGTTTATATATATATATATATATATGTGTATATATATGCATTACAAGCACATGTACTTAAGGGCAGGGAAATTGGCTCATGAACTAAATATCAAAGGCCGTGCGCTCATTATATTTTATGGGCCTACCGGCCGGTCCCCAACGAGCGCGGCGGCATAGTTTCAAGGCTCATTTGAGTCAGGTGAGGTCGTTGCCAAAGTTCTTGACGTTTAGTTTTTGTTCGTTAGCTTTTTCCGCTTTTGGCAACGGCATTTAACCTTCGATTTGAGACCTCGCATTTTCCACTTTTACCCTAAATTAATGCCAAATTGATAGGGCATTTTTTATTAGCGAAAACTCATTTCATAGTTAAAATATTTTTAAGAGATTGAAATAATTCTATTAACTTTAGCATCGTTAAGAGCCACTATTCAAAACTGGTACGAAATGGAATGAAACACATGCTAAAACTCAAACTGGAATGTTTTTAAAATGAAACCCACTTTGTCTGCAAATTCAGTTCATGTTCATGTTTAAGCGATTAAAAGAATGAATATTACACTGTTGCAGCGAATGTTGTTGTCAGTGGAAATGCTGTCAGTGTTTCGATTGCCAAGACGTTCCTCAAGTCTCCCTCGCGCGTGCTCAATTTGATCAATGCAAATCTGGTCAATGCGCCACAATTGGCAGCGGAGCGTATCGAAGTGGATGCAGCGCACGCCATGCCCCATGCCAGGCGACGGCTGCTGCTGTTGCTGTTGCTGGTCAGCGTCCAGTGGTGCAACAACTTTTAATTAAATCTAATTGCCCAGCTGAACAACAACAAAACAATGCCAATAATCAAGGCTGAAAACCGGGCTCGCACCTTTGAAAAATTGGGAAATATCCGAGCCTCAACATTAAGAATTAAGATTTTGACTTTTTAATTTTTCTTTAAATTATGTATTAGTTTTATTTTTCTATTAAATATAAGTAGAAAGAGAAACCCAGCACTAAAAAATTTAATTTATTTAATTGGAAAAAATTGTTTTACCTAGCCTCGAACCCGGGTCCTTGCAAGTTCACAAAATGAACCTAGAAGCGCGGGTTCGAGCCCCCTAGTGAAAAGTTTTTGAATTGTGCTAATAATTCTTTATTTTTTTCTCTTGCAGAAATCCGGCATCAGCAATTCCGGCTAAACATGTCGCGCGACTACGAGCTAAACAGCGTGGCGCAAGACGATCCCGCACTCATTGCATTCCTGCGCCAGATTCATATGCGCAAGTATATGTATATGGCCAAAAGCGGCGCCGTCTCCAGCTCGGGCAAGGCGCCAGCCGCCAGCGCAGCTGTACCGCCCGCCGGCACGGGCAACAGCAGCAGCAGCGGCAACAGCGTCGCCGATCAGCTGGCGCACTATGTGTCCGACCTGGTCGGTGGCAAGCTGAACGGCGCGGTCATCCAATCGCTGAGCGGTCCGCTGGCGAATCTGATAACGGCGCCCTGGCTGAGCGATCAGCTCAACTGGATGGGCGTCCTGGTGGAGCCGGAGCCGCGCTGGTATTTCGCGTTGCGCAAACAGAATGCGCAACGGCAGCGCATGCAGGTGGTGCATGCTTGCGTTTCGCCCAATCCCTTTCCCAAAGAGGTGAGCAGTCAATTAAATACTTATAAATATAAAAGTAATAATATATTCAATTGAATCTCTCCACAGATAACCATACACAATGAGGATGTGCGCATAAATAGTTTGCACGACGAGGAGACGTCGTGGTTCAATTCGCGTGTCAAATGCTTTCCGCTCTACACAATCATGCTGGCATGTGAGCGCACCGAATACGATCTGCTCAGTCTGGGCGTGCAGGGGCATGAGCTGGAGGTGAGCTGGAATATACCCTATATAAAGAGAAATTTGATTAATGTATTACGTTTGCCTTGCAGATCTTGCAGACGCTGCCCTTTGACAAGATCAAAATCGACATCATTTCGATACATTTGCTGGAGGATCACGAAGATGTGCTCGATTATGTGCAGAGCATAACCAAGTTCCTAGCTGGCAAATTTTATAAATTGCAGCGCAAAATCGGACGCAACTATTTCTATCAGCGGCTCAATGCCAGCGCCGGTCGTACGCGCAAAAAGGACATACTGCTGCTCAAGACGCCACAACAATAACAACAACAGCAACAATAACAACGAATTGAGGACTAAAACCCTTTATAAAATACTTGCTAAAAGAAAATGCTAATTAAAAAAACAAAAAGCGAACAAAATTTTGCATACAAGAAAAACAATACTTTCGATAAACTCAAAAACGTTTATGTTATAATGATAATTATTACATATATATATATATATATATATACCACGCTCTATATATATATGTTAAATATTATATACAACCCATGCTGTATAACCATTATGATATATATATCTATGTATATATATATATATATATATGCATACTGTACGTTTAGTTTCTTTTTGTCTTAAACAAATAATCGATTTTTGTTTATCCTTTTTTTCAATTTTTTTGTGTCGAAATTGTTTAATATTATAATTTTTTTCTCTGCTGCGTGCGTTAATTATGTTTATGATGCTAAAATGCGCAACTAGCTCTAGCTAAGGTATTATGATTTTTGCTCTAAGCTATGCTAACATATACTCTATATAGTAACATATATACAAATATATATATTTATATATATTTAATTTAGGCGCGCCCCTAAACTTGTCTTGATCATTTATGTATAAATTAAATAAATTTGCGACTATTATTTGTAACTGCTTTTTGCTATAACTACATAATATAGAGAACTACAATATTATAATAATATCTATACAAAAATATAAATTATTAACTATTGAATGCTTTATTTAGTAAACCATAAGTGAAAAACAAAACACACACACACACACACACACACACAATAACAACATAATACAACATATTTAAATTATTGAACCAAAATGCAAACCGAAGCACATTCATACACACACTCACACTCACACTCACACACACATACGCAATTATATAAATTAAAATAATGAATCATTGCAAAATCTGCTTTCAAAACTCATCTCATACTCATAGTTAAAAGTAAGCAACAACAAGAAGCAGCATAAATAGAATTCTTATAGTTAAAAACAAATTAAAAATGAGGCAGCAAACGAAATTAAACAAATAAATTGCGCTTAAAATTAGCAAAAGCAAACGAAAACCCAACACACACACATGCACATTTTTATGTATTAGCCAATAAATGTATGTAAATTAAATGTAGAACAACAACAAATAATAATAATTACAATTTATATAAACAAGAGATAAAAACACATACAAATACACGCGTATTTTAATTACATTTCTAGTAATTACATAATGTATTATTATTTTGTATATTTCATTGCACACACACACACACATACATACACACGCACACTTTGACGGTTGTTGTTGTTGTTGTCGCTGCAATGTGAACTCGTTGCACCTCGCACTAGCACACACACACACACACACACACACATATATACACACACAAAACAGCCCGCACACACACACACTCACAGCAGCATCGTATATATTTAAATACAAACAAATCAGTGCCTTTTACTTAGACTGTAAAAAAAAAGAATGATAACAAAAATTACATAATTTTTTTGTTTAGCTATTTTAAACTAAACGTGCAACAACCGTCAATTAGATAAACCACAAATTGCCGCCTCCTAAACTTGCCTTATCGATGTTGTCAGTGCTGGCAGATCAGCTAGACTTTATATATATACATATATATATATATGTTAACTATATAGATCGGCCAGTTAAAGAAGCATAAAACTCGCACAGTTACTAAACAAATCCGTCACAGCAAATTGTTTAAACGCTTTGTACAAAAGAAAACGTAACACAAAAATCCAACTACACACACACACTCGCACACACACACACACACACACACACACATAAGCATCACTTTTAATCATAAGCCTATTCGCAAGTTCTAATTAGTTCTAATTAATTAGTTTTGTATTTTTTTTCTGTGTAAATTAGCGTTTAACCAAATTTTAAGTAGACTTAATTTACATTAAACATAAAGCATATATTTAATTTGGCATCACACACACACACCGACTCATACATACACACACACACACACACACAAGAAAAAAAGGCTAAGCTCGAAATTATTTATAAACGTAAGCATAAAACGAAAAACTTTTTAGTTAATAATACATAAATAAAGCAACGAAAAATTCCAAAAAAAAAAATATATATATCAAATAAAACAAATGATGTAGAAATTTGACTTTTGATCTGGCACAGCATATAGAACTGTATTCTATATAATACAATATCGTAACAAAAAAAGGGAAATTGTTCGTCTTATGAAAAGAAATGACTTGAAAAAGCAAAATAACTTTTGAATTATACTTGCAAAAAACGCGAAAATATGCTAAAAGAAAAGATTAATCAATCCTATAGCTAGACACTTGCAAACAAATTGATAGCAGGCTTACAAGAAAACTAAAAGCAGAATATGCTGAAATTTATTAACTAAAACCAACAAAATTTACACAATGAATAAAATAAAGATTTACATAAAATGTAAAAAACAAATATTTTGAATGCGTTTTGTTGACAAACAAAAAAACAAACCTTTTTGCTCTCGAAGCTATAAAATCGATATGCTATAAAAAAAACCTCTTTAGTCTAGTTATTAAAAATATAAATATATTGATAGTGTAGAAAATCAAGAAAAATGCTTAAGAAATAGACTTCAGGTTCAAGTTTCAAATTTAGATACTTGATTGAATTCGATTCCGAATGAATTTTCTAAAACTGTGCTCATTTTTATTCAAAATGTATTTATAATACTTTAATTTCCGGCAAAATGGCCGCAATTAATGCGTCAGCCCAAAAGCAGGCCACACTTTTTATCGTTTCGTTGTCAGGAACAACTTGTTGCGCCAACAACAACAACAACAACAACAATAATAACATTAACCGCGCCCACCCTGTAGCTAAGCAGCAAATGGCGTAAGTCAAAGCCAAAAAGCCAACACTTAGCCAAGGGCTTAGACAGGCCCCAGCTGAGCATTGATCCCCTTTGAAGCGACCAAAAGCCGGAAACGAACAAAGCGACGGGAAACTCATTAAAAGGGTATTAGGCATGCAGTTGGGTTTTATTGAGTGCTAAAATGAATACGCTACGCACAGCAATGCCAAGAGGCGAATACGCATAGGGATTAGCAGAGCAGCGGCGCGCCAGTGCGGTGGCAGCGCAGCAGCAGAGCAACGCCTTGGCATGTTAAGAGGCGCACGGTCATTGTCTGGGACATGGGCTGGCCGCTGCCTTCCAGCGCAGTGGCGCCTCTGCCTGGAAGCTCTCCCTCACATTTTGTTACTGTTTGTTTTTGCCAAGCGCCCGCCCAGCGTCGGCAACAGGCTGTTGGCGGAGCTTTTGCTCGCGCTGCGATGCGCACGCGTTGCGCTGACACACTAACACACATGCAGCGCGGGCAGCGGACAGGCGCAGTCGGCCGCGACGCTGCGCACGAAAGTGAAAGCTGCGACTTTCAAACTGTTGCGCGCTCAAGCTCCTTCTGCAAAATCAATAACGGCAGATTGCGAGACAAAGCAAACAGCTGTCAACCTACGTCAAGTGCGAGTAGAAGAGGTGGAGCAGTGAAGTTGGCTGTCGCTGTAGCGCATAAGCTGCGGCATATGGCAAATTGGTGTCAGTTGGTAGCAAACAAAAGTTATATAAATATTTTAAGTACATAACTTTCTTTAGCAGCTGCTGCTGGAGTTGCGATTAAAATTAGTTTGACTGCAGCTATGCACACTATTTTGGCCAGCACTGTGCTGACGATTGACATTTAAACTTCAAAGTGTTACAGAAAGTAAGGGCAGCGGGCTTAAAAAGCTCTGGTAAAGCTTTTGCTTGATGGCGTATGTGCCTAACCTACAGCACACAAGCAGAGCTAACCAACACCGCACACACACTCACACATACGCACGAAAATGCGTAGGAATTTGTAGGCAACAAACTTGTGTGTGAGTGTCTGTGTGTGTGTGGGTTTGCGTGCGTGTGAAACTCCGAAGCGGCAGCGCCGAGCCACAAGCAGCGCTGCAAACGAACGGTAATTTCAGTAGGACAGGCAGTCCTTCGACTGACGGTCAACGCGAGCAGCCACTGAAAGAATTTATAAGCAGCACCCAAACTAAGACAGGCAGCATCAGGAGCAGTGAATGAAAAGAAAATGTAAAAAGCATGTTTGTAGCTGTGTTTCGTATTTTATTTATATACCAGATATGTATAAGATATTTAAAAAAACATTTATGTACTCAGTAAATGTCAGGCGAACAAATATGGCGACAGAGCTTTCGACTTGGCCAGTGGCAGTTACAAGTTTATTTTTTCGTCATTTAAAAGCGAAAGTGAAATGAAAATTTGACACTGAACTTCACGAGATAACTGTGTAGATATATGTATATAAATATGTGTGTGTGTGTGTGTGTGCATGTGTGTGCGCATGCTAACAATAACAGCGCACAGTATTAATACGGCCCGCCCAGAGCTATGCTGGATAAAATGTATGGCTCAAGCATATGGCGAGCTGTTGTTGCTATTTTTACAAGAACATCAACAAAAATAACAACACCAGCAGCCGTGACGTGCACTTTTATTAGAGAATTCATTTGCCTGTGTGGGTGTGTGTGTGTGTGTGTGTGTGTGTGCCCACAAACAAGCGACAGCGTAACGGACAATTTGCGCAAACAACAGCAACAGAAAAAACAGGCATGTCAACTTGACTTGTATACACACACACACACATTGTGAGCTGTGAATGTGTGTGTGTGTTAGCCTATGACAGCAGCACCCGCTTATTGCGTCGTAATACGCTCTCACTCTTCTGCTACCGCTCTCTCGCTCTCACTCACTCTCTGCTCGTGGGCGTGCGACAACTTTGCACCGTTTCTTTTTTGGCCGCATACAAATACAAACAAGCTGGCAATATCAGAGTGACATAAACATTAACAGCGCGGCGCCTTCTGGGCAATTAGATGCCCAGGCGCAGGCTCTGCCGCCCACTCTGCTTCCCATTCATGCTCTCTTTCTTATTTAGTTATCAACGTCATCGCGCGCCTGCAAACACCTGCGGGTCGCCGCCTGCCCACACACAAATACAAATACAAACACACACACACACACACTCGCACACTCAGTCACAAATCGAATTACCGGCGCTCTCATAAGCTCACTCTGTGGCTTTCGCGCTCTCTCACGCTGTCGCTCTCTCTTTGAAGAAGCATTTCGCTTAGGACATCGAGCGGCCGCAGCTGCTGTCGTCAGTCGCTGACGTTGTTTGCGTCAAAAAGAAGTTGTTGCTGCTCGCCCACAGGCAAAGAAGCGAAAAGGAGGCAGCTTAGACGAACAAAAACTAACAGTTTAAGCAAGACAACAGTAAAATTTAGCAAGTTTTTTGATGGACATTGTCTAAAGTCGAACGCATGTATTTGATATGTGTTGTGTGGTGCCTCTTTTCAGCTAGGCAATAAAAAGAAGTACAAAATTAACGCAAAGCCAACCAACAGCAATCAACCAATCAAAAAGCAACAACAACAACAACAACAACAATTTGCATGTCTTCGTTCGTTTGCGCTGAAAATGATATAAAAACCTACATGAGCCACGCTATAAATGTCAAACTGAGGTGAGTCCCATTGTAAATAAATGTACACATATATATACATATATATATATATATATATAGATATGTTTATTTGTTCGTGTATCTGTATATGCACGGTCTAGTGCAGGCTAAGTGAGTTGACCTTTGACGTGCGCGCGTGTGTGGCAACAGGTGCGCCCGCCTGCTCGACCCTCCTCCCCCCTCCCCCACTTTCGTTGCTATCTTTAAGGGCAAATGCAATATGCAAATCGCTAACAGCGCTAGTTTAAAACGCGTGCGGCATGTTAATTAAATATATTGTGTAAATACACTATCTACAGGGTCAGATCCTTTTTCATCGTTAGCTAAATTGGCATCAAAATAAGATTTGTATAATTTTAAAAGCCATTTTTTAACAAGAACCCACGAGTATTTAGTTCTTTTTCGTGGCCTGGACATAGCAATAAAAACATCACTGCATATCCTGCCGAGTCCTGTTTCGATTTTTTGAATATCTCGCGTAAATAACATCAGATTTTTGAATGCGTTCTATCGATTGGCTATTAACAAAAATAACTATCAATGGTTAACATAAAAAGTTTGTTTGAGTTTGTTGAATATCTTGGCTAAAAAAAACCCCATCCCGGGAATATTGGGCACGTTGAAGGAGGTCCATAGAATAGACTGGCATCCAAAAATAAGTTCAATCCCTGCGAAATTCGCTCGGAAATGGTCCACACATATGTATGCATGCTAGTTCTTTTAGTCAACATGCCTCCCTCTATGGTTCTTAGATGACCCAAATATCTTTGGCATTACCATACCATTGATAGAGTCCTGGTGAACTTAAAATTGTTTTTTTTTCAGCCGCCCCGCAGCAACAGCCCAGCCCCATTCCCTTCGATGGTACGTAGTTGACTTACATATATATCCTTGGTTATATTATTATATATTTATTGATATAGTCCTGACCATTTGACCATTTCGGGTATTTAGGTTTACCAGCGCATTTATTTAGGAAAATAGCTACATAAATAGATCCGACGAGTCCTAAATCCAATAAATCGTATGATCCAGGGGTTATCCTGGCAGTTTACGAGATACAAAGGAGATTTCGAATCTCACCCATACGCGCTTGCTTGTTTGCACTTAATATTTAAAATTTAACGGCCGCCAAATTCCATTCGGCATGTCGGCTGTGTCGCAAAATTTCAACCAAATTCAGCTGATTAATCAGGCGAACAGCAATGCCGGAAGGTAGCCAATAGTCGGAGACACCACAATTAAAACAGATTGTGCGCCGGCGCGCCATTGGTCAAATATATGTATGTATAATGCCAAAGCTAAAATGCATGATGGCTGCTCCGCGGGATAACTGTAACAATCCTTTTGTTTTGGTTCCTACTCACATTCGTCAATACATATCAACCGTTTGCATTGTTGTTGTCGCAAATCTGCTTAAAAGAAGCATTGCCAAATAGTGATGCTCAGTCACGCAAGTGATGCGGCGTATTTGGCTGAAAAATGCGGTTTCCGCTAAATCTAGCCATTTATTATGATGGATGTCTGCAAATTTAGTAAATTGCGTCCGATTTTGGGGGCCAAATTCCATTCGGCATGTCGGCTGTGTCTCAAAATTTCAACAAAATTCAACTGAATTACCAGGCGAACAGCAATGCCGAAAGGTAGCCAAAAGTCGGAGAAACCACAATTAAAACAGATTGTGCGCCGGCGCGCCATTGGTCAAATATATGTATGTATAATGCCAAAGCTAAAATGCATGATGGCTGCTCCGCGGAATAACTGTAACAATCCTTTTGTTTTGGTTCCTAAGCACATTCGTCAATACATATCGACCGTTTGCATTGTTGTTGTCGCAAATCTGCTTAAAAGAAGCATTGCCAAATAGTGATGCTCAGTCACGCAAGTGATGCGGCGTATTTGGCTGAATAATGCGGTTTCCGCTAAATCTAGCCATTTATTATGATGGATGTCTGCAAATTTAGTAAATTGAGTCCGATTTTGGGGGCCAAATTCCATTCGGCATGTCGGCTGTGTCTCAAAATTTCAACAAAATTCAACTGAATTACCAGGCGAACAGCAATGCCGAAAGGTAGCCAAAAGTCGGAGAAACCACAATTAAAACAGATTGTGCGCCGGCGCGCCATTGGTCAAATATATGTATGTATAATGCCAAAGCAAAAATGCATGATGGCTGCTTCACGGAATAACTGTAACTATCCTTTTGTTTTGGTTCCTAAGCACATTCGTCAATACATATCGACCGTTTGCATTGTTGTTGTCGTAAATATGTATAAAAGAAGCATTGCCAAATAGTGATGCTCAGTCACGCAAGTGATGCGGCGGATTTGACTGAATAATGCGGTATCCGCCAAAACTAGCTTTTTCTTTTTCTAGATGGCTACATTCTTAAATATTCTCACGAGCCCAAAAAAGTCACCTACCCAGAATCGGACTCAATTTTTTTAAATTGCAGACATCCATTAAAATAATTGGCTAGTTTTAGCGGATATCGGATTATTTAGCCAAATCCGCCGCATCACTTGCGTGTCTGGGCATCACTATTAGAAAATGCTTCTTTTATATGTGTTGACGAATGTGCGTAGGAACCAAAACAAAAGGATATTTACAGTTATTGTGCCGAGAAGCCATCATGCATTTTCGGAAGTATACATATATTTGACCAATGGCGCGCCGGCGCACAATCTGTTTTAATTGTGTTTCTTCGACTTTTGGCAACCTTCTAGCTTTTCTGTTCGCCTGGTAATTCAGCTGAATTTGGTTGAAATTTTGTGACACAGCCGACATGCCGAATGGAATTTGGCCGCCAAGATCGGAAATAATTTACTAAATTTGCAGACATCCATCATAATAAATGGCTAGATTTAGCGGATACCGCATTATTCAGTCAAATCCGCCGCATCACTTGCGTTTCTGGGCATCACTTTTTGGCAATGCTTCTTTTATACAGATTTGCGACAACAACAATGCAAATGGTCGATATGTATTGACGAATGTGAGTAGGAGCCAAAGCAAAAGGATAGTTACAGTTATCCCGCGGAGCAGCCATCATGCATTTTTGCTTTGGCATATACATACATATATTTGACCAATGGCGCGCCGGCGCACAATCTGTTTTAATTGTGGTTTCTCCGACTTTTGGCTACCTTCTAGCATTTCTGTTCGCCTGGTAATTCAGCTGAATTTGGTTGAAATTTTGCGACACAGCCGACATGCCGAATGGAATTTGGCGGGCGTTAAATTTTAAATATCAGGTGCAAACAAGCAAGCGCATATGGCTAATTTCGAAATCTCTTTTGTATCTCGTTACTTGCCAGGATCAACGTGGATCACTCGATTTGTTGGGCATAGGACTCGTCGGAGCTTGCAAGCGTATGGCGTAGATAGCTACTTTGTTAAAAGGGACATATATTCATTCTCAATTTTGATTTAATTGCATTTATAAAAATGCAAAATTAAAATCAGTTTCATTTATTTTAAATATATACGGATGGCAATTGATAGTGGAACACTTTAAATTGCCATATCTCGGGCAAGTAAAACTCGATCCCGGACAGATTGGGCACATGTTCTCTTTATTAAATAATTTATACATTTTATTTCTCTCTTAGCATGATACATATACATTTGTGTTTTGCCTAATTAAGCTAATTTTTTATTATTAAATGAAGTCCTCTTTTGATTAGCGAATGTAAGCAGAATCGATTCCAACACTTGAGTTCTTCAATCTGAAAAGATAATAAGCAGAAAAAGTAAATAAATAGAAATGACATCATAAGACTACACTTTAGATGGCCATATCTCGGACATATGAGTTCCGGTCTTGAAAATATTACCAGTTTTGAAATCGTGAAAGTTTTAGAATTGACCAAGATCAAAAGTTTTTGATTTAGCTGTTAGAATGCGGATTTTTAATTGTTGCTAGGATTATCGGACTATATTTACTCGAGATATTTCAAAATCAAATATTTTCGGAAACATCAGATAGCTGTAGCTCGGGCAATTATTGGACTCATGGAGGCTTGTATGTTACTCCTTGCCATATTTGCCAAATATGTAAAAAAATTTAAATTTTATTTGTAAAATGCCAATCGATAGTTGGGCTGCATACGAGTCCAAAGAGACAAGGATCTGGCTGAGAGAGCTATCCTTTTGTTTAAATGAATGAAAACCTTTTAATGCCAAGCATAAAAGTATGCAGCAAAAATGTTAAAATGTGAATTTGAATGCAGCGCAAGAGTATGCAATACATGGTTTTTATATTATAAATAATCGTTTTCTCAAACATGTTTTAAACGCGAATGTGTTCATTGTCTATTTTTAAATTGTCAAACAATAATTTTTTTGACGCACTTGCCCCCAGGCAATGGAGCATACTTGATGTCTTCAGTGTGTGCTCAAATAAAGGTGCGAGCATCTTCTTTTGCTTGTCATTTATGTCATTTCAATAGAAACGCAGTCAGGTGCGCTGATTTGGGGCAGATCAGGTGGCAGGACATGTGCCACGGATACAATTGACGCATTTGTGACGCAAGTTGTCGATGGGGCAAGTGCGTCAATTGTTCATTTTTTTTTTTTTTTTGGCTGCGGCTTGAGCTGCTTCATTTACTTTGATTGAATGCTGTTGACAGGCCCGTCCCGCCTGATGGCTGGATATGCGTCAATGTGAATATGCTGGCTTAAATATAGCAGCAATAGCAACAACAACAACAACAAGCTGACAAACATTTCTATTCTTTGGAGATATAAATGTCACACAGCGGGAAAAATTCATTTTGATTAAGACTTGTGTAAACAGCCGGAAGCTGTGCCGCCCGCCGCAATTGCCCCGCCGCGTCGCGTCGCGTTCGCTTTATAAATGAAACGCAAATATTTGTGCGTCAACAATGGGGCAGCATATAAAAAAGCAATTCGTAAACTGCCACACATCAAATTTACCAGATAGTTCAACAGAGAGGCGCTAATAAACGAACAAAATGAAACGAAACGAAAAAAAAATGGAGGAAAAACAAATGAAAAGCACTTTAGTTTCACAGTTGAAAGGCTCCATAAAAACAAAGTCCAGCGCTTCCATAAATATTTAACTGTCACATAAAAAGTGTATCAACATGACAAAAAAAAAAAAAACAAAAACAAAACCTAAAGAGTTGACAGAGGCTCTTCTTACCAAGTAAACAAAATACTACGTAATATTTAATTCTTTAATAAGTTCAGCTATAAATTGCGATCAATTTTCATTCTTGTCGCATAATTATTGTCAATTAATCAACAGTTTTTTTTATGTTCATTACCAAATTCGATTTGGTTTTTATGATGTTGTGTGTAATTATTGTGACATCGATTGAATTATATCAATTTATATCAATGTAATTAAACCATGTTCCGCATTCCAGTATATTATATTATAATTCGCCGGCTTTGCCCGGTCGAAGTATTATATGCTAAATACAAAACAATCTTTTCGACCAAGCAGAATACCCTTATCATGTGTTTATTGATTTACCCAGATATCTAAGCCTTCCTCTAACTTAACCTATACTATTTAGATTTTTAATCGAAAATCAGGACTTTGGAGTTTTTAATTTGTTACCGGAACACTCCTCAGACAAAATTTGCTGCGCCCTGAAAAGTATGCAATAAAAATGTTCCAAAATTGGTTTCCAATCGAAGCACATTTGTTTATATACTTATTTTACGCATTCCATCGAATTAAATTAGATTATTATTTGTTTCCGAGTTGAACAGACGTGTTTATTTGTATTATCCCAATTTAATCGACTCGCCTTCTCGGTTATAGTTTGTTTCATCGCGAGTGCATGCTGTGTGTTGTTGTTGTTAAACAATTTAACTTGGAGCTTGTTGTTGTACGTGCTCTAGTAGTTTCTGCTGGTAAGCTCAACTAACATGGTTATTTGTTTATGTTTAACTGCACATCGCTGCTCTCGTGTGCAAGCGATAATCTTTCAACCTGTGCTGCTGATTACGTTCTTCATAATTTCCCATTTGCATATATATTTCACCTTGTACAGTAGTTGCCCATTAAAATGGAAGTAAACAGTGTCTGCTTAAAGAAAGTTTGCCAAAAGCATGCAACTGGTAACCAGTCTACCAAGCAATGTTGGCTATGTTGAGCGTTTATAATGTTTAGGTTCTACGGGTCTAGTGGGCGATTTTTTCGCCCAACGAAATGGTCTGCCTAAAAGTTGCGACCCGACTGTAAGCAGCAGAGAAGTTCATTCAGTATGATCGAGTCAGCTCGTTCGAGTTGCTCACACTAAACGAACATTTCGAGATCAAACATGTTCGAGGCAACATTCTATATTCCGGTTGTGTATAAACTAATGAATGATTTTTAGCAAGACAAGCAACCTTTTATTATACTACTTGTCCAACTTATTCAACACAGAACCCAATCCGTAAAGATACAAGCACTTGTTGACTCCAGATAATCAATCTTCCTACTATTTATAATCATAGAAATACGCTTGTCTATTCACAAATTCACACGGGGTTTACTAATCAGCTAAGCAGCTATGTTCAAACTAGACTGGAAATAACCCTTTAGCTGATTACCATAAGCATTACAGGGTATTCACTTCGTCTGTATTTCGCGACTGCGATTAAATAGTCTATTGTTTAATGAACAGCACAAGCTGTTGCCCGAAGCAATAATTTATTGCCTGATATGGCAACCCTGCCCGCACCCCTAACATATATGTAGGCACAACTGCCGTCCCGTCCTTGTGCCCCCTCCCTGACTCTGGTGGTATTATTAATGAATCTGAAGGCGGCAGACGTTGCTCGCAATTAATTTTAGAGCTGAACAAATATTAATCATAATTCGCGCACGTTTTCAAAGTCTGGCAATATCCTTTGGCCATACCCTTTAAAGGATTTGCGGGTCGCTGGCGTCTGAATTGAATTCGAACTGGAATAAAATGGCGTCAGATGGCGCATCAGAAAACCTCAGCGAAGGTAATATCCATTTTCCTAATGAGCTTTCAAGTGAGGCTCTAAACTAACCTCTAAACTAGTTGCTCCTGGCTGTGTGTGGGGTCGGGGGCGGGGGTAACAGGTGTAATGTCGCTTCCGTCACATAAGAATAATGTATGTGAGCCAAGTTCATTCATAAAAGGCAGCCGAAAAAATCAATTCTGGGATTGGGGTTGGGGTTAGGGGCTTTCCCTACGCAGGCGCTGCGCATAAAATAAAGAATGCCCAAAAATAGCAGCCAAATTTTAAAAAAGATATCAAATTTATAAAGTCTTGCCAAAATAAGTGGACCACTCCGTCGCGGTGCGGAGAGTGGGGAGGGGGAAGGGGTATGTGTGCTAGTTTATGGAAGGCAGCTTAAAGACTGACTTGGCATTAGCGTTAAAAGCAAAAGTTGCGGTAACATTTTGTTGAAAACTGTAAAAGAAAATGTGGCCAAATATAAAGAGGAGTGAGAGTGGGCGGAGGGAAGGCGGGTGGGCGGGCGGTAGGCAACCAGAATGTTCGCGCTGTTGCTATTTTTGGAACGAAACGCAAAAGAGCGCACGCCAAGTGGGAGAGAGGGAGAGAGAGAGAATAAGAGCGGGCCTCACACTGCAGACGGGCGTCAAAGTTGTTGTAGGCGCCAGCCCACCGAGCCCGCCGCCTCCGCCTCCGCCCCCGCAGCCAAACCACAACGCATTGCGTGGGCTTGAAAAGCTGCACGAAGCAAAAGCTTAAGGCGTAGGCGTCGCTGTCGACGCAACAGGAGCAGCAGCAGCAGCAGCAAAAGCTTTGCAACGAAAGCTTTGCGAACACAATATTACCCCAGGCGCGCAGCTGGAAAGCTGGAAAGCGCAGCTTCGGCACACGACGACGCTGTCGTCGGCGCTGGCTTCGGGCGTTGCGCGGCGCTCGGCTGGCGTGTGCGTCTACCTGATGCTCGACGTCGAGCTGCCGAGTTCAGTTCAACCTGGCGAGCGCAGCGTGGTGAACGCTGCGCAGTGAGTTGAGCGGTTAAATAAGAAAAGTGACACCTACAACAAGTAGGAAAAATCCCAGCTAGTGTTCTGCGCCAGCTAATTCAGCGATTGCCGTTCGAGTGTTGCCAAGCGCCAGTGTGGCCAGCTCTGTTCCTGCTGCTGCTGTTGCTGCTGCCGCGTGGCATTTCGAGTACAGCATATGGCAGACAGCATCGATGCCAAAATGCAGCGCGCTTATCATGAGACCTTTGCGCACCAGCAACTGCGGTAAGTCACGGGGAAAAGTTGGGCAGAAAAAGTAAGGAAAACTTAAGGGAAAACTGAAAAGAAAAACTCAAGTCCAAACAACTTTGCAAATTTTGTTCAAAGTTTTTCTTTAACTTTACTTTACTTTTGTTATTTTTTACTGTCTTTTTTGTGGACTTCCGCTCACTTAAATGAGATTTTAAGGGCTTTTACGCTGAAAAGTATGCAGCATTTTCCGTTTTCATGTTAATTTGCGAGTCGCCATTTTGTGCGATCGCCTGAAAAGTATGCAATCGCATTTTTACAACGAAAAAAAAAAACAGAAGAAAAAACTTGATTATGCGCCTGCAATCCAATTAAAATGCAAATAAATTCCATTTAATTATATAATTAGCTTTTACTTGTGCTGCAATTTTCGTTGTGAAAATTGTGAAATAGCTTGGAAAATTCACGCATATGTGCACCAATCAATATTATTCATAAATTAATGATAAAATTACGCATTCATTATATAATATGACAGCAAGAATACACATATATATATATATATATATACATATAAAAAAATCCCCCCATTCGTATAAAATGTAACATGTATCAATTCCCTGTTATCAACCAGATAAGAAACAGCTATAGATACACGCGCTACAGGTACAGATACAGATACACACACAAAGGTGCTATGCAGCTGTATCAGTTACAGAGGGGAAATCAACCACACTCCCGCTCTCCCCACTCCCCGTGCACCAACAACTCTCCAAGCCCGCCCCTACTGTTGTGCAAACTGCGCAAATGGTAATTTTTTTGTTTTTCTTTTTTGGAAAACATCGAACGTTGATTTCCAATTGATATGCAATTTTCCTACTGCGTCAGATACACACACACGCACACGCACGCACAGATACGCAGTTACAGATACAGATACACATACGAAAATTCACGGGCCTGTCGTCGCCCACATTAACAAGATTATCAGCAGACAGCGGGAATAATAAATCTGAAATTGCTTTTCATGTATGAATTCATTAAAGTTTTCTCGGAAAATGCATACACAATTTTGCCAATGTATTCGGGCGCGTGTGCTGCGTGGGGCACCCTTTGATTGCAGTTGCCAGGACAACAGCAACAGGAGCTTTCCCAGGACTCGCTGCTTTGTAAGCGGCTTTGCCAGCGACCAAAGCGAATCCTATTCATTGGCGCAGGATGTGCACAATTTCCATGCACTTTTTCCTCAAATTCAACATTTTTTTTTTCCCAAGCTGCTTTGCTTCTAATTTAGGAGAGGGGGGAGGGGGCGTGGAAAACTGCGCAGCACATAACAGAATACAACTAGAAAATTGAAAAACTGTAAAACTAAAATACTCGGAAACAGCTTAAAAAGCAACTTAAAATATTTAAGCCCAATAGAACGCTCCGTTAGCTGAAAGACGAAAGCGTAAAAGTTTTCCAAATCAGCTTATTAGGTTTATGGAGCTCATCTGGGCTCTCCCTCTCCCTCTCTTTCCCTTCATTCCCAGTAATTTTAACATTTAAAACCTTTCAATTTGCAAAATGTTGTTACAATTTCGGGAAAATGCAAAACTTGCAAAGTAAAACAAAAGTCAAGCTGCGCACTTTATGCAGCGGATGTGCTACTTCTTCTTCCCCTCCTGCCACAGTGTGCATACACAATATATCTGCGCAACGTCGCTTTTAAATCGGCGGAGCTATGTTGCTTTAAAAAAACATACCGTCGCCATATGCGTCATATCTCCGCGCGGAGATATGTCTCGATATCGATGAACATCGATATTATGAAAATGAAAGAACTTTTGCTTATGATATAGCTAAGCAAAGCTGAATCAGTGCGTAAATATTGTATTTCACTTGGTATTCAATTTTCAATCATTCAAAATCGATAAGTATCGATACCATGAGGTTGAAAGAACTCCTTCATCGTCTGTTCTAGAAGTACAAAGCCAAATCTGTGCTTAATTATTGTATTTCTCTTGATACCCAATTTTAAATAGAAAATTCTTTGCTGCTTTGCAACTTTAGCAAGAAAATTATATTAAAAAGGATATCCTGTGGACCCTTTTGTTAATTTCGAATCAAAGGAAAGGGCGGACCAAGAGGGATTACCTCATGCGGCGAATTGCTGCACACTGACAAAATGTGTTGTAAAACAGCTGGAGCCAGCGCGACAGCCAAGTTCTTTAGGGCCGTGCCGCACACAAATCATATCCAATTGCGACATTGAGCTGGCGGAAAGAGCTTATCTAATTGCTTTTCATTTTTCGCACGGAACGAAAATGCCTTCTTTTACACGCTGAGCTGAAATTATGCAGTGCTTGTATACATATATATATTTGTACATTTATAGAAATAAAAGTCAGATAAAGGCAATTTGTTATGCCACAAAACGTTGACCGGATGTTGCCCTAAATAGCCCTCCAATTCAAACTTGAAATTCGCTTAGCTGTCTTTGTTTGGGCTGTGCTTTGTTTGGTCGAGTGCTCGATATGCACAATAATGTGGCACAAAAGAGCTCTAAAGTGCCAGGTACGATATCTGCCACACTTCAGGCTCAACTGTGCGAACTGTGGACCCGACGGCAAGAAGGCATTTCGCAGGCATTCTGATTAGCTCAGCAGTAAACGAGTATTGAAATATCCTGAGCCAACGTCAAGTGATGAACTGCCTACTCAGTTAAGACCATAAAAATGTTTGATAAATGCGTACACTCAGCGAAAAACGATGTGCAAATAGAATTTTAGCCTAGTACATGTTGTGCTCTAGTATTCACAATAGATTGCAAAGCTCAAGTTCATTTGGCATAAATAAATAAAATTTGGTAAAGAATTCTTACTTTATTTAAGCATAATACACACTTAATACAAATAAATTTATAGCTCGGAAATTTCGGGTTTAAGCGAAGCATTTTTGAAATGAATAATTTTGTGCCCTAGTCGGAAAATTTCTAATTCGGCCCAATTTTGGAAAACCAAATTTGAGCAACAGATATTTGCATATTCTCAGTGTACCGCCCACTCCTCCTGAACACGCCCACACGCCCGCCTGTTGTCAGTTCTGGTTTCATGCTCGGACGCACAGCAACTGACAGCCGCAAGCTGTTGGCCCGGGCAGGACATAAGACAAAATCCTTTGCGGCTTTTGGTCAAGAAATGCGCAACGAAATCAACTTGAAAGCGTTGAAAATCTGATTCCAAAAATCTGCAAAACTCCACGCAAAGCCCACAACAACAGCAAAGCCTCAAAGGCACAGCAAATATTTCAAAGAAAATAAGCCGCAAAATAAAACAAAAATTTCCACCTACAAAACTTGAAATTCTTTTGTAGCAAGTTGCACTCGTTATTTGGCAGCTTGGGAGTCGCGCCCCTGACGCCCAACCGCCCACCATACTTTCTGGATACGTAAGCTGTTTACTGAACCGTAAGACGTACGCCGTGTGGCCAGGTGATGCCAGCTGCCAGCTGCCACTGAATGACATTCGCTTGCCATCTGCCCCACTTTGTGGCGCGGAGCTGTCAATTGATTTCGTATTGCGAACGCGTCGACCGAACGCTGATTAAAACTCTGCGCACCTAACTTAATCAATTTCCGGTTCAATTTACACGCGGCTAGCAATAGAATACAAAATGTTGCAAGATTCTTATTATTTCGATTGATATTCTATGTAAGTTGCCAAAGTGGGAGATAATCTTGTATAGATCGGCATCAGTATCTAATCTAACCTTCTATTGAACCCAAGCGAGCCCAATAAGTATCAGAGTAAGATAATTTTGTATATAAAAGACTTTGTCTTCCCAGACTGAGTGACTCATTGGTGCATCGGACTAGAAAACGGCAGGTCGCTGGTTCAAATTTCAGTAAAGCTTTGATTTTGGGCACTCGATTATAAACACATCTCATGCTTAAAATCTAAGGTGTACTTTAAAGCAGGACATTACCTGGTCGAGCAGCTCAGTTTTGTATTATTATTGGTAATTTTCGCGCTCGCAATTGTGGGGTCGTGCGCGTGGGCAGGGGTCTTGAGTCTTGCCGCAATTGGGAAAACTAAAGTCCTCTTTACGGCTGCTGACGACAGCTGCAAATTGAATGAAATTAAGCCGAAAGTTAGAGCCCGCCATTTATTAAGTGGCTTTGCAGGACGACTGCCTGGCGACAGGATGTCAAAAGAAGCAACAGAAGCAGCAGCCGTCGGCCAACAAAAGCCATTTTAATTGAATGAAGTCTTTTTGAATGCCACCAGCACCTGGCAACAGCAGCAACAAAAACAACAACAACATCAGCCAAGTGGAAAGCTGATTACTTACTCTTTGCCACAAACAATGCAAATTTGCAAGTGATAAAAGCTCTACTGCGGCAAAATTCGCATAGATAAATAGTTGGATAACTGAAGTTGAAGCCGAGCAACCGGGCCGAGAAACCAAGACTGAGTCAGGAAAAGCGCAAAGATGACAGCTTCACAATTGAAGAAGCAAAAGAAATGACTTTTGACAACTAAATAAATTAATTCATAAGCCAGTTAAACGAAAGAAGTTTTAGAGTACTGCTGCGAGGGTATATGGGAATGTCGGGTATTACAGTTAACTTTAAAGCCACACTTCCACTCATTTTCCGCCCGTGGAAACATTTAAATATTTTCCTTTTGCTTTCAACCCCTATTACTAATTGGCGAAGTGACTTTTTCTATTAGCGAATCAAGTTTCAAATAAGATTTTACACACCTAGCTCAGTCGCTTGGTCAAAAATAAGAATATTGCAATCCATAGTTTTCCGGATTTGTGGCGAATCTTTTCGGGGCACATAGTCTTAAAACATATCCCATAAGAGAGATTTTAAGCATCAGTATACAATTCATATGCTGCTCAAACGATTCCATCTTGGAGACTAAAAGCTAGACATATGTAGATTCGCACATATGTATCCAAACTTATATTATGATTGATTATATGTTCCATATACGATAATCTCAAATAAGTTTTCCCATAAAAGTATGAATGAGTAGTTTCATAATCTGTAATACTATATCCATACAATTTTTATGAAATTTGTGCTATATTTGTGGATAGTCGTAAACCGTAGACAGGCATCCATCTATTATTTTTTTTTTTTTGAATTTTTATCTGTTCAGATACATCAAATATTAAAAATTTCCCTCGCAAATATAATTGAATATTGATAACAAATTTGAAAACTTGCCGTCCTGATGTCTCTTCGAATACTTGAAAATAACAATACGCCTGATGAGTGTGTTACTCCCCCGATTTTGTGGCTATCTAGATGTCCACGCCCACAGTTAGCTCCATGATGGCATTGACCACGTCGCTCTTGTGCTTGATCAGCGCCTTGATGGCCGTTTGGCGCGTGCAGCCGGCCTGCATTTGCACCAGTTCGATGTCCTTCTCGTCCAGAGCATTGCCGAGTGCATCAATGTCCACGTCCTCGTCGTCGTTGGTGGCCAGCAGCGGATCTCTGGCATCGTTGACCAGCTGCGGTGCACGCACATTCACATCGTTGATGTAGCGTTCGGCTGCCTGGGCGGCGGCTGCGTTCGAGGTGTTCTCGATGCGCACCTCACCGAAGCAGATGAGGGTCTTGCTGTTGGGGCACTTGTACACCTCCGGCTGATCGATGCAGAGCAGCACGTTCTTGGCCTTACGCATGGTCACACGCGAGACATTAGCCACCGGCTCCAGGTCCAGTTTCATGAGCAGGCGACGCGCCTTCTTCTCGCCGCGCGAATACTTTGGCGCCGAGAGCAGCTCGGCGGGCACATCCGCTGGCAGCTTCTGCTGTCGCTGCGATGCCGACTGCCCGGCTCCGCCTGCTGCTGCTGCCTTTTCTTCTTCAGATGGCGCCGGATCGGGCGCATCATCGCTGTCAGAGCTGTCCGAAGCCGATGAGCCGGACCCGGATGATGGCTGACTTTTGCGTGTGCCGCTTGGCTTGGTTTGCAAATTCTCGGCCAGGCTCATGAGATTTTGCATATTGTTATAGATGGCGCGTATGTCTGGCTTTTGGTTGCTCTCATCGCTCTTGCCCTTGTTCTTGCTGCTTTTGTTGCTGTTGCTGTTGCTTTTGTTGTTGTTGTTGCTGGTCGCCTCGACAGCTGGAGCTGACTGTGCGGCTACGCTGGCAGCGGCCTTGGCAGCTGCGGCTGCCTTCTTCATCTTTTGTTTTTTGCCCATATTCAAGCTATTTTCTTTTTAGCAGAAGTTCCAAATAGTTTTCGCCTCGCAAATATTGACGAGCTGCAATTTATTTCATCAAAGTTCAGCTCACAAATTTTAATAATTTTTATTATTTTCTCTTCCCCGTCAACCCGGAAAATTCACTTGCCTTTAAGAGACGTCAACGCTTATCGTAAGTTTCGATTACAAGAGAAAAGGGCTTACTCAGTGCGTTAAGTTGGTTGCGTTGGCGTCAGTGTTGTAAGTGTGTTGTGCTTAAGCAGTGTTGGTAAAAAAAAAAAATGACTTGATCTGACACGTTTGTCACTCGAAAAAATTTATTTGTCACCAAAAATTTGATGAAAAATGACAATTTTAAAAGGAAAAAGTAACTTGGAAGTTTTTTTATACAGCTTAGCAAATATTTGAAACTAAAACATATTAAAAGAAGTGCTCCCTTTGACTATGGAATAAGTACTTGCATGTACATTTTCTTAGAAAAATTAAGAAATACTAGATGTTAGCCAGCAAATAAATAAATAAGCAATATCAAGAATCCAAATCTGATAATAGATGAATGTCGATTAACGAGAAGAAGAGTTAAGAGAGTTTAATATTTGGACCTCTTGGAGTTTTGCATTGTAAATTGTATCGTATTTTTTGTCCGGCTTTAAACCTACGCTAGCAGTATAGCTAAAAAACCTTTTGTTTCAAATAAGTAAAGAGTTATTTTCTCCAAAATTACACCATACATAGATCAACTAATGATGGTGCCCGTAATGACATCGCTTGTATTCGGTGTCTTGATTAAGTTTCAGTTGAGGAAATCAATAACGTAATTGAATTCTTATTTGCACATATCTTCAAATCAATTACTTAACCTTTCACTTTTTATTGACACTATATGCCGAGGTCAGTGTTGGAAAACGCATAAAACGTTCCGCACCGAGTATCGAGTAGAGAAAAGTAATCATTCTTAGCATTTTGTTTGCCTAATTGGATTAAAAGTTTTGCATCTGCATTTGACAGCGAATACATGAAATTTGTAGAACCAAATCCAATAAAATTTTGCGGCTATCGCAGCGAATTTGATTGAAATTGATGATTGAGCCAAAATATGCAAGGCGAGGATACGTTGCGGCTGCTATAAGCCAATTGCAAGGAGTGAAAAACGGAAAGTGGAAAGTGAAAATGCTGCTCGTGACAAAAGGGAGACTGGGCAGAGGCGTGCCAAGGGGGGCTTTCTGGGAGGTGCATTCTGCAAGTTGAGTGCGAATTTAATGCGAGTCGCTTCGGGGCGCAATATGCGCGGATAAAAGCCAAACGGATGTGACTAGAAAGGCAATGGGTTTGCCAAGCGGTGCTCAGTGTGGCACAGGGTGTAGGGAGGGGAGAGCGGGTCGGAGCGTTGCACATTGTGTGGACGGAAGTGGAGCGCACAATGCACAAAATGGCGAACCAAGCCAAGCTGCATGGCAGCCGGTTGACAAGCGCAACAAATGTATTTTAAAGTAATTTCCTTGCATTTTAATTGCAGCAGCGCTTGAAACGAGGCGTGTGTCAGGGCGAGCGAGGGGGGGGGGGAGGGGTGTAATACCCTCTGTATGCTAGCCAAAAAAAAAATGCTAAAACAAACAAGCCCATCCTGCCAGCTGCTGTGGCAACTGCGGCTTTTTGTGGCATGCAAGAATATAAGAGATTAAAGGGAAACAAGCGCACTTGCCAAATGCGTCGAGGGATGGAGAGGGGGGAGGGGAAGGGGCAAGGGGCGAGGTATTCCATGGCATTGTGACATTGTGTGCATATCTGTATGCAGCTGGCTAAAAGCCGCACATTCACTTAATTAAAAAATGGCCGCGACCTATTAGGCGCCGCGGCACCTACTTCACTTGTTGCCGCGGCACGCTTGAAAATTTCTTCTTTTTTTGTTTTAAATGTAAGAGGGCCTTTCTAATTAAATTGCTGCAGGTTCTATAGAGCACTAAATCTATAGGTGAAGCTTTCGCAAGCTTAACTTTTGATTAATGTAAGATCAGTTAGTGTTTTGTAAGCAGTTAAAAGCTCTTCCAAGTTTCTATTCCTTTCTGTTATAGGTAGTTGTGTCAAAGCAGATTTAAAAGCTCCTGAAGGCATGCATTTTGAATGATTGTACAAAAGTTTTTTATTCATAATCCGCATATGGGTGTTAAATTAGCTTTGAAAGCTCCAGAAACCTTTCGTTTTATTTAATTGCTATATTAATTTTGTGACATTTTAAATTCACTGTGGTAACTGTAGTTGGACTTAAGTAGAAGAAAGCTGAAAGCTCATGAAAGTTTTAATCTATAAAAATAAGTTATTTCTCCTGATTTTACAATTGACGAAATAAGCTATAAAGGCTCGTCTTAGCTTTGGGCATAAAATAGATTGCAGTTCACAATATTCAATAAAGCTCCATTAAAGCTGCCATTTGTTTGCATTTTGTGGAAAGCAATCAAATCGAATGATGAGTTCTCCACCATATCAAATACAGCTTAAGCAATTTTTAATGGATGAGTGCTTAGCAAATGGATGTTGAGTTTATTTATGGTCTCCGGCAAGGCCAGGGTCGGCACTTGGTTGTTTTTATAGCTGTGGCACTTTGTTTGTTTGTGTGTGTGTGTGTGTTTTGTATTTTTACTTTTTTTTTTTAATGATTTTTCTCTATTTATTTTCCTTGTTGCACTCGCTGATGCGTTTTTAATTGCACGACATTTTTAATTAAAGCGAATGACAAGGGAAAGCGGCGGACATAACAAAGTGAAATACTCAACGTTTTGCAATTATTAGAGTTGATTGCCAGGTCGGCTGCTTATTGAGTTGCATAAATTAACAAACAGGAAAAGGAAATGGCAAAAGGCAGCAAGAAAGTCGCTTAGATGCGGCTGTCCGCTGACGTCAGTCGATTAAATTGAATCCTAGTGGGCAGCTAATCAAATATTCCCTTTACGGGCAATAAATTTATATATATTTGTGGGCAATATTATAAAGAGCTTAACTAAGTTTTCCTTTGGCCAAGAACTTTGCCCGCGGGCCTTTTAGGTGGGCGTTGGGAAAACTTTGGGCCCGGCACGTTCGAGCGATGATTAATTATGCCGCCGCATATGTTGCAATGTCATGCGGCATTGGGGCGCCGTGGGCTCGTTCAACTTATTGAAGCTTAGTTCTGTTTAGTTTTTCCACAGCCAGCGGCAACGGGCGACGCATGAAAAATGAATCGAAATGCCCAAGACGCAACCAAATGGCAAAAGGAATCCGAGTCATCGCCAGGTCCTGGGGAATAACTATGTCAAGGCAATATAGTCCTGTCCGGGACATTGGCCAGGGGGGGGGGGCAACGAATCTGTGAGCACATTAATCATCCACCTTATGCGAAATGATTGCATACACATGATCCGACAGCTACCAGATACACATACCTACATACTACTTATGTACAAAATATAAACTCTGTCAAAGGGTTTGACTTGTGTGTCAACAAGAAAGGTTCACAGATAGACTTGAATTTATTCCGAGAACTTCGAGTATTTGCCAGTAGCAAATAGCAAACAGAATATGTAATTACGAGTGTATTCATTTTATTCGCTTTCACTCCAATTTACAGCCGGTCGGAGGCAAACAACTGAACTTTGCTGGCATCTATTAACATGATTTACAAATGGGCTTTCACTTTGATTTAAATCTGAAGTGCATTTCTTTTCTATTTTGAAATCTTTTGTTCATATTAATATTTTACCCTCTTCGGAATTCCAAAAGAAAATAATTATAATTTTGTCATGAGAGGCAAATCTCTTGTAGTATATATCTCAATAAAACGGTTTGTCCTGACTGACTGATTGATTGATTGATTGACTGATTGGTGATCAACGCCCAGCCCATATCGTAAGAGGTAGGAAGCTGAGATGTTCACTGTAGTTATCTTATGCGATGAAGGTGCACGTTAAGACGAGGAATGAGCAAACAATTTTCGGATTTTCTTGACCAAAATCAGTGTTAAGAGCTTTACAATTTCACCCAAATATCTGCAAAGCCGTAAGCTATATGTACGCAAGGGTTTTTCATGCTCGTCGTGCCAAAGTAAATAGTTTTTATTTATTTTCTGGTCGCTTTCTTTAATTTAAGCCAATTTATTAACAGCCTGCAGCATCAGATATTTTATTTTTCTCTGCGAACTAAAGTCCTGAAAAATCCAGCATAGCTTTAACCTAATTCCCTTCTTTATGCTTTTTGTCAAAAGGTGCTGTTAATTTATTTTATTCAACATTCACCAAATTTTAGCTTTGATCCATCAGCAACTATATTGGATATACCCTTATCCATTCTTAACCAAAGTGTCAAAAAAGGCAGCTAAACATTTGGGCTATTCCCAAGAACACATTTATTTAGTCAATACAAATCTTTTACCTTTGTTTATTTTAATAGTTTTTCTTTTGGGGATTTTTCTTTTGGGATAGATTGACAGGTAATTGCATATAATTCTGTTGTTTTTGTGGCCTTCATCACATCGCTGGCGACACTTGCCTTAAGCCCGAGCAGATTTGTGTGTAGCCGGGCGACAGTTGATGAGTCCCAGTCTCAGTGTTTAACAATAATACGTAATAAAGCGCGTGGTTCGTGGAAATATGTGAGCGAAGGCAAAAAAAAAGGGACCCCAAAATAGGTGCCAATGGGGCTGGGGGGAGGAGCAGGTAACGACCACCTGAAGCCCATTGAAGCGGCAAGGAAAATCAATTTCCTTTTGGGCACAGCTCCCGGCGCTTTGGCAAAAAGAAGCCTGACATTTATTACCATATAAACAGCAAGAATTATTCGTTAGAGCGCACAAAAGGAGCGCTGCGAACAGACCGGAAACTGCAGCGCAACAATGCTGAACAACTTCTTCGTCCTTCCGACTCGCAAGGATGTGGATGGATTGTGTATTGTGCATATTGAGCGAAATATCGTATATTTATATGCGTATATATATGGCAATGCCGGAAAAGCGAAAAGTTGTTTTCCCTCTCCCGCCACAAAATACGCTTAAATGCAATTTGAAGGCCACGCACAGTGGTTCGAAAACTTCATAAGCATAACTGTTGGGGGCGCTCATCAAGTTGATTTTTCGTGTCATCGTGCGAATGATAAATGTTGAAAATTATAAAGTTTTTTTTTGCCAGCATTGCGTGAATTTATCATTTTTTGCCGACAGCTGGGATTCCTGTTTACAAATTATGCCACAAATGTGGGCAAAATGATAAACGCGCCGAATGAAAAGCAACTGAGCTAATGAGGGAATATCTTCGGTTAGATAAGATTCAAAGAGAATGATGGATTTTATGGCTCTTACATCTCACACACTGTTCCAACATTTCATCCCTAGTCCACTCTCGAGCTTGTTTTTCTTTTGGCTAGAAATCTGATAAAGCTCGACAACTGTTTGTTTTTCATTGTTTAATTTGAGTCCTGGGCGAAGCTATACAAAAACTTGGAGAATTTTTAATTTAATAAAACTGACTGCGCAATATTCTTTTTATGCACTTTCTTTTGGACTATAAATTCAGTTGGGTAAATGCCTTTTTGACGAAACTAGAACTGAAATATTGAGTGTACTTGTAAATTGTTGGCCATTTATTTCATGCACTTTCGGTTCGTTCCAAGTTGGCTAACAAATTTTTAATACTTAATAGCGCTTAAAAATATTATGATCACAAAAACGGACCAGATGAATATGTATCTAGTTTATTATTATGTCCTGCTCGACTGCTCTCAATTGATCTCAGTTTCGAGTACATTTTAGTCCCAAATTGATTACCCTACTGCAAATGATGTTGATGCCACAGTGCTCCGGGCTCGAATTTTCAATCAAATCCTTACACAATTTCCTCTAAGCCGAACTGCATTAAATGAAAATTTCGTTGAATCTTATATTTTACTTTTTGCTGACAGGTGGGCCGATTATCATGGCAAGCAATGTACAACAACAGCAACAACAGCGGCAGCAATATACAACAACTAGAGTGCAACAGCAGCAGCAGCAGCAGCCAGCAACAGCAACAACAGCCGAGTGCGAGGAGCAACATCAAGGAGAATGGCCTAAGGAGCGACTGCAACAACAACAACAACAACTGCAGCAGGAAGAACAGCAGCAACAACAAGAACAACCAGAAGAGCAACAACAGTTGTCCCAGCGTGCTGAGGCGGCGTCATTGCCGTCGCAGCTACGTCGCAGCCGCCGTCGTCTACTAAACGGTAGACGGTCGGCAGCATCAACGGGGCGTGGCTGCGGCCTGAGCCGCCTATGCTGTAAGCTGGAAGCACTGCGGCAATCGGTAAGGCAGCTGCAATTCGCATCCCTGGAGGCGCTTCTGCTGCTGCTGTTGCTGGCCTCGCATGGAGATACTGTGGAGGCGGAGGGCAATGTTGGTAAGTACCAAAAAAACACACACTTTGCAACACTGCCGGCGGGAGTTTGCTTTGACGTCTTGTTTCTGTTTTTGTTTTTACTCTCTGTGGCAACAACAATTTACTAGTTTAATTAAAAGTTCAACGCAAAACTAAATTCAAATGCCCCTCAGAGTGAGCCCCGCCTGCACCGCAGCAACCACTTCTTCACTTTTTAACAAGATTTTCAATGCAAATATGTTTTTAACTAGTTGATAGACCAAAATACATATAAGTGTGTGAGTGTGTGTGTGTGTGTGTTTGTGTGCTTGTGTGTCTGTAGTTGGATTATGGCCATCACCTGATCATTGGGCCAGAAACCGAGAAACTACTGCAACGGGCCAAGCGAGATACAGTTGTTAAATCAAATTATCGTTAACCACAACTGAACTGACATTTTGTGTGGCACTCGCATGGCGTACAGTTCTGTCAAAACGCATTAAGTGTTGTGAAATGTTACACCGCATTACGGAAAATGCATTATTGAGCAACTTCGGGGCTTACGGTCGAATGCTCATGAAATACGGGCTCTTAATGTGACAGCAAATAGTGAGCACACAGCGTGAGACTTTTAGCAATTGGTTTATGTCAATTTCGGGGGGAATGAGGGAAGTTATCCAAAAAGTAATATATTATTTATCTATATAACATACATTGTTCGAGAACCTACATATTAGCTTCAAGTAAGTAGCTCCTAAAATGTTCTAGTTATGCTTTGAAAACGCAAGTCTGAAAATCGATATTAATCGATATTATGAAAATGAGCGAATATTTCGATAAGAATATTTATTTGCAAGCTTATATTTTCAGCTTGATAGAAGATTATTTAACTTAAGGTTTCATCAGGTCCCAATTTATGAGATTCATCTAAGTAACTGCTCCTGAAAAAGTTATTTTTCGTTCTAATTGCTTAAAAGTAAATGCATTTGAGATTTCCTGTGGAAAAACGCAACTCTACTTCCAAAATTCTAGATATTTGATTATATTCATAAACTTTTCACATATCTAAAAACAACGCAAATGCAGATTGTTATGCACATGAACTAATGCGCCTCAGTCTAGCGTAATGCACACTTTTGCATAATGCATTGTTCAGCTCTTGTACGTGGTTCGTTTACGCAGGGCAACAACTGTTAACTGACGGCACGTGCACCTGGCCAGCTCTTGGGCTCAACTGTACTTTTCCATTAGGGCGAAAGAAAGAGCAAGAGCAAGTGCAAATGAAAATGAAACTGTGGCTGGACCGGGAACTGGATCTGCTGCTGCTGTGCTACCCCCAAAAGGACCAACAGCTCAAAGTCCGGTTGTCATAGCAACAACCAGTTGCTGCTGCAGATTTTGCAGCTCGGACGTCAGCAATCAACCCACGCAGAGATATGTGGGTGTGTATATGTGGGTGTGTATGTGTGTGTGGGTGTGTGTGTCTGCATGTGTGCATTTATGCATTGGCCTGTGCAAATATCAACAGGAGCTAGGTCCTGGGATTTATTGATTGCCAACTGCTGTCGCCAGTCTCTGTGTCGCCCACGCATCCGGTTGCCGTAGCTGCTGCTGTTGCTGCTGCTGTTGCAGACTCTTGTAGATAAATGAACTGACATTGCATGCTGTGAGCTGACTGTGCAACACACACACACAACACACACACTTATACTTATAGAAGGTGTCATTGTTGTTGTTGTTGTTTTACTTGTTATGTATAAATTAGTAAGCAGGCTGCATTATCAGCAACTGCAACGGCAACAACAGCCACAACAGCAGCAACATTATCATTAGCCGTAACTAGCGCAAAGCAGCAGCACTCGAGCTTGCAACTTTTGCACTGTTTGAAGCATAAAATTTAATTAACAGCTGCTACGGATGGGTTGCAAGCTTGGCATGTTGCTGCTGCTGCTGCTGCTAGCTGGCTGCTGGCTGCTAACAGTGTGACCAACAACACATTGAACTTTCGCCTGCGGCTGTCAGCCACTGGCAACAACAACTTCATTAAACTGACAGCAAAACCAAAGGCGAAAACTTTTGCTGCCTGTCGACACGGCAGCAACTGTTGTTGCAGTAACTGTCGCCGCCGCCGCTGCTGCTGCATTTATTCATTTTCATTTGAAAAGCAAATATTTGCGCAGCATCTTTTGCAATTGTTGTTGTTGCTGCTGTGCATTTTCCATACTTTTTCGCAGTGCGGCACATTTAATGAAATTCCAACCCAAATTCAAATTCAAATTGAAAAACTGCAACAAAAAAACAACAGCAACTACTGTTTTGTTTTTGCACATTCTCGCATCAATTTGTCATGAATTATTAATTAGTTCATTCGTGCAAAAATATTTCAAATAAATGCAGCGCTAATGGCATTTGCATGTCCCACTTATCACATTGCGTATACGCCGTGTGGAGCGCCGCAAAAAAACAACATTTGCTAATTGAAAGCCACACACGTAACCAAATCTGATTTTCAAATCTTTCCACACCCCAACACCCCATTTCCTTTCTTTTCTTTGTTGCAACATGTAGGCGGTGAAAGGGGGAGGGGGGGGGCGTGGCTGAAGGCATAAGCTGCGACCACAAAGTAATTTTAAACAAAGCGCATTGTTATTATTTTTATTTATGCGTTGCTTTCGGTCCATGATTGATTTTTATTAGAGGTGGAAATTGGTTAAAAATTTCTTTTCCTCGAATTTCAATTTATTTTATTCACAGTTGCATGCACAAGCATGGCTTAGGTTAAAGTTATAATAAAATAAATGAGAGAAGGAAAAAGTTCAAAACTGGATTGTTTAAATTTACATTAAAATTTAGCAAAACAATAATATATTATAAGTTTGAATAAAATAAAATGCAGACTTTTCTTAACAGAAACTTAAGATTGGAAAAGTCCAAAAATAAGTGAAAACTGCTATTGCCGAAACTTGCATAAAAACTGAACAGGATAATAATATCTTAATAAAATATGCAGGCAGAACTTTCTCAACAGAAATTTATGTTTCTCAAAAAGTAAATCGTAAAAGGTAAAAGAAATAAATGGCACATCTGCTAGGCTAGAGCAATTGAAAGTTTTTAATTGTTCCATATTAAGCTGTCGCATGTGGGGCTTTTATTTTGCAAATAGGACAGAGTAAAGCATTTAACTTAAGCTGAAGTCCACTTGGCTCAATTTAAAAAGTTGCGATTGCCAACTGAAAGCTAGTTAAAAGTGTGTCTAAAACTTGCTTGAGTGCCGCATTATCTGCTGCTGTTGCTGCTGCTGCTGCTCTTTGCTGCCGCCTGCCAACTTTGTTGGGCATCTAAATGCAACAGTTCTCTATACTTTTTTGTGGCAAGTTGCGGCAATTGTTGGTAATTGCGACACTTAAATTGCGCGCCGTGGCTTACCTACAAAGTGTGGCAAGTTTTTGGGGCTTGGCAACTTTTGCCGGCCAACCAACAAAAGCGTTAGCTGAAAAGTTGCAACTGTCGTCGAGAGGAAAAGTCGAGGCGACGGAAAATTTCGCGAACGAAAAAGCTCGCATTTGCCGTGCTGGCGGAAGTCACAAATATCGTTGCACAAATGCTGCTCGATTATTTCTGCAAACTGGGTAACAATATGTTTACGCTGCCACACCCACTCGCTGCTTGAGGCAAGCAGCAAAGCAGGGGGGCGGGGCAGGCTGCTGTGCAACGTTGTTGTTCCAAGTCATTTGAGAGCGTAGGGCACAAATTGAGTGCATTTTCATTAGTTACAAGTTGTTGCATTTAATAAATTAAATTGCCGAGGCGTGCAACAACTGAAGACGCCTCAAATGCTGTGCTCTGCTGTGCTGCAATTATTTTTCATGGCTTGCATTCTCTGTTAGCCTTGTTCGCATGAGCAACGCCAAGGGAGCGGGTCGAGGGAGGAAGTAGGAGATAGAGAGAGAGATGGCAAGTTTTTTGGCCATGTTAACCAGCGGCTATCATTTGAAGTACTTCAACAGATAGAAACACACACAAGCACACGCATACGTGCACACGCACACACCAAGCTTTTTGAAAAGTTTTTGCCACGCGCATCAAAAGTTGTCTATTACCTGCAGCCAAAAGGAATGAAAAAGAACAGCTTACCTAGGCAAACCGAAGATAAAATGCTCTTACAGACAGCGTAGAAATTCACGTAAATACTCTACAAGTTCTCTCTTTGTAATTTAATATAAATAACTCCTATGCCAATTATATATGTAATATAATAAAGCAGTCATAATAGCTACGAACAGAAAAGAGCATTAAAAGAATAGCTCCTCCGGAATCTTAGTTCACATAGGTTGAACAGGCTTTATCTAGGCAACATGTGCGCCGATTAAGAAGTAGAGAAAAAAATATGAAGAAGCACAAAATAGAAGCCTATAAATACGCTTATTGAATTATTCATAATACTTTTTTCCCTTACATAAATTCATCACTTATCAAAATGAGAAATAAAAAAGTTATATTCCAAGAAGAAATGTAAAGAAATCGTGTCGTCAGAAACTTAGTTGCACATCAACTGTTTGAGGGACAAATGCGTATTATTAATCCAGAGAAAGAAGAAGAAGAGCTTGAAATCGACAGCAAACTTTGTCGAGTCTTCGATGTGGAACAAATGTACAAAGTTGGAATTGAGGTTAAAGTTATCGCAAGTCCCATAAATAACTGTGGCGGCATATGCTAAATGTCAGCTAGGTTTAATTTTGTTTGTTTCTGTTGTCTCAATTTCATGGATTTATGCGAAATATTTTTGCTTCACATTCAAATTAAAAGCCAAGGCCAAAGATTTTTTATTTATTAAATACGAAAATTGTGTATTTTTATTAAAAATTGTTAGCCAATATTGCCAAAAATCACGTTCTGCGAAATATTAGCATAAAAGTTCGTCCAATTTAAATGTCAAACACAATTCTTTAGTGTTTTTTTGTGAATATTTGATTCAAAATATTTAAATGCAAATAAAATATTGGGGAAGCAAAATTTAACAATATATTTGCTGAACAATATTTTTAAATATAAATATAAATAAGAATGTTATTCGTTAGGAAATGATATTTACCTAAAGATATTAGATAGATATAATTTATTCAATTGCATAAAACATTTTTTCATATTACCCAACCAATATTTGAACTTATTTTCTTCTCATTTTTCCAAAGCTTAGCTAAGAGAATTTGAGATTTACGGCTTGTTATATCATGATTATATAACATTCACTTGTTATATGATATTCGTAGCTCGTTACGTAAAATAACTTTTTTAATTGAATTCTCCGAGCATTATACTCAGAATATTGTTCAAATTGGAAACAAAGCAAAATATGTTTTTAATATACTCAGACAATGCTATCTTCGAGCTTCGAGTTTCAATTGAAGTATCATATGGGGGCACACATTGAAAGCCATAACAATTCAATTATGTGGCTTCATAAGCTTGTGTCTTAAGACAAGGCGGACGGTCGGGTAGGGGTAGGGGTGGGGGTGGGTAGATATCTATGAAGGACATGCTCCTTAGACGTATCGAATAACAGCAGCTACACACAGATGGGCTGCCAAGTTAATTAAACTTGGAGAGTTGAAGGCTGGCATCAAGATGAAAATGTAATTAAGAGATAAAAATGAAACAATACGATACACACCCACACACATGTGCCAGGATTTGTGTGAGTGTGTGTGCGCGTGTGCGTCACGTTGTCACGCCCACTGAGCATCACGCCCACATGCATTATGTTGCCAATCAGTTGTAAGATAAATACAATAAGTTGAACTGACACAGAATCAATAATGAGCTGATTTTAGAGTCCTTTCACAGGCGAAACGCAATATCAAAATCAGCTAAGAGAGAAGGAGAGGGAGAAAATCAAGCAGACAATGCCAGCTGCTACAAAATCGTGACTAATAACTAACTAACTAATAGCTGTAATCATCATAAAGATTCATAAAAATGATATATGTGTTATATAAGTCTGATTCGAAATTGGCCGTCAAATTGCCGGCGGGCATGCTATCAAAATTAACGTAGCGTCGTAAATATTTGCAGCCGGAATGCACACACAGATCCACACACAGTTGCACATACAGATCCGTATATCCAGAGACACATACATATCCATATAAATAGCCATATGTGTACGCATGTGAAAAATGCTACAGTGAAGTGCAAATATGCGTAAAATTGCGCACATATTTCGCACAGTTTGAGAAAAACACACAAACTCACTTAAGCACACACACATACCAAAGCAAAGAAACACACATACAGACACACACACGTATTTGGCATATTGAACATAAAAATGTCGCGACCAACAAGTGAAAGAGAGGCAAATAAAGGGATTTGATTGTATGAAAGTGTACGTATGGGAGCAAGACTTGAGCATACCCTTCAATAAAACTTTGTTGGTATTGAATAGGAATGAAATTTAACAAATTGCTGGAATATTCTTTCAAACTGACAAAATTTGTCGAATTGTTTTTAGACAAAAGAGGTGATAATTTTGAGCTGAACTCAACAAGTAGAATTCTAATATTAATTCCAAGCTAATTTCTCTGGGTCTAGGAAAAGATTTCGAATTGTTAAACTAAAACCGAATTCAAGTAAACTGAAAAAATAATTAATATTTATTTAAAAGTAAATTCTTTTAAAGGAACATGATCTTCAATAGTCATATCCTTTGATTCTTCTAGGGTATTCAAATTGAAAAAGGCTCTGTTTGTCCAAGCAAACGTCCTTAGGGTGTTTGGCGTCTGCTGCCAATGCTTGCGTGCACTTGTTTATATATTTACCATATGGCTATGGGCGTGGCACACACACACACACACACACACAGATTTACCCCTTACCCGCTAGCCAAATGCTAGCAATTATTTTGTTGGCACTTTGTTTTGGCTATGCTTTTGAAGTTTGTTTTTTTTTCGGGGTTTTTCGCCGTCGGCTCTGGACCAGGATCAGCATTAAAAACTAGCTTAGGTGCTGGCCCAGCTGTATTTAGACAGGCGCCAAAACTAACAGCCAGCTACTACAACAACAACAACAACAGCAACAATAACCATTCACAGGTTGCATAATTTATGCAAATATATTTATTGCCGCGCCGCAAAGCAGGCAACAGAAATGGGGCTTGTGGGAGTGAGAGCAAAAGGGGATCCTTGTACAGGCTCTGCCAAAACAAATAAATGTTAATATCATGGTAATGGCCCTGCTGTGACTGCAAGGTGTAGCAAAAAGCTAACTGCACCCCACTGTGGCCCCCTAAGCCCATATAAACTTACGAGTTGAGCCAGAAAAACAAGCCAAAAGTCAACGAAATGTGTATTGATGTACATGCCAAACAGGCCTGTTATGTATATATATATGTATGGACATGAGTGTGCGTGTGTGTGTGTGCTTTGACTTGTATTTTGCATTTTGTGTGCATTGGAGAGGGCAGGGGCGTGGCATTAAAAACAAAGCGCCCAAGCACAAAAAAACATGTAAAATTCATACAAGCAAACCAGCAGCTGTGTGTGTAGCTAGCTTGTAGGGGCTGCCAAAGGAGTGAGTATGTGTGTGTGTGTGTGTGTGCGTGGAAGGGGGTAGGCATCTGGCAGCTACCCTGCCCTGCGTGCACCGCCTGCATGTGCTACCCCTTGATGTTTGCCTTAGGCCTAGGCATGCGTGGGCGTGCGGAAATTTAATAAGAATTGGATTTTTATGTTTTTGCGCATCTAGATGGCATATGGCACACACACACACACTCACATGAGTGTGCTTGTGTGTGCCTGCGCCATGGGGCGTACTTAATTTAGCATTAATACCCATGACAAGCGCGCCAAGAGCCCTAGCAAGAGACGCACCCAGACCCGAACCCAAAGCCCAACTTCATCTGCCTAGCGACCTTAACCTTTTGTGCTAATGATTTGATTTATTTGCGGCTAGGCAAAAGCCATTATTTGCACAGCCACAAAAATAAATAAATAAATAACTTTTGTCTCCTCCTTTGACTGTATTCTGGTAGCAGGTTAATTATGTTCATTGACTTTAATGCACTTGAATTAGTTTTAATTCCACGTAATTAGAAGTCCTTTTAATAATGTGCCCCGCCCAAATAATGTACAAATAATTAAAACACATTCGAAAATCAATTTATATACTACGATTTTGTATACAATGGAATCACATTTTGCCTTTTCTTGCATGTTATTTTCAAGCCCATTAATTAAATGTGTTGCCATTAGACAATTATTTAATAAATTACTCGTTTCGGATTTGTTAATTAATTAAATGTGTTACAAAATTTGATAATGCACTGGTGAAGGGTTGGCTTTATATAGTGCCCTATGGGATGTAGGGCAGAAGTTCATGGTAGTTAAATAAGCCAAAAGCAAAGTATAGAGCAAAGCAAAGTATAGCAAGTATAGTATAGACTGTAAGAAAAAGTGGCACTTTTCGAAAGAAAATGGAGGAAGAAATAGTAAACCTCAGAGATCGACGCCTCTGCACAGACACGAACAGAAACAGGAATCGAATTTGCTTTGCAGGAAAGTTAATACAACTCTCTTCAATAAATAAAGGGTATTAAAAAATTAACCTATTTTCCCAGCTAAGCTATTAGAAATCCATGTTAAACAAAGATATGCCTATTTTGTCAGGTTGCCGATAAATCTTTATTGTTATCGATAATTTAACGGTGCTTGCTCCCGTTAATTTTCCCCCCACACTCAAACCTCCCACTCCTCACCGTCACACAGAATGTTCTTGTGTTTGTTGCTTCTAATTTATGCAAAAATTCTAATGAATTTTTATACCGAAAAAACGCCAGCGAAATGAAAAAACAAGCGGCATGAGGCGTCTGCGGGGTAGGAGAAGAAGGGGGCGACGTGTAGCAGAGGGTGGGAGGGTAAACAAGGGCGTTGCGCACTGGGCGAATTAATGAAAATTCATGAACAATTCTTTTGTCTTAAGCCAAGTGGGCGGGCTAGGAACGGGGATCCATTAACGAGTGCAAATTAAAAGCAGCCCCAGGCATTAATGGAAAAAGGCCAGAGATATGGCCTGAATTGTTGAAGAATGTACACAAAATAATAAGCAATAAAGATTTGTGCATTATTAAATATATTTATTTTAATGGCAAATTGCCAAAGACTACATAATTGCACATTAAAGCCGAGCGTAGCGTTTGGGATTTAATTAAATCACTTGAAGCGAAGCTTAGTCCATGCTACGGCAGGTATTTCTGGGATTTAGTTGGATAAAAGGCGCATTAAGCCAATTGCTGGAAATTTGCATGCGTAGGCATAGGCGGGGGCATGGGCGAGGGCGGGAGGGGTACAGCTCGGGAGACTGTTGCTGCTGCTTATGCAAGTAGCCAGATAAGTAGAGCAGGCTCTTCCAGTTAGACATGAATCTCTTTTTGGGTTCCTCCCTCTCTTGCCCTCTATTTGAGCCGGAGGTCCTTTGCTGGCTGGTAATAAATGCAGGCAGCCCACAGGTATTCTGGCAGCAGGGCCCCTCCCTCGAGGGTGGCTGGGGACGACTCGCCTGAGGTCAGCAATCAGGCATTATGTTGGAAATTCGATTTTGATTTTCATTTTCCGTTTACCATTTCGATTTGGATGCGTATAGGATTGCAGGCAACGCATTTGGGCCTTCAAGAACTCAATTTCAATTGCAATTCTGTCGAAATTGCGTCCTGGTAATATTTTCTTTCAAAGGAAAATTTCCATTGAATCACTTCTTGCATGGAAAATTGCTGTCAAAGCAGCGGCTGATGATGATGATGCACTTCTGGGAAACGTTTCTCTCGTCATAATTGTAGCGAGAATTGGGCCAAGGATGTGTTACCAAGAAATAATCAAGGCGAACACATGCATAATAAACGGAAGTCCAATTAATTGACTAGAAAGTTGAGAACCTTTTGTCAATTTGTCTTCATTACGTGGAGATAAAGAGAAAATTTAATTGCCATGCATATTTGAATATTTATGGCGTGCTGGGCGCAATTCAAAGTATAATTTATGTCTTTGGGCAATCATTTAAATTTTGCCATTTAAAAGAGATAAAAAAGGAGATTAAATAAAATTTATGTCTTTTAAAAATGCATATTTTAAGCATATTTGTAGACGATTCTAAGCCAAATGTTCTCTTTATGTTTAAATTTGCTGAAGCATACTTTTAGGGGCTGGTAAGAATTCAAGGAGGCAAGCAGGCAGGTCTGTCGATTTAATTTAGATAAACTTAAACAGTTCAAGCTGTATTTTATGTATATATAATGATAATGCTTTAAAGCATATGCTTTATATAGCATAAAATATATATACATATTACTCATTAGCTTTCTTTCCTACTCTTCTAGCTTTGCTTTCCTTTGTACTCTTCTTTTCGACTCTCAATTATAAATTCAAAATTGAGATAATAAGAAACTTTCTTAAGGGGCAGGCCCTCGACCATTTTAATCACTTTAAGGGACATCCCTGCAGGATAAGCCACTTGGCAAACAGGCAGAAGACAAATAGAAGCCATCAGCAGGATGTGCGGTCTCTCTGGCGTTTATCCTTCAGTGCGCTGTGGTTAGTCACTCGAGAGTGTCTGAGTGTGTGTGTGTGTGTGTGTGTGTGTGTGCGTGTTGTGGAACTGCTGCAAGGAGTGCAAGGATGAGCTTTATGTGCTTAATCTGCCGCTTGTTGCTGCCACGCTCAATTTATATTTTGTGAGGCCACAGACAAAAGGCCAACCGAAACCGGAGCGTAAAAAATAAAGGAAAAGTTTATATTTATGCGGCACGTTCATTTGAAGTGTGCAACTTGGCCGCCTAATTGCGTGCCAAATTTGTGGCCAACAATTCGGGCTAACAAATTCCACTAGATAAATCAGCGCCGCCTAGGCAAAAGGCCAACGTGTGCCCGATTCGGGAGGGGGAATGGGGGGTGGCCCGGTTTGGGGCAGCCGAAACATTTTAAAATTTATGATTTAAATGAGTGCGCATAAATCAGCATGCAGAGTGAAAAACTGCTTAGCCAGGGCCCCAAATAGCAACAGACGAGCGTTAAAGCCGAAAGTCATAAAGCTAAGCAAGGCGCAATTGTCGCCTGGTGGCGCCTCCCAGTGGCTGCCACGTCTGCAGCTGATGTGAAATGCTGCCGCTTATTTACACTTCATAAAGCCGAAACAAAAGCGTGACAAAAGCTAAAGCTGAAGTGGGCTCTGTATAAGTTCTGCTTATGTTTTCTTTTAGATACGCTACAGAGAAAGGGTATACTGAGTCGATCAGCACATTTGACACGGATTGTTGTTAATTTCTCCGGCCCCATTAAGTTAGCTCTACTTAGCTTCCCAATAAGCTATCCTGATGAAATTTTATATATAGATATTTATCGAAAACTGGCAAGTCGGACCAGATACTGATAGCTCGGCGTTGGGCTCAAGCCATCTCCTGGTCGGGCACACCCGACTTGTCACACACTTGTTTGTTTTTCTTTTAGTTTGGCTGCAGCTAAGCGCATAAACAGCTGCACGGATTGCATTGGATTGCCGTCGAAGGGAGGCACTGCATCCACTCTGTGTCCTGGCTTCATTATGTTTTATTTGTTTGTTTGCCTTTGCCTGGCGCCGTGCTGCGCTGCGCTGCGTGTCGCATGTGTGTGCCAGGGCATTAAATGCTTGACAGGACGCATAGGTAGAGGCGGCGGGGGGCACAACAAGCTGGGGCAGGGGCGAGCGAAACTGGCGGCTCGTGTGTCGTCTTGTTATGTTGGTCTTTAACGAGCTGCCCCACTCACAGGCTTTGTGTCTATCATTTCTCGTACATACACATTGCTTCCCTTCTGCGCCTCCTGCACCTCCTCGCTTTTCAGCATTTCGCATTGCCAGTGGCCGTGCTCTGATTTGCTCCTCTTTGGTTCGGCTCCCGGCTCTTGTCTTTGTCGCGATTAATGGTCGTCCTGTTATTATTTATTTCGCTTTGTGTGTATCGCTCCCTCTGACAGTTGCTCCTGGCCGCCATGTTGTCCTGTTCTGTCCTGTCCTGGCCATGTCGTGTTATCCTTGTTGGCTGGCCCCAGCCATTGACACACGTTGTCAGCGCATTTTTATGCGAATGCCCTCGGAACAACATCATTAAAGCAAAAAGCTCGCATTAAAGTACACGCACAGCACAGTGGCACACAGTGCACATTGGTGCAAAAACAATATTTTCAGTTGTCGATATATTAAGTAACAAAAAAGTATGACGAGGACGCTGCCAGCTAGTGGAAAGGTTGCCAGGCGTTGCCACATTTTAAGAAAATGTTAGCATTTTGCAATGCAATTAATTATTAGTATTAATCGAACAGTGTGTACCACTGTGCGCCACCCACTAGAAATGTTGTGGTTTTCTCTCATTTTTTATTATTATTTTGCACATTACACATACCACACGTTAGCCCTGGCGGCCTGGCATCGTACCTCACACGTGTCGCTGCTGGGGCCGGGGGAGAAAAACGTAAAAAATGTTATGAAAATCTTTTAAAAATTCCTTGACCCGAAAGCAAATAACAGTGTAACAGGGGCAGAAGCCACACAGAGCGACTAAGTAAACAGCATTTGCGGCCAGGCAGAGCTGACTCTGTAGCAGAAGCTGAAGCCGAACCTGGAACTGGAACTGGGAACCGCAACGGAATTGTGCTGAACCGTGGACATCAATCAAAAATGTGCTGTTGCCCAGAGAAAAAGTTGGGGTCTGGGGGGTGGAATTTTCAATTTCGCCTTGCGGCAGAATTTATTAAATTGTTGCGGTCGCCTCGCTGTTTACCAAGTGGCCGAGAAGCCGTTGCCATTGCCATAATTTATGTGTAGAAAATGAAATAATGTCGAAGCGTTTCCACAGAGACGCTGCCAAAGACCCTCACCATGGCCACAAATTACAGTGGCTGCTGCAACAGCTCGCACAGCTTCCCATTCAGTAAAGACTCTTCAGCTTTCTAGTTTCTCTTCACAGCTCATTGACAGTCCTTCGGCTTGGAGCGTCAACGCATCAATCAATTGAAAGATGCAACCACAAAAGGCAACAATGAATGAGTGATGGGCGTGGCTGCATGGGGCAGGGGCAGGGGCAAAAACTGAACAGCAGCGATTGGTACTTTTGCATTGACGTGACCGATTTTGATTTGTTATTTGGCTTGTCGAAGATTGCAAATCACTTCAAATGTCAGTTGAATGTGATGCATAACTGCAATCGCATCGCTCAACTAACAATATAACACATAAATGTACGCATAATGTGTATATTTTGTTTTTGCACAGGTACCGAGACTTTTTAAAGCTTGACAAAAATTACTTCCTTTTAAGACTTAAATTTATATGTGTGCTAGCTGTGACAGATCTTTAGATTCTAGGTCTAAGTCTAATCAAAATTCCAAGTTTAAATATGGACCAAAAATCTTTTGAACTTTCCAGTTTTCGGAAAGCTGAAATGAAACCAAAAGTAAATAGCCTGTCGCACAAAAAGGAAACACTTCTTAAATTGACAAACGTTTGTTTTCTGTAGACTAAATATTGGAAAATGTTTAAAAGATAAAATAAAATTCTTTAAAAACTTACCTATGTATTTCCAAATGTAAATTCGTTAGCTTTCAACTTCAATGATTCCTTCTGTAAAAGAAAATAGTAAGATATGAAAAACATTCATAAAGAACATCGTGTAAATATATAAACATACTCCTTACTCAAATAAAGCTAAAATATAGCAACTCGCCAGTTCGAATTCAACACGAAATATCCATAAGAAAAGTAAAACAGACTGCACAATATATATTTTGATTAGTTATGTAATAGTCTATCAAACTTCATCTTCTTCTGCTGCCCTTATGCCCGCTGACTTGCCTGGACCCCAATTCGGAAGCTCTATCAATTCACAGAGCTGCGCCATTTTTTTTTCGCCACTTGCAGAGGATGCACGCATTTTGTGAGGCAAATCGAGCGCAAAAATAAATTAAAGTTGCAGCAAAAAAAAAATGGACAGTGGGGCGGGGCAGGGCTGTGGCCAATTGGTGGATGTTGCAACGCGTTGCCGTTGGCACTTAAAGCTTTTAGCCTCGTTTCGGTTTATTGGCTGGGCTACCTATGCATTGGGCCATTTAGCAGGCGGCTATTTTGCGACTGACCACAAAGCGCTTTTCAGCGAAAATTGGAATATTGCGCATACGCCGCATGTTGCCTTATCGGGAAGGGCACATTGGCAGCTAGCGGCAAGGTTCAGGACATGAGCCTGCATATTTATGAGCCTCGGCTAAGGACACTGCTTATGGGCTTTGATGTTGGTCGTGATTTGTTTTTTCACGCTTCGCAACAAATGTTGACAGACAGCCGGAAGAGGGTTTTGCGAGTAGGTGCTGTGGGGTGTAGGGGTAAAGTGTGAGCTACAGATCTATCCAGCTGCCTCTTCAGTCCTTAATAGGGTGTGGGGTGTAGGGTGTAGGTTGCAGGGTGTGAGGTGTATGGTGAAGGGTGCAGGTTTTCGGCTGTAAGGTGCAGGGTGTTGGGTGTAGGTTGTGGGTTGTAGGGTGTAGGGTGTGGAGTACACATGGTGTAGGATGTAAATAAACTGGCCCGACCAACAGCTCAGCATACAGATTTGTAGGGTGCACGTCTGTCTGAGTGGTCTAGTAAAATATGGTGCACGGTGCAGGGTATAAGTTACAAAACATATGATATCAGGCTGGTCTGCCCAGGATGAAGAACGTTAAGCGTAGGGTGCAGGTAAATTTAAATGACCCAGCTTTAAGCTCAATAATTCACAGTGTAGGATGCTCTAGTATTATAGATATAAGGTACAGGTATTGAGGAATACGTTAGCAGTCTGAACTACCCAAGTTAAAGAGTTTGGAGTGCACAGAATAAAGTGCTACGCGAGCATGCTTAAAACAAGCTTAGGCATGAGTTGTACAGGGCTTAAAGTGTGGTGAGCCCAGTGCAAGCTTAAGCGAGTAGCATAAAATGAAGGATTTAGCTCTTAAGCTGTTGAGTGCTGGGCCAGACAATTAGACGGGCAACAAAATTGCTTTTGAGCAGCAACAGCATTTGTTTCGTGTCGTGTTGCAAGTGTTAGTCGGACACGTGCCACATTGGCCCCATTTGACAGCTATTGACAACCACTTTTCACATTTATTGACAATTTCGGGCTCGGCCATGAAGTGCGCTTCAATCTGTCATGTTGACAATGCACAAAAGTCGTCAAATGCCATAAAAACTGGTTCAAAGCATAGCCAACGTGGCCAACATTGTTGCAGTTGAGTGCGCGATAAACTTGGCCGCAAATTGACATTTGATAGTTCGCATAGAATGAGAGAATGTTCTGATACTTGACTCTCCTGTTTGACTGCTTTTAACAGCAAGGTTAAAGTTCACCGAAGCGATGAAGTCATTCGCTTTGTCTGCGCCTCGAATTAGGCAACACTTTTTACTTGAACAGCTCCCAAGAAAAAGGCAACTTAATTCGTTATGGCGTGAAAACAGCTAAAAATTATGCATATTATATTTGGGCGCTTATCAAAAAAGGTTCAGCCTGAAGGCAAAGTCTTTGTAATCTGGCGTCTACGACTAATGAATGCCCTGCAGCTCGCTCTTGAAGTCGTTTTAGGCAAGCAGTTGATTTATTATTGTTCAAATAAATTATGCTGGAAAAGCTAACAAATGACCTCGCTTTGGCTGTAGTTTTTTTTCCCGGGATTCTATAAATTCCCTAAATTCATGTAGCATAACAGACTCTGCGCTATATCAGCATTTCTGACTGAGTTCCTCCCTAATTTTTCTGCTTGTAGGGTATATAAAGTGGCTCTCTAGAGTTTAATTTTGCAGCTATGGCCGTCCTGCAATTAAACAACAATTAAAAACAAACATTCAGCGCGAGGCAGCTGGCAATTGGGCATGGGGGAGGGTCTGGTGGTGGGTCTGGTTGGGTCTGATGGGTTGGTAAAATAGGGGCTGGCAGCTTAGGCCCGCACACAAATTACTGTGGCTTAATTAATGGCCAAGAGACGTTGTGTGCGTCAACTGGCAAAAGTTAAAGCCTGGCCAAAGAAAACCGAACAAGCGAAACAAAGTTTTTTTTGAGGGACTGACAGTTGCTGAGGGTGTGGGTGGGTGGATGGGTGGTAGGCGGGAGTTGGGGGTAGCGGGTAGGGGGCTCTGCGTGTGTAATGACAGGCGTTGACGTGCCCTACGTGAGTTGTTGGGGCGGCAAGAAAGTGCGACATTTCTTAGCCAGGCAGCCGCAAATACGCCTGCGGGTCTTGACGTCACAGCAGCAGCAACAAGAAAAAGAACAGCAACAACAACATGCGGAACAAGCCTGGCAACCAGAGCTATTTGACTAAGCAGCATTTTTGGGCATGCTGTCGAGAGATATTTTGCACTTTGTCTCTCGTTTGTTCTATGCTGCGGGTGTGTGTGTGTGTATGTGCGCGTGTGTGTGTGTCATGTGCGACATGCTCATAAAAAGCGTTTATTTAGCCAAGAGCCAAGCAAGTGGCACATGACACCAACAACAGCATCAACAACAACTCGACGACAACAAACAGACAACGACAAAATGGCGACGTGCCAAAACTCCAAACCGTGTGATCTGTGTTGGGCGTTTGGGTAGCGGGGCGTGGCATGGCTGTTACGCCCCGGCCAGAGTTTGTTCAGAGTGTGGGTAATGCTGATTTGGCTTTTACCACATGATTATGTCTTAACTGAAAACTTGCTGTTGTTGTTGTGCCCATTATTCTTGCGTTTCTTGTTCATTTTTTTTTTCTTCTTCCATTTTTTTGGTGATTGTTAACAACTCTTTCATGTCTCGCATTTTCTTTGTTTTCTTTCAGGCTGCCAGTTTGTTAGGACGCTTTGCATACCCCACTCCGAGGTCTGTTACGATGGTAAGTTGAGATATCAGCGACAACAGTCGATTAACTCGCTATATAGACAACCAACAACAACATCAACAACAGCATCCGATTGTGTGTTTATGGAGTGTCAGCGGTTGTGTGTTTATCAACTGTGCGGAAATACGATATCTAAAATAGCCAGGGTTAGTTTGGGCAATAGATACTTATCTTTCGGCTATTTGCAGTTAATGGCTGGGGTTTTTTTCAGTTAGAAAAGAATAGTTGGGAGCGTGTTTAAATATATGCAAAGGTAAAACGAAATACAGTCTGTCAAGAATGAGTTTACACATTGACTAAAAATGCAAAATTTTAAGCTTATAACAATGAGAATGAACTATTTATTTCAGTATATTGTTTTATTTTTTTTTAATATGTTAACTTATCCCTCTTACTTAAATATGTAACAAAAAAGGTAAAATTAGGTAGCAAATTCAACGAAGTAAAACAAAAAAAGAAGTAACTCTACATTTTTTAGGTGTCAAGAAACTCTTTACACAAATAATAAAAAGTGACTTTATACTTAATTTATAGGAAAAAAATGATCGAAATTAAAGTTTAATATTTAGTATGTCCACCCTTAGCATTAATGACACATTGTAGTCGGGTTTTCATTGAGTGGATTAATTTTTTTAAGTCATAATTTGTCGGTAACTTTTGCCACTCATCTAAAATGAAGGCTTTAAGTTCCGACCTAGTTTTTGGCTGCCTTTTAGCCACTTTTTTCTTGAGAAAACACCATACATTTTCTATGGGATTTAAGTCTGGACTCTGGGCAGGTGTATCCATCACTTTTCCACAGTTAAAGAGAAGCCACATGCGCACCATATTCGCTTTGTGCTTAGGGTCATTGTCTTGATAAAATTTAAAACATGGCTTGTTATCTCTTATGAGCCCAAATTTAAGAGCACTGTTCCACAAGTGACTTTTCAAAATATTGAGATATTGATGCGCATCCATAGTGGTCTCAATAAATGCTAAGTCTCCAACTCCACTGCTTGAAATGCACCCCCAAATCATCACCGACAATTTTCCAAATTTAACAGTGGGTATTATGTTCTGTTTTTCCAACGAAGTTAACGGCTTCCGCCATACTCTACTAGGCCCATCATTGTAGTAAAGCATCATTTTTGTTTCATCACAAAATATGACGTTGTCCCAATAATCAATTGAATAAGAATTGTGCATATAGGCGAAGCGCAATCGTTTTTCAATGTTTATTTTAGAAAGGAGCGGTTTTTTGCGCGCAGCTCTTGACTTGTAATTATTGCGAATTATGGCTTGCCTTACTGTTTCATGAGAAACCGCAACATCAAATTCATCCTTCAGCTCCCTGGCAAGAGCCCTGGCTGAGATCTGAGGATTTAGAGCCACCTTCCTCATCATTAAACGCTCTGTACGCTCCGCTATTTTAGGCTTAGGTCCACCTCCACTTTTGGGTTCCAACGAACCTTCATTTTCAATGCGATTTAAGACGTTGTATATAGTCTTCCGTGTAACAGAAAACATTGCTGATAGCTCAAGCACACTTTTTCCCATCTGGTGGTTATAGAATATCAGCTGGACAACTTCAAACGATAATCTTTTGCCTGGCATCTTTTAAAAATCAAAAAGCTTCTCAAAACACGTGATATCATCAAAAATAATCGCCGAATGAAAATGAAATGCATTGAAAACAATGCAAAGCAAAGAATAGATAACGGTAAATGCACCGTTGTTCTTGGAATATTGAAAAAAAGGGAGAAGGAAAAGAATGTGTAAAGAGTTTCTTGACAGTAGTCAAACTGAGTCATTTTTGTATTTGTGTTTTTTTTTGTTTTCTTATTGTTAAAATTTTCTTTTGATGTTACTGTTTCATTAAAAATAGCACCACTAACTATAAATTCCCAAGAGCGAGTTCAAAATGTCAGGCGGGTGTTCATATTTTTAGTCTAATAGATGAAAAAGTATATTTTTATTCAATGTGTAAACTCATTCTTGACAGACTGTATATCGTTTTATTAAAAATAGGTGAATATTTTAAGTGCAGTCCTTAAACAAAGTCCTGGACTAGCGTGGAATAAAGGTGGCCCGTTCTTTTGAAAAAGTTAGCTTGATCGTTAATAGTCCTTTCTTATCATAATAAATATAATAGAATCTCCAAGTTAAAAAAAATCCACAAGAAAGAGAGAACAAAATATTTTATGGCCCATTTTTCTCTTCCTAGACTAGAAGATTGTAGAAATCCATTTCACTAGCTGTGAACACATATACACATACACCATGCTTCTCCTTTCAATAGTATCACACTTTATATGGGAAATGCAATCTGAGATAACTTCAACGTTTGTAGTTCTATTCTTTTGAAATTTCCAGTGCCTAATAAGGCAAAGCGCAAGACTATATCCTTAAAATTTAGTTCTCTTTTACACTAGAATATTAAATAAAATCGAATTTTGAAACGTTGACTTAAAGTAAGATTTTTAGCATCAGGTTAGCAACTGATGCACAGCGCATGCTTCTTGTGGACTGCAGTTCGTAGTCCTTCAATTTAGTGGTGTTTTTGAGCACTTGAACATTTTTAATGACACGTCTTGGAGCGGTGTTCATTTGAAACCTGGACTGAGCCCTCAAGGGGTGCTCAATTGCACTAAGTGCTCAATAGCAGGCGGGCCTGCAATATAAAACGACTTCACACAGAGCGAGAGAGAGAAAGAGGGGGAGAGGGGAAACAGCGATTGCCAACAGTTACCAAAAATGCGCTTTAGACCCTAAAAACCAAAAAGCATTTGTGGGTCAAATTGCGTTCGGGCACAGCTGAGTTTTGGGCCCTATTTTCCCGGGGCTGAAGTACATTTTCGTATTTGCCAAGCGCTTGAATGCCAGGCACATTCTAAAAAGGACACCCAAACAAATTGGGGGCAGAGTGCAGGCCGCAGGGTGCAGGGTGCAGGGCGCAGGACGCAGAAGCTTGTTCTCGCCAGTGCATTATCGAGAACACACTCAATTACTTATGTAAGCACTGCGAAATTTGTGAACGGCTGTGGGGTGGCCAGAACAATTGCAGCTGCTGCTGCTGCTCGGAGAAAACCTGTGAAAAATTGTGAAAATTGTAAAGGCAAAAAGCAAAAAATGTTCGCACGGCAACATGAAAGGGGAAGGTTCACTAAGAAAAAAAATGTGGATAAAATAAGACGGATTTCAAGTGTCAAAGTTTGCTAAGCCTCTTACGATTTTGTTATTTGTAATAGGCAAATTCTCAAATTTTCTAAAACCTTCGTCAAAAGTAACCCGAGAGTGCCTGACTCGGAAATACCCTAAAATGCGGAGGGTTATCTTTAATACCTTCTGTGTTTATTGTCTGATTTTTATAAAATTTTCAGGGCATAAATATCGCATTGTGTGTAGGTTTTTAGTATCGATTTTTATCGATGATTAGAAAAGAAAACTTGTTCTGCGAAGGAACTGTGTGGAAGATTTCATGTCTCTGGCTAGTCTCTAAGATCGGGGCGTTAATATGGCAATATCGAACAGTACAGAGTATTTTTGTCAGTGTATACACACATAGGTGTAGGTATTGTATGGCTGGGAACTGCACACGCAGTTTTTCGCACACCTCCAACCTAGCATTTACATTATGCAAATGATGTTCGAGACAGCAGCAGCAAGGATATGAATTTAAATGCTCGTAAATCAGGGTGAAAACAAAAGGTGTCCGATGTGTGTGAGTGGGGCAGGGGGTGGGTGATGGTGGATTGTGTAAGACACGCGCTATTAATGCAGTTACATGGCCTATTAAAATTGTGGAATAATTTGCATTCGCAGACAACATCTTTGGCAAGTGCATACCAACCACTGGAGTCGACGTGGAGGACATTGAGAAGTAATTAAGCTTGTTTGAATTTAAATGCCCATGTGCAGGGTTTAATTGTGTGTATGTGTGTGTGTTCGCATTGCAGGACACCACTCACCGAGGACCAATCACGTCTGCTGGCAACCATGCTGGAGGAGCTGCAGGGGGCCGGGCTAGGCTGGGATCATCATTATGTGCAGTGCCGGATCCAGGGAGCGCTCTTCTCGCTGCAGCGCCAACAGCAGCTGCCACCGAATCTGTGCGCCAATCTGGCGCCGACCCCACCCGAATTCGGTGATCCGGCGAGCGCGTTAGCCTATGTGCGCTTCACACCACCGGAGCCGGTCGAGCAGCTGGAGGCGAATGTGGACTATTACGAGCAGCTGCTGCCAGCCAGGCCTGCGCAATTCTATCCGACGCTGCGGAAGAAGCAGCCGCAGGACAGCGGCTTCAATAGCATACTGCATCAGCTGCAGCTGCAGGATCGGAGGCGACTGCGTCACGATCCGCTCGAGCTGGAGCACTTTGGCAAGCTGGACGGGCATACGAAGAGCACGCAGCTGGAGCTGCCGAGCGTAATGGATGCCTTTTTGGATACGGAACGGCAGCGCATTGAACGCGAGCAGCAGCTGCGTCTCGCCGAGCAGGATGGCAACGCGAAGGCAGAGCAACAGAATCGTCTGGAGCTCTACCAAATACTGGCCGACTCCGAGCCCGATCCGCAGCCGTATCAGCGCAAGCCACAGCCGGCGAATGCCATGGACCAGCTAGAGGCCATTATCGAGCAGCAGCAGCACCAGCAGCACAAGCAACAGCAGCAGCAGCAGGAGGATCAGCCGCAGGCCGTGCCCGTCTATCTGCCCGAGGAACTGAACGAATCCAGTGAGCTCTACTTTCCGGATAACTATGCGCCGCTAAAGCGTCGTGGACAGCAGCAGCCCGTGGAGCCGCCCAAGCGTTCCTTCTTCCGTGAGCTGGCCAACGAGCAGGGTCTGCCCCAGGAGCCGTTGGTCGAGCTGGCTGCACAGCCCCAGCCGCAGCCGGAGCTGATGAAGCGTCGGCCGGACCTCAGTGCCCAGGAACAGCAGGAGCTAGCATTTGAGAGCAGCTTGCGGCGCAATTCGCTGACACCCTTGGAAGAGGAGGCCATGCTGGCCTCCAATAGCTATCCACGCGCCAATCAAAATCAGCGTGTGTTTACGGAGGGTGGCATGCTGCTTGTGCCGCAGGAGGAGCAGCAGCTGGCGGACTCGGCCCAGGCTGATGAGCCGGCGGATATCAAGCAAACGCTTCTGGCCAATATGTTGGGCTTTGCGCGCCACGAGCGGCTCGATGTGAAGAAACCGGGTCCGCAGCTGGGGCCACCGGCTGAACTCAGCCGCCAACTGGGGACGGAGAAGCCGCGATCGCACACGGAGGATGTCAACAAGGAGGTGATGCCTGCCCACGTCAAAGGCGGCGATGTCAACGAGCCGTACAAGAAGAAGAAGCTGGTCAATGAGCAGCACTCGGACGAGGATCATGCGCCGCACACCGTAGACACTGAATATGCCCATGTGTTCGTCAAGAACCCGTAAGTAGTTAATCAACTGGAGGAGCCTTCTGGAACTCTCATTTGCTTGACTCGGTCTCGTCTCTTGCAGTATCGACAGCTGGTACGATGGGCAGCGCATTATGAATGAGCTGGCGCAAATACTACACATGCAGGGATACTTTTCTTATTTAACGTAGGTAGCATGGTCATGGTAAAAGCTAACGTGAACTTTAAAGTGCATTGTAATTTATCGTTATATCTGATTTGGATCTGTGGCTGAGGAATATACTTTTTGCAATGTTTTTATATTGTTTTCAGGTTTAGGTTTAATGATCATGATTTAAATTAACATGAAGTTTCAAAAGTTCAAAAGCAAAGCCAATATTTTTCTTTTTTTTTAATTTTGTTTACCAATTCATTAGAGCTAACGTGATATATTTTGATATGCATGTACTTTTTTGAGTTTTTAACGTGATGACTAACTTCATGTAAATTTTTTACAAGTTCAGTTTTATCTATTTAATCTGTCTGCACCAATTGCAGCGTTCAACCACACGAAGTCAGCTTCCGGGTGGACTCAAACAACCCCGAGCGCAAGACGGCCGCAGATGTGGCGCGCTACATCAATGAGAACCGCGGCGTCAAAAATAACATCCAGCGACGCGTCGGCTTTTATGTGTTGCACGCCGGCGTCGGGGATCGGGTCAAGGATCTGCGTGATCCGAGCATTTCCGCGTCCCGCATTGAGCTCGCCGAACAGGGACCGGATGTGACCCACATTATGGCGTACATGTTCGCCGGTGCGGGCGCAGCGGCTGTGATTGTGATCTTTGTGACGCTGATTCTGATCAAGCGACACGATCGCAAGCGCGATAAGCTGGGCGGCCTGCAGTCGGGCATGTCAGGCGCCGAGAGCTGCAGCAAGGATTACCAGGAGCTGTGCCGCGCGCGCATGGCCGGTAAGAATGGCAGCACAGCGACTGGCAATGGTGGTGGGGCTGGTGGTGCTGGTGGCAGTAGTGCTGCCGGTTCAAATACCACCGAGCAGCCGCACAGCGGACGCATTATGTCGCTGAGCAAGGAGAACGAGGGCCGACCACCATCCTCGCGCTCCAGCACCTCATCGTGGAGCGAGGAGCCAGCATTGACGAACATGGACATCTCAACCGGACACATGGTGCTGGTACGTAGAAACCCACCTCCCCTCATTCTGTAACTGCTGCCTCACTCATTTATCGAACAAATTGTGCAGTCTTATATGGAGGATCATCTGCGCAACAAGGGACGTTTGCAGCGGGAGTGGGAGGCGCTTTGCCGGTACGAGGCCGAGCCGAGCGCTCGGGATGCCGCCTCCCAGCCGCAGTGCGCCAATCTGAATCGACCTGGCGCTCCGCTGCCCTACGATCACTCGCGGGTGGTTCTCAATCACTTGGCCAATGCTGAGGGTCTGGACTATGTGAATGCTTCAACAATTGTGAGTAGACATTCCTTATCTATTGAATAGCAAGTATATATCTAGTAAATCTTAATATCAAAATTCACGCTGGTGACGAAAACTTAAAGGCTTACAGATATTAGAATTATAGATATGCGATTTGGTAGGGATCAAATCAGTGTAATTTTTCTTATCGTATTTTTTCAAATACAATATTCACGCTAATGCCAAAAGTGTGGGAAAAAATTATAAATATCTTTTGCATCGGACCAATTGAGACGAAATGTGATAGTCCCATTCTTCACATAATTTTCCTTTATCTTCCAAAGAGACAGCATTATATGTGATTAACAGCTGAAGCTAGTATCGAAATACTACAGGATTTTGATCATTCCAACTTTTTATTCCCCCCGTCAGACCGATCACGATCCCCGGGCACCCGCCTATGTGGCTGCCCAGGGTCCGCTACCCTCAACGTTGGCGCATTTTTGGCAAATGATTTGGGAGCAGGGCGCGGTTGTTATAGTCGCCCTTTGTCGCCTGCAGGAGAATGGAGAGGTTGCCTGTGCGCGCTACTGGCCGGAAGAGGGAGCTGAGGTTTATCACATCTATGAGGTGGGCTGCCTGCAACTCGCCAAACCCATGGCATGTTTAACCAAGATTCAATCTCACCCCTACTCAATAGGTTCACTTGGTTAGCGAGCACATTTGGTGTGACGATTACCTCGTACGTTCTTTCTACTTGAAAAATTTGCGCACTAGCGAAACCCGCACCGTCACCCAGTTCCATTTCCTGTCCTGGCCGCAGATGGGCGTGCCGCCGCAAGCCAAGGCGCTGCTGGACTTTAGACGGTGGGTAGCGATTCAGCAGATGGTCCCCATTTGATGCTAACTAATCTATTTTCTCTTGGCGTTTAGCAAGGTGAACAAATCGTATCGTGGCCGCTCCTGCCCTATTGTGGTGCATGGCAGCGCTGGCGCCGGACGCACTGGCTCCTACATACTGTTGGATCTGGTGCTGGGACGCATGAACAAGGGTGCACGCGAAATAGACATTGCCGCCACGCTGGAGCATCTGAGGGATCAGCGCGCCGGCGTGGTGGCCACGCGGCAACAGTTCGAGTTCGTGCTGATGGCCGTCGCCGAGGAAGTGCATGCCATACTCAAGGCTCTGCCGGCGAATACGTCCGGCGAGAAACGTGAGTTGGAAAAGGAAAGTGGCGGCGCCGCTACCACCAAGGAGCCGCTTAAAGAGGACAAGGCGCAGGAGGCCGCCGAAGAGGAAGCACCCACCAGCAGCACAAAGGCTGCAGCAGCCGCGGCAGCCGCAGCAGCCAAGGAAAAGGAACAGCAGAAGGAGCAGCAGAAGGAGAAGGAGCAGGCCAAGGAGCAGCCCAAAGTGTCCGTTGAGCAAAAGACGCCGGCAGCGAAGAAGTAGACGCGTCTCACAGTAAAAAACAACAACAAAAAAACAAAACAGAAACAAAAAAAACAAAACAACTTTTAGTTCAAATCACGTTTGTTGCAGCGTTTCGGGGGTCTCTAATTTAGTTGTTGTAGTTAGTATTAAAGATTAACGGTTTTTGTTTAAAATATAATTTGGTATAAGCACTTGGCAGGTTCGAAAAGGGCAAAACATGGTCGGCTAGCGTTGGAAATACAATTTTATCGTTCAGTTAATATATATATACAATATACACAATATACAAATGTGTATTTAGCCTATGTTCAGCACAAATTGCACTAAGAAGAAAACCTGTTGGGAACAACCGTGCAACGATGCCGCAACACTTGCCACACGGCCGGCACGCAGCTCCGGGTGCAACACCAGCCCGTTACATCCGAGGCGCGTCTCTGGTGTTGGTATTCAAGTGTGTGTTGTGCGGCGTTGTGCGGTCCAGCAAATGAAATGCACATATTTTTAACTAATAAAATATATACATATTTATATATATATAAACGAAATAAGAAAACATATTTGAGTGTTATACAGGACAAAAGTTATTTATATATATATACATATGTGTGTAGATTTTAAGCATTTAAATTCAATTATGAATGCATTTTACATATATCGATGTTGGCATAAAATACGATACCATATGAATACCCTGTACTTTTATGTAAACTCTCTAATCGATGTGCTTGAAATAACCAGCGGAAATACAAGAAAACAAATGGTATACATATGCCGCAAAAACCAAACACAAATACAGACACACACACACACACACACACACACACACACACACACATACACACTTGCCACATGCCACATACACATACATAAACATATACAAGAGCAGACATATACATATACATACCGCATACAAATGAATGCAAAATTTGTACCTAAACAAACAGAAAAAAAAACCAAAAAACTAAACTCAAAGTTCTATTTACAACAGATACAAGACGCTATTGATGTGTATGACAATTAATTATACAAGTTTATTATGATTATATATTGAACGAGAAAAACAAAAACAAATTATTATAAATATATATACAATATACATTATTCATATACAATATGGTGAGTGTCAATATTTATATATAAAACTTATGTCTTATCGACTAACTACAAAAATATCTGCGTGTAATTTTCCAACAAACATATTTGAATATTGTTTTACCAAACCATATGTGTGCGAATTTTATATATATATCTATATATTCTATTCTATGTTCAGTTTTTCATTGAGCCAATCCTTAAAAAAAAATCAAATGTATCATTTAAAAAAAAAAAAAAGAGAACCAAAGTAAATAAGAGAATGGCATTTGAAGCTAGCTGCAGGTTCGCACAATTTGTGGTCGCGTTTTAAACTCATGTATTTCTCATCTGATTTCGAGGCAGCTAAAAGCGTTGCTCGCAAATTGTTCGGGTTTGCAAACAAAAAAATACCCGGGATGAATACAAAGTTGGTTTAGGAGCGTGTTTCACACACATATATGTATGAAGGAAAGAAAAACATCTAGATATCGAAGCTTTAAGAATAGATAAAGATTAAACTCAAAATTGTTAATTAATGCTTTTTCAGGCATAAGAATACACTAAATACACACCAATACACACACACATAGAGAAACACATCTACACGCACACAACACAAGAAAATACTATCAAATACTAAATGAATTCCCCACTCAGGCATGACCCTTTGAATGTTTCAAAAGGACAATTAGACAAATGTAAAACAGGAACTTAGCAATGAACACATGGTTTAATTGCGGTATATTAAAAATACTGCACCACACGCTACACTGGACACCAAACATGGAACGGCCACAAAGATACAAATGACGACAAAAGATACCCAAATGACTAAAGATAATACAAACTAGTTAAGTAAGTGCAAATTATTCAAAAACCAAAAAAAATATATAAAAAAACAAAAAACAAAAAAATACCTAAGATGAATGAATAGCAAAAAAGTTGAAGCTGAAAAACGCCTCAAAAGAAGATGTAACCTAATGCAAAGCAACAAAAAAAAAAAACTGAAAAAATACCCATAAAAATACTAAATATTTAACAGTTTTCTGTAGCAGTTGGTGTTAAATTACATAAATGAGTTATTTGTAGTTTAAAACGAAAACAAAAGAAAAAACAACTTTTTGAAAACCAAATGTCAACTAAATAATATTAAGAGAATATCTTAAACAAAAATTTACCTAGACGCAAGATTTATTTGTTAGCATTTCCTTCGTTACAAAAACAACGTTTCATTAAAAACTATAACTACATTTTCACACACAACACAAAAGCAAATGAAAAACAATATTACAATAACTGTGGCAAGCCCAACAACAACTCGAGGCTTGCAAAAATCTCCAAATAAAAAACAAAAAAAAAAACTACTTATTAACGTGGTAGAAAGTATTAAAGAAAAATTTAAAGTTTACAGTTTAAAAAAAAAATGAAAGCAAATAAATATTTCGTAGTGCGTTTTTTCCATTCATTTAAAAAAAAGTTTTTTCAGTGTTAATTAAATACAAATTACAAGCAAAATATTTCCAAATGTTCTTCGACAAAACAAATTAAATAAGTGTACTAAAAAAAGAAGAGAAAGACATTGAAGCAAAAAACTCTAAATGTATTGTAGTAAAAAGCGTAAAACATATATACATATGTCTATAAAAGACAATTATTGATGTATATTTGACATAATAATTATATTATATTAAAAGTAAAAACAACAACCATGCGTAGAAAATTGAACGGAACTTACACAACACACAAAAAAAAAAAACGAAGAAGAAGAAGAAGAAGAGAAGAAAAAGAAAAAAATTATAAACAAAATAATATATAAAAAATATATAAAAGGCATATATATATGATTATATATAATTAGACATAACATAATCACAGCATACAATATACGATATGTATGGGTGCATTATTCAGGCACAGAATTTATCATTTCCTCAAGCTATTTTCATTGATGGTGTAACATAGATATACAAAACAAAAAAAAATTGGTAAATTGACAAAACTTAAACCCGTACGGACAGCTATTAGCATAAAGCATACGACGCAACGGTACATTATGACCCAGGAGTTTTATCCCAAGCACAAGCTCCCGCTGGAGCTCTGGGTGTAAAGCTCCAATTGAATAAAAAAGCAACTATTTTAAAGGATTAGCTATAATTGCAACAATACGCCCAAAGTTCGGCACTTCGGTCCTATCGAGAGATACGAGATACCAGACGATGGACAGGCTTTAAGTTCTCCTGCAGCGGATGGCACGAAACCCGGACAGATTTAATAACAGACAGACGAACCGATTACAAAATGGTTTGAGTTCCTATAAACGCAAGCTGACTTTAAATATACGGAATATACCTACGCGACGCAACGCTGGACAGGCTGTAAATACGCACATCTTAACTTTGGACAGACGGACAAAAATACTATAAAAAAAAAAACAAAAACAAAACAGAAGAAAATACCGACCTTGACCCGGACAGATCAGCGCAGAACCCTAGCTATAGGCCTACACGATGAGATTTACTGAAGTGTTTCGAGTTCTTGGAGCTTGTCGTACCCCATTCTAGGAATGGGTATCCCTCGATACGATCAAAGTAATCCACTTTGGAGCAGGATTTGTTGTGAATAGATTAGTGTGAAATACATATGACGTTCAACCCAAAATTGTACTAAATTAAGAAATTTCGATTTAATTAATTTACACTTGTTTCGATTATTTCATTGTTTCATTTAATCAAATAATATACAAATACAAATAAATACAAATAATATATGAATTATATATCTATATCTAAAAAAAAACTTATAGCACGCATATATCGTACATCCAAAAATATATATATATGTGTCGTAATTAAAAATTGATTAACCAATTAACACATATATATGCAAAATTAAAATGCAAAACATATAATGCTGTATGTTTCAATTAATCAATTACAGTTAAGCAAAAAAAAATACCAAGCGCAGGCTTTCATACATTTTTGGAAAAGAAACGAAAAGTAAAAGAAATTTAAATACGATTAAGTGACAAACATTTAACAAATATCGATGTGTATAACATAAATATATATATATTTAACCATCTGAATATTTAGCCAATTGGCCGAAATTTTGTGTTATTAAGCAACAAAAACAAATACGAAAGCAAAAAAACCAAAACAACTAAAAAAATAATCACAAAAAAAATTGTAAAACCAGCAGAAAAAAAATTATGCTGGCTGAGGCCACTTAACAACTTAAATATACTAAAAAAGTTATTGAAAAATATAAAGCATAAAACTACACTAAACAGACAAAATTACACACATAAACATAAACAGGCAACAAAATGTTTATGGTCATACCTATTAAAGGTTTTTTGTGCAAGAATAATTAAGGAACAATACATACTATATATATATAAAAAAAAAAAAACAACAACTAACTAAATATATACGAATATAAATGTATACTTCAATTATTTACAACAAGTACATACATAACTATATGCGCATTAAATATATATTAAAACATATATATTTATAAATGTTATTCAGCAAGAAAAAATAAACAAAAAAAGGAACACAAATACTTTGAATCGATATAAATATATCCCTATCAGAGGTCACAAGAAGAAGAAGAAGAACAAATAGAGAGCTCACAACACAAAAATTTAAATGTAACGCGCCATTGTGTAATATGCGCTACATATATATGCTATATATATATATATATATATATATACCACTATATATATACATATATGTATAACTGGATGTAAAGATGTAAATCAAAAACAAAAAAGAAAGGAGAGCAAAACTATTGCGAACATTTGAGAAGTTTGAAGGAAACGAAGACAATTGATTATAATATGTCATCAATTATGTAGAACCGGTAATAATTACGATTATTATTATAATACATGCCACAAAATAATAAAGAGAAACCCTTAAAGAAAACCCGAAAATAAAACAACAAACAAAAACCAAAAACCCAAAAGAAAAACCCAACCAAAAACAATAACAATCCAATCCGAAACAAAAACATAAAACCGATCATTGAAACGATTCTCAGTGTATTGCACTTACATGTGAAAATGAGAAGCTGCGAGCACAATTTATATTTAATTACACTGTTTAACAAGGGTTATCGATTCCAATATCGATATGCTATATATGCTGTAAAAAGAACACCACTTACCACATTTCACGGTGCAAGGCGTTCAACGTGTCTTGCACCGAATGCTATATAGGTAAATCTCTACATAGATTGTAATTTCTGTTCTAACAAACGACAGTCGCAGGTTTGGAGAATCTCAATCAACTCACACGCAAATACACACACGCACACACACGAGCCCAAATATACAACAACACAGCCCTTTACAACACTGCCCTGGATAAATTTATACAACACACTTCCACAAATCAAATGTTTTTCGGGATGTTTTTACTTGGTTCCAAATTTCAAATTGTTTTTTTTTCAGCTTTCCCTCGAATTGGCGTTTTCAAAATTTGTATTTGATTGAAATTGGGTTGAAATTGGCTTTTATATCTACCATATTTATGTATTCCAAATTCTTTTCAAAATTGGTTGGTCAACAGTTGACCCAAAACTTAAGCAAACATTGGTTAAAATTGGAAAAAATTCTTTAATATATATATATTTTTTTGGAATTTAAAGAAAAAGTTTTTTAAAATATATATTTATAAACATATATATATATATTTGAAAAACTTATTACCATTAAAAATTAACTTTATATATTTTCAATTAATTTAATTTTTATTTCCAAAAACTTTAAGACTTATTTTTTTTGTTTTTGAAATTGAAAGATCTTAAAAATTTTTCAAAATAATATAATTGGCTTCGAAAAACAAATCCATATGAAATTCCCAATATTTTGTTGAAAATTCCTCCAAGTTATGTCCCGAAATTAAATCTCAATTGGCAGTACGAAATCTGAACTCCTATATCCCTATTTCAAACAGCACACACACCGAATACTTGGCCTAAACGTACTTTAACCAAGCTATTCGCATAATCTTTAATCTAAAAGCAAATATGCAAATGCATTAAATAAATCAATTGAAGCTTCCAAAGGAGAAAAATTACCAAGAAACTAAGAAGAGCGCACGGCAGCGCTAGGGCAAAGGCACTAAATTGTTTTTTTGTTGTTTTTTTAATGAAACATTCGGACAAATACGGCACTTGGCGAAAAGCGTGTCTCTAGAAGACAATTAAAACATATACTATATATATATAAGGATACATTAAAAATTATGCTCAGCGTTAACTACGCTCGATATATAAATATATCCAAATGCGCAAATACGCTCTTATATAGAATATACGATATACTACGTACTCCACATACATATATACATATACATATAGTACAATTTAGGTGCACGCGGTTTTTTTGCATTTTTTTTGGGATATTTTTTCATTCGCGATAATTGAGCACTGTGCACACGGCGGGTTAAACCAGTAGGTTCCCTGGCCTAGAGATTTTTTTTTTGGGATCTCCGCAAGGAGGTCCCTACCTTAGCAAATGGATCAGGTCCTAGCTACATATATAATCACAAACAAAAAAGAAAATTGCAAAATGCAAAATGCGCAAAGCAAAAAGAGCAGGTGTGTTTACACTGCGAGAAATACATACAAATTAATCAAAAACAAAAACATTTTAAGCACAATTCACTATGCAAAATATTCGTTAATCTATATGTATATCCACATATTTAATCCATGTGTGTAAAGCAAGCATTAAAAAAAACACAAAAAAAGAAATATAACAAATTGAAAATGAAACAAAAAAAAAAATGAAAATTCCATTTAAAAAAGGATTAACATTTGGCGAACGGTTTTTATTTACATACGGACTAGATATCTTACGTTTTTTGGTTCAGTTAAGACCTGATGTGTTTTTTATACCCTGAACCCATTAAAAATGGGTAAAAGGGGTATTATGTTTTTGTGCAAAATCCAAATGTATGTAACAGGCAGAAGGAAGCATCTCCGACCCCATAAAGTATATATATTCTTGATCAGCATTAATAGCCGAGTCGATCTAGCCATGTCCGTCTGTCTGTCCGTCCGTCCGTCCGTCCGTCCGTCCGTCCGTCCGTCCGTCCGTCCGTCCGTCCGTCCGTCCGTCCGTCCGTCCGTCCGTATGTATGAACGCAAGGATCTCAGAACCTATAAGAGCTAGAGACTTGAAATTTTGGATGTAGGTGCTCCAAGGTCCTACGCAGATCGAGTTTGTTTCCGATAATCGATAACTTACTCCGTTTCCAAGTAATCGATAAAAATGTATATCGATATCCTGTTTTTTAAGCAATTTTAGTAAATAATAAGAGCTAGAGTTACCAAACTTGACATGTAGCTTCTAGAAAAGTATATATATATCGATTATCTTTCATTTTATACCTATCGCCACCTCCCCGCTACTCTCTATCTACAAGCGCGCGCTGCATTTGGTGTAGGAATATGAGGGTTCAGGGTATCCCCTAGTCGGGAGCTCCCGACTAGAACCTCTTACTTGTTTATAATAATATCCATTGATTTCCTGAAATAAGCAGTGCTCAGGGAGTGGATTTGGGAAGTACTTTTTGCATATTTTCGACCTTTACAATTTGGAGGCCATTTTTAAAAAACATTCAATGTTAAAAACATCCATATCCATGTGAAAAGAGCAGTGCTCTGGAAGTGCTTTTGGGATGTACTATTTGCATAAATCGGACCTTTAACTTGGGTTGCCCGTGAAAAAAACAGTGCTCAGTCAGTGAATTTGGGAAGTAATTTTTGCATATTGTACAACTTTAACATGTTTCTTAAGACCAAGTCATGGAATGTTTAAAAATATCCCTTGATTACCCGAGTGCCCGTCACAAAAGCAGTGCTCAGACAGTGAGTTTGAGAAGTACTACTTTCCGGTATTTTTTTTAATCCTTTACCAAATGTTTTAAGGCCAATTCATGCCATGTTGAAAAAGACAAACAGCCCTGCAGTTTTTTTTTAAATATCCCTTGATTAAGCGAGTGCCCGTGAAAAAAGCAGTGCTCAGTCAGTGCGTTTTGGCAGCACTATGCGCACATATGCATATTTCCGACCTATACAATGTGTTTGTTGTGCCTAATTACGCCACAGACACGCCCCTAAGTATATGCCACATGCATACCAAGCAGCACCCCTTGCCAAAACACACCAGCCCAAGCCCAAGCCCCTTGCACCCCACCTCTCGCAATTTCAGAACAAAGCAAAAATACCGCGGCAGAAAAAAAAATACGAGAAAAAAAAAATAATAATAAACCTAGCAGAAAATCGGGTCATAGCCAATTTTATATGCTAGCAACTGCTGCGGTGGTTCAACCGCATCTGTGCTGTGTGTGTGTGCGTGTGTTAGCTGTGTGTGTGTGTGTGTGGTGTGTGTTTTTTCGAGTTTTCGATTTCATTTGGTATTTTGGCACAATTTCAGCTTTCCACCGCTTGCTGTTCGCCTGCTACGAATGTCGGAACATTTCTTTGAAATGCCGCAATGAAAGGCAAAAAGCCGCCGTGCAAACGCTTTGATGATTTTCCGCCAGCCGCCGCACCACCAACCACCACTGCCAACAGCAACAACAACAGCAACAACAACCACACGACAGCCAGCGACAAGGAACGTTTTTGATGACCGCCTTTCTGTGTTGTTGTTGTTGCTTTTTGTTAATGTTGTTGTTTTTGGCCCGCTGATGATGATGTTTGTTGCTGTTTGCGTTTGCATTTGCCATGGCGAGCATATCAATTTAGGGGAGTGGCATGCGTGACGCTTAACTGAACGAGATTATAGACTCTGCTCTCTCACTCCCAGAGTGGCCAGAGACCCCGCGACCCACAGACTGACTGCCATTGCCACAGACTGACACAGCTTGCCACAGTGCGCGGCAAGCTCTTTGTTGTTTCCCAACTGCAGCTGGGCGTTGCCGTAACAGGAGCACGAGGAACGGCAACATCAGCGGCAACAGCAACGGCAACAGGAAGAGGAAGAGGAAGAGGAAGAGTAACAGGAGCAGCAGTCTTTCAGCTCGTCTCACACACACACACACAACAAAAAGTCCACTACAATAACAAAAATACTTTTGCCCCGAGCAACAGCTTTTGATTGCGGTTTTGATTTACTTAGCTGGTCTTAAAGTGCTTAATTCATCAACGCCTCGCCAGGGAGAGGCTGATAGGATGCGTTTTATTGAAAGAGTATGCAGGGGCATGTTAACTATGTGGCAGGTCTTGTCGCTTTTCTATTTGTATTTCAGTTATATGCAAACGAGAACATGGCTACATTTTTGAAATATTTTTTTAATATTTTCTTTGAGTATTATTATTATTATATATAATATCAAGATTATTATTTGTATTATTATATATAGGTTACTTTCAATATTGTTTTTATTACTATTAAAATTATTATAATATATATACATAATACTATTTCTATTATCTAAACATAATCTATTGATCATAAACAAACTTTATTCATTCTCTTTCCCACTAAAGATGAAGCCAAAGAACATTTGAATTTTTCAGATTGGACATTTCCCATTATCGATCTTCTACGCTCTTCAATATAAATATACTCTTCTGTTTTTTCAGCTCTTTGTATATTTTGTCAAAAATAGAACAAACCATAGACCAAATAAAATATATGAAATCTTATAAATATTTTTGTATAATTTGTACAAATCATTTTTATTATTATTAAATGGAATTATTCAACATGCTGGTAAAATATTTTACTTCACACACATTGTACTTACTTAAAATGCAGTCAAAATAATTTACATGACCCACTGTGCTCATAGAACCAAAAATGAGGCTTAAATATTTAAGGCATATGCCAAAGAGACAACATTTTAAAAGCAGATGGCGCCCCATAATCGTATGTATTACCAACTATACCCGCAACCAGATGGCGCCAGTAATATAAATCTACTGAATCAACCCATGCTGCTTTACAAATTGAGCCAGAAAAAAATAGCGCAATAAATTGCCTACACTAAATGAAATTTTTCTTCTTTTTGTCTTTTTGTTCACAATTAAAACTATTTATAACAAAAAATAGTGTATCTGGCAGAAAATATACACTAAATATTAAAGCAACCATAAAAGTAGCTATAAATTCAGTAATTCCATGCGGCAGGTTGTTGTCTTAGCTAACACTCTAAACAAAGCAGCAAAACAGTAGCTGAAACATAGCTGGCGCTAGCATGGACAAGCCTCGCCCGGCTACCATTAGCTAGCGCCAGCTGTAATTTGGAACAATTAGTTTAGGCTAGCTACCAATAGTGATCGCCAACTGGCAACTGCATCTAGCAGCAACTAGTTACGGCTAGTTACCAACAGTTGGCGCCACTTCCGCCAGCTAACAATAGAGAACGCCAGCTGTATTTGGACCAACTAGTTTCGGCTAGCTACCAATGCTGAGCGCCAGCTGCATCTCGCAACAACTATCTTCGGCCAGCTTCCAATAGTTGGCGCCAGCTGTAAATAGCAGTAACAGTAACTGCAAACAACAATAGCTGGCGCTAGCTGCAACTAGCTTCTGTCAGCTAGCAATAGCTGGCGCCAGCTGTATTTAGCTGTTGCCAGCTGCCAATAGCTGACGCTAGCTTTAAAAACCTGTGTAATCAAAACAAAATGTTTTAATAATGAATATGTCACGAAATGCAACATTTTGATGGGGTTTCAATTAGTTGGCCTAAAAAATGAAATAAATTAATAATGCTAAAGCTAACTAAAAGCATTTACCATGCACTGAAAAGCTGCTGAACGTAATGGAAAAAACTTGAGATATATTGAGAAAAAAATCAGCTTGTTTTCAAAATGTCAACGCAATCAAAATCAAATAACTCATATGCAAAGCCAAAAACTCGCGGTTCGTAAAAAATTAATTCAGAAAATTGAATAAATTACGCGAATTATGTAACAGGCGAACAGAAATCGATGCCAACAGGCAGCAGCAGCAGCTGAAGCAGAAGCAGAATCAGCGGCAGCTACCGCAGAAGTTGAGAACCGTTTAGGAGCACACACGCACACACACACACACACACACGCACACACAGAGAGCTGAGCACACACACGCACTCGGGAAAATGCTTTTCCTCCAAAAAGTCAAAAGTAATAAGTATGTGAAAGAAGAAGAAGCAGCGGCGGCGGCAGCCGGCAACACTTGAGGCAGATAAACTCAAAGGCGAGGGGGGGCAGCAGCTGCCCCTGCTGCTGCTGCTTGGCCATAAAACATTTTTCATAGCCACGGAGGGGTGGCCGGGGGTTGCAAATGTCTCGTCTGGAAAACTAATGTACAAAGAGACAGCGAGTTAGAAAGAGAGATAGAGAGAGAGGTATAGAGATAGCGAGCGATGTGGAGCGGGCGAGAGGGAGAGGGAGCGAGAGGGTGCGAGCATGGAAAATCATCAAAGGTTGCCGCTGCGGCGTTTTCGCCTTTGTGCCAAAATCCTCAAAGGAATTTTCCGATATTTGTAGCAGGCGCACAGCAAGCGACAGCTGGCAAAGTTGACCAAAGAAAAGCCACAAAATTTTCACACACACACACACAAGCACACACACGCGCGCACACATACAGTCGACCTCAGCCAATGAATTTTCCGACGATACGTATATTTTTTTTTTCGCTCGGGGAGAAAATTCGCTTTTCATGTGTGCCACACTTGCACACACAGACACACACACACACACACATGTCTGATTTATCGATGAGATGCTGGCTGCGACGTCAGCGCTGACGTCGATCCATTTGGCGAGCGCATTTTATTTGCGGATTTTCCCTCACGCTTTCCACAGTGTTGTCACTGTCCAGCGGGAAAACCCCCCACCTGACATCGGCCAAATGTTCAGCCTTTTTTATCGGGCATTGTTTCGCTTTAGCCCAAAACAAAAGCATTTAATTGACATTTTTATGAGCCGCGAAGCCTCGCTGCTGCCAATTTTGGTAGCGCATAAAAATATCTATAGAAAAAATCGAAAAAAAAATACATTCATTCAAAAATGGGCTTCAGACATAAACATAAAAATTGAATGAAAAAAGAAGAAGACGACGCATAAATTTAGCAGCATTAAATGACACCGCCTAGAGTAGTTAATAGAGAGAGGGGGGGGGGGGGGGGGCAGCTATGGGAGGGGCAGATATTGTGGCTAATAAATGTTTAAGTCAAGCGATTTTGATGAGTGTGCCAAAACGAGTATAGCACACGCATGTGTGTGTGTGCATGAGTGTGTATGAGTGTGTATGTGAGGGTATGCACAAGAACAATTGCGCAGGTGACGACTACTAGATACTCTAGTTTATTTTTAGTTATAGGAAAATATATATATTTATAAATGTTAACAAAAAAAATGCTTAAAAAGAAAATATTAAGATGTTGATTCAAATAATGCATATACATACATATATAAAATAGAATTAAAGACATATTTATATATATATATACAGGGTATCTCTCGGTCGTGCACAACCGACCTTATGTGTTTGTTTATTTGCCCAATCAAGCTGCCAAAGTTTGGCACTAATAAAGCATATAACATTTGTCTGGCCACATACCCATTACTAAGCATTTTATAAGGCACGTTTTCGCAATCGCTACACAGCCTCCCCTCCATTCCCCTCCCCATACCCCTCCCTACTCGCTCACCGACCACATTTTGCAGACGATTCGTCGCCTCTCTCTACAGAAAAAACCTAAAAATAACACGAATTTATTTGCGGCACAACTTGCGCTGGGCCGAAACGTCGATTGTTGCAACATTTGTTTAAAATGCCAAAGCAAATGTTGTGCCACCCGCCCCCCGCTCTCCGTCCCGCCTCCCACGAGCAGTTGGCCAGACTAAACAAAGATGTTGGCCAAAGTTTTATTGTGCTGCGAGTTTTCGCTTGCTCTCGAGGCACGCGCCAAAATGGACTTGTGAACCTAAATGGCAACTGGAATCCGAATTGTTGTATGAATCTGAATTTGATTCCCATAATGACCCTGTTCTTGGACCCTTAGGTCCAGCTGCCATGCCAGACGTGCCAAAAATAAGTCCAGTTTTTAGGCTCGAGCTGCTGACACTGACATTTATTCGACTCTCGCATTTGGCAGCTGTTATATATGGGTATACCCTGTTAAAAGAGGTAAAAGGGGTATATCTATATCTATATCTATATCTATATCTATATCTATATCTATATCTATATCTATATCTATATCTATATCTATATCTATATCTATATCTATATCTATATCTATATCTATATCTATATCTATATCTATATCTATATCTATATCTATATCTATATCTATATCTATATCTATATCTATATCTATATCTATATCTATATCTATATCTATATCTATATCTATATCTATATCTATATCTATATCTATATCTATATCTATATCTATATCTATATCTATATCTATATCTATATCTATATCTATATCTATATCTATATCTATATCTATATCTATATCTATATCTATATCTATATCTATATCTATATCTATATCTATATCTATATCTATATCTATATCTATATCTATATCTATATCTATATCTATATCTATATCTATATCTATATCTATATCTATATCTATATCTATATCTATATCTATATCTATATCTATATCTATATCTATATCTATATCTATATCTATATCTATATCTATATATCTATATCTATATCTATATCTATATCTATATCTATATCTATATCTATATCTATATCTATATCTATATCTATATCTATATCTATATCTATATCTATATCTATATCTATATCTATATCTATATCTATATCTATATCTATATCTATATCTATATCTATATCTATATCTATATATCTATATCTAAAAAAAAAAATATATCTATATCTATATCTATATCTATATCTATATCTGGTTTATCTGAACTGCAACAATTGTGATGATTGCGCATTCCAAAAACTGCATTCGCAGACTTTTCACACGAAAAAAGAAGGAGAGTTAAAATGAAAATAAACTACAGTGAACCAAGCAAATTGTCACTTGTTTCATGCGCAAAAATTCAATAAATATCAATAAAAACGAGGAAGAAGAAGGAGAAGATCTTTAAGGAGCTGCTAATTGAAGCAGCAACAACTTCAAAGGCCCCAAAAGCCGACAAGTTGCCAGGGGCAAGAGGCAAGCGGCAAGCGGCAAGTGCCTAAGTTGAACTTATTTTCAAAGCCAAAGTTAAGTCGATAAGCAAAAACCTCACGAAAGACAAAACGCAAAACAACTTTAACGGTAATCATATTAACTAAGTGAGCACGAAATTTAATTAAATCGCCCAAAAAAGAGTGCAGACAACGTTTTTTTTCTGTTGTTGTTGTTTTTGCCGTAGTTGAGACTGCGTCGAGTCGACGGATGCGCTTAAATAATATTCAAATATGCGAATATTTTGCCGACGACAATGTGAAAAAAAGTCAAACAAGAAAGAGCAGCTATCTTCGGTGTGTCGCATTTTAAATACCCTTGCAGACTATTTGATATTTGTATATATATAAATAAAAATATATCTACAATATATATTTCAAAAACAAAATATACATTTTCGGATTATTTTCACAGTATGAAAACTTTGTCAACCTGTACCTATAATAGGGGGTAACTTTTTTTGTAAAAATGTAGGTATATGCCAGAAGCAAGCATCTCTGGCTCCATGCATATATATTCTTGATCAGCGGGACATATTCCTGTTCAGAGCGTAAGCTGAGCCAGGGCCGTCTGTGAGAACGCCTCGATCTTGAAAACTACAAAAGTTAGAGACTTAAACTTGTAAATAAATATGGTCTCCCATATCATAAGCAGAATGAGTTCTATATAACCTGTTGATAACTGCTTGAATTTGTAAAATATCGACAAATATCGATTTTGAGAGATTTTATTAAGGGCATCGCTCGAAGATTGTTGAGGCTAGGTTAACCAAAACTGTTAGCCAGTTTCTAGAACTGAAAAATAATTCACTCCTTTTCATACCGCCAAAAATTAAAAAAAGCTTATTTTGAAAGATCGAGCCTTGCACTTTGGTATGTACCCATTTCTGCATACCATATTATATATTGATATATTGACTCGGCTGTGAATACTAATCTATATATATGTATATATAGATTGGGGGTTGCCTCCTTCTAGGCGTTACACATTGACTGACAATATAAATATACCCTTCACAAAGGCTACAGAATGGAATTTAGTTAATGGGAAGAACAACTACAATGCCAGCAATTAGCTGCAATGAATGGCAGGCAGGAAGTTTTTGGGGAGCTGCACGAGACGCGACCTTGCAATGTCGCAACGAGCACAATGCCAATAATGATGACAACGCTAATGATAATAATGATGCTAATGATGCTCATAATGATGTAGATGTTGCCGCAGTTGTTGGCGGCTGCTTGTTTAATTTTGCCGCCATTTGTCTGGGTAGCAGCGACTAACTGTTAACTTTGTGGGCTTGGTACGCCCCCAGCTGCATTCCAGCACGCCAAGCCAAAATGTGAATAAACTTATCTAACTGCATGTTGCATGCCACATTGTGGCAGCAGCAGCGGCAGCAACAATCACGTTGCAGGGCCATTAAATTATGTCTAATAATAATGCAATTTGCAGCAGTTTTTCAAACAACTCTAACTGACATTTGCATCGAGAGAGCGCCCCATTTGCTGCCACTTGTGGCAAGGTGTTGGCCAAGCTAATTGCCTGGCCAAGCAGCTTCTTGGCAGGGCCGCAAGGCGTGGCACAAGGCAATTATACAGAGGAGCAAAGAACATATGCAAAACTTATGCATGTTTTGTTAAAATAATATCAGTATAGAAAAACATATAAGCTTTATAAGTAAAATAAATATATAAGACATACATAGATATATGAATACAGTTTTACAATTATATATACATAAAAAACATTTAAACATTTTTTAATGCTAAAAGCAGTTTTTTTTTTCAACGCCAGTAAATATTTTCTTGAACTTTCCTTGTTATAAGAAACTATATACATATATTATAATATTTTTTTGAGAATTTATTGGAGCACATTTTATGTTGAATATATTCAACGAAAAGTAGAAAAGTTCCTTGCTTTGAAAATAAAAAACTATTACTGAAGATTTTTAAAACAAAAAGGTTTTCCAAGTAAAATTTGAGCAGCACGCCTAAAATTTCGTTAGCCTGAAATTTATGTTTTGCCGTGAACTTTGAACCCGTGTCGGCGACACTTTGAGCCTTTAGCATGGTTTGTTGTGGCCGCTGCGAACGAAATGCAAATGCAAAGGAAACTAAATGGAAACTAATGGACACACGTGATAAAATCAACTTCCGCAGGATTACAAGAGTCAGCGCCCTACTCTGTCTCGGCCTCGGAGTCGGAGTCGGGTTAGGGTCTTGGGGTCAGCACCGGGGCCTGGCGAGCAGCTGCCGTTGCGCATGCGCGGACAACGAGGCTGATGGATTTGGGATTTGCCATGGCAACAGACCTAGCATAACAACGGCTGGGCGCAGGGCGTGGCAAAGGGATAATATACAAGAGCTCATGTTGCCAGCCCGCGCTAAAAGGATTTACACACTCCTTGTGTTTACTTTAATTGGTTTGTCTGCCAACGCCACGCGTCGCTCTCTAAGTGGATTTTAATATTTGGTTTGCGAGTTGACTGCGAGATTGCAGCAGCTGTTGCCAACTGCGGCAGTCGGCAGTCAAATATACTTCACCCATCAAACATCAGTTGGCAATTATGTGCCGTTGTGCGCATATCCTTGCCAAAAAGGCAGCCATTGCCACATCCTTGTTGACCACAAAACCACAGCAGGACATAAATAGCCAGCAAGCACAACGGCAATTAATCACGCACACCACAAAGTAACAACAATAAACAGGTTTTACAACTCTAAAGGTTGATCAACGAAGGGAAACTCCCTAGCAAAAACTAAAAAAACACCAGAACACTTGGGCTTTTTGGCGATTTTTTGAGCAATTCTCTTAGGTTTTAAGAGCTAGAAATTTTAAACTTAACATGAACAATCATAACAAACTTAACATAAAGCCGAACCTTATGAAGATCGGCTAAGTTTTCTCTCAAAGATCTTTGAAAAAGTGTTTAAAGCCGATTGGATGTTAAGCAAAAAAGTTTCGTCTGTTTTCGCAATTTTTCCACTCATGCAGGTGAAATTTCCGGAAACCCCGTCTTAACATGCACCTTCATCATATAAGGTACCTACAGTGAAAATATCAGTTTCCTAGCTCTGCGTTCATCACCAATCAGTTAGTCAGTCAATCAGTCAGTCTGGACAAAAAGTTTTATATATAAAGATATGAAAGAATGGAGGATTCGATAGGAGAAAAAAGTATTCAAAAGAGTTGTTTTCGTAGACAGTATCCGAATGAGTTGAAGTACTTAAACTCGCTTGTTGCACGCTTTGTCGCCGCTTTATGATACCCTTTCTTGGACCCTATAAGAGTACTCGGTATTACAAAGAGTCCACCCTTAGTAAAAAAGTGCTTACAATGGGGACAGCTGCAAATGCGAGCAACTGTAAACTGTGGAATGCTTCAGGTTTTCAATGCGTTGACATCGGCAACATTGTCGCTCCTCATTTGCATTTTGGGCTGGGAGGGAAAATGTGGCCACTTTTGGATAATGCGACAAACCCAATCTCCCCTCCCCCTCCACCCTCGCGCGCTGCTCAAGTGAGGACTAATTGTTGGCAGTTGAACTGTGAAGCTGCGCATATGTTGAGAGGCAGGAAAATTTTACGGGAAACAATAAGCCGAGTTTTCCAATGATGCTCAATTTGTGTGTTTTGATTTATGCAGAGGCGATGGCAACAGCTGGTTGGCCATTTGACACGCCAACTGTGTGTGTGTTGATCTTGGGCAAAGCAGTTGCAGCTGCTGCTGCTGCTGCTGGTGGCAGCTCTTGGGTCAAGGCGTCGCCTGCGTGTGGCAGGCACAAGCGTGCATGCGGCATGCCGCACTGAGCTCTCCCGCTCTCTCTGTCTTTCTCTAAAATGCTGCGGGTCACTTGGCTGCATTAGCAACCTCCCCCCTTAAGGGTAGTTACCCTTGCTACTAAGCAACCCCTACACGCAGCTCAACACGTGCGTCACGCGCAGACGCAGCCACTTGCAGAAGAAAACAATTCGGGATCCGGGCTCGGAACTCTGGCGGACTCTGGTGCATGGGCTCCCCCTCCCCAATTACAAAAATCGAACAATGGGCTGAAAAACCCATTAAGTGCGTTATGAACATAAATAAAAACTAGCAGCAAATACTTGTGTGTACTTTGTTGTAAATGGCAGGAAATGTGCACTTGAGTGCCAGCAGCAGCAGCAGCAGCAGCAGCAGTAACTGCAGCAATATAAAAACTTCAAATTACAAAAACAAAAGCAAAACAAAACGCATTATTCACAATTCGATTGTAAGGCAGCAAGAAATTGTGACCGCAGCTGTCTGCATATATATATTTTTTTATATTTATTATTTAATTTTAGTAGCATTTTTTGCCGCTGCAACAATTAAAATTGCATTGCAAAATGCCATAAAAAGAAACGCGCGTAGGCTAAAAAACAACAACAAAAACATGTCTGAGGCATTTGAGATGTTGTCTCCATTTTCATTGCCTTGACACATTGCCGGAGCCGGCGACAAACTGCGGCGCCAGTTTTATAAAAATATAGATATATAGATATATATTTATAAAGATATATATAAGATCATGGATTAACTAAGACAAGTTTAGCTGGCAGCCAATGTTGGGTGTCATTTGGCAGCTGATGAACGCAGCGTTGATTTCTATTTGATTTATGCACAATAAAATGTTTAGTTTAGTGAGTTAATAAGCATAATTAATTAACTAGCAAATACATTTGAAAGAAGGGTTCAGTTTTTTAACTCTGCAAAAGTTGATTCCCAAATGGAAACCCGCTTCTTCGGTTATTTCCATTCTAAGTTCTCTTAATTAAAACCCATCAAATTATCCCTATAAAGCTGTTACCATAGATAATTGTATATCATATTTATTTGTGTAGCTTTTATGTGACATACTCGAATGACGAAAATGCAGTAAATTAAACAATTAGAAATAGCCCGCTGGGCGCAAAGGGACTACATCATGTTTAACACCCTTCCCCCCTCACATGCTGTGAACACTTTTTTACCCATAATGCGAGTTGTTGGCGCAGTCGCGGGGCTAGGTAAACAGATAAAAGAAGCACCGCTTACACCCCTCACCCCTGCTGCTGCGGAGGGTGTCAGCAATATGATTGCATAGGCAATTGAAAAGTGTGGCATAATTCATAGGAACAGCAGCTCATGTCAGATCCATTAAAAGAGATATGCCACCAAATGTTTGACTTGGCTCTCGGTTATGTTTTGATAGCTTCCAAAGGCAGGGCCAACTGTTGGAAGATTGGAAAACTATCAGAATATTAGGCAGGCGTTGCCAGTTTTGTGGTTGATACCTCCACGAGGGTTGCAGATCCTACACAAATGTTATTATATTAATGCTTTGTGCCTGCGAAAAACTAACATCACAAAAAAATTGCCAACATCTGTGACAGTAGCTTAGGCAGCCAGCCATCTGTCACAGTCCAAAAATATGTTCCATATTACAGTGAAAAATTTAAGGCATGTTTGTTTTAAATGTTCCCACGTTTACGACACGTTCCAGAAGCTTGCGGCCTGAAGCTTTCAGATAGATAGATATCATATATCATAGTACTCTGTACTCTACTCTGAGCTCATCAATAAAACTGTCTTTAAAGTCGAACCACAAAATGCCAGCAAACCATTAATCTATTTTCCTATTTAGAACCACGAATTGATGGCTCCGTGAGGCGCTGATGATTTGACAATTGCCAGCTAATTATGCAGCCCCAGAGGGCAGAAGGAAAAACCAGCTGCGAGTCTCTCTAATGGAATTAGAAGACGCCTCGGTTGCGGTCGACTTCCGAGATTAATTGGTCTGGCAACAGATAAGATCAATTACAAGTTCCTAACGCACTTAGCCCCAAAATTCTGTACGTAAATATGGTATCCATTATAAATACCTATCGTACTCTAGCATCAATTGTATACATAATAAGCAGAGCCTGCACAAATTATGTTTGGGGGTTCGAAGGCTATTTAATGGAAGCTAGTTTTTCACATTCATTAAAACTTTTCTATCATATAGCTAATTAGGAAAAATTGATCAGAAAATAAGGATTTGTATGGCAAAGTTTTCGGGTATCGAGATGTTTGCACAAATTTTACTATTAACTAACTAACATGCCAACTAACATCATAAATCACCCTACAAAATCGGCATATAAGAAACGGTAATATAGATATTTGATCTGTATATACCATTTAAGAAGCTGCTTTTGAAATTCGTTAGCAATCCAATATGTGATTCATTTAAATAAGCAACTTTTTGTGAATTTGTCAATTAATATTAAAATCAAAATACAAAGAGTATATCTAGAAAATAATATTGGCTTATATTTATACTTTACCAATTAAATTGGCACAACCCACAAGAAAAATGCGCTATTATCTGATGGATGAGATTTGTATACATAATAAGAAGACGGACTTCTGGATTGTGATACACAAGAATGTATTCGACTTGACGCCCATGATCAAGGATCGATGCGATCATTGGAATCGCGTACGTTCTCCAAGCCCATGATCCAAAAACAATTTAATAATATTCTGATGTCGCCATAGAACATGGACTATCTGGTGGCGCATGGCGGCAAGGATCTAACCCATTTATTCCATGAGAATGGCGAGCCGCGCACCGAAATCTCAGTCAACTCTGGTCGTCCACGTGTTCTGTTTCCGCCCATTCTGGAGGTGGCCATCAGCGAGTTCGCCAAGACGAAGCATGCCATGTGGAGTCAGGATCCGTTCTATCACATAGGTCGCGTTACCCGGCGACCGCGTCGCCTGCGCCTGATAAACGCGCTGACTGGCCACGTGCAGCATATGACCGTCTGCGATGAGGACAGTATCTATGATATACAGCAGAAATACAACTTCCGGTACAATCACCATGCGGGCAGCTACGAATGGCGCAAGTTCTCAAATGGCGTAGGATATCATTTGACTAAAAACCAAACGTAGCCTAACTGACATTTCCTTCTGATCAGGCCAAGATCTGCGGTGTGCTGAATCTGAATGCTACCTTGGATGGGAATGGCCTCACAGATGATGAGGACTGCGATGTGGAACTGCCGCCGCCCTCCATTTGGCTTTACTACACAGATGACTTGACCATCGCTTGATTGGGCATTTGGCAATTTGTTTTTTTGTCTGCTTTCACATATATATTTTGGGTTAGTCGAAAATTTGTTGTGCATGCTGCAGGTAAAGAACCATTTCAAGCTACACTGCGTTTGCATTTTAAAAGGCATCAAACTTGTGCTTAGGCAATGGGCCTGGCTCTGGCTCTGGCTCTGGGCATGGGCATAGGTCTGCCTTTGGCTCTGGCTCTCGCATTTATTTTCGTTTTAAACAAATGTCATGGTCGACATGAGCTGCTAATAATAACAAGCCCAAAAGTGCAGCGGACTTTTTCAGGGCCGCTTGCATGAAATGCACTGACAGAAAAATTTGGTTTGAAATGAGAAACTCGAAGGAAATGAAAAACTGAGCTGCCACAGAAATAACATCCTAGCAGACAAATAACATATGTTATAGGTAAATAAATACAAGTTGGTTCTGACTGGCTGACAGATTGACTGACTGATAGATTGACTGACAGACTGTTTGACAGATTGTTCGACTGACAAATTGAATGGCTGACAAATGGACTTATTGCTCACACTCAACTGACCTACAGCTTAAAATATAAAAGCTAGAAAGCAGAACTTCATACTTTATTCTTTCTTGACTGAAAAGTGAGCGCTAAGAAAGAGTTGAGGCGAATTCAACCTTTAAATTATGGAAAGCTGTGGTCAATTTCGTTTACGTCAACAAAAACGCAGCATTGGCAAACGTGACGCCATCAAACAGTATATTAGGTCGAACTAGTATGAGGGAGTTCGTCGGCTCAAACCCAGCAGAAATTTTCAGTTTTTATGTTGTTTTTTAATTTGGTTTTATTCACTAAGTTATAAGCATGGTGGGAATTTCAACGGCATTGTATGACAGACAATTGTAGTAAATAAATTTAAAGCTCTAGTTATATATACGAAATTTGCTCTTTAATTCATTCTGGCACACTTTGCACTCACTTTTTTTTTCAGTGCATATAATGCATGATCTAAATGTGCCTTATTGCTTTGGCTTGCTTAATATATGCGGGTTTTATTTCATTTGAGGGGGTCTGCTGGCTGGCTGTTAACTCGTGTATGACGCTAGGCAACGCCTGCAGCTGCCCAGCTGCCAAGCTGCCCAGGCTACCCCTTGTAGGTGACGGTGGCACGCGTTACAGTCGGCCAACAGTTTCGCCTACTGCCCTCCCGAAAGGGGGTGCCAACTGAACTGTGAACGCTTTTTAGTGAGCTATGGCAAGTTTGTGCCTTAAGTCTTTCGTTTCTGACAGGGATTATGGCATGGATTCTGAGTAGCCGCCCATTGTCTGCCCCAGCGCATAAATAATTAATTACAGCCTCATTTTAATAAAGAGAGCGATAAAAAACAAAGCGAAATCGGAAAAATTAAAAGCACTTTTTAATTGTAAACCCGTTTGCTGGCGTCCGGTCTATAGATCCGTCCATAAATGGCGCTGCGCTCGCAATTTACATTCAACTTGTGTGTGACATGGCCAAAGGCTAAAACACCATCGCAATTGGCACTTGCAAATGTTGTGAAATAATTGTTTTTCTCTCAACTAATCCATAGATTCCCACGCAGCAACAAATTAACAAGTAGAAGACAAAGGGCCCAATGAGAGAGGAGAATGCAAGAGCAGCTTCGGGTTGTGAAATACTCGTGGCTGTCCAAAGATTGAAGAAGATTCTGTTCGGTGCCAGGCAACAAATGGCACCGGCTCCAACAAATGACTCATGCCCCGAACAAGTTTGTGCCTGTTCTGCCATGGGAAAACAAAAAACAACAAGGGCAAAAGGAGCAATGCGTACCCAAGGAACACTGTCTACAGATTGAAGAACTCTAAAAGGCAATGTGCCGATAAAAAAACAACGAGAGAAAAAAAAGAACGAAACATGACCAAAGACTGCGGCAGGCAGCTTTGTTGTTAGTGGGAGTCGCTTTAGACCTGGGAGCTGGCATAAACAACCGTTGCACTGGCTGTGAAATAAGCAAAAATGCGTTTTGGCTTTGGCTTTGGCTATGGGCCAGAACCAGTTTTTGGCATGCGTTCCGCCAAGTTCGTTGCCTAAGTCTTTTGTTTGTGCTGCCTATTAAATTCAGTCATAGAGTTCATTGGCTGCACACACACACACATACACACACACACACACACACACGTGCTCGACTGTGAGCAATCAGTTGTGACATTTATAGGTACTTCTCTGTGTAGGCAATAAATGGTCTATAAACTGACAACAATATATGTACTTGTTCATTGCCTGAATATTTGCATGTTTGTCATAAAACAGTTTATGTTATTAAAGAGGAGTATTCAAAAATAAACAAATAAAATATATATAAAAATTTACATATAAATGTAAGACCCAATCAGATAATATAAAAAATAATAATAAGAAAATATAAAAAATTAGAAAAGCAAATAGGTGATGCTTCTGCCTCCCCTAGACTAACAACAGGGGCTATGTGTTCTCCAATAACTTGAATATTTATAACTCGATCTTTATGAAACGTATAAGGCTTTAAACGGAAACCTCAAATGTATGTATATGCCAAGGAACAAGGGTCTAGCTTAACAAAAAGGGCAGAATATGGGTTCATTTCCAACGCGTGAAGGATTCAGAACCCTTGCCCTACATTCTGACCTTAGAGTTTGTAGGCCTTATAAGCTCCGTGGAATCCTGCTCTAGAATGTCGATATCGATTCTTATCGATTTCGTAGTTGTTGTTATGATTATTATAAAAACAAGACGAGCCATTAATGGTGAAAATTTCAAGTCTCTAGATCTTATAATCTCTGATACAATAAGACAGAAATGCATATTTTATAATGGTACAAAATATAAAAAACTATTAATATTATTATTATCATTATTCCTGCTTTTATGCAACATATTGAAACATTTTAAACAAAGCGTATACATTTCTACCCAATGGGGAATTCCGCATGCAAATTTTACCTCAAACCTTACACACTTACAACTCTCTGAATCACAGACACACAAATATTCGAGTATATATGTGTAGGATGTACATCAAAGTTAAATTTGTAGCCGACATTGCTCAGTGAGAATCTGCACTTGGTCCGTGCACCCACAACTAACCCACTTCAATGCACAACTTGGGCTGCAAGTAAGTTGTTCTGGTATGCGACTAACAACAACGACGACAACGACAACAACCAAGTGCAAGCCATGACCCATTCTCACAGGCTTGAGCTATGCGTAACTAAATTCTATGGCTGTTCACATTCTTTCCCAAAGCCCAAACACAGCCCGGAAGTTGAGCGTCTCTGGTATGCGAGCAGTTCCAGTTCGAGTGCAATTCCACTGGGAATTTATCGCAGCCAGCGCGCTTTAATTTAGTGTCAAGCTTTGCATAAACTCCAAATGGTTTCTGTTCCCAATCATCCACATTTTCAGCTAGAAATAGAAAGCAGCTATAGCCAAAAGTAAAGTGCTCAAATATTTGGCTTGAAGGTCACGCTGAGGCTGCGGCCATAAGGAAGCCCTACCCAGTGGCTGTTACCAAAACTGGCCAAGCTTCCTTTATGGCAATGCGTGTCAATTTTCAATTTCTTTTTAAACAACATATTTATACCCTGTACTTGTGGGAAATGGGTGGAACCAGGGGGAAGAATGGTTTATGGATGTGTATATAGAAAGCAGAATCTTTTCACCCACACAGAATATCTATTACTGATCGGGACAATAAGCTTAGCAGATCAGATCTTGAAAACAACAAGAGCTGGAGTTTTGAAATTTTAAACATATATTCCCGTATCCATCAAGGCAAGAACTGCGCAATGGTATCTGTCAGTCGGGCACTTCCGACTAGAGCACTCTAACTATTTTGTTAACACTTACTTTTGGCCAAGTATGCGTGCCGCCGCCAACTTCCACCGGCATTTGCATTTGGCATACAAAACATTGAAAACATTGTTTGGCATTCAAGACTCGCGTTTGTGAATTAAATAATAAATATTAAAACGCATGCGAGAATAAATAGCGGAACCAAATTAGGAAGTGGCCACAACACAAAGTAACCAACTGGCCACCAGCCAGAATGTCTGCCCATATTCGGAGCCCAACAACAACAACAACAAACAAGCAAACCACGTCAAGTGGATATTTGTGCGGTTAGGAACCTAAAAACGTTGTCATTGTCATATTAAATATTATAAGATATGATGGATATATGCTGGGGTCTAATAATGACAATGAATTAAGTTGGGGCTGGGGCTGCGCTTTGTTTGACTCACAAAATTGCGCTATAAAATGGTTTTGTGCTTGATTCTACTTGTGAATTATTAATAGGTGGATTAAAATATATTATAATTATAAGCTTTTTATAAACAAAATAGACAAAAAAATTAAGTAAAAAAATTAGAAAATAAAATATAAAAATAAAACTAGAATCAAGATCCACGCAAATTAAAAACTTTTCAGATACTATCAAAAATTTATATTCAATTCTCTACTGAAGCACAATAAATTGCAAATAATAAAAATACAATTTTTCTATAAGCATTTAAGTTCTATTTTAAATAAAAACATTATTTAAATTTAATACCCTCCGTATTTATATAAATATCTAGTTATAGAAACTTATATTTCCCATAGTTTCCATATGGAATATAAAATAAATACAAAAAAAAAAGAATTGCAAAAATATGCAAATAAAGAATGCAGCACAGAAGAAACAATTGTGAAGAGTGTGAAAATCAAGTTCCAGGCAATTGAGAACCTTTCAGCGATCATCAAAAATTGATATGCAACTTTGGCAGCAAAACGAAGAACAAAAGTGATTTTCATAAATTATTCAAAGCTTAACTGCTTCCGTTTTGGGGCGAGTGTCTGTCGATTGACAGACCGTCCGATTGACAGTCGCACATTGAGTTCTTCGGGGTATTGGCTGCTTGACAAGCTGTTGCAAGTACCTAGAGTATGCCCAATGGCTGGTTAGTTAGCAGACAGCAGACAGAAGGCAGAAGGCAGAAGGCAGAGGAGTCCGAATTGAGGCCTCGACTGGCGCTGCAGTTGCTTGTGGTTAGCGCAGCTGTTTGTATAAATTTCCAGCAAATAGCAACAAAAGCAACAACAACAACTTCCAATTGCTGCTGCTGCTGCCAAGAACAAGTTTATTTAACATTTTATTGTATAATTTTCGGATGTGGTTTAACGGCTAACCAAAGCGAGCCACAGACGCTCCAATGTACTGTGGCATAAATTAACGCGTGCAGCTAAATAAAAATACAAATAAAAATGAGAAGAAAATAAAAATAAATACATATATATTTACATTGAGAGCGCGTCTCGGACTTGGACCCGGAGCCCGAGTTACGCTCGAGTGCGCTCCAGGAATGTCGCAGACAATGGGGCGGTTTTTTTTTTTGAGAAATATTCTATGCAAATTGCATACGAACTGGCGGACAAACTGACTGACAGACAGCCTGACTGGCAAACTAACACGCAGGCGACAAAAGGGTTAAGGCTTGCATTTTGTTCTGAATTTATGGATATTAACACAATATTTGTTGGGTGCGTTTGTTAATTACCCCCATGAACAAGCCCTTTACGTGGAAAACTCTCCAGAGTCCACACCTTGAATTTGCATACCCTGTAGACATTGAAAGCGAAAAACAGGGTATACGAAAGTTTAGTTTTAGATATGGGAAGGCAACTTTGAGAACTTCTGGTGTAAGTATTCGTGCCACTTCGATAAATATTGACTACCTTTTATTCAAATAATTATAATTATATAATTAAAGCATTAATTTCACTAAACCGCATATGTGCGAACTATCTTGTCTCAACCTAGACCAGGCTTACTTGTTACAGGGAATTCCCTTTTCGATCATTTTCAACCCTTTAATCGCTAGCTGTTTATTCTCCCAGGCAAATAGCCTAGATCGATAAATTTCGTTGAAAGGCTACTTTTGAAATGAAAGCTTTAATTTCAGTAAACCGAATATTTACCGATTATCTAGACCAGGGATGCCTATTACAGGGCATTCCCTTTTCGATCATTCTCAGCCCGTGCATTGCTAGCAGCCATTTTCCCATGCAAATAGCCTGCCAGAAATCAATTAAAAGCACACGTGACACGCAACTACCCATATACCATATTTGTATCCTTTCATATTAAGCCTGGGTAGATTGTTGGGTTTTTTAACTGACCGTCGGGTCGCTTCCTGTTCCCTTGGGCACCGTTAGCTTGGCCTTGCGGTTCCTGGCGGCGAGCGTGGGAGCGACTTTATGAATTTTCATTTCACTGAACTCGACTTAAGTTCCATTGATTTATGTCGAGCTCTGTGTGAAACTCTGCGGGCTTTCAATTGATTTTTTAACACATCTTGTTTCTTTTTTCTCTGAAGTGTTCCTCCGGGTTTATCAAATTGTCTTTGCAGAGGGGTTGTTGCCGGGCTGCAGGCTTTGCCAAAAATTAAATTGTTTTGAAATTAAATTGGTTTTGATTTATGGCAGACAAGTGTTTTCAGAGGGTTTTCGGCCTGACATTTATGAATCTATGTAAATATATGGCGAGTACTTAGCTGGGCGAGTGCATGTCAGAGATCGGATAAGAGTCTGGCATTATGTGGGCCTTAAGTGGGATTATGAAAAGGGTTTGCAAGGGTGAGTTCTTTGGCTTGGATAATAATAGCATTTCAATAATTGATTAGAATTTATAGCAATCCTCTGAGGGAAGACTACCCCAAATGAAAATGCCATATACCATATATATTCACAGTTTTTCCGCTCCACTTTTTGGAAATTTGATTAAGCTGCGTGATATAACTTTCCAGGCTGAAAGATGGCATTCAGATATATTCGTTTACGTATGCTCTTTATAAATTTTCCCTACTAGTTTCCCAGTTACTCTCGAGTTCTTTATAGCATTGTCCGACTGTATACAATATCAAGGCTAAGTCCTCTTATTCTTATCATAAATATACAAGTTATAATAGCTTGCATACTAATTGACACATAATTTCCAGCCTTCTTCTTTAAGAAATTTGTTTTTTATAATAATTTTCCAGTCACTCTCGAGCTTTTTATAGCAAAGTCAAAGTCATATCAAAACCAAAGCCAAGTCCTCTTATTCTAATTATTCTTTCTGCTTTTCCAGCGACTCGCATTTGCATTTCTAATTGACATATTCTGCCCGGTTTCTGACTGCTTCTTCTTTTTGCTTAACGTTTGATTGATTTGCTTGAAATCTGCTTAAAAATTACAACAGCTCATTGTATTTAATAAGTGCCAGAGACACCATTTACAATGGGTTACATAAGATCCTCTTGCCGCAGATTCCCACGCTGTGCTGTCAGAATTCCTCACCTCCACTTTTTGTTGTTCTACTTTAGCTTCTTCTTATACTTATACTCTTAGATGGGGGGCTTATATACATATAATTGAAATCGGCTACTGGTATTTTGATGTACAAACAAATATTTTACCTAAGCGAGCCCAACGCGCCCTTTAAAAGGCCAAATCATCTACGTATAGGGTTCTTGTCTCCCTTTGGCTAACCAAATGAGTTATGCTTCGTGTTGTGGTTTTTTTTTCTGCCATTTCATCGTAATTATCAACTTGAGTAAAAAGCGCTCATTACTGTGTACGTAGCTGGAAAATAAAAGAGCAGCAGCCAGCCATCTAACCATGTTAGAAAGTGATGCGAGCTGCTGTTGGCAAACGAGTTGCACGACTCTCAGAGCGTATCTATTGGTAGTTGGGAAGAACCAAGCGACTTGCTTTCAATTTTCTTTGACAATTTGGTTAGAAAGTGGAAGTGAAAGGGGTAGACATACGCCTACCACAAAGCGATATAGAATTCAGGTATGGAAAATCAACGCAAAGCTAAATCACAGTCAGATAGTGGGACTTTAGTGTAAGGTCTGACAGCTTATTAGCTATTGCAAGTAAGACAGTTATAACAAGTAAGAGGTTCTAGTCGGGAGCTCCCGACTAGGAAATACCCTGAACCCTCATATTCCTACACCAAATGCAGCGCGCGCTTATAGATAGAGAGTAGCGGGGAGGTGGCGATAGGTATAAAATGAAAGATAATCGATATATATATACTTTTCTAGAAGCTACATGTCAAGTTTGGTAACTCTAGCTCTTATTATTTACCAAAATTGCTTAAAAAACAGGATATCGATATACATTTTTATCGATTACTTGGAAACGGGGCAAGTTATCGATTATCGGAAACAAACTCGATCTGCGTAGGACCTAGGAGCACCTACATCTAAAATTTCAAGTCTCTAGCTCTTATAGGTTCTGAGATCCTTGCGTTCATACATACGGACGGACGGACGGACGGACGGACGGACGGACGGACGGACGGACGGACGGACGGACGGACGGACGGACGGACGGACGGACGGACGGACGGACGGACAGACAGACGGACATGGCTAGATCGACTCGGCTATTAATGCTGATCAAGAATATATATACTTTATGGGGTCGGAGATGCTTCCTTCTGCCTGTTACATACATTTGGATTTTGCACAAAAACATAATACCCCTTTTACCCATTTTTAATGGGTTCAGGGTATAAAAATAATCTATTATTCAGTATATAAGTAGATTCTGAACAAGGAGTAATTTATATAAAATATGAAAATTCTATATTATCGAGATTGTCAGAGATTTCAATAAGTTAAGCCAAAGCACTTTTTGAGTTACCCCACTTGTTGATAATTCTCAAAAGTTTCATGCTTTCTATAATTGAAATGCTTTGGGTGGCTTTTGCTAAGGTGAATTTAAACTGTTTTGTTGCTTATTGATTTCTATCATTTTTATAAGTACCAAATCGCCTTAGATTTGAGCTGTTCTCGACAAATACACATTTGACTTCCTACAAAATATCTGACCAAAACATAACCACAATTCATAGTTACCCAAACTACCCAAATCCTATTCAAACCCTTTTCCCATACGCTGGCGCTTCTAATTTAATAAGTTTCAATTTAATTTTCTCTAATTTTCCATAAGTTATAAGCACTTTTTAATGAGACAAATTATCAAACATGGAATTTACAGATAAACTCCCACCAACCCCAATACCTTAGATATCAAATTAGCTGCACACACACATACACACACACAGGCACACACACACACTCGAAACATATACTCTCTGGGGTTTTCATGTCTTGCGGCCATTATAATTATCACGTGCATATTTTTTCTTTTTTTTTTTACTTATCGAGCATTTTTTAGCCCGCTTTTCATTACATTTAATGCCACGAAAGAATTTGAAAAGCATAACAAAAACTAAAAGACGCTGACGTCGCTGTCGCTGTCGCAGTTGCTGTCACAGCAGCAGCAGCAGCAGCAGCAGCAGTCGCAGTCGCAGTCGCAGTCGCAGTCGCAGTTGGCGCTGTTAGCGGCCAAGTAGAACTTGGTAATGGACGCGCACGGTTGACTTTCATGGCTCAGTTGGGGCAGTTAGCCTAGCTCCAAACTTGAAGCATGTTTTGTTTTGCAGTTGTTGTTGTTATTAATATTGTTGTTGTTGTTGTTGTTGTTGTTGTTGTTGTTGTTGCAGTCATTACCGGCATGACAAGCACAAAAATGCGTTGTTCGTGCGCAGACGCAGCCGCAGCCGCAGCCGCAGTTGCCGTCGCGGCCCTTTGCAAAAAAAACTGCATTTAACTGGGCGGCAACTAGGGCTAGTCTAAGCTACTAGTTGGCATATACTAGCTAGTGCTAGCTAATACACAGCACGAAATTTGGATTGCTTTAGAAAATGCAATATAAAAACACTTTTCTAATGAACTTTCAGCTCTTTTCTTAAAAAAAAAATTAAAAAAATGCAAAATATAATAAAATATAGCAACAATTGGCATTTAGGGCAAAAATATTCAAATACAGAGATGGAGAGAGAGAGAGAGAGAGAGAGAGAGAGAGAGAGAGGAGAGAAAGGCGCTAGAGAGCAATTAAATTTAGAAGGAGCGTGCATTAAATTTGAAATAGAAACCACTTGATGTTAAAATTAAATAAAGGCCAACAAATTAAAACTTTAAATTAAGTGAAAAATCATTGCATAAAAGTTGGCTTCAATTTAAAGCCAAATAAAAAAATTGTGAGCATAATTTTCCTTGGTTTTTAGTAGAAGGTGTAAAATATTAAAGGGAAATGCAAATGTGACTCAATTGTAAATGAAAATATTGCAAATCCAAAATCAACAATTGTTTTTTTCACCGTGTAAAGCCACTAAGTAGTCTATCGATTAATAGCCTGAACTCAGTTGAACCCTGAAGAACACGTGTCACTAGCCAGACAGCCGGGCTGATTTCCATATCTCTGGACGCACTCGGCCAGCTACTCTAGCAGCTGCAGCCAAGCGTATCTTTGGCCAGGGTATAGACCACAGTCAGCTCTAAGAACCGAGACAGCTTTACAAAGAAATGGCCGCCCAAAGACAAGAGCAACTAATTTGGCTTAGTTAAGTGCATTGCGGCAAATGTCAGCGGCAATCAAATCAGTGTGACCAGAACTGGGCGTGACCAGAAAAATTAGATACAAGAACCTGTTGCATTTGGCCAACTTCAAAAAATTTGGCAACAATCTCTGCCACACCCCAACGACAACCTGCTGCGGCAGGCAACAATCGCTGCCAGCTCACGGCTATAAAGTTTGCATAATTTGGCTTAAAGCAGCTGAAGCCTTTAGGTTGATACATATATATATATATATATATATATATATGCAGGTAGATGTATATAATTAAATAAAAAATTGTACACAAAGAGTTTGACTTCCGTTGATGCCTGTCACAACGCGCAACTCATCCTGTTGCTATCGAGTTGCAGGGCATGTTGCCGCCAGCAACGACAACAGCAGCAACAACATTTTGACCAGATCTTTAGGGCTGTTACCGCAAAGTGGAAACGGAAGTGTCGCCGTGTCCAGACATAATGCTGCAGACGGACAGACAGCCTCTCAGCTATTAGCAATGACCTTTAGGATCTGTTGGCACAGAAACCAAAGCAATGCGCCGAGGCAACAGCCAGCAGCAACTTGCAACTTGCAGCCTGCAACCTGCAACCAGCAGCGCCAGTTTTTTATCCCCCAGTTGCTGCTGCTGCTGCTGTTCTGGCTGATCATTTAGCTGCAAAAAGTCAGCTTTGAGTGGTAAATGACAGTGTGAGCAACTGCAATTACATGCCTCAAGCAGTTGCCAGTTGCCAGTTGCTGGTTGCTAGTTGCTAGTTGCTGGCAGCAATAGTTGCCGCATCTGGCAGCCGTAGAGTCCCTTGTCACGTATTGCGCTGCCAGCATACATGGGCATACTTAAGGGGCATTAATGTAGTTTATCATCAGAGAGCATGATAGATACGCGCACTCCATACCTAGCAACATTATGACAAGGACGACCAATTGACAGTGGGCATTGAACACCGATTCCAGATTAGTTACAGCAACAGTGATGACCACTTTAAAACAGTTATAACCCTTAACTAAAAGATCTATGTAAGTAAACATAACTTTAACATAGTCTATTATTTTAAAATAGTTAAATCTATCTAAACTGAAAGATTGAAGTTAGTAAACATTTCTTTAACATACTGTATTATTTGTAATCAGTAATAACTATCGAAACTGTAAGATTTATGTAAGTTAGCATTACTTTAACATAGTGTATTATTTTAAAACATTTAAATAAGTTAACATTACTTTAACATAGTGTGTTATTGATTTGCAATCAGGACAGCAAAACAAACGCTCCGAATTAGCCCCTTGAATTGTTAATTTACGTTATGGAATTTACTCAACTAAAAAAATAGATGAAAAAATTACCAAAAAAAAGCGAGTCAAAAAAGTCCTTTCCTGCTCGCTTTTAATATATGGAAATTTGAGAATATTTATGACAGCTTCTGAAGATATCGCAACGCACCAACTTTTCACTCTCGCTGTCAGCTCTGATAGCCCCAACATGGAGCAGTTGCTGTTCTTTTTTCTCTTCTATGGCAGTTGTTGTTGTTGATGTTGCTGTTGTTCGCAGTCGAAGTGAAGATCATTAAGAAAGAGCAAAGCGCACATCCGTAGAAGGACATCTGATCGCTTTTTGTTGTCGCATTACACAACCGCAACAGCAGCAATGGGAAGGGGGGTGTGGCGCAGGGTACGGGGTATATGAATATAAGTATGAATAGCAGAAAGGCGAGAGCAAAGCAAAATGCGCAAGTAAGTAGCGAGATGAAAGTGCAGGCAACCCCCCTCGGTGCCCTAAAAGCTGACGATTGCAGTCGTTGTTGTTGTTGTTGTTGTTCTTGCTGTTGCTTCTCTTGTGGCTTCCTGTGGCTTACGACGTGTGACGACATGTAGAACTAATTGTCGTCCACTGGCAGCGGGATTGGGGAGCGCTCAGCAGCAGCAGCAGCAACAGCAGCAACAGCAGCAGCAACAGCAGCAGCAGCAGTTGGCGCTGTGACAGACATAAATCAGTTTTGTTTTAGTTATCGGCGCAGCAAGAAGTCGAACTTGTTGTCAAACTTGCCACATGCTGTCTGCCACACAGCGCACCTGTGTCAAGTGTCCGTTAAAGTTGCGTCATAATTGTTAACGTATCTGATTGTGTGTGTATGTGTGTTGTTGGCAGGCGCCCGCCTTAAAAGGCCAAACGAACCGCCTCCCGTCGCGTAGTCATTTTTGATTTTTGGCAACGAGTTAATTAGACGACGTGTGCTTCGTGCTTAAGAGTTTATTTGTTCAGCTGATTTATCAGGCTCATTTTTAAGACCAAAAATGGCGCTAAACAAACGAAAAAATTAGCCACATTTTAGCTAATGCACATAAATTAAAAATCCCGAGATAAAAAGAAAAACAAAAACTTGCAATCAGACGCCGCTGCTAAACACTCCAAATTGGGCAACGCGTTCGTGTGCCGTCGTCGTGTGGGCCGCAACAGACAACAACAACAACAACAACAACAATAACAACAACAATAGCTTGGAGGTGCCCAACCCCAAAAGACTGTTTAATGAGAGGCGCCATATTTGGGCAGCTTGAAGCTAGCAAGATGCCCGCCACGGTGCTGGCTGCTGCCTCCGGTCACACGACCAAGCTAAGCAACAATAGCAACAGCAACAACAAAAACAACAACATTAGCAACAGCAACAACAACATAATGCTTAACAACAACATGAACAATAGCTTATGCAACTCGATCGCCCATCTGAGCGATTCAAGGACCAATCTCACTGTCAACACGCCCACTGCCTGCCAGCGTTTAAGGTAAACAATTTAACAGCTAAAATCTGCTTTTTCTTTATTTAATTTAGTTGCTTAAAACAAGTTTATTCCGTGTGCCAAGTCGCCAGATTAATAAATTATGCTAATTGTTAGCGTGTGGGTCGCGTTTGGCATTACATTGGACACGGCACTCGATTTCCATACACCCAACGACTAATTGGTATTTATTGGGTATTCAGACGTGTCGGATTAGAATTCGAACCAGCCGAAAAGGAGGTTAAGGAAGCGGGGGCAGACAGAAGGAAGCGGGGGCAGATAGAAGGGGTGTAGATGGTCGCATAGAGTTATTTATGATAAAAGAAAATTGGATATATATAAATCGATTGGTTAACATAGAGTTATGGACTTCAGATAAGAAGGTTCCAGAAAAAACAATGATTATATACATTTTTTCAAATTTATATCAATTTTTGTTAAGATAGTCCCCATGTAAATCCACACAACTCTCCCGTCTATGCGCCCACCTATTTAACCCTTTTACTCAAACGATAACATTTTCATCGATAAGCGAGAAATTTAATCGAAAGATGCGAAAACCCCAAAAAAATAGTTAGATATTTAGCTAGAATTTTTTTCTTTTTAAGCATATAACTGCCGCAAAAACTATCGTATAGACTTTCAATCGTTAATTTTGATAGTTTATATAAGACATCGTCTAAAATATATATATATGCAGCCATGACCATAATCTAATATATGCAGATGTATTAGATGTATATCTAATAGATTATAATCTATAAACCTAATTTCGGTTATGTTTTTCTCCCAGCTTAATAATATTCTATCCAATTTTCTCGAATTTAAGATACCAAAGAGCCAGATAATGCTATTATATATTATTATCAATTATATAATTTCTATTATATTTGTAACTATATGTTTATTTAATTTTATATTTGCAAACAGTGAAATGTTTCGACGCTCCATTGCCAGCAGCACACAGTCGAGTTCGAGGGAGAATACCTACGAGGAGGTGAGTTCGAAATGCCTATTAAATAAGCGTAACCGTATCAAGTAATTGTGCCGATATTTAAATTATAAATGAAGCGTACCCAGAATCGATCAACAGATATAGGAGAAACCCAAAAGCCACCCCGCTGTTAGAAATATGCATGTAGATCAAAGCTACCTGCAACCAATTCTTTCCTCTTCCATCAAAGTTCAACTAATTAATCAAATCGAATGGCATTTGAGAAATTATTTCGAAGCCCTGATTAAAAAAAAACTGTTCCGTCTTAAAGGGGCAAAAAGAAACCGCTCTGAATTTCCACGGGGAAAAAACTACTCAAATTACGCGTCGATCGGTTTTCTTGATTTGCTTTTCATAAATATAAATTATTTTGTTCAAGTCGTGCGACGATCATAAAAATCTTTTAGCAAGCCCAACGCACAACTCAAAGAAAATTCATGGCCAACTATTTATAAACAAAACATCAGCATATTGGGGTGCCTACCGTGTGTATCTATGCATATGTATCTGTATCTGTAGCTGTGCCAGTATCTGTATCTGCAGCTCGAAGTGCGCGGCATGTAATCGGAGCCAGTGGCAACCACTTTCAGCGAATGCGCTCGGGCGAGACAAAAGAGCAAAAGACGCAACCGACAACGTTCGATTTATAAACAGCCCGATCTTCAAGTGTGGCAGCTGCCTCGTCTGTATCTTTAAGATACATTTCTATACATATGCTGGCAGGACCAATGCAGCGCAGCGCATCCTCAGAGCAGCAGCAGCAGCAGGCAATGACCTGCTTTGGTATGTCTATGAAAACATCTGTCGTCGCGGCCTGTACCTAAACTCGCCTCGTCTACAACTTCAGCCTGTTGGCTAAGGATATTGGCGCGTCTGTCTTGAGGTCCTTGTGCCTTGTGTTATTACAGGCTTGTCCTGCGTTTGGCGCGCTCGTCTCACAGTTCGACAGGCTGCCTGTCCTTTTGTTGGAGCCGGCACAGGTTTGTCTGCATCTCCCTTCCTCTCTCTCCATCTCCCTTTCCCTTTTGCTAGCCAAACATCTGCCTCTGTGTGTCCTTTATGGGCGCGTCCTTTTCGTTGGCTCTGCATTAATTGAATGTAATTTTCATCAGTCCCGAGCCCTGATGGCGGCAAGGTGATAACCAAGTAAATGTCAATGCTTGCCTTGTTGTAAGGTTTATTGCGACGCAGTTTCCGGCTCGAAAGTCGGTGTCATGGCTCTAAACATTGCAAGTACAGTCAATAGCGGGACAGATTACCCAAATTCCATTGCTTTTTAAACGATTTAATGCGAGTTATTTACAAAGAGTACAAAAAGAGTACACGCGTTGAGATCTTTAGAATATACGAATCGAATGAGCATGGGTTATGCTAACCCTCAAAACTTTGAAGATGCAAAAATTCAATTAAATTTCTTGATCTTTTCTTTCGAACATCTTTTTTACAACTGCGTACAATACGCATGCCAACGCGTATATTTGAGTAGTTATGAGTAGTTTTATACGCGAAACAGAGATGAGGAATAATTTAAAACGAATTCGTTTTGAAATTCATGTTATCAGAGGAAATATTAAAAAAAAACCTTCATAAGCGTATTTTTGAGTATTCGGCCAGAATAAGTATGAGTAGTATTTTTACGCATAACTAAAAGTAAATATCTTTCGACATCTGCTCAACTGCAAATCGGAAAACTAATTTACACTAGGCGTACAGTACTTTAAGTATTATGAATATACACATGCGCAGTTTTAGGTAGTCTTAACAATGAGTTTGAGTATTTATGATATGAAAATCAAAATAAATCGTTGTTAGAATATTTTATTCTGCGATTCAGGTAGGTACATTAGCATAGGAAAATACTTTGACACAGTCTGCTGGAACGAAGCGATGTAGTAAGAAATAACAATAAGCTAAGACTAATTGTATTATTTATTTACACTGAGTATGAGCCTGGAAAGTTTCATTACTGCTCTGCCTGCTATCCAAACTATACGGATACTGAAATCTTCCTATATATTCTTCTCAAAACTGTTTTAACTTATCTAATTTGAAGAAGTTATTAAAAGGAGCTGCGTCTTTTTCTTCTTTTTCCATATATTTGGGAATATACCAAAGACTTTAGACAGTATGCCTTTATAGACATAGCTCTTTTGCTCGCACTTTGCCCCCTCCCCAACGAAACTTATCTAATCTCTTATGCAATTTTCAGAAATTATCTGCACTTATAAACATTAGAGCCATTTCCAGCTACTATGTGATCATTAGCCAAGCAGCTGAACTCCGCTAGATCTCCAAAGGGAGGCGTCATTCGAGACTGGACAGCCGCAAAGGCAGCAGATATGCCGTCTTGCCATGTGGCGGCATGCTGCTGCCGCTGCTGCTGCGTGCATTGGCCGCACTCACAGATGCGCTTGTCATAGATACAGATACATAGATACTACGCAGCGAGCACGAGTGTAAAACGCATAAAATTGCAAATTACAACGCTTGAATGCGTTGCACATGCATGCGAGGTGGCATTCAGCACTGATTCGATTTCATTTGTGGCAACCGCAACGATCGAAGCTGTGCGAAGATCGCCAGACAAAAGCTGAGCTGAACCGGGCTGAGCGTGTGGCAAGCAGACGACGTATCTCTAATGGGCAACAGCATTGACAGCGCGTCTCATGTTGCAATTAGCTAAACGCAAAGTTAGTGAACCCTAATCTGAACCCCTACCGCGCCACCCAACGATCCTCTAACATGATCGCTAATCTAATGTGGAAAGTGCAAGTGAGTGCACTCAAGTCAAACACTCATCTGTCCGTCTGTCTGTCCGTCTCGCTGTTCGCCTAATCAGTAATCAAATATTTTTGTACGCCTCTTGGGTTTTATAGCCTGTGTGGGCTGCCGGTTGCGGTTCATTCGCCCGCGGCTTCAAAATTGGGTGCACGGATTCGAATTCGGATTCGGGATTGATGGCCCTGCAGTTAAATATTTGACAACCAGCTGACTTGGTCACACACAGAGAGCCAGGCGCAAACAGTGGCCAGTGATAAGGCCACTAATCAGCGCACTTGTTTGTTTCATTGTCAGCACGGGGGGATCGTGGGTTTGGTGGCGGGATTTTCGGCTTCCATAAATTAGATCTGCTTGGCATTTCGGGAGTCTCGGGGTCTTGAGTTGACCGCATGCAAACGGTCGCATAATTTGAATTTTTATACTTTATTATTTGATTTACGCCTGGGAAAGATAGTGCTAAATGGCATTAGAGTTGTTGAAAGGCAGAGAGCCAAAGGATACGACTATCAAATACCCTGTAGACATTTGAAAAGAATTTTTGGATAACAGTTGGGTAAATTCTGTTGGTATTTTATTTTAAACAATAGAAAATCTTGGGCTAGACGGAAGAGATACTCTGTAACTGGGTTTAGAAATGTTTTTTGAATAGTATTAGAGATAACGTTTGATTTGTGCCTGAGAAAGATAGTTCTTAATATAATTCCATTTGCGAAAAGCTAAAGGAGTAAACGTACTGACTTTAAGATACCCTCTGGTTACTCTTGTTCTATTTTCAAGCATAGAGTATACTATATTCACCTTAAGCTCTTTGTGACTAGCTAAACACAATCGCAAGTTTTCAATTCCATAAATAGTTTACACGATAACCAAATGTAAACTTACTTCGGATCAGATCATAGACATTTACATATTGAATTCCATTGCACCGCCAGCTCAGAGGGTGTGAGAGAACATGGAGAAACCGAAAATACTTTTGAATACCGTGTGAAAATAGGCTGCACATTTAGGTAATATAATTATTTTTACCATTTGTTTGCCCATAAAACTCTCTCAATTCAATAGACCAAATAAATGCCATCTTCAAGTCAGCAACTGTCAAATTTTCCAATTGACAAAGTGCCTGACAAAATGTCAACATGCGACGGCCATGTGGGCTACCGCCCTAGCCCCCACCCCCGGCCCCTCAAGTGCCTTGAACTTTGGAGGTAGAGCGCCCTCTCATTGAAATGCAAACAGTTGCGATACGCCCCAAGCCCCAAGCCCTGCCCATCCCCGCCTTCAATTCATGTTATTATTAAAAACACCTAAATGGGTCGCAGCCAAAAGTCGGGCCAACGGTTCGAGCTGTGTGTGCTTTGTAGTGCAGCACGTACAATAAATTAGTGACATTATAAAAAAATTAAAACGTGAGCTCCAATAGCTGAGCATATTTTGACAATAATAAATGTTGTTTTTCTGTTATAGGGTAGCGGGTATTATAATGTTGTCATGGCTTGTGCAACGCATTCAAGTGTGAAGGCATACGAAAGTCGAGTCCATAAGGTCTCAAGCTTCCAAATGTGCCTATGTGAACTCAGGAACCAGCAAATGCATCTTTCTAAGACTTCTTACATGGCCCTTTCTTTGTAGTCTGTATCAAAAACGAATGTATCAGATAACTATATGATATATAAGTGTCATAGGTATAGAAGGTTTATATAAAAAACCTGATTAAAATGTACCAATAAGATCAGATTATTTTAACACACAGCTACTCTTTATCTTTAAGAGTATCCAAGCTATATCAGCCCCAAAAAAAACTCCTCATAATTATCCAGATAGTTCGACGGAGCGCAAATTCACAACACAAACAACGTGACACAAGCCCCCACTAAAAAAAACTCAAGCTGGGGTCAGCTGATGCGGGCTGTGGGGGGAATTGTTATAGCAGCTGGGCTCTGTGAATTGTTTGTTGTTGCTTACATGTTTTTTAGGCCTCTCCTGGAGCCCGATCCGCGCGCGCTCCCTCATTAGCATGCGGGGCACGAGAAACTGATAATATTCCAAGTTTTCGTCGAGAGAACGGACAATTGTCAACAAAATTGCCGACTGGCAGCACGCACAGCTCAAAAACACACACACACACACACTCTCGAGATCCACAGACTGGTTTCGAAACAATTAAAAGAGGCCGTTCATACTCTAAACTGGCTAAAGATCCCACGCTTCGGTGTCCACAAACTTCCCTCCCTCCCATCTGCCCTCGAAACATAAAGGAAATGTGCGGCATTTAAATAATTTTTCGATGCCAGCCCACACAAAAGTGGACGCAGGTTGATTATTTGTACAAAATTGTTATTGTCAAAATTAATATGCGAAAATTGCATTTTAAATGAGTTACTCAAACACACAAACACACGCACACCAATAGACTCACCAACACACAGCTTCATTCAACAACATAAAACAAAAGTTAGCCAACTTTTGTTTGCGTGAACTTTTGCGCATTTCTCTGGGCCGCGTTCATTTGGTTTTGTTTTTTTTTAGCTTTGCTGTTTATCATAATCAGCGGAAATCATTCACAAAAAAAGAACTACAAAAAACAGTGTGTAAAAAGAGATTCAAAATAAAAATACGAACAAAACTATTAGAGATACAACAACACAATCGAATGGGATCTACCTGTCCAAGCGAAGCTGGTGAATGAACCGCGCGAATGAAACCCAATCTGAACCAGGTTAGCTCCGGGTTTTTCTCACTTTTTCTATCTCCTTCGCTCTCTCTTTATCTCTATCCTCTCTTTATCTCTCTCGTTATCCCTACCACTCTCTCTCTCCCTAACGCTCTCTCTCTCTCTCTCTGTATATCTCTCTGTCTCTGTATCTCTCTCTGTCTCTGTATCTCTATTTGTCTCTATATGTCGCTCTGTCTCTGTATTTCTCTCTCTCCCTCCTTCTCTCTTTGTATCTCACTCCGTCTAATTTCACTTAGCCATTAGCAGCTTTTAGCCGGAATTAGCTGTGGGCCGCACTTGACTTTATCGCTGCACAGCGTGTGTTTTTTGGGAAAGTCCTGTCAAAGGACTCGTCAGCAGTCACATGTTCTACACACTTCCCGGGTTAGTCCTGCGGCTGGCGGCATGTGCTGAGCATGGCATGGGGTCCTCTAGGTACACACAAATGTTTAGGTGTGGCATGTGAAAAGTGTGACATGTTTTTTAATCTGCTTGAAAGGAATACAAATTCCAACATATTTAAAGTCAATAATCCGTTAATTCTTTTTCTGGACTATTATATTTTATGAAACTAAGGAGCAGACATAGAAATTTGTCCCCGCCGTCAATGCCATATCATGAAAAAACATCTATCGATAGCATCTTAATTATCTGGCTAAGCCCAAGCACAACCTACTCACCCAATTGGCGGTGCCTGGTTACAAACCTCATCTCATATATGATGTGTTCAGCTTTCTATTATTGTCATATATTACATGGCATAGCTTTTGGCTTTTCACTTGAAAATTCACATCACTTCCTCATTAGTTAGTTAGTTTTGATTTTTTTTCGGGGCTGCTTACAATGGAAATAAGCCTGATGATAATTAAATCAGCGTTGCATGACACAACTTAATCAAAACTGAGCCGTGCCCATCTAAAAAGCATAAGACAGCCCGCAATGAAAGTGAATTAACTGGCAACCGAAAAGCCCAACAAAAACAAAACACACGCACACACTCTCACACTCACACAGAGATCACAAATGAGGTCAACGAACATGGCCCAAACGAGCAGCCAGCAAAAGTTGACAAAAGCTGTCAGTGGGCAGAACCTCAACAAAAGACTAGGCAAAAAAAGTCTTGAATGATTTCCCAATCTCAATGAGCAAAAACAAATCTTAAATGCTAAAAAAAAAGGCTAAGTAGGAATGCGTTAGTCGATTGTGCCCGACTGGCAGATATGCTGTAATATTCAAAAAAATATCTGCATAAGTTCCTTGATTGCTAGTGTTGAAATATATCGAGAATTGTGCATTGTCGATGGACGATTGTAGTTCACAACCTTTCGATCAATAGTTTTAAAAATTATCTGAAGTTTTTAAGGCTAAGAAAAAGTTTTTAAGCTAAGACAAATATATACCTCATTTAAAGAACGACAGACTGTCAAGCACTTACAGACAACTGCTGTCTACATTTTCAGCTCATTTACCATTTACAGGGTATACAAATCTATTAGATACTTAACTTGCCGCTAGCTAATGTTGTTTTAGCTTCGCTTTGCTTGGCTTATCTGCCCATTTACGTGCCAAATCTGCAGGTGAAAGTGTTGCAAAAGCAAAAGCAGGGTGCAAAAAAGAAGAAGAAAAAACCAAACATAAGAAGAAAACAACAGCAGCAAAGTCGGCAACTGTGATTTGTGGAGAAAATTGTTTTTCATCGCACAACGCGCCACAAATGTTAAATTTGGAGTGCAACCGTCGCTTGAGGAGGATGGCGCGGCGGGGGCTGGCTTGTATCATTTTCCCACACTGCAGCGAGTGGACGTGCCGCATGCATATGATATCCACTCGGCTTGTTGCACACAAGCCGCCTGCTCCAGTTTATTAGTTGCCCCCGAACACTTGTAATTAATGTGCAACATTCTCTAATTGCCACACACACACAAAACTGAGTCATGCGCGATTAGTCAGCTGTGTGTTGCCTAAGAATTTCGGTTTTTATTATACACTGTTTACAAAGTTAAAAACGGGCATACTGGTTATAGGCAATGTTCGTCTATTTGTGTTGGGAAAAGCGAATTGAACCTTGGAATATGTAAGCCTGCGATTCTCAGTAAGTAAAGGCAAAGTAGAGGAATTGACACGCCCATTAAGGGTTGGTCAATCCACAAATATCTTAGCTTTCTCCAGTTTTACAGCCTTATTTGGCAGCTAATGCACCCTTCAGCTTTAAGATATAAACTAAGATTCAAGCTAAAAACATTTTCCGAACGTTTCAAACATGAAAATTTCCCCGTCACAGTTTGAATATCACTGTTAAGAAATTACAGTTGTAGAGTCACCAAGCCTATAATCAAGCAGAATTTAAAAACTTGAAGGATCTATTAACAGAGTATCCCGCAGTCTGTTCCAACTATAATTGTTTTCTCGCCTTGAGTCACCTATGCTTCAGTTTTTTACAATTTTCCCGCGCTGCGCTGGAAAATTTACGCGTGTTTCGTGTTTCATTTGTGTCACTTATATCGATGGCTTTTAGTTTCGTCGGGAGTTACCTAATATGCTTGAAGACCTGTGCCACAGTGCACCTGTTTCCGGCGCTTGACTGGCTACAGCCAGAACAGACCAAACCAGACCAGACACATATTTAGTTTCTTCTTCTTAAATACCAAAATATTTACTTGTCGCTCTGTGTAAACTATGCAACACATTCGGGGGTGCTAATTCTAATGAAGTTGCAAGGTCTGAGGGAACGTGGCAGGTGCATGTCAGCTGCGGCTCATAGACAAAAGCAACCAAGTAGATAGATACCACACATGAACCCAGCCGCATTCCAATTATTAAGACACATGAAACATAACTTAACAGCTAATGAGATCATCGGGCCTCGGTAACAAGACAAAGACAAAGTCTTAGGGTAGTTTTACAGACCTAAGATAGATCTAAGATTAGGCGAATGACTTTGAGTAAAAGGCAAAAAGAATGATGGTTGGTCAAAGTAAATACTAGACTGACTAATATCGGAGCTATATTTGCATCTTTTCAGATGTCTTCCCCAACATCTTATACACATAGCAAAAACCAAACCAATTTTGTTGTTTGTTCAATGTTTAAACAAGTTTCCCATATAATATTAACGAATTTTAAAAATTTCTAAAATTCATTTTTGTAAAATTCTTTAAAATAATTTTAAATGAATAGAATTTACCTAAAAGTCCTGAGACATACTCCCATTTATAATATTGAGTAAACTGGTTTTTGCTACTTTATCAGCTCAGCCAGTGGGCATTTTCATTCCCAGAAACCAAGTACTTCTGCCGTCTAGAAATAGCCGCAACTAATGCCAGACAAGACCTCTCAGACCCAAGAGCTAGAGCCAAGGGCTTCGAATTGGGTTTGGAATAGGGCTAGGAATAGGGATCGGCGTGTGCGGTTGCCCAGGCTCGCTTTTTGCCATTTCGCTCAGTTTGTCATCAGTGGAATAATAAAGGATCATAAATAAATAGCATTGAGGATTAACATGGCTGCCGGAACGGTCCATCAGGCCGTCTCTCCGTCAGCCTGTCGGTCGTTCGGTCGGTCACACTTTAATTAGTGTAGATAAAGCGAGTCTGAGCGGATCTGAGAAATGCACACAGAGCAGACTTGAGAATGATTCACGCAGCGCTGCCTCCGCAGATTCTCAGCAGCTGCCTCTCTTTCTCGCTTACACGCGCAGAGCAGTTGTGCATCTCGCTCTTGGTAATTGATACCCGAGGTGTTGATTTGTAAAATAAAATAAAAAACAACAAAAACAACAACAACAAACTGTTTGCTTGTAAACAAAAGCGCTTGTTATGCCGCGCACACAAAAACAACAACAATAAACAACTGAGTTTTCGGGAATTTAGATAAGCCGCAGAATATTTTCATCTGAAGAGTCCACAAAAGAATAATGAAAAAGAAAAAAAAAGAAGCAAAAAGTAGCCAAAGATAATGAGAATGAAAGGAAGAGGAAAATATGTTACAGACTGGACACGCCCCGAACAAGCCATGCAAATCACTGACATACAGCATATCGAGCTCCAACTGATGTGGGTCCATTTGACGGACTGACAAACTGATTGCGGGTTGCGACTTCTCAGACTTCTCCAACTGGCAGCTTGTGATAAGGCAGCCAACTTTTATCAGCTCTGGCCACAAATATTTGATCATTTCTTTCATGTTTATATGTTAAATGTTTGAGCAAGAGATTAATGGTTAGGCGCACGCCCGCCCTTCTCATGAGGGTTTCCGAATATCAAAATACCCACGATACGAACATTTTATTTATTTTTTTTTTTTTCTAATAAAAATTACATCAACTTTGAGTTTTGATTTTGTATGTTTTTTCACTCTCAAACTTTTAATTAGGCAAATCAGTTTTTGATTGGCAGTGGGAGAGGAAACATTTGATTGTTAACGGATGTACTTAACATCTCCAAAAGCATCAAAATATAGACCACGTTTTTCAGCTGGACTTTGTTGTAATAAAACTGAAATGTTAATGGCCATTCAGTTTTTGGCATTGGAAAAGAAATATCACAACTTTTGGTTTTTTTTTTTGTATATTTCATAAGCTTTAAAACCAATTTACATTCCCTTTTTTGCTTGTAATTAATGATTTAACGCATAGAAAATTAATTATTAAGAAATGCTTAAATGCCAATTAAAATAGTTTCTACGAAGGTATTGGAAAAATTCCATTTAAATGGTGGTTGATATTGCAATAGAACGTTACAAAAGTATTATAATTTGCTATAGTATAGTATATATCCTCATAGACATAGGTAGAAATATCCCACCCCTGTTCAACTGTTAATATCTAATTGATGCATAAATTACAAGTTTTTTAAATTAAAATTTGTTTAAAAAATTGGCGAAAACACCATGTACATCAAAAGAGTTCCGGGATCGAAACTCAAGTCGGATGCTTTATAAGATATAAAATTAAAGCGGACAACTTTTGTGGCAGAACAAATATCAAATAACCGTGTTGTCCATTCTGGACAGCTTTCACTGTAAGCACTCTAGTTGGAGCTAAATACCATATAAAACATGTGATATATTAATATTTCCTATTACCTATTCTTGACTTGAGTTGACAATGATTCATGCATGACGACATAACTATTAAAACAAACACATTCATCTCAGAGAGCTGTATTTGCATTATGTTTAGGAGCATGTTACAGCGTGTATGACTAATAGGTAGAACAATGCAAAATTTCTCTATTGAGCATATTCAAATGTGAAATTCCTAAAAAGTGTGTATATTTAGAGAAAGAATCAAGAAATTCTTTAATGCCTGGCATTCTTTTATTTGCTGCAGTCCGGAAATATGCCCACAAGCTGCCATATTTTCAGACACATAAATTCTGTATACACAATGATCAAAACAGGATCCTTTACTGTGTGTCCTTTGTGTCAATCCGTATGACACCTTTGGCAAACTGTCAATAAGCGCATTGTTTCGACCAAATAAAACAGCTGCCAGGCACACAAACACGCACACACACACATGCCAGAGATTCCAGTTTCCATCATCCTTGGCAAGGCGACCACACAATGTCCTGCACAGGACAATGCCATTCGCACTGATTGGCAAATAGAAAATGCATCTGCAGCGGTTATGGTCGACATGTGACGGCAAGATGCTCTGGAATTTGGCGGGAATGCGAACAGCAATGCCAACTAATTAGCAGCTGGCCAAAAAAGCAAACGAAGCGCATACGTTCGGCGCCAGGTCAAAAAAGAGAAGAGCGCTCTAGTCGGTAATGCCCGACTCGGAGATACCCTACACCGAGTTGACATCACAAGCATGTTGGCTTCATTCTTCACACTCACGCCACAATCTATGCTCATTATGCAAGGGCTATGTTTTTTCCTGTCTGAGCGCTACATTTAGGGAAAAGTTCTTTAATAACTTTAATAACTTGGTTTAATATCCGATTTTTCTAAAATGTAGGGAATTTGGGAATTCATAAAGCATCCGAATACGTGTTAATACCAGGGCTATACCCAAAAAATGTAATTCTTACAATTTCGGCCTGTTACATACATTCACAGAAAACCATTATGCCCATTTTTTCACCCATTGTGAATGGGTAAAGGGTATACAAACTTTCAGAGCTCAACGCGTAGCAGATGAGTTTCGAGCCCATTTCCTAACCAGATGAAAATGTTGTCAGTGCTGAGCTTCTTAGCGGCTTTAGTGCTATTAAGCAGAAGAGAGAGCGAGATAATGGCAGAGAGAGAGCGAGGAGAGGGGGGGAACAAGCAGAGTATGATAGAGAGAGAGTTGTTTTGACCTGGCCAAGTACAGAGATCTCTTTCGCTCGCTCTCTCTTCAGCTGCCGCTGTGGCACTCTCTTTTCTTGGCCTGAGCAACAACTTTTCTTGTTGCCGTCTTTTGTTTCATGCCACTTTTTTTTCGGCAACGGGCCGGAGCTCAACATGTTCAGTCAACCTTGGCAAGGCCGTTGTTGCCGGTTTTTTAGGTGTGTGTGTCTCTGTGTGTGTCCGTGTGTGTGTGTATTGATGCTTGCGTGGGTCTTTGGTATGTGGCCAACGGAAGTGCGTTCATTTATAATGGACAAACCCCCATTTTACCCAGTTCGCTCGAGCCACAGCCAACAGCTGCTTGCCGTTGCCTTCCTTTCAGATCCGTTTGGCGTAATTGCGGCGCTTGTTGCCATCATTAGACCACGTTTGGAATGAACATATACATGACAATTATTGTATCTACCCGCGAGTGTCCTGTTGCCAAATTGGGCGGAAAGTGTTAGGGGTTGGTTCTATAAAATGATAGGCTACTGTAATTTGAAAGTGTGCTTACTTCAAATCTAACCATTAATTTCAGAAATTAATTTAAAGTATGTACTATATAAGCCAACTGCTCGAGTAAAAATCATTCTTTGCTTCAAGTTTTCACAAGTATCTCAATAAAAATGATAACTTTAATATCTTTATATATATTCTGAAATTTGTTAAATAATTTAATGCAAAATAGAGCTTGCAGAAAAAAAGAAAATGTCATAAATCGGAATTATCTGTAGAACCAAAGCATTCTTAATAAATATACAATATATTAGTTGATTCTTGCTCATTTTCATTCATTCAATTCTTGAAAGCATTTAAAATTTTTTATTCCCATTCTTCCCTTTGTTAAAACAATAAGAAGCTAACCTAATTTCAATTCTATTAGTTTATATACATTCTTAATGTTAATAGCTTTTTTTATTGTTTAAGAGTTTGTTTTATATCATTTCGGGTTTGACCTCTGAGGAATGCATCCGGGGGAACTTCTCTTCCATTCATCCATATGCAGCCTGCATAGTTCAGCAATTGCTCTCAATATTTTTCACATACAACAGCAACTGCTTTGGCTTGCTGCCAATTTCATCATTTCATCAACATAATTTAACAGAGAGACTGGGAGACTGAGAGACTGACAAACTGAGTCTCCGTCTCCCATAGAGGAAACTCTGCTCGAGGCGCTGCCGCTGCTTCCTCTTCTACTTCTGTTGGCTACTTTGCTCTCGCTCTAAAATGCAATGCAGCCGAGTTAGCTCTATTGCTATCTCCCTTGCACAACTCACCATTGCGCATGCGTGTGAGCACAGAGCAACTGTGCGCGCGTGTGTATGCGTGCGATTGAGACCGGGTCTGCGGGTAGGTCTGCTGCGCAGCGACTGCGTCATTTCAGTTGCTTTCGAGCGAGCGACGCAAATGGTTCGTAATTCGTGCGTTTATCAAATTTGAAAATATATTTCAACTGAAAAAACCCAAACAATTTCAACAAAGTCGCGCGTGCGTCGTGCGAGTTGAGCAAAGTTTTGAAATACCAAACGCAAAATTGTGAAATACAAAACAAACAAATAATGAGTGTTTGAAACTGCATAAAAACAGTAATCATAAACAGTGTTGTTAACAAGCGAAACTAACTGGAAAAGTACTTAAATTTATTAAAGCACTTCGGAATTAGTTTCAACGAAAATCAACAAAAATGGTACGCAGCCTGGCACAGTGGACCAAAACGTTGAGTTTCCCCTCACGCTTGTCCCCCAATCGCAATTCCAAGGATTGCTCCACACTGGCCAGCCCGGTGCCGCCGCCAACGCCGCCGCGCAACAAGACCAAAGGTCACAGCAACTGTGCCACATCGCGCAGCACCTCTTCGACCGTATCCTCATCGCATTCATCGGCCGCTTCGCACAATTCACCAACGCCGGGCAACAACAACATCAACAATATGCCCATCACGGAACTGGAACAGATTGTAAGTTTTATGTTTTGGGACGGGGGCTTTCAACTTCCTGTTCGAGCAGAGCAGCAGCTGCACAAACAGTCAACTGATAAAGGCACTCCGATAAAGCTCATTGACCCATTTCCCTAGGCACTGCAATTGGCATTACGAAAGCTCCAGAATGCGACTAAGCTGGTTATCTTTAACAATCAATCAGTTCCCAAAAGCAAATAGACCATAAAACTGATAAATGATATAGTATGCTTTGGCATTAGGAATATAACACAGCAGCATTTAATTGATAAAACTCCGATTTCTGGGCTAGATAAGCGGGTTATATTTGTAGATCATAAATGCAACTACAGTGGTCTCTCGCTAATTGGAATAATCTACTACTTTATTTTTCTAACTATATAATTCGATAAAGTCAAGATTTATTAATTTAAAAAAAAGCACAAACTATGTTTATACTGATACTTATTTCTTTTAAGAATTATATCCTAATCCCAAAAACAGTACCGTACCTAGAAAATTAACTTCAAGTATCTGATTTCCTTTTGAAATTCCTCAAGATAATTTCTCAAAACAGAAGTTTCTCAATGTGTTAAATGTCTTAAGTATCAATCAATTTTAACATATGGACCCTCTCCTATTTCCGATCGACTACCGTATCGAATCAGTCTTGGGGTTGCCACCTAGTTAAAAGTAATTTAGCAAATGCCGCACAATCAAATTGCCCGAGCTCCTTAGAGAAACACACACACACACACAGAGAGGGAGAAATCTGGAGGCACATGTGTCACAAAATAGACATAAAAAAAGAAGAAAACTGAAAAGCAAACAGGATGTCGCCACGCTTGAACTGGGCATGGGAATGGGAATTGGGCATGGGCATGGGACAGCGAAGGGCGCCCGGCTTGTAGACGACACATGTGCACAACGTGGCCGGGCAATTGTCGGTGCCACACGGAGCAGCACATGGTGCATGCAACGCGAACGGGGAAATCTTCAAGTGTAGCCTGGGAAAATGATTGCAAATGCGACATAAACAAACCAAAAATCGTTAACGATTTCTGTTTATGTGTTTATCTAGGCAATCGATAGCCATTGTTGATTTGGGGTTATTTGAGGCGTTGTCTATATAATATAGATACATATATATATTTATATATAAATATTATTATAATATGCATTAAGAGAAATGCAAAGGCAAACAATCATAAGATAGTTTTTTTCACACGAGAAATAGCTTAGAATTTTTGGGTTTTTTAATAGTGTAAATAAATATATATTTATCTTTGTGACTCGTTTGAGACCAATGCTAAAAGTATTCCCAACCAACTCGGGGCAAACATTTGTGTTCTGTCCCATAAGATCCCATAAGCTTAGCAAACATTCAGTCTGTTGTATAGCTTTTTATCATGTTAAAATTTATACATCCATTCTTAAACCATTCTATTCTCAATTTAATATTGAACTTACAATCAATATTTTCTCCTTTTTATGTTTAAATTACGACTTACGAATATTAGAATTCTTTGCAAATTTTGAAGATATCTCTAGCCAAATTATCGAGTGTCTACCGTATTTGATAAAAGAACTCAACATATTGTATATCTCATAATATCAATAACTCTCCTAAGAACTCATTTGTTCTCGTTTAAAAAATAACAGTACAAACAAAGTCTTCTTACCAAATGCCACATGTGCCTTGGCTATACAAATCTGCAGCAATTTGTTGAAAGATCAAAGTTCCTGCTGCACCGCAGCAAGTGTGTGCATTCCTTTTCAGATGCTGGCCAAGACGTTATGCTTGCAGTTGTTACCAATATTCATATATGAATGTTGGCCATAGCCACACCCGCAGACCACGACAACTGCGGGCAACTGGCGCAAAACGTGCCACAACGAGCATGCCACACTTTTCTATGAAAATCGTGACTGGCAGCTTTGGCGCCGCTACTGTTATTGCCCCCTCCCCCTCACCCCTCCCCGTTGAGAAAAATGCCAAAGTTGAAAGGCGTCGTCTGCCCAGCGTATCGAACGTGCCAAGTCAAATGAACCGTTAGAAAAATGTGCTTATATAAGTCGGACAGATTTGCCATTTCGTGGCGCAAAAAAACAAGTTTCTTGTTTTGGCTGGAAAAGTTGTTTTAGCGGCTTTTCCAGCACCAGCGCTAGCCAAACATCCTTGGCCAAAGGTAAACCAGTTAACCGGTTTGCGGAGGCGTCTGGCCAGCCACATGCCACACATAGCTGTAGCTAGTCCAGTTTGCTGGCCAACACCAACTCACAACTCGCAGCTCGCATCCGGCTGCTGGGCCAAGCATTTCCCGTCAGCTTGTAAAAGCATTTCCCACAATTTCATCGACGGACGCTCCAATTGCAAACGATTTTCCCACAGTTTGTCTCAGGATTGGCGCGGAACGTGCTTTCGACTTTTGACTTTGATTAGCTTTTGGCCAGGTATTAGCATTTCACACCCAGCTGTTAATCAGACTTGATGTGTTTTTGTACGTGTGTGTGAATGTGTATGTGTGTGCTTGAGCTGAATCAACTGTTTTCTCTTGGAGCTGGTCAAGAATGTAGCGGTCAAAATATGGCCAGCAGTGTTGCGAAGTGGAAAAAAGCTAGTTCAAGTTCACTAAAAAAAATTAAAGAGATAAAAGTAGTCTACGCTGCTTAGGGTATTTTCGCTTATAAAAAATGTTATATGTCTTGACCGACTCTTGACTATAATTTTAATACATATGCATAATTTCAAAATCGTTTTATGACAACTTTCTAAGCCCATTAGGCCTATAACATATCAAGTTTTTGCTTTATTTTGCAATTTTTAATATAAACACATTAAACAAGTAAGAGGTTCTAGTCGGGAGCTCCCGACTAGGGGATACCCTGAACCCTCATATTCCAACACCAAATGCAGCGCGCGCTTATAGATAGAGAGTAGCGGGGAGGTGGCGATAGGTACAAAATGAAAGATAATCGATATATATATACTTTTCTAGAAGCTACATGTCAAGTTTGGTAACTCTAGCTCTTATTATTTACCAAAATTGCTGAAAAAACAGGATATCGATATACATTTTTATCGATTACTTGGAAACGGGGCAAGTTATCGATTATCGGAAACAAACTCGATCTGCGTAGGAACTAGGAGCACCTACATCTAAAATTTCAAGTCCCTAGCTCTTATAGGTTCTGAGATCCTTGCGTTCATACATACGGACGGACGGACGGACGGACAGACAGACGGACATGGCTAGATCGACTCGGCTATTAATGCTGATCAAGAATATATATACTTTATGGGGTCGGAGATGCTTCCTTCTGCCTGTTACATACATTTGGATTTTGCACAAAAACATAATACCCCTTTTACCCATTTTTAATGGGTTCAGGGTATAAAAAGAAGCTAGAACTCCCGCTGTCCGCTAAATGTAGCCAGATATGACAGCGGGTGAAAAAAAAGCGATGCTTGCAACACTGTTTACCATAAACAGCAAAAACTGCTGTTGTCGCGCCAAATACCAGACGACGAACCCAAACGCGCTGCTTAACGTGGCCAATAAAAGCGGTGTCAGCAGTTGCTGCTGCCGCTTCCTGTCCGGCTGCGCTGCCAGGCAGCTGCTGCCCGCATTGAACAGCAGTTTTTTTTTGGCCATTACAAAATACGGCAGCTGTTACCCCGCCCCCTTCCTCAACCAAAAACCAGCACAAAGTTCACCTGCTGCAGAGCAAAAATTGCAACATCGCTATGCTGCAAGTGGGGCAACACCAAGCGCCTAAAGTGTGGCAACACTGTGCCCCAGCATTTAGAACATTTGATATTTGCAATTTAGTTGGCAGCCAAAATAAATGCATACAGCAACAATAACAACAGCTATTTTATAAGCATGTGTTGTTGTGTGCGTGCAGGTGCAGAGCGCAGATCAGAAAAAAAAACCCAAACAAACAGCTGCTCTGCCGCGCTCTCTCGCCCGATCGCTCTCTCTATCTCTCTCTTCGAGTGTGTTGAACAGCGCTCAAAACACGTTTGCTGGCTTGCCTTTGTTTTGTTTTCGTTTTTTCAGCTGTCTGCGCTCACTTAGCCATATATATGTGCGTGTGTGTGTGTGTGTACCTGTATATGCTATTGTTGTACTTGTTGTTGCAGAATTTGCAGCTCTTTGTGAAATTCATAAAACTGCGCATCAGCTGTTTTTTTTCTGCTGCTAACACTGCATTTTAGACCGCGCATTGGGGACCTGCCCCATGCATTTTATTAGGTCAGCGCAATTGACACGCCCATTCGAGGGGCGTTCTATTTCAGCAACCGCAAAATAACAAAACAATCATAGCTTAAACCTGTTGCACAGCTGTTTCGAGTCAGATAGACGCTAAAAAAAACATCACAGAATACTGTGGGAAACTTTGAGCTCTAGCAAATAAGCCAAAGCGCTCTAATTTGATATCAAAACATTTAGCACAGTTTTCGAGCCGAGCTCATAATAGCTGTCATATGAACGCTGAAAATTGTTAAAGCAAACACCAAAACCACAAAAACATAAACATAAAAAGCAGCTAATTCCAGTGCTCACCTACCCCACATATAGAAAAGTAGCCTAGCGAGCGAGCGACCCAAGCCAAGTTTTGTTTGTCTTCCATTTCAACTTTGGCTGTCCCACTGTGCCTGCCCCTGTGCCCATTGTACAAGGCGGCAACAAAAAATAAGAATTATTTTTTGTTAAATATGAAATTCGAACAATAATGAATTCGGTTAGCACGCAAGCACAACGGAAGTGGCCCGCGGTGCAGTTCTAATAGGTGGCAAGGTGCTAAGCTTGCCCCAGGCCGCAAGCGATGTTGCCAGACTGGCAGCTGAATGGAACATTTGATGATCTTTCAGTTAGCAGCATGAGAAATCGTGCGTTCTTGTTGACAAATGGAAAATCTTAGAAATTAAGAACAATGCATAAGTGTTTTGGGTAGCATAAAAGTGAGATAGAAAGATGATATGATATAGATTTGAATAAAAGCTAGAATTTAAAAGCGACAAAGGTAAATAACACATATGCTACGTTCCCATTAGAAATTTGCACAAATACGCAATCTCCCGCAAGAATCGATTCTGTCAACAACTTTATTGTCATAAAAAAAGGGTATTTCGTATTCCTTCCCAAGTAATATTATATAGACCACATCATATATCAACATAATGCCGCCATAAAAACAAAGAAAATTGATAGTTTATGAAACGGAACAGTCCAGCAAATCGATTGCTTAATAACTTATGCATATGCACTCTATATAAAAAGAAAAGAAAAAAAAACCGGCCAGCATCTCACAGAAGAAGAAGTATAAGAGGAGAAAAAAGGCAGCAGCACTTTTGCACCCCCAAAGTTAGTCTATTTATAAAGTCGAAAACATGCCCAAAAAGAATGTTTTTTGTTTTTTTCGGTGCTTCAAGAAACTTTCAACAATAACATAAACAATGCGTTGGCATGGGTTTTAATTGCTGCCTGATTGGGGCCAGAAACCAGCTAACCCCACCAAAAGCCATAAAAAAAAGCCAACAAAAATAAAACACGCTTGTCAGCAGTCGACAGTGCCCCATAATACTATCTACGAGCGCCTTGAACTTTATGGATATACACAAATATCACTTCGATTTTCTTCCCCCACCCCGAACATGTTGGGCTTATGCTAGACCCATGCCAAGAACCGGGCATCGAATTTGTTAGTCTAAAATTATCAAAATGTGCATTTTCCTCGCTTATTTTCAAAATGATTTTTTTTTTATGTTCGAAGTGCGTCGAAGTGCTGCTTGCATCTGCGGCTGTGCCTCATAAAATGAAAACAATTGCGGCGACTGTGGCACGTTTTTCCTTGGTTTTTTTCTGTGTTTGTTTTGAATGCACCCTTTGCGTACTAAACTAGCCACGCCCCCTGCTTAACAATGGGCTACTTTAGCAAAGAGTATTTTTATTTTGTCATTAAATACGTAAAGCATAGAAGGAGACATCTACCTAGAGTTGGTATAGCCGAGTAAGACCAAAATCTTTTGACCATGTGTACACTATATCATCTAAGTCTGAAAGTTCAATATCTCTTTCTCTCTCTCTCTCTCTATCTCTCCCACTCTCTTTCTCTCTCTGCTGTATGTTCTCAAGGGTATTTAAGCCTCTGTGTGCCGAAGAAAGCGATTCTTACCCATTTTCTACTTTTTTTTTATAAATTGATTTAGTTTTAGTTTGTTTGTGGTCTTATTTTTTCTAACCAGCTCTTTTTTTTTTTAATTTGTCAACTTATTTTGGGCTTTACTTGTATTTCTTTATATACGTTTATTTACTTTTATCTTTTGGTTTGTTTTATTTTGTCTGCGCTTTCATTTTCATGGTCCGCACGCACAAATTGAATTTAAAATCATTTGATATTTATATAACATGCTTTTAAAGTTTATTTCATTTGCCTCTTACGTAATATTTGGCAAACTGTTTTTTAAATGTTGTTCGTTAATCACCTGAACTGGAGTTCAATGCAGTTAAAGACGCCCCAGCACAATTTTTATTTTCTGTTTTTGTTTATGTCGAGTATCTCAAGGCAGTTCACATTGTTGGATTGACACATTGCTGAGCTATTATATTTTAATATATTTTTCCGGTGCTCAGTTTCTAGATAATTATATAAAGCATATCATAATTTCAGCTAAGCTGTGTGGTCCAAACCAAAAAAAAAAAAGAGCTCAATTGCCTGAATAAAAAGTCAATGATCTCTCGCTCTGTGGAATGCGATTCCCCTGCCTCGATTCCTTTTGGGAAACTGTTTGATTTCCCTGTAAACAGTTGGTTCCACGTTGACAAACAGTCGGCTTTTTGATCTTTCTTGTCCGTTGATGAAGTTAGGAGGAGCAAGAGCAAGAGCAAATGCTCTTCCAGCCTGCCTGCCGCACATCATTTTCAATTTGTGTAAACATTTTAAACATGTTGTTTATTTTATCGCCAAGCTGAGTGGCAGTCGTTACTTCCTGAATTATTCATATACATATATGTACATATGTATATGCTGCACCCAATTCATAACCTGCTAATTGGTCCATGTTGGCTCGGTATTACGTAGAGTTCACCAAAAATTTTCAGCTGGCCACAGTTCAGTTTTTTAGTGCTCACTTGGGGTTGACATAAAAAATAAAATTAAGAACAGCGCAAAACTTGTTTTCACGTTAAATTAAATTACCAGCAAGCGGCAATTCCCTAGAAATACATATGTATGTATTATTATTATATCTGTTTCTTCTTGTTTTTTTTTTTTTTTTTTTTGTATTTTTTTCTGCTTCTGTTTCATGCTCTACGCCCATTCCAGAGAGCTCGAGCGAACCGGGGCTCGGCTCTGGCTCTGGCTCCGGCTCCGGCTCATGTGTTAATTGCTTATTATATATCTTTCATTTTGATGTCATTTTCTCTAAGAGTACTTCTTCTTCTCCTTGTTGTTGTTGTTGTGTGCGACATGTCGAGACATGTTCATTTATCAAAAGTCAAGCCACGCTCGGGCTCGGGCGCCGGCAAACTGCAGATAAGGTCAATTAAAAGAGTCAACCGGAAATGTCGCGACGCTCAGTTAGGAGCTGCGCATTTGTGGGGGGGACTGCACACACACTCACACACTCACACACTACACTCACACACACACACACACACACACGCACAGGCAGACGCATCTTTGGCGCATATTTGAATACTTTTTCATATATCAGCGGGTTGAGGGTTTTGTTTTAATTACTTCAATAGCCAGTCATAAATATTTTCGCACAATTTATTATATGGAAAAGCTCGCCGGATGTGTAGCTGCCCAGTTGGCCACGCCCCGTTTTTCATTTTGTCGTTGTTGTTGTAATTAAGAGAAATGCAGCAGCAAAAAGAAGGCGAAGCGAGCAAAAGAAAACTCAGGCCAAGCCGCATGCACAGAACGCACTCAAGCAAAGCCCAGGCACAGGCCCAAAATGGTAGACAGGAAGTGCATGCCTGTGCCTAGGTGTGAGAGTGTATCTGTGTGCGAGTGTGTGTGCCAGTGTGTGTGTCTAAGAACATGATCAGTCATGTGTAAACAGTCGACGACTTAGATGCGTGAGGTGCGAGGTGTGCAGGTAGCAAATCGCTTAGGTAGCTCCACTGGCAAAGCAAAAACCCATAAAGTGGTTGGTTCCGTTAAATAGATAAGCGAGAAACATCCTTGAATATCAGCTTATCAGCAGAAACAGAAATAGAAACAGGAACACAGCTATAAAAGTGTTCGCTTGATGCGACAAATTTAACAGTCAAGAATTGCAAGTGCGTGTGTTAAGTTCGATGGGTTTTTGGCAACGTTTTGGCAAAGTCAAGTACAAAGTAAGTTCGACAGATATTGTATCTGTTAGATACATTTGCAATGAGTGCTACAGATATTGTAACTTTCATAAAAATGACTAATAGGAGAATGTATCTGATAGACAAATGTATAAAAATGCCTAGTTAGTGCTTAAGATATTGTATCTGTTAGATACATTTGTAATATTGATATTGTATCTTTCAGAGCATTTTCTGCAGTTTAATGTATAAAAATGACTAGTTAGTGCTCAAAATATTGTATCTGTTGTTTGAGAAGCAAATAATAATATGATAGTTGTAAAGACATTGATATCAAATATATTGTATCCGTGAGATACTTTGCTTCAAGAAGTTATATGTTTACCCTTAATTCTATAAAATCTTTTGAGCACACACTAATTGAAACATTTTATCACTTACCCGTTGCAGATTTATCCCGGTCCAGATCCGAAGCAGGCCATAATGGGCTCCCTGGTCTTTTGCATACACCACAAGCAGGGCTGCAAGTGGTCCGATGAGCTGCGCAAGCTGAAGGCGCATCTGAACACGTGCAAGCACGATGCCACACAGTGCCCCAACAAGTGCGGCGCACAGATACCGCGCATCATGATGACGGATCATTTGCAGTACACATGCACCATGCGGCGCACTCGCTGCGAATTCTGCCAGAGCGAATTCTCGGGCGCTGGCCTGGAGGAGCACAACGGCAGCTGCGGCCAGGAGCCGGTCTACTGCGAGGCCAAGTGCGGTCAGCGTGTGCTGCGCGGTCGCATGACCCTACACAAATCGAAGGACTGTGCCAAGCGCTTGCGTCGCTGCGCCCACTGCCAGCGCGAGTTCTCGGCGGACACACTCCAGCTGCATGCGGCCCAGTGTCCCCGCACCCCGTTGGCCTGCCCGCAGCGCTGCGATGCGGGTCCGATAGCACGCGGCGAACTGGAGGCGCATCTGCGCGACGAATGCCAGTCGCTGGCGCTGGCCTGCAGCTTTAAAGAGGCTGGCTGCCGCTTTAAGGGACCGCGCCAGCTGCTGGAGGCGCATCTGGAGAGCAGCGCCGCGGCGCATTTGTCACTGATGGTGGCACTGAGCACGCGCCAGGGTCAGCAGATACAAATGCTCAAGTCGGCGGTGTCGAAGCTGTCCATCAACTATACGGGCACGCTGCTCTGGAAGATTACCGACTGGTCGGCCAAAATGAATGAGGCACGCGGCAAGGACGGGCTCGAGCTGGTCTCGCCGCCATTCTATACCTCACAGTACGGCTATAAGCTGCAGGCGTCCATGTTTCTCAATGGCAACGGACCCGGCGAGAATACCCATGTCTCCGTATATATTAAGGTGCTGCCGGGCGAATACGATGCGCTGCTCAAATGGCCCTTCTCCCACTCCATCACATTCACGCTGTTCGAGCAGGGCGCCCAGAGCGGCCAGGGCGGCGTTGCCGAATCATTTGTGCCCGATCCCACATGGGAGAACTTCCAGCGGCCATCGAATGAGCCCGACCAGCTGGGCTTTGGCTTTCCACGCTTCATCTCGCACGAGCTGCTGCACAGCCGGCCGTTCATCAAGAGCGATACGGTCTTTCTGCGCGTCAAGGTCGATCCAAGCAAGATTGTGGCTGTCTAAGGAGCTTGCCCAGTTTCCCGGAGCCTTAACACTCGGCTTCCTTAAATACCGTGTATTTGAATGTGCGAGAGTGTATACCCGACTGGGCCTGTGTACATATTTAAGTAAGCGTTTAGCTTCGGGCGTTGTTAGCCGATTGGTTCTAACTGGCCTTTGAATGCTGAACTGCCACGCCTACCGCGTAATAGTCATATAGCTTATATACATACATATACAGATATATATATATAGGTTTTTGCAGTGCTGGAATTAAACCAAAGCATATTAACATACAACCATAAAGAACAAAATTTAAAAGAAAAAGAAAACAAAAAGAAAATATTTTAAAATAATTGTTCGAAATATTACCAAGTACTTTAGTTCGTGTCTTAAGTCTTTTGTTATAGAGATTTGTATTTTTTGTGCGCTCCCATTGGGCGACTTTCAAAACTTTCAAAAGATCTTCAAATTATAGATCGTACGATTTTTAAATTAGTTAAACCTAGTTTGCATGTACATAGGCATTAAAAAGCAAATTCTAGTTTTTGTAAGCGCTCCACATAGATCTTTAAGCGAACATCGTAGTCATTAGCACAATGAACACATAAGAATACAATTTTCAATATAGTCACATAAGTTAAATGTTTTTAGAAACTAAGAAGTCAAGTCTACAATAAAAGCAAATACAATATCCAGTAAACCAACATGATATGCTTTTCTAAATTTTTTTCTTTTGAACATTTCAATACATTTGGAATGCAATTTACTTTTGCCAAATCCATATATTTTTATTTATTAAAGCTTTTTCGAGATATTCAAAAGACATCTTTAAAAAATGCGAAAAATCAGAGATTTTTCGGATCATATTTTTAAGGTTTTTTGAAATGTTTGAAAATTCTGTGGCAAATTACAAAAGAAAGAACGCTCTAAATCTTTTGGAATTTACAGGACTCAAAACGAAACTCTCGAGTCTTTTGTCTAGTATTAAAAAGCAAATAATTCTTAAAATCAATTTTTTGCAGCAACTTCAAATCATTTAGAAGTTCTAGAAATTACAAAAGTTGTTCGAGCATATCTTAATCCCTAAAAGCATTTTCTCTCTTGACTCATATTAATTTTAAAAGATATTCAAAATTTCTTACAGTTTACACAAGTTATTCATTATTCATTAATTTTGTTACTTGACAATCATAAAAATAAATAGCCTTGACTTTCTTTAAAGTATCTCCAAATCTTCGTTAATTCTTAAAAAGAAATACTAACTTCAAGTTAGGCTTTCGAGTCCTTAAAATGTGTAACATGTTTTTTGTTTAAAATTACATCGAACTAATGGAATGTTAGATTGTGTTATTTACTAGTTAGTGGACTTGACTAGGGAAACCGTTTTTTGAGCAGACTCTCCAGCTTGCGTATACCTGTCTGGGAGCTGCCATCGGCATTCTTGTCCGCGCTGCCCGTAAAGCTGCCCACGCTGAAGATGAAGGCACGCTTGGGTGTGGCATTCGTTGCAGTTGTGGGCGCGTTTGTGGCATCAAGAGACGAATTGGTTTTTGCATCTGTTTCCTCGGTTGCGGACGCAGGCGTTTCATTAGCAACGGGCAGCGATTCCTCCTCGCTATTGGGTGGATCCAAAAGACCGCTGACAGCCGCCGCGGAGGCTGTATGCTTGAAGAGATCAATCAGCTGCAGCTGATCCACACGCTTGACCGCCTTCATGTCCAAGATTTTCTGATACTCAGCTATGGTTATGTCCGGCAACAGTTTGAGCACTTGCTGCGTAAAATGCGCCGGCGGCTGCACTGGCGTCATGACCACTTTGATAATCATCTCCGCTCGGGTCATATCCTTGACCACCACCTTGGTGTAGCTGGTGGGCGCCTTGCGATTGACACTCGAACCCACCGATGGCAGCTCCAGCAGCGCCGTCTTCAGCGAGTGCGTGTCTAAGAGCAGCTGCTCACAGCCGAGCACATTATTGGAGCCATCCGACAGCGTCAGCTTGCAGCGATACAGCACATTGATGAACTTGGGTATAAAGGCGGCCACGAAACGATGACAGAATTGCGTGAAATATTTGCGGGAGCTGGCGAGCGTGTCCCGTATGGCGGGCACCGTTTGCTTAAAGTTGCCGCAAATGCTGCTGATGAAGGCGCTCTGATCGCCCACATTGCTGATGTGCTGCCACTGCACCTTGGCCATCGCCTGCAGCGATGCCTCACAGCCTGCCTCCAGATCCTGCACGAGCAACTGTATGCAGTTGGAAATGATGCTGAAGAAAGTAAGGTTTCATTATGAATCAGCAAAGCAATTTTCATTAGATCTGTTTTCCTTTCATTTTCCTAATGTGTGTGATGGATTTTATGAAATCGATGAAATGAGTGTTCCTTTTTATGTGCGGTTTGAAATGAATTAGTTTTAGAATATCCGATGAAAAACATATTGTTGCGCCTATTCCAGGAATTTTCACGGTGGGTTAAATTTCCAAAATCAGTTAAATGAGTGTGAGTGTGTGTGATTTTCCACATTTGGTAAAACATATTTTAAATTGCATGAAAATACAATACATGCAATTCATACAATACAATACAATACAATTCATACAAAGGTTTTTCGCAAAAAATAGTAAAGGTTTTGAAATAAATTTGAAGTTCCTTTGAACTAACAAACAAAAATGGTATGTTTCGCGCACATTTCGAAGTACAAGGTGAATTATCAGCGAAATATTTGTGAAAATGAGTGAATAAGTCAGACAATAAGTCAGTCAGTCATTGAGTCAGAGTATCTGCTTTACATCATTATACATATATATATATTTATATTGAACAGACCCTAAACTTACCGATGGAAGACATCTTTCTCTTCGCTCATGTCTATCTTGCTGACATAGGCGGTTGTCACCTTCTCCTTGAGTTTATCCTCCAGCTGCTGCACTGTCTCCAGGCAATACTCGCCGGTGGTCAGGACGCAGCAAATGCGCACCAGATCATCGCGACTGAAACGCTGTGTGTCGCCCTCCTTGAGAAAGTTGTGGAAAACCTGACCGGCGGCTGTGGACAGGTTTTGCATGTCGCGTGTTAACAGGGAGACGCTTTTGCCGATGGAACTGCCCGTGCTGCTGGTGACCAACTTAGGCGTGCTACCCTCGAGCACCTTGGAGGCATATTCGCGCAGATATTTCTTGAAGACCAACGCCAGATCGTACATGGGCTGCTCGTTGCTCAGCTGATTGCACTGCACCATGCATTTCTTATAGAAGACAAATAGATCACCCGAACTGGGATAGACTGTAGTCTTGGCCTCTGCAAACTTATACGGTTCCTTGGACATCTCAATGAACTTCTCAAGCAGCTCCGATAAATTGCGATCAATACTGCGTATATAAATGTCCAGATGGGGCTTAAAGCACTGACCAATCTGATCATGGAATACGGTCACGGTAAGCGATGCCTCTGCCGTCGCTGGCAGCGTAAGCACGCGCGTCTGTTCGGCAGGCGTGGCGCCCAGGGTGACGCCCGTGAAGCGCTTGGAGAGCAGCTGCTCAAAGGCCTGCGTCTTGTTAATGGCAAACAGCAGCAGACGCACATCAATCTCTGCGGTGCGCTTGGCCATGATCTGTGCCAGCTGTTGGCGTGTCTGGCGACAAAATTCTACTGTGATGCGCTCCGAGACCTCCCAATCCAATGGAAAGACAGAGCCATATTTATCTTCAAAGTCCAGCAGATGACGCTTAAGCCAGGCATAGCGCTTGTCTATTTTATCCAGCCAGGCAATATCCTGATTCTCGTGAAACAAATGCATATACTCCTCCAGCTGCTGTGCTATGAACCACTTGAGCAACTCCTTCTTCACCTTGGCATCCAGCACAGACAACACTTTGCACGCATCAGCCAGCTGATTTAAGCCCAATCTGTGCTGCGTGGAGGGTTTGTTGGCAAAGGCCTCCTTAAAATCCTCTGTTATTTGCTGCGCCAGAGTTACTTGAATTTTATCCACACTCTGTGAGAGATTCTGGAATACAAATGAGTGTGATTATTTACATTCATATTTCATTCAATCTGCCTCTTGTTCAAACCTTATTCGCTTCTGAGTACGATTCATACCTTGATTTCGTCAATGTCCGAGTACTGCTGGAAATGTTGATTCACCTCGGTGATGGCTTGCAGTGGATTCAAAATCTCGCCATACGAGCGCCGCTCAATTAGCTCATTAAGGCTCTCAATACCTCCCACAAGCATGTGCAGATGATTCAGCGTGGTTATGGCCGAGGTTAAATTCCGTTTGGCACAATCCAATTGCTTTATGTCGCGCGTGATTTCCTTGACCATTTCCTCGGTGCGTTCGGCGCGCGTTTTCACATCGATAATGTGACTGAACAGCGAACTTATGACCTTTTGTGCCTCGCACAGCGCCAGTTGCCCATCCTGTCCCGTGTTCGTCTGGCCGCGGACCACAGAGCGTATATTATCATCAATCAGCGAGACTTCACACTGCATGCGCTGTATCGTCTCATCGATGGTGGCCAGCGATTGCTCATTGGGAAATAATTGATTTATGTAATCCACTGTGTTAAAATCCGGTGCGTCCATCGGATCCTGTTCGTCTGTTTTCAGCACCTAAAAAAAAGTTGTTCATTATCGTGGCATATTTTGTCGCTGCTTGGCTTGCCTCACCTTGTCAATAACCTGCTTCACCTCCTTGGAAAAGTGTATCTTGTTGCTGCCCATCACTTGAACGGCAGCGGCATCTGCCACAGACTCGCTCATGTTGTATTTCTACAATTTTCCTCAATTTCCTTAACTATTTTGTCCACAACTTTTCGCCATACGCGTCACATTTGTCATTCACAACGCAACGCGTACATATTATTTATTGAACAGCTGTTGCTTAAGATAGCGATAACTTCAATATCGTTGGCAAATCTATCGACGTCTATGATGATGTTTGCTTATTTGAATTTACAGCGCAGCAGCATTGGTTTAAGCCCATTTATAAATTGACACTAAGCATAAACTCCAGAAAGCGCAACACATTTGCCCAAATGCCGGCCATTTATTTGCATCATTGCATTGGGATTAAAGAAATATATGAGTAGGGAGTCTCAAAAAGGCCCAGTCGAATTCTTATTCATGTCCGAAATGCACTAACCATTCGTGCTCTTAATATGCTACGGCAATTGACACAGCATGCGCCACATTGGGAATATGTTCTTTTTACTGCATGTTTGCGTAATTTCCAGTCATAGTTTTGGCGATGGGATCACTTTTGCAAGCACATTGAAAACAGTGCACCCAGACTTATACACGCCAACAATTGTATTACTTTTAACCGTTTAGAGGTGAACTTTACAAATATACACAATTAAGTTAAATAGTTATGTTATTTCAAACGTTTTCTTATTGGTTTTCTGCACTTGACAATTTTTGCACTTTCCCGTTTACGCGCCATTTTTTCGCTTTGCCATTCGCCACGAAACTAAATTGGGTGTTCATTTTGTTCGCAACAAGCTGGCAGCACCGTCTAAAAATTTATCTGCTGAAGGCAATGCGGTCACATTGTACACAGCTGTTTAAAATTTATTAACAAATAAAGGGAAACATATATATTTATAAAATTAATTTTTTCTTGTGGGCGTTTTAATGATCGAGTATTAATAAATGTCCGTAGCTGCAGTCGTTTTTAATCTGTAACAATTGGAGGTATGTTTACATTTTGTGCAGCTGCATTGGGCTATTCCCATTAAACTCGATGCTTCTTTTTAGCTCCAACGAAAAACTGTTCAACATGGAAGATGAAGTGATAGTGATTGGTCCAAAGAAGGCGCCCAAGACGAGTAAAATATATAAATGCTCAAAGTGTAGCTATCAGACAAATCGCGCCTATAATGTTCAACGCCATCTGGTTAATCACTACGAGAAACCCCCCAAGGAACTGCAGCACATCTGTCCATTTGCGGGCTGTTCCTTCTCAACATTGCGCTGGGATAATCTGAATCGACACATGCAACGACTGCATGGTGTAAAAAAGCCACGAATTGAGGACTCAACAACAATAACAAGCAACGAGGATGCCACCGCAGCAATGCCATTAGATGAAGAGGAGCCAGTGCCAAGCGATGAGGAGGAGCCGATGCCAAGCGAAGAGGATCTGGCATCCGTGGCAAGTATAGAGTATGAGCTCGATGAAGAGGATCTGGCGTCAATTGCAGATTATGACCAAGCATCAATGCCATCTGACGAGCATGCGGAATCAATTGATGAGTTTCCAGCGTCTACAGCCGAAACAAACAATTCGAATAGGGAATCCAAAATAAAAAAGCCAAGCATTGGCAAGCCAAAGTAAGCACATTGTATCACACTTCTAAAAACAATTTGTACTCATAATAAATATCTAACATTTTCAGAAGAAACTACCAGAAGGGCAAAACTAAAACGTATGCGTGCAACACCTGCAGCTATCGGACGAATCGTTGTTATAACATTAAGCGACACATTGTCAAGCATATGGAGAATCCCAGTGACGGTGTCCTCCTGCATGTCTGCATCATCTCTGGCTGCAAATTTGTCACCCCTCGTTGGGATAACCTGTGCAGACACGTCAAAAGAATACATCCCGAATCGGGGGCAACAGCACCAAACGCATAATTGCATTCTTATACATATTGTAAAAAAAAAATAATAAAAACGTAATATTTAAAATGGCAAATTATAATTCGAAAAAAGCTAAGGGCAACCGCGCGAAGGCTCTTCCAACCGCTTGCTTGACAAGTCAATTTGTCAATTATTTGAAATACTATATTTTATCTTCATTTTTATATATTTTTTAAGCGAACAATCTCTGTACCCTCTCTACCCTTTCACTGTAGAGCCTGCCCTTCCTTTTGCTCTTTATGCCTTATTCTACATATAATTAACTTAAACTTACGTATCAACATCATCACAAAAAGTTACTGCGTGAAAAAGGAATTGCTCATGGAGCCTGTGCCCGAGCCCGAGCCGCCGCCCGTTGTGCTCAGGCCCAACATGGAAGTATCCCGCTGCGATGCAGTGGCCGTTCTTTGATAGCGCGCTATGTGATCCAAGGAATAGGGCAGAATTGGGCGCACACTGTGTATTTCCAGCAGCGTCAAATTGTCCAGCTTGGCGTAGGTGCCCTCGCCCTTAATGAACGCATCGATCGAGGTGCGCAGCTTCGATTCGCGTATGTCGAAAATGTCCTTGATAATGGTGCGCAACTCCTCGCAACGTGGCACATCATCCGGTGCCGTGCTCATGACCAGCTGGGCCACCACCATGTAATGCTCGCTGGGCATCTTTGTGAAGAATCTACAGGAGGACTGGTGACATTAATTGGGTTTTCTCGCATATGAACAAATGGCAACTCACTTGGAACGCTTCTCCTCCTCCTTGATCTCCTCCAGCGTTTCTAGCTCCATCCATTCTGGCGGCACAATGCGACACTTTTGTTGCTTTCGCAAGTGCGTCGCCAGCCACAGTGGCACATACACAGGGAACCCGGCACGAAATGGACCCACAGAGCCATAAATTAGATGAAGCGGTTCATTGGAGAAATTAGGTATTATGCTGATCATGGACTTCTCGCCAATAAACTCAATAATTGAGGGATCCATTTTTATTAGTTTTTAATGCCAAGCAAATCCAACATAGCGAAAGAAAAGTTATCGATATTGATAATGAGCGCGCCGATAAATGCGATCGATAGATGGCAGACACAAGCTGCTTGCTATGGCAGTTAAGGCTGAGCGAAAAAGCCGTTACATTTTCGGGGATTTAAAATTAAAATTGCTGCGCGAATGAAAATAGAACTTGCGTCAAAAGACAATTGTCGCCATCAATTAAATAGAAAAGTATAAATAAATACATTGAGACGACCCTTGAACGGGTTATCAGATGCAGCATTGCACATGACTAAGCTTTGATTTTCTAAACTGTTATTGCAAATCACGTCAACGTTCGGTTTGGCGTCATGATTAGCGCATGAATGCCAGACATGATCAAGCGTTCAAGTTCACTAATGCTTAGAGAGAGAAAGCGAGAGAGACTGTACCTAATCCCTACGCAATTAGCCAAATCTAAATCTTCAATGCATTGCATAAACAATGCAAACGATTGCACAGCACAAGCAGCTCTTATCAGCTTTGGCTCTCTCTCCTTTCCTTCTCTGTATTAACTATTTAACTGAGCGTTAAATGCGCTAATGGTCAATTAATTGTTGAATCTAAGGTTACGACAAGGTTAAGCTAGGGTTAAGCGATGCATTGTTGCAGCCAAGTGCAGATTTAAGTCTAAATATAGAAGAACAAAAAAACATGTATGTGTTCAAAAACTACGCAAACAACAAGAATAACGACTTGTTGACTTATCGCTTTCAAAGGCAAACGTTGTCAGGCTGATAAAACCGGACACAGCCGGTTAAAACCAGAATACCTAAGCCAAGTTTTGATCCCTTGTAAGCCTTGTACTCCTTAAACTTTGGGCCAACTTGAGGAGTGAGAATCCACAACGTGTCTCCAACCAATCTTCGTGGAATATCTTTTGGAAGTCTAGTGAATCTTTCAGCAAGCAATCTTTGTGGCACGCTTTCGCACATACATAATGCGCTGCGACGTATAGATAGATTATAGAATGGGACTGAACGATGATTTTCTGATAAGCCTTGTTTTGTGTGGACTCTGTGGAACCTGAGAACGCACATAAACATATTTTTTTTGAAGAAAAATGCGAGTTGAGGGAGAGATTGGCATTAGTGCTTGTCTATTTTTGGCAGAGTACGGAGCTAGCTGGCTACCGCGAGAAATCGGCAATCGACAGCTCAAAAGCCAGCCGGAAAAGCACACAGTTTTTCCCGTCTGACATAGGAGATTCACGCGAATTGCAGTTTGGACTTATAGGTCATAGCAGCCGGAACGTGTACGGAGCATTAAATTGGTTTTGATTTGGTATTTGGCGGCGTGCTCCCTCGCTCTCAGAGTGTCCACCTGCCTCCAGTGTAGCACGGTAAGCGTTCGCTTTGTCTGTCCGTATATATATACGTATAGAGATAGATAGAAGCGTCTCATTGATAAGCAACGTCCACACAGACGTCAAGCTCGTTGCATCTCTCGACACAACCCAGACCCAGAACCCAGAGCCCAGACAGCCAGTGCATTTCGTGTGGCCAATTAGTTGTTAGCCAAACACCACAGCGCAAACAAGTCCAAGGCCCGAACATAAGGTGCCAGACAAAAGAGTCGTACTCTACAGCCGTACTTTACAGCCGTACCCTACAGCCGTACTCTTTAGCCGTACCCCATATCCTGTCCTAAAACTATGTGCCAAGACTCTAAGTGATATTTATTCGTGTGCATTGTTTTTATTCTACAATACGTATAGTATCCAGATCTGCAACTGAAATCTACCACAAAAAAAAATGCCCGACACGGAGATCATTGTGACCAATGCCGGGGAGCCCTCGACCAAGGCCAGTCTGATTGTTGTCTCCAACCGTTTGCCGTTTGTCCTGATACGCAATCCCAAAACAAAGGAACTCGAGCGCAGAGCCAGGTAAGTTATCAAAGCATTATTCAAATTTATATTTTGAAGAATGAGAATAGTTCAAAAATGTGTCCAAAGAACTTGGTTAAAACTGAGCATAACAAAAAGTGAGACAATGTTATTCGAATTTAGTTCTTTAAAGTGATAACTAAATATATTAAGGCTGAAAGCCCTATAAAAATGTTCGGTTTCCGGCTCACCTCGGAATTCGATTCGCGAACACGCTTTTTGGTTCAAACATGGTTCTCAGCTAAACCGGTTTTAATCGCTCGTTCAATCGTGTTTCTAAAATTAAAGATCTGGTTTCAAATCGCGTTAGTTTAAACCCGGCCTTATAATATATATATAATATATATTTCATGAATTTTTAAAACGAATAAGGTTTATGGCTTTAATACGAGTTTTGTTCTGTTCGAAAAACTAAATTTTCGGATCTAATCAGGTTTTTCAGGTTTTTTTTGGTTCAACACAATTTACTCAATATTACGTGAAAAAGTTTCAATTAAACATTCTCAAAAGAATCCCTTTTCGCTTAGTATGCTTAAAATTAAAGGGCCGAAACTTATATTGAAATCAAAAAATTAAAAATAATTCCTATTTACAAATGTTCCAAAGAATTTTTTGCTCCTGCTTAGAAAAACAGTTTCATTCAAACCTCAATTTCAATTCGAGTTAAGTTTTTAAAGCTAACGAGTTCGTGTGCTTAATAAAAATCAATTAAAAACAAAAAGTGTATAAAATAAGGACTTTATGCAGTCCAATATGAACAAAGTGTTTAAATTTTGTGACTGTACATTGCTCTATGAAAAGAACCGTAATAGTTGAAAATTGAGAAGTTTTAGTAAGATATTAATCTTTTTGGCTTAACCATTTGACTAAAACTTTAACCTATCTGAACCTGTACAAATGCTTTTTTCTGCAACTTAAGCACTGACTGAAAACTTTTCAAGTGACTTTCCAACACTGCAAGCAAAGCAGCAAAACGGTAAAAGTTCATTGTACGAGTACAGTCCTGTCCGTTAGTCCGAAAAAAACAAAGCCATAATCCACTATATAGATTAATAATATAATATATACTATAAAACAAATGTTTCCATGGAACAACACTTATCAAAATCTCGTGACAAGAGCGAGGCTTGACAGCAAGCAAAGCTCTAGCTAAAGTAAACTTTCCCAAATTATTCTTTTATTTTCAAAAACTAACCCAGTTCATGCGATGGGCATACAATTTGCATCAAAGATAAGCCGCAGAGTAAAGCCCCCTCGATAGGGAACCGAATTACCTATGTGACGGTCCATATATATACATCTATATATACATCTATATATATATATATATATACAGATGATATTGTTTCCACACGCTTCTGGTGATTAGTGCCCTATAAGGCTGTCAGCGTCTTATCAGCGCAAAACACACAGAGAGAGAGAGAGAGAGCCGGAGAAAGAGAGCGAGAGGGAGGAGAGAGGTGTGTGGAGTGGGGAGGTATTTGGGATGAGCAAACGGAATGCAAAGTCTAGCAAATTGGATGGAAATGTAATGAAATTAGAAAACAAATTCAATAATACCGACTGCCCTTATCAGCGGGGTCCATTACGCGGCTTTCACCCCTAACCCCAGCCTAACGACGACGACGACGACGACAACGACGACGAAGACGAAGGCGAGACAACGTTGCCTAAAAGGGGTCAATAATAGAGGCGTCATTTCAAGGTTTTCCATAACGACGCAAAGCTGCGAACCTGACACTGAAAATATCAAAATCACGTGCACATTTTCGTCACTCTCGCACTGACCCTACACACAAAAAGCTGCGTGCGGCTAGGACTTGGCATTTTTGGGGTTTTTTCGATTTTCGAGTAATATATATTATAATTTTTTGGTATTGGCCTCTGGGCCAGAGTCGAGGTTGTTTACACTTGCAGCGTATCAGGCACAGGCGCTGTTTTTTTTTATGGTTTGTTGCTTATCAGTGCGGTTAGTGTCAGTGTCATTGTGATGCACCCTGCATAAAACGGGGCTGGGACTGAATCTTTTTGCGTATAGAAGTATAGGCATATATACTATATATGTACCTGCCTATGTTGCCCGGCCTTGCCCGTGCCATTTCCAGCTAGGCCAGGCGAGAATTTTCCGGAAAGAATGAAACGCATCTTCAATGCAATTTTACAGAGATCGTTGCAAAAATAATTTAATTTTTTATTACTTCGAGAGGAATTTTCTCCTATCCTATCAGTTTACAGAGATCGTTAAAAATAGCTTGAATGAGACCGAATAGAAACCAAAGTATTCCTTAAGCCGTCTTTTAATTATTCACTGTTTCAAAAGGAATTCGCAATACTCATTACAAAATGTAAGTGCTGGGTATATTTAGTCTCAAAGCAACTAAAACTTGGTCTGTGATAACCAATCATTAAGTTCGTCAGTCGGTCAATCATTTAACCAGTCTGTTTATCAATCAATCTCTCAATTCATCAGTCAGTCAGTTAGTCTATCAGTCAGCTCGTTATAATTCAATTAATCAGTCAGTCACTTCGACTATTAGTAAGCACGGAAGTCAGACACATCAGTCCGTCAGTCGGCCAAAAATACAATCAATCAGTCAGTCAGAGACATCAGTAGGTCAATCAGTTAGTCTGCCCGTCAATCGATTAGTTCAAATATCAGTCAGCCCGGAACTTGGACACATCAGTCCGTCAGTTCTCTAAAATTCAATCAATCAGCCAGTCTGACTGTCAATCAATCAGTCAGACGTTCATCAGTAAGCTCATCATTAGGATATATGAGTCAATAAATTAGTCAGTCAATCAATCAATCAGGATAAGTTAAATATACATACATACTTCTTCCACTTAAGTCTGATGTTTGTTTTGCAGCGCCGGCGGTCTTGTTACTGCCGTCTGTCCGGTGGTCATCAAGGGCGGCGGCTTGTGGGTGGGCTGGTCGGGCATACATTTGGAGGATCCCAATGAGGCCATACCCGAATCGAATCCGTACGACCAAACGCCGACGGCTGGCCTGAAGTCCGACCAGGTTGTTTCGGTGAACATCGATGCCAAGATCTTTGATAGCTACTACAACGGCTGCTGCAACAAGATCTTCTGGCCGCTCTTCCACTCGATGCCGGGCCGCGCCAACTTTGGCGGCGAGCACTGGCTCGACTATGTGACCGTGAACAAGTATTTTGCGGTGCGCACCATTGAGGCGCTGGAGAAGTGTCTGGCGAAGAACAATGGCAGCGAAAAGAATCCGCCGATTGTATGGATACACGACTACCATCTAATGCTGGCCGCCAACTGGGTGCGTGAGCACGCCGAGGAGAAGAACTTGCCGTGTCGCTTGGCCTTCTTCCTGCACATACCCTTTCCGCCGTGGGACATCTTCCGCCTGCTGCCCTGGTCCGATGAGATACTGCAGGGCATGCTCGGCTGCGATCTGGTTGGCTTCCACATCCAGGATTATTGCCTGAACTTTGTCGACTGCTGTCAGCGCAACCTGGGCTGTCGTGTGGATCGCAACAATCTGCTGGTGGAGCACGGCGGACGCACGGTGCGCATCCGACCACTGCCCATTGGCATACCCTACGAGCGCTTCGTTAATCTTGCCCAGAATGCGCCCAAAGTGCTGAAGACGTCCAAGCAACAGATTATTCTGGGCGTCGACCGGCTGGACTATACGAAGGGTCTGGTACATCGCCTGATGGCGTTCGAGGCGCTGTTGCTCAAGTATCCTCAGCACAAGGAGAAGGTCAGCCTGCTGCAAATCTCGGTGCCATCGCGCACCGATGTCAAGGAGTATCGTGAGCTTAAGGAGGAGGTCGATCAGCTGGTCGGACGCATCAATGGACGCTTCACCACCGCCAATTGGGCGCCCATACGCTATATCTACGACTATGTGAGCCAGGATGAGCTGGCCGCCCTCTATCGGGATGCGGCCGTTTGCCTGGTGACGCCGCTGCGCGATGGCATGAATCTGGTGGCCAAGGAGTTTGTCGCCTGCCAGATAAACGAGTCGCCCGGCGTGCTGGTCATTTCACCATTTGCCGGCGCCGGCGAAATGATGCACGAGGCGCTGCTCTGCAATCCGTACGAGGTGAACGAGGCCGCCGAGGTCATACATCGTGCTCTGACCATGCCCGAGGATGAGCGTGTGCTGCGCATGACGCGTCTGCGTCGTCGCGAGGCCGAGTGCGATGTAAGCCACTGGATGCGCTGCTTCCTGAAGGCAGTGGGCGCTCTCGAGATGGACGATGTGGGCACCACCATTATGCAGCCGGTCTCAGTGGATGACTTCGATGACTACTTACTCAAGTGAGTTTGCTTAATCCATTTCCATTTCTTGCCACTTGGCTGCACTTACTCAAATTGTTTTCTCGCATCAGATACATCGGCTATAATCACAAGCTGGCCTTGTTGCTGGACTATGATGGCACTCTGGCGCCAATTGCGCCGCATCCGGATTTGGCCACGCTATCGCCCGAGATTAAGAACGTTCTCTTCAAGCTCTCCAATCACTCGGATGTCTATGTGGCCGTCATTTCGGGTCGCAATGTCGATAACGTAAAGAAAATGGTCGGCATCGAGGGCATCACCTATGCGGGTAATCATGGTCTGGAGATTCTGCATCCCGATGGCAGCAAGTTTGTGCATCCCATGCCCATTGAGTACGAGGATAAGGTCAGCCTATTGCTCAAGGCGCTGCAAGATTCGGTGTGCCGCGACGGCGCCTGGGTGGAGAACAAGGGATCGCTGCTGACATTCCATTATCGTGAGACGCCCACACAGCTGCGTCCCGATATGGTTGACAAGGCGCGCAGCCTGATCGAGAAGTACGGTTTCAGGGCAACGGAGGCGCATTGTGCGCTCGAGGCGCGTCCGCCGGTACAGTGGAACAAGGGTCGCGCCTCCATTTACATATTGCGCACATCCTTTGGCGTTGACTGGAACGAACGCATCAAGATCATCTATGTGGGCGACGATAACACCGATGAGGATGCCATGGTGGTAAGTAGTTGGGCCTAGAGTTCATCTATGGAAAGTCACTGGCAAACACACTAATCGATACTCTTCACAGGCACTGAAGGGTATGGCGCGCACGTTCCGCGTTACCTCCTCGGATATTGTGAAGACCGCTGCCGATCATCGCTTGCCATCGACTGACTCCGTCTACACACTGCTCAAGTGGGTGGAACGGCACTTTATGGGCCGCAAGGCGCGCGCCAATTCGTTGACTTATCGCCCCACCAAGGGCGACGGCGTCCAAATGCAAATGTCCCTGGAGGTGGCCACGTCAGCCAACAGCCTGGACGTGTAGCGCGGCCAGAGTTAACCAAACATATATGCATATATATATATAATTTGTAAGATCTTAAGAGTAAAGTAAATAAAATAAATCAAAAAACCAATTTGTACACAATTTCTCAAATTAAATACATTAATTTACAATCGATTTGGTTATGCTATGGAAAGTTGCGGTTCAGTTTATAAACTAAAACTAATAACTAATTATGGGATAGGACTAGCCATGATATGATGAAGAAAAACAGAAATATGGGATACACAGCGAGCGGCTTGCGATGCGGCGGCTGACTTTGGCCCAGAAAGATGAACGATGCTGTGCAATTAAGTAAAATTATATTATTATATTATGAATAATATGTACTTTAGGCCAACTTACCATATGTGGCCCAGGCAAAGCCGAGCGTTGTGGTCACAAAGCGCAAAAAGAAGAGAAAACGTGTCTGCTTGGACAGCAAGATGATGCGACAGATGATCAAAGCCAGCGCCACCGGCGTCAGGCAGTAGCCGAGCACACAAACCGATTGAAAGAACGAGCTATGCGGCACAAAAATAAAATGATGAAAAATTGAGAAGGGTATTATTATTTTATCATAAAGTGTGTAAAGCATAGGAGACGTCGTCGACCACATAGCCATATCCGCAATATCCGCCAGATCAGACCATTATTATTCGTATATTATTAAGTTCGTGTATTAACTCTTTTGTTTTTTTTTGAGATAACTTGATAAGAGGAATCATCAGTCAAAATTAAAAAACAAAACTGACCAGTTTAAATTGTTAATATGCGCCCTACATATAAGCAAAGTCTTATCGATATCGGAACAGTATATCATATAGCTGACATAGGAAGAGCCAGTCGAAAAATTTTTTTGGATGACAAAATATTTTGCTTCTTAAGGTATCTTCCGTAAGCCGATTGTCCGTCTCAGGGTATCAACACTTCCGCGTGCCGAAAATAGCCCCTTCTTCTTGTTTTAAGATATACTTACATATTGCCACCTAGCAGTTTGGAGTTGAGCGTTACGATGGCTGCGCCTATCCAAACAATCACAAAGACCTGTGCAAATTCCGGTCCGTTGTCGGACATGCTGTCGGCAGACGAGGAGCCTTGCAGTATGGTGGCCATAAATGTGCACAGCACCAATGGACCCCACAAATCCCCTGTAAATAGAAAGTGCACACACGTTAAAAGTTGCTGACGCACACAACTGCAGCACCTGATGACGTACAATCGCGCAGCAGACTCGACTTCTCCTTGGGATAGAGCACATGATAGAACTTGATGCCAACGGCGCGCATATCCCTCAGGACCGTCTCACGTATTGGTTCGTCCAGGGTATTGTATTCGGGCACACCGTGCTGTGCTGTTGTTGTTGTAGTCCGTTTACCCGGTATGGACATGTCACCCTCCAGGGAGGGCGATGTGTTGACGTCCTCAAACATCTAAGAATTCGTTGGAAACAATTAATATTCATTGCAAATTGATGGCGATCGTTTGCTTTAAGTACTTACATCCAATCTGGCATCCATTAGAAGTTGCTATTATTTGTTTTCGTTACGTGCAGGCATAAAAAATCATAGATTAGTTGAACGCAATCAATTGCCAACACTTTTTCTTCTCGAGCTATCGCATGAAATTTATCGATGCTTATTACCGATTAGGATCGATACTTTTATTAAGCTCAAGCAGTGCAATCAAATTAACAGTTTTTAAATAATTATATCAATGGAGAAGATTAAACAATTATTAATGTTTTTATTATATACATTTAATTATAAGTAGGCAAACCTTATATTTAATTCTTATCTTTATAAATAAATAATAATATATACAAATAAATATATAATTATCTTTGAGTATTTCTTAAAAGGATCTCCCTTAAATAAAAATGTTAACACGAACTCTCGGCATGAGTGCTTATGTGCGCTTTGAGATAGGCAGCCCGAGTGAAGGCTTTGGGACAGTGTGGACACTTGTGCGGACGCTCGCCAGTGTGGGAGCGTATGTGTCTGCCCAAATCTCCTTTATCTATACAATTTTTGGGGCAGTGTGGACACTTGAAGGGATGCTCGCCGGTGTGCGTTCGAATATGGCGCTGCAGTTGCCAGGCATAGACAAATTCCCTGGCGCACTCTTTGCACTTGTAGGTCCGCTCCCCGCTGTGATACCGCATGTGCTCCTCGAGCTCGGCCTCCTCTATAAAGTATCTTGTGCACTGCGGACACTTGTAGATTTGTTTGCCTGGATGCGTGGAGACGTGGTATTGAAGATCCGTGTGCCGCATAAAAGCTCTCAGGCAGTGGGGACACTTAAAAGGACGTTCGCCCGAGTGAATGCTGATGTGTTTGCGAAGATTCGACGACTGACTAAACGCTTTCGAGCAGTGCGGACACTGAAATGGTCGTTCGCCCGTATGCGTACGAATGTGTGCATTGAGGTGGGATTTTTGCGTAAACGTTTTCTTGCAGTGTGAACACAAAAACTGGCCTTTTTTCGTTTCCATGCCAGAAGACAGCTCGTCAGCAGCAGTGGGATTGAAAACTTCCGCGGTGCATTTGTCGTTACCTCGTGAGCCTGGTTCAGTTTGTTGCTCCTTAATGTAATCTTCACTATCCTTTTCCACTTTAACATGGCCTAGATCTATGTCTTGCTCCGCCAGCTCCCAGTTTTCTGTTTCAAGCAGTTCGGACTGGACATTCATCTCGCTGTTCTTTAGCTTTGCGCTATCCAGCAGAATGCTAGATGAGCTTTGATTGGAACTATTAATATCCCGAATACTGAAAACACTTGTGGATATATCATTATCATGGACTTCTGTTTTGCATACCTCTTCAGGTTTGCATTCCGTTTTGTCCTCCGTACTCAACGATTCGTCTGTTTCCATCTTAACCCGACCCAGGTCTATGCCCTCCTCTGGCATTTCAACCTTTATTGCACTCATCATCTTACTTTTCTTAAGCTTTTCGCTTAACACCTGGTGGCTTTTCTCGCACCTGCGCTTGAATGCAAATGCCGTTTGTATATCACAAATGCACGAGAGGCACATTTTCTCCGGTAGCTCATCATTTAGTTCTATCTTTATGGAGGCGACACACTCGTTTAGCATAGCTGCCAGACTAGGCTCCCTCTGATCGGTGAATATATTCACGAGTGCCACTGAGCTGGTCATGCAAGTGCGGCATACGAGTTCCATGGTTGTGTTCATTAAATTTCAGCGAAACTACAGTATACATATTAATTACAATTCAACAACAACAAAAGATGGACAAAATCAGGAACTACCGCGATAGTTGACTTATCGATATTATATCACAGATGCTAAGCATAAAGTATCGCATGCCAGGATAAAGCAAAACTGTTTTTTAACTTTTTGTTTAAAGTGCGAGCAATTTTATGGAAGAAATAAAGTACCATTGCAATTTAAAATATTTAAGTTGATAATTTATTACAATAACTATAAATACACCGGTGAGAGCTATAAGCCAATGTGGCTAGTGGCAATGTAAACAATAATTCGAAAGTATGAAGTCCACAATAACAAAAGATGGACCATCTCAAGAACTATCGAATTTGCAAAGTATGATACGACTGTTGTCTTGTCGATGATAAACACAACGTATACAAACCAAACATATAAAACAAAACAAAAATCAATTTCTTCACATTTTTAAAAAAGATGTTGTTTAATGTGGGAATTGTAGTCCTCAGTAAACGAGCTATCTAAGTGAGCCAGGCAACTTGTCAAGTAAACAAATATCTGGCAACATAACCTCTTCGACACCCTTTTACCAAGAAGCCGACAATTCAATTTTAGGAACTCCTTTGGCATCAAAAGCAAGGCACAACATTATGGCATAAAAAACCCGGCAATTTATTTGGGGATCTAACCGAATAAAGCGTTTTCAGTATTTGTTAATTATTTAGTTTTGACCCATTGATATTAAAAACATCAAAATGGAAAGGAAAAAAGTACTTAGTTTAAAGGAAAAAATGGAGGTTATAAGTGCGTATGATGAAAATAATTCGTCGGTGCGTGCATTAGCTAAAAGGTAAAACTCTATGCAAAGAAAATTAATTATAAATTAATGTATAAATATATTTGTTAACAGGTTTAACATAGGAAAAACACAAGCTGCGCTCATTGTTCGTGACAGGGAAACTATTCGGTCGAGATGGTTATCCGGCGAAAACATTAATACGAAAAGAAGCTTCTTGAATACGGACGGCAAAAAACTCGACTCCATGTGCTACGACTGGTTTTGTAAAGCAAGAAGTTCAAATACTCCAATGTCTGGCTCAACCATTCAAGAGAAAGCGAAGGAAATCGCTACGACCCTTGGAATTGACGACTTTGCAGCCTCTAACGGTTGGCTCCAAAGGTGGCGCAAGAGACACAACATCAATTCAAGATGTGAACCCAAAGAATCTGCTGATGTAAACCCATTAGATATTCATCAGTTTTTAGAAACTGAAATTGATAGCAGCGATACGGTATTCATAATTGACGACAACAGCAATACAGATACTGATCTTGTATCTGAAGATTCCTGTGAGCTAAACACAGTTAAAAGCGCTTTAATATATATTGACAATTTAAAGCAATTTTTAAAAAACGATCACATAGCTTTTGAACATATAACAAATTTAGAAAACCATATGCAAAATAGACTCTTAAAATTTAAGAACTTATAAAATTATTAATTATAACATCTTATTATAAAACCATTTTAATGATATTGTTCGTCTTTCATGGCACTCCTGTCCACACATAATAATATATTTGTGTGGTTGTATTTCTGGAATTTCCTAAAGTTTATTCCTTAACATCTTTCTTGGTGTGAGTTTTAATGTGCTTTCGCAAATTTTCAGGACCAAAGACTTTTGGACAGTGTGGACACTTGTAAGCCCGAGGCCCAACGTGACAGCGCGTGTGTTCTTCGTGCTTGGCTTTCTCTAAAAAGTATTTTCTGCAGTAAAGACACTTTAAGGGAGTCTCACCTGCATGCGTAAAGATATGTGCCCGCAGACCGGTGAACTGTTTAAAGGTTTTGGGGCAGTGTGGACACTGAAGTGTCTGAGCTTAGTTCAGTTTGTTGCTCCTTAATGTTATCTTCTTTATCCTTCACTTCTTTGCTGAAGCCTATTTCATTATCTTTCTCGGTAGGCTCCGAGTTTTCTATTTCAACCCGTTCAGACTGGACATTTACCTCACTGTTATTGACGGGATGAGTTATAATGTGATCTCTAAAAAATGAAGGATGAGTATAGATTTTTGGACAGTGGGGACATTTGTAAGCCTTGTGCCCAATGTGATAGCGCGTGTGTTCATCGTAATAGATAGTTTTCAACTATCGTCAACACATTGAGATGAGCAAATAATAGCCGGTACCATCGAAGATAAATTATTTAAAATATCGAATTTTCTATTTGGCGGAGGCTATTTTGTATTTAAAATGTATGAAACTGAAATACCAAAACACCTGTTAGTATTTGCAATATTTTGTTTTCAATAATTTAATAAAAATGTAATTCATCATCAGTTGCCTTGATGTTACAATAAATGATTGGTCAGTTAGTCAAACCAGTGAAAATGGCCATTATATTATGTTTAAAAAATGCATGTTGAGAGTTTATTGCTACATCCTATGCTTATCATATATATAATAACTGTGATATAAAGGCAATATAGATTTCAACAGTACCGAACTCTATAACACAAGATGAACAAAAACAAGAACTAGTAAATTTAGAAGATAACGCCAGGACAATAAACTTATCGTCGCATCAGTAATAGATTATAAACAAAACGAATCGGTTTGTCAATTAACATAATATAACTTTAAATAAGTTAATATTTTAAATATCTGAAGTTTCTTGTGCGGTTAACACAATTAAAAGCAATTTTTAAAACAAACATATTAAAAATTTAGAAATCCATATGCAAAATAGACTTTTAAGAACTTATAATGTTATCAATTATAACATCTTATTGTAAAACCATTTAAATGATATCTTTTCTCTTAGCTCGATTCTTGATATATACAACAATATATTTATGATTATATTTAACTGTGGTTATGGTTTTGGAATTTCCTAAATTTAATTCTTTACCATTTCTCTGGTATGGGTTCTTAGGTGCGATCTGAGCACGTCAGGACGAGTAAAGATTTTTGGACAGTGTAGACACTGGTAAGCCCGGTGACCAATGTGACAGCGCGTGTGCTCATCGTATTTGGCTTTCTCTAAAAACAGTTTTCTGCAGAAAAGACACCTGAAGGGACCTTTACCTGTATGAGTTATAATGTGGATTTGCTGACGCACAAACTGTTTAAAAAGTTTGGGGCAGTGTGGACACTGAAATGGTCGTTCGTCCGAATGCGTACTTATGTGATTGGCTAGGTTACACTTTTTCTCATAGGCCTTTTGGCAATGTGGGCATATAAATTGTTTTTTTTTAGCATCTATTCCAGGCTCGTTAACAGCAGTAGGATTGAAAACTTCCTGGCGTTCCACGGTGCGTTAATCGTAGTTTTTTGAGCTTAGTTCAGTTTGTTGCTCCTTAATGGTTTCTTTACTATCCTTTACTTCTTTGCTGCAGACTATTTCATTACCTTGCTCGGCCAGCTCCGAGTTTTCTATTTCAACCCGTTCAGACTGGACATTTAACTCAATGTTTTTTGCGGTATGAGCTCTAATGTGCATTTTAAACATTGAAGGATGAGTACAGATTTTTGAACAGGTTGGACATTTGTAAGCCCGGTGCCCAATGTGATATCGCGTGTGTTCATCGTACTTGGCTTTCTCAAAAAAATATTTTCTGCAGTGAGGACACTTGAAGACAGTTTTCCCTGCATGAGTAAGGATGTGTGGGCGCAAATGTGCGTAAATTTTAAATGTTTTAGGGCAATGTGGACACTGAAATGGTCGTTCGCCCGTATGCGTACGAATGTGAACATCAAGGCTAGATTTGCACAGAAAGGCTTTTGTACAGTGTGGGCATTTAAATTGTTTCTTTTTAGCATCTATTCGAGGCTCGTTAACAGCAGTAGGAACGAAAACTTCCTGGCGCTCTGCGGTGCATTCTTCGAAGCTCTTTGAGCTTGGTTCAGTTTGTTGCTCTTTAATGTTATCTTCTTTATCCTTTACTTCTTTGCTGCAGCCTATTTCATTATCTTGCTCGCCCAGCTCCGAGTTTTCTATTTCAACCCGTTCAGACTGGACATTTACCTCACTGTTATTTGCGGTATGAGTTCTAATGTGCTTTTTAAACTTTGCAGGACGAGGTAAGATTTTTGGACAGTGGGGACATTTGAAAGCCTGGAACCCAATATGATACCGCTTGTGCTCATCGTACTTGGCTTTCTCTAAAAAGTAACTTCTGCAGTGAGGACACTTAAAGGCAATTTTACCTCCATGAGTAAAGAAGTGTAAGCGCAAACCGGTGAACTGTTTAAAGGCTTTTGGGCAGTGTGGGCACCTATACGGTCGTTCGCCCGTATGCGTACGAATGTGAACATCCAGAACAGATTTATGCAGAAAGTCTTTTTTACAGTATGGGCACAACAATTGGTTCTTTTTAGCAACTATACGAGAATGAGTTATAATGTGGTTTTTTAAAAATGTAGAACTAGTAAAGATTTTTGGACAGTGTGGACATTTGTAAGCCCGACGGCCAATGTGATAGCGCGTGTGTTCATCGTACTTGGCTTTCTCTAAAAAGTATCTTCTGCAGTGAGGACACTTAAAGGCAGTTTTACCTCCATGAATAAAGATGTGCGAGCGCAGTTTAGCGGCATCTCTAAAGGCTTTGGGGCAGTGAGGACACTGATGCGGTAGTTTGCTCGTATGCGTACGGAGGTGAAGTTTGAAGCTAGATTTCATTTGATAAGTTTTTTGGCAGTGTGGGCATATAAATTGGTTTTTTTTAGCATCTATTCCAGGCTCGTTAACGGCAAGAGGTTCGCGAATTTCGTGGCGCTCCACGGTGGATTCTTCGTAGCTCTTTGAGCTTAGTTCACTTTTTTGCTCTTTAATGCTATCTTCTTTATCCTTTACTTCTTTGGTACAGTCTATTTCAGTATCTTGCTCGGTCAGCTCCCAGTTTTCTATTTCAAGTAGCTCGGACCGGACATTTACCCCGCTGTTGCTTAGATTTGTGTTATCGAGCAGAAGGCTAGACTGTCTTTGATTGGAGCTATAGCCGGGCAAACTATTAACGTCCCGAGAACTGAAAATACTTATGGGTGTATTTGCTTTGCACTCATCTTCAGGCAGGAATTCCATTTGATCGTCTGGCAATTTGTCAACAGTGCTCAACAATTCGTCTATTTCCATTCTGAGCCGAACTATGTCCAGGTCTTCGTCTGGCTTTTCCATATTTATGGCAGTTACCATCTTACGTTTATTAGACTTTTCGCGTAACTTCTGGTGGCTTTTCTCACACCTACGCTGGAATGCAAATGCCGTTTGTAAATCGCAAATGCACGAGAGGCACATTTTCTGCGGTAGCTCATCATTTCGTTGCACGATGATGGAGGCGACACAGTCGTTTAGCAAATCTGCCAGACTGGGCTGCCTCTGATCGTCGAAGATATCCACAAGTGCCACGGAGCTGGTCATGCAGGCACGGCATACTTCCGGAGCCGGTGTTGTGTCCACGAAGCTCCGGCAAATCTAGCATATATTATCATTAAACATACAAATGTTTACTTTCGTCATATATTTATTTGTAAATACCGGAATATCGTCAATTGCGGTGTCTTTCCTACGAATCGGGGTGGCGTCAATATTGTCCGGTGCTTTAGCAATGTCTATATTCGACTTCGAAGGGTCTGGCAAATGTAGAGTCGGCACTGCTTCTGATCTTATTTTCTTTTTGAAAAAACATAATTTTTCAAAATGTATATCGCAAAGATACGCATTACGCGTATCAATATCCTGAGGGAATCCACAGTTCGCGATCCATTCGCGACGGAGAGCGTCATTGTTGGGAAATTTAATTCGTGAGCATCGTTTAATTCTACACTTTACACCCTTTCTTTTATTATTGTTCATTGTTTAGTTTCTTCGTTGAATAAATCTCAAGTGCAAATTGCAGAGACCATAAGAACCGATCGTTCAGGTTTGCCAATCCTCTTTAAAAGAGACGCGAGAAGAGCCAAATATAAGAAATGTAAGCGAGACGACACTTTATACATACTTGCATTTAAGTGTTCCACAGAATCTAAAACAAATAATGTATTTGACGATTCTTTTTTTGTAAAATATACTAATTGCAATTCTTTAACAACAAAAGATGGACAAAATTAATGGACTAACAATCGAATTCACAGAATACGCCACGTTGGTTTATCGATGATACATCACCGATGACAAATACAAAGTATTGTAATGCCAGACCAAAACACAAGCAGTTTTGCAATTGAGCGAGTGCCAGCCCATCTTCGAAACTGGCCAGTGTATGGGATTAGGATTAATCAGTGGGTAATTCTTTGTTTTTGTCACCCCACACAAGAAATGTAAAAATAATTCGGAGATGATAGGATAATGTCTATTCCACTTTTTTTTTTACAGGATTCCATTTTCTTTGTAGAGTATTTTATAAAATATAAGCAATTGTTGATTGTCGAGTCGACAATACTACGTTGAATTTCCGATAGTTTTAAAATATCGTCAACGATTTGAGATGAGCGAATAATAGCTGCTACTTATCGATGATGAATCATTAAAAACATCGACCTTTCCATTTGGCGGAGGTTATTGTGTATTTCAAATGTATGAAACTGAAATACCAAAACTACTGTTTGCGTTTGCAAAATTTTGTTAAATGCTTAGTCAGTTAATCAAACTACTGAAACTGAAACCAAGCTCATATTTTAAATTACCTGCACGAATATTGATCTTGTACCTGAAGTTTCTTGTAAAGTAAACACAATTAAAATCCCTTTAATATACATTGCAATCCCTTTAAAGAAATCCATATGCAAAATTGACTTTTAAGATTTTATAAAACCATATAATGATATTGTTTCTCTTAGCTCGATGATTTATATATACAAAAATATATTTACGATTATATTTGGCTGTGGTGTTTTTTTTTTTTTTTTTTTTTTTTTTTGTTTTTGAGAATTTTCTAAATTTAATTTTGTTTTTAATTCTTAACAATCTTTTTTGTATGACTTCTAAGGTGCGATTTGAGCAGGTCAGCACGACGACAGATTTTTGAACAGTGTAGGCATTTGTAAGCCTGCTGCCCTATATGATAGCGCATGTGTTCATCGAGTTTGGATTTCTCTAAAAAGTATTTTCTGCAGTAAATACACCTTAAGGGAGCTTTACCTGCATGAGTAAAGATGTGGATGCGCAGATGCATGGACTGTTTAAAGGCTTTGGGGCAATGTGGACACTGAAATGGTCGTTCGTCCGAATGCGTCCTTAAGTGACCTGTGAGGTTACATTTTTTCTCAAAAGCCTTTTGGCAGTGTGGGCATATAAATTGTTTCTTTTTAGCATCGCAAATTTCGTGACGCTCCGCGGTGGATTCTTCGTAGAATCCTGAGCTTAGTTCAGTTTGTTCCTCCTTAATGTTGACTTCACTATTAGTTACTTCTTTGCTGAATCCTATTCTATTATCTTGCTCGGCCAGCTCCCAGTTTTCTATTTCAAGCAGCTCGGACCGGACATTTACCTCACTGTTGTTTGCGATATGAATTCTCATGTGTATTTTGAAACTTGTAGGATGAGAAGAGATTTTTGAACAGGTTGGACATTTGTAAGCCCGGTGTCCAATGTGATAGCGCGTGTGTTCATCGTACTTGGCTTTCTCTAAAAAGTATTTTCTGCAATGCGGACACTTAAAGACAGTTTTCCCCTCATGAGAATATATGTGTGTGCGCTGAATCCCGGACCGTTTAAAGGCTTTGGGGCAATGTGGACACTGAAATGGCCGTTCGTCCGAATGCGACCTTAAGTGACTTGTGAGGGTTAATTTTCTCTTAAAGGCCTTTTGGCAATGTGGGCATATAAATTGTTTCTTTTCAGCATCTATTCTAGACTCGTCAGTAGCAAGAGGATTGCAAATTTCGTGGCGTTCCGTGCATTCTTCGTAGCTCTCTGAACTGAGTTCAGATTGTTCCTCCTTAATATTATCTTTTTTATCTTTTACTTCTTTGCTGCAGCCTATTTCATTATCTTTCTCGGCCAGCTCCGAGTTTTCTATTTCAACCCCTTCAGACTGGACACATACACTACTGTTATTTGCGGGATGAGTTAAAATGTGTTCTTTAAAAAATGTAATGTGAGTATAGATTTTTGGACAGTGTAGACATTTGTAAGCCCGGTGGCCAATGTGATAGCGCGTGTGTTCATCGTACTTGGCTTTCTCAAAAAAGTATTTTCTGCAGTGAGGACACTTCAAGGCAGTTTTCCCCTTATGAGTAGATATGTGGGAGCGCATATTCGCAGACACTTTAAATGTTTTGGGGCAATGCGGACATTGAAATGGTCGTTCGCTCGAATGCTTACGAATGTGAACATTGAGGCTAGATCTATTCTTATAGGCTTTTTGGCATTGTGGGCATACAAATTGGCTTTTTTCAGTATCTATTGTAGGCTCGTTGATAGTAGTAGGATTGAAAACTTTCTGGCGTTCCACGGTGCATTCTTCGTAGCTATTTAAGCTTAGTTCAGTTTGTTTCTCCTTAATGGTTACTTCACTATCCTTTACTTTTTTGCTGCAGCCTATTTCATTATCTTGCTTGGCCAGCTCCGAGTTTTCTATTTCAACCCGTTCAGACTGGACATTTACCTCACTGTTGTTAGCGGGATGAGTTCTAATGTGGTACCCATAAGTTGATCGATGTGTATAGATTTTAGGACAGTGTGGACATTTGTAAGCCCGGTGGCCAATATGAAAGCGAGTGTGTTCATCGTACTCGGCTTTCTCTAAAAAGTATCTTCTGCAGTGAGGACACTTAAAGGCAGCTTTTCCTTCATGATTAGACATGTGGTAGCGCAGATTCATAAACTGTTTAAAGGCTTTGGGGCAATGTGGACACTGAAATGGTCGTTCGCACGAATGCATACGAATGTGCATATTGAGGCTAGATTTATTCTTATAGGCTTTTGGGCATTGTGGGCATATAAATTGTTTTTTTTTAGCATCTTTTCGAGGCTCGTTAACAGCAGTAGGATTAAAAACATTGTAGAGCTCCGCGGTGCATTCTTCGTAGCTCTTTAAACTTTGTTCAGTTTGTTCCTCCTTAATGTAAACTTCACTGCCTTTTACATCTTCGGTACAGTCTAATTCAATATCTTGCTCGGCCAGCTCCCAGTTTTCTATTTCAAGCAGCTCGGACCGGACATTAACCCCGCTGTTGCTTAGATTTGTGTTATCGAGCAAAAGGCTAGACTGTCTTTGATTGGAGCTATAGCCGGGCAAACTATTAACGTCCCGAGAACTGAAAATACTTATGGGTGTATTTGCTTTGTACTCATCTTCAGGCAGGAATTCCATTTGATCGTCTGGCAATTTGTCAACAGTGCTCAACAATTCGTCTATTGCCATCCCGAGCCGATCTATGTCTATCTCTTCCTCTGGCATTTCCATTTTTATTGCGGATTCCATCTTACTTTTATTTAGCTTTTCGCGTAACTTCTGATGGCTTTTCTCACACCTGCGCTGGAATGCAAATGCAAGTTGTAGAGACATGCAAAACCGATCGTGTGATGGCTCAGGAGAGTGAGCGTGATCACACTTTATACATACTTGCATATATTTAAGTGTACTACAGAATCCAAAACAAATAATTTACATATTTGTGGATGCGGAAACAAAGGGGATCGACGTTTGGCTCACGCTCTCACAAGTCATAAGAAATGAAAGCAAGAGCTCTCGTGTGCGGTATTTAAACAACAATTCTTGCACGATCTGACGATTCTTTTTGCGCCTAGTTAAATATACTAATTGCAATTCTTCAACAACAAAAGATGGACAATATTATTGGATAAAAAATCGATTTCACAGAATTCGCAACGTTAGTTGGTTTATCGATGATACATCACCGATGACAAGCACAAACTATCGTAATGTCAGACCAAAACGCAGGCAGTTTGGCAACTAAACGCGTGCCCGTCTTCGAAACTGGAAAGTGAATGGGTTTTAGAGTGTCTCAATTAGTTCTATTTACCATAGTTAGGATGACAGTTTATAATAATAATGTGAAAAGCATGCAGAAATAAATTGTAAGCAATATTCCAAAGGTATCGGCAATTCGTAACGAGCGCGTTCATCTCTAATTTGATTATATTGCTGCGCCCTTATCAGTTGATAGCGTTGCCAACTGTATGCAAAATACTGGCAGCAGCGCAACACGCACTTGGCAACGCACACATGTATTTCGCACAACCAAAACGAACAGCAACATATAAACACACGCCTTCTAGCAGCGGCAGTGCATAATAATAATATTGTTAAACTATGTGCCAGACAGGCGTGTGCCTACCGAGAGTAATCTAAAATTTGCGGTAAAATGCGAAGCCAGAACACAGCAGAGGCAGCAACAGATGCAAAATGTACCAATGACAAAGAAACTGCCACTCCTGCTAATGTTGCGGAGCCTTCGCCGTCGTCGTCAAGGTCTGCGTCAAAGCCAAATGTACAGCGCGGCCTGAGCACAAAGGTGGCACTTGCACGGCTGCACGAGGACATTGAGAGCGTGCTGCTGGAACATGAGCGGGCCAGTGCCGCAGAGAGGTAAACACGGCCACAATCAATGACCTTTAAGAGTGTAAATACAATAACTCATTCCTTCTCCTTTTATTAGCTGCCATTGTAAATTGCGTGCTGCTTTCACGAAGCGATACGACAGTCCTCTGGGCTGGCTGTCCATTGGAACGACGTTGTTGACCAGCGGCGCTCTCTTGATAACCGGCATGTACTGGCCCGCAATTTGTTTGCTCGTCATTCTTCTGCTGGACCTTTTCGTGGTCATTAGAGAGAGCAATCTGCGACGCACGGAGATATTCCGGAAGACACGGCATGCATTGGGCGAACTGCGACTGGCCGAACAGCATCTCAGCGAGAATTGGCATGCAACGAACTATCCACATTTAAGCAATCCCATGTCGCCATGCGTCTCGCTGCAGTGGACCTATCGCGACGGACACATTGTCAATCTGCCGTGGGCGCTACTGGTGCGTGGCGATTGCATTGTGCTGCGGCCGGGTCATATATCGCCAGGTCCCTGCCATGAGCTGCAGTCTAAGCGCTTTTTCAATACCAGCGAAATCTATGGCGTCTCCGCAGCACAGCTTGGCGACCCGCCCGTCAAGCCCATGGCACGTGCTCCGCTGCCAGATCTGGTGTGTTGCCTGGAGCGTACGCCCTATCTGGACAACTTGCGCTTATGCCTGAAGAACTCACTGAAGCGGCCGCCAACCATTTACAATCAACAACGCTATCTGGTGAGTCGCTCGTACGTCATACTATAATAATTAATAATAATATTTTGTGCTGCCCACAGCTGGTTACCAAGTACATCCAACAATGGGGCTTCATTAGCGCTTTGATTATAACGCTTTTTGCGGGCCTGCTGCGTCTGCATGGCTATGGCCTGGCCACAGATGAGAAGCACAATTGGCGTCATGTACTGATTGGTTCGCCCGCGGCTGCTGTCATTCCATTGTTGCCGCTTGTTTTTCCACTGCTCTGGATCTCCATGAATTTATGGGGCATTGCACGACTGCAGTGCTTCCTGAAGACGCCACAGGCCATACTGGAGAAGACCACAAGCAAATCTTTCGAGGATTTGGACATAGATACGCCCGGCTATGATTATGACAGCATCTCATTGCTGCGCTCCAATGTGCTGCGCATCTGGACGCAACTGTGGCAGGGTGATAGCGAGCTGCTGCCACGTTCCGCGAATCTGGTGCAGGTGCTGGGCTCCATATCAGCGCTGTGCTGTGTGGATAAAAAAGGCATATTATCTTGGCCAAATCCCACAGCCGAGAAGGTCTTCTTTTTGCACAACACCGACGAGGAACCGCCAGATGATGGCAGCCAGCTATCCGTGTCAACGGAAAGCGACAATGTGAACGATGCGGAGAACAAGGAGCGCGGCATTGTCGCCGAAGTGCTCGATCTTACACACGATCAGCACTGTCCATTTCGCCTGGAATTTGATGATCACGAGTGGAAGGCGCACATCAAATCCCTGAAGCCTTTGGGTGGGTATTAAAAAATCGGAATTGCATAAAAGTCTATGTTCATTTTGCTTTGATACACCCCGCACCAGGTCTGGCCATTTTATTGAACACCTGCTCGCCGCTTACACATGAGCATTACGCACAGTTTTGTGGTCACGTCAGCGCCGTGGCTATGCTCGACAAAGATTTGGTGCCCGTGACAAATCGGTATGCGATGTTTGAGTCCAGTATGAAAAGCCTATTGCATGGGTACGTAGTTCATTGCCATCAAAGTTGTTAGCCTTGTTGCTTTAACCGAAACAAACATACTATATAAATATAAAAAAATTTTTTTTTTTGAAACAATAATCGATTAAATATCCTATATAGTCTTATATTTTTATCCAAGCATATATACGCATTCTCGTTGTGTATATGCGGGAAATGTGCTGCCCACAACGAAATTCGTTTCTTTTTGTTTGGGCAACTATTTTTCTTTTTTGATTTTTGTTTTGATTGCAAAACACTCGACACTTCAATTGGAACGATATACACCCGTATATATGTTTATATATATATATATATATATATATATATATAATATATATGCTATATAAACAAACATGCAATTGGTAAAGTTATACAACTCTTAAATAAATGTATTTTTTGATTTCTTGTAAAAAGTGCCTCCCCAAAAAAAACAGCATAAAGCCTAAAAAACTTACATGAATATGCAAATAATTTCTCAGCAAAATTTTAATTATTTACTTACTAAATATAATTGGCTTTCTTATTTGGAGCAAATTATTTAGCTGTGTACATAAATATCCTGCCCCACCTAAAAATCAGCAAAACATAACAAATTACAAGCTCCTTTTTTGATTTCACTAATTTGACTACAATATTTGTAATAACATCATTTTTGTACACATTTCATTAATTAATTTAACTTGTTTTTGTTGTTGTTGTTGTGTTGTTGAGTGTACACTGTACTCATAGTTTGTTAATGAAACGCACTTTCGTCCACCCCATGCGCCGCATCTATACCTAATTGGCATGCTATTTTAAGTAACAACAAGACTTATTATGTTGCCAAGAATGCTTAAATTTAGTTGGCCCCCAACTAGACATCCGCCCCCCCCTTTTATGTATTACGCTTGACTGACCGCCTGCATGCTCGCACACGCACCCACCCATTCATCCACCTTCACATGTCCAGCAGTTGTAACCAGTTCTAATCGGTTTTCTATATATATATTGTGTACAATCTGTTAAACCAGACGCTGTCTGTGCGAGCTAGCCAAACAAATTGGCTTCACCGATCATGCAACGGATCGCTTTGCCCTGGAGGGTCAACTGGCCAGCTATAGGCACTTGGTAAGCGCTCTTGACTCCCTTTCTAGACATTATTTAATAATAAATTCAGAGCTGAGCTCATATTCTTTAACGAATACAAGCTTTTTTTTTTTTAATTTTTGATCTAATAATATTTATATGGGTTAGAAATTGACTCCGATAGCCAGTAATAGGCACAATATTGCTGGAATTTTTTATCGTAACCCTCACTGCGGCTATTAACCATTAAAATGTAAATAAAAGCCTGCCACAGAGCAGAGTGTGTTAATAAAAGCGCTTACAGCAGCTTAACATTTCAACTGGTAGAAATTTTATGTAATAGCAAAGTATGTTAACATTGGTAAAATATTAACAGAGTAGCTATTTACCATTAAAAAATGTTAATAAAATTACTAGAAGCGTGCCGTAACACTTTAAAAAATATTTTTGAAATACCTTATGTTCATTGTAAACGCATCTTCATGCTGCTTTCATTTACGTTACAGCAACCGGATGTGGTGCGTCGGGACATACGCTTTGCGCGCCAGCTGCAGCTGTCGACGAAGGTGAAGGTTCCATTTCCGCACAGCTTGTCGGTGGTGATGCGTGAGAATCCCGGCGGCTATCTGTCACTATTCACACAGGGCACCGCGGACATTATACTGGACTGCTGCGACGATTTCTGGGACGGCAAGGATTTGCGACCATTATCACCGCAGGATCGCAAGCGTGCATTGGACTTTTATCAGCGCAGTGCACTGACCTCCTACTGCACGGCGTTCGCCTATCGGCCGCTGCGCCATGGCATTCATGGAGCGCTGAGCGGGCCGCTGCACAGCAATGGACAGATCGCATATCTGGAGCTGCCACCGGAGTCCAAGCTGCGCATGCAGCATGTGGACAAGTCGCACTGCGATTTCGAGGGCGGGCACCATGTGAAGCTGAGCCACAGTATTAGCACGGACTCGTTGCTCTTTTCGGAGAGCAAGGATGAGGACTGCAACGATGTGGAGGGCTGCTTTGAGATGCAGTGCCATCAGGTTTTCATTGGCATGGTGACCATGCAGTATCAGGCACAAAATGACATTGTCCACTTGGTGGAGCGCCTGGAGCGCGCCTGCATACGCTTTGTGCACTTCAGCAAGGAGAACGAGCTGCGTTCGCGCGTCTTCTCCGAGAAGATGGGCCTCGAGTCCGGCTGGAATTGTCACATTTCGCTGCTCAGCGAACCGGAACCGGAGCCCCAGCGCGAGAAGCTGGCAAACAGCAAAGTCAAGGAGACGGAGCATGGGCTGGGCAACAGCAAGTCGCTCAAGAATGCGGGTAAAATGCATGAGAACCATACAACCACCAACAAACCCACCATTGCCACCAGCACCACCATCACAGATACCGTTGCCATTCATCCACCCAGTGAACAGGTCATGTACACACAGCCATCCGATGCAGTTGATGCAACGGCCACGCCCATTGTTAAACAGACTACTGATCTTGTAGGTGATCCCATCGATGGCCCCAAATTGAGCTACTTACTCGAGCCGCCCAACAATTTGGAAGCCTCGAAAACGCTGAGCTGCTCAGCGCCCGGTGCCATATCCAATCCCGATGAATGCAACAATGCTCCAAACGAGCATTCAGATGCAGCCGATGAGGCGGATACTGGTGGCGAGCATGTGGTCGATGGAGAACCGAATGGGGAACGGCATAAGCAACGGCACTCACTGGACTCGGCCATGGATGAGAATTGCCGTTCGCTGAGCACGCTCACAGAGAGCACGGATCAGAGTGCCCCGATTAACTTTGACATGTCGAATCGGGCAAAGTTGCCGCGCGGCATCGAGAATATCCGACCGCATCTGGAGCAGGTGGACAATGTGCCGCTGCAGGTGTCGCTGTTCACAGACTGCTCGGCGGAGGCGACACGTCAGATGCTGGACATTATGCAGTCATATGGCGAAATTGTTGTCTGCCTGGGCAGCTCGGCGAGCAATGACAATGCCAACATCTTTCTGCAGGCCGACTGCAGCATTGCGGTCGAACCGCTCTATCCGCAGGTGTGTCAAGATGTCGATGCCTACACGGAGTCCAATATCCAGCACAATAAGCTTCACTGGCAGCGCCAGCGACAGGGCAAATCTTCGACCATGGACGGACCGTGCGAGCAGTTGCTGGAGTCTGGCGCACGCGCCATGCAATCGCCCCCGCACACCGTCTCGCCTATCTATTTGAGCCGGCTGCTTAACTCGCTGCCCTGCTCGATAGCCATTTGTCGCGACGACCCGCTTTCGCTGGTGGCCATAATTGAGCTGTCACGCCGCTTCTCGCTGGGCCTGTGGAATTGCATACAGTTCTGGGCCTGCTGTGCCGGCTCCATATCCATATTGAATGTGCTCTGCGCGTGCCTCTCGCTGCCGCCGCTGCTAACCCCGCTGTTGGTCATCTATTTGATGTGTGTCCCTGTGCCATTGATTGCCATCTCGCTAGCGCACATCGATCTCGATCCAAAGATCATGAATCGTGCGACGAGCAAAAAGCAAACCGAATACGATTCACGTGCCTTTGCATTTGTCATGTGGTGCTACGGCTGCAAGTTCCTGGTGCCCGTTCTGGCCGTGGTGAGTAGCCTCCGTTTCCTTTTAAATATATTTTATATTTATACCTGGTTCTCACAGCTTGTTGGCTACTGGATGTGCATGACGCAAACGTTGTCTAGTCGCATGCTAGACGATAGCTCCGATGAGCTGGAGGACATAGAGGCTGCCGAGAACGAGGAGGAATTTTATCAGTGTCTTTATATAGCGCGCAGTTGTGCTCTATTTGCTGTTCTGCTGCATTTCGGTAATTATAATGCACAGCCATGTCAGAAGGTATTCAAGTTTCTCCCTCTCTGTTTTTACAGTGCTCGTGTCTTTGTCATTTGTGCATCGTGATCATGCGCTCTGGCAGCGCAATCCTTTGCGGAATCACATTTGGGCGTCCACGTGCCTGGTGCTGTTGCTCTTGCACGGCTTCGTCTGTGGGCTGCAAATGTTGTTGGACGAGTCGCTGGAGCAGCTATTGCCACAGCTCTGGCTGCCTATTCTCGTGCTTTTCGGCAGCAGCTTGCTTAGTCTCATCATCAGCGAGCTGGCCAAGCTGCAGGAGAACAAGTGAGTGCAGCTTCCAAATACTTAGTTGAGATATTGAATATATATTTAATCAATCTTTTGTGCTTTGCAGAGTCAATGCACGTTATCAGCGTCGGGCGCGACTTGATTTTGGCACCAAGCTGGGCATGAATTCGCCATTCTAAGTGTTACCAAAACGAAAGACTTGGTAGCTTGGTATTAGATGTGCCAAGGCTCTGTATATATATACATATATCATAAACCAAACGCTTTCTAATAATTATTATTATGTTGCTTTAGTACATATTAATTATAATTTAATACTTTTGTGTGCCTGTGAATAATTTTTTTAATCCATTATTTAATATTTGCAACATTTTTGATTATTTGTGACATCCGCATTTCTTGTTAGCTTTTAAAACGTTCGATTTTATTGTTGTTCCAATTGTTCCAATGACAAAACTTTGTGTACTAACATTTAAAAGACTTGCAATTAATTTATAAAATATACGTATTTCTGGTAAATAAAACAAATAAAGACAACTGCGTGTAAATAAGTAAAAGTTATCGAAAGAAAATATGTATTTGTCTAACTTATTCTCCCTCCGTTCTTCTTTCTATGCTGCCATGTACTTTAATCCATATTTTTCTTCATGGAATCTGTAAATGAGCTGCGTCAATAATCTATGGCACGCCTGACCGGGTGTTAATCGACGCGGGCACGCAATTGCCGGGGCCATCTTTTGACCCACATCCATGGAATCTACGCAGCGATGTGGTTGACAAGAGCCCCACGAGCTTCTTTTGTAGTCAAGAAATCTTTTAATTTGGCTTGTGTATTACATGTCTTAAACGTTGGACCTGCCTTAGGGCACTTTCTTGGTGTTTGATATTAATTAGCAGCTTTTATTTTCGAGCTAAGCAGCCCTCGACTTCATTCATGTGCGGCCAAGGGCCTGAATAATTGATGTTCTATATAAGCCAGGTATTTTTGAGGCACAGTATAAAAAAACGTTACGCGCGGAGGTTGCTGGTTCAAATCTCCATGTGTATTGAAACAGCCGAAGGTATTAGAGTGCTTTACAATTCGATTTTTTATGTTTTTTAGGTATATTTTTTTAATACTCTATTTTTAGAGTCTAGACAAAACTATTTTATTTTGTTGTATTATAATATTGAAATATGAATTGAGGGTCATCTTTAATGTAATTAGGCTATATAGAGAACTTTTCTCAAGAAAATACCTGGAGACAATTGCCGAAGTGCCGAATATACCGATGAAAATTTAAGAAAAAATGTGTTTCTTTTTAGTTCCAGACCTTAATCCAGCCAAACAAAGATTCATATTATGGAAAGGTCGCCAAAACCAGCATCAAATTATCTAAATAAAAGAAAACAAAGTTAAACAGGTTAATTTATTAGAATTTATATACATATATATATATATAAATAATGCGAATTTAGAGAATATATTATGATAGAAGATGTAAGTTTAAAGGCTCGAAGAAATTGAAGTTGATGAAAGTATAAAAAGAAGGAAACTTTTTTTTTTAAATATTTCTTTAAAGAAAAACCTTGAAATGCGTTAGATTAAGTGCAAAAAGGTGTATAAAGGTAAATAATGAAATTTTATAATATGTGGAGAAATGTATATAAAGGTGTATGCATATAAGGTTAACTGAGCTTACATACTAACTACTTCGTTAGTGTTGCGAGCATTCGTTATGTTAATAAATTTGTTGCTTTCTAATTGGTTGCAAAATTGCGGACACACGCCCCAGTCGAGCTCTGACGGACTGTGTGAAGAGTTGCCCAGAGATATTTTGGACACGCCGCTAAAGAACATAACGGCAGATGCGATCCCATATGTGGAGTAAGAATCAATTAACACCCGACAACGACGACGACGACGACAGCGAAATGAAAGTGCATGAAGCATCTCACATTGACCATATACTAGAGTATATGGATGTATATAGATCACTTCTAGTAGCACCTTAAGTGGGTCATGAAAAAACGAAATCAAATACCTCTTCACGAGCCGACAAATAAAACCAATCCGGCCAAGTCTTTTTCAGTGGATTCGAGAATTTCGCGCGGCGCGTTGCACACGGAGTTATTACGGAGCTCGAGCGGACAATGACGAGCGCGTAGATCGTACGGATTTATAGTGTATCAATTAAGAATATAAAAATAAAAAAATAATAATAAAAAAGTGTCTAGAAAATTGAAAGAGATAATATCGCATAATGCCAGGAGCCGGCGCCAAGTGTGCGCTGCTTTTGGTCATTGGCCTGCTGCTGGGCTCCATCCTGTTGCCCGCGCAGATTGAGGCCTACTCTCAGGTGCTGGTCAGTGGCACGGATCAGGGACCGCGCATATTCAAGGCGCTGAATACGGATTTGATATTTCCCAAAACGTGAGTTAATTGGATTCAAAGCGTGCGCATAGCATAAACCGCGTCATTTCCCGCAGCTTTAACTCGAGCGAAAATGTGGTGTCCACGACGACGACAACGACAACTGCATTGCCGCTGCCGATACCATATAATCACCAGCCGGAGCCGGCTGCTGACTCGGAGACGCCATCCGCCGTGTTTGTTACGCCGTTGAGTTTAACGAACCCGGAGCTGCAGGAAGCGTCCAGCGAGGCGCCGCCACTGGGCCTGGTGGAGGCGGCCTCCACTGGCCGTGCCGTGGACTATCGCACCAAGTATCCATTTGGTCAGCTCATCACGCCGCTGATCAAGTCCGGGCGGCCGCAACAATTCAGTTCTAAGCCGCGTCCCTCACAGAATCGCATCTACCCAAAGGGCAGTCGCTACCAGGTGCCAAATGGTGGCTACAAGCGTGGTTAGTATGGGGCCCAGGTGCTTTAAGATGTCCATATCTTAAATCTTCACATATTTCCAGGTCAAATTGCCGATCGTTTTGCACCTGGACAGGCTGTTGCCTCGAATATATTCAAGGAGCAGCATCAGCACGATCCGCACGACCACAGTCATGGCGGCAAACTGGCACTTGGCTCGAATGTGGTGCCCTCTTATGTGTCCACCAAGGATACGTACTCCTTTCCGCCGCTCAACACGAAATACCCATCGCCGGCGCAGGATCCCAAGGCGGCGCAGCCTTCGGATACGATATCTAGTTATTTGCCGCCAGCTTCGGGCAACGATTTAAGCAATGCTGGCTACGTATATCCTGGACCTGTGATGAGTTCCTCAGGCTATTCGTATCCTAATCCTGGCAATGGTGATAAGGAGGCCGCTGCTAGCACAACCAGTTCGGTACCCGCGGCACAGCCAGACGACGATCCGGGCAACGATGACACGATTGGCGTGCTGCCTGCCAGTGCGCAGGATAACGCACCGCCTGCCAATAATCAAGCTGGTAAGGATGCTGGTGGCGCAGGTGCAGATGCTCCAGATGCTGGCGGAGATGGCGGCGACACTGACAATGGTGGTAATGCGGGCGGCGACGATTCGCCTCTACCAGCCCTGCAAACTGAAGGTGCTCAGCCAAGTGACGACAACAAGTACGATCCTAGTATGGAGTATGCGACTCCGCCGCCCGGCTGGCTGGAGGCGCATCCGGAATCAGCAGCACCAAAGCCAGCAGACCACGACCATGATCACAGTCCTGATCACGATCACGATCACGATCACATTCATGATCATGGTCATGACTATCCGCCGCCGCACTTTCATGATCATCATCACGATCATTATCCCGATCATTATCCGGAAGTTTTTCCATCCTATCCGGATGTCTCTTATCCAGAACTTTTATACGATGATCACCATCATCATCATCACCACGTGGAGCCACCACCACCGCCTCCCCCGCCTCCACCACCACCACCGCCACCAACTGAACCTCCACCGCCGCCCCCACCCCCGCCAGAACCACGTGTCAAAAAGTACAGTTACTTCTATATTGGTCGCAAGCTCTGGTACATACCTTTGTACTTCACCGTCTGGTTCAGCTTCTATATTCTGTGGCTAATTATCAAGTCCATTGGACGCCACAAGGTCAACTTGCCAAATCACTACGTTTCGCGGCGCAGTTTACCGGACTATACGGAGCAGAGTCGGGACGAGTACATTAATGACATGACGGTTAAGGTGCTGGAGCATATAGATAGTTTTAAGCAGAAGTATTTGAACTGATAAGGACACTACAAACTAGTTACGGCTAATAAAACACGTATTTTTATAAAAAGACCCGTTTTCTTTCGTTTGGAATGCACAACTGTTGGCGCGAAGCTAAGTTGGCAGTGCCAAATAAAATAACCATATTAACATATCGATAACATTTTGCGATAACATATTTGCAACGCATGCGGTCACATTTATTTAGACAGTCTGTCGCTTGGGATTTGTTTACGTTTAGTTATTTTTGCTGAAGAATAGGAATAAAAATAATTCGCCAAGATGTCGTATATGCTGCCGCATTTACACAATGGCTGGCAAGTGGACCAGGCCATTCTCTCAGAGGAGGACCGAGTTGTTGTAAGTAACCGGCCATGTTCGCCACAGTTCAGCGGCGTCTCAAATATGCCTATTAACACCTTCCAACTATTCAGGTCATACGCTTTGGACACGATTGGGATCCGGCGTGCATGAAAATGGACGAGGTGATGTACAGCATTGCCGAGAAGGTCAAAAACTTTGCCGTCATCTATTTGGTGGACATAACCGAGGTGCCCGATTTCAATAAAATGTACGAATTGTACGATCCCTGCACGGTCATGTTCTTCTTCCGCAACAAACATATTATGATTGATTTGGGCACCGGCAATAACAACAAAATCAACTGGCCGCTGGAGGATAAACAGGAAATGATTGACATTGTGGAGACGGTATATCGTGGCGCACGTAAGGGCCGTGGTTTAGTCGTCTCGCCCAAGGATTACTCAACCAAATATAGATACTAAGTTCCAATTTGTTTAGTACAATAGTTAAGGCTTTATAAAGCGTGAAATGTTTTTGACTTTGGCAACTTTTGTGTATATTTTTCTTTTGGTTTATTATTATTTTTTTTTTGTTTTTTAATTTTTTCTTGTCACATTTCTCAATAATATCGCTAACATTTACATCAATTTGGGGTTTTTTTTTCTTTTATATATGTATAACATTTAACTAAGTTGTTTTTTTAATAGCTCTTTGGCTTCATAACTGTATTTAATAGTATAATTTTTCAATTGCTTTTCTCATGTTTTCACCAATTGTGATTTAAATTTAGCTAAAGGTACATACATGATTATGGAAATCAGAAGTTGGATTGGATTGAAATACTTATTAGAAATCGTATTAGTACAAAAGTATAAAAGCAAAAACGGCACAACAAAAAGAGTCTCGAGTTAAACAATAAATAAAACATTTTCTAAAGTATTTCTAGAGTTTCTTGTGAATGCTCTGAACCATTTTCAATACATTTTGGGTTTTTCTTTTTTCACTTATTATTGTTCGTTTAATACAACAGCTCGGTTTTTATTTTTAAGCTTAGGTTTAACAATTGGTTCTGCTACATTTCTTTTCTTAACTTATACATTTTAGATTTGTTTATTAATTTTTCTTGCGTTCTTTTTAAATATATAATATATATATATATATAGCTACACATTAGTTAATATATATTTTTACTTGCTTATTTGAAACAAATTTAACGCTACAATCATTTTAAATTTTTATTTTTTGTTTTTCCATACTTCAGCATATATAACCAACAATTAAATATTTATATGTAAGTATATGGTTGTTGATTTTTTTGAATTTTTGATATACCATTTCCTAGGCGCCTGTCGAGTTGATTTTTCATCGTATAAAATACTTACTAGTATTCAAAAATATTTGAAATAGGGCTTGATTTACACTTATGCAATAGGATAGGTACAAATTAGGCTCAGGCAGGTGAGAAAGTCTCTAATAGATTTTTCGTTGAATACCCCTTCACACAAACAACAAAATGCAGCTCTAGATTACATACATACATACATACATATTCTCTTTATAATTAGCTGTGTATTTTGATTTCAATTTTGTGGTTTACTTTTTCTCTCTTTTTGTTTGTTTTTGTTTTTTATTGAAAAATACATTATTTTCTATATTTGCTATAAGTTTTTCTCACTTGTGGAGCAAATGCATTTTCATAGAAAAATAGAGATGCGTAGGTGGGATGAGTTAGGAAATTGTTCATACTATTTAAACATTTGTTTACGTAACGCTATATTTTTCATTTTTTGCTTATATTTTTCCTTTTGACAACTAGATTTTATTTGCATAATTCAACAATTTGCTCTCGAATGGCCATTTAATTTGTCTCGCCGCTTTTCTATCGGAAGAGTCGGGAAATGATAAAAGTAGGTGCGCTAAGGAAGAGATAGATAATACAAATTGGAAAGCAAGCAACAGCTATTTAGTTCGACTAATGCTTATCGTCTTTAAGTTCTCATCTATGTTTGTTTGTTTAGGCTTGTTTCTGTCAGTGTACATCAGTTAAAGTTTTCATATGTGGCAAAGTTTTTGCTCTGTGCACAATCTATATAAAATTTCTAGTTTACAATACTTCAAGTATTTGATTTTTTAGATTTCTTATTGGCTGCTGTTTAAGACACTAGTAGAAGAAAGTAATTCTTTTCTTTTTTTTCATTTTAGAAATAAAGTGAGGGAGACTGATATCTGCTGCTGGCTGCTGGCAAACTACGAGTACTATATAGAAATATATATATATATATACATATATCAATATATATTATGTATATGTATAAACATTTGCTCTGTTGCGCACAATATGTATATAAATATATACATATATTTTATATGGTATGTATTTAATAGATAGTGTGAAAAATAAATCCGAGTATCACTACTTAAATTTTAGAGTTCTATTAACAATAATAGACAACAGTCTCTAAGTACGAATACGTTGTTGTTCTTCTGATTTGCTTTTTCGGTTTTTCTAAACGAATTTTGCTTTTATTTTATTTCTATGCGTATTACCCAAACTAGAGCCCTGCATCGCGTTTCGGATACTCGAACAATTATTTCGGTTGGGCGAGTACTCAAACAAAACTTCGGCTCACTCGGAAAAATAAGCTTGAGCTCGCTCCAAGCTCGACTATTTTGGGTGTGACACGCAACAAACCGTGTCGAACATGTTGCTGACTTAATCAGTTCGAACCTCGTTTGAGTGGATGTTGTCGGGTTAAGTGAATCATTTATTGATAATTAAAAGTTCGAGTCTGTCGGCTATCGATTTAATCGACTGAGTATCCCAGTTTAATGCAAGTGATTTAGCCGATGCTGGGCTCTAGCCCAAACAATAGGCTTTTTGTAGTCCGCTTGGCTAGGCGACCCTGCTAGCTCCGGGTGACTACCCTAAAAGTCAGTTGTTAAGCTCTTGTATGGAACGGCCACCAGCTGGGCTAGAATAGCGTCTCTTTCGACCACTTTCTGGTGGTGCCGGGCAGACTGGGATCACGCTCCTCCTCCACACTAAGCCCATCAGCCCCATGCTCGCCCAACTCCTCGTCCTCCTCCTCATCATCTTCGTCGGTTGGCAGCCGGATGAGCGGCAGCTCCAGCATAACAGCCGGCGTCGCTGTTGTCTCGCTGCTGTGCTGGTTGAGATTGTGGGCACTTTTGCTAGCCCCGCCGCTGCAGCCACCGCCGCGCAAGATGAGCTCCTTTAGCGTTGAGGGCATGCATATGCTCTGCGGCCTGCTGGTGGCTATCACTGAGTCCGATATGGAGGAGGCGCACGGATCGTGGCCCAGTCTACTGTTGTTGGATGGCAGTTGTGCTAGTTGCTGTGGAACTGTTACTGCTGGGCCCTGGCTAGCGGCAAGCGGTAGATTTGTGGCCTGGAACTGGCCACTGGAACACACATAATTATTGTCCATCTGTGGACTTGGACTGGTGGAGTGACCCACGCTGATGACCGTATTGAGGCTGCTGTATTGCGTTTGTGTCGCCGATTCGCCACCACAGCCAGAGGGACTCGAACCGGAAGTAGCAGCCACTGCATCCATCATGCCCAGCTCAGTGTTCAGCGTGGAGCATGTGTCCTCCTCCGTGGTTGTGGTGGTTGTCGTTGTTGTCGTCGTTGTCGTCTGCGGATCGCTGTGCTGCTGCAGCAGCTGTGCGCGACGCTGAGGCGGACTGTAGATGACCGTGCCGAAATGCGTTTCCAGTGGCGGCGCCATGGCGGCACGATCATTGGAGCAAGCGCTAATGGTGCGATTACGCTGTAGGACCGGACGTCTGGGACGTGCACCCATCATGGGCACAGCGCTCAGACTGAGTCGCTTGATGGGCAACACCACTGCCTGTGGCTGTGGCAGCGGTTGCGTCGCCTGCGCCGCAGCCAGCGCCAGATTGTGCTCCTCACTGTCGCTGCTCAGCTGCTGCATATCATCGTCCGTGTCGGCAGCGCTCTCCTCCAGCCCAAACACCGAGTCCTCGTCCAGGGAGCGTAGCTCCGAGTCTGGGCATTCCAGCGAGGAGATCTTAAAGGAACTTAACGAGGCAAGCGGCGCACGCTTGCCCTCATTCAACAGCGCATTGTGCAGCACCTTGGCCGAAATGGTGCCCAGGCTGGCACTGGCGCTGCCGCCGTTCAGCCGATCCAGGCTGATTGGCGTGCTGTCCACACTGATGCTGCTGGAGGTGGCATTGCCCGGGGCAGCCGCATTTGGCGTGTACGGGTAGCTGTTGTTGTTGCTCTCCACATTGCGCTGCAGCTCGACCAACGTCAGCTTGCGCCGCACGCCCAGACGCAGCTCCTCCGAGGGCGAGTCGCAGAAATGAAAGGCCTGCTGCTGGTGCTGACTGGCGGGCGGCGCAGATTGCAGCGGCTTGGCAAGCGGCAGACCCAAGTCCACGCTTTCCGACAGCGTGCTCTGATTATAGGGATACACGTCCACGGTGTCCGCGCTGATCGAGTGAATCTGCTGCTTGCGTCCGGCCTGTGCGCTCTCCGGATCATAAGAGACAATGCTGTGCTTGCGCTTGATGCTGGGCGCGCTTAGGCCAAGTGGAGTGCTCTTCGCCGGCGCCTGATTGTGATTGTGCGTGGAGGGCTCATGTATGCTGCGCTCCGATGGACACGGCGAGGCCTTGGGCGTCGGCTGTATCACCTGTATGTCCGGATAATAGTAGTCCCAGTTCTCTATGCTCGATGTGCGCGACGCCGTCGACAACTTTCGCTGCAGCGTCGGCGGCAGATTGCTCATGCCCAGCGTATAGGCCGAGGTGCGGCGTTCCAGGTAGGAGCTATCCGTGCTGCAGCAAGTCATCGCGCTGCTGCGACGCGAATCCTGACCCTGTGGTGAAAGAAGCAGAATGTGCGAGCGGGCTTAATCTGGGTTTACAATCGCCATCAAGATATCTTAACGGGCCAAATCTTATCAATATCGGACAACTATATCATAAAGCTCTAGAGGAAGAAAAGGTGGAAGTCAGAAGAATCATTTCTAATAGGACTTGGAAACTTAAACTTCCCTATAAAAAACTCTTTCAATTACGTTCTTAAAAGTTTCCCTAAGGTAATTTCGGAATTGTTCTTCAACCCATGTTTCGGATAACCAGGCCAGGCCCAACTAAGAAGTACAATATCGGCCTTCAACCTCGCCCACTCACCGCCATCGGCACGGAGAGAAACCCCTGTTTGCTGCGTGTGGAATCTGTGCGTTTGTGCAGCTGCTCCTGTTCGTCGTTTTGGGCATCACGTTGCATATACTCCTCGTGCTCAAGTTCGTCCTCGGTTTCCATAAAGTAATCGTCAGTGCCAAAGCTGCCGCCCATTGGATAATTGCTGAAGATACGCGAAGATTCCGAGCCGCTCTTGCGACGTCCGTGCGCACCAGAAGCACCGCCGCCGGGCGACATGGCCGAGTAGGAGAAGCGACGCGGTGGCTCAAGCAGATAGCTATAGCCCACCGGACCGGGCACCCCAACGCCACCTGCAAGAGCATAAGACTAGAGCATTACAGATCAGTCGAAGGGGCGTCCCATGCACGTGACTTACCCACGGATGCGCAGCGATAGCCGCGATTGAGCAGCGGGGGCGCGCTTACATTGCCCAGGGAGAGCATTCGCTGGCGTCTATATACCAGTGCATCATACTCATCCGGGTAGATGGACATGCCCGTGGCAACGATTGCCTCCTGCAATTCGCGCTCCTCCTCCTCCTGCATGCAAACAGCGGCCACCGCTGCCATTTTGGGATCTTTTAGTACCTTGAGCGTCTCATTGCTACTGCTGCGGCTCTTCCACACGATGAGGAACACCATCAGTCCAAAGAAACCGCCCAGCGTGGCCGCAATGCGCACACCCGTCATCACGTCGTAGGTGGCAAAGAATTCCTCACGTATGCGCGCCCGTTCGGCGGCATTTTCCGCATCGGTCAGATTGCGCTCGCCGGGCGGCAGTAGTGGCAAATAGGGCTTGGCCGTAGCTGGAGCGGGCTTGCGTGGTGCTCTTGTCGAGGAGGAGGAGGAGCTGCTGGCGGCAGTGTTGCTGTTGTGATTCGAGTACGCCGGCGGTGCCGGTGATGCTGAGAACGGTTGGTGTACACCACCATTTGCGTCCGGATCAACAAAGGCGGCCAGTTGAGGGTTCTTATGGTTGTTATTGTTGTTGTTGGATGCACGGGTGATGCGCTGCAGTTGTTGTGGCTGGGCTGAGCCGCGGGCATGACTAGCTGCTGTTGCTCTTGTTGGGCTTGTTGTTGTTCCAGTTGCAGCTGCTGCGGTGGCTGTTGTTGCTGTTGACGGCGTTGCTGCAGACGACGGAGCACGTCGTGAAAGTTTGGCCATCTCTATTGGAACATTGTCTAGAATGCAAAAATAAAAAAAAAGCAACAATTAGCATTGCAATTGGCGGTTAAATATGAACTATGTAAATTATCGACAAGCGCTGCCAGCTCGCTGTTGAGCTATTGTGAACATAGCCACATGGCGTTGCCAGAGAGGCAGAAATAATAGTGTGTATACCGATAGTAAACGTTAGACATCAATTGAAATATACCAATAACAATATTTATTTAAATGAGTACAGTCAAAACGTCCTCAACTGCTTTAAATCATTTCACTGTTAATTTCTACACGTCTCCCTAAAAAGTATGCTACGCTTTAATGTGCTTGAATAAATAAATTGTGAAACGCGCGCTGCGCCATTTCCAATCTAGTCACGGCTGCTGACGCCAAGCGTCGTCTCCCACACTGCAATTAAAATGCCATAAACTCATCCACATTTCTTGGCGCATTCTTCGCAAGCTTTGCAAAGTTTTTAATTGTTTTTTAGCGCTTTCACTTCACATTTCAGCGCTGCGCGTTTCACACGCTATGCAGAAATTCCCTTTGGGAAATAACTTGGTACATTTTTTAACTTTCTGTTGAAATGAGTCAATTAAAGTTACATTCATATATTTACGAATGTATGTGTGTGCGTGTGAGTGTGTGTGTGGCTCCGTTACATCCTTGGATTTTCAACAAGTTGCACGCTCAATAATTCAGAAGGACGAATCGCCTGTTGCCCGCTACCTCCCCCCCACCCGCCTGGTGTTCGTCCTGTGCTGCCCGCTGCTGGCTCATTGTCATTGGCAGGCAGCTGGTGAGCTGCTCACCCCGTACACCCTGTACGCACCTACTACACACACCCTGTTCAGTTGCCGCCCATCTAATTGTTCGTTTTTGTATTGACAGCCGCGCAGTTGCGGAGCTGCGCTCTGCTGAATTTTCTATCTGAGTTTCCTTTTTTCTTTTTTTTTTTTGTTTTCGGCCCTTCTTTTTTTTTTTTTTTGTTTTATGTAGTTATTCCATATTGTGCCGCGCACATCGCTTCTTTTATTTGGTATTCTGGCCAAGGACGCGCTGACCATCAGTAGCTTCCAAATGTATTATTGTAAAAGTTCTGGTCTAATGTGCCGCTCCTTTACCTTGGATCTGTATTCTTCATATCTTTGTGTGTGTGTGTGTGTGTGTGTGTGCTTTTTCTTCTTTTTTTTTTGCGTTCCGTTTTTTGCAGCTTATTTCCATTCTTTTCTTTTCCAATTTTGTAGATTGCTTGGGCAGACAAAAAAAGTTTTAATGGCCATTATGCGTTGGCCATAATTCGTGTTCCTTTTCCCTGTGCAGCATAATGAGGCGCAAATGTGAAGCGAAATTGCAGTCTAAGCACTTTCAAGTGATTTTTAATGACTTTTCAGTTTTGTATTTTGTGCCATTTTTTTCGACTGGTTGGTTAACTTTTAATGCTTGTTATTCTTACCCAAAATGGCAAATTTGTTAGCAAGCAATAAAATAAATTGTTTGTAAACAGATAGCTTAAGGATCTTATCATGTTGCTATAAGAAAATAAAAGTAAGCAAATCGAGTTAGCTAACAAATTTAGGACTTAAAAAACCAAGATGTAAAGGTAAGGTTGTGTTTAAGGATCTTGTGTTAGTATTTTAATTTTTCAATTCCTTTACAGTCTCAGGCGCCGGATAAGAAATTGTGAATGTGCCTTTTCTTATAAGGAACAATCTTGACGATAAATCCCTGTTAGTATATTAAATATTGCTATCGATTTCGATTCACAATATTGCTATCGATAGTTTTTTTACTATGCATTCAAAAAACTCTGCATGGTCTCACTGGCAGAAGAACTAATCTTAAGCATTTGCTATTCACATAAATTAAACTTTTCTTCTATTCCATTGGGAATCGTGGTTTTTCGTACTTTGAATAAGTTGCAGCTTGGCTTGGCTGGGCCATATTACGCCCTAGAAAAAGTGTTGATGCTACTTATTTGAACGAATTGATGGATTACCAGGCTCGTGGGGATTTAGTTGGCCGGCTACACAAAACTGTTAATTGCCTTTAGCTGGCCCAAGCGAAAGTTGAGCAAAACAACAGACAGAGAGAGAGAGAGAGAGGAAGAGGTAGGTGAAAGCAAACGTTATATAGGCAATACATAGAATAACTCGAACATTAACGATGTCGGCGCATTGAAAGTGTATATCAACACCATATCGATGTCAAGGCAATGTGCGGAGTAGGCAGATGGCTCGAAATGAGCGGAAAATGGTCAGCAAGGCTAACAGAGCAACATGCTGTTGTTGTTGTTGTTGCTGTGCATGATGAATGATTGCGGTTAGACAGGGAGAGCACATACAATGGCAAAGGCAACGGCAACGGCAAACACCGTTGACAGGCGGCCTCAACTTGACTTGGCACACGCTGCGTATGTGTGCGTGCTTTGCGTGTGTGTGTGCGAGGACGGAACAATAATTCATCAATGTTAGCGTCCTGTTGCCGCTGTGTGTGTGTGTTTTTTTCCTCTTTCTGTGCATTTGTTGCCACAGGCCATTTTTGCCTTTTAACGGAGCCCAAAATGAAATTGACGGCAAATCAATTGAAATTACATAGACATGTATAAATACACATACACATATGTATTATCTGGGCATACATATGTGTATGGCCGACTAACAATGTCTTCATTGTTGTTGTGCGTTTGTGCGTGTGTCTGTGTGTGTGTGTGTGTGTGTTTGCCACATCGCATTAAGCTGTTCTTTGAGTTTTGCTTCGACAAAGAAATCATTCATGTGTATTGAGGCGCAAATACACAAAAATTTATAACCACACTCCGGTACACCTTAATAGCGACACCTTTATATTTATATCTTAATAAGATCTATAGACAAAAGTTTTCAAAGGTAGGACATCAGTGAGAGTAACAAAAATACATTAAAATACAATCAGAAGAATAAGTTAATATAGATAAAATATTATAATTTTTTAAAAATTGTAAAACGTAAGATAATTACTTTTGCTATTTTAATAAAATTTTTTTATACTTTCTGTCTACGTTTTTAAATAATAGTAAGGGTATATATCAAGCTTTTGGGTCTTCGGCATACAGTTGGCACCTGATTTTCACATTCATGATCGTCTTTAAGTCTCAATTTACAATTTAAACAATTTGGTTCCAAATATAAAATACTACAAAATTTTTTGTTTTACTAAAATGATAAACTTGTGTATTCTCTAAGACAATATAATAAGACAAATAGCGGAGCTATGAATATAGAAGATTTCCTTTAGTTTAATAAGCTTCCATTAAAGTTAGCTTAAGTCATCTGTTTCTATGCAAATGCGCAGCACTGTAATCTGAAGCACAACAACCACAACAAGCAACGAATACACCTATTTACCCCATAAGCTGCTTTCGCAAGCATTAAGCAAATGAAAATGGAAATTAAAATGAAAATGGAAAATGGAAAATATATGTACATATTATTTCGGACGATATGCTAAGCGCTTATATTATTTTTAATTAATTTAAATGTCTGCATAAGCTGCTGAAATGATTAGAATTACAAATTGTTAGACGCAAGATTTTGACTCGATGGTATAAAGGAGAGGGGAGGGGAGGGGAGGGATGAGGTGTGGGATTGGCCAACTCAAGGCTCAGGCCATTGTGTCTAGGTGCCTGGCTGTCCGGCTTATTAGCGTGTATTTTGTCTATGGCGCCAGTTTCAGTCAAATTATGTGGCACGCCCTTTTACCCCCGGCACGGCCCCCGACAACAGCCGTGGGCCATTTAACAAACATTTCGTTAATCTGGTACACTTGGCTGGATCTCTGGCTTTAGCTGTGTTCCGCCCCACGTCCTTGCCGGGTGCACATCCTTGCCCACGTTGTGCTGCTGCCGTTGTTACTGCTTATTGTTGTGCCTTTATTGTTATGGCCATGTTTTTTGTTATTTCATTTGGCGGCATTGTTAGCCGCGCCCGCTGTGCTCCGCCCCGCGAACGCTGCTGCGTGTGTGTTTGTCTGTTCATTTGTATTCCTGTATACCCTGTACTCTGATGAAAATGGGTTGCGAGAAGGGGGTATTCGTTTTGTGCACATTTATTTGACACGCTCAGGCATCCCTTAAACTATAATTCGAACTTCCGTAAATTCGATAAATATCGATGTGTATACCTTTTTTCGATAAATATCGATATAGATCTGAGAGTCGGGGAGACGATAAAGTTGGGAAAGCAGAAGCCTTTTTAATGCTACGTACAGAGTATCTTCCAGTCGGATACTCTGATTTGATTCTTTTAGACTCTTGCCGGGGTCTTTTTTGTGTCTTAAATGTTAAGCGTTTTACGTTTATGAGCGCAAGTCAGACAGAGGCAAGCATTAGGGCACGCCCCCCTTTTGCATCATTTATTTCATTTCAAATGTGGCCTTAAAAATAAACTGAAATATCCTTTAAATTGCATTCGGGTTGTTTTTTGTCATAGTTGTTGTTTTTGTTGCTTTTACTGCGCATTGACGCACAAATTATGCGCTTAAAGTGAACGTTTTTGGCCATTTGTGAAATTCGATTGTGGACACAAAATGTGTCACGTCTTGCATTTTGGACTAGTTTTAATGTATGCTCAAATATTTAACAGCAAAACGTGCTCAGCCTGGCCAATGATGACACAAACACACACAGGATGGCACAGGATATTACATGCGTCCTGGCCCAACTCGAAGCTGCTGCCAAAGACTAGAAATGACTTTCGCAAAGCCCAAGCTCCCAGACATTCCGCCCCCTTTTTTTAGTCAAGTGGCAAATGGCTTTACTTTTGCTCACATTACGCATTTTCACATTTTCACCCAGTTCCATAATTCACTGTCAACTTTTATATGGATTTATTGCTTAATCACTTGGAAGGACATGGATAAAATTGGGCACATATCGATGTCTGCCGAGCTTCTCCTGCCTATAAATCATATAATCAATATGTACATAAACATAAAATCACAGATATATATATATATGTGTATGTAGGTAGAATAGGAATTGATGAATTATCTCTTTGGTAATTGGGTTAACTAGCAGCTAAATATTTGTAGAGATTTGTACGAGAATGAATGAATAAATGATATATGAATATTATAATAAATTATTATTAAATTATTTAAGATTTTCTAGTAACTTTCTCAAAAATTCCAGCTTAATTTCCCACCTCTCTCTACACATATTTGCAAATTCAAAATAATTAGACTGATTTAAGCAAAATCTGAACTGTTTTATTTGTTTTCAAATATTTGCATTGTATACGAGTCAAGTTGAAAATGTTGTTGACCTTTTCAAAGCTTGTTGAATGTGTGCTTAATAAACGGAACATGTCGAAATTAAATTTGATATAAAGTTTACAACTTTTGTTAACATTAGCTTAAATATTTGAGTAAGCTTCGGCTGCGCAGCTTATTAACTTTTGTCGAGCACTTAAAAATTTTTCTCAATGAATAATTTTGATATATTTTTGTTAATATCAATAATATTAGATAAGATAATAGATTATATTAGAAGACGGTTAAGTAAATAATCGAGCTAGCTTTAGACCTAGCCACAGGGTATCTATCAGTCATTCACTTAAGACACACAGACTCACAGCTCGTTGCAGTTAATCTCAATAACTATAAACAAGCTACGCCAGACATAAATAAAGCCCATTAATGGTCTATAAATTAATTAGGCAAATAAACATTAAACACAGCAGCACAAACAAATGCCTAACAGATCAAGCGAAGCTGTGGCCAGCTGAAAAGTCAAATTAAGAACTAATTTAAAACAATTTTTGATGTGGCAGCCGAGACAAATTGGGGCTGGGCAAAATGTCAACCGAATTGGTTTCAATAAGGACAATAATGTCACTCAAGCCCAGTCGCTGCGGGCATGGCAGCCAGCCCGGCTCGGCTGGTCCTGTGCCCTGCCCATCCGTCTGTCCGCCTGTCCGCTTGTCTGTCCGCTTGTCTGTCCGTCTGTCCGTAGGTCCGTTCGTCCTGGGCCAGTCAGGGAGCTAGACAAAGGCGTCTAGACAAATTTATAACGGCTTTTGTTGTGGCCGGCAACAGCATGCCAGGCATTCCTTGGCTATTTTTGGCCAGTTCACATTTTGACAGCAAATTGACAAATGTGCGTAATTTTATAAAATGTGTCCAAGTTTGCACACGTGTGTGTGTGTGTGTGTGTGTGTGTGTGTGTCAAGAGTCGAGTGTTAATTAAATGCTCTGCCAGCGCCAGTTAATTTGCGCACTAAAAAAAAGTATGGCCAGCCACATGGCGTATACGTAATTTACTTGCAGCTGTAATAGCTACTGTGCGTGTGCGTGCGTGTGTGTTTGTGTGTGCTTGTGTGTGTGTGTGACAGCTGCCTGGCGACACTTGACTTTTGTTTTTATATCCTTAACAGCGGCGTAAAAGTGCCAAGCAAAGATGTACAGTATTGTATAATAAAAGCGCCACAAAGTATGCAATGTTTTTGCAGCACACACACACGCACGCACACAATTACACGCACACACACACACACACTCAGTCGAGCTGGCTGGCTGGCAGGCAGGCAGGAAATAAACGTCGCTTGAGTTAACAATTACTGACACCATTAAAGTTTTCTGCTGCACGCCCACCCTCATCCTCTCCCCTTGCAGCTCCGACCACGCCCAGCAGCGCCTTTGTCTAGAGACTGTCATTATAGTTTTTCTGCTCATTCTTCTTCTTCTTCTGCTGCTGCTGCTGTTGCTTTGCCACAGCTGCTGTCGTTGTCGTTGTCATTGTTGCTGCTGCCGTTACAGTTGCCTCTGTTGTAGCTGACATCTCGCCTTTGTCTTGGTGTGTGAGTGCGTGCATGTGTGTATGAGTATGCGTGCATGTGTGTATGAGTGTGTGTGACATGTGCCTGGCACAGATTGCACATTGTCCGCTTGCTTGCCACATATTTTATGTGGTTTTTCTACCCACTTCCTAAGTCTCTGCAGAAGGGTGTCTTGACTTTGTGCAGAAAAAAAAGAATAGACGAAAGTCAAGAGAATTCTATCCCTCTCTCTTTCTCTTTCCCTAAATTTCTTGCTCTCTGTAACTCTTCCTTTCTCTTCCGCTCTATTTCTTACTCTCCCTTTATCTTACTCTCACCTTCGCTTCCTTCCCTTCTTTCTTTCTCTTCCCCTCTCCATCTTCTCGCTTTCTCTTCCTTTCTTGCTCTCTCTCTCTTTATCTCTCCTTCTTGATCTTTCTCTCTTTTTTTTGCTGTCTTCCTCTTTAACTCTTCCTTCTCTTTCTCCCTCCCTCCTCTTTCTTGATCTCTCCTCCTTATTTTTTTTCTTGTCACCCACCTCTCTCTCCCGCTCTTTGTTCGTCTCTCTGCCTCTGTCAACACATGTTTGTACGCCATATTTAAACACCGAAAGTTTCCTTAAGATCGGACTCTAAACACCGAGGTTAATTAGGAAAACATTTCTCCTATATATAGAGCTGGGCCATGGCAGGAATAAGACAAGAAAGGGACAACTTTTGAGCATTTCACGCGAATGACTCTTAAAAAGTAACTTTTTGTTTGAAATTGAGCAAATGGCTGTCGAAAATAAGCTTTGTTTCTATAGCCACAGGCGAGGAGCACTCAAGAGCGACCTCGGCCCCAGACTGCGGCTGGCCGAAATATCTTCAACTTTCAGCTGGCCAAGTAATTTAAAAGTGCATTCGCCCAAATGTGTATTTATCATAATGCCAACGGCTGTTGAGTTGCAAGTGGGCGAGTAGCATGCAGCAGCCAGTTGCGGCAGCTGCCATTAACCCATTAAAGTCGCCTCCCATCAACAGGAACCGGGGCACGTAGACGTAGACCGGGACCCGCCGCCGCAAACGAAGCGCACACAGCACGTAGCCACTTCCGTTGAGCTGGGCAGGTGGACAAGGAGCAGCAGGAACTGGAGCAGGAGGCGCAGCAGGGGCAGTAGCTAGCCTGTTGGGCTGTTAAGTATGGTCGAGCAGGCAGCTTGGCTTGGCCATTGCGGCATCGCCATTAAATCAGAGTTAACAACTGCCGGTTTCCTGGCGTACGCCCAAGCCCATCTGTTTGTTTTGGCCCACTTCCATGGAGCTGCAGCTGCTGCTGCTGTTGCAGGCTTAATAAAAAAAAAAAGTAGCACCAACAGCTTTCACTTTGCGAGCAGTTTGCTACGCGACTGACTCGCCAAAACAAATTATTTGCATAAATACGTACACTGAGTGAGCATACTTAATATTTATTCTAAAGCCAACGGCAGTGCCAACACAGACTCATGCACAGATTAAACACAACAACGCACACAGTAAACACACACAGCACACACAAATACACCCACGCAGCGAAAAAGAAGCCAACGCTTGGCAGAATGAATTGAAGCTGTAAAATGCCAGCAAGCGCCATCTAGCGTCCATTGCCATGCAATGCGATAACAAAAACAGAGTAACGCACATTGATTCGAAACCGGAGTTTATTGAAATGCTGAATACTTGGAGTAAATATATTAACCGACTAGATAATTTATGAAAGTTATCAGTGAAAGTTACATTAACATGAATTTATAAAATTTATATCCATGCATCGATTTGCTCAACAACTTAAACATTTTCTCTTTGTTTTTTATGTATGCCAACACACAAGCTGTGAGTCACTGTGCGATGTGTGCGTCTCCCCCGGCCACCTGTTGTTGTCGTTGTTGTCTCTGTCGCTGCGTGAGACGCAGCTGTCAGTCAGTGGCTGGCTGCACTTGTTTCATGCTATTTCCGTCGAGCAGCATCGACCCTTTGCCCGCTGCCGCCCGCCGCCAGATGGCGTTGCCTTTCATTTTGTTTCGCAATTTGATTTTATTTCGCTTTGCTGCCTGCTTTGTTCGCGTATTTGTCCATTTTAACGGTATCTCGCTTTACACTTTGTAATTAAATACTTTAAGTGATTTTCGCATTGACTTTTTTCTAATTCAATTGACAAAACGCGTCTAAGTGCGAAGAAGATTTACATCGCTTTTATATTTGTCCACAGCGTGCTTTACAAAGCGTTTCCTATTTGTTTTCAATACGTTTAGAGAGCTTCTGTTCTATTCATTTATTTGCTTAACTAAATGAAGATTCGGACGGTTATCAGAGATTACATATAACTTATAACATATAAAGTTCGCAAGTTCCTAGTTTAAGATCTAGAATCTTAAATTTCTTTCAACTCTTTAACTAGTAAAGATCATCTCCGAGAATCTTCCTTTCTTCCAAAACTATGATCTTTGTTTGTCTTACATGAAATCTTTATATATTTTTTTAGTATAAACTTGTAGAATGTATTTCGATGAAATACCAGGAATCGTAAGTTGCTCAAATTGTTATTTTTTTGTTTCTGCTTTTGTGGTTACTCGCGTGCCTAAAAATAAGGCTAGCAAATACTGTGCATGACTTTTTTTTTTTGTTGTTTATTGTCTGTGTGCGCTGCTTTTTTGTTTAGTTTATCTATTTGAATAATTGAGTTGTCGGCGTGGCTAAATTTAGTGACCAGGCTTTGAAAACGTGTTCAGGTACTAAGCTGACGCGTGTTTCATATACATTGATTAGATAAAAGTTGGGCGTCACCGAGAACATATAATGATAATGTGACAATTTGATGGAGTGCACACAATCAAAATTAAAATAAAAGGAATGCTTCGTTAAAAAAATGTTTGTTTTGAATGGAAGTTATGGAAATTTGTCAATAAAAATTTCATGCTGATAAGCAATCGAAAATGATCATCAGTTATCGATATAAAATATTTAAAATGTCCCACAGTCGACAATGAAAGCTGGTTATCACTACACGCAAATCTTAAACAATATAAGACCCAAAAATAATCGATAATGACAACCACATATCGATGCATGATGCAGTTATCGATACATTTTCTTTTGTATACTGAACAAGAATCGATAATGACAACCAATTTTCGATGAATCACATCGTGGCACCATCAAAGAAGAAAGACAGTTATCGAAATCTTGTATTTTATGCACTGAAAATGAATCGATAATATCAAGCACTTATCGTTGCATCACATTATATGAGGCTTTAAACATGTATGTCTACAATCCAAGATAAAAGGCGGTCGATAATAACAATCGCTTATCGATGCATCACAATTAGTTATCGATACATTATATCACACACAGATGCATTTGCACAGCAGCTAATAAAAATGAAGTAGCTGGTAATCGGCTAAATCGCCAAACTTTTAGGCAAACAACGTGCTATTTATAGCTATCTGATTGGTTTGGGCTGCCAACTTATCAAATACATTTCAATACACTTGAAATATAACCTGTATCCAAGCGTGAATACCCAAGGGAACCGCACGGGCAACGCTTTCAATGGCCCCAAAACGTGGTCCCAGACTGGCACAAATACACGCGCACACACGCGCACAGACGCACACACGTACTCACACACACACACTCAACTGTTGAGAGCACACTAATAAATACTCAACAGTTGCACATTTGAAAATTTGAGCAGAAAATGTGTAAAAAAAGGTCAGAGATACTACAAAAAAATGATGGGAGACGTGTCGCAGGCAAGAGAGATAAAGAGAGAGAGAGAGGAAGAGAGGGAGAGAGGAAGATTTGATATTCCTTTTGCGCTATTTTTTGTTTCAATGCAGCCACAAACAAGTTTTCGCTCAATATGACGCACAACTGTCTGTGTGTGCGTTTGTGTGGGAGCTGTGTGTCTGTCTGTTTGTGTGCCTGTGTGTGTCTGTGTGTGCCTGTACGCTGTGGGTGTGTGTACGTATGTGTGCTTTTCATATAATTGCCAGCCAGGCGCACAGAAGCGCTCAGATAGCTGCGTAGGCGAAGTAAAACCGAATTTCTGAGTGTGTGTGTGTGCGTGTGTGTGCGTGTTGTGCCTGTGTGCGCGTGGATTTCGGCCTGTGTGTGCTTATTAATACTTGAACACAAATACAGCTACACAAAATGCGCACATTGAATGCAAGTGAAAAGTGAACATTTTGCGCCAGCCAGAAATTGTCAGAGAAAAAGCCAACGAGCTCACATGACAAGCTCAAAGTTAATGGCGCCCCCTTGCCACACCTTTTCCCCTCCCCCTCGCACTGCTGCACAGCATTCGAGTGAGAAAGTTTTACACTCTTCCCCTCGGGCAAGTTGTTAAGTAGTTCGGTTTTTGTCTTGAGTTTCTCTGGTTGTTTGCGGTTGGCATGGCATAAGCTTCACTTAATTCGCTTAGAAAAAACTCAAGTAGCTTCGCTTACAGATCCGGAAAAAAAGACAGTCGGACGGAGAGACAACTCTCGAAATTGATAGTACTAAAAACAAAATGTGCGGGCAATTGTGGAAATCAACAAGAAAGGTACATGAAAGTGGAGAAAATAATATGTTATATGATTCAATTTCTAGCTGTCTCTCGAAATTCATGTAAAAATGGTATCCTCAAATATCCTATATAGACATAGGTCAAAATTTCCCATTCTCATAACTCGATCAAAACTCAACCGATTTTCATAAAGTTTGGCTTTTTTCTCATGGTTTAGCCTTAAGATGAATTTGGCATCTAAATCTGACATTATTCTGATCTCTATATATAAAACTCTTATGCAATGTAAACAGCTTTTATTATCTTACGAAAGCTTTTTCCCTTTATTTCTGAATGTGACATTAATTTCAAAAGTTTTAAACTAAACTAATTAAACTGTCTTGCAAATGCAATTTTTTAAGCAACAAATACTTGCTGGAAAATTATTGCCTGCTTATTAAGCAAAAGTTGTATAATTTATAAGTTTTTAATTACCACAGGAAAACTTACAAAAATTATATACTAGTTAAATCTTCGCTGCACTCGTGTTAAATATGAAAACAAATTTTGGTTTGTTTATTTTTTGCCAAGTTTGGCTGAAGAAGTTGGCAAAAAGTTATTTATGTGTGTGATGCGAGTGCAAAAGGTAGAAAAAAGGATGTGTGTGTGTTTGTGTGTGTGTGGGCGTGGCATGCGCTTCCGTTTTAATTAACTTTGCAACAGCATCGACAGCAGCAACAACATCAACAACCACAACAGGTGACAACAACAGCGACAACGACGCGAGCTGCAGAAACTTATTTAATTAAAATTCGCCATTGAAGCGGATAATTAGATTTTTTTAAAGCGTCAACAAAGCTGATGTTGTTTTTATTGTTGTTGTTTTTGTTGTTGTTAGCGCCTGGCCAATTGTCGTTAAACATAATTTGCTGCCAACTGGGCCATAAAATAGTTGCTGCTGCGGGTGCGTGTTGGGTTTCAGTTTTAGCCAGCATAAATTTACGTACAAGAACAACAACAACAAATCGTTGGCGCTGCAACCAATTAATATGATTAATTGGCAACAACAGCAACAAAAATTGGCTACAATTTGGCTAAGCGCCTGCGTTTCCAAAACCCAAAACCAAAATCCAATGCCAAATGTTGCTCCAAAAAAAAAGGCTACACACACATACACACAAACGCAATCAGCGCCTGTCGCGTGGACAGCGCGGCTTTTGAGGTCGCCAGGTGTAAGGGGAAGGGGGTTTGGGCGGAGGGGAAGGGTGGACGGCACACCCCTCTTTATTTGAGGTTACGCGCGATTCCATGGGCGCTAACTGGCCTCAGCGACGCGCTTCTGATTCAGATTCTGATTGAAAGAGCGCGAGTGCAAATTGATGGCGACAGTTGGTCAGCAGCAGGTGGTCAGACGAGAGAGGTAGCGAGGGGGGAAGGGGGTTGTCTGGAGATGGAGGTTGCGCAATTTGAAAAACTCTTTGGCTAACTGCGTTGAATTGGACAACAGCAGAAACTATAAAAACACATGATGGTAAATGGCTGTATATCTAAGACTGACTTACTAACTGATTGACAGACTGAATTAATGATTGACTGGTTGATTAATTGACTGATTGACTGACTGACTGTCTGGATGACAGACTGATTGACTGTCTGGATGACAGACTGATTGACTGCCAGACTGACATACTCAGTGACTGAATGACTGACTTATAGACTGACTGAAGGACTGACTGACGGAGTGACTGATTGACTGACTGACTGACTGATTGACTGACTGTCTGGCTAACTGCCTGATTGACAGACTAATTGACTGATTGACTGATAGACTGTCTGACCGACTGAACAACCGACTTATTAACTGACGGATTAACTGAATGATTGACTGACTGACTGACAGACTAAGTGACTGACAGACTGGCTGGCTGAATGACCGACTGATTGATAATCAACGCATAGCCCAAACCATATAATCTATTAACCGAAAGTTTGTAGTATTAAGTAATGTAAATAGATGGTTAGTTGGCAGTCAACTCATATTCGATGACAATTTTATAAACACGTTCTGTAGCCAATCGTAAAATCCATAGCCTCCTTGGTGAAGGCTTGTTAGTTGAATCGTGTTGAAAGTTGACCTTTCAGCTTAAAGCTCATTGTTCAACTTCTGCATTCTCAGAGAATAACTAATGGACAGACCGACAAACAGAATCAAATTATCGTTATAGTCCACAGTATAGAGTTAACAATGTGGCTTTTGAAATGTATATATATATATCTTTGAGACCGTCTCACATTGTGTTTTAATATTAACATTCTCCATGGGTACATTTATTTAATAGCTATGAATACATCATTTCCATTTCGTAGCATATGCCTGTGTCTATTAATCAGAGAATGTTGCACTGAGTGTGTGTACATTTCGGAGTGTGTGTGTATAGACATAAGTACTATTAAAGGTGTCTGGAAATGTGTTTATTTGTTGTGCACAAAGCTCGTAAAATATCTTTGAACTCAAAATTTGTTTATCATCTGCAATCATTACTCATAATGTCCGATTTATATATAGCAATGATTATATACTTCAAGTGTACAAAGTGTATAAGAAATATTTATTTATGTTGTACTAATGAGATGTTTGAAATTCTTTGAAAATGGTTCAAGAATTTTGCATCTAAATTCAAATAGGTCATCCGAGATTGAATTTCATTTATAATTATGATAATAATAGAAATAATTTTAAGTATATTTATTTATAATATAAATATCTACAAATTTTAAAAAAGAATAAAAATAATAATAACAAAAATCCTTAGAATAATAATGATAATAATAATCAAAAACTCTGGGCAACTGTATCAATAACTAATCGATAATTTCCTTCCGATAGTTTAGCTACTACTTCCGGACTTTTGCCCACAAATGGCAAGAACTTCGTTAAAAAGTCTGTAATTTATGAGTTTAGTTGAAAAACTTTGCGGAAGAAAACAGCTATTCAACATTTAACTAAGGCGGCCATTAAATTCGACTTTGAGCAAAAGTTTTTGGTCTTTTGGAAAGTTAGAAAGCGAGACTCTGCCATATAATATATATTAGATGTTTCATAAATGAATACAAACTTACTTGGATAGTCATCCCAATAATTGCGCTCGTTAAATATGCAAAAGCCAACTTGGCTGCTCCGAAATGCACACAACATTTTGTCAGCCGGGACGGGCGCAAAAAAAAAGACAAGGGGCAGGCAGGGGGCATAGGGGGGAGGATGAACAGCAACAGGCAACGTAAAAAGTCAAAGACAATTTTGTGCTTATTTAAGGACAACAAGGACGAGCGAAATGTCGAAGGCGAAAGCGAAACTATAAAATTCATTGAGAGCAAAGTTAAGCAGAGCAACAAGTTATGCCAGGGGGCGGGCGCGGGGCACAAACAGGGGCTACTCTCGGGCCTGTCTAAAGATAACTCACTGAGGGGGGGTGCTTTGGGAGAGGGGAGGTAGCCGAGGGGCTGCCAAGTAACAGTCACTTAAAACGAGCCAAGTCGCGGCTAAAATGTGCGCCCCAGCATGCCTTCAAACAAGAACAGATTTAAGTGCAGCCCTCGTGCAAATTGTGGGCGTGGCTGTTGTGAAGGTTGCGATATATTTTTATCACTTGAGCGGGGAGTGGAAGCGTGGCGGAGGGGCGAGAGGGGGCGGGCGCCTAAGTTGTAGCCACATTAAGTTAGACACGCAGCAAAGCAAACACATAAAAGCAGCATAGGGCGTATACGTAATCTCGGCGTGCTTTGTGCGTGCGTGCGTGAGTGTGTGTGTGTGTGTGCGTTTGTGTGTGTGCGTGCCTTAATGAATGTGCTCAATGTCGTTGATAAGACAGCAGCCACGCGTGCTGATAATGACAAGTATCATTAGCTCGAGAGAGAGAGAGAGAGAGAGAGAGAGAGAGAGAGAGCGCATTTAATGCCACATCGTCCTGTTGCGCACTTTAAGGCGACTTCGGCCATGTGGCATTTGGCCATTTAACTAACCTTGGACAGGTTTTTTTGTTTTTACTTTTCTCTCAGCATTTAGCAGCCATTTGGCAACATTTTCCGTTTCGGATAAACGCATTTGGCGCGCGAGCGCGTCCTTCGACAGCAAAAACAACCTTTGACACTTTGCCAATCGAGGCTGGAAATCTGAATATGCATGCGACGGTAACTGCGACGGCGACTGCGATGGCGACTGCGACGGCGACTGCGACGGCGACTGCGACGGCGACTGCGACTGGCCGTGAGCGTGTAATTGTAACATGTATTGGCCACACACAGCCACATATAGGCACGTTTTTGGCTTTAACTACATTTCCAATATCAGAGAACACTTTTGCAGTGCGAGAAAAATAAGTGACAATATTAGTTTTTGCTTTTTATAGCATTTCAGCTGAAACAATTCACGAGCTTCCACTTTATATCAAAATGCAACGTTTCCACTGAACAGTGTTGTGCAGCTTACTTCTTTGCGAAATTAATAGCATTTAAGAACTGAAAGCATATTTCTAGCAGCATTAATCAAAGTTTTAATAAAATATAAGACTATCTTGCGTAGTAGTTAGATAAGAATGCAATTATCGATATGCTATAAACATAAATTTGTATCAAATTGATAAACATGATAAACATGATTAACATATATATCGATAGATGGCTACACAATAAACTTGTATATCGATAGACAGAAAAATATACTAAACATTGATAATGATAGATTCATACATATACTTACAGTATGTATATGCATGTATATCGATAGAAAGAGATATATTATGAGCATGTATATCGATAGATAGATAGATATAATAGAGTCATGTATATCGATAGATAGATGTGCTTTTAACATGGATATCGATAGATGGATCCATATACTATAAGATTGCATACCGATAGATAGACATACTATAGATATGTATTTCGATAGTCGCGTTCAAAACCTGACCCTTCACGACTATTAATTTAGAAGCAGCAGATTAAAGATACGTTTAATATGATCAGTTGTTAGACAACAAGAAAATCAATTACGTGAATATATCTCTAACAATTTGAAGTCTGTTGCATCTATTAAAACCACTATATCACTTTTGTCTGCGTGCCATTGACTTTAATGCAATTTAATGCTGACAGTGGAAACACCGCAATTTGCCATAACCTTACTTTTACTGCCCTTAAGTTTTCTCTTTTTTAATGCGATTTATTGATACATGATTTATATCTGGTGTTTGTGTGTGTTTTTGTGTGTGCCAAATATCGAAGGTAGCAAATGTCTGCAAACGGCGGCTGCTATTTTTACACGGCCATCAGATAACTTAATTTGATTTGTGTGCAACACACACACACACACACACACACACATAAACAGCAGCACTTATTGTCTGTGTGTATCTGTGGCTTTTACGCTCGATTGGCGTCGCCAGCGTCTTGTCTTCGCCGTTGATTTCCTTGTGTAAGAATTTCTGTTGCAATTTTTCATTGCATACTTTTGGGAGCTGCTCGCATTCACATCGCCTGGCAGTAAATGGAGCGTGACTTGGCAAACATGTGTGTTGGTGTGTGTGTGTAAGCCCCTCGTAAACTTCGAGTGCTGCCCAACTCTCCAGGCAGTCCTTAAGTCGAGTTCTCAACTTATAATGTGCATTCGTATATATATACTATATACATATTTATACTCTTCTACATGCTCTATGCAGAAGATGGCGCATTGTAAGCCGAGTCGAGTGGGTTAATATAAATAAAGCGAGTAGAAAATAGGTTTAAGTTAGTGAGTTTAAAGCCAGGGAGATATTTCTTTGATTTATAAAATAATTGCCTCTGAAGGCTGAAGATATTTTGTTGCAATCCAGAAAAGCGAGATTATTTGATATCTGTTTTACTATCACCAAATTCACAGGGAGATTATTTATTTGATTAGCCTAAAAGGGGAATTTTTCAAAAATGCCCAATTCGACACACAACTATGTCGATTCGGTTTTTCAGACTGATCTGGTAGTATATATATACAATGAAATCCGCAGATGTTTTCTACTGTGTGTTAAAAATTTAATGACAAATACATAATAGAGCAGAAGTCCCGGATGACGCGCTTAAGCTCAATTAAAAAATAAAATAAATTTGAGTAAAAGCATTCAGAGATCCAGCGCACACTGCGCCTTCATTAGAACCTCTGTACTTTTTTCAAACTTATTCATTTCAAATTTAGTTAGTGGCAACTCAATTACTTTCTGTACGCCTTGAGAGCCGAGTACACATGGCAGGGACAAGACCACGCTGTCATTGACGCCCATTAGGCCCTGGACGTCGGTGCCCACGGACAGGATGCGTCCGCTGTTCGACATCATGGCCTGAATGATGTCAACGATGGCTAGGCTGACGCCCCAGTTTGTGTAGCCTTTTATCTTGGATACCTCTCGACCGCCTTTGACTACATTCGTGTGAACTTGCTGCCATTGCTCCTGATCTTGATCTGTGCCGATATTTGGCAGAATGCGTAGCAATGCAATGCCGCCCACCGTCACGCTCGACCAGACGGGCACCGAGCTATCCCCGTGCTCGCCCACAATGAACGCGTTTACCTCGGACGCTGCCACGCCCAGTCGCTGGGCGAGCAAATAACGAAAGCGCAATGAATCCAGATGACAACCGGATGATATGCAACGTTCCTTGGGTAAGCCGCTCATTTTCCGAACCGCCCAGGTCATGACATCGGACGGATTCGAGCTAATCACATAAGTCGCATCCGGACTACTTTCCACCAATTTGGGCACCGTCTTCGATAATATCTCCACCGTGTCCTTGGCAATCTCCAGGCGACTTTTGCCAGCTGGTCTCGTGCCGGCCGTTATGATAACGTACTTGGAGCCAGCTGTGCAACTGGCGTCTGTACAGGTTTCTATTTTGGGCGATGCCAACAAGCTGGAAACGTGCAATAAGTCGAGAGCTTCCGCTTTGACCCATTCCTTGCGCAAATCCACCATCACCAAATGTTTGGCCAATCGCCGATCTATCAGAAACGCACAAATCGCCATGCCCACCTGCCCGGTGCCGATCACTGAAATCTTATCCACCGGCTGACTCGGCTTGCCGATATCTTTAACATATTTCTTCTGAAGCGTCGACATTGGCTCGTCGGAACATGTTTTGCAATACGAACGTTGTGCTCTGGATTGGAACTGAAAAACGTTAACCAATCTTTTGAATATTTGGGGCAGCATTACATTAGTAAACTGATAATTTTGAAAAAATACTCGAATGCTAATAGTGTATAAATGTGATTAGATTTTCATTTCCTGTAAACTAAAATCTATAGCTGACCATCATCATATCTATGATTGGAGAACTTTTCCATCTGCAAGAGCCGAATTTCCCTATATATAGAGCAGTGTTGTACAATTTTATCATTATGTTGTACAATTTTAGCATCTTATATTTAAAAAAAATCTTTTTATATGCAAAAGTTTATTGGCAAATCAAATAAATAATTTTCCTACTTACAGAACAGTGTTGTAAAATAAGCCGTATTTTAATGTCCAAATAAATAATGTCCCTACTTACAGTGTTGTAAAATTACAGCTATTTTTAATGTATCAAAATTGATCGAAAACTATCGACAGCTAAGGGAATACAGAAATTTATTGAATTTTAAAGAACATTAAAGAAATCTTAATGTTATATAAAACACATTCTTTATTTTGCTGCTTTTCTTGAAATGAATGGAAAATGGAGAACTTATTCAACGTGCAGCTTGTTTTAAGCTGCTTTGGCAAAATATATACAAATTTATAGTTTATATATAGTTGATGAGCATATATGCATAAGCTCGCATAAGCATTAACATATTTTAATTAAAATCGGGCCGAGGCACTTCTTACCGCAGAAAAGTTGCACGTGGCGTATGAGTGATGTCTGTTCACAGACGCGAATAGCTGCAAGTGGCTGGCTTATTTGTATTATTATGACTTTCTTTTAAAGCTGCAAGCAAACTATTTAAATCGTATATATAAGCAATATATGAAAACAGGAACAGCTGCGGTCACCTTCAGCTGCAGCAGATATCTGGAGGCATATATGGCTGGCGAATTCGATTTCGAGTCCGGCAACGGCATATCCGGTTATTCTACGTGCCGGCACAGATAATTTGGGCCACAGTTTGTCTTGTTGTGCCTTGGAAATTGGCCACAAAATGAAAATGGCCAAGAGCAACAACAGCACAAATGAAACGTAATTATGCTACAAAAATGCCTTTGCCACATTGACGTTGTTTTTTGTTTTTTTAAAACGAGCTACCGTGGCAGATATCTGCGGCATCAATTTGGTATAATTGAATGCAGGTCAATAATATGAAAAACAGCAACAGCCCGCACAATTAAAGGGCAACGCACAGTGGTTGCAAATTGCCGGGTTAAAGGGCATAGGTAATTTTCTTTTCAATTTCGCTTTTCTTTTCTTGTTTTAAAATATTTAAGCTACGAGCTGCCTTAAGACTTAGCGAGACATTTAGCGAGATAATCAGCTTATCCCGTTTCTCCCAATTGAGCTATTGGCAATTTAGCTATTTTATAGCTAAATTAGGCTATTTTTACATATCAATTTCCCTTTTACAATCAATGTAGCTATTTTCCAGCAGCTCAATAAAAAGTACTACTCTGTTTATTGCCAATTGAAGCTCGGATGAGTGATAAGCTATTTTTAACACTGGATTCAGTTACTTTTATGTAACTGCAGTTGGCAACACTGGTTCTCAAGCCTGTTGTCTCTTTCTCAGAGCCTGAAGTAAGCTCCCATCATTTATCTCTACTACATCGATAAGTTGCATCGATACATACATATGCATGTGTATCGATACATTTTTTACAATCGGAATCAAATAAAATAACATATTAATCGAATGCTACAATATTTTTTTTTTGTAATTATATTCTTTTAATTATTTTACTTTCTTTAAAACTTTAAAAGCTTTCCTGATTCATCCTTATGATTTGCATAAACTAATAAATATGCTATTATAAATATGGAAATTATCGAATGCTCTAGCTATAGGATTCATATGCATTAAGGATATTTAAAAGTGCCGAAAGCTCCAGCTTAAGGCAACTATAAACTCATGAATATGTACTAAAGGCTATCGAAAGTATCGATGCCTCTTGATCTATAGCAACTAGTGTTTTCCAGCACTGTATGCTTTTATTATCGTTATCGTTTTGCAACACTTTTTAAACTGCGAAATTGAGGTTTTAAGTGTGGTATTTTAGTATTTTCTACCACACAGATATATTGTAATTAATATATATTATTCAGCTTGGAAAATCTGGATATACCTTGAGTATCGATTAAAGAGAAATTTCATTGCATATTTCCTTGCAAGCGCCTTTTCTTTTATGCACTTTAGTCGTGCAGCAACAAGCTTGCAGCTTGTGGCATTTTGGTTTGCTGCCACAGTTCGTTGCATTCAGTTGCCTGTGGCATGCAGCGTTTTTTTCAACGTTTTTTAAAGGTTTTGCGATCGATTTTTTTATAGGCTTATACTTCTTTTAATGCCTCAAAATTTCACCACTGTGCAACACAATTTTTGGCAATTTGCGTGAGTGTGTCGCGGGCTGAGGGGCGTGGCTCAGCGCGACGCCCACTCGGTTTACTTTTTTTTGATGTTTTACATAAGGAAAAATAAAATAATATAAACATTACTTATGCTCGACACGTCGTGGTTGGCGCTGCAGCCGAAGCGTGACTGCGTGTGTGTGTGAGTATTTTTGTGTGTGTGTGTGTGTGAGTATTTTTGTGTGTGTTATTGCTTAAATGTCTATATAACTTTGTGTGTGTGTGTGTGCCCGCAAATCGCATACTCGCAACGGGCCGCGGGCAACAAAGTTGAAGTCCTTGGCGATAAAAGCGCAAACACACACACACACACCTGCACACACACACACCCACATGCAGACATACCCCGTGCACAACATTCGTTCGTACAAAACTCAAATTGTTTGAATACTCATGTTCTCTTAATTTTTTTTTTTTGGATTTTGCCAATTTTCTGTGCAGCCTCTGTGGAAATGGCAAATTGAATGCGAAATTGAACTTTTGCCAGCCAGCCGAGGGGGGCGTGGCGTGACGGGGCGAGGCGAGGCGGGGCGAGACGGCGCAGACTTTCTGGTGAAATGGCAGACATTCAAAAACGGTTGGCAACAAGGTGCGCTACATTTCCGCACGGAAATTTAGCATAATTGTGTCGAATGTCGTTGACATGGAGCGCCGGAAACAGTTGCTCCCATTTCAACAGGCGCTAAGCCAAAACTATAACTAAAACCAGTCAAAAAAATAACATGATAATATATAGAAAATAGTTCGCTTTACGGTTTAAGCCAACGCTACGACTAGAGTTTCGGTTCGTGTATCTGTTAAGCTGAAGTCGTGGTTCGTGTCTTGGCTCATCTCAAGCCAAGCTTCAATTTTTAATGAAGTATTCATTTTTTTTTTGTACTTTCTTTAAATGGTTTTATTTTACAATGATTTTTTTCATAAATTTATATCTGTTGCATTAAAATGATTGAATTTTGTTAATCAAAAAGTGTTCCATGTTTTAGTTTAAGTATGAGCTTGGGCTAGGGATTTGCCTTAAGGTTTCGTTTCAAGTTGATAAAATCTATAAAAATGTGCGTTTTAAGCTGTTCACTTCGAGTTTATTAGACATTAAATTGCTGCGGCTTAACCTGAAGCACGGCGCACACATTGCGCATACGCCTCGTTTGCCATGTAAATTATGTGTTATTATTATTGGCGCGTGTTGTAAGCAAAAAAAAAAAAGAAAAGAAGAGCCCATAAAATTGCTGCCGAGATTTTTTGCGTTAAGCGTTACATAATCTAGTTAAATTTCAGGCAGCACTCAAGTATATATTTATGTTGGAAATTAGAAATAAGAAGCATAAATTGCAGCATTAAAATTTTGAGCAAGGGATTAGGAAGAGTTTTTAAATATTATTACCATGTTATAAAATTTCTCTGAAGATATTGTCATATTCTTTCAGTTTTGAGCAACTTTTAATAACTTTCAACGTCAAAGTCTAAAATTAATATTTATGTGCTTCTAGCTCTCTTGACATCTTATCTTATCTTATAAATATCTTTAAAATATGCATGTATTGTATATTTTGAGCTTCATTAAAGGCTATGCAAAGGCAGCGGGCCGCAAATACAGGTCATGCCACATGCCACATGCCACACGCCGCACAAATCAATTAAATTTATGCCAATGTCAGGCGATGTCTGTGTGTGTGCGTGTGCGTGTGTGTGTGCGTGTGTGTCTGTGTTTATGTCAATAGCTGTTTTAAGTTAATTAATCAAAGCCAAAGGCAATTTTTGCCAGCGCTGCGGTCGCTTTGGCAGCTGCCCAAAGCTCATTTTGAATTTGGGCTGGCAAATTGAAGTCTGCTTTGGGGCTGGTTAAGATTGTGGTCAAAAGAGAAGAAGAAGCAGCAGCAGCATCTGGCTATTTTACAACAATTGGCCAAATCGTGAAAAAATTCCAGAAAAAAATAGAAAACAAATTTTCCTTTTCTTGTAATTTAAACGCAATTAGTTTGCGTTCCGATTTGTAAACAATTTGCATTTTGTTATTTGGCCTTTTGGTATTGGGCTTTAAACATTTTAGCCACAATTTGTTGATATTTGGTTGTCGTTGTTTGTTGCTTTGGGTTTCAAGGTAAAATAGCGTTCGATTTGGCGTGTTAATTTTACACTGGCAAGGTGTGGCTAGGGGGCGGGGTTGGGGGCGATTTGCCTGCGGTTGATTGGCAGCCGGGCATTTGGTTGCAGCACGCGGCTAATTGCCACTTGAAAACTGTCCGTGCATAGCTTGGTGAGGGCTGATTTTCTAGGGTCAAGTTGGGTAGAAGAACAAAAAAAAGAAAACAGGTCTGCAAAACTGTGGCACGGACACAACGTGGCATGCCACACACACACGCACACACGCGTGCGACGGCTGACAACAATGCCGCACACAATTGTCCTTGCAAGGACACACACACAGCTGGCACGTCAACGTCTTGGGCTGCTGCTGCTGCGAAAATATTGATCCACCTTTTCTTCTTTTTTTTTTTTTAAAAAAGAAAAACGTTCAACATGTCCAGGTGTGTGTGTGAGGGGGGAGGGGACAGGGGGCAAGTAAGGTGCTGCCGTCCCGGGCAATGTCTGTGCCATGTCCTTTGCTCAAAATTTATGAATTGCGCTTCTTTCTCTGTGTGTGTGCGTGTGTTTGTGTTGTATGTTAAGTGTGTGTGTGTTGTGTGTTGCCTGCGGCTGCGTCTTTGCAGCCAGTCGCACACGTTGCGTATACGCAATGTTTATTGATTGCAAACGAATGTGTTGCGCCTGCCAAGCAATTCAACATTTTCCATTTCATTGTTCATTCTCGCCCCCCCAACTATGTGTATAAAGAAAGGGAAAGCGAATTTCGTAATATTGTTTGTTTTTTGTCAATGTAATATTTTATGAGAGATTTAAGGCTGAAAAGGCTCAAGGATTTTTATGCATCAGAAAAAATCTGATAATAAAATCTCAACTTTCGAGTGAATCTTACTCAGATAGTGGGGAATTAGGGGGATATAGGGAAGAGAGGGACACAGCAGTCCGATAAATACTATATATATTTATTAGTACTATCTCTTCCCCTTTTAAAGTTTGAGAGTAAGGCTAACCCGAAAGCAGAGTCCGATTCTTCTGGCTAAATCCAAACCTAGCTAGATAGAAATAGGGCATATGCTTCAAGCTTCGACTTGTATCTTAAAGATATACACACACTATTTACACATCTTAAAGATACACACACAGTTTAACAACTACTAACTGCGTTTGGCTAGCATTTTGTGTATCTTATTATTGTTTTCTTGAGGTTTTTCAACGTCCGCTGGAAACAAATTTGAATGTTGAATATTCATGAACAGGCGCGCAATTAAAGCGACGCCGACTGCGACGTCAACGTAATTGTTTTTATTTTTCGTGTGTACACACGCCTAAAAATAACCAACACGTAAATATTGTCTAGATATACAAACGGACGCCCAGCATATAGTATACATATGTAAATGTATATGTTGGTAAGTGTGTGCATATTCGTATAGAAGTAAAAGCATTTAGCTGTTGACTGCAAAGCATAAAAGTGAAATTGACCAGAAAAACAAACGGACAGCAAACGAAACGAAAGCCATTAAAAAGAAAAAACTGAATAAGAATTTGAGCAAAGCATGCTATACCCTGTACGCCAATGGCTGAAAGGGTATATTCAAAACATGCCAAGCATTTGTTCAAGTTTCCCACTCAAATAATGTGTACACACTTTTCATAAAGTACAGGCAACCAGCTACCTTTTACTTTGCCGGAAACAGGGTATCTCATGGTCGGGCTTGTTTGTTGTGGCTGATTTGAGAATTTGGCTTACGAATTGGCATTGGGAATTGGCATTGGATTTGGAATTGGAATTGGCCAACGCTGCGGATGCTGCCTGCGTGTTGATTGGCCAAAGTCAATGCCAGACGCACACACACACACACACACACACACACACTTTAGTTTCTGTGTGTGTGTGTGTGTGTGTTTGCGTGAAAATTGTCAACTTTGAGTCTTGCGCCATTTTTGGGCAACCTTTTGGCCAGCCCCAAAACCGAAAAGCAAACAAAATGAGAGTTGAAAACGAAATTGAAGCCCATTAAGCGGCACTCGAGTGGTTCCTCGGGTTCCTCGAATATATTTTGTAATTGCCAGCGCAGGAGATTCAATAAAAATATGAGAACTTGGCCCAAAACTTATTTGCCGTTTATTGTGGTGGGTCGTTTTTTTTTTTTTTTTTCCTTTCTTATAGGCCATGTCCTTGCGGCCGTAGCCTTGCCTTCATGGACGCGCGCAAACAAAGCGCACGGCGAGAGGTCCTTGCCTGGGCCTGGGCCTGGGCCTGGGCCTCGGCTTGAGCCCGAGTGCTGCTTTGCATTTAATTACGCTTAAAAATTAATTAATTTCTTTTTTGTGGCTGGCGCTACGTGGAGTGACTTGAGACATAATCAAGCTGCCGCCGCCCCCCTCCTCCCAGCCACGCCCTAAGGTAGGCCACTTTTATCTGCCTGCCTTTATCCTTGTCAGCTGTTGGAGTCTGGCGGGGATTGGGCAGGGGCAGGGCTGCGCACTTGTGTCTTAAATAATTCAACAAGCGCGGTTTTTCGTAGCCAACAGCGACAACAAACAACAACAACAACAACAAACAACAACAACAACAACAAACAACACCTGCATTGCGCACCTTTAAATGCCAAGGATAAGCGCTTGGGTCTGGTTAATGCGAATTTCTTTGGTTTCTTCAGGCTTTATACAATAAGAACAATATTTTAAATAGCCAAATTCATTAAATAGAAACAATTAAAATAATAATTAGCTAAGAGCTTTTCTAAGCTGAGCTACAATTCAACTCGGCTTAAAATGTGAAGATCAAAACTTAATTACAATGTTATTATTGTTATAAATGAAAGAGTAAGGATATCTACGGCACGAAGATTTAAGTCACTTTTAGATATTTTCCTGTTTCAGATATGTGAGAAGAATGAAGAATTCAAATATCTTTGAAAACAAAATGGATCCTACTATTCGACCCATCTGTCCCATAGCAGCTATATAATATAGGGGTCCGATGTTGTAGGGAATATAGTGAAGCTTATAAGTTGGGTAAGATATCTTGATGAACAAAAAAGTTTATCATACATGAGTCCGATCTGACTAGTTTGATATATGACCTATGTAAAGTTTCAAGAAAATAGCTTTATAACTGAAAGAGTATTTTGCATAGATACTGATCTAGAATATATATACATTATGGGGTCGGATATATGGATTTGCTTTAAGCTTGTATAACGCTTGAATTACAACATAATACTACAGCACACGGACAACGCCGGTTAATTTCTTATATTATTTTCATATGAAAACTGTTATAATTCTAAATAAACTTAATTACTTGCCAAATGCAGCTACATAAGAGATTTAATTGCGTTCCTTACCTGCAATAAAAATAATAAAAAATAATATAGATTAGTTTATATTTTCATGGCATAAACTAAGTATCTTACAATTGTGTACGTTAGCTAATTATTTCTTGTTCGTTTCAAAAATTGAAGTGCTTTTGTCTAGCATTTTATTTAACGGAAATTCCATTCATTTGTTATTTGTGGTAAACGTTTTGGCATTCAAGTGTATTTTTGTAACAATTGGAAACACAAGCAAGAAATGAACTCAAGACCACGCGCTTTGTTGTTATTGTAATATAAATTGTTGTTGTTGCACATTTTGAGTAGCTGACACAAAACAGAAACGTTGAAAGCGCAACAAAAGCTACAAAAGAAAAGAAAAGGCGAACAGCTTGTAGAATATTTGCCAAATGTGCATTTTGGCAAAAACAAATTTTAATAACTCAGTGCGGGGCGCTGTCAAAAGCTAAACCAGCAGCAGCAGCAGCAGCAGCAGCTACAATAACAATGACAACAACTGCAAGTAACAACAACAACAAACAACGTATAACCGCAGCAGAGCAGCAGCGCAGCTGCAGCGGCAGCTACAACAACAAAAGTTGAGTCAATTTGTGTATTTGAAGGTCACTGAAGGTGGTTGTTGCTGCCTCTGCCGCTGCCTCTGCTGCCGCTGCTGCTGTTACAGTTACTTTGAGTGCACTAGAAAGCAGCGGAAGAAGCATCCAAACAAGTCCAAAACAGCAGGATGAAGCGAAGAAGAGAGAGAGAGAGAGAGAGAGACAGAGCGAGATAGTGTGCCCAGCAGTTTAGATAGGGTTAAGCAAAATGGTTGGGCAGCGGATGGAAGCGGCGGTAGAGAGAGGGGGAGGGGGAGCGGTCTGTGCACTGTGCACTGTGCAGCTCACTTATTGGATTTTCCCTTACATTTGCACCCCGCGCGCTTCAGCATAAAAATCACTGGGCAGAATGAAATTTTGTTTACGGCACTTTATTGTGCTGTTGCTGTTGTTGCTCTTGTTCTTATTTGAATTCGTTTATTTTACAGTTTATCAAGCATTTGTAGCAGCGAAATTTCGTTGAATATTTTACACACACACACACATACAAATGTATTTGCATTACAATAATGCTTTATGGCTTAATAAATAAATAATTTACACACGAAATGCTAAATGCATTCAAAATGTTTAACGTATACGCAATGTAACAAATTGTACAGCTCAATTGACATATGCATTAATAACAGTTAATTAAATTAAATATTAATAATTATAATGTATAATATATACATTAATTGGAATTAATTATCGAAATTAATAATCAATAAGAATAAATGAATGCAACGTTTTTCTTAAACATATATATTACATTTGTTTATTTCAATCAAATTGCATACACTTATTTATCATTTAAATCCAATTAGTAAAACACTCCGTTGTGTCTACATGCTTTTTATACGATATAATTGGATAAGTAAAATCTGTTTTTATAGAAAATTTTAAAATATTTGTAATGAATTTAACAATGTTTTCATTTAGTGCAACGTATTTTTCAATTCTGTTATGTTTGTGCGCTAAAGCGAGTTTTCCAGTTAAAAACATAAATGCCGTTTAAAAAAGTTGAACTTCATAATGGACGCACACACACACACACACACATAAGCACACTTCACACACAAAGAAGCACACACACGCACACTTTACCCCTAACAAAAAGGTGCTCATATGAACTTTTAATGCCGGCGGCTTCAGCTGTGACGTCACAAAAATTAAAAGCGTCCCATACATAATGCAAAATATTAAAAAAAAAAGAAGATAAACTTGGAGGCTGGTGCCGGCCAGGTCAGGCATAAAAAAAGGCAATAACATTAAAACATTTCGCTTGATATGAACTCTAATATCATTGAAATTATAATTATGTGTGTTTTATATGCGACCATAAAAGAGAGAGACAGAGAGAGGGAGAGGGAGAGAGAGATACAGCAACAGGGCCAGTGCTGCCACACAGGTAAAAGCTTACATATGTATGTGCATATATGTATATATTAAATATATACATATACAGTTGAATCGCTTGAGGCCAAAGCTGTTTGCTTGGGCGCCTGTCACGCCCACAAAATTTTCATTGGCCGGGCGAAAACAACAAAAAACGTAGCTCAATAAAATGTTGCCATTGACCGTTGCTGTATGTTGACCCTAAGGTAAATGCGTGCACATTACCTATCCCCGCCCCACCTCCCCCTTTGCATGGCAATTTGTTATTTATGCTGCGCTTACGTGTTGATTGCTTATATATGCAAATCGATGTTTATATCTAGGCATCTGCACCTTTTTGTATCTAAACGCTGATCGATCCAGCTAAATGTATACCTCTCTGTTGGTTGCCCAAAACTTCTGGCTATTTTCCGTATTAAACAGTCCAGACCTGGAGCTGACCAATGTGTACACACTGAATGAATGGGCCATCTATTTGGGTTTATTTATTTGATGAAATCGCCAATTTCTTTAAAATCAATTCATTTATAAAGCAAAGCAATTCAAAGCAATCAAAGAATTTATCCATGTGAAATTCCTTTCTCTAAATTTAAAGTTCTTTTCAAAACAACAAAAACTATTTGGTTCACACCAGATAGTTCAACCTGTGGCTAGAAGAAGAGGAGGGGGAAAAAAAACACAGATGCCATCTTCAAAATGGGGAATTGCATATTTCAATCTCAGCTGAGGCCACTCGATTCAATTAATTTCAGCTGGCAAACAATGAAGGCCGCTTGCCTAATTGGCAGCATGGCCAAATGTTATCAAGACAGAGAGAGAGTCGAGAGACAAAAGAGAGGAGAGAAAGAGCTGGGCTGAGGTGTGGGAGGGGCAGCACTGGCAGCTAAAACAAAAACATCAGCAATGGATTTACAGTTACTTGGCCCAACACAACTAAACACTCAATAACAACAACACACACACACATCCGCACACAAATATACACAAGCAAACACTCAAACAAACACACACACACACAAACACATGCATGCATCAATTATATGGCCACTAATTTGTCTACATTGGGTAGCTAAATAATTGCAGACTGAGAGGGGGGTACGTTGAGGGGAAAGCAGCAATCAAAATCCGACAGACAACACACACACACACAGCAAATGTTTGCATTGCGCTGCAGGCAAGGGGGTGGGGGGTGGGGGGTGAGGGCTGTGGGCGTCAACGTTGTTTAATCGAATTATGCAAAGGCAACGACAACATCTGGAAACATACACACACACACACACACACATGCAGGCAGCTGCACATGACGGGATTAACATATTCGATAAATGTATCTGTATCTGCATCTATAAATGTATCTGCAGCTCTGGCTTTAGCTGTGGCTGTAGCTGCTGATGCTTTTAATTAAAATGTGCATATGAAATCGACAGCAGCAGGCGGCGGGCTTCTGGCGGCAGGCATCAGGGCAGGCCTTACAAATTTAACACACACGCTCAAATTGAATCTCTAAGTTACATTTCCTGACACACACAAAAAAAATACAGAACACAAAATGTCGCCGTTGATGGCCTGTTTGATCCTGGGGCTCGTCTTGCTGCTGCACAGCGAGCATCCTGTCGATGCGGATGCCTATCATGCCATATTTAAACATGAAGGTAAGCCCGGCATTTAGTCTAACCAATTAATTGCTCCTATTTCCGGCCCACAGATTATCCCAATAAGTGCTTTATTAACTTGCCCAAGGGCGATAAATTGGTGATCGATAGCGATCAGAACGCACGTTATCCTGGCAAGTGCGCTGAAATTTATTGTGGCCGCAATAGCTGGGCCGTGGTCTATGCGTAAGCTCCATGCATTTCCCTTTGTATAACTAACAGTTCATTTCCCATTTTTTACGCCCAGCTGTGATCCGAAAAATCCGCCCAAGGGCTGCGAATATGGTGAACATGAGAATCTAGATGCTCCCTTCCCCAAATGCTGCCCACGCCGTGTTAAATGCAACACTGTCTAAAGATTTTCTATATTATTTGGCTTAGTTTATTATGTTTTTTTTTTCTCGTCAAATTCTGCGTTGCTACTTAAAATCAATAAAAAGTAGAAAAGTTATAAAAATTTAATTAGATTAGCTTTAACTAAACATGGGATTTGAACCGGTTACTTTAAGCTTAACATGGGATTTAAACTGGTTACCTTAAGCCTAACATGGAGTTTGGACCTAGTAATTTAAGCTTAACATGGGACTTGAACCGGTAATCATTAACTGGACATGGGGTTGAACCGGTTACCTTTACCTTAACATGGGATTTGAACCGTTAACCATAAACTTAACATAAGATTTGAGCCGGTAATCGTCTCTCTCGATTTAATCACTTAGACCATTTAAACTTGTGTCAACTTTATAGCAAGAGTGCTGAAATTCACAAGAGCTTGGAAGAGAGCCCTAACAATAGGCACTCAAATAAAATTAGGGCTCCTTTAAGCCAGGACATTCTGGATGACTTAAGTTATACATGGCTAAAATCCTTTCATGGCTCGCAGAATGAATATGCCCCAACAAAACTCAAATCACGTGGTGAATGAAGCAGGCAAAAAATATCAGAATTCCGTATATTTCTTTCCTTTGTGCTGCACTTTTTATAGGAAACACATGCATTTTTGATCGAAGAACAGCTTGTTGAAAAAACATGCAATGCTGTCAATATGCCACAGAGGCAGCTAGTCGTTTTTTATAAAAGAAAATATGTTCAAGTAGCTGTCAAAAACGGAGATCCCAATTCTGAAATGCACTTTCAGGCATAAACAATAATAGGGTCTCTATATATGAAAAATGTTGGGAATAGCCACGCCATTAACATAACCTAACCCAACTTTATCTTAACAAACTCAACAAACCCTAATCTTTTCTTAACAATAATGGAAGTTCCTTGTAGTGCAACATACACATGTGTAATCTAACCCCTTAACCGACAACCTCAACTTTTCATAGTATTAAAGGCAGTTCCTTGCAAAGCAAACTACAAGTGCCTAACCTAACCTCACTTAACCTATGTAATCAAACCTAACACAACATTACATAACCAAACTTTACTCCTACCTAACCTCAAATAAAACATGATCGAGCAAAATTAGGCATTCAGTCAAACAAATGGTTAAATGTTTCATAAAAAATTGTCACTTTTAAACTTAGTAGCTCTTTGAAAAGCTGTCAAAGTTTCTGGCCAAATTACTCGTAAAAATTAAAAATTAATTAAAAGAGAAAATGCACTTGCTTATTTTATTTCAATTAATTGCATATTTTACACTCGGACTTCATGCCGCCGAATGGGTGGGCATATATTATAACGAAAGTATGTATATGGGAATTGTGTCCCAAAATAAATTAGATAATACCCATTGAATGTAGAATATCCGGGCAAGTGCGTAATTTCATCGGAGCTGATACTCAACGAGGGCGTAAGCATGAAGGATCCCACGCACGAATGCCGTCATATTGTGTGTGGCTTCAATGGTTCCACGATATTTCAAAGGTGCGTACTAACAGATACAATGCATTGTATCTAATGCCCAAATGTATCTAATGCCCAAATGTATCTAATGCCATTAACAGCTGTGGTATTATCAGTGGCCTTCCGGCCACTTGTCGCTTTGACTCCCTTATCAATATGGATCGGCCCTATCCACATTGCTGTGAGCGTACAATCATCTGTTTGTGAGACTCAATTCACAAACTAAACCAAAGCAAACCAAAGCAGTCTATGGAAAACCTTTTAGTAATAAAGAAATATAAATGCAAATATATAGACATATAAATAGGGAGATATATGTGAACACACGATGTTTGTTTTCAAAGCTGTCCTCATTCTTTTCGTTTTCGAGTACTTTACTCAGACTCAAGCCTTGAACGCGCTCAATTACTATGGAGACAGCGGTGAGTATGAAATCTATTTGGAATTCTATTTACATATACACTGCACTTATCAAAAATGGTTGAAAAGTTTGTAATGAATTAATACGGATAGAAGAAGGCAATAGCCGAGTCGAAGAAGACAAAAGTCGCAGCATTCAATCTGTCCGCCCGTCTATCTGTCGATTTTAACGACTATTGAGAACTAGACTTCGTATAACTCAATTTTAAGATTACCATCAATTCAATAGTTTTATTCGAACTATCAAAAACGATAAGATATATTGATTCTGAGCCTAGGTTTATTGCGGAAATTTACGTATAACACATCAAGATTATTTGAAATTAGCAATTCAATTCAATACGTTTATCCCAGGACAAGGATATATATCTATATATATATAAGGATAAGATAGGATAGATAAGAATAATAAAATTATTATGGTATATGTATAGGATACACAAATTTTAATAACATTTTAAACGATCGGACCATAAGCACCGATTTTACTGAGTAATTCATCTAAAATGGTGAGGAAAGGGAAGCACAAACGTCGGCTTTACTGTATATATTGTTTATATATATTTGAATCGTTTTATGATTACAAATATACCAAACAGCAGCTCGGAGCTGATAACAGGGTAGCTTCTATGTTATTATATTAGAATATATTTTGATATATTATGTATATATATAAATATTATATTGTATTGTATTATATATTTTATATTCGTCTCTAAACCTTTTTCTCTAGCATACCCTGGACGCTGTGTTGTGGATATGAGCAGTTCCGTAGTGCTGATGAATTTGGGGGAATCTGTTAAACTGGATTCGCTGCCCTGCACCCAGATCTTCTGCATGGGCGATGGCTGGGGCATGCTTCAAACGTATGTTAAACTGATAAAACCTTATATATATAATAGATATCTGATAGATTCTGTATGCTCTTCGACCAGTTGCGATTATGTGCCCCCACCGAATGATTGTCGTTACACAGCTTTCAAGCACTGGGATGCGGAATACCCCAAATGCTGTAAGCGTCATATTATTTGTGATTGAAAATTGAAATTTGAAATGATTCGTTTAACTAATTAACTCATTTTTGATCTTTTCTGTTTAATGATTGTATGCTAACAAAATTAAATAGGTGCTATCCATTAGTATTTATCGTAAAAATAAACAATTTGGCTCTCAAAAAAAAAAATAAAAATTTGACGAAAAATTATATTTATAATTATTTGTTGTATTTGTTGGAGATGGGAAACAAATAAAACAAGGGCCAAGGCTGTCTACTTATCAGCATTTGCCGCCTATCAGCGTAAAGAAACAAAACAGCACTAAATTAATTAAATATATTATTTAAATTTAAATAAACGCTAAAACAAATGTAATAAACTATTGAGCACACATGCTCAACATATAGAATTTATTACGGAAATAATTATAGTAAATATAGTATAGTATAGTAAAGTATTTTAGTTTAATTTAAGGGACAAAACCGGAGACATTTCTCTTTTGCAGTTATTTGAGAATGTTGAACAAAATATTTTGCCATTTAATATCCTACTTTTCCAGCTGTCTTTTCTATAGCAGCTATATGATATATGGCCCGATCTTAATAAGATATCGCACAATGTAGGGAGCATAGTAAAACTTATAAATGCAGAGTTTTGGGTAAGACGAACCTATGCAAAGGTTTAAGACGATAACTTTATAACTGCAAGACTAGTTCATATAAAAATAGGAACAGATTCATATTTATTTTATTAATAATTTATTGTTTAATATACTCATCATCTTATATGTTGAAGTAGACTTTAATGTATCGCTAATCTTATCTTTCTGTCCACATTTATATATATACATATATATAACTAACATTATTTTTAAAAGAGAACTTGCATTCCAGTTCTATCCACAAATTTGCCCACTTCTAGCATTTGTTTACAATATCATATAGATTGCACTATTCACTGACGCAATCGGAAACCTGTTTGACCCCTGCCCTTGTCCGGCTGTAAGCACCGTCTTATAAAGTCGGCCAGCTGCTATTTCGTATTCTCTCTGAATCAGTCAGATTTTCGAGTGCGCCGCGTTAAGATGAATCTATTTGTGAACGGAATTTTGTTGCTGCTGCTGCTGGCGGCGATGTTGCTGCCACCCACGGAGGCAGCTGTTGCACGTGGCATATTCAAGGATCCGGCGCATCCCGGCAAATGCTTCATCAAGCCCAATCTCATACTGAATCCGGGTGAGCGTGCCAAGTATCCCGATATGGAATGTGCGCGCATTATATGTGAAAAGCATAGCATGGCGGAAATACACACGTGAGTTTCAATTGCGATTAACTAAACTATATTTTCTCTAAATGACAATTTCGCTTTCAACAGCTGCGGGGTCGAGGCCCCGCCCCCCGGCTGCCGGATGGGCGCCCCCAGATTCCCCGATGCCGATTATCCCAAGTGCTGCGAACGTGAACTAATGTGTGTCAAGTAATGTGAATCATTCGCAATAGCTATTGAATAAATATTTTCAATATTTTATGCGTTTGTTTTTCTAGCGACTGCGCTAAATACACAGCAAGCAGCTAAAAATAAAACGCCCACCAAAAAAAAGCCGCTTTTCACAGTCGTCTAGCGATTAAATTTACAGATATTTAAATGAAAACGGAAAACAGACACATTACTTCATCAACAACAACAACAACAACATTATATACAAAGTCTAAAGGCCAAACATCTTCGAACTTAGCTTCATTTTGCACTCTAAAGTGAACGAGGAGGAGGATTCAATGAAACAACAAACATCATATAGAAACATCATATAAAAGCACAACTTCATGGTTTAAAAATGCTTTTAAGGCACGTTATCTACATAAAGTGAACATGGAGGACAACGAAAATACCGCAGATAACATTTGTCAATAAGTAAAAACATAAAAAATCAAGGTTTACAAAACTTTTCAGCCATTTGATTGATTCAAGTTAGTTAAGAAACAAAATTGTCTTAAGTAAAGCTCGTAAAGTGACCATGGAGGACGTGCAAAGCGTTGCAGTCTACGAGAATCAAAGCACAACCCAAATTGCAAGGCCTGAAAATTCCAAAATTATTCTAAATATTTTAAATTTCAAACTGTTAAAAATAACTTTTTTTATGAAAAGCAATTTAAGTGACCATGGAGGAGATTTTAAGTGCTGCAGACATTCAAAAGTGCTGCAAATTACGATCCATAAACAGAATAGAAAATATTTTCTTACATAAAACTTTTCCCTAACCAAAGCCCATAAACTGAACCAGGAGGACATAAAAAAAAAGGTGCCAAGAAAAAGAGCCAAAAATAGAAACTCTTAGAATGTTGATTTCTTCCGTTTGACTACAAATTGGTCTAGCAAATAAGCACATACACACACACACGCACATGAACTGACCATGGAGGACACGAAAATGCCAGCCAAGCACATCGTAAATTGACCTTATCAAGAAGTTAGGTTACGGCCAAACTTAGTGTATATGTACGGCCAAACTTAGTGTATATGCCCTAGCTGGAATGTCATACTTATACTAGCTGCCTACTTTATGGCTCCAAAGTGCTCCCGTCAGTTTATTATGGGCTATTTTCCTGGTTTATGTGCTCCAAGCGCTGAGCTGAGCTCCGGCGACTCTATTAATTTTGGCCTGGCGTGGTCAACTGACGTTTTGTTTATTATTTTTTACGAGCTTGGCCCCGGCCAGGTTTTGGGCCAACTATTTTTGTAACATACTTTTGCCAAACGCAGTTATCGAGCATGTGTCGCTATGATGGGGCCGATTTTTGTGACCCTCCCTCCTCCCTTCCCCGCTTCGTTCTCAGAGGGGAGGAGTCCGAAAAGCCATCAACAACAATAAGCGCAAAGCTGGGGCAGCAACTGCAAGCGGAAAGATAAGCGCAGCCGGGTCGAAACTGAAACTGAAACCGCACACACAACACTAATTGCCAGCTGTGCGTGTGTGTGTGGGTGGGTGTGTGTGGATGAGTATGCGTGAGTGTGTGTGGGTGTAGGTGGGTGTGTGTTGTGGCGGGTGGTTTGGTGTTTTGGTGGTTCGTCGCTTGACCAAATTAAGCTCGGGCGCTGCGTTAAACGTTTCGCATGACCGTCACATTTTTAGGCCATTTTTTTAATACACTTCTAAAGGGTATTCTAATTTTGTCATGGAATATGTAACACATAGAAGCAGGCAGCCTAGGAAGGAACAGGCGAACTAATCATGCCCCAATATGAACAACATTTTGGTTTTTCAACATATCTTGACAAGTCCAAGCATTTACAAGGTGAATGTACCTTATATAAAGGCAAAATCTCCACAGCAGAAGCCAACGATATCGTAGGAAATCTCTATATATCATATATATGATAAGGCTCTATAGAAGAATCGGGGAAGAATGAGTTCTTGTCTGAAATAAGTTTCTGCTTTGCTCTTGAAATTACGAACTTTACAACTCTGCTAACAAATCGGAAAGTGTATTCAATCTTCGTCTTGCCTCAGATAATCGCTTCTACAGCTACGATTTGACCTCATTTTGAATACTGTTTGACCTTTGCATTTATTTGCTATTCAATTTAAGCTCGCAAGGCAAAATAGATTTTCGCCTAGAAATATTCCAAATTAAATATAATTTATTTAGCATATTATATGGCGTATATTCTCCCTGGAAATCCTCTGAGGCTACGTAGGCTTTATGTGCAATTCAGAGTTGTGCAAATAATTAAAAATTTAAATTGATATTTGAATTTATAGCTCGTTTTCACATTGCTGCTTAAATTTTTAAAAATTAAATAAGAAATTGATTTTTATATTGTTTTATTCAGCTTTTGATAATGTTCTTTTACGAATTTTCAGCATGGTTGGCAACCCTGGCATCATAAAGTGCCAACAGTTTATTAAAATGCTGGCAACGCCTCACGAAAAAGCGGAACACAAGTTAAATATTATCCTCATGACAAATATTTATTAATTTATTAGCTCGACAAGCAATAAAACTAACTAAAATGAACTGTATTATCTAAAATAACTAACTGTATTTAAAATGTATTAAAAGTAACTAACAAATAATGAAAAAATATAAGTTTTGCAGAAATATAAAAGATAAACATGTTTTTTATTACATGTTCGATACAAATTGGATTTAACAGCTTGTTAAACTAGCTGCTTGCTTTAACAGGAGCTTAAGAAATTTGAGGTTAAATAAAAGTGAAATTTGTATTTTATTAAATATTATTAATCGACTATCGATTTTTTATTTTGCTCATCTCTAGCACATAAGACATCCACACTCACACACACACACACACACATACACACTCATAACTTAAGCCACAAATTCAAATTGATTTGAACCTGGTGTCGTTCCAGCTGTGAGATTGTGTGTGTGTGTACCGTGTGTGTTTGCAATTGTATTAAGTGCGCCCTTAACTAAATACACGTGTGCTTAAGTCAACAGACAAATAGAAACCACATCGTTAATTAGTAGCTATTTTGATTTCGAATGTTTGATAGGTCTATGTCAATTGTGCTCGCATCTTAACAACAATATACATTTCAATAATTAACATTAAGTATGGTAATAAAATAACAACAATTGTAAGCTGTTCCAGCATTCAAGTTCTATTGTTAAGACAAACAAGTGCTAATTTTTTATCAAGCAGAATGAAATGATAAACTGGAAAGTGGCGCAAATTATATTTTAAAAAAATTGTTTCCATAAACAAGAAGAGAACTCTCTTCGGAAGTGCCTGACTAGGAGATACCCTAAGGCCAGCTCCGAACTGCCCTGACAAACATTCGAGCTTCTTAGCATTGACTATGCTTCTTCTTCCCTTAGCCCCATACTATGACAAATGCTACCTTGAATAACTTCCATGTTTATGGTCCGATCTTTATGAAATTTTCAGAGCTAACATATGGCATACAAATATGAGTAAATACCAAAGCACAAGACTATTGTTGTTTAAATGTTGGCAGATATCACAATTCGACAATAACAAGAGACCGCAAGTAAGACAATAGAAGAGGCACAAAACTGTCACGTAGCACTCAGAGCGATTATATCATATATTTTTCACAAATAAACAAAAGCAGTGTTTAGATTTCACTATCTCCTGTTGGACAGTGCACCGCATTGATGCAGCACTTGGGATAATCAGCATCGGGATACTTTGCATCGCCCAATTTGCATGGGGGTGGCACTCCCTTAGCACCACAGCTGCAGGTATATAGAAAGTATTTATAGTATAGATAGGGATGTCGAAAGACCTGAACTCTTACGCTGCAATAGTTGCTGCGCCGTCTCCGTTGCAAGTGAGGAGCTGGCAGTTGGGTTGGGTCTTAGTTTCACCCTCACTCAATATGGTGTTGGCATCGAGGACACACTTGCCCGGATGTGCTTTGAGATGCAAGAAATATTATATAGATATACATATATACATATTTGATTTTAAAATCGCGCTACACACCATCGCTTTTGAAGTCGCCCTGCGATAAAGCCGCAAAGACCTCGGTGCTGAGCACGGTAGTCAGCACAAATAGAGTTAGAAATAAACCAGCTTTCATCTTGACAATCGGGAACCTTCTGACTGCCGTCTTTGCGTCAAGCGCAATATATAGCCATATCTATGCATAACTTGTCTGACGTGAAACTTGTTTGATTTTATGAGTTCATAAGATAAGCTGTTTATGAATTGACCACAACGTCCAATCTATTAAAACAAACTGAAAATCCTATTGACACTCATTTGCTTAAACAATTAACTATGATTAGCAGATATTGGCATTTGTTGCATTGGAGGTCTTGCTTTTAACGTGAATTTATTGATAAACATATTTTATGTGTTTATTTTCTAATATTATTTTTAAGTGGAATTTGTTGATAAATGTATCTTATTTATTTATTGATTTTTACGATAATATGGCTTATGTGTTTTATACCCTGAACCCATTAAAAATGGGTAAAAAATGTATAATGTAGGAAGTAGGAAGTAGGAAGTATCTGCGACCCCATTAAGTATATATATTCTTGATCAGCATCAATAGCCGTGTCGAACTATAACAGGGTATCCCCATAATACCCAACCATGCTCCGCATTTCTTAGGGTATATTTCGTGCATAGTCGTATTCTTTTAGAGAATATATACTTTTTGGTTAGTTGCCCTCAAACCTCAATCATGAAAGAGCGACTACAAAGTATCCAAAAAACCAAAAAAAAAAAAAGAAGGAAAAGAAAAAAACGTTACAGAAGAGAAAAATGTGAGCAAAGACCGCAGCAAGTTTTTTTTTAGCAGCCTCAGCACAAAAAGTGAATATTACAATTTTAGTGTGCCGCAAAAGTTTAAGCCTGCCAGTACGTGTGTGTGTGTGTGAGTGAGTGAGTAAGTGAGTAAAAAACACACGCACACACACACACACACACACACACACTTATGCAGACACACAACATTTATAAATTGGCAGCCAGGCAACTGCTTTTGGGTGACCTTTCGTGCCAGTCAGCGTATATATGTATATACATGTGTGTGTATGTGTGTGTATGTATATCTGTGTGTGTGTGTGTGCGTGCAAAAAGGTGAAGGTAATGCTGGTGGCTGGTCAGAAGGCTGCCAGCCAGCTCGAGCACGAGTTGGTACACATAAACTGAGCCGAAACTTTGCCAAGGCACGCGCAAAAAGTAATCATAAAAAACAACCGAAAAAAAATGGGAAAAAATAAAACAGAAATTCAAATTTAGACGCATAATACATATGGAAATAAGGTGCAAATGTAGCGCCCTAAAAATTTGCAGCGAAAATCGTGCTATTCGGCGTGAAATAAAAACTTAAACTTTCCCTATTCATTAATTTTTCACGAGTTATTTGGGCCAACAAAATATGTGTATATATATATATAATATACTTAAAATGGTCGCCACGCTGTGCCGTAATTCACACACAAACACTAGCACACATACACACAAACACACATACACAGAGACGTATTGAAATCCTTGTCGCAGTTTCTTTAGCATTTGCACCCACGAGATGCTTCATTTCACGCCCGAGAGCAAAACGCGTCGCAGAGATGAGCTCGTTAAAATAAAAAATATATATTGTATAAAAAAAAAGATTACCTTCAGAGAAAGAAGCTTACATTCGGTCTAGTCCCGAAAAAGTGAAGTAAGTAAAAGTGAGCTGCGATTCGATTTTTGATCGATAACAAAGCCATATATAAATGAAGTTATGATATTGCCAAGAACAAGGTTAAAAGTAAGCTGTCCATCGATTATATTTTTTACTGTATGTTTAAGTTATAAGGATATGATATATATGATAATAAAGGGCACCCGCTTACATTTGGGGTAGTCCCTGGCAAGATAAAAACTAAGCTGAAATTCGATTTAAATTGCTTATCGATTACAAAGTGTTTGCCCAACAGTATTGATTTAACTGTTTATCGAAGTTGTAGAAAAAATAAAGAAAGTTATGATGATCAAGGACTAAAAAAAAAGGTTACCTTCAAGAGAAAGAAGCTTACATTTCGGGTAGTCCCTGGCAACCTTGATAGATACTTGAGACTGTGATTCAATTTCAATGTGTTATCGTTTTGTGTCCAACAGCAGTTGGAGGCAGTAAAATTGTTAACAATTTTACGGTAAGAGTATTATAAATCGTAACGAGAAAGTAAGGATTTAACACCCTTGTAGACATTTGCCTTACGGATTTACGGATATGTGTGAATAGAAAAGCTTGTAAATAAAAATATCTTGGAAAACCGAATATTTTGCCATGCTTCTCTTCCACCGATTCCCAATAGAGCTATATGTTATAGTGGGTCGATCCGACTGATTCCAACATATGTAATGTCAGGAACAGAAAGATTATTCAAGACGATAGTTTGAAAACTGAGAGACTAGTTTGGATTGAAACAGACAGCCGGACATGGCTATATAAACTCGACTGTTGATGCTGATCTAGAATATATATACTTTATGGGGTCGGAGACGTCTTCTTCTATTCCAAAATTAGAATACAAGGGTATAAAAAACAATTAACTGACGAAAATATTTATGATTGGTTTTTATAATCCACGCATTTCGATAAGTTAATCTATTAATGCTCTTCTAGCTACATAAACATAAAAAGCTAGTTATCGTTTTAAGTTATGATTTCATTAAGAAAGCGAAACAAGCTTTTCCCACCCACCCCACCCCCTTGTTCCGTTTCCGTTCCGTTTCGTTTCCGGTTTCAACCAACTAACGCAATAATCGATACGATTAAAAGCTGTTCTTAATTCCAGAATAAATACGGCTTCAAGGGTTTTTCCTTTCACAAGTTGACAACACTTCCGTAAGTTAATTATGCTTAAATAAAATTCTTTAAAATTTAAGCCTGTCAATTTCTTGGCTACTTTCTGAATTATATTTGCTCAAATCTGGCAAAAGTTGTATTTTCCTTGGCATTGTGCTTTTTCAGTTTTCCTTGTCGTTTTTCCGCAGCATACACAAAAGTAGTGGCAACAGTTTTTCTCATTTTTAAATTGAGTTTTTCCTGCTTTTCTTAGGCTTCCAAATGTGTTCGCCTGTACGTGTGTCTTTTGCGTGTGTGTGTGTGTGTGTGTGTGTGTAGGTTTTATTGTCTTTGTTGCGTTCGTCGCATAAATATGTAAAGTAAATTACCAGAACCGGGCAGCACATTTTTGGACCTTGTAGCAAGCCATTCATTTGCTTTATAAATAAATATTTAATAACAAAATAATATCGCATTCAAACTTTGAGCCCAAACCAAAATTATATGAATTCGTTTACAAATAAATGGCCGAAAAAGCCAAATAAATATAAAATGATTAAAATATCATCAATAAAACCGCAAACATTTATTGGCATAAGCAAAATAAATCAACAATTTTCAATAGAATTCGTTTCTATGCCAATTAAATAAGTCAAAACAAGTCAAGCTAAACGAATTTCCAAACAAATGACAAAGTTAATTAAATAAATAAAGCAAATATTAAAAATCGATTACTATTATTATTATCAATGGCAAGTGCAGGCTGTCAGTTTAACTAAATGTTGCTCTCAAGGTTTCGGCCATGAATAAATCAATTAAATGCTCTATAAATGTAAACTGAAATAGCTTTTGATAATCCCACAGTAGCTGCGATTAGTCCCGCAGCGCACGAAAGTAGGCTACAGTGAGTGCAATTAGGCAATAACCAGTTGAGGCTTATAATGGCCAGTTGTCGAAAGCGGGAGGAAGAGGGCGAGAGAGAGAGGGAGGGGTGCTAATTATAGCAAACAGTGTCCATTACACGCCCATTATGTGCCACGCCCCAAGCCAGTGCTGGCTAATGAACTATTTTGCCCGCGCTGCGCCCCACAAAGTTTATTGACTTAGCTCATCAAATAGAAATATAAATATTCAAATATTTGTTAATAACATATTTTTGTGTGAAACACAAAGCACAAACAAATTACATAGTCCATAAATATTCATTGATTCATAAAAATAAAGCACGCAGCCCACAATGAGTACCCGTTAGTTGAGAGGGGCAAAACAATTGAATGAAAACAGCCGTTTACAAATGATGGCAATGTGATCGACTAAGAGATACCCTGCTAAGAGATGTAAAGTGAATAAAGCAACGTTTCTGTGTAAACAATGAAATAAAATATAAATACAATGAAAATTAACAAAGTCAGCTTTAAATAAGCTCATTTTTTAAATTTTGATTATTTTCTTTGTTCTGAAAGATTGTAAGAAACTAAGCGAAAGATTCCAAAACAAACGAAAGTAGATCGTGGAAGAGTTTTGTCGAATAACGAGAAGTCGAGATTAAAATTAAAAATTGAATTTGTTCAGAATCTTAGAATCTTATTTAGTCTTTGTTTTTCTTGTTAATTTTTCAAAAACGAATTTTAGACGCTTAAAATAAATAATAACATTAAATAATTTGATTTGAGCGTAGAAATGTTTAGTTATATTTATTAATTCAAGTAATATTTTTAAAATAAAAGCTTAAATATTTGTAAAATCAAAAAAAGTTGTTCCAGAAACAGAAATTATTAAAAATTAAAGCTCCAACCCCAAACCGAGGTGGAAGCTGTATATAGACTCTTCCTCCTAAAGAATCTATGCAATTGTAAATGTATTTTTGTATTTCATCAGAAAATCAATTTGATTTTAATTATTATAATTAACAGTCGGTTAAACAGAACCGAGAGACTGTGGCGCGTCTGTGGCACAATTCGTGCTAGTAAATAATTACAATATATGTATTCGAAATGCTGCCATAAAAAGCGCAGCAAGTGGCTAAAAGTAATATAGAAATAAAATAATAGAGTGTGCGCTGAATTAAACGCGCATTGATTGGCTGCGGTCGAATTCATTTCAATTTTAAATTATGCGCGTAATTCTTGAATGCTGTTCAAATATAGGCAAATGCGCACGAGAAAATTATGCAGCTGGTTTAACGAGTTTTAAAGTGGAATTGGGTGGTCATAATTAATTCAAGCAAACATATTTACATCTATTTCATTTATCCTGATTGATTGATTGACTGACTGAATGATTGATGATCAACGCACAATCAAGCCCCAAGAGCTGGACAGCTCCCTATCACATTGCAATAATTACTCATTTTGAAGTATTTAAAAACATCAATGCGTATTTGCGGAATTTCACTCGCAAGCGTGGAAAATAGATGGTTGTATGAAACTTTTTATATCCTGAGCACATGAATAAAAGGAGGATGATGGTTTTGGGCAAATGCATGTAACAGGCAGAAGAAAGCATCTCTGACCCCATAAAGTAAATATATTCTTGATCAGCATCAATAGCCGAACCGATCTAGCCATGCCCGTCTGTCTGTCCGTCCGTCCGTCTGTCCGTATGTACGCAAGGATCTCAGAACCGATAAGAGCTAGAGACATACAATTGTAGCTGTAGGTCCTCCTAGTGCCCGCGCAGCGCGAGTTTGTTTCCGATTATCGATAACTTTCCCTATTTCCAAGCAATCGATACAAACCGATATAGAAATACTGTTTTTTGAGCAAATATCTTAGGTTTCAAGAGCTAGAGTCACCAAATTTGACATTTAGTTTCTAGAATAGTGTATACAGATTAAGTATCCTTGCGCGAGCTGCATTTGGTGTTGTTTGAAAGAACGTTCAGGGTATCCCCTTTTCGGACACTCCCGACTAGAGCATGCTTAATTTGTTTTTAGTTATAGCACTCAGTTTTCATAGGATACTGATTGCGCCAAATCTAACCAGCAGGTTTTATTTTTTATAAATTCATTATAATCTAATTTTATGTTAATAAGAGGTAAATTTGTAATGTTATTCATGGTAAACTCACCTTCATAGAGCACCGCCAACTAGAAACTGCTGCGCCAAGGATTCACAGATGTTAATACCGCGCAAAATGCTGACTTACGCTTGGCCTGGCCACAAAAATTGTTGCAATTGTTGATTAGCATGCCACGGACTATGGAAGCAGGTACATTGGCTTTTTAATATACATATATTCCCTTTGTTGAACGCTTTTCAATTAGAGCCGAAAACAGAAATCAACTCAACCGAACTGAAATTTTCACTTCAAACTGCAATTAAGCATTTTTATTATGCGCTGATTACTTTTTATTGTTGTGTTTAGTGCGTGTGTGTATGTGCGGGTGTGTATGTGCGGGTGTGTATGTGTGCGAGTGTGTGTGTGTGTGCTGTCTGTTGCATACAAAACAAATATTTGTTAAACAATGCACACACACACATTTATGCTAATATTTGCACACGCACAACAACAGACAACTGCATTTCTGGCTGGCCAAGGATAAATGCTATTCGACAGATTGCGCATACGCCGCGTATGCCTTTCCCATTGAAATCTCGCTAATGGCATTTCAATAACGCATTTGCAACCGCAGCCTCTTTTACACCAACATTTTGCGAATTTTAAATCAATCTCTGTGCGTGTTGAATAAAACATTTATCAGCATCCCATTGAATTATTCAAAATTCATCTGACACGAAAACTTCAAAAAGCAGCCCGGACATCAAGTGTGCAAATCGATTTTGCATGCGACAGGCATTTTAGGGTCGACTTGTAATGAAAAAGTTCGCTTTTCACTTACTAACTTCAGTTTTTGCCATAAATAAAAAAGAAATAAAAACTAAAGCAAAAGCCTTGCAACACATGTGGCAAATGTTTGAACTATTTGCACCACAAGCATTTTGCATGTGGCGACTTATGCTATAGAAATGTAAAATTTTGGCTCGAAATAAGTAAGAAAAATAAACTCAAAGAACATAGTTTAGTTGCCACAAAAAGCCTTTGAAATAGTTTTATGTCTACTTGTTGGTCTACTTAAGATGCGAGGCTGAATAAACTTTGCATTAGTGGGTCACTTAAGCAACAAATTTAGCGAGTTCTTCATGCCACAAGAATATTCTAATCTTATATTCATATTTAGCTAGAGTCTCAAACTGTTTCAGCCGACGTAAACGAAGCTTGAACTTGTTGAGAATTACAAGCGTCAAGCCACGAAAGATCTATAAAGTAAAAGCTTTATAAAGCTTCCTTACGCAGCCATCTACTTAATCATATTTTAAATCCCAATATAATATAGTCTTAGGTTTTCGATTAAAGTAATTTCCATATGACTCTTCTTAACACTAGACGTGATAAAGTGCCAAGAATAAATATTGAAATATTGTTTTGTTTTTGTATTTTCCAATTATTTATTTTCTTTAACAGAATCTCTTTTGTCCTTTGTCCACCTTGGAGAGCTTTCACTGTACTTACAAAACTATCCACCAAAAGTTATAAAGTAGCCCTGAATATGACCTTCGATTAAGACTTCCAACCGAATCCGCAACCTTGTCGATTATTAGTCTGAATAACTGAGAAGCACTCGAAAAAAGCCTAATGCCACAAAAATATCCCACTTGAAGGAAAATGGAATATATAAAAACTTTTTGATGTGCCACCTAAGCCTGTCAGAGAAATCTCAACAACAGATTTTTGTTTTTAATGCGAACTTAACATTATTTTATGACATTGAAAGTCGCTGTTGACGTGCACGACGTGTTTTTTTTTTTTAAGCCTTTTTTCAGACAGAGTGAGCGAGCAAAGAGAGGCAACGAGCGAAAGAGAGCGTACTTGCACTTGTATTGGTTACCTGTTACATGCTAAGCGACCGTTAGATCTCGCAGCTTGTGTAACGGTCGCTGTCGTTACAATGTTCGAATTTCGAAACTGAAATCGTAAATTTCAAATATGCAAATTCCCTGTTTGACGAATAAAAAGCAAATGACATGAAAATTTGTGAGCTGGCAACATAAGAGACTACTAAAGCCGTAAGAAAAGGGCACACACACACACACACATACACACGCACAGTGGCAAATGTACATGTATCCTCGGAACAAGCACATAAAAATGTAATACTTTTGCTTGACGATGATGATGATATTTTCTGATATTTTCATTACATTGTTGTGCTTTTACGACTGTTATCCTTGAGTGAAGAACTTGCTACAGGATGCTAAATCCAACACACACATACACACACACACATACAGTCATCGACAGTTACACGCACACGCACACACACGCATGTGCGAGGTGAGCGAGCTTTTTCACCTAATGTCTAAACCGTTAGTTTTTGAGAGACTGCCAGAGAGTGGGCAGAATTTTCACCTTCGCACTTTACGGTTTTTTTTTTTTTGACAATTGAAATTTTTATTATTTTTTGAATATTAGAATTTTTTTTTTTAATTTTTGTTTGAATCTTTTCGAAATTTTTTGCACTTGACACAAACGATCAGCACTGATTTAATTTTTTTAATACAACTGCTTCGGTAAAATGTTTAGTTTTAGCAATTTATGAATAAATTTTTTAAATATTTACAAACGCGCCTTGAGAGCGTGTGCACAACACACGAGATGTTGTTCCGTCGCTCGTTGGGATTGAACTGAATGCTAACAAGTACACGACAGTCTAACCGTGCACAACTACATTTGCAGTAGGCATGCGAGCTTTTTTTACACGGACCTCCGACGCGTGGGTGGTCGCAAAGAGCGAAAGTTCCAAAGAGAAAAATTGTAACGTTGCAATGCAAGACAATAGAAACAACTTGAGTTTCGGCTTTAACTGTTACTTACGGCTGTTACTTAATGTTTATTGTAAGCACTTTTTAGATTTGTCCAATATTAAACAAGAAATAATTATTTATTTGCATATTTCTTAAAACCACTATTACTCACAAATAAATACGGTAAATCTAGCGATGCGTGTAGCTATCGATAGTGAGAAACTATCGAAACCAAAACAAGATTTTCAGCCCTGGACGCTGAAACGTTTGTCAGCCCTCGTAGCCAACGAAAAACAAATCGTTTGCATTGTTATAGAAAACAGAATAAAAACAATGTCCGACGCATATGCGTATGCTGCCAAAGGCAAACTAAAACTCAAAAGCGATACCGAACTCAAGAAAAAGAAGAAGAAACGCAAGAACAAGGACAAGGAGAAGGAGAAGGAGAAGGATGCACTGCAGAGAGCATTCATCGAACAACAAATGAGTGAAACTGTAAACGGACCTGCCGCAGCCTCGACCAGCGGCTACGAGCGGAAGCTAACCAAAGCGGAGCTGGCCACCAAGAAACAGCAGGAAAAGATGCGCAACAAACGCATCATGGACAAGGCGCAGACGACGCACAAACAGCGCGTTGAGAAGTTCAATGAACATCTGGACACACTCACCGAGCACTTCGATATACCCAAGGTGTCCTGGACGAAGTAGAAGGCGTCGCATGTTCTTAATTGTAATTTAGCTGTAAAATATATAATCTATATATATAAAAAACTGACCCGTGAGGAATGCACTCATTTATGTTCACCTTTTGTAAAAGTACGTAGATTGGGAAAGTTCCTTCTTTGAAGCTGGGCGCAAGAATGCTGCATGGAATACTTGTATATATGAACAATATATGCATTGGGTTTAAACATTTCCAAGTGTTATATATATTAAGCATAATTTTGACTATATTATGGGATGAGGCCAATATAAATGGCAGCATTAAACTAAATACGTTTATGGTAATAGTTACATAAATATACAAAAACAACTTAATTGAGGGTGTCTTAGATATTTCCAACATTCAGTCCATGAAAGCAAAACAAGGCTACTTGGCTAAAATATTGCTTCACTGCGGCGTCATCAGCTCGAGCATGGCATATTTCCAGGTCCAGGCGCGCACCAGCTGCTCGAAACGGGTACGCTCATGCTCATAGATATAGCCCAGCTCCGGCTCCATGCACACCTCGGTATACGGATCGGTGAGCAGACTCTGCACTGACAACAAAACTTTAGCCACATTCAGGGCCAGCGACCAGTTCTGCTGCTGGAATATGTCAATGCCGACGTCGCCATGTCTGGACACATTCGGGTGCAGTATTTTGGTTAGAAAACGCACCGTCGGCGGTGCCATGGGATAGCGTTCGGGAAAGTAGATAAATAGAAAGAATTTGCCGCCCTCATAGGGACTGCCAGGCGGTCCAAGTATCGTTGCCTGCCAATAGTTATTCTGGCGATCCAAGGGTATGGCCGAAATGCCCTCCGCTTCGTAGCTGTGCAATAGATTTGCTTCACCGCGCAAGAAATTATTGCGTATCACGTTTCCCAGCTCGCCCGACGGCGGCGATTGGCTGCCCAGCTCAATCAAGCAGGTGCGACAGAAGCACGCCGACATCAATGCCCCGTAGAGCTTGTACCAATCAGGCAGCTCGGTGAGACATTCGAACAGCGGCCAGCGCTGTTTGATGTATGTCTTCCACATGCTCTGCGCCGTGTTCTTCACTATGATCTCGTGCCACTGCTTGCACACCTCGCTGGCCATCCACAGCGACATGTCGTCCAGGTAGGCAAATATCTTGAGCATAACCTCGACGGGTATGCGGCTGATGATGCATTTGCTGATGCTGCTGCTGCTGCTGCCGCCGCCGCCGCTGCTGCCCGCATCCGGCGCATTGTATTCATGCGCCCGGGCACGTCCATCGGCCAGCTCGAGCATGTAATGGGGTAGGGCGTGCGGCGCCGTTGGCCGTGGCCGTTTGATGGGCAACAGAAATGGATTAACCGCACGTTCATGCTCAAAATCATGCTCTGGTGTGCCGCGTCGCGCTGGCATTGCTTGTGGTTCCACCAGCTGCTCTGGCGGCGCCTGTTGCTGTGCTGGTTGCAGTTCCTGCAGTTCGTGCTCTGGTTCTTGGTTTGCCGGCTGTTGTTGTTGCTGCTGCTGCTGCTGTTGTTGTTGTTGTTGCGGTTGTGGTGCGGGCGGTTCCGCGTCCTCTAGATCTTCAAAGCCCATTATGTCCGCATCATTCTCAGTTTCATCGTCCTCCTGCTTGTCCTTGAAAGGCGGTTCGTCATTGCCCGAGTCCTCGTCGTCGGACAGTTCCGTCAATAGCTCCTCGGCGCGTTGTGCGTTGTATAAAAATGCATGACAGGCGCCGCAAAGCGGCTCGCCGAAATTGGGTCCATAATAGCCATTGCATACCCAGCACGCGTTGCTGTTCTGCAGTAGAAAACACACATGCATTATTAGGCGACGCTTTTCTTCTCTTCTTTTTTTTTGTTTTTTGTATACATACCGAAAAGCAAAATGTTGGCTCTGTAAGCAATTGTTTATCTTTGTCCTCCTCCTCCTCCTCGGCGATGTCGTCTGTGTCGTTCATTTCATCATCGCTGGCATTTAATTGCTCCAGCAACTGCTCCTGTTCCTTTTGCTGCTGCACGCAGCTAGTCATTTTCCTGCTGCACTGAAATTTCTTGTAACAAAAAATAACCCCAACCGATGCCTTTCTCGTAATGCAACGTTAGGATACTTGATGAGGCATCGATATAATATCGATAGCGATAACAGAAGTTTAGTTTATGCAAATGGAGAGTGTAGTTTTTGTTTACAAACTGAATGTGACGTCATAAGCGAAGGAAATTAATATGTGTGAAGTATATATTGCATTGTGAAACTGTAAGGCTTATGTGACTTTAAATTCCTTTAGCTGTCATATAATTGATTGGTTATTCAGTTTGTTTTATTTACCACACTTATTGCATGGACTGGAATGTTATAAAACTGCTACTTTATACATTTAATGGTTTTTGGACCTAAATTTTTATAAAAATTGGTAAATATATTTATTTTTTTTTAATAATACTTGACTATGATTTTGAATTTAATATTGTTAAATAATTGTATGTATATTAAGATTTTTATTCTTCCAATGTAAAAAATCCAATTATATCTTAAAAGGTTGGTCTTTTTTCAATCGGAAATTGTGATTGTGACGTAATGAAGCAACAGTCGATAGTGATGTCACTTATCGATAACTTTTCCAGCTGTCAGCTGCAGCGCCACACGTGCGATATTTATAAAATTACGCCAGAAACAAAATGAAGCAGAAAAAGAAGCTGGGTTAGTTACAATTTGTAAATATGTTTATTTTATTAATGTTTATTTAACTTGCATGCGATGCAGCTATCGGTCTCAGTCGCGAGGAGCGTCAGGTGCTTGTCATCGGTGAAATCATACAGGAACTACTAAAGGCACACGAAGACAAGAAAGATGTGAATCTGAATCGCATGAAATCGCTAATATCATCGAAATATGGACTGGATAGCTCGCCGCGTCTTGTGGACATCATCGCAGCCGTGCCGCAGGATGCCAAGAAGATACTGCTGCCCAAGCTGCGTGCCAAGCCCATACGAACCGCAAGCGGCGTAAGAAAATAGTCTACAAACAAAATACATAAGCCCTTGCAAAAGGTAATATTATAAATATTTGTAGATTGCCGTGGTGGCTGTCATGTGCAAGCCGCATCGCTGTCCGCACATCAATTTTACGGGCAACATTTGCGTCTATTGCCCCGGCGGACCGGACAGCGATTTCGAGTACTCCACACAATCGTATACGGGCTATGAGCCGACCTCAATGCGCGCCATACGGGCACGTTATGATCCATTCCTGCAGACACGCCATCGCGTCGAGCAGCTGAAGCAGCTAGGCCACTCCGTGGACAAAGTGGAGTTCATTGTGATGGGCGGCACATTTATGGCCCTGCCGGAGGAATATCGCGATTACTTTATTCGCAATCTGCACGATGCTCTCTCGGGGCACAGCAGCGCCAACGTGGCGGAAGCGGTGCGTTATTCCGAGAAGTCCCGGACCAAATGCATTGGCATCACAATTGAGACACGACCGGATTATTGCCTGAAGCGTCACATCTCCGATATGCTGAACTATGGCTGCACACGCCTGGAAATCGGAGTGCAGTCCGTCTATGAGGATGTGGCCAGGGACACAAATCGTGGGCATACGGTGCGCGCCGTTTGCGAGACCTTTAACATGGGCAAAGATGCCGGCTACAAGATTGTCACACACATGATGCCCGATCTGCCCAATGTGGACTTTGAGCGCGACATTGAACAGTTTATTGAGTACTTTGAGAATCCCGCTTTTCGCTCGGATGGCCTTAAAATCTATCCCACACTTGTCATACGTGGCACTGGGCTCTACGAGCTTTGGAAAACGGGTCGCTACAAGTCCTACCCACCCTCGATGCTGGTGGATTTGGTGGCCAAAATACTGGCTTTGGTGCCACCCTGGACACGCGTCTATCGTGTTCAGCGTGACATACCCATGCCTCTGGTTAGGTAAGTCCATAAGACTCTGATTTAACTAAACATATTTAACAATTCCCGACTAAACCCGCAGCTCGGGCGTGGAGCACGGTAATCTGCGTGAATTGGCTCTGGCGCGCATGAAAGATTTGGGCACCGTTTGCCGGGATGTACGCACACGCGAGGTCGGCATCCAGGAGATACACAACAAGGTTCGGCCATATGAGATCGAGCTAATCCGACGCGATTATGTGGCCAACGGCGGTTGGGAGACGTTCATCTCATACGAGGATCCCGAGCAGGATATACTTGTGGGCCTGTTGCGCTTGCGCAAATGCTCACCGGACACCTTCCGGCCGGAACTGCAGGGCGAGTGCTCCATTGTGCGCGAACTGCACGTTTACGGCTCTGTCGTGCCGGTCAGCTCACGTGATCCAACCAAGTTCCAGCACCAGGGCTTTGGCACGCTGCTCATGGAGGAGGCGGAGCGTATTGCCCGCGAGGAGCATGGCAGCACAAAGATCGCGGTCATCTCAGGCGTCGGTACGCGCAACTATTACCGCAAATTGGGCTACGTGCTAGACGGCCCCTACATGTCCAAGTCCCTCTCAAAAAAATATAATTATCGCTCTTAATTTGTCACCTAGATATATGTATATAATTATTATATAATGCTTGTTGTTCTGGGCTTGAGATAAATAGATATATTCCTTATTGCTAAAAGGAGCCGAGCGTGTCTTTTAAAAAGGTGTCCAAGAGGGAGGTTTTTGATATAGTACACCCAAGGGATTGGTTTTCCATGAAATTGTAGTATTAATCTTATAAAAACCAAAAGGTCATCTATCAATAGGCAGGCGAAGAGACCAATGTTAAAGCTGTCGTCTCCTTCTTAGTTAAAGCCGCATCCTCCAGGATTGAAACCGCCGCCTCCTGTGACTTACCTGAATTCATGAGAATCGCGGAGCAGAGCATTATTAAGGAATTTTTTAATTTTAAATTTGATGAGCTTTATCTTGCATATAAGCATACAAAATATATGTAAAATCATGGGTAATTAAAATTCATCAAATTGAGAGCCAAAACAAACAGAAACAGTTTTTTATATAGAAAATATATATCTCTTTCGTATATCTCATATCAAATCCTGTTTATGAGCTGAACCAATTCGATTTCTTTGAACTTGTTCCGATATAAATGAAATTCTTTTATTATGATAGTCAATAGGCATAGTGTGGGGCAGTCAAGGAAATATGATTATGGATATGAATATATATAGTTACAATTCTGGCTAGACATTATTGTTCCGACCATTCAGTTTCTGGCTTATAAAGTAGTTGAAGACATTTAAAAATCGTAAATACTTGGGCTGTGTAGAAAAACCTAATTATAAATAATAATTGTATACTTAGAGAACTAATTAGTTAGAACTATTTTTTGGGCAGTGCCTCCTCGTCCGTGGGATCACAGTCGGCACAGTGCCAGGAGTAGCCGCGTATTTTGGGCGATTTCTTGAGCGGCGGATCGAGGCACGCGAAGTGATAGTGCTTGTGGCACTCATCACAGGTCACAACCTGGTTGGCTTTGCCGGTTTGCGTGCAGACACAACAATTGATTTCCACATTGACCTTGGGATTGGAGACGCGCGGCCTGCCCACGCGCTGTTTGCGCGGCGTCGATTTCCGTGGGCTAATCTTGCGCTGTGGCGATGGCGTCTCCTTGGCCTTTTGTGGCGTGCTAATAGCAGCATGGGGCGTTATTACTGTGGACACCAGGACAATGGGCGTGGTGACTGTCTGCTCTGGCTGTATAACATCCTCGACAGTCTCCACGGAGGTGGGTCGCGATGCTTCGTCCACGGAGCGCACCGCATTGGCGGGCACATAGAAACTGCGCGATTCGGGCGCATCTTCGCCGGGCAAACGCAGCGTCTTGAAGATAATCTTAATGGGTCGCCCGGAGTTGGCATTGTCCAAGGCGCTGCTCTCGTCGGCATGTGCGCGCTTTTTACGCTTGCGCTTGTGCTCCTTGTTGAAGGACTTTTCGGTATCCGATGACAAATTGTGCTTGTTTTTGTGCTTATCCTTGCGCTTGCCCTTGCGCGACGACTGCTTGCCACTGGAGTCGTCGATGGAGTCCTCACAGCCGGACAAATGCGCGACCGCGGCGACAGCCTGTGGCAACGTCAGCTCCATGTGGGCCACTGCGGCTTGCACTGTGGGGAATTTAGGCAGTTAGTAAAGATTAGGACAACAACTGCTACCTACCATTCACAGGCGTCTTGCGCGGCGACTGCAGCTTACTGCGCTTGGGTGACTTGACCAGATCCTCGCCAGCTTCGAGTGCAACGGGCAGCGTTTTGTTGAGCGCACGCTTCAGCTGCTGCGGCGTCTCCTTGGGCAAATCGTCCAGCGAGTAGCGTTCGACATAGACCAAATGCCCGTCCTTGTTGAAGCGCGTGCGCGACTTTCGCGGACCCGGTGAGATTTCGGTGACCGCATCGGATACATCCGACTTGTCACAGCACTCGGAGCATTGCCAGCCATACTGCTTCGATTTCTTGGGCGGACGCGTCAGCGGCGGATTCAGGCAACCCAAATGATAATGCAGATTGCAGGTGTCGCACTTGACCAGCAGATGCTGATCGTTGTTGCGCTTGCAAATGCCGCAGCTGACGGCGGGCACAATGCTGGCTGCCTTTGTGGCGTGCAGTTGGGATTGCTGGGTGCTCAGCTGGCGGGAGTTGTCCAGCTTGTTGCCCAGGTGGGCGAGCGGAAAGCCGACGCCCATTTTAAGCGCGGCCGCTGTCGGCACCGAAATGGGCCGTTGCGTTGGCGTCGGCGGCGGCGTCGTTGCCAATTTGGGCAGCTGCTCCGGCAGCGGGCGTGCAATCAGCTCCACCTGGGGCAGGACACCGCTGAGGCCAGGCGATAGTTGCGCCAGGCTGTTGTGCAGCGCCTTGATAGACGCCATCAAGGCATCGCGCTGGGCCTTGACCTGTTTGCGTTCCTCCAGCGCGCTGTCGTACTTGGCGCGCAGCACATCCTGCGCCTGGCTGAGCGCGGAATTGTGCTGCAGGAGCTGCTGCTGCTGCTGCTTGAACTCCGACATGCGCACTATGCGATCCATATAGTAGGCAGTGAATTCTACGCTGAAAGCGGGCGCAATGTGCCATTTTTTGCGTATGTCCTGCAGGGCCTGAATGTTCGCCTCGCGCTGCTCCAGATGCTGGACATCCACGGCCATGAACTCCGCCTTGGCCAGCAGACGTCGGCAGGCGGAGGCGGAACTGGTCAGCAGACGTGACATCTTCTGCGTGGGCACCCACGGCGTCGGCTTGAGCTGCTTGTGCTGCGAGTATTTGTGCTGAATCTTGAGCAGCTTGCGTTGTATGCGCGCCTGGGCCGGATTGGGATTAGCTTCGATTAGCTGCTGCTGGAGCAGCGCCCGCTGCTTGGCCTGCTGCAGCATGTTTAGCCGCAGCGTGTGATAGTTGCGACGACGCTTCTTAATCATCTCCTTCTCCGAGTGCACCTTGCAGTGGGCATAAAACGGATCCGCTGCATCGTCCTCGTGATGTGCCTCAATCAGATAGCCGGCGACCTGTGCGCACGTGACATGGAAGTACGTCTTGCACATGCCCGCATCGCAGCCAATGCAGACGCCCGTGCGCGCAAAGAGCGCATTGTCGCACAGGGAGCACAGCTTGGCGCCCCATTTGCTGTACTGCATCTCGAAGAGCGTCACCGAGCTGAGCTGTTCCACCTCGCCAAATGCCACGCCCGGCACGTACAGTGCGCATATCAGGTGCACCCATTTACCCACATCTGTCTCCTTGTAAATGCCGCCCTTGTTCGGGCACAGCTCACAGTCCGGCTCCGAAACGCCGGCACGGCACGCCTCACAGAACCAGGGCTCCGTGGAGCAGGTGGAGTTTGTGCTGGAGATGCTGACATTGTCGCTGACACCGTAACAGCCCTCGTGCACGGAAACGCCACACGCATCGCACTCGACAATCTCGTTCACATCGTCGCTGCGCTCGCCCAGGCAGACGCAGCACATCCGCTTTGGCGGCGCCACCGGCTCGATGTTGAAGCCATTCACACGTGGGACGGGGGCGGGGGCAGCGGGTGCGGCGACTGCTGCTGCCGCTGCTGCGGCCTCCTGCTGTGCATTATTCTCGGCTAGCAGCTGACGCAGCTGCAGCGTCGAATCGTCGCTTTCGTCGCCGGAATTTGCATTTGCATCGCTATCGCTGCTGTCGCTGCTGCTGCTGCTGGCGTCGCTGCTGTCGCCGTCGCCGTCGCTTTCGTCCTTTGATCCATCCGAACAGTTGTCGATGTCGGGCAGGAAATCGCTATCCGATGAACTTTCGCCTAAATCAAAATCGAGCAACGCCTGTGTTGTTATTTTCGGTTGGCGTACCCGTTTAAATGGCGCCATTTAATTATAAATTTGTGATTTTTGTCGCAAAATGTAAGAAAAATCGTGCAACGTAATAGAGCTGGACCGCTATCGATAACAATATCGTTTGGCAGAGAGTCGATAATAACACATCTCTGTTGCACGAATGTTGGTCATTGCTAGCAGATACAATTTTTGACAGTGCTACCAGCTTTTGCCTATTCCCGCCAAATCTGGCTATTTTAATTTCGCTTGGGGAAATTTGAAAAATGCTAGCCTTATTTTTTTAGTTTTCATTTTTATTTTATTTTTAAAAACTATATATTTGATTACAACTAAAACCTAAAATACTTCCAGTTGCTCTATGGGCAGCCATTTAGAGCTCTCCAAAGCATCATATAGATGTCGATCTGAATCAATTGTCTCCCGATTAAGTTTCTCCACGTCCAGCACAAACTTGTGCTCCTCCAGACCGTAGTCCTCCTCAGCTGCAGCGGCGCTATTAAGCGGAGCAATTTGTTGTTGCTGCTGCTGCTCATACTGGGCGCTGCGCTGGGCGCTCCAAGCCTCAGCATGCTGAGCGAGAGTCTGCGGATTCGAGTGTGACTGGGACATGGCCTGCTGATAGTAGGCAGCCGCATCCGTGATTGAAGGAGCAGCGCCCTGCTCATAATAGCCCTGCCAGGCATTATAGCCCTGCCAGTAGGTGCTGGTTGGATCGTAATATTGCGAGTAATCGGCGCCGCCAGCACTGGTTGAGGAGGTGGAGGTTGTGCTGGGGCCGCCGTAGCCATAGCTACTGCCACCGTTGCCCAGAGCGGCGCTCAGCTCAGTCTTTGGCTTAGGCACTGCATTACAGATCTTAATGGGCTTGGTACCCAGGCCAACATAACCGTTCATGTCGTACAGGGCCGACTTTTGCTCATCCTCGATGCCAAAGCGCACAAATCCGTAGCCCTTGGAGAAGCCCAGACTGTCCAGTATTACCTTGGCCGTTTTGATCGATGTGTATTTGCTGGAGAAGACCTTGTACAGCGAATAGTCATCCACGTCTGAGCTGAGATCGCCCACCCAGACGCTAAATTCACGCTCATTACCTGGCAATTTATAGGAATTGCTTGCGGAGTTAAGGCGAAAGCGGACAATGGGATTTGTGCCGGGTATGGGCTTGCCGTTTAGCTTGTGCATGGCATCCAGCGCATGATCATCCGATATAAAATTCACGAAACAATAGCCAGCAGGCTCGCCAGTGTATTTGTTGCGCATGAGACGCACCGTTGTGGGATCTTCGCCCATTTTGCGAAATGCGGCAATGATGAAGTTTTCCGTCATGTACGATTCCAGCTGCAACACATGTCAGAAAGGTATATTGGAGCGTTCTGGAGTTTGTAATCTATTACTTACGCTGCCCATCCATAGTTGACAATGTACCGATGTCATATTGTCGCTGTTTTGTAAATAAATTGACATGAAATACACGCGTAAACAAATTCTAGAATAATTTGCTAGCCAGCAGAGTTGCAAGGCATTTGACTTATCGATAACAAGTGCTGCCACGCCGTTTTAGTTTTTCATAGAAAATGAAAACACACCAAACAAAAACATCTGGCAGCTCTCTTCAGTTCATATTTGATTTTTGACAGCTTATCAGAATATTCCGCAGAGATGCGTATAAGTTTTGCCAGTTTTGCTGCTTTTACGGCTAAACTAAAGGAAGTGCGAATAATATTAGATCCAAAATGTGATGCTTCCAAGGGCGCCAGGTCTATTGCAAAGCATCTTTCACTCCTTAGTTACATAATCTAATAAAAACCAAAAACTCTGACAGGGAATATATTCAGAAATTTTATCCCGGTTTGAAAAGGAAAAATCCCAACTTGGCCTTTTTGGTAAGAGAGTGTGCCGGCGTGCAGCCGAGACTATGGGCACGCTATGGTAAGTAGTTAAACCAAGTATTCTTAGTATATATTGTATTCAATTGCACTTCAGGCAAAGGCAAGGAAGTCTCAATCTCGCTGAGAAACCAATCCGCCCCAGACATACAGAAGCACTTGGAGGCGGTTGGCAGATGAAGCGACCAGAAGAGTACAGATTTGTATTATGACATCAATTGTAGGCTAAATTAAAAGAGTGAATGCTAGTAACACACACATCTGTATTTAGGCTTAGTAATTATACTAGGTACACGGATAAGCGAGACAATGGTCAAACATACACAATTTAATTGGTAAATGGCGGCAGGCCGAACTGTTCGGGCTTGAAGTCCTCCAGCGAGCGCAGCACCTGGGTGGCATGGGCGCAACGCTCCTTCGAGAGCCGTTCATCGGGCACCATGACCACCTGCATGCCGGCGTTGTTGGCCGCCTCAACGCCATTCGGCGAATCCTCGAAGACCAGACAGTTTTTCGGCTCGGGCTTGTCGCCAAATCGGCTGGCGGCCACCAAAAAGATATCTGGCGCCGGCTTGCCATTCTTCACTTCGCTGTCCGAGGAGCCGCACACGCGATGATGGAACAGATTGAAGAGCTCACGATGATGCGTGGTCTTCAGCTCGACCATCTCGGCGCCGGAGCTGGTGGCCAACGCAAAAGGCACCTTGTTCGCGTGCAAATGACGTAGCAGCCGCTCAGCACCTGCAAAGGATTAGCATAAAGTTTTAGTATTATATTTCATATGCCCTCTAAGTCGGGTATATTGGTTTCGTGCAAATGGTATGTCGACAGGCAGGCAGAAGGTGCGACTCCAAAAAGTACGTTGATCTCGTAGATAATAAGAGCTAGACATGATTTTGAATCTAGGTTTTTGTATACCATGCGGAGATTACGTTTATTTGTAAGTCTAGGAACACAAATGAGTTTTGTCCTGGTGTAAACTTTATGGAGAATATCCTCAATATCCTTCCTCTAATTATAAGAAATAAAAGATATAACTTTAAATTTAAAAGCCAAGTTCCTAACGAACTTCCTCTACTGTAGTTCTTCCAAGTCGGAGTCCCATAACTAGGACCTCCTCCTCCTTATAAGTTTCTACCATAAGCACATTTAGAGATATAAAACGAAAGCAAAGGCAACTGACAAATGGACGAAATGAGCTTTATATACGTTTATATAGATGTGTAAACTGGTTCGATCGCTACTCGAATACGGCTTTAAGGAGGTGCTAACCTTTCAGCAGCGGCACATTGTTAAGCCGTGCGCAGCACATTTTGTGATAGCGCTGGAGAAAGTCGCCGACGGTTATGGGCAATTGGCATTCTTGGACGGCGATTTCGGCGGAGCGTTGTTCCGTGGTGCCCATTACTCTGAAACGCACCGCCTCGGGATAGGGGCGATTGAAAGTGCCGGCTATTTGTTTGGTGACCTCCTCGTAAATGCGTTCAGTGTCTGAAAGGATAGTGCGAATACGGAATCAAAAATTAGTACCTGGCATCAACTGGGCATCGAGCATGAGGGCTCGTGCATTGTCCGTCTGTTGTTTGGCGTACTCTTCCCAGGTCATCGGTAGGTCGTAGCATTTAATCATAAACTCGGCCACCGGACGCGTCTGCAGACCCATTATCTGCTGCTTCACATCGAACGTGTACGTCTTGCCATACGGATCGAGCACCGTTTGGGCGGCCTTCGTGTAGAGGGTCTCGGTGTCTGGTTAGAAGCATGTGTAAACTATGATATATCCTATGAGGCTTCTACACTTACCCAGCAGCAGGCCATCCATGTCGAAGATGCAGTGCGTCACATTTCGCAATACTTTCTGGGCCATTTCTACTTCTTTTTGCTCGTTATGTAACGTTGTAATAGGGGGGGACGTTTACTGCAAGTATGTATATACACCCGTTATGGAAATAAATTAAAAACTTTCCGCAACCTGTTTCGCCGCACTGATTCACCGTATTTTTTTCTCCCCTCCCCCCACTAAGACAATGGCCTCTTATTTGTTTTGTTTCTTTTTACAACGGTTTTTAGTGTGCACTTTTAATTGCGCCGTCCTTCACTCAAGGACAGCCCCCTCCCCCCGCACAATTGCCGGAAATGTAACAGATAAAGTGCTACCTTGACCTACACGTAATGCTTCTTCTTTTTCGAGTGCGCTCGACACAACCGTTCAGCAGCACGCAATGCGAATATCTGCCTGCAACTGCGAGATTTGCCGTTCGTTACAGTGAAGGGTGGTGGCAAGGTTGCCAGACTTTTCGCCAAATAGCAAAGTTAGAAAATTTTCCATGCACATACCCTGTAGCGTGCAAAAATTGTTAAGAAGGGCTTATGGTCTATAAATAAAATAATTAAATACATTTATTTATTTTTAAATTCAATTTATTAGTGTATTCAATTCAACACCAACTCAAGAAGTTAATACAAGTGTAACTGGCGATATAATCTGTGTACGATTTCTTTACTTATAATTTGAATTTTCGGTAGATTTTAGTTTCTAATATTTGCAGAAATTAAATATATTTTAATTTAAATATTCTCATTGAACATAATTTATTAGACCAGCTTTTTTACAGGATATGCCAAGGTCGGTGCTTTACATAAAATATTTACACTTGTTGCCATAATGAACTTTAAATATTGACGCATTCAAATTATGTTAAAATGTAAGCGATAACATATATACGCCCAACATAAATATTGACGGTTAACTGTTAATGAGTATATTTCCATATAAATATACCCGCATGCACACATGTGAGGTTTCCCACAGGTATTGAGTCGATGCAATAAACGCGTCAATAAATCACCCCCGACGTCACAGAGTGCAACAACAAAGAGCACAGGACAAATATGAATACACAAAAAATTGTTTTTCTTTTAAATTTATTAAAAAACAAATACATTTTTGATGGTCGAATGTATTACGTTCAGTTGCAATTAGAAGAGGAATATCTGTAAGCGAAGCATAAATATAATTATCAAAATGTAAATATTAGCAAGAGTTTGGGACGCACCTTAAACTTAGGCGCTCAGCAAGCAGACACCACCGGCCTTCTTGATCTTGTCCTCAGCCTTCTTGGAGAAGTACTTGGCCTTAACGATGATGGGGCGAGCGGGCAAATGGCCGCGGCCCAACAGCTTGTAGTAGCCCTGGGGGAAGAAGGGGGAAACATGTTATTAACTGATATTCAAAGTTTGGAGCTTATGTTTGTAATCCAGGTGTGGTTTTTGTTTTGATCTGAAAGGCTTTTCGCAACACGAGGAGAGCAATTGTACGGTCGCATTCAGTCCGCCCATCGCCTTCGGTGTCTCTTCATGTCAAACAAAAATCCAAGCGTGGATTGTTTCCATATTCCAGCCAGGAATAAAACTTACAAATTGAACCAGATCGATAACTGGCGCCTTTGTGCTCTTCTCCTTCTCCAGTTCAGCGAACTTCTCGGGTCCGACCAGAGACCACAGTTTGTCCAAATTGATTTCGGGCCTGAACTTGTGCTGGCGGCGCAAATGGAAGTTCCTCATGCCGACCTTGCCGAAATAACCAGGATGGTATTTATCAAAGTTGATGCGGTGATGGTGCATGCCACCAGCATTACCGCGACCTCCCGGATGCTTGCGGTGCTTGCCAATACGGCCATGACCGTGGCTGACGTGACCACGCAGCTTCCTGGTCTTCTTCCTCTTGATATTCGACTAAAATAGTTAAAGCAGAGACAAAAACAATTATAAATATTGGATTTCATTACACGTGCGGCAACTGAGGACGGTGGCTTTCGGTTAAACACATGGCAGAGGTTATGTTTGCACGCCGTCGTCGCTTTTTTTGTCGTTTTGCTCACTTTTGCTTATTTCAAACATGCCACAATTTACTGTATTGCATGCCGCACAGTTGCCACTCAGCATTTACACATTTGCACTTGTTTATGCATTTTCTACATTGGTTTAAATCAATATTGAAATGCACAACTCATAGCAACATCCACTCACCATCTTCAGAGTTTTGGAAAGAAAGAAGTGAGCAAAGTTAGCTGCGATTCAAACTGTCACTGGAAACGATAGCAACGTTTTGCAGCACTGTAAGGTAATCGATTAATTCGTGATTATTTGATATATGACAAAATAATTCCTCGACTAGGTTACACGGTAACTAATTTCCAAGTATATAAGTAACTTATCTTAAATTTTAAACGTGCTGCATACCATGTTCAGCTTTTAATTAAAGAATATAATCACAGTAGCAACTTAACATTGTTTCTTATCTAAATTAGCGTCTTCCGATATATCGTAACAGTTTTTCGATAAAATTTTGGTATTTTATATTTTAATATGTGAGTATTTTAGTGATTGCCGTGTGCGGCCACACTGCTGTTTATTTATGTTTAGTCGCTGCTGTCGAAAATTATTGCACATTTAAGTTTTATCGAATTAAAAGTGACATTAAACAACAAATGCAGTTATCAACGAAACAAATTGATATCGCAACACGAAAAGCAGAACGTCTATTCAGCATCGGCAGCAGCAGCATTTACGCGACATTTGGTACGGTATTGAGTGGCCGTGTGTGTTTTTCTAGTGTCTGCGGCGCTGTTGAGACCCAGAAATAGAAATTCTCTTGCCAAACGAAAAAGGCACTGTGTTATATATATACAGATATATTTGTATGTATTTACATATGTATATTGAGTGAAAGCGCGTGTTTTAGTCATATTTATGCGCGTGCCTAGGCAAATGCGCTCCGGCGGCGACAGCAGCCGCGCTAGATAAAAGTAAAAAGCAAAAAAAAAAAAAAGTTGTGTGGGGAGCAGCAGCCAAAAGGGGGCTTCGCCTCATTACTCATCCGTCTATTTTGTGCGTGCAAAAACGACAAACGAAACAACAACAACGATTATACACAACGAACGACGACAAGCAGCAGAGGCGCAACAAATGTTTGTTAAAACGTAACAAAGTAAAAGGTAAGAACAACAACAGCAAAACATAGAATTTAAGCAGAAGCTGAGCTTACAACAGAGTTGCATAGATCTAGGCGTGCTGCAGGCTGACTCATAGGTGGCAACGCTCAACTATTGCATAGGCAAAGTTCAGTGGCATCGCCCATTCTCCACAATTGGATGCGTCATACGAGCTACACACACACACTCATACAACCAAAGCGCATCTCTATGACAAAACCCAGGTGGATGAGACTACATGTCAATCTTAGTAAAACTTCACTTAAGGACATCTTCCTTTTAAAAGCATTTCATGCATCGTATCTTAAAAGACAGCTGTCATGACAGGTCATCAGTAGAGTCCTGGATGAAAATGTCGTCCCTTACACTTTTGACAATGTCAGGAAGAAAACAGCATGAAAAAACCCATGCTGTCAACATCAGAGAAATTCCTACTGGGTTTCTGCTGCTGCTGCTGTTGCTTGGCGCTGCATTGTCTACACTGCCCGACTGCAGCTCTGCCAGAAGAAGAAGAAGAAGCGCAATTTCAACACATTTCTTGCTCCGCTTTTTCTAGCAAATGTTATTTATTGCCAAGCAGAAGTTGTTGCACTCTTCAAAAGGTTGAAGTGCCCACCACTTATGCCGTACATAATCCATAGGGTCAATAGCTGGCAGGCAGGCTGGCAGCCTGTCTTCAAGTGGAAATGCCTCGTCCTCGACGTTGTTTGTTTGTGCTGGGCAAATGACACCACAAAGGAGTCCTCTAGGAGTCGCACAGCCACTGCAGTGGCCACAAAGAACACGACACGGCCTGTTGCCACCCCTCTCGCAGGCACAAAGCCAATCCCCTAGCAAACAAATTTGAACTGTTGCCAAAAAAACAGAAAATGTGCACGTCTACAAAAAAAAAAGGGAAGAAAATAATTTCGTCAGTTTATATTATTCACCTTGGGACTAAGGATTTGCAATGAGCATAAAGTTGGAGCACATAAAAGATGGTACGTCTGTTTAATGCTTTTCGTAAAGGTAGGAAAAGCTTAAAGTGAGAGCTTTAAGTAAAGCATAGAACAGGTCGAGTTTGGATAGAAATCTAGATGGTATCTTAGAGAGTACTCGATTTTAGGGAAAAAGAGTTATAACAAAATTTCTTCGAAATTCAATATCTATACATAAAAAGCTGCTTATAATATCTAACTGATTAAGTTTGATTGACTGATTGATGATAACGCATGGCCCAAATTATTTTTTACCGCAGTTAGCTAGCTTTTCTGACGTAAGTGAACTCTAGTTTCACACCTTTTCGACAATTCACTCCATTTGGTGGAAGATGGGCAATCTTTCTATATACTTTAAAGTTTGGTAAAAGCTCTCCATTTTTGATCGATTTCGAAAAATTCGAGAATAATTCATTGATTTTCATTCATGAAAAACTCTGACGCGCAAAGCCGGACAATTTTAGCTAGTCTTACATATGTGTGTGTGTTTATTTAACGCCCGACTTGTCTCATTATTTGATTGTTGACTTTTAAAAATGTCTTCAGAAGAAGAATATATATTACTTATATTATATTTGCTGCATTATGCTTGACGTAAATACTGGATATTTTATGAATTCATCTTAGCCCAAATATGTCATTGACTCTCCCTTTTCATTTATTAATATTATATGATTTTCTTGCCTTGTGAAAACAGTTCAACTGTTTGTAGAGCATTTGGAACTGTTTCATAAATGAAATGCACTGTCTGCCGCATTCGAATTCGATCGCATTATTATTGTTATTTTTGCGCATTAATGAAAGCGTTTCATGAATATTTCCCTCCCAACTAAACTGAGAAATACAAATACAACAACATTTGGAACTTTTGTGCCTTCGTTTTTTCAGTTTTCTGAATGCAAAGCAAATATTATTTTCCCCCTTATAAAGTTACAAAGAGGGCATGATAATTATGCCGAGCAGTATGTAACGTGGGGGGAAGATCTATTCGGTTATATATAAAGTCTTGATGAGGATTAAGAGCTGAGTCGGAAACATACAATTTAGAGACGTGTAAATTGACGAATGTATTTTTTTGTCGATATCTTTTCCTATTTTGATAGTGTGAATAAATATCGATTATGAATATTTCACATTTTAAACAATTCCCTCATTTCCCTAAATCTGAATTATATATCTATTTAAATTTAAATCCAAAAAACTTTCATAAAGATCGGACTATAAATACCGAAGTTAATCAAGAACTTAATTCCTGTATGGAAGGAAGCTGGAATATTTGTAGAGGTAGCTCGGCGTTGGGTTCAGCGTGTCTGCTAGTCGGGCATACCCAATTTAAACACTCTTGTTATTTCTTTGCTGTTTGCTGTTGACCTCGTTTTTGTGTCGGTGTGATACAAAATATGCCACATTCGGTTAGCAATTCGATATTTCGTTTTGAACAAATTATGAACTGCCCGCCCGCCCACACTAGAACAAGAAGAAGAAGAACGAGAAAATAAAGAACATTAAAATGAAGAATAACATGAACTTCCCGCAGCCCACTTGAAACTCGACAAATGGGGGCGTCCGATTGGAAGTCTGCCTCTGTCTCTGCAGTATGTTTATATAAATAGAGATGCAATCAAATTATATTATGGCCATAATTCTCTATTCTGAAATGCAATCTCAAGTGCCCCAAACTTAAAACTCAGCATCGACATTGGGGCTCGAGCAGCAGAACCAGCCGTGACAAGATTTTACTGGCTGTCGAACTGCATTCGTTTGGTTTATGTGTGTTTTTTTTTCTTCTGTGATTTTTCCTGTGTGTTTTCTTTGCATTTTCTTTGACTTTGTGCTGTGATTTGTTTTTCTTGTGTACAAATGTTACATAGTTTGTATAGTTTGGTCTGTTTCAATTGCCAATTCTTTCACACCTACCCAGAGATTATTTTTGTTTTTTGTTTACATTTTCTTGGGGTTTTCATGTTCTGTCGCCCAAAATCTAGAACTGAAAGCAGAAAGGAAAATAGAGCGATTGCCATGTGAATTTCCCTCATCAAATTGCGCACTTCCGGAAGCTGTTTCAGCATCATCATCCTCATCATTATAATTATTTGCCATAATAACAGCACGATCTGTCGTTCAGAGCAACAAGCTCTTTGATTTTTTTTTTCTCTGAACTCTCTATACCCTGCAAAAATATTGTTTCGCGGAATGTAAACATGTGATCCTAATGACGAGCAAGTATCGCTAAGCAGATACGTTTACGATAGTCAAAATGTTTGTATTCAAAAGAAATAACATTGCAGTTGGTTGCTATCGACTGCGAGATACTCTGTAGTACAGCGGTAAAAGCGGTAGTAAATGGTGTACTAACTTTATGCTCCTTTTGGATACACCTTTAAAAGTTTACAGGGTATACACACACATCAATCTGTACTCTCGTTGTTTATGTGTGTGTGCGTGTGTGTGGATGCACTTCTTGTCGCTTTGGTGGCACTGAATGACGCCTCCTCCAACTGTTGTTGCTGCTGTTGTTGTGGCTGCTGTTGCCATCTCCGTCGGCGCCATGTGCAAGTTTAATGAATTAATTAAAATTTTGTTTGGCATGCGGCGGCGGCGGCGTCGACTGCGACTGCGACTGTGACGCCGGCCGCGGGTCTTTGTGTGCGCGGGCATGACCTCTGCTTGCATCATTTTGACTCTCGTTGGCGGCCATGCACATTGATGAGCTGCAATATAGTCTACCTACGGAAATTTATTTTTTGTTGCTGATTGTTTTCCCCAGCCATAGACAATATGCTAGTTCAGGGTTACGCTAAGCACTAATTTATTGGGCTTGAAGTCGAAGAGGAGGAAGAATATAAAAATTAATTAATAGAAATATATTTCTTTTTTCTGATTTATATTTTCCACGCATGTTCCACTCTTCTGGGTGGATTCAAAAGGCAGAGCTTGAAGCTCACTTTGAATAGGTTTAAATGTAGACCTTTAGACTGGAGCTCAAAGGAGTTCTCATTAAAAACAAAAGAGGTTCCATAAAACTCTTCTAAAATACTTTTCCCAGCCTCTAGGGTGGTATAAATCGACCCTTTCTCCGGGTTTTTACTTTAGTGTTTTGCGAAAATGATTTATTTCCATCGGCTAAACATTTAAATTAATTTCTGATCTCCATTGCAAATGTTTATCTCCTTTGCAAATATGTTTTTTATGCCATAAAACAGTTCGCAGCAATCTTTTATTTGCTTTCCATGCCAAAACCTGTTGCTCACTGATCTCACTTTGGAATCCGAATTGCGAATCATGCATAAACATACACAAACTGATTGGGACAGGTGAATTGCCGTTAAATATACACAAAATTTTCCCCAAATATTTCCACACATTTTGTCATTTTCAAGTTCCTAAACGATTACCCATAAATGTGACGCATTTTCTCAGCCAAGCAGCGAGCTCTTCTGATGCCAACTGTTTTTCCCATCTTTTTCACGATTTAACTAAAACATTTTTATGGATTTTCTCAAAACAAAAGAAAAACAAAGCAAAAACACCATGATAATATTTCTCAATGAAAAGGAAAATGCTTAAGCACACACGAACAGCCCCCGCTTCCCTACCTCCTTCCCCTGCACCCTATACCCTGATATAATAGACCAACCTGCGCGTGCTGTTGTTTCGCATTCCCCATACACGATGCTGATTCCGATTCGGCTTCTGATTTTGATTGCCTCGTTTTGTCATGTGTGTGTTTTTCATGAAAATATGCGCTGTATCCGGCCATATAGACTATATAGCACATACATGTGTATAAATATGTGAGTATGTTAAGTATTTAGCAGGGGGCTATGCGATCATTAAAAGAGTGCCAGAGAGCGTGAGAGAGAGCATAGCACATACTTTGTGACAGCCAGTGTTGGCTAATTTTCAGCAGCGGAAAAAGATAGTTCTAGGCGAAAAGGGAAGATATAAAAGACTTTAATTTTTGTTTTATTCAAATGGTAAATATATCAAATAATTATATATTTGACTGGTCTGAATGTATTTAACTTAAATATGCACTCTTTATACCTCAGGTATTGCCTAGTTGAACGCCAGTGTTGACAAACACTGGAATTTTGTACAGATTAGGGATGTCATATATCACTAGATGTTATATATCACTAAGAAATTAGATAGATGCTTTTTATATTATTAAAATAAAGAGAAAAGCTGGATATCTCGCTTTCGTTTATTTAAAATATTTGATATTTACCTTAAAAAAAAAAAGCCAGATTTTGTGGGAAAATAACGCAAAGCTGGCAACACTGGCGACAGTGTAAAGCCGTGAAAATTTTCGGGTTGCCATTTTTACCGTTCTGTGGGCCGTGGCTGTCGCCAATCTCCGTTGTCGCAGTTTTGTGGAAGCGATGAACGCGTGCGGTGCAGCCAAATGTGAAAAGCGGCGGAAAATTCGTGCAATTGATGGTTGAACAGGCGCAAAAGAAAAAGAGCCAAGTGCATATTAATGTGTGTGTGTAAAAAACAACAAAATCACAATTTTTTTTTTATAAATGTGACCTTGTCTGAGAAATTATCGTCTCTTGGCCATAATCAGCTGTCATATAAGCCCCAAAGCCAATGCAACATATTGTGAAACACTCTCGTTAATACCTGTAATGGAACAAATTGTGTGTGCTTTTTTTGGCAAGTGTCTGGGCCCACTATTTCTGTTGTATATATATATATATATATATATATACACCAGATATCGCCTGATTTCCATTGGCATATGGGAAGTCGGCACATCAAGATTTATATTTTTTCGTCGCTCTGTTATTTTTGGATGCGAACCACATTTTGGCCAAAATACAGAAAAATTATATGAAAACATGTTTTTCTTTCATATTTCTGCGGTTATTCATGTGTTGCAAAAACAAAACAATATTTGATTAATCTGGAATAAATATAATAAAAATGTTCTAAAAAATTTCCTAGCGATTCGCAATTGTTTGACATCCACATAAAATAAGCTAAAAAAAAACTAAAGAGAACCTGTTGCTCCCACACAATTCCATAAAGATTGTTTATATATTCATAAATATTCTAGAAAATGCAGAATAATCTGGCGACAAATTGAAGAAATCTTTTTGAAAGCGGATCATCTCCAAGCTTCCTGCAAACTTATTGAAAGAAACATATTGTTAGAAAACACAAGAAATAGATCATCCAAAAGCAGGAAACAATAGGGAACTCTTATCCAGATTAATAGAACTTCGAGGTAGATCAAAAGATGAATAAATGAACAGATCTCAACTGATCTATAAAGGAAGATCAATTGATCCATATAGGAAAAGCAATTAGATATTAATAGATATTATAGGTAGATCAATTGATCTATATAGATAGATAAATAGATTTTATGGATAGACCAATAAATCTCATAATTACGAATATGTAGATAATCAACTGACCCAGGATCTTAAAGATAGATTAATATATCTTAAAAAGTAGATTTTAAAGGTAGATCAACTGATCTTATAGACAAATCAATTTTTCCAATGAGAAGATCAGTAGATCGCATGGGTAAATTAATAGATCTCTTGGGTAGATTAATTCATCTCATGAGTAGATCGTTAGATCTTAAAAGTTGTTCAATAGATCTTTAAAGTTGATCAATAGATAGATTAATATAACTATATCTCGCAATTGACAGGCACTTAGTCACAATGAAAACAATGAGAAAGAAAATATTTCCAACTATAATTTATTATGTTTCTAATCTGTTCACTTGCTTCTTATCTAATCGCAGTAACTTTGCACCCAAAAATATTCCAGAAATAAAACGAAAAGAGAAAAAACTGCATTTAAGAAGAAGAACAAGAATAGTCGGATCATTTTTATAGCTTCCCAGAGTCTCTCGGATTTGTTGTGATCACCACATATTAACTTACAATCAAAATAAAGCATCCACAAAATCGTTTTTATATTCAACATATTGTATTTTTATGTCCTAAAACCAATTTTTTTTTTTTTTTTTTTGGGCTATTAAGTTTTAGGATCTTGTGTAGAACGCTTGAGTTAATTTTCGAAAATATCGTAAAAAGTGCGCTCGTAAATTTGTTTTGAAACCCCTGACATGGTCAATCTGTTGCTGTTGTTGTTTATGATTTATATACCGCTTTTAAAGAAAACAATATTTCATTCAATTCTTTATTGCCTTTGAGCAAAAAGATTCGACATTTCGTAATCACAATTTCCAAAGGCTTCTCGGCGCCTTCGGCCTTGGCCATAGATCGTTGCCAACAGTTTCACGATTCTTCCAGTTTATAAAATAAAATGTCAAGAATGTTTTTCTTCTTTCTTTTTGTTTTTAAATTTTTTGCGACCGAACAGATGTTTTTCCGAAAATGGCTTTTGGCCATAATAATGATATGGCAAGCGCTAAAAATGAATTGGAATGAAGAACGCATTCGCGTGGGTGCCATAAAAGAGCGTAATTCTTCAGACATATATAGTATAGCTAATTGATAGATAGATATATGACGGCTCTTTAGAAAATTTCATTGAACTATTTCATGTTCGGCACACGCTGATTTTTCAAGTTCAACACACATGAACTGTGAACTTACACAGCACAAAATGTTGGCATCAATTTAAATTGAAACAATTTTTGATGTCACAATTTAACTCAGTACTTATTTAAGTGTTAAATGAAGAGAAATTTTTAAAAAATATTATTATTAACAACATAATATAATAAAGGCCTACAAGTTCGGTTCAAGCCCTTTTTGCAACCAGGCTTAGCGAATTTTGGATGCTATCCACCTTTGCGAAGAGTTTTTTCCAAATTAGTTTCAATTAAAAATCAATTTTTAATATATTTTATTACAAACTTCATAATACTTATTTATCTTCTTCTGATCTGTTACAGCTGAAGGAAATTAGAGCAGGATTTTGAACGGAGTCGGCAGGACTGCAACCAAAAAATGGAGCAACCGTTGATTGTGCGCGCCGAATATTCGTTTATGGGCAGCAACAACGATGAGCTGTGCTTCAAGAAGGGTGACCTGATTACGGTGACACAACGCGAGGATGGCGGCTGGTGGGAGGGCACACTGAACGATAAGACTGGCTGGTTTCCCAGCAACTATGTGAACGAGTACAAGGCCCAATTGCCGCTGGCCGAGACCATACGACCGCCGGAAGAGATACAAGAATACCGGTCTGTGGTGCTCAAGGATCTGCTCGACTCGGAGCGTGCCCATGTCGCCGAGCTGCAGGGACTGCTCGAGAATTTCCTGGAGCCCATGCAGCAGACGCAAATGTGAGTAGTATAAAATAAGCCGAAAACCAAACTGATTCCTAATTCTCCTCACTCGCTCCAATAGACTCAGCCAGGATGAGTATGCGCAGCTGATGTGCAACTTTGTGGAGGTGGTGCACACCCACGAGGAGCTGCTCACACAGATTGAGGAGTGCAACGATCGTGTGGGTAAACTATTTCTAACCAGTGCGCCGCTCATGAAAAAAGTCCACCAGGCCTACTGTGCCGCCCACCCCAAGGCCATAGTCATACTGGACAAGTACAAGTGAGTGTCGTTTCAATAGAGAGATTTAACGTAACAGCGTTTGAGATATTCGAACAATTATTTCGATCGAGCGAGGTAACCTTCAAACTTGTTCGACTTGACCGAAAGTTCGGTCGAACTCGACAAGCTCGAACATGTTGCAGTTTTGAGCAGATCGAACTTCATTTATTCGAATGCGCAGCTTAGTTTGTTGCAGTGCTCTAATTTAACTTCCGTTAACAGGGATGAGCTGGAGAAGTATATGGAGCGCCAGGGCGCTGCGACGCCGGGTCTGTTAGTGCTCACCACTGGCCTGTCCAAGCCGTTTCGCCGTTTGGACAAGTACTCGGCCATGCTGCAGGAGCTGGAGCGTCACATGGAGAGCAGTCATCCGGATCGCGGTGATACGCAGCGCAGCGTGGCCGTTTACAAGGACATTGCGGCCACCTGCTCGGCGACGCGACGTCAAAAGGAGCTGGAGCTGCAGGTGCTCACGGGCCCGGTGCGCAACTGGCAGGGTCAGGAGCTGAGCACACTGGGCGATATCATACACATGGGCAGCGTAGCCGTGGGCCCAGATCATCGCGATCGCTATTTTGTGCTATTTCCACAAACGCTGCTCATACTGAGCGTTAGCCAGCGCATGAGCGCCTTCATCTATGAGGTGAGCCAGGGAAGCTAGAGTGCCAAATTAATATAATTAAAAATCAATTCTTGTACAGGGTAAATTACCGTTGACGGGCATCATTGTGAATCGCCTGGAGGATACGGATGCCATAAAGCATGCCTTTGAGATTAGCAGTCCGCTTATCGATCGCATTGTGGCCGTCTGCCAGGGCCCCAACGAGGCCAACAAGTGGGTGGAGCTACTCAATGCCAACAATCCCAGTCTGCCCATGGGCATTAAGCGTCAGCTGAGTAATTTGAGCAATTCCTCGCTGGGCGGTCAGCAGCTGAATGCGTCGCATGTAAGTGCTGAGTTTAAGGGCCGTTTTCACATGTACTTGGCAAGTTTCACTGGCACTTTTCAATGTATTTTAACTAGTTTACGTTCAGACTGACCACAACTGTTTGGCAAAGTCGAAAAAGAACCTCATAAAAAATGTTTATATAAAAGAAAAGATAAGTTTTGTTCGAAAAAGTCTGGGAATGTCCCAGGTTAGTTCGTTGGAAGAGGCTTTACAGTGTGTTGTGCCAAGAACCTTGCCAAGAGCCTGTGCAAACGAGCCTTAATATAGAATATATATAGAAATTGTAGAAGCTTTCATTACTGTTCCACATCTTTGTCAACCTTGGCAACTGAGCAGCTCAGTCAGCATCTGGACGCGCGCGGTTATTGCACCCGTTTCTCGCTGTGCGCCTACTACAGTCAGCCACAGCAGCAGCGTCCGCTTCTGACGCTGCCGCCCAGTAATTATCCACCGACAGCGCCTTATGCCAATCTGAGTGCGCATTTTGCCCGGCTGGTGCGCGCCGGTCGGCTGAGGAGCGCCATTGTGAAGATGCTGCTGTATCCGCAGGCGCGTCAGAGCATCGATCTCAAGCGGATCGCGTTGCGGAAGAAGCGCTGCCACAAGGCCACGGCCAAGCTGCTGAAAGATATCAATGCCAATGTGCAGGAATCATTGGGCACACAATCCGAGCTGGAGCGTCAGGATGCCTTTGAGCTGCCCACGGATTCGGAGAGCTATGACGATGAGTACGACGATGAATATTTGCGTAGCTGCAATTCGGATCCGTTTGAGTATGTGCGCTTCTATCAGAACCGGCCCGTCGAGTCCACGTGCAATTCCACGGGCACTTTTGTGGACCATGGCAAGCAGCGTCACAGCAGCTCCATTAATCTAATCAAGCTGGATTCGCTGGATGCGGACGAGTTGCTCGTGCAGCATGAGCTCAAAAAGGAGTCGCTCGTCATTGGCTCCAAGGCATTGCGTGCGCTGGCGCGCAAATCCACGGAGCGCAACTCCAGTGTGCATACTTCGACGGCTACGATTAATTTGGGTGGCTCCAGCATAACCAACTGCCTCGAGGAGGAGCTGGAGGGGGAACTGGAAGAGGAACAGCGATTGGAGCTGCATTCGCAACCCTCTACGCTGCAGCAGCAAAGCTCCGATGCGAGCTCCTTGTATGGCGCACGGCTGGGCGGCGCGTTTACGGCCTGCGAGAATTTGGCCAGCATGCACGATGATCTCAGCCAGACGCAGCTGGTGAAGCGTCCACCTGCCGCCGCCGCCGCCGCGGCACAGCTGCTGTCCGGCTCACCCACCGAACGGCACAGCATGCCCAGCATATTTGTGGGCAATCGTTTCAATCGCTGCACCGACACGGAAGTCTATGTGCCCAGCTGGCGTGATCGCCAGGAGCAGCAGCAGAATCAAAGCGTCGATGCCCAGCTGCTCGACGAGCAGACCGAGGACGAGTGCGTGCACTCCAGCACCATGGACTTGCCAGCTGCTTGTCTCAATGCGCCCGATCAGCTGCAGGCGGAGCTGCTCTATAACTACGATCAGGCCGTGGTGGCCAGCTCGGAGCAGCAGCAGCAGAAGCAGCGGCAGCGTGCATCCCACAAAAGTGACAGTCCCAGCACGGGCAACACACGCGATGAGCCCGCCGCGCGCAGCAGCTCCAGCAACGAGCTGTGCATAGAAGCGAGTGGTGGGAGACAGCGGGATTCTAAACGAGATTCCATTAGACGCTGCATCAGCTATCAATACCTGCAGATGAATCCAAGTGCTGCGCCTGCGCCACGGCCGCCTCCACCACCTGGACGGGGGCAGCAGCAGCAGCAGCCGCAGCCGGCGCTGCATGGCCCATGCAAGTGTCGCTGCTGCGAGAGCTCGCAGTGCCCCAGTCCGCGTTCCAGTGACAGCGGCATGGCAGGCAGCTGCACCATAACCTCGCCGGATCCGCCCACTGCCGAGTGCTGCGGCGTGGATGTGCTGGATCATGTGGAGCCGGAGCGACGTTTTGATGTCTGCGGCATGTTTCGCGAAAAGTTTCTAACGCCCGAACAAACACAGGAGCAGCAGGTGGAAGAGGAGAAGGAGGAGGAGGAGGAGTCACTGCCACAGGCACAGCCACAGCCGGAGCTACCTGCCACGCCCAGCAATGAAATAGCGCCCACACAATTCCAAATCAATACAAAAAGTATTTTTCTGGCCAGCTCCAGTTCCATGGATGAAGCCACGGCCACAACAAATGGCCTACAATTCAGCGGCAGCTGCTCCGCAGATCAGCTCCACCTGGAGCCACGACCCACCTTCCGGTCCGGGATGTATGCGCACTGGTGGAAGAAGGAACGCCTGCCGCCGGAGGTGCTGCGCGGCATAGCCAGCGCGTACAACAAGCGACTGCCCTCGGTGCTGGCAAGCGGCAGCAAGGATTCCAATTGTTCCACCGGCTCCATATGCTCCAGCTGCTATTGCTCGCTAGGCGCGAGCGGTTTCAGCGAGGGCGCCATTTACTGTTCCATGTGTCACAATTGCGGCGATTATGCGGCCAGCACTGGGACCACAAACACAACTACAACCACAGCCTCGACCTGCTCGAATTGTCCGGTGTGCAGCGAGGAGGATATGGATCTCAGCCAGGCGGCGCGTCGGGATGCCTTTGCCGCACAGCCATCGTATTCCACGTCGCTCGATTGCCCCATTTGTGCGGCACGCGTAGCTTTAGCAACCGAAGAAGGCAAGCAAACCGAAGTGAGACGCCACGCCTGGTCGCCCGGGTGGATCACATCCGGGGGGCATGTGGCATGGCGCACGTTTGTTTCCGTGCACGACATGTTCCGTTTTGATTGTTTTGTAAATTCGTTTTGCTCACACGTTCTTCCACATCATCTTCTTCTAATTCAATTTGGCAAATGCAGCACGCCCAAAATTTTCGAATCATTTCAATTCATTTGAACGAATCTGCCTTCCATTCAAGTCGAAACATTCCGTCATCCAAAAACATGCCTTTGACTAACCTCCTTTAATTACGGATAGTGCAGATGATCTGCATCTCTTTGTGATTGGAACTAATTAGAGCTTACTTCAATCAAGGTTTTTTCGAAATAGCTCTGAAATTGTTTCAGAATTTTGCTTGAACTGAATTACAAGTGAACCAAAATAACATTGGAAAATTGCTCCGAAATTAAATCAATCTAGTTGAAGCTAGTTCGCCATTAATTTTTGGCTGATGGGGAATTTTGCTTTTCAGTTAAACAACTAGTTAAAGTAATTATTCAGGTGCATTTTAAACCAGTTAAATAAATTTTTTTTTTAAATATTATATATATTTTATCATCGTGTTTGTTTTACAAACTAGAAATATTGGTTCTAGATTCAAAAAGGTTTTAAACCAATATATTTAGACTAGTTCCAACAAATTTTTAAACCGGAAGCTTAGACTAGTTCCAAAAAGATTTAAACGGATATTTTAGACTAGTTCCAAATAAGTTTATCTCAAAAAACTGGTCTATTTAATTTTACAGTTTTTTTTTTCAATCTAATTATGTTAAATAATGGATGTTTTCGTACTGAATCCATTGAGTAGGATATTTGAGCTAGTTCAAATGAATATTTTAATCTATCAAAAATGTATATTCATACTATTTGATGAACCCAAAGCCAAGAAGTCCAAGTGACAAGCCATATACTTGTAATGAATAGGTACTGAAGCTAGTTCAACCGAACAATTTACATAGTGAACTAGTTCATTATCGGTTGCATATATTGTGTGAATAACATGCAATTTTAAATGTATGATTTATCAGACAATTTTGTTTTCGAAATGAACTAGTTCCTTCGAACTAGCCAAGCCAGCTTTACCCATATCCAACACCCATCTACTGCAAACGTTGCGCCCACTAACTAATTTCTGGCGTTCAATTTGCATTCGAGTTACGAAAAATAAAAGAAAATTAAAGCTAAACGAATTACAAAACATTTATCTAACGCTACAGCAACACACAAAAGACAAACCAAAATGATCAAAATTTATTAAAAAAAACAGAAACAAACTCATTCGATTTGATTTGCTTGCTGAAGCTTTGCTCGCTACGCTGCTGCACGAAGGAGGGCAGACTGTTGTTGTTGTTGTTGATGTTGCAATTGTTGCTGCTGTTACTGTTGCTCTCAGCTGCCAAGTACTCTCTCATCAGAACTAACTAAAACCGCCCATATATCATTATTTTAGTCCAGTTTGAAGCAACTTTATTGAATGCATTTTTGTCTGGCTTTTATTGCAGATGTCTCCGCCATCGAGCCACAGCCTGTTGCTGCCGCCCGGCAGCCGCAATCAGACGCCCAACGACAACAGCAACAGCCAGCAACAGTTGGCGGGAGCGAGTGCGGCGGCGGCGGCCACAGCGATGTCACAACACAAACGGAGCCTGTCGTTCAATCATCACCTCAGCTACAACCAGTACACGCACACTCAGCCTCCACCACATCATCTGCATCCACCACAACCACCAAGTCTACCAAGTCATCTGGGGGCGCTAAGCCACAAATCAAATTTAGCCCCGACACCAAACAGCAAGACAGCAGCGGCCACCACGGAAAGCAGTCAGGCGGCAATCCAAGCAGCGGTGGCGGCGGCAGCAGCAGCGGCGGTGGCAACGGGGGCGCCAAACGCAAGGAAAGGAAGCACAAAGGGTAAGTCCTTCGCCAGTGTTGTCAAATTCGCTTCATTTCCGTTCAAAACTAGCTTTTTGTGCTAGTTAGAAAATCGTTGAGGGAGTTCAGGTTTACATTTTAAAGGTGCTTTTTTTATTCGCATAAATAAAATTAAATATCTACTCTCTTTAATCAAAACTTGTTGCTCCAATAAGATTGCCATCTCTTAGTTGTCTAATCTGCAGCGTTTTTCAACACTAGCATTCAACATAACCTAAGAGCCCCACCCTATTTCCCCCAAGGGTTTGGATTGCTCAAAACGTATGAAACACGACGCTAAAACGTAGGCTCCCTTTCCAAAGAATTTCCCGCAGGCGAATTTTCCAACACAGTATTTTCTCAGGGTGCATTTGCATCACATTGTGATAAATTTTAGTTTCGTAGCTCTTCCAGTTTGGACTATGCATTAATCGTCAATCAGTCAATCAATCAGCCGACGATTTCCCCAAGAACTAGTTCTTTTTTTCGAACACTTTTGCCCTCGCTTACAAATTCAACTAACATATATACTTTATATACTTCCAGCTAACTGGACCATCAGCTGTTTGCGTCCGACGCCGCCCTTGCGGCCTAGTTTGTTAAATACAATCAGCGGTTCGAACTCTGGTTCCGGCTCCGGTTCTGGTTCCGGTTCGGGCAGCTCCAACAACGCTTTGGCCAGCTACTGTAGCGGTCGCAAGAATCAGCCCACATTTGAGGAGGACGCTTTAGTATTGCGCGTCTTCGAGGGCTACTGTGCGGCCTATCAGAACAGCGCCCGGAATACCATACACTCGGGTAAGTACCGCCGATCTCCTATGTGTTTTATCTAGAAAAAATCCAAAAAAAAAAAAAAAAAAATGAATGCAGCTTAGCAATTTCTGTGTGTCTAATTCTTTTATTCGCACTTGTGCTCAAGTTTTACATTTTAAGTTTTTCCCATCATCAAGAAAATGTTGTAGCCGAATATGCTTTACCTCACACAACTACACACACACACACATATTTACAACACACACACACACACAAAACACGCCCACTTAAATGTGCAAAGCTGCTAAAAAGAATTGAAAAAGTTTTTATTATTACATTTGTTGGTTTGGTTTCATTTTTAACAAATTCGTTAAACGTTTCACAAGAAGAAAAATTAAATTTTAATAAAAATAATCAAGAAGTTTTACACCAAAATTGTATTAGTTTATAAGCAAAAAAATTGTTTAACTATTGAACCAAAAAAAAAAAAAACCAGAGAGAGAGAGAAAGAGAGTAGAGCTCTAATTAAACATTTAATAAATACGAAACATATATGCGTAATTGTTTAACTTTTTAATTTTAACAATTGGATATTAATATTAGAATTTAGAAATAACTTTAACAGCTAAATGGTTTTTATAAATTTGATTTTGATTTAATTTATATGATTTGATAAGTGTTAAGAATTCTGGCAGTTAGCGATCATTCAAATTGGATTTAACGAAGTATTCAACATGTAATATTATCTATGCTAATGTGTGTTTGGTCTCTTATACAATACATACATATAATAAAAATATAATATTTGTTTAAATTTACCATTACTTATGTACAAATCAGTTGATATTTATTTAGCTTTCGCCTGATCATTTATAAACTACTCATTGTCATTTTCATTAGCATTAGCATTATCATTATCATTACTCGTATCTCTGTCATTAGTCATAAGTCTTGTATATTATATGTGGGGCGCATTTAGAAGGGCATTTCTCGTTCAATGATACTCTGTTTAACTGGTTGTTAGCATTCTCTGAAATGTATGAATTATTATTGAAAATGAAACATTTCCGATTCACAATTCGAAACAATGCTTCGCTTTTTGATTCCACATTTGCACGTGGTCTTAAACGTCTTAAAAACTTTTTTACTAAGCAATTCAATAGATTTACAAATGAAAATTCACTCCATTTTTGATATTTGATCATTTTCCATCGTATTAAGTACATGATGTTTTTCGGATGTTTTTTTTTTGAGCTATTGATTGGTTTCTATGACTTGGATTCGAACCGGCTTGCCGCCTTGTTCCGAATTCAAAGCATTCTCTTTAATATGATATTATCTTATCAGCAGCTTAACTTATAGATCATTGTTTCGGTTTACCCTTCTGACTGCGCCCAATATATATTTATTCAAGATTGATTTTTGTTCACACGACTTTCTGCAGACCAAATTCTGTTACGCCCGTCCTCCATGTTCAGTTTGTTGGCATACCTCTATTAAGCTACCTTTTGGTTATGGTGTTTTTTTCCCCTATTCGTTTGCTTTTTCTCAAACCCGCCTAACTTTTATGAAATGTTGTCCTGCTTATGTTCTACCTCATAATTTTGCTGGTCCTGGTTTATGTACAACTTTTACATCCACGCACACACCCATGCACACACACACACACACCCATACACCCCCTGGCTTCATTCAATGTATTGTTGTCCAAAGTTTCGTTTTGTTTTTTTCTCTGAATTTTTTTCCATTTTTTGTGTTTGTTGTGGGCTTTCGTTTTTCCTGTTGTCGTTGTTGGTATTTCGTTTTTCGTTCTTCAAATATCTTCATTTTCTCTCTTTGTCTTTCACGCAACTGCAACGTACTCTAAAACGACAACAACAACAACTTTAACTCGACCTCAACTATGTAGCCTTGCAGCCGTGGACGCCCTGTTTGCCCATACGCGGCGGCAAGCTGAAAACGAGCAAAACCTTCTCGACCTCCAATCCGCAGCTGCCTTTTATAGCCAATGCGTCGCACCTAACGCAGCAACAGCAACAACATCAACAGCAACAGCAGCTGTTGCTGCAACAACAGCAACATCAACCGCAACAACAACAACAACGTCTGCAACAAACGCGGCAACATTCGGCGGGCAGCCTCAACTCCTCGTTTATTTGGCGTGAGGCGAGTCCAAATAGTTTCAACTTGTACTCCAGTTCGGTGGGCTCCTCTCTGAACACAGCGCCCGCTCAGCGCTACTCCTTAACCGGAGCAGGCGGGGGCACGCCCAGCATCAAGGACTATCAGCGGGCTCTGTCCGAGGAGCGCGCCACGCGCAAATCCCTGAATCGCCTGAAGAGCGGCTTCGGCTCCGGCTACGACAATGTCTGCACCTCGCCGCTGCTGCCGCGCAAGAGCAAGCCGTCGCCCAAGCTGCTGGCCCAGCAGAGCAGCTATTCGCGCGGCACGACCATTGTGAAGCCGAATCCGGACGGCACAGCCGTGCATCCGGGCCTCTATGACAGACGCCTCAATCGCTCCTTCGAGACATCCACATCGCATCGCTATGCGGGCTTCGGCGGCGGCTACCTAATGAACTGCGGCGGCGCGCTGCGCACCAGCACCCTGCAGCGCAGCACGCCCCAGTTGGCGGGCGGCGAGAGATCGGACGAGAGCGATGTGGAGCGTGCTGAACATGGCGGCTGCACTGCCTCGCTCCTGCGCAATGGCGGCGCACATCCGAACGCGGCGACGGGCACATTGGAGCTCAATCCGGATGGAAGCAAACGGCAATCGGGCAGCTGGTGTTGCGGTAATTTTGTGATGAAGCAGTGGCGCAAGATCAACCATCTCTGAGTAGTAGTCCGTCTGTGGCATGTTCTCATCTCTCGACCACGCCCCATTCGCTTCATACAATACGCATTCATAGCTGCCGCCTGCTGCTGCTGCCGCCTCTGCTGCTGCTGCGCTCGCTTTGCTTTGAATGCGCCCGCTCTGCAGCCGTATAAATATATATTATATAGCTGCCATATAATAAACAGATTTTATTTTCAATTTCAATTTGCTCTTGCTCAACGCTTCAAGAACAACTAAGAACATCATTAGCTTAGTTCAATTGAGGCAATCCTTAATAGTTAAGTGAGGCTGGCAACTCTGTGTCTCTAGTTACTGTGTGCCTAGTTAGAATAATTCTTAAAGCAGACCTGTAAAGAGTTTCAATTCCTGATCGATGACAAGTTAAACTACTATTGTTAAAATACTGGCAAAATTTTTAATTCCAACTCGTATGATTGAGCATTATACTCATTAGCAATGCAAGGAATGACCCTAACGAAATTCTTATTCATGGCTTTTTTCAATCAATCAATCAGAAGTTTTTTAAAGATATTTTCAACAATTTTTTTAATTTTAACTATAATGGCTAATGAAATTAAAACAACATTTTAATTAGTCTCAAACGAGACAAAATTCAATCTAATATTAATGCCATATTCCTTTAATTGTTTTGATATTTGTTATGCGCTTGATTAACTGTTCAAAAAAACTTCGATTTTTACAAGCAATTAAAGGAATACCCCTAGCAATTTTCTTAGATACAGGTTTTTTTGTAAATGATTTTATATTAAATATCTTTTTGTTAATAATGTACCAACTTTTTCACTAGTTAATAGACACATTTTTAATGCTCTTTAAATCTTAAATCTGAAAAGATAAGCCTAAACAATTTTACAGGTCTGCTTAAGTGTAACTGTGTGTAGTTGTCCGATCTATTTTCTGTGTGTACTTTTTTTTTTCTTTCATTACCATATAGTAAATATAAGTTGAGTGATCTTTAAGCTAGTTAGGTGCAATAGAAATCAAAAAAAGACTCAGCCAAAAAAAGACTAGCTAACAAATTTTGATTGGATATTGTAGAGTAAAGTCTTGTACTAGCATGCCGCCGACTACAACTTGCCCCCTTTAGTTACTCGTACTTGAAGTGCAACTGCAGCTGGTTCCTGATCCTGATACTTAAAGCGAGATCCTGTTAGTGATCCCTAAATCAGCGACGCTTTACATTTTCCGTCCAAGGCTTTTTATACGCGGAACACACTATATTTACTAGACTCTATACTATATATATTTATATATGAATATTTGTGACTTGATATACATGATTTGCCATAGCTTTTAATAATACTTATGTAGCTTGTAAACGTCTAATCCTAGCAGTGATATTTTCTTTGTGCTTAAACGAGAGTTTTTGGGGCTGCCCAGTGAAAGTTCTTTGTTACCTGCTTAGCAAAAAAATAAAAACAAAAACAGATCAAAAGAATGTGCAATGTGTAATCAAAAATGAGTTGAAATGCTTTAAATGTTAGTCAAAATACTTGGCAATAACTAGAAACTAACTAAAAAAGAATTAATTAATTAAATGAAAGAAAGTACATTGTTGTTGTGCATTATATTAAAAACAGAAATCAAAAATCAAAAATATGCTGTAAGTGTTTTGTGAAACGTTGTCTAACCAAATACAATTACCATCTAACTATATTAATTATGATAAATGCGTTTATACGTTTGTATTGTATTGAGATTTGAATTTACTTCATTTCAAGTAATGAATATTTCAATGAAATTAAAACCAAAATTTCAAATAAAATCATTTATATTATCAAGAGTTTTGTTGTATTTTGTATTTGTATTTGTGTCTGTGTGGTAATCTCTTTATAAAGAAAATATAAATATACATAACATTAACATAATTTAATTACAATCGATTTTAGATTCGTTTCTAATTTATTTCACAGTAGCTCACGAAATTCTAGTCAACTATTTTGTTAAAAACTTAGATCAAATTATGTGTTGCACTTCAAGAATCCAAAATTTCAATAAGTTGCAATTGCTGAGCAATTAAAAATAGTATCGATATGTATGTTATGGTTAAAGTAAAAGCAACAACTTATTATTTTTGTTAAGAGTAGAGCACATTCAAAATAGGATATAACACATTATATGCAGCTATTAAAATAATGTAACATGCCACAACATAAATCACAAATATACTCAACAACAACATATCATAATAATACTCCAAATATAGCATTAAAACACATCATATACCTATTATACTCACTTGAAACATTACGCATAATCTTAATACTCATATAAAAAACATTAAGTACTTGTGATATTCACTTAAAATATGCAAAATACTCATTATATTTGCTTGACACATATCACATACACATAATACTCACTTGATTTATATCATATACTCATAAATACTCACCTCACACACCGAGTACTTATAATGCTCACTTTGAACATATTAAATACTCATTATACTCATTTAAAACATATCACATATTACTCACTTAAAACACATCAAATATTAATATCACATATTCATATTGTTCATTCCGAACATATCACATTTTCATAATATTCACTAGAGTAACGCTCATTATTTCCATTTTGAAATGCTTCTTGCCTAGTTACACAGAACACTAACATAGTATTTCCGTTTATTCCATTCTCTTTTTTTGTTGTTGTTGATAACCTCACAAACATCCAATTCAAAATGGCAGGCCTTGAGAATGAAGATATGACACCGACTTTGCGCCAACTTTGGACAGCCATACGACAGATGCAGCAGGACATGTCACAGATCAAGCTGCAGATCAACGAGGAGCGGGCGCTGCGTGCGGACTTGCAGCAGCTGTTGATGCAACATCTGGAGACGAGCAGCGTCAGCAGCGGGGCAAATACGCCCAAATGTTGACTATGTGAAATGTAAATGAGCCCGAAAACGGATTCCCACTGAAACAAAACCCGCCGCTGCTTTCAGCTTTAAACTAAGAAATCCTCTTTTTGTTTTGGCAACCTAGGCAGCTGGTCAATAGAAAAAGAGAATGTGTACCAAAAAAAAAAACAACTAAAAAAAAAATTATACAATTATTTAATTAACTAAAATGAACCTTAGAAATTGCAAAAGCATATAATCCTATATATTTATTTGTGTATTTGTGAGTGACTTTGTGGACGACAATACGCCATGTACAATGCATGTACAATTGTTGAGCAGCTGTTCTAGCTATTATATCTAACCAGTTAAGAGATTCGCTTGTTTATTATTTAGGCAATGCAATTTATAAACAATATATATACATATATATATTTATTATATAATGATCTTTCAACGATTTTTAGCTTCTAGTTTATACGTAATTTTTGTAATCGTTTAAGATCTTGGTGTGTGTGAACTGTGTCCATCAGAAGTTTTTGTATTTGATTCTGTACAAGTATTGAAATTTGATAAATAGGTAAAAAAAATAACAAGAACAAAACTCTGAAAATGTGCCAATGTTTTAGTATTTAAACTAAAACAAAGTGAAAAACAACGCTCAATGTTGTATTTATTATGTAGTAAATTTAATTAAAATGTGTATACAAAATAAAAAGAAATTAAATATAATAATTTTATTATTTACTTACATCAGCTGTGTGTTTAGACCTTGTCTTTTGGCCTTATTGTGCTCGTGCTCGGACGTGTTTGAGATGCCGATTTTTGTAGCATATTTTCGGGCGCTGTTCACAAAATAATATTATCTTGATGGATTTTAGGCGCATTAGAAAAATCTGAGAAACATGTTAACAAAATTTTATGGAATAACTTAAGATAACATTTCAGGATTAAAGTCGGAAATAAAACATTTTTTTGAAAAATAATTTTAAAAAGTGTAATATTTGCAGACATTAGTTTTTGGTAGTATATCAAAGTCGAATAATATTGTAAAATTATCTTGCCAAATAAGAGCAAAAGTGCTCATATAAGTTTCTAAAATATTGTCTTTTAAATTGTTTGCTGATAAAATGCAATTTTTCGGAATGGTTTTTGAGACAAGTGAATAATTGTTTGATTTCGCTAAAAAAGTATTTCTGACAGATCCAATAAAAAAAAGGTTTTTTTTTTAAACTTTTCTTGTTAATAAAAAACAATTCTTTGGAAATGTTTTTGAGAAAACTAGCTATTAAAATTTGCTAGAAAACGATTTCTCTGACAGTTCCTATATTAAAAGCTTTAAAAAAAGCTACATTTAATAATTGAAAAAAGCTGAAATAACATAAAATACATTAGAAATCGAATTACTTTGCTATGCACAGCTGTTCTCGTTTTAATTTTCGCCTCAATTCTAGTTTGCCAAATAATGTATGCCAAGCAAATAGTTAATTGTTGAGCTAACTGTGTACTTAATGTTAGTTTGTTGATTTTATGTTTAAGATAGCAGCTGGTGCTAGATAAATACGCGTAAATAATTTAACCAGTGTGAAACAATGTAAAACAATGTCTGAGTGTAACTGGAAAATTGCTGCTTTGACAATTTGCCGCATAGTTTTTGAATGCTTTTAGTTTTTCCGCTCTGCTTCGCGCAGACAGAGCTGCCAACTGTAGCTGTGTATGTGTCTGAGTGTGTGTGTGTGTGTATCTGGCAGATACATTCGTCAGTTGTGGCGCACATAATGAGATTACAATCAAGTCGACACTGGCGACAAATGAGTGACAAGCGCTGTGGCAGCTGCAACAACAGCAGCAGCAAATTTTTAGTATGTCAGTAAGGAGCCAAGAACAATTGAGCTCTGCATTATATTTGGGGCCTCGTGTATCTGTCACATGGACTTCCCTCCTTGGCCAACGTCGGGTGTGAATCGCTGTCTAAGCTGTTGCTGCTGTTGCCTCTCACATATTTTGTTTATCTCGCTGCCAAGGCGGATGGCAATGACGGAAGTTTTCGTTTGCAGAAATTGCACAAAACCGAATACCCTGCTGCCATTGAAAAAAGGTTGAAATGAAGGGCATATTGGATCGACATAATGGAAGGTACATAAAATTGATTATATAAGTTATCGTTTTAATTCGCATATTAATATTTTTGCGTTTGCCCCCATTTCCCGAATTCGATAAATATCGATTTATAGCCCAGAATGTTTCGATAATTTTATTTGTTGTTCTTCCCCATTTCCTAAAATTTATAAATATCGATTTATAGCCTAGATCTTCAAGATGGTCTCGATAATTTTATATTATATTATTTATGTTTCATTTCCCCTTTCCCAAAATCGATAAATATCGATTTAGTGTCCAGAATGTTCTGAATTTTCGCTTCCATTTAAGTACAATTCATATTCATGTCCATTAAAGGGTATCCTAGAGTCGATCATCCTCGACTAGATCACTCTTGACTTGTTTTCTCTACCCACTTCCACGCCCTTCGCTTGTTAGCAAAAACTTCCAACAGCTGCTTAACTAAATGTTCGACTATTGTGGCACCTTTGCCTGCGGCATGGAGCACGCAGCACGGAGCACGGAGCATGGGGCATGGGGCACGCAGCGACTGTAAACTAAAACTCTAATGACAATCATTAGCGCGCCAGCGTTTTGGCTCGTCTTTCATATTTTCCAACTATTTAATTATTAATAATTAGCAATTATCCACTGACTGGCAATTTAACACAAAGGCCAATCTGTTGCGGCCAGGTTGCAAGTCTTCTCCCTCTCGCTCTCTCTCCCCCCCACTCTCTCTCTCTCTCTCACTCTCTCTCTCTCTCTGGACTTTGTCATCATTAGACAACATTTGTGGGCCCAAAGGCTGGCTGCACGTTGCACGCTGCAAGTCCGTCTAAAATTATAGCCTGAGTCAAATTGCCCGCTTGATGCCACAAATTTGAGTGTTCTTTTTATGCTCGTTTGGAGAGTGAAAAGAGTTTATTGGTTTTGTAGTTCGAGAATTGAGCCAAGTTCTTAGAGGGTAAATCGCTTAAATCTTTAATTTTTCAGATTTTTAAAGCCAAATTTCCCCTTAAGCTCTTTCAAAAATCTATAAAAATATTGTAAAACAATCGTTGAATTCGTTATATTAAAAAAAAAAATGTTTTTAGTAACTTATTTTAAGCATGGCTGTTAGTTCAGCTGTTTTCTAGCTACATTTGGCTATGTTTAGAGCTCCTCAGTCGGCAACAGTTGATATTTCAGCTTGACAAATTGTACTTATTGAGCTGATTTAGCTATTTTTAGCCATTGAATTTAGCTACTTTTATGTTGAAAGCATTTTTTTGGCCTGTGAACGAGTATTAGGCAGTCGGTTGCACCCGACTGCAACATTCTTTGCTCTTTTTTTTTGGTGCTGCTTTTTGTTTTTGCCTTAAAGTCTTAATAGACTCGGTCGCTCCACTTAATTCGCATGTGTAGTTAACCCATTTAAACAGCTGCTGCAACTCCTCCTTCTCCTCCTCCTTCTCCTCCTCCTCGCAATCTCCTGCTCGTCCTCCCCGCTGGTGTCCGTCAAGGCAACGCCATGTGGCTACAGCTCAATTTCGTGTGGCTTCGGTTGCTTTGGTCGTGGCTTTTCTGGCCCGGTTTGTTTGAAAATGAAATTATAATTTCTAATGTCACTCCCCATGCGGTTGCACAAAACCGCAGCCGCCTCTTTGTGCTGTCCAATTTGGCCTTAACTATTGTTATTAGCAGTTGGCACATGAATAAATCTCTCTCCATGCGGACAATTAATGCACATTAAATTACATTAATTTCTGCTTGTTTTCTGTTTGTTTTCTGCTTGTCCAATTGCGGGTAGCCATTTGGCTTATTGGAAAATACAAAATAAATTATTTGCCTGGCTCGATGTTGGGGTGTTTTGTTTTGAACTGAAACTCCTAAAAACTAAAGAATTTTTGCCATGAAGGCGACTGAAGTAGGCAGTTATATACCCTGTACTCTGATATACCCATTACTTAAATTAGAGTTCTCATTTTTTGTACACCCTTCGTTTGGCTCGTTTTCTTTTTGTCCTAGAAATTCATTAGCAATTTTTTTATTATTTTATTATTAGATATCAACTAATTATAATGGGCAGGAGAAAAAACCTTTAAGCTGAGCACAGAATATCATCAAGTTCATCTCTTTAAACTCTAGTCCAGCTGCTTACTTAATTTAAGTTCATAAACGAGCTCGTTAAAAATAATAATGAATGCTGCATTCTTTAGTAATTATTTAGCTTCTTAATAGTCGATCATATCTCTTACTTCTTCTGGTTCCTTAACCCCTATTAGAGGATAGGGCATCATCAACTCCTCCTCTGCATCAAACTTTGTTATGCTCTGTTAATATAGTTGGTTGTACTACAAGTTCATCGCAATTCTTTGAGACTCTTGTCCTCATCCTGTTGCTCTTTAGACCACGCCTCACACAGCTTAACGTGTTCCCCATTTGCTGGTTATCCTGGTGTTGCAGCTGTCGTTTCAATCCAGCTTGACTTAATTTAATTTAAATACAATAATTATACTTAGCTAAAATTCGCTCTTGTTTCGGCTCGCCTTACCTTTTTTTCATTGCCTGCCGCTTTGTAATTCCCAAACAGTTTAAGCTTTAAACAAGTGCAATATTCTCTGCTGCTGCTTTAAGCGACTAAACAGAGAAGTTGTTCGCCTATTTTGGAGTTTATAACATTATTGCTTTTTGACTTTTATATAAAATTGAAATCACAATAGACTAAGAGCCAAGAGCATAACAAAAGTGTCAAATATTCATCCAAGATGTTAGACTAAAGTCTAGTCTCAAAACAATTCCCACAACCCACGCCTAATACACCACAAGAGTTCCACTTTCCATATATATTTTTGGCCATTTATGTATGTCATACCAACAGCGTAATATGGCTTCTAATGACGGCCTAGTAAAACATTTTTTTTTCAACACAAATCGATTCCCGAGTGAGTGACCCAGTTCAACAACATCAGAGTCTGAGCAGTAGAAGAATCAAGCAACAGGCACAACGGCAGCTCATCATGAATATGAACATTATCGTTGCAGAGTTGCGGCATAGAGCAAAGCAAAGAACGTCGTCTCATCGATACGCGTACCTGGTGGCAGGTACTCGCTTTTGCATTAACTCATTCTAATGCGACTCGTATGTGTAGCAATAAGTTAATTCCGCTGATTGGCAGATTGTCTGACTGTGCCGGCTGACTGTGAAATGCGATGCTTCTAACCCAATTTGCGAGATATGGAAAACTGGAGTCAGCGTATTGTTGCGACACTTGATGGATGTTGCATGCCCCATGCTGCCACCGCTGCCGCCGCTGCCAGTATACATATATAGGGCATTTGGCTAAAGGTTTACGAGTGCGCACATTTGACAGCCGCTGTCATTTGCCGGAACCACGCGGCTACCTCCCATAAGCTAATGGACTGCTGCTGCTGCCGCCGGCTCTGGGTCCAGCTTCAGGCTCAGCTAACTGACCCTAATTACCGTCAGAGTATATGCAGCAGCACTCAACTTTTGTTTAAAGCTGATGACTAGCTGCGGTATTATGGGCGGGTATTAATGACAATGGAAAGCAGCCCAGTTGACACCAACTTTCAGCTGATCAAATTTATGTTTTGCAGTTGGTCTATTTTGAATTTCACGTGAAATTTCGCTTTAAGTTATTTTGCTGCAGAAGAAAACTTATCTTTCGTTATTGCTTTATATTTTATATTTCCAAATATATATTTTTTTGAGTTTAGACGCAGGCAATCATGTTCAGATAGGTTGTATTTGTTCCATTTACGAAAAGTTACCAAAGCAAGAAGTTTTGACATCCTGTTCTGCAAACTAATTTCCTTAGTGATGAAAACTTTTGCAACCCCAATCGAAACTAAAACAGGAAGGATTTCATGTCTTGAACTTGACTAAATAATGATAGAAGTCAAAAAAATTAAAAGCGTTACAAATAGGAAATGGATCTTTTCCATAAAATAATAACTAGAAAACTAAAAGTATATCAAAACTTTATACTATAGATATAAGTTTTCTCGAATCTGCGCAGCCCGTGCCATATTCATTATAAATTTGATAGAGCTGAGGTTTACGCTCGTATCTGCATAATTAGATCATGAACCGCTAGTCTAGCTGATCACGGACTAATTTTGCCCCTGGGTCTAATTGGGCGAGTGCACAGCGAGCAGCGAGCACGTCAAAAATGAAAAGCAAACAATGGAAAATCAGGCAACATCTGAAGTTTACCTGCCCTCTCTCTCCCCCTGAGCTACTCTATAAAGAGCTGTCGTAACGGGGTATACGAGTCAAATTTGTTGTGGCAACAACAACGGCAACTTGCCACGCGCATGCGCATGCGGCCGAGCATCGAACTCGAGATGCTGCACTTTCATTTTCACGCTCACTCACAATGGAGCTTATTAATCTGGTAATTAAGAGAGTGCTATGTATGTGTGTGTGTGTGTGTGTGTGTGTAAGACCAGCCATAGAATTAAGTTAGTAAAACGTTTGCATTGTTTGCCGAGCCATAGTTGTCTTTGTTGCCCACATACCCCCTTTACCCCTCCCGCCCACTCTCATATTTACGACTGGGAAATTAAGTTTTTCTTTTTTTAGGGTCTGCATTTCTGGACAGCTCCGTTGCGTTACGCTTTGGAAAATTTGATAGTGAAATGCACTTGGGCTCAGGGGCTAGTTAAGCTGTGAAAAATTCCAATGTGGGAATTTAGGTAAGTGCATGTCTATCAATGGCAACATTTTTGAGATACTTTAGCTAGAATTAAGCATTGGTGGTGTTGCTTAGTTAGTTGTGGAATGTTGCGCTTATTTCGAATTCCACTTAGCGGTTTCTTAGCTAGTCTAACAGGAATTGTTTAGTGGGCAGCCTAATGAATGCAACAACTACCCAAGTTCTCTTGAGGGCTGCATGGATCTTAAGTCTGCTGTGTTTGCAGCTGGCTTGGAGCGCAGCTTTGTTCCCGCTTACTAGAATTTGTTAATAATTTGTTGGTTTTAATAAATACAGATCTTAATTAGAAATTAATTAATATAAATATCTTACACACATTTCGCCATAAAAGAATTTAGTTTATTATACAATAATTTGCTCCCTCAAGTAAGAAGTTTCTGCTTCGAGTCCCCGGCTAGTGTATGTCTTAGCCATAGGACGTTATATAATGTTGGGATTTGGTAACACTTTTTTTTTTATTTTTTAGTTTCTTGATATATAATCTAAAGCAAGTATCTAGATTTGCTATCTGTCGGCTATATATACAAATTTACCTTGCATATATAAATTGCTAATTTGTTGGGATTGGGAACACTTTTTTCTACTTATGAATTGTTCTTAACTTGTTTTTCGAAAGCTTGGATGAAACTTAAATCGCCACTTCACAATATTTTTGTCGTCTATACTTCTTGGGATTTGGTAGCTTTTCTTTCTCTTTTATTCGTTCTTCATATGTTTTGCTTATGCAAATTAATGAACTCTGGTGTCATTGACATCGCCTGATGTTCGCCTGACAGCACATGGCAGGCCCTTACAAATCAGTAATAACTAGAAATTGTCTCGACTGTAATGCGTAGCATGATGTGACTATATAATCTAACTATATAGAACTGCAACTGAACTTGCAGCGTAAATAAAAACCAGCTTGTTATTGTTGCTGCGGCAACACGCATTGCCTTTGGAGCTTAGCCTGTGCCTGCCCTATGTGCTATGTGTGTGTGCACCTGCTGAGCCGAGTGGCTCGTTGGTTTCCTGCATCAGTGCATGCGAGCTATGTCTCTATCAGGCTTTTGTATTTGTATCTGACGCCGCGCTCTTATGGCTGGGAATGGGGAATGGGAGGCAGTTGAAGCGCAACGGCTGCTGGAATACAATAGCAACAACAACAACAACAGCGGCAACAACAAGTACAGTAAAACTATTACAACAACTAGGCAACAGTAGTAACTGTGGCCAGTGGCTGGGCCAATGCGCGTGTCGGTGTCGCAATGCGCCGCGTAACTTAGCCAGCAAACGCCTCGATTTGTACTTACTGCATACCCTGCACAGAAGCGCAACCCAAAGGGTATATCCGACCACCTCTAGAAAGGTCAGCTCAGTAAAATTTGAGCTTCATTTTATGGAAATGTTCAACTAAGTATATATAGAAAGAATGACGCAGATGGGTAAATATAAATGAAATTAATTTAAAATATTAAATTTAAGAAAGGATAATGCTGTAAAAGGTTCGCATTATACTTCAGAAAAAAAAAAGATTGCTCTTGCCTTAAAGTTTTTAACATTTAGCGTAGAGTAGGTTATTTATTATTGGACACATATACATATGTTTAATTTTTTTATATCTCAAGCTCAAAGGTAGGGTATTTGTTAGTCGAGTACGCACATAGTACGCACTTTTCTTAAGCTTGCCTTTTTAACTTAAATTTTTTTTTTTACTCGTTTTTGTACTTTTTTCTTATACTTTTTTGTACATTTTTGTTGTTGTTGTTGCTGTTGTTTGTTTTCGTCGCACATTTTTAAGTGTATTTTAAAGTATGTTTCTTGTGGCATGCGGCGCATCCCAATTCCAATTCCAGTCCGCGACGCTTCCAGCTCATAACTGTTCTTGACGCGCTTGCCTTTAAAATTAGTGGGTATGCCATGTGCGTTTTGGGCCATGTTTGGTGGCGCTCGCTCAGTTGACTGACAACAACAACAACAACAACAACAGCACGAGAAGTTCCCTGCCTTTGCGGCACACCTGCCCGCCCCCCTCTCCCTCTCCGTCAGGCTAATCAACTGCGTATTTCAATTTACCGTTGCGCAAAATAATTTTTTTTTTTTGGCTAGTAACTAGCTAACTTTTTAGCCGGAACAGCCCAGCACAGCCTCCACACAGCAGTTGCTTCGCCTTTAGCCTGAGCTTCGGGTTTCTTTTGGGTTTTAAGTGAATTCAAATTTTCGTATGCGACGCCGTTAGCTTTGGCTTATTATTGCTATCATTTCGCCAGCTCTGGGTCTTGGTCTGGGGCCTTCTGTTACGAGCTGTGCTAATTGTGGGAGCATTTCGTATGGCGCACGAACCACAAAGTCTTCTGTGCCAATTTTCGTAACGCCAACTCCGACTCCGACTCCAACTCCAAGTAAGAACTCCAGCTCCAAGAGACATTAAGTAATTTTCTCATTGAATCTGCTCCAAATTCCCACACAATTGCGCTGCTTATTCTTCTGTTTATGTCTCTCCTAATGTTTATTGGTTTTTAGCTGGGTTTTGCTCCAGCTCTTTCTTTTTGGCATTGGGGGCGAAAGTGTGTATGCTTTGTGGGGCTGCTTAAGTGATCTCGGGCTTGGGCTATTAATTTTTTGCCTGCTCCAAGCCCATTTGCCACAGAAAATTAGGCATGGCTTCAATGCATTCGATATGTTGCCTAATAGCTGATTCGTGAGCTGCCATTGAGATAAATGTTCAAAACTTGCACAGAGCTCAAAAAAACGAAATTAGTAAAGGGCTCGGCAGCTGTAACAAATCTGATATGAACAGAAATACGGAGATCGAAAATAAAATATATATACAAGCTGTTAAATGCAATTCCTAGGAATTTCGCTCAAAAACTTATAGTTTTTTTTTAAGAGAGACTCTAAAATTAACAACATTTTGTTTTGGGAAAGGCAATGACAATTGTTATTAAAAATAATAGTCATTGGCATTTCGCTAATCACGAAATTGCTTTTGTATTGTATTTTTATTTTTTGGAAAAACTTTTTCTTTCTTTTGGTTATTTATTTCCTTTTTAAAAAAGTAAAACATAAATCTTTATATTGAAGGAAAGTTATTTATTTTTGCTGCAAACTATAAACTTTTACATTGTAAAAAAAATCATTTTTGTATTATATTATTTTCTGCTATATTCCTTTACATTATATACTTTAAATTTGATTGGTTTTTTTTATCATTTTTCCATTTTATTCTTGTTTTATAATTTTTCTCTCTTTTATTCTATTTTACTTGCAACTATTACTAATTTTATTTATTATTATTTATTTCTTTTTATATTTTTATATTTTTTGCCTACTTTAAATATGTATAAAATTATCTATTTGTTTCGATTATTTTATTAATCTCCTACATTTCAAGATATTAACTGTTTTTTATTCTATTAATTTATATATCCGTTCTTCCCTTGTAAAGTCTGGTCATATAGGATAATATTTTCTGTTCCTTCACCCGTGCCGTTAGCTTATAACTTTCCTTAGCAATTTTTTACTGCTGTCTTTTATTGCGCAGTTTACTTTCAGTTCTCTGACACATTTACCATGTCACATATACAGTTGCGGGTTCTATTTCACAATCGCAATTCCCAAAGTTGACACCGATCTCTGTCCATTAGGGGAAACCACACAAAATTCATAATCATAATCATTAAAAGTGCCGCTGCCATTAGCCCAGAATCGGTCCGTGCTCTCCACCAGCCGTCAACTCATGGGTTTATTTTTGTTGGTATTCTGTTCTTGTGGCTCTTTTGTAATAACAGTGCTTATCAGGTAGTTAGATCGTTTTTAGCCGCAGATAACCCAGTTCTGGCAACTGACACAAATTCAAATCTCAGACACAAATCGCAATAATTAGACCCAAAAACACTGGGTAGCTTAATCCAAGCCCAGGGGAATGGGCGTTGCAGCAATTTTTTAACTAATTGCATACCGAGAATTGTTCACGCTGCGTTTGCTATATTTTCCCTTGTAATTATACCCTATACTGAAGTCGACGCTAACAAAGGGTATATTCAATTTGGGCAAGTCTTATATGGAAAGTCTTATGTGTTGGCTAGAGCTTCTTTGCGTACTTTGCGAGTACTATGAGTACTAACTAACGTTAATGAATACTATGAGTACTCACCTAAAAGGCTGATGAGTACTGTGAATATTTTATATATTTGGGGTGAGTAGTCAGTTTCGTGAGTACTTTGTACTTTGTAAGCGTTGTTAGCTTAGATTGCCTATATCAGATGATAACATATTTCTTGCTTGCAAAACTGATGAGTACCATGACTGCAAGCTATATTTCAGGCAGGCACCATCGACTCACTCTTGGAAGATTGACAACTTCTAAGAGTACTTACATGTAAGGCAGATTAAGTACAATAAATACTTGTTGACTAGGTTGATGCGTACTCTGAGTAGTTGGTTGCAACGTTGATGAGTGCAATGAGTACTTGCTTTCGACGTTGATGAGTACTATAAGTACTTGGCTGTAAGATTGATGAGTACCACGATAAAAGGGTACCCAAATGTTCAATCACTGTCTACTTTCTTACCCGCTTTCAATTGTTGAACTGATGAACGTTAATTATCCAAGCAAGCAAGAATAATGATCCCATGAACTGGCAGATCTTAGATGCGTATATTATTTTTGGCAAAGTAATTTAAAGCTAAGCAGCGCTCACAAATGAAAAACTTTCACAAAATTTTTACTTTCATCGAGAGACACGCTCGCATTCTAACAGCAACAAAAGAGTGTAGCGGCTGCTGTGGGGCTGCGGTCGTAGTTTGGCGTCTCATTAAGTTGTTTGGCTGCTTGTGGCCAAGATCGTTGGCCTCATTATGCCTAGTCTTAGCAACGAAACGAGCAAGATCAGCCCGAAGTCATCTATTTAATAAGTGCAACAGTTATGCTCGCCTAAACATTGAAAGCAATCGCCATAGATCTACAGAGAAGTGCTCTACAAAAAGGGAAACGGAAGCCCCAAGACACCAAGATTTATGTATGCCACATGCTAATCAACGTCAAACGCACAGTGGGTGAAATTTGAGCGCAATGCATTGAAATGGGTGAAGGTGACGTCCACTCCAGCCGACGTTAGCTTTTGCAGATGAGAAAGTTTTTCCAACTGTGTGGCGATCTTAACGCTCACCTGGGTTTTGTGTTCTAATAATAACAGGCCAACAACAATGGACTAAACAAAACCTTTCATGCACACACATATATACATATACATATGTATTTATGCATACTATAAGCATAGTATCTGATGATGATTAAAAATGCCTAATGGCTTTTCTATGCAAAATCCATTTAAGCACTTCCCCTTCCTTCACAACACTTCAATCAGAAAGTTTGTATACCCTCGCGCAGAGTATCATTGATTTGTAGCGCAACATGTGTCGCATCATCTGTGAACCCTTGTATATATATATATTGATCAGCCAATCTATATCTTCTTAAGCCAGCTGAAACTCTGCCTTCCAGAAACTTGACAATTGAAAGCTTTGCTATGCTGTTACCATTAAGGAAAATGGTGTAAAAAAACACAACTGCTATATGTCTGTAAGTGTATTCGATTGTCGTTGTGCCTAAACGTTGTTCGTTGTCTGTTCTTTCTACCATTTAATTTTTGTTGCCCCACCAACTTCAGACGGAGTCAGATCTTAAGCCGATGTTGCATGAACATTTCTCCATATTGGGCAATCAAGAAACGACGTTATTGAAGTTGAAGTTTATGTTTATTATTTTTGTTATTTTGTTTTAGTTGTTGTTATTGTTGTTGTTGCTGTTGCTGTTTTATCTGGCGGCTTCCGTTCAAGAACCCAGAAAACAAAACTGAAAACTTTTGTTGACAACATTTTGTGCCACTTTCATGCAAATTGTCCACTGACTGTTACCTCTGCCCGTTGTCCGTTGTCCGTTGCGTTTGTTGTTGTTGTTGTTCTTACTCTTAACATAATTTCGTAACGTGTTGTTGGTGCCATCGCAGTTGTCGTAAAACGCAACAACAACAACGACATTTATGTTCTTGATGGAATCATTAAAAAAGCCACCTTTTTTTTTTTATATTTAAACTTAACTCTGCGGTTGTTGTGTGAATGTCAATGATGATGATATGTGATATATGATATATGATCATCCCCCAAAAAGTTAATTGGAATTTAAATTATATGTTTAGACAGAGTTGAGCTGGCAAATATACACAGATATATGCAAAAAGTCTTTGATTAAAAAATAGCTTGTCAACCTTTTAACTCTTATAACTTTAATAAAACTTAAACGATTTTTTTAGGGATTATCAGAATGGACTTGGCTTTGACTTTATTTGATTGAATTTATTCATTTTTACTAAAAATTTAAATATAATTTCATTGCAAATTAAATTTATTTAAATTTGTTCTAGAACAAATAATGCCTTACAATTTTAAATTGGTAGCCCGTGTTTTTAATGGAGTTATAGACACATAGTTAGTTTCTTGATTATGGGGCGCTTAAAGTCCTTAGTAAAAACACTCCTAAGCCCCTAGTAAATACTCTACCTACCCTTTAAACTTTATCGAAACTGAACCAAATTCTATAAAAAATACCACTCTGAGTACGTATTTCCTACAATAAATAATTAGGCAATTGGTTATTTGTAGTTATAAAAATATATATATGTACGTATATTTGACATCATAAATAATTAGTTTATACAAAAACTTAGCTTAGTTTAAGGCTAAAATACTAAGCACTAATCTGCTGTATATCAAAGTAAGTATTCCTAGTAATCATATAGATTTGCACAGCTTAGGAATAGTCTAGAGTAGAGCTAAGATTACGTTTTAGTTAATTTCCATAAATTACGGTTCACCAAACGCAGTACAAGAGGAGCTGCTGCTTCGTGTGGGACGCTGCATCTGCCATGTTCCACTGCTGATCCCGTAAGTACCGTTTGTTCAGCTTACCCGTTGCCAGCTGCCAAGTCCAAGAGCTTGCAGAGAAGTAGAAGGAGGAGGAGCGGGAGGAGTAGGCACTGGCCCAGGCTATGCGCAGTCGTCTTCAGCTAAATGGGTTAGACAGTTGCCGGCGGCAACCTGGTGCTGCTTCAGCAAGACAAGTGGGCATAGATAAGAGGGGAAGAGTCGGAGAGGTGGAGAGTTGCAGCTAGTTGGAGCAGGGTTAAGGTGGCCTCTACAAGGTGCACTGATACTGCTGCTGCAGAGCGCGGGGCAGCGTCTTGTGCGGCAGATGGGCTGCGGGGCAGCTGAGGGAGGCCAAATGCGATTGCGACCTGGGCAATCGCTGTCGCTGCAGCAGAACGAGGCAAATGCTGATGATTATCACAGATATGGAAACAGTTACCAGCACGCTGCCCAGATTGGCGCTTATATAACGCAGCGAGGCGGCATAGACTGCAGGAGGCAAGGAGTGGGGGGAGGGGAGGGGGAGTAGAAGAGCAGAAGAATTGCATTCAACACGATTGCCAGAGGTTGGCCATTTATGCATCTACTTACACTCATCATCATCATTTGCATCCGCCTGGGCCTGAGCGGACATCCAGGCACCCGGCCCCTGCTCCACCACCAGCTTGGCATACTTGCTGCTCAGCTGCGCCTGCGCTGGCGCCGGCGCTGGCGCCGCCAACGTCGACTGCGCCAGGCCGTTCAGCTCATTCAGACTAGCCAGGCTGAGAGCGCGTCCCTGCTGCCGCTGCTGCTGCTGCGGTTGGGGCTCGGGCGGCTGGGTTTCCATAACCAAGGCCGGCTGCTCCACGGATTCCTCTTCCGTTTCCTTGAGCACCAGTTCGCTTTTGTTCACATAGCGCATGTGACGCAGCTCGCGGCCCAAACGCTCCTCATCCGGCTGGAAGGGATCGTTGGGCTCGATGGCGGCTGCCACGCCTGCATTTTTGCCGGGCACGGTAAAGCTGGCGCGCACGGTTTGCATGCCCGACTGATAGCTGCAGACGACAACAAAGCTGCGCGGAAGAAGAGGGAGAATGTATATTAAAAATATGAACTTATTGATGGACTGACTGATTGATGATCTACGCACAGTCTAAACGGAGATATATATAAGGAGTTCTCCGCAGTATTTGGAGATGAAAGTGTTGCATTTGCGAGGTTTTTTAAAATTCCACTTAAAGGGGTGAAAATTAACTTCGATCGGGTTTCAATATATTCTTCAAAGCCTGGCTGCTTGACTGACTGACAACCTGACTGATTGATGTTAAAGGAAACCCTATTTCTAACTGTAGCTCAAATTGGAAATGAAAAAATTTCACGCATGAAGGTGGAAAACGGGAGTATAATTGTTGAATTAATTTGTTTCCGTTTCTTTTGTCCGATCGACATTGGGCATTTTTTTAAGATTTGTTGGAAATTGATTGGAGACGGGAAATCCACCGCTTAAAAGTAAATTTTGAATCTTTCCACCAGCAAATGTGTGAAAAAAGTGAAAGTGAAATTTAAAAAAGAGCCTACTACTAGATTTATTTAATGACTTTATGCTTACCGCCTGGTGCTGTGCGTAAAGATGCCCAAATTCTCCTGGACTGTGATGAAGGTCTCCACAGTGTTCGTCTCCGGCTTGACCATGCTGCCGCATTCCTTATGATCGATGCGCATGGTATATTTATTAGCCGGATCATTGGCGTTGCCCTTGATGCCACAATTGCCGCCGTCGACAACAATGCGACCGCCAAAATAGGGACCCGTCTCCACCTCAATCTCGGAGGCATGCGCCAGACACTGCGTCGCGTGGGCGGAGACTGAAAAGCGCAGACAATGCGATGAGACTCGAGTACTTTTTGCTAGACACCATCTAAACAACTTACAGCCCTTGGTGGGTATAATGATGCTCTGGCCGGGCAGATGAGCTGACGCTCCCTCGATCTCATTCTCGGCATGAAACTCGGAGCGTGCGCTGCTGCTGCGTAGGCGACGCGGCTGCACTGGACGTATATGGAAGCTGTATCGGGTGGCCATTCTCAGATTGTCCACGGCGGCGGCAAAGTGCTGGACTTGAGTGCTGCCGGAGAGAGAGTTGGCCAAGTGAGTACAAGTCGGCCATAGCTGACTACGCAATACTCTGTTCACAGCGTGACAAGAGATGAAAACTAGGCAAAGAGCGAGCTTGTTGAGCTATGAATCTAAAACTGTTGCAATACTCTTAAACTGTGGCTAGAAAATATAAGAGTAGATTTTTGTGGCCCTAGATTTGGCTGCATTATTTTTGGCTGGATATTAAGAGAAGATAGTCTATATAGACTTCTTTAGGGAAATATTAAGCCAGAATTTTTTGCGCTGACTCTAAGACTGTTGCAGGGACTTTCAAACTGTAAATAATTTAATGTAAACTAATGTGACTGATGTGACTAATGTGATTAGTCGATTTTTGTGCTCTTGGGCTTGGCTGCAATATTTTTTGCCTAGTCTTAAATGAACATAACACTGTTGCCACAAGCAGTCATTTTCAAACTGTGACTAGGTAATACATATACTCTTTCTGATTTATGTGGACTTTGCTCGGCTGTAATATTTGAGGTCTGATCTTCAGAGAAGATCATCTGTTATCCACCGATTTATTTAAGGCTTAACTTTGATTAAATTTTTAGGCTACTGTGGACTATTATTTTAAGAAAAATATGTCCATGTTTCTGTCAATGACTCTAAGGCTGATATACATATCTGTTATATAAGACTTTATTTAAGTCTGTCATTTTATACAAGAAGTTTCAAGTATCGCTTACAGAAAACCCATATACTCTCTTGTACTTTGTGAACAGTGTATTAGTAAAGCAAACAAAAGTGAATTAGTTTTATGAGTGTGCACTTACTCAACGTACTCCTGCCCAGGTGTGGGCAGCTCGGCGGCGCTGGCATTCACCAGCTTGACGCGGCATCGCTGCGGTCCATAGTTCTGCATTTCACAGTAGAAGATCTGAAAGGCTTTCGGTGGCTCCACAGTGCTGCCAATGGTCATATTTGTCACGCCATGCCCATTCCCATTCACAATGGCATTCGAATCGGTAATTGTATTTGTATTCGTATTGGTATTCGTATTGGCATTCGTATCTGTGTCATGGGCCGACGTCACGAACTCAACTTCCCAGGTCAGATTCACCGATTTGTAATTTGGTTCACCAGCAACGCCGCGTATCTCTGCAGGCCCAAATAGGTTTCAGAATGGGGTTTACATACATACATACAAACATGGTACTTATATCAAAATGGGGTTAGTCAACTGCCGACTGCTGACTACCGACTGCAACTGCATTTGCTGCAGCTCATCGCAGGCCCAGCTCCAAGTCGCTTCTTGCATGCAAATCAGTTAAGAGCAAAAGCCTTTCAGCTGCTGGGTGGGGGGCGCGCCTAAGAACTTGTTTCACTAAAAAATCGTCTACAACTGCAACTCGCTTTTGGTTTCGCTCGCTTTTTTTCCCCCTGTTGTTTTTTATTTTTTTTTTTTGCTATTCTGTACCACTAAGTGGTGTACCTGGGCAATAAGATCTTGGCCGAGCGTGTTTTGTGGCACCGCAGGTGATGGAGGATTTGCCTGCAAGTGTGCCGGGAATTAGCATGTCCAGCTAACTGATTGCAATTGCGAGCTCAACTGTGAGCTCTACCAAATCACATTCAGTGGCTTAAACGATGCTCCAACAAGAAGAAGAAGCTGAAGCAACAGCAGCAAATGAAGCACAACAAATTACTTGAGTCTAACTAATTCCAAGACAAATAGAGTGCGATAAAAAATGCAGCGGAAATGTTATCTACGTAGTCGAAACATTTTGTACATGTTTGCAATATCAATAAGAAGTGTTTCAATTTGTGGATTAAAATATAGAACTTGATAAGAAACAAGTCTCTAGCTCTGAGTTCAACGTGTTTATACATAGGGACAGACGGATATGACTTCATCAACTCATTTATTGATGCTGATCAAGAACATATAGAGATGAATATAGGAGATGCTTTCCTCTGCCTGTTACATATATTAACACAAAACCAATATACCCCTTTTACTCATTTTCAATGGGTTCAGGGTATAAAAACATTAAATAAACCACCTACCTAAAATTAATCCATACAAAGAATAGGAATAGAGCCCAACTATGCAAATTAAAAGCAAAGCATTTATTAAGATAAAGTAATAAATCAACCAAAAAATAAATATTTGTATTTAAAGTTTTTAACTAAAGTGTGTTACCCAGCTAAAACCGCGTCATTTTATTTCTGCAATTAAGGCTTTACTTTCCTAATATTTAAAGCTGAGCTGAGAATAAAGGCTTTATTTAGACAGATTAAATCAGACAAAAGCTGTGCCCAAGCTTTGTGCCCACCTTAGCATAGTTACTTAGATTAAACAATGACTAACTAAAGTATTCCCTCTCAGCAAACTAGGTAAACCAGGCAGCTCATCGCATTGCTCTATTAATTAAAGTCCCCCCGCCTTGGAAATTTCTACCCCCTCTCAATTGCAATGACACATTTGTGGCATATCTAACATCTAAAGTGCGTTTTCCCCGATTTCCAATTTGGCAGAACCTTGCATAATGCGCAATTAGAAATGCAATTTTCCAGGCTAAGCAGCTGAAATGTTGTTTGGCTGTTTGCCGTTGCATGTTGTTTGTTTGCGTGTGCTTGTGTGTGTGTGTGTGTGTATTTGTGTGTGTTTGTTTGTGTGTGCTGCTTGTACATTTTCCCATGTTGAAATCATTGACACCAATTTTGAATTCGCCAGGCCGCCTCCGTGCTGCTGCATTCGCCATTTAGGCGAATTTCACACAAAGCAAAAAAAAATCAAATAAATACGAAAAAATAGAAGAATCTGCAGCGCCATGGAAAAGTGAAAACTTAGTCGAACAGTTGGCACCATTCTGAGCTGAACTGTCAAATAGTAGAACCAGGCAACCAGGCAGCGCAAACGACAACTCCATCATCAGCTGCCTGGCTGCTGATTAGAAACTGGCCATTGGCCATTTGGCAGCAGCAAATAAATCGCCTGATTTGATCATATTTCTTCACTCGGTTGTCCGTTGTGGCTGCCACATGACGTTGCACTTAGCGTGAAACGTGTGACCAGGTTATGCAATGCGGTGCTTTTCTTTGTCTGATTTTCATTATTGGCCAGTCAGCGTGAAGACAGCTTAGTTTTTGGGCCCCCGAGGTTTAAACACTGGCATTTTGGCCGCATCTAATGACACTTTTGCTCTCGGGGCGGCCAGCTTATCATTAGAAAATGTTGCCGCAATTTCCGCCGTTGCGGTTCTGGGGCGGGGCCGGGGCCGCGGCCCGTTTTGCCCGCTTGGACAGGAAACGTTAGCACATTTCCATTTGATTGGCATAAAATGGCTAAAATTAGCGCTAGCCGCAAGTTCGTTGCCTAAGTCTTTTGTTTTTCTCTCTCTCTCTCTCTCTCTCTTTGCCCTCCTGCTAAAGCGTGAAACAATTTCGCTGCCAAGGGCAGCCCTTGCCATATTGTTGTTGTTGTTGTTATGTTGCAAACAAGCTGCTGCTGCTGCTGCAGTGAAACGGGGCACACAAGCAATGCACACGTTGCAAGATCACAAATCGTGACCAAATGCAATTAGGCAGCAGCTCGGCTGCAGAACAGAATGTCGGAGACAAGACTTTAAGCCCAGCGAGCGGGCGTGTGGGGCAGCTTCGGTGTCTGCCTTTTCTTTTATAGGACTTACCATATTTGCTGTCTGCATTGTTGTAGCTGCTGCTGCTGCTGCTGCTGCTGTCGTCGCTGCCTGAAGATGTTTTCAATTTTCCTGCGGCTGCTGCTGCTGCCTTTGACGTGGCTGCCGCCAGTTGGGACTCTGTCAGCGGCTCATTGTGGCTATTGTTACTGTTGCTGCTGCTGCTGCTGCTGTTGTTGGTGTTCTCTGATATTCGGGCGCGTCGTGTTGCCGCATTTGACATTGCCGGCAGCAAAAGCAGCATCAGCAGCAGCAACATCAGCGGCAGCAGCAACATGCAGCAGCTGCTGCCTGCCATTGATTTGTTTGACATTATTTTCGCTTGATTTATTTTATGAAATTTATGTTTGTTGCATCCAAAGTGTGTCAATTGGGCGACACCAATTGCACCTTTTATTATTATTATTATTACCACACGTAGTATTTTCAGAATATTGTCAAGTTTTATTGGGCGCAGTCACTAGTTTTTATGGCTTGCAAAGCCAAAACAAAAAATATCACTAAAAACACCCAACAAATTGCACAATATAAAACATTTAATTTATTGTTAATAATACAGTCTGTCACGGTTGGTTTTTATTTTCAAAAATAACGGCAACTGCAATCAAGCGCTACGTTAACAGCGACAACCGCACGCCTTCATTGGCGTCGCACAACTGACTCACAACTCAGCTGCAGTCGAACTTTGAACAAAGCGCGGTCGCAACAGCTGTTGCGAGCAGCAGCAGCAGCAGCGGCGAAGCGAGCGCAATGCCAAGGCCGCGCGCGTCAAATGAGAGAGCTTTCAAAAAGCTCTCGCTCTCTCTCTTTTTGTCTTGTCATATGCTTGACATATGCTTTCGGTTTTAGGCTGTTGTGGGTGCCGGCGCCGCAGTCGCCGTCGCAGCAGCTGCTGCTGCTGCTGTTGTTGTTGTTTTAGAGCCAACATCAGAAATGTTAAGCAGGAACGGCTCTTATCAGCAGCCGCTTATCGTATGGAAAACTCGACGTGTTTTGTTTTTATTTTACAAGCGCTAAATTAAAAATCCATATTAGAGTTGAAAAAAAAAACCTTTCTATATAATTAAGACACAGCCAAGCAACCTTTTCGAACAGATATTGATAAAAGTTTTCCGGCTGGTTTTTTTGTTGTTGCTGCTAAAAAGCCAAGCGTAGCTTTCCCTTTTTTATTTATTTTGTTTTTTCTTTTTTGGCGCGAGCCTATTGTTTCTTTTCCCAGCGCTGCTTTGATTAATGCTTAATCAGCAATATTATTGTTATTAGTTTTCTATAGCGACCAAATTTAGCCTCTGCTTTTGCCTTTTAGCATTATTCATGAGCATTTTCTATAGATATTTGCCGCTTTATATTCATATAAAAAAAAAGAAAAAACTCCCCCGAATCAAATCAATTCAAAATGTCGTATAAACAATTTCACTTTGACAATTTGACGCAGAGCTTTTGTTGCTTTTCAATGTGTTATAATATTGTTAATAATAACTGCAAAATTGGTGTTAGTTATATAATAAAATTTGACGTTTATTTTAAACTAATTACGGGAGCTTTATGGGCTATCAAATATATTGGGCGTAATCAAAGAAAATACATAATTTACGGCTATATCATTTAAGCAAATTATTGTTGAGATAAGCATGAGAAAATAACGGAATTTAAGTTTGTTTGACTGATTGATACCCTGTAACCTGTAAAAAATGAGCACATAAGCAACAGACGTAAAAAAATATGTTTTTACTAAAAACAAATTCAAATATTGAAAACATAATATTGACTAAATATATATGAATCTGTAATAAAACAGATAAAAGATAAATTGAATATATATTTTTTTATCTAAGAGCATACACCTTCGTATACTCTAACTAAAATTTGCATTTTAGCCCAATTGATCTACATTGCATATCTCAATCTCGACTTTTACTCAGCTGCGTTTGATTTTCCAGCACCTTTTCATTCCCATCAAATAATTTCCATATTGTTTTGGCCTATTTTGGCCCCACTTAGAACTTGTTAATTTACAAACACGCAATGTAATTTCCTGCTTAATAATAAATTATGCCAACTATTTATATGATAATTAGACAGCCCCCTAAAGCAGACACTCACCTTTTATATGTATACATGACATGAACCCAATTTTTGTATTTTTTGTTTTAATTGTTTTGGTATGCCAAGGCCAGGGCCAGTCGAGCGTTATGTAATGGCCCACCTGTGCTGTGTCATATGACGTTACCGAATCCTTAGAGCTACATTATAGGACACTGACCGCTGTGCAGGTCGGGCTGGGCGCTGTCCGAGCTTGGAAGCATTTCAACTGCTTGTGACAAATCCCTTGGCAGAGAAATGCTGAAAACGAGCAGTAGACACAAACATTTACCCCTAATTTCCTTAATTAAAAATTTAATGAGCCTTTCAACTAAAAATAAACACGCTGCAAGGCAGGGCCTCACAATTGGAACACCTGTTGGCGCCGCAAAACTCTTTGGCAAGTTTCCCATGAGGTTTTAAAGATTGCCGTCGCGCCGACACACGCACACAAAGGACCCGGGCCGAGCTGAAAGGCAAACAATGCGCAAATTGAAATGTGTTTGCCAAATCACTTGCCACGCCCACAAGCAGTCCGACCTTAGCGCCAGCAAGACAATGTGCGGCGCTGAAAGGTTGAAAAAGAGCGGAAGCAAAGCGTGTTTTTACAATGTGCCTGAAAGTAGGCAACGAATTTTTGCGGGCAAGCAGTTGCGTGTGCTGTACGTGTGTGTGTGTGTGTGTGTGTGAGCTATGCATGTGTGTGTGGCGCGCATGTGTGGCGTATAATTGAGTGGTCGTCGCCAAGTATCCTGTTTTGCATAGGCGTCGCATGTCATTAGCAGGCAGCTAGCCCAGCTGTTTGAAATTGACATGGCTTCCACGGCTCCAATATCGCGTATACGCAATGTCGCCCAAACCTACTACCAGCCACGCCCATTCAACTTGGCCCGCCTCCAGGCTCAACGGCAACGACTGTCGATTGTTTGACTTTCGGGTTGCCAGCCAGGATTACATGTCTCGAGCACATCAAACAAGTTTACTTACCAATGACCTCGTTAATGACAGAGACACACACACACACACACAAACTACTTGAAGAACGGCAATTTGGGTGTGTGTGCATTGTGTGTCTGTGTGCCTGCATGTTGTTGAGTTTACTTTGTAATTTGCGCTTATCAGATTTATTTTTATTTTTGATTTTTTAGCTGGTGCCCAAAGCACAATGCAAACAAAACAAAAATTGTGTTTCATGTGCGGCGAATATAATAATACACTTTATTGTTATGGAAACTGTAGGGTGCAATAGGTGTTGTATATCTCTGACTGATTGATTGATTGACTGACTGACAAACCGAACCGTAAAAGCTAAGAAGCTAATTATTTTTACCGTTATCACCTAATGTGATGAAGGTGCACGCTAAGACGGGGGAAATTCCATCCGCAAGTGTGGAATAATCGGGAAAAACATTTGGATGAGACGTTTTTGTCGCATTTCTTGGGAACGTTTCGCATTTATCTATTTACTTCCAAGAATCTATATGAAAATTTCCCCTTGGAATCCACGCATTCATCCATTTTAAGTTAAGTCCAATGGGCTCCCTACTAACTTTATGAATACCTTGTTTTATTATATGTGACAACTTTTGCAATCGTTTGTATGCATATTTGTTGTATGTATGTATTTAAATATATGTGAGTATTGGTCCGATCTCAAAATGAACAAGAAATATATCTTAAAATGTTGCTCCTCTCCTATGCGATTCTCACGAATTCAAGTAAGGCTCCGAAGGCTAGCATTGTTTTTAACCCATCTCTGCTTTTCTGTGCTTTCAGTGATGATTTCGTGTTTTTTTTATTAAGACACATGCCGAATATATTTTGTTTAGTATTAAGTCATATCCAAGTTGCGACCAATTTCGCCTTTGAATTCAATAATTTGCTTAGCAACCATTCGTAGAGTATACCCAACGAGCTGAATAAATAAACTACTCTCTGCGCTCAATCATAAACAGGAAATATGCTCTGTATACGCAATCAATTATACGCAATAGACTTATACAATCCATTTACTCAATCATGGTCATATGGCGATATAGTCACACAGTAACACGATATGGAGAAGCGAAAACAATCAAATGCTTGTGCTTAAGGCTCAAATAGCACGAACCTAACGAAATGCTGACGTCGTCCTGTGGCCTTTGGCCGTGCTCCTGTCACAGTTCCGGGCACAATTAAAGTAATTACCGCACCGCCGCTGGCACTATAAAAATCGCTAATACTCTTTAATGAATGACTCGCGTCGATAATTACCAATGACATTACTGTGTGCACCGAAAGGGCGGGGTGTAGGGGTGTGGTGAGGGGTGGGGCCCTATCCTGTTCATTAATGGTTATGAGAACAAAAGTACACATTTGTGGCAAATTGATACTGTATTTGTATTTAGCTCATCATCATTATCATCATTTCCATTGCGATCATTATCGTAGTCATTCATCATATACATATGTATACATATATATATATAACGATTAACACATGCTCTATAATTACATAAACTAATTTTAATTAACTATTAATTAATTGGTCGAGCGCTGGCAACGTTTACTTTTGCTATATCCCTAAAGAAGTATCTTAATAATTTGTATTTGGTATACTTTAGTTAAAGGGAAAAATTTTTGGTTGGGTTTCTCTTTCTTTTCTTTTTTTCTTTGTCTAACAAAAGAAGCTTAAATTAAATTTAAATAATACTTGTGTGTGTGTGAACGTGTGTGTATAATAATTATATCGTAGAGTATTTGTGTATGTGGAATCAACGCAAATCAAATTTACATATCAAAGGAATTTCGCTAAATTAAAACTTAACTGTGCATTAGCTAAGGTTCACAATAGGTTGGTTCTTGAACTTATTTCAAATACATTTCAATACACAAACTAAATATAATTCTTAGATTTCTGTTGTTTTATTTAAATTGTAAATATTTTTGGTATAATTTTCGAGCCTTTAAACTTAAGATTTGGAATTGTTTACTAAAAGTTTAAATGAAAAAAAAACAAATTTAAATTAAAAGTAAAAAATTTTGGTAAAATTCAAGCTTAAAATAAAATAGTAAACTAATATAAACTTCTGTATACTTAAAAAAAAAATTTTTTTTAAAGAAAAGGAATTCCATTCTGTAAAGCTTGACAAGATTTGTGTATTAAATAATCTATACATATATATATATTTCAAGTTTTTGTCTCTTATATAACTCTTCATGTTAGAGAAAAGCAATTTAGATTGTAAAAAAATATTTTTGAAAAATGTGCTAAAATTTCTTTTAATATGCCTAGATTTTTTTTGGAACCAACCTAATTAACAATATGTTACATAGAAATATTCAATTATTTAATTTTTTATTTGCATTGTGAGAGGAACAATTTCCTTGGGCTCGTCTGGGCCTTTTTTGGTGTTTTTTTTTTTGGTTTTATTTTTTAACATTTATTTAAAAATTGTTTAGGTGTAAACTGGAATTTGCTTGCTATTAACTCAAACATTGACTAAACTAATTGAACCTACTTCGGCAACCCCCAATCCGCGTCCCTCGCGCACTTCTCTAGCTATGCGACTTGCAGAGGCGCAACAGGATAGGATAGTGGAGATCCTCGTCGTAGAGCGCCGAGTCCGCCTTGAGCTGCAGATGCCGCTGCCAGATGGTCTCGTTGTAGCGTGTGGCAAGGTCAACGCGAAAGCCACGCGCCACACACTCGTCCCGGAACACATTCAGGGTGCGACCGCGACGGGGCGCCATGATGAGGGCCACGCCCTGCGGCGCCAGATAATACCAGATGGTATCGACCAGCGCCGATCTGGCCTCATCGAAGAACAGACAGTCCGCGCACAATATAAACTCAAACTTGGACTGTTCGGCGGCGGCGCGTGCCGCTGCCTCCTGCCACTTGAGCACAGAGCATTTGGTGTAGCAGCTCAGCTCGTTGAGGCAAACAGTTTTGCGGACATTCTCGACGCTCACCTCGTTGCCGTCGGTCAGATGCACCGCATAGGGCTTGGCATACTTGGCCAGCATCAGACCCGCCAGCGAGGTGAAGCCGCCGCCCAGCTCCAGAATCCACTTGCCGCGATATGCGGCCAGATCGGATAGCACCAGCGCGGTGAGCGCCTCCTCCGACGGCCAGACGCATATGTTGCCCGTATTATTGAAGCCCATCAGATCGCTGGCGGTCAGCTGTCGGTCCATGTGATGGATGTTCACCGAGTACTCGATGTCGTTGTGCAGCTGCATGCGATACTTGTACCAGTTCTCCGTCTTGCCCAGGCACTTTAGGCTCACGTGATCCTCGAAGCTGTCCTGGCGCAGCAGATCGAAGCTTTTGAAACGGCGCACGGAGGCGGTTTGCTCCTCGCCAAACTCATCGCTGGAGGAGCTGACCGTCTCCTCGGAATCCTTGCGCAGCACCTTGGCCAGAATGCGCCAACGCTTCTGTGCCGTATTCTGTAAATTGGGCGTGGCTGGCGGCGTGGGCGGCATAAAGGCGTTCGAAACGCCCAAACACGATTTGCCCGTCACAATGTTCTCCACCTCCAGCTCGAGGCTGGGACTGACAGCTATGCTGGGGCTTTGTGCGGGCATCTCCAAATTGTTCTCCCGGTCCGAGTTGTCGTCCCTGTTCCTATACCTGTTGTTGTTCCTGTTGTTGTTGTTGTTGTTGCCCTGATTTGTGGTTGTCTGTTCCATTAGCGCATTCCGCTGTTGCTCTTTGAGCGCATTCAGCGTATTGTCGATATCGTATTGCAGCATCTGCGATATGCTTGCAATATGTTTTCCACCTGCCACGCCCACAACAGCAATTGCCTCGTTTGCCCTCGTTGGCTGCACCTGCTCCAAATAGCTGCTGTTCAGTTTTGTTATTTTGTTTGATTTCTTTTGTACTAAATTTGCTGACATTTTCTCAGGTTCCGTCCGACTCAGTTACAGTTTTCCGCCCGGCTACTTCATGCTTTATGCTGCAAAAGAAAATATATAAAAATTAGTTTAAACAGAGTAAAAGGCATAAAATATATATTGATTTACGTGGCAGCAGCTGTGACAACTTTTCAAATTAACCGCCAACAACTTTTGCCTCTTGACTTGCCACAATTCTCTCCCATTATTTTGCAATTATAAATTTTTAATGGGTTTCGTAATGCAAATTGTTTGCCCATAAACGAAGCTAAGGCAAAAAAAAAACAATAAATCTTCAGCTAATCTTTGGGACATCAATATGCAACAACCGAAAAAATAAACAATATTTTACGAGGCAGATATTCGAATACCTAAAGTATTCGAAGTTAGTAGAAGGAGTAAAATATAATAAATATAAAAGATAATGAGTAATAAATAATAAATATTATAATATTTTACTTATTATAAGCATTAAAATCAAAAATGAAAAAATTGAATTTTTGGCATCTTTCAACAAATCTTTTCAATATTGAGAGACATCAATTAAAGTAAGCTTATTTTTACCTTCATGAAAAGATAAAAATCAACTATATAAAACTCCCAATCCCCTCGGCTAATGCATTTGGGACAGACATCTCGGTGCAAAATTACCTTGTTAATTACAATTAGAAAATGCAAAAATAGCTAAAAATTTGTATATAAAATTGAGTATATAGTTGCATTTGCATATATTCGCAATACAGCTGCCTAAATTTGTCTATTTGTTGTTCTTGTTTTTGTTATTGTTGTTGGTCATATAAATTCATCAAAATTAAGACTTTTTACAGCTCATAACAAATTTTAATTGTGCTGACGTGGGGCGAAAAAACAAACACACATATATATATATAAATATATAAACAATGGGGACTCGGCATTTGACTGGCTGATTAAGGGTTGAACAAAGGGATGAGTGGGGTGAGGGGTGAGGGGCTGGTGGGAAGAGGGGTGCGGTACTTGAGAGTCAGAGAACAGAACAAACATATGGAGCCTGTTGGCGATAAGAAGCGATTCGATTCTGATTAAAGAGTGGGTGGCAGGAGGGTGGCAGGTGGGTGGCAGGTGGGGCGGCTGCTTGGCTGGTTGGGTGGGTGTTTGGTTGCCCGACTGACCCACGACACCTGTGTGCCACGGGGAATGTGTAATCAAAGTCAGCGCAATTAAAATTCAGAGAAATCAGCGCACATGTGTGTGTGTGTGTGTGTGTGTGTGTGTGGGAGTCAATGTGTTCGCCGAAGAATGCGCTGTTATTATCCCGAGCATTCACTTAAAGCGGATGTTGAATGCGGAACAAAGTGGAAGCGACTATATATGTGTGTGCGTGTGTATGCACGTGTATGTGTGTGTGTGTGTGTGTGTGTGTGGGGCTGGTTTCGCAGTTAACGCTGCGGGGCTTCATTCATCATAAAAGCATTTGAAAGCCAAAGGAAGCCAGAACCAAGCACTTAATTGGCGCAGCATAAAATTCACTTGTTTAGTCGAAAATCATTTTTAACAAATGCTTTGTTTTTTTTTTTTTTAAATTTGCAGCAAATATTCAAGCGAAGGTCGAGTTTAGATAAAGCATTTTAATTTGATAAGCGCAGCTCTCGGCGTATACTTTTTGGCTTATCACAAAGCTCAGGGAAAATGTGATAAAAAAAAGCGCCTAAATTGTAAATTATTTTTGCATATTACGCATACGCCGTGTTGCTGGGCAGGAAAGAAAGTGTGTCAGGTGCTTGAGAATACTGAATACTCTTCTAGCAGCTTATTTAGAGGCTTAAGTGTAACAAGCAATATACACTGTTATACAGAGCTGTTATACTTAACTGTCAAGCTTTGTAGGCTTGTTTGATAAGCTCATAAGCTGTCATATATATTTTTTAAATATTTGAAAAATTAATAAAATATGTCCATATTAAACTGTTATATAGCAAAAATGCTATACATTTTTGTAGACATATTTGTAGGATTACTTATGTATGTATACATGAAAAACTGTTATATAACAAAACTGTTATACATTTAACGTAAGTATATTTGAATAATAAGTTATTTATTTATACATGGGAAACTGTTATATGTAAAACTGTTATACACATTTTCTTGTAATGTTATCCAAATTTTGTTATACAAAGACGATACTGAAATATGGACTGAACAAAAATGGTTGTAAAGAACAAAAGACAATATCAGAAAGAAAGAATATTGAAAAAAATAACTTCAAACAATTCCAGATTTCTTTGATTAATTTTAGCATATGATAATGTTGTTATAAATGAATATTCAAAACTTGAAAGCTCATTTCTAGGAAGAACAACAAGTTGCTCTGTAATCTGATGAAAAGAAAACACGCTATAAACTTCAAGTTTGTCAATAGTTTGCAGAAAATTCGCAATATTGTTGCCAACTGTTATACGAAACTTAACAGCTCATAGTTCAGAAAGTATGGCAGTAATCAAGCTTAAAGTTTTGAATGTAAAACAAAAGAAATAAAACAACAATAAATGCTGAAGCATTTCAATAATTCCCCTCTAGCTGCCCCGCCCGCAAACGGCGCCAAATCAGACAATGCCAACTAAATTGAATTTGATAAGACGCGCACTTGATCAAACATTAATAACTTTGAGGAACTCCGCAATCCACTCGAGTTACGGGCCGAAAAGTTTTTGCCAGCGGCCCAAAACTTGCTTTAATGCACAGCCAAAAATGTTGATTTGCATATTAAAAAACATGAGTGAATATTGAGCAATTGGGGAGGTAGAAAGTTATTTGAACACGAAACTTGCGAGTTTGAACTACAGCAAAATCTGCGGCGGGGTCGTGGCAAACAAGTTAAATCCTTGGCTAAACTTTAAATGCCGGTTAAGAGCACACAAAAGTACAATAAAACCGAAAAATTGTTTTCTGTGTTTGCATAATGCGACGGCAAGCCTGGCCATATCCGAGATAGCCCGGCTCGGCCCGGATCTGGCTGCCAGCCAACACCTGCCGGAGGCCAGCGGGCAATGGCGCTGCCTAAAAGCATATATTAAGTGAATTTGCAAGTACAATGGGCAAATGGGGGGGTAAAGGGGGAGGGGGTAATTTAAAGTTTTCGTTGCGTGCGAAAGCGGAGCATTCAATTCAATCACTCGAGCAAGTGGCAGCAACTGTAACGACAAACGATGCCGGAGCCAAAATAAAGTTAAGGCCAAAGAACAAAAGGTTCTCCTTTTGACACACACAAACACACATACACACCCCCCTTTCGCTGCGAAATAACTTGGCTCTGACTGCGGCTGAGTGACGTGCGTAAAAGTAACGCAATGTGGGCAAACTTTTGCCCAGCCCCCTTCTACGCGGCCCTCCACCCCCTCCTCCAGCTCCTTTTCATTTGGTGTTCCGTGTCAACGATGCCGCAGCACGCAAACTTACATGGTTCACACACACACACTCACACACATAAACAAAATTTGGATAAATGTGCACTCAGCAAAAAATCCGTGAATTTTGACTCAAATCAAGCGGAAACGAGCATCAAATGCAGTAGGAGATTTCTTCAATAAATTAAAAAAATTTTAACGAACTATTTTTAAGTCCAAACTTCATCAAAGGGGCATTGTGTAAAACTTTTCTCAAGCCTAAATAGAAGAAATACAAAATTCAAGTAGAGTACTTAATTAAAGCAGCTTTTAACTTTACGTTATGCACAAAATTCTTATTAATGTATTTTTTTGCCGAATTCCTGTTTACTTTTTCCTGTTTTCCACTTCCAATCTGAGCTCTTTTAAACCCAAAATTTGCGCAAATCCTTTTTAAACCCAAAATTTATGCGAAATGTTGAGCAAAAAACATTCCGAATTCTATACTAGTATTGAGTGCGCGTATTTTCTCTCAGTGTATGTGGCTTTTGTGTACATATGCTGCGTACTTTGCCCATTGCTCGCATAAACTCTTACAAGTCATTATTTATTACTTTCACTGTCATAAAATTTGCTCAGCTTTTTGGATTTTATTTTTTTGGTAGCTAACCTTGAAGCCATCAACGACAAGGCACACACACACACATGCACACACACACTAACACACACACACACATATACGTTTTGGCAAAGATAATGTCTGTGAATCTGACTATCAAGGGTTCTGCTAACGGCGCTAAGCAGATAATAAAATCTAACATAATTACGAGCAGCTAAAACACTGAAAACTTAACAAATCGAATATTGAATACTCTATAGATACAGAATTGTGCCGTTGTCTTCGGAACTATTTGGAATATAAAGTACATATATATGTACTCTTATGTGGCTTGGCATTAATGAATAATATATATAATGTGTTTATATATGTCTGTAATTATGTAGCATATGTCCCTATATATATAAGTATATATACATATACTTGCGGGATCACGAATATATATATATAAAGTCTGTTGTTGTTGTTGTCTTTTGTTGTGCCCTTGCCTTTTTGGTCAGCTTGTTGCGGCGACTTTTTAACTCTCTTCCTCCAACGCCTTGCATAGTTTGACATTTAGGGGTTTATATGTACATATATATACAAAAAGTCTTGACAGAGACGGTGATAGAAAATGATATCTTGGTCACGCTCACCTGGAGATGAGCTTATAGAGAATATATATCTCGCCTAGGCTTTGGAGCTATTAATACCAAGTTTAGGTTTTGAGCTAGTTAAACGAAGTTTGAACTTTCGACTAACATTAAATCAGACTTCATAATCTTAAAACACTTTTAAGTCCACTGTCCTCAAATTTGGCTTAGCCCAAAGGTCAAGCCTAAATTAATAAGTCAATAACCACGTCTATGACTGCTAATTCCAAAACTCGTAAGACTTCAGTTTTGAAGTCCCAGTTGAAAAGTCACAGCCTAGGAGTTACAGTTTTAGAGCCATAAAGTGTGCACAGGCTAACTCTATTTTAAGAATGTTAAAAAAATATATTTATTTACATTTTAATGCTAATTCGGCGACCTTTTCATTTGCAAATACTCAAAATATATTTATCTATTTCAAACATCAAATGCCAATTTTACGGTCAGCTTCCAAAAATGTCAAACATGCCTTTCGTATGTTGCAACCTTTAACCTTTTAAAAACGTTTAACCTTGCAATAAAGGAAAATAAATCAACATAGCAAGGCTTTATCTCCAACCAGCCCATTTAAATAATTTCCAATACAAAGTTAAATGAACTAAATCTCTGCAGATATATTATGGTCGAATAAATAAAAAGGCCGCAAAAAATTACATTAAACATAAATCGTCCCATTTAGTTACCAGCTTAAGATCAAACTGAAGATCAAAGTAGAATAATGGCAAACAAATTGAGCCGCAGCTAGAAACTATTAAATTATAGAGCATATTTATAGAGCATACAAATGAGATATGGAACATTATCAGCCTACGCGGCGTATGCGTAATCTTCGAAAAATGAATGTGCGCTCGAATTATCTCTCTTTTTTTTAGGTTTTTGGTTTAGTTTTTTTTTTTTTCGTTTTCTATTTCTTATTTTTGAGGCGTCTTAAACTTTTATTAGCGCACATATTGCCCATCGATTTATGAGCAACTGCCCGTCCATCTGCCTGTCTATCTGTCCGTCCGTCCGTTTGTCCGTCTGTCCGTCTGTCTGTCTGTTGTATAGCCAAAAATGTGTAGATATTTGTGTTTGCGATTTGTTTACTGTTTACTAAACATTAACTCAGATTTACAGTCGTAAGTTGATTGCGAGCTGAACGAACTTTTGCGCGTCTGCTGCACGGCATTTATTTAAATATATCCACAGATACCTATATATAGTAAATATATATTCAGTTATCTGTACGCTTGTTTGTACATATTGTATATATAATGCATTTTAATGTACACGCGCATTGGGTTTATTATTGTGCATCTCGCATTGAAATGAATCTGAATGCGCAGCCCTCGAGCGACTGTGAGAAATATTCCAATTTCAGTTCGTATTTTATTTTTTTTTTTCATTTTCTTCTCCCACTTGATGCATTCGAGTTGCCGTGGGAACTGCCTCAAGAGCTGTGTGTGCGTTGGCATCATAAAATATTAATTAAATTATTTACATAAGCTTTATCATAGCCGGAACTCGGCTCGGGCCAAGTGACACATCCACGTTTTTATTGCCCGCCATTCAAAGTTGGCCAAGACGCTGGCTATAATGTTTATTGGTGGAGGTGGAGGTGGAGGTGGAGGTGGAGGTGGAGGTGGAGGCACAGCTGCAACTGTCTGGCCCAGACACGTGTGCTGGATTTTCTATCTCTCTCCTCCCCTCGCTCTCTCTCCGTCCGTGCTGAGGTGGTCGAACTTCACGCTGACATTCAGCAAAAGTTCAAGGATCTCCGCATTTGTTTGAAGTCCCTTTTTAGGTGACTCGGCACTTTACCTATGTGTGTGGACTCGAGTGTAACTGCCATATAAAATAAGAGTTCTATTTTTTTTTTTTTTTTATTGATTTATTGTGTGTTAGTTTGGCATTTGCGCCTGCAGCGTCACATTCTATATTTTATTTGCCCTTTCCGCTTTTGAATTTTGTATTTTGTATTTGTTTTTTTGGCCACAATTTAGGCCACGCGCCGCTTGAAAATATAATTTACATTTTATGCCACGAGCACATGCTGCTCCCCCCTCCCGCCGGGTTGAGCTCCTGATTTGATCGCGTTGCGTCACAGCTTGCGATACCCTACAGCGCTTTATTTATCTCTGAAATTTGCCAAAGTTTGACCTTCAACTAATCGATTTTATTAAATTACTAAAGTCCTAAGTAAGTACCTAAATGTTAAAGTCGGTTTTATTAAAAGGAGAGAAGCTGAGCCCTTTTAATCTTTGCACTCCCAATTTCAGCCAAGAGAGTTAGTTGAAGAGCAATTAAAATTAACAAAAATGAAAATTATTTTCCTCTCTGTTGAATAAGTCTTTCCTTTTCCTTTCTGTGCATCAAAGAAGATTTAGACGCGTAAAGGGCACAAAAAAAGTCATTAATTTGGTTAAAGATTCAAATCAGCTTTATGGCCTTAAACTCTTTTTCTTAAGTAAATAGATAGATAGATAGATAGATAGATGGATAGATAGATAGATAGATTTTTGTCCAAGCCTTACTTTGTCATGACTTTAATAGGATGCAAATTATTATTAATAATCTTGAAACTGGGTTTTTCTTAAAGTTTCTTTAATTTAATAATATGCTTCGACTTCGATTTGCCTGTTTTGTTTGATAAACTAGTTGGATTTCGGGTTCATCTATTCGGCCCAAAACTGGCTTGCAGTCCTAACTAGAGATATCTTTCCTTCTTCAAAACTTCAACTCAGAGGTTCAAAATACTCTTTAAATAGCAACTCACATTCGATCAGAGCTTGAAAACATATTTCATAGGCGAAAGGCAAATATGTAAAACATTTCTGTTCCAATGGCTTTAAGTCGCATTGCAAAGGGGGCGTGGCGCTTGTTGGGGATGTGGGCGTCATGGGGGGTCTGTAACAGTGATTATCTTTGTGGTAACCTTCTAGGAAAAAAATATAAAATAGAAAGTTCACGATGTGCTAAAAAAAAAAAGTTAATCCCGCCAGCTGCTTGACCTTTGGCCATAGCGATGGGGATGCCATGTCACAGATATATATAAATATAGTATATATGTCATTGTGTATACGTAACCCCTCAGCCCTGAAAAGCGGAGGTCGCGCTGGCGGCATTTGTAAAAGTCATTACCGCCTTCTTAATCATTGGAGCCGACCAAAAATTTGTTTGTTGTCAGGCGCCATATTTTTGAAAAATTGTGAAGTCAGCCGGGGGATGAGAGGAAGGGGGGCGCAGCATCGTAAGCGCCAACATTAACAGCAGCAAAAAAAAACACATAAAAATCAAAACAAGGCCAAAATGAAAACAAAAGGAAAAGTCGCAAAAGAAGAAGAAAATTTGAACGATAATCCACTTAGCAAGTGCCACGTGCTGAGCGCAATTTAAGCCAATTAGCTGGCAAATGCGAACATATTTTGGCATTAATTTTATAATATATAAGTAATGGATAATATTTAGGCAAAAGTCAAATGCAAAATGTTCGCCCTTCTTCTTCATCTTCTTGTTGTTGTTGTTGCAAACAAATAAATGGCGACATAAATAAACAAGCAGCCAAATTGTTGGCGCTATAAACACAAACGCACACACACACACACACTCTCGCACATTTATAGACCATGTTTGTTGACAACAACATTTGCCTGGCCACGAAAAATCTCTCCAGCATCAGTTACAGGCTGCCCCTGTAGCCCATATTGCCGACAACATTTTCCTTTGACAGGCGACTGTAAACGTAACGGGGCACATGCTACATGGTGCATACAACATGGACACAATGTCAGTCTATAAATAGTCAACGCTGCTGCAGGTGGGGCAGTCCTGGGCCTGAGCTGCAGCTGCCAGCGGCAGCAGTGGGAACAGTGGGAGCAGCAGCCGCAGGAGCAGCAGTTGACTGAGGCGACGTGTCTCGATGTCAGCGTCTGACACTGGTTAAAGGTTTCCAGCTGCCAGCTGCCAGCTGCCAGTTGCCAGTTGCCAGATGCCAGATGGCAGAGTGACAATGTTGGCTTTAAAGCACACTGAGAGAAATCGGAGACATGTTCACCAAAATCAACAAGATTGGTAAATAACAAAATATGGCATGTTGAGATATTTCGAAAATGAAACCTTTGCTACTAATGGAAGTTTATTTAAAGTTATCGATCTTTTAAAGTAAACTGTATTGCCGAGCGTTTAAAAGTACCTAAGCAAAAAAGTTTTAAGAAATATCTTTATTCATTGATTTTTGAAAAACAGGAAATGCTATCGATAATTTGATATACAGTCGAGTTCTGTAAAAGAATCTACCCGAATATCGTTATTTATCGATTACTGGGAAACTGGGCATGTTATCGATAATGGCAATCACAAGACCTGTTTACAGGTAATTAAAGTTTTTTTTTTCTTTTTTGAGCGTTATTCGTAAACGTTTCACACACAGCTGCATTGGTCATAAACTAAATTTAATGCGATTACCCATCAACAAAATGATTTAGAATACATTCATTTAAATGATTATTAATATAATGAATAATCGAATGAAAATAATAATCAATTCTCTCAATAACCATGTATATTCACAACATTTCGCTCAGTGTATTGTCACATTTATGTTTAGAGTGTCGTGAGTGACTGCGGAACTGTTGTTGTTGCCTTCTGCTGCGTGGCACATTGTAAGTGCTCCTCTGGCGCTGAGCGAGGAAGGGTTGGGTGAAGGTTCGTTGAGCTGCTGGGGATGCTTAAATGCTTTCATCACTCAGCTGGAAAGCCGGGCACGCTTCGGCGCTCGCACGCACAACAAGTTAGGAGACCAGTTATTTGGAGCAGAGCTGGGACTACGGACTGGGGACTCCGGACTACGGCTGGGTCAGCTGCCTGAGTAAACATCATTCACATGGGGAGTTGCTCACGATTGACCTTTACAGCCGATAAACCGTTACCTTACGTAAATAACAGAGCCCAGCAATTGGTTTAGGGTCTGCCATATATTGGTTGCCGTACAAATCAGCTCCGCATGATTGATGGCCCGACAGCAGGAGGATGAGCATGAGGCTAAGCCTGAGGTGGAGGTTGCGCTTAAGGTTGAGGTTCAGCGTGCCTGGCAACATAAACCCAATATTTGCCACAGTTTGTTGAGATTTCAAGTGGCTCGTAGCCATGTTTATTGACTGTGAATGAACTGTGAGCGGGCTATGCCAAAGCTACAACAAATCTTCGACGTAACATTCCCAAAACGGGGCGGGGGCGAGGGCGTCCCAGAGCACTGTGACAAATTGTGCGTTTCCCGGCAATCTATTTGAATTGTAGCATAATCGTTAAGGTTAAGTGGGTTTTTGTCTGCTTATAATATCCATGGCTAACTGTTTGCTTTCAACAACATTATCCAAATGTTTCGGCTCAACTTGAATGTGTGTCTTAACGAGTTGAAGGCTTAGACGAGTTTTAACGGCTGCTGATTTAAACTGAACAGTCTGAGAGCTATGGGTTGAAGTGAGTATAATATTATAAACATGCTTAAGTACAAAGTATGCAAAAAATCAGATTGTGCTAAGAATAAATATAAATTTATTTTTTTATTTTACGCTCAATTTATCTGACTTTGGTAAAAAAAATATAAATTTACAGAAGTCTCTATAGAAGTCGAAGCATTTTCATTTGATCTATTTGCAATCCATGTTATAAGTTTGTAAGAAAATTGATAAATTATCGATCAATTGTAAAGCTACTATCGATAAAGTCATTCTACTATCAAAACCTGAACTAGTTAGGTCACAATCGATAGCCTTACAGTAGTTATACCCATCTTAGTTAATTTTTGTGGATTAATTTAATCTGGTATGTCGAAACTTATTGATCCAGGTCATCAAATAAATTCCTAGCTATCAATTATATTTCTCTCCACTGTATGCATAACTTCAATAGCAGCTTTACTTTTAGAGACTGCTCCCATTCAAACTCAATTGAACCAAACGAATTTAACCAGATAACAAATGCAAGGAATTGCAGCATATTGAACCCATAAATCTACCAGTTCGAGTTGCACACAATAGAAATATATTTGGATATATAGTTGGATACATATATTTGTATTGTTTTCCCCTTTCATAAATCAAATCACAATACGTTGTTGCATTCGGTTTCTAATCTATTCGATTAAACAATTTCATTTGCCAGCTTATGCATAACAATATTTCAATTTAAAAACTAAAATTGATCCCTTTTTTTGTTGTTTTTCAATTTCAGGTATCAAAACAATGCGAGAAACGACAAACTATAAGCCGTACGGGAGGGGCACGAAAACATGAAAACCATTTAGCAAATGTGTCTGGTTGGACATTTAACCCCCACAGGTAAGCAACAGAAATAATGCAACATTTATTTTCCTAATGAACTTTGACACGTGTGCGCGGGGCTATTGGCCGGGGCACGGGGCAGAATACAAAAAAAAAAACATAGTTCGCGTGTCTCTGTCACAGGTCGAGTGCAGTGAGCAGGGAAAATGTGAAAAGTGCATGTGCAGAAACAACAACAAAGCAAAGCGAAAAAAACCAAAGCTGCAATGAATGAAAAATCAGTTTGGCGCATGCAACTTTGAAAATGCCCGCGGCGGGCAGCTGACTAAATGACTGCATGACTGCATGACTAACTGCATGACTTGACTGCTTGACTGACAAGCTGAGCTGTAGCAACAACAACAGCTGCAACAACAACATCAATAACCCGACAACAACAAATGTTGGCCAAACTCATGTGCGCTTATCAAAAAATCGCTGCCACTGCAACTAAAAAATATTTCGAGAACCTATTCGACTTGTGAATGCGCTGTAACCGAACTGTTTTATAACTATCGATACTTGAGAGGCACGACAACTAGCATAATTGATAACTGTGATCGATACCAGTGATAATTGAGATACTCGATAACTGACATTATCGATACCAGACATCGATGTCAGTAGTAATTGAGATACGCGATATCGATACCTGTGATCGATACCAATGATGATTGATATACACCATAACTGACATTATCGATACCAGTGATAATTGAGCATCGATAGCTGGCACAAACTCTATCGAAATGTTTGATAGACTGCAAAGAAGTCGATTATATAGTTTATTGCAAACTGGAAGCTTGAAGCTTGAAGGGCGCTGTATCGATATCATTGATCATTTTTCACATAATCAAATATTATCATTAACATAATATATGTTTTAGAGAGGAGTCTTAAGAGGTATTTTATCAAAGCCTTCGATACCGATTCCAATCGGTACCAAACTGGATATTACAACAGAAAATTGATACTTTGAACATCTGAAATATAAAAAATATATATATTCAAGTTAAATATAATTCATACTATTTAACATTTATTGAAACATATTATTCAAATTATTTCTTAAACCCTGAAATACATTGTTTTCTTCACATAAACTAGCTCTAACATCTTAAAAGTATGCCCTACTTTTAGCGCACTTTGACGTGCTCATAAAATACATAGTTGACTAATAAATGTCCTGCGCTCGTCCCGTGCTCCGATTATTATCATTATTATTATTATTATTATGTTCAGCTAGCTCTTATCTCGCCTTTTGGTCGAATGCATTTTGCGTGGGCGATGGGGCGATGGGGGAAGAGTTGCACATTTTGTTTAGCTGACGCGGCGTATACGTAATGTGCGTTGGCGATTGAGTGCATTACGTATACGCCGCATCGGGCAACCGTTGAGCTGCTCAGATAGTTGCGCACATTATGCAAACTTGGCAACAAAAATTCAATTAAGTCACAAGGACACAATGTCAAGTGGCAGGGCTCAATAAATCAAACAACAGCAACAACAAGAACAGCAACAAAATTGTGACATGCTGCGCAGTCGTTATGACTTTGATGCACGTTTTAATTATAATTTTGACGCCAACTGTTTAAACACGCGCACGCACACACACACAGACCGATAAGACCTGCCAGTGTGTGTGTGTATCTGTGTGTACTCTGTTGTTGTAGCTTTATATCGAGTGCACTAATTGTTTGGGACAGGCCGCACAGCAAATGCTGAGCCGACCAAAATTTTGCCCATGAGCTGAGAAAGACGAAAAGCGCAATAGAGAGGAGACTCCGAGCATAGGGTGAGAGGGGAAGGGAGCGGGAGCGGCAGAAGGAAAATGGTAACTCTAAGCTTAATTGAGGCAACAGCCAGCACAAAGGACAATAGCCAGGACAAGCCGCAAACACACACACATACACAGACACACTTACACGTGTGTGTGCACACACATATAGGGCACATATGGTCAACATAAGTCAGAAAACTAAAACGTGCAGCCCACAAGGCCGCCCTCTACACTTGGCAAAAGGAAAACCTATGTAAAAAAAACCTATAATATATAAACTTCGCTAGATATAAGTTTTTTAACTACTTCCCCCATATTAATGGAATATTCACGATAAACCCTTGCTTTAAACTCGTTTAAGAGCCTAATCCTTTGGGGATCAAGCCCCACTGAAGCCAAAAAATTAATATATATATATGGTATATATATTTCTTTTTTCTTTCCCTGATCCTCTGGCTCAGGGTAGCTTATTTGGATCAGGCTGAATCAAATGTTTTTCTCTACAATTACACAAACATTTTTTGTAGCACATACATTATTATTTGAGACGAACGAAGCCGGGTAATTCTTCTTCTAGCTAACCATAAACTGAATAACGCTATGCAAAATCGGAACATCATCTGCCAAACCAAAAAGGAAAATGTAAGAAAAACTCTGCTTTTGGCAGCACTGCAAAGCGCTTTGACTGGTTGGGAATTAGAGAAAAATATATATTTATCAATCGTTAAGCATTGTTAATGGCTCAATAGATGTTTTTTTTTGCTGAGTGTAGTCAAAATCAGCAAAGGCTTAGCTTCTCTCAGTGTGGCGTGTGTGAGGGTGTGTGTGTGTGTGTGTGTGAGTGTGAGTGTGTATGAGTCTGAGTTTTGGCGTCGGCATTTCAATGGGGGGTGTTGGTTAGATTTATAGCCCCAAAGCTATAAGTTTGAGAGGGTGTGAGAGTGTGTGTGCGTGTGTGAGTGTGTGAGAGTGTGTGCAAGCTGTACTCAATTAATACTCATCAGCGTGACATTAGTGCCATTTATTTGAACAGGCTGGGAAATAGAGTGGATCAAAGACAGAGATAAAAGATAAATGAGATAAACACGTGCATTGCGAATTGTTTTACATGCAAAGGGAGAGGAAGAGAGAGAGAGAGAGGGGGGGGGGGGGAGTGGCCACTCGACGATGCATAATCAAGGCTCATTTGTGGACACGCCCAACATTTGTTTGGGGATAATTCATCAATAAATCGAACATAAATTGTCAGTTTCTCTTTCATCAACTCGTTAGCTGAACTTTAAAGTGAATAGTGAAATTTATGTACCTCGTTTTTAGTTTCTGACAGCAGTGAGTGCAGAAGAAATGAAAAACAGCCAAGCAGAAAATAAATTACAACGACATTTGACTTTAATTTGGCCATAAAATGCGGCGCAGCGTGCGCTGCAAGTGCCACCGAAAACTACGTGCAGTTAAATAAATTAAACGCTTGCTAAACTTTATTTGCAATATAAATAAAGCAGAAAAAAAAGTGCACCAGGCTGAGCCAAAAACTGTAACTAAAACCGAAACTCAGCTAAAAGCTGAAAACAATTTCGCGAATTCCTGCAAATCATGGCGCGTAAATCGAATGCAATTGAAGCAATCGACATTTACAGCGAATAGCGCGATCTTTAGCCAGTAAATGTGTGCGAAAATCGAAGAAGCAACCCTTTGTTTAACAGCCAAACGGATTCAAATTCACTTTCACTGATTGTGGTGAAATTTGACTTGCAAACTTCATGTCTCCAGGTTGGAAAATAGACGTCAAGCAGTTTATAGGCTAAGTTTTGAGTTTCGTCTGATAAAATTTACTTATTTAGAGCCCACATGAGAATTTTATAAACACGTGTTTCGGTGATTTTAAGATTCCACCCGCATCTGTGGAAAAATTGACGGAAAATGATATGCAAGTTATTTTCAAAGCGCATATACTACATTTTCCTGTATATCTGTATCTCTAGCCATATAAAAGAGCGCTTGGAGAAAATATAGAAATAATATTTGAAAAGAAATACAACTTTTGAGAAATTAAAGCTTCGATTTCTAAAAACAAAATCTCAAGTACTTCTGAGTGCATTTCTTAACTCTTATCATCTTTTAAGTGAGCGTTAACATTAACATTGATTATAAGCTAAATATACATATATTAAAATTAAAAAAAAAATACAAATTATTCATTCATTCATTTTAATCTTTTACGGCATATCATGGTCTTAAGCGACGACCATCTAACTAGTTACAAATTGCTTTGTTATGCAAATACTTAAAGCAAATAATAAAATAATATAAATGCGTATTTTATGCCTGTGGCCAACAATTTGCAGACATTTTAATTATTCTCAAAAACTTTGGCTATCACATTTCTTTGGGCTGCCCCAAGCACATACAAATTTCTCTCGAACGAAGCTGTATTTAAATCTAGAGCAAAAGGTTTTCTGCCAGCTTTTTTTTTATTTTTGTTACATACTTTGCACCTAGAAAGAGCTCGAAGGAAACTTTGAATTGCAATTGGAAATTGTAACATTTTAAGTACATTTCAGACAGCTCAACTCGAACAATCAAGTTGACCTTTTGCAGTGCCAACAATGCGACTTTCAGATGTCAAGCTGTAGGACTCGGCTTGCCACTTGGGCCAAGACCTAGACCAGTTTTTATTTTGCCCAGAATAATAATAATAAAATATTTTTGCTTTGCATTGAAGCGACTCGGCGGCAAGTCTCAAGATTTAGATAAGTTAAATAAGTACTGAGTTAAGATAGCTCAACTTTATCAATGGGCAAAGGTCGTTATGCTTTGTTCTGATGGCCGCACACAAAAGACTGCATTTTATGGCCACATCTACTTGCAACCTGATGAGCAGAGCTGCCACAACAATCAAAATGTTTACAAATATATATTTCCAAAAAAAAATTGTTCTTACCATTCAGAAAAATACGAATCTCTGCTCTTCGGCAATTTAACTTTATACGCGTGAAATTCTTGCTGCGATATGTTTTGTTGGTTTTTTTGTGTAATTTCTATAAACTTATTTTTTATGTTTGGCCTGTTTATGAGTTTTTAATGTGTGCAAAATTTTGAGATTTTTTCAATTTTTTCGATTATTTTTTTGGTTTTATTTCGTTGGCAATTACAAAAAATGGGTTTAAAAATACGCCCAATTGGTGATCTTTTGGGCTTTTTCTTGTACTTATATTTTTGAAAAATTTTTGAATTTTTATCGAGTTGATAATTTGTTTGAAAACACACTCACGCGCGCTCACACACACACACATGCACACACACGCACGCACACATAGGCGTTGCGTTGCGTGGTGAAGCGAACGCGGCCAGTGACAACAACGAACTGAAAATGTTGTATCAGCAATACAGGCGGCAAATTGTTTTCTAGCCGCGACCAACGTTGCGTATGAGCGACGGCAACAAACTAAAAGCGAAATGCTGCAAACGGCCAGCACGATACACTCGCAACGCGGCTCGATCGAACATGTTGCAACGAAAATGTAGTCGCATGGCGCGCGTGGGCGGAAGAACAGTCGGAGCGGGGAACAGTTGGTCGATGGACGCTTCGGCTTATCACTAGAAATTAAGACAAAAGCCGGGCTGCTGTTGCGGCATAACGAAAATTAAATGAGACCACAAAATGAAACAAGCCCAACAACAACTAAAAGAGAAAATGCGGGCAGAGATAAAGAAGAAGAAGAACAAGCAGAAGAAATGATATCCCATTGTGAAAGTTACATTTTAAGCTGGGGTTCAGTTCAACTGATTCCAGGAAAATTGATAAGCAGTTGCATGGCAAGGCAACTATATTGAACATAATTATTTTATTTTTAACTAGGATAATTCAGTGTAATTGTTATAATTCTATTGTGGTCTATATATTTGTTTTTTTATTGAACACTTTCATGACTTACATTTGTGTATGTAACTGTTTTTCACTTGAATTTTCATGAAAGGGTCCAAAGGGATAATGGAAATGTAACTTAATTTTAACTAGCTGTCTACATTCCGAACTGAACATTTCATTGAACTCCAAACTATATTTTGTTCTACACAAAGCTGAACAACTCTTGTTGGACTATTCTTCGCCGAAACCGTTCAGGCATGTTCAACTTAGTTTCGTTAACCATATTTTGTTGTACTTCAACAGTTCCAAGAACTGTTTAAGAATGCAACTCTGCTTAACCAAGCTGCGGCTGCAGCTGAGAGCGCATCAGTTCATTGAAGAGCAACAACCGTTTAAGGGGAACGCGAGAGAGGCAGGGTGAGTAGCGTTATTTTGTGCCCACCAAATTGACGTTTCTTTGGCTACAAATTGGCGTGGCCCACGTTTCGCTGTGTCTGTTGTTGTTGTTGCTGCTGTTTTGGTTTTTGAGTTCTGCCTTTAAATGATTTTCCATTTGAACATTTCACGCGGCTAAATGTTTGCCTTTCAGTTGTTGTTGTTGTTGTTGTTATTGCCACTGGCAAAATTTTCATTCATAAAAAAAAGGTGAACGCTTGTGGGCGGGCGTCTCGAGCGCGAAAAACAATAAAATGCGAAGCAGAAGAAGAAGAACAAGTCGGAGCAGCAGCCAAAGCAGCGACGTCGGCAGCGACGTCGGAAACGACAATGGCCCAAGCAGACAAACAGGCGTACAAATAACGGAGGGGAGGCGATTGTAAGAAAGGGGTTTTATACGCAGGCGGAGGGGGGGAGGGAGCATAAGAATGCGGACAAAGTTTTGCGCAAGTTTGTTGCTGTTGTTGTTGTTGTTGTTGTCGCTTCTTTTACTCTTGTATTTATTTACACTTATTAATACAACACATGCTCAACAATGTGAGCTTGTGTGTGTGTGCGTGTTTTTATTTATTTTTCTTTTATTCAACGCGCGCCAGCTCCAAAAAAAAAAACAAAAAATATATATACATTTTTTGGTAAATATTTGTAACATTTTTTTTATACGGAAAACCAAAAACAAATGCTTAAAAGAAAGGCAATTCGAAACTGTAACTGTGCCTAGTGTGAGTGTGTGTGTGTGTGTTTGTAACTATGTGTGCTGCTGTGTGTGTGTGTGTGTGTGTGCTGGTGTGTGTTGTGCCTGGCTTGTCACATTGTTAAAACCTCAGAAGCCCAAAGCCAGGCAGGCGGCATTTGTGCGGTTTTTGTATTGTAAGCCCCCGACAACCTCCAAGCCCCCTAACCCCCCTGCCCCCTCTTCGCAACCCCATCAAAACGAAAACATCTAACGAAAAATGTCGAGGCAATGGCAGGAAAAAAGGGACTCACAAACTGTTGGTCGATAAGGTTGTCCAAATCAAAACATTGAGACCGAAGTCGTCTGCTTGGAGGCCCAAACGAAGCGGACAGGCAGAAGGCAGAAGGAAGCGAGGACTGACAGGCAAACGAACGAGACGAGGACTTTGGGATAATGCCAAGTTTGAGTTGGCTCAATTTGGTAATACCCTGCAAACATAAAATGACTAACAAGGGTATGGCCAGCTGTGGGACTGTATTTGACAGGCAGGTACATTATCTAAACAAGTATTACTCGGGTGGATACAGAAGTCAGAAATGATTAGATAGAGTGAAAAGGAAAGAAGATTTCCCAGGAATGATATTCGTATATTAAGGGAAAAAGAAAACATTGAAACAGGGTACTAAACATTTTATGGTAAAATTCAGCTCACAGATTGTTTAAAAACAAAAAGTATAGTTCACTTATTACCCAGTTTAGAAAAACGAGACGAGATTATTACATAAAAATTACATAAGCTATATTATCAAAGATCTTTCCCCCAATTCAGCTAAAGATCAGTGAAAGAAATCTTTGAGAATACCAAATATATCTAAACTGTTTGATCCCAACGATCTCAGGGACTACAATAGCTAGACATAGAAAACTTGGTATAAATACTCTATTATGTGTAAGACTTAAATATAAAATATGCACACTTTCAAGTTTTTAAAAACCTCTAGAAAATGGATTGACTTTATGTCAAACAGGGTAGGTCGTAGTCCGGCACTTGTGACCCTGGCCCTCTTGTGTTTTTTCCTTATTGGCCGTCGGCAATCGTACAGTGGGTTAGAGTTGAGCCCTCGACTTATACTTTAAGCTTGCCCCGAATTTTTGAATTATTTTCCAAGATTTATGCGCCAGTGAAAGAAAAATAAAAGAACCTTTGATGAGGGGCATGCAAAGCAGACAGCGAGGGCAAAGGGCGGCGCATAAGGAACACGACAGCTGCTGATATATAATATTTGATTTTAAATGTACAACTTTTTCTCTTGAACCCAATGCCACATAAAGTATTTTTGAATGACAGCCACAAGAGGAGCTCAAAACGGAGAAAGCAACCGATTGTGTTGAGCATTTTTTCAACCCTTTTTAAGAAACTTAAAATTGCTTTGATTTTTAACAGAATGTTAAATTAGCCAATTAAGAAACGAGATGTTGAACATGGCAATGAAATGCTTTAAAAAAGACAGAGAAAATTGAATTAGAAAATGAGATAGATTTCTTAGAAGATAATTAAAAAATAATTCGAAAAATGAATATTTCCCAGAAGTGAATTTAATATAAACGAATCCTGGCTAACTTGGTCAAGGAAAGTCTGCCCAAAATTCAAAGGAAATTGCCTGACGAAAATTTCGTTAAAATGTAAACAATATAATTGTAATTAAATGAACACAATGTGGACCCATTATGACAGCCAGCCCAAGTAAACCCAAACAAAACCCGGACGACCTATCGACAAGAAAGTTTAAAGAGTTTGTGCTTTAACGAAGTATATTAAGGCCAACTTCACATAACAAGTTAATAATTAACTTTACCGTTGCACAAAGTGACTATGGAGAACACTTTATTTTGTTAATTAAGACTGCAAATTGAATGAAGAAAAGGTTCAAGTAAACTTCAAAGTGAACCAATTCGAAAGGTTCTAAAAATGGAAACAAAATATTTTATACAATTATAAAATTTATCCGACTTATAATAAAGTTATCTATCTGAAAGAAATATACTCTTTTCTATTTGTGAATAAATATGCTACTTACAAAAATATGCTTAAAGAAAATATAGAATATATTTAAAACAAATTTAAAAGTTAAAAAGTTATTTCTTTGAACATTTTTTGTATATAAAAAATATATTTTTTGAATACATTTTGAGTAATTAGTTTAAAATTTTGAGAAATTGTTGTTTTCAATTTATTAAATGTACACCAACTTTAACAAAATTATATAAAAATGTCAAAATTAGAGCTTTTTAAAAACAAGAAAGAAACTCAAACGTAAACAATTTCCATTATAATTATTTATATCTAAAACAATACAAGAAAATAAAGCAATCTATCCAATTAAATTTAAGAAAAATAGATATATTTCAAAATTAACTTTTGTATTTCCGCAAAAAATCGAATTGGATTCTTGCTTTAAAAATATATTTTCAAGGGCAAATTTGCATAACCAAGTGCAGAAGGACAAATCTGGCGGTTGGTAGCCAACAAAAATGTCTTTTCTTTTTTTTTTTTTTTTGTTTGTCTCATTTAATGCTATTTTTGTGAAACCCGCAATTATGTGAGGCACAAATAATGCATGGCTCATTTGCAGCTGCACCTGAAGGCTTATTAAAATCAACGAGTTGGCTTTTTGCCCCCTCCCAACAACAATATATCGTCTATGCAAATATGTTGGCCAAAAAGGTTCTGTGTGTCTCTTCCTGTTGACAAGCAACCGTTACAACAACAACAACAACAGGCAGAAATGATGATGCCACAAGTCAGAGGGAGCAACAAACCGGTCGAGCACTTGGCAGATTCGATTTGCGTCAAAATCGTCGGTTGTCGGTGCCGTGTGCCCGTTGCCCGTGGCCCGATGTCCGATGTCCGGACATGAATGCGCACCACACCCGGCAACCACACGGCAACCCACCCCCTCCCCCGCCCCTATTCACACACACAAAGCCAAGTGTTGGCAACATCCGACGTGTGGAGGGACCGCACTGTGCAGTCATGTAAATATGATGCATGCCACTGTCCCAGTCCCTGTCCCTGTCTCTCTTCCCTTCTCTGTCTCTATCCCTGTCTCTTTCTCTGTCTCTGTCTATGTGTGTCTGCTGCATGCGAAATAATTATTAATAATAAAAACAAACGTGCCATGTTGTTGTAGTCGCCGTTGTCGTTCTCGTTGTCGTTGTCGTTGTCCTCGCTGATGCACTTCCGCTGGTGACGGGCGTAGGTAATTAACACACAACGGGGGGTGCCTAGTTCTGGGTTGCTCGAGGGGGGGGGCGGGGAAAGGGATGTCATTGAATGATGCCAGAGCGACTGAAGTCAGTCAGCCAAAGTGGCCATTGGCGGCAACAGGGAGCCGAAGGCAGCTAAAACAGTGCGACAATTGAAAACTTTGCTCTTAAGTGTTTTCTATGCCCTACCCACAAATGGGGCATGGGCAGTAAATGGAGTTGTTTGTCAGTTGACTAACTAAATAATATATAGGATATTATCAACAATAAGATCAACCTGATTTCCTGTCTCACTAAACTGTCAATTTAAATATACAAAATAACTTGTCTCTTTGAATATTTTAACAAGTAGATCGCATTACAGCGTTGCCACCCTGCAAGTCATTAAATATATTGCGATGTAAGCTTATCGTATTACAGAGCTGCCACCTTGCTTATGTTGTGAATTTGCTGCCAGCTGAGTAAAAGATAAAATAACAAAATTGCCAGCTTGTTAGTCATTCGATGTTTGTCAGCGCTGAACGATATTCTGAAATAATTCTTAGTTTGTCAGGACAATCAGTCGATCAATCAGTCAGTTAGTTAGTCAATCAGTCACACTGTCAATCATTAGTTGGTCAGTCAATCATTAAGTAATTCAGTTAGTCAGTCTGTCAGTCCATCAGTCAGTCAATCCGTCAGTCCGTTAGTCCGTTAGTCCGTCAGTTAAGCAATCAGTCATTCAGTCAGTCACTTAGTCAGTTAGTCAGTCAGTCACTCAATCAGTCAGTCAGCCCGAAAGTCAGTCAGTCAGTCCGACAGTCAGTCAGTCAGTCACTCAGTCAGTCACTCAATCAGTTACCCAGTCAGTCAGTCACTCAATCAGTCAGTCAGTCAGTCACTCAATCAGTGATGATAGATACTTATAAACATAAATTAGAGCTATGATTACCACAACGCATCTTTATTTCCCCTTCCCGAATGAAGGGTATATACAAATGTGCACAGGTGTTTACCTCTTTTAGTGTTTTACCTTTTCAACTGCAACTTTCCACATGTTTTATTGCTTTGTGTTATACGAAATTAATTTAATTTCTAGTGTATAAAAGTTTCGTTGTCTTTGAAATGGCTTTTGTTGAGAAATGTTTTTTGTGTTTGTCATTTCAATTGTTGCTCGTTTTTGGGATTTTATTTTTGTCGTACTTGACTTTGGCAGTGCGCTAATTATGACATTTTTCTCTCGAGCAATTACTGCCAAATGCTCGAGAGCACATTCAACATTAAGTAGCCAATATATCCACCCCTACCCCCTCCCACCCAGTAGCTAATCCTGCCTGCCTTGCCGTTAATTCACTTTTCATTAGAAATTAAATTAAATGATTATTTTTAAACTCGATTTGCAAAATTACATCTCGTGGCTTTGGCATTAATTGTTGCAGCTGATGAACGACTGTGCATGATATATGCACACACACACACACACACACACACATATGTGTGTATAGATATGTGCATATGTGTGTGTGCATACCTATTTTTATATAACTTTTATTTATGTTTGAAAACTTGGCACAATTTGTGCCCGCAGCCAAATTGCAGCATGACGCAATTGACACAGCGCGACGAGCGCTTTGAATTTTCTCGCGGTTTTCTTTTGCTCTTTTTGAGCTATTTTTTTTTTGATAGTTTTTCTTTCGGGTCTTGTCTTCGGCTGTGCGATTTTTGTTTAAATTGTTGGCAAACCAAATGTGCAGCAACAAATTAGACGCTGTGTTCATTAGACTGCAGTTATTTCGCAGGCATTTTAATTACTTGCAAATTAATGGCGCATATTGCGTATACGACGCGTTGACCACTAAAAGAAAAATAAATAAATTCTATTACTTGACGCACACGTAATGATTGCAACAAATCAAAAGATTAAACGAATATTACTCATTATTTTGCGTATAGCTGTCATAAATATATATTTCAAGCTATTTTTTTTTTGTTTGATTCGGCTGAATCAGCCGCCAATCATCAACATCTTCGTGATGATCAAGAACGTGTGTTTATTAAATAATTAGAATGCGAGCCAACTTATCTGTGAAAAGCAACTACAACATTTTTGTGCATAAACAAAAACGCGAGGCAATTGGCAATTGCCAATTGGCCGTTTCTGCCTGGTGAATAGCTATTTGTTATAGCCATAACGAAATCAGGAAGCGAATTAATTGGCGAATAATATTATTCTTCAAAATAGTTTAAAATTAGACAAATAAATAGATAAAATCAAACAAAATGAAAATAGACTGCCTAAGACATTTTTCTTGGAATCAACTTTTTAATGCATCAGATGCTTTGAATGTAAAGTTTTTATTTGTCAAATAATAATAATAAATACTTTAACTATTAATATTATTTAAATATTTACAAAAAATATCATTAGACTTTATTTTTTCTGAGCTTGAAGCACTTTTTTTTTAAGTTTATTAAAAACTTTGTTAAATTTAAAAAACAAAAAAAGTTGATTCTCTTTCTGAAAACCTGCACTAAATATATGTTATTGATTCTAATTCTATTTCAATTCTATTCAATTAATTAAATTAAAATATATATTTATCAGAGTTATTTTATTCTAATAGACCACTTAAGAAAAAGTTAAACCTAAGGTTAAAATTTTTAAAAATTACATTCCGTTTTATGTACACATTTCATGCACATTCCCTACATCGAAAATCGTGCCAGCTTATATTGACTGTCATTTTCGCCAGACTCGAACAATTTATAACTCATCTCAAGTGTTATAAATCTGAGAAAGAAAACCAAACCCAACGAAATAAAGATAAAAACGCGCTGCGGCACTTGGCATATGCTGCTTGGTCAAGGCAATGACTATTATTGAATATTTTATTTTGCATTGCGAGCTAACACACACACACACACACACACACACACACGCATACACGCACACAGAATACACACGTATATGGGATAGATGTTGAGCCAAAAATTACAAACTCAGCTGAAAATGATGGCACGAAAATGTTCAATGAACGCCAAATATTGTCGAGTGCGAGCCGCACTTGAGCATTTTGCCCGAGAAGTGAAGGTGCGCGGCCTGAGAAGCGCAGAGAAAGGCGCAGAGATATATGTATGTAGCCATTGAGTGGGGGGAAAGGCCACTCGAGAAACGGCGCGCAAATTTGTTGCCAACTTTTGCGGGAAAAAGAAACGCCTTAAATATGCTGTATGTGTGTGTGTGTGTGTGTGTATCTGTGTGTGTGGCGCACTAATTTGCTGCCGTCGCGCTGCTGCTTGGCGTTTATTGTGCGCAACATTTTTGCATATTTATTTTGGCTATGGCTGTTGGTTTTTATGAAGAGGTGGAGAAAGCATCGAAAGAAGGACTATGCAAGGACAAATGTACGAAGGGGACATAAGTTTTCTCATATAACCCGAACCCATTGACAATGGGTAAAAAGGGAATTATGCTTTTCTGCTAATGTATGTAACAGGCAAAAGAAGAAACTCAGACCTTATAAAGTGTATATATTCTTGGTCAGCAGCAATAACCGATTCGATCTATGCCCTTTCTTCAGTTCTTTCTTCCGTCCTTCCGTCCGCATTATTTAAAAAGAAAACTTGGTGGAGTTTTTAGTTATAAAACCGTCAAGAAAAGCTGTAAAATTATTATTAGGAATTGATATTTGTGGCTTAAAGAACAAAAGGGTAAATAATAGTAGAAAATTATGCTACATGATAAAAATTTAAGATCTATTTAAATCTCTATATCGAGACTGACATGATTGACAAACAGACTGAAGGACAGAGTTTGATCTACTGGATAAAGACATTACAAAATAATTTTAAAAAAAGACTAAATGCATATAAATATTTTATAAAAGCTCTTGTATATACTTTTACATATTTACATATTTAATATATATACTTATAGTCTTATAAATATTTTCCAATTTATTTCCAACAGAAGAATATAAATAGATAATAATATTCATTATTATTTTTGATTATAGCTATATTCCTATAAATGTTTTTCAATTAGTTTGCCACAATTCAATTCCAGCATTCAAAAGCAAAGCCAAAACAAATGAAACCTTTTAACATTCTTGTGCAATGTTTTAACAATAAAGCGCTAAGCTTTATTCTGGCTCGCTGACCGCTCATGAACTTTGACCATAAACAAAGACATCTTTCAGCTGCTCTATACACATTATATATGTATAAATATCTATATATATATATACTCTTTTATTTGCTGCACATTGTTGTGCTGGCATATTATTTTTGGTATTTTTAGTTGGTTGGGGCATGTTTAATGCGCTTATCGTTCACAGCAGCCACAATGGCAATAAATGAACTTTATTTTGTCATTGAATTGACAACAGAATGACCGCAGAATCCGCTTACAAGCGACTCGAAATGCACTCAAACAAAATAACAATATTTTAATTAATTGAATCAACAGTTCGAGCATTGCAAATGAAAAGGTTTCAGAGCTCGCAATGAGTTTCTAATCAACAGAAATGCACACGCAAAATAAATAATATTCGAAATTATTGTTAAACATACAAAAAGTTAATTATGCGCAAATCGAAACCAAATGTTTTCGATCAACCAAATGGACAACATGTCGAACAAAATTAACACTAATGAAACAAATGTAAATCAAGCCAAAAACTGAAACACGACGCGCATTAACGCATCTCAAACTCGGAATGAGCAACAACAAATATTTGAATAGTTCTTGTTAAGGGATTGGGAAAACAATATACCCTGTTTATTATATAGAAATATATAAAATTGTAACATATATCTTATCCCTGATACTTTAAGACTCAGAGAAGAATTGAAGAAGTTTTTGCTCAATTCAATTGCAAATCTTTAGATAATTCAAGTTCGATAGAATTTAGGAAATATTTCCTGATATTCGAACAAACAAGACTAGTCAACTATATTGTAAAGCTGATATACACTATTATTAAAATCTGCCTTGGTGACCTACCAAAGGCAAATTCATAGAAACAGTTCTCACATGAATTCTAACCCAAGCATAAAGTACAAGAAATAGACTCTTTTGCGTAAATGGTTACGTTATAAAGTTAAATTCCACCTTTTGCTAGATGCCACAACACATTTGCCCAACTTTATTATACCCAGTTGGCACATTTGATGGCAACAGGGTATAAAAAACAAACGCAACTGGCGACGTGCAGGGGTAAGGACAAGCTCCATTTAATGGCCAACTGTCCATTTGCCAAAGGGGAGGGGTAGTGCAAGAAGAAGAAGAAAATATACATAAATTCACATCAATATACAAAATACAAAAACATTTCAAGTGCTCGCAAAAAGCAAATGGCTAACAAATTATTTTTAAATATTTATCAGATTTCAGGCAATCATTTTTTTTTCTGTTGTTCTTTCCGCCTTTTTTCGCTCCCCCCCCCTTCGCCAAATGGAATTTATAATCTCCCATTTATTTGGCGTGCTTAACTTGTGAGAAATTGTACTACATTTGCAAATCAATAAAAGGAAATTTTGAAGCGCTAATTTGCTGTCTGTTTGCTTTCGCGCCTTTCTAAGTGCCACGCTGCGTATGAGCAATGCACGAAATCTGGCGTTAAGGCAGTAGCTGATCATGATCCATGCCAGCCGATGCGAGAGCCAATAAAATCTGGCAAATTCAACGATCAGATATAGCTCCATAAATGCCTGCTACACGGCTGACTTTTCAGCGGGCTGCGGGGGTTGCGGGGGCTGCGAACCAGACGCTTACGCAGACACAAAAGCAGACGCCGCGTCGACGACGACGATGCTCAACGTAGGTACGTTTGCAATTGGTTGTCAACGACTGCACAATACTCTATTCACAAATTTCATGGCGAGTAGCTTGAGTTGCGCCAGGGGCTAAGCGTCTGACCGCAAAGTCCACGGTTCGAGCCTTCGCTTGAGTTGCACAATGAGCTCAACGTCTGATCACAAATTCAAGGGTTCGAACCACCGACTTTCAAAACTTTGTATGGGACGAATATGTATTACCGCAATATGCCCTCTTTCCCTACACGAACAGAGTATTAAAAGTAGAATGAACGCGAGAAAAAAAAGATCTGAAAAAAATAGAGAGCAAAGTATATTGCCAAAAAGGCAAAGTAATTGTGAATCGTAAAACTCGCACAGGCATATAAATGCCATACAAAATAGCTACCCCAAAGGCAAACAATTTTATGTTGCGTATTGCAGAGGGACGTTTCGAAATTTTCACAGTTAATTAGCATTCTAACAAGCTAGCAGGCAGTTTAGCCACTTGGCAAATATTTGACATGAGAATGGAGCCACAACATTAGTTTAATACAAAAATTTCATTTGATCAGCTGAGTTTTAGTAGAACTACATTTATATCAAATATCTTTATCCAACTCTACAGCTATCGATAGCATAGATAACCATTTGCAACTATTTCGATAACTATCGATAGGCAGCCCAAATATACTGACCACATAATTAGTTAGGAAAATATATAGCTTATTTGACCAACAATCTTGTCGATAGCTTCTTGTTTTATATCGATAGACAGCAATAAAGATCAATCGTGATTACAATTTTGAGTTTGATTCGGATTGAAGCCTAGGCAGGAGCTTCTTTTGATAATAGGCTAGCTTCAGCCACCTTTGTTTTTTATTTTAGAACTTTTACTATTCTCAATAGGTATCATTAACTAAGCATTAACTATCAATGCCTCTCGATATGTACAGTAAAAAAAAAAGTTTGTCATAAAAGATATAAACATTTTTATCTATCTGGTCGATTATTATCGATAGGCGGCAATAAACCCTATTAATCGATAGTTATCAATAAGATCTGATTTTTTCATAAATGGGAAAAACATATTTAACTATTTATCTCGTATTTATTTACAACTCATAAGCTGCCCCTCGCACTTCGCTGGCATATTTGTAATTTATTAATAGCTTCTACTCTCCCACTGTGTGCGTGTGTGTGCTTGTGTGTGTATATTGTTGTGTGTGTGTGTGTGTGTGCCAGCCGTGTGAACGCCTTGGCCCCTTGTCAGACGTTGACGCGTCGCGCTGCTGCTGCTGATGCTGGCGATGATTAGCAGCGAAAACGACCCGACATATTACGCATACGCACAGTTGACTAGCCCTACGTCTGGCCTCTCCCCCTCCCCCCCCCTACCAATTCCCCTCTTCCTCGGGCCGTGTGAGTTAATTGACGGCAAGTGCACTTCAAGTTAGTTTTATATAATTGCACACAAGCGCAATTAAACAGCTTGGCACAAGGCGACGCCAGACGGCTGCCAGCCAGGATATGGTCCAGAATATGGGCCACCTTTGACTAGGTCTCCCCCTCCCCCTCCCCCCTCTCTCTCTCTTTCTATCTCGCACAAACTCTCCCCCTCGTCGGCTGGCATCTTTTGGCTGGCGTTTGTCTTCGTTCATTGCGCCATAAAAGTCGTAAATTGTAAACGCTTTGTAGGTCATTGCTGCCGTGCTTCGGTTGAACTTTTGCAGCACTCAACCAGCCCTCTATAGCCCCTCACATCAGCCACACCCCCCGCGCCCCCCACTCGTCACACTCTTTTGTATGTAACAAAGCAAAAATATTTATGCGCTTCACTGGCCGGTCAGCCAAATGGCGCCAAAGTTCAAAGCTCGAACCGGCTGCAGTTGTTGCAGGATGAGTAGCACGAGGCACGAGGAGGTGGAGGAGGAGGAGGAGGGGCAGGAGCAGCCACTCAGTGGCTGGACAAGCTCGGAGATAGTATGTCTCGCATCGCAGGAGCTCGTTCGTTGCGGTCATTTGTTGTTGATGGAATTTGCCGCTGGTTGCAATTTTATTGCAAATTGTTTGCAGCCCAATTATTATTTTTTTTCTTTCATTTTCATTTTCATTTTTTTTTAGGGCCATGCAAAATGCAGAGCATGTCCTCAAAAGGTTGGCGGCAACCGAACTGGCATTGACTATAAAACAAAATGTTGCTGCAGTGCAGCGAGCTTGGCAACGAGAGCCTACAATGGCTGCCAGGAGGCGAGGGGGACGGCCACGCATAACCCGTAAGTGGCAAAGTTGCATACGTGAGGTGGCACGTGCTGTCTAAGCGAGGGTCGAGCCTGAAGTTGTAAGGTTGGAGTTGCAAAGATTAAAAACTAAATACTGTACGTATCACTCTTTTATCTTCTTAAGCGATAGTTAGGCGATAGTTATTATAATTCATTTATTTGACCAGAACCCATAGAGAGCAAGCTTCTCTTATCTTAGATTAATAAAGTGCCAAAAAGAAATGTGCTCCTATATAGCGTAATGCAATTTGTATATACATACATTGTATCGCCCACTTATCGAATTTGTATCATCTAGACGATACATTACTAAGCTGTCGCCAAGCCCTTACCAAAGTCTCTCAGGCGAAACACATTGCCAATTCCCCCGAAATATCTCAAAAGTTAGGCAAATGTAATTGCGAAGATAAGAAGGAGATATAATGCGATAAAAAGTATCGCCTTCTTATCTTCCAGGCAACATCAGTCATATCTCTTAATATATATGTATATATAAATACTCTGAAGTCAATAAATTTCCTATTTGCCAGAAATGTTGAAAGGTACGACATGGCAGGCTCATGGAAGATAGAAAGGTGATAAAAAGGCGATAACGATACTTTTAGAAATATCTCGAATTTTTTACCATTTTGGACTCGTAAGGATTAGAACTATCGATTGGCAATCAATCAAATCAATTCTGGACAATCGGCAGAGCTGCAAACAAATAAAAGTACACAAATTTTCCTCACAAACTAAAACTGCAAATTACGCTTATCACTTATCACGTAGATTAACCCCCGCCCCCTGCCTCATCTCTACCTTAGCCTTACAATTAGTTTACAAGATATTTTTCAAGCGCCTCAGCAGCTCATTCAAAACTTGAAAATGTATGCATGCCGCTGCCCTCGCCCCACACACACACACACACACGCACGCTCACATGCCTAGGTATTTATTGAAATGCATGGCATGCATATGCCAAAAACAATGCGGAGATTTGCACACACACACACACACGGACACAAGCTTACACACACACACATAGAAGCAGAGACATGTCAAATTTACAGACAATTTGAATATGCCGCACAATGCAAGCGTCGAGTGTTTTGTTCTGTTTGGATTTATTGTTATATTTGGATGTACATACGTATGTCTGTATATGCACACATAGTATATTATATAAATACATGTGTTTGGTATCTATAGCTGCCCCTCGGACATTGCTAAAAGCATTAGCTGCGTGTTGCACACATACACACACATATTCGGCACATGTGTGTACGTGAAAACGAAACAAAAGTTTGCAATTAATTTGGCACACATTGCTGCATAATAAGTTTTTGATTTTTTTATTTTGACCGTCGCCACTGCGGCAATTGACTAAATCCGTGGCAATTGGCAATTATACAAATTTCGCGCATAGACAATTGCAAATGCCAGACGTAAATAGATTGTAAGCACTGTGTGCACTAGGTTAGGGTTGACGCATTTGCTGCGGCATGCGTGCGAAAGAGACGGACTGAGCTAGTAATTCGGACTGTGATTGATGACCCGCTAGACTCCAATGATGTGCCCACTGACAGGCAACAAATGATTCATCTGCGGGGCCAGAGTATGTAGCTGTCCCACACACACACACACGTATACGCATGTCATGGGTTATGTGAACTTTAACTGTGCAGAGCATTTACATTTGAGCTTTAAGTGCAAAGCTTAAAGCGGCAAACAAATGCATGCAAATAAATAACTGTTATAATGCTCACCGATAGAGGGAGAGAGAGAGAGGGTGAGAGAGTTGCAGCGTGTGTGTGCGTGTCTGTGTGCGACAGCAGCCATCAGCTCGTAAAACTATCAAAGCGCAGTCGACGTCAACGTTGACTGCGCTAATGGCAGCGCGCTTAAATATTTACCAAAACTCAACACAACAACACATTATCCATGAGAGCTGCAGGTGTCACAACAACATGGCGCGCACGCACACTCACACGCTCCTACGCATATACATGAGTATCTGCATGTGTGTGTGTGTGTGTGTGTACAAGGAATCACCGTTGCGCGCATTCCATAACAAATCCCGCGATACAAATCCGCATAACTTCAAACGTTGCCGACGTCGACGTCGTTTATTTGTATAAAATTAGTTTATGACGCGCTAAAACAAAAGGCGCACAGCCGCAACAAACAGACACTTTAAAAGCGCTTTGTGCGCAAAGTTTATTATTTTAATAATTCTTTATATTTTGGCGGCTCTTTGACGCACAACAACAGGGCAGGGCAGGGCCAGGCAGACTGCACTGTATGAATCGAGCATGGCAACTATTTGGCCAAGTGGTTAACCACAAATTTACAGACAAACACTAAATGCATGCTAGCGATTTGTTTACATTTGTTGTTATTGTTGTTCTTCTTCTTCTTTCAACATGTGTGCGTGTGCGTTATTAATTGCAATAATTGATGCCCAATGTGGGCGTATTTGGCATCTGTTTGTAACGTGCCATTCAAAAAGTGACACTCAAGCGCCATCTGGCGCATATGTGCGCAGACCATGCACAAGCGATAGTTGCGCGGGCTGCGCTATCGATAGTTGCGAGTTTTAAATTTTACCACAGCGCTTAAAATTCTTCATTTCCGGAAAATTAATAAATAATGACAGGTAACTAGTCTAATAATAATGCATTTATTTCAAATACAATTTGGAACACTTGTTTTTGATCATCAGCTTATCCTTTAATCAACTGAATATGTGGCACGGCGCCACATCCTCGATTTCCTGTCCGTCCAGCGTTTTTATTTGGCATTCGCATAGAAAATGCACAATTTTCCGTTCCGCCTGCCGTCGCTGCTCCGGGCCCAACCCATCGAGCAGCATTTGCACCTTGCTCAACAGACTCGTAGTTGTTGCCTGCGCCGGCGTATTGGCCGCCTGCTGCAGCGCCTGCAGGCAATCCTTGGACTGTTGCAGCACAGTCTCCATGTTGGAGATGACGGTGCCCATTAGCTTCTCGGCGCTGGGCACCAGTTGATCGTCAGCCAGGACGCTTTCCATCAAAGCAGATGAATCGCCCGTCATTTCTTCCTCCTCTTCGCACTCTTCCTGCTCCTCCTCCTCCTCTTGCTCCTCCTCCAGCATGACAGGTACGTGCACCTGCTGTGCCTCCAGAGATTCTGTGTGTGGCTCCAATAGCTCATGCTCGTCGATCGGCATTTCCATTTGCACATAGTCCATATGCGCCTTCTGTTCCGCCTCGCTGATCACCTCGAAATCATGCTGATCCTCGTACTGCAGCTCATCCTCCAGCTCGTCGTTGTCGTTGTCCGTGCTGTACGGATAATCCGCGCCCCAGATGTGCTCGCCCGCCGCCGGGCTGAGGCTCTCGATTGTCTGCTTCGCCTGGCAGCCTGGCCGGGAGGTTTTGGGCGGCCGGCCGCGTTTCTTGATATTCTCAATTATCAAGGGCACGCCCTTGCGGAAATGCCGCCCCAGAAAGAGCAGATCGTTGAAATAACGCCAGGTGATGGGCGCCGCCGGATTTATTTGATTATTGCGATATTCGCGAGCGAAACGATCGCGCAGCTTCTTCCAGCGATTGTAGCAGAGTTCCTCTGAAAAGAAAATGCTTTATTATATATGTAAGCTCATACTAATCCTGGCCAGCTTACCGGACACGCTCAGGCTCTCGGAGATGGCGCGCCAGGCTTCGTTTTTGGCCGACAGATTCTTGGAAATGCGTATTTTGTGCCTATCGTAGAGCACCGGATGCAGTTTGACCAGCTCGATGAGCTGTTGGCACAGCTCAACATCGCCGGGATCCCCCTCGTAATCCTCGTCGCGCTGCTTCTTCTCCGGCTCCTCCATCGGGCGGATGCGGCGCGGCTTTCTGTGCCTGGGCTCGAATTTCATGCCGTCGAGACTTTCGTGCTTGACCAGGCCGTGTTTGTAGTGATCCTTGAGGAAGAGCAGGCGCGGAAACATGTCCCAGTAGGTGGGGCTGTCCGGGTTCTCCTGGAAGCGTCGGAACTCCTTGCCAAACCGATCGCGTATGCTCTTCCAGCGCGTAATGCAGGCCCTTTCACTGGCGCCCATTTTTAATGATATGGTTTTCCAGGCGGCGTCCTTGTTGGCCGCATTTTTTGCACTGCGCGCGCTGTCCTTGTCGTAGAGTATCGGATATTTTTCTATCAATCTGATTAGCTCTACGTCGTTCATTTGTTTGTTGTTAGGTAAAAAGCATAAAAAAAAATTAAAAAACTGCTTTTATTTATTTACTATTTTGCTCATAAGAGAACAAGTCTGCTTTAACCAGGGCTGCAACTGGTAATCGATATTAAATGCAGCACGGCCTTTATTCTCGTAATGCCGATACTTCCATCGCTATGAAGTAAAATCGCGATAGCTGGCCACACACAAGTATCAAGTACCTGGCCACATGGATACGCGTAGTGCATATTTCTGCTATTTTTATAATAAATAAATATAAATAAATGCACTAAGTGAAAAAAAACAGCTGCAGTGGACAACAAACTGCACAACACACACGGCAACTGAAGAGTGAAAATTGCAGCAAAATTGCTGGACCAGCAAGCGTGAGTGTTGGTTGGTGTGTCGGCTTGTGTGTGTGTGTGTGTTGGAATTTGCAAGTGTGTGTTCGGAGATCAGCCAAAAAAAGCCGACATCAACGTACGGTCACAAAAACAGCAAACGCTGCGCCCATTTTTTGTTGTTGATTCATTAAATACGCTACACACACACGCATACAAACCAAGGCGACAGCGAAAAGCACAGTCAACGCGTGTGTGTGTGTATGCGTATATTTCTTTTCAACTCATATGTATGCATGTACGAATGCCCGTGTGTTGGTGAGTTGGAGCAGCCAGTCCAGCAATCTCCCCCATAATAAGTAGCCGACTCTCACACCAACACAAACGCATTCGCAGCAGCAGAAGCAGCGACTGCGACAACGGCAGCAGTAGCAGAAGCAGCAGCAAAGAAACAGTTACCGCACGAAAGAGCGCCGCATTCACAGGCGGAGCGGCAAAGGCAACGTCATAAATTTGTCATCGCTTTTGGTTATTTTCAAATTAGGCACATTTATATTTGAAATCGAGTTGAGTAAAGAATAAATCAAACACATTTATTCAAGATGATATTGCTGGAAATCAATAATCGTATTATTGAGGAAACGCTCCTGGTCAAATACCGCAATGCACAGGCTGGGTAAGTCTTCTTCTCTCACTTCTTTTGCGCTGTCTCATTCGCTCTAACTGTTAAGTTGCCCCCATTTTTATTTTATTTTTATCTATTCTCTTGCGTTGGCCCTTGTTATCAATTTTCGTTGCGATTATCAGTATTACACACACACACACGCACACGCACACATGCGGATAGCGGAGCCTTAAAAATCGGGTGTAGTTCGAACTTGGAGTACACTCATGCACTCTAATCTGTGAGTGTGTGCGTTTGAGTTCTGTTTGTGTATTCTCCCCCTTCTCCCATCTCCCACCCGCGCAGCATTTGTTAATTCATTTAACTCATTTATCGCATCATTGTGCATAATCCCCAGCTCAGTTATATGTTATACACCTCTCACACACACATATACACACACACAGAACAGAAATGCACTTGAGTCATCGTCGCAATCAGAAACAGAAATGCCTTTTTGGGCGCCGGTTGACGAAGCAAAACAAACTACTCGGTGGAGCCAAAGTGGCATATTCCGGGATTAATCCCGATTTGTGTCTCAAATGCTCCCATATTAATAAATGGACGAACGGCATCCTGTTTAATCCCTCATATTATAACAGATGACTTGTGTTTGTGTACAGATCCAATCTGTTATACTGTGTGGAGTCAAAGTGGCATATTCTGGGAATATACCCCAATTTGTGTCTCAAATGCTCCCATATTAATAAATGGACGAACGGCATCCTGTTTAATCCCTCATATTATAACAGATGACTTGTGTTTGTGTACAGTTGATCCAATCTGTTATACTCTGTGGAGTCAAAGTGGCATATTCTGGGAATATACCCCAATTTGTGTCTCAAATGCTCCCATATTAATAAATGGACGAACGGCATCCTGTTTAATCCCTCATATTATAACAGATGACTTGTGTTTGTGTACAGTTGATCCAATCTGTTATACTCTGTGGAGTCAAAGTGGCAAATTCTGGGAAAATATCGCGATTTGTGTCTCAAATGCTCCAAAACTAACTAAAAGACGAACGGCATCCTGTTTAATCCCTCATATTAGAACAGATGACTTGTGTTTGTGTACAGTTGATCCAATCTGTTATACCCTGTGGAGTCAAAGTGGCATATTCTGGGAAAATATCCCAATTTGTGTCTCAAATGCTCCCATATTAATAAATGGACGAACGGCATCCTGTTTAATCCCTCATATTATAACAGATGACTTGTGTTTGTGTACAGATCCAATCTGTTATACTGTGTGGAGTCAAAGTGGCATATTCTGGGAATATACCCCAATTTGTGTCTCAAATGCTCCCATATTAATAAATGGACGAACGGCATCCTGTTTAATCCCTCATATTATAACAGATGACTTGTGTTTGTGTACAGTTGATCAAATCTGTTATACTCTGTGGAGTCAAAGTGGCATATTCTGGGAATATACCCCAATTTGTGTCTCAAATGCTCCCATATTAATAAATGGACGAACGGCATCCTGTTTAATCCCTCATATTATAACAGATGACTTGTGTTTGTGTACAGTTGATCCAATCTGTTATACTCTGTGGAGTCAAAGTGGCAAATTCTGGGAAAATATCCCGATTTGTGTCTCAAATGCTCCAAAACTAACTAAAAGACGAACGGCATCCTGTTTAATCCCTCATATTAAAACAGATGACTTGTGTTTGTGTACAGATCCAATCTGTTATACTGTGTGGAGTCAAAGTGGCATATTCTGGGAATATACCCCAATTTGTGTCTCAAATGCTCCAAAACTAACTAAAAGACGAACGGCATCCTGTTTAATCCCTCATATTCTAACAGATGACTTGTGTTTGTGTACAGTTGCTCCAATATGTTATACTCTGTGGAGTCAAAGTGGCATATTCTGGGAAATTATCCCAATTTGTGTCTCAAATGCTCCAAAACTAACAAAAAGACGAACGGCATCCTGTTTAATCCCTTATATTATAACAGATGACTTGTGTTCGTGTACAGTTGCTCCAATCTGTTATACTCTGGTGACAAAGTGGCATATTCGCAATTTATGTCCCATATGCACTCTAATATAAATTGTTAAACGAACAGCACTCTGTATAATGGTTTTCATTTAATCAGTTGATTAAAACTGTTATACACTGTTATTTTCCTGCCTAATATATCGCAAGGAGAGTTGAACTAAAGAGGCATACTTTACAATTATTTCTTAACTGTGTAGAACTGTATAGAATCCTTTAATTTCACATATTAAAATTGTAAATCTAGTTCGCAGGCATGAAAGGAATTTAATTAATAAAATTTTTCCAATATAAAACCTCATTAATCATACAATATTTCTGGTGTGTGTACTATAATCGAGCTGGCATGCGAGCGATAAGATATTGAATGGAAAAAAGTAAACTGTTTATTAATAGTGTTGTTTTTTTCTTTGCGTATTATTTTGCAGACTCAAACCAGAATCGATAGATATACGAATAGCAGACTTCGATGGGGTGCTATATCATATGTCCAATGTGAATGGCGATAAAACAAAAGTGCGGGTGCGTATTCTACTGAGTTGCTTCTCTTTTAATTTGTACTATTGAATAACAAAACATATTTTATAATATTTAATAGATAAGCATTTCGCTTAAGTTCTACAAACAGCTGCAGGAACATGGCGCTGATGAGCTGCTGAAACGGGAATATGGAAGTCTGCTGACCGATACGGAAGAAGGTAAAAGTGTATATCAAATTGTTATAAAACAATATTTCAAATGGTTTTCTTTTATTTTTAGGTTACAATGTTTCTGTACTTATTAATCTAGATGATATACCCGCGGACTGGGAGCAGATTGCAAAGAGAATTGGACTGCTGAAGCGCAATTGTTTTGCCTCGGTGTTCGAGAAATATTTCGACTTTCAGGAACAGGGCGAAGAGACCCAAAAGCGAGCAGTCATCAACTATCGCAACGATGAGACGCTGTAAGCCCCATTTACACAAATTACCTAGAAAGTTTCATATATATTAACCTTGATCTTAATCCCCAGCTATGTGGAGGCAAAGCCTGATCGCGTCACCGTTGTGTTCAGCACCATCTTCCGGGACGAGGACGATGTCGTCATTGGCAAGGTGTTCATGCAGGAATTGAGGGAGGGACGACGTGCATCCCATACAGCGCCACAAGTGCTCTTCTCGCACCGCGAGCCACCCTTGGAATTGGCTAACACTGATGCCAGAGTAGGCGACAACATTGGATATGTTACATTCGGTACGTAATTCCCTGGATCTCTGAATTATCGTCTTCCCTATGGAGTCAAAGTGGCATATTTTGAAGTCCTATTTCGATTTGTGTCTCAAATGCTCCAAGATTATTTTATTGACGAACGGCATTCTGTTTAATTCTTCATGTTTAACCAGTTACTAGTTTCGTGTACAGTTGATCCAATCTGTTATACTCTGTGGAGTCAAAGTGGCATACTCTGGAAACATTCCCGTTTGTGTCTCAAATGCTCCAAAACTAACTTAAAGACGAACGGCATCCTGTTTAATCCCTCATATTAAAACAGATGACTTGTGTTTGTGTACAGTTGATACAATCTGTAATACTCTGTGGAGTCAAAGTGGCACATTCTGGGAAATTATCCTAATTTGTGTCTCAAATGCTCCAAAACTAACGAAAAGACGAACGGCATCCTGTTTAATCCCTTATATTAGATCAGATGACTTGTGTTTGTGTACAGTTGATCCAATCTGTAATACTCTGTGGAGTCAAAGTGGCATATTCTGGGAAATTATCCCAATTTGTGTCTCAAATGCTCCAAAACTAAATAAAAGACGAACGGCATCCTGTTTAATCCTTCATATTATAACAGATGACTTGTGTTTGTGTACAGTTGAGCCAATCTATTATACTCTGTGGAGTCAAAGTGGCATATTCTGGGAAAATATCCCAATTTGTGTCTCAAATGCTCCAAAACTAAATAAAAGACGAACGGCATCCTGTTTAATCCCTCATATTATAACAGATGACTTGTGTTTGTGTACAGCTTTTTTATATTGTTATACTTAAGGATTTATTCTGTTTATCTGAACTTAAAAAACTAATAACTTTCCCCAATTTATATCTTTGCAGTGCTATTCCCTCGACATACCAACAAGGAGACACGGGATAATACTATCAATTTAATACACATGTTCCGAGATTATTTGCATTATCACATTAAGGTGAGCGACAGATCAGAGACTTATCGCTGGTATTTCAATTATATTAATCTATTTCCGTTTTGTATAACAGTGTTCAAAGGCGTACATTCATTCGCGCATGCGCGCAAAAACCTCAGATTTCCTCAAGGTGCTAAACCGTGCAAGGCCCGAATCGAAGACTACGGAAAAGAAGACTATAACGTGAGTTGTATATAAAACGAGATTTGTTTTCTCAATCACAATAATAATACTCTTTATTTGCAGGGGGAGAACATTCATACGCAAAGAATGATGCGCTCAGTATAATTAGTTGTTTTTATATAAAAAAAATATAAAAATAAAATTGTGTATTAAAAAAAGAAAAAAAGAAAGTAAAACAAGAGATAAACCGCAGAATTTTGGCAAATGTTTCCACAACAAAATGGTGAAAATAAACCCAAACCGTAAATGAAAGTAAGAGAAAGTATTCCAAAATAGATAAATCTAAGAGCAGGAGCAAGTTAATGAACAATGATAAACAAATATAAATAGTTATGCGTTATTTAAATTGTATGTGACTGTGTGTGTTTGTCGAGTCAGAGTCAGAGAATATGTGGAACAGAATCAGCGTGAAAATTTGTTACAGTCAGCGCCAAAAGTCAGCGTACACATTATATGTATATCAAAACTAAAGAATTGTCAAGATGAAACATTTTAAACTAATTGCCTAATAAATCTAAGTGAAAAAACTAATGTCGCAAACAATACAAACAATCTGTTAATGTCGCAATTCTCGTAATGCTGCCCAAAATCAGACAACCCAACTAGCCTGTATGTGTAGAGTATTAAAGAGACAACAAAAACTACTTAAAGAACTTTGATACATTAATAAATCCAAAAAACAGAAAGAACAAAAAAACTAATTACAATCAAAAACCGAAAATATAACATAAAATGAATAAATCAAATGTGTGGACTGCGCTCTAGTTTTATTATCATGATGTTATACAGTAGTATATATGTTGTATAACAGTTTAGATCTTAAATTTAACATTCTGCTGCTTCTCGTTCATGCTTTCCACGCTCGCCTGCAGGTTCAGATAGTCGCTCTGAATGCGCGCACAGACTGCAAGAGAGTTGAACGGACGGGGATCGGGTCAGGAGGCAATAGGCAAGAGAATATTGGTAAATATATTCATCAGATATATTCAAATTTAAACTATATATATATATATATATATGAGATCCTACTTACATTGGCAGTGATTTTTCTTATATAGATTAGTATAGAAGTAGAAATTTATTCCAATAGTGCTTATTTTGTTTTTTTGGTGAATTTATAGATAGGCTCTAGGGATCATCGTATTGTTCCAATTTGATATAAGCAAGTGCTGTGATGATAGAAAAGTGTCAGAAGTGAGTGTTATTTATATAGTTGTATAGTTCATAAAAGTCGAATTGTATAAATACAGTGAAAGCTCTGCGAACGAACAGATTGAACAGGTTTAGCAACCAATCGAATATTTTATTTGATATATAATAAGAATTATTCCTTCTTGGTTAAACATACGAAATTCGAAATTGTATTACTTGTTACCCTTGCCGTTCGCTTTAGCGAGCTTTCACTGTATTTATGGCTAAAACTAGCGTGCGCTGCATAGGTTCAGACAGGCTCAAGGAATCGTTTATCATATTGTATATACACATGCGTGAGTCTACGATAGGGAGAGAGAAGAAAAAAAAATACAAAATAGAAAAAAAAAGGGCTTGGTCTCGCATTTGGGTGACAGCGGAAGAAACTGGGTCGCGTACAGAGTAATACACAAATTTCGTTAAATAGCTGCGAATCGTAAAGTCGTATCTGAGAGATACTCTGTATATGTTTCGTACCTTTCTGCAGGTCCATATCGTCCATTTCGGAGTTTTTGATCTGTTGCAATTTCTCGCGAAACTTTTTGGTTATCTGTTTGCGTTGATAATCGGCTTCGATTTCCTGTTTGGTGCGCGGTATGCGAAAGCGTATGCAGCAGCAGACCATTATCACTGCAAATACCCTGTATTTTTTCGATTTTCTATACATAAAAAATATAGTCAAACACACTCACTAATACTCATTAGTATGCCCAGCACGGAGGCTATGATGTGCCAGCGCCGAAAGCCGCCTATGGTGATTTTTTCTAGCCAAGCTTCCTTTGGATCTATGTCAAAGATATCCGTATCGTCGTCCATTTTATATTTTTCTCGCGCAGGTTATTTTTTCTGTCAGCCTTGAACCCGTGCCCTATTTAAGCGTCAATTTCACGTCCGGCTGCGTTGCCCGGCCAATTCGGACTGTTCACTTGGCCCGCAACGGAGCCACACTCAATATGCTTTAACTAAACTGGGTGCTAAAAGCATAGACAAATGAGCTGCCCTTTGTTCTAGGGCTACTTGCGGCACACCCTGTATGGGAATGTGTAGGAAGAGTGTAAAATAGCAAACAAGGAAGGGGGGGGGACATGTTGAACGGTTCTCAAATACCCTGGAAACAGGTTGATGAAATTTTTGAAAATTCTTTCAAATAGCTCAATTTTCAATTAATATCTGAAATTCTTTCGAAAATCTCTTTTTTTCAACTAATATCGAAAATTGTCGAAAGCTGAAAGACACTTTGTTCATATTAAGCTTGTTTTGAAAACAGTGTGACCAGTTAAAATAAGGTTTTCCTCAGAAAGGATAATTGATAACAGATAACACATCAAACGTTTCTAATCAGAAATAATCCAACATTTTCTAAACAGTTTTGAACAGAAAGGAGGATCAAAGGCAAATTACTTCATTATAAATCTTCTCTATCCAGTGTGACCAGTTTAATTGAAGAATTCTGTCAACATTTAGGCTACACTGAAAGCCAATATACCCGATAAGCCCACAACTGAGTGATTCCTGGTAATGCTAGACATTTTCTCCAACAATATGGTCCTTTTGTGAAAAGGACAACGGACGCCCTCCAGAACTGGGCGCGGTTGCCGCATGCCAGGACAACAGGACGCAGCAATTTTGCATGCTAAAAGGGCTAGAAGAGGGAGAAGGGGGGGTGAGAGAGAGAGAGAGACTATATAAGTAGGAGACAACATGCTGTTGGTAAGTTACAAAGGAAGCCACATGCTGGGCGCACCCAGCTTGAGGAGCTAGCCTCAGAAAACGGCCCGCCCCGCTCGTTTGTTAGATATTTAATTTGTTGACTTTTTGCCAGGGCTTTAGGGCTGGATGGGGGAAGGGGAGGGGGGCAAAGAGTGTTTGCCTAATGACTGTGGCATTTTCAGTCTGGCGTGCTTGTCGCGGGCGTTAAACATTATGTGATTGCAATTACAAATATTGTGGATAGATGACCTTTATTAATTACAAAAAAAAAAGTGATATTAATAAAAACATGATGAGATAATGGGGAAGAGCTCAAAATATATGACAAGTATTACAAATACAGAAAGGCATACAAATTTAAATGATCAAAAATTGAACTTATTCTACGAAGAGCACTTCCATAAATCTAATCTAAATATTTAATTTAGATATTTGTGTCCATTTGTAGAGCTTTCACTGTATTTAACAGCCAAATCCTGAACAGACGCAGGTTCATTTGATTTGCTTTCCTTTTGATTTTAAGTTAATTCAACTGTAAAAAAATTTTTTGTTAGTTGAAAACAAATTTCTCCCACTGTGTCACATGACCCCTTTCCACTGTGCCATGACCCAATGACCTAGAAAAAAAACAGAAATGTAAAAACGTAAACGTAGCAATCTTTAAACTCGCGCCTTTACGTTACGTCAAGGCCCAGGTGGCAACGCTGCAGCATTCACAATGGCCAGCGAGACATACTCGCTCAATACTGCGCCTGTGCGCAGAGCAGTGTTACCGTTAAAAAACGAACGAGTTACAATGCACACACACGCACACGCACACAAGCGAGCTTTCATTGAGGCACTCATTCAACAAAAATATATGCTTATCCTTGCCACGGCGCTGCTCAGTTTCAGTTTCAGTTCAGAGGCTCTCGTTCGGTGGCACACACGCTGGGCTCGTCGCAGGGCAAGAATTGAAAATAAAACTAACAGAATTCACAAATCACAAGCAAAAGCAAATCACAAGCAAAAAGGCTGTGCTCAACACGGAAAAAAAGTTATAACCAAAACGAATTAAAACAAAAAGCAAAAAAAAAAGCCACACACACAGCAGCAGCAGCAGCAGCTGAAGCAAACGCCGTGGTCGTTCATTGTACGTATTCGTAACGGGCGTGTGTGTCCTGTGCGTGTGTGTGTGTGTGTGTGCGTGTGTGTGAGTGAGCATGTGTGTGTTGAGTACATAATAGGGCCATGGAGTTTTATTGAAAAACGAAAAGAAAAAAGAAAGCAAAAAAGAAATGCTATTGCCTGCCACTGAGCGATATATAGGCAATACCAGGAAATCTCAGAGGCCACACGAAGAGTGGAAAAAAGTTTCATGCAAATACATGTTGGCCATGTGGGCCAAGCGACAGAGCGAAAATCAAAGAAAACTGCTTTCAGCCAAATTGTGTAAATAGAGCCATTTACGAGGCGTAAGCACATATAGAAATAAATAAATAAAATATATATATTGTATATATAGAGCCAGCAACAACAACACCCGACCTCCGCAACTTGGCTTAGGTGTGGGAAAGTGTGTGCAAAAAAAAGAAAGAAAAAGAAGAGCAGAAAAAAGGACGAGGCGAAGGCAACGCGCGCGCGCCTTCACTGTGTGAGTGTAAAATGCGTGGGTGTGTGTGAAAGGTGTAAAAAATGTACATTTTGTGAATTGGCCACATAAAAAAAAAAAAAAAAGAGAAAAAAATAGCAGAGAAGAGAAGCAGAGAAAACGAGTAACGAGTGTAACCAGAAACAACAACAACAACAGCTAACGTAACGGCAACGACAACGACAACCGTTATATTTAGCCGCCGCCGAGTCATTATACGACCTACTAACACCAACGCACACTACGCACAAATGTAGCCCAAGTTATTTGCTGCTGTTGTTGTCCTGTTGTTGTTATTATTGTTGTTGCTGCATGTTGCGGATAAAGCAAATTTACAACTAAGCAAAATGCACACAGATCTCGATATCGGTAACAATATAAATCATAGCAAGTGCGCACTGCCAATGCGCCGTCAGCAGCAACAGCACTTTTATCAGCACACAACTCGTCCACCCACGCAGTGAAATTAATTATTAATTACAAACAAACAAAATAAACACCAACAAATAAACAACAGCAAAGTAAGCACCGCTTTTTGTTTTAAGTTTTCTTTAACACCAATTTGCCAATATTTTTATTTTGAGCGCTCATCACTAGCTATTGCACAGCGCCAATATATCGATAATTGTGTGTTATTAATCGATCGAAGCTCAGTTAAATGAAACGCCTTTGCAGCTTAGCTTCGCTTAAAACATGCCCATTGCGCTATCGTTTGATTTGAAATTATTGCTTTTTAGAAAATTGTCGATGAGCTAAAGCATATATATCGATAGTATCGCTGCACGTGCAAAACTATTGGCACGAGCAACTTGGCGCACACGCATAACTAAAACAAGTTGAAGAAGCAGCAGCAGCAGCAGTAGCAGCAGAGAGAGAGCGCATCCAATTGGACTGTCAGACGGACGCGCACGTACGTACGGTTTGTGTTACAGCGGCACTTTGCCTGGGCGCCCCCCCCCCTTCCCCTTCACCCGGTACCCATAAAAATTCAAACAAAAGCAAACACAAATTAAATGTAATTAAGTGCATTTAAATTTGATGCTTACGTGATTTGTGTATTAGTGCGTGTGTAAGTGTGTGTGCGTGTCAATACGCCAAATTCTGAGCGTGCGGTAGGCCCACAATTTCATTCATTTAACTTTGTTTCACAAAACAAAAAATAAAAAGGACGACAATGTTGAAAATTATACAGCTAGTTTCATATACCTCACTTTATGTGTGCCGCTTGGGGCTGCCCTTTTATTTCGCCAAGTTAATGTAAGCAATTTCGCGTGTGCCTTTCGCCTCTCTTTCATTGCCGCGCGTGTGTGTATTAGTGTTGGTTGGTTCTGATTGGAGCTGGTGTTGTTGCCGTCATCAGTTCTCTAGTTGGGGCCGCATTTGTTATGTCAATAATTAACAGTAAAACTTACGAAAAGCCATGGCAAAAAGGCAACAAAACGCTGCGTAAGGCGTGCTACACAGCTGTAAGCCAGTTTTCTAGGGCTGCAATTGACTCGTGTCTGTCCAGGGACACCCAAGGAGTTTTCTTCGTTTCGTTTTTCTTTTCTTTTCATTTTTTTTTTTTTTTTTTTTTGTCATGTGTGTCCTCATGTGCTTGTGTGTGTGAGTGTGTTGTTGCGCCCCACTCTTGCGGCCTGTGGCAGCAATTGCATTTGGCAATCACACGGAAAATTGATTTTTTGCCAAATGCGCGAACATTTTGCTGCATATTTGTATATGCCTTGCGTTTTCCTTCTTCTTTTATTTTTTTTACCACTTTCAGCCTGTTTTCGACCATTCCAATTGGATTGTACAGCTGCTCAACGCCTGTCCAATTGGCACATTGTGCGTTGTTGTTGATGCCGCAGCCGCTGCGGCTGCTGCCTTGGCTTGATGCTTACTTGTCTCCTCTTTTTTTGTATTACATTAAATATTTAAAGCATATGCAAATTTGAACAGTAGCACCATAAAAAAAAACCTACCTAACGCGGCCTCAACGCGCTTGTTATTGTTGCGCTGCCGCTGCTGCTGCTGCTCCTCTCAGCTCAGTCATGACGTCGCTCTCACCTCTGCTCGCTCCGCAAATTCTTGCTTCTTTTTAGTAGCAGCGCGTGGCGTGCGTCCGTTTTTGGCTTAAGTGTCGTGTAAATCTTTTTGTGTGGCAAGTGCTCTGCCCATTTCATACTTTTTTTCGGTTGTACCCTTTTTTTTTTACTACCTTTTTGCATTATGGAGCACTTGCAAACACCCTCGCACACGCACGCACACACACACACACTGCAATCAACCGCTGGCTGCTCAATTCAAATGCATTTCGATTGCTTTCGCCTCTCTTCAAGCGCGTCTCTGCATATGTGTGTGTGTGTGCGTGTGTGAGTGCACTCAACTTGTGAACTGCGATTCTTAAACGCCATTTTTCGTTGATTCCTTGTGCCTACATACTTCTATTTGTGCTTGTGTGTGTGTTTGCCACCTTAAGCTGTGAACGCTGCTTCCTCTTGTGCACGAGCGAACGCGCCCCTTTAACCTGTCGCCTCCCTAGAAGCTCCGCTTGCTGCGACACGTGCCCAATTGTGCCGCAACAAATTTACTCTAGTTTTTGGCTTTTGCTCCGTTTTCCGTGTACAATTGTCTATAAAAGCTTTGTGACCTGCATGCTATGCATATGTGTGAGTGTGTGTTTGTGTTTGTGTGCGTGTTGCTTTGAACTCCTTTTGGCTTAGGGTGACCAGACTTCAAATATAATGGAAGTCGAAAATTACTAAAACTCATTTTGGCTTTTATGGCGTGTAGAAATATCCCTGCAGAGAGCATTATTTATTTCTGTCAAATCAACTGGCAGATCGAACGAGACGCCTTTACATAAAGGATCAGTATTGAGCGATATAGTCAAGTCTGTCTGCATATGCTTTTCCCTGCTAGCAGTATATAGTATTTCGGCAGTATATAGTATTTAAAGGCTAAATCAATCCAGACGACAAACCATGATTATTCCATATGTTAAATTTTGAGTAATAGTAATAGTATTTGGAAGGCAGCCAGAAAAATTGCCTACATAACATCGCTGATATAGACACGATCAACCATAGAGCACTTTATTAACAACCATTTAAAGCCCATGTCTACTAAAAAGGTTTAACAATAGGATGTAGAGATTAGTTTAATAAGCAATCCAATCAGCCATATGATAATGCCAGAAAAATCTTACAAAAAATCAATAAAAACAAATTTAAGCTAATCTAGATTATCACTTAAACAGATCTCGTTGCCCTTTTAAAACCTATAGCAAAAAAAAACATATTAATTATTATTGAATTATATATATTAAAAATGGTTTCCATATAGAAACGAATGCGATTTGTAGGGAAACTTTTGCGATTTTATGGATTTTGACAAAAATTATCGCAATTAGCAATCACTTAACCTTAACCTCTTTTTCTTGTTAGTTAGTCCAACTAAAATGCTTTTTCTAAATAACTATCTACAAATCAAATTTAGGAGTACAAAATTCGAATATTTTTCTCATCATATTGCTTCCTTAAGAATAATTGATTGACATTTTGGTTTTCACCTCTCAAATTAGTATGTTTACCCACCTTCATGGATTGCTACGGGCCCATTTTTTTTATAGCCAGAACTGTTTGCCACTTCATCCAATCGATTGGCAAGGTCAACGCCAGCTGCTGATAACCATAACCATAAACAGTCAATGTGGTTGAGGTTGTTCTTGTTGTTCTCGTTATTGTTCTTGTTGTTGTTGCTGTTATTTACTGGTCGCAATTAAAACTTGTTGATTGTGGGCGACCCTCAGGTTGGGAAGAGACAAACAAACGCCCAGACAGAGAATCAATTTGATTTATTTGACAGACTTACAAGTGAAATAAAAACAAAAAGGGAAAGGCCCTTTTATGGTTTAGTTGGACGTGAAGCTGATTTGAAGTAAAAACTAAAAAAAATATACATTTTAGTACAACTTATTCTGAGGTTCAAGCAACTAGGCAAAATTTACTTGAGCTGTAATTTTTTGAATATCTAAATTAAACTTAAGAAATATTATAAAAATGTTGACAATAATAAGAAAATCAGTGAAAGCTCGCCACGATTTCATATTTTTATCCTGCTGAGAAGAATGTCCTCTAAAAAAATGTTAAAAATTAGATGAAAAATAAAAAAGATTTAAGATCGTTTCAGTTTTTTTTTTTAATTTCCACATATTCCCATGTATAAACATTCAGGTCAAAAATATTACAAATTGTCAATATTTTTAAGATATATGAAATTTCTGATTGTTTGATCTGTTTCCAAAAAAGAAACGGTCCACATTCCCAAAGATTAAAATATGCTCAGGAAAAGTAAGAAAAGGAGAGTTGGGCTTAAAGAAATCCGTTCGTCAGCAGAGCTTTCACTGTATTTCGATTTATATTAAATATAAAATTGATTTTTAATTAATAAAAACTAACTTTCTCTTATGTTTCTCTTTCTCTCTTGCAGTTTCTGCTAAGGAAATCCCGTGGCTAGGAAATAAAAATAAGTTCAAGCAAAAGAAGTTTTGCAACCAAAAAGTTTAAAAAAAGTGCAACAAAAAGTGCTCAAATTCAAGAAAATAAAATAATTTTATTAATCAAAAGCCTCACGTAAGCGTGTGAGGTGTGTGTGCAGCGCCTATGTGCCAGTGTGTGTAAGTGCTTGTGTGTGTGTGTGTGTGTGTGTGCGTGCGTCTGTGTGTGTGTGCGTGTGTGACTGGGACTAGAGCCAAAGAGTCGTCACAACGTCGTCCGCAAAACCTACGACATCAGCCGCTGCTGCTGCCGCCGCCGCCGCCTCCTCCACCTCCAAGGTTAAAACTCAACGCCAGACATCCACGCAAGGTTCGCCACCGCCGCCAGCAGCAGCAGCAGCAGCAGCAGCAGCGGGAGCGGGAGCGGGAGCAGCAGCAGCGGGAGCAACACGCAGCGGCGTACGCAGCGGCCACCGGCGTCGCAGTAGCAGCAGTAATCCAAACGCCGGCAACACGAAAGCGACCAGCGGCAGCGGTGGAGCTGGCTGCGCCGGCGTCGCTGGTGGCGGGGGCGGAGCTGGCGCTACGGCCAACATTAAGCAGAGCGTCAGCCGGAACAGCAACATACGCAGCAGCTCCTCCAACAGCACCATGGCATCGGCGAATCATCGGGGCGGACATCGCCCCGGCATCGCCGGCGCTGGCGCTGCCGATGGCAATCCGGCCGGTTTACAATTCGGTTCCGCCTGGTTTCAGCGCAAAATCAATCTAAGGCCGCAGCATCGTGGCGTCCATTTGGTCACCGAGGAGATACTTAGACAAATGCCGGAACTGACGCAATTCTCTGTGGGATTATGTCATATGCAAAGTAAGTAGAACAGTTCCTTGAAAGCATATAAAAAAGTAGTTACTAATAACAGTTACCCTACAGGGTGCTTACCAGGTACATGGTAAATTGTACATTCTAAATAGATATGGGGGCTATTTTACGAATAATTAAGTAGGCGAAGTCCCCTTTAGAGGATGTTTAATGTTTATCGTTAGAAATGTACAAAAATTACAGTACAATATAAATTATACCCTGCCAGGTACATGTTATACAATACCAGGTACATGGTAAATAGTTAATTACTGTTAAGTAGATGAAATCCCTATTAGGAGATGATATTAAATGATAAATATGATATGTTATACAGATAGCAACAGGCACGTACTGCTATTAGAAAATGATTTATGTATATAGATAGAAATACACATTCGTGCAGTATAGTTATTGAAATATAACCAGGTAGACGGTAAAAAGTTAATGACCAAAGGAAAGCATTATATCACAAGCAATTAAGTATACGAATTCGCCATTAGAGATTGATATATGCTTATAGTAAGAACTTGTCATAAATAACGTATGTACAGTATACATTACACATTACCTGGCAGATGGTAAATAGTACATGAAAGTTAATGTCAAAAGTAAATGGCTTTATTGTACAAGCAAAATAGTTAGTAAAAAAAACGTTGTCTTAAACATAAAACTAGGGGATTCTATTTTTGCTCAAAAATTTACTCTCGACCGTGTTGGGCTGGGAATTCTATGCTTAATTGTAGATGGTAAATATTAAATATTTGGTAGAAGAATAGTTATACGAAGCGTGAATCAAGTTTCCATGAATTTGCTTTTTGCCGAAACTATCTAATTTCTTTCACCATGACACAAATTCTTTTGGCATCCGAGATTTGAAATAGGTTTTCAAGCAAAGCGGCTTTTAGCCCAAAAGTTCAGCTGAACAAACAACAAAATGCTAAACTTGAATAGCACAAAGCACAAAAAATATATATATACATATGTATATATAAATTTAGCTAAAAGTTAAAAGTTGCATTTGGACGGACACTTTTAGATATTTTGCCAGCAAAAGCAGTTCATTTAGGTTTAGTGGCAGTAACTGGGTTAAGTGACATACACATGCATACATTTACATATATATATATATATATGGGTTCTGCTTCCTTTTGGTCATCGGCTTTGTTGAGCGCCGAAAACTACGTTGACATCGATTTCATTTGGCACAAATTGTCCTGTCTATCGCTGCAATTCAATCGAACACAAACAAAATGAATTGTCCACGTTTTCATTGAGTGCCTTAAATTCAAGACCCGTGACAAATTTAGCTTAGACAGAGGGTGAGGCATGTATTACGAAAAATTTAGAAAATCATTGCAAATGCATGCAACTTAACTTTAATTAAACCGGGTTACAAATCATGATGCTAAATGTTGGGTACACTTAACTGGAGCTTGGCAACTTTACAAGTTAACATTTTTGTCATTTGTGATTTGTGGGCTTAAATTAATCAACTGATAATCAATTTGAGCTTTGGCAGTTTTAACAACATTTGTGTTATTGGAAGATAGATGTCTAGAGATTAAATTCACTTTAAATTGATTGTAAATTGATATGCCATGTTTACCAGGGATGCATAATAAGGTATTTTTGGAAGGTAGAAGTCTAGAGGGTTGATTCTCTTTGAATTCCTTAACCTCCTTGAACAGGATAGACAGAATCTTAATATACCATGTTTGCCAGGGTTGCAAGATAAGTTTATAGACTGAGAATACTCTAACCTTTATAAAGCGTCTAGACTGCAACTTAATATTTACCAGGGCTGCAAAACGAACAAAAATTGTCAGTGCTCGAACTAGCTCCCAGCCTTAAGGACCGGTTCTTTAAGAACCGTTCTCCAACCGGTTCAGCTTATAGAAAAAATATGAATTGAAATTCCTAGTTCGAACAGGTTCGGCTTGAACCCAGCTGTTACATTTTCCTTTCAAGACACACACATAAACCGCTCAAAAGCTATATAGGATATATCTTTGGGGCTGCAATTGCGGCTTAGCTTAGTGCACGTTGCACTAATTCCCGTTCAAATTCTTGTGGCTCGACGGCTTCTGACAGCTTCCAATGCGGCACGGAAAAACAAAGAAAAAAAAAGAGAGTAGGAACAACAACAATGTGAGCCTTGAGCATTTGCGGTCTTGTTGACAGTTTGCATTACAATGGCAGGACGCGTTCCCAGTATCGTTTCAGACACGGGCAAATAAATAAAATCGTATCATAAAACGCCAGTCGAAGCAGTCAGGAGGCAGGAGGCAGGAGGTGCCGGGCACAGAGAGGGGGTTCTTTTTTTTTTTGTTGGCCCGGCTCGCTGAGAAGGAGCCGCAAAGTGAAAAGCAATCGTCGTCGTCGTCGTCGTTTCTCATGTCTTCATGTCATGGCTCTGTGGCTATGGCGTGTGAATGCTCGAGGCAAACTTCTTCCTGCCTGCCCCCCCTCAACCCCCCATCCCTCCATCAGCTGCTGTCCCTAATCCCCCTGCCTGCAGTGCACACAAATCGTCTTAGCCCAGTCGAGTCTTTCTTATGGCTATCTCTTTCTTTTAATACTCTCACAAGGGGTATTACACTTTTATCATTAAATGGGCAACGGACATCTGAAATATATATATTTTTGATCTTGGTATTGATTTTGAATTTTTCAAAATCTTTTGACTTTTTGCTCATCGAAGAACAATATTGTGAAAAGTTTTTTAAAAAATTGTAATAAATAAGTTGCAAAAAATCGAATAATTATTATTTAAAACAAAGTTTTTGATTAAAGTAGCATGAAGCTGAGGGTTCGAACTCCGTAAAGACGAAGAGCAGAATACTTGAACCCATTAAAAATTGATAAAAAGGGTAAATTGGTTTTGTGTAAATCTATGTAACACATATATACATTTTATGTCCAACTATCTTCAACAAGGTGTTTTTCCCCTTGCAAGTTGATGGGATTTTAGTAGAATTTGATCACTAAATCAATTAAGTCCTATAGAAAAAGTGATCAAAGTTTGCCATTATTGAAAGGAATATATCACACAATGAATATATCACAAGACATGTATCGCACATCTATGCCAGCAAGGGTATTTAATCCTCGGCTGCCCGACAAAGATTTTCCAGTCATTCTTTTACTATGGGCCAAATGAAAAGCACGTGTGTTTATTGTGCTGCGGCCCGCCTCGCGACCCACCTTCTGCACGCCAAAATGAATCTCTGTGCTACGTATATGCATGTGTGTGTGTGTGTGTTCCTTGTTGTCTGGGGATCCGTTTTGGGTACGTGTGTATTGTGAACTGTAGTAAGCGGAATCTAATTGAGGTCAAGACATGTTTATTGATTTTCTTAAAAGGACTTCCTAATTAGACTCACATTACTCAAATATGTGCATGTATGTGTGCCTGTGTGTGCGTGTGTGTGTGTGTTTGTCCCCTCTTGAACGGAATCAGGCTCGTGCCTGCAACTGCTTCCCTTTGTCCTTTGTCGCCAACCAGGTAAAATGTGCAGCGCCATCACAAATCAAATGCCAGTCAAATCCCCTTCACTAGCCCCCACCCCCCTCTCTTCCCCTCACCCTATCTTTATCCACTCTCCTGCCCCACCCAGCGCCTGCAGCCCTGCACAAAATGGCACACAAAAAAAAAGTTAATTTCAAAAAATTATTTCAAAGCAACCTTGCCATATGTTTTTTTTTCTTGTTGTCTTTTACTATTGACCTGAATACCCTGTCATTGTTTCTATGGGGAAATGCACACACTCAAACACACACACACTCAAACACACACACAGAGAAAGACGGAGACAGGCAGGGACAAACAAATACAAAGCCAGCGCCAAATTTAATGGTAACTTGTTAAATGACAAAAATATTATTCAAAGAATCTCCAGCAAAAAAAAAAAAAAGTAAACAGGCAAAAATAATAAAAAAACAAAATTTGAATATACAAAACATGAATATAGCTAATGGGCCTTTCCTTCAAAATGCGCTATGAAAATAAAATGTGTCTTCCCCTCTTCAATGTATAATACTCATATTCTGAATGTTTCCGGTATTTTGGTAGCCGGCGTTTCCTAGGAAAGGAGCTCTAAATTCCATAGTTAGATACATGGTATAATATCGTATAGTGTAGTATAGTGTAGTATAATGTAGTGTGGTATAGCATGGTATAATATAGTAGAGCATAGCATAGTAGAGATTTGTCTACGCCCTATTATGATAATCCCTAATGATAACTCTTTTGAATCAACTTTGTTCGAGACTACTTTTCAATCCTCCCTTATAAGAACAGAATAAAATTGCAGAGTATTTGTTTTTCTGAAAGACTTTTCTTTATAATATTTTCTATATTTATATTTAATGATTCATTGTTCAAACTTAATAGACTTTCTTTCAAGACACAAAGCTCTATTTTCATATAGCCACAAATTGTACTGCCTAGGGCTGAAATTCCTTCTCCCTCTCTATCTCTTTCCCTGTCTGCCTCCTTCTCTCTCTGTCGCAATTTGCTGCATAATCGCAAGATCATATAAATGGCTTAACTTCAATTTATAACCCGAGCATATTTCTCAAAGCTATCCGACGTCGACGAAGCAAAAAAGGAGTCCCCAATGTCCTGTGCGTAGTCGAAACACCAAATAAATCAACTGAAAACGAAAGTGGGTCTGAGAAAACGGGTGGAACGGTAGCCAACATTTCGAAGCTTTAACATTTCCTGTATGTGTGGTGTGCGTGTGTGTGTGGGTGTGTTAGTGTGGTGTGGGCGCCAAAAGTTGTCCTTTTTATTCGTGACAGCACATCGTTGCGAAAAAACAAAAGAAAGTATGAAAACAGGAAAGAAAATCGTTTTAGTTTGTTCTCCTTTACTTTTATTGAATGCCTCGAAGTATAAATAACGTTGCAAGCCAGTTATAGGAGACACCCTTTTATTGCGACTAACTATAGATTTACAATTTATTTATGACTCCCTTTACTTTTTTTTGAATAAATATAGTTTGCTGTGACATAATTACGATGATATTCGAAAAAAAAAAATTTTAATCTGAGCGCTGAGTGAATTTTGATTTAGCATGTACCTGTTAAAGTTACCAGCTGCCTTGGCTTGTTGCTAGAAATGATAATTTGAATTTACTTGTTTCTATTTCTTCTTCTCGTCGTTCATATTTTAAATGATTATAAGACAAATAAATATAGTAGATCATGTATTTATTATATTTCCATTTGTCATGTTCCCGGCAAAGTTACCAGCTACTTTAAATTGTTGTTAAACCCAAATTCGGGTTTTGGTTATTTCATCAGATAAACTGCCAAGCAATATTTTATTATGTCAAACTTCGTGATGTGCATTGCCAACGCATTGACATGTGGTTGTTAGAACTTCCAGTTAACTAACATGAGCTCTGACAGGCACCTGAGAAAATGTCCCTTTTATTGCCTATTTCTTTTCGATTTCTTTCGCTTTTTGCCTTTGCTAATTTCCCATGCCCCGCATCAAGGACATGGCACAGGCGAATCGAAACCGAAGCAAACGATGCCAGGACATCAAAATGTGCCATGTGTGTGTCATGCTTTTATTTTCCATAGCTTGCCAGAGGCTAACCCTCCCCGGCCAACGGCGACGAGACTCCATAGGCCCAGCGGCGCCTCTAGCATTAAAAATTGTTTCGCTTATGAGCCGCAAAAGCTACGCTAGCCAATAAATCAATATTATTTATGCAAAAAAAAAAAAAAAAAAAGAAGGCAAAAGGAACAACAACAGGAGGGCGACACGAACAAGAACAAACATTTACGTTTGTTTGCCATGAAAAACTTGAACTAGTTCTTTGTGTGTGCCTCTGTGTGTATGCATGTTAGTGCTAGGGTAGCTTAATTATACCCTAACGTTGGGCATGAAGGATTCTGCGATCATTTTAGAATGTACGTACATTAATGCTAGATTTTTCGGTTTACATTACATATAATAATATTAGGGTTAAGACTTGGCTCTTGTTTTTTAATCCAAAAACTATCGGAAACATGGTGTTATATCAAACTCAGCCAAAGTTAGGAAATTCACAATACAATATACAATACAATATTAATATATAATCAAGTATTGATCAGCATCGGGTTCCTGGAACATTAAGCTCTAATTGTACGAATATTTCAAAAAGAACGTTATTATATATTATATATATTTTGGATACATAAATCTTTGGGTGGTATAGGTGCTATTTTCCCTTTTTGCCATTAGTCCACAAAGGGTATTTAATCTTCAACCAAAGTTAAATTTGTTTTTCTAGCTTAAATGAGTGTTTAGCAGGTGCGCTTGCACCTGGCGTCTCGTGCTATTTAACCTGCCCACCCTGCCCCTGCGGCTCCTTCACCCCTCCGCCCAATGCTGCTGCTGCTCCTGCGCCTGTTTGCATGCTACGAAATTTTTTCTGTCGGTTGCTTCTGCTTTCAGCTCTTGACCACAAAATGTTGCCAACGCGCTGGGTAATAAGGTTGATGTATTTAAGCGTTTTGTGCTGCGCTATATCATGTAATATGCACACACTAAACTACACACACATACACAGGCACACACACACATACACAATTGCTACTTATGTATGCACATGCATATATGAATGAATGAGAAGCACAAGCGAGCCGCAGTTCCATTGTTCAGCATTTGCAGCAGACGCTTGTGCCTGTATGTGTGTGTGTGTGTGTGTGTGTGTGTGTGTGTGCGTTGCGGTTTTGCGCCTGTGTGTGTGCTGCTTATGCTGTCAGAATGTTTGACTTTGTATAATAAAAAAGGCCCCTTTTAAAAAACATTAGCAACTTTTGTAGTGCCTAAACGCGCCGCTAAATGTGAGAAGCCAACAACGACAACAACAAGGCGAAGAAGAAGAAGAATAACAACAACAACGGCCACTCGAAATTTCACATCCAACTCCTACTCACACTCACACTCACATATACGCGCATGCATATGCGTGTGTGTTTACACATACTTTTGCACCCCTTGCCGCCACATTTCTGCAGTTAACAGAACGCCAGCTGCCACTCAATGAATGCGCGCTACACTGCAAGAAAATGCGCTGCACAATTGAAAAATTAAGTTTTTAAATTAGGAAGATTTCATAAAGGGTATTGTGGAAGGGATTATCATAATACTTAGCCATAAAAAATGCTGCAGTATATAGGAATATTATTGGAGAAATATAAAATTTATCTCGTCAATATATTTATGACGAGCACTGTACATGCTATACAGTATACACTCGAACAAATTGCACTTTCCCAAATTAAAATTGTTCACAAATATTTCTATGGCTTTTGCGTATTACCCTCAAATATCATATCATAAAGCTGCAATTGCAAAAACAATTGTAATTTTCCTTTGAAGAATTCAATTCAAAAGTTCAAGTATTGAAAATCAAAACGAGGCATTGATAGCAAAAATAAATCGTAAATACAAATCTATATAAAGCAATTAATTGTCATATGCCTCAATAAAATATTATCGTGATCTTATTATATTTTGCTCAAGATAACCAACTCATAAAGAGATTTCGAATTGTAGCTTAACATTGACCCGACAAATTTAGATCATATTTTCAAGCGTTGTCCACTTTTCTTGCAGTGTATTAAAACGGACTCTGGGCTTTTGCCTCTGATATGCGCTTGCATATGTTTCCTTAGGCACATCTGCCCATTGGCAAACATGGCCGAGACCCCTGTGCTCCTCCCAGCACATGGCTAAATCATATTAAAGCTAAAACCCCGCCCCCTCCCCTCTGTCGTTTGTTGCGGCATGAAAATAGTGTCAGTTGAATGAGAGCGCGTGAATTCCCTCTCTTAGCCACTCGAAGGCCGCGACGCGGAGACACGCACAATTATGTTAGCGCATTAACATACTTATAGTTGGCACAGTTACATAGAAAAAAAATATATATATATAGAGGTGTACCTGCCCGATCTGGCGGCAAAACACAGCCTCAGCTGCGTCAACTAATTGCGGTCTCCTCCTCTGCCTGCTCTTCAATCTGGCCAACAGCTCTTGGCCGAAATCAATTTGCAAATTTGTGCGGGGGTCGCTGCCTTTGGCTGTCAGTTTTGAGTTCATTTTCATTGGCAATGTCCGCTTGTCCATTTGAGATTTTGCCTCGAGCTTGTTTATCACCCCCACCCCAACCTATTTCTCTCTGTCATCCTGCCGCTGCCGCAATCTGTCTCTTTATTTTGCCTGTTCGTTTTGTTTGTTATACCCTGTAAGCATGAAAATGGAGCTATTTTGTAGTCCCCCAAATGTATGTAACAGACAGAATAAGGCAAAAAGGCTCATAGGTACTTAATTCTCATTTATCAATAGTTCGCTCTACTTACCTGAAATCGATAAATATCGGTTTTGACGTGGTCTCGATTTTTTAAAAGTTTCTTTCAAATTATTGATTACTGAGAGATTATAATTTCCACAGCTTAGATAATTAATAATTCAGTTATGACAATAAGCTCTAAAGAAGTGCGATATTTATATCTTATTGTCAGAAATACTTTTCCCATAGTCTACAGTTGGAAAAGGTGAACTGTATTCAAGTAGTACAATAATACGAGTGCCTTTTACGACAGCACGTACAGCAGTACAGGGTGTCTGCCAGTCTGTCATCTCCAAGTAAAGCATTCTTGTGCTTGTCTGTGATACATTAAAATTCCTGTTGCCCATTTACACATGTCCAACATGACATAATCGTTTTTTCGGAAATTATTTAGCAAGGCCTCCAAAAACTTGAAACCTCAACTTTGATAAACACAAACAGAGACACACACAAACACACACACACACACTTAAACATGTGGAGCGTTTGGGGGCTTGAAATGACATCTCTGGGATTTGATAATAAACTAATTTGCGCTGCGTTCCACTCTCGTTTGTTGTCAACTCTTTTATTCATGAATATGCAATTAGTGTGCAAAATTTAAGTGTTACGAGCGCTCTATTGCTCTATTTATTATTAACACTAAATGATTTTAAGTACTAGTATTCAATTTCAATGTTTGTCGGTTCTCTGCTGGCACTCGGCCAATTGCCCAACCCACCTTTTTGGTGTGGCGAGAGCGGAGTGTTTGAAAATAAGTAGGCTTTGAAGTATTTGTCGAAATGCCGCAAAGTCAAACAAGACATGAATTGGTCATGTTCAGGCAAAAGCAACAGTCAAAGGTCTCTAACTGGGTCTGCGCCATGTCAAAGTATTTTTGCGGAAATTTACTCAACTGGCTAGCGAATTTCTTAGTCAATTTTAATGCCTGCGAATTGCAGCAGACAGCACTTCGGTATTAAATGTGCCACCCATCAAGTTGTTGAATGATTGATTAATGAAATATAAATAATTTGAATCCATGCTTAATTGCATTATTTTTATTTATCGTTGAATTTTAAAGAAGTTAGTTAAATACTGATAGACTTTTGCCCTGCTTAAGCCACGCTGTTAAAGTGATACTGTTAAAGAGATATGTTAAGCTTAGACTGTTAATGTGACTGTTAAGCTCTTAAAGAAACACCGCTTAGCTGTTAAAGTGTAAAGATTAATGAAATGGGATATTGTTATTACAAATTACTATTATATTTCTGTCTTAAAATATTTAACGCAAAGCAGGGTGCTGGTTCAAACCGTGAACAGAGCTTACCTTTCTTTGGGGAGAGAGAGAGGCAAACAAATTTCTATAAAAATTTCCATTTTTATAACCAACCTCAGATTTAGCAACCATAACATTGTCTTGTCATATAAAATGTGCAAAAATGTTCAATTAAAGTTGATTGAAAATAGAAAAAAGAAAAGAAAAGAAAAGTACAAACGTTTATAATTAAAATTCGTGTTAAATATTTTGCTTAATTAGCGTTGCAACTCAATTGGAAATGGATTGTGTGCGTGTGTGTGTATGTGTGTGTGTGTTTGGCCCGCCCTCGTGATGGTCTAATAACTGGGCGTCTATTATTCAGTTATTTGGCTAGCGATTTAAAGATTAATGAACAAATTAATTGACGCCGCATTCACTTTGTCTCAATTCGTTTTTTTCTTCATCATATTTACAGTACTTCACACCTCGGCGAGTTTAGCGTTAAACGAGAGCTGGGATCCAGACGTCAGGTGAGCCATAGACATGCGCGATAAATTGAATTAACATCTATTTATATATGTTTAAATATGCTTTTCATTTTTACAGAGACGATATGGAAATGATGTTGAATAAAATAGTTCCCGAAGGTTTGCCCTACAGGCATTCGTGCGAAGGACCCGACGATATGGTAGCTATACTCGACGTTATCAGTTTAGAGCCCAGCATTAAGTTATTCGAACAATTATTTGAGTCGAGCTAGTCAAGACTCAAATGGTTTCGGCTCGAGCTGCATTCAATTGAGTCCGATTGAACAGAAACTGAAATCGAACATGTTTCATGTTCGATGATGAATAGCTCAATCGAACATTGTTTAGCTCGAGTCGCAGCTTATGTGAGTTTGTTGCAATCAAATTAACTGATGCAGGGCTCTACTATAGTATAGATGACTGTAAGGTACTTGAATTAACCTATTTAATTGTTGCCTTTCAGCCCGCACACGTGAAGGCCTGCTTTTTGGGCAGCTCACTGACAATCCCCATTACCGATGGCAAACTCTCGCTGGGCACCTGGCAGGGCGTTTGGCTGTGCGAGCATCGCGATCAGGCTGGCAGCCGGAAGTTGGTCATCACGCTGACCGGCTGTCCGCGCGAACAGGCCGTACGCAGTCCGCTGTCACCCGTCTCGCCCATTGCGAGCACCTCCAGTTAGGGGCGGCCTCGCTCCACCCGCGACAGCCGGTAATCGCGGGGGAGCGACAATAATGGCATCATTTCGTCGAGGAAGTTGATACTGCAAAAGAATTTAGCTAGAGCCACCGCACAGCAGCGAGCGGCGGCCGTAATTGCCGCTGGTCGTGGTCTAATTGGAGCAACTGCATCCGTTGCGGCACCGGCGCCACCAGGCGCCGTGTTGCCCATCGATACGAAAACGCAACGTTTGCTGTTGCGGCAGCGTTTGCATTTGAATTTAAATTTAAATGTTAACGAAACGCTGCAGGATGGCGTTGATATTGATGATGTTGATGAGGATGTCTGCGACGACGATGATGATGATGATGATGACGATGATGATCATGTGGAGGATGACAGCGTCGCGGACGTCGTCGATGCTCAGGGCAGTGGGCATCGCCGTGTTGGTGATAATTTACAAACCGTCACAACAGTGCCTCAAACCAAACAACAACAACTAAGACATAAGATCACCGCAACAACAACAACAACAACCAGCTCATCAACAGCATCCAATAGCGCATTAGCTAAATTCAATCGCATACTCGACTCTGCTAAGCTGGAGCCACATCGCGCCTCCTCCGCGTTCAGCAGCGCCACGCTGCAGCAACGCCTCGCGCTGGCCTATCCAGAGCTGCAACAACAACAGCAACAACAACAACAACAGCAGCAGCAGCACGAGTTGCGGCAAATCGACAACCTCCCACGTGGCATTGCCGTCGTTAGCACTCCATTAACCATACAAGCACTAGACACTATAAAAACCAAGACGACGGCAATGTTCGAACAGCAGCAACAACAGCACGACGCAGCTGATCAAACGAAACGAAATGATGTGCATTATTTGTTGAAACAGTTAAATAGTTTTAGTGATATAGAAGAAATAGAAATTGTTGATATGAAGCAAAGAAAGCAGCAGCAGCCAAAGCAGCCGCAGCCAAAGCCGCAGCAGCAACAACAACCCTCACAACGCACAAGCAAAGCTGGGGCTGCCTGCTCCAGCTCTTTGGAGCTAATGCCCATGTCGCGCTCCATGTTGCCCCTAGCCTTGGGCTCGCCATCGACACAGTCGCACAAGGGCAACTTTATGGAGCATGCGGGGCTGGGCGCGAGCAACAACAGCTCGACACGGCTGCAATTCGATGATTATTTATTCGAATCGTGCCACTATTTGGAGACAAACTATTTTGCCGCTACCTATCGCACTGCCATGGTCGAGAGCAGCTCGCACGAGTTCCGGCCCTCGACCGCCACGCCGCCGACGAGCGTGCGCTCCGACAGCTTCGAGCTGCACGAACTGCAGCCGCCGAGCGTTATATGCAAGGCGGCGGCGCCAGCCAGGCTGGATGCGGGCTCACCGCCGCCCTATCAGGCCGAGGTGCGCATGACCAGCAGCGGCGTCCAGACCGAGCTGACCGTCGAGTCGCTTGCCCAACTTAGCAGCAGCAGCAGCGGGGCCAGTTCAGGTGGCACGCCTCAGGTGCCGCCGCTTTTCATATGCTGCTACACGCCGATCGATCGTTGGCGTGCCAGGCGTTTGGGCGCCAAGCGAGCCAATCCCGAAAAACACGGCCATCCCGTCTGACAGTGGACCCGAAAGTAAAACCAAAATAAAAACTGGCTAAAAGGCAGCTGCGCTGTTTCATTTGCGATATCAACAAGAGATTCCATTTCGCAGACAGTCAATACAAATAACTTCGCCTACTATTCATTTTCCAAACAACAAAAAGTAAAAGCATGTACAATTTTTTATACACACCCACACACAACCATTCGCACATTTTTGCAATACACTACCAGAAGAAAAAAAAAAGAGTACATTTTGATAGACTTAAATCGCAGCAACAAAAAAATCATTTGGAAATGTTGTATAAATAATGAAATGAGAAGCAAATTTAAAGCATATGTCATCATAATTAAACGGTAATTGAATTGTTTCAATCAAATAAAATACAAAATTAACTGAAATGCAACAAAAAACCAAATTGTTAACAAAAAGCGCAAAAATAAACGCAAATTTGCAGCCGGCGAAGGAGAAGGAGACAGTGAGAGCTTGTATAGTAAGTTGTTTAATAAATAATAAAATAACACAAAATTAAATACTAACTAACTTTGTAAACTGAAACGAGGCGGCGCACACGCCAAAAAGAGAAAATGAAAATACAAATCATGTTGTCCGCTTTGTCTGTCAAGATTCCAAGAAAAAAAGACAGAATAAATTTAATAGGCATGTTCCGAATTTCGCCCACGCCTTCAATGCCAGCCAAATACTTAACTATTTAAGTAGCATTACTTTTGAGTAAGCTAAAAATCAATTTAAAGTTAAACAAAATGATATGCTGGAATTGTGACGAAAGTGTTTATCGGAACATGATTTTCAGTTACATTTATCAGCCACAGTTCAGCTGCGTGTGCGTTTTATAGTCAAGTTATGCATCGATTTTATTATAGAAAAACAAAACAGAAAATAGCAACAAATGCAATTGTTACAGCAATTAACACTATGAAATAACAAACAACTATGTTCCAATTTACGCTTTCGCCACAATTTCGCAAAGATTTCCCTTGCATACTTCTTGAGGCAGCTGCTGCTCCAACAAAGTATGCTACAGTTGTTAGTGTGAAATTTTCTCAAAACTGCAATTCGGAACATAGTTGAATTTTTTTGATAATAACATTTGTTTTTATTAATTTAATTTGTAAGCAACTTAACCAAAAAAGAAGAAAGAAAAGAAAAAAAAACTGGAATTGTTCGAGCACAAGCAGCGACTGCTTAAAGTTTTGTTTTCTCATCAACTGTGAGCCCGAAAGAAAGAAATGAAATGAAGCAATATTAGTTATTAAAACTTCTGTAAATCATGTGTAGAATTTGGTCAATTTGGTTCGTAAAGCTGGGAGAAGAGAAAAAGTAAGCTTAACTATTCCATTAATTAATAACAAATAACATAGACATAATATCACTAAGCTTAAACGAAGACACGCGCTTTAGTTGAACAAAATCTGATTGGAGCACAATGAAAAATCAATTTGGTTTTTTCAAATGAGTTTTCTGATTTTTTTTTTTTTACAATATACAGCCTTACATTTTAATTGGGCATATCATGTGCTGACATTATTGGAATGCTAGCAAATAGTGAATGTAATTTCAGGTTTTTCAGCTCAGTTCTTCCAAAATACAAAAAAAAAAAAAACAAACACTAAAATCTTAAATGATTATAAACGATACGAGTATAAAAAGAAAAAAAAGAATAACAAAAACACAAAAGAAACCAAACAAATGCCTTTTACATGCCCACACGTACACTAACGAAATGAAAAACAAACTATATACATAAACTAATGTTTATTAACAAAAAAAATAATAATCGGACTTGGTAGGCGTTCAGTTCAAATAGTTACAAAACAAAAAAAAAGTGTTCACATGTTTGTTGAATGTGAAACTTGGAACGCAATTACTTGTTGAAAATAACTGAGAACAACTATTGTTAAGTGGGTAAAAAATTAGCAAAGGAAAATACTTGAAAAAAACAAAGATAGACAAATAATATCTATTGTTGTATGTTTTATTCTGAAGCGCACGAAAAATAATAATAATAAATAAACAGCAAAAAGCTAAATACATGCAAATGAAATGTAGCTAAAGAAGTGTTAAGGTAAAATTTTTGTAAACTTTTTGATATGTGATGATGATTTGAATAAATTAAAACCACAAATAAAATAATTACATAACTTAGCCGTAGATATTTAAACTAATACCATAAACAAAAATAACAAAAACAAGCAAAGAAAATATAAATAATAAAAATTCTTATTAAAAAAGTAGCGCAACGCAAAATTTAGTGCATAAAGAATGGAAAACAAGCAGAACAAAATGAACTAAATGAAATGCTAGTTAAAGTATATTAACAATTAAACTGATGAAAACTTGTTAAACAATAAGAGGTCAGCTCTCGTCTGGCCCCGCCCCGAGCTTAGCCGCAGTTTGAACAGATCTTTTGATTTGTATGCAATAATATTCGATATGATTATTTCACACGATTTTCCCTTAACTCTTTTTATAGATTTTTTGTATCTTTTTGGGGCGATGGGAAGGGGGGCGGGGCTGTATCTAGCAATATTCATGGCAATTCAATTGTATTAACGAGCAAATTTAGCGAGCATTTTGTAGGAGCGTGTAGTTAAAAAATAATGTGAACTAAATAAAAAGTAATAATAATTATCAAATTGAATAGTAAATCTATGTGCATAAGTAGCGAATTATTCAATTGTAAATACATTTTTACGTTGAGTTTTTGTGTTTTTGAGCCAGAACGAAACGAACATTTGATGTTTATTTAAACAATTGCAATATTCGAATGTTTATTCTCAAAAAAAAAAAAAGGAACTGTTAAAAAACCAAATGAAACACAAACACATACACACGAAAAAGCTTTAAATAATTTAATTACAAAATACATCATATTGAGACATGTATTAATGGTAATTATTTTGATAACATTATCATTGATCAATTCCATTGTAGATACAAACTTGTATTGAGACAAATTAATTAATTAATTAACTAGCCAGCTAAGTCAATGTCGCCTAATGTCAGTTCTATAAGCATAAAAATCAATTAAATTAATAACAACACACATATTAACTATAAAAGTGCAACAACTACTTTTCAAAAACAACAAAAATACAAAAAAAAAAAACAACATATATATATATATAAATAAATAAAAGCAAACAACTGAAACAGGCCTCTGCAACAACACAAAACACACAACACAACATCCACAACAAAAACTAAAAACTAAAAAACAACACGAAGCTTTTATAAAACTATTTAAAAGTATATATATATAAAAAGAAAAAAATTAAAAACAAAAAAAAAATATAATAATCCTGCCAAGTAACATTCGAATACCTGCTTGATGAAGATACACCCGCTTTTGCTAACGTAAAACAAAAGAAAAACAACCAAAACTAAATGAGAAATTTAATATTAAAAAAAAAAAAAAAAACAAATAAATAACAAATAAAATGAAAGGCTTAATACGATTTTTATACTTTCGATATAATGATTTTTTATACTAAACGTAAACTCTTTGAAATGAAACAAGAAAACAAACAAAACAAAAACTGGACGGATTTTTTGGGGTATCAGCTAAAAGTCGAGTACACGCCATTTGGGTGTAAAGTATTTTTTAAAGAAAACAAATATTGATTTGCTGCAAAAATCGTACTTAAAGTCATATACATATATATATATATATTATACATTATATATATATACATATATATAAACCCTAACTGCAACTATGGAACGAGAGCACAAATTTTGTTGAACAAAAATACACACATTATTATCAAAATAAAAACAAAACAAAATACCAGGCAACAAATACTAAGAGAAATCATTTTTTTTAAATTCCACTCTCAAAGAAACACACACACACACACACACACACACAGAACATGAAATCAAGTAAATACATATTTATATATATACAAATCCTCAACTAAATATATGAACATGTATGTATGTATATCTAGCTAAAGAACCGCACAAATTGGTCACCGAAGTATGCTTTACGTATCGCCCCCTTCTCGAATACCCCCTCGACCATGCCCCCAAACTACACTAACTACAGCCAGCAACAATTTCTAATTAAAAAAATATCACATATTTTTCAGCCTATAAATGCGATTTTTGTATGCGCATAAAATTTGTAAATATATATTAACTAATTTTATCTAAAAAAAAAAAAGAAACAAAAGGAAAAGAATTTCAAGCATTCATTTGAATAACTTTAGTTTTTCTCCTAATTGCATTTGTATATGCACAATGTGTTTCAGCAAAATAAATAATACCATAAAACACGAAAGTTTTTACCCAAATGGAACACATGGTGTATGTCTCTATCATCTATGTCTTAGATATCAAAGTACATAAGCGAAAAAAGCATACTTTAACGAAATAAAATGTCAACTACAATAAATGAGCAAGTGGAGAAAAGAATATTTAAAAACAAAACAAAACAAAACAAAACAAAAAACTAGTGCAATAACAAATTATTCGGTAATAAATGTAAAATTACAATACATTTAAGTAAACGCTTTGTAAAATACATATAAACAATTTATTAAAAATACAAAAGGAAAAACAATAAAAAAAAAATGAAAATGGATAATGAAACACTATTGAGTAATAAAAAGCGTTATGCATTGACATTGACACACGTGATTCGATATCTCATCTTATAAGCATAAATCAATAAGATAACAATAAAGAATAAATTAAAGAAACATCCCAATTTTTTTGGCATCTGTACAAGTTTAATTTCAAGCACAGTGTAAGTATTACAAAAAATATGCGCCCATTTCAGTTCTCAATACTCTTCCTAATATCTATATATATATAAATACATTTTTTATTGTATAGCTCGTCCGACGCCATCAAAGACTTTGTCCTTGTGATCGGCCGCATTGGCACGTGCCTCGTAGTTGCAAATGGTTACGCCGTGATAATGTGCCTCCGTGAACTCGCCGCGAAGACCTAAAAACCAAAACTGTTTATTTATCTATCTAAATGTTGTCCGATGCAAAACCAACCAATATAATAGATGCGCGTGTTGTCATCGCCAAAATTGCTGGGAAAATGCAGCGACAAATGATGCACCGAGGAAAAGGTCACAACTCTGCAAGAGATAGGAATTCAGGTATTATAAATAATATTAGGATTGACGGGCAGCCACCTACTTGGGTGAGTATTCGACTTCTCCGAGACAATCGCGCGTCAGCTCGAACTCCTGGTCCGCTTTGCCACGTGCATCATCGAACGTCATCTTTGGTCGATTCTTAAAGCTGGCAAGCAATACATTTTAAAATAGCACGACTTATTGAATGCCCTATAAAAACTCACAGTTTGACCCTATTGGGATGCGAGTTATCATTGGCGCCTCGAATGATAATGCCCTTTAGTTTGATGTTGCCGGTAAATGGTATGTTAAACAAAAGTTCTTCATCAGCATCGCTTTGCACAAACTGCAAAGGAGAATTTATGTAGTTTATTCAAATATATGTTTATTGGGCTAGGTCACGCCCACCTTGCTTGTATCCAGGCGCTTTTCGTATGGCTTAAAGACCGTCTTGCCGCTGCCATCGGTCTCCTCGTTCAAACATTCCGTATTTTCGAGGTCGATTTTTGTATACAAACTGTACTCGATGCCCATTTCCAGTGCATTGTCGATATCGGTGGCCTCGTGGCTGCATCCATGTCCATGGTCGTGCGAGTGTCCATGCGGCATTTCTTTAAAATAATAATAGCTTTAAATACAATATATACAATGTGACAAGAATTTAATGCAAGTAATTGTTGTATTGAATTGTGCAGAGTTATCGATATATCGATAGTCGCCTAACGATACTATCATTGTTTTCTAGTGATGACAACTGAAGTATCGTTGCCTTTGAAAAATCACTTCTTTTGCTACTTAAACGGTTTATTGAATTAATATTAATTGAATTTCGTTTAAAACTACAGTTGAACGGGTTTCGATACATTTAACTAGATAAAATTGCTCTTTTTCTTAGTCTATTTGAAGTAGTTTACGGCTGCTGCATAACAGTGCGCACATATTGAAGTACATCTTGGTTGGCCAAAATGCCCAAGTGATCGACACCCTGTAGCGCCAGTGTGGTTATATGAGAGTCTGTGTAGCCCGTCCAGTGTTGGCAGGCGCGTAGAGAACGTTGATTAACGGTGCCATCGCCCAAACCCATTATAAGCTTGGGGGTTTCTCCTGCTATCGTGTCCTTTTTGTATTGCAATCTGGCAAAATGAAGTGTTTTGGGTAAATAAGTGTTTGATTTGGTTTAATGACTTGGGAATTACCTCTCCACTGTGCTGATCCCATCGCCATACAGGCAATGTAGCTCCACATCCGGAGGACTAAAGTTTTGTGTATAGCGCATTGTATCCTTGCGCATTTCCCAGCCTGTCCTATAGTCAATATCATTGAAGAATTGCTCCAGCTGTGCCATAGTATAATTACGCGATGGTGTCGACGCAAGCACCTCAGAGGGCTTCCAAAATAGCGGCGAGGGCAACAGCCAAGCGGAGGACGGATGCGAGATCTGTTCTTCGCGCAGTATTTTAGCGCTCAACGCGAAAGAGTCCAAATCATCGCCCATGGCGAACACCTTGACAGCCTTAATGCTGCCCGCCCAGGCGCCAGCCAGACTTATTTGACGACGCACATATTGAGTCTTCCACTCAAGTGTTTGCTCCTGCAGAAAGACTAGCGTCATGGGACTGCCCATGCTGTGCGTTATAAAAGTGACGGGCGTCTGATTATTGGCCTCGTATGTGTCCTCCACGAGTTGCTTCATGTCAATAAAGAACTGCTGATTCTCATCTAGAATGTAGGAAAAGCTCTTAATAGTTTAAAGATTATTTGGCTAGATGAGGCACTTACTCGGCGCCCGTCGGAAGTCGTAGGGTGCACCGTGTATATTTTTATTGCGTTCATAGCCCAGGTCGACCAGAACATTGGCAATATCTTTAAAGTAGGCGCCAGCCTTATTTTTCGTAGGATCTATCCATTCCACGACATTGGGATCACCCCAGCCGGGTACGCGCGTCTCCACGCCCGGCGTATTGTGCGTTGTGCGTGTCACCTTGTCATAGTAGAGCTTGACATTGTCTATCCAACAGTAGACCATCGGTATGACCAACTGCTCCAGATCTAGCCAGAGATTATACCAGTCGTGTGTCTTCTCGCATATGAAGTAGGGCGTGCCCGACTTATTTAGGCGTGCTTCCATTTGAGAGCCACCATCGCCTGGCACTGCAAAATTTTATTTTCAGAATTTTCATTCGTTTCCCTGTTTTTGAATACTTACCAAATATAACCGGAGATAGCTGCGGTTCCTTGGGCGGCGCGGGTTTCGGGGGGTGTCTGCCTCTTTTGCTAAAGGGCCAAAAACAGTTTCCCACACTAAACAAAGCTGTGAAGAACAGCAGCGCGAACAGTATGCTGGTCCCCTTGAGCTGCATTGTGTTGTGCGTACCCTGCTGCTGATTGCAATAACGGTATGAGAGTTCCTCTCTAACTAGCGAGCCCTCAATTCAAATTGCGCCACTCGCTGACCAAGCAGATAAAGGTATTTATGGTATTAAATAAAAAGTGCTGTCACAAACAAATGAATCAGCACCACAATTATCAATTGATTTACTTACATATATGAATATATATGTTGTATCAGAAGCCAGCTCCAAAACTTAATTGACCTTTAAACCAGTATACGTATGTAACTGTAACTGCATTAACGCGCGGTTGTTTTCCGCATCTTAATAGAACGCCATTTTGCCTTTCCTGTTGTTGTTATTGTTTTTTGTGCGCTTTCGTAAACAAAGAAATGTTTGTTGTTGTTTTTACTTCGTTATCATTTTGGACACTTCTGTTATTGTTATTCTCTTTTTTTTGCGCAGCTTTAATTCAGCTGCTTTGCCAGTGTTATGGAGTTTTGCATTGCTGAGACCATGTTGGCATTTTTAGTTTCTTTGCTCATGGTCACACAGTGCAGTGGTATAAATTCAAATTGATTGCCTTGCAGCAGTTAACAAAATTAAGGTATTTAAGGGTAAATGCAAACAATTTTGTTATATTATAAATTTTATTTATATTACGTATTTACATAGAAATTCATAAACTATTGCATCGGAAAGGCAATAAACATCGCTAGCATGTGAATAGATTGTCGTGCTTTTATATCGATACTCATGATTTGCAAATGGACGACGTATCGATATTTTTGATAATCGACACGACCGGCAAATGCACTTGTTTAGCGCGTTCAAAGGCAAATTTTGTTTGTTGAAATAAAATAGCTGCAAATTTAGCTACGAACGCTTATAAGCCACAATGCAAGAGTTCTTCAGCGTGCTGCTGCCGGATGTGAAAAAGGAGCTGCGTCGCGGGATTATCGAGTGCTCAAAACGGGGTCTGCTGCACAGCACCAAATGGCTGGCGGAGATGCACCATGGCTTGAGCGATGTAAACATCGACAATGCGGCGCTAGACGATGATCATTCGTTTAGCGGGTGCCAGCTGGAGGGCATTGCTGCCGCCGAGTACAGCGATTACTTTCTGGCCAAAAGCTATTACGATGTGCGCGAATATGACAGGGCAGCGCATGCCGTAAGGAACTGCGAGTCGAGCGTGCCACGTTTTCTGCATCTCTACTCCACGTACATGGCGCGCGAGAAGCGACGCCTCGACTCCACCACAGATCAGGCGAATCTCAATGAGCCAAATCAAATGCGTGACCTGGCCGATCTGCTGGCTACGCTGCGCGCAGAGCATGGACGCAGTCGCTTAGATGGCTATGGCATCTATCTGTATGGCGTGGTGCTGAAGGCATTGAATCTAAATAAAGCAGCCGAGCAAATGCTTTTGAGTGCGGTGCGTCTGGTGCCCATGCTGTGGAGCGCCTACCTGGAGCTATCGCCGCTTATTATGGAGAAAAAGAAGCTGCTGAGCCTGCAGCTGGGCGGTCATTGGATGCGTCATTTCTTCATGGCACACACCTATCTGGAGCTGTATTTAAATGATGATGGGCTCAAGATCTACGAGGATCTACAGGCGGCGGGCTTTAGCAAGAGCATCTATCTAACCGCCCAAATGGCGCTGGTCTACCACAATAAGCGAGGTGAGGTAATGAAGCTTCGCCCAGCTCCAAGTTATAAAGTGTTTCTGTTTCTCTGCCAGATGTGGACAAGGCCATAGAGTTGTTTCAGGCCTTGCTCGAGAGCGATCCCTACCGCCTGGACAATGTGGACACCTACTCCAATTTGCTGTTCGTCAAGGAGATGAAAACAGAAATGGCCCAACTGGCGCACAAGGCTGTTAGCATTAACAAATATCGTCCCGAAACCTGCTGTGTTATAGGCAAGTTCCAAGCGTTTACTATATTAAACTTACTTTCCTAACTTCTCTACGCTCCCAAACAGGCAACTACTATAGCATACGCTGTGATCATCAGGTAGCCATATCATATTTCCAGCGCGCTTTAAAACTAAATCCCAAGTATTTGGCCGCCTGGACGCTGATGGGTCATGAGTTTATGGAGCTAAAAAACACAAATGCTGCGATTCAAAGCTACCGCAAAGCGGTGGAGGTCAATAAACGTGACTATCGTGCCTGGTATGGCCTGGGCCAGGCCTATGAGATTATTAAAATGCATTATTATAGTTTGTATTATTTTAAAATTGCCCACCAATTGCGTCCGTATGATTCGCGCATGCTGGTCGCACTGGGCGAGACCTACGAGAAGCTGGACAAATGCGAGAATTCGGTCAAGTGCTATTGGAAGGCCTGCGATGTGGGTGACATTGAGGGCATAGCCATGTACAAGCTGGCCAGCCTGCACGAGAAGCTGGGCGACAATGAGACGGCCGTCCACTGTTATATTATGTATTGCGAGGACGAGCGCGCGGCCACCGATAAGCAAAGCCTCTACCAGGGCTTTATGACGCTGGCCAACTACTATGAGAAGAAATGCGACTATGAACGTGCCGCTTACTATGCTTACAAGTGCCTGGACTCGGATGATGTAAGTTAAATATGTTAGCTGCACTTCGTATCCCTAATTCCTTGCTCTGTTGCAGCGCAAGACGGAGGCCAAGGCGCTGCTAAAGACCATTGACTCACGGCGCAGTGCCGAGTGCCAAAAGAAGAAGTCCACAACGGTGGTGGCCACGGCGGAGACCAGTTCCGAGGACGAAATGGAATGGGAGCAGCTGGATGTGCGTGTGCGCGTACCATTTACCTCAATAGCCGACAAATCAACCTCAACGTCAACAGCTGCCGCCAACGCCGCAGGCCCCTCGACATCAGCCAGCAGCACACGACGACTGCGCTCGGTGCCAGAGCGTGTGCGTCGCGCCCAGCCTACTCAACGTAGTCTGATTGGACCAACGGCAAACAGCACGGCGACCGCAACAACGACGACGACGACAACAACAATACCAACGATTAGTGAGGAGACGCCAGGAAATAGCACAGCGGCAACGGAAACGCTGGAGGATATTACGCCAGCCTCGGCGACATCCGAACAGCAGGGAACAACACACGACGGCAGCTCCATGGAAATATCGAGCGTGTCCATCGATTAAATGTACACATGACACAATTATGTTTGTTGTGAATTATATGGAAAATTATTTTATTAATGAGTTGAGCAATGATGATGTGCTTTAAATCAAGGCTACGAACCAAAACGGTTCGAACCGGGAATTCCCATTTTTATTCTATCATGAGAAACATCTTGAATCAAACCATTTGCCTAAGAAAAAAGCGGCCAGGCATTAATTTCAAAAATAGTCTGGTTAAAAAACGGCAATATTTTTGGAACATATGCATTAATTTTTATTATGTTAATTGTGATTCGGTTGAGAGAGCCAGCCCCAAAGCGTTAAGATCTAAAATAATTCCTTATATATACATACTATATATCATAAATCATACTTGTAATATTTCTAACAGAACGCGCAATTTTGAGCCTTTAATCTGTTTTGTATTGTCAAATTATCAAGTTAATTATTTTCTTTAATATTTGAAAGAATGTGATGATCTGATCTTAAGAATTTGTAAACCCTGATTCACGGAACGAAACATGAACGTCAAATTTATATGCATTTAAATTACAAATAAGTTTATGATCAAAGATTTAAGAACGCAGGCTCGTCAAAAACAGCTGCTGGAGCAAATTGTTAGCTTACAGTCAAAATGAAAGCATGAATCGATCTGTATCATTGATAAGCAATAATTAGGCTATTACATCGAGACTTAAATACTTATATAGAATGGAATACATGCTAAACCCAGACTCTCTCTTGACCAACAGCACACATGGCGTGCCGCTCTCACAGAGCCCGCCGGATGCACACATGCAAGGACAGATAGAAGGCGATCAGCAGCACCACCAGAAACAGGCCCAGGACGAGAATATCTTCGTTAACGCTGTCGCCGGACATGTCGAAATATTTGAGAAACTGTTCCGATGACTTGTGAAAGCAGAAATCCTGATGACATGGCAAATCGCCGCGTCCATAGCCATAAACGGCGCGCATGAGACCCTCAAAGATGTACCGGAAAAAGGATATGTCACAAATGGGCCGCAGAAACCAGGATAATTCGCGCATGCGGATAAAAAAGCCAGAGAACAGCAGAAACGGTATGGATATGCTGGGCACTATAAAGATGGCCAACTGCATGGGCAACAAGGTGCCAGCAATTACGCCTATAAAGTGTCCAATAAAGGCGGTAAGCACGCAAATGCTCCAGCACATGGCAAAGCGGCCCAGCTCCGGCGGCTGGCCGGTCATAAAGAAGCCAATGCTAATGAATAAAGTCGGACAGATTAATTGTAGTGGCAAATCGGCCAGCACTTTGGATATATAGTAGGCCTTCAGGGAATACCAGCCATTGTAGTACTCCCTGATGAACACGGGCGCGTCCTGCAGGCAGAGAAGAATGGAGGGCATGGCGTTCCCGGAGAAGACAAACAGTATGATGAAAAACATGCAGGATACATTGCTGATAACCTTGGCGGCATCATTGCCGATCTGCCAATAGACCACGCCCAGCAGCAGGGCGACCACAACGTGCATGGCCACACGCAGCTGCACGGCAATCTGGAGAGGATTAGGCAGTTAATATACGTATTGTAGTGGATATACCAGCTACTCACCGTATCCCTGGACATGGCACGCAAATGTCGGAGCATCAGGACGCTCAGCTGATACCAGAAGCCCACCTGCTCCTTGGGACGCAGTGCGTCAGACGCCGTCGAGCTCTCGGATAGCTCAATAAAAGCTGCTGCAAGTAAATTGAGGTAGACAGAAAAAAGAGGAACAGATAGAGCAGTGGGAAAATGTAGGACAGTGACAAGCGCAAGTTGGAACAGGAACATGAACAGAAGCAGAAAAGAAAGCGGAAGCAAGTGTGGATGATCAGACAACGTCATCCAATTGAAGCGCAAGCAAATGCGAACTCACTCTGCTCATTCGCCGGAGCACTGCTGAAGCTCTGCAGCAGGTCGTACTTGGACTTGTTCTGTGTGATCAGCGTCTCGCAGCGCTGATTCGAGGACTCGCTGCCTACCTCAAGCACTAAATTGGGAGTGGAGGAGGGGAGAGAGAGATATCAGATTGGTATAAATTGGGAATAATTCAATAGTACACACCAAAATCTCCGGGATTATAGTATTGTGGACATCGGAAACCGGCCGCCTGAAAGCTATCCAACATATCGCACTGTGCGCCCGCGTAGAGCATCTCGCCATGGGCCAGCACCAGGACATCGTCGAACAGCTGCATCAGCCGCGAACTGGGCTGATGCACCACGCAGACCACAATCCGTCCGTTGTGCGCCAGTTTTTGCAAATAGCACATGACCTGGTAGCTGGCCACGCTGTCCAGCCCGCTGGTCGGCTCATCGAAGAACATGATGGGCGGATTCGTGATCAGCTCAATGCCAATGGACAGACGCTTGTGCTCTCCACCAGAAATATCCCGTACCAGCGTGTGACGACACGAATGCAAGTTGAGCACCTCAATAATGTCATCCAGCTGGGAATATGATTGAAGGTTTGAATGATTATTAATAGTATAAATGGTTAAATGATAAAATGTCCTATTTAAGTTATCGGGGTGTATGTAGGGGAAAAAGTTAGACCCATAGTTTGTATACTCTGGACTGATCTAGTCATTCTCAGACTCTATAAAGCTGGAGCTTGGAATATATGTAGGTAATTGTTTATCCTAGGTAGAGCAAGTTTATCGATAATTATCTATTCTCCATCTTGATAAATTTATATTCTTCCTATCGTTAAATATGTATTCTCCGTAAATATCGATTCTTTCTATCGATAAATATCGATTTGGATTAGGTCTGCAAATTATTACACCAAGTTTTATAAACAGATATTTCTACGATCCATACATCGATAAATATCGATGTTAAGACATTTTTAATTTATATAAGAGATGGATACTTCAAGTTCGTAAATAGATTATTTTTAGTATTCAGCATGCATTGATAAATATTTTTTTTCACAATCGATATTTATCGATGCGTAACCTTAGTAAGCTCCAAGGTTACAGGGTATATTCTAGTTGAGCACTCAACAGTTCGCTTGCTTATCTTACTTACAATTTGTTGTTTTTGCAGCGTACTTGTGCCTGTGGGCAGCTTCAAATCGGCGGAAGCACGCAGCGTTTCCTGGACCGTGAGCAGCGATAGCATCACAAAATTCTGGGCTATATACGAAGACATTTTGCGAAAGGCGAGCAGATCGCGCGGCTGTCCATTGATAAGGAACTGACCCGTAACGCCGCTGACCCTATTTAGGGAATCCGATCAGGAAATTGATGCAAAAAGAGTTTCTCGAGATGCACTCACTTAAAGCCAGCCAAAACGTTAAGAAGCGTCGATTTGCCGGCGCCGGATGGACCCAGTATGGCCGTTAGGCGACCCGCTTGGAAGGCGCCGCAGGTCTCGTTTAGTATTTGGCTCTTGGATTGCTTTGGACCCTTGAGCTTGTAGCACACCTGCCGGAAGAGTAGCTCCAGGGGCGGGGTTTTCCCCAGCCCATTTGGCACGCTCGCTGCAATGTTGTCGACCATTGTCTTCGATTTGATATTGACCAGATCTCGCCCCGGCTGCGGGCAATGCTCGACTGTCGACTGCGTTGGCTCTGGCCTCAATTTGCGATATGCCAAATGCGCTTATCGGCTTGTACTCTCTGTTGATTGTGGAGTTCAAGTACTTGCAGTTATTATCAACATCGTAACTGACTCAACCGTCTAATCCAAATTAGTCTAAGGCACAGAATTGCAATCTTATCTTTCCCAGCCGTAAAGCTGCTGCCTTTGTCCAAGCCAAATCAGGCGAAATGTTTACATCTCTACTTATAATTAACTTTTTTTCCTGGCTGATTGATCGACTAATTGATTGATCATGAACAGCTCAAATTGTTAAGCTTAGGTTTAAATACTTTAAACATGAATACTCTAAAGAGATTTTGTACCTGATTTTCCTGACGGATTGATTGATTGACTGACTAATGATCAGCGCACAGCACAAACCCGGAAAAGTTCACAGTAAGTTATCTAAATATATACTAAGAAAGACTTCGTACGCATCTCTATATAGAAAACTGTTTTTCCAGACTGATTGATTGATCGACGCACAGCTCAAACTCTTAAGGCGAGACAGCTGAATTGTTCACAGTAAGTTTTCTTAGTGTATATTACGAAAGATTTGTCCTACGTATTTCTACATATATAGTACTGATTTCTAGATTGATTGATTGATTGACTGTATGACTAATGATCCACACACAGCTGAAACCCTCAAAGCTAGACAATTGAATTGTTCACACTAGATTATTTAAGTGAAAACCAACACATATAAAGCATATAAAGATGTTTTTCCTGATTGATTGACTGACTGAAGATGAACACATAACCTAAACCCTAACAATATTTCGCAGTAAGTTATCTTAGAAACATTTTTCACATATATATCAACATAAAAAAAACTATTTATTGACTGCTTGATTGATTGATTGACTATAATGGCAAAGCACTAATCGTATGACCTCGAAAGCTGAATTTGTTTCCCATAGCTAACTCTTGTTATCTAAGTGAAGAGTAAGATAAGATTTTGTGAGTCTTCTCCCCGCTTAGTTAGAAAGTTGGCGAGAAACACTTATAATATTTTTTTCTTTCATTCATGAAACACATTGCAGACGCATTTAATGGTTTCTTTAATGCACTCGCCTAATTTCCTGTGGTGTGTCTGTGGTCAGTCGGTGACTGTTCGATTAGCTTGTTGTTTGGTGTTTTAAATGCAGTTGCGATAAGCTAAGCAATAATGAGTACAAATTATTGGTTGCTGCACTTAACAACCTTAAGGAATGCCGCGTAGTAGCGATAGACTGTGAGATACCCTATATTTATGTAATCTTCCATTGCCACGAAGATTTCTAAAGTTACAGTCAGGAAATCCACATGGCAAATGCTCCTTCTAGATTTCTTACTACGGTTTTACACCTCGTAGCTTTGTAATTTTTTCAAATAGTTTTTTATTTCTTACCAAATGTTATAATTTGGGATGAAAAACATTTTCATACGTTTTTTTATCTGTTTTAAATGTTTTAATTTTGTCAGCTTCAAAATAAGTAAAAACAGATAGTTCAAAACTGTTTCACTTCTCAAGATCTTCCAGTCATTTGATAAATAAAACATTTAAACATTTACATTTGTTAGTTTTGCTCAAAAATTTCCAAATACTTTTGTCGAAATTCTGGGATGGTCCCAGATATCATCCAGGTTTTTGGTATCATATCTAAATGCGCCTAAACGTATGCAATACTCTAACAAGTTGTTGTCCATGGGCTAATGCAAGAGTATTAATTGGCGTGCCTTGATCAATTGAAAATGACAAGAATACTAGAATAATAATAAATAAATAAAACAAACAAAAAGCTAAACTGCGTAATATGATCGGGATTTCACTTCCTGTTATATTATATGCCTGGTAGTATATATGCAAAATTGCAAAAATGCAGCTGATTTGAAACGCTTTCCCTTGCAGCTGCTTATCGGTTCAATTGAGTATATAATACAATTTCCATATATATATATATATTTTTACTGTAGTGCAGCTGTAAAATAATTGCAAATGTTTTTCACTGCGTTTCGTTTGAAAATAGAAAACGGGTTTGCTTTTTCCGGCAGGCAAATCCAATCAAAGCTTTTGTTATGCGTTTCACAAAAACTTTGTTACTTTGTAGAAAACATTTTCATCTTTATAGACTTGATATATATGCTTGATTTATATACTTTATATTAAGACTTGATTCATAACTTGACGTATATACTTGATACTTGTTGGTTTTTTGTAGCACTTAGTTATTGTTGTTTTCGGGCCTCGCCCAATTAAATTTTCAAGTCGCGTCCCCCACTCGAAATGGCGTGTGTTAACCGATAAACATTTAAGCGCTGACTTCTCTCCGGTAAAATACAAAACACAACTGAATTCAATTGGTGTTTATTTTAATTTTTGTGCCGGCAACTGTTGATATTCATATTTTTAAAGCGAGCCTCGACACGTTTGAGTCGCGCTTACATCGATCGGGTTGGATCTAGGCTGGTATGCTGTTCGCGAACCAGCTTATCGCAACAAAATGAAAAAGTTTCTGGACTATATTCGAGATATATTTTAACCAGCCTGACATTGATTTGTATTCTTATACTAATCCTATTGGGCTTCTATATTGTTTTTACTAAGCCCATCACTTGTTGGCAAAGCTTTGAAAATTTCACAAAGAAATTTCAATAATATTTTCGTAATTTTCTATTAAAACCCGATATCGGAGTCAGCGGAAAATAAAGGCTCCAGATTGCTTATCAGCTGTGTGGTTAGGTTTAAAGCTAGTCAAGGGTAGAAAATTGAATTTTCGAGATTATTACTTTGGAACCCAATATTTGAAACAAGAAGGTAGAGCTTGATTTTGTATTATGCAAGCACTTCTTGCTGATCCAATGTATTATAATTTGATTTAGGTACAACTAACAAATAAATTGTTAATTTAAATGGAACTAAATTAACTTTTATTCCATGGGGATACAAAAATGTTTCATTAAACAGTTTTCCATGCTTTTTCCACGCCTGCAGCTATCATTTTCGATAGTAACATTTCCATCTCCCCCCGAAAACAGTTGTATATATGTAAAAGCTGTCTACTTCTGTTGTTAGAAAACAAGTTTAGGGAACTGGGAACAGCTCCTCCACGGAGGAACCGGTTGTGGGAGCTCTTCACTTTCCCGCTTGCCGCACAGTGGTTAAATGTTGACAAAAAGATAACCTTACAAAAATATGAATACAAAATATTTCAATATTTATTCAAAATAGGTTCAGACAAAATATTTTGAGCTTAATAAAATATGTACATGCGCTTAAAACTAAGCAATAGTCGATGATGGGGTCATTAATACGATTGTAAAAAAAAAATACAGGGCTATGCTAATGGTATTGTGTATATATATAAATCGTATAATTATATATATACGGCTGCTAGGGAATTGTGAATTGGTGTTGGGTATTGATAAGATAAGTATAGATGTATATCACGATTTCTCCTTATGCTAAACGCTGTTCAATTCTTTGGCACATGGTTCTCTCAATTAAATGCTAAAAGAAATCATAAATATACCTGCACTTGTACACCTCTATAAATATATATATATATATTAATGTCATCTATATGTAAAACAAACTGTGTCAACTGTGTACGGAATGTGGCTGCGGGTGGGGCCCGTCCCGGCACAGTATCGTATCATCTGAATAATCTCAGTCGGAAGGACATGATGTAAAAGGCCAAAATGCGCAGCATAATCAGCAGGCCCAACATGAAGAAGATGGCCAGCTGATAGTTGGCATTCTCCATATCCAGATCCTTGAGTATATGCTTCGGTCGCGACAGATGACAGTATATCTCGTTGCACTCGAGACGCGTCCGATCGTAGCCAAACAGGGAGAGCATGGCGCCATCCAGACTATACTTTAGGAAGGAGACATCGAAGAACCAGCGCAAATAGACGGGCGCATCCTTCTCCTGCAGAAAGAAGCCGCTGAACGCCAGAAATGGAGCGATAAAGAACGGTCCCAGTATCGCGCCCAGATTCATGCTCAATGCCGCCCCGACCGCCAGCCCGATGCTTTGGGCCACCAGCGCCGTCATGAACACAATCAGAAAGAACATGCCAAAGCGCCAGGGCTCCAGCGGCTGATGGGTCATCAGATAGGTGGGCACTATGAACAGCGAGCTGCAGATTATCTGTATGGGCAGATCCGCCAGCGTTATGGCCACGTAATAGGCGCGCAGCGAGTACCAGCGATTGAAGTGCTCACGCGATACGATCGGCAGCTCCACGGGAACTGCAAAAAAGAGAAGCTGGAATTAGTTTCAATTAAATCTTAAAGCGAAGCGATTAAATTTTAAACTATGCGCGGAGCTTTGAACCAAACAAAGAACATCGGAACCAGAAACAAACCAAAACAAAGAATGTTTTAATTAAAAACTACAAAACTTTTTGCGGAATATTGTTATTTTCTCATAAAATGTATTACGCATAGTAGAAGATATTTCCTATCCCATTGAGTATGCATTTTCCTGATCAGTATCAATATCTTAATTTATCGTCATGGAACGTTTCTTTGTCTTTCTGTGGCAGGAAGTACATTTATCGAAATCAGCCGGATCGAACCAATATAACATATAGCTGTCATAGGTAGGATAGGTCTAAAATTAGCTTCTTGCATGGAAAACCTTTTTTGTTTTACAAGATATCTAACCAAACCACCAAGAAACGGAATTTACGAACCTAATTCGAGCCCCGAACCTGAACAACCGTTAACTATTTGGTCTTAACTATTGAAGGCACATTAATGCCAGACTTACATTTGACCAGAATGCCAGAGAAGGCACAGTACATGATGAACATGATGGTATAGAAGACATAGCGAAAATTGTTCATCGAGTTGGCGGCATCGTTGCCAATGCCGTAGTACAGGAAGCCAATTAGCAGTCCGATGGCCAGGTGGATGCCAAAGCGCATCGTGGTCAGCGAGCTGTCCCGCCAGATCAGCAGAAAGGTGCGCAGCAGCAATATGCTCAGCTGGCGGTAAAAGGGCGTGGCATAGATATTCTCACGCTTGCACAGATGTGCCGGATCCAGTTCCAATGTTGGCATCGACATGGTCGGCTTGTTCTTTTTCTTCTTTGGCTTACAGCAATTGGCATCCGACTTGGCATCGTCGCAGCCCATCTGGCTGTCCCAGATGCGCGAGGAGAGCTCATTGATGGGCGTCAGCGGCTTGAAATTGAAGGATTGGCGACAATTCCCGGCTCCGCCCGACATGAGGGGCGCCGTCACAGGCGTGAGCAGGCCCGAGCTCATCATTTGCTCTGCAAGATGTTCGAGTTGGGTTTATTGAGAAAAAGTGAATTTTGAAATTGTTTTGAATTGTGAGCTTACCAACTTTTCGCATGGCCGCCAGCTGTGCCACGCGCGCCGTTTTGCTTTGCCTGTAATCATCGTTGCGTCCATTGTCCATGAGTGCTATCAGCTTGTCCACCTGCCGCTCGTCCTCCGTGTCATAGTCATGCGTAGCTATTTCCATTACTATTCGAAAAAAACACAGCATATATAATATTCAATTATACCAATATCTACATCAACTCGGGCTTAATTGCCAAAATAGCCGAATCAAAGCCTGAATCAAACTACGTTTTAATACCCTGTGCCCATACAAATGGGGTATAGAGGGTAGAAAGTATGTAACAGATACTTGGAAACATTGTTAACCCCACAAAGCATATATATTCTTGATCAATTTGGCGAACTGAATCGATTGAGACAAGTCAATCTGTCTATTTGTCTGTGTGAGATAAAAATGCTGAATATTCAATTTCGTGTTTTGATTTTGAGATATGGTTTTTGGTTTGGTTTTTTCGCACGGAAATTTTCAAAAAGGTCGGACTTTAAATACCGAAGTTAATGGAGAATTTCATTCCCATAGTGTAGAGGCAAAGGGAGAAAGTAAGTATGTCTATAAGGCAGCTAAAATTTTTGCAGCGACAGGGTATCTCCTAGTCAGACACTTCGCGCTCTTACTTCTAATTTATCTATCTTCACAAAACTCACAATAATCCGCCGGATTGTAGGACTCGGGACAGTGAAGATTGAGTGCGCCCAGAAAGGGCACCAGATTCTGGGAGCCGCCCGCATAAATGCACTGACCCTCGGCTATGGCGTAGAGATGATCGAACATGGAGAAGGTCAGCGCGCTGGGCTGATGTATGGTGCAGATGACATTGCGACCCTCCACGGCCAACTTCTTGAGCAGCGTTATCAGCTGGTTGCACGTGGAGCTGTCCAATCCGCTGAAAGAAAAGAAATCTTTAGTAAAGTTCAAGGAGATTGACTGCAAGACATACGACGTGGGTTCGTCCAGCACCAGCACGGGCGGATTGTTGACCAGCTCCAGGGCAATGGCCAGACGCTTGCGTTGCCCTCCGCTCAGGTTGCCCGTGTGCGTATTGCGGTTCTCGTACATGCCAATGGCAACCAGAATGCTAAGGACACGCTCCCGCTTCGCGGCCGACGACATGTGTGTGCCAATCTTGAGATTGGCAGCAAAATGCATGGCCTCCTTGACGCTCAGGTAGGGCTGCAGCGACGTGTCCTGCGTGATGAACGCCACGTTCGGCTTGAAGGCCTTCAGATCGCGTCGCTTGCCATTTATGCGAAAATCGCCTGTGTAGCCATTGAAACTATGAAAATGGAAATTTATTGATGAGTCAACGATAGGAATTTTGTTAAAGTGCAGGGTTACATTACGTATAGCCTGAGAGTATGTTCAGCAGCGTGCTCTTGCCCGCACCAGAGGGTCCGGCAATGGCATTCAGCTCGCCGGAACGAAAGTAGCCGGAGAGTCCTTTCAGTATGTCTTTGTTTTCTGGAAAAAATCAAATCGAAATTTAGTTAGTAATACATTAAAAAAAACGAGTCGAAAAACGGGTCCTTTAAAGTTTATTTTTGCTATGGTCTTCTCAAGAAAGTCTTGTAAATATTATTTGTCAGCCTATTTTCACCTCAAGCAAGCCCAAGAATATTGGTATCATGTGGAAATATGGAGTTTCTAATTAACTGCAGTAAAAATTCTCCAATTGTTATAAAATGTTTAATGCTTGAAGATGATAAGTGACTAGGGTAACTTTGGGGCCCACGGATCAAAACCCTTGAGAAAAAACATAAAAGCAAGACTTCATTCGTTTTGCTTTTTTGAATACCCCAAACCCATTGAAATTGAGCAAATGTGTGTAAAAAACTATATCCGTTCCCACATATTCCCGATCAGCATCAATATCCTAGTTGACATGGTCAAAATCTGTCTGTCTGTCCGTCTATCTGTAGGATCTCAGAACCTATCAGAGCTAGAGAATTTTGAGCGTAGGTCTTCTCAGCGCCTGCGCAGTACGAGTTTTGTCCGATAAACGATATCTTCGCCAAGCAATCGATGAAAATCGATATCGAAATTAGGTTTTTGGGAAAATTTCTCAGTTTTTAAGAGCGTGAATAGTCACACTTGACATGTATCTTCTAGAATTATATATACACATCAAGTATCTTTAATTTAAAAGCTACCGCTATGGAAATCGATATTTATCGATTTTATGAAAACTGAAATTAGGAAACTGAAAGTTTGTCGCCCGGATCTCTATATATATATATATATATATATACTCAAATATATATATATACACATTCCTTCTGCCTGTTTCAAAGATTTAAACAAAACCTTTTTTAGCTCTATTTAAATGGTAACACGTCATGAAAAGTTGTTCAAATATTCAAGATATGTCCATTCCCAGACGGATCATAAGTCAATTTTAGGCGATTCGATGAAAACGAATAGTTTTTATATATAATTAGTTGTTCAAGTGGTTCGGGTTATGGGAATTCTTGTTGCTACTGTGTCTCGGCACAGTTGGCAGCTGATAAAGGGAGCCTATTAGCCGCATTTCATGTAAGCTAATCGCCTTTGGCAATGATAATGCCATAAAATAAAAAAAAACATTTGTTCAATTTGTCGTTTGGAGCTTTTCGTAGGTATTTTTTTGTTGTTGTCCAAGTGCCTTAGGTTTTTTATGGCACTGGCCGATACCTTGGCAATTGAGAGCAGGCCTGATGATAATCTATCGATTAACTCAGGTATTTGGCCATTTTGCTAATCGGGCAGAGTCTTGCCGCAGCCGAGGCTCTTATCAAGTTGGTTTTGGTTTTTGCGGATCGCCTCGCCTTCAATCTTATCGTTATACTCGGTTGCGGTTTATGACTCGCGTATGCCATATGCCAGCTCCATTTGGGCTATTTTTTCTGCCAGATGTTGCGAAGGTGTTAGCCAACCACCTGTTTATTGCACTGATAAAGTCTGCCTGGCGCAGCAGGAAGCCAGCAGCGCCTCTGACATGGCCTTGTGCTTGACATTGTGTGCGCAATGGACAATAATCGATAATAATAGCACGAGGTTTTCAGCTCGTGCCCGTTAAATGCTATCATTACTCTACACGCTCTCGCATTATAATTGCATTGCCTTAATCTAATGCAGAGCCCAGCAATGCGGATTAGTGAAAACCCATTTAAAATAGCCCTGAATGCCGCTTATCTATTTATTATTTGCTTTTATTACTTGCAAACTATACGTAGCTATGACTTTTCAGTTGTATTAGAGGAATACGAAATGTTCTTTAGTCATAAAAATATTTTGGGCGGTTTTTAAAGGAGGTTAGAAAGATAGAAACTGGATAATCGATTAGTCATATCTTTGATCTAGGGTTGATTTTAAACAAATCTACATTATTATTGACTTGAGATAGATTTAAGATGGCTAGATTTAAGAGAACTATGGAAAGAAATGAGTCAGTTTATAAGCCCTGAAAGCATATTGAAAGCTCAATTATTGATCAGCAGATAGACTGGGAGTATAATTAGTGAACGATCGATAAATAAGAATTTGAACCACTTTTTGGTTGGATGATATTATATATATTAATATTATATTAGATGATATTAGTAATATTGGTGCTCTGATTAGCCTTTCAGATTTTTCATTGGGCTACTCTAATGTATTATTAATATTCGATTATCAAGATCTGGTATATAAATTACATACTTAACTGTAAAGCTGGGATATAAACTAAACTTGTTTTTAAATCTCGAAGAACTCAATGGGAAGAAATCATAATATAATAATAATAGCTGTTCTCAAGAGTTTTTATGCTACAATCAGGAAGTTTATTTTTGACCTTTTAAGTGACTTTTCATTTGAAAATATGTTGATATAATTTCTTTGATCTTGCGACACGCAACGTATATCGGATGTTTTTTTCAGTAATTAAATCTAATACGTTGCACGCGGTAGAATTTTGTTTAATAATAATACTGGGGAAATGTGAAACTGGAGCTGAAAATGATACGAATGCTCCGCTTGGAGGAAGCCCCAAGAAAATAAACACAGGAAAACTCACTCAAGCTGATGCGAGAACAATCCAAATAACAACAACAACAACAATGTGAAATCAAATGAATGAAAGAACATGCATAATACTTAATGGAGCTTAAGTGATATTAATTAAAACGTTTGCGACCTTTATATTGTCTAAGATTTGTTGCCAGGTCAACTATTATGATACGGTTAGATACGATTAGGCAATATTAATGTGCATTTATGCTCTATATATTCTTGAATATTCATTTCGATTTTCCATTTTGAGCTCCATATTGGGGTAAACGGAACTCTCCGGAAGTCTCACGTTCAATATGCTAGTTTTTTGTGTTTAACATATAAATAAATTAACTTGGCCTATATTTATACCCCTGGAAATGGCTAAAAGGGTATACTGTTTTTGTGCAAAAGTATGTAACAGGCAGAAGGGAGCATCTCCGACCCCATAAATTTTTTCTTGTCCGTCTGTCCGTCCTTATGTTTGGGATCTCTGCCGGAATCTCTGAACCCAGAGAAGCTAGAGACTTGAAATTTTAAAAAATGCTTGGTTATGGTTTCGCTTCCAAGCGAGGAAATCATTATTATTTTTCTCAATATTATTTTAAATTACTCCTCGAGCTCGTAACGCGAGCTTCATTTGTTGCTGGTAGAAGAGGCTACAGGGTATTTCCTAGTTGGAAACGCCCGACTAGAGCCTCTTGTTTTTAATTGTTATCTATTTATTAGTTAGGCATTTTCGTTTCATCGTGATTTATTTTTAATTGTAGTTTTTAGACATTTCATACATTCCGATAAGCAAATAGATAAAATTCCTTTTTTTTATGAACTCTGCGCCTCAAACTCCCCAAACAAAAAAAAATAGATAATATGAACATGTTCATGTTTGGTCACACTCGTAATAAATTGATTCATGAGTCATCCATTGGCAATTATGCAGTTATGAGTTTCGGGCACTCTGGCACGTGTCGTAGAACCTATTAGGACAATAAAGCCCAGGTGAATCACCTTGATTCATACGTCAGTAAACTTCTATTTTTTTTTTACGAATTTTCACATACATCAAACATGTTTGTCCCTGAATGTGCGGTAATTAGGGACTACAAAGGAATTATCTATAGATATAGTTTATAGTACATATCAGCCTAAACATTTATATCTGTATGCATTCATAAAGTGGGGCATAAGTTTGACTCTGTTCGAAGGTCCCTTGATAAAAAAAAAGCTAGAAACATTAATTACAACGTGTTTCTATATGGTATTTAGATTCATATATTTGTATATATATACATACATATGCATATCTGTATAGTTCGTAACTCACAAATCTTATCGGTTCGTCACTTTTGTAATATAGGAAAAATACACACACACACACACACACACACACACACACACACACACACACACACACACACACACACACACACACACACACACACACACACACACACACACTCACACACACACACCCATCTGTGACCCAACTGTTATGCAAATATTCAAATCGTTTTACGTGAAATCCATAAAAAAAATATTTAAAAAAAAAACAACGGCAAATGACGACCCGAACGATCCCCATCAACTGATCATGTAACCCAATTCTCTCGTTCTTTCGCAAAAGTTATTTATATATAAAGTTATTTAACATTTTCAATTAAAATTTATTTAAAGAATAACTCGGCGACCTTTCGTATTGACCCTTGCACTTGACCAAATCTTTGATTTGCTCAATTGGAAACGTGTCTAAACTTTTTGGCATATATTTTCTCTTGGTTTCCATTTTATTTGCTCAATTGGAAACGTTTTATAAACTTTTTGTAATAGTTTTTCTTTTGTTTTCTAATTTATTTTCTATAGAACCTAATCGTTAAGCAGCCATTACTCATCATTATCAGCTTGTTTTTCATTGTTTTTTTTTTTCATACTATGCATTTATTTGATTCTCAGCGACTACGTAGATAAGTCCCACAACATGCGCGTAATATAAATATGTGTTTATATTTTCTTTGTGAGTCTAAAAGGTAGCTAGTACGAGGTACAACTATAAACAGCTGTGCCTATGCGTATTCCTTCCAGATGATAATCAATTGAGTTGTACCGGAATAATATACTATTAATTATCCGCTCGCTGAGTAGTTTTTGGGAATCCGATATATTTGTGGGTTCGGGGTCGAAAAGTGCTGTTATTATATCAATATATTATATATAAAATACATTATTTGTAATTAGTCATCAGCTGAGCATTATGATTTTGATAGATTTCATATACATTAGCATTAAAAAAAGGGTGTCACAGGGTGTCACGTAACAAAAATCATTCCGTTCATTTATTACACTAAAAAAATACTCCACGGGGTGTGTGTAGCGTGTTTGAATGTTCGCAATAGTCGAATCTAAACAAGTTTCGTAATGGTTTCCAACGAAGCCGAACTAATTCATTGGACAATGAATATGCATATATATAAACAAATAAATGCATGTTTTTTTGGCCGACTCTTTGTTAAGTTTTGTCACTAATTCGAGCATATTTAGAAGCTTAAAGAACCGAATTTCTAGCCCCCGTAAATTGTTATTACAACACGCACCAAAGCGTGACTGGGTTTGGACTGGCACAGGGACACTCAATAAAGCAGCAATGAGTAATTATTAAAGATCAGCTAATGATAAGCATTATAGAGTAACAAACACCAAGTAGACATTTAATGAACGAACATAATCGAATACTTTAAAAACAAAACAGATTTGATCATTTAATTGAGTAATAATGGAGGTAGTTTGTAGATATATTACTAAAATATTATACAAAGCTAGGAGTGAGTCTGTATACAGGGTGTTTCATGGTGAAATACAACTCGATACAAATAAAACAGGCCACAGTGTGTTAAGTCTTAGATAAGCACAGGGTGCTTCATAGGTAGACTCCTAAGTGTACACTAAATGAACCTCAGGATGTTTCATAGTGATAAATGAAATCTCATTACTAATTTAATTGGACGATAAGTGATTTAAAGTTAAATATTGAGCAATAGGGTGCATCATCTTAGTTAATAACTTATCATCACTCATTGAATTAAGCTCACAACGCATCATATTTAAAGTCTTCCAAATGTGCTTTAAATGGACTACAGGGTGCTTCATAATAGCGAAATACTTTTCATTACTCATTGAATTGAGCGCAGGAAGCTGAAATACTTCTTAAAAGCAGGGTGCTTCAAAGTTAAAGACTAAACATTTCATGAGTCACAGGGTGTATCATCATAGTTAACAACTTCTCATTACTTATTAAATTAAACGCAGGAAGGAAAACTCCCAAATGCACTTTAAATTGGGCCACAGGGTGCATCATAATAGTTAAATGCTTTTCATTACTCATTTAAATAACAACAGTGTGATTAATATAGAAAGACTTAATTTTAAATTGATTAAGATTCCGAATGTTTCATCTCAGTTAACAACTTCTCATTAGTCATTAAATAAAGCGCAGGGTGATTCATGGTTAAGCATTGAATGTGCCACAGGTTGCCTCATCTTTTTTAACCCCTCATTGCCCACTTAATTGAGCACAGGGTGCCTCAAAGTTAAGGACAGTCAATTTGACATTTAATGGCTACAGGGAATTTCATCTTCGTTAACTAATTCTTATTACCCATTAAATAATAACAAGAGCATTTGAATGCCCCACAGGGTGTTCCCCTGTGGAACATTTAATCTTCTTCGTTTCACTTACCCCTCTTGAAGAATCCAAACCTGGCGCTGTAGCGCACATTATCGAATTGAATATCAATTTTTTTGATCGTTTTGTACTGCTCGTGTGGAAAAATGGAACCGGCCGTGCTGTTGGAGCTGTGGCTGCCGGAGCTGGTGTTCTGGCTGGTGTCAAAGCTCTCCGGCGAGAGCGGCGCGGCGTGCGCGGCAGAGCCGAGGGGTGTGCCATAAATGGAAGAGCTGGCCGAGAGCGCAATATTCTCCGGCTCCGCGAGCGGCGCATCGTGATCATATGTTGTTGTTGTTGTTGTTGGAGGTTGGATGTTCAATGTCAGATGTGGCGGGCGCTTTGTGTTCAGCTTCTTGGCGGGCACGGGCGTGGTTGGACGGGCTTTGTGCTGCTGCTGTTGAAAATCAGTCGTTGTCGCCCTGTCAATGTCGGAGGTGGAGGCGCAGGCTTTGAGATTGTTGAGCCTGATGACGTCACCGGCGACGCCCGAGACCGTCGGCGAAACGGCGCTGGCCAAGCTCCAGCTGGACATTTTGTTGTTGTTTTCGTTGTTGTTTGTTAAAAACTTTGACGTTTGTTGCGGCCGCTTTGGTCATCAAATTGCAATTACTTGTTACTTTTAATAATACTTGTTTTTCTCTTTTTGTTTTGTTTTGTCGAGTCGATTGCAAGTCGAAATTTGTTTAAATTTATTCTAATTCCCTTCGCACTCAACACTTTGCTCTGTCTTCTGTCTCACTCGCTCTCACTTGCTCTGTGTGCCTGTTAAGGGCGCGGCATGAAACAAAACAAAAATTTGCATAAATAAATTTATAGGCTGGAAAAAAAAATGCTAATAAAAAACCGAAATGTTTGCTACACGCGTCGATGAGTTCGGTCTGTTTATTTGTTTTTGTTTTCGCATACATATAAAGAAAACGAAATGAGCGGCGCGCTCTTAAAAGCCTTTTCTGTGTGTGCGTGTGGGTGTGAGAGTTCATTAGCTTTTTAACTGACGGATTGATAGCGGGAGGGGAGCAGCGTGCTGCTGCCACTGCACTGTTGCTAATCAGAACTTGCCCCAAAACAAGTAGGCAGAAAATAGCTCAAAGAGAGCAAAAGCGGTTTGTTGTTGTTTTTCTGCTTTTCGATTTCTTTTGCGATGACAGCTGCTGCTGTGTTGTTAGTTGTGCTTTGTCCTACACGTGTTGCTCATTAGGGCGCTCTCTTGCTAACGTCCAGGGTTTGCTCTTATTTTGAAGTGCTCTTAACTGACTCGGATCCTGTGTAATTGCGCTATGCAACACGTACAAAGTCTAACTAGTGCATATGCGACGCTCTCCCTCTTGCTCTCTCTGTCGCGCTCTTTATAAACAAAACACACTCAACGCTCAAATGCACTTGAGGCAGGCAAATGAATATTTATTTATATGTGTGCGTATATACATGCATATGTGCATATATTTGAATTATAAGTATTCTTTTTTGCGCGTCTTCTGCCTTTGTTTTGCCTATCTTAACAGTGGCACACATTAATATATAGTTTTTATTAATCTTTTTTTGTGGCTGTTCTCTGTAAGTGCTTTTTGTCTCACTTTTAATTGCTGTTAATTGTTAAATCTTTTACTATAACTTTTACTCGGTTACGCTTTGCACACACTTTCATTCTCATTCTCTTCGCACTGCTGAGCGCCAAAAGCCAGCCGATTACCACATACATATCTATTTATCTACGCGAGTGTGTGTGTGTGTGTGAGAGTGTGTGTGGATCTATCTTCCTGTTTTTTTCGGCCTATTTCATATATGTCATTTGCTGGGCTCTATTTCAATTGGCCACGCTACCGTTCACCACACACACAGCACAAACGAAAGTTCTTATAGAACATCAACGTAACATTGTGCCAAATGTGAACGTGTTTTGCTTGGCCTCTTATGCGGCTTATCGCGATTCTTAAAAGTGTTGCACTGAACCCCAATGTAAGCCACAAATATTGTTTTTCGATTGATTGGTCAAAAGTTACTGATTAGAAAAGCTAGCTCTATTGTTGTTGTTGTAATACAATCTGAGCTGATATGACACAGTACACACACACACACACACACACACACACACTCGCACAAACACCCGACGCTTATTTGTCGCACACACAAATTACATTTTTTATACATAATTATTGTAATGTGCTATTTACTCGAATTTCAGCGGTTCACGTTTAATAATCGCCTTTTGTATATTTGTTATATTTTTATATCTATATGCGAAAGCGTTCAATTGGCGACGAACGATCCTCAGCGACCGTTAACATGGCACAGACTGTTTTCATATGTGAAAAACTGAAAATTATATTCTGCTTGCTGCCCATTATCTCGCCCGCTCACGCTCGCTCCGACTCTCGCTGCTAGCGCTCTCTCTCTTGTTTTACAGTGGCGCGCTGACTACGCTTATCTGTCGTGTGCGACCCCTTGCAGTGAGCAACTCACAACGCCGCTGTCTTTATTTATGTTCGCTTCAGCAAGCGCTGCCGTTGCAGGGGGTGTGTTTTTCTTCTTGCACTCAGTGCATGTTATGTTGTTGTTGTTTTTTTTTTTCAATTCATGGCTTGTACAGATTCTTTTGTGGTAGGCCCACATTGCACACTGCTCCTTTGTCTCAGCCCGAGCAGCAGCAGTAGCAGCAGCAAAACAAAGCACGAAAACAAGTTTGACCAGTTATGAGTCTAAGAGAGAGAGAGGGATGAGTTAATCGCCTGACTGCAATGAAAACATAAATATTATCAGCTGTTCCTCAAAGGAAAAACAATTAACGCATCATTCTTGATATTTTTGATTAACATCTTAATTTAATATTGAATTTGTGTACATCAAAATTCTAGTATGTGCACACGTTTATTTTCTCAAAGTTAAATTGCTTATAATCAAAATATTTAAATATTTGGCGCCGAGTTTATATTTGCATCGAATCTCGTTGCCTATCGAAATACTGTTGCTATGTGCACAGACGGTCATACTGCTGTATTGATTTAACAGTTCTGACAGCTCTGTTAAACTCTGTTAATGCTGAACATCGAAACCGATGAGAAGTCTGATATAAATAAAGCAAGAATTGAATTTATTAAACCAAAAATTTAATAGTGAAAATCAAGTTAATAGTTGTAAAAGTTTTGTATAGCTATTTTTGTGCAAGTGCATTTAAAGTCTGCTGCAGCAGTAAAAACATCGATAGCAACATCGATAGGCGGCGTATGTAAATAACTTCAATCGCGCTACAGCTGTGCTCTGTGACAATTTAGCTAAAAGTTTTTCTATCGAGCCGCAGCCGCCGACGCAAATAGAAGCAGGAAAACGGGCAGAAAGAAAGAAGGAAAAAAGCTAAAACTTTTGTATTTTTTTAAACCATACAAACAAAGCCCAATATGACTGATATGCGCAATGAGATGGACAGCGATCTGGATCAGAATTACTCGCTGAACAGCAATGCGGATCCCAAGAATATGCAGGAGCTGACAATTTATGTGAGTAATGCAAAAGCTACGACTTAATAGCAGTAAATACAACAACACGCCACCGCCCACCTGCCGCCCCCCGTCCCCCTCTCTACCTTCATCTCTCCGTGCTTGTGTGTGTGTGTGTGTCTGTTATCTATTAGGTACAAAATCTCTTGCAGAACGTACAGGATAAATTCCAGACGATGTCGGATCAAATTATCACACGCATCGATGATATGGGCAATCGCATCGATGACCTGGAGAAGAGCATTGCGGATCTGATGAATCAGGCGGGCGTCGAGGGAACGGTCCCGGAGAAATAATAAGTGCCAGTGCCACGCCCACAATCATGGCAAATATAACATTCAAGCACCTAAATCATATACATCGAACATAAATACGCACGCACACACACTCATGCACACACACGTATTTGTAACAATTCCAGCATTCACATCTCATGCACCACATGCAATTGCTCTCAAACTGTAAAACACAAAAAATCAAACCAAATTTTGCTCATTTCGTTTTTTGCATAGTTTTAAGTTGTCAAAATTAAGTTAAGTAAATTTTTAAAAGTTCATTGTTTACGAGGCAAGGCAGCAATTTCGAATTACTGCCTTTCAGTTTTTTAATTACAATTAAAAATCGAGAATTGTACACACACAAAAAACAGAACACAGAACCTCAATTCATGTCAAACTGTTAGTTTTAAGCACGCTTCGATTCAACAACCGTTACCAGGCGACGTCCTCCTCCGCCGGCTTCCGCCTCAGTTGCTATCCCCGCGCCGCGTTCCGTGCGCGGCTTCCTGAACGCCGCCTGCAACGAGAGGGTGCGAGAGGGGGAGAGGATGATGGTGGGTGGGGGGAGGGGGTTTCACCTGATTAGTTATGCATCCAGCATTTGTGATACCCTTGCAGAGGGGAATTTGATTTTTGTGTAGGAGATATCTCCAAGAATTTAAATCATTTAAACACGATAGGTTCTAAAAGCTAAATCAATAAGTTTTGTTTCTATGCAAACTTTAAACTTTTTTTTGAAGCTATCTTCCTCGGAATTGTATATTTCTCTAAATATGGATAAAGGTCTCCCTAGCTTATAAAAACAATATCATCAAAATCGGATAGCTTTAGTATATAGCTATTTTTAGAAACAGTCGTAAAATGAGTTTTTATACGAAAAACTTTATGGATTTTAGATTTATCTTGTCCAATATTGACTTAAATGAGCTATATATTAACAAAAAACTTGGGCATCGTATTATATACTATAAACAATATCAAATGGCTCTCGTGGAAATCAAAGGAAAAGCTTTTTTTTCTCAAGATTTTGCCAAAACGAGCCTTTCTATGCGCTTCTCACTCCATCAGAATCTTTACTACATCTAAGCACTATATTATAAAGCTGCCATAGAAACAATTGGCAACTAATTTACATTTTATATGGACATATTTGTCGCCCAGAAAAGGTCTGCAAGGGTATTTGGACTTCGGCTGCCCGAAGATGGTTCGATTCTTGTTTATTTGGGATAAATAATGTAGCGTGTGCTGGCGAGCTATGCAAATGAGTTATAGTTTCCTAGTTTTGGGGCACATGGAATTGCTTTTGAAATCTTACGTGCGTTGCTGCCACGGCCTTAAACGGATGCTTGACGGTCTGGCGCGCCGGCTTGTTGGCCGAGTCCTTGCCGCGCGTCTTCACGCCGAACACATTCTCGAGCGGCGTTGAGGGCGTTTCCCGATCCAGTTCATCATCCGAGGCGCTGCCGGAGGCCTCTTCCTGCCCCTCCTCCTCGGCGCTTTGATCGCTTTCCTGGTTTGATGACAAATGATTATAAGATATGCTCTCTGCTATGCCTAAAGCTTACCTCCTCCTCTTCGTCTTCTTCTTCGTCCAGCTCGCTCTCATCCTCCTCCTCCTCCTCCTCGCTCGGTTCGGCCTTGCTGGACCGGCTGATGCCGGCGCCAGTTAAATTTTTGCTGCTTCGCGATAGCTTATGGTGATGCTTGAGCGGACTCAAGTGATCGCGCTCCAGGCTGTCCATAGACTGGGCGCGCAGACCCTTCTTCAGTGTCGACTTGCGTGCGGTGGGTTCCTCTTTGGTTTTCATCAGCTTCTGGAACTGCAGGAAATCGTCGCGTTCGTCGATGTTGCACACATCGTAGTAGCTGGCGCTGAGCACCTCCAGCGCCTTGGTGTGGTGCTTCATGGCAATCAGTATGAAGTCGCTGAGCACCTGCTTCACATCGCGCAGCTTGCGCTGCTCGAAGCTGCTGATGATCTCGTCGATCTCCTTATTGGTGCGCTGCACCTCCATTTTGGTCTTGAACAGCTCCGAATCGGCGGCGCTCTGCTTGGAGGGGATCTTTCTTTTTTAGCAGGCAGTCGCTTTAAATTCTGATCAACTCACATTATTGGCCGCAAACTTGGACTTGAGCTCCAGCATTTGGCGCTGGCTGAGCACCTCCTTGTCTCGAGCTATGACAGCCAGACGCAGATTATCCCTCGTGGCTTTGCACAGCTGCTCGAAGTGCGCCAGCTCGTTGACAATCTATAAAGGAACAAAAATTAGACTGTCTGTGCATTGCCTTTTGTCAGGCACTGTCACCTTCAGCTCCAGCCTGTGCACATTGATGTCCATGTAGTCGCCGGTTATGGTCAGCGCATTGGTGAAGCTCTTCAGGCCGTTGCAGAGGCTCTCGTTGATCTCCTCGTCATCGGCGTAGTTTTTAACATTCTTGGCCAGCTCATCGTGTGCATCGCGGTATCTGATTGGGTTAAAACTGTGAGCAACTTGTTAACTTAATAATTTTCTTGCTAACTTGGCCATTTTCCGTGTGAGCAGGGAAAATGCCGAACACATTTCCATCAAATGACGTTCGGTGAGATTAATGCGCTCGTTGATGATTTTGATGCGATCATCTTTGCTGCTCAAAAAGGAGAACTTGCCGCGACGAAACATTTTAATTCCAAATTCAAAGTGTACCCTTTTTTTATAAACACAAAATCAAAACAATACTGTTGCCAGGACAACGCAGGGTTGCTTTTTGTCGCTTACATATATATCGCTTACTCTGTTAAGCACAACATGTTGACAAAACAGGCTTACAAAAGTTCCTTAAATCCACAATTTTTATTTAATTTGAGAAATCTGTGACATCTGCAAAATTATTTTTCAAAGTTTTGCGGCATTGGTTTTTGAATATCGATACTTTACTTAACTGCAATCGATAGTACGCAAAGGCAATAGTATCGCTTGTAGCCGACTGTTATGTTCCCTAATAAACGTGAGATGGCGCCATTATCAAGCTTTGTCTTTCCTTATAGAGGGCGTCGCAAATATAAAGACTTAAGTCAAATACATTTCAATCTTCGTGTTTTTTTAAAGATTCGTCCAATATGAACAGTGTCAGGGTCAAGAGCATGTGGCGCCCATAGCTCATGTGTACGTGGGCGACGACAGCAATCAGCTATGGAAACGCTGCTATATTTAAACACAAGATCCATGACAAAAAGAAAGAGAGAGATATTGAATGAGAGAAAAAGAGAAATTGAGCAAAATGTAATTAAATCAATATGATTCAATTCTGATCAGTTGGTCCTGACCTTGATGCCAGTTTCTTTGGAATTTAAGTGTTTCTGCAACCGCAAGAATGTTGTTGCCACAACTTGTAAAAATTCCCCGCCAAAAAAGACAAAACAAAACCAAAAAGAGTGTAATTAATTTTATAATTTGAAATGCTTTTCGCACTTAAGGCAATGCACGCCTGAACCGGTACAAAATAAAGCACAGTAAAATGTGCAGTTAAATGCGAATCCGGTTGGGCAGAGAAGGCAAAACACACACGACAAACATACATACATATGTACATATGTATGTACAAACACATACAGACGTATGTACATGCATACTCGTGTGTATGACGAGAATAAAATGTGAAGAGTCCGCGATTGTGATCCCAATCAGGGCGACAGAAGACAACAATAAAACAGATGGACTGGGCCCAGGGCGATGGAGTTGGTCTTTTGTTATACCCTATGTTATGCATAGAATGGCCATATTGCTCTATATATGTATGTACAATCTTGGCATGTCCAGGTAAGAATTCATTTGTTTTAGGCTTAATTTTGAAATTGATCGTTAGTCTTATAAACAACAAATTTTACGTTGATTTCTTCGAAGTGCTTCGTAGTTTAATATATGTATGTATGTATGCACTTGCCTTAGGGTGTCTGCTAGTCGAACATTCTGTAGTTTTTCCACCAGTTTCTTTTTCTAGCTTCTCATTGACACACAGAGAACGTTGCTTGGCGCGCGTTCCTCGTCGTCGCTGGCGATTTGCTATAAATTTTTAATGAAAAACATTTTTTTTTAAATAAAAATCTTTAAGTTTAAACTGAAGAGAGGGGTACGTTCTGTCCGTAACCAAAAGTGCAGCCCAAGACATTCACTTTATAAGGCACTGTGCGTGCCGTTGCATGCGATCCAGTTCTTGATCGGTGCTCTCTTGCTCTCTGCTCCCCCCCCTCGCCCACGCTGTTCCTGGCGCTCTTTCTGTCCCACTCTCTCGTTGCGTATTCTTTGTGCTTGGTCAGCTGCGTGCCTTGGTATAAATCGAAGCCAAATTTGTACGCAACGTTTAGTCCGAAATTTCATACAAAAGTCAACAGACGCGAGACCCCTTCGATCGCGCGTACAAAAGAAACAACAACAACGACAACAGCAGCCAAAATAACCGTAAATAAATTTGCGAATATTTACATACATACATACATATGTACCCACTTGTTTATCATGCCTGTGTTATTTCCGTTTGATGTTTATAAACAAAAAAAAGTCTGTTTAAAGAAATTAAATTTAAAAAAAGAAAACGCATTTCTTGTGGATGAAAAGTGAAATTGAAATGTGCAAAAAATGAATTGCGTTAATAAACATTGTTTATACAATCAGAAAAGTCAAATGCGCGTGCGAACCATAAACATAAATAGTGCTTAAATATCGTATTTATTTTTGCCAAATTTTTTACGCTGCGTGTGGCATCAAATTTGAACTTGGATAAATTCGCAAAAAGTGGTTTTTCAGGAACAGAAATTAAATGCTCTGAACGGAAATCTCTCCATAATTTGCCTGCTCTTGAGAGCAAGATTATTAGATATGTAATTGTTTTGTAACTGGGCTGCTGAAATGCATTAAAATTAATCGTGATTTTTAATATGCGCTTGATTTAAACGTGTCGAGCTTTGAATATCAAATTACCAAGAATAACTCAATCATAACCAAATTAATTATATACCTGCCATAAAGATGCTTAGCCCCACATGCGCCCTTTAACATTCGTTGGAAATAAACCAGCAACTAAATGTAATGATAAATGTTATCGATAACATCTGATCGAGCGCTGCGTTCGCTTCGATAACTAAATTGTGCGAATGTGAGCGCGATATAAAGAAGAAGCAACAACAACTTTACTTGTTTGTTTATAAGCTTGTTTATAAAGCCACAACTTTGACCTTGAACTCGGTAGTCAGTCAAGCAACAACAAGTGATTATATTGCCAACAGGCTGATTGACATAATTTCTCTGAGGCTAACACTGAAAAGCGAAACAAAAATAAACAAAACCTAAACAAAATAAAATAAAATAAAATAGCGTATTAAACGTGCAGCTAACGAAGCATAAACGACAATTGATTAAGCCGCAAATAAGCTTTGCAAAAAAGGGGCACATGCAACAAATAAATACTAGAAAATACATACATACATGAATGCATATGTATGTATAGATACATTTCCATACAACGGCAAAAATTGCGCATTCGCCGCGTTTGCCGTTTATTACCGTACACTGATGGCCACATAAACATGTCCAGCTGTCAAAGCAATAACTAATTGCTTTCATAATAGGCTGGTCTATTTTTTTTTTTTTAGTAGAGAGAAGTTGCACAAGACTTGAACAGATTTGAAAGATTTTATGGCGTTATAAGTCTAGAAAGACTTATTGCTTTCAGAGCGAAAAGTTAGCTGCATACAAAATTTTAAAATAATTTGCTTGAATGACTTGAGTATCTTCCCAAGAAGATACATAAGCGATCAATATTGGATGTCGCCCATCTATCGCCTTCTTATCTTCCTCTATAAATGTTGTTTGAATACCCAAGCGTCACTTTTCTGCAGCATCAAATTCCTTTTTGGTATTGCACGATAAGTAAGCGATCAATATGCGATATCGCCCATCTATCGCCATCTTATCTTCCTCTCTAAATTTTGTTTGCATGCCCAAGCACCACTTTTCTGCAACAACCAAGCGCTTTTTCGTGATAGATTACAAAGAAGCAATCAAAATACGATATCGCCCATTTATCGCCTTCTTATCTTCCGCTACTAATGTTGTTTCTCTATCTTAATTGTACTCGTAATCCCACTTGTTTTTAGCTATGGATTTATTTTAGTAAATTTTTCGTTGTCATTTATTTATATTAATAACACGCTCAACTAATTGAGTGTGAGTGCATGCTACGAGTGCGAGTGTGAGTTTGAGTATCTCGCTAGTCTCTCGCATTCTCGCAGTCTCCAATATTCTCACCTATCTGTAACACTCAAACTGTTGCTCATTTTACTCACTGATTTCTGTCGCTTTTACGTTCCGAACGTTCTGTTTATTTGCCGTTTCCTCAACGCATTTCAGCGCATTTGACTATTGTTTGTCTTACGAAACAGAACCGAATCCGGCAACCGGTGCCAGAACAAAAAACCAAACCTAAACAAATCAAAACAGAATTTAACAAAAGTGCTTAGCAAAAAAACAAAGTAAAAAAAAAAAAACAACAATTTGTTAAACTCAAATAAAAAACAAAAGGCAAAGGAGAAGAATATCGTGTGAAAATAAATATGAAGCTGCTGTGCGGTTTTCTGCTGATCGCGTTGGCTGTCAGCGACGTTTGGACTTTGCCAGGTGAGTTCTAGACTTACTCGAGAACTATATTAAACAAATACATAAAAAAATATATATTATAGTATATTGGCTGGGCAAAAACAAGTTTTGGGCGGCTTTAAGCAGGCGCTCCGACAAATATGTGTATTATATAAATATAAAAAAAAAAAGATTTCCCCATCATTAAAATTGATAATGCTGCTGACGGCCTTTCGAACTCGCGATTGTCGCTCGTATAAACATTGCCAATTGATAAAGCTACCTCGAAATTTCTAGTATGACAGGCTTTGTGCCTTAATCTTAACATGAGGTATCATATTTGTATAGCTGGAAAATAAGTTGGAACAAGTTGGAACTCAACTTGATCTTTTTGATCTTACAAAAACGGAAAAGTGCTTTATTTAAAAAAACAAAACAATATCTATAACAAGAATTTGTAGGCTTAAAATAAGCGTTGGGCATTTATTGTGGAAAAAATTGTTTAGAGAGGAGAATTTTGGCATTTTTCAGAGATAAAAAAACATCTCTTAAAGTGAAGAATTTCGAGTTTGGGAAATTTGTAGCAAAAACTCTTTTAAATTAAACCTTTTTAGCTTAAAAAATGCACAAACTTATTTGAATTTTAAGCTCTACCTAATTTGAGTAGAATATTTAACTTGTTAATTTCGAGAAAATAAAACTGTCTGAATAAGAGTTTTCGCTAAGTGTTGGAATTTTCTAGGAATTACGGCATAATGATGCTCGATTTTGATAAGAACGGTGCAGGCAACACTTGACAATCAGCAAAACGGCAAAATGCATCCTGCAGATACAAGATACAAGATACAAGATAGACTAGATACAAGCCAGCAGCAGACGCAGCTGCCTCATCATCGTCATGGCTGCCGCTGCCTTTGGCTGCCACTTGAATGCATAAATTGCAGCAGCTAAAGTTGAAGAAGCTGAATTGCTTGCAGACAGCTACAGCAGGGGGAAGGGAGGAGTGAAGGGGTGGGTGGTGCAACAGCAGCTGCCACTGCCACTTGAAGTTGTCAAATTTGCAGCAGTCAAATCATTTACCAGAGAAATATGCAAATTTTATGCATATTTCCGATGGACAAAAAACAAACCTTTTTTTTTTTTTTAAATAAATTTTTGCTTAAACTCTGCTTTAATATTTCGAGATCAACTCGAGATTGATGTAGATTAAATCAACGAGAAAAACACAAATCGAGCAAAACTTAAGTTGCATGCAAATACATTCTATGTATGTATAATTAAGTAAGGGTATTTCATATTCGCCTTTGCTCGAAACAAAGAAAATTAACGGAATAAAAATGCAAATGCAAACACATTCTATATATGATATGCATATGTGTGCAGGGTATTCCATCTTCGGCATTTCGTATAAACCAGCTCGAAAGACAGAAAATTGATGGAATAAGAATGCAAACATATTCTATATGTGCTATGCTTGTAAGGGCATTTAATCTTCGGCTTTGCGTCTAAAATTGACAAAGAAAATAATTGAAATCAAAAACAATTTTTTGATCTCAAGGCAACTAAGTTCATCAATATCAGCCAGAAAGGCCATACAAATATATTTTTATAGAAATTAATAATAAATACTAATTGAGCCCAGGAATGGGAAGGTTTAAATAAATACAGTAATATTTTTAAATATTATGGAATTTTTGCTGTAGAATGAGATGCGATTATGTTGAGCTTTGTTATAAATATGGAAAAAATAGAAATATGAAAACCAAGATTAGATTTCAGTATGGGGAATCTATAGCCAGATCTTATGACTCATGCACAATACGAAATATGTATATATATATGTATATATATATATAAATGTATATATGTAGGGCAGGCGACTCTGCCAGTTAGAGATATCAATTTGAGCCGATAAAATGTTAGACGCATGTTAAGTAACAGAAGGGCTGGTAACAGGAGCGATAACAGAGAATAGAGTCGGTTTTGAGCTTCAGAAGGGAAGAGACGTGCGTGGGATCTCGTTGAGTATAATAAGAGAAAACGTGCTAAAAGTTTAGATATTACCTTTCCACTAAGTACACGCCCGTGGAAATTACACATTTTGATCTCCACTTCTATTTAAAAATATGTTTTAAGGGCATCGAACAAATAACCAATTGTTGGAATCAACAGTTTTCGCCCATTATAGTCTTGCGATGAGAATCTTGAAGCTAAAGTCTAAACTTTCGTTTATTAAGCCTTTGACCCGCATTTGCTACCCAACAACGTATCAAATAAATTGTCACAAAGATCTTTGAACCTTAGTTTTAGGCTAATCGGATGGTAAGCAAAAAACTTCCATACTGCCGTTTTTCACGATTTTTCCACATATGCGGGTGGAAACCCCGTAACATAAGGTAATTACAGTAAAAATTTCGGCCAGTTGTGGCCCAAAAACATTCGTCAGTTTAATGAACCCTCTTCTTGTGAACTGCAATTTCTTTTATTTATTTCTTGCTGTTACTTTTTTCAATTTAATATTTTTTCTCTTTATTTTGCCGTGGCCTGATTTCTTTTCTCTGCTGTTGCAATTTGTCCATTGCAATTGTTCTCGAGTGCCCGGCGAAATTCTTAAGCAATTTCTCCTGCTGTTCCTTATTTTATATTTTATATATATATTTATTTTTTTTTTTATTTATTTATTTGTATTTTTTGACAACATTTATGGCATTTAAGTTTATGTGCTGCGTGCAGCTGGCAGCCAACTGAAATTGGGTTAATTGTGGCCATATTTCGTGTTTTCGGCCTTTTCCATGGAATAAATACATGTGCTTATATACAAATCGGGGGCAGGGGCACGCGGCACGCCTCACGGGGCACGTGGCACGTACAAATTGCAACTGCATGTTGTGCAAATTGCAGTTAAACGCATATAAATCATATATTTATTTATATATTTTGATTATTTAAACAAATAACTCGACTCGATAAATCGCTTTATAATTATATTATGCCTAGTTTTATTCATTGTATGAACTTTTTGTTCCCTTTTTTTTTTTTTTTGGCACGGAAAGCAATTTGTTTAATTTTGTCATATTTATTTAGAAAAATTCTTTTTTTTATTTTGTCAATTGACGTTAATTTTCGCTTTGGCCAAAAATAAACGTTACTTGAATTAGTTACACAAATTGCGGCTAATTAGTTTGGGGCTGCTTTTTGAATAGTTCAATAGTTTTTTTTTTTTAAATTTGTTTATTTCGTGGGCGGATTTTCCATTATTTTTGGTAATTGCGTGGGAGATTTAATAACTATTTTATTTGGTCTGTTTTGTGCTAAAAATTAGCTTTGACTTTTAGCTGGGGGCAAATAAATTAAAAGTGTGATTTTCCTTCGGGCAAAAATTTAAAATTTAAAATGTTGTTGACAAAATAGAAATAAAATAAAAACGAGAGAGTAAGAATTAGTCGAAGATTTAATACCCTTGTAGACCTTTCTGTTTTGTAGTTAAGTGAGAATTATGATGAACTTATCTTGGATTGGAACAGACAGAGGGACAGGGATAAATGCACTCGGTTATAGATGCTCATCTAGAATATATATACCTAATGGGGTTGGCAATGTCTCCTACTACGCTTAACTCATTTAATGACCAAATTATAATGCCCTCTGTAAGGGTATAATAAATACAGTTTCGATATTATAAAGCATCACAACAAATTTAGGCTGAAAAGCTTGAATGTTAAACAAATGTTGTCATAACATAACATTAACAGAATGTAATTAAAAATGTAACATTCAAGTGTTTCATTACCTTATATAAAGAGCCTATCAATTCTTCCCCAGTCAAAAGTGAAATGCAACTGAAATGTAACATTCAAATGTTTCATTTCCATGTGCCTATACAGAAACCCTTTCAATTCTTTTCCCAGTCAAACGCTTCAAGCCTGAGATATTTGGCTAAGCCCTTCAACAACAAACCCTTCGGTTCAGGTGTGACATCATTTTGTAGCATGGCGACATTTACATTTAATCGCAATTTAATTCCGGCTTGCGATTAAATGTCAATTAAATGCGCCATTCAATTTACAGCCCGAATAAACCATTTGAAAAATACCTGCAAATCGCATAAACCTCAACGACAATAACAACAACAACAACAGCGGCTAAATGTGAAAATGAAAATGTTTATGTTTTTCAGTCGAGGCAAATGAAATACGTTTAACAAAACCAAACATTTCCATGTGCATTTCGTTCGAGTTTCTTAAACTTGCGGTCAATTTGGGTTTGAAGTACAAAATAGCTATTAAATCAATGCCAAAGCCAATTCAGAAGCCCAGCAATTAAAGCAAAATTGTTTGCGTGAATGAAAGTGATTTCTTAATTACACTTTTTATTTGAATTTTGAAATCTATGCATCTATATATAAAACTGTATAAAACTATAGACTGTTTGTCGTGACAGATTGATTGACTGACTGATTGACTGATTGACTGATTGAGTGACTGACTGATTAGTCATCGGCACACAGCTGAATCCGTAGGATCTAGGAATCTTATATTTTTACTTGGGACAATTCCACCCGCTAGTGTGGAAAAAGTGCGAAAAGCGTTTGTATGAAACTCTTTTTGTTTACCCTTCGGCCTCATACCTAAATAGATTTTTTAGCACATAACTTGTCTCGGACAAGGACTTTTAATATCCGCTATATCTATATATATATATGTATGTGTGAGCGTCAGACCAGCAAGCGAAAATTCGCTGGTTCAAATCTGGTCGCAAATTTTTAATTCTTATATTTCTTTAATCAATTTGTTGATATACTCAATGTAAAGGCAAATGAATGAAAAACTGATCGTCAGACTCGCTGGCTCTTAGTTATTTTCAATTGTTTTGTTTATTCAATTTGTTGATATTTCCATAGAAAATGGCAAATTAATGTGTCTGTAATCTAAGCGAAATTAACAAACTTGTTTTTTATATGCCTTGCACTAGAAATAAAAAACAAAATGATTTAAGAATGTGCGAAGCATTGAAGAAGAATTTGCTTTGAATTTGTTTTCGTTTCTCAAATATTTTAAAAATAATTTTTGTAGATTATGATTTCAGTAAATTCTTTACGTATAATGCGCATGTAAGTGTATTATATATTCGGTATAGTTTTTCATAAAGTTTGAAACTTTCCTTTAATTTTCGTTCATTTAAATGTATAAATGAAAAACTCCGGAAAATGCATTTAAGCCGCTTAAGCATTTAAAAAAAAAAAACGCAGTTTGAACCATTGACTTTTTTTTTTTGCAAAATAAAATATTTATTTTTGCCACAGCAATAAATAATTCAAATGAATAACTCAATGGCAAAGTAAATGCGATGCCATACAGAAAAATGCAATAAAACAAATTGTGTTTGTTGTTAATAATATCTATTAGCTGTAATTGTTATTGTTGTTTTTTGTTGTTTTTGCTATTATTGTAGCTGTTTTTGCCGGCATTTGAAAATGATTAATCATCTCGCAGTGCAAATATCTATATACATATATACACAAATGTTTGTGACGTCTGTTGATTTTATAACTGGCAAAGTTATATTATTGTTGGGCATATAATAAGCTGTTTATTTTAATTGATAGCTATAGAAAATTCTAGTTTTCGTGTGAATAAATAATGGAAGATTACTTTGTTCAACGACTGTAAAAGTGTTATTTACATATTTATAAGGCTGTGCAACGACTTTTTTTCTAGAAGAAACTAGTAGAAGAATTAATTAACAGTGCTCTAGTCGGGAGTGCCCGACTAGCGGATACCCTCAACCTTCTTATACCAACACCAAGTTCAGCTCGGGCTAGGGGGGCGGGGTTCGGCGGTGGCTATGAAATTAAAGATACTTGTCAAAGCCAATGAGATTTGCTCAGAAAACATAATTTTGATATCGATTTTTATCGATTGCATGGAACCGGTGCAAGTTATCGATTAACAAACTCGTACTTATAGGGCACTAGATGAACCTACGCTAAAAATTTCAAGTTTAGGGTATAAAAATCAATTAAACTGCAAGTAAAAGCTAACTTTTTTTTAATCAATAGAGACTAGAGCTTCTCAAAGCCCATTAACAGCAAGACAACATTAATAGCAAGATCGCTTCTATAGTCTTTTATAGGATATATAATTACTTTGTTATGTAATGTGAAAGGCCATAAGGTATATTTATATATTCTTCTATAGAAATAATGTGGCGAGAATTGTATTTTTGTGTAATTTGAAGTGAAATTCTCAAGCAATGCTTTCGCTCTTATAGCAGGCCGGCTCTTAGTGATGTGCTATCCCATCTATCGATATCGAAGTTATCGATAACGGGCTCTTTTTTTTTAAAGCTCTAACTGTTTGTGCGGCTTTACCAACATATCCGATTTATAACAAAAAGTTCTTAAAATAATGAAAATTATGTTGACGTCTATATCTAGAGATTCCCTTGCTGAACCGAGACTCGATCTAGTTCCGTCCTCATTCAACACTTAGCTCTAATTGATCGATTAAAGATATTTATTTAGTCGATTAGACTGCCACATGATTTTTCAAGATTATGCTCAGCACATTTCTCTCAGTTTTAAGCTGAGCTTAAAACTGTCTCTGCCTGCAATTGGTTAAACCTAATGCTAATTGCCTTAATTTTGTTGCATTGTCGATTATTTCGTTCTGTTTTTGTGAACGCAACGTAAAATTAATAAACAATTTCGTTGCCTGATTGCTTTATCAGCTGCAATTTCCGGCTATTAGACTAGACCCACACACACACACACACACACTCACACACACACACACATCCGGCAAATTGTCAGCTGTCACGAAAAGCTCTAAGCCAAATCCTCCCCACCCCCCCTCCGAAAATTTTTGAGCTGAATAATCATAAATGTTGCCAACTGTCTGTCTCGCTCTGCCTTTGGCTCTGATTGAAAGCTGCCGAGGCACTTAGCTCTGGTTCAATGTCACGTAATCGCTGCAAGAGGCCTTACACCTACCAAACCTCAGCCCCCTTCCCCTCCTTCTACCCCCTTCTCCCTGGCAGAGCTCAACAGCCGGCTCTTTATGTTAATTTATGTGCTGGCAAAATGTGCAAGCGCCTAATGCTCAGCCACGCATGGCGCAAACCCAAAATCAGAAATAAATTACCAGACTAGAGAGGCTAACAGAGGGCGGGGGGCGTGGCAGTGCTCGGCAGACGCAGTTGCTCATGTTACATATATACACACACACACACACACACACACCCACGTGTATAAATATATGTGAATAATTGTGTATTATAATGAAAATCCTAGAGTATTACTCAAATAGTCAGCTGGCAATGTCAACGTGTGCAGATTTAAACGTTTGTCAAGCTAGTGTGTGTGTACGTGTGTGTGTGTGTGTGTGTGAGTGTGCGTGAGTTTGTGTGTGGGCCACCATTTTGTGGCTGTAAATTTAATGAGATTCCTGTCAAATTAATTTCCGGTTATGATTAGATTTTCGTTAATGGCAATTTGCGGTTTTTGCTGCCAAACCAAAAATCTGCACAAACTCTCATCATATCTGTCCCCATATCTATTGCTATATACACATATATGCACGCATATAGCCATACATATCTGTCGGCCGGGCTGTCACAATGCATTTGCGCTGTAATTAACAACAAATTGCAAGTCTCTCTGCTTCCATCCATTTCGCATTGATTAACATTAAGTAGTTTAATAATCATAAATCATGCTACGCCCGCCCGAAAACAGGGCATTTGTGAAATTTGCATTGCTTGCATTTCGTGCAGCCTCTATTGCGGGCTTCCGGCCTGTGGGTTTCAACGTCTTTGCATCATTTTGGCCACATTGACATCTTGCCTGAATGCACATTTTGTCTGCACAGCCTTGATGGCATTCTCCAATTGAAGGCCTTGCCTGACGCACTCAAACTGACAGCTGAACTGTGTTGTAATGTTTAAATTGATGCAGAGTTTTTTGACATGTAAATGGATATATATTGTATGAATGAGAGAGAGTACTCTTGTTAAGAGTGAACATTTCGAGGATATATATCCAGATATGTTATTGAAATGTGACCGTTTCAAAAATACCATATTCACAGACATATATACCAGATACATATATACTACCCGATAAATACCCAGCTTTGTAATTCACACTTGGAACATTCTCCAATACCTTCTGCATAAACACTGCAAATAATTCTTTTCGCTTAAAGAAATCTGGAATTGTATACTTTCGTGCAATAACAAATAAAAACCGAGGTCATTTATTATTGCATCCACTTCCCCCGAAAATCACAAAATCTTCTTTTATGTTGATATTATTTTTTTACTGTGCTCACAGTATTATGCAGTTCAACCATTCCAGCTGTAGCCCTTCAAAATATGCTATCTGCTTATATAGTTTTGCATCCAGCTTTCTGCTCTCCAGTATATTTCTCTCTCAATTTATTCTTCTCTCCTTCTGCCTCTCACTCATTTTCCTACTCGCCTTGTCACATTTGCTCTCAGTTGCTCGGTCGCAAGCTCGCTCTCTCCTTAATCTGTTCGCCTTTCTCTGCGATTCTCACGACTCCAGCAATGCCCATAAACTATAATCACAATTAGCGTCGCCGCAATACAAATATTTCCAGTGAAAGCATTTGTATCATTCTCTTTGGGGCATCACCAGCCCAATCGGAATTCATTAGCGATGGCTGCACCTGTGGCAGGCAGCACAAATCAAGCAGCATCAGAACTGAAAATATATATTTAAAATTTGCTGCACGTGTTGGCAGTCAGAAAAAAAAAACAAAACAAAACAAAAAGAATAATAATAAATCTTAGGTGGGCGTAATGAAGGCTCGTGATTGTGAAGTCGGTGGCAAAAACGAAAAAAAAAGGCAAGCCTAAAATTAAACAATTTTACTTTTTGCTGCCGTCGAATAATTTGCTACATGTGGCAGTCGGGATGAACGACAAATCATAGCAGGGGCTGGTAAGTTTTTTGCTTTTTTTTTTTTTTTTTGGCTTGGGGTAGAGTTGGGGGCATGGAGAACCGGGAGAACCGGGAGCCGTGTCCGGGACCAAACAATCAAAATCAAATTCAGACTCGGGGAAAAAACTCATTTTAAACGCGACAAACGTAACGTTCAATCTTCCAGAACATTGCGTACGTGACACGATTGTCACATTTGGCAACGCCAGCAACAGCAACAACAACAACAACAAGTAAGAGGTTCTAGTCGGGAGCTCCCGACTAGGGGATACCCTGAACCCTCATATTCCTACACCAAATGCAGCGCGCGCTTATAGATAGAGAGTAGCGGGGAGGTGGCGATAGGTATAAAATGAAAGATACTTGATATATATATACTTTTCTAGAAGCTACATGTCAAGTTTGGTGACTTTAGCTGTTATTATTTACCAAAATTGCTTAAAAAACAGGATATCGATATACATTTTTATCGATTACTTGGAAACGGGGCAAGTTATCGATTATCGGAAACAAACTCGATCTGCGTAGGACCTAGGAGCACCTACATCTAAAATTTCAAGTCTCTAGCTCTTATAGGTTCTGAGATCCTTGCGTTCATACATACGGACGGACGGACGGACGGACGGACGGACGGACGGACGGACAGACAGACGGACATGGCTAGATCGACTCGGCTATTAATGCTGATCAAGAATATATATACTTTATGGGGTCGGAGATGCTTCCTTCTGCCTGTTACATACATTTGGATTTTGCACAAAAACATAATACCCCTTTTACCCATTTTTAATGGGTTCAGGGTATAAAAACAACAATAAACAACAACAAACAACAACAAACAACAATAACAACACTTTGCAACAGGGCAAGGTTTTTATTTAGGCATTTTGCTTTTTTAGTTGTTTATTTTTTTGTGTTTTGCCAAAATGCAAATGAAGTGAATGGTGAATGAATGAATGAATGAATGCGTGAATGAATGAGAAGTGAAAAATGAAGCCGGCACCTGACTTATCCGTCGGATACGCGCCAAGCAGTTGTGGGCGTTACCTGACCCAGCGACTCAAAAAAAAATTAATTAAATTCAATTTTATTATAATTCCAATTTATTTTCCCCTTCTTGTCATTTAGATCGCAGTTTCCTTATTGATAAAAACGCGACTTTTAAAATTGCCGTGGTTGAAAATTCCCTCTTACGTTTGTTTTTTCGTAAAATTTTAGATTCGAGAGCTTTCACTGCAACAATTTAACCCCTTTAGCTACACTTTTCTTTCGAAATCCCCATTCTTATCCCCTTTAAAGCACTCTGAACCTTAAGCCTAAGCACGGCACGTACCGCCAAATGGCACAGGACAATCACGGACAACTGTGACAACATGAAATGCACGCCTTATAGACACACCCACATTTTCAATTACATACATAAGCCAGGAATCAGGAATCCGCCAACGAACCCCCCCTTGAAGCGACGCCTATGTCGCCCGCTAACAAACTGACAAACTCAATTGTATGCCATTTGGCTCTAAATGATTTCAAAATCAGTTGAAAACCAATGCAGAGCCAGCTCAAACTGAGGGGAGGCAGGCATGTGCTTAGCATGGGGCGGGGGGCGTGTTCCGGATTGCGGGGGCAAGAAATCACGAGAAGGAGAGTTGATGTCCGGACAGAGATGCCAGTTAGTTAGCTTGGCCACGTTCAAGAACTCTAAACAGGGGGAAAATTAGTTTGATGCAACATATATACACACGCACACCAACACACACACACACACACACACCAACACACGTGCTGCACTGTCATTTAGCTCTCGGTCTCTGTGTTCCTGAGCATTGTCAAGTGTCAACAGCATTTGAGCCGAAAGTGAAACGCAAGCCAACCCCAAAATGTAGCCTGTTCCTATACAACTCACGCACACACACACACATATATGCACACACACATATATACACATCACCCCAATGCAAGTGAAAGTGCCCCAGAGCACAGTTGGGGTGCCTGTCTCCAAGTGAAATGCCATTCAATTGACGTGTGCTGATATTTTGTTAGCACGCATTTTCGCAGAGCCCCTACACCAGAGCTGGTCACATTTCGTGCTCGCTTTCGTGAGGGAAACGGGCAATCGGGTTCGTGCTCGAAAATTGTCGTGTCTTCGAACGTTTATTAAAAAGAACAACGCGACAGCGCACAGAAATAAATGTACAAGAAAATCTTTAAAAAAAAATATATAAAAATGTTTTTGAAAATACTAAATAAATAATGGTATAAAATTAATCAAAACAAAAATAAATAATATAAAATGTATATACCTATTGTTAAATACAAAAAGATGAGTTCTTAGTCTGCATATTTTTTGCAAAAAACTCCGTTTGCTCAGTCAACTTCATTGTTAACATTGTCTTAAACTTGGCGCACGTTAAGCCTTAAATTGGTTGCGAATTATAACTCGTCAAGCGATAGAAAACAGCGAAATTTTAGTAAAAAAATATGACTAACAAAATATTTAAATAAGCAAAATAAAAGAGTTTATTTTGCAAACGTCGATTTAGCGTGTTCATCTTGCGCTCACCTCTATTGAAAATCTCCCCAAATATAGGGGCTACCATTGAAAAAAAGGGAAAACTTTTAACAAATGACGGACGTGCTGCTGCGTGCCCCCCCTCTCTTTGAGTGCACGCATCTATTCACATATCCGTGGACTCCGTTTGTCGCTTTCAATGGAATCCAGAATGAAATTTGTTTAACGACAACTGCCGCAATGGAGCCCAATGGATGCCCAACGCCAACAGCTTTTTGCATTTGCATTGTCATTGTGTGCGTGTGTGTTGGGGGAGAGCTCTGCAATTGGGGTTAGCTGCCCCACGGTTTTTCCCCGGCGTACCCCGCACCTGGCCCATTTGCTAGCCTCTGCCTGCTTGCTATCAATTCTAATTACAAATGTCTACAATGATTTTTCGGTCACCCTACGCTGGGCCTGATGATGATGATGATAATAATGATGTTGATGATGATGCAGGTGGCGATGGCGATTGCCCTGGCTATGGCATGTGGGACTTCGGTCTAGGCTTGATTAATGTCACGCGCAGCACAGGCATAATATAAGCAACAACAACAACAACAACAGCAACAACAAGAAGAAGAGGAGCAGCTGCGTCTGGTCAGAGTCCGGGGTTTCTGTTGCGGATGCGTGGCCTATTAGAGGTTGCGGCGTAGTTCTAGTTATCTGCGCGACTCAACGCAAGCTGGGTGTAAGGTGCGGTGGGCGCTGGGTGGGGCGGGGCGTGGTTGTGGCAAATTCCCGCGCCCCTTGTGTGGGGCATTGACTGTGGCTTTAGCTGACTGCCGCCGACTGATTGGCAGCGGCGTGAAAGAAACCATGACACTGTGATAAGCGGCAGCAACAGATACCAGAGTTGAGACGAGATGCTGGTGTGGATAATTAAGAACAGACATTGATGGAATTTGACGAGGGAAGAGGGGCAGAAGGGAGCGAGAGTTGACCCAAAAAGAAAGCAGCGTGGCATGCAACAAAGTACAGCGCTTGTTTTTAAGGGTAACCAAAGAGAGCAGGTAACTTTGTTGTTGCATAGATTCAATGCCCTATCATATATTTACATATATATGATATAGTTGGATTTTTGATAAGAATTTGCTTAAAAGTTGGGAGCAGAGGGCAGCTCCAGAGCAATGAGATAATTATGGGATATTTGGCAAATATTTAATATTCAAGGTCAGAGTATAATCTACCTCTGATAATTATCCGATATAAGAACTGAAAAGTTTTTGTTTATTTTCCCAAGACGCCAGAGCCTTGATCGAAAATTTGTTCACTCATGAACTAATGTATTATATCACTTGCTAATTGATTCTATCCTATTCTATCCTCTGCAATATATATAAATATATATGTATATATTTATCAATCCGTTCAAAAATTTGAATATAAAGATTCAGCTCTTTCAAAAAGGTTATTCGTTGCCTTTACCCATTTCACTCGAATAAAGTTATTTAGAGTAGAAAATATTTGAGTTGAAGCCGCAAATACCTTTGGCTGAGCTTGTTGTCAAATCGATTTAACATATGCAAAGTATTTAGAATTCGTTTTTTGCAATTAAATTTCATTTTGATTTGCAATTTTCAATTGAATTCCCTTTGGCTGCCAAGAAATGCCCAAAGATTATTTTGATATTATTGGCAATGCTGGCTAATAATTTGTTATGCTTTGGGGGCTCAAATGCAGCCGCAATTGATGCCATAAATACGGCACAGTAGTTAACTGTGAATTTTATTCTGGCCACAAATCACTCAAATGACATTCGAACAAAATTCATTTGAAATATGAAACCAGAGCTAAACGCGGCGACACAAACAAATCGCAAAATGCTCGCTAACCAAATAAATATGTGACGATAATTACAAACTGCTATTGCAACTTCTACAGTCCATAATTTATACCAAATGTGGGTGAGTGTGTGTGTGTGTGTGTGTGGGTGAGTGTGTGTGGTGTGTGTGTGTGTTGGCTTTGTGCGCTCAATCTCGTCTCGTTTGGCTGGCAAATTGCTGCAAAATATGAAATGGCGTTTTTCGAACCTAGCCAAATGTGAGCCCCAAATGATAATTAAAATGATGGCCAAAAGTGTCGGTTGCTCCGGTCTAACCCTCGCAATCAGACACACACACACACACACACACGCACACACATTTGAACACTTTCAAGTGGCCACGAAATTCAATATGGCTTGGCAAAGCTGGAAAAGCCCATGCGTTGCAATTACTTTGGCTCGGATTGACCAATATGTATTATATATGTATGTATGTATGTGTGTACACAGAGCTGTACGACAGAGTTGCCGAATTTTGCAATTTTCATTTACAATTCACAATATTTTCATCATGAATGAAAATCAAACGCAAAATCAAAATCACAATTCCGATTTGTGTGTGCGTGTGCAGTCTGGCCGCAAAACTTTTCTAATTAATAACTATAACAAAAGCTTTATTCTTTTTTAATTTATTTTCATTTCCTTTTTTTATGGTTGTAGTTCAAAATTATCGTATTGCAATTTGTAAATATTCGCAACTTTCTCTGCGGGCGAAATTCTCATTAAATTCTGAACGCTTCTATCTATCAATTATTTTACAATTTTGCGCGCAAATCAATTAAACTTTTGCAGCTAGTTTTTCTTCTTTTTTTTTTTTTTGCTATGCGGCTTTTATACTTTTTGTTTTCCGATACCCTGCAGCCATAAAGCTAGCAAATGGGGTATACTCTGCGAACAGGCAGTTGATAGAGAACTCACATTGTTGCTTATAAATAACAGATATTCCTGGATAGAAATGTAATAGTTTTTTTCAAAATTTTGTTAATGATCTGAATTTTTGTAAGTTTATTTTTTTCTTAACGTACATTTCATATTTAAAAAATTTTATTTTTTGCCTGATTTCGGCGTGCTTTTTTCATTTATGTTTTCATTTCATATATGGCTGTAGTTTTGAGCACTTGTTTATTTTGTATAGGGTATCGACTAGTCGTGCACTTTTGCCTACTTGTATTTTTATGATATATTTTGCTTTTCAGTTGCATGCGATTAATGAATTTTTAATAGCCCGCACTTTGGTTAATGTAAAAAGTTGCCATAATAGTTACAGGATGTTTTTCCCAAGCTCCCCTTCCGCAAACTCCCCCCACCCCGCGAACCCCGCCGGCAACTGTTGGGCAGAGCATGGCTTAGGCTGCCACAAGAGTTGCTCGTCCTAAATGGCAAGTAATTATGATTGCCGCTGAGTGAGAAGAGCCGCAGTTAGTTGGTTGGATATGTAAATCTTTTAAAACGTTGTCCAGCCACAAGTTGCTTAATGATTGAGTGAAATCTTTAAAAACAATCTAGTTTATAAGTTTTTCAAAAGAAAAACTTGAGGTAAAGCAAAGAAACTACAGCGAAATCTTAAAGTTAACGAGTTGAAAGAAAATTTAATAAAAGATTCTTTTTTCTTAGCTTTAAGATATTAAAATTAAAATTTAATTAAATTGAGATTGAAAGGGGATATAGAATGGAGCATAAAATATATAGACAAATATCTGGGATATCCAGTACTAAAGGCGTTTTATTTAAGAATCTATTAATATAGATGGTTAAACCTCTGCACTTATTTCAAAAGTTTAAAGCAATTTTTCTCGATATTTTGAACGTAAAATAAAAAAGCCTAAAATTAGAAAAATATTCAAAAGAATAATAATAAAATAATAATAATATTAAATAATAACAAAAATTAATATTATAAAAAATATTATAATAATAAAAAATAATAATTTAATATAAATAAGGCATTTAGATTTTTAATAATAAGTTATTTTTTTTAACTTTAGGTTCTTTAGGTTATTCAGCTGAGGGAATTCTCCAGACTCTTAGATAATTTGTTAAAGTGAAGAAAAAAGGGTTTTCTTTTTTTCTTCCATATTCAATGTTTTTATGATTATGCGCAATATTTAAAAATTTTTGCCTCCTTTCTCCACAATTATTATTTTAATATTTTCCGACTTAAGTTTACAAAACTCAAGAGAGAAAAAATCGCTGCCTTGTTAATTATGCTAAATTGTACAATTATGTAAATTAATTGACGCACAGCTCAGAACCGGCCTCCATTCTTAGCCTAAAGCGCCCCTCCACCCTTTCCGCCCCTTCACCCATTCCGCCCCTCTAACCTTTCCGCCCCTCTACCTTTTCCGCCCCTCTAGCCTTCCGCCTGCTGGCAATTAGCACCATAAAACGCAGGCCAAGTGATTGCCAGCAACGGAATTTCGGGATTTTATTTGTGGCGCCTCAGCGAAAAAGTAGAATGGCCCAAAAAAAAGTAGGCAGGGCTGGCGCCACGCCCCCTTTTTGGGCATACAGTTAACCTTACATAATTAGCAACAAATTCGTTGTGTTTAGAACAAAAGCGCCGAGCGCTGCGAAATTTCGCCAACTGCTTTTATTAATTTCATAATTCAGAAAATGAAACAATGGAAGGGTGGAAGGGGGACGTCGAGCGGGGTGGGGGGTTAAACAGTTGAATGGGGGCACAGCTTAATTATTGGAAAATTAATGAATATGCCATGTAGATATTTTCATTAGGGGAACTCCCGCTTTTGTTTAGCATTCGCATGATTAATAACTGTGTGTGTGTGTGTGTTTTTTTTTCTTTGGGCTTAGTAGGGATAGCATTGGGTAGCACAGGAGTTGGGGTTGCGGGGGGCGGGGCGGGGCTTGGGTTGTGCTCTTAACCCCAAAACATTTCACTTGCTGCACAATTTTCATTTTCATAAATTCTTTGGCACGTGGCCCCCTCTCAAGCATGTTTCAATTTGGTTTGGCACCAAATGCCATGGCAACAACGCATCCTCAAGGTATGCTGCATGAAACCATGAAATATTATATATGTACATATGTATGCGCAACAATCTGGCTGGCTTTTGTGCTCTGAATATATTCAAATGGGGCATATTAGTTTAGCATAGTATGTGTAGAAGCTGAGTTATCTGAGTTAGCATATTTATATTCCTTGATTCAAGGCGCAATTTAGAGGCTAGCTGTATAAAATTTTGGAAGCATGTTTGTCTAGGGTTTATCCTGATAATAGCAAAGCTTGAGTAAGATCGGGGACTCGGAAGCTGAGTTACTTCAGTTAGCAATTTTATATTCCTCGATTAAAGTCGCAATTTAGAAGCTAGGTATATACAATTTTGGAAGCAAGTGTGTTAAGGGTTTGTTCTTAAGATACAATAGCTTCAGCAAGATCATGTGTGGGGCAAGTCTTTAAATTAAGTTTCTCGCCTATTGACAGGTATATATACCCGAATATTAAGCTCATATGCGCCATGGCATACGCATAAGAATTTCCACGCTGCATATTTGCCAGGTTGTAGCCCACTTTTGTATGCGCCGCAAAAGGTAAATATTTGCACTTGTAAATGACATTCATATGTGCGACCCCAGTCCGCCTTTTGTTTATGTTTCTGTTGCATCAGAGTCAACCCCCCGTGCATACATAAAGCGCAGACCCTTCCCCTCTTCTTTTCGTTGCTTTGTAAACCAAACATATTGCGAGTGTGCCGTGTGCTTTACTTATAAATCGGCTTAAAAAAAAAGTGCATTCGTTTTGTGACCTCCGCTGCGCATGAAAAAAACGGGGTTTTGCGTCCAGGGGTCACGTACATTTTGCATTTTGCGTACGCATTTTACGCAGCTTGTAAATCGTCTCACATATCGCATTTCATACCAAGAGTCAAGTCTTAACTTGGCTGAACTTATTTTTAACATCGTTAGTTGGTTGCGTTGGACATGTTTCTCCTCCGCTTCTTGCTGCCACTTGTTGTATGCTGTGCGTCAGTCTCAGCTGCTGAGATTTATGAAGTGCCACATGGCCAGAGGGACAGATTTATCTATGGACCCCCAAGCGAAGGCTGCCTGAATCCATGTGAATTGTGTGTGGCAGTTGCAAGATGTTGTTTATTTACCCCTACAGCTCTAGACGATGGTTTATTATAGAGCCATGGCCTAGTTTCAAGATGGTAAGCGATTTCCTGGCATTAAATATGTCCGTTTCGTGTGCCAAGGAAGCAATATTAATAAGCAAGTAAGAGAGCTACAGCTGAGACAATTAAGTAACCTGTACATTTTATGTGGAACACCATATTATGAAAAATGAATTTTTCAGTAAATTTCGAGTTTTTACTCTGATCGTTTTAGGGTTTAATATGGTATTAAAAGGATTTTATATGCGTACAAAATTTATATTGAATTATTGAAAAATAAAAGCTGGTGAAAACAAATGAAAATCTACAAAGAAGTGTGTAGCTCCCATAATCTCCAAGATTTTATTGTTATTCAGTAGATACAAAGATAAGTTAATAAAGTAAGTGATATATTATGGAATTTATCGATTTCGGGGAACAGTGAGAGTTATCGAAGTTATCGAGTTATCTGCATATAATACACCAGCTATTATAATCTACCAGGCTTATTTGTATTTAGGAGATTCAAAGATAGAAAAATATAATAACTAAAACTGGAGGCTTACCGAATTCTGCAAATCTTTTAAACGATTTAAATTCTGGTCTAAGGTCCTACTGCAGTGCTAAGAAAAAGCTGGCAACTTCATATATATTTATGATTCATTTTATGTACAGCTCTCATCAGCATTTCTCAGCTGCCGGGGGGCAGTCAAGATATTCTCCTATCTTGGGCATATCCCCAGAGCGCGGCAAATTATGCAAAAATGAAAGCTCTAATAAGCGCTAATGAGGCCACTAAATGATTAGCACAAAGGGTCGAGCGGGCCCAGAGAAAGCTGAAGGAGGACTTTCTGCGGTTTTTGGCTTACGAATTTGCTGATTTGGCTTAATTCGACGCATTTTCAGCGGCCAATTTATGGCCAAATGGCGCGCGTTTTAACTCGGCTTTTAATTATAATTACGCGTAATATTTATTTGTATTTTTAATATTTTTTCATGTTTTTTTTTCGTTCCTTGCAGCCCGCAACAGTCCGCAGGACGATGCGGAGGTGATTGCCGTGCCACAGGCTCGGCCCACGGCGAGCGATCCGGCTTTCCGTGACTTTAAGGGCGTAATCGATACGGGCGCTGAGAATCCATTCCTGCAACCGGATCCGTCTGTCTTTCACTTTAACCTGGGCATTCCCCGTTCCTTTGATGGTGAGTTTTTAACTTCTTTTTATTTATTTCTTTTTGTGGCTGCCACGTGACGCATCTGCAATTGCATTTAATTACAATTTTATGTTGCCCAACAGTAAGCTCTTCCCCCCCCCTTTGCCACGCCCACTCCCCTCATTAGCCGAGCAGATACGAGTAATTACCAAGTACGGCATGCATTTAATGCACTTTTCATTGTTATGGTTATTACATGATGAGAGATTTTTATTATTTGGATATACAAGAAAGTGAGGTAAACTTTAGACATTGAGAAAATAAAATGGGGATATATATAATGGATCCTTCTATAAATTTAATATAATCTTCCAATGTTGATCAGATTTAAGTTAATTATCGGGCGCCTAATGAGAAAAAGTTGTTGACACTTTCTCGAAAGTTTTAGGATCCTTAAAATACTCATTTGGTCAAGATATATCTTGGGTATTAAAAGGTTTTTCTTAATTGTTGAACAATTTTATCTTTGGGAAGTATATGATATAATAATCCGATATTGATAGGATTTTATAAATATCTTAATTAACTTCAAAGAGGTCTCCTTCTATGCGCTACACATGTCATGACAAAATTATAATACCCTCTAGAAGGGTATAAATAGTTGTAACTATATAATAGTAGTAATAGTAACTCGATCCGATCGTCTTTGACAAGTCTACTGCCTACCATAAAAAGGGGCAACTTTAAAAAGTTTCATTGAGATTCTTTTCTTGAGCTCCTCAGCTCTCATATGTACAAAAAGCTCTTAAGGCTAAGCAAAATAAGTTTGGAATACTCTCCGATTTGCCAGTTAAGCCAGCCAATTAGTCGCCAGGCTTTGCCTGCAAAACCTTACATGGCAGATGCTTTTGAATAAACTGGAGTTTAAAGTTCGTCACACAGTTAAGCTTGAGGGTGCTGGAGAAATGAAAACAATTTATCAAAATATTATGTCAAAATTGTTGTGGCCCAGTCAAAGTTTTTGCCTGGTACTTGTCTTTATTTCGTATATTTATATTGATATGCATGTGCTGGGTCACAAAACTCTGTTGACCATTAAAAGTGAAAAGTTTGAGCCTTTGGCAAAAAAAAAAAGAAGAAGAAAAATAAAGAAAGGAGAGGGGGGAAAACATTTATAAAATGCTGCTTCTTAACTAGGGATGAAGAAGTGGCCAAACTTCATAAATCTTTTGCTAACTAATACGCTGACAAAAAGTTCTTAAGCCAATGGCTCGTTTTATATGCAAGAAACTTTTATTTGGCATCAGCTTCAAAGATAACAAGTGAATAACAACAGCACTGAAAGAAAAACTTCTATGATTTTTAGTGCTAACCAACACTGCGAGAAATTTGGTGTAAGTTTTATATGAGTCAACATAGAGTTGGGCTAAGAGAAAGCTAATGTTGGGTTGTTATTCAGGAGGTTCTTAAGGCTGACAACCACTTTAATCACTTGCTGCAAAATTTGATTAGCTGACAGTTAGCTGTTAAATATTTGATAAGATGAATGAGCAGTGTTGCCTTTTGAAAACTTTATAAAGCTGTCAGCTCTACAATGTCGGCGTTGCCAATTTGACGGCATTGCCACAACTTTACATAATTTGCAAATGTTATTAACATTAACATACAAATACTAATTTTAAGTATAAAAGGATATAAATGGAATATATATGATAAAAGAAATTTGGAATAAATAAAAGGGTGCAAGATCTTCAGCAAAACTTGACTTTATATTGAGAACTCAAACGCTGCATTAAAATTAATTGGAAGTTGTCAAGTTAAGAAACTAAAAGAAAACCTTCAACAAAGTTCAAAGGTCGCTGCCTTTAAAATGATGTTAAGCATTTGGTCAAGCATTTGAGGCACGCTTTAAACTCATTAGAATGCAACAAGCAAATGAATTGCAACATGCCAAAGCCGAGCAAACAATGCGGTCAAGTATTTATGACAAGGTTGGCTACAAGACCCTCCGCCAGAAGAAAGAGTGAGAAATGCGACAACATATGTGTAGACAGGGGGCGTTTGGTGGTGTGGGGGCGTGTCAAAGAGGATTATGTAACAAGCAGACGGCGACACAGAAAACACTTTATTTTTTCTTATTTTTATTTTTAGTGCGTTTACGGATTAGGGAATTTAAACAGAAAAACGCATTAGCTAGGCAAAAGGCGTCTGCCGTCTGGGTGTCATCAAAGAGATGACAACAACAAGAACCAAGTCGATTTCAGCTGGCATTTTGGCACTTTGCAACACCTGCGCCAGTTCCCAGCGCGGTTCGCCCTTATAGCTGCGTACCTTTTTCAGTTTGACAGTGGCCTTGCTCTTATTATAATACCCTGTACTTTAAAGTGGCTAAAAAGAGTATCGGAGAGTTGGGAAAATGAATGTAATTGGTAATGGGTGACATTGCCGAATGTATAAAGTGCATAAATTCTTGTCAAGTACCAGCAAACAAGTGTAAAGCCATGGTTGTCTATTTCACGGATCAGAGATATCGATAAATATCGACTAAGCGCGATTTTTGTAAGCTTAAACGTTCTATTTCGCATTATATCTATAGTTATCGATATCTATGAAAAGCTTGAGGTTTTGGGAGTCGTAGTAACAGATCAAGTGTACCATTAATAATGTTGCTGCTTTCACTTCTATAAATATCGATTTCTTACACACATTTCTGAGTTGAGTTTTGCCTTGTAGAGTATCTGCTGGTCGAGTATAGCTGACTAGAACATGCCCTTGCTAGCTTGTTTTGGCGTTAAATTATACCACAGACAACACAATTTTTTATGCATTCCCATTTTGCAGACATTTTCCGCCGTCTGCGCGCCCGTCTCTGGCCCATCGCCGTGGATTCGGATGAGATTGCCGGCTCCGGCGATTCGTCTGAGGTTCTAACTCCCCTCAGCTTTGGCCTGCGACCGCTGACAACGCTGAACGACAAGAATGGTAATACCACATCGACGGTTAAGGTGAGGCAACATCAAAGTGTAACGCTCAATTCAATTTAATACGATGCTTTTATCTATAAATACCAGGTGGTTAATGGTCACAAGGTGGAGATCAATGAGACCGTCTACGGCGACGAGAACAGCTCGTTCAAGGTGCGTTTGGTCAATGTGCGTCCGCTGGAGAGCGGCGAGCAGGTGGCCGAGGGCGTGATCAATAGTCACGGTGGCTTCCAGCCGGTAAGTTCGCCCAGCACATCGGCGCCGCCGCAGCAGCGCCACGAATTGGATGATTCCGAGGAGGACAACGATCGCCGTGAGCCGCTCGAGAAGCAGCCCAAGGACAATGAGGTGCGCGACATCGATGAGCCTCAGGTATAAAAGCTTTTAACAGCATTTCCAAGCAAATAAAAAAAAAAAGATAAAAACGCATCTAACCAGGAAATTTTTGCAAAATGCCTTGCCAATAAAAACAAAAAAAAAATAAATTAAACGAAACTGCGTAGAGCTCTACTAACCGACTATAAACTACACTATATATACTATACATATATATATATATATATATATAAACAACGTGTATATTGAGCCGACTATGTAAACTTGTAATATATATTAAAAAAAAAAACAACAATTTCTAATATTATTTTTCAAATAAAGTTTTGCATTAAACTAAAAATATTATATATACTTGTATATATATTAAACTATAACTAAGAAGTATTTTTTGCCTGCTTTTACGACTAATATATACATTTATTTTATTATATAATTTCTAATCTTAATGCAACTGGTATGTGGCAGTTTTTTTTTTTTTGGCTGTGGTTTTTTTTTTTGGTGCAATTATAATTTAAAAGTTTTCCTAATTTCCATTTGATTTAAAGCTTTGGCTTTAGCACAAGAGCGTGCTAATTTGCATTTGGTTTTGTGCAATTTATTTATTTTTAATTTTCAATTGTTTCGACTTTTTGTATATAAAGTATATATATATATATTTTTTTTTGCAGCTGCTGAAACCATAATTAAGTTTTGTTTATTTGCCTGGTCAATAAACCGGCAGCCACCGCAATCATAAATATTTTATTAACACGACAACATTTTTAATTGTACAATTAGATTTTCTACTTTTGTATACCCTGTAGAAGTTGCAAATGGGCCAGCAAAGTCAGTTGAGTTAAAGGAACAATATGTAACAGGCATCATGTTAGCATTAGGTCTCCGGTTATCAGAGCATATATCGATAAATATCGATGTCCAAGATTGTTGCATTTTAAACTTTTGTATACCCTGTAGCGATTACAAGTAGGTTAGTGCAGTCTTTTAAACTTAAGGAACAATATAAAACAGGAATCTGATCAGTATTAAGTCACTGGTTATCAGAGCATATATCGATAAATATCGATGTCCAAGATTGTTCCATTTTAAAACTGTGCATACCCTGTAGCAATTACAAAAAGGTTAGTGCAGTCAGCACAATATAAAACAGGAATCACATCAGTATTAAGTCACTGGTTATCTGAGCATATATCGATAAATATCGATTTCAAAGATTATACAATTCGATATTCCATATTTATATTCCCTGTAGAATTTCCAATGGGTTAGAGAAGTGAATTAAATATATGGGAGAATATAACTATTAAGTCGGTGGTTATCAGAGTATATATCGATAAATATCGATGTTTTAATTCGATTTTTGCTTTTCTTAAATTATGATGTACCTCTTCAGATCTCTTTACTGGGTATTTCCCAGTCTATAACTCTTAATAGGCAAACTAGCTTGTCTTTTGTTGCTGTTTAACATTATAATTTACATATTTGCGTAATAGATGTGTGAGAGGTGCCATTTTTTGTGTGCGTTTTTTGTTTGCTTTCGGATTGACTTCATTGCGTTCAAATTATTAATGCAAACAAATTATACATTTTATTATGTGTCAACGGGGTGCATAAAAACAAAGTATATATTAAGCTAAAAAACGAGGCAAATGAGGTTCCCAGCATCATATACCTATGACAATTGCTGTCTGGGTTATAAAATATGCACAAATTAATTGCATAATTGAGGGGATCTTCGACGGTTACAAAATTTCAGCTTAAATAACTTTTTAAGCTACCCATCTGAATTTTGTCAAACATTGAAGTATTTTCTATAAAGCTTTCATTAATAGATCAATTCAAGTGAAGATTTCGGAAGTTTTTAATTGAAAGTTTTTGAAAGTTTATAAAGCTTCACATATATAGCTTTAATGAGCTTTCCTTGCCCTACATTCTCTTGAAAGCTTAATCACGTGCTTTGTTGATTTGAGGACGCTGTTCAATTTGAGCTTTCAATAGCTTTTTAAGCTGTTTGATCTATGAAAAGTGTTAGCTTAAAAAGTTACTAAGATAATAAAAGGCTGCAAAAAGCTCTTTGATATTTCGATAATTACTCTTTGTAAAATTGATTTTGCGTAAATGTAACTCTTTTTCCTCAATTAAGTAAATTCGATCTATGCAATTGTAATTGTTTTGATCTTGTTCTTTACCCTAAAAGCTTTAATAAACTCTTAAAGCCTCTCAAAAAATAACCTTTTATGCTCAGTTGCTGAAAGAAAAGCAATTTTATTTTAGAAATGCCCTCAAATGCAGTGTGCAGTGTGCCCAGTTCATTTTGTAACAGGGTTGCCATCTGGCTGGCACAAACAGTTGCGTTATAAATGAGCTTTTTGCCCCACCCCCAAACGCCCACTCACGCGACACGTTACAGTTGTTGCAGCAATTTAACGGTACATGCATCATATATGCGGTTTTTCAAGTCCATTAATTACTTTTAGCCATAATAAAAATTAATTTATATTAAAAGTCATGTGCGCCAAGCGCATAAATCCTTGTCTTGGGCGTCTGCTTGCGCCGGTGGGCGTGACCACGCCCATGTTGTATTTATGAGAATTTATTGTATCGAATTCGACGAGCACGCGACTTGCGAGCATTTTGCGTGTCGCCATTTCAATATATTTTTTCCCTCATAATGACATAAATCAGCGCAAAATTAATAAATGACCAGAAAAAAAAAGGAGAAAGCGCAATTATGAACAGCTTTAAAGCATAAGTGCGACATGTCAACATTTAAATATATCCGCAAAAAAAAAAAAAAAAGGAAAATGTTAAATTTGCAAACAATGAAAAACATTTGCAGTTGGGGTAGCTTTTCCGCTGGGAAAAACTATTGCACAAGTCGCGTTAAATTTATTCAATTTATGCAACTGCTTTTTGTATTATTTACTCCATTTTTTTTTTTTTTTGGTTTGTTTCCATCTCTCACGCGGATATTGAAAGCTGCGGTTTTGGCACCCCAAACTCGGCTCATGCATTTATTTGAATTTGTAAAATGCATGGTTATAAATATAAATATAAGGTAACACACACAAAGTGCAACCCCCAAAACACCTCCCCACCCCACCCCCCACTCCGCTGGGCAACTCCTGCAGAAATATTGCAAAATTGTTGAAGCTTGTTAAACACTTTTGCCTGTCGCTGCGGCACCAACCAGGCAAATGCGATATTTTATTAATATTTTCCTATTAAAAAACTGTACAAATACCATAAATAGGGTACTGCATTTATCGTATATATATACATATATATACATATGTATATATAAATTTATGTTATGTATGTCGACTCGCCAAAGCCCTTCATAACTTTGTAAAAATTACTTTGTGCACTTGCATTTCAATTTGTTATGCGCCCCGGTTTTTTATGTGCTGGTTAAAACTGGTGTTTAAGGGGGTTTACCCGAAGGGGTGGGAGGGGGGGGGGGGGGTATTTGGGACCCTGAAGCAGTTGTGTGCGTGCTACAAAGTGTGCGTGAAATGAGCAAAAAACAGCGGGAACTGTGAACCAGCCGCAAAAACACATCAAATATGCAGCGTAAAATAGAGTGTTAAACTGCAAAGAAATTTTCATATGTGAGGGGGCCGTCCAGAAGGGGGGGGGGGGGACCTATGACAAGCATAGGTCATAAATTACAGAAGATCTACAAGCACAAATACTGCTCAGTTCAAAGAGGGCAAAACTTTAAAGTTTTTGATAGGATTTTATCGTATCTTCGTTTTTTATCATTTTTTATTATATTGAGAAAAACATTTTTCAAAAATTTAAGAAAAATGTTTCTAGCGGAAAAAGGACATAGAAAGAATATTTTTAAATTTTTGATATTTTATTTATTAATAATTTCAAAACTTACTAAGCGTTAAGCTTAGAATGAATATTTTGTATTTTTGATATTTTATTTATACATTTTTGAACACTAAAATTTCAGTTTAGGCAAACTTCTTTTATATCAAAAGTTTACCTTTTAAACTTTAAACATAACTACCCAACAAAAGATCGCATGTGATATTTATTCGACTTGCATGCGATATTCCTCAGTTATGCGCGATGACATGTCTCAGCTTATCAGATAGTCAATTCTCAAGAATTTGCCCGGAAAGAATCGTTAAAACGTGACTCAATCTGTTGAACTGTGACTGAGCATCTTCTGTAGGTAACACCTACATCCGTTATAATAATAATATCATCTCAAGACTTAAGTGAGCGCAATAAACAAAAATAAACCGAGCGCTGCGACAGCTAATGCGCATTTTGTATTAATAATACAAATTTCTGCGAATTTGTGCAATTTGTTACATAGCCGACGACTGTCGAAAACTGAGAATAGAAATATTTATATTTCCTCATATGATGGGCGGCTGTCAAATGCAATAATAATAAATGAACTTGTGACGTCACACGTTTACAGCGTTCGACCGAGTGACCAACAAAACTGTGTGAATGACAGGCCGGGGGCGCTTAGCAGCTTGCATGCTTAATTGTATTCGGCAAGGTATATAAATAAATTTCGACGAAATGTTATCAGACGCGAAGGTGATTCATGCGTGAGGCAACGCATATTAAGCAGAAATGTTAATGAATGTGGAATAACAAAAGCGAGAGTGAGAGCGCGTGTGAGCGGGATTAACAGCGTGCGTTAGAACAGATCAGTAGAGAATGGGAGAGCAGCTTAGAATTCAGCTCCGTAACAGCAATGCTGCAAGCTTAACAGCGCCGCTGCTGCTGCTGCTAACTCCCTGTGGCTCTCTTTGTCTGTTAAAGCACAGCTTACAATCTGCTCTCGTGTATGAGTCAGCCACGCAGTAGTCAAAATCTATGTATAAAAGTCAAAGCTGTGAGTGTGATGAACAGCGTGCGTTAGAACAGATCAGTAAAGAATGGGAGAGCAGCTTAGAATTCAGCTCCGTAACAGCAATGCTGCGAACTTAACAGCGCCGCTGCTGCTGCTAACTCTCCAAGCATCTCTCTCTCTCTATTTCACTGTCTGTCTGTCTGTTAAAGCACAGCTTACTATCTGCTCTCACGTATGAGTCAGCCACGCAGTAGTTAAATCTATGTATAAAAGTCAAAGCTTTGCTTAACAGCAAATTAGTTGGAACTTTCGGTGCGTGCGTAACAGAGCTGCGTCTTATCTGTAAGTTTGTTGTAAAAATAACATTTTTAGCTACCCTGTTAGAGAGTGTTATAGCTTTGTCATAAACTGTATAACGTAGAGGAGGAGCTCCGATATCATAAAGTATATGTATTCAGATATAGTTACGTGCATTGAATCGATTTATAGTATTGTTACTGTATAGAAATAATGGGTGGAAAATTTGTCTTCATATAAAAAAACGTTCTGTTTTTCAAGAATTTTTTATAAAATGTAACTACTGTAATGTATAAAACCGGACTTAAGTTAAATTTTTGGATATTATTTATTTGCTATTCAGTTAAAGCAGGGTATCTAAGCTTCGGCCAGTGAAACATAGGTTTACTAGTTAAATTAATTAATTTGCATGCGGCGACTGCTTGTACTAAAAACTAGCCACATAATTGGCAAACTCGAAAGTAATACAAACTTTTATTCCATTTATTTACATAACACACACACACACCAACGCACACACGAACGCACACACACCAACCGATGCACCCGCACCTCCATTACACACACAGCGCACAAGCACAACAACAACAACAACAAGAACAAAAGCAACTACAGCCACAAGCACACTTGCCTCCAGCTCGCCCATAGAAGATACCCTCGCAGAAGCCACTGACATCAAACAGACTGTACAGACTATAATGGCCGACCTGATGGAAGATGTGCAGCAGGAGCAGCAGATGGAGGAGCAGCAGCAGCTGGCCGCAGCTCAAGATGCCGGCACAATGGCGCATAATGAGGAAACGGAAATGCCGCTGCCAGACAGCGACGGCGACGGCGACAGTCATAATGCGACAGAGGCCGAGTCCTTGGTGGCCATTGAAAACTTTGGCGACGCATCGGACACAGAGTTGGTCGGAGTTGAGCCAGAGTCGGAGTCGGAGCCGCAGCTGTACAGGGAACGCGAGGAGCTGGAGTCCTCGGACGATGAGGAGGATGGCCGTGCGACGCCCGTCGAAATGAGCGACACCTTCAACGATGAATGGGCCACACTGGAGGCAGATGCCGCAGCAGATGCAGATGCTCCGACTGCCGCGGATCCCGGCAACGATTTGAATAATCACATTGACATCTATGAGAACTTTGCGCCCGTCGATCTGTCCAATGATATTGCCGTTAACGATGTGGCCGCCGCCAATCCCAACTATCCGTACAATCCAGACGCCGAGCTGGTTGAGTTGCCCGCAGCTGTCCAGACCATGCCCAAGTTTGAGAAATTATCCCTCTTGACGCCGCCGACGCCGCACATGAAGTGAGCCCCGCGGCCACAACATAGTCTAGGCTCTTTAATCTTAAGTCTTTTAGTTCTTTAAGCAGCATTTTCATAGCTCGAATTGGCAACTCTTTAAAAACCGACATGCCTTAAGAAAGAATCAAAAAATACCTTAAGAGAGTTGCCAGAGCCGCGCATCCATTAAATTATTATCACTGAGCTCAGTAAGTACGAGTATTAAATGCATCCGATGTGCATGCTAACATATTTATTGATCAAAAATATATATACAGATATAAATACCAAAAATAAAAGTAAATTTGAGTAACATTTTTTGGCTTGTACTGTGCACCAATTAAGCCTTATTTTAAATTCTCTTATGAGAAGGGAAAGTGAATTAATGTTTAGAAGGTCACACGCATTCTTTAATACCCTATACCTAATTGGAGATTTACCAAAATGGTTATCGTAAAGAAATGCTAGAGACTAAGTATCATATTTATTTATATCGATAGCTCATTACATCTGCCTAAAATCGATAAATATCGGTTTTAATTTATTTTCTCAAGGTATATCTTGTAGTTCTTTTTTCATCATCTCAATTTTTTTGAAAAACCTAACCGAAAAACTAAAAAAGTTTTAAAAAAAGGGCGAGAAAGTATTTATGCAGAACAAGAAGCTGTTTAGGGTGCTATATAAATTTTTTAACGTCAAGCCAGAGCTCGCTATAAATGTTTAGAATACATTTTAATGGTTTTTATTTTATTAAATTAAACCTAATAATATTATTTTAATAGTTATAAAATAGTTAGATTTGCTCCGTATATAGCTTCCGATAATGGAACATAGATGTGGCATTAAAGATAGCTAAACATAGAAACCAGAGTAGAAATTTGAAGTTCATGGCCTGTCGCATATTCCATAAATATATTCGAAACTGTTGCACAAGCAGCTGCAGGTAAAAGCTAAAGATCTGGCGAAGAATAAAGAAAATGTACATTGAGGATATTCCCCTCAGCTTGCTGCACATACTCACACTTTTGCTTAGGAGCTTGGTCAGGGGTATTCCCACATTGGGTTCCACGCCAGAATGGACCCATTGCCAATGCAAAAATTCGATACGAAAAAGTTGTTGGCTCAACTCTTGGGTAAACTTTTCCAGGCGTTCATTGCACAAGGCCAGAAGAAATATTTTCGTAAAGGGCGCCAAACAGCTTCCAATTTTGATAGCGAACAGAATATTATTTCCATTTAGTTTCTTATAAAAGATAATGTTATATAGGACATCTGCATAGTCTTGAGCCAACTTCAGGATGCTGAGAAGAAACACGCCGGCTACCTGCAGCCAGAGTTGGCTAATGATCCTATTTACCCGATGCAGTCGAGCGTATAGCCTAAAAAACAGCATCAGCTGACGCCGACAACGAGAGCTCGGAAAGAGTCCAAGGTGGGGATCCAAATAATATTCACTTAACTGGGCTAACAGAGCCCGAAGCCAAGCCATCAACAGCAGCTGATAGACAAAATAGGCACAGAAATATATTTCGAATAACAGTAAATTGTATGTAAAGATCCAGGGTTGCCACCATCCGTGCAGTAGCTGCAGTGTTGTAAAAGCATATTGTACTAAAAAATACACCAGTATACAAGTTTCGGTGGCAAATTTACAGCCCCCACAGCTCAATCTCACACACTTATGCAGTTTAATTAATTTGTTAACAGCTAACAGGCAGGCTTTACTGTACTTCTGACTGTGTGCCGGGTAAAACAGGCACAACAGCTGACAGTTGGCCAAAAGCAGCGTCGCATAGAACAAAAACGCCTCAAAACCGTCTCGACTTTCCCGAAAAGGCAGTTTAAGGCTAAAGTTAGTTAGCATAAAAAATAATATGCCAATTATGTTGTGATTGTCCATGAATAGTAGCCAGAGCTTAACGATCCATTTAAGCTTCCTATTGGGTTTATAAGTGCAATATTTTCGAGTTCTTCTATTGTATTTAAAGTGCCCGAAACCGACAAAGCGACATACTCTATAGAGAGTATCGCACATGATTCTAATGCTCCAATCGAATAGGTACCGCTCCAAATGCTCCATTGAGAATAACTGACTTTTCAAGGGCTCAATTCCAAGGCTCACGAGGGTCCTGGATGACGGAGTGGTGTGCTCATCAACAGTTGAACCCTAATGATGGGCCACATAATTTGAATAATGAGCCGTAATATATTTTCGATAAGGTAAATATGAAAATATAATACGACAAGTTTTATTTTAAAGGCATTATTATTTTGTTTCATCTGTACTTAACTGTTTTATTTTATTATTTCAGCTTTAATTGAATTCTTCAAGTATTGAAATGGAGTTTCCTACAATATTTATGCTCCGTAAGGTATGCTATGCTTTTTGTCCATCTGCTACGAGCACTTTTTTGGTAGATAATTATTTTGTTTTTTAAAGGTTTTTATGCCTTTATATATTTCTGCTGGAAACTTTATTTATATGCTTTAGGGACTTCGCAGTGTTGGAAAACGGAGCACAGCTCGGTTAAAAGAGGGTAAATGACTTTTTTGTCAGCTCATACTGTAAAGTTGACATTGCATTTAAAAAAGCGAGCCATATGAATAACAGTAGAAACTCGATATTTATCGTTTGTCCTGCGTGCCAAATATGATTTCGGATCGGACGTGTGTGTTGCTGCAGGACAAAGCAGTTGAACTGTATATAAGATGAAATACTTATCGAATTAATCGAATAGCTAACTAGTTATGAACTCACCTTAGAAGCCAGCAGTCTGGTAAAAGGTTTTCGCTTCGTTGAAGGTGGCCTCTCTAGTGATCTCTTCCAGTACAACAGTTCAATCAGATAGATTTGTTGACCTAGAAGTTTGGTCAGTTTCTCGATGCGATTATTGCATAGACCCAAGAGGAAAATTTTTACTATTGGTGCCAGGCAATTTCCTATTTTGTAGACCACAAAATATTTCCACTTCTCCAAAGGACTCTCTTGTTTGTAGATAATATCATATAGTTCTTCGGCAATATCCACCGATAACATGGCAATACTGGCGAATAGGCCGCCCGCTATTTTCAGCCAGTGTTGTGTAATGTGGCCGTGTATCGCGCACATGCGAAAGTAAAAGCCGTAAAAGAGCATCAGCTGATGGCGATCACGTTTGGTGGGCCTAATATTCCCGGCATAGGAACTCAGCAAATTTAGCAATACCTGATGCCAGGCAATCAAAATCAATTGATAGAGAAAGTAGGCCCAATAAAATAGCTCAAATAATACCAAGTGATAAACAAACACCAAAAGAATGTAATTACTCATCATTTGATTCCATATTTGAAGCAGAGTCAAACTGAATTCGACTACAAATATTATGAGAATATTAGGTTCAAGCGTAAAATTGGATTTAACAAATGTTGAGCTCATATTTCTATGCAACTCCATTATCTGATTTATCACCGTCACATAGGCTCCACTGTTGTTCCAACTGTGCAGGAGATATATCATTCTCAGACACTGAAAGTTGACATTCCCGTAAATGGAGGTCTCCAGATAAAAATTGTATCCGGCACTCTTTTCCGAAATATTATCAAACATATGGGCTAAGATATCGGCCAGCATATAAAAGTAGTTTACATAGTCGAGCAGCAACAAACATATTTTTATAGTCCAGGTAATGTGTTTCCTTAAAGCCGAATGTTGGCAAATATATAACTTTTCCGTTTCCTCATTGTACTCAAAATAGCCAAAGGCACAGAAACGGCAAATTTGGTAAAGAGTCTGGCTTATAAAATCGACTGTCCTGTGGAACAAAAACTCCCGCATTTTCCCACACTGTTATTCGCTTAACGTTGTTCCCGTTGGACTAAACACCACATGGGGTAAGTTGAGGATATCATCAGAATAATAGTTGACAAATGGTCACCTACATAAATGGCATCATTATTTCCACATATTATGTTTTATGCTCCACATAATAGTCCCTTTCCATTGATTCAATTTTGTTGTATTGAAATTGTTGACAGGAAAGAGTTGATAAAATGTTTTGTTCACATACAAGAAAAAAAACACTTGCCATTAATGAGTTGTGCGTTTAATTAATGGTTAACTTATGGCCAGTTAATTACGCATTGTCCTTTTGTCCTGTTGCATTTTTTTTTTTAACAGCAAGCACTAAGCTGCTTATTGAAATGTTTTTATGCTGCCGCAGTTGAATGTTACTTTAACAGGCAGCTGTTAAGTCTGTGCTGTAAAAACAATAACAGCTTAACAGCTGGCTGAAAGTGCAGCTAACAGGCTGCTGTTAGGCCAGTCTGTCAAAGCTTGCTCCCTGCTGCTGTTAGATGAAAAGAAATAATTTGCCTTCAGCTTGTGCCCAAAGTATTTTAACAAATTTATAAGATTATATTCAAATCTAATTAATTGCGAGTGCTTGATAAAATTTGGATTAATGTGTAATATTCTGCCCAAATAGTAAAAGGAAAAACACAAGTTAATATCTGGGTGGATTTTTAGCTTTGAGAGCCCTTTAAAGGCTGACTTTCAGCAGTACTATAAAAGCAAAAAAAAAAAAACATATCTCTGTTTTTCATATTTATATTTATGTACTTATTTACATTTTATTATTCCGCGCTGGCTTTTAAGCGGCAATACTAACTACATAAGGACTTAACATACATATATAAATAATGCAGATGCTTAAATATGATCTTAGCATTGGTTGAGCTTTCACTGTTAACTTTAACAGTATGCTATTATGTGGAGACAGTTTTAGTCGCGAGTTCGGCGAGCTGTGACCCAGCATCCCGGTTATCAGTGGCCAAAGACGTAAAAACTCGAAATACTATGTTTAATAATTCAACAAATTGTGCGTTTGGTAAACAAAGTGAAAAATTGGTTTAATGAAAGGCAGTTAAAAGTTGTTATTATTGTTTGGTTTTAATTGCAAAGTGCGGCTGCGCTCTCTCATATAGAAAAGCGTGCGAACGAAGCAGACGCGCAAAGAATAGTGCAAAGGAAAATAACGGAATTAAAGAGCGGTCAGCGCAAGTGCTCAAAATATTGCAGCAATAAATATGCATGTACATATACATACATATGTGTATAAATATGCATATATGTATGTACATGCATGTATAGAATGGTAAGTACATACATACATACATACATATATTTAATAGAATTGATAACTTTAAAGCTGTGTTGATTTATGTTGTGTGCAAATAGCAGAAAAGCAGTTGTAATTTTTGCCATTTCATTTTATATGTATTTACCTGTTTTAATATTTACGCGTCAATTTCATTTTGCTTTCGCTTGTGTGCAGACACTTTACGAATATTTCTTCTTTTTGTTTTGTAACCCTATACCCATTGAAAATGTGTAGAAGAGGGTATAATGGTTTTGTGAAAATTTATGTATGAGGCAGAGGGTGCATCGCCGATGCTCTTAGGCGTATATGTATATTCATTATCAGGTTGCATGTGTCTTTGTGTGTGAGTTGTGTAAGAATGTATAAATATTTAATAGGTGGCAATCATTGCAATGGCGTTGCTTACAGGGTATTTTCTAGTTAAGCATTCTCAACGACAAAACATTTGCTTCTTTCGTGTTCGTTTTGCTGCTGTTGTTTGGGCGAATTGCAGGCCCATTGAATGCACAAGTGGCCAACATATTTGTACATTATGGCTGAGGTAGTAGGCAATGCCACTCGAACTGGCCCGTTGCCAACTACCCAGCATCATCATCATCTTGATCATTATGATCAGCAAAGCAGAAACATTTTAAAATTTTTCTGTGCATGCATAAAGCATAAAGGTAAGTAATTATGGCGTTGCCACCCCGCCCGCACCACTCGTTAGTTATCCTGTGGCAATTGGCGCCTTTTCAAGTGCCAATTGGCGGCATCGCACTGCTGCGCCCCGGCAGCGCTGCCAGCGCTGGCAGCGCAATCTGTCTGCTCCGGTTCTCTGCTTCGCTTTTGTATTTACATAACTGTTCCATGTTGGGCCTCGATGATGGCAACTTTTCAATTTGTATCTTGTATTTGTACTAACAGAAGCACAATAAATATGATATATTTGATATGTAAAAGTTTGTACATACTCGATTATTTTGAATGTTTTGGCGCTCATTCAACTATGGTAAAAAGTAATAATTTTTTTCTGAAATATAATTTTATTGCTTTGGATTGGGGTTTTGTTCTGAATAAAGTGCGTATAACTATGATTGCAGGGCAGAAAAAGTCATGCATGGGGCTAGGCATAGGTATACACATTTTTACAGACGCCACTGCTCAAATTTTACTATAGAACATTTTATTATTACGTGCAAGCTTTATTTCTTTGAGTGTCTGCGCGTACTATGAAAGGCTAAAGTACTTCTATAGTTATTCGATTTCGATGCGCTTGAATAATCACATAATTTAAGGGAGCTTTTTTTTTTTAAAATATTTTTGATTGATTTTGATTTTACCAGCGTGTTGAGATCTTATATAATATTTTTTGTACTAATTTTCGCCGGGTCTTCGTGCTATTGCCTAAGATTGTATTTTGGGAGTTAATATAGTTTATAAATATATCTATCACTGGAATGAAAAAAAAAGGCCAGAGCCTTTTTATATTTCTGCTAATCATTATTAATTATCAACGAATTTGTGAGAGGGTGATAGTCTTTTCTACTATTGCTGTAGTTTCACAGTCTTATCGTCTTCAAAGCAAGTCGCAGATTGCTCTTAACATAAATGTTTAACATACTCTGTTATCTACATGGGACCTGCTGCCAAAGTGACCGTGTGTACTTCTGATAATACATGTTATTGATAATGTGACGTCACTGTTCTACTACAAATTATTGTACGATTTTGTCCTACACATAAATTGTTTGTTGATTCGATCAAATTTGGGTTTTCACACAGTTTCCCTTCTTTTCTTTTGCATTTCGTTACTATATTTTACACGTTGTATAAATGCAATTTGTAAATACAAATTGCTTAATAACTTTTCCCCTTTTTGCTATCCATTGTTTCTGCTTTCAACACAGATGTTACCGCTTGCCACACACGTGCCACAACCGCAACGGGGCGGGGCGGGGCGAAGCGTGTTGTATATACCCTAGTCCCAGCAAGCGGGTGCTACACGCAGATAGTTAATGATGCTTCCCTCCGCTTGGGCCCCTTTCCGTTATCTAAATATATATGTATATATATTTGGTGGCAATGCTTTGTTGTCCCCTTTTTCAGATTTGGCAGAGATTAGCGCAGTGGGTTTTTGCGGTTCCTTTGCTTTGCTTGGGTGTTCAGCGGACCGAACTTAATTTAATTAATTAATTAATTTGTTTATTTTAAAGTTTACTCGATGATACAGGTGAGAAATTTCAAGGAATAAGTTAGACAGATGCATACACGTACTTTATTTAAAGTCCTTTAAGGCACAAACACAAAAAGCTCTTAAGATATAGATTGGGTAAACATCCTTTCTATAGATTATACAGTATATTCATTCTTCATATATAGATATTTCAGACTGTTATTTGTTTTTCTTGATTTCATTTTCCACACGCTTCAGTATGCCGTCCATATTGGTGACCAGCTGTTCCAAAATTTCCTCCAACAAAGAAACGCGATTGTTAAGACTAATGGAAAGAAAAGATACTTAAAATATATAAAAAATATATTTAAATTGAATTGTACCTACCGAAACATGTCTTTGTCCTTAACATCATTTGGTACATCTTCAAAGAACTGTGCTCTGTAGAAAGAGTATTTTTCTGTTGGTATTTATTCGAATCATGTTTTCAAAATTGAAACTTACTCTGCCTCGGACATATTTCTGCGCAACTGAACCTTGGGCTGTTGGTAGCGACTGGAGCTCAAATCATCTGGCAGATCCTCGTCATTTTCGAGTCGCTGCTGTCTTGCAGGTTGTTGTTGACGTTTACGACCGCAGTGCATGACGAAATAAAGGAAACCAGTTATTTTCTTATAGATATAGGAGCCAAGCTGACTGCGACCCTGAGTTATTTCACTTTTGACCGTGTTGTATGTTTCCATTATGATGGCCAAGAACATGTTCTAGAGGAATAATACTCGTGAAATAATAATATTTCTGATCAAGATTAAATGAGATAATAATAAAATGCTGGGATTTAATCGGTTTGTAGTCTCGATAAATCCTAGACTGACACCGCTTACCAGTAAAATGAAGAAGACCAACAGAATATAGGTTAGAAAGTAGATGGGTCCCAGCACACGATTGGCGTCCTCAATCAGATTATATTGAAAGTCGCCAAGAATCATGCGTATCATGGTCAAAATGGAGGTGACAAAATTACGAAAATCTGGATGTTTGGTGCCAAACAGCAATAGGCCCAGCTGAGCATAGGCCAGAAAAACAATGCCAAACATAAGGCTGAAACCAGCCAAGTCCTTGGAGCACTAAGGAAGGAAAAACTAAATGAAAATGGTGGAAATTTATTAAACACAGAGACTTACGCGCTTCAATGTGGTTGTGAACTGCACGAGCGTCTTGTTGAAGCTGATGAATTTAAAGATTTTGATCCAGACCAGAAATGCCAAAATGGCCATCATATCCACGTAGATGGTGTTCCAAAAGCACAGAGTATCTAAACTCTGATAGGTTTCCTCGAATCGCACTCTAGAGACCAGGTCCTTTATTTTGAACGTATGCCAAATATTATAGACCAGAGCCAGGTAACAAAACTGTGGCAGAGTTTTTTTTTTTTTTTTTTTGCTAAGAGCTCAGTTTATGTTTATGTGGATAAGAAAACGCACCAGTTGAATAAGCAAGTCCTGTATATTGAGTATGGACTTAAAATAATTCTTGAGGCCACATTTACGCATTGCATTGATCTCATAAATGTTATAGTACACAACCATAATATACCAGAATATATAAACAACAGACATGGTCAGATTTGTGTCCGTTATGAAAGAGAACTGTTTAACTGTCTGCAGCTGACTTTGCGGTATAACCCCACCGGTGGGTGGTATTTCCGCTATAAATCTGAAAAGTATGTGAATGTCGAATTATAATCTAATAAGAATATTGGGTGTCATCCAAATGGCAAATGGAAACGAGCTTTAATTCTGCCCTGGACTTACTTGGCGCTCTGAAAGATGTCCGTATTCTCGTTGTACAGATTGAACTCGATCAGACAGAGACGCGAACCGCGGTCCAACCAATGATTTTTCATTAGATCCTTGATGGTCTGTAGATTCTTTTTTTTACTGTATGTCAAATCGACGGTATAGCCACCGGAACGATAGAAGCCCAGGGTTGTCCACAATGGCATCGACTCCAATTGGCCCATTGTTCTGTATGGTGCACCGCCGTGCTGATGTACAATCTCCTCCGCACTGGCCGAATATTCGGCATAGCAGGCGTTGAAATAACGTATGAATGCATCGTTCACAAAGCAGCTATCCTTGCGTACACGTATCTGGCGTAATCGTGGCGGTCCCAGCAACAGGTTCTCGTGCAAAAAGACCCGGCCTTCGAGGCGCGTCATGTTGCCGTGTCTCGGATTAGTCTGATAACCTGGCCTTTGACGTTTGACCCTGGCACCGCCACCGCCACCGCCACCGCCGTCGCCGTCGCCATCGCCATCGCCATCGCCATCTGGACTATCAGGTGGCTTGTCTGGTGGGTCAATGCCTGGTGGTTGATCGTCTGGTTCAGTGTCTCCTGGTGGTGCATTGTCTTCTGATGGCTCCGTTGGCTGATCGTCATCTTCATTTTCGGATGAACCATCGGGATTAACGACGGTCATATCGCCGTGCAGTATCACCAGGAAATTATAGATCAAATAGTCCCAAAAGTCTGGTATGGTAATCAGTTTCTCAAAATTTACAGTCACCGACGGCGAAATGACCATATCACGTGTGGTGAACAGTTTCTTGATTGTATCGTTAAAATAAAACATATATGAGTGCCGAACAGAGAGTGTGACTGTAATGAAGTTCCAATTACTATTCGAATTATAAATTAAATATATGCGAATATTTGATCTAACAGAATATAATTCATATTTGAATTTTACTCTGTCTGTCCCTACTGACTGACCGTTAACCGATCGATTTTCAAAGATATATAGAATTTTTCCATTCTTATAACTCCTTTCTATAAACTCAACCAATTTTCATGAAGTGTGGTTCTTTGCTCATGTTTTGACCTCTCGATCAATTTGGCACTATTCTTGTTGAAACAAATGCATAAATATATAATATGCATATTAAATGTTACTGTTAAGCATAAGCTGTGACGATGCAAGCGTAACATAAATTGCTGTAAGATCTATATTATTCGACCTTGTAATATAATTCTTTTGTGCTGGCAAATGACACATGTGTTGCTGGTAATAATGTGATATTTATGTGACGCTGTTATTGTGACGCTGTTAATGTTGTTGTAGTTACGCCCTACAGAGCAGACTTCATACATGAGGTTCTATTATATTATCTATATAATATATTCTATTTGTACTCACCCAGGGAGGTCAAAACGAGAAAAATGATAAACACTCCGAATTCCATGAGTGCATCGCGCACCTCTTCGTCGGTGGTGTAGAGAATACGAGAGGCTTTTGCCTTTATAATTTCCCTAGTAACAGTGGTCGATCTACGATGTTGTGTAGCGTCGGGATCCGCGTCGCCATCACTTGGCTGCGAATGTTCTTTGCGCTTGAACATATTGCCAAAGACAGCGCTGGAACGCCGCCCTGAATGTGCGTGCTCATCGAGCTCTGGGTCTTCGGATCGTGTCTGTTCAACCTCCGGCTGTTCGGATTCTTGCGGCAGAGCAGAAGCAGCTGATTCCTCGGGCGGTGGTGCGTTTGAATCCGTTTCTTTTTCCGGCAGATTTACGCGCTTCTTGCGACGCGATGCACGCTGACTCGGCAGATTGGCTTGCGTACCCTCAGTTTGAGCATCAGGCTGCAACGTTGGTGAACTCTCGCCGGTCTTTTCAATACGTTGACGCGGTTGCACGGGCGGAGGCGGGCCGCGAGGCGTACGCTTCGGCGGCTTGGGACGTGCTGCCTTTTTCGAGGTATTGGGACTATCTTCATTTTCAGACATTTTCGGCTATTTTCTTTGTTCTATTTGAATATTTTTTTTGTTTTATTTTTTTTTTATGGGATTTGTTTATTACGTTGCCATGTGCTTCACAAGCTGCTTGTCTGAGACTGAGCTGCTGGCAAACGGGCTGCTCTCTGACAGCACACAGCTTGAAGTTTGAGCCATGTTTGCTTTGACCTGGCGAGCTATCAAAATGTGGGTATGGCTCAAACAGAGTGTGTTTGTGTGTGTGCATAAAAAATGGCAAGAAACGCGGCGAACATCTGCACACAGCAACTGCATCCTTATGGCCAAACACATCCTGGCATCCCCTTTATACATATGCATATTTCATGCGTTAACGCCAACATTTGAATTGCAGCACCAGCAGGACAGTGGCAGGGGCAGAGACAGGGGCAGAGACAGGGGCAGGCTGTGTGGCAGTTGCAACTGCAGGCAGTTTTTGATTTATGTTCCTCCTCAGCGCAACTCCTTTGGGCTATCAGCGCCCAGTTGAGTTGTCAGGACATATAAAAAATGCATGGGAAATCGCATAAATGTGTAAGGATCCCTCAACAAACCGTTCACAATGGCTTAAGGACCCAGCTCCTTGAATAACATAACAATCTGGTATTCTATGCAAATTCAAATAGTTTTACTAAAGTACTTCAACGCCATTTGGCATTTTAGATGTAATAAATCGTCAAAAATTAAGAAAACGCGAAGAAATAAATCATTTATGATTGGCAACTGAAGAAATTTGCAGTATCGATAAATTTTTGTAGAATCATTTATAATAATATGCCTGACAGTTTTAAGTATAGGAAATATCAATGGATATGGATTGAATATATTATTTATTAAAGTTTTTTCATTATTTATTATAATCAAATCTCATGGTTCCGACTTGCGACTCGCTTGGGAACCAGTTCGTGTTCACGACTCACTTCTGGTTATTCGATATTTCAGATTCGCTATCGAGTTATCGTGAATGCCACAGTTTGTGGTCCTATTGTGAATTGGGTGTGACTCATTTGAGACCTTAAAAGACTAGACCTTGGTAAATATTAGATAAATAAATGTTGTACTTGTTATTAGCTTAGGATCAATAAATGTTTTGCCTTTTATCAACTTACAACAGCTGATCGTTTTATATATAGTTGTTTAATAAAACTCGCTTTTTAATATATTTTTTATTGTTTCTTTGCATTTATTTTAAAATATTTATAAAGTTTACTTTTCAATATTCACTAAACAGCTATTAAAACTCTAGATCATTTCTTTGTCCTTTTTAAATATTAGAACTATTTCATAGGTAAATTTATACGTAATTTTTATGCAATTTAAGTACACTTTATTTTTTGAAAACAAATAAAAGCTTGAAACTTTTAACAAAATAGTTTACAACTATTTAAATATAATATTGTTGTTTTGAAGCAAGAAATCAATTATAGTTGTGCTTAGGTCAAGATTATGAAACAAAAGACTAAGTTTTAAAGAACTACTGACATAGGAAATACGTGTGTGACATTTTTAAAGCTAGGTAGCTGCAAGTTTTATCCTTTTTTTCCAGTTTTTTTCTTTTGGTGCATTTCTTAATTGATTTTTAGCCAACTTAACTGAAATTTGCAATTTGTGCTCGCTACGAACGGAATTTCGAATGTTTTTGTGCCATACAACTATGACTACTAAGGGTTATAGTTACACATACATATGTCTATATATATAAATATATTTGTATTATAAATACGAAACAGAGCTGTTATCGATAACAATTTCGATGCCATTTAAAGCGATGATAAAATCCCGTTAATTTTTGTTGGGGTTTCTCTTCCAAATCGCAATCGAAATTGTGTCGAAAACAGATCCGAATTATTTTTTAATTATTCTCATTATATTTTTATTTTATTTTTGCTAGTACAATTTGTTTATATATTTTTTTTACTTTTTACTTTATGTGTTTTTCATTGAAAATGTTCGTTTGATTTTCCATTTTTGCTTAACTATTTGGCTTTGAAAATACTTTGGCGCCACAACGCAGCTTCAGTTTTGTGTTGGTTAACATTGTATTTTTTGTATTTTTGTTTTTCCCCTTTTTGACTTTTCCCGTGTTTAGTTTTGTTTTCCTTTCTGTTTTTTTGCCAACCACATGTGGATAAAGAATATAATGCACTAGAAATTGTTTTCAGCAAAAGTGATTACAACACGAATGCAACTTTTAAGCTACTTCTTTGGTTGGTTTTGTGTGTGGATGTGTTTTGTTTTCAGTTTTTGTTTATTAGCTCGGTTTTTATCCTCTTGTCTGTGCATCTAGCCAAAACATTATTTGTGCCCACAACTCTTGCCCCACGTTTGCATATTTGGTTTTTTTTTGTTTTTTTTGCTTAACATTAGAAGATACATTTGTTAATTGGTCCTTTGGTTTCAAAACTTTCACGCTAAAAGGCACAATATGGAACTAAACTATTTCTATGTGTGTGTGTGTGTGTGTGTGTGTTAGCCACGCCCCCTTTGCTGTCGTTTAGTAGGGCTTGCCCGTATCCTTGGGCCGCTTTAGCTGCACCTTCAAGCGCTTTGTGCCAATCTGAAAGCCATGCATGGCCTGTATAGCCGCATTTGCCGAATGCGGATTGTCGTAGGAGACGAAGCCGAAGCATTTCGATAGATTTGTTTGCTTATCGATAAACACTTTGGCCGATAGCACATTGCCAAAGGGCAAAAAAGTCGAGGCGAGATCGGTATCTATGAATTCCTGAGGTAGATGATAGATAAACAGATTGCTGCCATCGGGACCTGTGATTGGAGGGAGGGCATTAGTTAATATTATTATTATATGATTAATTTATGATATATATTATGCCTGTACAGTGGGCGCTCGAGAAATGGATAAGAATATCAGTTCATATTATTTATAGGCAGTCACGTGTTTTCTATTTGAATTGTAACACATATATAATTGAATTTTTATATTGACTGAATGCTGGATTGGCTTACTGATAGATTGACTGACTGATGGATTGACTGTCTGATGGATGGATTGATTGAGATTGCAGATCATTGCACTATCCAAGCCGCAAAAGCTATGTTAAAAGATTGATCGAAAATGTCTCACGTATACTGTGGAAAATGGATGGAAAATAGTTTTTGAATTCATTTATTCTTGCAGTGGAAGTTTTCAGTTCAGTTTTGTCTGAACACTTATTTTAACTTTTACCAGGTGTTAATAATTTCTGGTATTCTCTATGCATTCTTAGAACTTTTAATTCAATATTTCAGAAGTTAAAAAATATATTAACAAATTAATACGGGGATATGGAGGTCGACTAGCTAAATAAATCTTTCAAAATAGAAAGTTCGCCAAAACAAGCACTTAAAAATATTTATATATATTTTCAGAGAAATTACCTACATTTAATTTCTTATTAACTTTTTTTTTTTTGACAAGTGACAAACAACATGATTGTTGCCCAATAGGCGTCTTCTCTATTGAACGTTGTTATATTCGATATACATATATATATGTATATATTGAAAGTTGTTATATTCGAGCGTTCACTGTAGGCATTTTTGGACTTACCCTCGATCTGTTTGCCTGCCACGCCCGCGGCGGCTGCCTGCAAGGCGCTGGCATTCAAAGACTGAGCGGCTCCAAAGGCCGCGGCGCTGGCGCCGTTGGTCAGGCCGCTTAGCGTGCTGGTGCCGTAGGGATCTGCGGCGCTGGCGGGCCCTAAAAGAATGTGAGAATATTCGATTTAAAAACAAAATGTTTCTTTTGCAATACGAAAAATGTTTAACGCTGGGCTGGAGAGAGGAAAAAACCATAAAAGTTGTTGTTTGTTGCTTAAGCTTATGTAAGTTGTTGTTGAATAAAAACAAATTACACGACACACAGAGAGACAGAGACAGAAACAGACTGCTGACACGCCCACACACGCCCATACACACACACACACATGACCACACACACACACTCACTGAGCTAACGCATATGGAAATCGGGCTTTATATATTTGGACCCTGGTTTTCCTTTGTTTTGCTTTGCATTTTGTTGTTGTTGTTGTTGTTTTTATTTATTTTTTCTTCTGCTGCCTTACATTATTAAATTTTATACATCCTTTTGTTGTAGCATAAAAAAATTTGTTAGCCTTTGTTGTGCGCACGGCGCCTGTTTTTTAATTGAGCCGAGACCCAACCCCAACCCCAACCCCCACCGCCCACCGCACGTTTGCTTTGTGCAACACACACACACACACACACACACACACACACACACACACGCTCACAAAGTTTTGTAATCTACTAAAAATTTATTACGTTCTCTGCTCGTTTCTTTTGTTATTTACATACGTGTAATACATAACAAACAAATGAAAATAAAAAACCTACTAAAAACAAAGAAAAAAAACTTGTTACGCAATGAAAGTTTTGCATTTCATGCAATTTTATATGCACTCGACATGTGGGAAAACAAAATGGAAAAAAGATGAAAATCATCATAAACATGGGGCATTTCTTCTTTTTTTTTTATTTACCATCAAATTATGGCTCTGCATTTTTTATGCGCAACATTTATTTTATTTTGGGTTTGCCTGCACGAATTTAGAGCGTTATTAATTTTTCAAAAAGCCTTCTGGCAAATTGGGGAAATGGTAATTGAAGAGCTGTCTAATCAGTGTTTAAAAATAATAAATCGATAACATTTTACTGAGTGCCAGGGTTGCTTAGACTAATATTTTTATTTACAATTAACGATATTTATACTGTGCTTCCATAAATGTTGAGCTATTTCTATTGTGAATCAATATAAATCGATAATTTTAAACGCATCTGTTTAGGAATGCATCTCTGTAAGGTACTATATTTAAATATATAATATAGTATGGAACATACGCGATTTTAGACCGATTTTATCCTATATATCCTTCTATGTGTCCATATTGACAGATTATATCGTATAATAGATAGATTTGATCGTATATTAGAACAATTTTTATCGTATATGGGTTTCGATGTTAATATCGAAAAATTTAATCGTATAGTACACATATCGTATATCGTACATTTCTATGTGCATAACGGACTGCTTTTAATCGATTTCAACCTTTTCTTAAAGCGAAAATCGCTAGCTTAGATTATTTTAAGAGGTCTTTATAGAGAAATCCTGTGAAGTATTTTCTAACAAAGTATTTTCTAAACCTTTAGCTTAAACTAAACTAAACCTCAGTATAAACAAATCATTTTCCTGCCTCTCTATATACGTTTTTGTCTCTCTTCTTCTTAAACCCCACAGCGTGCATTCATTATTTACTTTTGTGTTGTAACTTTTAAGCCAGTCTGACGTTGATTTTCTCAGCTCTGGCATTATATTTGTGCACAAAATTTACCATGTATCCAACACAAAATATGTGCAAAAAATATTTTAATACCTATTGTCAAACCTTCGAGACCACGAGTGAGTTTTTTCTTACTCAGGCTTTTAATTCATTTCGACGACTATGTTCGGCTTCAGATAGGATTTTGATTTTGAAACTGACGTTGCAATTTTTTTTACTCATCTGCGTATTTCATTTTATTTTGTGATTGCAATCAACCACGTTCTGTGTCTATTTTTTTCTATCTATTATTTGCTGTCAGTGGCATGATTTGATTTTTTCCAGTTGCTTTTATTACAATTTTGTTGTGTCGAAATTGTAAAATTGTGAAACGCTTTTTTGTTATTGTTATGGCATAACAATTTTTATTGACAGAGTGTGTAAATAAAAACAGGCAGAGCTCGAACAGTTAGAAACAATGCAAAAGGGTGGCCCACGAGGGTATGACTACATGTGTTTTTAATTAACAATAGGCTGGCTGTGGGGGCAGAGTGAAGGGGCTTTTTTTTTCAGGTGGTCGCGCTTAGAATAGAGTTGCATTTGGTATATTTGATAAGGAAATTCAACTAACTGAATTTCATATATTCTTTTAGTTTTTAGAACATTAAAAAAACGACTATCTAAACAAAAATAGGTTCTTTGTATATTCAAATGAATAAGTTGGCAGCATTTTTTTAATTCGGACAAGTACTCAGACCCCTTAACATATTCCAGTTTATTCGTTTTTGACAATCAATCTAAAAATGTAATTAAAAAAGGAGAACTATTCGGATAAAATTTATGTAAAGTTGATTTTATTTAAAAAGCTTCGTATTTTTATTATTTCTGGTTCTAAAATATATATAGAGGCTTACGTAAAGCAAAAAATGAGCCTTTTTTGATGACCCAAACATAAAAAAAAATTCACTTATCGATAGTATAATTCGATCGATATCGATAGTAAAAAGTATTTATTGAAGCTCCTATCGATTGTTTTTGTTTATTTATATACTTTGATAAACATAAATTATTAAAAATGTTTTTTTGTCGAATTAAAAAAGAAATTAAGACCCTTCAAAAAGCCCTTTAAATACTAAAAAAATATATTTTAAGAAAATACTAACTTGTATTCGATTGTCAAAAATGTAAGATATTGATAATACTTTTTTTTTTGTATATGTAAACCTTATGATATACAAACCTGTAAGTACCTAGTTTTACAGCCCTTTTATATTTTTTTGCTACAGTATCGAATTCTAATGTCAAAAATGAAGGATATCGATAACTATTTTTGATACAGAAAAGTACAGTTACACATTGAGTTTTACAGCACTGAAATAGCATTGGGAGAGTTTAAAGAGTTGAAGGGAGCTATGTTAAATGCAGTTAGTTTATATATAGCATACATTTCGGGTAACTGTTTTGTGTAGAGTTTTTTAGTAGGGTGGGGCAAGGCGCATGCAGGCGGCATTTTTTGTGTGTAGGAATTGAGCGTGAGTGAGGGTGTGTGAAGGGGTTGTATGTGTTGTGTGCAGGCTTGTTAATTGTAAATGCACGCTTAGTACACAAGTTGAAACAGACAGTTAACAGTTAGATACACGCACATTCACACCTGCTACAATTAGACACACATACATACATACATACAGAGTTGGCATGTACTTACAAAGCGCGCTCAGCGTGAGCGTTTGGCTGGCGCTCGCTGGCGGCGGTGGCGGTGCCACGCCCATTAGCTGAGCTAAGTTTAGGCTGTGCTGAGCATGCGTGACCAATTGTCCAGCGCTGGGCTGGGCATAGCTGGCGGCGAGCTGGCGTTGATGGCTATTGATGCTGTTATTGGGGATGTGACTGTTGCTGCTGCTGCTGATGTTGCCGATGTTGCTGATGTTGCTGATGTTGCTGCTGTGGCTGCTGTGAAGGCGGTGGCTGTGACTGAGGCTGCTGACGCTGCTGCCGCTGTGCTGCTGCTGCTGCTGTGATGCGTTAAATAGTGTTACCAGATTCTGCATAGACATGGGTGCACTGGCGAGCAGTCCAGCGCCAGCAGCATGCCCGGCGGCAGTGAGCCCGCTGCCGCTGCTGCCGCCGCCGCCGCCGCCGTAGCCGGATGCGGTTGCGGATGATGCGACGCCAAGTGGGAGAGATGATGATGATGGTGGAGCTGATGCTGCTGCTGCTGACCCGGCGACAGCTGCTGCTGCTGCTGCAGCGCTGGCAGCCGATAAAGTTGCTGCTGCGCTGCCGGCAGCGCCGGATGATGGGCCGTGTTGGCCGTGGTGGGCACTGTTATCCGGTGGGTGGAAATTTAGTCCTGTTTTCAGTTTCCATTTTTTTTTTTGATATTTTTTTTGGTTTTTTTTTTTTTTTGTACAGTTTTTGAGTTTTGGTTTATGGTTGTAAGGTTTGGTTGAGTTGGTTGATTGATTGATTGATTGATTGATTTGTTTTGTACATGACCACAGAGTCAATCATAGACATACCAAAAAATGTTCAACGAATATTTATATATATAAAAAACATAGAAGAAAACACACACCCAATTGGATTATTTACATTTACAAGAAATTAAAAATTAATTTTGTTGATTTTTTTTTTGTTTTCATGTAAATATATATAACATACAAATCATAAAACATAAATAAACATAAAAGAGCAAACAAATAAAAATGAAAAGATAACGTAATAAAAAAAAGTGTAAAAACATAAAAGAAAACATTAAAAGTATCAAATAAAATAATATAAAAATGAATCAAGGCAAGAAATTAAAAATGTGAAATTTTCAAAATAATAACAAAAATTTAAAAAAAAATAAATGAAAATAATAAATTAAAAATTTTGCCACTTTTAAATAAATTGAATTTAAATTAAAGAAAAAGTGAAAATAAAAATTTAATTGAAATAAAATCAATAAATATATTAAAACGCATAGACATAAATTCAATTTCAAATGCAGTTAGACATATAATAATAATAATAAAATAAATAAATAAAAATAAATTAATTATTGCATTTGCATTAAAAGGCGCTTTTAAAAAGGCTGCTCGAAATGAAAGGCGTGGCGGGATTTCAATTGATTTTGGACGCTGTTTTCAACTGAAATCATTCTCATTGTAAATTTTGTCTTTATGAATTGGTTGGTAACTAAATTAGTTTGCAAGCAGCTACACAAAACGAGACTTCTGAACATCAAGTAGAGTACAATAAAATTGATAGAGCGAGAGAGTTAGAGTGAAAGGGAGAGAGACGGAGCGAGCAACATATAAACTGCCAGGCATGTGTGCATATATATGTATATATATATATATATATATATATATGTTTGTGTGTATGTATGTGGCGTGTGGCATGCCCACAAATATAGATGAACACAGACATGGGGCAACACAACATTCAACAAAACAGGCAGAGTTTTTAGATACCTTTACTGCTTAAACCTTGTCTTTTGCTTTTGGGTTTTTTCACTACTTTCCAAGGAAAATTTCACTTTGAATGAGCTGCAAGTTGGCCGCTGGAAAAGCCATTATTTCAACTATCATAGACAATGCATTTTCTTTATGTTAGCACCCACTTAGATCCTCAGGGCTTCGTCGTCTTCATAAAATTTTAAGTGCGCTTCACCTGTGTGCACGGAGAGAAATTATTTGTCCAGCAGAGACCAAAATTGTCTACAATTTTATACTGATTTTTTTCTCAAATTTTGAAAATCATTTTTGATTCAAAATAAAGTGGTTTTAAACGCCCTTGAATGTTGCCCTTGATTTTCGAAATGTCCAATAATTCCCTGTTTTATTCTCATAAAAGTTTCAACATAAATAGACTCTTCTTTAGAGCATATTTGTTTTTGCTTTGCTTTGGCCTTGTATATCTCCACCTTAGACATGTTTCTCGTCGTCTACTTTTCTTTCTCCCAGTGTAGTCGCACTTTGTGTCTCCTTTTCTTTTCTCGTCCTTTTCCTTCTCTTTTAGCTTGTGCATTTGTTTACATGCCAGCGCCCTTCTCAGTGCCCCGAGGCTATTTGGTATTACCAGGCGCTCCTCGCACGTCTTCCCCTTTTAGCAATTCTTAGGCTTTACTTGCGCTGGCTTTGATGCTGCGCTGCCTCTGGGCCTTGGCGTGGCTTATAAAAATTGCAGGCCCAAATATGCCAGACGTGTGTGGCCAGGTCAACAGAAAATTAACCAAAAAAAAAAGTAAATAAATAAATAAAATGTTGCCAAGGCACACACACAAAGGCGTTTGGCAAGTGCCACACATGCCGACGCGCCATATTAAATAATTGGCACGAGCCACGCCCCTTTGTCTAAAGCTTAACCCGAAACAAATGTTCTTTAAACGAAACTTTCAACGCAAATTGGTTAAATCAGCCACATTTACAGGTTGCACACTTAACGGACGGGCACTCTTTCGTTATTTTTTAGTAATTGTTTTTTTTTTTTTTAGTGCGCTCACATAAAAGGCACGTCCCATACATTTGCTGACCATCAGCGCACACGCCCCATTTTGAGTCCGAGTCTGCGTCTCGGAGTCCGGTTGCTGACATTTAAAAAAACGTCATTTGTTATTCAAGTGGCATACGTCGCTCTAAGTTGCCTCTAACTGCCCATCTCTGGCCCTGACTGTCAACGCTTACCGTTGTCGTTAACTGTTCCTCATTTGCCCCACCAGCTGCAGTCTGTGCTGTACGCGACAAGGGTATATTGACTTGGACATGAAGTTTGTAACAGTTGACTGTAGAACATAATTTCGATTTATTTTGACTAATTTTCCACTCTTGGCGATATTTCTCGTCATATTGTGAGAAACTAAGCTTCCTAGCACTTATGCCTTGGCCTGTGCATTGATCATCAATCACTTAGACAATCAGTCAATCAGTCAGCAAGTGTTTTCTTTCTTTTACAGCACATATTGAAAAAACTAATTCAAATGCTGCAAGCTATTGGAATGTATATGAAAAAAGGTGTTTTAAACTGATTGAATGATTGATTCAAGCTCGAAACTTGTAAGGGTTAGCCTCAGTCTTATTCTTTTTATGTTTAAAATTTAAAATTTAATGCAACTAATTTTTTCATCATTACCGGAAGTTTTTATTGAAGAGCATTTGAATGTGCTAGTGTATGTCGGGATACATCAACATCTACATCAGTTTTTTTTTACGATTACATCACGCGCCGCTCAACATTTGGCTGTCTGTGATTCTTTTCGTTCTTTTGTTGCTTCTGCTGCCAACTCTTGTGCTTGATTTGTTATGCGCAAAATGTGCACGTCGTCGAGACTGGCCAGACGGACGGGCGGGCTGGCAGAGAGACAGTTGGGAGCTGGGTTGGTTGCGAAAAAGGTTCTGTCGGCATGGGCGTGGCATGTTGGTCATTCTAATGAAGCGCCGTTGCATATGCAACACGTTCACATTGACGCCACGTACGTGTCGCTGTATTTGTGTCTGTCTCTCTAACTGTCGCCCATATTTGTATCTGGCAACTGTTTTGTTGTATCTTCAGTCCGAAATCTGTGCAATGCCTTGGCCATTGCCAGCGCCCGTCCACCTTTTAATCCTATTAGAATTTTTGTTTTATTCATCATGCTCTTTAGTTCGGCCTGCTGCTCAAAAGCTGCCCCTTTAAGCAACAGTGTTTACTATATCATTTTTATACCCTGCACCCGTTGAGCTAGGGTAAAAGGGTAGGCTGGAAAGAGCTTAGAATTGTTGCTCGAAAACTTCTTTAATTTTTACAAAATCCATAAATAACGACTTTGAGACTCAAAGATTATAGGGGCTATATACCTATATGTTTCCCTATTTTCCTACCTCCTCCATTTTCCTCAAAATTGAAAAATATAAACCTTATTACTTAAGCTAGAGCCTGCCTAGTATATACACACAGTTGGGTGCCATATTTAAGCCATGAATATTTCAATCAGCTCGGACTATAAGCACCGAATTTAATAAAGTATGCATTTCCTATGCATGGTATGGGGTCAGGCGAAGAAGAAGCACAGTCGCTTCATATATGTTACTGTGTATATATGTGTGGGTACAGGGTGTCACCTAGTCGATCCTTCATGGCTAGAGCACTCATACTTGCTTCTTGTTCACGCTCTGTTCTACATTTATGCAAATTTCGTTTGCTTAAATTGAAATTAATTATTTGACAGTTGTCGCTTACAAAATGACTGAAGAGACCCTGGCTTCGCCTTAGTGAAGGGGCGATGGCAGGTGTTGGGGTTAAGGGAGGGGTTCAGCTCCTGTTCGCCTGTTATTCATGTCTTTGTTAGTTTCCCTTTAGCTGACTTTGTGTCAGTCGAGAGGTCGCTTGTTATAAATGAAGCGACACGACAAGTTTAGGGAGAGCACAACAATAAAATGGAAAATATAAAAAAATAAATAAATGAAAAAATTGCTGGCTTTTGCAACTTTTACATTAATTCTTGTTTACTTTTTTAAATGCTCAACAAATGACTCCCGTGTCCAGGCGCTTAGTTTGCTACATTTAAAGTCATTTATCTTCCGGCTACGTTACAAAATTTTGGCGTAAAGCAAACCCAAAATGACAACTGGAGACCCAACAAGAAATTGTGCGTTATTAAAGCTAAACAGATTGACTAACTAGAGTTTAAATCTAGAAGATGCGACTAGAGTAGAGAACTAGATGATTAAGGAGTTGAAGATTTATAGAACTCGGGATTTTTACGGATTATAGATTATAGAGGCTTTAAGAGCTTAAATGCTAGATATGTATATGGAAGGAGTATACGAAATAATGTTAAATTTTAACATTATGTTAGTTTCAGGACTGTTATAACATTGCCCTAATTAGAGCTCAAGTCTTATTAATATAAAAATTCATGTATTTTATAAACTCCAACTAATTCTTTTAGATTTATGATCTTTGATCTCTTATATATAAAATTTAATCTTTTAAGTATGCAACAAATCTACAAGCTCAGTTTTCACAGCAATTTCGCAGCTCATTCAAAGTGTTTTTTTCCTCTGATTTTCTTGCCAATCATTTCCTTTGTCTTGATAACCCTTTTGATTATCTTCTTACTAAATTCGAATTCACATAGAAAACAAAAAAAAAAACACAAAACTAGACGCTAACTAATTAAAATTCCAAACGTAAAACAAAGTTCGGTGGCGAAACGAAACGTAATGCACAAACAGATAAATTGATAGATAAATACAAATTTTTTTAAAGAGTACATCGAGATAAACTAAACACGCAATTAAATTAAACAAAAGAACATTTTTTTGGTTGCATTTAAAAAAAATATACGAAAAAACACAAATCACAAAGTGCGCGCAATTAATACGAGAATTACACGAGAAATAGTTTGTTTTTCGATCAGAATGTGTGAAAAACAAGGAAAGAAATATATATAAATAGAGAGAGAGAGAGAGAGAGATAGAGATGCAGACAGACAGAGAGATAGAGAAGAGAGAGAGAGAGAGAGAGAGAGAGGGAAAGAAACACTGTGGTTTTTTTTTTCTGGTTGTGGTAATGACTAACTGAGCTGAGGGATCGTTCACGTTGGGAGTTTTGTTTGGGGTTTGGAGAAAGGGTCTTATCGACTAACTAATTCGGGGTTCGAACCCCACGCACTCACCTTGCAGATAGTGTGCCGGATGCAGGGCATAGGCCTGCATATGCTGATACAGCTGCAGGTGAGCAGCCGATGCTGGTCCCAGGCCACCCGTCGGATCTGTACTCAGGTGATAGGCGGCAGCTGCCGCTGCTGCCGCGGCGCCCGGCGTCTGTGCATGGTGCGGACTGCTGCCGAGCAAGGCCGGCGCCAATGAGGCGCCCAGCGCCGCCGAGGTGGGCACCGTGACCAGTGTGGCCGTTTGTCCGGCTGCTCCGGCTTGTTGCACGGGCGGCACACCGGCCAATGCGGCTGCCATCGATGGATTCGAGCGCTGCGCTGCCGGTGCTGCGGCAATAAGCGCAGTTGCCGTGTTCGCCGTGGGCGTGGTGGCAGCTGCTGCAGCCCCACTGGGCGTTTGTGTCAGTGCACTGATGCCGCATATAGCCTGCAGCTGCTGCATCTTCTTTTGGTCCTTCTCCTTTTGCGTATCCGCAAACTTAACGACCAGCGGCGCTGAACAGCCCTCCATGGTTTGGCTCTGGTGCAGGGCCTGTAAAAATGAGAGGGATTTTGTTGTGAAGTAATTTTTGCAAATTAATTGGTATATATACAAGTGGATGAACTGAATGATTGGTAGACTGACTGCCTGATTGACCCTGATTGACTATCTATCAAATGGATTGTGTGATTGACTGATTGACATACTGCTTGGGGGACAGGATAGGATATACTGATTGAGAGAGGCGCTTGTTGTAGTTACTGTAAAGCAATCTGTATATATAAAATTGAAGGTCCTGCTTGATTGACTGATTGACTGATTGATTGTGGCGTTGACTGAATGACATGCTGATTGAGAGAGTGAGGGGTTTTGTTATATTTATTAATTATTTGGATTTATTAATGGACTGATTGGATAACGAAATGATTAACTGACTGATGACCGACTGATTGTTAGTAGCTGATTGACTGACTGATTCATATACTGATTGCCACTTGAGTGAATTTCCCTTGAAAGCCTGTGCCCCAATTACAATTTTCGTCAGCCCCTGCGGCTCATCGAAGTTAAGTGCAGCGTCAAGAAGACATAACGAGGACAACGTTAGCTGAACACATAATTTTTATGGCCGCAACAAAATAATGACGCGCACTTAAGCTGGAAACACGCGGGCAGCAACAAATCCATTGGTTGTCCAAAGCTTCCTGCGGCTCTGCTGATCCTGCTGCTGTAGCTAGTGCAAACCACGGCAATTTTGCCTAAGCGACTTAATTTACACCTTTCACTAAGCCTGACAACAACAAAAGCAAACAAATGGACACGAAACTAAAACATAAACCAGGCCAAATCGCGTGGAGCAGAGGGAGGAGGGGGGTTGGGGTGTTGGGGCAACGGAATGGGCCCAAGCCACTTTAGTCATTTCCCGGTTTATGTAGACTTTATCATTGAGACCAGGCGACGAGCCTCGCCAACTTCCGCTCAATTGTGGCCGGAGCCGACAGTTTGTGAAAACTGGCGGCTGTGGCCGGGCGGCTCCTCGTCCTGGGCTGTCGGGTCGGGGGCTGCGGTGTATCCTGGCACAGCCAGCAGAAGTGCTCTTTAATTACATTGACTATAATTCTTGCGGCTGTGGCGCGACTTTTATGACCGGCTGCTGCAGCTGCTGTTGTTGTTGTCGCTGTTGTTGTCCTTGTTGTTGCAGTTGCAGTTGCATTTGCAGTGCCGCATCCTGCTTCTGGCAACAAAGTAATTAGGCAAATTTCCGAGTTTTTAAACAGGTCACTAAAGTTGCTGTTGTCCTTGCTGCCAAGGCAAAAAGTTGTAGAAAAGTGTACTAGAAGCACGGGCTATATAGCACAACAACAATTTTTTTTCAATTAAGAAGTGCTAAAGTTATCGCTTTTTTATCGCCAGCAGGATGGCGAGGCGATACGTTATAGGAAACTGAAGAGATTGTGTGGTTAAACAGAAATATGTTTCTATAAAAAACTGTTTTCCTTATCACAAATATGGACAATATATCTTTCAAGCGATGTTGAATTTAGTTATTTTTGGGCGCAAAAGAAAAACGCGCTGCTTTAAATTATTTTAATTTTTTGCTTTCCTCAGCAGCAGCAGCAGCTACTGCGTTTTGTCGCCTGTCAGTTCCGTAATCTTGATCTGTTAGCCCAGCTGAAAAACGAGTTAAATGACCTGGTAATCAGCATAAAACTCTGCTTACAGTCCGAGCCAAGAGCCCAGAACCACTTGACAAATTAGCGCGAAGGAGCAAATCTGCATGTGATGAAAAATTGTGTAGCATCATTTGCTCTACACACCAAATGCAAATAAAAACCAGTCTGCGGAACGCAGCAACAACAACAACAACAACAACTCGGAGTGGATGGTGGGCGATGGGCGTGGCAGCTGCGCTATTTTGTTGAAATAAATTGCTGAGGTTATAAACATGGCACATTAATATTAAATGCATTTCGCTCTAACTCGTTTGGCGTACTGCATACTTTCAGGCGTCAATGGACTGCAATGACTTGCAGCTACTAGCCACGCCCAACCCCCACCGCCCACAGTCAACCCTTAAAAGCCGAGACCTTAACTCATTCACTCGCTTACTTTGCCAAATCATTTGGCCAGCGACGGCAGCAGCAGCATCAGCTTGGTGCGTGCTTCGCATTCAGTAATTTGACTTCAAATGCATTAAAGTTGCACAACACACACACACCCGTATTTACACACATTATTTATATACATATATATATATATTTATATATGTTTTTGTCTGTGTCTGTGTCTGTATATAATGCAGCTCGCCCGCAACACATTCATCTTGCAAAAGGCGACAAATTATGTGCAATACACAGAGACAACATGTTTGAGTCGCCCACACTTTGGGTCCACCCTAAAGTCCCACCCAGCATCCCCCTCTCCCCTCTAACACACGCACACCCGCTGCTGCTCTTCTTGCCTTACATGTGTTTGTGTTTGCCTGTCGGAAGTTTGTAATTTTGCCTGTTTCCGGCACAAAACTTGCATTAGTGTGACATGTGTGTGCGAGTGTGTGTGTGTGTGTGACCATTGCAGGTTGGGCACATGGGTTTTGCTATGGAATCTGTTCTGTGCTCTGCCATGGCAAAAGCATTGCCGTTGACTTCTTCCGCTGCCAGCGGCGGCGTCTTGCTTGCATTTCTACTTCCTGTTGCCGCTTCTGTTGTTATTGTTGTTGTTGTTGTTGCATGCGGTTTATGCCCACGCATTTAAGCATTTACATGGGGTATGCTAGGCTTATTGGGCTGGACTGGCAAGAAGTATTTAGGTTGTTTAACTTGCAGATACTCGGAAAATAAGTCTGCCAAAGTTGAGCGTATGCATTTAAACATATAATTCAATTGAAATAATTAAATTTTAAATTAAAATATAAAATAAATACTTTTAAAGGATTGATTCGGCATTTTCAATGCATACTTTAACTTACATATATAAAAAAAACCGTAAAGGTCATTTTTTTATTGCACTCTCATCATACTCAACAAGTTTGCATATTGAATTTTCACATATACCCCTTGAAATTGATCTATAGAAATCATGGCTGAAAACCCAATAAAGTTTTAAGTGGTTCGCCTCACAGTTTGTAAGACTGCTTTTCCACATTCATGAACTTCGATTTTGGCTCAAGTCTTGTTTCCTCACACTTCAACAGTTTTTAATACAATAATTCGGCTCAATAGATTTACATATTTTTCTTTAACGACATAAGTTAATTAATCAATTCTGAGTGAGGAGCGAAATCTGAGAGGAACTACCTATGCAGAAAGTTAATCAATTATTAAGCTAATAAAATAAAAAGACTGAAAATATATGGCAAAACTGTTTTATCTTTATATTTAGAAAGATCTGCACAGCTGGGTATACCCGACTTCTACTTATTTGCTGGGTATATCAAAACAGGGATTGCTTGGACGAGTGTGTTATTGACAGATATACTTGTTAACATTTTAAAGAAGTTTGAGCTTTGATTGAAGCTCTGTTATCTCAAATTACAGGGTATCAGCTGGCTAAGCAGCTATTTAGTGCTCTCAGTGTGTGTGTTTGTGTGTGTGTGTGTGCCGGGCCGCATCGTGTTTTATATGCGCGACTCTTGCCGCCACAGCAATTAATCATTGCGACAGTTTTGCGATGCGGCCAACACAGATACTTTCACACACTCACACTCCCACACACACACACACACATGCTGCATAATGTGACAATAGAATGCTTACATCTTTAAAGCACGCTTCTTACAATTCTGATCAACTATTTGATATATATAAGTTATATAGTTATATCTCACCTTGATCGCCCCAATGGCATTCTGTTTGGTTGCGAATGTTACGAAGGCGCAGCCCTTGCTTTGGCCCACCTGATCCCGGAGCACGGTGCACTCCTCGATGGTGCCGTGGCCCGTGAAAAGTTGCCGCACATCGGCTTCAGTAAATTTTTTATTCAGCATGCCAACAAAAAGTTTGCGCTCTGCAAGAAACAAAAAAATAAAATTCATAAAATTAAATATATGAACATTTTTGTAAAATCCAGCAGAAAATGTTAACTAATTATATATAAAAAAAAAAACTCAAGTAGCTACAAAAAGAACAATTACGAAATGCGCAATTACAAGTGAGGAGGAGGCGGAGAGGGTGGCGGAGGGGGAGTGGCGCGGAGGTGGAAGTGGGTTTGTAAAAAATATGCAAGCAAACAACATGGCGACAGTTTTAATTGTTTCGGTTGCGCTGCACACAGAGCGCAAAATGGGGTATATTGGGTTTGATGTCTAGCTCGTCGTGATCCAGACAAAATTTAGATAGTCTAAAAAGCACAGTTTAAGTTTCACTGTCGGGGGTTACAGTTTAAGGGTCACAATGCCTCTAACTGGGGAGACTTTTCTTTTTGCAGAGTATTTCACAGTTGCTTGTACTGTACTATGAAATGAATGGGCAACAACTATACATATTATGCTCTTAAGCCAGTTTGGCTTTGTGTGTGTGTGTGCGTGTCTGTGTGCGTGCGTGCGTGCGTGTGTGTGTTTGGGGTGTGGCACTTGACTCCAACTGCAAGTGGCATTCATGACTGCAGAAACTGTTGCCTGGCCCAATTTTCGAACTAAGTGAATGAAGTATTGAGCGCTTGGCGAGTTTACAACAAGTCAAATGAGCTTCATAAAGGCGGCATTAAAAGCTGGCAGAAGCGTGCAACAATTTGTGGCAAGCAGTCTTTAGTTGAACTGATTTAACATGTGGAATTTATCAGCCATAATTAATCAGCGGGCAACTTTTGCAAGCAACTTTAAAAGTCATTTTCTGCGCAATTGACAAGCAGCTGCTGCAAGCAACTTGCAGCTTGCAACTTGCAACTTGCCAACGACGGAAATAACTTTAAGCTGCAACAATAAATCCAAGGAACAAAGCTCGATTGCTGCCCAGGCCCCAGTAGGGTATTTGTGAGCAAACTTTTTGCATGGCAATTGCATGCTTTATCTTGGCCCAAACACAAAACGCATACGCTGCTCCATCCCCCACCCCCTCAACCCCGTCTCCACATTGAAATGCGTTGCAAGTGTTGTTGGCCAAAAGTTTGGAGCGCACATGCAAAAGACTAAAAACGCAATCGCAACAAATCGAATCATTGCAACAACAAAGCGCGTGCAAAACTTTTCATTTTGCAACACTTTAGAGAAGCGCCCCCAAAGTTAGACAACACTCATACGCACCGTGGTGCCGTCTGAGGGGAGTGCTGAGGGGCTGAGCTGAAAGGAGGCATTGGCAACCAATGCCAGCTACATCTAGCTTCAAAAATAAACTAAGCATGCATTCCAACCACTCTCAAATACCCTAACTTGAGCTAGTCCGACTTGCTGTGCTTGTTTGGCCAGATAAAATGTTTGAAATTAGACACATTTTGTGAGTAAAGTAGGGGTATCTTAGATTTTTCTTTATATTTTTCTTGAGAATCTTTTAAAGAAGTTTCTATAAAAGAAGAAGGAAGGAAATTCAATACAATTTTAAATTGTTGTCTTGTTTTGTTAATTTTAAAGCATGAAGTTGGCGCGATTTGCGTTAACAATTTCGAAACGATAAATGTTTTCAGCATAATTCATCTCAACCGGGCAACGACTGGTAATATCTTCTGGGGTATTACATAGTCAACAAAAACTATCTTGATTACTTTTATTTAGCCTCAACAACTGTCTTAGATATATATGAACAACTTTATCATATAAAGTTACAATTAGACCAGAATTTATTAAGATCTTTTCCGAGGGCAACAAATCTTCGCCAAACCGTAGACCCTATTCTCTGTTCCGTTAATTTCTCTACTTTTATCAAGTCTCAACAACTGTGTTGAAGATATATGAAAAACTATATCATATATTTCTAATAGAAAGTTCATATAAATATTGAGTTTTTATATAAACCAGACAAAATTTGATTATTACGATCTGAGGGCAACAAATCGTCGTCAGATCCTACTAACTCTTCTCTTCTCGGTTTCCTTTTTTTTCTCTACTGGCATTCGGTACCCTTCGTGGGGCTGGTGTCGTAAAGTATAAATATAGAAAATTGTGTCGCTGCAACGGAAGTGATTGGAAATTGTTGCGTTTCGCCTGGAAGACGTCGATTTTTTGGAAGGGGTGGGTTGGCGGGGCATACGATGCAAGGCACTCAGCTAGAGCCTCTGGTCTTGCCCGTTGGTCTTATCGAACGGAAAGTTTTTCTCCACACACACACACACACGCACACACACACACCCTGTTGCTAAATACACACATGTATGGATTGCATTTGTTCATTCTTTTGTTTGCCGCTGCTGGCAGCAGAGGCACCTGCCTCTGACACAGGTGCGAGAAATTTATTTGAGGTTAGTTCAGGTGTGACACAGAAAGTAACATTTTATATATTTATTGTATGGATTTGCCATTTCAAGTTGCAACTTTGCGCCAGCAAAAGATAACCAAACTATATGACAAAAAAATATAAAAAAAATTGGGGGCAAGAACAAACCAACTTATTGCAACTGACTCAGCGACAGGTGCAACGATGTTGTTGCTGAGAGCTTGTTAAGCACCTCTGGCATGTGAGAAGTATAAAAAGAGAGGGGGAGACAGAACAGAGAGAGGGAGGGGAACAGAGAGCTAGCGAGCGCCGCTGATTGGAAAGTTTTATGCGCACGTGATTTTGCACCGATAAAGATGGCAAAGTCGAGCCAAGTATCTACAAGTATCTGCAAGTATCTGCAAGTATCTGCGTTGTATCTGCGAATGCGCGTTTGCTGTTACTGACATGCCATAAATTGCGCCAGCGATAAAGTAACATAAATGTGGCTCCAATAGGGGGTGTCTGCACTTAATTTAAAGCATAAAATATCGTATTTGGTGTATAAAGTCTGATTAGACGGAAATGAAAGCTTTGAGATGGGGAAATAATAATTGATTAGACGGGCAACAAACTATATTGTTCATATCAAATGAGGGGAAGTCAGAATTTATCACGTGTTAAGAAAGATTATTTTTTTTTGATGCAATTATGACTTCATTAACAGGCATTGGTCTTGCCAAAAAAAAACAATTTTTTTTCTTAAAGAAAAACTTATAAAAGTTGGCAGAAATTCGCAGAGCTAAATAGATTAAAAAAATGGATTGAAATATAAAATACACAGAGTTTCTTATTCATATATTTCCTCAAGTTCTCGAATAGATCTGATTCTCAGGGCAAACAAATTTTCGATAGCCTGCGACGCAACAATATATTGATTGCAGTATTTGAATAAATTTGAGCATAAAAACTAAGATAAGAGTCCACAAATAGATGGAGATCATTCAAGGGCTTAGTTTTCACGCCATGTATTGTGTTATTACGATCTAATTGATATCAATATATTATTGTTAATGAACAAAATTCCAAATGTTTATTTTATTTTTGTTTATATATAATATATAAAATAAATAGGCGACAGTTTGTGCTGATCATTAATATAAAAATATATCTTACAAGTTAGATCACGCCAGTACTCTGTTTGTCTTTATATCAAACTTTTCAGTCGTTATGATATAGGGTATCTAAAATCGAATGTATATCCCTTGTGCCACATAAACTGAATCTTGACATGCTCATGTGCATCATTAACACACGCAATAATTCGACATTCGTAGACTTTAATGTCCACTGTATAATGTCAAGTCTGTGCAGTTTCTCAGTTCCAGCCAGAGGACAACGCACAGTTTCTTGGCAGTTGCAGTCAAGGAACCTCATTTAACCAACTCACGCTCGTCCCCCTTTGGCGGCACAATTGCAGCTGTAGCTGCCCCATTACAGTTGCAGAAATTGCAATTTCACGACAATTACCACAAATTGGTTTCCTCAACCGGCGGCGCTCACTTCGTCCTCTCGAGTTGCAACTTCTGCTGCTGCTGCTGCTGCCCTTCGTGCCTTCCGTCTTACAATTATGCAGAGAATGAAATGCGCATAAAGTTCGCAGGCTTCGCGCGGCATATAATTTTTGGGGGGCAAACAGCCGCCTACTTTTGTGCCCTGCCCCCAGCCCGCGGCATGTAAGTTCATCTGACCCTGGAGCAAAGCCCTGACTTGGCATATGATGTCGTTAACTGTCTTAAGATTTATGTGCCGAGTCAAAGACGGGAAACTGCACTTAGGTCCTTCCCCCTGCCCTCCTCCCATATTCACACTTCGCACTTGAGACATCAAGTTTTGTGTCAGAGAGTTGGGCAAATTTTTGGGCAAAACTTTTTGTGTGCATGTGCACAATTTTTTATATCCGAGATCTTTTATTTTATTGCAGTTGCATTTTGTGACCTGCTCCGGCTCGAAAGTTAACTCAAGCAGGCATCTCATTCAATTTGCATGGCAATTAAATTTGAATATTCTTCACTTTAAGTTCTTATTGCAAGTCTGGGCGAAATGGAATTTTAATTATTTTAACAAATTTGTTTGCCATGCATAAACAAATTAAGCTCTTTAGCAAATGTTTACAAGCTAAGTATCCAATGTAAAGCATACTTTTAGCCCACAAACACAATCAAACGCACTTAAGTATGCTACGGAAATTACAAAACAAGTTTAACAACATTTCAGGTAAATCGAACTGCAGTCCTTCGAATGCTGCATACCCTTATATTTTGAGTGGGTCTTAACAAGAGATTATTGCCAGACAATAATTAGAAAAATATTTTAAAAAACGTTGTAAGAGACGTAAGCCTGAAAAGTTTGTGTTAGTTTGTCTTTTTGAGCGCCTAAAAACTTTCTTAGTCAAAGTTTCATTAAAGAAAGATAAACTTTATGTTCATAAATGAAGAAACATGTTTTAGTTAAGAAGCAACAATTAAATAATATGCCATATTATACATTTATTATCTATATTAGATACTTGCAATATGATTTCTTAAGTGAAATTCTATGTTCGCTTTTAGGTAAGTGTATAGGGATAACAAAAGTCAATGCATTAACCAGGACAATGCTTTTCATAGTCTCGAGTAAAATGTTGAGCAAGAAAATATGCCTGAAGTGTTTGGGATTTGCATAATATATTTATGCACATACACGCGTGCAGACATGTGTAAGACACATATGCATATGCAGCTATATGAATTGCTCTGAAATTCATTTCTAATGTGCGCTGCATTAAAATGCTTTGTTATGGTGGAAAGCAGAGGAAAAGGAAGCACAGAAATTGTGGGGTAGTTATGTTAACTTATGTGCGATTTACCAGCAAACCGAATTCAGATCGTAACAGGGGCCAATTGTGAGTGTGACTCGAAGGGGTCTGAGTTGTGTTGGCGATGGGCGGTGGGGGCGTGGTTTGACAAGCGTGCAATATTCAAAGCATAGCCGCAGGCGTTACGGCAAAAACTGTAAAGCAAAACATGTGTAAAAACAGATGTGAACAAGCTTGGCTAATGGCTGTGATTCTGATTGTAATTGGTTCTGCCCAAGCCTAATAAATGCCATATAAATGCGAACTTGAGCTCAGCAAAGTTATTGTATTATATTTTGGGGTTAAAGAAAGTAGTTAACGTGCATTTAATTATTTGCATATATATACTAACAACTATTTAAATTCCATTAAATTGAATATTTGCTTGGATTAATTGCAGTTTCTGCAAATGTAAATTCACAGTATGTAAGACTTTATTATTTCTGCTGGCATACCTGACGCATACTTTATTTTATTGCTACCTTTTAATATATGTATATATATATTTTAAGCATTTTTACTGTGCGTATGCTTTATTTTTCCTCTATTAATTTTGTACAATTGTTAATTATATAAATTTTATTTAAATTGCATCTGCTTCTCATAATTTCTGGAATTTATTGTACTCTCCATAATTATAACTAATATTATAAAATGCTCATTAGCATTTACTTTTTTATACGTTGAATGAATTGTTCGCATTTTTTCTTACAACTGCATGGGAAATTAGTTGAAATTCCGTTTTAATTTCCGTTTCCGCATCAACATTTTCCGCTTGTCAATTATTGCAAAATTATGCAAATATGTTGCCGGCATAATTCGCGTTGGCTGCACAGCAACAAAAAAAAATGGACAAAAATGTGAAAAAAAAAGTTGAAAAATGTCAAAAATGTGCGCATTAAATGCGTCGTCCACAGTCGCGTCTCTGCTGAAGTTTTCAGCCCACCAGCGTGGGCGTGGCTTGCCGCCTAATTGAATTAAAACAGAACATTTTTTGCACCGCAATAAGTTTTGGTTGCGTATAACGATCCCTTGGGCTTGGCTATAAACTTTGCCAGCCCTGGGAGCTGAAATTTGGTGACACCTATTGGGTAGAGACAATAAGCACTGAATGCTGTCATGACATTTTGTTGTTGCTGTTGTGGGAGTGTGTGTGGGTGTGTGCGTGTATTTGTGTAGGCCATGTTGACTTTTAACTGCGTCTTCATATGTTGCAGTAAGCTTCAGTTTTTTTGACTTTCCGCTGATTTAAAATGACAAATTACTTTCAAGTATTGCTAAGCAGCTTCAGTGTGTTATTTATATATGTATTTTCCAACACTGGATTGATAAACTTTTGAAAGGCATTCGAACCCAACAGTTAGGGTCAGGCCATTAGTTTAGTTAGTTGAATATATATATATATATATATATTTATCTATATTATTTCTGATCAAAGTCTTTACTTTGTGAATAATGTAATAAATTCTTAAGTATTAAATTTAAGCGATATAAATATATCGATATATATAGTTCGCTTTAAATATGCCCAAACACTTTGCATCTAAATCCATATGTGTTAAGTGCTTGCGACTGCATTTAAATGGATTTGAATGCAGCGTTTAAGTGTAAACTGGCTGCAATTATGCCGTTAAGTATTTCAAATGAATGTAAAAACATACGCAAAATACGTTGCTGCTGCTGCTGCTGCTGTTGCGGCTGTTGCTTTGGTTCGTTGTTCAACACTTTTGGCAACTCATTTGCAAAATATGCAATAAATATTTATGCAGCTGGGGCGGTAGCAGCGGCAACTACTTAACAACACAAACAGATACAAATATGTGAAAAGTTGCTCCTGCTCCCGACACACACACACACACACACACACACACACACAAAAATACTCACACACGGTGTAGCACTTGAAAAATGGCGGCTTTCACATGTGCATTGCATTTCATTTATTAAGTCTGCCGCGTTCGCTTAATCTGAACAACAAACAGCAGCAGCCGCAACAGCAGCAACAACAACAACCACAACAACAAACAACCAAAACAACAACAATAAAACAACAACAACAATTAACAACAACAACAATAAACAACAAACAATATGAGAGCCTGTGCAATTTTGAGCGTCTTCTGTGCCATGTGTTTACGTTATAATTGAAAACGTTAAACGCTAAATCCGCGAATCATGCAAATTGTATCTTTCACTCAGGAGGCGCAATGTTTTATGCTAAAATCGTAATTAGAAATTAACAAGGCTTGTGTCTTATGTCTTGCTGCTGAGTTTCTTAGAAATTTGCCGATTCAAAGTTATTATTTTCAGATCAGTTTAGTCAAAGGATGTGTAGATGAATCTATGGAATCTTGAAATTATTTTGTAAGTTATTAATAAATTAAAGAGAAATTGATCTTAAATATTCACAAACACAAAAGCGAATCTGCAACTATATAAAATAAATATTAAAGAGCAATATATTTGGTAAATTTTGTGAATATATAATATTTGATATATATTTTTAAAACTTCAATAACCATGAAAAATTAATTCGGCCTGCAAGCGACATATTTTTATTACGTTTATCTAAAAAACATTCAATTCGTATATCTCAGCAATTGCCTTTGTCTTACTTTGACATTAGCTCAAGCCTTCAATCAATTCAGACTGAATGTTATTATGACGGCAATTCCGAGTTTTTTAACTTTATATCAAAGGCAAGTCGCATATTACATTCTTTTTGCACCCTCCGCGCTGCAATTCTCAGGGCAACAAAGTAATCACCTAGCATGCCACAACTGTCTCTCTCTCTCTCCTACTCTCCTACTCTCACTCGCTCTCCCTCTTTCGCTCTAATGCTATCTCAGCTTAGCTCAGTGGCTGTGCGAGAATCCCTGTTGATTATTATGCAAAGCGCATGGCGAATAATTTTGAGGCAAATCAAAAAGCAGCGCAAAAGTTACAACTGAGAGGAGAAGAAAAAAAGTATCTCAAAGAATTTACGACTGTCAGCGACAACGTTGAGAGAATTTGGTCGCATTTGGCTGGGACTCCCTCGCTGCCAAACACACGACTGACTGACTGACTGAATGACTGAGTGACTGACTGACAATCCAAGTGTTTTTGACGTGACGTTGCCGCCAAAGCCGCAAATATGCAGAACACCTCAAGATTAAATGTGCAGCGCTCTGTGGCGTCGAATGCGAGATACGAATGACACAAGATACTTTACGACGTCAAGTATGAAGCGAATATGTATCTTATGAATACGCAGAGAGCAGCGCTCATTGTCTCACATCAGCATTAAGAGGCAGCACGTGCGTCACCAGAACCAGTTTCAGGTAAAGACACGGCCGCCAACAACGTCAGCAGCAATGCAAAAGCCAAATAATGAGATGAGTACAAAAAAAAACACTGCTACTTGAGAGATGAAACTAATGAGTACAGTGCAAACTTCACGAGCTTACTAAATGTATCTATGAGATACATTCGATGTACTGTACTATAGCAACTATTAGAAGTATAAACAATCTAATGCTAATAGTTACTCATAATTTGCGTTCTAGAACTTACGTTGATTGAGTGCGAATCAGACTTGCATTCGCAAACTATCATTGAACTTGTAAGAAATTGAAAACAATTGAATTAAAGTTTATTTAATTGTTAGAAATTAAAAAAAAAAAAAATATTGGTGCATTATATTTGGCATAAAAAACGGAAAAGCGCTTTGTTTTAAAATCCAGGCCTGTCAAAAAGCTTTAATTTTTTATTAATTGATAACAACTGTTATAAAATATAATATTAAAGAAAAGCTAGAGTTCACAAAGAAAATTCATAGCTTCTATATGCTATATCATAGTCTTTTCTCCCAGTGTAAAATGTGCAACACTTTATCCCTCGCCCCTGCTTGCTCCCGATTGCATTGCCACTTTGAGCCATGGCATCAATTTTAAGATTTGGCCGCCTGTCAAAATGCATTTCGATAATGAAATGCCAGACTTGAGTTGCAGCCAAGTGAGCAAAATAATTTGTGCGCAATGCTCAATTCAATGGGATCTTTAGATCTTAACTGGTATTTGGTTTAATTTACTAATTATGATGCCCAGGCATTAATCGCCTAGCCTAGGAATGCAGCCACAACGTAAGGCAAACATTTGACCACAATATTGAATTCAGCGCCAGATCCATGCACAAGTAGTTTTTCAAATTGAATATTTCAATTTGTTGTAGTGCCCGACACTTGAGCTACACAAAAAGCGCACTTTCGACTCATATCAACAAATTCAAAGTGCTTCGGTTGGGAGGAAAAACAAAATGAAAATGTATAAAGAATATATAAAAGCTAAATTATAATAAAAGACTTGCTGAGCGGCCAGTCAATAGGCTTTCCCGTTGTCTGGCAACAGTCGCATATGCATTGCATCCACTCATCTTTCGAACTCAGGGCAATGTGCCAGCCAAGCACTTGAGAAAATCAAAAGGGAGTTCTTGCTACGGCCAGAGGGGAACGAGGTTGGGGGTTGGGACGGGTGAGCATCGGAGGCACATTAGAATAGGAACTGCTGGCGGGTAGCGGTAATTGAATGAGCCAGCAGCACGGTGCAAAGCGTTTCGGTCAACACGATATTAAGATACAAGTAGTAGCAAATGCACGACCAGAAGCTACCCTGTAAACGGATCAAGCAGCTGCAACATACGTAATAATTTCCAGAACATCACAGGGACCTAACAAGACGTTTTATAATTAAATAAACTTTCCAAACATTCAATTTTCTGAAAATCGATAATTATCGATTTATAAAAGACGTGGGGCTATCGACCATGTGTATATGGTTTTGTCGATTTAATAAAAATGAGAAAAGTGTCATCCACCCAAAATTGTATCGATTTAAAGAAAACGGGGAAGTTATCGATCATCTATATAATTATCGATTTATAGAAAAAACAGGAGTTATCGGTCAGCAACATATTTATCGATTTAAACGTAAAAGTTATCGATCATCTAAATATTTATACATGCAAAATTCAGATCGACTGATTTGGAAAACCAAAGGAAAAGCCGTCGGGTTAATTCTTCTTATTCGATATAAGCTTGATCTGTGCGTGGTACACAAGCATTCCGACGCGGCTGTTTCTATGTGGTTGGAAATGTTTTCCACTTATTACATAAACTTGCACTTTTGCAATATACCCATTCATTTTCAACACCTGCAGGGTATATAAAAAATACATATATTTATATATAAGCGTATACACTATATGTACACAAATGAACCCTTCGAGTAGCTGCCAAACAGATCCTGCCCCATAGATGCCCAATCGCGTTGACGTTGCCGACTGCCGACTGCTCCCTGCTGGCAGTTTGGCGATTGCCCAACGAATACAAGGCGCGGGCGCTGCGGAAATTGTGGCGCTCGCGGGCCGGAAGTGTTGCCAACGTAATCGAAACGTGCTGGCTTTGGCTCGGGATGCGACTCCGAGCTCTGTGCCCCCAACCAGCTGCAGCTCCAACTGCTGCTGGCTGTCGACGACGCCGTCCGGTCAAAGAATACAGAGACTTGCCACGCCCACCGCGCCTCTTCACTTTTTGGCATGCCACACACATAGCTGAAATGGGGGGCAGGGTGTTGCCAACTGATTTAAATGATTTTGCACATTTGTCGCAGCGGTTGGCAACGCGCCTGTCATTAGCTTTTATTAACGTTAATTGTATGAACAGGTCGTGTATTCAACGTGCTATCATTTTGATTACCTGTAATTGTTGACTCGAAATATTAATTGAACAATTCTTTGCCTAAGTTCAACTTTCAGTTTTGCTTTTTATTCGACAGCTCTAACAAGTACCCTTGAGTAAAGGTACATTTATGAAGAGCTTCGCTCAATTAGCAAGCATTTCGTTCTTTTCTCTTTCTCTCTTTCTCTCCCTCTCTCTCCCTTTCTCTCCCTTTCTCTTTATTGCATAACTTAGCAACACACACTCACACTCAGCTACACTCAATTGAAAACTTGTCTATGCTAAATATGCGCCCCTTAAGCATTGCTCTCGGTACAAAAGGCGGAATGCAGGGCAGACTTTGACTATTGGCTATTGCATATGCAAAATTCAAAATGCTTTCAAGTTGAGTGCGAACCCAATTTCCCACCCTTCCTCTTGTGTGTAACAGTGTTGAACAATGTGCTGGAGACAGCTGTAAACACACACACACATTCACATGATATGTAGATGTTAGTGATAAAGATGAGCGCGTGTCAGATTTTCATTTAACATGACATGAATTAAATATTTCAAAACACGCAGATAAAGTTTAATATGGAATACCCATATATATTACAGCGATAAATAATATATGCCGTATTTGGATTTACTTAATTTTTTCAATTTCATCGCGAATCCCGCATGTTAAGTCGTGCGTGTTTGTTGCAGCTAGAAAAACATCAGCATTGTCTCTCATCTCTAATTCACATCAACAGTCGCACACGATTGCTCAGATAAATAGGCAATAAATGTGCATGAGCTGCTTTCGTTTGTCCCCGTGTCAAGGTTCAAAAAAGTATTTTGTAAGAACTTTCGTTTGCTATTTCGGCTACGCATTTGCTTTCGACTCTATGTACTCTAGGCAATGTAAATATATGCACGGGCCTTGTGTTCAACCAGACACAGATACAGATGCGGCATAAAGTTACAGCAATACGTATGTATGTACAATATATGTATATATAAGTTTGTATTTGTTTATATATATATATAGTGTATCAGCTCCAATGTATATTTGTATTTATATCGATGTCGGCAATTGATTACGTATTCCGCATGTTGTATTGTCGCGACAGAATTTAATTTCGTTCTTATGGGACGCACATTCGATCGAGCGGCCAATGCGCTGCCTATTGGCCTAGCCCCTACCCCCTGGTAAACCTCCATTCCCCCACCCGGCCTTTGGTTTTATCCACTCTGACGTTCTGTATTGAACTGTAACGCATTCAAAGTTGTCATTGTTGTTGTTGTTGTTGTTGTCGTTGTCGTTGTCGTCTGTCTATCGCACCATTGTCTATGCAAAATGTACAGCAGCAGCAGCAACAATCGAATATTTGTTGTTTTCATTGAAGGGTCCCACAGAATTCTCGTATTTGTGTTCTCTGGTCACTTGTCTGCCATTTGACGTTTCGGTTTTACAAGTGTGTATATGTGTGTTTTCGTGTGTGTGTGTGAGTGTGTGTGTGCTAGGAGTGGGCGCATGGTAAAATTTTCAATAGTTCAGGAAATTAGCTGCAAACAAATTGACTGAGCCGTGCGAGCTGAGAAAGTCACATTCAATGAAAACAATTGAAATTGTCCAAATGCCGTAAAATATATTGGAAAACTGAATTTTCTGCGCTCTTTGACAACATTTTTGTTAATTAACAAATTAAATTTCAATCGTTTTTGTGTTTACTCAATCATATGTGTAAGTGTTGCAAAGCAGCTTTCAAAGCACATTAAAGTTTTGCTAGTTGCTAACACTAAAGTATTTTTTTTTGTGTGAGTTATTTACTTCATTTTTAAAACAGTTAGCTTTAAGAGCACGTGAAAGCTTCATGCTGAAAGCTGTATGTTATTCACTTTAACTGGAAGCTTTTAAAGCATTTAAAAGCTTGAATACTTCACTTTAACTCTATATAGAGTGCAACATAAAAAGTATTTGTTTAAAAATATCTTGAAGTAATGGATTAATGCAAAAGGCAGCTTTTAATGCACACGAAAGCTTAAGATGTGCTGCAAGTTACAGGTATGGCTCTTACCGTAAGGTTGAAAGCTAAGTTCTTAGCTATTAATTCCAATCTGATGACCTTTTGTTAGGTCAGTCTCGATTAACAATTTGTTGCTTATCTAGTTTTCTTGTTTATGTCAATACTCTTCTCTACCTCTCTCCATCATTCTCTTCAAACTCTTGCAGTTTCTGCTCTTAACTTCAACGTGTGTGTTTTTGACTGAGTCAAATCGAAATCAAGTTCAAATTTAACGTTTGCACAATACTCACACGCGTGTTATTTTTGTAATTAGCAAATGGTTGCTAAAAAACCTGAAACTACCAACCAAATCGCCAAATTCATCATCATCATTATCCGCAACTTTAGATCAGAGATCATGTCAGTTGGTTAAAAATAGAGTTTTTGGTATATTTGAAGTTGATTTTGGGTTTTCCTTGGAAAAAAAATGGCAGCTTGAACAATTTTCTTGACACTTGCCAATGTGACAGTTACGTTTGTTGGCGAAAATCTTCGCCCGGCTGCAACGGGCCACCCATCGACTGCAGCTGACATGCAAAAGCAGCTACGTGACATGGCAACGTGCAGGGTTTTCAATTGTTGCTGTTGTTGTTGTTGGTTGTTCGTTGTGGTTCGTTGTTGTTGTTGTTGTTCGTGTTGGTTGTTGCCACAGCGAAACGTGTTACATTTATGTTAACACATTTGCGCACGTTGCGTGCGAGCGAAATGGCGATAATGGCACTTTCAGCTGCTCTCGCTCGCACCTGATGCGTTTGAGTTTGCCACAAAATTCTAAAACAGACAAACTTATGCAACACACACACGCACACACACCCGCACACACACATGCACACCAACATTCCGTAAGCTATTTGCACGAGCTGCTACGTTTCACTTTGACTGACAGCCATTTTGACTTTGACTGGTGTGCCCCGCGACCTAGCATAGTCAGCTCTCCTCTCTGCAGCCCCCCCATCCCCCCTCTGCCTGACATTTGATCTGCTCATAAAATGATTAGTTTTGCTGCTGCTGCTGCTGCAGCTGGGGAACGTGTCTGCTGCATCGAATTGCTTTAAAAATATAATCGCATGCACTTGTTGTGCTCGCCGCACTTTGAGTTTGTCGCCTTGCACAGGGCTATTCATGCACTCATTCACTCAGTCATTCATTCACTCACTCATTCATTCGAATGGTTCTTTATTTATTTATAACCATTTTTGTTTAGCCTTTTGACGTGGCGCTGCTTATTTATTATCATTATTTGCTGCCTGTCAGTGCTGCCGCTTCTTTAAGCAACAACAACAGCCACAGCAACAACCATAACAACAACAAACACAACGACAAACACAACAAACAATTCATTTCGCATATATCGCATAAATATGCAAGTCATGCGCTTAGTTAGACAGCGTCGACGACGACGACAACAGCAGCGTCCACATCGATAGAAGCGTCAAAGCATGCCAGCATTTTGCTGACCCTCCCAAATAACGCCTCTGCCACGCCCACTGCAGCAAAGAATTACAGAGCCAAGCACAGCAAGCCAGCAATACCCAAAATTCCCCCAACAGCAATTCCCAAATGAGCTGAGTGTGCGAGTGTGTGTGTGTGAGTGTGTGCCTGAAGTTAGATATTTTGCATGTGCTTGCAGCCAAACATGTTGAGAAAACTTAACTAAAAGAGCGACAGAAAGAGAGAGACAGAAAGAGAGAGAGGGAGAGGGTGATATATACTTAAAGAACACGTGAGAGCAGGGGGAGGGGTCTTGTCTGTATGCAAGTCGCAACAGCGGAAATGGATTAGATCGTTAACTTATTGATTTGCATGCACAGCACTCATTTGTTGTAGTTGGTTAGAAAATGGTTCTACAATAAACAATTTTAGCATCTAGATAGACTTTACTTGATGGGCGAAAATTCAATTGTAACTGTAAGGCTTGCATATAAATCAGATAATCATTATTTAGCTGTCGATTAACTCGGTTTTTATTGTCATTACTCGATAAATGAGGAAATAAATAAAAAAAAGTTCAATGCCGTTAATTGTATAATAAAAAATGTTTATAAATACAAAATAGAATAGATTTGACAGTAAATAATCCCTTAATTCGTTCATTTAAAACTAACGAGCTGGATTAAAATCTATTAAAATATTTTCTTAAAGGGAAAATTTAAAATAAAGATATTGTTAAAATTACGGGTAAAACTTCGGGAATTGAATTGAAAGAATGTCAATCGACTAACCTAAACGGTTCGAACCTTAAACCGAACCAGCTATCACAAAAACAGCTGGTTCTAAGCACAAATTCATACTGAAAGGGAAATCTTAATAATAAATATGAAATTCAATTTAGCTGACTTGCATTGAATTTATAGCTAAATTGTTTGAATTATATACGCAATGAAATAATTAAGATTATTTAAGTTTTTTAAGAACTAGCATAAATTAAACTTAGGAGTCTTTCACTTGAAGTTAATGCGATTTATTGGTATTGGTAGCCAGCCCATTGCTGCCGCCGATATGCCACAAATTGTCTATTGTGGCGGGTCACAAGCAACAGTTAACAGCAACAAAATAACAACAACTGACACAACAGAAAGGACAAACAAAATGCTCTCCACATGCCCCAAGTGCAAATCCCCTGACAAAGCTAAAATTTAATTAGCAGCCAGCAAGTGGCGTTTGCAAATGAAATTACACACAAAAACGAGGCGCCGCTGTGTTGCATGCAACCGATGCCCGAAACAAACGCCCACAACACATATATCCCTACACCTCCCCCACACACACACACATCCCCACGCACACACTCACACACATACCGATATGCTATAGGCAGCATTAAAATCCAGCCCCAGCTTCACACACTGGCTTAACATTTTGCCACTTGGCAGCGCGACTCGGGAACTAAGCAAAATGCGAGAGAAAAAAAGCGAATGGAAATAAAATACAACGACACACACACACGAACACACACACATGTAACTCGACACGGGGCACGTTGGCTGCCCCATATGCCCCCGCATGCCATGTTTTTTACACTCGGAGAAAAAACGCTGCTCGAAATTCTAGCACATTACAGCGCGAGTTTGTGCTTAGAATTTAAAACACATTTCGTTTTTAAATATTGAACAATTAAGTAAGAATTAACCTTGAGTAAGAAAATGTGTAAGGGAACTTTAATCAAGAATTAATATACTTGACAAAAGTAAAAGAACTTTAAACAAGAATTTATATACCTCAAATGTAAAGTTCATTTAGTTTTTCAATTGACATTTATTGAAAATTAAAACTTTAAACAACAATTTTCATACTTGAAAAAAGTTAACCAACTTTAAACAAGAATTAGCATAGTTAAAAGAAGTATTCTTGCTTTTAACCGTTTAATTTTCTAAATTGAGCATCTACTGCTTAATTGCTTAATATTCTTTAAATAAGCATAAAACAGTTTGAATGGAAGTTAAAAACGTCTTTTATTGAGAATATAAGGCTTGTGCTCAACATATTTTAAAGATTTAAGGAAAAAGTTCTTGAAATTTGAAAGATTTTTTGATCAGCTTGAGAAATCGCGAGTTTGACTAGATTCTGACAATGTTTATATATAATTTGTGTACAAAGCACAACTATATTTTTCGCAGTGTAATCCTCGCGAGCTTAACAATAAACACGAAAATATAATTTGCAACATTTCGGAACAGGCAACGCGTTGCGGAAGGACAACGGTGAGAGGGGAGGAAGGGGGGTAGACGACTGTAGCTGGAGTTAGCGTAAGCCCGAGATGGGGCTTTTGGCTATGGCTGCAAGTAACACTAATTACCTGGAACTAAATATGGCGCCGGATTTGGTGGCGGCAGCCAATACGTTGCCGTTATCGCCGGATACGACTGATGGCCATTTGTGGCCATGTTTGTGGGCTGCTGCGGGGGTGGCGAGTGCGGCGACATGCCGGAGCCGCACAATTTGTTGTTGCTGTTGTTGTTGTTGTTGGGCTGGACTGTTGCTGATGTTGCACATGTTGTTAGCGTTGTTTTGGCCGATAGAGGGCGCAGCTGCAGCTCACTAACATTGCCATTTCCGTTTCCGTTGATATTGGACGCTGTGAGGCTGCTGCCGTCGCTGTTGTTGTTGTTGTTGTTGTTGGTACTCTTGCTGTTGTTGTTGTTGTTGTTGTTTAAGCCATTGCTGCATTCCATGATATTTGTATTTGGATTTTTCATATTTATGTGCCCGTACTTGGCGCCACACACACACACGCACACACGCGCGCACACACACACACACACAGAAGGGCAACTTGTTTTTATGAGCCTCTTGGGCTATATTAAAATTTAAGCTTTATTATTATGTTTATTTTTATTATTTTTTTTTAATAAATATATGCATGTAGCTTATGTAAACATGTTTCTATTTATTTAGTGTGAGCTGCGATTATAAAAAAATATAACACAATTATTCACTTGTACATAATTTGAATTTTTATATGTTTATTCCTTTGTTTTTATTTTTGTAATTTATTTTTAATACGCCGCGCGTGTTGCATTCTTATTATAAACATTGTTGTTGTTGCACACTTTTTTTTCATGGTCTGCCATTTTTGTATAACTAATTAATTTGCCATATTGCCCCGTTTGCTTTTGTAATAATGTATATTTTTTGTATTTCTGCTCTTTCTTTACGATTGTTATTATTTTTTATTTACTTTCAATTTGCTGCATATCATCGCATCATATCGAGCGTTAATGTGCCAGGCATGTCACATACAAATATGTATATAAGTATATTACGCACACACACGAACGATATTTGGTATTGTTATTAAGCTTATTATGGGGATCACATAGCACAGTTATTTGATTTTGCATTTAATGCCAGTTAGGAGCCAGCTCATGAAATGATTTTGCTGCCTTGTTCGAGAGGGCTTTCGCCTCAACAATTTTTATGTGCACTTTTTTCGTATTGCACTTCAAAAATAGCAAAGGCAGCAAATAAAAATTAAATATAAAAACTATTAAACGTAGCAGCAGCTAAACAAACCCAACTTTCCAGGCAACTGTTTCAGGCCAAAGCGAATTTCACAAATGCCACGCCCATAGGCAAACACCTCTCTCTAACTCTCCCCATAAAGAGCTATATATAGCATTTGGGTACATAATAAGACACCTGTCTCTAATCAGCTTGAAAATAGCTGCAAAGAAACGAACGTCTGTGCTTATATAACCCAGGCCTATGTATAGTGTGCTTAGCTGCAAGGGGGGCGGGTGTCTGTTTGTCTAGGGGCGTGTCTGTCTAGCTGCGGTATCCGAAACCGAAACTAAACAACTGTCGACACATAACACTAAATGAATTGTGAAATGTTAAGCTTATTTATTAACAACAACAACAACAATAACAACTACAGCAAGTAAAGTCTCAGTTGGTTTATTTCTATGTGAAATTCTCTCTAACTAAAATATCAAGAAGAGAAAGCTGAGTCGATCATAATATGCCATTTTAATAGCTCAGAGTAATAACATTTATTCTCTATAATATAGAGAATCATTTTCGAAATTCAATGGAATACAAAGCTGTTCTTTGTTTAGGCATGATAACTAAATTGTTGCTCTTATGAGCTGGGAAAATTATTCAACAACAATCTTTTTAAAAGTTTTCTGTGGAGCTGTATTTACATATTAAATAAATTTCATAAAGATTATGTGTTTTATTCATTTTGTAAAATTCACACGTTAAATCGAAAATTGGGTGGAAAACAATTGTGAAAACCCTCCTTTCAAAAATTTTTATTTTATCAATAGGTGGAAAATGAGCAAATTTGGCTCACACTCTTCGATGAGTTAATAGACAAGCGCCGCTTTCATATTATCGATATTTACATCGCACTTATCGATTTTTTTCAGCATTAACACATGCTTACAATAATTTTAGCTGCATTTTGACTATTTTCTTCAGTTGATTAACACTTGGCAGCTATGTAAATAAAGATTGGGGTTAATAAACCTCAAAACTGCGAAACATATGTCCATAAATCTTAACAACTCGATATTTTTCATGTGACAATCGATTGTTATTGTTTGTCTTTAAATATATTGATGCGTTCATTGGGATAATGAAGTATATTTCCATGTCAACTATTTTCTATTTATTTTCATTTTCTATTCATTTCTATGCTTTCCACAACTTGTCGGGTCTGTCTATTTTCAATTTCTTGTGGCCCAGCTAAATTGACGTTTGCCAGTCTATTGACAGACTGTCTCTTCTTCTAGTTGTTGTTGTTGTTGTTGTTGTTGATGGACCATGTTGTTTGTACTTGGTCAACATATAGACATAAATATGCGTAAATAAACGAAACTCATATGCTTGTACATATATGTATATACATACATATATGGCTATATAGTAGAGTACATGAAGCTGTACGAAGAAAGTGCAAATATTGTTGGAACGCATTTTGTATTTTTGGGGCTTGAGCCTTGTTGCAAGTGCAGTGCATATTGCCACACATCGTTCACAAGTGATTGCAGCATGTAAATGCAATTGATTTGCAGCTGCAATCATATATGCATGTGTATAATAGCATAATGCGGCATGCGGCATGCGGTATGTGGCATGTGGCAATGTTGCAACTGCTGCCATTTGACTTGTTTTGTAATCATTTATTATTATTATTATTTTTTTTTTTTAGTTACGCCTCGCTGAACGCTGCCAACTAACCAATTTGTCAACTCGGTCAGCACATGACTGCGACTATATTATAAAAGTGTTTTTCTTTTTTGTATATTTTTCCTATTGCTGCGCTTAGAAATTAGCACAGGGTTGCATAAGCCTCGGTTAGAACTGATTAGCCTAATTACCATAGTACTTTGACTTGAAGCACCTCAGTCTGGATATCATCTATATTTAAGTATCTGCGACTTTACACTTTGTGCCTTTTTGTACTTTATCTTGACTTTTGCTTCTGCTTTAGTGTTATTTTTCGTTGTTGTTGTTGCTTTTATTCTGCACTTCAGCCACTACAACAATTATCGCATAAACTTCATAAACTTCACATTTACACTCTGAACTTTGGTTAATGTGCGGGTATCTGAAAATTTTTAGAGCGTTAAGCGACGCGTTTTCATTATAAACTGAAGCATTTGAAGCATGTTAAAAAACATAGATTGCGCTGGCCATTTATTTTAGGAGGTTAGAGTTTTATGTAGAGACAGACGGAGAGAGCGAGAGATAGAGAGAAGTAAAAGTATATACATATGACCAACAGATATGGGTAGAGTTGTATTTATAAGTTGTCAAAATCGAACTATATATTGATTATGTTGAAGTGACAAAGCTGCAATTATGATTTTGACATATTTATCTTAAGTCTTTCAAACAATGTTTTAATTGAGGCGCAAAGAAAATTATAAATTATGATATTACGCTTTTGATATACATTTATTTTGATATATTCATTCATTTTTTATTCTAGATACTTTATTCTCGGGGATTGAGGAGTCTATCTTTATATCTTAACATCAAGTATTTTAAGAAGAAGATCTTCAGGTAAGTAGAGAGCTAAATTTTAATATATTACATAGAAAAGAGTAATATAAGAACAATAACTTTTGAAGATTGTAAAGTTTATATAAAAGGCAATGCCTGGCGATGAATTTGACTAAGGCCTAAGAATGTAAGTCTTAAAAATCAGATTTACGCTATAATAAATAAAATGTATAGTTCACATAATGATAATTCTTAACTATATATTTTAGGATTTGGATTTTCCCACCAAAAATAATGGAAAAAAATACCTCAAGCATTTTTAACCAAATTGTTTTGCCCCTTTTTTATAAGTGCACTATTCTGGCTGGGCATTTATTTTGAGATATACATAGATATGCATATGTATACATAATGTATATAAGTATTTTTGGGTTGACGAGCTGTTGACATTTTGTATTTAATATGCCGCACACCTTTGTTGTGTTTTTTGTTGTTGTTGTTGCCGCTGTTCTCAAAAAATTGACAACTGACAATTTCCGTTTGTTGCCGGGCAATACGCACTTGTAGCCAGAAAAGTCAGCTAACCGACTGATTATTTTCAATTGGAATTTACTTTGCCTACGGCCAAGTGATTCATTTTCATGCTGACGCCAAGAAATCCATTACGTGATGTCTCTATTCTCCCTCTCTCTCTCACTCTCCCACTCTCTCTCTATGGATTTGTTTTAAAATGATATATGTGAGGGAAAACACACACATCTAGAGCCATTGCGTGGCCTTTTCTTATAGATGTTTTCAATTTAATGACACTTGTGCTAGTTGTTTGCCTAAGGCATCTTTTAATATTTGCACAAATGCGGCACTCGCGGCAAGTCAACAAATTTCCCATTTTGTATCATAACAAAGTACATAGATATGTCTACTATATACACTCTATAGAGTATATATATGTATATGGAACTTAGGGCGCAGTCATTGGCGACCTTGAGCTAGACTTTACGCACGTACCCATATTGTTCAGGTATGAGTTCGGGCTCTCAGATCGTGAAGATGCCAGCATTTATGATGCTCTCTCTGGGTATTTCTGTGTGTTTGTAAGTGTGTTTGTGTTGGGGCACACCCCGAACAGACTGCGGCATTCAAGCGTTACCAACTGTATCGGAAATCGGGTTAACTTTTATACAAATATATCGCATATATAAATAAATAAATATATACAGCGTGAGAGTGAAAGAGAGAACTATTGAATGCATTGTTAGCTGAACAACATTGTTCTCTGTAACGAATCAGCTGTTGCTGTGCCCGTACAGCAAATTTATTTAAATACATTCGACACGTTTCTACATGCATATTCAGTCCAGGTAAATAGGGTTTATCAACAGCAACAGTAATAACCGCCTAGGTGGGCTAATATACACTTTAGTTTTACAAAGAACATTTTTACTGCACTTTAAGCTCAGCGCGCGGATGACAACCACAGTGATAACTGTCTAAGTTGAATTGTAGGAGTTTTCCATATGTTTTTCTTAAGTCAGCTGCAGTTATTATCATTTTACCAACAAGTAAATGGCAAGTACAGTAATAACTGCCTAGGCACGTTGATAGCAAATGCAGCTTACAACATTTTACTAAGCAAGCTTCACTGTACTTTAATTTATTCATTAAGTGAAATAATACAACAGGAGCAAGCGCCTAAAAAGCAAAAGCCAGCGACACTGTGTGGCAATCTTCACTGTGCTTCACCTTTAACATCAAGTACAGTGTTGACTGCCTAAGCAAGTTGAGCTCAATTGGGAACTGGCAAAGCAAGCTTTACTGTTTTTTGCGAGCATGGCTGCATTAAATGTAAATACAGTAATAACTGTCCAAGTGAGTTGTACTTAAAGGCAATCTCGCATAGGTCTGTAAGCCAAGCTTCACAGTATCAATGTGGTTTCTGAGGGTGTATGCTCACTACAGTGATAACTGTCTACGCAAATTAAAGTTAAAAATAGTTTGCTGGCAAAGTAAAGTATAAAATGCCTAAGATGGTTAGGAAGAGAGCGAAAGAGAGAAGAAACAGGCAACCTAAGACTTCTCAACAAGATAAAAGCCTAACGAGTACTTGTTAGGCAAGCTTCACTTTACAAATACAAATGTAATAAGCACAACAGTAATTATATGCATTAGATGTAGCTGCATCTTACAGATACAATAGCCTTAGGCAGATGAACCCAACACACGAATTCCTTTCGCCAGCTTCACTGTACTTAAAGTTTTTGTTCTACATGTGCATTTTACAAGAATATGGTGCATTGCAGTGCATTCTTTTTTTTTGGTGTTGTATCTGTCAGATACAATTAATGCGATAGATACATTTTGACACTTTGAGTTGAAGACGCGCGTGCGCAGCTCAAGCGACTTGCAGCGACGCGCACGTCTCGCTTTGTGGTAACTGCCAATGTATCTATGAGATACAGAGATATGCGCGTGTATCTTAGGCGGCGTTCTATGCCGCAGACCGACGACAAATAAAAAACGCGACTGATTGCGGGCCGATTGAGTGACAAACTGCTAGCTTCGCGTTTTTTTCGCTGCCGTTTTGCGCTGTCGTGCGGTTTATTTTACTTGATTTTACTTTTTTTTCTTCTCTTTTTTTTGTTTCTTTAGCTTTTTGTCGCAGTTGTAGCGAGTGTGTGTGCCTGTGTGTGTACTTTAGCCATTGTGTACTCAGTTCACGATGTTCTGCTGCCTGGGCCCAACCACATGGCGCGGCATCCGACATTCGAACATACGAATACGAATACGAATACAAAATTATCATTATTATTGTTGCCTTTTAGTTTTTGGCATTTTTCGTTTCGGCTAAATGGCATTTGCGACAAAATGAAAAACCACACACTCTACACACACACACACAAAATGCAAATGCGAATATGTTATACTCTATGTTCCACAAAAATTTGCAAAGAAATTATAGTGAGTGCAAGGGGGGGCCAATCAAATGAAGTAAATCAAGATTTTATTGAATCCAACTATTAAGTTTGAATTGTTTCAAATGAGAAGAACCTTAATATATAGAGCATATACTATTATTGGAATTGTAATCAGATGAAGCTGAGCAAATAAATTGTTTAAAATCTCCAAGAAAGATATCCACAGGTCTTTCTAAACTAGATTCATATGGGTAACTTCTTAACAGGTAAATTCCTATGATAAGAATAATTATAATAGAAATAGAAATAGAAAAATAGAAATTTCTATCTCATATTCCAAACCAGAAATCCTTCAAATGATATTAAAATCTACATTTAAATTAATATAAAAATGTGTTGGATGAAAAATATTTCGATAATAACATATGATAAAATATTGTCTTTTTTTGTTCTCTTTTTATATACACATATGTATGTATATTTCTTTCCACTATCAAGAACTGACAATACAGATCCTCATTTATATAGAAAAGAAAACCCACATTAGTTTATAGACCGTCGCATAGCTTTCAGTATCAGCCCTAGACTCGTTTCGTAGTGCAGTGTATCTAAGCCAGAAATTGGGGGTCTCATCAAGTGACGCGTGCTAAGCAGCGCTGATCACAGCCGCCACCTGATCACGAGTATCTCACCGATACACAGATACACACAAGAGCGCATCACAGCGAATCATTTTGAGTAATTTTGGTTTTATTTGATTTTTGTTTTTGTTGAGCTTGGAGGTTTGCATTGTGTTTGTGCCTTTGGCCAATGCGATTTGCGCTCGTCGAAGCTGATAAAAATCATTTGTGTGTCTACATAGGAATATGGTAGAGTTGGGCTTATGTATCTGAGCTTTTTTCTTCTGTATACTGGATTCTCTGACTTTGGCCTGCGTCGCACATTTTGTTTGTTTGTTTATTATTGTTTCGCGTTTCAGAGCCCGGCGACAGTTGTTTAATTTATCAGTTAACAGCTTTGTGGCTTTTGCAGCTACACGCTAAAAGCTTCAGTTGTTTCCACTCTCGATCGTATTTCAGCGGATTTGTTTGGCTCCGATTTTTGTGTGTGCTTAACAAAACAAAACTGAGTACTCGCAATGTACTCATTGCCCTTGTCGTCGGACATTAGAAGAAGCCAACAAAAAAAAAACAGATACTAGTTTGGTTCTAAAAAGCCACGCTCAACCACGAACTGAAGGGCCAGCTGTGGCTGCGGTTTTGGGTGTACCGAAGCGCTTATCTCGACAAGAAATTTAATTAAAACAAAACCATATGCCGCAATTGAAACGCCCCCTAATTACGAGCAACGCCTTAACAATAGCAGCAGATACAGATACATTTGGAGGGGGGCGTATTGGGGGTACAAAATGCAAACAGACGCCCCTGCAAAACACTTGAAAAGCTCCAAAACGACAAAGGGAGAATAAGAAAATAAAATACACATATATATATATATATGTATGCGGCATATTGAAACAGACGCAAAACCATTTTCGATAATTGAAAATAATAATTAAAATTCTCTGATTGAGGCGCATTCGTTTTTGTGCCAGCCTCAACTGACGTCCACAATTGGAGTGAAAGAAGCTATAAAAAAGTAGCAGCAGCAGCAACAACAACAACAACAACAACAACAATTACGACAACAATGTACATGCAGCTACCATACACAATAATTTGCCATACTATTTGTTATTCAATCTTGAGTTTTTTATACCCTGTAGCCATTATAAGTGACCAATAATGGGGTATATTGCAGTTGCTCAAACCTGATCAGCCTCAACAGTCGAGTCGAGTTCTCTGTATAAATGGGTCGATCTCAGAGACTGTCTTAGCTAGAGATTGGGTAGGAAAAAACGAATGTAATGTATTCAAGTTTGTTGAAAATTTTGACTTATTCTCCTTATCAACTTGATATCTGTAAATGTCGACTACTATCTTCTTAATTATTATTCTACCATTACAAGACTCGGCGTCTAATATCTCGTATGGCACACAAAGATCGCAAACATTTCAGTTTTTGGAAACTATCTAACTATCCACAATAATCGAATAAATATATAAAGCTGCTTTTTGTGACCTTTCTTTTTATTTTTAATATGGAATCGTATATCAAAAATCCAATTCTTTATTTTTAATAGATTTATAATATATTTACTATAATTTTATTTATTTTATTATTTTATTATGTTTCTCGTCGTGTAGGGTTTCATTTATTAAAATGAAAAATGAAAACAATTTTCGTTCAATATATATTCAATATCATTGCTTGGATTTTTGATATACGCACAGACTAGAATATCATTTCAAAGCTCTTAAAAAAACACGCAAAAATTATTCCAAACTTTATTTTCAATAGTTGGAAGGCTAGAAAATGTATCTTTATAAAAAATCTCGCGCTGTTTACAGGGTAGCTGCTGTTCAGGCATGCTCGCCTTAAGCAAGCTTGTTTGCTTTTTTTCTGCTGCGTTTTTAATATGCAAAACTTGTCGCCTGCCTTAGAATTGTGTTGCTGCTGCTTCTTCACAGTTTTTCTTTGCTTTTTCAATTGTCGTTTCAATTTTTTTTTATGCTATTTGTCTTTCATAGAGGCAGCCCGTTAGCCGTATTTGTGCCTGTGTCCAGGCCATAGAAGTCATCGTTATGGTGTCCCCAAAGTCATTCAATGCGCCTCGCTTTGTTCTCTGCCCCCCTCGCTGTCTCCGTCGCCCCCATCTGTCTCTCTCTCTCTCTCACCCTCTATCTCTCTTCAGAATTTATGGCCATACTGCATTTGGGATTCTAAGTGCGTGATTTCTTCAATTAATTGCCCCAATGTCTCTGAGTTCTCATTGCAGCCGCCGCCGTCGCAGTCGCAGCACTTGCTGAATGGCATTGCACAATCATGTGGCAATGTCTTTGACTCTGGACTCCTGCTACCCGACCCCCCTCTGCCCAGGCCCCTAACAAGAAAATGATGTATGTTAAGCATGGCACAACTCACAGCATTGTCTATTAGTCTATGGCCCGTTGTCGTTCTAAGACTCTTTTGGACAATACTTGTAGTTCAAGCAAGGCTTTTAGCATAATTCCCAAACAATGACAATAGTTCAGCAAATAGAATGGTTGGGAATAGAATAGAATAGCGTGGAATTGTCTGCAATTATGATTAGGAAATCAGTTTGTTCTGCTTGTGCAATGCCATTCATGCCTAATTGAAGTTTTGCTTGGATTGGTGGAAAGATATTCTTTAATTAGTCAAAGATTATTCTGCTGTCAATATTAGGATTGTTATTTGAAAGTTAATTTAAGCTGTCTTAACAAATTAGTAACTAGGTAAATAAATGGATTAACATCTATCCTTAAATACAAATGAGCACAATTATATTATAATATATCTATCACAATAATAATGTACAAGAGTCATCTGACTCTCGACCTACGTAACAATCCCTTGTGACCTATTCTGTACATATTGAAAATATCTTTGTATAATTATACCGTGTAGAATTGATAAAGTGCGAAATGTAATTTCTAGAGCTAAGTGATATTTCATTCGCATTTGCTACGCACTGCAATTATGCGCATATTTCAAGTCGAGCGTGCCGCATGTGTGGCTTGTGCCACATGACAAACTGCAGCTGCAACAGGGCAAAACGCACTTGCAACACGCAACATAGGAAAATTTCTCCATTTGGTGGCATTCCACAAATGCTTTTGGCAATGGCTCGACGCGGGCCACGCAAGCGCAACTAGAATAACGCGGGCACAGATACAGATACAAATGGAGCAATAGCTACAAATACAGATAAAATATCTGTGGGATATAGATACAAATGCATATGGAGAAATAGCTACAGATTAGATGTATATGGAGTAACAGCTACAGATATAGATGAAATATCTATGGGATATAGATACAGATGCATGCGAAGAAATAGCTACAGATAAGATTTTGGTATAAATGCAACAGGTAACGTATTTTAGGGATGTAGATAAGGTATCTGCGATATGGGGAAACAGATAAAGTGTCTGTAAGATATGGATACAGATGTATATAAAGCCACAGCTAAAGATGCAGATATAAGATTTGGCGGATATCTTTACGGATACTTGAGTAGCCAAAGCTACAGTTGCAGATAAAGTATCTGTAGGCTATCGATGTAGATATATATGATGCGACAGTTATAGATACAGTTGAGGTATTTAAGGAATATCTTTATAGATGTTAACGTAGTCAGAGCCACAGCTATAGATAAAGTATCTGAGCGATTTAGAGCAGCAATAAAAGATACAATTAAAGTATCTGCGAGTGTGCGGAATGCACTCTAAGCAAAACAAAACGACAAAAACAGAAAACAGCTGACTTAATAACGGCTCAATTGCCGTATCTGTGTCTACGTTAAGATACACATATATGTATATTTCTATATATAAGAAGAAGCAGCAGCAGCAGCATGAGCGAAATTGAATGGAAATTGAAATTGAAATGAAAAACTGGTTGCGGCCGCTTGACAAAGGTGGCAAAGGGGCGGACGGGCGGGTGACGCCGGCTCACAATAATTAACCAGCTGTAGGATCCGAGATACCGAGAAGCCGGCTGGCATGAGTCAAGCTGCAGTTGCTCAGATTTATTATAATTTTTGTATTTTATTTTTTTTGTTTGTTTTAGGTTTTTTTTGCTTAAAGTCTTTTGTCAATACGGAGCTTATTTGCATATTGTTGTTGGGGTTTTGTTGGCGTTGTTTACATTTTGGAGCGTCTGAGCAATTATTTAGTATTAATTATAGAAACTTATTTTAGGCGAAAATATATTACTCAAAGACTTTAAGTAAGCATAAAACTAAATATATGCACTTTATGGGCTTTAATAATTGCCCATTTCTGACTGTAAACACTTTGTTGAATGTTGTTTTATTTGTTTTTTTATTTTGTTTTATAACTATTTGCCAGCTTTACACAATTTCGAAATAATTGTTAATGACAGCTAAGTGCGCGACATTTTCAATCAATTGAGTTTGTGTAAGCCTGGGGAATCGATCGCAACAAATTTAGTTTCAATTCACTTCAATTAAGCGCAGCGCATTTATTTAATTTAAAGAATTTAATTTATTGTTTACTTTTCAAGCTTTTCAAATAACAAATACAACAAACAAAAACGTGCGCGATCGATGACTGTCAGCTGCGGCGAACTGCGGCAAACTGCGGCGACAAAGTTCTATTGAATACGCTTTTCACGTACGTACATATATGACAAATTGCGAGCGTGCGGCTATCGACGCGTCCGGCGACCGATCGACTGACTGTTTGTGCGAAGACTGAACGACCCGTCGTTGCCCGGCTCGGCATGTGCTTGGCTTTGGTCGATCGACAATTGCGCTGCACTTTGAATTTCATTTGATTTCGCCGCTGGCAATGCCATTGCGCCGGCTGCTCGCCCTCTCTTACGCGCTCTCTCTCTCCCTCTCTCCCACACACTAACGGGAGCCGCTCTCTTAGCGGCCAATTGCACAGCTGTTGGCGCGCTCTTCGACACTTGTGGCTAACTGAAAGTCAATTAGTTACGCTCTTTGCTTGCCTTTTATTTTATTTTGTTTCGTTTGTTTGTTTATGTTTGTTTCCCGCATTCGCGCTGCTGCCGGCTGACTCAGCGTTTTTGTTATGTTCCTTTGTTGTTGTTGTTGTTTGTTTATGGCTTAGAGTTAAAACAAGATGATTGCCTGGCGTCTGTCTCGCTCTTGTATAAGTGCAGCCCATTGAAGTTTCTTTCGTTGGGTTTGGGAAGAGCAGTTGGTGCAATTACCGGTAAGTATTTTGAAGCTTGCGTTTGACGTGCAAGTTTAACAATTCTAACCTCAACTGCGGGCCTAACCTCACTTTGCATTTGAATACAGTGACAGCTCTTTTGAGTGGACACCCTGATGCTCTAAGCGATGTCGAAGATTTGATAAAAGGAATACAGAAATATTCATATAAAAAAATACAAAACTATTGATATACTTACTCCGAGCCCATTGAACATGGGTCAGAAGGGTATTATAAGCAGAAAAAGTCATAGGCGACTCTTTGGGATTTATATATTCTTGATCAGGTTAAAGATCAAGAGTCCATCTACCAGTTTCTTTCTATTCATCTGTATAAACTATTTAATCTTGAAAACCTATAAATATCTTGTATATAATCATGTTTCGATATCTTGTCCCATTTCTAAAATATTGATAAATATCGATACCATGTCTCAGGGTAGCTCTACTTGAAAGTGATGACCAGCTTTTATTACATTCAAAAGTATTTATACATGTATGTACATGTACATATGTATGTAAGACAAATAGGGCAGTTGTTAAAGATCTCCGCCTAATGAAGCTCCTTCTTAGTAGACCCTTCACTGTATTTTCAGCTTAACCTAATCCCGCTCTTAGATCATTTCTATGCTCTTATTCAAACAAAAAGCAGAAAAACTCCGATTTGTACAATATTTAACACATTTAACGCCAAGTTAAACGAAACGCTGCTCACAATTAACATCGTGGCTACAAATTGTACAAAATCCCAACGAACTTAAGCTACTTATGTGTGTGAATGCATCTTTCAGATACATACTCATGGCTGTATCTAAACAAGCGATCACGTCAGCCGCTAAACGAGCAACAAATGTGCGAAAAGCAATTGAGGCGCACTCCAAGAGCCTCGACTGCGGCTCAGCCATGCTGGCTACATAGAAAAGCGCTTTGTGTTGTGCCATAATTGAATTGAAAAGTGTGTTAATGTGACCAGCAGCAAAGTATCTAACAGATGCAGATACACAAATTGCAAGCATGAAAATGCATTTGACTCAAGCGCAGATCTAAAGATACCGCGGCCCACTCTAAAATAAAGTCTTATGCTGTTGTTGTTGTCCAAAAGACGTCACGTCATGGAATTACTTGCGGGAGGGCGGCCCTAGGCAGAGGGGGGGAGGGGAGCTACTCTGTCAGCGCCTGACAATTCGCGAATATACTCATTAATTAGAAAGCCAAGCGGCATAGATAAAAGTGTGCGTAAAATGTGCAGCCACTGCAGCAAATAATTAATTTGCCATGATTAGGCAGGCGACCAGAAAGGGACGGCACTCTGCAAGCCAGAGCGAGACAAATGCACACTTTCTCCCTCTCTCTCCCCCTCTATCTCTCTCTGCGAGAAATTCAAAGCAGCTCCCAAAGTAGAAGCTGGCAACGGCAAAAAGGGCAGCCAAAAGGCCAACGACAAACGGCTAAAAGTGTTTAGAATTTCTGGCATTTTGTCAAGTGTCGCCAAAACATTTTGCCAAACACGCAGGAGGCGTGGCGGGGGCTTGGTTTTGGCCCGTGCGGAGTAGGGTGCAGGGGGTGTGGGGTAAGTGAGTGTAAGACAACTTTTGCACTTGTTGCATTTGCTTATTTCGTGTGGCATTTGAAATTATGCGGCATATTTGCTTTTTGTATTTATTTTGGCCAAAATATACTCTACACATTAGGGGTAGTACGAAAATTTGATGGATTATATGCCACAGGGCATATTATATTTTAAGCACAAGTCAACAAAATATTCAAAATTTCTTGTTTTTAAACATATTCCATTTAAATACATTTTCTCTTAGTGTATTTAATATTCTGCGTCGTGGCAAGTTTTCTAGTTTTAATAGCTTTGTTATTGCTACGCCTTGTTATAATTAATTTCTTGGCACTTTTAGACAAAAAATATATCTAAGATAATGTTTGGGCTGCATTACGCATTATGCGTAGCGTAATTGCTCACAAAATATTGAATGCATTTCTATTTAAAGTATTTTAGCTATAAATATGTTTGTTGGAAGCCTATGTGAGATTTTGCAGTTCCAATTTGCTGAGTGAGAGTTTCTGTACCCTGCAGGTGTTGACAATTGGTATATTGAATAAATAGTGCAAATGTTTATAAGAAGCAAAATGAGGCAGCTCTGAAGTCAGCTGTGAAGTCGATCTAGCCAAGTCTTGCGCTCTGATCAAACGACCCTTTCAACCAACCCTTTGACCTTAGAGACTTTTAAAGCTAGAGATGTCAAATTTGGTAATTGTGAAAGCTTTTCGATGCTTAACTCGATAAATATCGATTTTTAGCTTTGGTATTTCAACTGGAAACTCACTATTTTACATCTATGTATGTTTGGGCATCTCTTAGTCGTGCATTGCCGACTAGACCACTCTTTTTTTCACATTTTCTTAATTTACCATAAAATTTCTATGTTACGTATTTTTAATTTTGTGATTTATTTTTGTCACGCGTACAGCGTGACGCACAAGACAGCAAGAACAACAACAATTATTATTTTGTGGTGCTTGTTGAGCACGTTAAGTGATTGAAAAAGATTAAAAATTTTGCAGATATATGCAAGGGGCCAAATATACTGATTAAAGAGTTGAATATATATAATAAGAATAAGAAGATATGGAAGAGATTTGTAAGAGATATGCTATGCTTGGTAGAGAAAGTGAAACGCAGAAGATTTATGCCAAAAGATTTATTAGGAGAATGAAGAATTTAGTACAAATTAATCCTAATAGATTTAGTAGAAGAATGAGAAATGCATATAAGCTGATGTATAAATTAGAAACAAAAACTCCATTTATTCTCAGATATGTATGCCATATCACAAGCTTCCCGAAATCTTCCACGTTTGTTAAACACCATAAACCCAATCGATGAAGAACAAATTAGTACAGCCGGAAAAGCAATTATAAACAGTTCGATATGTAGCATTGAAAACCAATTACAAACAGTCTGAAAAAAAAGTACCAAAAAAGGTAGACAACGATCGGAAAAGGCAACAGAAATGATAACGTCCTCTGAGCATTGACTTTTCAGGGAAGAATTGATAAAAAAAAAGTAGACGAAGCAATATCAAAAGTCGTGCCTCAATCAACAGACACCTGCACACGCACGAAGCGGAAACGGAAGTACAACGCGTGGCAAAATGGCGTCGAAGGCGCGTCTGTTGATAGTTGTGGCGAATGGCGCGGCAAAAAAAGGCTCAATAAAGATTTTCATTTTGGTTTGGCTTTGCTTGACCAGGGTTGCCACCTGGTCAACATGTAGTTGGGTACTTTGGTATTTTAGTGTTTGGCTTTTTAGTTGCCGTTGACGCGGCTGCAATTTATGGTCAAAGAGGGAATGAAGGGTTGACAGACAGAAAAAGAGAGAGAGAGGGAGAGAGAGAGTAGGAGCAGGAGCAGGAGCAGCTACGTGTCTGGTTAACAACTGAGCGCTTATTGAAATTGTATTTATTCAGAGCGTGTTCAAGGCACCTAAACTTGCAATGCCACAGACAGAGACAAAGACCTTAATCGATTTAGTGGGTCGCCACAAGCTTACTTTAGCTGCCATATCGCCAGCGCCCCGTCTGAATGCCGCCCGGCCATTATTCATGCATATGGTAGGCGCATGTTTTCCGATACAAGTTGCGATTAAGACCACAAGGCAGGGCCATAAAAAGCAAGACTGGACATATTCTCAGCAATCAGGCAGACAAAGGACAAATAGCAAAAAAAAGAATGCATTTCCTTTAGGTTTTTGTTGTTGAAAAACTTACCATTTCTGTTCTCACTATCCGCAGGCTTCATTTGAATGGGATGATGCATCTGTAAAATGGCAAAAGAAAGAAAGAGAGAGAGAGATAAGTTAGAGTAGGATGGCATTAGCAGAGCAAAGAGCAGAGACTACTGTTCGTACGTTTTTTGTTCTTTTCTTACTTTTTAATAGCTGCCAGCAGCTGCTGAATTGCAATTCAGGCTCTGCCTGGCTATGCCAGGACACATGAGTGCTGTCTCCCACACAAACCCCCCTCGACCGATAAGTTTTTCAGCTACCTTTCTGTTTGTGCGCTTTGAAGATTTCATTACCATGATACCGAATGAAATGCAACAAGAATGTTGCTACAAAAGGCAAGTGCAAAGGCTAACAAATGTTCATGAAACTAATGAAATGGCTAAAAAGAAAAGCAGACAAGCAAGGGGCGGGGATTGGGAGCGGGGGGAAATAAAAATCAAGCGTCCATTTCATTAACGTGGCCATTAGCACTTGTGCAATTGAATGCTCTGCTTTTAACAATTTTTCATTTATTTTACATTCATTGAGCAAACCGATAAGGCTCTCAGCTGTCCTCGGTGCCAGAACCCGACAGGACCGTTGCCAACGGGTCTACTGCCATTACTTTGATTTCAATTAACTTTTCATTCAGTTAAGAGGCGCCAACAGCGGCAAATGATAATAAAAATACTTACAATCATATTAGAATTGCACCAATTGCCGGACTCTTTTCTAAAGCGCATGCCAAGGCTAGGACTTGTTGCTCGACTAAGAGACACCCTGTGCGCATTTAGAAAGTTCATTAAGATTGAAGGTACATTTTAAAATGTTGACATTCAAATAGAACGTGTCAAAAAGCTAAACATCGATAATTATCGATTTATTTACTTTGTTGTTGTGTGTATCGATATTTATCGATTTAAGCCAATGAAGTATATGTAATCATAAATGCACTAAAAAATATATGCTAAGCTTCCAAATAAATACATATTTTATATTGATTTTAAGGTCTAGATTAAATTATTTCATTCAATCAAGTTCTATATTATAAAATATAGTGGAAAAATCAATTTTTATCGAAATATACTAGAATATATATCGATATTCACGCTACTTGCTTTACAGTCATATCCAATCGATATCGATTTTATCGGTTTAAATTTTACCTGGTTCTTTGAATGGCATAAGGAACTGCATATGATAATTATGTCTTAATTATGATCTCTGCGATCGTCACGCCTGAACAACTGAGCAAACCGAGGGAATTAGTGTATATAGCGCTTGTGCTGCGTTGTGTAGGCGATGTCCTTTTCTGTTTGCTGCACACACTTGTACAACTCTTTCTTATGCCCCTTTCTTTGTTAACCATTTCTAAATGGCTACGCGGCATAAAAAAAAAACGTGGCTGAACGACGACAGAGAACGAGCTGCACTAAGTGAATGAATGAATGACTGAGCGACTGACTGATTGACTGACTGAGTGAGTAACTGACTGAGTGAGTGACTGTTGTGCTGAAATTGAAATGAAATGCTCAAGAACTCAAGCTGGAGCTGCTGCTCGGCCTATCTGCAGAGCTGGTTGGCTGGCCTGTAGTCTGGTCAAAAGGTTTTGCACAAATTACGAGAAAATGTCACTGCCTCAGCTGTTACGCCCTGCCTCCCTACCCCGCCACCCCCTACCCGGTTCGCTCCCATTCGCTGTTGCGTCATTTTGCTGCTCTATTATTCAAAATTGACAGTTGAATGAGTTAAGTGGCCTGTCCAGGACGTCGTTGCTGCTGCTGCTGCTGCTGTTCTTTTCCCAGTACCCCCCTCCCCACGTTGCCCATACACAATTTAGCTGTCTGTCCATTTGTGTAAGGCGGTGTATTAGCCTCATGTACTCAAATTGTTACCCTTTTCACTTTAATGACAATTGGTTTATAAAACGATTTGCCTTCTAGTTGTTCATTTATTTTTTTCTCTTCTTTTTTTTTTTGGTTTTTGTTTTTGCTTGTGCTGGGATATTTCATGTGTGATTGCCGTTCAAATTGTCAATTAGCTATGAAAATATTGCGAAATGTTCGGTTTATCAAGCCGTGTGAGAAGGAGAGAAAGGGTTGGATGAAGCGAGAAGTGGCGAGAGAGAGTGAGAGAGAGAGAGAGAGAGGGGGCAGCTAATAGCGCGGACCTAACATTGGGATTTGAATTAAAACACTGCAAGAAATGTTCAGAATCTTTTAAATGAGTATAGAAACAGAAAATAACAAAAATAAATTTATTTAAATTATTATTTATTTTATACTTATTCGAAATAAGTTCACAAAGTGTTTTTTATAAAACGTCTTATTTCTCCTGGTTGTTATACAAACAAGGCTGAAATTGCGCGCAATTAAGATCGGCTAAGGATTTAAAAAGAAAACTGTTGATAAAAGATAGATTCTGCATATAAAATATCTGACACAAAACCTCTTCACAGTGGACGTGGCAGCGAAATGTATATAAATAAATAGTGTTTAAAATAGAGAAGCATAGCTTGAGAACTTCAAGTTTTATTTTTGCAATTAATTTGCATATAAAATTTTAAATATTTCAATTAAAAGCCAACATATTTCGCACTCGTTTCTCACGCTTCTCCCTTGTGTATCTATCTTTCTCTCTTTCACTGAAATGCAAGTTAAGTCAAAAAAGCATTGCATACTTTTGGGCTTAACGCAAAAATAATCGCATTTCGAGAGTTTTACAGTGTAATCACTTTTCCGACCATTTCAAGTGCGTCACAACTGCGTCTTTTCACACGTGTCACACAACACGAAATCAAAAAGAAGAAGAAAAAAATAAAACTGGCCACTTAACCCACACACACACACATTACACACACACACGCTGCGGTCTATATATAGAGGGAAATGGTCACTTCAAAACAAAATATTTATTGAAGCCGTTGACAAGTTGGGCCCCCAAACACACACACACACATACACACGTAGCGGCCTATATATGTATATGTGTGTGTGTGAGAAAATGCCGACGTTTTAACGTCTGTTTACCTATCGATTATTTCAGGTAAATTAAGTAGCTCTTGCACAGCAGCAGACGTTGAGGCTATGGTCGAGCTTGGTGGTTGTTCAGGCAGCCTGCCAAATGCATTAAAGGATCAGACATGCCCACACACACACATACACACACACACAAACACATGTATAGCTGGGCACTTACTTATACAAACAAAGCGCGTATGCGTTTGTATGTATAGCTATATATATACCTATATATATAAAGCTGGACACTGGTCATTATTTTGACAATTACACACGTGGCGTCATTTGCCTGTTGGCCCACCCCCAGCCCCGCCCCCCTCGCACAGCCACCTCCTCCAGTGCTTCGTGAAGGTCTCTCGTTTTAGTGCCATTGGATTTTCCATTAACAATTTGAATATGTAAATGAAGGCAGCTAACTGGAAGGTAGCACAGGGGCGTTAAGGCTAGCCATAGTTGTATATATGCTTGCATATAGTAGGGGTACTCCCTTTACAGTGTTTGCCTGTGCGTGAACGCTTCATTTAATACGTTAACAATGAGATTGTCCTCAATAATTGAATCCACTAATTGACTGATGATTACATTTGTGTTGGCCACACAACAACACCCACCCCCATGTGTGAGTGTGTGTGCGTATGGGTATGTGTGTGTGTATGTGTACATATATAATGGCTGGCAGCTATTAGAAATTGGAGGTATATATGTGTTTAATGGAAAACTATGTCATTCGATCGATCGATGGGCGCCAGCGGTTGACTTTCTCAAGCTGCATTATTTAGAAAGCAAAATAGAAATTTCACGAGGTGAACTATGAATAAAGGAAACGCACACACATACAAAAGAAATACATACATAAGATACATACAAAACACATACATACACATACAGAACGTAAAACGAGCAAGTCAAAGCGCTACACAATGCTAGGCTATATATATATATATGTTTAGAGTAGGGGCATTCCCATTTGCTGTACTTACCCCATCCAAGGTCTTGATGTTGTGCAGCGCATCCTGGGCCCGCAGAGCTGCCTTGCGCGTATAGTAGGTGACAAAACAGCACCCTGTAAACGAAACAGAACGAAACAATCGATACAAATCGATACAAAAATTTGGCAAGTCGATAACAAAAATCAACAATCGATAGACAATTGCACAAACGTATGATACAAGGACGAGTACTCGCATTTGCTTATAATTTTATTTTTATTAATTTATTTTTAGTTTTCACGTACTCGAGACCATTACAAGTTACAGTTGTCTATAGGTCTATATATAGATATATATTCTATCATGCATGGAACAAACTGTTTTAGATACAAGTAAACTTTGGCATGCATGTATATAAAAATGCTTTTGTGGGACAAGAGACGAACGCATCAGGCGAGCCATGCAGAGATAATGATATTAGGACAAATTGAAAATGTGGGTGGTATATAAAAAAGTATACTATATACATATATGGCGTATGACAGCTGTTGCCTTAAACTTTTATATTCCGCGTGCGTGCTTTATAATGATTAAACGGACAGCACATGTAACGGAATTCACACTCATCATAGAACAGTCGGAATACTTTACTTTTACTTATAGTACAAAGACAATGATCTATAATTAATCATTTTACAACACTCGACAATCGGTAAACCTAATAACTGTGTAAGAAACTATTCTTCACAATAATCAATCTTGAATTTGATCTAATAAGAACTAATAAGAAGTTATAATTGAGTACTTATGATCGATTAATTACTAATATCAAAAATCTCTAAGAAATATCGATAATCTATGGAGTAACAAGTGCTTAATTTTAAAATTACAGCGCAAATGAAACCAAGCTGTAAAATTGTTCTAAGACATATCGAAAATATATATGTAGTTTTACATAATGCTACGATCGATAATTATCGATAATTATTATTAGATATCGAATACGATCGATAACATATTAAATATGAAAATCAACCCAAATATTCGGCACCAATTGGTGAGTTAGGGACTTTTCATGTCATTGTGTTTTATATCTTCACAAATTGTATTCTCCCTTTATAAATAAAACATAAGGTCATATAAATTGATTGAAGGTAAATTATGTATTTATGATGTAGCTAAAGCTGCAAAGCACAACTACCCGACATCAAGTGTAATCGCCTTTGGCTACCTTCACTCTCACCCTGAGAGCGTTATTTCCGGCCCAACAACTCTTGTTGTGTTCTTAGCCTAATCTGCTCATATGGGCATAGGCAAAAAATAACGGCAAGAAGAAGAAGGTCGGCAAGTATAAGTATATCCAATCATTGAGAGGCAACAGCACGCCTGGCCATAAATATGCATAATACCATTTCAAGCTTTCATAAAAGTTTGCAAGCAAATGTGCAAATTATTCAAATACCCCATAGAATTAACCAAAACTCGAGTGTGCGTGTGTGTGTGTGTGGCAATTATGGCCAATTACCGTCTAAGCTGGGCAAAGCAGGCGGCAAAAGTGCGAGTCAACACCTGCTCTGGACCGTAGAAGGTGTTAGCCTTAATGTTGTTGTGCGCTCGCCATAATCATATAACCCTCTTTCCCCCCCTTCTCGCGCGACTGGCTTAAAAGGGTGCACCTCGAATTGATGGGACAGTGTAAAAATTCATTGAGCGGGCCTGCGCCCCAATTAATACCCACATTTGTATGCGTGTGCACTCACCTCGGCTAATCGATGTGACCTTATCGCGCAGCACATTGAGCGTATGAACCCGTCCGAACTGTTCGAAGAGGCGTCGCAATTTGAGCTCGTCCCAGGTCTTGGGTATTTGGCCCACAAACATTTTAATGTTGTCCGCATCGGGCTGATCCTTGGCCGATTCCGTATCGGCCACTGTGCTGGTATCCATTGCATCCGGTTCGCATTTGATGGCCTCCATCGCCAGCTGCGGCTCCTCAGCGCCATTTGAGTCGCTGCAAAGCGAAAATAAAGTCATTATAAATCAGGCGAACACACAGAAATCCATATCTATGTTGGCCAAAAACTTTGCCCGGCAATTCCATTGAACTTTTATGGCCAACATATTGGACATGGCTTAAACAACCCAGCTACCCTGCCCTCCCTCTCTCTCTCTCTCCCTCTCTTTGTTCTAACTTCATTTGCTAATGACCATAAAAAAAACAAAAAACAAAACTTTTTTTTCGGAACGCCGAAGATTAAATACCCTTCTTGATAGAGGATTCCTATGTCAACAATATATTGCATAGAAAAAAACAGCTAGATGCACTCGACTGTTAATACTTATCGTGAATATATATATTATTATATATATATACCTTATCGCAGGTGTCTTCTTCTTAGCGTTGCAGACTTCATGACAAAATTATAGAACCCTCTGCAAGGTTATAACAACAAGCAGGACAACAATGCTTGTTTGTCGAATGGCGAGGGGAGAATGGGGCTAGTATAGGGGGTGTTTGTGTGAAACGTGTATAGAGTGACAGAGAGAGAGAGAGAGAGAGAGAGAGAGAGAGAGGGAGGGAGAGGTAGATAGACAAGCAGTGAGCAGTGCATAAAATACAAATACTAATTGTTATTAGCAAACTAATCTAATCTAAAAAGTTGTAAACGTTTTTACTTTGTTCTGTGGCTGACCAGAACGCGCGCGTGTGAGTGTGTGCGTGTGTGTGTGTTTGTTTATGTGTGTGTAGCTGGCAATGCATTGAATGGTCCATTTTGGGGTCATTTGGATTCTTCACTTGCGTTTTTGTGTAATGTCCGAAAAGTTTGGTTGTGGCTCTCTCTTTTTCTCTCTGTCTCACCCTCTCTATATATATTTGCGGTTTATTGGGTGTTGTTGATGGCACACAAAATTGACTTTTGGTTGATGTCAACAACAACCACAACAACAACAATAAATGCTGAAACAACACAATTAGCCACAACAAACACAAGCAGAACATTTGCCAATAAGCTGAAGCTGTCAAGCAGTTCAGGCAATAAATTTGAAAATCTAATTGTTTTTCAGTATTACAGAATCAAACTGTGTTGGGGGTGTTTGGGAAAACAATTCTAATTAGCCATGAGAAAAGTAGTTTAAGAATAAAATTAAAAACCAATCTAAGATTTAATATTGAATATAACTCAAGTATTGGCAGATGTTTCAAAATATAAGCTATTCAAAAGAAGAATGAAAGCTCAAGATGCTGTAAAATATATTTAGTTGAATTTATTTATTACTATATATTGTTTCTATCTTGTTTACCTATTCATTAAAGAAAATACATGTATTTAGGGACTAAATAAAGAAATCTTTTAGCTATGTTTGAGGGACTTAGCTATTCCAGCGATTAGTCAAGAATCTTCTTAAATTGATTATATAAAAAAATAGTAATTCCTATTGACAGTATTTATCTTGATTTTTTATGCAGTGAATAATTCAAGTGCTGCGACTTCTTGTGTGACAACACAATTTAAAGCTATCCGCCGATCTCTTTTAAAAGCGCTGCGTAGTAAAATAAATAAAGCTCAGCTATTCCGGATATTATCCAATTCAGATGCTATCTGCCTTAATTTCGCTTTCAGCCAGACACAGCATTTATGAACTGCCTGCTAAATTTACGAGCTAATGAAGCTCTCTCGCTTTCTCTCTATGGGTGTCAGCTGCCACCACGCCCACTTTCGTCGTGTGTCCCCGGAGGCGGCAAATGACAAAACGAACTTAATCTATTAGAGGCGGAGCGTGTCGCTGCCAAATAGTCTAGTGTCAAGGTGATAAATATTGCCCACAAGTCAAATGCAAAGTAGGCCAAATGGGGCGGGGCAGCCAAAGCGAGCCGAGTCTAAGCCGAGGCCAACAGGGTATCAGTGCTGCCTGGCGGGCATAAATCAAAATCTGCGCGCCGCACGCATTTGCCAGGCAATTTTCGTTGCCTACTTTTTGGCGCGCGCTTTAAGTAAATACCTGGAGTAGGGGGCGGTGTGCTGGGGCAGGCAGCGCGACAGGTGTCGCTGTTGCCCCGTAGGCAATTATTTCGCTTTCAAAGTCGCCCAGCCGCCTGGGGAATCCATCAGCAGGAATAGCTGCTCTCCAGGGGCAAGGCGACAGCAACTACTTGTGCCGGCAACAGTTGCTGTACCGGCTGCGCCTCGTCGGCTTTCTTCGCATTACTAATTCAGTTTCATTTAAATGGGCCGCAGCTTAATGAGAAAATTGCCTGCGGTGGGCGCTCACTGGGATTTGCTACAGCTACAGCTTCAGCCTTGTCAGTTGTTGCTGCTGCTGTGGAGCAGGTGTTGGATTGCTGCGGCTCGAAAATGTTTTATGCTGCAGGCTCATGCCACATGCGATGATATTCAAGTTGATGCTTCTGTTCCTGCTGCTGCTCTAGATGCTATCGCACGGCCTGAGCTCAATGGACAGCTCAACGCGGCGCCCTTACGACCACGCCTACCGCGTCAACGTTGCCGCCGACAAAGCCGTGACGTGGCATTTAATTTATGATGGCAGTTTGTTATGTCGCGCCTGTCACAACAAAAACAAACAGTCCGGCAAAAGATAGAGGACGCCAGTGAGACACAGAGAGACGCGATAGCAAAGGGTGGCAGGGTGGCACGTTGGGCAGTTGCACAGAGGCAGGCGCATAAAAATGACCCAACATAAATTTAATATTCTTGCTTTATTATTTAATGGCAGCGCAACACGCTGGGAAAAAAACCGCGTGAGAGACAGAGAGAGAGATGGTTGAAAGAAAGATGGAAGTGGGGCAAAGCGTCTGGCGCCCAACGTGGGACTGCAGCAATGCTGGGGCATGGAAGCTAGGGTTTTGGTCTGGGTTTATGGGTGCATTTCAGTTTGTCACGTTGTCTTATCGACCACATCATCATCATTATCAATGTTTTGTTATAATTACCAGCGGCTGTCAATGATCATTAGCGTTATATGCTTGATGACACTGAGACCTGATGCCCAATGGCCCCACTCCAATGCCAATTAATAAACTTAATGCAATGCCAATTATCGTTAGCAAGTCAGCCCAAAGAGTCTTCACTCGGCACGTTGTCACTTATTTTAATTGAATCGATTCGATTGGGGGTGCACGCTGCTTCAAAAAAAATGCCTGCCAACCAAATGGACATTTCTCTTCTCGTCTGCTGCGACTGCGGCTGCTTCTTCTTTCCCTTTTTTTCTCTTATAATTTCCGGGCAAAGGAACTTGTCGTAATGGAAAATGACGCAGCGGGGCATGGCATCACAATTTGAAATTTGATAGCGCGGGGCTGGTATTTTGCAAAAAGGAAATTGAAATTTATATCTAGCCAATGTGCAAATTGATAAGAAATTAGCTAAATTATTCGACTTTCGCTATGCAGCGCGCTAAATGGGTTACATTTCCCTTCAAATGCGCCTTTTCCGAGTGCACATAAATATATATATATATAAGTATATATAATTGTTTTCTTTTAATAAGCACTTCTAAGGCGGGCTGATGAGTATATATGTAGACGTATATAAGAAATCCTTTTGCTAAGCAGCTTTATAAGAAGGAGCTGAAACAGGCTTTGGGATACTGGCTGCAAAATGTATTTAATTTTTCCATTAAAAACAACATTCACAATCCTCACCTAAATGAAAGGGTGGAATAGGGGTTATTTATAGCGCATTGGCTTTTCAGTCAAACATAAATCCCATTATAATTTATGTTGCAGCTGTTTTAAGTGTGTTAATTAAAAAGTAGGTAGATAACAAGAGTCAAGGGCATTTAAATCATTCCAAAACACTCCAAAATAATTATGCGGACTGCTGTAACAAGAGCTGTAACAAGAGTGACAACTCTGTCCGTCTGCCATTTTTTGTCAACTCTATAACTAGTATAGATAGGGCTTAAGGATAACTCTGGCCTCTCTGCACTGGCAGAAACTAGCTACTATGAAGGGTCATGCATTTTTATTTCCCCATATGTATAAAATTGCATTCCTTCGGCATTTAAGCTGTGAAATGAGTGGAGCTGTGGGGTTTGATAATGTCTAAAGAAAATGCAACTTTTCTGCGATTATGTTATCAATTGTATTATTGATTCATTTGCAATAAGCTACGCAGTCTACTTTTTAAAAACACCTGACAATACGCTCAGCACTTGATTAAATTCTCTTATATGCATAAACATTTTCTGAAAGTCAGATATCATCACAACAGGCCGACAAGCATCCGGTTTGATCTCATCTGAACCTATTCCCACAATATCTGTGTATATTTGTAGCATACTTTACTGCGTTAGCTGCCCATCAAATAAAAGTTGCGGCTAAGCCAAGCGGCTGGGCCAAAACAACAAATCATTCGAATGCAATTTGCAGTCATTAGCGAGAAAAAACCAACACAGTTGGTGGTGCAGGAAACGAGGGCGGGGGCGGGTTTGCGGAGTGGGGGGCGAGGGGCGCGACTTACCAATTTGTGGCGCCGCTGGCGCTTTGGTCGGCTAATGAAGTTCTGGAATTAATGCTGGAATTTAGCAGCGTCGACGCCGCAGCTGCTGTTGCTGCTGCTGCTGGGGCTGTGGTTGCTGCTGCTGCTGCTGCTGCTGGCGCTGCATCCACAGTTGCTGCTGCTGCTGCGGCTGGGATGGCGGCAACAACGGCAGCGGCTGTAGTTGCATTGGAATTTATTTGGTTGTGCAAAAGTGTTTCAAACAATGTTGTCGACATGCCGACGCCGACGCCAACGCCGCCAGCAGTTTTGGTCATTGTCGTTGCTGCTGCTGCTGTTGCTGTTGCTGCTGCTGCTGCTGCTGTTGGTATGTTGCTGCTGGGCCGCAAATATGGATGAAAACTTTTAGCAGCACCTGTAAAAGTTGTTGCCGTTGCAATGGCGCCCGTTGCGGGCGTTAGATTTTCTAAATACTTTGCTGGTTGCTGTTGTTGCTGCTGCTGCTGTTGCAAGTTGTTATTGTTATTGGTATTTAAATTGTTAGTGCTGTTGCTGCCGTTATAGAGACTGCTGCCATTGGCCATACCATTAGCGACATGTGCAACAGGTGCTGTTGTAAGCATTGTTGTTATCGTTGTTGTTGTTGTTGTTGTTGTGTCTGTGATTGTTGCTGTTGCTGCCTCAACAGTTGCCGCAGTGTTGTCTGTTGTTGTTGGTGGAATGCCGCTTAGTTTATCCGCGCGCAGTTTCAAAGATTGCAACATCATTTGTTTTATTTCACCTTTTATTATTATTGCTCGCTCTCTCCCTCTCCCTTGTTCTCTGTCGCTCTCCCCTGTTGCTGACGCTAATTACTTTTAGTGCTGCTGTTGATGTTGCTGCTGCTGCGGCTGCTGCTGCTGCTGCTGCATTTGGCGACGTTTCCTTTTTAATTTGCTGCGGGTTTTACTTTTATTAAAATTGTATATTATCTCGCATTTAATTGCTCCGCAGCGCCTTTTTTCCTCGTTTTGCTCGTTTTGCTTATCACAGTTTTATCTCTCACTAAAAACTTTACTATTTTCCTTTTTTCTATTTATTTATTTTTATTTTCATTTGTTTTGCGCATCGAGCAGCACTTTGCACTTGCACAGTCCGTGGGTTGTTCTGTAATTAAATTATAAAATATAATTGTTTGTTAATTCAACAACTTGTAAGAGGTGTTCAAATTCGCGGATGAGTTAGTTATTGTAAATGTGCAAAAGGTGTTCATAATTGGACAGATTTAAAAAAAAGCTGTTACATTTTATAAAATTTAAATTCGAATGGAGATAGAGAATATTTACAACTAAATGTTCATATATTAAGCTTATAGATATTTCTACTCAGTATGCGAATCATAGACAAGAAACTAATGCAACATTTTGGAGAGGAAGAAAGAACAAATATCAAATACAAACAGTTTTTTCACATTCCATTAAAAAGTAATATAAATGAAAAGTGAATACTTCAATAAATTGTAATCAATAGCTTGCACTGAAATTAAGCTATAACAATCAAAGAAACTCTGGATTGATGCAAAATAAAGCAATAATCGTATACGCTCGAATAGAGAGCATGTCATAGATAATTTAATTAAAATTAATCTAAGTGCTTAATGAAATAATTCAGCACAACTAAGTATAACAGAGCAACCGCACAGCTAAACAGAATGGGCTTTTATTTAATTTTTTGTATTTTTTTGTTTGTGGTGCGCATTCTAACCACATTCAAAATGGCTTCCAAATTGAGCACTTCCTCCCCTGCAGCACCCGCCCAAGCCCGGCTTGCAGCTGCATAGCTAAGCGCATTTCAATGGACGCATATTGACAGACTGACCGCAGTGACGGGCCACTTGACTGTCTGCATTCAAGTGCTTGGCTTTGATAAAGCGCTAACACACACGCACACACACACACACATGCACGGTGGAGTGGCCATGTAAGCCAAACATGCTTGTAGCTGCCGCTAAACAGATAAGCATTTGAGTGCTCCAAAGCACACACACACACACACACTCACACAGACTTATATATATACATATATACTGTAAGAGCTCGGACTGAGCGCTCAGCCATTATGTTGAAGGCCCCAGCTAATTAGTTAAATTGAAATCAAATTATTTGTTGTCGCACTTGACTGGCCACAGGCATGGCCGCCTTAATTAACGCGCTTCACACACACACACACACACACACACACACAACCACTACACACACACAACACACACACACATACACATGCACTTATGCCTTTTGCGAGATTAGCCAGATTATGTTCTGTTTGTGCGCCCCTTGAAAATTTCAACGCGTTTCACATGGCGTATGCGCAACGCTTCAACAAATATGCACTTTAAATTTTGTAGATACCTTAACCTGGCTACTTCTTGCATGCGCTTCTTCTTGGCATTTTCTATTATTTTTTAATAAATTGCAACGTTCGCATATTTTCGCGCTTTTCTATTTTCGTTGATTTTCATTTATTATTTTGTTTTTGTTGATTTTGTTTTTTTGGCGTCCGCTTCACTTGGCCAGACGCTGGCAACTGGCAACGTGTCGTCAAACGCTTGTTGCACCCCACCAACAGAAGATTCTCGTTGTGTGTGTGTGTGTATGTTGTTGTTGTTTTTATTGCTCTTGCTTTTGTTGTTGTTGTTGTTCTTGTTGTTGTTGCTGGGCTGCCAGCTTCGGTTTGCCAGCGGCATTTCTGCTGCCACGTTGCCACACGCTTATCCAGCGCCATCAAACGATGTCGACGACAACAGCGCCGCCAATGCCTGCTGTATACATATATATATATATATAACTAATATAGGGTATTTAGATACCCTAATTTTTATATAAAGCTTGCAACAACGTGTCGACAATTGGAGAAAAAATGTTGATTTTAAAAGGTTTCGTTTGGGAATTGAATTGAAAAGTTGTTGTTCTCGCTCTTTTCGCAAGAATAAACCATTTTTCAGTTGAGAACGGAATAATTTGGCATTGATAAACAATTTTTAATTGTATGCTTAATTTTTTAAATTAAATTGCATCAAAAACATGGAATGGATTAGCGAACATCCTTGATCAACCTATCTAGCTAAACAATTACTAAATAAAGTACTTCCCATTTCGCTTCAGCTATGTTAGAGCATTTCAACGTCGGCGTGCTATGCACAGATTTCACATTACTGTGTTTGTTGTTTTTGCTGCATTATGAGCAGTTAACGTAGCCGGGTTGCTGCGGCTCCTGCAGCCATAACGTGGGACGGGCAGACGCCCAGCAGCGGTGGCAGCTGTGTTATCCTCGTGGCTGCTGCTGCTGTTGCTGTCACCTTGTAATTTTATTTATCTATTGATTATTGAGTATCTCTTTTCTATTTATTTGCCTTTGTTTGCACACGCAGCGTGCTGACAGGCAGACGACGACAGCGCCAACCCCCGCAGCCGAGACAAAATATCCCCCCCCACACACCTACCTCAGATCCTAGCCTGACATTTTTATTAAAGCCATTAGGGGTAGGGTTTGCCATACTATCTCTACCATGTGCGTATCTCTGTGTGTGTAAATATTTTGTGCCTCTGGCCTCTGGCTGTTTTTTAATTAACTTTAGTGACAATATTTTGCACAGTTTGCCATCAGCTCCCCCTCCCCCTTCACCTTGCCTGACCTAATCTTCGCCCTGCAGCAACCAGCCACAGTCACTGAGATAATCAAACTGTGTGCCCAAAGTATGCAAATGTAGGCAAGTGATTCTTAGGCCTGACCCAAATTCCATATCCCGTCTCTTTCACTCTCATTCTCTCTATGTTTGTGTGCCTGACTCTGTCCCTATCTCCCTCTGCTTGTCTCTGTTTTGTGACAGTGACACTGCCGTTGACATCTCACAACTTGTACTCTATATAAGAATCATATGTCAGCAGGCGCTGCAAGGCAATATCCATGGGGTGCGTGGCACTAACTGACATTACACTGCACTACACAACACTACACTACAGTGCACATATGTGTGCCGCTGGCCTGTGTCAGCTTCATTCACTTGTTGAGCGAGTTTTCCTTATCTTATCTAATGTTGTATATGTTTGTATAGTGGGTTTTTATTGAGTTTGTTTTCGCTCAGTTTTTTTTTTTTTGGGTCTAACTACGCGCTGTGCTATATCCAAAGGCAAACAGAGCTCTACCTGCAACTGTGAGTTTAGCTAGTTAATCAGCTGTTATCTTTTAGCTATAAAACATGGAAACCATTTCGTCATGTTTTAGCTGCTGCTGCAAAAAAAAAGTATAATCATTCCATAATCTGCGTATATATGTCTGTATAACACTTTGTAAGGTAGTTTTAACTAGTATAACAATTAAAACAAATCCATTAAACATTAATTATCTCGGAGTACTTCAAAAAGCAAAAGTGCTTCAGCGTAAACTTGTTTTATAACACTTTGTATAACAGTTAGAGCTAGTATTACAGTTGCGAGCACTAGTAATTAATGTCTATCGTACAATGATTTTGCATTATCGCTGAAAATGCTATACTTACGTATGGCTATAGATCGCTGTAGCTTACGCAAGTATCTCAAAGATACAAATGTATCTCAAGCACTTTGGCTCGGTTAGCTGGTCACTGGTCAAGTGAACTTTGTTTAATTGTTAACATATGCTCAAATGCACACGCGACAAGCCATCATATCAATATCTAACACATCCACTTTTCACAGGTACAGATACACAGATATAGATAGATACAGTTACAGTTACTCGATCAAAGCTGATAATGATAATGCACTCGCGAGTTATATACTCGAACCGCACGACTAGGCCAGCGAAAGGCAACTAAAAGAGCTCCGAAAACAAATTGATTTCATAATTATTTTCACACACTCGGTGAATCCAATTCTCACACACACACATGCGCTTGCCGTGTGTGCGTGTTATCTTTCGCCTGATAAGAATGCGCTTATCGTATAATTGTTCGCTGATTGTTGTCAGTCCACAGGCAGGTAAACTGCGATAGCGATTTGCTCTCAATTCTCCCGCTCTCTACTCTCTCTCTCACTATCTGCATATTATCTTGAGCAAACATTTGCCTGTCGCCTAAACAGATCTCTCTTGTATTCCGCTCTCACTCTCTCTCTCTCTCTCTCTCTCTCTGTGCTACCTTTGACTCGAGATTTGTTTATTTTCTTAAGTTTTTATCTTTGCCACAAGCCAAGTGCACTTTCTGCAGGTTGCTCGCATTTTAATTGACATCCGCTTATCAAGCGCTGACTCAGAGCAGCAAGAGGTGAGGGAAACTCAAATGAAATGGAACACTTACGCACACAATACCCAAATGTTCGGCCCAAATCTTTGTGGCAATTTGTCAAAGGAATATGCATTCGCATTTTTATGGCCATTCACATTTTCTCATCAGCGCGTGACGAAACGACAAACCGAAAGACCGAAACATGGCCAAGAACTGAAATCGAAATTGAAATACCGCTGCAATTGCTCGGCTCGTAACTCGCGCGTCGATATATCCGTACTATAATGCTCATAAATATAAACTAAACTCATGCACGGACCGCAATATGTGTGGGAGTTGCTCTATATATATATATATAGATATACCACTCACACAAACACACACACACACTGTGAGGGCTACTGTGTTGTGGACAGCCTGGAAAAATAAAGAGACCAATGGCCAGGCCACGTAGTATCCAAAGTATCGATGAGTTTGAAGTGGTAAGGGCAGGAGGATTGGCGGGGGGCTGGTTTACATTCGTGTGACCGCACAGCAGTTCAGCAGAACGTGGCCATAACAGACAAGGGTTAGAGCCAGCTCTCTCTCTCGCTCACTATATATATATATATATATATATATAGATATACAAACGACTCAATACCCAATCGGGCACATAGGGCACACAGGTATTTCACATAGAGACACACATCAAATATTGCTCGGCCTTTGGCTATGGCTAAATAATGTGCGACTATTTAGTGGTAAATGTGTCTTACTTTACATATGTATATATATGTATATCGGTATTGCCCCCATCCGGACATAATTATATAGCAAAGCGATTACGACAAATGTGTAAGCTATGTGAAAAACGGATATTTAATTATACATTGCATACAGTCAAGTAATTAGCCTATATTTTTGACACCATAATGGGGTGAGCTTAGAAATATTACATACAGATACATAATTAAATGAAATTGGATTCCCCAATTTGTACATGGCATTTGTATAACACTTTTCCATCGCTTCTTAGACTTCAGCTAAATTGTTTTATTTTTGTATAACAGCCAGGAAAATGATGTCCCATTTCGTATTATAGTTGCAATACACATAAACAACTGTTACTACGTATAACAGTAAGTACAAATATTTCCTAAAGATAGGATTGAAAATAAAAAATACCCAAACATGATTATAACAGAATACTGTTTAAATTGAATATAACTGTTGTAAGTTTTATATTAACCAGTTCTGTTTTCTGAAGATTGGATAAAAGAAAATCTATTTTCTCGAATGAAAACCGCGTATAAAACTTCCTTTAAGGGACTTTAAGTTTTGAGGTATAGTACAGATGTTTAACACTTTTGTAAGCTAATACCGTATATCCATTCCTATCAAATTGTAATAAGTTGCTTAAAATTTGAAGCAAAAGCTTATATTTGTGTATAACAGTTTTAGATATGCGCTTTATAAAACTGAAAGCATAAGTGTCTTGGTATATGTACAGCAGAAAATAGCCCAGGAAATTAATTATCAATTCAAATAAAATACTAACTAGAGAGCTGCCTTATTGATAAAATGCTTGTTTGTGAACTTAATAATAGTTAAAATATTGCCACTGTATTAGCGTATAACAGTTTTAGACATCTAATAATATATTCTTATGTAGAACAGCAGTCAAATATGTACAAAATGCGTCCATGAAAAATGTTTTCATATGGATAGAAACATATTCATATATCAATTTTTCTTATCTGTTGGTTCCCCTGTTGTTGTTTACCATTTTATCTAATCTGAGAATTTAGATACACATAATTGTAATATACTTCCAGCCATTAGCCAGCACCGCACAATGTGAGCTACATTTAATGGAAGCCAAGCAATTAGCAAAGAACGGTAGCATAAAATCACAGCTATACCAAATACATACACACAGTTTGTATATGTATCTGTATCTGTGTATGTAATTGTATATATATATATGTATTTGTATTTGTATCTGCTGACTATTCATTGCCCTTGTCGCAAGTTGTAATCCTTTCTCGGCCTAGCTCGCCCACATTTCGATTTTTCATGTCCTTTCATTTGCTGTCCAGCAATCAATATTGAATTGGATTTTGAGCAATTGTTTCGAGCTGAGCTCTGTGGGTCAGTCAAGGTGCACACACCTGACTGTATGTTGTCTGCTGGGCTGTTAAGCGTGTTAGTTGGGCAAGAAAAAAACTAAATGAAGAAGAAAAGTTTAATAATTTATACGCATGAGTTGCAAGCAAAAGGTGAATTGTGGCCGAAAGAGCAATAAATCGACAAAAGATACTTTTTATTAGAACGCTTGAGCGCACTTGCCTGAGGTGTGTGTGTGTGAGTGTGTGTGCTTGTCAGTAACTAAACTTTCATCTAATTGGCAAACTATGCCAACTGCAAAACTTTCTTTCGCATTCAACTTTCAACTTTAAAATGTATCTTAAAATGTATCTCAACTGGCAGGCCAAGGCAATCCTTTGGCAACAAGGCGCAGCTGAAATAATATTATGAGAAATCAAACTGTAAAATCGAAGATGCGGCAACCACGAAAATGTGGTTCGAATGTTACAAAAGCCAACAACACACAGTTTAGTGGTTGAATAGCAGCAGCAACCACACGAACAAATGAGACAGCGCACTGACAAGCGACTGCAGCAATAACAACAACAACTAATAAAGTTGCCCCCGTGTTGCAGGTAAACAAAATGAACAGCATTAAAAGGCTGAGTGAAGGAGAGAGGGAGAGAGAGCGAGTGGAAGTGTGAGTGAGAGCAAAGCAAAGCAAATGCCAGACAAAAGGAAGCACAAATAATATAAATTAAATGTGTGTGGATGGGTGTGAGTGCGACTATGTGTGTGTGTGTGTGTGTTGTGTATGGGCTGAAACCCTTAAGAAAGCCAAGCTGAGTAATTATTTCCGGCAGAGCGCACAGCAAGTCCGCAGTCCACCTTACGGAGAGTTTCGAGTCCTGCGGTTTGACTGCAACACATGGCCGGACACTTAAACACCAAAAGTGGCAAACGGAAGGACCCCCCCACACACACACACACAGACACACCGACACTCACCAAAAAACCCTCGAATCCGAGGTGAATGTATTTGAAAATCTATCTGGGCAATAATTTCGGTTGACATGCTTGCGGTAATTATTGACCGTAATGACAAAACCCCAAAAACCATAGAATCAGCCCAAACAAATTGCTTTAGTTTTCCGCTCTTGACACGGCTCTGTGTGTGTGTGTGTGTGTTGGGTGTGTGTGTGTTGTGCCATTCATTTTAATTGGATTTTGCCAACTGACACAAAACAGCTCTAGAGAGAGAAGAAAAAAATGGAATTGATTTGATGCCTGAGCGATAAAGGCCGCCGCCTGGAAAACTCTGGGAAATTTAATGAGCGTCTCGCATAAATATCAACAGAAAAGTTTGTCAAGAAAATTAAGGCCATTAGAAACAAAACATTCACTCCATAAAGATATATATATATATAGACATATATATTTTTAAATATACATATACACATATACATATACACAGGTAGGTGTGTAGCTTGTTTTTTAGCTGTTTGATATTTGATTTGTCAGCTTTCACAGCGCCTGCCAAATATTATCACCAAATCATTTAGCTTGTATATAGAGCATAGTTTATATAGACTATCAGGTTGGGGGGTGGGCAGCTTTTTGGACAGCTGCTTTAGCACACGTATAACTTGTCCAAAAACCAATTAATAACATGTCTATTGGCTATTTTTGGACACCCAAAATGCCGGCTGCGCTAATTTTATTTCAATGTCGACTATTTTAGTTCGACAATTTCGGCGCAGATGTTGCCGCCTTGCGAAACGCACATAAATATTCGCAAACTGCTTGTTTGATGCAAAAATTTCACTTTGGGGCATTTTGGAATGCGATCTATCAAGTTACTGGATATATATACACATATCGTTGATTGGGATAAGCTCACTTAAGCAGAAGATCATAAATGTCAGATTTGTTTGTTTCTAATAAAAACTTAAATCCCTATTATGTTTTATGCTCTGAACCCGTGAAGATGGGCGAAGGAGGCGCGATTCCATTGGGCGTTTATACTTATAAATAGATAAGAATATTCTCATTTATCATAAAAATTGATGTCGATAGCTTATAGAAGGTAGCTTCCTCTGGTTCCATCATGCTTAGAGTTATAGACTTGGGCTTTGGTATTTACACACATTTTGTTACTATATTTATGCTCTGAAAGTTACATAAAGATCGGCTTGTAAGCAACTCAGTTACTCAAGAATGCATTTTCCATAGATAGTGTGGAGCGAAGGGAAGCAGACGCAATCGCCGTGGTTGCTTGCGTGTATATGTATTGAAGATATGCTTAGAAGAAAGATATAATTGCTGTTAAGGGAGCTAGTTGCAGGGTATATTCTAGTCGGGTACGTCCGACTAAAGCACTCATACTTGCCTCTTGCTTAGTTTTGCTGAACAATTACCTTAAAACTGTTCCATGTTCCTTGTTAATGCTCAGCTATATATTGAATATTTTCATAACTTAGCAGTTATACACAAATATTTCTATGCAGCTTTATCTACAGATTTATCTTTATCTCAGGCTCACTTCGAATTCACTTGAGCAAGTAGAAGCTCACTTGACTGCAATTGGGAATTGGAACTATTATGCGAAAGACTTCCGCGCGAAGCAAGTTGAATGATTTCTTTGTATGACAAATTGCCTCTTGCAGGGGGTGGCTGGCCGAGGGGTCGGCTCACGAGGGGGGCTCGACACAAACGATGACGAACTAGTGCGCCACGCCTCGCACCCCTCTTGCGATGCTGTTAATTCGCTTGATGGGTGAAGTGCGAGGTCAAATCTTTCAGTTGACACAAAGCGATCGCTCACAGATACAGATGCGCACAGTTATAGATACAGATACACGCACACGACTTTAACAAACAATAAAAATAAACAGCTGGCGTGTTGATCGCTGCGCACTCGAACTGAACTTTTGTTTTTTTTTTTGTAACTTTTATTGACTTTTTTATTATATATATATTTTTTATTTTGCATAAATATTTTTTGGCACTTGCTCAGACTTTGCGTTGTTGTTGTTGCAGATTTTCCATAATTTTCACTCAGCCTTTGCCTTTGCTAAATATACATAAGAACGCGCACAGTAAACACTTGTTGTTGTTGTTGTTGCTCACTTTGCACTTTTAGCCAAGATTTTCGCACTGCAAGTGACATGATTTCCAAAAGCAACGCATTGGGCCACATAAACTATATACTATATAGATATATATGCAAACTTAATATCATATATAATGCCGCGTACATGCACATGTGGGCGCTGCCCACACAACAACAACGACAACGCGACAGCCGGCTAAGATGCAAATGGATACGAGGGCGACAGACGACGGACGACTGCGTTGGACGCTGAGGAAGACTTCTCTTTGCGAGGAGCAGCGCTGACAACGTCCGAGTGAGCACTGAGCCAATCGACTTGACAGCCGACAGTCCATGGAGCCCACAGAGCACAGCACAGCACAGCAACAACAACAACAAGAATAACAACAACAACAGAAGCAACAACAACGTCGACGCCAACGCTGCTAAAAATCACTTTTCCGAATTATCAAATAAATATATAAATAATATTTAAGAAAAAACAAAAAAAATGAATGACAACAAATTAAATTATAGTGCTTGTTGTTGCCCGTTGGATTCATTTAGAGATTAATTAATTTTCAGCTTTTGAGCATTTTCCATAAAGTGGAGGCTCGGCGCGTTTGTGGGGCAGGGTTTTGAGGTGGTCTGGGGGCTGGGTTTGGTCTGTGCCAAGACGACGACACTTTTGCATGTTGAACATAATTTCAATCAAAACTGAAATTAGCAACAAATTTTGCTAATGTTGTGTTGCCGTTGTTGTTGTTATTATTGTTGTTGTTATTGTTGTCGTTTTTGCCGGTGTGGCTGACTTTTGGTTAAGTTTTCTTTCTGCATTTGCTGCTCTGTTTATTTGCTGCCTCAAAGAGGCGTCTGTCGTTATCAATTTGCTTCTGAGAGAGAGCGAGTAAGAGAGAGAGAGAGGATGGGAGTGCGAGAGAGAGAGAGTGTAGTTAGAGAAAGAGAGAGAGTGCGTGCTGTGTGCTTTAGCTTGACAGCATGTAGCTTTTTTTTTTTTTCGTATTTCTAACAAGCAATAAAAAAGAAATTATTATTTATATTTAGTAAAAATCTCAGCATTTCTCTCAGACTCTCTCTCTCTCCCTCTCCCTCCCTCTACCTCTCCCCTCCCCCTCGCCTGTAGCTGTCGCAACAAGCGTCCAAACAGATGTTTATCTTTTATTTTTAATGTGCGCTCCCCTCATTTGTTTTGCCGCATTGTCTGTGGAGGTGAGTTCTCTAAGTGTTCCCTTGACATTTTGTCAGTTGGATTAAACGCTCATTAGCTCGACAGCGACCATGCCCCCCCTCGCCACCCTCCCACACCTCTTGGTGGGGTCAGCTACTTAGTTTGCGTAGATGTGGGCGTGCATTATCCAAGTATGTGCACACATATATATATCTTATGTATGAATTGTGACTAATTTGGCTAGAATTTTCAGTTAGTGCCTTCTTTATAAGATTTTTTAGGACCCATGCATGGAATATTCCTATTTTTTGACTAAATATGTAAAGTCTGGAAGGAAAAAAACTATGTTTCTATTAAGTATATATTCTTGACTAGGGCAACAATCTAGATAACTTCAAATTTTTGTTAATTCATAACTTTTTTATTTATTATTAAAAAATTTTAAGTTCTTCAACTTGCCTCCATTTTATTTATTTATTTAACTTTTATTTTATTTTTAACAAACTTAGAGTTCTTCAACTTAATTTTAAATCATTTTTAATTAATTTATTAATTTTTAATTTTTAGAGTTCTCCAAGCTGTCCGCTTTTTTTTCTGTTTTTGCTCAGCTTTTTAAAACTTCAGGTTGTTGGGATATTTGAGTAAATAGTTTGAATTTAACTACCTAAATAAAATGTTTCTGTAAGAATCGCTCAAAACTCACAATTTATTTACCTCTACTACTTCTGCACATGGAAGAGTATTCACTTTGACTTTGATATGTTATACCTTTTGCGCGCTCTCTGAAAAAAATAAAAAAAGGATGAACAATTTTTTGATCATTACATGAACCATAATTCATAGCAACTGAAAACAAAAGCATTTCAGCCACATTCTGTCTGTGTGAGTGTGTGTGTGTGTGTGTGTGTGGGTGAACCGCACTGCAAGGCTATTATTAATTTCACTGTGCAATTATACAAGGCGCATATATGTATATTTGTTGTTGCTGTTTTTTTTATTTTGCCACTTGACAACCGAATGTCAATGGCTGCTGCCTGTCCGGGTGTTGGACTACGCCGTAAACCGTTTTAATTGCGACGAAACAGCGCGATTTACAAAGCTGTTTGCCGCGGGCAACAAAAGATTTAAGCACAAAATCCGCCAGAGAAATTGCCACTAAATATGCAGTGCATAAAACAGAAAATAAATATGCCAAAAGCAACCGACCCGACAGCAAAAAGACGTCAACAAAAGGCAAATCTGTTGCCGCAGCCACCTCCACCAAGTTCCCCAAAAACCCCTTCAAGCAACTCGGGCGAAAAATTATCAGCGGCTAAACACAAAAACAAGTTAGCATGCTCTAAATGGGAGTGACTGACTGGAAGATACCCTACGCCAAGCTGGCCTTTTACTACATCTTCATTCTAGCTTCCTTCTATAAGGACACAAAAACCGACACAGGCTCACACACAGACGTACATACGAGCACGCACCCCACAAGCTGCACAATTTATGAGAAATGAATTCCTGATTAACTTCGGTTCTAATAGTCCGATCTTTATTAAGTATTTCGGGCATAAATATGGCATACATAGGTGTGTATATATGTACCTAAGTGTAAGGCGCCATGCTTAAGAATATGTCTTTTCATATACTGTGGGCTATGAGGGGAGATATACAAAAAGTATAATCCATTTAATCTGTGCATGCCATACTAGAATCTACTTGCCAAGCCTACAGCTCCTTTAATATCTCATAGTATATAAGAATTAATATATTAATGCACATACAAGAATATGCATGTATGTGTTTCAAAATTAAAGTCTCCATCTTTTGTTCGTTGCCCAGTCGGATAGACAGAAAGATATGATAATGTCGAGTCAGTTCTTCGTCCTGCTCGAAAATGTGTTTATACTTTAAGCACATTATATTTGCAGAAAACATAATAACCTCTTTTATCCATTTTCTATGAGTTGAGGGTATAAAAATAGGCGAGTGGCTTGTCTGGGTGGACGAAAGGGGTTGGCAGAACTGCAAGCATAATTTTGCACGTGTTTCGAATAAGTTAAAAGCAGCGGCGAGCCCCGGCAAACTTTCGGGCTAAAACTTTGGGCGCCACCCAAACCACGAAAGCCAGCAGTCAGAGCCACCCACTCGGGTGGGTACGCTTAAAAATGCGCGACCGCATTCATTAGCGCAAATGGCTTAAATACTTGGCCCGCAAATGTTGTGTGGCAGCTTAAGAACTAGTTGCCGCCTACTCCCCGCAACTGCACTGCCTCTCTCCGCCCCTTGGCAGACGCTTCGGCTTGTTTGTTTGACTTTGAGCTTGGTCCGTTGTGCAGCGAAAGGATTAAGTTTTCGCAGTGCCCCACGGCAAGCACACACACACACACACACACACACACACACACTCACGCAGTCGGGGCAAGGCAGGCGAAGTTTAAGCAGCACCCGAAATACACTTGTCTCCTCCTCCCCCCTCACGCTACATACCCACTTAAGTAGTTTGCCAATCCGTTCGAAGCCGAAAAGTATTCGCATTTCGCCATAGATTTCGCTTATCGTTTGTTCGCATAGTTCTCGTACTTCTTTGCGGGGGGTGAGGGTTTCTGGTGATTGGTGTGGAGCAGCAGCTGCATTTCCCATTATCGCAGCATACTTTTAGGCATAAAGCATAAATTCTTTGCGCACATATTTTGCATTGCCACAAATTATTGCAATCTTAATGCGCTCTCTCATTGTGGTCAGCTTTTCGATGGGTTCTTTTGTGCCGACTCAACACATCTGAGCTGCATTTAATGTGGCCCATATTAATTAATCTAATTGCATTTATTATTAAAATATGAAAAGTATTTATAATGCTCAAGCTTTTAGTTTAATTTAGTTGTTTGGTGTTTTATTCTTTACTTTCAGAAAACGTGCTAGGCCTAATACTCTTTGATTTATACACTCTGCATAGGGCAAAAAAAAGCCCCATTATCACTTCGCGTACGGGATCATTAATTCTTAATGTGAGTACCAAATTTTATAACATTTGTATACAAATTATTATATTTTTTATTAGTATTTAAACAAGTTTTTCAAGCTGCAAACCTCAAGTTCAATTTTTCTCATATTGCTGAATATGCAACATGCAACAAGGCTCATGCCCAAGCTTATGATCACATAGTCTGTATATTAGTCTTCAAGAAGCTTTCTCTTCTATCATCAACAGACTTTTCTTTCGATTCCTGCCTGGCACACGCCAAACAAACAAAATGATCTTTGTCTGTTTTAAATGCACGGATAAAAGATATAATACCAATTCAATTATGCTCCAAAGTAGGCATTTCCTTTTGTGAGTGCATCTGTTGGGTGGAACTCCTGGGAGTAAATCATTATTCCTGCCCGCCCGCGCGCTATCAAGCCACTTTCAGGTGTAGCTACTCAAATCTCTTTTCAGTCTCAAATTATGCAATTAAACAGTGCATTTTGGGAAAGTTTTCGTTGACGCTGGCGTCGACAGCGACAGCGACAGCGACAGGGACGCTGACGTCAACGTCGTCGCTCAACGCTCACTTAGGAACATGAATAATATTAAACTCACGGCATAAGTTTTTCTTTGGCAGCAGCGGGTGAAACTTGCGCAACTGGCGCATATTTCAAATACTGAATGAATTTTGCACATATTTCAAACTTAACTTTTCTTCCTTTTTTTAATACATGGTTTTTTTTTCTGGTATTTTCGACTCGAAAAAGTTTGCCGACAAGCAACGCAAGAAAACGCCGCAAGGCAAGTTTTTCACTAGCTGTTGTTGTTGCTCTTCTTGATTTTACTTTTAGTTGCGGCCAAAAAAAAGTATTTCTATGTATATGTACTTATTTATATGTATGTAAAGGAGCACTAAAATTGTTTATGGCGCTACTTTGGCGCAAAATGTATGTCAAATTTAATTAATTTCATGATTTATGCGCCGCAAACTTTTCAGTTTCAGTTTTCCACTTTTCGGGTTCGTCTGGTCAAGCTGCTAAATGTGGTTAATGTAAGGGGTTGCCCCCCTTCCCAAAAAAAAGAAAAGCCTGCAAAATGAAGTCAAAATTGGTCATGAATATATCCGACAGCGAGATTCCCTATTTTGTATAATAAAATATAATCTGTACTCTTTCAAAAATTAAAGATTTTCTGTCGGGATATAAAACAAATATAGTTGCATAGAGCTTGGAACTTTTCTGCACAAAATCAATACCGCCTTATCTGCGTTGGCTACAGGGTATATAGTACTGCGCCGTAAAATGCATAATTTAATTTTTCTCATCGTACAGTGCCCCGACCGACATATTATGTAGCATTGCCTATGAGGGTAACAAAAGTGTTCACGACATATCGAGCATGCCCTTTATGCCATTAGCTACAGGGTATACAGAACTGCCCCTTAGATAGCTAAAACTAAACAAGTCACGTCTTTGGGCCATAAAGTAGCCCCAAACTGGACCGCGTTCGGGACCTGCTAACCTCGGCAAACTTTGCGTTTAGTTTTGCCAAAGTTCAAGTGCCCAAATACTGGACAACCAGCTGCTGCTGCTGCTCTAAATATTGTTGTTGCTTTGTAGGTGTGAACATTTGTTTCAACGCCCTCTTTTTTGATTAGAACTGGCTTTCACCCCCAGCCCCCCTATTGTCCCTGCGGCCGCACTCTTATCTTGATTGGCAAAGTTGCCGAGCTGAGCTGAATGCGTTGGTGGTGTTGGTGCTGCCAACTCGGTTTTTGGGCAATCCTTTGGCTGCTTATCGTTTTTGCATTCATTTGTTTTCAATTGTAATTAATCTTGCAAAGTTTCCTTTTGACATTTTGTGGCTGAAAGTCGTTCCCAAACCCCGAACTCTGGCCAGAGCTTTTGTTTTATGGCAAGTTGTCGCCTCGCAAAGTTGCCCAAAACTTGTTGGGGATTTTTTCATCTTCTTCCTCTACGTCTTCTGGTGCTGGGTGGCAACGCCAGCGTGTTAGTGTCACAATTAAAATAAAGTTTGGCGCACTAATTGAAAAGTGTCAAGTGTAATTTCTTTAAATTTGCCCAAAGACTTCGTCGTCAGCAAATTGTTTGACTTTTTACTCAGCCAGCGGATCAGTTGTCCAATTGGTTGCGGTGTTGCCAAGTTGCCGGCTTGCGGTGGTTGCCAGACTTTTGGCCACTAAACTTGTCGACCCTGGCTCAGCACTAATGGCTGCGCTCATTAATTGTGCCCGGGCCCCAGTTGACCATTGTTTCCATTGAGCTTCAAACCGAATGCAAAATTTAATTAGTATCATTTGCTTGGTGTTCAGATTTTTGCGAATATTTTTCTGTTGCGGGTGCGTTCAGAGGAAGGTTGTGGGAAAACAATTAAAGGGAAATACGTAGTTTCTCGGTTTAAATTATTACACTATCCTTCACACATTCATACACTATCCATCACCCAATTTAATTACCCGGCCCAAGTGCCTTTCCTACGCCCTCAAAACATATTTATATCTGATAATTAGGTAGATCCTAGGAATTGCTACAACAAGCTCAGTCTAAAATGTTGAGGAACATTTATTTCATGTGGAAAAACATAATTTTAAAAATATTTAACATTCCTAGTCTCGAATTTTAATAAGAAGCAGATCAGTTAACTCTCAAATCCAAGGGACTTCCAAATGGAATTTTATGTGTTTGCCTGCGATTCGCTGACTGAACTTTCTCCAGCCACAAACTGAGAAACTTTCAGCTTATACCGAAAATAAAATAATAACTTTAAGATTGCTTGGGAAATATTCTTAGAGCAGGCTCAGGCAATTAAGCAAATGCAGCCAGCGAGCTGGGAATGAAAATGGAACTGAGGCCAGAACAGGGAATGGAACCGAGAATAGAGCTGGGAGTCAGACGCATAAAATGCAAACATAAAAGCCAACTGTGAATGCAACTTGCAATGCAAAGAAAAAGCGGCAACTGTGACAATGTAAACAACATAGCGGAAGGGGGGGGCAGCCAGGGGGTTGGGTCTGTAACTTGGCTAAAAGTGCATACAAAATTGCCAAGCAGCAAACAAAAGAAACGACGTCGACGTCGACTGCAGCTGTACCCCAAAACCAAAAACTGCAGCTAGACCCGGGCAACCCAAAATGGTAATGGCCTTTCAATGGGAATTGCGGGGGGTGTGTGCGGTGGTTAGGGCGCTGGCAACTTAATGCGAAAATCTTGTTGCAAGCAGCGGTCGCAAACAGGGACAGGGGCGGGGGCAGTGGCAGGGACAGGGACTCTTCGGTATGATGCATAAAAGTCTATTGTTTCTGGATCATAATTCTCTTGTAAGCTGTGCGGAATCAAATGATGGCTGTGGCAGGGGGATTGGCTGTCGGGTGGTATTGGGGGGGTCAGGCGTAATGGGTGCACGGAAATGAACATCATTAATTTTGCCATTTTGCATTTGCATTGAAATGGCATTTCGATAGGGTTAAGATTGCCAGAACAGCGGCATGGTCCAGAGTTTTCTCAACTGCTGTGCGCGATTGGCGCGACGTGACTTAATTTGGATTTCTCACAACTAAATGTTTGTTTCTCTAGATGCGTGGCAGGGCATAGTTTTTGGCCAGCATTTATCAATATGAGCCGGGACAGCGCGCTGATAACGTCACATGCTGAATTGCGGCACGTACCATCAAATGTCCAAAAGCGGCGCAGAAACTAACACGTACGCAAGGGCTGTGCAGAGGGGCTGGGGCTGGAAGTTGGTTCTATGACCGGGCAAAAATCAAAGCTAAGCACTTTCAATTGAATTTATGCGTTTGCTATGTGAGCTTCCCAACGTGACGCCCAGCTCAGGCTGGCTAATATCCCCGCAGAGAACCAGGCTCTATTCACAGAAACTGCCGGCAACTAATAGTTGTTGTTGTTGTTGTTGTTGCCGCTTTCTTATTAATCAGCAGCAAGTTGTGCGTTGTTCGTTGGCAACACAAATTGCAATTTATCGATAAGCAAATAGCCAGAAAAAGGCTGTGTTTACACACACGCATACATGGCCAATTATCCTGTCTGTCTGCTTCTATGTCTGTGTGTGTGTTTTTGCCTATTAAGTTTTATGATCAGTTTGTGTTTTGCGTTGAAACGATTTATTTAGCTAAGCGCAATTAATTGGAATTTTACGTGTTGATTTTGTATTTTGACAATGAAAGTTCAAGCGCCTTGGCAAATAGTGTGCAGCTTTTGTGGCCCTTAACAAAATGGAATTTAGGCAGAGAAATAACCTATGTAAAACAGGCTTTAAGTCTGCCGTTGTGCAACTCAACAGATGATATCTATTTTGAAATGTACATTGTGTTAATTGAATGTTGCACTCATTATTGTAAATTAATTACTGTATAAATTATTCAGTAGCAAACAATTAAACGAGATTTATTGTTGCACAAATAGAAATCCTTTAATCTTCGTCACCGTCATCTCAAAGAATGTTTCATGGAACGTTAACTAGAAACTGATTTTTATCAGTAAAAACTCTCCATTTGTCAATCAATTTCTTATCCCTTTCCGTTCCATTCATTATTACTTATCGATAACTTTCGATAACTATCTAAGCAGCACTGTATAACTCTTAAAACTCACAAATATTTTAAATCTTTTTATATATATATACAAACAGAAACATTGACCGAGCTAAACATAAACTAAAAATCTTCATATTTCATTCATGGTTTCACAATTTTGTTCGATTCTTTTACCCAGATTTAAATATTGATTGTTAACTCAAAGTATTTTCACTGCTCGCTCAAAACCTATCGGCAAAAACTTTCTAATAATCCTTTATGTATCTTGATTATCAATAGCCCTAGCTGGCGAGAAACTTTATGTGCCACAGCTCATCACACAAAACTTATCTACTCTATAGCCTTATCGTTAAATATCGCTCGATAGGCGATTTAAGTGTCGACTGTTCCATCTCCAAATAGACCAAATTTCTGCTCACAGCACTGTGAAAATTTATGACAGCGAGTGTCCACTTCAAAGGCTCCGGGACCGCACTTAATGCCCAACAAAAAAGCGGCCATCTTTAGATCCGTTTGGCCCGTGGCTCAAAGCGAGCTGAAACGCTTAGCAAACAATAGAAATCCACCGCAACCCAATCCCAGAGCCACCCAAACCCAATTCGAGCCGCCCGCCTGACCACACATCATATGCGATTCAGCAGCTGGGCAGCATAAAATGCTTTATGAGATTATTTGCTGAAATGTAGCGAACGGTTTTTCTTATTTATTTGCTTTGGGGCCGGGTCCACACTTTTATGGCGCCTCAAGGTATGCAGCGAAACGGAACGGGCCAAAAAGGGAAATTTTTGCGACCCAGCCCGATGGCAGGCATTAACCAACATTCCTGTGGCCAAAACATTGCCGCATATTTCATGTTTCGGGATTCAAGGACCCTTCCTCCACACTTTGCTTGTTTTTCGTGTTTGGCTCAAATGCGCTCAAGTGTTAAAATAGGCCAAGATTTGCATGGCAGGCCATAAGTTTTTGATACCTTTATTGAAATATAATACGCTTTCCATTTCGTTGGGGCGTTCCCGTTAACCGATGCGATAGCTTTTCGATTTGTGCGGCTTTTGCTGGAATGCCAAATTCGTCGATGGATTTGGGGCGATTTCATTGAACTTTGACGCGTGACAAAACGCAACTTATGCCAGCTTGGCATTTATGTTCTTGCTAATTCAAAGCACACAAAAGTGACATAGCTCTTCACACACACACACACACACTCCCAAGTACACACGTATGCCCACCTCTCAGGCCTATGGATCTAGTGGTGCTCACAGAGCTGATGCCCTCTGTCGAGAGATGTCTGCTGGCGAGTGTTAAGCCTGCTCTTCAACGCTTTGAGTGGGCCTGTCAGAAACGTGAACGGGCTTAAGAGCCCTATGAAATGGTCAGCATGACGTTATCGATAGCCAATGTTAGGCCAAGCACTTCACACGTGTGAGAAATCTGCGAGAAATCCTTTGCCAAATGTGCAGCAACAATTGAAAATAACAAATACTGAAATAGGGAATTGAATTAATTGAAAATCCCAAATTTATGAAGAGGTTAAACCATGCCAAAAAGTTTAGATTGAGAATTATAAAGAGTATAGCTATTGGCATTTTTTAAACACATTAAAATCTTTTTGACTGCTCATAATTGAGCGAATTCCTTTTAAAAAATGACAGTCCAACCAAAGACATGTATTTAATGGATTTTTTTACAAAATAAAGATATTTAACAGTGCCTGCCGCACATATGCTGAAAGTTGTTTAAAAGCTAAGCGGCTTATGCCCAGTGCCAGTCAGCCAGACGGGCTGGCAGTCCATCTGTGTGTGTGTCCAGGACGTCACTAAGTGCCAGGTACACGGTGCCCGTATCGATGGTGATGGACAGAAAACCCAAAGCCGGCGCAGCTGGACGGAAAAAAAATTGGCAAACAAAAATAGAAGGAAATGTGGCGTCATGTGTGGGTTCATTTGTAGCGGAAATAACTTTTTGATGCACAGCTTCCACAGGCTGATTCACCTGGCCACAACAGCTCGAAGCAGAAGTCCAATGCGCTTAAACTGTAAAACATTAGGGGCAGCAACTGAAAAATACAACAGCAAGAGGAACGGGCAGAGAAAAAATGTTTTTGGTGAAGTCCATTACTATTAAAAAAGTTTCAGCTGGGAACAACAGCAGCAGGAGCAGTAGCAGGCAGAAACTTTGTCGAAGGCCTGGGCACAAAGATGACATCAAAGTTGTGCGCTTAATGTAATGGCAAAGGGAGCGAACGAGAAAGGGAAAGGGTTTATTGGAATATAGCATGCATGTTTATGTTCAACATGCGCCGCTGTCGATGCTCGGAGTTAACTCTTTGTGTCCCCGCTCGCCGCGCTCGCTGCAGCTGCTCCTTTGGCAACTTTGTTTCACAATCGAGTACAAAATTCACTCGACTGGATTAAAAGATTAGTGTAGAGATTATGAATCATGTGGCGGGGAGTGTGGTGTGTGTGGTGTGTGTGGTGTGTGTGGAGGGGCCGGTCGTCCCCTGGTTAACTGCAAAGTTTTCATATTCTGTGCGGCTTTTGTTGCCTACAGCCCGGAGCGTGTGGAGCCGCAACTTTAAAGCCCACATTGTTTACGCTTCAGTTGAAGTCACGTTCGGTAATCTCTGAAATATTGACAAACTTAACTTAACGTAACCAGGGGCCTGTCAATTGCAGCTGGCGTTTGCCCCTTGACCCTTTTTAGCTTCTGTCAACCCCATTTAATTTCAATTTGACTCAAGTTTGTCCTGCTTTAGGTAAGAGACAACAGCGACACTCTCTCTCCCTCTCTATCTCTCTCTCTGTCGCTTTCGTTACCTGTGACCCTAATTTAACGACTTGATAATTTTTAATTTTTATTTGAAAACTTTGCGCCTCACTCAAACCCTCAACTCAAATCAAATTTTTAACGCCAAAAAAAAAATCAACAAAAAGTTGCCGCTCATTACGAATTCTAAAAGTTTTTTTTGTTTGTTCGTTGACAAGAACCACGCGCAGGTAAAAGTAAACTTTGTGCATTAATTTTATTGCAGCGACATCTTGAATGACAAACCCCAAAGAGCTCTGGTTCTATGGCTCTATCTCTATCTCTATCTATCCCTGTCTCCATCTCGCAATCTGCCTTTTTGGCCAGCCTTGGCAGTACTCGACATTTTTATCAGCTGCAAAAGTTGTCGATTAAGTTTTGCGCCCTTCAAATTGGGTTTTCTCTGTTTTTTCGATGCTCTAGAGGTGGGTATTATAATGTTGTCATAAAAGGAGAGACACTTTTAGGAGAACATTGGACTTGAAATACAAGAGACCTTAGGGCAATTTCTGAACCTATTTTATTGCCTATTAATTTCCCTTAAAACGCAAAAAAATAATTTACATGAAGATTTATGTCAGCTGCCAGGGAAATATATGAAATAACCATATCATATATTTTGTAAGTTGTATTTATTGCGGCCTACACTTATAGCTTAATGATAATCAATAATATTGACCAATAATTAAATCGATCAAATCATGTTCATTCTGTCTTTGACATTCATCTGCCTACTCCATCTTATAATCATAGAAAATTGAGCTGTGGCAGGAAAAAAAGCTTTTACTTTTTTCAAAATAGTTGAAAAATATAAAGCTAATAAATCATGCAGCCAAACATCCTGTTTAAGGGTATTTAGTCTTCGGCGAAACGTATTTTTGAATGTTTTAACTTGGCTTTCGTTTCTTTTTTTTTCTTTGTTTATAATTTGTAGTTATTGCTGTTGTTGTTGTTGTTGTTGGGTCAGGAAATGCGCCTTAAGCTGCTTCAGATTTTCCAGCACTTGGTGCAAATGAAGTGCGCAGATTTGTTTACTTAGGCGGCAAAGGGTTGAAGGTGAACGGGCAAATGGGCTCGGCAGCAGCTTAATGAATAAGGCCTAATGTGCTAAGGAAATTTAATTAAAAAGGCAACAAAATCTAGCGAGCCTTGTAATTAAATACACTAATCTAGTGATCTAAACGCTAATCAAGTTTATCGCATTACGCATACGCAACGTATTACAAAAGCGAGAAGAGCATCATTTAAACCAGGCTAATTGTTTTTCATTCATTATTCAGTTGCTGCATGACCATTTAAAAGCGCATTACAAACGCCTTAACAACTGTAAACAAAGGGCCAAGAGCCGGCAAAAAATGACAAACTAAATCTCAAAAAACAAACACACATTTATGAGCACAACAGAGGGAAGTAAGTGGGGAGGGGGTCGGACCTTGGCAACTTTGGCAGTGTATAACTAAGCTCTAATGCGCAGCTAAGGATACAAATTACGAAACAATGACGTCAACGTGCCTGTCAACAACTTGGCCAGACAATAGTTTTCCAACAGACAGCAACAGAGCGGGGAGCGGGGTGCTGTTGGTCATGGGGGGAGGGTTCGGCTGGGTCTGGTTGGAGGCCAGCGCCAGGTGCAGCGGACATTTCTGTCGCATGCACACAAATTACGTGCGAGATTATGCCGAAGTCCGAGCTCAAGTTGGAGTCGTTCCAAGTGGGGGTTGGGTAAGTTTCATTTGCGATCATTTTGCCAAGCGCACGTAGAGAATGAAACGAATACGGGTATTCGACTACAAATTACCCTGTACAGTTGTGCTTCCTTTTTTCGCAAGCCTTTAAACTATGAAAAATACATTCATAAATAGCTACCGTGATTCTTGACGCTTTGTTCTGATATTCTTAGGTCTAAGAGTCGATAACAAGTGATTGGTAATTTATGTGTTTATGCTATAGGAGAATCTAAATATATGATCTCTTTAGCTTTTTAATCTTCGAGATATGCTTAAAAACCTAGGCGACAGCGGAATTAAAACATAGGCATAATTATCATCTGCATCAGCAGTATACCCCTCTTTCGTACACTTTTACTGGGTATAGCCCATACGGACACACAGTTCAAGTTCAAATCATATATTATGACAAAGGCTGCAGCCATTGCCTGCCATTGACCAGGCTTGTGGGGTGGGGGAGGGTGGCAGGCTGAACTTAAAGGAGTCGTCCTCGAGCTAAACATGCATTTAAATGCAGCCTGATTTGATAACAAAGCCTCGGGGATAGCGGCAGAGAGGCGCTGACAGCGACAACAATTGTGCATTGTTCGCATATGTCAAAAGGTGTGAAAATTAATATTTACGCTAAAAAGAAAACAAATCTGAGGAAGAAAATAAAGAAGAAGATGAGGGACAGCCACAAGAGCAACAACAACAGCAGCAGCAGCAGCAGGAGCTTGCATTGTCTGCCACGTGCAGTCAGCTCTTGTAATTAATTTCCTGGGTTCCTCTCCACAGCCTGCAGCAAGCTTTTAGATCAAATGCATCATCCTGGTTTTGGTGCACAGCTCCTTTCACGCTTGTTGCTTAGCAGCCAGGTGCTAAAGGTGCTTCATCGATGTTGTTCTTGTTGTTGTTGCTGCTGCTGTTTCCATTGTTGTTGCCCTGCGGCCATTTTATTGTTTAGCTGCAACGCATTCGGCTACGCATGTTGCTGGCAGGCGCTTTGAATTACGTGGCATTCGCTTTAAAGTGCTCTTGAACTCAACTTCACAGCGCGAAAACCTCAACTCCGACTCACTCAGCTGAGTGGCCTGCCAAGTGGTTGCTTAGTTAGCAGCTCTCTGGATTTGGCGGCTGTCTTGTTGGCTCCTCAGCTGCATAAGTCTTCAAAATATCTAAGATAGATTAGTTATTCGCTTTTCAGCGCAAATAAATTGAGCACGCTTTGCCTGCAGCGGTTGTCAATCAGTTGATTTGCTCGACAGTCAGACAGAAACTGCGCAAAAGCTGATTAATAGCTGCGCGTGCGTTTATTCCTGTGCAATTTTCGGCTTAGAGCTTACGCGGCGTATACTTATTACACGGAGTTCCCATTCAGGGTGCGAATGTCTATAAGAACTTAAAATGAATTCCATTGTTTAAAAGACAGACAGTCGAATCTGTTTCTAAGCACTTGGGCTTTCCACAGCAGATTTCACCCCTCATATTTTTCTGCCAGTAAAAACCCCAACCTCTTCTTCACTACGCAACATAATTTATTTCATTCATTATTTCATTTATTTATTTATTTCCACATTAATGACCTGTCTTTAAATGCGGCACTTTTTGCCATATATCTTAGCATTATTATCCATTATATGCCAGAGTCGAGTGCCTTTTCGCAGGTATGTCTGAAAGTCATGCAACATAAAATCTTTGGCTATTCAGTAACAGAAAGCAATTATTATTGCTTCTAGCACAGGTAGAGCAGCTTTTTTGCTTTGTGGCATATGCCGCACGCCCTCGCATAATGTGGTCGCACAATTAAACCTGCCACAAGCCGCAGTTGCGCTGCACTTTGGCCCATAAATTTGGCGGCCACCGAAATTTTTCGTTCCAAATACAAAATAAATGGCCAAGCAAGAACAGATATATGTGTATATATAAATAAATATAAATACTCGCACAGCTAAAGATACAAATGCAGAAGTGAAAGATATTTCCAGCGAGAATTTAACTGCTGTGCAGTCGCGCATGAATTGCGCAGTAACTGCGAATGCCTCACAGCTCGGCCCCCAGTCAATTATATGGGCCTTGGACATTAAATGTCATTACGCAGCAACAATCAAAAGGAGCTGCCTCTAGACAGGAGACGAGCGCGAGGTGGGGGGCACAACACGACGCAGGACGCAGGACACAGCAGCGACAAGCTAAGCATGAAATTAAAATGCGCCCAAGATGTATTGTCGTCTGTCATGCGTTCGACTCTAGACGAAGATGATGCCATACTTTAGGCCAACTTAGCTATGCTTCCTATTACACGGCTAGAACTGCTTGGGATTAAACATTTTTACAATATTTTCAAGTCCAGTATTCACTTCTGGTTGTAAACTTGGCTTGCTTGGTCTAGACGTGTAAAATTTCGTTGCCTGAAATATTCCGAGTATGGTACAAAAATAGAAAATATTAATAATGTAATTAAACAATGAAGTCAATAATAACAAAGGACAGAGACAGGTCCAAAGAAGTGTTTTTTCTATGGTTAACACTAAGGCATAGTGTATAAACCATTCGTCATTACATTTATAATCTGAATTTTTTTATATTTTAACTTAAATTTAGTTTGACAAATACTTTTTTACTTTTATTATTTCCAATTTGAAGAAAGTATCGTTAAATATTATAATTTAGTCGACTATTTTTAAGAGTGTAGCCCTGCCGCGCCGCGTCGCCTTGTGTCGCTGGCAGCCTGTCGTTTTGCTTATAATTTCATTTTTCACACCGTTGTCTCAACTGCCGCAAGTTGGCAGCCAACTTGCTAGTCGCCCGCCCCGCCCTGCCCTGCCCCTCCACAGCCAGCCCCTTCCCTGATGGGACAAAAGTGTGAAGCTCCGGTTGTGCCTCATTGTCTGGCAGCCATTCGGTTCGTTTTGGGCCATTTTGTGCCGTTTTGGCTTTTGGGAATTATGCCAAAGCGATAATAATAATAAAAGAAAAGTGCCTTTAAAGAAAAAGAGAGATGTCCTGCAGGATACCTTTCTTGGCAGACATAATACCTATAAAATTTTTGCAACTGAAATTGTGAATTGCCGCCGAACGCCTGTTGCATAATTCGCCGTCAGACTACATCAAATGTTTTCTAAAATTTAATTAATTTACCGCAAACAACAAAAAGAAATTTATTCGTTTGCTTCATTTGAAATGCAAAATCAAAAAGCGGCCGCTCGCAGGGGCACAGCCTCTAGCTCGAAGCTCATAGCTCGCAGCTCGAAGTTCGCAGCTGGCGGCGACTCAATTAAATGAATGTCAAAGAGCAGTCGCTGGCAACGCTTACAATGGCTTGTCCTGGCTCAACAATTCCTTTGACACGCACACCGGAGCACAAATATGACTTGCTGCTGGACGAGCACTGACAATGAGTGCGGCTCCTGCTCCTGCTCCTGCCCCTGGCCCCTGCTCCTGTGCCCCCTCTTCTGTTGCTGTTGCTGTTGTTGTCTTTATAGCCTGGTCGCCTCCTGTGGCCAGCGCGTTCTCTCTGTGTTATTGTAGCCATGGAAATGAATATTAATGCCGCCTGCTGAATTGTGCAGCTAACGTATACCCATGACCATGCCTACTGTCACGCCCACTGCCATGCCTACGCCCATTGGCAATCCCTTGCCCAATGCCGCAGGTCCTCGGCCACTTCGACAAAGTCCTTTGGCCGCAGTGCGGCTCAGTGCACACTTTGCTTGGCATTAATATTTATCAGCGGTATCAGAAGTTGCTCTTCTTCTTCTTGTTGTTGTTCTCGTTGTCGATTCCCTTCGTTAAGTAACACATTTTGCATACCCTTTGTTTATTACATTTCAATAAACAAATTTAATTGGGCGTGCCAACAGTCTGAGTTAAATATACATTTATGAACATGCATTTTGTATATAAACAAAGTGAATATTTTAAAATAATTTTAAATATAAATTAACAAAACAAAGTTTTGTAGTAAAGTTTGAGTTGAGTTTTCTATAATCGTTTCTCTTTTAACGGGTTTGATCATAGAAATATTATAAAACAAGCGAAAAGAAAGGACGCTTTACAATATTTACTACATATGTATAATCATTTAAGTCATTTAAAGCATTTAATTGTTAAAACTCAAAAGAAACTTAATCGAATTTGAAGTGCCTTAAATATCAGATAAATTAAAAAAAAAGTGAATATATAAATGTTAATAGACCAGCGTTGGATATTTAATTTCAGCATACCATTAACTGATATTTTCTGATTTTTCAATTGATAAAAGCAAAAATTAAATACATTTAAATGCAGCGTTCGGGCTTCGATAATATTATATGCTTGAAACACGGCACCCTTGAATATGATTAAACCTTATCATTTAACCACACACTCGCTTACGCATACGCACACACTCGGAGTGTGTTGTGCCATTGTCAACAGTAATGAAATTTACCTGTACACCAAACGAAATTAAATCATTAACACCTGAAGCGTGTGCAGCCAGTGACATCGACATTGGAGCTCGAGTCTTGTGCTGGCCAAACAGGACACTGCAGTGTATATATATGTAAATACCCTGCCATTATTGCTTAATGCGTTAAATTAAAAACTGGCTTTTCCAGGAGGAGAAAAGAAATGGGTAAAGAAACGCGTTTCCCGTGGGCCATAGAATAGGTGTCGCCCGGGAGATACATTTACGATAATAACAAATATTCTAGAGACTAATAATTAGACTCCCTCTTGTTCACTTTTCGGCACTATTAGTCTTGTTCTTGCAAGGCAATGCTATCGCCTTACTATCGCTTGGAAGATAAAAACGCGATAACATCGCATTTGAGCTTTTCATACCAGCTTCCTGCTGAATAAGCACAATGGTCATAAAAATCGTCTCAAAATGTCTGTAGAGTATATTAATTTGCACTGTCTGCAATTAACAGGGCGACTTTCAATAACATTGAAAATACGCACACACTCCAGAGGGCAGTTTGAGGATATGCGTGTATGTGTGTGTGTGTGTGTGTCTCGCTTTTATTGCGCCAATAATGCAATTTGTTGACATTGGCTAGGCCGTGTTAATAAGTCGCGCCGCGAAACGGTAATGCAATTTCCAGCCAGGGCCAGAGGGAAATCCACTTTTTGCACGACCATTGAACTTGGCCCCAAAAGGCGATTGCAAAGAACTTAATTAATTAGCTGCCAAAAACTTTGCTTTTCAAGTTTTTTGGCCACAATCTGATACACTTGCCGCACAGCAGCTGCACTACTGAATCCTGGCCAGGAAAAATAAAACCTCAACCCGAAAAGGGAAAAGGGAAAAACACGAACGGGGCTAAAGAACTTTGCGTGTATTTACTGTTTTTCTTTGGGATTTTCGATTCGGGCTGCTTTTTTGTTGCGGCTCCTTAGTGCAGGACAAGGACCTGCTGTAGGAAGCTTTTGTATTTTAGTTACGCTGCGAGCCGGAAACGGATGCGGCAATGGCAACGACACAGGCAAAGGCGGCTCAACATTGGGTTCAGCCATGTCCAGTGCTGACCGCAATCGCATTGTGGCATTGTCCACATCAATGTTGTCGCCTCCTATTTTTGTTACCGGCTCTGCCAGGCTGGATTAATGGTCCTGCCTGGCCCATGTCCATCAGCACAGGGAAAGGCACAAAAATTGATTTTACTTTTTGATTCATTGCAACAGAGCAGGATCCAGGATCCCTATACGAAACCTTTTCACTTGGCCAACAGATGCTGCGGCTGCTGTTGCTGGTCCAACTGCAACTTCAATAATTTCATTGACAAATCTTTGGCTTTTGGCACTCGCACAGCTTAGAAACTTAGCACAAACCACGCCAAATGAAAATCAAAACTGACAAAGTTTTAAGCACACAACTCTAAAGAACTTTACACAGAGACACACACAGTTTGAAACGACTCTCAAATTAAATTAAAGTTATTAAATCATCAATTCAATCAGACAATTAAGAAAGTTGCCAGTTTGCAAGTTTTTGGCCACATAAACTTGACGACACATGTGGCAGGCCACCAACTAACCGCCTCTCTCCCTGTCTCTCTCTCTCTCTCTCTCTCTCTCTCTCTCTCTCTCTCTCTCTCTCTCTCTCTCTCTCTCTCTCTCGCTCTCGCTCTCTCTCCTTCTCTATAAGAAACACATGTCTCTCTCCCCCTGTTTCTCTCTGCATGCAGTTAAAAGTCAGCATTTAGTGCTAAACATTCTGTAACAAATTTGTTCCTGCCAAAATTTAATTTACTCACAAAACTCAGTTTGTGGTTAGCAGCGAATAAAGTCCAAAATTTCAACACTTGATTACGCTGCATTCATATAAAAATTGTCAAAAAAAACAGGGGGAATGATTTAATTGGAAGTATCTGGACTAGAAGATATCCTGCACCCTGCTCTAAAGTATATTTATGTAGTTATCATATCAAAAATGATAAAAATGTTATTAAAAAGCAAATATTTATGCACATAAATTAAGCCCACAAATGTTAGTCCTATTTTACGGTGTTATCTAGATCGCAGTCTCTCTTTTATAAGTTTTGCTTTAAATAGGAATTTTTACCTTACTTTACCGCTTATTGAAACCCGGTTAGCTTAAGATAATTAAAAAACAATTAATTTTAGTAACAAACTCCCTTTATATATTTTATTCAGTACAGGGTATTCTAATATAAACACATAACCAGATGTAATCGGTTTATTAAAGTTCCAGTCAAATTCTAAATGGTCTGCGCTTTGATGTATACAGCTTTGAATGGCTGTGTGAGTGTGTGCTTGTGTGTTTGTGTGTGTGCGTGAGTTTCACTTGTTATTGATTTCAATTTCATTAACGCTTTGAGTTTTGTTTCTGCCGTTTGCCCTCTGGGCCCAGAGCACAACTGTCTAGCTGTCTGTTGTGTCGACTTGTCCGCCTGCCAGTCAGCCGCTGCCTTTGTCTGAACTATGACCTCTGGCCATGGGCATTACAACATGTAATGAAAGCTAACAATAAAAAAGACACTATTAAACTTATTTACTTACTTGTATACGAAATATACTTTAATTTTTCTTACTTTACCTGATTAATTATCTTATAAAAAGCTTACTTGAATACCAAAGATAATTGAGAGGCAAAGCTTCTCTCTTCGTTCAGACAATTGTATCTGCCAACTTTTATATTCAATCTAGAAATTGTTTGTGGAAATTCTTGTCCAGATTTAAGGATTTTTTTTTTATTTGCTTTAATCTTTTATATGGTAACTTGTATTCCGAAACAAAGCTTACACCTTAAGCTTACACTTTCAATACAATTTGTTATAATTTACAGGTGTTTATTTAATTCGATTTATGGAGTATATTTTTGTATAAGTTGAATTTCTGTGAAGTGCATCCAAAGTTCGCTTAATCCGATTTCATTTCCAACACAGCCTTTAAATCCTCAGTAAACAAAAACTTTTCAGACAGATACTTGTTCAAATTTGTTGTATTCAAGTCAAAAGCTAGGCCAAACAGTTCTCATTTTGTACGAGAGTAAAATGTGTGTGTGTGGGTGTGTGTTTTTACAGGCTGCGCTTTCGATAAGCTTAATTCGAAAATTCCAAACTACAGGCATTGATTGAACTTGTCTTGCGCCTGGCACTAATGAAAATAACGCAAATGTTTAGTGTTTTCTTTTCTTCTTCTCCCACTTTTTTCACTCAGGTTGTCAAATAGCTGAAAACGGTTGGGCATGGGAGGAGGGGTAGACGAGGCAGCTGCCAGCAGCTGCCATCAGAAGCGTGTCCTGTCGGCGCCCGGCATGATTTTCAATTTGTGATCTTAATCAGCAGGTGTCCTGCATGGCTCCCTTTCAGTGCCTTTCTTCTCGATTCTCATTTTGTTTTTGCTTTTATTTTTTATTTTGGTTCCCTATCAACATGGACGTCAGCGTCGCAGTCATTGCCTTTTTATTATTTTCATTCGGGTTTTGGCTGGCTGCCTGCTAATAGCAGTTGTTGTTCTTGTTGTTGCTGTTCGCCTTTGTTCGCTCTCAACGTTCGACGTTGCTAGGCATTAACTTTTGTCATTTTGAGCATCCCTCAGTCAGTGAACAATGCATTGTGAATTGGCAGGACCTGGCCCAGGACCTGAGGCCTCGTTCGCCCCGTGGCTCACACTCAAGTCTAGACTGTCTGTTGGCCTGGCCAGTGCTGGCCAGACTGCCCGCTGCTTTTGGTCTACTGCTGTGTTCATTTAATTAAATTACACCAAATTGTTCGGGACGTCCTTTCATTCAGCTTACAAAATGCCAACAACAACGAATCGCATAAAATTACAAAATATGTTGGCCTGCAAAAATATTTACCCAATGCCTGTTGCCAGTTGTGCTTAAAGTGTTCGTAATTGCTTTGCTTGTTTTTTTTTTTTTTTTGTGTTGTATTCCTTTCCAATTGAAAAACAATTTGGCTTTTAAATTATGTGAAATACATGGGAAAATGAGCACAAGAAATGCCGCATAAATAATCCAAGTGGAGTACAAAACAATTTTTATATTTTTGCCTAACATATTCGAAAGATACGCGTAGCAGCTGTGCCGAACTTATTTGTATTTGACTCAAATTGAAAGTTGTGTGTGTGTGTGTGTGTGTGTGGGTGTGTGTTATCTGTGTGCTAGTGTTTGCGAAAACTGCCGTCAATTTGCTGTTATCAAAATGCAATAGACATTTGAGTTGTGAGGCAGATATGAACATAAAACGCTATCGCCTTCGAATCGCCAATATGCGAAATAGGTTTACTTAATGAGAGAGTAAATATATTGGGGAGTAGCATGTATTTTTTTTTATTTGATTAATTGTGAGACAATCTCCATTCGGCGTTTCTTATACATTTAGCGAAATGTTGTTGGAAATGAATTTAGGAATATTTTCTTATTACAGGCTGTTCCATTGTTGACTAACACGCACGTAAATTCACACACCAAAGCAGGCAAAACTTTTGCGCAGCTCAGATGCGAATGCGAATCCTGGCTGCACCATGGAACACATATTATAACTTATGTGACTTATTTGATAAACCCAAAGGTAAAGATAATTTTACTATTAAGCCTATAATAATATGTGTGCTAGTTGGTTAACGTTGACCAAAAGATTTGCAGTGCATGAAATGAAAATCCCTCTACTAAATTTCTAAAAGAAAGACTTCTGTCTTATCAGACATCTCAAATATATTAACTTAGTTGAACACACCAGTTATGTCAGAACGATTAAGAAATTATGAGAAATTAGCTGTATGAATACCCTACTCGCTACATCTAGAAGCTGTGACTTTCAATTAGTTCCAAAAGAAATGTCTTCTATCAAAAGGAGAAAAGAACTACAGAGACTCAAGTTATCTTAGCATACCTTAGTACTTGGTTTTATTATTTCAGTTATTTGCTGTTTTTAAAGACTGAAAATTTATGACAGTCACAAATTTTGTCAATATGTCCCATCGTGCAGCAGGCGAACGCTTTACATTTTTCGTTGCCTACTTTTTGGGGCATTCGCAATGCTCGCAATCAAAATCATAAAATATAAGTTTGCACTGCGTAAATTTCGAGTGCTCGCCACAGCTGCCTAAATATTTTTTAATTTGCTTTGTTGTTGTTGTTGTTGCTATTTTGCCAACTGTGCGCGTTAAAGCTCAAGTTATATTATTTTGTAAAAAGTTCTTTTGCTGCCAACTGTTGCCCCATGCGGCACGTAGTGATTAATCATAAACAGAAATCACTTGGAACGCAGCTGCAGACGCCAAAGCCCCACACCTCGCCAGCACAACAAAAGTCTGTCATTCGAAACAAGAGTTGACAAAAAAAAAAATAGAATGAACGAAGCACGATATAAAAAAGATAAAGGCAGGTAACTGACGGTTAGGTAACTGCGGCTCTCATATTGATCAATCAATGTCAGTCGGCTCCTGTTGCAAAATCTATAAGCAATATGATAACCATTTGGCAATAAACTCCAACAACGCCAGCATCTGACTGTCTGACTGCCTCCCCGTCTGTCTGTCTGTCTGTCTGGGCATCTGTGCTTTTGTCTGGCGTTGTCTTTGCAACACTTTGAGTGATTCGATATGGCACATAACTGCAGACACACACACTTGCATACACACACACGTGTGCCACACTGTTGCCCATTTGCTGCTAAACCTTTGATTGAAACAAATTTCCAATATAACCGAATGACGGATGCGACGAAAAGCGACATTTTGTTTTCCCTCCCGCCCTCGGCTTTGCCCTTCCGTCCGTTTCATATCCTTTGGCTGTACTCCTTGTTTCTTTGTCCACCTTTGGCTGGTGCGCCAAAAAGTGTCACTTTTTATGAGCGATCATTTGTATTTTCCTTCTTTTTCTGTTGTACCCCTTTTTGGCACTCGTATTTGTTGTCGCATGTTTTCCTCCCTCTCCTTACTGTCTTCTTGTATTAGCTATTGCTTCTGTAATTTTATGCTTTTGACAAATTCGAGTTTAAGTGGATTACTTTTTACTGTGGCAACTTCCCCGCCGGCAACTCTCTGGCGAGCGATTGTAGTTAATGTTCTCTTCTTGTTGCTGATGATTAATTAATTGTTTTTCCTGTTGCTTGTTTGTATCTGATTTTCTCCGAGACATTTGTAGCGCAATTAATTTTCATTTGCATTTGCCCGTGCGAGAAATGATAGCTCGAAAAGGACGAGTGAAAAAAACTGGACTTTTATTATCAATTCATGGAAAGTGTTATAAAAAAAGCACATGGGAAAATATTGAGTTTGCCATTTTGTAATTCGGGAATCTACGTTATATTTAAAGCTGATTGTCGAAACTGTTCATAGATCTTATCCTTAATCCATTCCTTGCTGTGCGGCACATAGTTTCCTGTGCTCTTCTCATACACCAGGCAGCTTATGTCCACGAAGGAATCGATGAAATCAAAAAGTTGTACGATATCATAGGTAATCGTCGGCAATTGGGGCATGCTACGCTTCAGATGCTCCTCATAAATCTTGCAGACCGCATCCAAGCATTTCTGAGTACTATTATATTCAGTATATGTGCGAGTCCTTGGATTTTTCTTCGGGTGCACCAGCAATATCGTGCGAGACATGGTCAGGAATAACTTAAAAATAAATACAAGAATTAGCAAAACTTGAAAATATTATTTATATATAAAGTTGGGTGATACGCACCTTTATAATTGTGAGTACAATTTAAAAGTAATGCCTTTTTGATTTTCAATTGCAACTGAATTGGCATGAAAGCAAAAGCATTCTCTGATGTTCTTATTACTTTCAAAGCAAGCCGAGCTGGCAATCCTTCCTACCTTTAGTCCGTCCTTATGAACAAATTTGGAAGATAGGCTCTTGTTTTTTAGATAATATATAGATATATTTAATATCTATTCCGAATACAGCATCAACATTCCTAAAATATCCTAGAAGTCGAACCAGCAAACTTCTTTTCTTTTACCTCAGTATACCGCTCAGTTTGATTAGCTAATTTACTGTTAACATCATGCCAGGAAGAGAACTTAAGGGTAACATATTTGATTGCAGGAAAACGAACAAAAATTTTATTTTGAAGAAATACGTTAATGCCTTCAAAATCATTTTAAAACTTGCGTTTCACAAATTGCCAACAAAAGTTTTAAGATTTTCCGATCAATTGCGCATCGAAACTGAAATAATTTTGCGCTAAACTGTACTTGGCTTGATTTTATTTGCCGTGCTTTACAGTTTGTCGAAAATTGTCCCATGCGAACAATTAGGGGCAAGGGTTTTAACGTCTTAAGCACGTGCGTGCGCTTTCAATTTCATTTCCGGCTGTGCTAGGGTGTCCCAGCACCCAGCTCCTTCCACAATATACTTGAGTATGAAGCTCATAAAAGATTTAAGCGTCGCTGCCATTACAAATGCAATTTGCAAAAAACTTTTGATTTCGCCAGGAGACCCCAAGCACAGGCACAGGATCTTACCCTGTCCCTGGCCCACTGGCTTTTATTGGTCTCATTAAACGAAAATGTTCGCGACTGAAGCGAGCTCAAGTTGGGCTTTCGCCGAGTTCCTCGAGCTCTTCGAGTTCTCCCAGCTGTAGCTGTAGCTGAGTTCAGTCTCGCTTTCGATTTCTTGTTCCTCTATGAGCGCTCTGGCATTGGCAAGTCAACTCACGTTTCGCTACCTTTTCAAAAAGGTGCTCGGCGTTGATTTTAGAAAGTTTCTTCTTTTCTCTTTTTTTTTTGTGTTTGTGGGACGCAACCCGGGCTCGAGTGAGGCCAAAGATTTGAATGGTTTTTCACTTGACATTTTTGTTGAAGTGCTTGTTGGTTGCCGCGTTGCGGCCGGCAACGTGATTCGATTTCAATTCGTTTTGGTTACTTGGCCGCCGCCAAAGACTTTGATATACAACTTTGCAATTAAGCTGGCAATGAAGCGCAAAGCGGCCCCGACCCACACAGATTTGCGAACTTTGACGTGAGTTTGCAGCACTTTGCCAACTGACTGACAAATCAAATTAAATTTTGCCAAATTATTTGTAATTTGCCGAAAGATAGTCGACAGACAGAGAGAGAGAGTGAGAGAGAGGGAGGGAGAGAGAGTTTCTGAGTGGGAGGCACATTTGCTTTATATTCATATTCATTCGAGATTCAATTCAATTTTCACAAATTATTTGCTTGGTTAGTTTTGTGGCTTCCACAAAATCGTTTGGCTCCGCAACTCAAGAGCACACACACACACATACACACAGACACACGCACGCACATGTGTGCTGCCAGAGGCTTCCTCTTCATTATCTGTGAGGCATTCGGGTAACCATAAAATGGTGGCTCCGTTACCCCGGCCAAAGAGACACTCGTGCAAACTATGCACGAGCAGCTCAACTCTGGCCACAATGCTTGAGTTTTGGTATTGAGTTTCCTTTATGACAGCCCATAGAATTGTAATTGAATTGTTGGGCCCAAACTGGCGATAACAATTTGGCTTTAACACAAAGAATGAATTATGAAATCTGTCACTCTGATATGGGCTATACTCATTAGCAGTGGGAAGTGCTATTTAAAAGTTGTGTCTAGGCACAGAGAACTTTTTTAATAATTTAATTTAAATTAAATTATGTAATGTGCTTTTTATGATAATTTTATATTAATAGATAAATTTGGGAATGCAATTTGTATAACTTTATATTAGAATTTCTGCCAGGTAAAGGGTAGCACACAGTCGAGCACTTTTATCCTTTTCGCCTCAATATATTTTGTTATAACTTGATATCTTTTGTCAAATACGAAAACTAATGAAGATAAATATAGCTTGGATTAATTAGCCTTTATTTGCAGCAGCCAAAAACAACTGCCGACAGTTAAGAAATTCGAAAGCTATCGATGGGAATTGTACAAATTTGCATTCCCAAATTAAAGCTCAAAGCTGCAAACAATTTTGGTCGCTTCAATAAATATGTAAGAAAAATTTCTATACAAAAGAAAATGAAATGCTTATGAAACATATTTTTTCCAAGCTGATGAACACAAACTTTAATTGTGCTTATTCTAAAATAGTTTCTAGAAAACTCAGCGAATAGAAATAATATATTATTTGAATATTGCATCAAAAAATTTAACTGATTTTAATACTACAAATATGCTGTGCATTGATCCCAAGGCATCAATTTAAATCCCTCAATGTGAGATACAATCAAAACTAAAAATTCTTGCTGCAAAACTGACACAAATTGATAATCAGCAGCCTTTTGTGGCATGCCAAATTCTTTAAATCGAAAATCGATTGTCATTCGTGGGCTTTGTGGCAAATGTTCAGCGCTTTCTGAGCGATTAGGTGCCACATGAAGAGCAAAAATTTGTGTGCCATGTGTGTCGATGCCGATAAGAACATGATAATGATGTCTAAGTCGCGCAATCCAATAATGAAAATTAATTTCAGACAGACAGACAGACGGGCAGACAGAGAGGCAGACAGAGGGGCAGAGAGAGAGGCGCGAGTGTGGCATGTGTTGCTACCCACATGGCCCTAAAGCAATTTATGCCAATTTTCACACACACACGCACACACACATACTAATGCAGAGAGACAGACACAGTCATGCCTGAAATATTTTTGACACCTGCAGAATTCCTATTGACAGCTACGCCGCAGCGGCAGAGGCTCCAAAATACGCGTTTGAATTCGAAGCGTTTAGCATTTTGTTGGTTTTAGCTGCTGTGTGTGTGTGGGTGTGCGTGTGTGTTTATTGGTGTGTGTGCATGCGAGCCGCAGGCTTAACGTGTGTGTTTGTGTGTGTGGCATACGTGAAATTTTTGACAGTTATTTTAATGAAATTATGCAAGCGCACTTTCACACATTCAACACCAAAGGATCCCCCAGGTGAGAGCTGCGAGCTCCAACTTGTGGTTGCACTTGTTGTTGTTGTTGTTCTTCTTGTTGTTATTGTGGCGACGTGTGAGGGGCTGTTGCGTCACGTATGTGGGTTAATTATATGCATTGGCAACACAATGGCATGGCATTCAAAATTTTGGTTATTTAATTAGCTGTTTGCAGTTAGACTTGGTAATCAGTTTGAATTATAGCATTGCTAATTTTCAGAGCTTAGATAGAGCTTCAAATGAGTTACGTATTTTAAAATCTAGAGTTGCAAGAGAATCAGACAACGCACATTGAACTTGAGCTAAGCAGCTAAATATTTGACATTAATAACAATTATTCTTGTTTTTCAAGTTTATTATTGGTATAACCCAAGCACTATATTTTTCTGCCACTGCGGATACACTCTGAATCTCGAACACCCTTCAGTTTTTTTTCTTCCATCATAAAAACAGCCTCAGCGAAGCCTTAGAAGTTTTCCAACTCACACATTATTTGCACTTGTAAATAGAATTTCATGTTTGAGTGCTTTAAAAAGTTGTTGTCGCTATTTCTATTTTTATTTTCTGATTATACTTTGGCTCGTTGTGCAACCATTTTTTTTTGGGGGGTACATTTGTGTCATCGTCGCCACGTCTGCGTCTGGAGCTTCAACTCGAAACTCCCAAGTGGCTAAGCAGCCCTCGAAAAATGTCGCATTCGCTGGCCCTGGACATGGACCTGCTGACAGCAGCATTCGAGCTGAAAGTACTCGTCAGCTTCACAATCACATTCACATCCGCAGGAGCAGGAGCACACAATGAGCTGGAATGGGAGCGGAGCTGGGGTAGCTGGCGCTGAGCACGTGTTGAGTGCGCACAAAAGTATGCTATGGAGCATACGAGCAATCTTTTATTTGATACGTTTTTGATTTGAGAACTAAAAGTCGCCGCAGCAGACAATGTCAATGTGTGCTCCCCACACATCTCCAACAAACCCAAATTGCTGTCGAAAACAATGACAGAAACACCCAGAGGAGTACAGCTAGAGAGAGGGGGGAGAGAGAAACGGAGAGTGAGTGTGAGAGACAGTTGACTGCGCCCAGTCTCAAGTGCAGCATAACACGTGAGTTTTTTTGTGTTTTTTTGTCAAATACATACATACCTTGCCCTAACACCCACCCCTCGCTGTGCTGCCGGGCTAGGTGTATGTTTTTGGTAATTTGATTTTCAGATTTTTCTCTGATTTGTCAGAGACTCCAAGTTAACGCTACATTTGACGCCATTGGCCAAGACAAAAAAGAACAAATAAAAAGCTGATAAAAAAAGGAAGAAACGGAAACGGAAACGTGTGCTGAATTTTCAAATGCAAATGCCTCTCGCCCGCACTTCTGTTTATCATTTTGCATGTTGTTTGCGCTCTAATAGAAAATCTTTTTCGATTTGATTTCCACACAATAATTGAGCAGGCCGCACGAAACAGGCAACAGAAAGCGCCAATTTGTGTCACATCAGCTTTTGGCAAGTTGAAAACGTAAAATATGTATTGGAAAAATCAGGTGGCAACTGCCACGCCCCCCCAACACGCGCCCCTGCAGCCAATTGCAATATGGCGTCGCTCTGATGAGGCACTCGCCGTTAAATTTACTGTCACACAAATTTTTGTTTCACTTCGCAGTTGTTGTTCTTTAGTTGTTGTTGTTCTCGTTGTTGTTGTTATTGTTGTTGTTGCGCACGTATTTGTCGTTTCCATTACAGTTTGTGCTGATTTTGATTTGCTGCCCAAGCTGCCAGCTACGTAGATGCCTCCCGCCCCCCTCCTCCTGCACCCCCTGGGCAACTGCCTGTCATTCAATCTCAAATTCACTCAATCAGTCAGTGCGTCGGCCCGTCTGTCCGTCTGCCCGCCAGGCTGGCAGTTTCAGTTAGTCATTGCGTCAACACTTTGCCAGTGCAAGGGGCGTGCCGCACACACCCTCACCCACACACACACACTCTTTGGTTATACACATGTTGTTGGAGTCACGTTTATTGTTGGCAATTTTTTCGCCGCTGCTGTTGCCTTTTCCATTGCCGACTTATGACTTTTGTGCGCGCATAGGCAATTTCTATGCAGCCCCTGCTCCAGCCCCTGACACGCCCCCACTACCACCACCCACTTTCAGCACGCTGCCCGCTTTGGCACGTGTGTGGGCGTGTGCGTGGGACGCATTTGTCATACTCGAATTTAAAATTCAATTTACTTGCGTCATAAATTTAATAGCCTAGCTGGCAAAATCGGTTCAGTTGATTTGCGCCATGTGCCCATCTGGCCAAAAAGGGGTTTCTGAATCTTTATATGGTATATACAATATATAAACATACATATTTTTGATTGCGCAACGGTTGAAATTAGCTCGCTTTTAATCGCGTTATATATCTATAGATATACATACATATAAAATAGCGGGTATTATACCCAGTACATCACAAATTTGGACGGTCATGCGTTTGGTTATGAAACAAATATTTTTGCTCTTCTTTTTTTTCATGTTGAAGATATTAAGTTTTTGTCTATTGTCATTTCAAGGGTCAGTAATTTAACCACCTTAAGGATCATTCTGATGTCCTTTGGACAACATGTAGTGCTTGTCCTGCGAAATCAGAATATGTAATAAGAAGCACGAAAATCCTGTAAAGAGCTGAAAAGACTTTGTCTTTAGAAATAAAAGGCTGAAGATCGGCCGTATCCTTGCCGATCGTAATGTCCACTTGCCAACCGTTAGTCCTCATCCTTCCAATTCAGTTTATATAATGGAAAGGACGAATGTCCTTAAGACAGCATAGATATGAGTACAAATCTTTCTACAATTAACAATGTCACAACTCGGTCGTATCCTTGCAGATCCTGACGAGTCATGTGTCAAACAAATCGGATGAACAAGGACCTTAAACTGTCCAAAGGACATCAAAATCGTCCTTGCCGTTTCCGAAATATGGCCAATTTTCTAAAAAGGACATTTTTCAATTAGCTATAACTCGGCCAAATCCTTAAGGATATCGGAAAGATATACAGTTATGAACTCATGGGAAGCAGGTCTATCGATTGGCATTAAAGGATTTCCAAGATTCGGCAAAAAATTTCACCGAAATATTTCATAGGGGGTAAGTCGCAAAAGGGTCAAAAATCGAAAAAATCCAGGCCATTTTAGGGACTATCGGGATGACCTTTGGACAGCAGATAGTACTCGTCCTCCCATTTAAGAAAATACAACAAAAAGGACGAAAGTTCTTCAAACGGCGAAGTCTTAAGGACAATTTTTGCAAGAGAAAATAGGCCATAACTCGGCCAAATCCTGGCTTATCCTGTCGAGTCCTATGTCAAAAAAATGGTATAAGCCAGGACTACCAACTGACCAAAAGTCATTACGATCGTCCTTGTAGTTTTGCAGATATTCAAGGATTTGTGATTTCGGGCCATTTCCGTGCGCCCGGGACTGAAATTTCACAAGTAAAAATACAAGTCCTGGGGTTCTTAGATGACCCCTTATTTTTGTGATGCAGATCGATGCAGGGGGTCAATGCGATCCTAACGCACCGTGTCCTTTGAAAATCTGCAAGGACATGACCGAGTTATGACCTTTTTCCCTGCAAAAATCGCCTTTATATATTTTTTGCTGCCTGTTTAATTTAAATGTGTTTTTATCTTTTCAGATAGATAGATCTTTTCAAATAAAGGACCACAATGAGCTCTAAGGACCTCCACGATTGACAAAGCCAATTTTTCCAGGATTCGACTTTAATTAAGCCAGATATAGTTATTTTAAGTTTCAGTAGACTAAAACTATAATTTATGCTCGATTTGTTTATTTTTAAGAGAATTAATTACAAAATTAGCATAAGAAACAACAAATTTATAGATTTGAAGATAAATAAATAAATAATTTAAAATAAAAGAAGAAAATCCTGTTTTTTTATTAAAAAATTCAAAAATCAACGGTCTTTGGAAAAATTTCATTGCATACCCGCCAGGGGCATCTGTTGGCAACCGCTGGCTGCCGAGGTTTTTCTTAAAATCTGCCAAAATACCAGGCGAGCAGAAATGCCCAGAAGGTCGACAAAAAATATTTTTAGCTGCCGACAAAAATTTCATTGCATACCCAAAAGGGGCGCCCTCATCGCCGGCTGGGTCCCAAATTTTAACTAAAATTTCCCAAAAATACCAGGCGAACAGAAATGGCTAGAACGCCGACAAAAAATATTTTAAGCTGCCGAAAAATGACGTAGTAAAAGGGGCACCCTCGTCGCTGGCCCCAAATTTTCACTAAAATTCCACTCAAATACCAGGCGAACAGAAATGACCAGAAGGTCGATGAGTGTTTTGAATAAAAATTTTCATTGCATAACATTAAGGGGCAAAAATGTAACTCATTTAAAATGAGAGCTGTTATGTTGCAGTGCATGTTAAAAGAGTGCTGTAAGCCGGCTGTTGAACAACAGCTGCAGCTGCACCTAATGTAAAAGGGCTCCTGTAAGGAAAAGCATACATGTTTGTGGATCATTTCAATGCACATTTTGCAGGGATCTGATCCTTTAGGTTCTCAAGGACTATATCGATGGTATGGTATAACCAAGGATATGCTAGTCAATTAGAAACCATTCAGGCGGCGGGTTTAAAAGAAAAGCATACACATTTTGCAAGAACTTTGTCCTTTAGGTACGCTAGGACTATATCTATGATATGGAATAACCAAGGATATACAGGTCAACTATGTACCATGAAAAGCGATCATTTGCCGATTAAATGTTGTCCATGGGCGTGGCAGAGTCGGCAGAGTTTCCGCGCGGAAATATTGTTTTTGTTACTTCCAAGAGACATAATTCCGCCGATCTACAAACGACATAATTACTCGTTGATTATAAGTATGTTGTCTATAAACGTTGGCAGATTAGGCTGAAAAATACAAAATGAAAGCTATATTAGTTTTTTTTCGTGAGTCTATAAAAGCGGCAGAATTCTATGGCATGAAATCATTCAGGTGCCAAAGTTATTAAATGTTTTCTTATCCGTGGAAGATTAAGCTGCATTATTAAAAAAAAAAAAGAATTACTTTTTTTTGTAAGCTTTTAATATCGGTTAAATTAACTGCGACTTCGGAAGGATTTACCTTTTGGAGTTCGCGAAAGTCTTCAAAACCGACGGAGCACTAAGAAATTTGGATTTCAGAACCGACAAAAATTTAGCAACCACTTTGATGTAAACATTGCCCTATCTGGTCAAGCCTTAGAAGGCGATGCTTTCACATGTCAATTGATTTTCTCTATACGGACGATATTAACCCGAGAATATTCCCTAAAAATATTTTCAATGAGCTCTTTACTCGAATGCTGGCCAAAGTCGGCGCACAGCAAACTGAGCGAGCAATTCGCAAACTGGAGTAATCGCCGTTCAAAGGTAGATAACGCATAAGCAAGCATAAGTAGATATGAATTGCGAAAACACACACCCAAACATATGTATGCAGAGAGAATCGCTAAATATGAACATACATATGTATGTGCATATGATTGCTTTTGCGTTATCTTCTTATTAATCGGGCTCTCACGAATTGTTTGCGAAGTGAGGAGAAAATTACAATAAAATAAACAATTTTACGTTCGTGAAAATCTATGAAATCGGTGGACTTCTTCAAATTTTGATTGCATGTTTGTCAAACTTTTAAATACGATTTTTTAATGACTATTAATACTTCCAAAACGTTCAGCTATCGCTCACAGCCCAACAACATGCCCTGTTGACTAATAGGGCCACACTGACACAAAATAAAGTTGCTCAGATCCATAAAACCGCCGCTCAGAAAGAAGAGCACTCCAACGACCAGAGGAGAACATCACAGTCGGCAGTTATTGATTGGACCAATCAGCGATCAGCACCAAAGAGAATCGTGAGCGCATGAGCGTAAGTAGAAAAATGACAGCGAACACACAAACGAACAGCTGACTGCTTATCTCTGGCTTTGGCTCATCTCTGCGCATACACGTGTTTGTGTGAGTGTGTATGCTTAGCAATGTGGCGCATCGTTCGCACTAGAATTTTGATCGCTTGCTTCTTTTCTGTGCGCCGGTTTCGTCGTCCGCTTAAGTCACTCACAATTTAACACTCTGTTAGTTTGAGCTCAGTGTTCAATATGAACATGTTTTTATTAGGAGCTGCTGACGCGGGACAGTCGGAAAGGGTATTATGCATATTTTGTTTCGCTTATCACAAAAAGGGACGCACAATTCCAGCAGCTATTATTGATTTTATATTTTCACAACAAAAAGGCGTTATGTGTTGACGAATGCTCAATGAAACCAAAAGAAAGGGAGTTACAGTTACAGTCCTAAAGCTATATGCTTTTACCTGAGAAACAGAAATATTACCTTAGGCAAATAATTAAGGAATTTTTAAGGATTCGTACGAATCCTAACTAACGATCTGCATTCAACCAAATTAATGGGTTAAAAAAAGCTGTTGACCAAAAAACAATTCGTTTGTAAAGTCAACCTTTTTTAATGATTATTCGATTTTAAATTGAGAAATGTTCACAAACATCTACGTATAAATTATTATTTTTGTACAAATAGATATTTTATATTTTCCTGTCATTTACAGCAACAGCTTTTCAGCTTTTTTGAGTAAACTTAATATAACTCAGAGGGCACATTTAGTTGTATCTGTTTCTTTATCTGACTTTGTCTCTTATTTTGGCAAATTTTCAACGACAGCTGCCATGCTAATTGCTGAGCTTGTTAGACATATGAAAGACTTTTATTCCAAACCGATTTATGAGTGTATGTGTGTGTGCTTGTGTGAATTTTGAGCTAAACAAAAGTGCGCCAATTAGTAGGAAAATGTAGTTTTTAAGCTCTCACAATTCCACACACACACATACTACACACACACGATTCACAACTAAATGTGCGCCCAACCGCAAATGCCAGAAAAGTTGATTTCTTAACAACTCTGAGAAAGGAGACCACAGAACCGCAAAAATGTCAGAACGTCAGGCAAACAGGCGCTGAGTATGGGCAACAGTTTTAAGCTCGAGCCTGGGAGACCCAAAAAAAAGTTCAGTACCAAGACCACAGTTTTAAGCCCAAATAAGTTGAAGGTGTGTGCGTGTGTGTTGTTAGTAAGTTGTCTGCTTGTTGTCTCTATTTTGTGGCACATTTGGCCTGGAAGCTCATCTGCAAATCCACACATTCACACACGCTCAAACACACATTTGACATGGCTATGAAAAAGATGAATGCATTTCATATAAACACTGTACAGACAGCATTCCTTCAAATGGGTCGCATAATTTACTCATAGCTTACGGACTAGTACAGCAAAATCCTTGCCAATTTTACAAATCTGCGAATTTTTAGTATTTAATTAACATCTTTAAATTGATAGAAGAAATATTATAATAATTTTTGATTGATTTATAAACTATTTGTTTCCCATCTTTATATTATTTATTTAAGAAGTGTATTAAAGCTTCGTCATGTCAATCACATAATTTCCCCTGTATTTTACTTAAAACTTTGTGGCTTGTTAGAGAGGTCGAATGTGTGTGTGTGCGGCTTGACTGGGGGGACTGGGAGAATTCTGATTTGCGCTTGTCACGCTCAAAATTAAACTAAGTCCATTTTAATTGAGTTTTTCAGCATGTGACACCCATAGGGCCTTAATAAAATTCAATTTTTTAGTTATTTGTCACAAGCATTTGATTTCATTTCAACTCCCACTCACAATTCACAATTCTCGCACTCGCACAATTCACAATTTACAATTCGTTATGCAGGCAATTTGGCAACATTGTCGCAAATGAATTGTGAATGAAATGCAAATTTCTGTGGTGCAATTTAATGGTCACACAACAAATCGAATAAGAGACCATGTCAAATTAAATTCCACACTTGTATTTCCAATTTTCCAATTTGTTTTTCTCCCAAAAAACAGAAAATGCGAGATACTTGAAATTGCGACAAAGTTTCTGCGTTATCAAAGGCAGATATTTACCGCAAGACTCTCAAGCTGCGCGCCGGCTGCTCGGAATGTTTTTGTTTTTGTTTTTCCTATTATTTTTCTCACCGCTTTTCCTTATTTTTCTTTTTACTTTTTGTGCGTAATCAGCTACGGGGGCAACGAAATAAGTTTTACTGCTAAAAAAAATAAATAAAATTTGTGCTTGAAAATGTTAAACAGGAAATGCGAGCAACGGGAAGTTGTTGCCAGTATTGGAAAACACCCAAAGGCAGTGGAAGGGCAAGGGAGGCGCAGTTGTGGTCTGCACATAATTTAAATCCGATTAGACGGCTTTGGACGGATGTGGTTTAGTTTGACGACATGTTTGTGGTGCCCGACACCGCATACTTCAGATAATAATGCACGACGGGATACCCTGTATACGCAAAGAATCTTAAGCATACACACAATTATAAAATATTTCAATAGATATCGTTATCGACGCTCGGAAAATATATTATTTAATATAATATGTAGTCAAATTAAAATTACCTATTAATATATACTTGATGGCTGTTAAGCCTCTAACTATTGATCAGCATTTACACAATGTAATCACAACTTGTTCAGTTTCAAATAAAATGTGGGCTATTTTTCACCCTTTTGCCCGCAATAACTATTCAACTATTCCCGACAGCGGCGCCCAAGTGCATTTATCCAAATCAATATGCAATTTTTATAGTATCCACAGGTAACTGATTTCAAAACTGGCAGCTCAAAATGCCAGTCATAAGTGAGGCAGAAGCCACATAACAAATTCTTGTGTGTGTGTGTGAGCTTGTGTGTCTTGTTCTATAGAAACAACTGAGCCATAAAAAGCACAAAACTGGGTTAGCTGTCGAGATTTCCCAACACTGCGACAACAACAACAGCAGCAGAAACAATCAGTCGAGGAATATACAGGAACAGGAACATTGACAGCCCATACCCATCAGAGACTGAGCATTTGGGATTGGCAATGCATTTCGAATTGAGCGGGCAAAAAAAAAAAAAGAAGAAAAAGACAAGTTAAAAACCCACGAACTGAAGCTGAACGCTGGCAGCCAAGCGACATGGCGGCCAATGCAAGCCGACGCTGTCACGCCCACCGCCTAACGCCCAACGCCCAACGCCCAGCATATATGTCAAGTGAACTGGAAGTGATATGGCATAGCGCAGCAGGACGAGCCTGAAAGCGAAGGACGAGCGTGTTCACGTGCAAAATTGCAGCTATTCCCAAACGGTTGCCAACCTTCTTTTTTTTTTACTGCTGCCGCTCAAAATCGAATTCACTTTGTGTGCGTGTGTGTGTTATTTGAGCGCCATTTTGAGCGTGATCGATGGCTGCTGGCAGGACATGCTGCAGGCGGCAGCCAATGGGCCTCGATTTTAATCAGCAGCTGAAAGCCGATCGGAGCCGAGCCCGACAATGACAACGAGTGATATGCTTGCGGCTTTGCTTTGCCCTGTGTGCCAGGCATTTATCTCATGCACACACACACACACACACACACACACACACACACACACACACAGACATGCAGCTGTTCATGCACTTGTACTTCCGCTTCCGCTTAATGGCGGCGCAAAGAAACACTGGACACGGCCTATCTTCAAACTCAGCTCGCTGGCAAACGGTGGCTCAGACGCACCGCTGATTGTTTGCCCCACGTTGCAATGCCACTAAATTGTTTGTGCGTGTGTGTGTCTGTGTGTGTGCGTGCAATGCCATTAACAATACGCCCAATGCCAAACTGGCAAACGCGCCAAAGCCATTGTTATTTCGGCGGTCGATTGTTGTTCTTCCGGCTTGCGTGAGCTTACCCAAAACCAAACCCAAACCCAGACCCCAGCCCGAGCTCCAGCGCCAGCCTCATCCGCTGCCACAAATTGTGCAAACAAGCGTGGGAATTGGCCAGAAAGAGTGAGCGCCAGCTAAAGCCGTGCGTGAGTTAGAGCAAGAGGCAGCAGCAGCATCGTGATGCTCTCCATGCAAAACTTGTGCCACAAATCGCTTCAATTTTGTTGCGTGTTCGGTTTTTGGCCTTGTTGCCACTGCTACTGTTGTTTTTGCCACTGCTGCTACTGTTGTTGTTGTTGCTCTGTTTGATTGGGAGTCTGGTTTGGTTTGAGTTGTTTTTTCAGCTCGGTTTGTTCTCAACTGCAATAATCTTATTAGCAGTTTGTTGTTCGAACCTAATCAATTACCAACGTAATTACAAACTTTGCTAATCTGCTTAGCTCGCAACGCACACAGAGAAAGCGGGTAAGAGAGAGAGGGAGATAGTGCGAGCAGAGAGGGAAAGAAAGTGTGTGGCAGGAAGACCCAATTGAACCCTATGCCACGGATATTCATGAACATTTATGGCCATGATTTGTTGCAGATGCCCATTTGGCAATTCTGTTGCTGATGGCGCGACTATTTTCTTTTTTGGCAACTCAAATTGCAATTCGCCCATAGAACGAAGGAGCGAGTGTAAACTTTGAAATATAACAGAATTTCCCCATTGTAAGAGAATTAAGCTAAAGCTTACAGCAAATTAAAGCCACAAGACTAGAATAACTTGATTAACATTTGGTATGTTAATTTAAGCGCAGATCACAAACTTATTATTGCAAGCTACTTCTTTAAGCTTATCCTTTCGATGCTTATACGACTTCTCTTCACTAGATATGAGAGGTATACTGTGTTTTCCGATCATATCCGACTTTGCAAAAAGTATTCTTATATATCGAAATTATTACTTACCCTTCTTTTTTGCAAATAAAGGCATTCAAAGCATTTCCTAAAAGGCCAAGGCTAAGCAGATGTTTTTTTTTTGAGAATTTGTAAATCCTTGCAAAGCCTAAAGCCCAAATCCTTTGGAAGTCTGCAAGGATACGACCGTTTGAGCGGCATTTTCAAAAAAGACAGCCTTTTACTTACACATATTGAGAAAGTACCGAACTATTGATTGCCAGTCTCCAAGTCAAAATCAACCTCAATTTTTTGCTGCTCTCATGATGATTCAACAGTTCTTTAACTTCTTGTGCATTTAACGCTTATCAGAAGCCAAAAGTCCATTTGACAGGATAACCAAAATCTTCTAAGCAGCTGTTGTTGTTGCTCTTGTTGTTTTGCCGAACCGAACGAAGCCATGCAAAAATGCCAAAAACTTTTGTCGTAATCAAAAGCAAAAATATTTGAATATGCCAAGACAAAATGAATGCCATCTCTGCTGTATGCCTGCTCCTCCCGAATGCCCCTCCAACATTTAGCCTCAACTCCCAAGGCCCTCATACGTTAGATTTTTGCCTTTTGCTGCCAACAGCAGCAGCAGCAGCAGCAGCAGCAAACTTTTCCACGCATGATTTAAATGGAAATAAATCTTGCGTTAAGAATCGACTCGGATTTGGATTATGCAATGTGGCGGCGTCTGGCAGACTCCGTAGGGGGTGTGTGTGTGTGTGTGTCCTGGGAGGGGTAGGTGCGACAGGAGATGGATCTCAATTCGTTGGCATTTCTTTGGCGCTGCTGCCTCACGTAGTTGCTAAATTTGTTTACATGTTGCCGTCGTTGTCGTTTTAGTTTTGGCAGCCCCGCCCCCTTCAATGCCAACCAAACACCTCGCCTCCACACACACACACAGGCACACACACACATGTCCACAATTGGCATAAACTTTTTCGTATGCAAATCGCAAGTTTAGCAAAATATTTCGTTTATTGTTGAAGTTTTCTTTAGTTGCTCGTCAACATTTTGTACATATAATAATTTCTTCTTTTTTTTTGGCAGCGCAAAAGTTAGCGGAAAACTTTTGGAACTTCCCGCTGAATTTGATAAATTGCGCTAGGCCAGCGATATAAGTTCTTCTTCCAGCACACATTGCACCAATTTATTTAGAAAACGATTTAATACATTTTTTTTTGGTTTTTAATATAAAAATGTATGACACCTTTTATTGATTTAGTTTTTGTAAGATGTGTATGTGTGTGGTGTGTGTGTGCGCGTGTGTGTGTGTGCGTGTTTGTGTGTTAATTTTATACACCAATATACAATAATGCATATATATATACATACATAATTAATTCTCTTAACTGCATTTATCACTAGATTTTTACGTTCTCGCTTTCGACTTTTGCCTTAAATCGAACTCAGCAAATTATTATTTTTCTTGTTATATTTTGCGCACATAATTATTTGTTAGACTTACATTATCTAATTAGAACACACAGCCTTGCTTTGTTTCTCTAAAAAATTACACTTAATCTTCTAATTAATTACATTACATTAATTACACAACGACAAAAACGCTTAAATGTAATTTACAATTTGTATGCATTTGACATGTCATTGAAAAAGCATAAATTAGTTTTTTTTTCTTTTCTTTCTTTTTTTAATTTAAAGCCACATTCAGATAGTTATACAAAATGCACAGTTAGAGTTAACCTATGGCTTATGGATATACATATATGTGTATATATATGCTATTATTAGCTATGTACTACAATACTTAGATATAATAAATTTGCTAAATAAATGATGCAGCCATATATAATTTAAAGAAATTATAAAACTACCTAAAGCCCGGATATTATTTCTTAATTATTTTAATGTATTTTGCAAATATCCTGCACAAAAGGTGGCAACTCTGCTACTGCAGAGTACATTCAAATAATATTTAAGATAATTCTTAGAAAAACTTACATTGGTGCTGCCACATCTTGTGCAGCATATAATCTGGCAACATCCACACTTTTAGTCCAATTGTATTCCAAACTTTGATTTGTCAATGCTTTTGTGTATTACAACAAATAAACAACAAATCATGAACACACACAATTCTGCTAATAATATATATAGTTGTGTTTTCTTTTCTTATTATTTTCTTTTTTTTATTTCTGTTTGTTTTCTTCTTTTTTGTTATAAAAGTTTTTTTGCTTTGCAAGCTTTATTAAAAATGGCAATATGCTGCGCTATCTTACAAATATCCTCTATATAAGGTGTTTTCTCATTGTTTTGTTTTTTGGGGTATTTTTAGTTTGTTTGTTTTTCTTTACAAATACAAGGCTTTCAAAATTTACACTTGTTGCGAATTTGTATGTATGACAGCAATTTGATGGGCAGCATAATATGTACAATATATATGGGACCAAAAATGCTATACAGAACGACGGCAAACAACTGAAAGAGTAACATTATCATTCGGATTGAATAAGTTTTTTTTTTATGTCGAGCTTCTCACCTTTTGACTCGTTAGCAGCATCACTTGACTTGGCCTTCGAAAAAAAAATGGTATAAATTAATAATATTCTAGGGCAACTTTAAGAAACGTCAACTTGGAATCTAAACGGGTGAGAAAAGAAAAAAGAACTTGATTAGTGGGGGAAATATATTTGTAATATCACTTTCGAAATAAAATGAAGACAACAAAATTGCGTTCATGTGCATTTTGAAACAGAAAACAAAACTTTATTTATATTTATATATGCATGTGTTATGCGTACAAATGTGTATGTGTGTGTGTGTTAACTGTGTTGTGTGTGTAGATATTTTTACATAAACAAAACTATGCTCTACATAAATTAATGCAAAATATATATAGCTCTACTAATTAACTACAAAATTTTTAATGTGCGAAATCGAATAAACAGAATGAGTTTTAATTTTAGACATTTTGAAATGATTACAAAAAGTACACTGGAAAAAAGAAGTGTATAAAAAAAATAAATGTAAAAAATATAAAATAAAAACTTCATTTTAGATACGATTAAATACGATTTGTTGATTTTGTTTCTAATTTCAAGAGTTATAATTTTTAATTTTTAAGTTTTTAAGTTTTTCAAGCGCCTTTAAACAAAAAAAAACAGCTCGTTGAAATTATGAACAGATTCAACAGTATTATTTGTTTTTCTTTCTTTTTTTTTTATTTCCTCACAATAACACTAAACAATTTTGTAGCGCATTAATTAAAATTAAAGCTAAACGAAATATATAATCATTATGATAGTAAATTAAGTATAACAAAAACATTGTTTTTTCCATTCAGTACAAATAAAAAATATTGGTATTTTTTGTTGATTTTTCGTTGTTTTTTTAACAATTCAGTTTAGGCACTAAAACTAATAATATATATACGCATCAGCATATAAAAGAAAGATAATCCATTTAACAAAACAAAGTAACCAATATATTTTTTAATATATTATAGATAATAGAGTATATTTGTTTAGTTGAGAACTTCAGATATTCAACAAAACGGTTCAAAACTTGTGACTTGCAACATTATGAGATGAACATATGAAACAGAGACAAGTGTTTCCAGTTATGTTTTATGTGAAACTTAAGAGCTAACACTTGAAACAGATTAAATAGTAGTATATGTAGTGTCATGTTTTCGAAATGGGCAAAAAGTGTGTACAAAAATTAATAGTTAAAAAATTGTAACTGTACGACAACAGCTTAAAAAATATAAATGTGTCGTTAAATTTGTTGCGAAAGTAACTTCAAAGCGTAACAAACAGAGAGTGTGTCGACAAAACTAAACGCTAAACTAAGGCACTAAAATTATAGGGTATCTATGTTTTGTATTTGTTTTTGTTTCTTGTTTTACTTCAACATTTAATGTGCTAAGTATATATATTTGCTGTCTCTTTTTGGCACAAATTCATGTCTTTTTCAATTGGATATTTTTTTTATATGTGTTTTATAGTTTTTCCTTTTTTTTTTTTATGGGGTATACGTACAACGTAGGTTTCTTGACTTTTTGGTTTACTTTAAACGCGCGCGCTCCACACGGGTAACTCTTCATTGGACTACTCCATTTGACAATTTGGTATTTTCCTTTCTCTTGGGGTAAACATTTCTTGTTGCTCTTTTAGCAATCGTTGTTGTTGTTATTATTGTTCATATTATTAGGTATGGTTGTTTTTGCAGCTGATTCTTCGTAGTTCTCTTCTCTCTGTCTGTTTTCTTAACCACTAGTAGGGCTTGGATGCATCCTTGGGTTTCTTTAGCTGCACCTTCAAACGCTTCGTGCCCACCTGAAAGCCATTCATGGCCTTGATGGCCATCTGTGCCGATTCCGGATTGTCAAAGGAAACGAAACCAAAGCATTTCGAGAGACTCGTCTGCTTATCAATGAACACCTTGGCCGAGATTACATTGCCAAAGGGCAAGAAAGTGGATGCCAAATCAGTATCGGTAAACTCCTGCGGCAAATGATAGATAAACAAATTGCAGCCTTCAGGTCCTGGAATAAAGAAACAATCAATTAATGAAATATTTTAAATAGATTATGGATCCTTTTAAAGTAAGTATAGTTTGAATTGGATATATAGGTATAACCTGTAGTAAAACCTCAGAAATGAAAAACATTTTGTAAAATTTGGTTACTTTCACGAACGTGGAATATGAGTGGAATTCTATTTTTCAGCAATTTTAAAGGGATCCATTATATTTCAGAGACCAATTAATAACCAAGGGATTTGAATGTTAGAATCCATTAACCCAGCTGGATAGAGATAAGATAGGTGGAATACTGAGCATAATTGTTCTTTTTGAATCCATCCATTGAAAATTGGAAAAGAGATCTCATGGCTTCATCTCAAAGAAACTAGTACACTTAACTATAAATACAGTTGGCTTATCTCCAATGATTCCTTTACTTATACTAAGTATTCAGTCCAAGGGACTTAAACTACAGTATACACCAGCTAAGCTGACTGACAATAAAGTTGTCTAAATTGGCATTGAAAGTCGTTTCATCTGCTGTCCACTGCTCAATCAACAGTCGTTTTAGGGGTCTTCAACTCGGTGACTTATCTTTGCGATGAGCAATTAATTTACCTCGCACACATGTGGCCGCAGACACACAAACACACACACACACGTACACACATGTAAAGTTCGCATAATGACAGCTGCTCGAATGAGCAGAAATTTGAGCAGACAAAAGCTAAAATTATATATACTTAGAGCGCGAGCAGAACGAAGGGCGGCGAGCGAGCGGCTGATTGCCAAAACGGATGCGGAAATGATGCACCCAAGTAGCGTGCGTATATGCTATCCGTGTGTGTTTGTGCATTGCTGGAGGCGTGTCACATTTTGTTTAGCAGCACGTGCCGCCAACTGTCGCTGGCATCGCATATTAACAGTTGCGCCCTCGTCAACGGCTTTGGTCCTCGCTTGCGTCCTGCTGCGGTTTGCACTTTTCGTGCAAATTACTGCCAATGTCCGCAGCAGTAAACCAGCCCAGCAGTGAGCAGTGAGCAGTGAGCAGTGACAGTACCAGCAGCAGCAGCTGCAGTCAGCAGTCGATGTTGTTGTTGTAGGTGGTGCTATTAGATTTTCACTTTCGAGCAGCTGCGTTTAATGACGCTTTAAGTGGCATTTGCCAGTTGTCAGTCGGCATTCTGCGGTCTGTCAATTTGCCAAGCAGCACTATTTCAGCTAATAAGCAAACAGTTGGACAAGGATCAGTTAAAATGAGAGAAATTAGAATGGAAATTAAATTGAATTCTATGCTTAAGGCGAGGAACAGATAACGTTGCTTGAGCTTTGTATTTAAAACGTGCTATATTAAAACATCTTGGATCGAAAATTTACTGCGTTTTGAACCAAAACCAATTGAGAATCATAAGCTTGAATAGGTTTAAAATGGAAAATTCTTGACTTTCTATCGAAGACAGCTAGAGTTTAAATAGATCAAAATAACATTCTATACAAAATAATAATGTCATGTTATTAGCTTTGCTTCAAGCACCCTCATTGAACCCTTTCAATAGTTATTTAATTAACTTAATCAAATATTATGGAAAACTCACTTCAGTAGTCTCTTTGAAGAACTGCAATCAGATCTTTAACCAATTATTATGCGGTAAATACAAAATTTCTTTGGGCTCCCTGTTAGGCTTTGTATTATTGTAGACTTAGGCTTTGCTGCGCACACTCGTCCGTCGTGTCGTATACGTAATTAATCTGCAATGCCTGCACATCAACGCTATCATAAATGCATGGCCATGGATAATAACAACAGCAAGAACAGCGGCAACAACAACTATCAATTTATGTACATGGCCGCTGTGTCGCATGAGCCGCACCCACACGCCCACACACGTACACGCTCTCCAACACACACACACACACACACACATATAAGGCTCATAATGCATGGCGCATTGTAATCAAATAACTTTGTGCGCCTCCTTCGTAGTGCTTGCTGCTGTTGGGAATGTCAACTCCATCATCGTTTGCCAGCAGCGCTATTAATAACATAGATACATCTTTTGTCATCTTTGCCGCGAGTGCAGCACACACACACACACACACACACACACACATGTGCCACGCCCAACGCCCCACATTCAGTTTGATTGAATTTGCTGGCAGCAGCAAAGGCACAAATCAAAGGACGGCGCTTTTGGCCGCCTGTTGACGAAGCAGCTCTCGCAGTGACTGATGCGATTATAAAATGAAAAGCAAATTGAGAGGCGTCCGCCCCCCTACTCCACAATAAGGTTTGCCAGAAGGCGGCGAGGGGGGGTGGTAGACTGATTATTGCTCCTATATGTCCTCAAGATATGCCTATACAAATGCTGCTTTATATGCATTAATTGACTTGGCTTGTCCTGTGTGTGTGTTTGTGTGTGTGTGCGTGTTGCCGCTTTGTTATTTTGCACACACTCTACAATTAATTTGTACACACTCACACACACACGCACGACGTCTGGTGTGTTGTAGGTGTTGGTAATTAAAGAGTGTTGAATGACGCTCTAAAATGTGCTGCTAGCTTATCGAATTAGGCGCTTAACGGGCGGCACGTGTGCGTCTCATATGAAATAAAAGGAAAAGCAAAAAGAAAAGCAGAAAACTCATGAAAGGACATCACATAATTAGCAGAGCTTCAATTGTAGCCAGAGCAACAGAAGGTGGAGCGAGGCAAGCGTATTTGCTTGTTAACGCATCTCATTTTGATTAACTTAAAGTTTTGTGTAGCATACTTTTTAGAGCAACCAGGCTTTCAGTCTTGCCTTGGATTTAAAGCTTATGCAACTAGTTGAAAACATTCAGAATGGAATCAAAAAACATTATCGAATTTCCATGGACGCTCGGTAAGAGTTGAGAAGAGTCTCAGATAGAATAACTGCAAATACATGAATTTCTGCAGACATAAATTTCTCTGTTTACAAAAAAATATAGTTTAATGGCCAGCTTACTTTCAGTTTATCTATAATTAAGATTAACTATATTTAAAGTGGAAGGCTAAAGCTTAAACAATTGAAGTTCAGTTGGATTTTGGATTTTATTTCTGAGTACATCCAAACTTTTAGATTAGAAGTTTTTTATTTAAAAAAAAATAGTATTTGCATAAATCATTAGCATTATGAAGTTTACCTGGAAGAAACTACCTAATAAAAAATATTCCAAGCAGAATCGAAGAGCTTGTAAACTAATACAAATCTGTTCATATTATTTACCAAGCTCGTTTGTTAGTTTTCAACAGTTTTGTCCACTAAAAACGTCCTCTAACATTTCTAAATGCTTGCTTTTGCATTTTGCATTTTCAAAGCAGCTCAGGCAATATCAGCAATAACAATGAACAGATTTTCCAACGTTTTTCATGCTTGGCAAAAATCCGAAATCGAAGTTGCGACAAAAAAAAAAATATTGTAATACAGCACACATTTGTGCAATGTGGAGGCGACAACAATATCTGGGGGCAGATACATTCTCAGCATGTGAAATTTATCAAATGACGACATGAGCATAAGCAACAGCAACAATAAGAAGCAGCAGCAGCAGCAGAGGCAGTGGCAGAGGAAGAGGAAGCAGTAGCAGAAGAAGCAGCAGAGTAACAACAACAGGAAACAAGTTATAAGCATGTAGACAGGCGCAGACGACAGGCGCAAAATTAAGCAGGAAGCGTACAGAAAAAAAAGTAAAGCAAAAGGATGTGCAAAAAAATAAAATAAAGTAAAATAAAAATAAAGATCATGCAGTTTGCAGGCTTAGTAGTGGGTGGGGCGTTACAACTAGTAAATGTAGTAAATAAATATAATGCTTTAAATGCGAGGCCGTAGAGCAAAAGGCAGCCAAATATGACAGTGACAAACGATGTTCCACAGCGGAAGGGGCTAAGGCGCAGCCGAAGGGGTTGGCGAGGCAGCACAACAAGGCAACAAACCTCCAAACGGATGCAGCCAGCTTAAAGTCATGTGCATAAGCCGGAAGTTGGAATATAAAATAAGCAAGTGCAGGCAGGCAAGCAGACAGACAGACTGACAGACAGGACACACACAGGACATAAGCTGCGTGGAAGGGAGAGAGGGGGAGAGAGAGCGCGGGGTAAAGTCAAAAAGATTTGCGACTTTTGGTTGGACATGCGACAAACTTGAGTTTAGCTGCGGCCAGTCCATTCGCACGCCAACAGTGACTGATTATGAGAATAGGCGACATATTGCAGCAGTCACTGGCTACACTCAGCGAAAAAGCCAAGATTTAAATTTATAAAGCTATGCAAACTATGCTTGGAAGACATTTTAATGGGAAATTCCGCAATTAAGGTTACTGAATGTGATCACAATCAAACTAGAATTAAGATCATGGTTTTTTCTTAGAGTGTGTTTTTGTGTGCTCGTGTGTCTGGCAATAAAATCAATAAACCTGAATGCAAGCCAGATGTTATGCTGCCATATAAATTCCATTTGGCTGGGCCATGCCCTTGAGAGCCGAATTGAAACGCGGGTAAAACGAAGCAGAAATTGGCAGCAAAAAATTGTTGGGCTGCTGCTTGTTAGCAAACATGTTAGAGGAACGCGGGACGCATAAAGATATATACCCTATATACTGTGTGTTTCCACTCGTGTGTGTGCCTGTGTGTGTGTGTGTGCATGTGCATCAATAGGAAGCACTATAAAAAAAAAAAGGACGAACTCGAGCACGAGCTGGAGTAGACATGGAGACAAGAACTCGTAACGGATGCGGCATCTTTGCTCAACGGAAGAGGAAAATGCAATATAGGAAATCGTTTTTCGCACACACACACACAAAGGGAGAAAAAACCAGGAAGTTTATTTGTGTGAGGAAAAAGAAGTCACGACAAAAAAATTCGTTATATATAGTTTTTTTTTTGGATTTTGTGGCGGATTTCTGCGGCTTGCAGCAAAATGCAGTGGTGCATAATGTGGCTGGCATATGGGTTATAATTCCGACTTAATCTGAAATTATAAGCCAAGACCAGTAAACGAATAAGATGGGAATGAGAGATGGCGAGAAGCCGTAGACTTTTGTAAATCTTTTTGTTGTTTTCTTTTGATTTAAAAAATAATTTCTTTGTAATATTAATAATAAAATATAATAATACTATTTGATATATCAAGCCCTGAAAATGTATAGGCTCAGAATTCCGGAGGGATTATTTTACATAAATTAATTTATATATTTAATAGACGACTGGAAGAAGGTAAGACTTGATCTGTGCGGTACCCTAGAGACATATAACAGATGCGGTATATTATAAAAGATGTATGCCATTTATTAGCTTTTGAATCATATAGAAAGATCGTCAAGCAACCAACATTATATATAAAAGAGTTCACCGATGTTGATGAATGTCTCGTAAATCAAACCAAAATAAACTTATAGACGAATCTCTGTCAAGTTTTATCAAGATATAGCTACATAACTGAAAGGCAAGTTGCCGTACATATTAAAGGCTGCAAACATAATTACCAAAAAAAGTTTATCTATATCTATTGATACTAAATTGATAACCCCCACTTCTATAGCAAACCAAACTTTGCCTTAATTATATTTAGTTTTGTGACACACACACGCACACCTGCCGAAAACTAATATGAGACTAATTATCCCCACATGCACAACTTTTTGGCCACTTTATGAGATCATGCCCAAACGAAAGAAGAGCAAAACTAGAGTACTTATAGTCCAAAATGCACAGAAGCGTGTAGAGGCTGAGGGGCCAGAGTGTGCGGGGGGCGTAAACATGGCAGCTCGCATGTCGCATAACATGCGCAATTTGTTTGGATGTGGACGACTGACGACTACACTCATGTCTCTTTGTGTGTGTGTATGAGTGTGTGTAGTTGTTGTTCTGCTTCTTGTTGTGTATGTTTTTGTTGGCCACGAGAGAATTTTTCGGGCAACATCATGAGTCAGCAAACCAAACAAGCCACACACACACACACACAAAGTCAGTCAACTGCTAAAATATATATACATACATATATCACGTATATATAGATATATATTTGGCATGACTAGCTCTTGGCGAATGCCGCTGCGTGGTCCCCACCAGACGCTAAGCCAGCTCCCGCGCTCTCTTCAACCAGACTTGACGACTGTTGCTTATGTAACCGGAAATATGGCAAAAAGTGCAACGCCAAAACATTTTCCGTTGCATTTTCCCCAAGCGGCAGCAGCAGCCGCATCAGCATCAGCGTCGTCATCGTCTTCGTGTCTGCCACTGCCACTCGCTGCTTAGCAGATAGCTGAGGCAACTCCTCTGCCAAGCTATATATGCCACTGCAACTTTAATGTTATGTGTGCCACAATTCGCTGTTGGCGCTGCAGTTGATCTGAGTGTGCACGGGTGTGTGTGTGTGTGTGAGTGTGCCTGGGGTGGTGTCGGACACATTGCAATATTTTCTGATATCGACATTCACGTCTGACTAATGGAATTGTGTGTCAAGTGTGTAATATTTACACTGTGTCAAAAGCTGATAAAAGTTTAAGCTGCAGCAAAATGCCGTTCATATATATTCGCATTAGTTTCCCAAAAGCACGAGTGTGTGTGTGAGTGTGTGCGAGTAAGTGTGAGTGTGAGCATGTGTGTGTTTGTGTGGAGTTGGAAAATGTATAAGATGATTGATCCTATTGATTTTTCTTATCTGCTCTGCTGCTTGAAATTGAAAAAGCGAATAAGGATTTGTATCAGCAACAGCCTTAAAGCTGGTTTTGCCAATCGGAGAGTCGGCAAGCTAAAAAAGGGGGCATATTTTTTGCGTTCTTTCTTTTCTGTTCTTGTTTTTGATACTACTGTTTTTAAGGCCGGATGGGTTTTGTGCAATGCGATTTAACTACAGATGCACATATGTAATCAGCCTATCACAGTCTGTGCAAATTGTGAATAGCTTTGATTTTTCTACACAATTTTATATGCACTCTGAATGGCAAAAAAAAAAAAAAGTACTTTATACAATTTGAGATAAAGACAAAGAGGGGGGCATGAAATGGGTTTGTTATACTAAATCAAATTGAGCAAATAAAAACAAATAGACCTAACACCACGTCACATTTGAAGTCAGTTGAAGTTCGTATATTCCGATTCGTTTCCATATCCCTTCTCAATTATCTCACTTTAAGTATACTACAATTAAAGCAATAGAAATTGATTTCTGCCTTGTTTTCTTTGACATATTTATGCATATTATATATTTTATGACTAGTTACAAATTAATAACTATTTTTAGATTTTTCTTTCATAATTTATTTGTAAGTGATGTTAATGTTAAGGTTTTTTTCTTCGCTTTTATCACTCCTTTTTTATGTTTCCAATTCTTACCGTCCATATACCCCTGTTTATTCTCGCTTCCCAGCTCCTCTTAATAACTTTTTGATAAATGATGCTGTTCAGACATACTAACTACATCTGTGTGTGTATGTTTATAGAAACATTAGTTGCATAACAGCGAGCTTTTTGCTCGCCAGAGCCAGAGAGAGACACAGTTCTCCCAGTGGTGCCGCACACACACACACACAACCACTCGCATACATACTAATGAAAGATTAATCCAGCAGCAAATAACTAAGTAGATTGACAACCAAACGGGCTGCATGACAGGGCGCGCAAAGGCAGCGCACAAAACCGCAAAATGGATGCGAATGCGAATGACGCTGACAGCGATGAGCGGGTTAATGCATTTGATGTTGCAACACCAGCAGCAGCAGTGGCAGCTGCAGCGGCAGCAAAAACGGCAACATTTAGTTTTATGTAATGCAAGCGAGCGAGCGAATGACTACTAGCTGACTGACTGTGGAACTGACTGACTGACAGAACCGCAGTCAGACATTTTAGAGCATTTATCAAAATGTCTGGCGTTTAGACATTTCTATTTGTGCGCAGCGCAGCGGGAGTAGCAACCACACCCCAGTGGACCCAATTCATATGCCCCCCAAGTATTGCAGCCTCCCCCCCTCCCCCTATATTCCGCTTACTCACCTTCAATTTGCTTGCCCGCAGCAGCGGCCGCAGCAGCGCTCAGCGCAACGCTGGCTAACGGTGAGGTGGACAGTGCGGTGGTGCTTCCAAATTGCGGTAAGCCAGCGGCTGTTGACATATACGCCGATGCCAATGGATTCGGATCGGACCCTGGAACAAAAAAGAAGAAGATAGATGAGATATGTATATATATGAGAACGAGGTTGCGTGTTAAAATTTTGTTAGCGTTCTACCAAAGTAAATTACAATGTTGGAAAACCAAAAATTACATAACATAATTAAAATCGCGCTGGTTTCGATATATGAAGGTGCGTGTGTGCGTATGTGTATGTCTGATTAAGCCAGATTTAACTGAGTTTCCCTTAAACAGTTTATCTCAATATGCTAGCTGTTAAAGTGTATATTAACTTGCAACTCGGTTGGTCAACCTCTTATCAAACAATATCTGTTTGCAAAAAGGTGGCAACGCCTTGGCACATGTGTTAAATGGCAGCACTGCAATTCTCGTGTTTGACTGTCAGATTAACTATCTGCTAATGACCGACAAATTTGCTCAATTCACATACTTAATCTAAAATTCATGTTCAGCTTATTTTTTTAACTTAAAGATGCACTACAACTGGTTGTAAATCTTATGCATTGATTCAATGAACTAGTTTTAGTTTTACTATGCTTAATATCTAAACAACTTGGTCGAGAACGTTTAACTTCAAGGAACTAGCTTTTAATCCATAATTTTTCATGATTAAATGAACTAGTTTGACCTACTTTAAATTGTTCAACTAACACCCTAAATAAGTGTACAAATTAAATAAAAGTGCTTACAAGTTTTTGTTCTGACCAGCCTAACAATTTAATTGCCTAAACGAACATTTAATTTAATGAACCAGTTCATTTGGACTTTTTGCTACTTCATGTATTGCTCTATAAGTTGACTACATTAGGTTTTAATTTTGTATGTCATATTTACTAGCAACTCTTGTGCTTTCAAGTTAGTTTTTCAGCTCACAAAGTTCACCAGAGTTAGTGCTGCCTTCGCAATTGCTTTTCTCTTTGTCAGTTGACCAATTTGTAACTCATTTAACACATCAGCCATAAACTAAATCATATTTGTATTTAGTTTTGAGCTGTAGCTTTTCACCCACCACCCCCGAATGTCAGACGTAATTAATCATCGAACCTAACACGCCACGAGGGCGACATTTGATTACATTTAACACAGCAAACAATATTTACAATTATTTTTATGTACATATACATATATATACATATACGATTATATATAAATCTAAAATTAATTTGTTGCTCATACGCCATGTGGCACTTGTCTCTCTGGCTGCTTGTGTGCGTGTGTTTTGTGTAATTTGACGCCTGTTGTTTGTTATTTAGTTGTTTTGCGCTGCCCGCCGTCATGCAATGCAATTTTGTGGTTTACAGTTCAGTTCAAGCCGTCATGCCAAAGCGCGACCTCCTCTGACAGCGGCCCCCCCTGCCCCACTCAGCTGTTCATGCTGCTTGTTATTAATGAGTTTTGCAACTGTACGACTGTGTGTCTGCGTGTGTGTGTGTGTGTGTGCGCGCGGTCGCTGCATGTTGACAATGAGCGTCCAGTGCATTTGATAACTAATTTGGCTAATAACAAGTTATGATGTCAGCTCGCCACGGCGACTTTTGACTATCGAGAGCTAGAGAGGGAGAGCAACAGAGAAAGGGAGAGGGAAGCGAACGCGAGTCAAAAACTTTGCATTTTCGGCCAAGTTAAAATTATTTCTATGCCATATAAAATTATACGAAAAGTTCTTCAAAGAACTGAACTGAACTGCGACTGCCATACACACAGTCACACACACACAAACACACAGTTATGCGCGCACTGCCAAACTTTCGTGAGATTTTACAGATTTAATTTCAAAAGTTTTTACCCATGTGCTGCAGCAGCACCTCCTCCACTCATACACTCCAAGGTGTTGCAATCAATTTTTGGGGGTGGCAACATTTTTAATTTAACAGCTTGCAAAGTGAAGTGCAGACTCTTGGCAACTTTAGGTTTGTGCGTGTGCGAGTGTGTGTGTGAGGCAACCAAAAACAATACAGGTTAGAACTTTGCCTTTAAAAGATACCAACTACTGAATGCTCTACTGACAGTTATTTGAGCGTAAAGAATATACAGACACTGCTTCGGGGAAATCATTTGTTACCTTTCACTCCCAAACTGTTACTTGAAATAATACTAAGATCTTAGCCTGTGTCTTTCAAATTATGTCTTTTAAGCTGTGTCTTTCAAACTATGTCCGTCAAACTTTGTCGTTCAAACTGTGGAAGATATCAAATTAAAATAAATAAATAGCAATAAACTCCAGTTTGTGACTTTCAAACTGTGGCTTTCCAGCCATAACTGGATATAGACGCATCTATATCATCCCAACATATTGCCACATATGGTCATTTTACCCTTTTAGAAACAGGGTATACAATAAAAACAATATAAAAATAAGCATATGTAAAGGAAAAGCTAAAAGGTAACTGTAACTTCAAAGAAGTTTTGCATATTTGCCAAGAAATTGAAGAAATTGTTTTAATTGTTTGTTGATGCTCCCCCACCCCCTTTTTTGTAGAGGTAGGAAGCGTAGAGGGGGGCAAGTAAACTGCAAAAGTAAGCAAAATGTATGCAACATGCTATAGCTAAAGGCTAACACTGAGCTTTGGCCAGGCCAATAATAACAAAGCAGACACACACACACACAGAGCCTGCGACTATTTGGTATTTTTGTGTCTGTTGTAGCTAGTATTTAATGCCCTGCCCTGCCCATGTAATCCCCTGCGTAAAGCTGACTATGGCCCAAGTGGCATTCGACTTTTTAGCTAGCAAATTTGTGCAAAATTTGAGGCAAGTTTTGTATATTTTTCTATTGTTTTGTTTTGCTGTTGTTTTTGTTTTTGGCCAAAGACTTTGCCACTTGCAGGCACTTGAAGACTTTTGCCAGTTGTTGCTGTTGCTGTTGATTTTGAAGTGCAAAGAGCGAAAAAGCGTATAAACAAACGTAATGGAGAGCCATGTTGAAAACAGAGTTGAAAACGTGTTAGCCAAAGGCGGGAGTGGGTGAGGCGAGGGTCGAGGGTGGAAAACTCCTCCCAAAAAAAAAAAAACCAAACTATAGCCTTGGTTTATAAACTACATAGTTTACAGCACTTTACGAAACTTTGATTAAGATTTTCGTTTGTTGCTTCTCTTTTGATTTTGTTTTCTGTTTTTATTTTTATTTTTTTCCACTTTTTGATTCTATTTCGTTGGCAAAAAAAGAAGATAGAAAAGTTTTGAATTGGATGTGCTTGAGATTGTAGCGGGATTTTGTTAGATTCTTTTGTTTCCATAGTTGGTTGGGGCTTGGAACATGGTTAATAAAGACCAGCGCGAATGCTAGAGTTCAAATTCGGCATTTTCACAGCCTGCGGTGTAATGTTATATTAAATAGAAAATATTCATATTGTTAGTCGCTTCTTGAAAACAAAAACCTTTTCTTTTTGATTTGTTATATTTTATGAAAAGGTGGATATTTTTGTCTTGCTTTTAAATCCCTTTTAGAATTTACTAATCGTACATTGCCTCCTGCGCAATTGATTTTTTCAGCTGCTGCAATGTTCTAGAAATTATCTTTTCCACATAATCAATTAGATTCAGCTTGAAAATTTCACAATACCAATCTAAAATCAATATCGAGAGTTATCGATAGTTTACTAGCTCGCATAAAACCGCTCGTAAATGTTATCTTCCAATTATACAAAACTTCAAATGCCAATCTACACATTTTTGGATGCTATCGAAATATTGCCCGACAATTTACAATACCAATTTTCACGCACGCACACACACACAGACAGACATTGGCAACAATTATGAGCCAATCTGTGTGCACATATTGATATTTTGCAACGGATTTTGCGCTGCGTTTGCCATAAACAATTTGCAGCAAACAAAAGCCTCGGGCGCAATTTGTTGGGCCATTTTATTACAACAGCAAACAGTTACAATAGAGACTAGAAACAACAGCAATATGAACTGCAAAAGTGATTTTGTTGCTGAGTTTATGTCACAGTTGGTCAAAAGCAAAAAAAAATAAGTGAACAGAAAAACGCAAATGGCGCAAAAAGCCTGCAAATTTTCTTGTACATTTATTCGTTCCTTTATGGGGAGGGCAATACTAGAGTTAGGCGCACTTAAGATTTTCGACTCGACAAGAATTTTTAATATTTCATTAAATTAAGTGCCCCGGAAATCGTTCAAGTGGCACATGATGAGCACGCATAACTGCACAGGCGGGGCTAGGGGGTGAGGTTCTGAAAAACTAGAGAGGCAACAAGCCAGGGGGCGTGGCAGGGCCAGAAAGCACACTGTATTTGTAGTTTAGGCAGACACGGAAAATCCGCTTAAATATCTCCAGCTATTCTTGGTTTTTTTTTTCGTATTCGTTTTTGTTTTGTTTTGTGTTTGTTGTTTTTGGCATTTCTCTGGTTAAGTCAGGCACTTTTTTTCACGGTTCGTAGCTGCTCATGAAATTAACTTGGTAATGCGCAGCTTAGCCAGCAAATTCGCCTGGCCGAAAGTCGGAGGAAGGTTGCGTTGAGTTGGTGTCCTTTTGGGGTTTTGTTGTGCTTAAAATTTAACAATAGCTGCGCTAGGCAGCTTCTTAACGCAAGAGCTGAGCCGAATAGAAAAATGGGGCAACTTGGAAGAGGGAATGGCTAATGACATTTCCGAGTTCAGAGATGCAAGTGTCTTAAGCCTAAGAAATTCAGAATGTAATCGGATGCCGGATAAGCTGCTAGTGCTGCAAGGCTTTGTTATCGATAACAATCGATCATATGTTCAAGGCATATTTACTACTTAGTAACTTATTTCGATTTAAATTCTAAGGTAGCGAAGAGCTATTCAAAGTTATCGATAAGAAGTTCGATAACAAGGATTGTAGAATTGGCCTATCGGTGGCTATTAGAGCCGAGAGTTTTTTCTCCATGAATAGTACTAGTGTGACCCCCATGGGAATACTTCTTGATATGTGTATCTCTTGAATCCATGCATACCTTTTTATTTAAATCTATCGATATTATTGATTGTACATTTTATCGACTAATCAAACCATGAGTAAAGCAATCGAATGCAGAATGGATAGCTTATAGCATAATTTGGGATCGCTTATAATTGAAATCTAATATATGTATATATAAATGTCCTTACTGTTGGCCAGTTTCGATATTTTTATGGAATGTTGGTATACATTTTTGTAGAATTTATGAACTGAGCTACAGATATATTATATACCCTTTCAATGATACTCTCAACAAGTGCTGCACTTTATTGATTTCTATCTGCCTTGAGTTGCTTTTTAAGAACTGCATTTTTCCTGGCCATATTTTCATCCGGCCTATTGAAAAATGCCGAACTGTGGGCCATAATTCTTTTGCAACTTGTATTGCAGCCACATTCAGCTTTATTGCTGCCGTGTAGAGGGAGATGCTACTTTATATCTGTCGGTCTCTCGGCCTGGTCTACTACTCTTGTAAGCCTGTGCCACGTGACAGTTGGTAAATTCTCAACTGGGGGAACACAACTGCAAGTGGAGCTGAAGCATTGCAATTTGGCCCCAGAACGAAACGCGGCTAAAAGTCAATGAGGCCAAAGTTTCTGCCATCCGACTCTACACTTTTTCATGTCCTGTTTGCCTGCTCTTGTTGCTGTTGCTGCTGCTTCTTCTGCTACTCTGTTGCAATAAGTTCCGTGTTGTTAATTTCTGAAGAGAGTGTAACTTGTAATTTTGTACGCTCCACGTTCTACGGCTTCGCTTGACTGTTGCAGCAACTGCTACAGCTACGGCTACTGCTGCTGCTACTGCTGCTGCTTTACGGCCATCAACTTTGGCGCGTGACGTAAACGACGACGTAAAACGGGAGCCACGTGAGCGTTACATAGCGTAAGCGACGCTTCGTTTGCTTTAAATGTCAAGTAAAATAACCATTATTAATATGATTTTTATATTCACTTCCGTTTTTTTTTTTAGCATAACGATAAAATAAAATAAAAACGTGAAGCAAAAAGTTGTCATAATTGACAAACGAAAGTAGAAAGCGGAAATGAAGTCTGTCAAAATCAGGCAAACAAAAATATCCATATCAAAATTATTTACGACTTTCAGTGTTTTTTTTTCTATTGATGATGATAAACTGCTCACCTGTTACTTTGGCAACCGCCTTTTTTTTTATCAGACCTGGTGTACAAAACAATTATAACAATATATCCACATAAAAGTTGGTAAGCATTAGAATAAATAAATGGGAGAGAAAATACGGTTAGCTTAAGTTGAGTTATTCTTATATCTAAACTGTTTAACAAATAAATTCATCCCATTCCTATGATTCTTAAATGTTTACGTTTAATCATTTTATATAACAGAAATATGAACCTTTACACCAAAATCCCAGCTAACCCTCCTCCTAGCTACAAAAGCTTAAACTAATTTGCCAGTCATTAAAATCTATTACCAAGGCAACACCGTGTAATGGATGAGGAGACAAAGCGAAGGGGAGCTTCGCAAATTAGGTGCGAGTGGCGACGAGAATAATTAGAAATCGATAGGCAGCCGCATGAAACACAAGTGTTGGAAGCTGGCAAAAAGTTAAGCGCGGACAGAAAAAGGCTTTAAATGGAAATATTTCCACATAAAATTTCATTTGGCAGCTGTCAAAAGCCTGACACAGATCCATTTTGTGATGGGGGTGTGATTACGGGCACAAATCGGGTACAAAAATGGAAATTAGTTGATTAGCGGTAAAATCGATGAAAGTTTCGTCACTGTTTCTTTTTATAACCTGAGCCCATTGAAAATGGGTAAAAATGGTATTGTATCTGTGCAAATGTATGTAACAGGCAGAAGGAAGCATCTCCGACCCCATAAAGTAGGTCCTCCTAGTGCCCGCGCAGATCGAGTTTGTTTCCGATATTCGATAACTTGCCCCTTTTCCAAGTAATCGATAAAAATCTATATCGAAATCCTGTGTTTTGAGCAATTTTCTCTAATCTTGACACGTGTAGCTTATAGAATAGTATAAATATTTGCATTTGGTGTTGGAAGAAGATGGTTCAGGGTGTCCTCTAGTCGGGAGCCTCCGACAGGAACCTCCTACTTGTTTTTTTTGTTGTGGGTATATTTGCGCCGACAGCTCTTATTCAATAAAAAATGTGTGTATTTATATATATAGAAACTTACATAAAAGTGCCGCCGTATTGGTCAACTGTGCACTGCCCGGCGATGTGGCCGCATTGGTCAGACTCGGTTGGGTCATGGCGGCAATGGCTGCCAAGTTTTGTACGGCTAGAGGATTCAGTAGACCAGCTGCGGCGTTTGTTGTGTCCTGGGACGAATTGTTTTGCTGGGCGGCACCCAAGCCTGTGAGCGCTGTAAAAGTAAAAGAAATACAGATTAGATTGGGTATATAAAAAGGAAAAATATTATTCATATATATTACAAAATATTTAATGCTGATTTTGGCGACCTTTACATTTTTAAACAAATCTTTTGAATATTTAAAATTATTTGCAAAATTTTTAATTTCTGTCAACAAAATTTTCAATAATTGGCGTATGGAAAATATATGATAAAATCGAAAGCGACTGCGTAAAAAGAAGAAGAGTCTCTAACCGATGTCACATTTTACAGATTAAATACATAACTATAAGACTTTTTAATAGTAATATATGCAGATTCAAGATCAAAGATGTCTAGGTCTAAGATCTTTTAGTCAAGTTGAACCTTAAGCCAATATAGCTGCCCAAAGAAACAGAGGAGCTTTCAACCAGATTACAGATTGAATTAAATAAAAAAAACAAAGAGCCTAGGCTGAACTCAGTTCCAAGTAAACCAGGCCCATTTCTATGAATATCCATGAACAGATATTTACCTTGCAGCAGCTGTTGCTGCAGTCCAACTGTTTGGAGCTGCTGTAGCAACTGAATGCTGGCGGGCGTCAGAGCATCGGCGCCCATCACCGGCGACGGCTGTTGCGGTGGGTTTGGCAGTATCGGTGTGGATACAGAGGTCGGCGTTTGGCCTAGCGGTATGTTAATGTTGGTCGCCAGATTCCATAGATTCGCCTGAATTTGCTGTATCTTTTTCTGTTCCTTCTCCTTTTGCGTATCGGCAAATTTAACAACCAGCGGCGATGTGCAGCCCTCCATTATTTTGTTTTGACTCAAGGTCTAAAAGTAGATTAGTATTTATATCATTTTGTCTACCAGTTAAGCCAGTTACTTACCACTTTAATGGCCGAGATGGCAGCGTGTTTGGTGGCAAAGGTAACAAAGGCACAACCCTTGCTCTGGCCGTTCTGATCGCGCAGCACAGTGCACTCCTCGATGGCGCCGTGAACTTCAAATAATTTACGCACGTCGTTCTCGTTCAGCTTCTTATTTAGCATGCCCACGAACAGTTTACGTTCTGCAAAGGGATTAGGCGAAAAATATGTATATTAGAAAATTTAATTTAACAAATTGTAACATTTTAAATGCACAATTAGCCAATGCTTAAGCCATGACCAAAAGATCAAGTCTCTTGACTCCCATAAAAAGAATTTAAATGGATTTTTCAAACACCATAATGGGGGGAAAAAAATTCTTTTCTTTAAAATGCATTTTAAACAGAATTCATCTACAGATCAAACCTTGTCCAAAGGTTATCAATCATGAAAATCGGTTAGGATATGTAATTTTGTTTATTTTAAAGCAGATTTTAAAAATCGAGTACTCCAATCGAATCTGTTTTGAGAAAGTAACGAGAATAAACTATTAGGCAGTTGAACAAAAAGCATATTTGATTTCAACTGAAATGAAATTAAGATTAATTTTGTAATTTTGCCAAGTGTATATCAATGTAATTGCAAGGCAATTGTCACAATTTTGCTAGCATTGCATTAGTTTTGACCTTGGTAACTTAATCGCAGCATGAAGCAAACGCAATGCGGAAGCGCCAGCCGCAGCAGCCTTCAGACGAGCACACACCGAGAGAAGGTGTAATCGAAAACCCCAGCTCAAGTCAATGTCTGAGACCGCGAAACTATCAAATGACAAGGTTTCGGGTTTTGGCATTGCCAGCAGCCGGAGCAGGTTGACCGTCAGGTTGGTTGTTTAACCTAGTTTCCAATGGGCTTGTGAACTAACTAGAGAAGCCCACCTGGCCCAGAGCAAGGGCAAGAGCGAGAGCGAGAGAACAGGCGCTGAACAATGCTCAATTAATTTGGCATAAATTGAAATTCGTTTGCACTGTTTTAAGCACCTTGCTTAACTAATTTGTTGCACATTTAACATGGCGCTAAATATTTGCAAAGGCCACACACAATGCAGCACCTCACACACACACACGCACACGCAAAATTGTCAGCTAATTTATTTGCACAAAGCAACTCGAGCGCGCAACTGCCCAAATTAATTGTTATCAAATATGCAATTGGCTGGGACGATTTGTTTCAGCAACTGCCGCAGCTGCAGTAACAGTTACTGCTGCTTTTTATAGCTGCTGCTAAATAATGCATTTGGCCTAAATGCAGTTCATTAAAATGCAATTTTTTCACGCTCGAATGTTAGGGAAACCAGCATTAAAGTTAACAAATTAGTTGTTTTCTAAAACGGGTAAACCTTTTGTTTGGTTCAGATAAAAGCGTTTGAAGTGCAGAGTATTAAATGGGATGATAAATGTACTTTTGGGGGACTAAACGAGTGAAGATGTACTTTGGGAAAAATACTAAATAGAGGTATGAACGATATGTGAGTACGAATTTTCGTATTAAACTTATACAAGTTCCAATAATAAGATAAGAAGTAGTATACCAAGACGGATAAGTATATTTTATTTGATAGTAATTCGTATCTGGGAGAGATCTACTCATAAAACAATTGAAAGATATTTATACTAATATGTGCGACTTAACTTGGATGTTATTTATTAGAAAAAGGTCTTATTACAATTAAAGTGATTGCTCAAAATTGATTACTATGTCAAGAAAGTCGCTTGGGGAATCGATATCTGATACAGGTCCGTACCTGTTCACGACTTCGCTCAAATTTATCGATTACAAATAGATAATAAAAGGAACTTCATGCATCGAAAGCCAATCATAAAATACTGTTATCTTCATTGTTTTCGTATTTCTTTGCAGTGTTTCCAAAGAATCAGAGTTAAGAACCATTTAGTTTAATGGTGTCTAATATGATATCCTCGCGTGTTACATATTGCGGGTCATAATTATAAAACCACAAATATATATTTTTAAAAATTTCTGCTTTTAGTTATAAGCCCCTTCTGTGACAATTGCAATTATTTTTGTACGCTGGCAGCGAATTTTCAATTGTTACGCATTACAATTATTTTAACGCTTGAATGGAGCAGCAAATTTTTGGGCAATGCGAAAATTGCATTTTATTGTTTATAATTGCCGCAGCCAAAAATTATGATGATTATAATAATTATGCATTGTTGTTATTGTAACCGAAATCTGTTTTGGGAAATCAATTAAAATTATAATTAAGCTGTTTATAGAAAACATTCGACTTTGGCACTCGCATCTCTTTCGCAGACTCCGAGGTGGGAGAAAGGGCGCGCTTTTATTTAAACATCTCATCGTCATCAACATTATAATAGATATTCAGTAACAATTTAAGCACCACAAAAGCTATGCAATTGTGAAATATATTTGTACTTCAGCGTAATGGCAAAATTATAATGAGGTAAGCTCCATTTCGTATCAGTGAGCGATAGATACGAGCGAGGGGCACTTGCCACACTTTTCCCAGTAATACGTGCGGCAATGCAACAGCATCTACTATCCCCCCCTAGTTGCAATTCCTTTGCCACTTGCTAGTCGAATTGCCATTGCCATTGCCGTTGCCATTTCAAGAGCTGCATCGTCATCGTTATCAAATGCAAACCGCCGACACAGCGTGGTGGCGCCACCAGCAGCCGCCCCACTTGCATTATTATTATGATTATTGCAGCTGCAATGGCAAAAGCCAACTGCACTTGAGCTATATTATCATAATCCCAGTTGTAGCCAACAGCAACAACAACAACAACGACAACAACAACAGCAGCAGAAAAAATTTAAAATTCATTGAATTTGATGCGTGTCGAACCCGTTTGGTTGGTCTATTGACTGTGACTGAGCCACAAATATAACTTCCCCGCCACACCCGCATTTCGTTGCAATCAAACAAATTCGCTGTGGCAATGACTTTGCGGTAGTTACAGTAAATATCGGAGAGATATAGCCAGGAAAGGCATTTGCACAAGTGATCTCTGATAGTTTAAGGATCAGGGGTATACTTTAAAATTAAGATATGAATCTTCAAGAAGAATATGTACATTTTCCTTTCATTTACCATTTCAAATGAATAGTTCCTACTTTTTCAAAGACACGAATTCTTTTAAATATTTTAAACGAAATTTTTCCTATTTTTATATAATATATATATAATTAATATCACTACATAGATTTCTCTCAAGGCATACAAGCTAAGCTATTTGGTTATATGAAGACTGCATTTCTATTAACATTTTCCAGGCAATCCAAACAAACAGCGTTGACTGCATTCAACCACTTCAAGCTCAAAACTTAACTCTTCTTATTTCCATGCACAGCTCGCAAGTCTCATTTCTTTGCTAAAGCCAAGTTTCCAAGTGCAATTTAATTTCATATTTAATGCTTGGAAAATAGTTCACTTCACTTCACACTTTAAGCCTGCCGTTCGACGCCCGTGCGCTGCCTTCGAGCATCTTTTTCGTTTCTATTTTTAATATTAATATTACCATGGGCCATGGCCGGTGTGGCCCGGCCCGGCCCGTCCGGGTCCAAGACTCGGGAACACCCTTAATGCAACTAATCTGCTTCTAGTGGCGCACATTAAGTGTTGCCACGCTTTCGACTTTAATTTGAAAACATAAAGCATGACGTTGCAGGTGCAGCAACAGCAGAGGCAGCGTCTAAAGTGCGGCCACTTGTGCAGCTGCAACACACACATACACAAACACACTCTCACTAAAAACACACACAGAGGCAGCCATATTTTTTTTTCTTGCAGCCATTTTGCATGCAACTCAACTAACCGAGCGACCACTCAAACCAAACAAAAACCCAACCGAACCGTAGAGAAACCAAACGCAATGCGCGCCCTGCCCTGACATCGACTCAGATGTTGCTGCTGCTGATGATGATGATGATAATGATGATGATGATACAGTGATATCGGCGAATAGTTTAATGAAAAATATGGAGACTTCTTTAACCCTTCAAAAAAATAAGCATTTTAAAATGTACTGAGGTGCCTGTTGCATTATATTCAAAGCTGACTTCGCCTGTTTTTAGCAAATCACATATTTTTTCTTTCTTTTTAACAATTCCCTTTTATAACGCTAGAAAAATGTCTGATTTTTTAATAATATTCTTCAATAGTCTAAAATTGATATTACAATATTCGCACAAGAACTATAAAGTTTAGAAATAAGAAATATCTAGATGAGATTTTATTGCTGGAGACAACTTGAACAAATGTTAGTTTTGACAAATGTTATTTAATGCGTTTTTAGCAATGCATTCTATATGAATATAAATATAAGTATATATATAAAAAAATTTATTAATAATAGGAAAATATTTTACTAAACCACTTTCTTTGTAAAGCTAATAAAAATAAAACTCTAGAATTGTTATCTTCTGAAGCAATGGCATTCTATGTATGTTGTGTACAAATTTAAAGCTTTTTAAAGAGAAATTTCTAAGGAGAGAAGCCACGAAATTGTAGTTGAAAAATTAAATTGTTACCACTGTGCGACAGGTGCGACTCTATTCGCATTTGTTGATGATTTCGTATGTAAGCGGGTCATATTTGCCGCCATCGCACACAGACCGGGCTGTACCTGTGCTCGCTGGTCCCGGGTTTTTGACGGGGAACCGGAACCGGGGCTTAGCTTATTTATGTCACAAATATGAGCAGCGAGCTGCGAGCGAGCGAGTAAGCGTGTCGTACGCAATGCCACGGCTGGTTAGCCTCGGCTTGGCTGGGTTTTTGCCTCCGGTTGGATGACTCCGGGCTGATGCTGTGCTGGGAGTGGGGGTGGCTGGGCTTGGCCGGGTCGGTTTGGGGCTGCCGAATGGTTGGCCTGGCTGGTTGGCCACTTTGCATGCATCGCTGCGTGTTTGGCATATTTAACAAATTTTCACAAAAATAATGTAGCGCCCAGTGTGCCAGCTCTCCGCTTGTCCTTGTTGTTGTTGTGGCTGCGGTTTTCATTTCGCACATATGGAGCAGGAGCTGGAGCTGCGGCAGGGCGCGGGAACTGGTTAGCTGGCTAAAATCTAATCAAGCGCTGCGGCCGACAGCCCAGCCCAGCAGCAAACTTATCAATAAGCCACACACACACACATACACGGCGACCTGTGAAACGCCCTCGACCAAAAAATATATCACCTTGCCACCTAATGAAATTTCAGCGCTTCGGTTTGCATTATTAAATTTAATTTTGGAACAAGCGAACGCCGCGCGCTCCTCATAGAAATTATGGCAAAAATTCTGCTTCTCATTTCATTTCGCTGCTTTTTTTTCTCTTCTTTTTTGTGTATATAAAAATTTAAATTTTAATCGCAAGCAGCATAAAGGAATTTTTTTTATTGGATTCAGCTTGAAGTGTGCACTTGATAAGCAGCGCGAAATGCGTGTGGAGAGGGAAGGCGAACATTTCGAGTGGGTTTCTTTCTAGAATTCGCAGGGATAACAAGCTGCGCCAAGTGGATGAAACAAGGAACAAAAATTCGATGCATGAAATATGGCTAAGCGTATTAGATTTAAAATATATGCTTGACGAATTTTCAAAGTATGAAACTTGGTATTCGGAACGCTTTCCATTCCAACTGCAAAACAACTTATTAATTTGTAATGATAATTGATTTGAATGAAAATAGATACTTGAGAAACAAAGGAAAATTAATGGAAGCTACAATAAACACAACATTAAAACCCTGCTGTGAAGGTAAAATTTCAATATAAAAGCGAATAAAAAGGAAACATTCACTGTACGTTGTCTAATGCGAACTTTCTTTCTTTCTTTATATGTATTTCAATTCGCGCAGCTTACCCAAATTCAGAACCACATTGAGCACCTCCTGCCCCCCACCCGACTACCTTACCACACGGGCTCTACAACAGAGTTTGTTGAGTGCTGCGCCAATGCCATCTTTTGTATAAATTTTTATTTTTTCAAGCATTTGGCTTCCGCTCAGCAGTCGATTTGGCTACACAGCGAAAGAGAGAGAGGGGGCAAGAGATACAGGCAAAGGAAAGCATCCTTTGGCATATCCTTTGGCCATGGCTTCGCGCATTTGCCTCCTTATTCTGTTTGCGAATGCATAAACTTTTCGGGGCAACGAAATTTACATTTTAATTGCATTGAAATTTGTTTTTGTCTCCCTGCGTTTAATCTATTTCCAAAAATATTGAATATCAAGTGGCGAAAAGGGAGCTTGAACGCTGCTTAACGCAAGCCACATACATATATCAAGGATAATTGCAAGGGTAGCAAGTTTTCGCATAAATTTCTATTATGCCATAACTGCCAACACTTTGGGTGTCGTCGTCGAGAGAGAGAGAGAGACAGAAAAAGAGACAGAGAGTGAAAGTTCTCACTGAAGCCAAAGGACATTCATATCACACACGGAGAAGAAAAGAAATAAATTCAAACACTAAACCGAGAAAACGAGCAATTTCAAGAAACTAAAACACATTTATCACTAGAAAAACCAGATATTGCCAGAGACAGAGAGAGAGCGGGGAAGGGGGAGACAGAAACCAAGACAATAGTTCACACAGGTTAATAAATCGATATGACATTTTGAGCCCACCCAGTCAGGCCCTCTAGCCAAAATATCCTATGTGTGTGTCCTGTAACAACTACAACTAATACAAGCAACAACAAGCCAATAAAATAAGCCATTCTTTTACCCTCGACATGCACAAAAAACCATTTGAAGGCACAACTGGAACTGCTGCTGCAAATATACACTACTACATGCATATAAATTTCCATGTAAAGGCAATAAAAAGGACATGTTTTCATAGTTTACTTGCCTTCATAGAAGACACTGCACAGCAACAACAACAACAACAACAACAACAACAACAACATTATCAAGAGCATAACAATAACGAGGCGAGTCCAAAAATTATTTGCATTTTTACACATTTTGAGGGTCAGCCAAAGGACAACACATACGAAAAAGAAAAAAAACAGAATGTCCTGCATGATGTCCATTATGTGAGGGGTTAAAAGTTTTGCCCAATGATCGGACAATGCGTAAGCGTAAGTGTGTGTGTGTGTGTGCGTGTGTGCGAGTGTGTGTGTAACTGTGATAATGGGTTTCTGTGTCGGAACTTTCAACTTCCTTTATTGCATTTTATGGGTTTGGTGGGGGTTATTCTTACATATATTTTTTTTTTTGGGACTTCGTTTAAGGATATTAGGATGTAGGATGTAGGCATGTGTCCTGCCTGTAGGTTATGATTATGACATCGAACGACGTTAAGGTCGATTTTTTTTTATTATGCAAAAAATTGAATTATGCGCCGCATTCGAAATGCGTAAACATGTGACATTTATGCAAATAGAGTTTGGTTTATGGTAAAATGCGAGGGAGTACGAAATACGAAGAAATGGAGCACACAACTTGTCTTGCATATAATAGTTAAAATTTATTAAAATTGATGTTATGTGAAGATATCTTGAGCAGTCATGTGCCGATTGAACTAATTAAAAGAGCATTGGAAAATTCCATAAATTCATATGATACTTATGTTCATAATATCATAAATATGCTAAATGAGACAAACCGCTAAAAGCTTCCTTTTTCTTTCTTTTCAGTTCAAGATAGGGGATGAAAATGTGAGAAAGAGGGAAAGCGACAGAAACGAAAGATAGGCACTAGAGATAGGCAGAGAAAAAGTTGGGAATAAGAGGTAACGGTTGAGAGAAGAACAATAAAAGGCCTTAACAATAGAACCTTTTTTCAAAATTCTAAAAAATCATCGTTAATACCCAAAGATTAGTTACAGTGAAGCACCAAGCTTCCTGCTTCAACTGGTTACTCCATAAAATAGCACAAAACCTAGAGATTTAATGGCTGGTCACACTCCAAACGAAGCTAGCTGACATTCCAAAGATATCTGCAAGCAGACAAACGTCATTCACTTGGACACTCAGTCAGTAGGGTAGTGAGTCACCCAGACAGTCAGTCAGTCAGTCAGTCAGTCAGTCAGTCAGTCAGTGAGTGCAGCAATCATTCACTCAGACTTGCACAGTCTGCCACTCAAAGCCAGATGCCAGGCGTTCAGTTGCCGCTTCTGTGGTCTCTTCCAGCGAGTGTCACGCTGTATGCTGGCGCCGAGGCAGGGGCAGGAGCAGGGTCCGGAGCCTCGAGACAAGGCGCGGCAACGGCGATAGCGAGGTCGACTCAGTTCGCGCTGGCTGCACGCGTTGGGGCAAACAAAGTGTGAAGTATTTCAGTAAAAACCAATTCATTTGCATAAAATGGCAACTAGCCGGGGCAACTGGAAATGCAGCCGGAACCAGGAGCAGTGTCCGCGTCGTCGTGGATTAGACATCGGGACATGGCAGACGCTTCACAACTATCTCAGCGGGTGGGTTGCGGGCAGAAAAGAGAAACACACATATACACACACACACACACACGCACAGCAGGCTGTATGTGGGTAAATGGCACACGCGCGCGCCAAATGTGAAAGTGCATTAGGCAACAACAGCAGGGCGTCGGGGAGGGTGGTTTTTGGGGCTAAAAACTTTATGCAGGCCATAGGCAATGTGGTTTTTGTGGCCGAGTTCTGTTGCATGGCCCATAACCCAGAACCAGAACCAGGCAACCAGATCCTATGAGAGACATTCGCCCAACCATCGCCTGCTGCGTTTTTGGGTCAAAGCAATTAAAGGTTATAAATTTGTGTGTGTGTGCGAAAAATTACATTTTTTATGCGCCTCGCACACACGCACAAACAAACACACACACACACACAGCTCGTTTAAATAGCAGAGAGATCGGCTTGGTTGGGGCTTGGGCAATGGGGTCTAAAATGGGATGCCTGTCACGTGCTGGCTACGTGGCCAGTTCATTTGGCGTTTAATTTAGCAGAAAATTAAAGTCCAGTTAAAATTTGCATGCCAGTTTGCCAGTTAGATTTATGAAGTGCCAACAGAATGCAGTTAGAAAATTTATAAAGGGGTTACAGCTGCATATATTAAAGAGCGAAGATCAGGGTTGTTCTGGTAGTGGTAAGATTATCGATAAGACTATCGAGTGCATTTGTAATCTTATCTTACTAAAGGAATACGTATTGCAATCTAATAACATTTTGTTTAGAAATGCCCTAAGTATAATCGAATCTTCAAAAAGTCATCAATTGGTATGATAATGATGGTATAAAGAGAATTGCTTAGCTTAAGGAATATCAATAATATAACCTGTAGGTAGAGTAATCTAATTAAGTTTAGTTAATCGATTGTCCAAATGGTAAACAGGTAGAAGTTGGTTCACGCCTAGAAATGATTACAATGATTTGTTAAGTGAATAGCTAAAAATTTGTTGAGTTTTTAAACAAAAGAATAAAAACAAACCCGTTTTTAAATGTTAAACCCATTAAGTAAAAACTTCAGGACAGTTTGTAGAATAGTTATTATAACTAAAAGTATCGAACATATTTACAAACTTTAACCCTAACTCTTTGAATAGCATTGATTAAAAGAATAGTACATTTCTACACCATCCCAGGATTCGAACCGGTATCCTTCTCAGCCAACAATTGATGATAATTTATGTTGTTTAAATTAATGAATTTAATGAAAGCCCTAGCAAAGAGAAAGAAGATGATCGCCAGCCTCATTTACTAAAAGGGCACAATTCGCCAAATATTTTTAAGCAGCGCACATCCCTCAATAGAGTAAATATCATTAAACTGGGTCCACACAAACACACACACACACACACACAGACACAACCCGGGTTAATGTTAAGTATATGAACTGACTTGCTCAGTTTCTCATTGCACCTGTTCATAACATTTTCATGGATTTATCGCCCGCATGATATTGTGTCAACATGCTTCCGGCTCACTTTTAAATTTTAATGTCAATTAACCAGAAGCGTTTTTATGAACTTTACGCGTTGATGACATACTTTACCGAATGCCCCCACAACCTCCGCAGTTTCGCATTGCCCCGCATCATGCGCAATTTTTTGTTTGTCGTCGCTTTTTCGCATTTAAAGACAAAAGAAACATATGCCAAACATATTAAAAATCATGTCAATGGCATTGTCTGGCGCACACCTGACATGACGAGAGCACGCCCACTGGCCGTGCGCCCGCCCACTTGGCCACAATTTACACTTGACTTTAACATCATTAACACACACACACACACGCACACACACTGAGCTCTGGTGCAGTTTGTATTTTTCTCCTTTTGTCGGTTGAAGTTAACAAAAACAATCTGTGCCCGACGTTTGGCCAACTAAGAGATATGAGGAGAGAGAGAGAGAGTGTGCGTGTGTATCTCAATGTGAAAGCAGCTAAAGCGTGCATGTGTGTGTGTTTTTGTGGGTGGATGTGTGTGTGTGTGTGAGTCTGCATTGACATGTGCGTGCTGCTGGCACGACACTTTAGCTGTTTGAAATACTCAGGATCAGAGACGGCAACCGGCTCAGGATTCAGAACTCAGGTTGAGGCTCAAAATTAAACTCAGTTTTTTGCTCCTGTCATTGTCAACATCTTTGTTGTTGTTGTTGCTGCTGTTGTTGCTGCTGGCATATAAAGCATAAGTGAACATTTATATTTTACACTTAATGTTGTGTTTAACAGTGCGTGAAATTTTCAATTCAACTGGCGCACAACACTCGATAAAGTTGTGTGAATGAATGTATATCTGAGCACAGTTGAGAAGCAGTTGAAGAAACATATATGTGTCTATATTTTGTGAAGGAGTAAACAAAGCTATGGCTAAATACATTATCAATTATTTGACTAATGGAATTAATTTATTTTTAATTATATTTCGCTCGAACATTAAAACGCTTTGCTATCAGAAACAAATAAAATTTGGAAAAAGTTTATATATCAATTTCTGATATATATTAATGGATATAGAATTTCAATTTATGCGGATCTGCTAATTTTCAAATAAGCTCAAAATAATACAATTAATAAATAAAAGCATTAAAGCATAAAAACAAAATACCAATAAAATTGTTTTCGCTTAAAATAAGGCATACGTTTGATGTAGATTATGAGTAGAAAATATTCAAAAAGAACATTTAAAATTTTTAAAGCATGTTAAGGCAATACTCTAAATATTTCAGGACAAGTTCACAACTGTTCCCCGTTAACAGCCAAATATTCAAATGTCTTCGCTTACAAATCCTACAAATGTAAAACAAAATTTGTTGATGCTTATTGGACTATTTAAAGCCTGTAAAAAGCGCATTCCAATTTGATTGATGCTCCCTTCAAGTCTCAAATGCCAATGCGATCTGATACCTGGCAACATCATTTAGTCAAATTGAAGGCAAAGCCCATGCTCGGTTTCAGATTGTTTGGCAACAAAAGTCTCGCGCGCAGTTTTGGGCCATTTACTTAATGACAACTGCTTGGCAATTTTGGAGGCCAATAAATTGCTTTAATTACCCCATTTTAAAGGCAACCAATGAGGGGCAGAGAGGGCCACAAAGGTAGTGTAGGGGATTGTAATGTGCATGTAAGTTGGTGCCAGAGCAATTTGGACAGCTGCTGCTCCCAGGGCACACTGAAACAAGGTAGATAACACTCAACATCAACAGACCATCAATAAGAGAGACAGGAGAGAGAGTGAGAGAGAGAAGGGAAAGAGACAGAGCAGAAGAGTTGAATGAAGATGGACAGCAGCTGTATAAGGCTTTATGTTGAGTCGCAGCAACTGGAGCTGGAGGTGGTTGGTGAAGGAGGAGAAGGAGCAGCTGTTGTTCCTGGCTGGGCGACTGTTGCATACCTGGCACTGTGTACGGTGATGGATGCGACGATGGCAGCCAATATGCTGAATTTATTGGCGGATAGGATTTATGCGTGGCATGCGACCTGCAGGTTGCCAGCAATGATGACGATGCCGATGACGATAACGATGTCGATGCCGATGACGATGACAATGATGCGGAGGACAATGCCGCGATGTCGCTATTATTGGATAAATTCTCAATTACTGACGATAATTGACTGCTGCTGGCGTTGATGTTGCTGTTGCTGCTGCTGCTGTTGATGTTGCTGGCGTGAATGTTGCTGTTGCAGTTGCCATTCTCTGCTGCTGCCGCTGCTGCTGCTGTGTTGTTGCTGCCGCCTTGGCTATTTACGAAACCAATTGCAGCTGAATTATTTATCATGTCAGTTGGCGAGATGGCGACGGCGATTGGCGACGAAGAAGAGAAAATTCTTGAAAATACTTTACACTTATTTACACACACACACAGAGAGAGAGAGAGAGAGAGAGTGAGCACACACACACAACACACACACACACACACACAGAGCGAGCGTTAAGAACACACAAAAAAAGCTTCGAAATGCCGTTGTAGTGAAAAAGTGTGTAAGTATCGAGTACTATATAAGTATATATATATATATATATCAAGCGAATTGAGTGAGTGGAAATTCGTTAAGTAAATATCATAAATATTAAAAACGACAGCGTTGACTTTTAAACAATTAGCGTCAGGTTAACACTTCTTGCTTTTATTGATTTTTCTGTTCGGCTTGATTTGATTTGATTATTAATATTTATTATTTTTTAGTTTTTAAACTATAATTTTTGCTTTTTTTTTTTTAGCCACGCACGTTCAACTTTGCATTGAAATATTTAACGTTTAACGCTTAACAATTAAAGTGAAACAAATAATAAATATTTTTAACTGATTTGCTATTTAACAACAATTAACATTTAGTTTTTTTCTCTTTGTCAGAATTGCACAGCGTGTTATTTTGTTCGCACTTTTAGCGTGTTTTTCGCTTTTTGTCTTTGGTTCTAGACAGGCGCTGGCATCGAGTTTTCCTTCGGATTGCAGGCCATACGTCTGTCATGGGCTGCTTTTATAGATAAAATAGTTCGATTTGACTTGCCGCTATATATAGTTGGGACGTAAACAGGCAGATGTCAAAGCAGGAGACAAAAGGCGCCCAAAGAATTAAAAGAATTGATTCGCAAATGAGCAAAACGAAAGGTATTCGGCATTTAATTGCATAGACCCAGTGGAGAAAGACAGAACAAGATAGAAAGTTGGCATTGCTTTACTCTTTATAGGGTGGGTCATGGTTTCGGACACTCCCTAGTCTCAGTTGCAAAGTTAAAGCAAACATATGCTCTGTAGCTAGGATGGAGCACAACATTTTGGGTTAATATAAATATCAAACGGGATCAAACACGAGGGGATGAATATAAAATTAGGAAAAGCCTTTTTTTACTGATGACTTCGAAGAAGTTTAGGGTAATAAGAAAAGGTTTATTGTATAAATATATTTATATTTATAAATAATTTTTAATGGCTGAATATATACTGTATACAAAGAGAGGGCTGTGTGGAGGGAAGAGTGCAGGGAACAATGTTAATATTAAAGTAAATGCTATGTTCTTCAAAAACATATGCTACATTATTCGAAAAAGCTTTTTACGAAAATGCTGAACAACATTTTTAATGTTTTAGCAAAAGATAAGAGATTAGTATGAAAATGAATTTGTTATTCATAAAAAAGAACCTAACTAAAGCTAACCTAACTAAAGTATAAATAAACATTATCAACATTCGGCGGATAAAAATTAATTATCATTAGAATTGAAACTCACGTAGTTGCTTTTCAATCGAACAATCTCCAAATTGATGACTTTGGCAGATATTTCAAGTTGTTTTCAAGAGTCACCCTGTAGCAAGTGGTATTGTTTTTCGTTTCACTTTTGCGGCATGCGTCGTTGCATAGCGATTAAAATTTAATTTCAGACTAAATCGATTTATTTTGATTTTCCTTTTTCAATATAGTATACATATATATGTATATGTATATATATTGTTTTTCACTTTTCCCCAGCGGCGGCGGCGGCGCAACAATGAAGCACAGTTCGCATGTCGCGCGGCGGGCAGAAAAAACGCGTATATTGGCAAAAATCAAATGGCTAAAAATAAATTGACATCAATCAGTGGCACAGAGGGGAAGGGGCTGCAGCACTGCAACTAATTAAGCGACGTCACATGCAACAGCAACAACAACAAGAATAGATTGAAACAACGAGAATGTCGCGTATTTTTGGTATTTAAATATCAAACAAAAACCGACGACGTGCAAAAAATGCGCAGAAATATTGGAATTTATTTCGAGCCGCGTTGCGTTTGCGACCGTTTCACGTTTAAGCGGCAACTAAACCAAGCGTTTATCATAGCAAAGCGACAGACACTAAATGCAAATCCAACACAGCAGAAGCAGCAGCAGCTCATCCATCTAAAATCCCAACTCATCTCCAATCTCAACATTATCTATGTGTCAAAAAGGTTCTGGGGCGGACTTGACTGGAAAAACTTGATTTACAGCTTGTTGTTGTCAAAGTTATAGTTGTTGTTGTGAAATTGTTGCGCTCTTTTTTAAATGACTTTTAATGTTAGTTTCTTGCTTTTATGTATTCTTTGTTCATTTGCAAGTCTCTCGATTGTTGCTGTTATTATTGTTGCTGCAGTTGTTGCTAATGAGTTAATTAACACATTTTGCTTGGCGAGTTTTTAAGGTGAACTTCGTAACATTGTTGCGTGTGCGCTAATTATGATTAGAATCAAAATGTGAGAATGCGCACAAGAGAAAGATTTGGTTCAATAAAAAAAAATATATATATTTTTAGATATACAGAGAGTAAAATGAAAAAAAAGTTATTAGCAGAGAAGATTTCAAGTTTGATAAATTATTTTCGTCATATAAACTAAATGCCAAATTTTAGGTAAATAAACATATTCAATTTGAACTCTTGTCCGACCGAGTTTCGAAGTTCTTTCCGCTTTAAACGGTTCACAAAGTGCAAAAATTGTAACATTTAATTATTGGAGATCCAAACACATTTAATACTTCGTACATTTTATATACATATAGCTAAACAGCATATAAAATAATTCATAAATTACTCGCTTTAGATTAATCTTTTCTTCTAAACCTCTTTTTTGTTTTCATTGATTTGCCAAGCACAAGTTAAATATTCAAGAAAAAGCGTCAATGAAAAATGCAAATACAAATGTTGTATAAACTTGGCTCAAGGCTTTGCAGCGACTGCTTATTCTTCTACTTCTACTTCACAATTGCCTTCCGGTAATTTCTAGCCACATTTTACATTTCAACGCGACATGACACACACAGACACAAGCATACACGCACACACACGCGCACACACACTCATTTATGTGTACTTGACTTGCCATAATGGCTAATTTGAATTTTTATCATGTTTACAAGCAAACAATACGTGCATCATCATCGCAGAGGAAGTCGAGAGACGCCCCGCCCCTCGCACACCACCTTCCCCCATCCTTGTTCCTACTTGCGGAAACCTCGCACTACATTTGCATATCGATTTCATATGCGGCAATATACCGCCGCTCCTCCCTCCCCCTCCCCAGCACACCATTTTGCGTACAAATGCAAATACAATCCATTTTGAATATTTTCTTGGGAGCGCGTTCGCAAATTGTGTGGAATAACCATGAAAATGTTTACATGTCTGCCTGCCTGCCTTTTGCTGCTTGCCGTTTGCTTACTGCATTTCTGGCGCGCCCTCAAGTATGCAGCGCCAAAAATATAAAAAGGGGAAAACACATTTGACATTACGTATTTGCAAATTTAATAACACCCCTCAAATATGACGGGGGTGTTCAACGAAAAGAATAATAAATATATTGACTGTGCAATACTCTGTACGCAGTGTGAACAAAGTTCGAAAACTGTTGGAAATGGTTGTAAATAATCATAGCAGGAAGACGGAAATGGGAAAATGGGTTTTATTTCCCTGAAAATATAAGGCTAAGTGGCTTTAAAACTGTAGAAGAAGTTGATTGAAAAGTGTTAAAGCTCATTAAGAAACAACTTGACGCTAAGAATGGTGTTAAAACTAAGCTCAAGACTGGCCGTTAAACTGTGACTGCGATATAAGGGCCTTTCAAACTGTGACTCACAGAATTTGACTTGCAGACTGTGACAGTTTTGTTCATAATATGCTCAACTTGTTTTTAAGTGGCGCATCCTTTTAGCTAACAAATGTTCTAAAACTGTTCAAACTGTAACCTGTAAACTATTTTTATTGGGATATATTTATAATTAAAAAAAAATATAGATTCTTGAAGCATGTTGATCGTGTCTAAAATGCTTATCAATATATCTTCAATGGATAAGCATTTTCTTATATCGGATATCTAGTTTCTACTACACTTTAAAACCAATATACCCTATCTCACTTAATAAGCGGGGCATAAAAACCTGACGCCAGCAACTTGACATCGTCTCTGGGGCGCTTCATCGTTGTCTGTTTGAAGTTTGCTCGCATGCAAATTGCACTGATTACCACGTTGCACTTTTCTTTCTACCATTTTACCACCTCTCTCCCTCTCTCTCTTTCGATATCTCTCTTTCTTCCTTTTACTCTTTAGCACTTTGCTTACTCATTTGATTTGGTTGCATTTTGTCTGGTACTTTTCATGTTTTCTACTTAAGTAAACCTAATGCAAATCGCCTTTATTGCAGACACTTTTTCCTTGGTCTATTGTTCAGCTGCCCCCCTCCCCACTTCACTATCCCTGCCACTTTTAACACTTGACGTATTTATGTACCCCTTACCCCTGCTGCACAGTCTTTGTTTTGGTTTGAAGTTTATGGGACAGGGTCAGCACCATAAAATTTAACTACATTAGCTGCAATTCATGTGGAAATGAGGCGCCTTTTGTTGGGTCTTTAGAAGGCTACAAGAAATTTGTAATAGCGTGTTTGGGACTCTAGATATTACAAGAGGGTGCCTCGTATTGTACTTAAGTGTAATAGGCCCAATATGATGGGGTAAAGATCAAGAATTTTTGATAGCTTTATGGGTGCTATTGAGGTCTCTTTTACGAAAGAATGCATATGGAAAACCCAGAAAAATATACGTAATATGTAGTCTAATTTATGTTAGCTGGCAACGCTAAAAAGGCGCCAGTGTTGGATAACGAATAAAGGATTGAAGCAGGGGAACTGTTCTACAATTCCTAATTGATGCGATTATTAAAAGATTCAAGAAAATTCATTAAATACATGTATACCTCAACCTTGTTTCAATCGTTACCCAACATTAACAACACTATAACCGTTTCAACGCTAGTAAGGCGCCAGTGTTGGATTACGAATAGGAAATAAACGCAAGGGAACTGTTGTGTAAACTTTAATTGCTGCGGTTGTTAAGAGATTCAGAAAATGCATGCCCCATCCTTAATTCAATCGTTAGTCAACCCTAAAACATTTAACTGCTTCTCCGTTAAAAAGGCGCAAGTGTTGGATAACGGATAAAAAGTTAAAGCAATGGAAACTGTGCTACAAAACTTAATTGCTGGAATTGTTAAATGATTCATGCATGTATATCTCATCCCTATTTCAATCGTTATCCAACCCTAATACCATTTTACCCGCTTTCAGTATTGTGATGACTAACAGCACAAGTCACAGGCTCATTGCCACACTCAATCGAGACAACTTGAGCACTTTCTTAGCCACTCTTCTTCTTCTGGCTGCGGCACACTTTTTATATATATATGTATATAATTTTCAAACTGCAAAGCTCTAACAGAAGAGCTCTCAACCAGCAACTGAAATAACAACAAGAGTTGCACAGAAAACCCCAAAAACCAATCAAAGGTTGCTTCTGCTTGCCGCCGCCTGCTGCTTTGGCAACGACTGCCAAAAAGTATCCTACACTTTCTGCGACAGCAGCAGGACTATAAGGAGCAGCAGCAGCAGCAGCAGCAGCAGCAGCAGGATCCGCAGCAGGAAACAAAACTCGGCGACTCACTCAAGCATTTTATTAAATTGCCACCTTCCGTTTGTTGTTACGTTGGCTCCAACTGTTGTCTGCAACTGTCTCTTATTTTCGATTTCTAGGCATAAACCAACACACCAACACACCCACCGCCCACCCCCCTCATCTCTTTGAAGACATTGTAAAATACAAAATATACAAAATAAAGAGAGAAGCAAAAAAATCGAGGAATATTTCTGCCATCTTTTTCTATTATATCGTTTCCGCTGTTTGGCATAAATTTCTGTGCGGCGGCCAAAGTAAAACTTTTGCTATTTTTTATGCTTATTGCGAGTTTTCCTTCCTATTTTTTTTCTGTGTTATTTTTTGAGGTTAAAGTGCCAAAGCACACGAATATAAAATACTAGAAAACAAAAAAAAAACTACGAAACAATAATATAAAAAAAAAAGAAATTGAAGAAATGGGAGTAATCGTGTAGTTTTTGGCTTTGTTGAGATATTGAAATGCGATTGGGGCAAGCAGCGACTCGATATATACACAGAACTATATATATATTTATATATATATGTTTATCTGAACGAGTAGAATACGTCTATAATGCGGCAAACGTTGGAGTTTGTCCAAAATGCATTTGCATTGCCAACGCTTTGGGCGCATTGCGGGCGTTTTGCCTTTTAAGCTTATCTAAAATTGAAATTCAAACACGAAACAACAACAAAAAACATTTGCTTTCAAAGCTGCTTTTAGTTAAGCTAATTATAGCTTTTTAACCAGAGGGGTTTAGGGAAAAGAAAAACAAAAACTAAATTACATAATGCATTGCCTAATGCATTGTAAGCTCCATTGCTAATGGGTTTTTCTTTGACGTATATCTGAGCTATTAAAGGAATTAATAACACGGTTTACATTTGTGATGTCAAAAGTTGAAACTGAAGCAACGTATTATTCGATAATAATTTCGAAAAAATTAATATTTTTGATTTAGAAGCTCTTTTGAATACTTATAGAAAAAAATCACTGGAAACCTTTCAAAGATCAGTTTTATATTTTAAAATTATATATACAAATTGCTTAAAGAAATATCTTTTATTTTTGTAAAATTTTTCAATTGTCTTTCGAAAAGAAGCTTTTTAATTAGCAAGCAGCCTTTCACAGCATTTTTACACTCCGTTATGCTCATACCCTATTCTAACTGATATTCATTAAAAATTTGTCCAACCCTAGTAAGAGCAGACAGAAAATAGACAAGGCAATGGTTTGTGATGGAGCAGCCAACAAAAAATTAAGCATACGCCATGTTGAACAAGCGTAATTATACGCACAGCAACAACAGAGACAGCAGAGGTCGCAGAGGACGTGGGCGGGGTGGGGTAAACCGGATGCAGTTGGTAGAAGCCGCATGTTGAAAACTTTTTTTTTAAACTTCGCTCGCTGGCAGCAAACGCTACAACTTGTTAACAATACGCGCCGCTAGAGGTCGCCAATTAAAAATTGTATGCAGCTACCCACGATCTGTGTGTGTATGTGTGTGTGAGGGGGTGTGTGTATGTGTGGAAAAGTCAACATTTTTGTGGTCACTTAAGCAGATTAATTTCATGGGTATATTAAAAAAAAAAGAAGCCGCCGCCGCCGAAGCGTGCGTGGAGCTGCAGTAGAGAGAAGGAGCGAGAGGGAAGATAGTAGGCAAGCTGGCAATGAAAAAAAAAAAATTAACATAAATTAAATTTTTGCGCAGAAACTTTATTTTATTTCAGTTTTTTTTTTTATCGCTGTCGCTATTAAACAATTTTGCAGCGCGGCGCACATAATTGATGGTTTTTAATTAACTGCCAAGTGACCGACACGCAACTGACAGAAGCCAAAAAAGAAAATAAAAGGAGGAGGGGCGAGAGTATAAAAACCAAAGAGTGAAGTGCCAGTGCCTGGCAAAAAATCCGTTGAAATGTTTAAAATGTGGCCTGTCCATCGCCAGAGTCACACAGAAGCCAAAACGGTGGCAGGCCACCTCCCCTCCCTCTCCTCCGCGGCGTTCATTGGGGCTGGCAACAAAGGCTGTCAAATGGAATTGCATGCTTTTAGGCTGTGTCAAACATTTGACATACAGTTTTGGAGCAGAGTTGGAAACGCGGCCAGAAAAACAAATACGCACACAAATGAAAGTTTCGTGTTAAACTATTCAGCCAAATGCCTGGCTAGTTAGCAGGCAGTTGGAGCTCGCGACACAAGCTATTAATCCATCAGTTTGAATCAAGGCTTGTTTCTCGTGTCGCTGTCAAAGTGCAAATCCGTTCAATTACTTTTCATTTAAACAAAAGCTTAACGGCTAAATGCCTAAACTATATAGATTGTTGAAAGCATTGCGTCGATAGATTTGACAGCATCTTGACAAGGAGTTGGAAACTATTGGGCTTGTTATATATTTAACAGCTGGACCTAACAGGAGTAAACACATAAATAAAAGCAATATGAGCTAAGATTGAGCTTGACAGTCTGTCAAAGTGGCTGTTAAATTCATCAAAAACCTTTTGACCCCCATTTGACTCATTTAAATTAAATTCTTTAAAAAATTGATGACTTACCGTTGCGATTTTCACTATCGGCGGGTTTCATTTGTATGGGGTGATACATCTGGAAGTAGAGAAAATATAAAAAGAAATAATGAGAAAAAGGTCTTCATTTTGTATACCTAAGAAGCGAAATATAAAGTATCAATGAAAATTTCAAGAAAATATAAATTAAATGAAAATAATAAATAAAATAAATTTAAAATTAACAGTTGCTAAATTTAGTCAGACCAATTTACATAGTTCAATCTATCTATTTCTCTTCCTCATAACAACTCCCAATTTCGTATATAATCCACTTTTAATCCACTCTTACTCCACGCTTTCTGTATAGATTTTACTTTTCACTAAAAATACCAAGCATTTCGCTTCTATTTTTTTACCCCTTTTTAATTTGCCGTTTTAATCACATTTGATATATTGTGGCGCTATAAACGACGCAGTCGGCGATTAATTTGCCAAGCTCTTTGGCGCAATGCAACCAGCCAAAATTGGACAACGGACATGCCGCTGTATACATATATGTATATATATAGAGAAGTGGTGTCAATTTATATGGCGCTGCAGCGTGCTTGTTGTCCCGGTTTTCTCTGTATCTTCTTTTTTTTTCGCTTCTGGTAGGCGCTTTAGCTGCATAATGAATGAATGCAGCAAAGAGCCGACAAGCTGCTTCTAACTGGCCGCCAAATCCTCGACTAAAGCCAAACACATTTATTCAGCGGTCGCCGAGAAGAAGAAGAAGCAGCAGCAACAACAACAACAAGAGCTAACTGGGCACCTTTTTGGTCGCTCTCTCTCTCTCTCGCTCTCTCTCTGACTCCACGTTGCCGTGAAAATCCTAAAATATGCGTTCGCATTTCCCTATTTTCCACTTCCTCTGTCTCCGCTTAGTTGCAGTCGCGTTTTAAATGTAATTTTTCGCACAGCGTCTTCTAATTAAAACAAGCTTAAAGCGCCCGCAAAACGTGCCGCAGCACGAGGTCAGGCGGGCACGCCCCAAACGAGGCCGCATACCCAAGCACTTCCGTCGCCAAGTCCGCGCGGCTAATGGGCCGTGATTTATTGGCAACGGCGACAGTCTACGTTTATACGTTTATAAGGCAGCCATGTCCTTGTACGCAACACCCTTTCGACACCCATCTTTCGCCCTTTTGTCGGTCTTCGTCTCCCTCTCCGTCTCTTTCTCGTTTTCTTTTTTAAGCTCGTAAATAATACACGCAACGCGACTTGTTACAAATTGCAGTCCAAGTCAACCTGTTCCCGGGCTATGCTGAACGCTGCCCTTTTTTCTCCTCTCTCTTATTTTAATGTGACGCCACGCCCCTTTTTATTTGACCAATTCCCTCATTTTTATGCAGGAAGTAGCAATTACCAGGGCAAACGCAGCCGTTTTAACGCCCCTAACTGCCTGGAATCAGTCTTCAAGAATTTCTTGCATTTTTTTTAAATTCTATCATTATTCAACACTGAAATTGCTAATAAGTCGCTGTTAAATAGAATAGATCAACAATTTAAAAACAAAATGGACACCAATTTACATTTTTGCTTAAATTTAAGCTTTTCAATTAATAATTTGAATAATTTGTCAATAATTAATATTTAACACTAAATGCTAGATTTTGCAGTGCTGTAAAATGTTTTGTTTGGATGACAGTCAGTGTTCTTAAATACCAATAACATGGGGAAGTTTGGCCACCTTAAACTAACTGCTGCGTATTTAAACTCTGGTTTTTTTATATGCTAACGGCCCAGTGTTGAAAATTATAATTAAATGCACTTAAAAAGTGTGGCCGTGTTTTAAAACTCAAGCTGTCACGGCCAAAACTAAAGAGATCGAAGCTGTCGATAACTATATCAATGCATTTAAATATATTCAAAATACTTTTAGGAGCTGACAATTTCCTAAATTTCCATGGGAACGTTGTCAATTGGTGCACATGCTCCAAAATTGCCACAAAGCGCAAGCTCTGCCAATTTCTTGTCAGTTGCTTATACTTTTAACTATTTTTTTACCCGCTTATCTATTCTTTCTCAGCTTTCTTAGCATTTGTTGTGCCTTTCAATAGCAATTCTGTAAAATAAATATCGCCGCGTAGCCACACAATTTTTGGCAGCGCACACGACATGTCACATTTTGAGCGTCTGACACAAAGCATTGTTATGCAGGGCTGCATAACCTATCCCAATACATATTCCCCTTATATCCCTCCTGCTGCCCACAGCCCTACCTCCCTCCTCCTTTGGGTAACTACACGACATACGAAATAATAATAATATTCATGCTGATTTGATGGCGCAATAGAAAATCCCAAATTTTGTTCGCTTTTCGCTGACGCTGTCTATGTTTAACCCCCCCTGCAACCCGTTCTCTTAGCCACAACCCTTTCACCTATTGTTGCTGGGGGTAGGTTGGTTGCAGCTCCCAAGCGCAAATTGACATTTTTGTGCCTGTGGTTTTGGTTGACTTTGCAGAAAAAAAAAATTTGGCGCGTGTCTTGTGCTAACAATTTTTCCCATTTTCTTTTTTTGAAGAATTTTTCATATTTTGTTGTTGCATACTTTTAAGCTGCCAGGACACAGGGCTAAACTTTGAATTTACTTGCATTTTATGCGGTTGGGGTTCGGGTTCGGGTTCGTGAGCGGCTGCGAACTTAGAAAGTGTTGCAAAAAACTTTATTGGAAAATAGCAAAATAACTGCAATGATTGTGGCACACCCTGTAATACAAGCGGGGTGTATGAACTTGTTGGGTGAGCTTATCTGAACAGATCGTTATTTAAAGGAAAATCTTTGTTCGCAATTGCTAATAATGCAGACAAAAAGTAGGAATTTTCTATAGATAACATGATTCAAAAGGGCGAAGAGGTTTTTAGCAAATATTTTTTAGTGGAAACGGGGTATCTTTTGAATATTTACGACAACCTAGAGGTGAGGTGTGTACTTTTATTTACGTATACTTTATGCCGTATACAAATTTAAGAGATAAAAAACAGGGTATCGTCACAGTCGTAGCAAGGAAGTCAAAAACACTCAGAATCAATATTTTGTCTTACATAAAATGTGAACAATTATAAAGCAAAAAAGCGTAATTAAACAGGCTTCCTCTCAAAATTTCATTCATTGTTATATAGTTTTATATACCCTATTTTAGCTTTAACCTATTTTAGGGTAATAGGGTATTTAGACGACCGTCTCTCTAGTAATAATTTATTTGTTTATAATTGTACTTGAAAATTCAAAACTAAAGATAACGGGGTATTTAGACAGTTGTCATTCCCTAATTTTAAACCATACCCTATCTTTTCTGAAAATTCGCCAAAACAAAAGCTAACCGGGTATCTACAGAGAGTCGCGACTCTCTAATTTTAACTTCTATACCCTATGTTATTCGAAAATTCAAAGTTAAGCTAACAGCGTATCAAGAAGTCGTACCCCGAAATGTTTCGCAAACATTTTTTGTGCTGCGTCAGTCCACGCGTCAGTCAATCTGTCAGTCACGCAGTCTGTTAGCCATAATGAAGGCAATGCGATGCCAAAATTCCTGGCAGCTTTTTCCTGCAGTTGTTGTTGTTGTTGTTGTTGTTGCTGTGTTGCATGAGTGCGTTTATGATAAGTTGATGCAAGCTCAGCAGAAAAAAATAAATATAAAAAATCGTTTCCAATTAAAAGCTAAAATACTGTCTAAAACTTCACACGTTCGCATAAGCTATAAAAATAACCCCAATAAAAATCTAATCGCAGGCAATAAATGTGTCGCAAGAAAATTATGTGATATTATAAAAAAGAGAGGAAAATTCTTAGGAAAAATCAAACTTACCCCATTCAGCGTTTTCACGTTGTGCAGTGCGTCCTGAGCTTTCAGCGCGGCACGGCGCGTATAAAAAGTTACAAAGCAACAACCTGCAAGAAGGAGAGAGAGAGAAAGAGAAAAGGAGTGTGAGCGAGCAAGATATATTGAGATTAGCATAAGGGTTAAATTGGAGTTTATTCTCAAGCGATGTCAGAAAAAGGTGGCAAGGAAATTATGAAAATTATTGTTATTAGCAGGCACGCAAAATGGCAGCAGCTGAGGCAAAGGAAAGGGGTGGAGGGGGGGCTGGCAACGCAAATGTGGCAACACTAAATTAAACATTATGACCAAAGCCGCGTCCCTCTTGCCACGACCTGCCCGCAAATAGCCAAAAATGTGTCGTGCCTTATGAAGCAAACGTGTGGAGGATGTTTGTGGCATGCTTAAAGCAAGTGTTGTAAGTGTTGCAAGTTATGCAGGGTTGCTTTTGGTGTAGGCAGGTGGCAAGCATATTTAAGCAGGCAAGCGATACTTTCAAAGAGTAGGGCAAAACGTTTACCATAGAGAAGAATATAAAAAATATGTGCAAAAAGAATCTTTCTATAAGAGACTAGTCCGCATAGAAAGAAAGAAATTATATATTTGACCTTGATCTAGAATATACATATATACTTTATGTGGTCGGAAATGTCGCCTTCTATGCGTTACATAGTTCAGCATATAGGATGAATTGCCCAATTTGGGGAATATAGCATTAACAGAATGACTAAATGTAAATATTTTGAAAGAAAATGCATCTATTTTTACCCTCTATACACATTTCGGTAAGTTTCTTCTTTTCCTTCGATCAGAAACTTTAATTCTTTATCTTTACCTTCTTTAATTCCTTATCAAAATTATGGTAATCTTTTCTCTTAACGAAAGATTTTTGTAGTGTAACCCAGTTATAGATAATATATCAGTTAACGCTCGGGAAAACATTTTGAAAATAGTTTTTTTTTGTTATTCTAACCTTGAATAAAAGATGATACCTTTTGCTTTATGTGGCGTCTACCTTTCACCTGATCCACTTTATTCAAAAGTCAGTTGCCAATACGTAACTTTCCCCGGCTTTTCTTTTACCATATGCCCGAAATGTACTTCATTTTATTTACCTTTTTGCAGTTTACACCAAATCTGTGGCCCAACTATAACAAAGTAAAAAAAAAGAAGAAAAGCCTAAGCTTCAGTTGAATTTCAATTCCGGCTCGCGCGCATATTCCATTTAACGTGGCTTCCCCCCTTCCCACATTTTATCAGGCGGCACCTTTTGCATGTGAGTCCATTTGAAATTCTGGCCATTGGATTCTGGATTTTGGCCTGGTCGCCGCCGCCGCCGCCGCCGCCGCCTAACTGTGAGTGGAAAACTTAATATCGCAATAGTTGCATAATGCAATTACCGGGCATATCGGCGGCGCTCGCTTCACCCAAGCGTAATGCGTTGCGGTGGACATGGCCCACGCAGACTAACCCCCCCGCCCCCCACCACACCATACATTTAGCCCTGTTGAGGATGGGCTTTGACGCAACACACACCTACACACACACACCTGCCCAACACTTGGGTAATTCAATCTGTCGCAGTTTTTATGCTGTCGCCGCCGTCGCCACACACACACATGCACATACACACAGACACACGCACTTGGCCATTTTTCAGAATTTTTCACATATTTGCAAATATTTTCATTTCTCGTTTTGCGTTTTTTTGATATCCGGTGCAGTTTTAGCCAGAGAGAGAGAGAGGGAGAGACGGAGCAAATGCCGACGCCATCGGCGCCACAACGGATGTGTGAGAATTATGGGTTTTTTTTAAATATGCACGGAAAGCTTTAAGCTTTTAAAGTTTTTGTAAGCGAAACTAAATTTAATGCAGAAGCCTCTCTCCTTTTACAGCGCTCTACCTTGAATGTACTTAATCTGCGGCTTAAAAAGCTCTTTATAAAAGCTCATTTTAAGATTAAGCTTTAGAATAGGAAGGATTAGTTTAAAAGAGAGGTATAATAGTGTTCTATATGTAAATTAACCTTTGAAGTCGAAGCTTTTTTACACTGGCCTAAGCTTGAAAGCTCACCAAAAGCGCGTTTAAAAGCTCATCCAAATGATAAGGTACAAAAAATGAAAGCTAATCAGTCTACATGTGATTTTTATTAAGTCTGCAAGACCACTCTGAGATTTTTGAAAATAAGATCTACATTAAAATAAATCGGATTTAGCGGCTAAAACATAAAAGCTCATTAAAGCCAAACCCGCACTAAAATTACAAATGAAAGCTCTTTAGTTTATAAGGACATTGGAGAACGAACTTTAATCTTTTAAGTTTCGCCCATCTGAAGCAAACAAATATCGCATTTCACTTAACCCCAAATGAAATGAAATCGAAGGAAAAAAAAAAGAAGGAAAATAAGGAAAAACGTAACTTGTGCAATCGCAGATTAAATATCACTTAAAATTAAACTAGCGTTAAATGTAACAAATGAAAGAAAATCGAAACGATTCCAAATGCAATAAAATATCGTGCAAGAAGTGAAAGAACAAACTGAGAAACCAAAGACGAAAACCAATCGCGCGATAACGAAGCAGAAGCAGAAGAAGAGAAAGAGACGAAGGACGGCAGGCAGGCAGAAGACGGAAGCAGAAGAGAAATCTCTCAATTCCCATTATGTGCATGTCAACTGCAGTTAGAATCAAAGCGCCAAAACAAGACGCAGGCAGAGGAGCAAGAAGAGTGAGAGGGGGAAAGGAGAGAGAGTGGGAGAGAGGGTTGCACTGGTTGCAGAGGGGGGAACAGTTGAGCTTTCGCCTGCTTGAGGGAACAATGCGATAAAGTAACAACAAAACCGGCGGCGAATGCTGAAAACGACATCCAGTCACGTTTTTGGACAAAAACTTAATCCAGGAACAGGGGCGGGGCGGGGTGGCGCCCGAGTTGCGGGCATGCGTGCGTGTGTGTATGTGTGTGTGTGGAAGTGGGTTGGATTGGATTTTAAGATGTGAAATCGAGAGCCGCCGCTTGCGCCAGACACGACGTGCCAAAGTCCAGCAAAGGGGATAAACTATGGGATATATACATAAAGGATGTGCCGGGCGCACACGTAGACAAGGGGGCGACGAGGAGAGGGAGGAAAGGAGAGGAGAACAGGATACGAATTAATCGAAGTTAAATAAATCAATGTCATTAAACTTTGGGGCAGAGATTTAGTGGCCGACTCCGAGTGCACACTAAACAGAAAGAGATAGCAACAAAGGCAGTTGTAACACACAGCAACAACTACAGTAAAATGCAATTTCAATCGAATTTAGTTTATGGCTCCCTTCTGTAACAACCCCCTCTCCCTCTCCCCATCACACTCACTCGGACCAACACAGATAACGCTCGACCTAGCGAAAGTGACAAACGTTTAGCAATAGTTCAGTGGGCGCCAAAAGTCATGACCAAAACCAAAAATGCCACAAGGACAAGTAAGAGTGTTTAAGTCGAAAATGATCGACTAGCAAAATACCCTGTAATCTGTGAACGGAGAATTAAACAAAAAGAAAGCATCACAACTATATTAATCTGTCTTTATCTACAAAAAAAAAAAAAAAAACCATTTCTGATTCTAATTATTTTCGATATGTGAGGTTAACAACTTTTTTTATATTAATTGAAAAAACCTGTTAAATTTGAGTTATCTTATTTTTTACCAACCTGTTGCATATTTCAGCATAAGCTCAAAATACCCCGTCTATTAGTCATTTCTTAAGAGTACAGGGTATCTAGATCTAATAATCGCGAAGAACAGTTGTGCTCAAAAACTTAAGTAGTTGAGAATAAACTTAATAAGTTGAGAATACCCCATCTACTTACCATTTTTACAGGGTATAGGGTAGAATAAAACAAACGAGTCTTTGAAATTGAAATGCTCTTTGAAAATTAAGTGAAATTTTATGCATTTTTCACGCTCGGCAAGCAGCTAAATAAAAATGTCAAGCACACAAAGATGGTGGGCAAAAGCGGAAGGGAGGACGGGGGGGACAGTGGGCGAGGCCGAGATGAAGGCGGCAGATAAGTGCGTCACTTTTTCAGTTTTTTCTGCTTCTTCATTCTTTTAGGTGACAGCGGACAGCTGGCCCAAGCACAGTTAGACGCAGAGCTTGACATTGGGCAAGGGGGTGCGAGGGAGCGAGATGCTCAAAATGAAGTTCTCAAGCACAGTAGGCGGAGAAGAGAGGGGGGAAAAAACCAAAGTGGCAAGAGGCAGAACATCTTTTTCCTCTGTGGGTGAATTATAGTATTCGTTATTTTTTTTATTTTTTTTTTTTTGTGATTCGGTCAGCGCAAGTTAAGTTTTTTATATGGTCATAAATCACATTTATAGAAAAAGAAATTCAAGAACTGAGCTAAGGACAGGCATTAAAAGCTCTTAAAAGCCTCAAGCGGAATCTGAAATGCGTTATTTAAGCTGTAAAAATATTTGAGATTATATTTAATTTTAGTTGGGAAAATATTTTTATGTACTTTATACATTTAAATAGGGTTGCATTCGAGCTGAAAAGCTTTGGCAACAGAGGTCTATTGAAAGAGTTCTAATTACTGGAAGAGCCATGTTTCCCCCATAGACAAGTTAAATAAATATGTACATTTTTAACTTATCTTTTAACTAGCATTCCTATATTTTTCCTTTAAAAGGGAAAATGAATTTAACATTTAACATGGTAATTCGAAAATTCTCATTTCTGGCTTCAATTTTTGAGGTTTACAAATTGAGTTATATTTGCCAAAATTTAATTTATTTGCATTGCGAGCAGTTTGTCATTCATTGACTAATTTATGGCACACCCTTATCAAACGCACACGGTTCTCCCTCAGGTTTGCCGCTCGACAAACTTTAGCTAAAAGCCCACAAAATTTTACAACTTAAAAAAAAAACGAGCCCAGCAAATTAAATGCTTTGGCCACACACAGCGGTAAAAGCGCTTTACACCTGAACGAACAGAGAGAGAAGCGCACAGTTAACCCTTCTCACTCTCTCTCTCTCACACACTCTCTTTCGCTCTTCTAGTTCCTTTGCTTACCGCAAGCGCTAATAAATTATGACGCTAGAGCTTAAACGCACCCTCGCCCCCTCTCTCTCTCTCTCTCTCTTTCCAACACACACGCAGGCTGGCTGCTCGCCGCAGAGCAACAAGAACAAGAACCAAAGCGTAACCGCAATAACAACACCCGCAAACAACATTGAAAATCCACTCGAAAAAGTAACTGGCCGCTAACGAAATTTAGTGTGAAAGAAAAACAAGTTTTTAGCCAAAAGGCATTAGCCCAGAAATAATAATAAAAGCGGCAGCGGAGAGCGTCGAAACTTTTGCCGAAATGAAAAGGAAATTTTTTCTTTTTTGTTCTCAATCGCGTGGGGGGGGGGAGAGGGGGACGTGGGGTTATTTACGACTTTCTGGCTCAGAGGTCATCGTCGCGCTTAAAAGTGTCATTTCCCATTTTTGGTAGCTGCAGCCGGCCAAGTCCTGTGCTGGCTTTTGGCTAAGCGTTTTACCATAAAAATGCAACAGCAAAGGCCAAATTCGCATGACGAGGGGAGGGGGGGCTGCATTGACAACTTTTTGTCGCAGCAAAAAGGACCAAGGTACAAAAAAAAAGAAAATAACGAAACTAAAACTGGCCAAAAGTGGGTTACAAGCCAGGCTAAATGGAAATGTTGTAGCAGGAAGTTGCAGCCAAAATAAAACTGCACATGAAAGGAAACGACAGAAAAGCGACTAAACAACAAAACTTCGGCAAGCGGCAAGAAAGTGCAAAAAGTTTGTCCCCTCTACACCAACGGACTACCCCTTGATACACACTTGCCAAAGGGGGTATTTTAAATTTGTCATGCATTGTGTAACGCATTAAATGGAGACATCTTCGATGCTATATATTCGTGATCCAAATCAGATATCTCATTCTCTCTCTCTCTTTCTCTCTAAAGTCCTATTAAAGTCGGGCCTCTAAAGGGTATCTCAACTGCGACACTCGGCAGGTAACTCTTCTTTCCGATTTCTTTCATATTCTCTTTGGCTTTTTGGGGTGAGCACTGACTACGACACGCCCCTCTTTATTTTTGTTTGCCTTCTCGCGTTTGACAGTTGCCTGGCATAAATAATAACTTTCAAATGCAATTTGTGTCGATTTGTGTTTGTGGCATGGCGCGCTTTTAAGCTCAAGTGATAAACAGCGGCAAGCACACACAGACACACAGATACACAACACACATATGTGTAGGCAGGCACTTAGCCGAAAGCTTCTGCGTCCATTCGCAGCACTCCCACTCTCAATCTCAGAGCCGCAGCCGCTCTCTCGCTGTCTCACTGTCATAAATCATCAACACAACGCGCCACTTAAGTGCGTCCTAAAACTGTTTGCGCTTTTACTTTGTCACACACACACTCTAACACACTCACTCACTCACAACTACCACGCCCATCGATGACAAGCTGACCATGCAAACGCCCACATTTCAAAGCAGCGGCCGACTGTCAACTGCAGCCCCACCAAAATGATATACGAAGCATGAGTGTAAGACAGAGAGAGAGAGAGATAGAGGGGGCGGCAGAGCGCGGCCGAATAAGTGCTACAAAAGTTGGCTTAAACTAAATAAGCTGCTAACAATTGGCAGAGTCTAAACACAAATAAATTTTGAAAAAAAATATATACATTAATATAGAAATAAATAAATGTACATACAAAAATAGGTTTTGACAAAAGGCCTGCACAATTGCTCACAATTGAAAATGCCGTTATGAATGCCAGAGAGCTAACGGCGAATGGTGCGGGAGCGCATCAATAGAAATGCTGGCTGACCATTTGGTCTGCCTGCAGTTAAGAGGCTTTTAAATTGCCTGCAAATGACAAGAGCAACAATGGGCAAAGTGAGCAGTCAAATCAAAAGCTTTTGAGTTATATTTTATTGAAGCTTCTCCTACAAAAATTGCACTTAATATCCTACTGTGCCTCACTTGGTTTTTCTTGTTCGTTTAAACAGCGATGTTTCCTTTGTGTACAGCATTGAAATTCTCTCAAACAGCAGCTCAAGGCAATGAGCGCCCAAGTCAAATACAAATGGCGAACAAAAAGCAATTTGCTGATGAAATCAAATGACAAAGCGCATGACATGCAATTAAAATACACACACATACAATGCACAATTCAAAAGCAGCGAGCGAGAGATGTCATATATTTATGTTGGAGTGTGTGTGTGTGTGTTCCGTGACTAATTTTAGCTCATTTACTTCAAGCTGTTGTGCGTGGGGGAGCGAGGCGGCGAGTCTGTGATATTGAGTTTTAGTGTTTACCGTTTTAATATTTAATATGCAAATTTATTTCTATACCCTTGCAGAGGGTGTATTGATTCTCATCAATTGGATTACTACATATGGTGATATAGCAGACAGCTATATTGAATACATGTGTATAAAAATATATTGATTTTACATATTTAATAAACTTAATTACCATTATGAAAAATAAGTTATTTCAACAAGTAAAGCAACATTGCACATGTGATTTATGCTAGCAGGGTATTCAATCGTCGGCACACCGATGATAGCGGTTTTAAAATATATTTCTTTCTCTTTCGCACTCACCTTTGCTAATGCCCGTGGCCTTGTCACGCAGCACATTTATCGAGTGCACTGGTCCGTATTCCTCAAACATTTCGCGCAGCTGAGCCTCGTCCATCGATTTGGGCACCTGGCCCACAAACATTTTGATGTTATCGGGATCGGGCTCCTTTTCACCATAGGTGACGACGGCCGTGTCCGGATCTAGGCGATAGCACGAATCGTCGTCCATGCTGACAACATTGCGATTGGCGCTGCACGAATTGTTGTTGTTCATCAAGCTGCTGGACATGATGCTGTTGTTCGTGTTGTTGTTATTGCCGTTACCGAAGGGGGTGCCGGTTAGCGAATTGTTGCTGCCCACCAAGCTCGAGTTGTTGTTGTTGTTGAGCAGCGATGAATTATTGTTGCTATGTATGGGACTATTCGGTAGGCTGTTGGTGGCGCTGCTACTTTTATCGCTCATACCAAATGCACTGCAACGACAAAGAGAGAACATGAAGAGAATGAGTAAATGTTAACAGTTATAGTTGTGGATAGAACACCCTTTATAAAGAGAGTTAATAGAGGCATAGGCTACATTGTTATTAACAGTTATAGTGGTAGACTTTGCTTCACACTCATTTGGACAGAGGCGCACATGGAGAGAGTAAATGTAAGCATAGGTTAAAAACAAAATAAAAGTAAGGTTAACAGTTATAGTTGTATATTTTGAGCACTTTATTGCTCCATACTCACTCCATGTACAAGTCGGTGCTTTTTTCGGAGAAATCAAAAATCATGCGGCGATTGCCCAAAAACGAAGTGCGACTGCTAAACATATTGTTTTTCTTATTACTTTTATTTTTATAGTTTTATTTTTTTCAACACTGTAAATAGATTACAACAAAGAGAATCGTGTACTAGAGTAAACAGACGCACACGGACAATAGTCAATTGTAAAAAAAAAAGAAACTTGCAAATTTTAATTTGTAATTCAATTTGTTTTTTAAAATCTTTCCATGTAAACACTGCAAACAAAATGCACGAATACAAAATGCACTAATTAAAATTTGGGCACAAAATCTTTCACGCACGCGCAACTCCTTTACACTTCCTTCTTTGGCAATCGTCGAAGAACAAATGAGCGAGCCATGCAGTCAAGCCTGCCAAAAAATCTGTGCTTATAGAAGAGGAGAATGTAAAGGGGAAAAGAGACGAGAAGCTTATGTAAAGCGCAGGTGCAGCGGTTACAGCATAGGAGCGCATGCTAGACGAATGCTTTCTCTCTCTCTCTCCCTCCCTCATTCTTTGAATGGTTTTATCTGCTGTGCCTGATGAGAGGCAATAACCAAAAATGTTGAGTTGTTTTTGCAGCACTTGTTCATTTCATGAGCTGAGCTTTATACATAACTGTAGTTTGTTATGTTTTCTTGAGTGTATATTAGATGTGTTTCAGAGTTTCAATGCAGAATATAAATTTGTAAAAAAGGCTTTTCTTTATTCCTTCCCTTCACACCCTATTCGTTCACAAATGACTTAAAAGCTTTTAATTATTCGAAGTCAACCTAATTCTAGTTACGATAAAAAAAGTTTGTCTTATAAGGTGTGCACAGCTATCAATTTCCCTGTGCAGGTGCTTTAGTGTCTAATCAGCATGGCCAGCAGGTGAAATTGACCCATTTGCCGCTGTCTATTTACAAATGACCATTAGGTTAATGTTGTTTGTGGTTTTTTCACGCTGAAAATTGTTGCGTAAACAAGAGTTCACTCAATTCAAAGCGCATTAAAAGCTTAGTAACTGACACCTGCACAAATAATCATAATCAAACCCGTTACCCTTGTGGCATATCATGTTACGCTTGTAATTAAACAAAACAAAAGGCAGCCCTTACTCTGCCGAACTCAAACTTATGCGCTTTGACTCGCTGCTACCCGCCTTATAATTACTCTAACCGTTGTTTGGTCATACGCTCACTCTCTTTCTCACTCAGTCCCTCGCACGCACACACACACTCACTCACACACGCAAATGGATGCAGCGCAATTTTCTGCTCATTTCATTTTGACTTCTAATTTCTTTACAAGTTTCACTTTTGTGTAGCAAATTCTTTGTCTTTATCGTTGTTCTTGTTGTTGCTGCTGCTGCTTCTCCCACTCATGAATTTTGCCGCTTGCTTTGTTGCATTTCGGAATTTGAACTTTTCGCTGGCTTTTGTTGTTGGCATTGTTGCAATTGTTGCCGTTTCTTTTGTATTTTATGCACATCGTTGCAAACTTTGCAACTCCTTTTACTTCCGAAACTGTCTCATTTAACCCGCTCTTAGCTTTTGCATTAACTTTGTCAGTTCGGCATTGTTCTCTCTTCTATTTGAATGTGGCTCATATTAAGAGCGCCGTCCATTTGACACAATTATTGCATTTCCTTTGCCATGTTATGCCCTTTTGGCCCAATAAAACATTCAATTGCAGCAATTCTATTTAGAACTTTGCTGCTGAACTTTTCCAGCGAACACAACATGCAACTTGCAACAAAAAACAGAAAAAAAAAATACAGAAAAGGAAAACAACTACGCAAAGCTTGTTGTGCATTTCTATCAAAGTTCTAACTGCAATTCATCTTCATCATCATCAAGAAAATGAAGAGCACAAGCAACAAGCACAATATTGAGATCAACAACTCTGTGTGTGTGTGTGTGTGTGTGCGCACACACTGAAAACTTTTTAGTTCGACTATCGACTTAACAAGACTATCGCATTTATTTCGATACCAGTTACAGTTTACAAGTTTAATACCCTGTAAACAAATAACAGCAGAGGGGTATATCGATTTTAACAAATGCGAAAGGGATTGATGGTTAATGTTATACAGAATACCCTGTTATCAAGGAAACGGGTATATATATTACATATGCCTATATATTTGCAAACTTTTACTGCTGCCTAAGTAACAATATACGAATGTTTAATACCCTTTAGTGTGTTTGATAGTCTCAACTACCACAATTTTCTTCCACATCTCGACTTTTTGCCCGGAGTTTGGATAATTTGTGCATGGAAAATTTAAAAAAAAACTTTTGTTGCACATTTATCTTCATTTGTCTACGCAGCAAAATGGCCAAAGAGGGAATGAAAGGAAAAATAAATATATATAAACGTAACCCAAAGCTGTCAACAATTTACAGCCCAAATTATCCTGGGGGCAACCCAAAGGCCAAGACGAAAGTTGGCATCCAATTCGGACGTGAGACTCTCTCTCTCTCTTCCTTTCGCTCTTGAACTAGGAAAAACATACTAATTTGCTTGATTACTCTAGAGTATAAGAGAGGGACAGGCGGGCGATATTTGAAATCTATTAAAAAAGTTTCAAGTTGTAGGAAATGAGAATTGTGCTATCGGGCAGAGAAATCACTTGTCACTCGGCGCTCGCTCTTCTCATGACAGACAAAACGGAACAAAAGTCAAGGTAAGAGACAACAGAGCCAACGGTACTTGTAAAAAGGTAGTAAAAAGCGTAGTAGAAGTAGTAGTAGGTTTGGGGTGTATGTAGGTGTGAGCGTGTAAAAGTAGCAGCAAACATGTTGCACAACTTTTTGTTTTCTTGTGTCTGGCTACTGTTCGCAATTTTCTCTCTTTCTTTTTGTTTGGCCAACAGGTAACTAAAACTGCAGGTAAATTTGAAGCGTCTGCTCCACAAATCAAGTGCAAAACTGTAAAAAAGTGTAGTCAAGTAGCGGCTGCATTGTTGCTGCTGCTCCTCAAAAGAACTTGATTCTTGTGATTTTTGTTTTTTGTTTTGTTTTCTTGTTCTTGCTGTTTGCTCTTGATTACAGCTACGCATGCTTCATAATGTCAATTTGTAAGTTAACTTTAAGGCGGAGAGCGGAGAGCAAAGAGTGGGAAAAACCCGGCAAAACAATGGGAATAGTTGTGGAAGATCTTTAAGCTTGCTTGAGTGTATTGTATAAGACAGCAGAAGAGAGGTTGTTGGAAATGCGATAAATTTAAAAGGAAGAGCTTAAAGCTTGCTTTGGGTTAGCTTGAGAGTGTATTGTATAAGACAATAGAAGAGGGGCTGTTGTAGGGATGATGAATTAGGAGCTAAGCCGTGGTAGAAATAGCTAGATCCTAGATACTTCGTTTAATCCCAGATTATAAGCTATTTGAGCCTGTTTTACAAAAGAATTCTAGTAGAAGAACGTTAAGCTTTGGTTGCTATATTCCAGCTGCATTTAAATTAAAATATAAGAGTTTAACTATTTATAAGAGCCATATGAAGTGGATTCCAGTAGATTCCATAGAAGAGTGCTGGCTGAAAGATTATCATTAGCTCTTTTGCTCCCTACGCACTTTTTAAGAGCAAGGCATACAAAACGACTCTTGTTCTTACCCCTACGCACACTTACAATTTATTTATGTTGGCCAATTAGTTTACCTTTAACACTAATGAGGCCCCTTCCAGTGAACGCAATCGACAATCTGTTTTGCTTTCGTGGCCACCCCTGCACCCCTTCACCCCCTCACCCGCTGCTAAATCAGCTTTCGTTAAGCCGCTTAAACTTTGGCCCAAACCAAGTTGGACAGCAGCGCGAAGCACGACTTTGATCTCAAGGACCTCTTCGTGAACGTTTGCCTATAAATTACTCAGCAGCAACATTTCGCCACGGTTATCAAAGATAATTTTAAGCCGCATTTAAAATGATTTCTTTGCCTTGCTTCCTCTCTTTTTTTTTTTTTAACCCCAACCCCAACCCTACGAAAACTTTGGAGTTTCGTTTTTTTCTTTTCGCAAAAATTTACGCTGACTGTGCGTTGTCTGGCAACGCTGGCAGCGCCCAAGCCAAAGGCAGGCAAAAAGTGCAAGTTGGCAGCGCGCTTGGAGGTGGGGTTGGGATCGGGTTGGGGCGGGGGTGTGGCTTACGCTGAAAAAGGGCGCCGGGCAATGTTGACAGTCAGTGAACCCCGCCCGAAAAGCAGTCGCCGTCGCCCCCGCCCCCTCCGACGACTGCTACGCTGCGCTTTTTGTCAATGATAAGCTGCGTCTGCGTTCGGCCTGGCGCCGCGTCCCGCAGCCGCGTCTCTGCTGCTGCGAAGAGCGATGCTGCCGACGACTAACGGCAAAGGGTAGAGAGAGGCTGAGTGAGTGAGAGTAAGAGAGAGTGGGAGAGATAGAGAGACAGCGAAGCTTGGACTTTGTGCAAATATTTGACATGGACCCAAAATGGACTCTGTACAGAGAGGAGTGGAAGAGGGGGGTGCAGGGGCTTAGCAAGGGTCAGTAGCAGCTCATTTTTTGGCTGGCAAAGTCAAAGCGACAGCGTGCAGCAAATTGGGAAAATTTTAGCAGGGGCGCGCGCAACAGGGGGGTTTGGCAAAGGACTCGTGTGTAATTAAGCAAAAATGTAAAATTGTTTGTTGTCTTCGATGTCATAGTTGGGCTTCTTCTTGCTCCTCTCTTTGTCGTTGTTGTTGTTGTTGTTGTTGTGTTAATAATTGCTTGTAAATAGATCAAAGTTGGCATTTGTTTGGTTTTGCCTAGAGTAGGGAGAGTGGGCGCGGGGGGTGGGGGCGGGTGTGCTTACAGTTGTAGCGCTTACTTGGATTATGTTGACTAATTAGAGGTTGTTTGACAAGCTCCATTGGCAGTTGAATGTGCTTAAAGTGGTGTCAAGAGAGGGGGGTTGGGGTTGCACGGGCAGCCATATTATTTCACATAGTTGGCTGGGAAATGCGGCCAACAGAGCTCGCAAGTTATTTAAGTGGAACTCCTTTTTGACTGCTGTTTTTAGCCATGATTAATTACGGGCTGGGAGTATGCTTAAAACGTGCCTAAAAGGGTTTAATGACGGAATCTATTTTTAATATGAAGTGTTTTATAATCAAATTTAAATTCTTTTTGTATAGACAACTTTAAGCGGCGACAAATTAAAAAGCCACATATGGAAATAAGCATAAAATTGGTCAAAAAACAAGTCAGAAAGGCATGCAAGATATTCACACATACATTAAATACAAGGATATACTAAAAGGACACAAAAACTCGTATGTTATAAACGCGTAACCAAATACGCCAAGTCGCATAAAGCGAGTGGAGAAGTCCGCAACGAAATGAATGAAATACATATTGCCAGAGTCTTTTTCATTTGTTTGCACAAAAAGGACGGGGTCCACCTTTGGAGGTCCTGAAAAACGTAACGGCATTTCGCATACAACGCGCGTTGACCGCGGCGCAAAAATGCCAAAAACGCCGCCGAATCCAGAACCAGGCGACAAAAACAACGAAATTTACTTGTTCAAATAGAGGGTAACACTGGCATACTCTTTTAGAGAGCCCATCGAAATTCTACTTAAAAATGAAATTGAGGTAGATTCAAATATGTTCTGTATTTTCTTATATTGAAAACAACTTTTCTATTATCTGACATTAAGAAAAGTTATCTATTTGCTTACATTAAAAAAAAAAGAAATTTACTTGTTCAAATAGAGGGTAACACTGGCATACTCTTTTAGAGAGCCCATCGAAATTCTACTTAAAAATGAAAATGAGGTAGATTCAAATATGTTCTGTAATATCCTATACTGAAAACAACTTCTCTATTATCTGACATTAAGAAAAGTTTTCTATTTTCTTACATTAAAAATAAAAGAATAGAAAGTATTCTTAGAGATCTTATCAGAAATGGAAATTATATAATCCATACTAAATTCCTCCTCTGAAGAAAGAGAGTATAGAGTTTAAGAGAGCAACGACAAATGGAATCTAAGAGAAAATAAAAGTTTATGAACAAAATTATTGAAGAACTCTTTTATTGGGCTAAATATTTACGGAGACTGTGGTCCAGATGGAAAAATACTACCCTAGAAGAATTGCCTGAAAAGGAATATATAGAAGAACGTTCTCAAACATTTATTTCAGATTAACAACAAACTAAGCATCCCAACTCGCGCAAGGGTATTAAAAAAAAGAGGGAAAAGGGAAAGGGCTTTGCCGAAATAAAAAATTTGCTTAAACTTCTTTTGCCTTCTAAAGAATTTATTGATTCATTTTGGTGAAAACCAACGACAATGACGACGCCGAGCTCCGGACTCCGGACACAACAGCCCGGGGCCAGAAAGGAAAATGATTTGCATGGCAGCCAGTTTTTGGAACCCGGGAGGGAGGAGTAAAGCCCTCGCAGTCAGTGTGTGTAAAATTGAATCAAATGGCTTTCATATATGCATGCATAACATATATATGTATATATATATATATATATATTTGCCCCTTTTTAATGTGGACTTTTTGGGCGCACACTTTTCGAGCATAAGTCTTGCGGCGGGCAGGCATGAAAAAAAAACAACATATATATGAAGAAAATTATAAATGAAAATTCCAGAGCGTCGGGAATGCATGAGAGACCCGGGCAGGAGACTCGGCAGAATTGTCGCCACTTGTGCGCAAATTGTTGTTTGCCCGGCGAAATTGAAACAATTCACGCGGCCAGAGTTGCCACCCCTCACACACGCACGGAATCTTTCACTATCCGAATCTCTTTACCATTCGATGCAACTGGCGCATAAATTTTGTTGGTTTGATGCGCATTCCGCGCTGAGGCAAGAGGCAAGAGGCAAGAGGCATGAGGCAAGGGGCAGAGGCAGAGCTGGCGGAGAGGCGAGGCCTTGCGGCCGTAAGCACTGACTGCATGTGGCAAGCAGCACTTGGGTTGCCAGTTTGCAGAACTGTCGCTGGCGTTGCCATATTTGCGCATTTAAAGCTTAATTAATTGGCAGCTCGAACTTTATTAAAAGCCAAGCCAAGAATTGAGCAATTGTTTATATTTGAATTTAAGCAAGTTCTTAATGAAAATAACTCCAAAAAATTGTATTGCTCCATTCTCCATTTAAAAAATTATAATTAAAGCCATTTGACAAACATTTTAAACCAACTTTGAGACAAATTCAAATTATCATTTCAAGCCAAATAAGCAATTAAAAACAGTTTTTCTAACCACTTTTCAACAATTTAAAACCTTCTCAAACCTCCTTTTAATCAATTTTTTTTCCCTACATTTTGTTTCTAATATAATTTTATGTTTTATAACTAATTCTTAGGCATTTTGTACAGGTTATCACTATGATCAGGCAAAATGAACTGAAGTTATATTTTGAACCACTTTTCATTCATTTCACAACACTTTTACAACACTTTAAATCCCCCTCAATTCATTTTATATTTGAAGCATTTGCTTATTCAATAAACACAAAAATTCTCTGGCATTTTCTACACTCGATTTATGCTCGCCTTTGGGCCAAGCACCGCGTAGATTGTTTTTCAATAAATTGATGGCTTGGCCGCGCCTTATCATTAACCTGCCGCAGGCGTTGCACCTGCCACAAGCTGCCACAGCTGAGCTGCCTTGATCCGACGCGGGGCCCCTTTTATTTTGTTTGTGTTCTTGTCTTGGGCAATTAGATACCGAGTCGGGTCTCAAACGCGGCCCCCCCTCAAACGGGCAGCTCTCCTCGAGGCGTCCCTGGGGCGTCGTTGGGAAAGGCCCATTATAATGATTATCGTTGGTCGTTTGCGGGTTGTGTGTGTGTGTTGTTGTTGTTGTTGTTGTTGTTGTTGTTGTTGTGTTTGTTATCCTTTTGCTTTCGCAGCTCGTTTTCGTTTGCCGAGTTGACAAAATCATAAAAATGTAGTCGACACAACAAATTATACAAATGTCTCCCGCATGCCAAGGCGAATGTTGAATTTAAACTGAATTTATAATGTTTTCTCTCTCATCCAACGTGTTGTCACCATTCTTTTTTTTTTTTTGGGTAATGGGCCCCAGGCGACCCGAAATGGTAGCTGCCTGGTGTGGGCGGCTGTTTGTGGGTGTGGTCGCCGGTAATGTGCTCAAAAATACCATTCACAATGGGCTCGATACGACGCCGTAATTGCGTCTAGACACGAGTGTTTGTAACTCTTTAAGGCAGCCCAGTTTCTGATAAAAATAAAATATACTCTAAAAGTTTTAAGGTCCGACAAAATGTTTTATCAAAAGAATATATTTAGTTAGAAAAACACAATTCACTTCTGAATGCGTAAAAAAATGGCATAAATTTCGCTCAGTTTCACTCTCTCTTTCGATCTCTCTCATTCTCTCTTTCGTTTTCTCTTATATTCTCTTTCATATTATCTCTCTAATTCTATTTCTCATTCCATAAAATAATCCCATATTACTATTCAACTTATTAACTCTTCCTAGCCAGCATTTTACAACACTGCTGCGCCCAAATGTAGGCTACTGATGAGCACAAGCACAATCCAATCTTGTCAGAATAAGATGTGAGGCATCAACTTAAAAGCCACGTAAGAGACGATGTCTTAACGCCCGGCTGCATCCACACACGCACACACACTCACAAAGCGAGAAGAGGAGGAGCATCCAAAACGACGCAGCGCACAACACGGCAGAGTTGTATTTAGACAAGTTGCCAGCCTCGTCGCGTAGTTTGCGCAAAGAAAAAATAACACGTAAAAGTCACACACACACACACACACACAGACAGACAGACAGACAGACACGAAAGCAAAACTGGCAATAAATATTTAGACAAAATTCGCATGTCAAACACAAAACAAGCGACAAGAGCGGAAGAGTGGAAAGAGAGGAAAGCGAAAAAACGTAACGCAGCCAAGTCACGTAAATAATTAAACACGTGACATGCGTGGGGCGTCATTTTTATGGGCGGAAGAGCCAAAGAGAGGCCAAACAAAAAAAAAAACTGTCGCGCCTGTTAAGTTGTGTGCGTGTAAGCGAGACAGCACGAATGCGTGCGTGTGTGTGTGTGTGTGAGTGTGGTGTGAGCGCGCGCTTTGATGTCTGGACGACTTGTGTGTTTGCTTAAGTGTGCGTGCGTGATTTTGCACGCAGCAGGTAAAGCAACGGTACTTGGCCTAAAAATAGCATTTGAGTGTGAGAAATTACATAAGTATATGTTTATATATACATATATATATATTGCCTCTCTTTGGAAATGTCAGCCTAATTAGTGCATATATTTAGGCTGTTTTTTTTCCTAGCATACGGCCATAAATAGGCACAAATTAGTGCACAGGAAACTGAAAACTTAATTGGAAAGCTATAAAAAGATTTAATCGAAAAAAGGTAAACTTCTTGCTGTAAAGATGTTATGTTATGAGAGTTTACTTTCAAACTGCAAAACATTTTCGTATGCCAATCAATTCTAAGGCGCAGTGTTGCCACCTAATAGTAGTTTTTTCAGTGTAAAATCGCCTTGCCAACTTGTCAAAAAGGTGTTGTCCAAGCCGACTTGGCCTTGCCACAGTTTACGAATTGCATTGAGCAGCGTTTCAATTTATTTGCCTGTCAGCAACATGAGTACATTTTTTATAAAGCCAGAAGGTTAGCTGCCAGAAATTCATTAGAAATTGGTTTTCTGATTGTTCCGATTAATTAATTATAACCAGGTCACAATCTAACGCAAGCCACGTATTTATTCTAACCACAGGCCCGCTTAACGCATGAAATTCACAAAATTGCGTCAAAGAACAATTGAACATTTTCCTTTGCCACACACACACACACACACACAAATCCTTTCACACAAATGTAAACACAAGCGCGCAGACAGAAAGGGAACATATAAAGAGAGAGTGGGAATGAGAGAGCGAGAGTGGGAGTGGGAGAGGGATGCAAAATGCCACGCACACAATTAAAAACACAAGCAAAGTCATTAAAAATTTAAGCAGCTTTTAGGCTTACACACGAGACACTCCAACACACATGAGTGTGTGTGTGTGTGTGTGTGTGTGCGCAGCAATAACAAAAATAAAAACAAATTTGTCTGAGCCGTTGCCTTTTTCAGTGTTGCCCTATGCCTGATTAACATGCGTAAACAGACTAACACGCTGTGCGGAGTGCCGGGAAAAGGGTGGGCTAGGTTAGGGTGTGGTGGGGGCAAGGGAAGGGTTTGCTTTGCAAGCGCTCGACTTGATCAAATTTAATTAATTGAGTGCACACACTGCAGGCAAATCAACAAACAAAAAAACAAACAAACGCACAAACATTTCAATTAATTAGCACTGATGAAAAATAAATTTTAAAAATAATAAAAAAATATATTATAATAAATTTTTTTAATTTTCATTATGATAGGTAAAAGGGCGTTGAAAATTATGAACCTGATTCTAAGTACATGTATTTAAATAATAAAGGACTTATTTTGATTATCTATTCTCAATCATTTTTGTCCTTATACAATACAATCTCATATAAGACTTATTTAGATTATATACTCTTATTTATAAGGTATAATATTAATAACAAAATTTATGTATTATAAGACTTATTATGATTAATTAAATGAAACATTGAATTAAACGAAAACCTGACAATTTAAATATGCCACAACGTTAAATAACTTCAAAGTAAACAATGCATATGCAAACAAACAAAAAATATTCCGGTTTTCTATCATTTTCACATGCTTTGACCACTTGACGTGTCTCCTTTGGGCACATCCCAAAGCGAATTTTATTGTTTGAACATGTCAAATGCATATTAAAATTTTGAATATCAAATGATTTGACATGACGCGAACTCAGAGCCCTTGCCCCACCACATCAAGCCCCATTGGCGTTTGTCAATCTATTTGCACGCCCTTTTTTTTTTAAATTTTTTATTTGTGTTATTCAACACTGCATGCATTTTAAAAACACGCCCAACTGGGCGCCATGAAAAATTCAGTGCAAAAAACTGGAGTTCGCAATGCATTTTGTTGTTATTGTGGTCTCGCTGCTGTTCGCCTTAAAATATGCAACGTTCTATAACACGCAGGCGAGGGGAAGGGGGGGGGGGGGGCTCCATGTCCTGCATCCTGTGGCATTATGTTGGCTCAAATGCGATTGACATGCGAACATCAAACGGCGCGCGTATGCCGAAAAACAATTTTTGGCCGCAAAAAAATACGGGCATAAAAAATGAAAATCAATGGAAAAATATTTTATAATATTTTGTTGATTTTCGTTAATTTTTCCCATTCTTTGGCTAATGCATAAAAAATTGACCCACATTTGTATACAAAATATACATATATTTATATTTTACGTTTGCTTAACCCGCATTTGGCAATGTGAAAACCTCTTTGCATGCATAAAATACACGTTTTTTATTTGCCCGCACATATTTATGTGCATATATCCTTTTTATACTTTTGTGGGGATACATACTTTTGCTCACTTTTACATGCGATTTATCAAATTTAATATGGCCACAATTCTAGCTGACAATTCAATGTGCATAAATTCATGCAACAATCTATGGGTTACAATACAATTTGTGTAGCAAATTTGCTACCAGTTTTTGTTTCGTATACCCTGTAATGGGCTGCAAATGGGGTATGCATAAGGTCTTTTCGAGTAAGTACCCGATACTTGTTTCCCATCAAAATACTGACTCTTGTTATTAATCACTTTTTGAACACCCTGTAAATGGCTACAAATGAAGTATGCAAAAAACATTAACGGGCCTATAAAGTTGATATATGTTTATGTTTAGCTGTGGCTTTCGTATAAATCTATGCTTTCTGGAATGTTTTTATCATTGACAGCAATATCGCCCTTTTATCGCATTTGTATCTTATAGGCGATAAGTGTTTTAATTCGACAAGCAGCAAAACTTGGTAGAAACCGAAAAACTTACATTTAAAATCAAATTATCGTCATATTATCTACCAGGCGATAGGCAAAGGGTGTGCTACCAAGTATCTCTACAAGCTGACAATAAGAAAAGCTAGCTCACGAACTTTGTACACGGTATCTGCTAGTCGATCTTCTCCCAGACAAGTTCATTTCTTTTTTTAAACAATATTTGGTCGAATTACGTATACGCCAGTTGGGCCGCAGGCTCTGAAAATGGCAGAACTGGCAACAAGGTGAGCGATAAAAGCTTTCCCACAATATCTGTGTCTCACTGACTGGGTGTATCTGTGTGTGTGTGCGTCTGTATGTGTGTGTGTGTGTGTGTGTGTGAGTGACACACTTATTGATGTAATAACATGTGCATTAAATATTTATTGTATTGGCAGACGACATGGCACTTTCTTTTTTATATATGAGGCCAAGAATTGGTTGGAACGGGCAGAGGACAGGACGGACGGACGAACGGAAGGACAAAAGTGGCTCTGGCACTGGATTGTCGAAGATTGCCCGGCTCGGGTTCGGGTTCGGAAATGTGCAAGCGAAAACAGAAACTGTGCCATGCCAAAAGGAAGCAATTGCTTTGGAATTGGAATTGTCTACGGCAACAGTTCGTTTTTGCCGTGTAGCCTTTCGAGTGGGTAACAAAAGATGTGGCAAAAGCTGTGCGAGTGTGTGTGTGTGTGTGTAAATACAAGAAACTAAACTAGCAGAGTATTTAAAGTTTAGAAATTGTTGAGAAAATCTTAAATTCTAGTTTGCCTCGGCAGAAGCAGGGCACTTAGGTGTGATATGCCGATATACTCGTAAGCAGTCAGCATTTAAATATACCAATCTCAGTTTATACTGAGATCATAAACAAATTTGAATAAATACATTAATTATATCTTAATAACAATTAACTTAACTACAATTTAGAATGTTAAGGATCACAAGATAAAATCTGACGTAGCCTTTATAATGGTCAGGGAAGGAGAGGAATATATATGATAATATGTAGAGAGTGAGAGAAAGACAGAGACAGGGAGGAGTAGTGAATAAGTGACATACAGAGATTGTGAGATGGAAAGAGTGAGAGGGGAGTGAATGAGAGATATCAAAAAATTGAAAGAAACGAATTAATAAGAAGTATGATCACAGGAAGGAAAGGAGTGCAAAGTTAACCGCACTAGTTTCCAATTGTGCTACAACTTTTCCGCTTATACAAAGAGCAATTTTGTTCAACTCACCTAAAAATGCAACAGCGCACATGTAAAGAGAAGAAAATATATGAAAAATGCATTAGCTTTATGTGAAAATAAGCGTCATATGTTTAAGCAAACCAACCCAAAACAACTGTGCTTTTATTTATTAACAAAAGCAACATAGACACATAAATACATATAAGAAACTCCAATTTACAACAATAAAGGGAGAGAAAACGCAGTTTCTAGACTAGAATAATAAAAGTTGCAATTTCTGTGTAATTAGACTTGTACTTAAATGGTCAACAAGGGGCAAAGGTTGTTCAGTTGAGGGGGGTTAGGGAGGCAGACAGGAAGCAGCAACTGCAGATTAAACTAAATACAAAGAGTTGAGCCAGCCAGAGAGGCCGCAACTCTCTATGAAAAGTACGACAACCGCAAATAAAATGGCTGGCAAATTGGTCGACTGTTTGGTTGGGTGAAGGCAGCAGGGGGAGAGGGGGAGCTGAGGTGAGGCACGAGTGAAATAAGTTGCTTGTGTGCAGACGCCTTTAAACGCCTCTTAACCCAACACACAACAACTTCATAACTTTTTCTATAGTCAGCGCAAAATGTTTCATTTTGTTGTTATTGTTGTTTTGCTTTTCTTGCAACAGCTCGTTTTGACTTTGTTTAAACAACATTTGTTGTTTCTGTTGTTGTTGTTAATGTTGCCGTTGTTTGCCTTGTGAATATACGAGTATTTGCGTTAACGCCGTCGCCTGTCGAATTATATTTTATAAGCCTTGCAAAAGAAAATAGCACACAGTGTGACACATGATCATGACTAAGAGATACTCTGTAAGCGCTCGCACAAAAGAAATGCAATGAAAATTGTTGCAAATTCTTTGTGAAATTTTTACTTTTAAATTTCTCATTTGTCAGCAAAAATTAATCGCTTTTATTATTTGTTTTTTTATGTTTACTAAAATTTGTTTTGAAATTCAACGATTTTAGTTTAAATGTGAATTTTTTATTTTAATTTTTTTTTAACGAAAATAAGAATAATCGAAGACAATATATTTGTTTAAATATTCAACTTTGTTTTTCATAATAAAATTTGATTGATGTTTGATTTAAATCGATTAATTAAGCCAGAAATTCTAATGAGAGCATTGCATATTGCATGAAGACAGAAACAAGCCCCCTCCCCCCTTATATACTCGATGATGCCAGCTTTGTAGGGTATTTGAACGTAACCGCCAAGCGCGTTGCAAACTTTTGTAGCAGACATTTTTTATGCGCTTGCCTAAAAGCGCGCCAGGCGCTGCTGGTATATTAATATGTATATGTATATGTACTTGTGTGTGTGTGTGTGTGCCTCCATGCTTGTGTGCGGTTTTGGTCGCAGGTGCCACTTATGTGGCACAAAGACAACAACAAAAGCAACAAAGCGGGCGACGTTTGCGCTTTTTGCCATCTTCGCCGCGGCAGTTGCTGCCGCTTATTATAACGGTACCCCCAACGCTTTTTATTACGTTGCCAGAGCGAGAGAGAGAGAGAGAGAGAGAGGGAAAATTTAAACTTTTTTATGCAGCCCAGACTCGGGCGAGTCAGTTTTCAGGCTCCAAGGATCCAGACGGCGGTGCTTTTAAGCATCTTAAAAAGGAGGTAACTGCCCCCCATTGTGGCAGAAGGGAGGGTGGAGGTCAGAGGGGTCTAGGTGCGGTGGCGTCCTTATCTGCCGCTGGCTAAATGTGTTTTCGCAGCCGCTTTAATAATTCATCTAGCACTATTTATGTGACAGGTGATATAGCTGCAGAAGGACCTGCCCGCCGGACAGTCCGGCAAATGCTCGGTTTCTTTGTCTAGACGGGCAGAGTTCAACTGAATAATTGCTGAATTGTGTGTAGACTCCAGGACCCTTGGGAATGTACAATGCGACTTGAACGGGTTCTTTAAGGATAAACTAGCATTAGCATAAAAATATGCAAAGCAAAGCTCTGTTGGATGGAAAGTTATTGTTAACTGTTTCACAATTTTTGAACAATTTTACAATAGTTCAAATAACAAATAATACCAAAATAAATCAATAAGAAGATTTTTCTTGTATAGTTTCTAGGTGTTATTAATTTGCAAACTCAGCAGAAATTTATTGATATATATCATATAACATGAAACTTTCAGGTCTGCCTCAGTTTTGTTGAATGAGTTAATTTCATTTGTATGGCTTGGCCTCTCGACTATTTCTTTATCAAGATTCTTCCCACTTCCCATATTCGAAAAACATCTACATTATTAAGAAACTAGTTCTAACAAATAATGAATTATTTTGGTGTTGATTTTGCCCATTTTTTGTGCACTCGACTGGGCTCATGCAGTTTCATTTTTAAGCGTGCGAAACGCCTTGAATTCTGGCTGCCATTTCTCATTGAATATTCAAACAAGCTTCGCTGCGAACTAACCCAATCAAGTGCTCATTAATTTTGCCCCGCATAAGGTTCTGATGCCACTCGCAGAGTACTCATCAGGCGCCGAGCCTCGAAAAACTTGACGAAGCGCCGCAAGATTTGCTCACATGCAAATTTAAAGGCAGCTCGAGGAAAAAGTCAAACACCCGAACCCGTATCGGTTGTTGTTGTTGTTGTTGCTCGTATTTGGGGTTTCTTTGTGGCCGTGTTTTTTGAGTCAGCGAACCGCCCTCTCCTCCCTCTCTTGACATCGTTTGCCCCAGCCATGGCACTCATTGCCGCTTCATTAGACCCGCGCTGCTGCCTATCAACAGGAGCTTGGCCAAAAATTGTTGCAAGGATATGAGTTGTTAGTTAATATTATGGGTGCCACATTTCCGGCAACGAGACGTTGCCTTATTTTTGAGTGACGACGACGAAAATTTCGCTCGCCTGTCCTTGGCTTATGCTTTCGCTGCTTTTCTTTTCAGTTTTTGTTTCCCGCTGGCAAACGCTTAAACTGTCGTTTAGTTAATGATGTAGCATGTAGTTGGGCCCGACTGCCGACAGCCGACTGCCTGCCTCTATCAGCCTGCATGCCTCATCTGGCACAATTTCCACTTTCTTTTGACGTCGCCGGAAGTTGCCAGCGGCTGTTAAAGCAGCAGCAGCAGCAACAACAACAACAACAACAACAACAACCACTACGGCAACAATATCGAAGGCCGCCAGCCAAAATATTGCTAGCTGTTTGCCGGGTTTTCTGGCTGCCTGCCGGCAACACTCGACGCCACTGACTGATTTTTTTTGGCACATCACATTTTGTTTGCTTTCGCATTTTGCTTTTTAATTTTTTGTCAAGTGTATCACATTTTTTGTCTTTTTTAATTTGATTTTTTTCTGTTTTCGTGGCCATATGTATTTAATGTGCCGCAAGGACACTTGATAAAATGTCAGCAAGAGAATATTTAAGAGTTGAATTTTTGAACGTGAGTAAAGATTTGGGGAGCCAATAACTTAATACCCTTGAGAGGTTTCTAAAAGTGAGAATACTTCTAAATGCTGAGTAACTTAAAAACATCTTAAACAAAGTATTTTCCGAATTAATAGCCTACTTTTCGACCGATGGCAGCTTTATGATAAAGTGGACCTATGTTGATAAGATTTTGCATATATACGAGGAGCATAGTGAAACTTATTTATGCCGAGTTTGGTCTTGATCCTACTTTTCCACCAATCGTTCCTATAGCAGCTATATGATATAGTAGTCCCATGTTGACAACATTTGGCAAGAAGAACGCAGCCTAGTGAGACTTATGTATGCCGAGTTTGGGTTTTGACCGACTTATGGGGTTGGGAAGTTTTACCCTTTGAGACTACCATTTAAACGAGAATTTTGACCAAGAATATTGTTCCCAGATTTAGATGCCAAATCCTGAACAAAGACCCAAATTGAATATTTAAATTTCAGCAAACATTTATACAAATTATATAATATAATTTAATATTTTTTTTTTTACAAATTTAAATTTAACTTTGAATATTCAGCAAAATCGATAAATATCGCCCGCAAAACATTTACAATTTTGTAGCTTTAACATTTAAATGCGGCATTTATTCATTTTTGCTTTCAGGCGCTTAAATATATATTTATATTAAATACAAAAAAGGGTATAAAACTCAGTTGTTTTTGTGGCACAATTTAAAGCTATCAAGAGAGCAACAAAGTTCATTTGAATAGCTCGCTGGCCCCGAAGAATGCAACAATGTTGAAATTGGCAGCAACAAACAGGCCACAAAAAGCCCAAAATTTTAATTGTCACATTTCGAGGACCGCAAAACACATGAGACCAGCACGAGTAGAGGGAGGAGAGACGACAGACAGACAGAGACGCAGCGCCTAATTTTGTGCTACACAATAAAACAGGCAGACAATTTATGAAACAGGGGAAGTAGTGGGGCGCATCAGACAAGAACAAAGGGCAAGAGTTTCAAGGCAATGCCCAGCAAAATGTCTTGCCACACGTTCTATTTGCTGTGCTGTGTGTGTTTGTGTGTGTGTGTGTGTGTGTGTGTGTTTGCTGCGCACTTTTATGGTCATTTTAATTGTCGTCTGTGTTTAGAGGCTGCAGCTGTGATAAAATATTCTGTGCAGTCTGCTTAACAGTCCGCCGCAGGCAGAGCTGGGCAAATTAGTTTCATTGATGGCCAGCTGATCTGGACACATATATTAGACAGACAGAGAGGGAGAGAGAGGCAGAGAGTGGGGGCAAGTGAGAGCGAGACAGCATTTGTTCTGTGGCAGCATCATTAAAAATTATGATTATGACGAGCGGGCAAACAATTAAAAGGCATCAAGTGCAGCAGCAGCAGAGCCAGGACGAAGGACACAGCTGATGATAATTATGTCGAAACAAAGAAGCAAACAACAAACAACTGCAATTTTTCTTGTAGTTGTTGTTGTCAAATTGAATGCATGTCCTTGCGCTCCTGTGTGTGCGGGCACAGGCCACAATGAATGGCAAAATAAAGAGGCCACGCCCCAGCCCCGTAAACAGCCCACATAGAGTGCACAATTAACAAAACGTAGGAAGCACATGATTATGATTATGAGTTCTCATTCTCATTCGCTTTCTCGTTCTCGTCCTTTTCGGCTGGCGGTCATTGTGCGCCCGGCTTCTTGCTTGGCAGGTTCACTTCAAAAATGGCAACTCAGTTGTTTTAATTGTTGTTGTGTGTTGCGGCTGTGTGCGTGTCTCTTCTATGTGTAGTTGTAATTATGCTTTTATTATTGTTCTTGCTCTTTTTGCTGTTGCTCGTTTTGAGAGTCCTGGCCGTTTGTGCCTGTTGATTACGTCTGCAATGCGCTGCAGCGGAGCAGGAGTCAAGCATTTATTATTGCATACTTTTCAGAGCTCGCTTTAAATGAAACTTAACGTCGATTAGTTGCGACGTTTGTGTTTCATTTATATTGCGATGTCTTTAAGCAAATTGTTTTCAGCAAATTTAGATAAAGCTGAGTTAATTTTATTATATTTAAACGCACATTATATTTAATATATATTTTATATTTTGTAATGAAGAATTGATAAAGACATGCATAATTAAGGATTATGTTCGAAGGCACTTCGGCAATATCGAAAGGTAAAATTTATTGGCATCGCTTTTGAGCTTCCTTATCGAGAGCTTGGCGATAGAAGAGTATTTATTGAAGAAGACACAGAAAATTTACTTAATTATTCTTATGAATAATTGCCATTGCTCCAGCTCATCTCAAACAAAAGAACTTTGTGATCGCAGGAGGTGAAAAGCAAAGAACTTGATTTATTTTTTTGCGCGGCAGCTAATGGGTAAATTCTTAACCTATCTATTGAAGATATTACGCAAACTCAATAAAAAGATAGGAAATTGCTTTTCTTGCTTTGCTTTAAGTCTTTTGAGTAGCAAACGACGAAATTTTGAAATTAATCAATGTTTTTTTATAGAAATTTTGGACTTTTGAAGACTGTCCAGAAATAAGTCATATTTATTCAAATGAATGCATTTTGTATATTTGAAATTTTCGTAAAAACTTCGTTATAAACATTTATTTATATATTAATTTTAAACAAAGCACGCAAAGTTTTGTTTTAAATAATTGCCCTAGCTTAATTGTTTACACCTTGTTATTTAACACTTGTCAAATATGATTGAAACAAAAAATTTTCTATGGATTGGGCTGCTGCCAAGCTGCCAGAAAACTCATTTAATCACAACAAAAAAAAAACTTGTTTAATTATCACTTTATGCGGTTTATTTGGGTTAGCTTCCAAAAAAACACACACACACACACACGCACACATTGACAGGGTCTGCCATGCCTAAATGCATTTGAAAAGGATTCTTTTTCATTTTCATTTTCAACAGTATTATGAAAGCAAACTTTTCTCTTTTTGGTATTATTTTTTTTGTTGTATTTTGCTCTTTTTGAGCCACAAATAATTCTCGTATTCTCTTTATTCTTTTTGCGTGTAAAATGTAATTAAAGCGCTGCGTACTTTAGAGTTTTGCACGGAGCTTTCCCACAAATGATGCCATACACAAACAACAAATAAGTGCCAGGCCAAGTAATTTCTATAGAGACCAAATAGAGAGAGAGAGAGAGAGCAGCTGCAATATGTGCAAATTTCATGGCTTGTGGTTGGGTTTCGTTGGATTACATAAAATGTGGCTAAAAGTGGTCATAGTGCTATCTGCCGCTACCCCCAACCCTATCCCTAGGGTAGCCCCCCTTCCACCCGCCCCTTTGCGTGTACTGTGCTCCGTGTGTTTGGGTTTTAACTTTTCAATGCGGCTTTGCTGTGTGTTGGCTGAAAACCAACACAAAATATGTCAAGAGAGAGCTCGCACACTCGCGTAATTAGGAAACTTGCCACGCACTTGACTCGCTTCTGTGAATTCTGGCAGTGGGGAAGCAGTTCGGGCTGTGGCATAGATCAACAAGCGACCAACTTAAGACTAAGTTAAACAGAACGGAGAACACTTCTGCTAATCTAGTGTAGGTGTTCAGGCAAAAGAAAACTGGGTTAATGTGAGATGAAGCGGCTTTGCAGAAGAGGGATAAAGGTCTGTTCATATGAATTAATGAATGCATATATGCCCACATCTATATTTAAATATATGCCCACGTCTATGTTTATATCTACCTATATATCTATATCTATATCTATATCTATATCTATATCTATATCTATATCTATATCTATATCTATATCTATATCTATATCTATATCTATATCTATATCTATATCTATATCTATATCTATCTATATCTATATTGGAATAACAATAAACACACTTTTTGTTAACAGAATTAATGCTTATTATGGTTTAGAAGTGGCCGACGTCCCTTCCTTAATGTGCTTCTATTGAAACCCCTTTTGCGTTGGGTTTAAGGACCTCCTCTCATGAAAGGGTACAAAGTGGAGCAGTTATTTTCCATTAAACGCTGCTGCACAGCTTCCTGCAACGACAACAGAAACAACGGGGCAAAAACCCGAACAGCATAATTGATGCCTCCCGGGAGCTGCGATAAAAACAAATCAGCGGAGCACACGCACACACACACACGTGCTTTTTTATATGTGTGCGTTGGCTTGGCACACACACACAAGCACATCGAGCGGACCATCAGTGCTTGGCCCCAACCATAACCACGCCCCTGAACGCAGCTGTCTCGGCTGACATACACAATCACAATCTCCCAACACACACACACACACACACACACACATAACTGTGCGTGTGTATTGTTGGCAGCGTCGCTTAATATAATTCACACCATTAAACCAAGAGCTGCGGCATTTGCCCGGTTAGACATAAATTTTTATAGACAACACCCCTTTTTGGCAGCGAGGCGCGCCTGTGGGGCTTGTCGGCGGGGTTGATAGTCTGCGCAACCCCAAACGAAATATGTTAAGTGTGCTTCTTTTTTTTTCGGTGAGGGAGGGGGCGAGTGTGCGTTGGGGACGGGCAGAGGCCAAGCGCGCAGCGGTCGCTTATCAGCGTTGTTTTGGCAGTTCATTTTTTTACGCTGCTTTCTTTTTTTTTTTGTTATAAATTTGTGTTGGTTTTTTATGCACACACACCTAGCTGCTAACCCCCAGCTGGCTAAAGTTTCGGGCCGCCTCGCCTGCATGCATATGTGGCCTTTTAGCTTATCAACGCGTTATGCCAAAACACACACAAACACACAACAACAACACACACACACACACAAAGCAGCGTCACAACTTGAGTTTCAGTTTGCCATATCCCCCAGGTAGGCGCCCGAGGTTTGCTCAGGGCCTGATTATTGTGGTCGGTTAGTGCTTCAGGGGGTGGCGTTTGAGCTGGGGGAGGGGGATGCTGTGTGCTACTTAGCCTAATGTAAACCGTGTGCATGCCTCGCTGCGCAGCGACAGCTCCAGCAATAACAAGCAGCAGACATGTGTCGCAACTAAGATGCTCGACTAAGAGTTACCCCATGACAACGGAAATATTCTTAGATGCTAGCAATAATGAAAAAGATCATTGAAATAAAGGGAAAATCAAAGAGGGATTCATTCGGATTAATTACATAAGTTTTAAGCACTTTTTAAAACTGACAAAACAAATAATTTTCTAAATATTAAATGCAAAAACGTGAAGCATTGCGAAGAAACAGAAATAAAATTATTAAGAATTTAAGTACAGAAATTTTGTTTCAAAAGCGTTTTCTTCTTTTCACTACTTCACCAAACAGTAGCAAAGAAATTTTTCAAAATTTATTAGCTACCAATTTTTGTGAGGGGATTTTTATTAATTTAATAATGCAATCAAGAAATTTGCTTATTCAAATTGTTTACCTGTGCCTAACAGGTGCGGCAATCCATATTTTTTTCAAAATTCTGCCAACCCTGATGCGTATTCTTCGTTTTGTTTGCGAACAGCGTTTAAACCAATAATCTGATTGAAAAATTCTATAAGATATGATAAAAAGTATATTGTTATCTTTAATAGACTGTAATAAGATTTTAAGAACTTTCAACTATAACTTGAGATATTTTTATATAAGCAAAAAAAGTTTGTTTTTTAAGAAAACTGAAAAACTGCCAGTTGAGAAAATCGAATTAAAAAATTCTTGAGCGTGCAATTTAACTAAAGAAACAATCAAAAATTGTTTGGAATCTTAACTGTTGTAAATAGGTGTTTATTTGTACTTCACAATCTAAGTATTATTTGTTGAAAACGTTTCAACAGTCTCTATTTTCTAAAAAAAGACTTCCCAAAAATTCGCCTATTCTTGAATTGTCGAGAGTTTTTCTATGTCCAAAGCACGATTCGAAATGAACGCTGCTTTTATTATTATATATTATATTATATATAACAAAGGAAACAAAATTGTTTTTATGAAAGAAAAATCAAAGAAAAATATATTAAACATATAAAATAATTTGTAAAACTAATATAACGAAAAAATGTGGGAGTGGCATGTGCACGATATTGCCAAAAAATTATTAATATAATTGTTTCGATAAAAAGCGTGTCGCTCCTTAAAAAACATTCCCATATACATACATTCGATAAGTCGCACACGCTTGCATACCCTATATTGTGTGTACAGGGAATAACAACACTTTGCTGTGCAGCGATGCTTGGCCTGTTCGCTGGGCTGATTCGCCAAAAACGGAGCAAGCAGCAACTCTCAGCATATATTGACACAGAAATTGTTGTTAGCTGAAGCTTGTGCCAAAGCAAAAGCCTGCCTTAGCCAAAACTTTAACCCCTTATACACCTATAAATTGCTTAGTGCGAGCCCAAAAGACGACACGTGGCGGCAACTTTTGGCCCATTAAAAGCAAAAAAGAACAAAAGCAGCAGCAGCAGCAGGGGGTGCTTATTAGCAAAGTGCATTCTTCAGACTCGCTCGCGTGCCTTCATTTAGTGAGTATATCTGTGTCTCTATATATATACATTTATCAACTGGCTGGGGCTGGTCTGGCTTCAGTTGCATATTTTAAACTTGTTGAGCGAAAATTAAATTTTTAATGAATTTTGTGCGCAAAGTTTTCACGTGAGCCGGAAAACTATGGCAGCCAGTTTTAGCTTTGGCTTCGGCTCGAAGGGCTTTCATTTTGGCCGAGCGCTCCTGTTGCTGGCCTTTTTTCTGATTTAATTAAAACATTCTTTGAGCCGGGCTAAAAGTGTTGAAAATGCTGTAAGCGCTTGCCCAGGTAGAATTAATGCAACAAAGCTATTAAAAAGTTCGGCTTGATTTTTGTTTTCCCTTTTTTTGTTCTAGCTTCTTTTTTTGTGTTTGGTTGCAAACTGTTTAAAGCTGCTGAGGGAGGCGGCCTTTAAATTGTTTAAGCAGTTTGAGCAGCGCTCGAAAGTAGGCAATAGATTTTGGCACCCAGACACTGCAATTTTGGCCTGGGGGCGCATGCGAACCTGCGCCTGCTGGCCCATATATCAAAGCCGCTGCCAAGCCAAGCAAAAGCCATTGCCTGCTTAAACACATAGACAAACACACACACAGACCAGTACAGCTGCGCCGGCACTTCAGCCTTATTGATTTTCAATTAAAAATGCACAAACTCCAAGCCAATTAGCCCAGTTTTGAGGCGGGCAACGCCGGCGACGACAGACAACCTGGAATGTGCCTGCCCAAAATGCTGCAACGGAAATTGCTTACAACAACAATTACCAGGACAAAATGTGCATGCCATTGCGGGCACGCTGGGGGCCGCCGGCTAAGGACAGGACATGCAGGACTACAAATGCCACATGAATCGGCATAAAAGCCGCCACGATAGGTTATTGGTTGAGGCCCTTCAAATGAGCGTTAAGAGCGAGTTGAAATTTGTAGGTAAGTTATATATTATATTTATAATATATATACATATATATTATTATATTTTATTATTTTAAGGAAATTATAGACGATTTAATACATTATACTATCGAAAATAGATTTTAATTGCAATCGATAATTTCGATAACAATTTTGTTAGTTGAACGAGGTAGTTAGCCCGAAGTAATTAATCGATAAAAACTAATCATGATCATTTTGTAAAGTTGCTGCAAGTATAGAATAATTCGTTCAAACATTTCAGGGCATTTGTAGTTCTATCAACTTATACTTTTGGTCGGTTTTCTTGCTGCAAGTGTGCACACACAAAACTTTTTTGGCAGCAAGGTGTTGACGTCGCTGTTGACGCGTCATCAGCGCAGCGTTGCAAGGCACTACTTCAACTGGCCATGCCTCTCAGCCATTGGCATAAACCTTAGCCCATGATTGCAGTCAGCCGCTAATTTGCATAGACCAGACGACAACTTGACGGGCACAGGCTGAGAGCGAGGGGGCGGCGGCGCAGGTGAGTCAAATGACTCGCTGATTGCTGAGCGCGAGTTGCAGCAGTTTGATTGACTGACTGACTGACTGGGGGTACACAAGTGTGTTGTTTGTAAGGGTTGGGGGTGGTGGCGGCTGCGGTGGCGTCGTTTATTAGCTGCACCACTCGAAGCTGCTGCCACAAATGTTGCTAACGATACTTTAGCTGCCAGACGGCGGCGATGTCAGTGGCCCAGACGACGCCTGTCAGCGTCTAGGCATGGAGTTTCGAATGCAATTTCGGTTTTAATGTTGTGTCTGTGTGAGTATGCTTGCAGTGTGCGTGTGTGTGTGTGTGTGTGCAACCGTCTGTGAGCAGTTGAAAAAGTGTAGCATACTTATGTGCGTGCGGCAGAGAATGACAGCCTTAAAGCAAACGCAGAGTTTTGAGTTTGAGGTAAGCTAAACACAGGCGCAGTAGCAATCGTTATGTGGCAGCCTGTTTATGTCTAGTTGCTGCAGCTGCTATTCGCCCTGTCTGCAGCCCCTACGACCCCTCCCTACCAATCCTTCGCACACTGTCTGCCATTTTGCAAACGCATTTGGCCGGAAATGATATCCACTGTGTTAAAGTCCGCATGTTGAACTCTAGTTGTTGTTGCCGCTGCTGCCGCTGTCGTGTCGTGGTGTTGCATTTGCCGCTTCGTTGCACCGTCGATTGGCAACTGGCGGCGGCAACAACTCGGCCTTTGTCTTTAAGTGGCCAATGAACACGGACAGGTGAACAGACAAACAAAAACGAAAAGAAGCTGCCGATTGTAGTGGGCAAAAATGTTGTGTGTGCTTTGTGCAGCTGTCAGTTTGTGTTTTTCCGATCAGCAAAAGCCGTAATTGAGAGCAAAGTTCGCAAATAGTTAAAATTATTCTGAAGTAGATTTGCAGTAATGAGTTTTTTAATCAGGCACAAAGTGTTTATATATTATATAAATATATTAACTTTACATTTGCAATTAATATTTTGATAATAGCAACTTTTAGCAAGATTTGTAATGTGAGTAACTTTTATTGATGACAAATTTGCTCTAAAGATTTCGCCAATCTTATTCAATTTACAAGTATACAAGAAGATACGAAATTTAAGCAATTTATGCTCCTCATAAAAGCTTTAAGATGCTCAGGCTTTACAAATGGAACAAGTTGCCGCACATTGCCCTTTATCTGAGTCCATTAACAAACCGCAGCATCATAAAACCTAAATGTTAATGTCAACAATTGCGAGGAACGTTGCTCACGGCAGAAGGGGAAAATAAAAAAAAGGACAAAGGCACACGCTGCGTATGCGCAATGCGCGCAAATTGCCGGCCAGGCGCACAAAAGCGATTTAGCGTATTAAAAAGAAGCCAGAACCCACCCGAAAAAAAGTAAAGAAAACCGCTTTTAATTCTTTTTTAAGCAAGCAAATAAAATTATGCAGCCGCGCCATAAACACGGCAAATAAATAATATGCACAGAGAAAACTCCCTCGAGTGCCTTCAATGGCTCGACAAAGAATAAAAAGAAAAAACGAAACACATTTCACATTTGGCTGGAAAGCAATGAAAAGCAGAATACAAATGCCAAAGACACGCTGCCAGAGAGTTATGTCTGCTGCAGACAAACAGACGGGGCGACGCAAAGCAGAGCAAAAAGTTGGGCCGCTGTCTTTTTGTTGTTTTTTTTTTTTTATTTATTTTCTCTGTGTGTTTAATGAGCTAAGCGGAAGGAAGTCAGTCAGTGGGAACAAGAAAAAAACGTCAAAGTTGATGTCGTAATATTAAATAAATAAAAACAGGCAAACATTTTTAAAGTCTGGCAACGCGCGCTTCTCAGTTTTCATAAAGCAAAGCCGAAAATTAGCGAGCGTCTGTCACTTTTGCTTTCCTTTCTTTTCGGTTTTGGCCAAAAGTTGAATTTTGATTTAGCTCAGACAGCAGCCAGATGTTGCCTGTGAACTCTTAAAAGTTTGAGGCAGCAGAGGGTCGCTCACAATTTAATCACCCTCCCAACGCCAAAAACAATTCAGCCTGTCGTGAGTCTATACAACAGCTGGCTGCTGTCTGGGCCAACATTAAAAGATTTAATTTCTTTAAATCAACATTTTGGTACAGTGCAGTCAAAAGGCAAAACACAAATATCAATTGGAAAATAAAGCTGTTTTAAGTTAAGAGTTGAATGAGCTGTAAAATATTTATGTATTTAACATTTTTTATAAGTGTTGTAAAAGAAAATGACGGATAGGCAGCAAGTGTTGGTAAATGTTTGAACGTTGATAAACATTGCAAAATAAGGAGTCGAACTTACAGTGCTCGGCAATGGGGTAATATTATTGCATATTGTATATGTTATTGCAAAGATTTCTACCAGCATTAAAACTACCTTCTCTTTTTTAAAAACTAAAAGCCACAAGGTATAAAGAGGGGGCCTTTCTCCCTCAAAGATGTATAAACTATTTTCAGAAATTCGATTTGCCCAACATTTTTTATGCCGTCAGTTCACAAAATGCTGCGGTTCAATCGCAAAATAGAAAAAAATGTATCCCTAAGCTCTTGTAATGTAAAACACGTGCTAAATATGCCACAATAACAAGAAGACAAAGAAGGGAAACGGGGGGCACAAGGCAAAAACACAAACAGGTAATAAAACACCGCCGTTTAGATATTTGACTAAGATTTTCAATAAAAACGCTGTGCGGCAACAATCCAACAATCCGCAGGACTAGCCCAAATCTATGCCATAAGCCCAAGACAATCTAATTTTATAGCGCTCAATGCTTAGCCCAACTGATTTGCCAGTTGCCAGAGAGACGTTGCGACGACTCGAAGGGGGGAACGGGTGGGTGGTCGGTCTGCTGCCGAAATAAATTGCGGCAGTCAAATTGTAAGCCAAACCAGTCAGGCAGCAGTCCGACAGGCTGGCTGGCTGGCTGGCTTGCTGACTGGTTGGAGGAGAGACCGTGTAATGCGCTCAATCAAAAGTCAAATGTCTAAAAATATTATGAAAAGCCTTTTTTGCAGGCTGGTACGCTGCGCACCAGCCCGCCAGTCTGTCGTTCCCTTGGGGCGCTTTGGCTACGGGTTTGTTTACGTTCAGCTGCTGGCCAACGCCTGTTTAGCATTCATTTATGCTGGCCCGTCGGGTTTTTTGGTCTGCTGCTGCTTATCGTGTTGCCTACAACAAACACAAACTACACTCAGCGAAAAGGCGAAAATATCAATAATTTTTCAATTAAAATTCGATTAAAATGCGCATTTATTTACGTGAGAGCAAAGTTCATATTTAAAGATTATTTGAATCACAAATTACACACTTTTATGTTCAATTCTTATTTAAAGCATGACCATTCTTGTTTTATGTCTATTTTTCTCGAATACTAGAAAGAGCACTTTTTAAAATATGCAGCAGGTTCATTCATAACTTATTGGGCTTATTTTAAGCGTGCAATATCTGGCAATAAGTTATATTGTGCTTAATTAAATAACACTGTTTTTCTTATAAGAGTTTCAATACTGAAAAACTGAATAGTTGATATTGGGATATAAAGTTTTAAAGATCAGAATGTACTCGAAATTCAATGAAGCATAATGGACTCTATTCAATATCATGTTTTTCTCGCAGTGTACGCACTTGTGCATATATATGTATATAGTAGCAATCGGTTTCGATTTCTTTTCATTAATACACTTTCCTGTTTGGCCTGGCAACTTGTTTCAGCTCACACCCCATCTGATAATACCTCTCTTTCCAACACTTCTCTCTCTCTCTCCCTCTTTCTCACTGCTGCAATCTTATGTATGTTTTTTTCTATTATTGGCTCCATTTACTTTTCGCAGTTGGCTCTGTGTTTGTTTATGCTTCATTTTGATTTTCTCGGCTTAAATTGTATTTGTTGTTTCTATTTTCGTTAGTTATCCGAACGGTCAGCGAGGCAGTGAGGTCTATTTTTCGTTTACATTGCCCCAAACCCAGCAATCCCCCTACCTCCCTCCCACCCACTCACTCACGGAGTCCTGCTCAAGCTTACCGAACTCCGTTTTGGTTTTCTCGTATACCCTTTTGTTTGCTTTGTTAGTTGAGTCGTCGCCTCTAAGTTTATTTGTATTTTGCTTTATAAAGCGCTTCGGTTCCTCCTCTTTTTTTTTTTTACTCCCCCTCCTTTTATTTGCTGGAAGAGTTCATGTCTAAATTTATGTGGCCGCAATTTATTTAAATTTATGTGGCTTTTGTCAAATTGATTTCAATGTTAAGAAGGGTTGACAGGCTAAATGTGTGGGCAAAACGGACGGATCAAGCGTACGTCTGTGGCTCCTCTTTTAACATTTTACAACACTGATTGAGTTAGCATAAAAGGGCGGATGATAAAATGATGAAAAATGTGTGGCAGATAATCGAAAGGATATTAAGTTGACAACCGAAATAGGCATGCAAAATAGATGATATGGGAGTTACTAGACAGGAAGTATTATATTTTGAAAAATAATGTTTAAATATTTTAATATATAATAATAACATTTACATATATATATAAATAACAAAAATAAAATGTTTGGAATAGAGAATTAAATCGGCTCAAATAATAAAGTTTTGCAGATAAATTAAGATTAGCGTCAAGTTTAAAAAAAATTATAATATTAGAAGCCCATTAAAATATTATTGAGTGTGTAATAAAAAAGATGAAGAAGCCTAATTACTTAAGAAATCGCAGGCATAAAGATCAACAATCATTAACATTGAGCGCTATAAATAGCCGTAAACGCAATCAATGTAAATTCCACCCAGTTCCATGTTAAACATTAATGCTAATGCCTAGTCAGAGCGCTTAACTATGCATTGTTGGGGTCCTGTCATTGTCAGCCACTTGATATTGATGAAGCAGCCCAAAAACAAATCATTAGTTGTGCCTTTTATGACAGGCCAAATAGGCACACACAATACCTCATAAAATGGGGTCTCTTACCAACAACCCAAAAAACAGGCATTGATGGTGGTAGGTTGATTTCCTTATACAGCTAGCTGGTGGCGTAAAAAAAGGTTTCATATCAAAATGGCAATAAATAACAAACAATGCTGTCTGCAATTTTCCACTTTATAAGAGAAAAAGCCATAAACAAAAGAAGCGGGGGCGGGGGGCGAGCCTGAAAATTATCATCTTGTTGTTTCGAGTTTTGTTGTTTATTTATTTTTTTGTTGTTGGTTTATTTGTGCCTGTTGGCGCTCTCATAAATGCAGGCGCAGGAAACGACCGGAAATGACTGACAGAGCGTTGGAGCTGGGTAGCTTGTGGCAGGGCGAGGGGGCGGGCAGGTTTGGGCGGAGGGAAAGTCGCTCAACTTGTAGCATATTTTTGTGCCTTGCAATTAATTAATCTCCAAGGTAATAACAAAAGCAACAGCAACAAAAACAACAACAAAAGCAACGACCTCGGCAATTGTTTTGCGCTTCATGTTTTATTGTTTTGTGCGCTTTTCGGGGCTGGCAATGAAAAACTGAACCAGAAAAAAAAAATAATTAAAGGCAATAAAAAAAAAAAACAAGAAAATGTCTGCAACTCTTTGACGCTCGTGAGTTTGGCAACATATTTTTTGCATTTCACCTTCCTTTGTTTCTCCTTTTGGATGGCGTTGAAGCGTCGTTTTAATTTATGAAATTGTTGACAAGCAACAGACGGAAGGGTAGGGTAATAGAAGAGTCGCATAGCGTGAGTCAGGAAGGCAGCCGAGTAAGGTTCACATTCCATAAATATTAACTTTGAGACTACAAATATGATAGAATTCCTTACGGGCGCTATTTTAAGTGAGGTAATTATTGTACTTATTAAAAATGTGCAGGCATAAACGTCTGAGTTCAAAAATTATAACAAAAATGTTCACTATTTTGGAATACGAAATGAATGTAAAATGCTTTTCAAATTAAATCTCTTCTGGCCCTGTTATAACTCCGGGTTCCGGGAGTCCTTCAAGAGCTGATTTCTGCCCTAAAATAATATAATCTTTAATATGTTACAAGACTACTTGCTTAAGCAAAGAAAAAGAACATTAAATATTATGATCATTCAGACTAAAATATTTCTAAGCTATTAGAAAAATCACATTAAATATTCGAATCGCACAAAATAACCTTTATTTATGAAACACAAAGCAGCACAGACCCTCAACCCTTATGAAATGCAACAGCGAATTACCATTTAATGTTCGAAGCTAATTGAGGGGCAAATTGACGCCGCACACTAAATTATGCAGTCGCAACAAATAAATAAAGCCGAAAACGTGTGCAAATGTTAATTTGAAATATAAAACTGGGCACAGGGTCGTTGTTGTTTTTGTATTTGTTGGAGTTCGCATAAATATTGCAATTCGATTTTAATGAGCGGCAATCGCATAAACAATCAACAACTCGCATAGAAAGTCGACGGTTCGAATCCATCGAGTAACGCAATACGAAACACATTCTCATTTGTTAAGCGGGAAAGTGCAAATCAATGGACAGAGAGGGATGTCGTGAGAGCTGCCATTTATGCCCGGTCGGGTCGGTCGGTCGTTGGGTTTGCATTATATATGCTATATATGGAGGTTTTTTTTTTACAATTTTACTTTTTTCTTGTGCGTTGTTTTTTCAAGTGCGGTTTGTGCCCGCAAAATAACTCAGCTCGTTAACTGCACAAATAACATGTCAGCACTTTTGCAATGGAGCTTCAAACAGGGTCGAGAATGCGCCGCAAATTTGCGGCAGTCGAGAGAGCAAAAGAGAGAGAAAGAGTGTTGGCGGAGAGGGGGAGCACGGTCTGCTGCTCGCTGGACTGTTCCATCATTACTCAAGTGTCCTTAAGGTTCGTACAAAATAAAATGAAAGAGCCCATGCACACACATACTCACAAAATAAAACGGCGTGGCTGTTCAAATAAAATACAGCCCGAGTTTTGGGCTTAATGTCTGACCAAAAGTATTAATCACACACACACATACACACACACACACAGCCACACACTGTGTGGAAACCCTCGCAGCGGTCTGCAAAGTTTTTTCCATATCGATGAGCCCTCGAGTGTGGAACAGAAACCAATAACTAAACCGTAAACCGTTTGCCCCAAAGTACAAGCCCCAAAATTAGTGAATGAAATGCCAAAGAGCAGTCGATATAAGAGTCGATGCTGCGGTTTTTGGTTAGCAAAAAGAGAAGAACAAGATATGCATATAAAATGAAAAAAGATAAACAAACATAGAATACCACGGGTCGGGTGATGAACTGGCAGATACCCTACAGTCGAAGATGCTCGTAAATACTAACAAAATCTTGTCATAGCACAAATATAAATCAGACATCAAAATATTACATCATGCTTAACTATTTGAAAGATGCTCTCTTAGATACCCTACATTAAAAAGGCATTGTGTTTTTAAAAATTATTTTTGAAAAAAGAAATGTATATAAGTGTATGTCATATATAAAGAATAAAAGCAGACATACATACATATATATTTTTGATCAATATCAAGGTAGGGCATATAAGTATATATATACTTATCCATACACACATACATATAGATACATTGATCACTATAAATTGCCTTGCCCAAAACACATTTCTTTGAAAGTCTCCATAATTGCATGAGGCAAGCTTCTGCCTTTTCTCAGATCTCCCAAAAAATATAAAGACCTCCCAATGCTCTTTAATAGGCAAAATATACTCTACATATTTCACTTTAAGACTACGGCCTGAACACTTGCGCCCAACAGTTGGCTATGCTGTGTTGTTGCGGTTCCTCGGGCCACATAATGTAAATAAAAATAAAATTTAAATGTTTGCATATAGCAATAAAAACTAAATATATAAAAAAAATAGAAGCAAAAAGTGAAAACAGCGTGGAGCATTAATAAAATAAGCAGCACCGGCGCCGTTTGCTATGTTATAGTTTTTCTCGACTTTTTTTTCCAAACCATTTTTTACAGTTCTCAACTGCTTTTTGTTGTTTTTTATTATTTCTTTTTCTATTGCATGCAAGCGCCTCGAAAATTGCGGTTAGTTTTGTTCGGCTCCGCTTGTGCAATTGCAAGTGTGTGTGTGTGTGTGTGTGTGTTTGTGTGTGTTTTTGTAACTGCGTTGCGGTCTCCTCTCGGCTACAGTTGGCTGACTACGGCAGCCATCAGGCAGCGTTTCCCAGCCACGCCCTCGCCGCCCCTCTAGCTGCCGGCACGATTGCGACCCTCTATTCGCCGCAATGGCAAAACAAAAGCTGCAAAGCTGTTACCCATTTTCCAAGACCCCCTCCCTCTCTTCCCAAACAAACCCAATAAAGCCAGACCCACCCCAACAAGCTGTGTCCTGTCTGTGTCTTAGTTGGAGTGTGTGTGTGTGCGTGCATGTATGTGAGTGTATGTGTGTGTCTGCTTGCCGCCGCTTGGTTCATTGATTTTGGTGTGGAAATGAACTTTGCTAGTTTTTTGGTTTTTGTGGCATCGTCAGCGTCAGCGTCAACGTAGCTAGCTGCTGGCTGAATTTTTCCTCTTGCCCTTTTTAGCCTTAACTAGATTTTCGGCACTTTGTAAGCATTATTTGTTTTCGCTTTTATTTATGTTGCGGTCTGTTTTGTTTAGCATGCAATTTCTGTTTCCGGAGCTTGTTATTAAAGTAACATTCGCAAAAGATGCAGGCGAAAGAAATTGGTAAGCAAATGAAATTTGCAAAATAAAATGAAAACTAATTTTTAATATTTGTTTGCGTAGTTTGCATGTAAATCAAACCCAAAAGCTAACAAACTTACTTTCAAATTTATTGCAGTTTCAGCTCAAGCAACAACATGACAAATCAACTTTTTATTTAGCGCCACAATTTGTTTAATGCATTTATCAACAGCATTTAGATTACGTTTAAGAAAAACAAACTTCATTTCGTATAGAGGCCCCGAGTTATTGCACTATTTAAAATATTGTTTTTAACACTAAAAAGCTAATGTCGTATTTTATTTTTGGAAAGCAATACTAAAACCAGTTTTATCGCTTGCTTTGCCACAAATATTTGTTAGGCTGACAGCTGGTTCTGTTTTTGCCATGTGGCAAAAATATCACGTATGCGTCAAATAAAACATGCGCTCCATTCAAACTTTTCCCATGCATATAATTTATATGCAACTCCGTATTTTTTTTCTTTTGATTATTTAAATAACAAATTTTGCCAAATAGCTTTGAACAATGAATGCGTATGCTAAATAGACACGCCCCTAACACACAACCACACACCCTCCCTTAAACAAACATAGAAATGCCAAAAAATAAAATGTTGAGCATTTATGCATAAACAATTTTCATAAAATAATAAAGCTGCACATACATATGCGCATTCGCTTGACTAATATATAGAAAACCCACTGCATGTCGGGCAAGGATATGTCCAAAATTTAAAAAACGAGAAAGTAAGACTATCTTTGGCACGCCGAAGATTTAATACCCTTGCAGACATTTGCCTTTTGCAGATGTGAGAATAGTGAATCTCGTGAATGCTGTTTGATAAAAATATCTTGGAAAACAGCATTTTTTTGCCATAGAAGAACACACTTTTCGAAAGGTCTTTTCTATAGCAGCTATATAAAATAGTGGTCCGATCCTATGGCATGACATTGGGATCCAATTTAAGCACATGTACTGCCTGCAACTGAAAAGCGGACCTTTGCTAAGTTTTAAGACGATAGCTATAATGCAGGCTATTTTGCATAGAGACAGACAGATAGACATGGCTATATCCGAATATATATTATATTTTGGAAAAGTCTTTTTCTGTTTCAAATGTGTTGACTAATTTATAATACCCATACAAGCGTACAAGATATGTAGGTATCACATTGTACATATACATATGTACACACAAATATCCTTTTTTTTTTTTTTTTTGGCTTCCGTAGACAGACAAAAATTTGAGCTCTCAGTGGGTTAGCCGTGAAAATATGGTCGAGATTCTTGCTGAGCTACTGTGCAGCTAAATTAGCCTGGCTTAAGGGTCAGAAAAACAACAACAACAGCCGCAGCAGCAGCTGCAGCAACAAAAATTTAAACCGAAGGTTGCAACGCGCCACGCGCAACTGCAACAATTGAAATGAAAATGTAGATTGTGTGTGTGTGTGTGTGTGTGTGTTTGTTTTTGAGTGTGTGTAGCGCTGAGTGGGTGCTGCATTGTTATTCTTGTTGCTTTGGCATGCATAATAGAGAATGCAAAGCCAAAGCCAAAAGGCGCCAAGCACTCAACGAGACTAAGGGTTGGATTTTCTATAGCCAGCGCATGAATGTCTATATGCAAACGCTTCTGACTATTTCCCTATCTCTCAAAGGGCATACTGGCTTAGAGAAGTAACGCATAATAATTTTATGCGAATCGAAATTGGATTGATGTTGCCAGGAAAATAGTGTGAAGAAATACGAGTTGGGAATTAAATTGTCTTCAAACAAACACAAAACTATGGCAACGCCTTTGGTCGGAAGATAGCGTGTGCCCAGATCACAGTCTTCTACATAAAAGCATTATTGCCGGAAGGATAATATGGAGGTATCTTAACGAAGTGTTTAACCTGAAAGAACTATTGCTGGATGGATAATATGGCTTTTAACTATTTAGAGGGTATACCATTACAATTTGCCTTACAGGCAATGTTCATCTCTCTCGCAGTCAATAAGCATGTTATTAGCAGAAATGTGGCTAAAGTAAACCGGTTTTTGACTTATTTATAATGTCTACAAAGGCTCACGCCCATTAACATATTTATATTTGCAGAGTATGCAGCCCTTAATGAATCGAACTACCATTTTTTGTACTAATCTATACATCTAAATTGATGTTTTAAGCACAGCTATTAAAGTATTAAGCGCGAGATTTACCTCAGGTAATTCCGTCAAAGGTACACACAGACACGGGCACGTGAACTTAACTAGCTTCATACATATGCAGCTCCGTCTACCTACAACTCACAATGTTTGCTCGCCTACGTGTCCGAGCTCGTCTTTGCACACCCTGCTCCACACACAGGACTCGCCGGGTAGCCACTTTAATAAATGAAAAACCATCCAATTTTTGTTTACTTGCAAGTGTTTGTTCACGTTTGTTTATAGTTGCTGCTGCTGTTTTGTTATGTTGCAGTTGTTCGTTCATGTTGGCTATTTGGTGGCGCTTTTGTCACTCGGCATTTCACTTTCACTGAAATTCCCTGCGGGCCGGGACTCTCATTTTGTTTTGTACAGTGCAAAGCAAATAGAATTTCACGTAATTATTATGGATAGTCGCCTTATCTGTGTCATCAGCTCGTAATTTAACCTTTCTATCTGTATTTGCCTTCTCTTTCTCTCCCACTCAGTAGCTTACTTCCTGTCGAAACTCTAATTGGCTGTTGGCCCCGTCACATGCAAATCCCTCGTTTCTCACTGATTTCGATTACCCAGCGCAGACTACTTTTCATTTTTATTTATTTTTCCCCCTTTTTTTTAAGGCTAATTGCATTACAGCACGCGCTTTAAAGTCAATGAACGGTTAGCTCGACATTTCTCAACAAAAAAGGCGGCGTGGCGCCAGGCTCAAGCACGCAAATGTCAACAACAGCAAGAACAACAACATTAACAAGCGGTACAACAAATTGCAAAAGAACAATAAACAATAAAATGTCATATGTGGCATGCGGCAACAGCGCACTTCTGAGCATTTTTATCTTGTGCATAAAAATAAAAGATTTGCCTTTCAGAATGCATTAAAATAGCCCCGAAAGGTGAAATGCACTACGCGAAAAGTGGCGATTGGGTTAAAGTTTGGAAATTCCGAAGCCTGGAACCGAAAATAAATTCAAAATAGTCTGTACATTATCAACCATTTTTATTAGTTGAAAATATATCTAATGTATCGTGGGGACAAAGGAAGGCCTACCGATACAAATATTCCAAAAAATATCTGTATATCTAAAAAAAACTTTACATTTTTACTAAATCAAAAGACTTAAAAGTTTCTTTAAAATATATATTATAAATCGTATGTAAGTAGAAATTTCAAGCTAAAATAGCCGTTTTCTCACAGTGTAATTAAGTTAGGTGCACAGCTGTCAGAACGGCGCCTACGCCCAAGCACCAAAATATATTTGCATGTGTGAAAAAGAAAGAGAAAGAGCAAGAACAAGGGCAACAAGGGCAAACCGAGGGCAAACTCGCTGCGGGCGGTCGTTAAGTCAAAGGGCTACGTTACTTGGGTAACACACACAAATCAAAGTAAAACACGAAAAACAATATGTCAAATGTTATTATACATTAAATTAGTTAAGAGCCACAGTAATAAAATGCACAAACAAACATGTGTAGGTATAATAAAGTTAAATGTCGTCTCTCTCTCTGTGTGCGTGTGTGTGTGTTTGTGTGTGCGTGTCACTGGTTTTGCTAGCTGGCCATCTCTGTCTTACTTTCCCCAGCTCACTTTCTCTTTCTCTCTCTTTCACTGTCTCACTTTCTTAGTTCATTGCTTGAGACGTTGTTACAACATTTGCCCAGCAGCAATTTGTCACGTGAATTTCAGAGACCCCATTGTTGTCGTTGTTGTTGTTCTTTAGTTGCCCCATTGTTGTCGTTGTTGTTGTTCTTTAGTTGCCCCATTGTTGTTGTTGTTTTTGTGACATTTTCGTTTGTTACGTTGAGCCGAGGCAAAGCCAACAAATTACAACTGTTTCGAGTCACACAAAATTCTGTTGCATGCTTTGAGGCGTTTCTTCCTTCTTTTTTTTTTTTGAGGTTTTACCTTGTTTTAGTATTTCTCTTTTGTGTTTCTCGACGTGTTCACGTGTTGAAGACACAACATGACAGAATACGAATCATATGTATTCTACGACACTATGAATGAATAAACCGAATGCTGTGAGTACATTCAAACGACCAGCCAAGAGTAGGCTTACATTCAACAATTGGTTGGTCGAGAGGTTTGATATTTAGTTTGCCACATCAATCTCTACATATTTTTCATAATTAATTATTTGGTAATAATTATAATAAATAATTTTATTAATTATACATAATTAATAATTAAAATGAATATTTAATTATTTATCAATATTTATAGGCAGATTAAATATTTTGCTAAGCTTGAATTTTTCTCGGAGTATATTTAAGTAAAGTCGTAAGTAAGCAAATACTTTTAAGGGTCAACGTGTTTTTAAACGGCTTTTAAATACTTTGCAAAGCAGTCGTTATCTTTATCTCACGTCACTAGATTTCTTGTCTTTAAATGTTATTTTGTACGTAATTAATAGCCATCACTCAATTACAGCAAACCCAATTAAGCCTGATAAATAAAAAAAAAGTTTTTATCAGCTATGCTGCAATTAACTGCCAGATAATTTATTGTTTTCACAGCCAGCGGCAAATAAATTGAATTAAATGTAAATGATGAGCTATTGAACATGAATGAAATGTCTATATATATTTAAAATGAAGACAGCATTCAAAAACATTCGTTAAGTTGGCAGCACTGGCTGCATGCAAGGTGGCAACACTGCACTAATGTCTGCATGTCAAATATCAAACAGGAGCAAGAGTTGGCTGTAAAATGTTTTGCTGCTAACAGCAAATAAAATTAACTCTGATAAAAAGTTAAAATTGATGTTAATTGCGAAGCATTTTTCTAGGTTAAATCGATTACTGAAAATCGTTAGCTGTAAATTAACTAGCTAATAAATATTCGAGCTAATGAACAAGCTATTTGAACTGTTGTATCTGTTTGTAGATGCTTCAGCTCCTGTCTGCAGCACACCTGGGGGAATAAGAGTGCACTTTACACACCTGTTCAGTCATGTGAATAACATTCTGACTACCCCCTGACGTTCTATATGTATATTGTTTTTAATGCATTTTTACTGTATGAGGAACAACAGGCAGCCGCAACTCGGCACTGCCCCGCGCTCAACGGTTGCTTGTTGATTTTAGTTAATGAATTAAGTTTGTTTTAAAAACAATTTTTTTCACTTTTTTTTTCGTTTTTTTTTTTGTGAAGTGCATGCAAACATGCAATGTCTGGGATAAGTATGAAACAATAAAAATAGGGTATATAATAAATGTATATATATATATATATGTATAGAAGAGAGAGAAAAAATTGTTGTTTATGGTTTTAAAAGGGTACTAATTAGCAGGGGGCACGGTGGGTGGGGGTATATTGCGTGATATGCAACAAATATGACAGCTTTAAGATGGAACATAACGTGCACTAGTAGTTGGGCATTTGGGTTTAGTCTGTGGGCGTGGCGGCAGACACTCACCTATCCCTCAGGCAAATTTTGTACTCATGCTGCGAGTCGTGGTCACTGTTGCAGCTATCATTATAATTAACGGCAGACTGGCGCTCTCTTTCCTGTTGCTGTTGCAAGTTGATCAGCTGCTTGTGGAACAGTTCCTGCTGTGATTGCAGCAGTTCCTGATGATGATCCTGCAGTGCGGCCAAATGTGATAGCTGTTGCTGATATGGCGATTGCTGTTGATGTTGCTGCTGCTGCTGCTGCTGTTGATGCTGCGGTGGGCTGTGTTGCTGCTGCAACGCAGGTGACACTGGCCGCAACGGACGCTGATATGGATGATGATAATGCTGCTGCTGCTGCTGCTGCTGATGCCTGGCATGACCATTACCTGACTTGCCCGCCGCTGCCGCCGTCGCTGCGGCCTGTGCGCTATGATTGAGGAGGTGCATATTCTGGCTGCTGCGGCGATGTGTAAGCAGCGTTAGACAACTTTTGGTATCCACTTCGGCCAAGCCAAATTCGAGCTCGGCCTGTGCCTGTTGCTCGTATGCATGTTGCGCCTGCTGCAATCTCTCGCGTTCGCTGCGCGGTGAATTGGCCAGTTGTTCGGCAGGTGGTTCGATCTCAACGGCTGAGTAATCATAGTCCAGCTGATGCCGTGTTCCATGATGCTGATGCGCCGGATGATGCGCATTATTTGTTGGCTTATTGCCATTGTCACTGGCCGCCACGGCACCTGTGCCCGGCGTCGCCTTGGCAATTTTACCTGCCAGCGCGTCCAGAGAACTGAGCATGATTTGATAACGGTCTCCCTCTATCTTTCTCTAAATTATACGCTCTGAATCTTTACTCTCTTTCTCTCACTCTCTTTTTCCTGCTCTGTAAATTTTTCACTTTTCCTGTGTTGTTTTTACTACTTGCTTGATTTAATTTAATTTTGCAATAAATTATTTATGTGAGAATTCTTGAGATTGTTGTTGTTTTTTGTTGCTCACTTGCGTTGATCTCTTTAGTTTTTCTCACTTTCTTTCTGTAATGTCTGTCTTCTGTTTAGCTATATTTGCCCTGTTTATTGTTTACTTGCCTGAGGGAAAAGTTGGGAGGCAAATTGCAAATTGGATTAGTACAAATAAACGCCAAAAAAATGAAATTAGTTGGTTAAGATGGTTGTGTGACGGCGACCTTGACAATCATTACACACACACACACACACACATGTATGCAAACACACACATATACATACACATAAATTCTCTTTGTTAAAAGTCTCTTTCAGTCTTTTGGTTGCGCCCCTCGCTCTTGTGCACTGACATTTGCGTTTCTTATTGTCCTGAAAGTCGCCTACGTGCGCTGTGTGCATGTGTGTTGGTGTGGGTGTGTGTGTTGTGCGTGTGTATGTCCGTTCTTCAGTGTGTGTGTTTACGTTGCATTTGTGTTTATTTTGTAGCTTAGGTCAGCTACATTTCACTTAAGCTGGTGCTAGAAACTCTTCTACAAAATGCCAACGCACAAACACAAAACATATAAAGCACACACACACACACCCCCCAGCAGCTGAGTGTGCGTGTGAGTGTCTGCAAGTGTGTGGTTGTAAAATGCAAACACTTGAGCCATAGAAGCTTGACACTGAATGCCAACAGCAGCAGCAGCAGTTGAAGGGTGGCCATAGGCAAAGGGGCAGCTCACGTAGGGTCTGCATGTGTGTTGGTGTGCGTGTGTAGTAGGTGGGTGTTGCCCTGTCCCTTGGGGCACTGAGGCGGATTCAGTTTAATGGTCAACATTTTGAGGCATTTTTGAACGATGCCGTCGTTGGTTGCGGGCAGCAACAAATCAGACAATAAAACGAGAAAGCCCGAAAAATTCAACTCAATTGATTGAAAAATATTAACTAGGTTCCCAAAAACTTAAAAATTTAAGCTTGTTCTAAAGCTAAAAGAAAAATCATAGAAGAGTACATTAAAAGCTCCAAAATAATGAATTCTGGGAAAGTATAATATACTATCGTATAAATTAGCCCCGCAAACCTTTTAATGGCATTAAATTGATGGCAATATCGTTTTTAGTCGATTTTCTATCTTTCCCCTAATTCATTCTTAACAATAGGTTATTCTTTTTTGTTTTTATTCCATTTTCTCATAATATTATTTCGACAACACAAACGAATTATTATTTAAGGCCTCAAAAATCGTTCACTTTAAATTTAGCTACCTCCCAGCTTGATTTTTAATTATCTTCCATAGATACATTTATGTTACACGCTATCCCTTTATTTTTGCTAATTAAGCGCAGAAGCCTGGCTATTTCAAAGCAGAAAAAAAAAAAAATCAGTTTTGTTAGTTTTTCACTACTTTCCTGAAGATAACTTCCTGCCTGGCTGGCTGCCTGCTGTGGCAGAGGCAAACAACATCCTGCAAGAAACAGCAAACGTCAGCAAGCAACTACTTTATATATCTACACGACACGATATAATGCCATGTAATAAGAAAGCAACATTTACAAAAGCCAAATGCATACAATACATGCGCATATCTGCGAATACATGCACAGAATGATATATACTTATATGCACTTGTGTATTGCTATATATATATATATTTAAGGAAAGTGCGCGGCGCGTGTAAATTGCAAAGAGTAAAATCTTGTAAAGGCAAATTCCTTTCAAATGCAACCATTTCCTTGGCACCAACAAACACACACACAAGCAACTACTTAAAGTTGCAACAGTGTTGAAAGAACACACACCCATATATACATACACTGAGCTTTAGAACGCATTGCATAATGCAATGCAGCAGTGAATGCTGGGTGGCTAAATTTACACAGCGCATTCAAGTTGACTTTTATATGTCATACAACAAACAGCAAGGCCTCCTCCCACCCACAAACACACACTCTGCAAAGCATGCAGAAACGTACGACTAGACAACAGTCCGAAACCAGTTGCCCAGCTGCAATGCAAGAATGAAAGAACACCCAACCGACACACATATAAGAGAAACCATGCTCAGACAACTGTGCAGCACAGTGTAAAAGATACTAAACAAACATTCTAGTTTAGATACTTGCAACAGCAGCAGCAGCAGCAGCAGCGAGCAGCAGGCAGCAAGGGCTAGTGAACTGTCGGGCTATTGAGGCTGCCGTCAGTGGCAGGTGTGTGTGTATGTGTGTGTTTGCGTGAATGAGACTTGACCAAAATGCTCGTAAGATGCTTAGCCGACGACGCTGTTGCGGTCAACTGCTTGCAACTACTTGAATAGCATCATCTGGCCACAAAATTATCTTACAGCTTCTTTGTAAGCCATTGAATGGCGCTTGAAGATAAGCTACCGCCTGGAAGTTAACAAGCGCTGATTGATTGTTAGATATGTTCACATTTAGCCGCAAAGAATGCAATGAAAAACCGACTAGGAGGAGTCTCCAATCGAAAAGTCAAGTATTTGTTCATCAAACTTATTAATTAAGTGCTCTTTGCCTTACGAACAAATAATTTTATAATTTGGAGACCTTTGCGCTTTTGTTGCTTATAAAATTTCTCTTCAAATATTACATACTATTATTTAAAACTTAGCTTCCCCAGCGACGAATACGGTTAAAATTTCGACGCTTTTATACAGGTTTTTTTCTTCTCCTCATTAAAACATTCAAAACATTTTCTTTTGTTCTATTTTCATTCTTGTTATTTTTCCCACTATATGCGCCTTGATCAAATTTCCTGTCATAAATGTTTCTTTAATGAGGACTTTAAGCATCTGTATTTAGTAATTTTTCGTTGCTTTTGCTTATTTTCTTCTGTACGCTTTAATTAAATTTTCGCTCGAATAACTATTTTATTTTAGCATTTAAATTCTGTCGTTTACAGCTTCGTTCTTTCTTTATTTACGCCCTAATCTATTGTCAAAACTATGCCAAGTCTACAACTTAATTAGGCAAAGCCGCAATTACATTCAAGAAAAAATCCCCCCCATTTGTGAGTCAGGCTCAGCCCATAGCCTTTGGCAAAGTTCTTGTCTTCATATAACAGCAGACGCGGCGCAGCTTTTATTTTATTTTCATTATTTTTGCACTCTTGCGTTTTTTTCATTAGTCAGCGGCAAAGCTGTCGCATAATAAAATTTGAAAAGGCTTTAAAAACTAGCTGCTCTATGTTATCAAACCGAAGCGTATGAAGAGTAATGAAAAGATTGTGGAAAAGCGAGGAAAAAGGAGTCGGGGAAAAAAATAGCAACATCAAAGACAAGCGCCATAACCCAAAAACATAAATCCTATGGAAAATAAATAAAGCAAATGGCAAAAGAAATGAATATGCTGCGAGACTACGCGAGTTGCCAGACTATATAGGAGGTACACTAACACACACACACACACGCACACACTTGCACACACTTGCACACTATGCTATGCAAGTGCGAAGAAAATCTATGTGGAAAAAGTTGATAAGCGGCAACGAGGAACCGCTTTCTAACACTCAGAGAATCGAGCAGAGGAATGGCTACAATTGAATGCGCTGGGGTCTCGGTTTAGGTTAGGCACTCTCTCTCTATCTCTTTCCCTCTGTCTTTCTCTCTGTCTCCCTCTGGCAGCAGTGCCATAGGAAGCTGCGGAGCCACAAAAAAATAATGAGATTTTGCCGCATGAAAATGACAGAGCAGTGCATAAAGAACTGAGCGTAAAAAAAGGCGAAAACAAATAAAGTCCATTTCGTTGCAGCTTTAATGTTTTGAATGCATGCTGCAAATGCTATCAAATAATATTAAAAAAAGACTGACAAATTTATTGGACAATCAATTTTTAGTAAAACTACAAACTGAAAATTTTAGCAGCTGTATTAAAATTGTATTATCAAATATAGAGGAGATTTGAAAACAAGAGATTTGAAAACAATAAAGGACGTATATCGAGCAAAGACATTAAGGAACTACTTAAATTTTCAGGGCGGAATAAAGTGACAATGGAGGACACACAGTTACTGGACGACAGATGTACATATGTAAGAGTTCCAGAAACTAAACAGGTATCACTGTAGATTGTATTCACTGTTCCAGGAGAAGAGGGCATCATTAAGTGACATTGAAGGTTCAGGATTGAATATATAGATCTGGAACTGAATCAATTGATAATAGAATATGAAAACGACAATGAAGGAAAGTTCCATCTGGGAAACCAATAGAGGATAGAAGCCGTAAATACATTAAAAAGCTTTAAATTAAGTTGAAATCGGGAGCTTGCAAGAGAGAAAGAGTATGCGCTGTACTGTCAACAAACAATGGAGAACATTTATTAATTAATAACAATAATACTAAGACAGGAAGTATTGCATTCAATACCAATAGTTGAAGAAGGCAAACATATCCAGCCAGTTAAACATAATATTTGCTTCAAGCCAATATTATTTGCGAATTAAACTCTAGACTAGAATTAAACTAAGCGAAACGTTTATTTCAAAATTGTCGCAACTGGTCGCCCAAAAGCACATAAATTATCAGCTGACAATTGAATTACAAATGCAAGGCTCTTATGATGCAATATGATGATGAATTCAAGGACGCAATTGGCAAAGACAACCAGCACGATATACTTGGCTGAAAATCCATGAAAATGGGCTGTGTGCCAATTATCGAGCCCTAAAAGACAGCCCCCGAAGCAGGTTGCCTAAAATCTTTATGCAATATTGAAAAGTTTGCAATTATTATTACAAATTTACTTGCTATTGCTCAAAGATTATTGTAGAAAATGTGTAATCAGGAAAAACACGAAAACTCACTTTGCTTGCGAACAAGCGAAGAGTCTGTCATTGATTTGCCTTGAGTCAATGAATAAAATATAATGCGCATACGCCACGTGTGAGGCGCGCTCTGTGTGGGCTGAAATATTTATAAAGCACTAAAAAACTTGAGAGGCTGGCACGCCCCCGCATCCGCAAGGTTTAAACAACAACAGGCCTAAAAATTAAACATAGCCAACGATGCGATTTTCATTGTATGACGGCAGTCGCCTAATGGCTGCCAGAATATGGCCTGAAGGGGACGTAGAACGCAGTAACCATGGCCACGACCACAGGCAGCATAGTCATGGCATTCACTGTGCCGCCCCTCTCTTTCTGCTGCTACATAAAACGAAGCCAACAGCAACAACAACAACAAGGACGCCAAGGACGAGCAGGATGAGTACAGTAGCAGTAAGCAATTACTTCGTCTTCTGGCTTTGCTGCTGCTTGTTGCTTCTCTTGAGCTGAGAGCAGAGCCAAAACGGAAAAACTTTTGGTTGCGCCCCAGCAGCCAACAGTTCATGCCACACTTGCCTCTAGTCAACTGTCAATATTTTACTTTAAGACAGCGCCACATCATTGCTATAAATTTACTTGGTGCTTGCAACTGCCAGACGAAAACAGTTCAAAAAGACTAAGGCCGCAATGTGCGCCAAACTGGTCACAAGTTAGTCACAAAATAATAGTAGCATCTATTAGTTGTGTTCTTGAAAACTATTTCACCATAAAGCTAACTTGTTTTTATATGAAATTATAGTATGTTAGACTTCCCTATATCGTTAATCGCACAATCGATAACTCGCTATTTCTGAAAAAGGCAAACGAATTAAAAATCGTTAATTGAAGGATAACGATATATAATGAAATTTGTATAAAATTCCTGTACTTTGGCGAAATTCTGTCGAATTGGCTTTGCAATCCTTAAAAGCCAAATGATGTACATATTTTTAGGCAAAGCACAAGCAACAACTTTTAAGTCATGCTTGAGCACAGTTGGGCTTTAACATGTGTTTCACTTGCACAGTTTTAAGACTGGCTGCGAGAACAGCCTAATAGCCGCCCGAGGAGCCACCCAGCCGGGCACCTTCAGGCTCTGGCACAAGTCTAGCACAAATTTCGAGGTCAACATGGCTGCTTGGCATAAATCTGTGCCCACTCGAATGTCTTGGGCAAGAGTGTATATAAGCTTAACATTTCGGGGAACGGGAGCGTGAGAGGCGACACACAGCAGGACACAGGACGCCGTGTCTGACGGCGAGCCTACATTTTGTATTGGTGCGCTGCGGCGTTGCCGCCTTGTTGATGCTGGTAATCAAGGCATTAAGTGTGTTTACTGTTTATTTTATTAGACTTTAAGGCTTAATAGCTTATTGTGTGGCATTTTGAGCTCTTTTGTTTGGCGAAATATTCAATTAAAGTCCAATTTTTTGATTTAATTAAAAGTTAAGCGCCGTTTTTCGCAATGAATTATTTATGTCATCAGCTGAAACTCAAAAAGCAACTGCTCGAGTAAATAAACGCATTAAAAAAACTAGAAAAAAATCAACCCAAGTGTAGCAAGAACTTTGCCACATCGCAAGATGGAAAAATAAACGGATAAGGGGGCGGGCGCAAAAACATAAAGGAAAACTCTTACACTCATTAGCAAAAGTTTTGGTGGACTTTGGGGCTAACCTTTCCTGGCGGCCACAACTTATTTTAAAATGTATGTACCGCTCAAATGGCCAAAGCACAAGGCAAATATATATATATATATATAAAAAAAAAAATGTTCAGCGCATTCAAAAGTTTTTCGTTTAACTTTTCTTAACCCACCCGCAGACGCCGTTAAGTTTCTGTTGTCGCAGTCTCTACAGCATTTTCTTGAATTTTTTTCTTTTGGCACTTTCTCAATTTCCGGCAATCCTAGCGGTTTGTTTGGGGGGAATTTGCAACTTTGACGACGTGTCCGAGTGGCAACAACTGCTGCAATCGACTGTCGCGGCGTATTCCTGCTCCGCCTTCAACTACCAAATTTATCGCGCTAATCTGTCATTTTTTTTCCTCTCTTACTTTGCAGTGCAAAATTGTTGTTTTGAACAAATTTTGCAGCTGCGTTTTTTACATTTTAATATTATTTTTTTCTTTTCGCAACTGCTTATCATTATTATGATAGTTGTTGTTTGGCTCGTTTGTGTTTTGATAAACGCCGCATGCCTGATGAAGGCCCCCGGCAGGAAGTTTGCTAAAGAAGCCACAAGAATTCTGATTGAGATAAACAAACGGAAATGAACTTGGGGAACAAACCAAGAGAAGAAAGTTATGCATTTTAAGCTCAAGCTATCACTCAGCTAAGTGTTATTTTTATTACAATAAATTATAGCTGAAATTGTTCTAAAATTAAAGGCAAAATGAAATTGCCTCAAATAATGTTTAAAATATTTTAGAAATTCTCTAAGCAAGCAATTACGAAATTAAATTTTACTTGAGTTCAATTGAAAAATGCAATATCCATTTGCCATAGTTATTTACTTAGAATACAATAAAATTGCATTTCAGTTCATATACGAATATTACTTTCCATAAGCCAGTGCAAATAGAAATATTTCTCATATTTACCATATTCCGTTCAATAGTTTCAATTTCAATTGGCAAAATGCTCGCTTTTTTGCTTTAAAACGAATATTCCAAAATTCTTTCTGCCTATAGAACAAACAGCGACAAGAACAATTGAAGCAGCAAAATTAGCAACGAGTTGAGAGCCACTTGGAATTTTCAATGCAATTTTCATATGCCAATATTTATTGCTTGCCCAGGATCAAAAACGAAATGCACAACAATCCGCACAGAAAGAACTAAGCTTAAAAATTTATATCGATAGGCTGATGCTCTGCAAAGGTGCATTTAATGTGTCTTACATCAATTATGTAAAATTGTATATATCGTATATATCGATAGGCTGATGCTCTGCAAGGGTGCATTTAATGTGTCTTACATCAATTATGTAAAATATATAGCTAAAAATATCCTTTCTGGATATATAGGACTCTAGGAGTCAATTATTTATCAATATGGTTCTGCAATCATATCTCCCTATATGTCTATCCATCTATCAATCTGATAATTTGAATCTAATTTGATTTGTATCAAATCATTTGTAAAGCTAGCTTTTATAATCCCTAAGGCAGATAAACATATACATCTACCTATGCGCGATTGTTACCAACGATTCTATATGTCAAACATATCCTTACAACTCTAGGGCATGAAAACACAGCTACAACAGACAAATACACGAAACCAGCAAGAATACAAAACACGATACATCTGAACCAAATATGCGAAATGTAATTCCCAAAACAGCCGCACAGGCGGGCAGGTGTAGTTGAATTGAAATGATATGTCACAATTTATATCGAGCTTCTTTTTTAATTTCGTTTAACATTTAAAACAAGGACCAATATCAATAGCTACTAGCCCAGCTAAACTGATAACTGCAACTGGAAAGCATGATGAGGGTAGCGCAAGGTAGCGAGGGCAACTGCAATGCGATTGCTTTGCACAGGGTCTGCAATAATTTATATGTATATATAACAGACAATATGCTGTTATCTATTGGCTACGAATGCTGCAACGTCCTGGAATATCTAGTGCGGGGAGAAGGTTCGATTTTGGCAAGCAATAGGTAGATTGGCAGTCGTACACACACACACACACATCTGTTGCTGTGCATATCTCAGATGACTCATAAAATTGAATGAGGCAGTTTGAAATATGAAAGGCAGCAAAACGAAGTGCAGATGGGTCAAAGGCTTAAAAGCGAGGCTTGAAAATAGAAAGTAATATAAAAGCATCGAAAGCAGTCGAAAGTTTATCAATAGGAATTAAAAAGCCAAATTATTAGCAATAGTAATTAACAATTGTTATGTATGATTAGCATAGCCATAATATATTCGATAGTTATCGATTTTGCTTATCGAAACTATTAAGTGCAGCCACTATTAAACGTTGCCAACACTTCTCTTCAAATATTGATCAAATACACACAACATAATCTAGAGGAAAAGAAAAAGAACGAACAGTCAATTTCCAACTAGTTAACAGATAAAGCTAATCATCTTAAGGCCCCTTTCCATATGATTACCCAAAAACCAGCTCATTAACGCCCCCTATTTCTTAGACTTCCATGCGGACATAAAAATCAAACAAAATTAGAAAATTGGCTCATGTTACGCTTTAATTAGTATTTAATTGCTTAATAATGCAAAGCACGCGTCGTATGTGCAATATATATTATTTCCTAGGCCCGAGCAGCGGGCACTGTATAAATTAATAAAACATCAACGGACGCCATTAATTTTATTACATACAAATATTTTTGCGTGCGATCGCTGCTAAACGATGCTGACACAGAGCAAACCCCCAACCACAAACCACCCCCCAGCCCAAGCCGAAAAGGCAACCCCAAACAACACGCAATGGAGAATATCTGAGGGCAAGTTTGGACATGCCGAAAGTCGTAAAAGAGCACAAATCTCATAGCAAAAGTCAAACAAGAAAAAACAATATATAAAAGTAAAAGTAAGGAAAACAAAATTGATTTGTTCTTGGGAAATTCGGAAATGCAGGGGGTGAAAATTTAGTTGTTTGAGCGTTGAAATAAATGGAACTTGGTATTAATTAGCAAATGGCCAAAGCAGTTAAATGAGAAATGTGCCGCGTGCTGCGTGTATGGGCCACATAAATATGTCTCACTCAACTGCCAGCTTTAGCCTTTCAGGTGGGCCAATAAAAGCAAAAGTCGGCTGAGCATTAAAAGTTCGGTTTGCGAGTGTTTGGCACGCAAAGTTTCATTTTTAGTTTCAGTCCCAAATAGTTTAAGTGTTTTTGGCATTTCATGTTGAGAGGGAGGTATTAAAAAAGTGGACAATGTGTTAATTGGCTTGGACACGTCGTAAGCTGCTGGAGTTGGGGCGTCCAGGAAGTAGAACTATTGCGCTAAAAGGTAAAGGAAGGTACAAAAACTGTTTTATGGTTTTGTGTGGAAATATTAAAAGGTGGAGCTAACTAGGGAAATATATCAAATCGTAAACGTCAATCAACTAGTAGAAATCAGAAATAAGGTTAATTAAATAAGCTTAACCTAATTTATTTTGTATTATATTATCTAACTTCTCCTATACAACGTAAAGGTCTCAAGACTCATTTCGCAAGATATCTATATACCTATATAATGATTTGTAATAGTACATAAGCTACATATAACAAATAAATACAAAAATTTAGGATCATTCCTATCAAATGTATAGTGGCTTCAAGTTTAAGAAGACAATATATCCCATTAACCATCAAACAGATTCGGATAACCTTTCAATGCATTGGACATTGTTTACTTGAAAGTGTTTCTCACTCAATCTAACTATCTACCTAATCGCTTTCAACAATCATCCATTTTTTAAGCCAATTTAGAGTGCTTCTCCAACAACAGCCCCTTAGTTTTTATCTCTTATAAAATAATTTACATAATTTAAAATAATCTAAGGATGAAATGATGTCTGCTTAGTTTTCTACATTTATTGTCGCACAGGACACAGCTTTAAATATCAAATTAGCCAAAGAGTGAAGGCAACAAAAATGGTAGCAACAATTTCGCATGGCTAGACACAAGTTGGACACATTAATTGCGCCGTTGTGATTTGCATGCATTGTGCGTTGTTGAGACCAGCAACAACAACAACAACAATAAAAACAACAAAAACCAACAAAAAGCCAACTGAATTAGAGTGTAGTGAGAGTGCATTTGGACTAACCCCGTCGTCGTCTGCACAAATATACCACAAACAACTGCAGCACTTGTCTGGCTGAAATAACTCTTCAGCACACTCGACTCATGCCCCCCTTCACTCCGCGTGCAGTTGCTAATTACAGAGTATTAAAGTTCGCTGACTGCATTGAAGCTGCCACAAAGCGAATAAATCGCTTCAGAGAGCGAGAGGGTGGCTGGAAGAGAAAGCAAACAATTCTCAAACGCTGATAAATGCAATAAACTTTGACAATATGCATTGTCAATTGTCATTCATTTGCTTTTGAACTGCGTTTGTTGTGGCTACTGATAAAAAATGCATACACACAACTTTTCTGTTTTCATCTGTATCTGGTTTGGTTTTTATATTTTTCATACCCTGAACCCATTGATACGAGTAAAAAGGGTATAATGTTTTAGTGCAAATGTATGTAACAGGCAGAACGAAGCATCGCCGACCACATAAAGTATGTATATATTCTTGATCAGCATCAATCGAGCCGATCTCAGTACCTATAAGAGCTAGAACATTTTGAATGTGCCCGCGTATTATGAATTAGTTTTCGATAATCGATAACATGCCCCGTTCCTAAGCCATCGATAAAAATCGATATTGAAATCCTGCTTTGTGAGCTAATCTCTCAGATTTTAAGAGGTAGTCACCAAATTTGGCATGTAGCCAAAAGGTAAAAGGATGCTCAGGGTATTCCCTAGTCGGGCACTCCCGCCAGAGCACTCTTACTTGTTTTTTGTGCTCCGTTGACATGTCAGTCGGCGCCCAACGATGTCCAATTTCTCGTTTCGTGTTCTTATTGCTGTTGTTGCATTTTATATGTCTATATACAGTTATATATATCCTATCATAATCTTGACTGACACGCGATGTGTTCGCTGTGCGCTGTGTTTGATGTGCGTTTTTTAATGTTATCAGCAGTGGGTCGCCTTTTGGCTTTTTCTGTCCATATTTTTTCTTCTGCTGTTCGTTGTGTCCGTCCTTGTCACTCATTTGTTGCGTCCATCAATTTGATGTTGTCAATTTTCTGAAAATTTATCGTTAACTGCTACCAAAATTTGACATTGTCATGCAGTTCGTTAGCTCTTTGGTGTCGTGATCTATTTAAAACCGTTGACAGACAGGTCAACAACAAAGTTGACAACTCAACAACATTATCTTGTTATAATATTGGACTTTTAAAAATATATTCAAATAAGAGTTGTTTGATGGACAATACTTCATCCGACATAATAGAAAATATTTGCTTCAGTTTTTAAAGTATTTTTAAAATTACAATGATGCCAATCTTTGGTCTATTTGTGTATTTTCTTCAATTTTTGGTAACATTTTTAAGTCCAGCTTTAAAAGTTTTTACTGTGTTCTTTTGTTCAGAAGAGATAAAAAAAACGGATTATTTTTTTGTATGTGTTTTTAAGCTATCTATAAAATGTTATTTTATAGGTTAAATGTGGTTGGGTATTTTTCTCTTTATTTTTTTATATAATATAAGCTGCCTTCTATTTAAAAAATAATTTTTTTCATAATTTTTTGGTGCATGTTCTTTAATCTATTTTAAGCTTTCCACTTTAATATGTTTCAGATCCTTTCTTTTTTATCTTTATAGGCCCCACCCATATAATAATTGGATGGAAACAAATCAAAAAAATCCTTAATAATATCAAATGATGTAGTTAAGTAGCTGCACATAATAAATCGCGGTACCAGCAATAAACATGCCCCAAAAAATGTATCCGCAACTGGGTTGCAAGCAAAATGAAGAACTGCAGTCAATAACTGTAACATATTTACCCAAAAAACAAAAAACAATAAATAGTGTATGTGCACAACAAATAGAGCACCATCAGCTGCACCGCAGTATGCAACGAGCTGATAAGCCCGTCATAGATTTGCCATAAAATGCAAACGTCCCACGCAAAATAATAAACAAAAAAATAAAAATATTAAACCAAATAATTTCAGGCTGTGTTTCGCTTGGCTGCATTCAGAGTTTTCCACACTGCCTCCCCCCCGTTGCAACGTGTGCTGATAAAAGTGCCATAGGGTTTTTTGGGCAAATAAATATGTGCAGCAGCCGCATAAAATACACAACAACAACAAACCAAAGCCGTAAAAAAAAACGTTGTGCCACAAGATATGGGAGAAGGTAAACACAAAACTGGCGCACAAAGCTGTTGACATGTCTGTTCGTCTGTCCTGTGTGTGTCCTGCGAGTGAGAGTGATAGAGATGAGCACACACACCCACACACACACGCGCACAACAAATGCAAATGCAGATACAGATACAGACGTATAGATAAGTTGCGACCCGTCGCTTGTTTATTTATTTTTGGAACTCATGTTAATTCGTGTGTAATAGACAAATGTCGCCCCCAAAAGCAGGTCCAAGGGCAAAAGGCATAACAAAAGGCCAATGCGAAAATTGTTGCTTGTAACCCTTTATTTTATTTTTTTAAAGCAAAGTATTTGTTGGTTTTGTGACATCACGTCGCACGCTTATCACGACGGCTGCGCCCTCTCTCAAAAGGCTTTCTTTTTGTATTCATTTTTTTTTACAATTTTTTTTGGTCCACTCCTTTTGTTTTACCAACTGCAGGTGTTTGACTCTGGTCAGTGAATGTCCCTTGTTTTTGGACACGTCCCTTTTGCTAGAAATAGTATCAGACATTTCCTTTTGCTTGTTTAACCTTTTCCCATTTTATTTTTTTTTTTTGTATCTTCTTTACTTTGTAAACTGTTAAATTGAATTAAGTCAGTGAAAATGTCGAGATTTGTCTGTGTACGAATTGGATTTAATTCTAGATTTCATGGAATGTGTGTTTTGTGCATTGAATTTGCTCGTTTATTGAGATAAATTGAATGAGAAGCACAGCACAGCATTGTAGTCAAGGCGAATGGGGAGAAAAGAGGAAAGTAAAGAGGCGAAGCCTTACTTTTTCCAAAAATATAGTTCGCCGTAAAGGCTTAGCTTACGGCAGCTCAAACATTTTCCAGCGTGTGTTCCAAGAAAAGCTAGAAATTTCATATATAAAGAAAAAGATTAAAATGGAAATAAGGGCAAACCATGTAATAAATAAAATTTATGCGAGTTTTTCCGCAATGAAAAAATTTGTGTATAAAATATTTTGCCTTCGCCAAACTATCATCAAAGAACTTATAAAAGCGATTAAAATGATGCGATTAAATAAATAACAATTTTAAAATTACACAACTTTCATGCCATGTTTTCATTGAAAATATTGTTCTTTGAGCTTATGGAAAAGTCATTAATTTGCAGCTTAAAATCTTAAAGAATTTGCAAAGAGAAAGAAGTCATTATCATGTTTATCATGTTTTTGCTAGCTTTAAAATGCTTTCACTTTAAAATAATAAGAAAATTGTTTGCTTCAAACAACACAGATTTCCAGTCTGTTCGAAGCGCATCAATTATTAAAGACAGTAAATATGCTACAGTGCGTATGAGTTATGTAGTTCGGATTGTTATATATGAACTGTTGTTGCTGTTGTCTTTTGTTGTGTGTGTGTGTGTGTGTGTGTGTGTGTGTTGTGCATCGTTTGTCGCTTGTTAATATGCCTCATAAATAACACATTTATGACACAGAGGCAGACACACACGTACACACACTCACGCGCACATTACAATGCAAAACACACACACGCTTGTTTTGCTTTCTCTTTCTGTTCTTGCGTCTCGTTCTCACTCTATTAGCTGCTTTGATATGCAAATTTACGCCTCTTCTATTTTATTTACGTTTGTCTACATAATAAAGTTGCGCCAGATTTTTCGCATTTATTTATGAGGCAAACACACACATACACACCCGTAGGCACACACACACACACACAGAGGCGATTGTCGCACGCACACAGTTCTCTAATAGTTTAATATGCCTATAATTGTTAGAAAATTTGCATGCATTTGTGTTTGTTGCTGCATTTTAAATATTTTATTAATTTCATCCACATTTTTGTGACAATTTTAAATTGGCTGCGTCAAGCGCTGAGTGCAAATGACAGCCATTGTTTAGCTGCTACGTCTCCCCTCTCTCTCTATCTGTCTCTCTCTCTATCACTCTCGCTGGCGCATTTAATCCGATTGTCTGTGCCACTCTCATTGATTTATGTTTAATGCAGTTTTCGGGTAGCGCATTTAATTTATGTTATATAAAATGATTTCACATTTACTTCTCAATTTTTTTTTGTCGCCTTGTCAGTTTTTGGCGGAAGTGGCGAGAGTTTGTTTGGTTTTCGGGTTTGTTTTGGTTTGCATAAATTTTTTGGTGCATACTTTTGTGCGCATGCATGAAGGATCTCACATGCTGGTTGTGCGTGGATGTGTGTAGCAGGTATGTGGATGTGTGTAGCAGGTATGTGTATGTGTGTTTGTTTGTGTGCGTTGCAGTGATGTGTATGTGCCTTAGTTTGTGTGTGTGCGTACGTTGCTGTGAGCTATTGATTTTTGAACATGCTCGTTGTACGTGTGCGATTTTGTCGCCTGATATAAAGCTCTCAGTTCAGCAAAATTGAAGAGTATATAAAGCAAGTGAAGTTCTGAGCTCATGAGCTTAAATTTTAGAGAGCTTTCTAAAGAATACCTATCGCAAGTGGGAAAAGAAATATTTGATTTTTGAATATTCGAAGTAATTTAATGAGTATTGAAGTATGATACAAATGTACTCAATATATTATTATTACTCTGGACAATGAATAAAAATTCGTACAATGTTCCGCTTTGAACAGATCTATAAGAATTTAGGCAATATTTCAGATGTTTCTCAGTGAGATCCCAAGAATATATATTTAGGAAAAGATCAGCATTTTCTCTTGGGAAAATTCGTGCAAGACAAGAAATTTATTCATAGCCAAGCAATTTCACTACTAAACCCCACAACCGTGCCTTAAACTGACACAAAACATATATCTGACCTGCAAGAAATAATGGCAATTCTTTTCACACGAACACACGCACTTAATTTCTTAGCATTTGCTTATTTACGTATTTATTAAATGCGTCATCCTGCCGATCATTAAGTAAAATCTCGCCAAGGAGCAACAGCAGCAGCGGCAGACAAGCAGGAGCAATAACAACGGCTGTGGCAGGCATAAAAATGTCCTTGACATAAAGATGTTTGCCTAGCCGAGCGCGGTGCTGCGCCTGACACAGAAGCTGAGGACTTTATTAAGACATTTTACGTTGAAATTTATATAAGAGTAGAAAACAGCAGCCACACACACACACCCACATCGGCGGCAATAAAGCCAGGCGCAGCTGAGTTTCATGCAGGAATCTTGAGATTTATGACACAGCCGGTAGAGATAACAACAACGACAACAAGGACAACAACACAAGGACGAAGTCTGATATGCCTGGAAAACTCAGACTCTGCTCACGTTGCGCACGTTGAGACTATGCCATGTTTGTCATAAAAGCCAAGTTAAACCAGGCAGCAGGCCGAAGCATAACAAATATTGCCAACTTTTGGCCGATTTACGGACTTTGCTTGGCCCTTTCATATAATTACGCTAGATTCTTGGCTTCTCTTGAAGGCAAATCAAAATTTGCATAAGTTTTTTTTATCAATTCAGCAAATGTGGGCGAGAATGTGTTAAATTTGATTAAGTTGGCGAGCGACAAATATTCACTTCTCTATATTTTCTCAGTGGAAATCATTAAACTTTTAACTATTTAACGATAATAAGATATGCAAAGTATATATTTTGCATTAATTAAATGGGGAGTTTTTTTCTGCATTTCAACTTGAATGACTTCTTATAATATTGAAATTATAAGTAAGAAGCTGTGCCCATTTTCATTTTAAAGAATTCAATTCAAATAATTTCTGAGCTTTTCGCAAAAGGTCAGCTATATTTGGAAACTTTTTTCGAAGAAACATCAACAAAAAAGAATGCCCACACACACAAATGACTTTATGAGAGTTTAATTGCTTAAGAATTACGCAGGCAAGCTCAACAAATTAAAAATGTATTTCGGCTACCATTTCAAGGGGCAAAGTTACCCTATTTTATTTGGCTGTGTTGCTTGAAAATTTAATTAAAACAAAATTAATTTATTCCAGCTGAGGGCAACTCTTGGATGTATATAGAAATTTCCCAAAAAAAAATTGTTGCTGCTCACATTTGCACAGGAAATTTATAAGGTTAAATGTGGGTGCCAATTGTTAAATACTGGCATAAAGAGCGACAAAAGCAGCTGCTGCAGTAAACAAATTAGCTCGTTTCAACTTGCACAACAAACACACACACGCACACACATACACGCTGTAAAGAAAATATATGGTATATATGCCAATGGCAGCTGACGCGCCACAAAAAAATAATTAAAACCGCAGAAACAAAAAATATTTTTAAACTGTGTACAGTGAAAACTCTGTTAAAGAGTCGTCGGTTAAATGCGAAGAAAAGTGAGCTGTATTCATAAATCGAAGGAAGTTGCCAGGGAAAGCTGCTTATGAGACACACTTTGTTAGAAAAGTAAGGAATAAGATTTTGAAGGAATAAAATTGGCCAGCTACAGATATTTTCCAAAGAACTTTGTCCGCTTGCAGAGTTTTCACTGCACATTCACAATTTACAAAAAAAGAAAGCCAACAAATTGTGCAACATCTGAGCAAAATAAATAACCGAGTGGAAACAAAAAAAGAGTGGTTGCTGCAAAAAAATTGTAAACGCTGCAATTAAAGACAAAGTCGTCTGTCAATAAACGCGGTTTAAGCGGCTATTTTTGTTGTAGCCAACGTGGCTTTAACAAGTGCCTGTATGTGGGCGTGTACGCGTATATGTGTGTGCGTGTATTTGCGGCACGCTGAAAAGTATGCTACATGAATGCATAACCTGTGGGTCAGCAAAAATAATGTAGCCATGCTTCATTGAGCGTCGACGCTGACTGGCCTGAACTGTGCGCTGGGAATATAACGCTGACTGCTCGGCTGCCCGACTGCCTTTTGTGGTTGTATGATGATGACCGCAGCTACAAAAACCCACTCGACCAAAGCCAGCGCCATCAGCAACAGCAACAACAATAAGAACAGCCAACTGTAGGGTGAAAACAATGCTGCTGCAAAACATTTGCCACAATGGGAGCTGGGAATCAACGACAACCGTTGACCAGCTTGGCCAGGTGAAAATTTAAGTTCGCTGCACTTTGGACACAATGCCAGGCGTTGTTATTCAGCTCTATCCCCCTCTTTTCTTGTTGCTCTTTCTCGCTTTTGTTTGCGCCCTCTTCGAAAAAGCGAGAAAAAGCAGCGGGTTAGGCGGCCAATAGTAGAAATGTGGCAGTGTAATGGACTAAAGCTAAAACAGTTGCCAGTAAAATTGTGGTTAAATTAAAAAACTTTAGTTGAAATGCGGTAAAAGTAAGAGAAAGCAGACAGAGTCAAAAAAAGTCGTATATACTATAAATATGTATATACATATATAAAATTTAATAATTATATATATAATATTATATACTATATTATATTTTTGATATATATTCCTCCGCCCTTTTAACTTCTTATGCTTTAGAAACTATTTCTAAATGATTTGTTTACTTTTTATAATAAAGTATGTTTTAGAAACTATTTATAAAATGCATGATTCTCATCTGTTATTGAATTAAAATATATACAATTTATTTTTTAACCTTGGGCACCTTAAAAATCTCAATTGGATAAATTTTGTATGTACATGAACTTCCCGAAAGCTTAAAAAATTGTAGAACAGCACTCTGAAAGAATTTACAACATTTTTATATTGCAAATTATTAAAACATAATGAGGCAAATTTTTATATCTTTAAAACATAAACCGTTTCGGTTTCCACATACTAAACATCACAAATTTTCATTATCTTTATTGCCCTGCGGCTACCTCCTCCTCCCATCCACATACCCTTTAAATGTCAATTAAACCAGCCACATAAATATAAAAACAAACAATTTGCCTGCTGCAAAAAAGAAAACGCGTCATAAAATGGGCAATTTGCATGAAAATATTGTCGCTTTAATGCTAAGAAAAATGTGAGGCACATTTATAGCAACGAGTCCTTTGAGCACAGCCCATGCGGGCCATGAGTAAGAGCTATGAGAAAACACACAGACACACACACACACAAACACACACACACACAAACACACGCACACACATGGCAAAGAGAGACATTTAGAGTCATTTGAGTGCCGCCTTTGTTATAAATACAAACATACCATATAAAATGTATATATAGTATGTATTTTTTATTCTTTTCTGAAAAGCCTGGGTAAACAAAAGTAAACACATGTCTGCTGCGGAGCATCAAATAACGGAGCGCACTGTGCAACAAAGGCCACTAAAAATATTATATCTAATAAAGCAGCAGGCAAAATGTAAAGCAAAACAACTGCGAGCCATAAGAGAAATGTTTTCGAGCCAGAGAAGAAAGAAAAAATATGTACAAAAAAAAAAAGAAGCAAGAACACACAACAACAATAACAAAAGGCATCAATCATAAGTCAGAGCACATGCTACATAATCTGCGTCCATCCACCCCACTGCTAACGATTGCCCGGGCATATATCTGTCTTGGGGTCCTGGCCCGACCAACATCCTCCCAGCCATGCCTATTTTTTAGGCTGTCTTTAAGACTGCAAAAAGGCATTGAAAAATAGATTGCTGCAGCACTGCTCTCCATCTCTCTCTCTCCCTTTCTCTAAGCGCCCTCTCTCTTGGTGCTTTGACACTCAACGCTTGAAGTCTATTTGCCACGCCTCAGGCAGCTGCTGGCGGCATATGTTCATTAAATTTATTAAATTACAGACACACGCAGCATATGACATCAAGGACAACAAGTGTCAGGACATGCTGGATATGTGCGGCAGCAGCAGCTGTGCAGACATTGCAACATTTAATAAAGACATGCGAAACTCTCTTACAATGATGTACGCTAATTGGCTGCTTAGGCAGACGGCGGACACATCATTAAATTAGACAAAATGCGAATGGAGAAGCAAAATGTGTGTCTACGAATTTCGACTAGAATAACATGCCCTGTAATTGAATTAATTGCAACAAATATATTATTTTAAAAATAACATTTAAATTGTAGAAAAAATTGCAAAGCATAGCAAAAAATATGCCATTCAGCCTTTGTAGCATACTTCACGCAGCTGGACTATTATGATTTATAAACAGAAAAAGCAATTTCTGAACATTTTTAACAAGCAGCTCAGCAAATGAATTTGTTGCCATTGTGTATTTTTCAGCATCCTTTATTATTATTATTATTATTTTTGTTTGCGTTAACCCATTGCTATTTATTAATAAACTATAAATAAGCATTTCAGCAATGAAATCCAGTTCATTTTTTGTTCTGTGCAGACTTTCAGTTTTATTTGTGCCACATTTGTTGTATGCCTCGAATTGTTATACAAACAAATTAAAATTTAAACAAGCGAATTAATTTTTATAGAAAACTTTTACAAAGCACAAAACAGGAAAAAACTGCAGCAATTAGTTAACAATGCACAGTTTTGAGAAGGAAAAAAAAATTTGGTGAAAAGGGCATATGATGGAGTATGCTGGACCATAACATACCCCACATTGATTGTCCATAAATTTGTAGATAATATAATAATATATAGTTATTCAATATGTAAATGATAAAAAATAAATTTTAACTGAATATTATTTTTTGTTTAAAGCTAAAACACATTAATAACAATTAAAATATCGCAGCATATAACTTCCATTACACTAATTAATTTTCCTTATTCTTTTTTCTGTCTCCAAAAGCTATTTTCTCCAAATATTATATTTTATTTTTATTTAAAGCATACTTGGCAAACAAAGAGTAAACAGAGCTGTGTTTTTCACTCGTGGCACACTTTTAGCCAGTCCAAACAACAACCAGGCGGCCAACCAACCAAATAAAGCTTTTAATTGTTGCCAATGGATTAAGGTTTATGTGCGTATACTTAATATCCCTGTGCTTTTTGGTTTGTTTGGTTGCCTGGCGGATTGTGCACACGTTTTTTTTTTGTACTGGCTGGCTTTGCATCTGTGCTAATAGTAATTAAAACTATAAATTTTCAAGTGAAATTGTTCAGCAAGCACGCGTGAAATAATAATAACAATATACACAAACATATATACATATGTGTACATTGTGTATATATGCTTTTTTAATCGCTTTTTTATAACCAATTAATTGAAATATGATTGGTAATTAAATGCATACTTGATGGCCAGTGGCATATTTTCATTTTTCAAACATAATTAATGCCACTGAATAAATACAAATAATAAAACAAACAAAAAATATGTATAAGTGCCGCTCAATTAAAGCTGAAAAAAAAGGGGGCGCCTCAACAACAAGAGAAACTATAGCCTACTTTGCAGCGTTCAATAAATGTGAACAATGACGGAACGGAAAGCACGGCACGTGCCACAGCGTCTAGTCTCGAAAACTAATTGAAAGGCAGACAGACGACAGTCAAGCGGTGTCTGGGCAGGCAGAGAGAAAAAAACGCGGCAGGAAAAACAAATTTGCATATGGCGCAAAATGGCCCACAGCCAGGAGCCTACAAAAGGGCGGGGAAAAATAAAAAAAAGAAAGGAAGTTTCCAAAGAAAGGAGCAAGGCAAAGCCGGCAAAACTCGAACTAGAGCACAGCTGCTGCTGCTGCTGCTGCTGCTGCAACTGCTGCTGTTATATAGCCTGGCGTCCTTGCCATCGTTAGTATCCTGTTATCTCTCTAATAATGCCTCAGAGAGTTTGTAATTAAATTTTTCAAAAACTGAAGCGCCCATCGTTAGAGCAGACCGTCCGCCGTAGTCATGGGCCACAACACGTCGGCAACAGCTACTCATCTCTGAGATGCAAAATGCTTCAGATACAAGCTACGAGATACAAGCATTGGTCGCACTGGCGGGAAACGGGATGTCGCATAAAGAACGTTACGCGCACGAGTGCCACTAGTTAGTTAGATAATAACGCTCAACGGATGCTGTTCAAAGCGGAAACGGAAGTTAAGTTAAGCGCACTACTTAACAGATACTCAAGAGTAGCCCAAGCCATGCCACGCAATGCGGCCAACACGGACGGACAGAGGGCGCATTGCGTCAAGCGAATGACGAAATGAATGATAGATGGATAGACCAAATGTGCCGCCAATTTGTGTGTTCCTCGAAACGTTTTGGCTGATATTTCAACGAAAATATTCAATATACCCAATAAATGATTATGAATTCAACGCTAGCTATGTCAGTTAGAGAGAGTATGGAGTATCAGTTCAGCAGAGAATATAATGAGTTAGAGACAAACAAGGAAAAAAATATCGTATTCTGTGTCAACTGATTTAGTTTAGCTCGCTCTTTTAAACAATTGTCTTTAAGAAAAATAATTACTAATAAATTTTCAAGCCCAATTGAAAAGATTTGGGATGCCATTCTTTGTTCTAACATTTGCCTTCAAGCAATATAATAACCGTGACATTTTGAAGACTTTATACTGTTTCTACTTCCTTAAGACTTGTCTAAAAAACGCTCTACAATCCATATAAATGTTCCTTAACTTTTGCAGTTGGGTGCAACAAATGTGACATTTGGCGAAAATCGAGTGAAAGAGATTTTTCCGCATTTAGTACGCATTCATGGCTTCTAATTATGCTACGGAGTGGGTTTCATGACGTCGTCAGTTTAGGGTTGTTGCCACTGCGAAAGCTGCCGCTCGTTACACTCACTAACACAAATTAGTTACTACGCATAGCGCACGAAAAGGATAACAACAAAATGGGACTCTGCCTCGGTCTGGGCACTTGTGCAACCGCAGACAGCTAGACAGTCACGTCAAAGGCTGCTGTCCCGGCAGTGTCTGCTCTATGGGCGCTGGCGTGGAGGCGTGGCCTGCGTATTTCATTTCACCTTGTGAAATTCGTGTGATGTCTATTTAAATGGTTACGTAATTGCATAATTATATGGCTGCTGCCCAGCAAGCTGAAACCGGCACAAAGCCGAATCGTCCCCACCCATAACACGCAGAGTTTGTTTTCTGGCCTAATGGGACAAAAGTGTGGGCTCCAAACTTTTGCACAGACACGTGCAGCAAATAGATAAATAATGGACACCCACACAGACAGACAGACAGACAGAAATAAATACAAGAATCGCACATCAGAGGCATTTAATTAAAAGCCATAAATCAAAAAGCCGACAAGTTTAAGGAAATCACTTTGAAAACTACGAATAAAATAATCACAAAAATGTACAGGCTACAGTAGTCAAGCACAGAATGGACTGTAAAATGCAAATGCATTTAATTAAAACAATATCAAATGTGTGGCAACTAGAAGTGGCAGGAAGATGCTTGGCCAGACACAACGCAGATCAAGAAATTTCGCATCCGCAGCACGTTTTTCAATTAAAAGCTCGTTGAGGCGGGAGTCTTTGGGATTTTTGTTGGGTCCACAACCAAAGCAAACTGTCAACAGGCGGGCGGCGAAAAAAATAAAAGCAAAAGCAAAAGAAAAAGTTGTAGAGCAAACGCGTGAAAAATCGCGCTCGCGTTTATTGCCGCAAACCGACGCTGCACGTGATTTGTGTGCGATTTTTGGTGTTCTTAAACCGTTTGGTCAGAGGCAAAACATTTGTGGCCAACGCACACACACACACACACACACACACACACAGAGAGAAACACACGTACATATATAATTGCCAGTTGAATTGCGGTTAAATATTTGTGCAAATTGCTAAATTTCGTTTTGGCAAAATTTGATAAATTTTTATTTAGTTGTTTGTGGCTGTTGTTGTTGTTCATTAAGTATGCTTTTCACATTTATTGATGTACATTTAAGTCTCGCATAAATAATATATATACATACGTATATATATTTGAAAAATATTTATAAATATATTATTTAAACAATCGAGCTAAATTCAAGAGGTAAAACTCACCAAACACGTGACAAAAATTTGCTAAGAAATTAAACAATACAATACAAAAAATTTTGCTTAGAACAAAATAAAATTGTATAATAAAATAAACTGCAAATCTTCTTAATTTGCACTTCTGATTAGCACCATTATCGAGAATTACTTCATTTTTATTGTTATCAATTGTTTAGTTAAACTAATTGCCCATCAAAGTGTGGTGCTGGCCATAAAACATTCAACATTTGGCAAATGCTCAGAATTATGCATGGACACTCTAAATGAAAATCGAATGTGCAGCGAGTTGGGAAGAAATCAAAACATTTATCAAATATGCATTACGCATATTAAAAATCATTTAAATATTTATGCAAAATGCACACACACACAAGCACAGTCAACATTGACTGTAAAAAAGCAGCAGCGACAACAAAAATGGCAAAAACACACAATTTGAATTATGCGAGCAGAAGAAGATATTTTGTATAGTAAGAAGCGAAAAGCGGGCGAGAAATTGTAATGTAATTGAGGCAGAAAAAAACAACAAAAAACAAGAACAATAAATAAAAGCAAATGAAATTAAAAATTTATTATGCTCAGCTGCTGCTGCTGCTGTTTTTGTTGTTGTTGTGTCGAATAAGAAGCGACAGCAGCAGCAGCCAGAAAACGGAAATGGATATTGCTGTGAAAAACAGACACACACACACACTCACACACACACAGCTCGAGTGAGGACGACAAATGATGCTGCTGCTGTTGAAGTTTTGCATTTCCGGTATGCAAACAGCAGCAAGAGCAATAACAACAACAGCGACACGCAGACACATGCTCAAGACATAAAAATGTGTAATTGTTGTTGCCATTTTATTTGTTGTTGCTGTTGTTGTTGTTTACCATTGATAAAGCTTAACAGTCAAGCCAAACGAAGTGCAAAGGGTGCGGCAACGGCAACGGCAACAGACAAAAACTCATTTGCATTTAACACGTTCACAATAGTCGCACAGCGGCAATAACAGCAACTAGGTAATACAGTGGGTATTAACTAAATGCGATTCAATTGAACAATTCACGCAGTGTATATTAAATAAATATTTAGCACTGTTTACAATAAGCTATTTACACATAATGCCTGTGAAATTATAATTTGGCTGAGTTTAAATTAAGTTAGATTAAACTCGGTTTGCCTAATTTTATTTTAACTGATATTTTTCATACATTTTGTAATGTAATTTCATGTATCGCTAATGTTAATAAATTGTTGAATTTGAGCTAATATTTTTCATAAATTTGTGATACAAAACTCAAATCAGGGCTAAGTCACAAAGTACTGTGATTGAACAAGTAAAATACTAGCTTGCTTTGTACACAATAAAATATTATTTAAATAGTTTAAGCACATCTTTTTTTTTTAAGTATCGACAATGTTAGTCAAGCTTTAAAAGTACGCTGACAATTATTTGAAGAGAATCAATGCACTTGTTTTGGAAACTTTTTAAGGGCAATATATTTTTGTCTCAAAGTTGGAATCTAAATTTTGTATTACCTTTTGACAATTATTAGAAACAAGGAATACATGTTTTTATTCAAATGTTAATGAAAAATGTACTGTTGAATATTAAATACTTTACAAAATGCGCTCCCATTTTTATAAGAGTTCCGAGAGTTAAGATTTATATCAAAATATGAAGATAATCAAATGGTTTTGACAATAAATTTAAGCATTGAAAATATGCTCATGAAAAAACGATGATGCGACCCTGTATTTGTATAGCCCACAAGAAATACTAAGATCGTCATTCAAATAAAGATGCGCCTGTGCCTAACAAAAAATAAATCGCGCCCAGCTGCACTTAAGCAATTTTTACTGTACTTGTTCAAAAGAAAACACTCACAAATTCAAGCATACAAACACACACACCATCACACATTTTACAACAATAAAAATACCTTTAGTGTATGTCTTTTTTTTAACTCTTTAATTACGCTTAATTATTTATTAAGCAGATTGCGAGCTGCGTTGGAATTTAATTTGGGCTGGGCGTATTGCGAGCAGCTCAGATATAAAGGACTCAGGACAAAGCCGTGCAACCAGTTGTTGCCTTTCCGGCCTGTCATTACTTTGGTCTTTGCTCTGGCGTGTGCCCGGGCACTTGGAAGTGCCGCAGCACTTTTTGGCATACACTTCTTATGGTGAGCCAGAATTTTTGTTTCTAATTGGATTGGCTTTGATACGCGCCGTATTTTGCACTACTAAAGGACAGCGAATCTTGCAGAAGATCTACACGAGCCTGCGAGCAAATCAAGTTTTTTGATTATTGTTTTGCCAACACAATAAGTTTGACGTATGGACGACGATAACGACGGCAACAACGAAGGACAACAACGCGCATCCGCACCGTTTGAATGCACGATTTGTACTAAACTCAGCAGCACGAATCGTGCAACATGCTCGGCAAATGCCAATGGCAAATTAAATTCATCGCCGTAGTCCTTGTACGAGCCAGGACTTGCTCTCTGTTTACAGGCGGCAAAATGTACTAAATGATAAACGGACATTTTTAGCTCTGCTCGACTCTCAAACAACATTCGGTTGGGTATCGCTCGGCTGTGCAAATCGCCTCGCTCGTGCGTCCACATGTTGCCGTCGCCAGCAACCTGTTAGACACATCCTTGCGAGACCGCTGCTGGCTGTATGAATAAATGAATGAATGGCAATTGCAGTGGGACTCTCAAGCCTCAATGGTCGTTTTCCAATTTTAGATATGATTAACAAGAAATATTTATATCCTTAAGGGCAAAGCCAATTTTTATGTGCTGTCGTTATAGATGTTTACAAACGTTTTAGAAACAATTTTGAGAAATATTTTTTTTATTTTTTCACATATATAATGAAATGTTTTCGTTAAAAACAAGGAAAACGTGGTTATTTAAAATACAAAATTAATTGAGATATAATTCACATTTCGACAGTTTATGAATTACAATATTTTACATATACCTTTTCCAATATCCACCCATACAAATATTTTGTAAATCTATTGCAGACAAAAAAAAGTATATATTTTATGTTTAAAATGTTATATACTTTTAAATATTTGAATATTTATTTGAAAACTAATATTGAAAATTTTCAAATGTAAATATACAAACAGTTTATGACAAGTCACAGAAAATTTGTTTGGAAATTCTACTATGGCAATTTTATATATATTCTATGTTTATTATTTAAGATGTCAGCTTTATTATATTAAATTAGAGAAAATTTGTTTGAAGATTCGATTATGCATTTTATATTTATGTTTTATAAATCTTTGTTTAAGCCACATTTTATTAAGGATTTTACCTTTGTGCAGTTAGCGAAAGAGTAAAATATCCCAATAAGAGCGCGCATGCGCAATGCATCGAATCGGTTAAGGGGAACAAAGCCGATGAAACGGTTAAACAAAAGTCGAGCTAAAAAAGCCCAAAACAAAATGTAAACAAAATTAAGGTAAGCCGAAAACACGCCAATTGGCTAGAGCCTAGCCTTATCAACTACAGAAATGAAGGGAATTAATTGAACTATGCGATATAAGAATAGACCAATTTGCCATAAATCAACTTGAAGAGCAGTTGTGCTCATTGCGCTAAGCCTAATCCACTTTATGGGTTTAGAGGTCCTTTGGGTACCACAAATACCAACTAACTAACCAACTAAAACCAAACCCCAACCAAACTCAACTAACTGATGTACTGATGCAATATCATGCCGCTCGACTGTGGCAAGGAGCATGTCTAACAAATGCCAGCAACTTTAACCGCGAAAAAAAAACCAAAGTTGTAGCGAAACGGCAGTGTCCCAGACAACAACGGAGAACAACAAACACAACAACGGGCCTGTGCCGCTGTGGTCGCCGCCACAACGACAATAAATACGCAACAGCAGCAGCAGCAGCAGCAGCAGCAGCGGCAAGCTGAGAGAGCAACAGCTTCAGAGTCTACGACTAACAGGCATATCAACAGCATCATGATGTAAAAACTTTTTGCATTCGAGAGCCTTAAACCACCTTCAACCAGCTAACCAACACTCCCCCTCCTCCTACTGCACCGCAGTTGCTTCTGCGTCGACCCCGTCAACAATTTTTGTTTACAAACTTTTGCTTGTTTGTGTATTGTGCGAAGCGGTTGTAGGCTAAAAGGGGGTAGGGGTGGGGTCGCCCACCTGCGACAGCGACGGCAGCTGTTGCTGTGTTAGCATTGTCCACAAAGGACTCACAGGACTTGCTCCTGCCATCAAGTATGGCGCGTCGCGCCAAAAGTTGCAAATTTTTATATTTTTTTTTCGCCTTTTCTATGTTTTTTTTTCTCTGCCCCAGCTAACAGGGAAATTCCTGATGCGATTATGAGACGCCTTGTTAAGTCAAGTCACCAAGCTGGGTGGGTGAGTTGTTGCAAATAGATCACATGACAAAGATGCTAAATATTTGTGGCTTTGCGGTCAGGTGATAAGCTTAAATTTAAGTGCTGCAGAGAAATACGCCTACACAAAGTTTAAGAATAACAAAATATATATTTTTATACTGCCTATCAAATGTTCGATGCTTTAATTTACGGTTCTCTAAATAAATAAACTTAATAAATTAAATTTTTTTATATCTATAATTGGATATTTATCTAAATTAGTTAATTTCCAAATATTTTTAATATTATAACCAACCTAAGTGCAATATTTAATTACAAAAACTAATTGTGACAAATATTTTGAAATTGTCCAAATAAAGTTCATTTTAGTCTAATTAAGTTTTTGATATATATAGTTCGGTTCAGGTTTAATGTCGGGTGTTTCACTTCGGTTTTAGTTTCTGATAATGATAAATATAAACATTGGAATATCGGGCTCAACCCAGTTCTGTTCAAAACCAGTTTACACGTATAAATGTTAATAAGCCAACTAAAACAATAATCAAATCAATTTAACAAACTGTCACATTTTACTGGTAGTCAACTGAGTACGTTTAGAAAACATTTCTTTTTTCTGTAACAAGTGTTGTCAAAGACCTAAGCTAACCTAAGCTAACAATAGCTTAAAGTTGCTTAGGATGGTAGATATTTCTCTCTCCCAATGACAGCCCTAAACTAAAATCTAGGCATATGCTTCAATGCCAACCTCACTTCACTTACGCTTAACAGATACAAAGTTGACTGAGCGCACTTACCTGCAACGAGAAAACAATAAAAAATGGAAATCAATTGGCTGTATCATAAACAGTGCTTCAAATTGATTATAAAGTCGTCGAAGCTTCTAAGTAAAGTACTTGAAATCCACTCTAGACGGACAGGCAGACAGACAGACCGACAGACAGGACAACAAGCAAGCGTAGACACACACGCACACGCACAACCCTTGAAAAGGCCTCGGCCACAGCGAAGTGAACTCAGTCCTTTCCATCAAACTGGGGAGCAGCAGGCCCCTCTCTAACCTACTCGCCAACTCCTGTCCGACCCGCAATGCAATAACGCCGACAGATTACAAAGTGCACATGTGGTGCGCCATAAAGTAGTGGGTTGCACAATGCCAGAGCAGCGAGCGGAAATCCATGTTGCAACAACAACAACAGCAGCAGCAGCAACATCAAGCACAAGTCTAGGAGACGAGACGCACGGCCAAAAGCCTTCGGCCGCTGCCATGACTGTACATACGCCTCTCTCCCCTATACGACACTCCTCACACAAAACCCCGTTTTCCTGTGGCCTTTTGCCGAACTCCATTAAGTTTACGCGACCAGCAACACGAAGAACTTTACTTCTGTGGTCGCCGGGGTCGCAGCTTCTGTTCTTGTTGTTGTTGCTTTGAGTATGTCCAAATGGGTTGCTGTACTATCTATTGATGTCCCTGCTTATTGTTGTTGTTGTTGTTGCCTTGGCAACTATATGTCAGGTCTATTGCATGCACTCACATAAACCGCAACCTTTGAGGCATTCGCTGATGCTGGAGCCCAACAACTTTATAGTGTTCGAAAATGTTACAAACTTTGGGGTGCAATGTGCCCGCCCAATGTAAATTTGATGCTGAAATATTGTTAACGTGTGTGCAGCAAAGTGTTTGATGAACAATTGCCTAAAGTGTGGTCCATTCTGATAAACATAAGTTGTCGAAAAAAAATGGAATGAGGATATGCTTTAGGTAGAAAAGGTTGATAGAAAATAAATATATATAATGTATATAAATATAATGTAAACATAGCAGTTTTTCTCTTTGATAGATAAATGATCTAGACAAGCCTTAGATGTTGAATATCTCCAATTAAAATGGAGGTAATTTTGTAAATACCAGCGATAGAAGGAAAAAGAAAGGTAGTTTTTATAGATATACGTTATCAGAGAAAACATGTTTTTTTCTGAATTGCAGATGCAGAGAAAAGTATTCACAATTAAGATCATCCTAATCTAAAACGAACTTATGACGCCGAAAAAAATAGCTTGCATTGTTGAGAAATCGATAATGATTTAATTCTCTACAACAGACAGAAGAGAAATATGTGTATTAAATATTAGTTAAATTTGCGGCTTTATATTAAAGGACTTCGATTCATTATGAGGTATCCCAACTGCCTTTTCGTTTGAAATGAATTATAAATGAATTTTGAAAGAGTTAGATTTATGAAAATTTGTTACGAATTTCAACTTAATAAAATAAATCAATTAACAATGTGTTCATATCTTATTTAGTAATATATAAAATGTAAAATTAAGTATAGCTTCAGACAGTAGATTGATAGTTTTACATTAATAACTTTTCTCTGTGTGCACATATTGAAGCAAACAGCACCAATGAAATTTCTAAATACAATTCCCATAAAACAAAACATTTTAGGAAGAAGGTTTAGCAGCCCATTTTATGAAGCTGGCAGCAGCATTCCGTTAAAGCAACTGCCACAGAGACTACGTGCCACACAAACAACTAGACGACAATGCGACAAAAGGAAGTTCATGCAGCTTTGTGTGTCGCTGGCCTGTCCTGCAACTGAAGACAGCGAAGAGGCAGCTGCCCCACGCCCAAGCCATTATTTGGTATGCCATCAAAGAGGGCCCGAGACAGCTGCAGAAGACGGGCCCATACCGAAGGCCTTATAAAAAAAATATATACGAGCTGTATGGAAGAATGGGCGGGCAGAATGTGAAGTGCAGTGCACATACAAAACAGATAAATGGTAGCAACTTTTTAACAAAACCAACGGACGGGGCCCAGTGCATTGAGTAGACGACAATGCCCCAACACCGCCGGCAAATGCCGCCCCCCCAACTCCAGAAACAATTTTGATTTTTTTCTTTTCATTTGCCCGTAAGCAGCAGCATTGAGACGAGACAAAATGTAAAATTATGCGCCAGTTGCAAGCAAAAGTTTATGGTTGACCCAAGCGCAGAGAGCAAGAGAATGAGAGAGAGAGAGAGAGAAGGGAAAGGGGGAGGTGAGAGCCGGCAAAGGCAAGTGCATTTATTGTCTTTGGGCGAAGCAGTCGAGCACGCAAATATGCTGCAAGCTGACTGATGCTGCCGCCCCCTGAGTAGCACACACACACACACACGCACACACATTGCTACAACAAACAGGAAGTACGCATTTCCTGCACTCGAAAACAGGCACAGTGAGAGGAAGAGAAATGCAGAGACTACTCTTCAGTGCGAATGTCGCGACAACGTCGACAAACAACTTTTGACACAAAAGTGCTGAAAACTGTTTTTCTTTTGCCAGTTTCCTGGCGCTGGTCTACAGTTTTGCCCACGTTGCCAAATTAATTGAAAATGACTAGACCTAGGGGAGAGTGTATATATATATGTAAGTGTGTGTGTGTGTGCGTGTGTGAGGGAGAGAGCGTGCCGGCGCCCTTGCCAGATAATTTCGAGCAGTATGTGTGCCTTGATCTTGACGCTGTCGCTTGTCCCTGAACTTGGTCCCTGCTCGGTCGCCCGTTCCCTTACAGCGTATGTATGTATGTGTGTGTGTGTGTGTGTGACTGTCTGTGTGTGGCCAGCGGCACAAATGAGTTTCGTGTCACAAGTTGACCCAACTGAGATTAAGTGGGCGTTTAATTTGCCAACTCTCGCTGGGGTCGCCGCCCTTGGCTCACAGAAATTGCGTTAATGTAATCCCCGCATGGCGTATGCTCCCGTTTTTTTTTTTTTTTTTTGTTACCCCCCTGTTCACAGTTTAGTTCATTTTTTTTTGTTATTTTTGTTTTGTTTTTTAGGTTTGCTTGGATATTGTCGCTTGGCTGGCGCCGTGGCTGCTGTGCGGTCGCTTATTTTTTTTTGGCTGCGGGGTCACCACTTGCTGTGCTTTGTCCTTGAGCCAAGGCAAGTCCTCGACTTACTGGCTGCACTGCCTGGCTGATCTCTGCGCGGTATTTTAACTTAATCAACAGAGTAAATAACACGTCCGCTGCCACTGCGCTACTTGTCATGTTTTTTTTTTTCCGGGGGTTTATTTAGCGTACTTGAAATTTATGAAGTTGTCGGACGTACAAGAGTTATTAATAATGACATTAAATTAATATAAATCAGAGCCACTTTTTTGGAAGGTGCCTTTATATTAGTCTTGTATTATATTTGATTGATCACATGATTTAATAAATATGTTTGTGTTATCTTATTTTATACATATTCTTTTAAAATATGTTGGTTATATTTTTCATGAACTATTTTTAAATATTTATTTTTTGAATTTTATTTATCTAAATTTTATTATTATTTTCTTTTATTTATATAATTTGAATTATTATTATTATTATATATATATATTTTTAATAATAGAATATTTGTCGAATAGTTTTAATTAAACGCTGCGCCTTGTGACAAATATATTTTATACCAATTTTTAATACCAGTAATACTGGGCATAGAATATAAAATTTTGTAAAAGACAACAATTGGTAGAAATACTTATAATGTATTTCTTAAAGCTTTGGTGCGAATGCCGAATCTTTAAAAATAATAAAACAATTGAGAACCCGGAGAATAAGACAAAGTAAAAAAAACATGTATTTTCTCTCTTTCATACATAAATAATTGTTTCTCAAAATTATGAAACACAAGAAAATAGTTTTGACTTTCCTAGCTGTAAGCAGCTCGAATCTTTTTCTGTCTATTTTTCCTATCATTTAATAAAAATCTGCAGAGGGTGAAATCAATTTGCATACATATTCAATCTCCAAACATGACAAACCTATGACAGACTACGGCAATTTTAATTAAATATTTATCTAAATAAATAAGGCATTTAATTTATGTGCTGGACAAATGGTTGAGCTTAGCCCAGTTGCTGCAAATTGCTTAGAAATATGTTACAAGCTGTGTGATTATTTGGCCAAAAATAAAAACTGCGAAGCGACAACAAATCGGGCAAATCCCCAAGTAGCTTAGCTCCTGGTTGCTTGGCTGCTCTTCCGGCTGATTGCAGCGGTGTCAGAGCTGGACTTGGAGAGCCAAAGGCAGCGCAGAGCAATTAATGTGAAAATTTCAAAAGAAAAACCAAATCTAAAAAAAAAAATAGCTGCTTCAGCGGAAAAACACAAACAGCTAAAGAAATCTGGGCGAAAAATCCCCAGCCAACTGAAGTGATTTTCGCACTAATTAACTGCACTTAGTTGACACATACCAATCTATTCACACACGCACACACAAACTTACACACACACATGCACACACTCAACACATACACACACACACACCCTCACACACACAGCGTTGTTGGCATAATCAGGAGCAGTGCAGCATTTTAATTGGTTTCCAGCGCTGCCAATATAAAGTCCCACATGTGCAATCGGAATTTCTAGAGAAATTATAGAAAGTAAATGAAATGTGTTTGCGTGTGTGTGTGTGTGTGTGCGCGGGCGTTTCTATATGTTCGTGTGTGTTTGAGTGCGGCTTTGCTGCTAATGTTGTGGGTGGCTGCTTTGGCTGCAACTTAATAATTACGTGGCGCGGTTGACAGCTTTACACTGGCCTCAAACTCGGTAACTACAACTCGACAACAACGACCCTGGTTCTGACTTCTGTTCGAGTTTTTATGTTATCGCTGGCATCGCATGTCAAAGGAAATGCGCTGTTTCAAAGGCTTTATAAAATTTGAATGCCCGCTAATGAGGCAAAAACCATTTAATATTCTTCATATATCTAGCCATGCATTCGAGAAGGACGTCGTCAGTCATGTGCATGCTAAATATATGCAGCACATTCTAAATTTAAAATAAAGTTTGCTTGGCTTTTGAGAATCGCAGAGAAGTCTCCTAAATACTACCACGCAATTGTTGACTTCGCATCATATTTAATATGAGCAGAATATAATCTAGATATATATATTTAAAGTTTTATTTGTACTTAATCTACAACTAAGTCTTGACTATGTTGAATTTGTACCGATGTAAATAAGCTTATTAAATAAAATAGGAAAAACAAGTCCAAAAAAGAAAAGATGTTGGATAACGTAAAGGATTTATATAGCTCAGACTTGATAAGAAGATGCCCTCAAGTCAACCAGTTTCGAGCAAAAAGTTACCACTGCTTTTCATATAATTTGTAAATTTCCTTCTGCTTTGTATTAACCTGAGAGCCATCATTACACAGCTCAATTTTAAACAAGAACGTAATAAACGTTAATGTTACGATCCAAATGAGACACAATCGAAGGCGAGAGCCAAGACACAACAAAAACAAAGGAAAACAATAGATGAAGAAAAACAAAATACAGCTAGGAAAATAACAAGTAACTGGAAACTACAAATGCATACACGGCGGTAAAAGTAAACAGCAAGTGCCATAAAAATGCGACGCTTGGAGCCAAAGCAGATCATATGAGCATTAGGAGAGTGGAACCGAGCGGCGCCAAGTGCATAAAGAGCAGAAACAGGCCAAGGATTGGATGACTGGGCCAAAGGAATTGGCTTGGCCCAAGTATCACGAAACGAGTCAACAACTGCAGCACTGCACTGCACAAATACACACACACACACACACGTTCGAACTCATAAAGGACATGCCAGGTTGGCATGGAAGAGGAGAGCACATAATAGGACAGGACAAGCCAAACGAAACCAATTGAAGAAATGTTGCTGACACGTGAAGACGACAGCGACGAAATTAGTTAGCACTCGAGCTGCATTTGGCCCAAGTCCAGCAGCAGCACCAGGACAAACACACACACACACACACAATAGGCAGGCAGAAGCAACGCCACGTTGCTGGATTATAACACCTGCGGGTAAAAGTCGAGCTGAGTCTTAGCTCGAGTTGTTGTTGTTTTTATACCCTGCAACCATTGAAATTTGGTAAATCGGAGCATATTGTAGTTGATAAAATGTTTGTTACAGGTGGAAGAAGAGTTAAGGTATATATATATTCTAAGTCAAGTCGATTTTGCAGTCAGTCCCTCTCTACCACTGCATGTTAAGTTCTTGTATAACCCTCATTGAGATTATCGATAAACTTTCCCGACTCCCAATTATCGATAAATCACGATTTTAGCCTAGATTTGTTCAGTATATCTTGGAAAAATATAGGAGCTAGAGACAATAAATTTGACAGGTAGTATAGTATCAAGATCAAAAATACTTCACTTCCCGGTGAAAGCCTTCTGTAAGCCGCCCAAAAACCCCAAATGTAACGTCAAATGGTGGACATCATCAATATCACATTCTGTTGTTGTCATATTAAATTCCCAAATTGAATAAAATTTTCACAATGCGCGATCAAAACGGATGTTATAAAGGCATGAGAAGGGGCAAGAATATTTTTGTATATGTTTGTGTTTGCATGTGTATATTCAGGTGTGAATGTATGCTAAAGCAGCTCGAGGCTGTGTACAGGGTATCTGTTAATCGGACGCTGCTAGACCACCCTTATGCTATGCTCCTTTGGTGTCCTGCGCTGCAGCTGCAATTAAATAGCTTCGAGCACACTGAACTCAATTGCTGCAATTTCAATAACTGTTAAGAACACTCAAAGGTACAAGCTTTGGATAGCACACACAGAGGCAGCGTCTGATAATCTGTCATGCAGGAAGAAGGCAGCAGGAGCTTATTCTTAAAATTCCGCCAACAACCAACCCAACCACCATCAGAGTTTTTATGTCACTTGACCAAGTTGCTTTTGCACTTACCTATTCTTTTTATTTTTAGCTTGCAATGGCCGAAAGGGAACACGAATGATAAAATTTTTTAGAACTGGTCTATTGCGAATTTAATTTATTTTCTGATTTTTTAAATCTTGTGTAGTTATATTGTGTATAGAATAGTTTTTTTTTTTTTTTTAAATTAAGTTTAGATCGTGACGCGGTACGGCCGAAAAGTTAACACATTAAGAATTTTGCCACTAAGAAGCCGAAATTGAACTTTATAAAATATATGTACGCTACACAATCTGATTTTATAAACAAATACAAAGAGTAAAAACAAGTTGACATAAACTGAGGTATCTTGCATAGAGTGCTGTGTTTCTGGCCCAATTGCAAAAATATTTCATAGCAAATATGGGAAAGGGTAAAAGAAATAACTTCTGTTCGGGATGAAAGTGCAATAAAAATGTACAGCAATGAAACTAAAAGCCAAAAATTTTAAAATATAAATATTATAGAAGGGTATAAACATTTGAATAAATTAATTTTGTTTTTTTTTTAATACACATTCTTAAATCTGAAATATTTGAAAATATAATTGACATACTTTGATTTGCCTTTAATTTTGATTTTGTGTCAAAATTTATTTTACAGATTTTATTTTATACAAATTTTATTCGTTTATTATTGCGCTTATCTTTTCAGTTTAAGCAATTAATCCAAAAAACCTTGGGAAAACTTCACAGATTAAATGCCACAAAGCAGAACTCTCAAAATGATTACCAAAGGGCCTTATAAAACTGCCAACTGGGCGCATTCTTCGACAAGAACTTCAACAACAGGCTCCTCATCCAACCGACAGCACCAGGCTTCAGGTTCAGTTTAAGTAGAACAACAGCCCAGCATCTTTCTTATTAAGTTGTTTTCAAAACTAGCAGCAAAAGTTAAATTATAAGCCGCCAAATGATGTCTGTCGCCTATGCAAACACACAGCCTGCCATCCAAAAACTTCAGAGTCTGGAATGGGAGGTGTCTGCCAAGCTCCCCCCCCTTAAGTGGAGGCACTTAAGATGCTTAGCGCCATGGCAAGCGAAAATAATGACGCTCATAAAAACTAACTAAACAGAAAAATAAAGCAAACAGCATCAAAGGACGACAACGTGAAATACAGTTATATAGACGGCAACTCAGAACTCAGAGCAAAACGCTCGGGTTTTTGTGTGTAGAGCGGTAGATGATGGAAGCCTGTTGGTTGTTTTAGCATACCCTGTAGATGCGGTGGTCTGAGGGGTATATGCGATTTTAACTACATTAAATTACACCTTGAGATTTTGTATATAGAGCGGTAGATGATGAAAGTCTGCTGCTGGTTTAAGTACATACCCTGTTTATGCCATTCCTGAGGGGCATACACCATACTACATTATTTGGGGTTTTTTGATTTCTGTATTTCAAAATTTGGATTTGGATAGCAGGATTTGGCAAATATATTATTAGCCGGAGTCATATTTACAATAAATTTTTTTAACTTTTTAAAATGATTTATATATTTTTTTTTAATATTTTTATTTTACTAGTTTTTTTTTTAATTTTTCGGCATTTGTTATATCAAGTGAAAATAATAAAATTTTCTCCCTAAATTTTTGCTCGTCACAATTTTGTATGTACGCCTACACAATTTTCTTACATTTTTTCTACAGGGTATTTTAGAGTCTAGCCGCTATCAAACTTTTGACTTTCTTACTTGTTTTTAAGCTGTGCCGCGCTCGGAATGACAATGATAATGATGTGCGATAATGTTGGTGGTTGTTGTGTTTGCTTTGTTTATTGTTTTAGCCTCAGCGACAAATACCATTCACTACGATAATGAAGCCAATGATGATGATGATGCTGATGATGATGCTGATGATGATGCTGATGATGATGCTGATGATGATGAAATTTTTGTTGATTACTGCAGCTGAGACAACTGTCTAAGTTTCTGCTAAAGGATTAGTTAGCCCTTAATTGAAATAACAGAAGGAATATGCCACGCCCCCTTGCTAATCAGTTTAGCAACAGCCCACACGAAGTGCTCCTGATTTATTTATTAGCCAATGTTGCCGCGGCCTATGGAAGATCTCGTGATTTTCAGCAATTTCATTAATTGATTAGAAATACGTTTCCAATTTCTCTTTCTCTCTGTCGCTCTCTCGTTTGGCATTTGCCCAACGAATTTGCAGCCTGATTGAAAGACTTTTCCCTGATTTGGCTGGCGTGTTGCTCGATTGTTTTTGTTATTTTATTTTATTTTATTGGGCTCTGCACTGCATTACCTCGTTCCCTGCCAATTTTAGCAAATGATTTTCTTGGCACAACTTTTCAATTTCTTTTGGCTATTTAAATTTTAATGAAATTGTTCCTAAATGACACACACACACCCACACAGACACATACACACGCATACTAATTCAATTCCCCTGATTTTGCAGGCTCATTTCTTGGCGCTCACGTGCGTCTCAAATTGTATTTCAATTGGCATTTTGTTAACAAAGTTTTCAGGTAGCAACTTCTCAAATAGAAGTAATTGACTTTGAAATTGATTGCTATTGTTATTGAAATTGTATACGTAAATGGGATATATAATATATCTGATATGCTATTTTCTAGACTGTTTTCTTGTGAATATATTTAAAATGCTTTGATTAATATGTTTAAATGATGGGAGTATTGTTCAAAAGTAATAGCTCACATTTTCACACCTGGAAGAAGTGTAGGAGAATCGTAATCAAAAAACATTAAAAATATCTTTATATTTTGCCAAATTGAACCAAGAAAATATAATTTGTGCGCTTTCAACAAGATAAACTTGGTTTCTTTAGGCTAAGGCTACCTAAGCAACATTTATCAATCAACCTAAGTGGACTCCACAGAGATTCACAGATGTGCGTTTAAATATCGATGCCTAATAGTAGCTCACCTGCCAATGTGCTGGTCTTTCTAATTATAAAACAACTATTTGTAGCCCTAACCCATTAACATTTTGAGGAGTGCCTCAAGAGTTCAACCCAATGGCTATTTGCAGCCTATAAATATTTGAATGCGGCCAAACTTAATTAAGGCATATCAAAAGTTGCCAAGCAAAGCTCCAAACCAATTATGCAACTTTTGCAACAATATTTCAGACTGTTCTCATTGTTTATATGCCGCCAGACGAGTTGAGGGGGTGGAGAGCGGGTGCGCTGGATAGCCAAAAGTTGAGAGCTAAGTTTACTCACCTGCTGTAGCTCAACTTTTTTTTATTTTATTTTTGACTTTTTGAGGCAAACTTGTTTTAAGCGCTTTTGTGAGCTTATAATTTATAATTTTGTTACAAATTTCAAAGAGACCAAAAGGCTAAAGAGTTTCGGGTCAAATCTTGGAGGAGGGGAAAAAACTAAGTGCAAGTAAAACATAATTGCCATACATGTCGTATACGCAACATTATCAATTTCACTTGACTGTTGCCTGGTTGACGCTGTCAGAGGAGTCGTCGCATTGTAAACAAGCATAAAAACACAAATGAACATATGTTATATCAAAAAGGGAACAGCAAAAAGGATAAAAAGCTGGGGGAAAAAAACATGAAAATGAGCACATCACAAAGAAAAAACCCAAGAAAAACTCAACTAAAATAAACAAACAAAAAAGAATGGAGAAAAAAACAAAGAAAATGAAGAGTAGCAGCAACGCACTTAATGCACATATTATTGGAGTCAACATGGAAAACATGAATAAGAAAACCAAACAAGACATAAAATATATATATAAATATGAAATATAAACAATAAAAATCACAATAGACAGCAAGCAAACAAACAAACTGCAAAGCGGATAACAAATAGGAGGACATGGGAACACTTCCCTAACAAGCATAAAAAAGCAAGTAAGAGTCCTGAAGTTAAGACTGCCAGACTACGGAATACCCTTTAGGTGAGTGTAAGGTACCCTGAAAGCTTTGCTTCCCGAAATTAAAGTCAGTTAGTAAGTTTTTAATGTACTTTTATATAAAGGATATCTTCAATAACCCCTATCTGTGTACGAAAAATCCCATTGTCTTTTGAATACTCAAGATGAAAGCACCTTAAAATAGAGTCAAGGATATATATTTCTTTCTTTTTTATTAGTATTGCGTGGTCTGACAAAAATTTTTAAATAAATTTGAATGATCTTAAACCTGAAAAAGGACATAAATAAATATAGGCAACATGTTGATCAAAAACCTATACCCTCTCTGGTATCGTAGCTGACTTCCATCTTTATTACATACGCTTATTAATCATTTTGTATGTTAACAGGGTATAAAAAGCTATGCTTGAAACCGGGAAGCTGCTTTAGGAGCTCCCCACCATATCAATGCAATTTATATGCGACTAAAGAGTCGCCTCGGGCACAACAGGAAGCCGTATAGCACCGTCCGGTTTTGTGGCCCATAATGAAATATATGTATAAATTTATATAAGTTGGCAGCTAGAAAGAGCAGCAGCAGCAGCAGCAGCAGCTCGAGGTCATAAATAATATTATTATGGTTTCAGTTATTGGCATTAGGAACTTGTGTTTGTCAAAGCAAACAAAACTCGTGTCCTGCCTACATTGGTGTTTGCATTTATCTGTGTATCCTTGTTGCTGGCGCTGTTTAACATGCCCAACGTCGCTGTTATTAGCGCCATTATTCATGCAACAAGTTAGTCAGAGACATCTCTAATTATGGCTAATTAAATCCATTTGGGTATATTGCCATTGATCAATATAGAAACTTAAAGGGTTGCTTGGGATTAAAACCTGGGATTTGTGCCTAATATGCTTATGAAGTGGATGATAGTCTACGAATTGAATTCGAGCAACAGTTAACTTAATAACTAAAAATTTTAGTTTTTAAAAAAAGTTGGTTTTAAATTTTTCCATTTTGACTGAATTGAAGACTTTCTTCTAGTTGGGCTTTGCGATTTCCCCTCTACATATATTTGTATTCGCAACATCACAGCCCTACGTAGTTTTTAATGTTTCTCAAATATATTTAAATGAAATTGTGGCCACTTTTTTAATTAAAAATGTCTAGTCAACATTTTGCTATTTATTGCATTTCAATAATATGCAAAACTATGTGTATATATTGCACTGGGAATACATTGTGAGGGCAAAAAGGTGGACAGTTTTATTGACATATAGACGGACAGCAACAACGGCCAACAGATAGCACAAAAACACACACTTGAACGCACATATATTAATATACACATATGCACACACACGTACATGAATACACACATATACATATAAAAGGTATCAAGGTTGATTTATATGGCAAAAACGAGCAGATGGTTATAATTTAATTATTCGCAAAAGTTTTTTGTGAATAGCATTTGTAACGACATGAAATGAGGTTAATAAAGGGTATAAGAGTGTAACGTTAGAAAGAAAGGTGGAAATAGTAAAGGGGGAAAAAGGAGAACAGAAAAACATTGAATTACGCTTAAGCACACAGACTTATAAACTAATCACCTTAGCTCAAGTACTCACATAAATTGCTAGAGACACAAACAAATATGCAAATAATTAATATTATATAGATATATTTGAAATATATCTTGACTAGACCAGATAAGTTGTAATAGTAGACACCCACAAAGAAAGCGAAACAAGCACTTTTTTTTTTCAAATACTACGCTGAGACGTTGACGTTTAACACGTTACGAGATAGAGACGTAATGACATAAGCGTAAAGTTTTACGTAGTTCTGGTAATTTGCTTATATTTTGCAACGACGACAATTACACAACGGCACTTTTAATTAATTTGAATATCAATTTAATTATTTTTGTTTGTTGTTTTATTCAACTTTCCAACGTTTTTAGCCAAATTCAGAGACGCACAAAACGAAACGCAGACACACACAGATAATACGAGATAGAAATATGCAAGTGGGAAACGTTAACGTTATCAAGACAACAGACTCTGACAAACTAAAATCCCAATTCGAATTCGAGCACTGCGAGTCGGGGGCATATGACAAACACAACTGTTCTCCTTGTTGTTGTTATTCTTTTTCTTGTTTTTGTTGTTGATAATGCTCATGTGTTCGCTGACCGGCGAACGCCAGAATTAAGAGGCGGCATCTATCGTTGAGAGCGTGCGCGGGAGATAAGCGAGATGCGAGCTATTTTCGAAATTGATAAGCACCAAATCGATCGATTCGACAAGTCGCAGCGGCCGCGTTCCGTTCGAATTTCCGAGCAACGTGCAACGGTATCGTCGAAAATACTGTAAACCAGAGCTGCCTAGTGAACAAAAATGTTTATCAGTCAAGCAGATGATGTTACAGCTGAGAGATGTGTATGAAGCGAAGTGTTCTTTTGTTAAATAACATTAGCAAGATAATTGCAATATTGGGATTAAAACGAATCGGGAAATAAACTCTATTCTTCACATAAAATGGCTACTGACAGCCTAAAAGAAGCAGAAACTAGAAGTTAGGGTAAAAGATGGGTAGATTTAATACCCTCGTAGAAATTTGGCTTACAGTTTCGCAGGTATGTGAGAATAGTTGGCAAATGTAGAGATTGATGATAGTATCTTGGAAAACAAAATATATTTCCATACACAAGCCTACTTTTCAATCAATCGATCCTATGACAGCTATTGGTTAGAATGGTATATATATGTGGAGCATAATAAAACTTATAAATGCTAAGTTTTATCAAGATATCTAAATAATCAAAAAGTTCACAAAGCCTTACTTTTCGAATGATCGTTTGACCGAGTTATGGGAGTGGGAAATTTCGACCAATGTCTATATAGCAGAATGGCAGGTATACTACGGCCTTTTCCGTGGCCCGGGTACCTTTCTAAACAGACTACACTCTTTTCTCAAATAAGAAAAATCGATTTTCAGGCAGCACAAAAAACTAGCATAGCTCACACAGCGATCGATCAATGCACCGCCGACGGCAACATTGACCCTTGCGTTTCAGGCGATGGCTACTTAAAAAACTTGAACAGCCGTAAATTCGCAACAACAAGGCTATGAAATTTAATAGCAGACACTGGATAGCCAGCAGAGCCCACGTATTGACCATTCCCGGAGCCCGAGACGGGGCAAATGTCTTTTTGGTACAAATACGCAACTGTATTAGCTCACGTAAAGGGTGTCCGTACCCGGGAGAGTGGGCACATTGGACGGGCTACGTCTACATATATATATACGTGGGTATGTGTGTGTGTGTGTCCAGTGCAGTTACTGAGAACGTATTATTGACTTTTATAGCTGTGCCATTCATCGTCTCCGGAGCAGCTTGAGTTTGCCAGCGTGTGTTTACATTTTCAACTATGTAATTCGTTGCATTTTATTGCACATTTTTACTTGATGTATGTGCGTGTGTGTGTGGTTTGTGTGTGTTAAAATATTTATATCTACCGTTTCGACGTTTGTGTGTGCTCTGGACATGAGCTTTTCATTTTTGCAAAGTTTAACGAAGTGTTAAATGGGCTGGACCCAGACAATGATCCTATACCATAATCATCATTCTCTTCATCATCATCATCATCATTATCATCGTCTCGGAAAAGCAGCCTTTTTATCGAAATTTGTCACGCACCACATTGGGCTACGAATGGATTAATATCCAGCGACAACAAAAGATTTTCATTTTCAGAATGATAGGAAAATGTTTGCGACATGAGTCGCATGAAAGACAGCTCGAGTTGGAGCAGGGTTGCAAGCTACGTTTTTTTCTTAGTTTTTTTTTTTTTTTTTCGTATCAATAGTGTTGACAAGTGTTGGGCACGTGTTGCTAATACCTGTGGATGACGACAATAACGGCATTACTTTTACTTTTGCCAAATGTTTGGATTCGATTGTGAATTGTTGAGGGGGGAGCGAGAAGGCGGCTTAAGTAGAGTATTTCTTTGTTTGTGCGGCTTTGGCATAAATGCAATGATAAATGCCCAAAATTATTTAGCCAAATGTTCGACGTTAGTTTAGCTTTTGCCACTAAGATGAATTGGCAAAATATAGACTATAATTGAATAAATGTGTGTAATATATTGTAGTTGTACGTAGTGTACATTAAGTGTACTAAGTGTTGACAAACGTATCGAAAGCTGTAATTTATCAATTTGATGACGACTTCTTCAAAAACTGAAATAGTTTTTATATATACCTAACTTCATTCTTACTGATACTTATTGTCGAAGCTATACGTTATGTTCTAGCCTGACGAATTTATGCCAAGTTTAATCAGTCTATCCCCAAATTTGTGTCATTTAATAATATACTAGCAATGTTCACCCTAAACCAATTTAAATACCTGCACATCACATCAGCATAACTACCCACCAAATACAAATCACTTAGGTCAACCTTTTTTAAACAATGTATATTTAACTACAATTTCCGGTTAAAAACAAAAAGCTAGCCGCAAGACAAGCCAAGACAATTAAAGCTATTACACAGATAAAATTTCCTAAAGCAACTGCAGATATTCCCACAATGCCAATCAATAACGAATGAACCAAGCGACTTAATAGCTGAACATGGCAACATTGAACCCCTTAAACATAAACCAACATGAATGAACGCTACGCCTTTTGGCGTTTCCAGGCTTGCAAATAATGAGCCACAATTTGCAACACCCACGAGCCGAGCAGCATTTTAGAGTGTTATAAAGAAATTAGCTACCATTTAGCCTAATGAGCATAATAACAGCAAACTAATGGCCAACCACAAGGAACAGAGAATCGATTCCAGGCGAACCGAATGGTGCTTCTCGGATGACCAGCGCCCCTTATATTAAACAAACATTGACTGAAGTGCGATTAACTTGGGAAAGTGTTATAAATGTTGGGTAATTTATATAGAGAATGTGCGTGTGTGTGCAAATATGTAAAGAGGAAAGAGAATAGATGGAGATATACAGGCATTATATAGACTACAGCAGGACGGTTTAATGGGCGCCGAGTGTCAACAATGATGAACATAAATATTGAAGCCAAGCCAAGGCCAAGGCAAATTGCCGGGAATTCTATCAATTAATTTAGTTGGCTGCCAATAATCATAAATAAACAAAATCCAAGGATAGACCAAGAGCCTAAACACCCACACTTACACACACATACGCACATGTCCACGACAGAGTTTTAATTATTTTGCCAGATCACACACACATTCACATACGCACACAAATCAGCAAATTTAATAAAGAATAATTGGTAGGCAGGCGGGCTGAGCACGTTAGGAATGTGAACCGAAGCATAATACAAAAAATAATTAACAAAAACTGACAAAGCAAGAGCAGCAAGAGAAACATTTGAATTCCCCTCCAGTAACTGCCACGCATACAAAATACAAATGAAATGAAACCCAATAATGGCATATAATTAACATATAAATTAAAGACTAATATAAATTTACGCAACAAATAAATGCAAAAATTGCTCACATATTTTGACTTTTATGCTCGGTATGTAGGAAAAAAAAATACCAAGAGATGTAATTTTATTGACAATAAATTTTAAATACTGCTAAACAGTTGGTACTTTAATGTCAAGAATTGCTTTGTCTACAACACAAGGTAATATTAAAGAAAAGAATGTTTGACATAAATAAAGAAAAGATGATTGAGAAAAATAAATAAATTAGCAAATCTTGTTCATCATATTGTCAAGCCTGTCAAAAACTGAATGCTAAACTTAAAAAAATAATTATTATATCGTCATCGTTTAATCTAACTGCAACCGTAACAAGTTGATCAACTTAAGTTAACATCTAGTTCTTCGAGTTGCTTTAAGATGTCGGTAATAATACATTCACTTATTCAGTATCGTCTCTTTACTTGTTCTTGTTAGAAATACTGCATTTTTCCAGGCAGTTAATTCCGCTTTTAAAAATTTTACATTTACCCATTGTATTTAGAGTAAATCATGTAATGTAATAACCTTTTTGCCCGGTACACAAAACCATTATAGTCTTTTTACGCATTTTCAATGGGTTAAGCGTATAACAATAGCAGGTGTATAATAACTTAAATATTTCCGACACAAAGTATTTGCGAGTAAACATGAGAATTAACACCTGTTTAACAGATGACAAACTAAAAAAAAAAAGGACAATGCTGTTGAACAAAGCAAATATTACAGCATTCAACAACTTAATAAAGAATTCAGTTGAATAAAATATTCACTTCAAAAGCAAGCTATGATGAACTGTCAGCTTAACAATATAGCCACATTTATTCAGAATTCAAATAAAAACTTTATCATTCACAATGTTATTTGAAAAATGTCGTCAAAGCGCATACTTTGATATCCAAACGGAATTTATGCGACTAAACCAGCAATAAATAGAAAACTACAAAGGAATTCAAGCAGAAATAAAAAATTAAATGTACAAATTTATGTCATAAAATTGATGCATTGGAATTTAATTATACGCCAGCGCAACATGCAATTAACTTGCGTTTAATTAACTGCGACCGAGCAAGAGTTGAAAAAATTGTGCGAGCAAAATATTTGAAATGCCATTTTGGCTACTGCCAACAAACAAACAAAACAATTGAGCTATTAGCAGTTGTTGGCCGGCGGGCGGGGAAGCGGGGGCGTGTGTTAATAGCGGGTTAATGCCAATAACAAAAGCGTGACACAAAATGCACAAATCAATTTCCGCTCGACGACTGAAAAAGCTGCAACCACAGCGTCCCAAAAGTCCTGAACGCACTGCGTCGTCACGCACAATGGGCAATCAAAAGTGTGCTGAAAACAATGGAACCAAACAGAATCCCGAATCCAACCAAACCAATACCATATCCCAGTGCCCAAACCATATCAAACCGAGGCCCTATATATACATATATATTTATATATGGTAGCTGAGCTGAAAAACAAAAGCAGTTTGTTAGCAAATAAAACAATAGCCGTCACATAGAGTTGAGCAATTTTCGTAAAATTAGTTTAATTTCAAGTTTTGAAGCCCGCACCAATTGGCCAATGCGCAAGTGAGACGGGCTGACACATATGTCCGTGAGAGAGCGACAGAGAGATGACAGCACGCAGCTGTCAGTTTGATTATAAAAATTGTGTAGCTCGCGTATCGGCTGCGGCATCTGCAGCTGCTGCTGTGCACCCACCATTCATTTGTACAACATCCGAAACGCAGGTCACATTGTTTTACGTCAGAGTCTCATCAGGAGCAACAGCAAATGCAGTTTCGCCATAAATGGACGATTGGTCAGCGAGTCGCCCAGCACCAGCAACAATAGGAACAACATATTTACAGCGCCAACGAATAATCTACACTCTTCGAAATCTGATTTATTTTTAGGCATTACTTAAATTTCAACTGTGATATAGTTTTTAAATTATATCAAGTTGAAAACGTATACAGCTGGGATGTTTGCTTACTAGATCGAACCTATCAAACAGGTCGGGTAGATATTAATTGCAGCAGATTTTTAGATAAGGGGTTTTTGATATATAGATTCAAATTCAGCCTATCAAACAGTTCGGATCGATTCAAGCTCCCACACATTTTTAGATAAGGGCTGTTTTATATATAGTTTTAAGTCCAGTCTAACAAACTGGTAGATTAGATTATAGCTCGCACATATATTTTGGCATAGGATTTTAGCTCGCACATATATTCTGGGATTGGATTTTAACTACCGCAGATATTAAGATTAGATTTTTATTCAAGTCCACATACTAAATAAAACAAATCTAAGAAATTACACTGTTAATCAACATCACTTTGAAACATAAAATTATATTTATGTTCATAAATAATCTAATAATAATAAGTTCTCATTAAAATATATTTGTCTGTGAGAAGAAGCTTAAAGTCCAAGTATTAAAGTATTATAAAATCCGAAGAAGTGAATAAAATTGCAGTTTTTCAGCCAAGGAATAGATAAAGCGTGCAAATTATTGTAGTAAACTGAAAAGTGCGGAATTTGTAAGAAAGCTTTACAATATTGGCTTATACTATCAGACTAGGTAAGCTTAGGACAGTTGTATTAGCTTGTCAACATACTTAGAACGTAATTTGAACCTCTTTCAAAATACTACCATTTTATTATTATTAAGACTAGCCGCATCTCCGTTACCAGCCGACTCTGAAAGTTGTGCTGCATAGCCGCAGCAAGGATTAGGACAATTGAACTAACCAAGCCTGTAAAGTGTCCGTCTGTCATCATCGTCCTTGTCATTCCCATCGATGACCCAAGCAGCTTCGCTTGCTGCAGCAGTTTTATATGCACGTGCCACAGGCCCCCCAGCGTATGCAACACAAAATAATGCCGATTCAGCGCGCGGCGTTCGCACAAAAGCGAACAACACAAAATACACACACACACACACAAATACACAGAATGACAGACATACTTACTGCCTGTCAGTCAGTCAGGGCAACTAAAACAAAATGGCCTCACTCACAATGCCTTCACAATATTCCCATTCACATTCGCATTCGCATTCGTTTATTTTAAAATGCAGTTGATGTCAGGCCCGTGTAGTAGGTCATACGCTCTATATATCTATATATATATATATATGACGAGTGCTGTACATTGTGGATGGATAATGCCAAGTGACATGGATACTTTTTGGACTGCGCATTGGTAATGAGCATCGCAATCCGCTGCCGTCGGGCACAAAGCAAATGCCAAAACGAGCATCAACTGAAGAGCACATATAATATATATACTAAAGAGAGCTGTAATCAGCAAAAGGCGTATAAAAGGATAATAAAAGAATACGATATAATAAACGTCGAATGCTGCGAAATTCCATTGCATTTATATACATACATAGTTAATGCACGGAAATTATTTGATCATAACCCTTTGAACCAACGGAATACATAAGCCAAATCCTTTTTATCCTTCATTAATATTGTATTATACTGTCAGTCTATCTTTATTACTTTTTAAAGTCTCAAAAGCTCTGCTCGTTATAAAAGTATTGCACATTTATATATTTATTATTTGGCTTTGAATTGAAGTCTTCACTTCTTGAGCACAGGTTTCCATGAAACCATTTTTACCACACAATCTCCTTTACAGAAACCACAAAGCCTTGCACAAACGTCAATCTATCGACAGCACTAGCCACAAATCAGTCGTAATTATTACACCAAGAGTGTTCGCAGTCCACCCTTATATATGTATATCTATATATTATACAAGACAATCCCCTTTTGGTACCACTCGAAAAACCAATCGCGCATGTAGTTTTAAGACCCGGCCAGACAAGCTTCATTAAGCTTTCATTTAAAACAGAAAATCCAAACCCCGAGCACAATATCTTCCATACCATTCCACACCAGCTGCCGTTGTACAATGCAAAACAATTCAACTATTTTGCCATACACAACAAAATACGAAATGGGTTAAGCTGGCGAGAATGGGGGAGGTAGCTGCAGATCGAATACTGCCAGCAGTTGGTTGGGTCACAGATTGATAGACGACGTCAGCGACACCATCAACGTCATCGTCGTAGTTGTCCTTGTCGTAGACGTGCTCCTCGTCGATGTCGTCGTCGTTGTCGTGGTCGTCATCGTTATTGGTCCTGGCAACGTTCCTGACTGACTGCCTGCCTGCCTGCTCCTGGGTTGTTGTCAATTAACGTACGAAAATGACTTCCGCTTTGATTGTGCGGCAAAACTAAGTGCGGCCCGCCCAACGTTGCCTCGACCTCATCTATCGATTGACTGTCAACTGGCTGACTGCCTGCCTAACTGCCGACTGTCAGCCTGTTTCCGTTTCCGATTAAACCAGCAAATAGTTTTCAGAGTGTGTGCAGCTTTCTCGCTCGCTCTACTCCCTCCCTCTCATTCTTTTGCTCTCTCGCTCAGTCAAAAGTTTCATCTCAAGTGATTTCAGTAATTGTTGTTAGCCACATTTTTTGCGCCCCCCTGATATTGTTGTCGCATGCACCCAACCGCCCCGCCACGCCCCACTCTGCCCCGCATCAATCACTTGATTAATGGGCGTTTAATTGTCCCCTTTTATGCTTTTTGGTACATCATTTACTGCTGTTGATTTATTGAAAATGCTTTTAAATGTTCTTGGTTAGGCCTAATGAGGCGTAGAACAAAGCAGAAGAATATGTGTTAATATGCATTGTAAACACAACATGTGAGCGGGGGGCGAGAAATTGATTCATTTCCTAAATTAATCCTAAATTAATTTATTAGTCAAGCTTAAACCAAAATGGCAAAGTTTTGGTCTAGAAAGGGTTAGATCAATTTTGGATAACAAACATTTCATTTTCAAATTACGCTTTAAACTAATTTTGTCCTGCACAATCAATTAATAATGAAATATCAAGATTATATTTTTTAAACCAAATTCCAATATTAATCCAATATGTACAAACTATTTTCCAAAAAATATAATTAACAAAATTGATTGTGAAAAATCCGGAAATTTAAAATGCAGATCAATTTTAGATTAATAAAACCATGAACAAAATGTGTTCAATCATAAAATCATTTTTGAATTAAGAAATTGCGTTCAATAATAATCTAGACATTTCTAAATGACACAAAAAAAGATAAAATTGTAAAATTATATTTTCATAAACTCTTAACTTTTAAATGCAGAACTAATCAAAAGGTCTTGGTTCAGTTTAAGTGTGAGCTTAAGGACTAGACTAAGACTTTATACGGCGACTAAACTCGAAAAAGCCTTTTCTAATTTTTTACGTGGAAAACAATGATAGGCTATCTTTAGAAACACATATTCCTAACAGCAGTATTAGAGCACCTTTATAACGAATCAAAGCATGAAATTAGGCAAACACCTTTCAGCTGTGAAGAGTTTTACAGCAAACTCCAAGGGGACAACAACAACGAGATCAAGAACAACCAACACGCCGTGCTTAAGCCTAAGTCGACGAAAAAAAAAAAAGCGCAGCCTGTCTAAGAAGGGGTAAGGAAAGGCAAGGCACGGCAAGGGAGGGCAAACAAAACGTAGCAACCGGCAAGACGCCAACGACGCAGTGTAGCACTTAGGGCGGAAGCGGGCATGGTCGAAGGCAGCTAAGGAAGTTGGAAGGCAACGCCGCAGTGCAGACGCAAACAAAACGCCTAAGTAATTGCAAAATAAACAAGCATCAACAAAAGATTAAGACGCACAGAGCTCACAGAGGCAGACTTCAGCTGCTTCGCCGCCGCCGCCGCCGCCGCCCGCTCACAGCCAAAGGCGGTGACAATTGCAAATGTTTTATTTGTTTTGTTGCCTGCAACATTTTGGCTAACAAAAAAGCAAAAACAATTAAGCAAACCCCCTACCTTAAAGTCGGGTTGCAGAAGGGGCGTGGCTAAAAGTCAGCGCTGAGAAGTTTGCACATTCGCGGTCGATGTGCAAATGAAGGGCGACGTGATAGCGGTCAGCTAGGATCTGGGGCGGGGGCTGTAGTTTTTCGGGGGGTTGCGAGCGGCAACTACTTATAAAAGTTGTCGTTGCAAAAATTCGCAGCCCCAAACTCATCGAGAGCTTACTTCTTGCCCGAGATTTTGAAAGCACAAAATTTCCCAGCGCAAAACTTTTCACAACTGTGTTAAGAAAATAGCAAAGGCAACTGCAGCTCCCCGCCAAATTTGGGAGCGGGGCTTCGCGTCGTGGACGCTGCGAAGCGTTAAGCAATTTGCCAGCTACATGCACTTGCAAAGTAGAATTCAGCTACCCTTTCCTCACAGGCCCAGAAGGTCTCGACTCGGCAGTTGGCACAGGCCAATGCGGGTCTTGAGCAGTTAAGTGCGGGATTAAGAAAAGATAAACATTTGTAAGGATTTAGTGCAAAGTTTGCTTTTGCCTTGTTTGTTTGCCTTCACATTATTGTTGTTGTTGATTTTAGCCAAGGCTCAGTTTCAAGTTTTATTTTTGTGTTTTTTTTTTTTTATTAACAATTGCATTTTTTGCAACAGCTGTGATGCAATTTTATAGTCCCTAGTATATACAATTGATAAGCTGTTGAAAATATTAAATTTCAATTGGGAAATGCTACAGAAGGGTGCATCAGCTTTAGATAGGTTTATCGATAGTATCGGTAACAATTTTGTACAATTTATAAACAGGCAAATAAAAATTATATTCAGTATAAGAGATTATAAACATTTCACGGATTTATCGTGAAACAACATTTTGCTGTGAATTCCCATATTTGGTCCTAGGTTATAATACTTTTGGCTAAAAAAAACATTTAATTCTATATCTATATACTCTTAAAGATTATCTGCATTTATCGAATCTATCGTCAGAATCGATACGAAAATATATCGCCAAATTAAGCTATCGAAAGTTAGGTGAAGAGATGTCTGTACATTTTTTTAAATTATTTGTTATTTATTTACATGCATTTTCTATTTTCATTAAGTGAATAGTTTTTCTCAACGTAAATCAATTTCCTCCTTTTTTTTGCCAGCATACAATCCCTGCAGCCCCTCACAGTTTACATGATAATGAGTCAATGTCAAATTTTGATGCCAAAGCTGATGATTGACTTTTGTAGACAAGTGAACAACACGCTCACAAACACATTCGCACACACCAACACACAATGTTAGTAATATATTAGTCAATAACTTTGGCCAAAGTGACGGCTCATCATTGACTGACTAAGCATGACGCATATGACTGATATCATGTGCTCGCAGTGGTACCAACAAAAGAGCAGAAGGACAAGGACCATTGCCAAAAGGCCCCCGCTTACTGGGGGGCAGCACAAGCAGAGCAACAGGGAACAGCATGCGTGATAAGTGAGTGAGACCCGGGGCGGATACAGAGGCCTCCCGTATAGCAGACGGTACGTATTGATGATGCATTTCTCGGGGCATCGACAAAACGGACAAGGGACAAGCAACAGGATGTCGTAGTGGCTCCTCTTTTCCACGTTTTTTTTTTTTTCTTTCTCTGCTCCCTTCACTGCACGGGTTTAGTGTATTTTCGGTTTTATTATGCAGCCGTTCTTCAGCGTGCCGCCTGCTGTGCTGCTCGCGTCCCTGTGTCCGGGGGCTGGTCTCAGGCGCAAAATGTTTGCACAAAGGCTTAAGGCAAACAAAGCTGAATCAGCAGCCGCTTCACAGGCAGCAGCAGCTACTCTGCAAACTACAATAAGCGGGGTGACAAAAAAAAAAAGAAAGAAAATACAAAAAAAAAAAAAAAGTAGACTAGCAAAGAAAGCGGGAAACTCATTGGCGCTTTCCCGGCTCTGCCCATCTATTCTTCCTTCTTTTTTTCTGTACTGTGCGCAAACAAATGAAAGTGGATCTACTTGAGCGCAGCAAATGAAGTGCCAGCAGGGCTGAAGGATCGGGGCCCATGCCTGGACAGTAAAAGTGCAACGAAAGCGAAAAAAAACCAAGAGAGAACCCTTTCCAAACTACTTGAAACAAATACAAAAATGTCGAAGCCAACAACACAAATGGTATGTGAACGAGTGTGTGTGTGACTGTGTGTGTGGGTGGGTAGGGGTCTGGGTGGTATGTGTGTGTGTGTGTGTGTAGTTGGCAACAGCGTCATGTGTTGCCAACCAGTTGATGATGTTGCTGACGCTGCCACAGCAGGAGCAGCAGCAGCAGGCGACAGCCAGCCATTGGCTGCTTACATTGGATGAGCCGCGCTGGAGCACAATTTTCAAGAGATACGTCAATATTTGACAAGTCGTCATTGTCGTTGTCATTGTGCATTGCCTGTTTTCCACATTTTTTACTCGTATTCCCTCCGCTGCTGCCGTTTTTATATACACAAACATATATATATACATATTCGTCATGGATACTTGTGCATAGTTGCATTTGTTTTTTAGTCAGTTGTTGATAGCGGCAAATGGTGTGTGTAAGATGTAAAATTGACAGGAAGATTAACATTGGGTACCGAGTGGATGATTTAATAAAATGTGCGATAAAAGCGAATGATGAACACACGAAAGGAGTCTGGATTAGATCAATGGTGCTTGGGAAAAATCCCAAGGTTGAGAATCGAAAAGAGGAGTCAACTCTTTTAAATCAATTAGAACCGAATTAATACATATAGTAAATTAAAAATATTCTATTAATAGATAAATACAAAGTTCTTATGCAGAGAAAAAGAAAATAGGTAAAATAATTCAGATAGTATAAAGACTACGAAAAGCGCACGAATTATAATAGATTATTTTACAGATGGTCACGGGTCATGCTCATTAACCGAGATATATTTCGCAATAAATTCGCCCTAGAGGATAATGATACTTTGCTGTAATATGTGTATAGCTGGTAAAGCAACCCATCTATGATTATACATAACTTTCCGCTCGCTGCTTCCCACTGCACACTGTGTATAGCTTATTGAAAGTGTTGTGTAATATAAACCCGATCAATGCATATCATACACAGCCCCAGGTCTTAGTCCAACGCCAGCATACGTAACTGCAATGCTATTGAACTTCGAGCATGGTTACCAGACGGCGCCCCAGCTGAAAAGCACACCTCAAGCACAGGAAAAGCCACCACTCGAATGAGGAACAGACACCACTCTCGACTGAGTGACTCCGAGGGGGAGACACGACAAACGGGGAAGCTGCAAATGCAGCCCAAATGCAGTAGCAAAGTTTTATGTGCAAACTAAGCTACTTTCCCACAGCATTAATACACTCACACCGTATATAATGGGTGGGACACAGGTTCAAATACAATGCATAATGAAATCCAGGCAACAGCCAATGACCATTAGCAGACAAAGTAGCCGAACGCTGGCGGCCAGGACATGCATATGGACATATGAATACAAGGACCATATCATAAGGCAACACGAGTTATATATGAATAAACATGAAATGAACTACGCACAAATTATTTGTGCTGTGCATTTTGTATACCCTTTCCTAACTTTAATAAGCAAGGTTTAACTAAAAATATGGTTCTAATCAAAATAACTTCACAAGCTAGTTTATCTTGCAGATAAATATTTGACATAAGGATAAGATTTCAGAGTTGCCAGTTCGTATTGGCAATTGGCAGTATTTATTTGGCTGAGGTAACAAGAAAAATAAACTCAATTACAAAGAATGATTTAACTAACATGTACTTTGCCAGAAACATAGTCTTGATATAGTGTGTTGCAAGTCAAATGAAGAAATGTTAATACCCTCAAGTTCAAGTTAAGCAAATATGATGTGGGTAGTACATTTACCCGGCCTAATACAGGAAACGGAAGTGCCGAAACACACACAAATATACAAACACACACAAAAACAGTTACAAACACACAGCAGGAGATGGGGAAAGAACAGACGGGCAAACTCTAAATGCGAACAAATATTGCAAAAGTTTTTGCATTCCACATAAATTTCTGTCATGGGGCATCATTAATTAGCGCTCCACGTTTAGTTTTCTCATCGGTGCCGAAAAACCGGAAGTACAGTCACGTTCGGCTCAAACTACATTGCAGCCAGTGTTGGTAAAAGTTAAATTAAGTTGGTAGTTTTTTTTTTCGTTTCGTTTGGGTTTTTTTGTGCCGACTTGTTTATGATGCTCGACATGAAAATTCAAATTGAAATCATCAATCATGCCAAACGGAAGAACTTGGAAGGCATCATCATAGCTGAAAAGCCTGAGAGCCGACTAATGAAAGCCAAACAAAACACACTCACACTCACACACACACATACATCAGCTGCCGGTTGGATATGTTATTAGGCGAAAGGGGGCGTGGCTGGTGGGACGCACCGGTTGCTGTCACAAAGCGCTGTCGCTGCAATTTTGTGGCACCTTTTGCGCTAGTTTTTTTGTTGTTTCTGTTTTTTCCCCTTTTTTTTTGTTTGTTTGTTTGTGTTTTATATGCATTTCTCGCTCTTTTGCTATCAGTATAGTAATCAGAAATTTTAATCAAGAGGATGCCGCTGTCGACCGCCTCTCACACCCGGGGCGCCGCCTTAACGCTTCACTTAGCCCTGTGCCGAGGTAAGCATTGCAATTATGCCGAGCACTGGCTGCACCAGAAGCTAAATAAAGAGCAAAGCGCATAAAGCAGGTGAGCTATGATTAAAGAAGCCCGTGAGAATGGAAAGGGGGTGGCCCCTCAAACGAAGGCGGTAACAATTTTCACAAATCAAGTGTTCAGTTTATGACACGAACAGGAGAAGATTCAGATTATATTTTTTCTACACTTTTTGTAAGTGTTGATAAATGTTTGCAAATGTTGTGGAGGCAGAATGAAAGAAGAGACTATGACACGAGCTGTTAAGAACAACCGTTTTTTAAGCCGAGTTGGTTACGAGGGAAAACTAGAACTTCAGAGCGTACGAGTATATAAAATAAATTTTAAAAATATCTATACAAAACGATTAATTAAAACTTGAAGTATTAATTGTATGAAGTAGGATCGTCTGGAAAGGGGTCAGTTTGGCGAAAATACATACATATATGTATATAAAAAGTTGTGCAAGAAATATAAAAGTTATATGAAACCTATAAAATATCTGAAAACAAAAGTTGAGAAAACAAAGTGAAAACTAGATGGAAAACTTGATGCATGTGCTTTACCACAAAAAAATTGACAAAAACTGTAAAACGAAAAGCTGATTATATTTACCCACTTGCCAAAATAAAAAGGCAGAGGTGTTAAGTTCCATAAGGAAGCGCAGAGCTTAGGGCACGCACGATTTGGCCAACTGAAAAAGGAATAAGAGTTAAATGGAGAGGGAGAGTTTAGGCAAATGCACACAACAGTCAGAGCAGCCACGTGCCGAGCAAATGGCGCCCAACGTGGGCCCCCACATGTTAAGTGACCCCTTACACTCGTAGACTGCGGAGTCATGTGTAGTGTCTTTTGTGGTTTTATGATGAATATGAATGCTATGTGATTGCATTAACAACTTGGACACTATGTAGACCCACCCTTGACATGACAACACACACACACGCACACACACTAATTCTCATGCATGTAATGGGCGTCTCATGGAAGCATTATGAAAAATGTGTTTAGTGTGTGACAACGATGAAAGAGAGAAACTTGCAAGTGCAGCTGCCAAAAGCGGAAGTTGGTCCAGTTGTGCAGGGGCAGTGCATGTTGGGTTGGCCATTTTTTTTTCGTCTGGCTGGCGTCCTGTTGCGGTCCAAACTTCACTTAGTGGCATTTTGTTTATTTAAATTATGTTGTGCGGCTTCTAGACTTCCGTTGGCTCAATTAGTGGTCACAGGAAGTGCTGTCCACTCGCTGCACTCTCTCCCCTCCCAAATAGCGAGAGCAACAAAAAATATGAGAAATGTCTGCATTTATTTTTATGCGGGCACGTACACAGTCACAGAGACAGACGCACGCACACTCCCACATCCCACATACTGTATGTATATTCCATAACCTCACTCTCTTGTGGGTTTTGCTGCAGTGCGTTTCATATTAAATGTGATTACTTTGGCAATACACGGAGAAGATTGGCACCACCACCACCGCCAGGAAGCGGCCGTGTGGTGGCTGGCAATCCAATGAACCGTAAAGCAAACGAAATGCCACAAAAGCAGCCAACCTCCCCGCCAGCCCCCTGTCGTACAATAACCGCCAATTCATTTGAGTGCCGTTGTCGAATTGGCAACATTTTGGCTGTGTGTGTGTGTGTGTATGTGTGTTCGAGTTGTTCTTGTCGTCCTGCGGGACGTCGTGGCGGTCAGAAAAAGGGTTACCAGCTTTACCTTTTGTACAGGAAGAGCGCGCGTGTGTGTAGGAAAAAAAAAAAACAATCATAAAAAGGCCTATCAGCGTTTGATTGAAAAGTCGCCGCTGCTGTTGCTTCGGGATCATCTCCAGCTTGCTCGCCGAAGTCATCCTTTGGCAATCGAAGCTCCAGCTTTGATTGCATTTACACAGCCCAACCCAAACGTTTCGATATAACCAGTCAGTCACATTCCCTGGTGCGTCTGGAGGCACTCAAATTTTATGACAGTAAATTGCAAAACAAAAACAGAACGAACAAAATATTAAAAAGCCAAATCAACACGAAAGCGAATTTTATATTCACCGACTTCGTCAATTATTCAATTATATTTGTTTATGATGGGCGCTTAACGCTGAATTATTTCGAAAGTGGCACCTGGGGATGGACTCAAAATTCATTACTTGAAAAATCATTTCAACGAATTTGTAATGTAATTTCATTTTGAGAATATCTATAAAAAAAATTTTTAATTATTATATAGAAATAAATTGCAATCGTTGCATAGAAAAATTGTGGATATAAATTAATGTTGGGCGCCTAGTGAATCTCCTAAGTGCTCAGTTTACCAGATCTCCAGTCCCATGCCTATTCCAACTGACTTTGAAAACTTCAAGAAACTGACTGCAGGACAGATAGAACCATATCGACTCAACTAACTATCCAGAACAGGAATATATATAACTTGGGGGAACGGAAATGATTGTTTTGAAAAGCAACTCGAAGGGTTTACATACACAATTTTTCCATCGTTAACCAATCGTAAGACAATGCTCCATATTGTCTTCTTACATAAGTTAATTGTCTGCGACATAGATTCTTCTTTTCTTTTAGATCGCTTTCAATTCTCTGCTACCTCTCTAACCTACACACCTCTTTTTGTGTTTTATGCGTAACAAATTGGATGTCAATAGATTACGATGCTTTCTCCACTGAACTTTCTCTCCCTCTCTCAGTATAAGTTGATATATAATTAGGGGCATAGCTTGTCGGACAGGCGAACTATTATATTCTAAAAAGGCTTTAAATATTGATATCTATTCTTATGTATTAAATTGACACTCGTTTTATCAATCTTTAATAAATAATAAATAAATAAAAAACAATATCTTCAGGTCAATTTCAGGCATATGCTTTGAGTGCATCATATTTAAGCCAAACATGCAACATGCGTTCTTTTTTCTTCAGCAGCTCGTGAGTCAGATATGCGTGAGTCAATCCTGCTTCGACTTTTTATACAGACTTTGAACTCTCCAGCGAGCGTGAAACAAATTGCTTTCATTAACTTTTACTATGGCATTTTGGCGCGCTTGATGGCAATAAATTGTTATCTACGTCATATGGTGTTCTCTAGCTTGGTATTTGTTGTTGTTGTTGTTCTTTTTGTTGTAGTTTGTTGCTGTTAGTGGCAGCTGGTAGAGTGCTACCTACAGCTACTTCAACTAAATGCCAATACATATTCATTTCGCTTAAAATTTTGCACATATGCAGCACGCACACTTAGACACAGAGCGTGGTGTATGGCTGCTGAAGAGAAAGTGGAGAGAGTGAGAGTTGGAGCTATTTCCAGAGGGTAGCGCGTGTGCGGGAAATTGTGTGGGGAATCAGTTTTACAAAATTGAATTTATTTTGCCAGCGCTGCAAGCGACCCAAGGGAGCTATGAGAAAGCCAAGCAGATGCATGTTTGTACAGATCGTACATATATATGTGTATAGATGTGTGTGTGTGTGTGTGTGTGTGGCGCTATAAGTATCAATAAGTGCACGTTATAGCCCCAAACAGAAAGAACAACAACAACAGCAGCAGCAGCTGGAAGTGTAACTAAGAAGGATAAGTGCCCAGCCCAGCCCCCAACTATTTCATGCAATCGAAATTTACGTTATTATTTTTGGGCCAACTACGAGGGTCGTTCATTAGCGAAAGCAAATACAGTGAGTACTCGGCCAACTACTCGACAACTTTTTACCTTTACGAGCCACTGAAAAAGATATTCGATAGCCCGCTGAAAAGAAGCTGATGCCAAAGAAGGATCGTACGTATCGAAATCGAATTGTGTGGCTCTTATGGGAAAGGTATTCATTCTTTTTTAAATACGATAAAAGTTAGAATTTCTTAAGTAAATTAGTTACAGCTGCTAAAAAAAATTCAATCCATTTAGCGAGCTTTTACTGTAGCCCCATGTTGATTAGATTTCTGCTGCTTGAACAACCCTCGTATTATGCGCTCGAGAGCGTCCTGGGCGCAAACATCAATTGTTTAACTGTTAAATTTATAGCCATGTTTGTGCGGCGCCGCCAACGGCCAATAAATTTAAATTTACTCCGCCAATAGGTTCGGCAGCATGTGGTAAATAATTGAAATTGAGCGCGCCGTGAATGTTGAAAACTCGGTGAAAGCTGAGCGTGAAAAGTGCCGACAAATTAGCTGAATTAGATAAGTTTCGACGTAGGAAGCGCATTTAACGCACAATTGTGAGCAACAACAGCAACAACTTAAATAATGCCAAACGATTCTTGGCAACTGATAGTAAAATGTTAAAGGAAACCGCATTTAGGTGGTTGTTCGAGGCAAAGGCTGTAGCAAAAGTCTATAAATGTGTTGCAAAAGTTGTGCCACGCCGCAACAACCAATAGAAACAAAAACAACTACTCACACACAAACACACGCACACACAGAAAAGCCTGAAAGCTTTTAATGCATGAAATAAACTCAAGAGTTGTCTGGCCTGTGCATGTCCTTGCCCACACTCCACGCTCAAGGATATACAACAAGTCCCGCAAGCCTAAGGAGCTGACTAAAAGCCATTCGCACAGCAAAAGACTGCCAATGGATTGTGAACTTCCACAGAAATTGTTGAGCCAGTCAACCAACAACAACAACAACAACAACAGCAACTAAAGCAGAACGTGTGCGTTCAACATGGCGTATGCGTAACTTAACATTTGATGTCATGTTCCTTTTGATTTTGTCGTCTCACTTTCTTTTTCATCGGTCGTGTTTTTATTGGTAGCGCTAGATTTTATGATTTTTAGCCCAACTGCTAAACTGATTTCCATGGGGAAATCAGTCCGTACAGCAATAAGTTTGCCTTTTGCCTCGTTGTATTTTATTTTATTTTTTTCTTCTTCATTTGACTCTCTGGTTTCATTTTTTTTTTTTTGTAGGTCGTTTATATGCCACGGTTGCTGCTACTTATAGTGCAACCTAAGGGCAAGAGTTGGAAGTTTATGTAAAATTAAAATATAAGAAATATTTGCAACCTTTTTTCGTGTACTATTTAATTTATACAATATTAAATGTGGGAACATTTTAAGGGCAGAAAACAGTTAGCCATACGCTTTTGATATGTTGCCAATTTTCTTGGGAGCAAAAGAAGCCTCAAATGTGAATCATACAAAAAAAGCTCAATAAATTTTTTATAAATCAGGGAAAAATCTTTTACCCTACAAGATCTTGCAAACGTCCTTTAAAGAGTCCGTGTACAGCACGTCTTGCAAGACTCGCTGCATGACAGGTCAGCAACGTTGTCTTCGAGCGCTCAGTTAAAATCTAAGTCTCTTCGAACAGGTTTTGCGTTTGTGAGCTCAAGTGTAGCAAATTTAAATGCTTACAAACATCTCAAAAAAAAAAATCCTCAAATATATTGAAAATCTTTCCCTAAGCTAACCCACTTCCAAAAACAAAGAAAATCAACTTTATTTAGCGTCTAAGCTGCAAATCGGCAGTAAATGCAAGTGCACAAGGCAAACACAGTTTTAAATCAGCCAGCGGCTGGTGGGAGAGAACTGTGGCTAATTGCAACTTTGCCACGCCCCGTTGGTTAAGCCGCCTCATCAGGAAGCCAGACAAACACGCACACAAAGTATTAAGAAGAAGAAGTAGAGGAAGAAGCGGCAGCAGCTGCTCCAGCTACACCTCTAGCTCAGTCGGATGCGCTGGCCACCCAAATGAAATGTAAAGAAAATGTTATTTATGGCCAATTTCATGAGTGTCTGCCAATGCAGCTCCTATGCCAGGCCCAAGCGGCAGGCGGCCAGGATGACTCGTGTTCCTGTGTCCCCGCTGGCTGCCGCTCCAGCTGCTGCCGTTGCGTGTTTGATGCTTGGCCAACATGCAACGAGAGGAATGCAATCTGTAATGCAAAAGGCAAGCGGCGCACTTTGCTGAGCTTGCAGCAGCAGCAGCTGCAGCCGCCGGAGGAACAGCCGTGGTCGTCGCCGTGGCAGGAGAAGCTCAGCAAGGAGCAGTTGAAGCGGCAGTCGATAATGGACATGCACGTACAAACACACACACACAGAAAGACTGATATCATGCATGTGTGTGTGTGAAATCGAATGCAGGTTAAATGAAAATGTTATTTCATTTGCCCCGCCACTTAGAGTGTCGGAAATTGAAATTTATATCCGTGTTTCTGGCCAGGCAGCAGCCACTGAGCGTAGTCGAAACGAATTCGATTCGTGGTTTATTGCCACGATTGCTCAGCTGCGGCATTTACAGTTACAGCTGTTTCAAATCCAAGTCCTGCACCAGGACCAAAAACTCCCGTGCCGTCCCTCTCTCAATTTGTGTGCTTGAAGCCCGCCCACTTGATTTTAATGCGCTTTGACATTTAGACGATAATAATAACGAATTTATTTCTCGCCTGGGCTGGCAAAAACTTTTAATTTATTGCACTTCTGGGTATCTCAGCTGTTGCCATAGATACTCCCAATGCATATACACATGCGAGAGTTGCTTGCAGAGTAATCAAACTATTTACTTATTATAGAAAACAAAAGTCTTGAAGAAGAACCATTAAGAAACTTTTTAGTAAAAAGAAACCGATCACTCTATACGCTCTTTAATGAAGGAAAAGCTGAGCACAGGTGGAAAACATCCCTCTTGAAAACTCAATACATTGATAGATTTATATCTAAATGATTGATGACCTTTATAGGCGCCAAAATTGATAATCATTTTTAAGCTCGGATTAATTTTTGGCATAAACTATTTACTCAGCACAAAGATACGAATGCGATACCTGCGCCTTATTTCCGAGCTTTATTAGAAGCAAATACTTCCCTGGACACAGACATTGCACTTATTGGAAATCTTCGAGTCCTTGGTGATTTAATCAAAGTTTGTTATCATAAAACTTGGGCATAGCATTTAATACTTGTTTAAACACCAAACAACTCTCGCATTCATCCATATTGTATTTGATAGTATATTCTACTGAATTTCGATTTCGGTTTCGGGTTCTGTGTTTGTCTTTGGACCGCCTTGTTTGCTGTTGCTTGGCTTAATTTATTGTTATTTTCACATTATTTGTATTATGTAAACACATTAGGCGCATGTATCCAATCGTTTCTATCGCATCCCATCTGGTACGGGGAGGTGCGGCAGATGGATTTCATTTCCAGCGCACTTGCCAATGCACAATTTAATTAACTTTGTTTTTGGCCTCCATTGGCAGATGTGTCTTTCCGTTCAGTTTGCACTGCGTTGCATTGTTGTTGTTGTTGTAGTTTTAATGCAATTCAATATTATGTCGAAATTTCATTGTCGCTTGTATTTCTGCATTTAATGTATATAGCTTGCATTCATTAATTGCATTCCTTCAAGCAAATTTGTGTCAAATTGTTGCTTTTGATTTTATTATTGTTTTATCGATTGCCGCAGAAACTCAGCCAAAGTGTTCCCAATTGTGCCACAAACTATGACAAATAATTTGTAACTTGTTGCACCGAGCACAAAGCAAACTCAATATTTGGGTCAGTTGGCAAGTATCCTGTTGAGAATTAATTAAAGTGAAGAGATCGTATCGCAAAATGTTGCATTTACCATGCTAAACAAATATCAATTGTAGTTGAATGAATATTTAGTACTTGGAAGAGGAAAGCGCAGGAGGAAAATTAATTTGTATTTGAATTAAAGCAAGAATTTCGACTTAGCATCGATTAAATATTCTACTTTGCATACTCCTCTGATAGTCTGATATCATTCAAAAGGTTTATCTGAAATCTCTCAGAGTCTCTTCGCTCTCAAGTTAAGCTCGGATCATCATATTCCAAATCACGTTTGCTCTGCTCTTTATTCGTTTCCAGTTAGTCTATCCATGTCCATCAGTTAAACCAAAACAATTCTTTCAAATAATCCCATCTCCCTCTGTATCTCTTGGAGCTGTTTTGTCTACTAAGCTGCTGCTGCTGCTGCTGCTGCTGAGCAACAAATGCGCCATTTGGCTAAAGCCCATAAACACGTGCCACTTTGGCGAGCCTCGGCATGACCCCGGGCCTGTCCAGTGTCAGCCTGTTCCCCAATTTCATGTGGCACGGCGTGTTGCAAATTATTTCGACATCTGATTTTAAGCGGAAAACAAGAGATAGAAGCATCGGAGTGGATCTGGCTGCCTCGTCGCCAGGCACTAAGCACAAAATTACCGAACAAGCAAATGGACTGGACAACAGGACGAGTGCGGGGAGGAGGGGGCCCGTCCGCTTGTCCCCTGGGCCACTTATGGCCTTTCTGTGTAAACTTTTGAGTGCATTTTTCGTCGCAGCCAAACAAAAGGCCGTGCAACCCGGCACATTACCTAACCCCCATCCCCCCGCCCTGATGCCATCAGTGGTGCAGTGGTGACATTTGCATGAACATAAAAAGCTCATGCACAGCAATTTGCGACTTTGCGAGTGACATTAAACGTGGACAGTGGCCCCCAAAAAGCCCGATGATGCCGACATCGAGCACCTCGGACTAGCTCATTTCGTGCCGGGGCATCTAAGCCGTGCCCGTGCGCACAGATACACAGGCACAATCACAGAGATACACACACACACACACAAACACACACACACGCCCCGAACAGAGACAACACATTGCACACTTCATTTGATCGCAAGTGAAAGATAATGGAAGAGGCACCACCAGAAATGATGTGTTAACGGCAGCGTTAAAAACCTAGAAAAACCCGAAAAAAAAAGGTCCAACCTCATTGATTATACTCTTACCTTAGGTAAATAAACTATGTTATGTTGTAGTTGCACACTACACTAGCCTACAAGTACTTTAAAGCTGTCTGTAAGGATCCTGCTTGATTCTTTCGAACGTCTGCCGTCTTTTGTAAGTCTTTAAATGATTAATATTGATAGTCCCTTTCAGGACTTTCTGAATCTTTTATAAAATCAATGAATGATACTCATAAAGCAATTATAAGCGTAAAAAATATATTTTTTCTGCATATTATGTATCCCTTTACTTTAAACACACATTTAAGATATTTGTAAGATACTTTAGTCAATTCTCAGAACACGTTAAATCAGATTTCTGACAGGCCTATTTTTCTACCTAACTCTAACCTGACTTTAATGAAGTATTATCAAGCTTAAATTAAGTTTTGAACAACAAAAGAGCATACAAAATTCGTTAAAGCTCCCGGCGAGTAGATCCCGTTTTCTTGATTTTGTGCTGATTTTGCGTAAAATGCTGGCGAAAATTTATGCCGCCCATGTGTTGAATTTGAAATTCGCTTATGCTCGACTTTAAGAGCGGATTCAAACTCAATGCAACTCAACTATAATACCGGCGGCAGACATTTGTGGATGTGTGTGTCGGCGTCGGTATGTGTGTGCGTGTGTGTGTGTGTGTGCTGTGGCTTGGTTGTGTTCCTGTTAGCTGCCACTTCCTGCAAGTCATTTTGATTTATTGCCAATGATTTTCCAAGTTATTGAACAGATTATATGGGCGTTTTGTTTCTTCGACAGAGTCCACAGTGCCAAACAATTTGTTTATTCTTGCGTCAGTCGGAGAGAGAGAGAGAAAGAGAGAGAGGGTGGGAGAGAGAGAGGGAGGGCGTCTCTCTCAATTTCTCGACATATAGTACTCGGTATAACTTATGAGCTTGTCGTTAGTTTTTTTCAACACGCCATTAAATGCAGGAGCTAAAGTCTGAAGCTTAAATTGAAAATTTGCTCGTTTCTGGTACAGCAAGTTTTCCAAATGAATGACAATGGTCCTGTGGAATGAAGTTTAGATGCCAAAGTGAATGGGGCAGGGCAGGGCACACCTACACTCTCCGAGAGACGTAAGCAGCAGAAGGGGAATGTTAACGGAGCAGAGTTTCTTATTAAAATTGTGTGCAGACCGAGTCAAATTCTGTGGCCAGCAAATCTTTTGCAACAATGGAGCCAAAGCAGCGGACAACAAGCACTGCGCAGAGATTGAATATAATATATATACATATATATATATATTTAAGTAGAAAATAACTATAAATATCATATTGCAAAAATGACCAACAGACACTGGGACGCAGGGACATCATGAGTCTGGCAAACAAGCAAAGTCACAGCCACTGCCTGATAATAATGCTGATAACAAGAACCAAACAAATGGCTGAGTTATGACTCAAAAAGGAATATCGGATACTCGATACCCTGTAATTTTAGAGAACCTAATCCATAATAATCTACAAAATTTTTTTTAAATATCAATCGCAGGCTCTTTACGCAGTAAAATTTATTAAATTTTATCTTGAAGATAAAGTTACCATGAGGTAAGTTTAAGTATTTTCAGTAGCATCAAATGTTGCATATATATTCAATATATTAAGAAACTCTTTAAAAACATTTTCTATAAAAGGGAAATAAAGTCCTTTATTTAATAATAATCGTTACATTTTATCTTGAAGATAATGTTACCATGGGGTGCAATTTTAAGTATTTTTCATATTTTTCTATCTAGCATCCACTTTGAATCCAATTAAATATCTACCATCAACTTGTAACTAACCAATTTTTTAATGGGTATCATCCGCCTTGCACTTCTTTTTGTCGTAGTTTTAAGATCTCCCGCTTCGACTTGTACACACGTGCTTTTTATATAATGCAATTTGAAACCAACGCACAATCAATATGCGACCACAATTACAGGGAATTCAGCAGCTTGCTTGCATTTTGTATGGGTCTTGTCGTTGTGGCATCTCCATCTTTCAAACTCTATGCAGCCATATAATTGAATTCTAACCCGACGCGCCATCTCCAGGGTAATAAGAGGGCAGCAGCAAATGGTCAAACCAGAACCAGAAATGGTAGCAAAACCAGCGCCAATAACTGCATAGCCAGGAACAACAACCCTCCCCTCCCTCCCGCTGGCTACCAAAAATATAATAGGAAAAATTGTGTGTCTGTCTGCATTTACTGCACGCTTTTCACTGGCGAAAAATTCAATCAGAATTTATTGTTGCCGCCAATGCTGATGACCAAACGCAAAGCGGCTTAAGATTTTCTATTCTATAAATCATCATTGGGTGGTAAGTGACAAAGTTGACGTTTCTGTTATTCTATGTGAAAAATTGATGGATATCTCGGGAACATTATATGCGTGCTCAGCGTGAAATATTTAACTGGCAAATGACATGCTGCGAGCGGAAATTGAAATATGTTTTGAGCCGGTTTTTAGCGCACAGCAAGTATACGCACTGTTGAGCAGTCAAATCAACTAGAATCTGTATACCCTGTACAAATAAACTATGGAAGGGATGTACAACAATATTGATTAAAAGATTAAAATCGGTAGTGCCCGTCTAGGGAATACCCTGAACATCCTTCTACCAAAACGGACGGACGTCTAGCTAGACGGACGTGGCTAGATCTACTCGACTATTGATGCTGACCAAGAATATATGTACTTTATAAGGTGGGAGATGCTTCCTTCTGCCTATTACATACATTAGCACTAGCCCAGTATACCCCTTTTAAATATTTTCAACAGGTACAGGGCATCGCATAGATTATTTGACAAATATTTACATAGTTCTCTCATATCAGCTCTTTCAACAGCAATTACAGGGTATATATTAGCCGGTAAACGTTCATTTCACAAATCGTTGTTAATTATGTCGAACAATATGCGACTTTTACATTTGTTTGCCGCCCAATACAAAAGTCAATACCCCATGCACTTAATTGCAATCGAGCGAACTGAAATTGACAAATTGAAATACAACAACGGGCTATAAAAGGTAAATTAAAGATTCTCCGGGCACAAGCAAACAAATAACAGCTTTGAGCTATGCTTAATACACAAAGATCTCTTGAGAGCTGTTGTCAAAGTAAAGCTTTCGAGTTGCTGCGCAATTGAAACGTGTTCGAGCCGAAAAGCTGAGCCAAAGCTTAAGCAACAGGTGGGCAGGGACTCCAAAGGGGGCGTCGAATTTTGTGCCACAACAATACAAAGTCCGGTATATTTCCATTAAATGCGATATGTAAATTGAGTGAAGATTGAAAAAGTCAAAAGACTGCAAAATATGTCTGATTACTCACGACACTTTAACCCGCGTGTACTTTAAGTACTCTGTCTGATTGATAATCAGGCACAAAGGGGGCACAAAGGCATTTGGCTTGGCATGAGCTACAATATTTCGTTGGCCTTTTGCAGACTTTTTCGCATGCACAAATAAAGCAAAGGGTTTCCCTACCAAGGATTTAAAAATCAATGCCGTCTGAGCTGCTCATTGCGCCCGATTGCCTCAAGTACGAATCACCAAGACAACAGACAGCAGGGGTTTTGCATTGCCGATAGATAGCTCAAATATCATGTACAACAATTGGCAATCAGCGAGGATAAAGGGGCTAAACGCAGACATCAGGACAGACAGCATTAAATATTTTGCTAATAAGGTTAATAAACTGTTCTAGACAGCTGAAGGCGGCGTGAAAAGTTCCTAGCTAAGCCTGTTTCAAATGTTACAAAAGCCTATTTAATTTTTACAAATTACACGCAACAGAAAACAATTCTACGATGTGAGATATTATGGAAGCAAAGTTACACTGCAAGATATAATAATTTATTATATTATTTATATATTATATAATAATATATAATTTAAATAATTTTATTCAAATATTTACATTCGGTCCTTTATGCCCTTAAAGTCATAACATTTTATCTTGAAGATAAAGCCAGCAAGAGGTTTGATCTACATTGCAAAAACAATCAATATTTATGAATATTGCAGAAACATGACAATACACTATATAATACTTTGATCTCAGCCATATTGTGTAGCATATCAATCAATTTTCGTTGCAATTTTCTTATATTTTTATGCCGATGAAATGTTCCCTAAATGTTTAGACTGTTATGCAAATCAAAAAGCTAAACACTTTCGCATGAAAATTAATATTAGACAGGCCTTTGGAACGTCATATGCCAGCTATCATATGTCAGAGTATGAACAATGCTGAAAAACTGTGCCAGCTTGCAATTAAATTCAATTAAACTAAAGAAAACAAGCAAGAGGCTCTAGTCGGGAGCTACCGACTAGGGAATACCCTGAACCCTCTTCTACGAACACCATTTCAACTCGCCTTACGCACTCCTTTGCTTTAGTAGTAAAAAGAATAAATTAAAAATTATCGAGGTCTCGAGGGAGAAATTAAAATAGCAGCACAGAAAACAATACATTCGCAATTGCCATGCTGTTGATGGAATTCAATAAAGATGCGTATGAATGTGTGTGTGTACATGCATACAGAAACTCTGGGAATACGCGCTAGCTGCCCCATCCACGTGGGCTGCCAAAACTAATGTTTTTTAATAACTTTTGTGTTTCTAAACGATCTTAATGAAATTTGGAATGGTAACTTGATTTATAGCTATGTGTTGATAGCGGGGTGATGGTGATGGCTACATGTCAAGTTTGATGTCTCGCTCTTAAAACCTAGATATTTGCTCAAAATACACGATTTCGATATCGATTTTGATCAATTACTTGGAAAAGAGCCAAGTTATCGATTATTGGAAAAAAAAATCGTTCTGCACTGGCACTAGGAGGACCTACAGCTAAAATTTCAAATCTCTAGCTCTTGTAGGTTCTGAGATCCTAGCGTTCATACAGACAGACGGACGGAAAGACAGACAGACATGGCTAGAACGACTCGGCTTGCTTGCTTTCTTCTGCCTGTTACATACATTTGCACAAATACATTATAGCCTATTTACCCATTTTCAATGGGTTCAGGGTATAAATAGATCAACCGCAAGAGTCAAACTCACTCACACACACACACACCCCCAAACACAGTCACACTTTTACACACGCACATTCGCTCAAAGATTTTCTCAGCGTAAATACAAGAATTCACCGCAAGCGAAGCTGCTGATCAAAACAAAATAGTTTTTTATTATTGTTTTTCTTAATTTTTTGTTGCTCCCTCTCTCATGTGTTTTTTTTGGCGGCCTCTTTGCGCCGAACTCGTTTTGAGTTCCACTCACAATTTATTTAAACAATTTAAACTGAGCAGAAAAAAGCTTCGCGCTTTGCACTCAAAACAAGTTGAGAGCTCGCGCGCAGTTAGACAAACCAAATGCGCATTCAGTTGGTCGACGGCAGCGAAATAGTTTAAAACGTTCAGTTCTCGAGTTCGTGTGTTAATTTCAACAAAAGTTTTAACAAAAATAGCGAAAAATAAGAAATATATATATATAAAATGCAGCAACAAATTTTCGCCTGTTTGCTAATTGCCATGTGCCTAATGCACAGTGGTAAGTTTATTTTTTGTGCATTTTTCTAATAGTAAATTAAATTAGATTTGAAATTTCGAAATACGAAATGCAAATTATCGAAAGCTTCAATTGGAAACCGGTTTGGATTTTTTAATATCAACTCAAAGGGCAAAAGCTGAAAAATTACTTCCAAATAATTTATAAAGAAATCGAAATAAACTTTGATGGAAAGTTTTGAGTAAACGTGGAAGAAAATTACCGAAAAATAAGGTTAACCCAAAACACCGCCAATTTAGCTCAAATAGGTCAAAAATAATAAATGAGATAAGAGAAAAACCTGTTTGTAACATTATTAAAACTAAATAGGAAAAAAACAAATTGCGTAAGAATTTAATTATTTTTCAAAAAAATAATATCTGTTTGTAAATATTTGCAAGCTCCAAAAAGAGTTCCTCACATATTAACATATTTTGAGTACAAATTTGAGAAATATTCCAACTTTTTATGCCTACAGAAAGATTTTTATGCACGGCTACTTTTTCTTTCAATCATTTTGTTTTGAATCATATTAATATTCATGAATTGAGGTACAACAAGAAATTAATTTTAAAAAAATCCGCAAATAAGCATTGAATACAAGATGAGCTATTTCATTTTATGCACGTATTCCCTCCAAATAAAAGTAGCAGCGCAAAGCTGATCTCATAGCCAAAACAAACATAAGTAGACGTGTGTTTATAGAGAATTCCAATTCCAATTCCAATTGGAATAGATAATTCACAGAGGGCGTTACATAATGAAGCAAACGTAACGGAAGGCGGCTCAGGTAAACTGGTTGTAACCTGAGCGAATTTGTATAACAAATAAGATTTGACCTTGTGGCGTCTCCCTCTCTCTCTCTCTCTCGCTCTTTTTCTAATTGTCTCTGCTGCTCTCATCCACAGCAACGGCCATCAAATGCTATCAATGCAAGTCTCTCACGGATCCCAACTGCAGCAAAGATACACTCGATGCCAATTCGAATATACGTCAGGTGGACTGCGATAGTGTGGCCAAGCCGAATACCATGGAACAGCTGCAGCCTGTGACCAGGTGCAACAAGGTGATCACCAGCGGTAAGTGTAAACAAAACAATACTAACCCGACCCACAATATAATTTGCATGCTCAAAGTGTAAACACCTTGAGCGCAAATAAAAAATCTAGATTCTTATTAATGATGTCATTGCGTAGACGCGTCGAGCTGAACGACTCAAACCCGGGGCCAATGTCAATTAGCATATATAAGGAATTCAAAATCGCTCAAAAAACGCAAATTTTCGAGCTAAAAGTCAGTTTATGGCTGCCTACACGAAGCGAATTTAAATCATGAGACAAAAATAGAGCTTTGCGTGGGCTTAACATTTGGTAATCCAGTCGAAAATCACAAAAACCAAATTCGAAATAAACAAACTAAATGTAAATAAAACAATTCGAAAAAAAACGAGTCAAAATCTGACGATGCATTGCTATAAATAAGTCACAAGACGTGAAAATAATTTAAATGTTGAAAACTTTAAGAAAAACCAAATGGAAAATTTGAAGTCTTCGAGAATAAAACCACATTTGGTTTGGAAAATCTAGACATTCTCAAAAAAAAAAAAAAAAAAACCCAAAAAGAATATGAAAGATTTTGACTTTAGAGGAAGAAATATTCTACAAAAATCAAAATGAAAGTCACATAGTTGCAAATCTAAATAGTATGAACAAGAACTAGAATCTTCGGAATGATTAAGATTCAATAACCTTGAATATGTATAACAGATGCGGCATTTGTCTAGACTCATGCCAAGTTTCATGAGAACTACAGACTAGCTTACAAATTAACAGACGTATTTGGCTAAATCAACTTGGTTCTTGATTCTCAAACAGAAATCAAACATTTATATAAAGACAACTTGTTCATATCATTAGTTACAAACAAGTACAGTCGAGTTAAGCTCAAGTCAGAGACAACGAGTAGCTGCACAGGTAGGAGCCATAACACTCCACAGACTCGTCGAAATGCTTCTCGCTACTTTTGACAGCAGGAAGTACAAACTCTCGCTAGTTTTTCCGTGTCCGGAACGAGCAAAGAGTTAAATTCAAATGCGACCTTGATACGACGAAACTTTACCCTATCAAGCAGAATTGTTAAACTTGTGTGCATACAAATTTAAATGAGATAAACTTACCACAAAAAAATTCAGCTTATGACAATCCAACAGCAGCTCTGAAAAGTCTACAAAATGTCAAAAAAGCAAGCAACCAACAGAAATGTGAAATAATATTAATCGAACTCTTCTTTTTTGAACTTTTCGCAACAGATCGCGCCGGCGTAATTGTCTCACGTGACTGTCACTTTGAGGTAGTTGGACAGAAGGAGAACGTCTGCACCGTGACGCACAGCCGCCAGGTGGAGAGCTGTTACACCTGCAAGGGAGATCTGTGCAACGCATCCTCCGCCGGACGCTTCATGGCGATGAGCGCGGCAGCTCTGCTTGCGCTGTTCGCCGTGCAGATGGCGCTGTGAGCTGCTTCGACAAGTTCATAATTGTAATAATAGAGTTCGTGTACAAATAATGTGAAATGTTATATTATATTGGTTTTTAAAGAAAATAAACTGCTAGAATTTTGGAAAAAAAAAAAACAAAAACTAACCTCATGTAATCACGTATGCATTTTAAGTTTTGTATAATGTTGCTCCTGAAGTCCACGTCCATCCAGTATTCGTCGCAGTTATCCATTTCTCTTTTTATTTATTAATAACTTATATTCGATACAAATAAGAACGAAATTCGCCAAAAAAAAAAAAAATAGAACTTTTCACAATTACACAAATTGCACGAACGCGAATCAGATAAAAAAAAAAATGCAATATGGCAACACCGGCTGTTACAAATAACGGCGCTTTCGGCGCACACACAGAATTTGCTAACACAAATTAACTTGTTAAAATGTACGCTTACAATATGTTCCCGACATACAAACAACGCCGAATGCACTCAACACTCGCTTACAACAATTTTGAAGCCTTTAAAGACATTTTGAACACGTTTAAAACATAAATTAAAAACGAGCGACGCGCACACACACGAAGAAGACACAGAAGTGAGAGAATTGACAATTTGCACAGGCTCCACAAGGCTCTCGTACAATGCAGCCTTTGGCAGCCCACACACGTCACAATGTGCCGGACGTTGAGCGAGTAACGAGAATCGTTTAGTATTGAATAAGAACGGAAAAGTCATAAGCATGCTAACAATACTGATAGAAAGATGGTCAATTTGTTTGGATATTGACGATATTGAGCAAACTTACTGCAAACAGCGCGGCTTTTACTCTCACTGTCATGCAATAAGGAGAACATCAACGAGTAAGTACTCGCCACTCGATACTTGGCATCGATATATTAGAAGCAATAAGAGATTAACTAATTGAATCTTTTCAAGAAGTCATGGTCAAGGTCTAGTATATTACTCTTTTGCAATATTATGTGAGATAAAGAACTAATACCAAGAAACCAGTTCGTTCTTTTGTTATATTGTTATTTACATACAAGAAAAGAGCATAATTATTAATACATTTAGTTAATACATATTGTTATTTAAATGGTTTATTCAGTTGTAAAAATGTTCTAAATTGCATTACAATAAAATTTGTAAACTTTCGTCGCTTAAACTAAACATTTGTAAAAACTGCATACAAAATAAACGAAAAATAATCGAGATTTCACTTTGATCCTAAATCGTACGGAATGTAAACGCGTGGAAAAGATATGTTTAAAAGGGATTTGTTTATATATACGTGCGAAGGCAGGACGGAAATGCGTTCCAGGTGTTAAGTTCATTTCGGTTCGAGTTGAAGGCACATTTGAAATTACACATAGAGAGTGGTACAGTTCGCTTTGGCTATGGTGGACGCTGCTATTGCCGCAGGAAGTGCGCGACAAGGCCAACGGCAAAGGTGCCAAAGAGGACGCTGGCCAAGCTGCTCCGCTGGAGGCCCGCCCCGTTGCAGCCGTCCTTGCTGTTGCAGGTGCAGAACTCCATGAAGATGTTGTAGCTGCCGGTGCGCATCAGGCAGAAGCGTTCGTCCCCTTCAATGCCCGGCTCGCCCATGTAGGCGCAGCTGCGGAAGTAGCGCCATTCGCCGTGCACCTTCTGTCGGATCTTGCGGCACATGGTCGGGCGCACGCCCTTCAGGTGCTCCAGCTCCGGCGCCTGCTGGCAGTCCGTGATGGCCAGTGTGCTGTTGTCGAAGGGATCTCCGCACTTGGGATCGTTGTCGGAACGGCAATCCCAGCATTTGATGGCCCAAGCTGTGTGCGTGAGACACCACGAGACAAGATTTTTAGTTTGTTTGTGTTTGTGTTTGGGTGCGCGGCTACGCATGCGACTTACCTGTTTGCAGCAGGCAGCCCAAGACGAGGGCGGCCAGCATGCATTTATCCATTGTGTTCATGCTTGGATTCGATTTAATTAATAACTAATTTGTAGGCAGCAAACAATTAATGAAAACAAAATGCGAACACCGCCCTAAAAAATATGATGCACGTATCGATAGGTTTTTGCTTTTATCGATGGGAACAGGGCTACCATCTGGTCGAAGTTGGTATTTTTTGTCCGTCTGCAAGCAGTGAGTTGTGAGCGAAATTCTGTTAAATGAGGAGTTCAGTGCTGTTAGCAACGGCCAGGCAGGTCAATCTATCGTCTAACCGCCACATTCAAACTGCTGCAACAGCGCTGTTATGACTGCAGTATTAATGTTGTTTAAAATAATTTCCATATTTTTTAAGCAAAATCATGGAAATTTAAGTTTTATATGCCATTACCGAGCCTGCCTTATAGAGCAAACTTATCGTCTTTTAATTCTTACCGAAACGGTTAAAATTAACGCGCGCTGTTAACTAACATTACAGCGCCCTGTTAACTTATTGATGCCAAATATCATATGTTATTTTTTTCAGTTTTCGGACGGACTCGAATTTTTCAAGTTGTTGCAACTTGCGGAGTTGCTTAAAAAATTTTGTTGGCTACATTCGGCTGCCGCGCGTGCTGTGTGAACGTGTGTGAATGATAGCGCTCACTGCATTATTAACCAAATACACGATCGGTATTATGAGCAATTTAAGCAATGGCAATTTGCAGCAGAATCCACAACAGCAACAACAACAACAGCAACAACAACAGCATCAACAGAACAACGTTGAAGCGGGCGCGGGTGCGGCTGCGGCGCCCCTATTGATGGAGCCTGGCGCAATGCCCGCCCCTGGACTGGGCGTTGCGGTGGGCGTGGCGCAACGCCAGCGCCTGCTGCTGCAGCAGCAGCAGCAACAGCAGAACCCCGCCGCCGAGGGCAGCGGCCTGGACCGCGGCAGCTGCCTGCTGCGCTACGCCAGCCAAAACAGCCTCGACGAGAGCTCCCAGAAGCACATCCAGCGGCCCAACGGCAAGGAGCGCGGCACCGTCGGCCAGTACAACAACGAGCAGCACACGGCGCGCTCCTTCGATGCGATGAACGAGATGCGCAAGTAAGCCCAATCACGACTACCAAATACCCTGTAGCTGTGCGAATTAACTTTGTTTACCTTGTAAATTCTATGCGCAAGTGCTCCGACTAGCGTACACCCTGTGAATATAAGAAAATATTTATTTTGTTAAAGTGAAAACGTTAAATGAAATGGCAAAGTGTTTGACTAGTAGATACTCCTTAATAATATTGCTTTTACTTAGATAACTTTTTAAATTATTGTACGATTGAAGTGATATTTTCGGGACTAAAATATGGCATTCATATGTGTGCATGTACCAAAAGCCCAGGTGTGACATTTTTAAAGGGTATGCATAATTGGACATTATAATAATATGGCCCAAAAACAGACAAGACGCGATCAACAGTTGCAGTTGTAAATTTTGTCTTCCAAATAAGAAAGAGCACATTATACCCGACTAGGAGATACCCTGTGAGGTAATCTTTAATAACTTCCAAGTGTACAGGGTATTATATATCTATAGAAAATGTAGGATATGCTTCCAAAAAAAGAAGATTTTTCGTCTAAAAACATAAATCGAAAACAAATTTGAGGTTAGTTCCGTTATTTTTCACCTGTTACACACTGTGGGCCAATTTCAATACACACGTCTTGTGCATTTTTAATGGGTATTGGGCATAAGAACCTGACAACTCATAAGATCTGTAATTTTTGTCATGTTACAAGTTCTTCCACATTCTTAATACTCCCCGTCTCGCCCACTTTTAATGGGTATTGGGCACCCAAAACCTGACATCTTATAAGATTTGTTTATTTTGGTCTTGGCAAAAATATGAAAAATATAATGGGCCAAAAAGCTGGCGCGACGCGGTCAACAGTTGTTTGTGCCGATCTCTCGACTCGCATTCTCTCGCATAATTGCGCATTACGCTTTATTTGTCGGTTTTGGCCCCCTTCAACTTTGCACAGATAATGCACATACTTTAAAACTATATATATATTTGTATGTATGTATATAAATTCGTTTGCCTTTAAATTTTGTCGCTTTATTTGGTTTTGTCAAGAGGCCATTCGCTTTAATATTCGACTTTGCGATTTTTGCTTTGATTATAATGATGACTTTTTATTTTATTTTTTTTAGCATTTTGTTTTCGTTTTAGACAAAATATTTTTGCCCTTGAACTTGAAGTCGCTCAGTTTTTGTTTTTGTTTTTTTCTCGCAGTTTTGTCTCGTTTTTTTTTTTCTCAATGTATTCGCTTCCCACTTCCGTGTGAGGCCAGCTGATTAGATGTCATCTAAATGGAAAACTACCTTGATGGAATTTTTATTTATTTTGTTCGTCTTCAAACCCGTTTCGATTTTTTGTTATTCGTTATTTTTTGTAAGCCAATGCCCTAAACGAGCTCCACAAGCTACGCACTGTGGGTCCAATGGACACAAATCGTTGGCTTTTTTTTGTTCATTTACATTTTAAAGTGTAACGAACTTTAATTTATTGAAAATTATTTGAGGTGTTTGTTAAAAAAAACGACAAAGTAATTGTCAAAAGTATGCTTGAAATTTGCAACATTTGGGTTTTTGGCGTAATTTCAATTAACAAACATTTTTTATTTCTATAATTATTTATCAAATAAATATTTTTAAAAAAACATACATTAATTTTTTAAATACCTTATATTTAGCCACTTTTTGCATGCAAAACTTTTCAGTTTCTGAAAACTCTTCCATTTGCATATTTCATTATAGACTAAATTTAAATCTATTCGTTCTTTTGAAAAGTTCTTATTAAATAAAAAAAAATATTTATAAAATAAATGACTATTTATAATTTAAAGCGATGTATTCGCATCGAACCCCGGTCAAATAACTTTTCTGGTTCAACTTGTTCATATTTCACATACACATACGTATGCACATACACACACGCATACGCATACACATATATGTACATACACAGCGCTATTCAAATTCTCCTTCTGAAAGAGGCTTTTATGGCATCTTCCTATCTACACATACACAAATACATTCACTTATATATTCACATACATATACATATATTTTGCACCACTGTGCTTGATTTTATAGAAAGTTTATATGCTAAGCTTTTAATTGCTGACCTTACTCAATAACCACATACCATCCGCTCGCTGGCTCCATTCTTATTTTGTACAGACAAAAGCAGCTTTGTGATGTCATTCTGGTCGCGGACGATGTGGAAATCCCGGCGCATCGCATGGTCCTGGCCTCCTGCAGCCCCTACTTCTATGCGATGTTCACCAGCTTCGAGGAGTCGCGCAAGACGCGCATCACGCTGCAAAGTGTCGATGCACGGGCCCTGGAGCTGCTCATCGATTACGTGTACACGTCGAATGTGGAGGTGAACGAGGACAATGTCCAGGTGCTGCTGACGGCGGCCAATCTCCTGCAGCTGACGGATGTCCGGGATGCCTGCTGTGACTTTCTGCAAACCCAATTGGATGCCAGCAATTGTCTGGGCATACGCGAATTTGCCGATCTCCATGGCTGCGTCGAGCTGCTCAACTATGCGGAGACCTATATTGAACAACATTTCAAGTGAGTGGACAACCGGCCAATCAATCAGTCAATCAATCAATAAATTCATCAAAAAATGCGATACAATTTCTATTGCAGTTCTTTAGCACTTTTTTACTTGTAAATTATATTCATACTTTTATTCGCTATGGAAATTTGAATATATCTTCTCAAGTAACCAAAAATTACGTTAATGTAAAGGGGGTTTTTTTAAAGTACTAAAATGCCATAAAGGGCTCATTTCTACTGAAGTGAAAATATTTTTAATAATCAATAATTATCGATCCCATATACTCATGTCTGTCTGTCTGCATCTGATTTGGTTTAGATATAGCCCAATCGTAATCAAACGTAAACATTTGTACTCTAACTAAAGTCAGATTATTATAAATAACTAGAATATTAACCAAGGGTATTTGATAACCAGAATCAGATTATAATGTTATATAATATAATGATTCGAGCAGACTAGAATAGAAGAGATGATAATACATTTTATATATACTAAAAGGTTTTTTATCTTCGAAATCAGATTTAAGTATAATCAATTATAATGTAATAGAATTCAGAGTAGAGTAGAAGGAATATTAAACACATATATGGAAGGCTATTTCATGTATGTTAACCATATGTATGCAAGAGTCTTTAATCTGTGAAATCAGAATATAATATATAGAATCGAATAGAATAGATTAAAATATTAACCAGAGTATTTCATCTTCATCTTTCAAGAGTTTTTCATCCCTTGCATCAGATTATAATAGAATACAATATAATTGGGTATTATAAATTAGAAAAGATTAAAATGTTAACCATTTGAGTGCAGGGTATTTAGACTTCGAAACGCCAAAGATAACTTATTAGTTCGATTTTCTAACATTTCCATTATTCATCTTTCTTGAAATGTGATATACAATAATTAATTTGAATGACTGCAAAACAGACTTCGGAATAGACTAACAATATTATATAGACTTTCGGAATGATTAATGAACGATACGATATAGACTTTGGCTTGATAAAATGAAAAAAAATATTAAACAGCTGGTTGACTTGACTTAAAGACAGGTTCTTCTCAGCTTAACTTATCGTGATTATCTATTTTCAACACATGTCGAATCTCATTTCTCGCCCAACCTTACACACATATGTTCTTTACTTAAGCTCATAAACTTTTTTAAGACCGTTAGTCGCTCACTTTAACCAGTTTCTTAAATATATATACTACTTTTTTTAATTACGCCATAATTTGGCACATGTTTTGACACATAGCCTAACTTGTTTCTCTCTTCTTGCAGCGAGGTCATTCAGTTTGACGAGTTTCTGAATCTCACACACGAACAGGTCATCAATTTGATATCCAACGATCGCATCTCGGTGCCAAATGAGGAGCGCGTCTATGAATGCGTCATCGGCTGGCTGCGCTACGATGTGCCCATGCGGGAGCAGTTCACGTCGGCCCTCATGGAGCATGTGCGCCTGCCGTTCCTCTCCAAGGAGTACATAACACAGCGCGTGGACAAGGAGATTCTGCTCGAGGGCAACATTGACTGCAAGAATCTGATTATCGAGGCCCTGACCTATCACCTGCTGCCCACGGAAACAAAGTCGGCGCGCACAAGGCCCCGCAAGCCCGTGGGCATGCCCAAGATACTGCTGGTTATTGGCGGCCAGGCGCCCAAGGCCATACGCTCCGTGGAGTGGTATGATCTGCGCGAGGAGAAGTGGTATCAGGCCGCCGAGATGCCGAATCGTCGTTGCCGCAGCGGCTTGTCTGTGCTCGGCGACAAGGTCTATGCCGTGGGCGGCTTCAATGGATCGCTGCGCGTGCGCACTGTGGATGTATATGATCCGGCTACCGATCAATGGGCCAACTGCAGCAATATGGAGGCGCGTCGTTCCACGCTGGGCGTGGCTGTGCTAAATGGCTGCATCTATGCTGTGGGCGGCTTTGATGGCACCACTGGCCTGTCCAGCGCCGAGATGTACGATCCAAAGACTGAAATCTGGCGTTTTATTGCCTCCATGTCGACGCGTCGCAGCTCTGTGGGCGTGGGCGTGGTTAATGGACTGCTCTACGCCGTTGGCGGCTACGATGGCTTCTCCCGGCAATGCCTCGCCTCCGTCGAACGCTATAATCCCGATACGGACACCTGGTGTGCCGTTGCCGAGATGTGTTCACGTCGCAGCGGCGCCGGAGTCGGCGTTCTCAATAATATTCTCTACGCCGTGGGCGGTCACGACGGGCCGATGGTGCGCAAATCTGTGGAGGCCTACGACCATGAGACAAACACCTGGCGTTCCGTGGCGGACATGTCCTATTGTCGTCGCAACGCAGGCGTCGTCGCGCACGATGGCCTACTGTATGTGGTGGGCGGCGATGATGGCACCTCAAATTTGGCCTCGGTGGAGGTCTATTGCCCGGACTCGGATAGCTGGCGCATATTGCCCGCACTGATGACCATTGGACGCAGCTATGCGGGCGTCTGTATGATCGATAAGCCCTTGTGAATGGAAGAGCAGGGCGCATTGGCACGGTAAGTGTTTAAACTTGCCAAAACTATATAGATAAACCTTTGGTTTACTTAGTAATAATAATCTTAGAGTACGGCTTTTAATTATGCTTGATGTATGCCTAATATATAACTCCACTTAACATATTTGTCATCTGTTTCTAGCCAAGCGGCCTCGCTGGCCATAGCGCTGTTGGATGATGAGAATAGCCAGGCTGAGGGCACCATGGAGGGCGCCGTCGGTGGCGCTGTTTATGGTAATATAATAGCAGCAGCCGCAGCACCACCAACGCCTGCACAGCCCGCTAATCATCCGCACTATGAAAACATTTATGCGCCAATTGGACAGCCCAACAACAACAATAATAATAATAACCAACAAGTTGTTGTGGCCAATGCCAATGCCAATGCCCCTGCAAATGTTGAGGAAGCAGCTCAACAACCACAGCAACAACAACAACCAGCGTCAGCTGAACCCAATGCCAGCAACAACAACAATCAGCCACAAGCCCAGCAAGCAGCACCCCAACAACAACAACAACAGCAGCAGCAGCAAGCGCGCATGCTGCCCATGAATAATTATCGCAATGATTTATATGATCGGTCCGCATCCACAGCGGCTGCCTACGATGTGCCAAGAGCGGTGCGCTCCGGTTTGGGCTATCGTCGAAATTTTCGCATTGATATGCAAAATGGTAAGTCACCTGGCTTAAAGCTGGTCACAGAAGAGACCCATATTGATAATTGCCCGGCAAGGGTATACTTAAGTAGTGTGACGCAGGCAGCTAAAGTTTAAATATTTTTAAATATATTATTACCCACCTGTCTGAGAGTCTATAAGAGCTCAAGCTTAAGTGTAGACAAACAAGTATTATATTTAATTCAATATGATAAGCTTTTACGACGTCTACAGGGCATCCCTTACTTACTTCTATTATAAACTTAAGCTCACAATCCATTTCCGCTCCTTCACAGGCAATCGTTATGGCAGCGGCCTGCGCTGTGCTCCGCTCTATGCCAGCAATAGAACCAATTGCCAGCGACAGCGCAGCTTTGATGACACCGAATCGACAGATGGCTATAATCTGCCCTATGCGACGGCGGGCACGATGCGCTATGAGAACATCTACGAGCAGATACGCGATGAGCCCTTGTATCGCACCACAGCTGCATCGGCTGCCAGTCGTGTGCCGCTCTATACGCGCCTGGATGTGCTGGGCCATGGCATCGGACGCATCGAACGGCATCTGAGCTCCTCCTGCGGCAACATAGATCATTACAATCTGGGCGGACACTATGCGGTGCTGGGACATTCGCATTTCGGCACCGTGGGCCACATACGTCTGAATGCGAATGGTGCTGCAGCAGCCAGTCCCAATGCCAACAGCTGCACTGTGCCCAACTGCCAGGGCTATGTGGCTGGCGGTGGTGTTGCTGGCGCTGGTGTTGGTGGGGCAAGTGCTGCCGCCGCTGCTGCTGCAGCCGCCGCAGCGGCGGGCATGGACTATGGCCATGTCAAGGTGCCCGTCAAGAACAGCGCCTCGTCCTTCTTCAGCTGCCTGCATGGCGAAAACTCGCAGAGCATGACGAACATCTATAAAACCACAGCCGCTGCAGTGGCTGCGGCGCACCACTGTTCACCACTGACGCCCAACGTTTCCATGGAGCGTGCGGCACGCTCTGCATCCGCCGGACCCGCCACAGCAGTTATAGCAGCAGCAGCAGCTGCCGAGGAGCAGCAGCTAAGTGGCGGCGACAGCGTGTGCAGCTCGACGACAGCAATGCGCCCCACGGGCGCCATACCCAAAATAAAAACCACCAGCAAGGCGGCCAAGGAGTCCAGCACAGCAGCAACTGCTGCCAGTTCGAGTGGCGCCGAGAAGGCAGCAACTGGAGCAGCGCCCAAGAGCGCAGCACTGGCCAAGAAAACAACGACGGCAACAACAGCTGCAGCGCGCTCGAACTCCTCGTCGGATGCCAGCAATGGCACTTTGAATCGCATATCCAAGTCCAGCCTGCAATGGCTGCTGGTCAACAAGTGGCTGCCGCTGTGGATTGGCCAGGGACCCGAGTGCAAGGTGAGCCTTGACTTATATTTAATAACTGCCTTTAATTACATTTAATATGCTTTAGCAGGTTATTGACTTCAACTTTATGTTTTCGCGCGACTGCGTCAATTGTGACACCGCCTCAGTGGCCTCACAAATGTCCAATCCGTATGGCACGCCACGTTTGGGCCTCGGCACGCTGCCGCAGGACATGATGCGCTATCAGGGCAGCACCGCCAGCATGCGACGGGATGCCAACGCAGCTGCTGCTCGACCGCTGCACAGCAATTTGAGTCGCTTGCGTTGCGGCGCCGACAAGCGTCAGAATCTAACAGCAGGCAGCAGCTGCAGCAGCAGCAGCTATCGCCATGAGGATCCCTCCTATGAGAACGTGCACGTGCAGTGGCAGAATGGCTTTGAGTTTGGACGCTCGCGCGAATATGATGCCAGCTATAATCAACAGCAGCGTCCGCTGCTGCAGCGCGCACGCTCTGAGAGTCCCACGTTCAGCAATCAGCAGCGACGCATGCAACGCGCTGCGGCACAAGCGCAGGCACAAAACTGCCAACAATCCGCCAAGCTGGCCGATCCTTTCAAGAACTACGAACTGAATGTGGACAACAATAGTTTTAGGCCCAAGCAGCCGGCGGCAATGGAGCTGTGCGATGAGCTGGAGGGCGCTGTCGGTGGTGCAGCTGCCGAATCGGATGCAGAGCAGACGTTTGATCCCCCAAATCCGAGTGATAACGAGACTGAAACAACGACTACAACAACAACAACAACAACAACAGCTGCAACAGCAACAACAACAAACAGCCAACAGCAAAACAATGCAAATGCCGCAACGTCTAGCAACAACAATGCAAGCACTCAAGAAGCAAACGACTAAAAAATATTAATTCGATATACATATAAAAAGTATGATTAGCATACGTTACATGCAGTTGGAAAATTTACGATTTATTTTATCTAAGTTTATATTTTGTTTAAATTTGGTTCAACATTTATCACACTTATAATTAGATCTCACGAAAATTGCAATTGGCGACAGCATTAAAAAAAAAACTAAAAACTAACTATTAAGTCAGAAAAAAACAAACCAACAATTACTGATATTGTAGAATTTGATACATTGTGATTCGAGGCGTTTGCGTGAATCTGCCAAATCTCGAATATATAGCCTATTTACTAGACTTTTCGGTATATATATATATATTTATATGTATGTCTCCCTCTTTTCAAATAGCTAAAGCATTTGAACGCGGCCATTTAAGAGTAGTTTCCATCACTGCATCTATAAAAACAAAGAAATGCCGAGACGCAACATGCAATACAAAAGCGCCATATCATGCACATTATATATACATATACATACTTAGGTATACATATAACATATATACATTATATAGAAATATAAGCAATACGCATTTGATATTTAATTTCGAAATGTTCCAATATAAATTGTTGTGTTATTTTTTGATGGCACGGCAAACAAGTCCACTGCCCCAATTCCCCCTCAGATATGAATTATATATGCTTACCTATCATTATTTATTAATGTTTTTTTTTGGATGGGGGGCGTGTCAGCTACGCCCCTTAGATATTGGCAATGGTTATGTGCACGCGCTTTGTTCACATTGTGTGCGTTAAGTTTTTCGGAGCTTCCCAAGCAAATAAAAAAATTAAAGGAAAATGAGAGGAAAAACCATTTAAAACTATCATTTAGGTCAATTAGCATAACAGGTATTATTTACATGCATACTACTTATATACATACTATATACATATATACAAGAAATATACACACCTTAAAACCTATAAAAATAAATGCATATACAATACTCCAAATATATAGATCCTAAGCATACTTACATGTATTGCGTTTAACTAATTCATAATAAAATAGAAAAGAAAAATAAAAATATATATATATGTAAAACTTTGTATATTCAAAAATTTTGAACGATTTTGTTGTGTTTTTGTTTTGCTTTTGTGTTTTTATCGTTTTATTTTTATTTTAACAAACTATTATAAAATTGCAAGTTTTTCATTCTCATTGCTTCTTGTTGTTATTGTTGTTGTTGTTCATATACACAGATACAGATATAATATAATTATTATAAACTAAAAAATACATATCTGTCATAATATACTCGTATTCAATATAGATATACATATATGTATATATATATATATTTATATATGCCCGACTTCTTCACAACTATTGCGCTTGGCTACGACAAATTGGAATTAATTTTTTTTTATTTAGTTTCTTTTGCGCTATATTCTGATAATTTTTTTTTTTTTTTAAATTTTTATCCGATATGTTTTCTCTTAAAAAAAGCATTAACACCCAAAGAGCGTCTAATTGCATATATGTAGTACATATTTGAATATACGTATATATTGAATTTTTTGTTTTCGTTGAATGTTAATTTTAATTTTATTTTTAAATTCCGTTTCTAAGTTTTTGTATTTTGTTTTTTTTTTTGTTTTTGCTTAATTGCAATTTGTCGCTACGTAGATCTACAAGCTTCATTGGAATTGCTGATAAGTTCTTTAGGATTAGGTTTATATTTGTTGCCATTCATTAATTCGCTTCTTTTCTTTTCTTATCTTTTCTTTTCCTTTCTTTTTCTTCTGTAGTATACTTCGTTTCACCGCCTCGTTTTCAATGCTAACTTAAAATGTACACACACAAAACTAAAAACTAACTAAAAAAAAATCGTTACAAAAATTAGCTCAGAACTATACAAAACGCTTTAAGCGCGTCCACACACATATCATAAAAAACCCACACATATCAAAAATGATTCCCGCACGGCTCGGCCTGACATACCCTTGCAATCAATCGATAATTCACGTCTTTTGTCCATCTACTTGGGCAACTCATAGATTTGGACGGGCAACGCTTTTGGCGTTATTATCTCATCCTCAAAGTCGTCATCATCGCCATGGATGGCATAGTCGCCGCCATTGTGCTCGCTCTCGAATTCATTGGGCACAATCTCCACATCGCTGGGTCGCACAGTGCTCCGTGAGCCTCCGCCAGCCTCGCCGCCATTTCGATCCGATCTCGTTTTAGTCGATTTGGTAATATGATCGCGCAGCATATGCGAATATAGTATGTCGTCTATGTAGTACATGGTGCCCAGATTGTAGACAAACACCTCGCTCTCCGTAATCTGTGCATTGTTCACACTCGTATAATTGCTGCCCGGATTGCGTGTAATCTTCACATGACCACCGCCAATCGTTTCGAACACCTCATTATCCCGCAAATCCCGATTATAGAGTCGGCCACGCACAAAATGATTCAGCAGCATTTTAATGCCACGCTGCGAAGCCTGCAACATGCATTTGTTTTTTCTTGTTAATGATTAAGTGTAATTAGTTTGGTTTAGATGAACTTGCCATAACATCGTCGGATAGTCTGTCAAAGCCCAGCTTCTCGAAGGCCTTGTCTTCGGGCACAAAGAATGTATAATTTGCGCCAGAGATGTGCGGAGCTATTTCCGCATTGTTCAGATATCTGTATGCAGTAATGAGGTTGTATTTAGTTCTGTTTGTCAATTATCCTGCCTTAAGTTTTGATATTATCCTTTAATGAGGTCATTCGCTAAGGCTGTTAGTCATTTAAATGGTATATTGCTTTAAGAAGGAGCTAAAAATGCATATATGTACTATCGATCAGGTTATCGAAATCAAAAGTTATCGATTTCGAGCATACTTTTGTTTATGGTCATGAGTTTAAGAAAAGTCAGCAAATTGATTAGGATATTTCTCAAATCCACATACTTTCAAGATTTTGATAACTCTCTCGATATTGAGTTAAATCGATAAATATCAGACACCTATTTTTAGGTTAGATATCGATACCCATTTATAGGTACTGGGTGATTGCTGCATGATTTGAACAGAGACTTTCAAATGGGGTATCTCTAAATCGAGCATTCTCGCCCTAAGCACTTGTAGTTGTTTGCTTGACTGCCCTTTGTCCCACCCCTTTTCTAATTTAATCCCAAAAGGCTCGTATTTGATTTTAACTGTAATTGGTATTCAAATTTACCTTGTAATTTGCGTGAATCTTGAATCACGCTCCAAGGCCAAAAACGAGTGCGATAGAAATTGTGCGCCGAACCACGGGAATGCCAAAAGTGGTGGAGTCTCCTTATCCTTGTGCATCTGCGGTGAGTATTAAAAGGCTTAGCTCATATATCAAAGGCATATGTGTGTGGGTGGGTGTGGGTGTGTATGGTTGTGTGTGTGGCTTACCTGATGCAATTTGGAGACCACAGCCTCAGAGACAAATAACACCTCGGATATAATGAACACCTGATTGCCATTGGAGAGCGTAAATTCCGAAATTATGCTCACATTATTTACAGTGGGCGTGGCTGTGTTGTGGATCAAGGCAAATCATAAATTTTCTTCGAAAATAATTCAAATTGAACACTTACGTTGGCCATGGAAGATGACAAGCTCGCCGCCCATAGTCCGGACGCCCATTTGGTCCATGTTCTTGACATCGGACAAGCGCAGAGGACGCTGCATGGGCAGGAAGTGATTACGCAATACGCTCTCGGTAAACTCGGGCACACTGAACGGATAGAAGCCCCAGTCGATGGGATGCCAGCGCTGGAAGGCATTGTCCGATGGTATGAGCACCGTATAGGCATTATCATCCATAATGCGTGTCAGATTGGATTTGGATAGAAAGTGCTGGAACACTTTTGTGCCCGTTTTCATGTTGGCCAGAAATGACATCAATGGACTCGCCTTTGATTCTTTAATAATGGGCTCCACTTTAGCATGTGCATTCGTAATGTTTGGCTGCTCCAGCGGCTGTGGGTCATTGTAGCGGCTGCAGCGATGAAATAGAAGGGGGGAGAAGGGAGGGTAAGGGCATTTTAGGAAGTGCGCACAAAAGTTGGGCCACAAAAACTTTTCGCCAGCGCCTGATAAATTTCGCATGAGTGCACTTTTTGACCGCAAACAAACCAGCATTAGGGCGTACACTTGGCAAAAAGTGTTGCAAATACATATTGGAAATATTTGAAAATATAGAGAGCTAGAAGAAAATATATCTATTTAAGCTATGGCAACACCTTTTCGTTGTTTCGGTTCGTAAATCTGACTTGCTTTCAATATATGAACTCAGTTTTCCGTTCCTGTCGTTAAATTTCTTTGAATTTTTATATAGACCTTTCCATTGTGTTAATAAAGTTAAATATACAAATTTCTGTTTGGCACCAATAAATTTTTGCAAAGAATATGGCTTAGTTAAGATACACATATTCAACATAATCGCTTTTAGGTACAGTTTATGGTAAATGAAAAATAGCTGGGCTGGGCTCAAATCGATTCTGTAAAGCCCGGTTTGCAGCTTTGTTTTAAACGAACAACTTTTATACCAAATTTTATTTTTTGTAATAGCAAAAAATGCTGAAAAAAAACATCTTTTAAAAAACCTTTTTTTTTAATTTTCATGATAAATTAAATCTTTAAACATTTGTAAACTTTTTTCCTTTATATTCTCTAACTACCGTTTTTTCGTTCAGTGTAAGGACATGCTGATTGCACACCCTGCATGGTAAGGGGGTAAAATGTAGGCTTAGGTTGTTGGTTCACTCACTTGTTCGTTTCCTGTATGTTACGCTTGGAGTAGGGCGATTTCCTATCACCCAAATAACCATCAATTCCAATGGCCATCAATTGCTCATTGATACGCAGCTTGTAGAGTATTTGCTGTCCGTTGAGCAGCCAGACATTGTTGTGTGACTTTTCCAATTTACGAAAAACGACTTTGTGTCCATTACCATTACCATACGACTCCTCCTCTTCCTTGCCATTGGCGAGCGTATTGTAACTATCAAAGATTTTACCAGGAACCAAATGCTCCAACATGAACTCCTTCAAGCGCGGCTTCTCAATGCTACGCACATCGATTTTGGGTATTATCAATGTGAAGGGTGTATCTGGAACGCAGAGTGATTGTTTCTGGTTAATTAAAAATAATAATAAAGAGAAAAAAATGGTTGCATTGCGAACATTGACATCGAGTTGAAGACTGAACGCAGCGACACTGAACCCATTTTCTATTCCCAACTATTCTATTTCAGGTTCGTGAATTTGATATATCTTTTTGCTAAACATTTTTGTGTGTTTGACCAGAAGATGCCTGCACGTGCGATTTTATAGCTATGTGTCTTGGCTACCAAATTTTACACCTATTATTATTCAATACGAGTACAACTTGAGTATAGAAAAGTTAGGTAATTGTTTGGGTATTGCATAGAGAGTTAATGAACTTACGGTAAAACCTGGTTTATTATTGTCTGTTAACTAGATATCTGTTAACTAAATATAATCTAAACTGCATTAATTAAACTAGACAGACTTCAGACAGGCTAAAACTGTTATATCCTGATACTCTCTATCGCAACTTATTTGTTTAATTTTAAGCTTTTCTTATAAAGAAAAAATATATTATTATGATTGTATTTTGCGAAAATACAGTATATATATTTATTATTATTTATTTATGTCGCTGGGTGTCTTATTGACAACAAAACAATCAACTATTATTAATTTTTTATTTATTTAATTTTTGTTGTCAATTTTAAAGAATTTTTTCAAATGAATTTTTAAAGGTTTCATTCCATAAAAAATAATTAAGAACAATTTTAGACAATTATAATGGATAAGCATAAATAAAACTTATTCAAAATATGTTCATTTAAAGTATCTATAAGATACTTTGCTCCTTATTGGCAGTATGTTGGACCCAGGCATGTGGTGAGTTAACCAGAAGGCTGTTGGTGAACATGGCAAACATCCAGCTAACATACAAGCACTCCAAAATGTGACTGCGATTCAAGTTGAATATATTAAACATGCTGCAATCCAAGGTGTAATAAGAGACCAATTTGTAATGACATAAGATTTGTAGCTGCAAATGGAAATATCAACCAGCAAACCTTAGCGATAATACATGAATTCTGCATTTCAACCGACCTGCTTCTGTCGCCTGCCGTTGTTCTTAAACCTGAGCAATTCATGCCCAAACTGTTGCTCGACCGATTTGATGAACTGGCTCTGGTATACAAAGCACAAGGGATATAGCAGAGCACCGAGAATGGTATAGAGCAGAAGGCCCAATTTATGTTTATCATAAAGCAGAAGGTGAAAGCTACACATGCAACTGTTCAGCTCCGAAAACAGGCCAACACACACAAATGGACGCAACAGCAGCTCAAAGTGTTGCCTCAGCTTCATCAAGGCCACATAGTTCTCCAGTAGTTCCTCGTGGACATCATCTGCGCGTTGTTGTTTGTATTGCAGCAGCAGCTGGTGCTCCTTCTCGTAGCATCCGTGCAGCAGCAGAAATCCCAAGTGCGCCAACAGGGACAAAAATAATGGCTGCAGGCTGACAAAAAGCACGGCTGACCAGCTCAGAAAGGTGTCCATCGGAGAGTCGACTTTTACATAGGGTATTCGAGTAAAAGAGCTTGGTCGGGCGACCGGCATCGCAAGACTAAACCATTCCATAAAATAAACGAAAAAGAGCCACCAATTGATGTGCGGTGCATGGCCAAAGCGTCTTAAAAATCGCTGATATATATTCGCAAATTCATTGAGAGTCCGCTCAATGTTCTTCAGATGGAACTTATAGATATATGTGATAGATATGGATGTGATTATATTCTGATATTTCATTGCCAGGGCGCTTAAATAATACACCAACGTTAGGGCCTTATCATTCTCTTCCACATTCGCCGAGATGGTCAGCAGAAAACGTAGTATAAAAAATCTCGCATGCAGATAGCTGGCAATGAATAGCCAGGGACGCAGCCAGACGCTGTGCAGCAGCGAGATCAGACGATGCAATTTCGGCCGACGCCGAAACGTGCAACTGTGCGGCATAAACCTGTAGACGTTGCAACCGACAATTGTGGCTAGCGCAGCCAGCACGCGCAGTACTATAACCGTTAGAGAGGACATGGCGCAACTGAATCCTGTCGTGGAATTTCAGCGGTGCCACGTGCTGACACTGATAAATGGCCAACTTGCTGGAATGGTGGCTAAATGTGCAGCTCATTTGTTTAATAGCCCAAACGTGGCCAGCGAGAGTCGCAAAAAATGTATGATAAATTATAGCTAAAAACAGGAAGGAACTCAACAGCGCGCCGAAAATTAAATATCCTTGTGGAAATATGGCTTGCGATTGAGTGAAGCTAATTGCTTAGTTTGGTGAAGATATTCCAAAAAAATGATAACTTTTCCATATAGAAAAACTAATTTACAAACGAAGTCCGATTAAATAAGATACATATGTCCTTTTTACAAAGAGCTTAGGAAAACCCAGTATTTAACTGGGTTTGATCAACTTATCTCGACAAGCAAACAAATTTTTCAAACAAGAACTAAGTTTTCGATTAAACTAACAATCTATCTACTATGTATCTATCTAACTCTCAACCACATCAGATTAAGTACATATCATCTATAGATAAAGTCCGATCCGAAATGTGGTATCCAAGGTATATCAAGTATCTATTCAATGTTGGTGCATTGCATATATCATGACAATGTTAATATACCCTTTATAAGTGTATTCGAAAAATGCAGCTATGTGAAAATGTAATTCGAGTCAGCTCAGTTTTCAATTTTTTAGCAGAATTAATTGTAATTGTGTAACGAATTGAATAATCAGTTAAAATATATAAAACGCTGACAAATTAACAGTAAAGGTATATTCAATTTAAAAATGATGGTTGAAGGTTCGGCTGACATTTTGCGCCAAGGCTCTCTTTGGAGGTGTCTATATATTGAAACCTATCGGTTCAATCGCCTTATTCACTTTACGAAGCCTTTACTTGCTGAGAAGTGCAAGCGTCAGCAAACAAGCCCAGCGTACATTGCTTAACAACAGACAAAATTTGAATGCTTCCCTTAATTTGTAATTCTTAAAACTTTAAACTTAAAATATACAAACGCTACGCCTACTGAGGGCATGGCAGATCGGAAAACTCTATATCTTTCACAGCCTTAGAGCTAAAGTGGCCAAATTTGGAATCAAGGCTGCCGAAGAGCTCCTCGAAAGCTTAAACCAAAAATATCTTGCCTACCACAAAAATGTATATTAATATATTAGAATATGTAATGTGGCGGAAAGCCTGTCTTAAGTTGTCTATGAAGGGGGGGACATGACAAATCGGAAAACTCTATATCTTTCCCAGCCTTAGAGCTGGAGTGGAATAATGGGTGACAACAAGCTCCTGTAAAAGTTTTGGAGGCTAGCTTGTTTATGAACTGTGTGCGAGTATAACGCAGTCAGTTGCAAGTGACTGCAACAGTTTTTATTAAATATTCTTATCTTCTGTAGCTCAAATCAGGTATTTATACTTACTTAATGTGAAGGTTTATTTAACGTGACGTATGCCCGTTTGGGGTTTACTGCCGCGGTAGTCTTATATATATATAATAAAATGTAGCATGTACATGTGTGTGTTTGTGTGTATTCGTCACTCACCTGTCTTTGTCCTGTAGCCGTACAGCTCCAAAACCGGAAAGCCATCGTCGATAAACCGGTAAATGTGCTGCCACTTGTCATCTTCCTGATTGCGCTGCAGTCCAACCAAATCGGGCAGCACTTTGCTCTCAATCAGCTTGGCATTCTTCAGACTCCCATCAATTTGGCGATCCAAGATGCTGCTGGCCGTTGTTTCGCTGCCAGCAGCAGCAGCAGCGGCTGTCGCAGTCGCAGTCGCAGCCAGCTGCAGCAGCAACAAAAATGTTGCTGCCGGCACTTGCAACATTTTGCGTGACATTCAAGTTTTGTGAGTTTTGGGTGAAAATTGTTTTTAATTGTTAGCACTTTTTAAGTGTTTTTCTTTTTTGCTTGTTTTGTTGCGCTTTTCTCAGTTTTGTTTTGTAGTTTGTTTGAGTTTTTCTTATGGTACCACGATTTTATTCATTTTCGCTTGCAAATTTTTGAGCAGACACTTTACATAATTGCCAAAAGCTATACAGAAACGTGTTAGAAGAGTGAAAGAGATAGAGCAATACATGGGTTCTATGAGTTTTATTTTTATACCCTGAACCCATTAAAAATGGGTAAAAGGGGTATTATGTTTTTGTGCAAAATCCAAATGTATGTAACAGGCAGAAGGAAGCATCTCCGACCCCATAAAGTATATATATTCTTGATCAGCATTAATAGCCGAGTCGATCTAGCCATGTCCGTCTGTCTGTCCGTCCGTCCGTCCGTCCGTCCGTATGTATGAACGCAAGGATCTCAGAACCTATAAGAGCTAGAGACTTGAAATTTTGGATGTAGGTGCTCCTAGGTCCTACGCAGATCGAGTTTGTTTCCGATAATCGATAACTTGCCCCGTTTCCATGTAATCGATAAAAATGTATATCGATATCCTGTTTTTTAAGCAATTTTAGTAAATAATAAGAGCTAGAGTTACCAAACTTGACATGTAGCTTCTAGAAAAGTATATATATATCGATTATCTTTCATTTTATACCTATCGCCACCTCCCCGCTACTCTCTATCTACAAGCGCGCGCTGCAGTTGGTGTAGGAATATGAGGGTTCAGGGTATCCCCTAGTCGGGAGCTCCCGACTAGAACCTCTTACTTGTTCTTTCTTGTACTTCAAGAAATTTTTGATTAGTTTCAAAAAGTTGTGATTGCAGCTCATTAAAATTCAAGACGTTGTGCCTGAAATTTAATGTTAGCTCTCGACTATTTGGTATGCAAATCAAATCACAATTTTATATATACGATAGGCCCAGAATAGTTTGTGCTGATCACGATCGAATTTGCATCGCCTTACAGATATATATATATAAATGTGTATATACAATGTATATGCATAGTTGCCACACAAATGGCACAGTTACAATGCAGCTTGACCATATTTGGCTGGCAGCTGGATTACGTGTTTGCCAGGGAAAAGCCGAAAAAAACCTGTCTTTGACACGCTTTTCGTGACAGTTTTCCAGCGACAAAGTCGTTATTTGCACCTAACACAACCGTTTGGACGCTGCAATAGTTAAAGATACTTTTGTTTCTTTTGTTACTTGCGAAATTTAGCTAGAAAATTTGCCAAGCTGTGTTATCTCTTTTTGCGTATTCTCACATCCAATAGGATAAACAACAACAACATAATAATATGCGACAATTTGTTTATTTGCTGACCTTTGTGCTTAAATCTGATCGCATACAAGGCTGACAGTCAGCGGCACATACACACAGCACATACAGATACACAAGTTACGGATACAGATACAGATACGGCAGCTAAATGTGAAGAAAGTAAATTAATTTCAATTGAAGTTGACAAACTAAACGACAAACTACGGCGTAAATAAATAAGACCAAACTGTGACACAAGCACTCTGGGCGGCAAATATGGCTGATTAAAATATGTAAAGATTAGATATAAATGAAAACTTTGGAATTTTCTTTTTAGGCAAATTTTCACACACTAAATGAATGCATTAAATTCTTTTGCTTTTTGTCCTCGCCTCAGATATTCTTTTAATGCTTTCTATCTGTGCCACTTCACAGAATTTTCACCTTTTGGCGTCCATTTAGCGAACCGAACCGAACCAATTCCCGTTTCGTACTGCATGTCTGGGCGCGCTAAGCGCTCAACCGGGAGCCCAAAACGGGCTTAGCGAATGCCCAGTTGGAAATGGGATGACACACAGAAAAACCTGTTCGTCTGGCAACGCCATGTTAAGCGTATTGTTGCTCTTTTCATAATATTTGTGTGACAGTTTTCGGCAATATTATATGTACTGTATTTGGAAGTCAATATTTTTGGGTAAGACCTAATTTAATTTTATTTTTTTTAATAATTTATAAATATTTACTTTGTAAATAAATTTCTTCTTTTCATATTTCATATGCTTAAACAAAAGTAATGAATAAATGTTTAACGCTTTTTCCGGCAATTCTCTGAGATTATAAATAAATTAATAATATTTTTCATAGCTAAATATATATTGAATTTTATTTTATTTATATATATATTTTAATGCAAATTGGTAACCTTTCCATGTTTAAAATATTTATATACTAATTTTTTATTATATTTCTCATGTTCGTCTGAAAACAATTTCAAATTATTTGTTAAATATAAAATTAGATTTGTAAATTTTCCTAAGCTATCTGCATATTATTTTCAGCATTTTCTGGTGAAACATAAATTTCTTTTCATATTTTTTTCAGTGTACTTGTACATTTCCCACAGGGCACTTATCACTTATCACAAACGCTCATTATTCATGATTATGCTTTGGTTTTTATGTGCAAAATTGTGCAACTGACGTCGCGTCTCGACGTTGTCCGGCACTCGCAAGCCCTGCCACCCTCTTTATACCCTATATTATATGGTCTGTCAGACAAACTCCTCTATCTAGCTCTTGCTCCCTCTCTCTCACTCCCTCTCCCACTCTGTCTGTCTGTCCGCAATTGCTGTGATTCGTCGTATTGTTGTTGCTGAACGGAAAGGGGAGCTCTGAGTCGACGCCGGCGTCCACTGGCTGCATTACAAAAGCAGAAGTACGAGAACTCGAACTCGTAGGTTTCTCGAATTAACATTTTCGGCTTCTTTACTGACTGCCGACTGCCGACTGCTTTATAATGAAAGTCTCGTGCAATGCTATTATTATTTATTTTTATTTTTTCGTTTGTTGATCATTGTTGGTTGGTCGTTTCATTTGTGGAATGGAACTGAAACTGCCGGCCCATCACTTTAATTGATATTATTGTCAGGCGGATATTTTATTTTTAGTCGTCTTTCAATAGGCAGCAGGGCCCGAACTGCATTTCATATGCATAGTGAGTGATGATATCTTGATTGAAAATGTATTATAATGATTAATGAAAATTATTTACATATCCTATACCCGGTCTGTAATCAAAAAGTTATAAAGAAAGGGTGTTAACAAATTAGAGATAAATCTGTGAGTATACATTTAATTTTTTATCAGCAAAACTTTAGAATTTGATTGCATATATATTTGCAAGGGAAAGTCATATTTATTAGGGCAGGGTAAAGTATAATTTGAGGTGAAGTTGTTAATATACACGTATCTTATACCTTATGTCTTCAAGTCTAGCCCTTTGATTGGAGTTTTCATATATTTTTTTGCTATCTAGAAAAGGATACATGAGTTAAGAGATCTTAGATCACAAACGAAAAACACAAAAATTTTCTTGAAAAAAAAGGAATTATTATCTAAATAGCTTAAAGATCTTAAGTACTTATTAAAAGTTATTATTATAATTATCATTTAATTTGTGGCAAATCGTAAAAAGCTTTTAGATAAAATCAGGAACTGGCCTTTGGGTATATGATAAACTGAATTTTGAACCCGGATCCTCGTTGCTTAGATGACTAAATTACTGACATTTTTACAGAAAACTAAATCGACAGAATAATTGACATATTTAAGTCTAAACTTTCATGCCATAAATCATTAAATAAACTAATTAACTTTTACTAAATGTAGGTACAAACAAATGTTTAACCTTTTCGCCGAGCTGGACTGAACTTTAATGAAAATATTTATGTGTGTATTGTAAAACCGCAACGCAATTCTAAATTGCATTCCCCAATAAAAAGGTGGACTTAAATTGTAAATTGTTGTTAATTGTTTAACAACATTTTGTCGAGCATAAGCTGCGAGTATTTTTAATTACTTACGCGCGTAAAAGTTAGCGGTATTTTTCTCAACTTTTCTATAGCATGTTGTATGTGCTGCACGTATGATTAAAAAATTCTTGTGAAACAATTTTCATGGCTTGAGCGCTGCAAATGCCGGTAAATCAAGGCGAGCACGTACACACAGGCATACACACAGTCACACACACGCGCACACACTTGTTATTAATGGCGGAAGTAGGGCTAAGGTGGGCAGGAGATGTGAGTACAGCATTTTCCGAGCTGCAAGCCTAACGGGAACGAAATAGAAAAAATGCTCAACTAACAGGCACGCAGTGTAGGCATTTTGTTGTTCAAATTGTGTATACGCAAAATGGTGAAAAACTATATACTACAACTAACTACTACTACGACTACTACTACAGCAGCTACTACGCCGCTACTACAAGCAACAAGAATAACAACAACGACAACAACAACAACAACGACAACAACAACAAGAAAAGCAGCAGTAAAGCCGCTGCGGCTGCTGCTTCTGCTTTTGCTGCTGCTGCTGCTGCGTTTGTGTATCCAGAGTGCAAACCAATTGAAATTAATTTGCATAATATACTATACGACAGTTAGCTGGACATTCAGCAATAGAATTATATGGGTTGTTCCCGTGCACAGGGCCCAACTGCAGTCTGTTTAGAGCTAATTCTGGATAATTCACAGTTTATTGCACTTGGCTTTTCCGTGCACAATTTTCTCTCGCCTTCACATTTCCCTGGCAAATACACACAACACAGACACACATCAACGTATTCCATTTGGCAATTGTGGCTAGGTTATTTGATTTTTGTTTTTATTATTATTATTTAGCTTTTTTCTTAGCTTTCGCGGCTTTTGCACCTACGCTTAATTAGATTAATTTTGCAAGCATTTCTACAACAATTTTGTGTAAGTTCTCACTTTATTTAACTAAGCACAAGCTCGCGCGGCTACGGCAACAGAATGATTGCGTCTGTTGTGCCGGAAAATTTACGTCAAATTGAGAAGCTTTTCGCGTTGCTTGCGTCGTTGCTAGACGCAGTCGTCGACGTCGGGACTCCTTGGACAGTGCCTAGGGTTGCCAGGCTTTTCAGGTTTCCAAAGCTTAGCCAGTTTGTTTGAATGCATTCAAATATATTCAATCAGGCTCCATAGTTTATTGGCATAAGAGCAGACGAATATAACATATTTCGCTGGCTTAGTTTATTTAATTTTCATTTGTTGTTAATTCTAAAGAGAGCTTAAAGTTTTTGTCACCGTTAGTCAAGACACGTTTCATGTGGTTAGCTTACGGAACTTTAACGTAACGGCTATTTTATTTTTGACCGACAGTCATAAAAAGCTCGCTTAAGCCTGGACAACAACCGTTTGAGTTGCCAGCATAAAAGAAATTGAATATTACTTATACGCCCTGTTGCATTTTAGTAAATTTTAGAAGACCATTCAAATGAAGCTGACTATTGAAAAGAAGTAAGCAAATGCTTAAATTAAAAAAGTAATAACAAAATATATATAAAATATAATAAAATATACACAATTTACAGATATTATTGTTAATACAAATTAAATAAATAAATTATGAGAGACTATTACAAACATATCTAGCAAATTTTATATTTTTGTATATGTAATATTTCAATCTAGCTTAGCTTAAAAGAAAACAAATTAAAGTCCGTTTTATAAAGGCTCCAATAAACTCAACACGTGTCAATAATACACATTTTTTCTGCTGCTTCGCGCACCTTTACTGTGCTTACAAATAATTTTGTTCAATTGTTTGCATATGCAATTACATATTAATCAAGTATACGCAACGGTGGCAGCAACAGTATGAAATAATTAACACATTAACGGTCTGATTTATTTGTGATACTCATAAATATAATATGCTGGCAACGTCGGCAAGCGACACGTGACAATATAAAACAAGTATAAAATGTGCCTGCTCAATTTATTTGCATTTCGCAAACATTAATACAATAAATAACACAATACAAGAACAATGCAACACACACTATTTAATGTCAAATTAATTTTCATGCCATTAAATGCAGCAACCAAAAAAAAAAAAACAAAAAGAGAGCAAACGCAAACGCTCAACAATCGAAGAGCAGGCAATAAAATCAATGCCAAGAGGATAAATATTGTACTAGTTGATGGATAAGGCAGAAGTGGAACAAGTACAACTGGCCTTTGAATATTCGAGCTAATGAATGCTGAATACTCTTGCCCGGAAATTGTGTTAACCAAATAACGAAGTTTTCTCATTACAAAATATATTTTTTTAACGCAGGCTTATCTGGGGATCCCTCAGCACAGCAGCCAGAGTGAAGTGGGCTCCAAAGCTCGTCTGACTATTTGCTGGCTGAAAATTTCAGCCAAGGCGCTGCTCACACATCGAATGCGATTTCTAACAAAGTGTCCTGGCTGATTCAATCACAAAGAGGCGTTTCCAGACGCTTCCCCTGCGACCTACCTAACAGGTAATAGGTTTGAGGTCCCGATCAACCTGACGCTGTGCCCGTCTTAATTTGCTCGATATTTCGCAAGCGCATAAAGGTCATAAAATGATTTATAAATGCAAATACAATATTTTTAACGAGTGGCTTTGGCAACTGTGCGACACGCAACTTGAATCTAAATAAATAAATAGTCCAGACTACTTTACAGTTGCCCATTGAAATGTCCGGCAATCAACAGTGTGCAGGACACCACACTTGTGCTAGCAAATTGCGACTGGAAGAAAAAAGAGCAAAAGAGAAATAACGAAAAATAGTTAAATGACATGAAAGGCCAATGGCCAAACAAAAGTGCAACGAGGTCGGTGCACACAGCAAACTTTGCGGTTAAAACTAAAGTGGCCTGTTAGGCTTTCAGAAAAGTGTCCAAAAACTTTGGCATAGAAAGAATGCTGCTCATCTGCATTTGGCCACAGTTTTTGGTGTGCCCCCTCTCTCTCTCTTTCTCTCCATTTTTTATTTTTTTTGGCTTTAATATTTCAACACATTTTGCACATTGCAGTTGCAGCGTAGCCTCAGGACTAGCCCCAGGACAAATGCCTCTCGCTCGAAGTGTCTCTTTTGTGGTAATTTATGCATGTTGTTTGCGTACTTTTGACTTTTTCGGCATTTACTCGTTATAAAATAAATAAAATATGTCACAAAATGCTTTGACATGCTCGTTACATTCTCTACATACTATACATGCACAGAGCACGAGAATTTTGAAAATTTATGTTTCCTTTTTTTTTTTGTTTGTAGGTGACAAATGTTATTCCCCAATTTGGTTTTTGAGTTTACATTTCATAATAACAAAATGTGCTTAATAAAATCTGCTTTCAAATGAAATTTGCTTTCGATATCAAAAAGTTTCGAATTTCCTATCGATATTGTCGATTGGTTCGCCTTTGAAACATCTATGTTAAGGACACTTTTCTAAGTACATTTTTAATTTCAATGTATGTCAGTTGTAATCTAAGTACAAATGAGAACAAAAAAATCTATGGCCCAGCTTTAGCACGCAAATTGCCATCACAGCTTGCAGCCGGCAACGTATCTGGCCAAAAGCGAATAAGAGGCGCACACACACAGTTGTTGGCCTTGAATTGAGTTTATTTTTATTGCACACAATTCCAGATTTTTGGTTAGAGCTCAGTCAGTTGTCAGCTTTTGGGGTTGAGCAGCAGCTTATCACAGAATTGGCAGTTAGACTTAATTGAATATTCAAATGCGTTTGTGTGCAAATCTAAATACGACTCTTCATTGGATGGCCCAAAGTGTTGTTCGACAAGGCTTTCAGGCTTTTTGCATAAATTTCAAATAAAATGCTAAACATTCCTTTTTTTTGTTAATTTTTAAGCATTTTGAAATGCATATTTACTTGATATTTAATGTAAAACGTTTAAAAATAATTACTCTTATTGAAAGTGTTGCGGTTGCTTTTTGCAATTTTTGTTGGCATTAAAAAAAATATAAAAAATGTTAAATTTTATATGAGCAAAATTTACATATGATAATCAATCAATATTTGTAGTGCTCATTTAACATGTGTATAATTAAATTTCGGTGTACAGTTTGCAGTTCTTTTAAAAAAAAAGAGAATTAATTAATTTATAATGAAGTATTAGTCTTTAAGGGCTGCCAACTTAAATGCTAGCTAAATTGAACGCTAGTTTAAATTCAATAATAATATATAATTAAATGTGGCTAACAAATAAACACTTTTGTTTTTACAAAACCAACACATGTTGGTTCAAAGCTTTGTCTTATTTATTTATAAATTTCAACTTATCCTTGCCAAACTGCAGTCTCCAAGGACTCTTCAGACACTGTCCGCACGTCGTGCATTCAAATTTTTCATTTACACAGTTTGTCCTTCGTTTCTTAGTTTGGCAACGCCTGAGAGGCTAAATGAAAAGTGTTCAACTGAGATTTACTTAAGAAATTTCTAAGACACATTTCCCTAGACATGGCAGAAGGAGGCAAAAATCAGCGACAGCTTCGTTTTGGCCCTAGTGTCCTTGCAAAATGTGCAATCCTTCCTTGTCTATTTGCATACTTGGCCTGTAACCTTTTGTTGTGCAATTGACTATGTCTATAACAATTGTGTTTTATTTGCAAAAACAGAATAACTTAAAATGTTTCGCTTATGCATAATTCAGGCCCATTAATAGTTAAAAATCATATAAATAAATAAATATGAACAGAGCAAAAACAATGACTGCAGGCAGCTTTTGTTTAAACAAAGCATTTATTGACAATATTGGCCAATCGAACAATAAATCAAAGAATGCCTGAGATAAGAATATAAAAAGGCACGACTATCAGATACTATGCAAAGTTGGCAATTAAATCAATTTTGTTCCCAGACTTATTTCGGAATGTTAATGTTGACTTTATTTTTAAAACTTTTTACAGGGTAACTTACGCTTAATGATTGCATTTAATTGTTATCAAGGCATTAAATCAGAAAGCGCAATCCAGAACTTCAAACGTAAGCTTCTTGCAGCCAAAGAAAAATTATGTTTAAAGGACATGCCGGGCTTCTAATTAAAACGCCACACCGACCGACCAGGCTAGCCAAAAAAAAAAAGGCCACGCCTTTAGCTTGCTAAGTATATATATATATATCCTTCGTCCTTGCCATCGTCATCGCAATCGCCATCGCCGTCAACAAACGGAAACGGCATTAATGCTTAAGCTAAGCGCATTCGCCATTATAATTAAATACGCCGGCGTCGACGCCATCGTAGTCTTGGCCACGAGCCACACTAAGGATACACAGGCACAGAGACAATACAAACACACACACACATACATATATATATGTATGTTGCTTAGTGCACTGTGCAAATAATTAGCATGGCTCGAAATACTGTGAGTAATTAAGGTAAGTCAGCTGTTGGCCTTTGCCCTCGCCCAGTCACCTTTTGCTAGCGGAAATTAAAGTTGTAGTTTTTTTCAACAGGCTGAGATTGCTTTGTTCTGCGTTGCTTGGCAGAATTTGAAAAAAGCAGAAAGAAAAGATATCTTCAGAACGCCGAACAGTAAATACCCTTGTAGACATTTGCCTTTTACAGATAAGTGAGAAATGTGAAGCTCGTAAATGCTGAGCTTGGAAAAAAAATTTATGTGAGAACAGAATATTTTGCCATATAAGAACCAAATATTTGACCTAGCTTTTTATGGCAGCTATATGATATAGTCTCTGCTCCGCCAGGCTCCGACAAGTGTACTGCCTGAACAGAAAGACGGATCTATGCAAAGATTCAAAACGACAGCTTTAAGACTGAGAGACTAGTTTGCATAGAAACAGATAATATCAATTCGGCTGTTGATGCTGTTCTAGAATATATATACTTTATGAGCTCGGAGATATCTTTATCTATGCGTTACACATTTGATAACAAAGTAATAATACTCTCAACCAGGGAATAAAAGGTTACAATGCTGATTTGGAGCTAAGTGTTAAAAATTGTTCACTTAACGTTGAAACTTTTTAATTCCTCAGTTATACAAAGTACATATACGAACGATGTCTGAAGTTTTAAGATGATACATTTCCCTGTCAAAAATCATGTTAATAATTACAACAATGTTAACACTCAACTTTTACTAATTTTTTTTAATTTAATGATGGCTCAAATATTTTCGGCAATTATATATTTTTGCTCTATATATATATCGACCTTATATATGTATTTTATTTATCGCGCGAATCCCGATGGAAAGTGCTGCATTTATTAAGCTATTGTAGTTCAAGTTGTTAGTCAACAGTTTTGTTGTTTCATTTGATGCAAAAACTAAAAACCTATTCTTTAGTTATCATAGTCAGTTGCTAAGTTATCTCGAAATTGAGTCCATAATGCATTTGGTGTAGAAAACACTATTTATGGATTCGATGGTTCATTTATTGATCGTAAAAAACGTTTCGATTACACTTAGCAGGTTTGATTATAGCAATAGTAAAAATTCGTTGTTTTTGGTTGAGAAGAGCGCCGCCACGAAATCCAAATGTTTTTGTTAAGTTTTTTTTTTTTGTTGATAATTTATTGGAATTTTACCTAGAAGCTAGTTGGTATCAGTATTAACTATATAATGCCTTAATCAGCAAAAGTCGTTTCATATTTAATATGATAATTTTAAATATGTTTGCATAACACTTTAGACCCGAGATATTTGCCACCAGAAATGTCGTAAGATTTATTATAGCTGAATGGAACACGGATGGAACTGGTTACGTGGCTCAATTCATCAGCGCACCTTGATGCTTTGCACCTCCAGCCAGATCAAAAATGCTGCTATGACCACATAGACGGCCACAATGAGTAACACCTGCAGTGGACTGGCGGTAAAGACCATTACCACCAGCAGCACGGAGCCCAGTAGAAATACGCTGGCCAAAAAGATGATCAATATGATGGTGGCTACGCTCCGGTACCAGGCGTTTCGCTTGTCTGGAGGCGGTACATATTTTGGCCTCAAGGGGCTGTACTCCTTGCGATATTGTGTCTCAAAGCCGCTGGTGAAATCGACCTCATCGTTGCCGCCGCCGAGCGGCGCCGTCGCCACCTTCTTCTCGTCCGTGTCCATGCCGCAACGCGTTCGTCTCTTAACTAAACGAGAGAGAGACGCGAGCCCGCGACGCGTTTGCCGCCGGGCTTCAGTATTGAGCAGTCGCAGTTGTTGTCTGCCTTATTATCACAGCGCAAAGGTGTTAATTGAAGCAGCAACAAAGGCTGCCACAGCTACAACAACAGCGCTGACAAATGTGTTCACTATGTGTATATATTTTTTGTTTTTTTGTTTTTGTGACTCAGATAAGATAAGACGCTATTACGATTCTTCGTTCGACTCTTTGAAAACTGCAACCTTATCAATTATGACTTTAAAATACATATACATACATATATATTTTTCTGACGCTTCAGCAGCCCAGCAATAACAACTACAACAAATATGTGTATGTACTAATTACGGTCTTTTTCTTTTTTATTTGTAAACAAAATTTGTTACCCATTTTGTTGATTTTCTCACATAGCTGTGTTTGCTTTCATCATGAATGAAATGCGTTTCGTTTTACTTTTTTGTTTTTTGTTTGGAAGTTTGTCATATACACAAACCAGATCTATGTGACATCTCTTATTCCAACCCATGCAATGTTGTCAGTTTTTTTTTTAGTTTTAAATCAACAAAAGCACTTTGAGCTACATTATCAATATCTTCAAAGGCCAAAGAACTTAAATATAAGGCAGGTTTTCTATGTAGCTGTGGTCATAATATAATGTATATATAATGTGGTCACAATAGAGCCTCTAAATTATGTGGTTTTTCACACCAACTTGAACTCAAAAGAAATCCCCGTATGAATACTTAAAAAAATACTATATTAAAATTAGTTTGTACATTGTATAGTACTAAGAGTTGGAGTAATATTACTATCTTAAGTAATGCAAACTGATGATAAGAATTGAAGGTACTTGAGATTATTATTGATATACTCATTTGTAACCTCGCACTGTACATATATACATTAAATAATGGCCCTACATTATTAAATTAATATTCTACATCATTTATTTTTAGAGATAATACACATTTGACTTTGTTTTATATAAAAAAAATATACATAATGTGTTTTACCAATTTTCTTCACCTCAGAAGGGTGAAACAAACAAAGTGTATAAAGAAGTTACCATGGATATATTTTAAGGTCCTTAGGTTTCTAGCTTGTTACTATAAAGTACTTCAGATTAAAATTTGAAAGTCTATTTTCAAGTGATTTATGCTAACCTCATGGCTAATATGTCATATTATGTAACTGATTTTAATTTCAATTTATGGCTAGGCTTAAGTCAAGCAGTTCAAATTGTAAACTACTTTCATTACGTTATTTGAGACTTTTTATGCATTAATATTTTCATGTTTTTTATGCTGTGCATACTTACACCCTGTACTGATACAATGTGCGCAAGAGGTATAATGGACTAAAATGAACTTAGCACAGAATAGTTTTTATGGCCGAAGTGATTTAGCGCACCTATCTGGATATACTGTACAAGAACCTAAGCTAAGATAGGCTTTATTAAGGATGGGCTAAAAATAGAGCGTTTGTATATGAGTCACATCCATTCAGGCTTTGTTATACATCTATTGAACCTTACAGGGTATCTTTTAGTGAACAATAGTGGGTCAAGTTTAGGTTGCCCACATATACCGATCACAATATCAATTTTCATTGCCCTCTACACACGCATACACACTCACACACACACAAAAACACATATTGAGCATACACAACAACAACTTAGTTTTACACATGCAGTAAATTTGTGTTTGCGCTGAAAAAATATTTGTTGTTGATATTTACCATTGGCTTTTTTATTGCCTATTGAAATATAACAATGTAAATATGTTAAATATTTAAGCCACTGATTAAATATGTCGTTTGCTGTTTAAAATGCAATAAAATGCTGTTAGACGATAAATAAACTAATTTAGTGCCATGCAAACAGGTGGGTGGAGGATAACAAATTTATTTAGCATTATATTTATTTCAATTATATATGCAAATAAATTGAAACTGTAAATTATTTATTATTTGCTAGGATATAATAATTTTTGTATATTTTATATTTGTATCTGAATGCATAAATGGCAAACTTGCAGTTATTGTCATTGATAGGTCACAAAATTCGAATTCAACATAGCTTAATCACAACTTATAAATAGACATGGATTCGTCATGTTATTTAGTTGTAAGCTCTGACAATAACATAAAGTAAAATAAGTTATACACATTCATACCTTTAGTACTAAATTTGTGTTTCGTTATAGTTATTAATTAAAATAAAATGATTTCAATAGGCTACAACGTACTCAAAAACTTACCAGAGAATTATCGAATATCAGAGAAAAGCATTTAGTTTAATTAAATTGTATGCTTCAAATGGTTTTTACAGACCAGGGACCATTAAAATTATAATAATCGAACAAAAGTGCATTGCAAGCATATCGATTCACACGAATGTTTTTACACCATTCCTTTGATAAAACTCTTCAAAAAAATTGAGCGTACTCTAGTCGACACTGCCCGACTAGGGGATACCCTAAACCTTCTTCTACCAACACGAACTGAGACTCTCGCTCGTTTGCTTTAACACTGATAAAAATAAATTTAAAAATGAATTGTGATAGCTCTAAAATGAAAGATACTTGATCAATATTTACTATTCTAGAAGCTACATATCATGTTTGAAGATTTGCTCAAAAAACATTTGCTTGGAAACGGAGCAAGTAAATCGCTTATCGGAAACAAACTCATACTGGGCAGTAGTAAATTCGCTCCAGCTCTTATAGGTTCGGAGATCGAGGCATTCATTTAGTACATACGGTCTGACGGACATGCTATTAATGCCGATCAGTAATATATATACTTTATGGGTTCGGAGATGCTTGCTTGTATTCGACCCATTATCTTTCTCTTTTTGTTTATTTTCAATAGGTGCAGGTTTGTACCACCAAGTAGTCAACTTTTCTGCTAGAAGGGTATCCAAAGCGGGTATAAAACCCTTGCTCGAATGGTCAATTTTTTCAACATTGAGCACGTTTGTAAATATTATTGATGTGAGAAAGAAATACAGCAGCCAGAGGCGACAACAATATAACTACTTTGTGCACATATTTTGCTTATGTACAGGCCGTCGAAGGCGATAAAGCGCAGAGGAGCAAAAGATTTCTTGGAATGCATTTTGCTGACTTTTGCATTAAATGTTGCGACTTGCAATTGAAACTGAAATTCAGCGCATAAAAACAAATAATATTTGTGGTCGCCGCTGATGGTATTGTGGATCAGTTCGTCAATTGCCTTGAAGCTGATAACAACGCGCCGAGATTTTGATTTTGAATTTTTACATCTATTGAATTTTGTTTCCGGGTGCTGCAAAATGTGGTAAATAATTGTTGCAAATAACTTGAAGCTGCAAAGAACTGTCCAGTATTTGTGTAATTTTTCAAGTGAAAGCCGTGAAATGCTGTTAGATGCCAGCGATGAGCGTGAGACAAATCCAGAGGTGATCATTGATGCGGCCCAACTGGAGGCTCAGCAGCAGATTTGTGACCTCCCGGAGGCGGGTCGATTCGATGCGTACAAGCCGCATGTCTTTTTCAGATCACAAAGTTGGTCTACTTTGGGAGTTATTTTTTGTGTTTTATACAATTGTTTTATACTTATAATATTATTACTATCATATATACACTCGAAGTTGGCACATTAAATCATTATAAAAGTGTGTTTTCGTTTTGTTATTTTTGAAATATGAACAGAAGTGCATCCAGAAGTTTAAGTAGGCAACTTAATTGGCTAAAATGTCGGTCATCGCTTATGCAGCATTAGAGCAGCACGAGTTTGCTTACAAATCGACAGTCCCTAAACGCATTTCAACTTTGTCCTCTTTAGGAGTATATATATCCAATGCTGCCAAACAATTTAAGTTGTTACCAAAGTCATCAACATTCTAGCTGTGGCTACCACTCGACAAAAACTTGCCCTTGTTGCAGTTTCTTCTTGCTTTTTTGTATACCCTGTAAACAGCTAATGCACTTAACGGGTATAATGTGTGTGTGTAAATGTATTACTTATCTAATATAATTATTATAGACTTGTGTTAAGAACATAACGATCAATATTTGAAATAATGTGCTTTTCCGATTCTACTATCGATTCTTTTTACCTTAATTAATCTATAAATATTCAAACCCCCTGTTAATTAATTGATTGTGCATATTATAAAAAATCGTATGTATACGACTGTTTAAGTTTAATTATATCGGTCAGTAAGTACAGAATTCATATCGTAAACTTGATTCTTTAGAGCTAAGAGGTAAGCTTTATAGGGTATCTTCTCGTTGTTCACTCCATTCCAGTGCATTCTTGTCGGTTTTTTTTAAGCTCTTTTCTCAAGTGACAAACTTTTTGTAGCTACTGCGCATTTGCATAATACAGAAAGAAGCCCGAGAGACATGAGGCATACTGCAACGTCAAGATACGGCCAGATCAAAGTACGAGTAGCTGCTTTTTGAAGCTGCTTAGCAATTAGACAAATCTCGAGCAGTTGCTGACATCCAATTCAATTCGTTGCCGGCGGTTGGGTTGCTGCTGTCGGTTGGGGTCAGAAATATAATATGACCGCAGGCGCTGGGCGTGCTGCGCCACGCCTGTGGTCCATGAATTATGAGAGCCGCTGGCCTTGCCAGCAACTCGACCAGGATACTCGCGGCTGCAACTCTGCCGTATTTCATGGCGGCTGTCATGGTGGCTGCGCGCTGTTACTCCGGCCACAATTCACCGAGCACTTTGGTGGCGCGGCCAACTTTTGGCGGGGCAAAAAGTTTTCGGCGGCTCGCACTTTTCAATTGTTTTAGGCTGCCTTTATCTAGGTATAAATTTGTTTAGCCGACTTTCGGCTTAAGGCGCGCCAAAACATTAATCTTTAAGCCTGCAATTTTTATGGCCACATTTTGTGCACCTTGCTCATTATTCAAATCTAAGACCGTGCTTAAAGTGAAAGCGTAGAAAAAAATATATATAACTAAACTGAAAAATCAAAATTCATGAGGCACTGTGCGAGAATTATCGCGACTTTCTTGACGGTTTTAAGGAGTCCGTCGTCTGTCGTCTGTCGTCCATCGTCCGCCGCCCCCCTCTCATCCAATTGCTACTGGGCAGAATGCGTTTGTTGTTGCAAACTTTTTCCATCAAAAGTTTCGGTTTTCGATACGCTCGCTGCTGGCAGCAGACTCTGCTGCGGCAACGACGGCTGCTTTCCTGCCAAGTGCCACTTCCGCTTTGCGTCAGCGCACACGGCTGTGGCGCACAAAAGTGTGACTGAAGTGGCTTACACTGCACCACCCTGCCTCCCAGCAGCCTCGGGTCCCACCACCCACGCCAGCCGCCGACTCGCCGGCAACAACATCGTAACGCACAGGTGTTAATTAACTGTAGTCCCAACAATCTGCAGCGCGGGGCCAAGCACTAAATTTTAAATTGCAATCCGGGCCAAATTAATGAGACTTGCATTTGTACGCATCATGTTTTGGCCAAAAGCCTTGCGCAGGGATTATTTTTTATGTTCGTTATTCTTTTTTTGTGGATTTTTTTGTGAGCTGCCAGAAACTCAAAGTTAAGCCAAACTTTTTCGCGCACAACTTGAAGGTGTGAAGCGAGGCGCGTCCTGGTCTCAGCAGCTATGCAGATACTTTATCCACGTTATTATCAGGGCTTATGAGGTATGGCCAGCGGAAACTGTTGGTACAAGCCTGTCCAAATATTCATAAAAAACGCTTTGCCAAAAGAGCTATCTAAGGTCATCTGAAGCTGGACATAGGCCATGAGAAAAAAAAATAACGACCTCTGGGCCAGGATGAATTCAGAGCTTATGTCTAGCTTTTAAATGCAAAATAAACTGACCTGGCCAAGATCTGTTTTATAAGCTTTACAGATAACATCATTTTTATGAATAATATTTTCTGTTTATCATTATAAGGTCAAATCAAAGCAGCAGCAATTTTATATACTTAACTTTTTGATATTTTATAACAAAATATTAAAAAGCATGGCAGCTCAACATATTTACTTTGATCAACCTATCTTTGAAATTCCTTGGCATTTTTTTATAAATACCTTCAGCAAATATATTTGAAAATAAGTAGCCTTGAATTGTCTGTGTGTAGGTAAAAATTTAAAATATTTATATGTGAATGCCAAACTCCAACCACATGCAATTAATTATGTAATGTTAATTAAAATAATGCTAAGATGTGCATGGAAAAAAGAAAGTTATTTATGACCCAATGATTTGTAGCTGCATTCTAAAATTAATTGAAACATGCAACTGTTCACACACACACACACACACACACACTCACAATTTGCATCAACATTAAATCCAATTAATAAATAATGAGCTGCTCTTGTACGCCAGTTCGCCTGTGCTCCTGACATATTGTTGTCCTTGCCGGCAACTTAATGTCCTTCACAGCTGCATACAGTGGGGGGGGGTGGAGAAGCGCATCGATGCTGCTGTAGAATGAAATTAGTTACGGTGTCACACAATGATGCTTGGCATGACGACATCCTGTCATCCTCCTGTTCCATGTGCCAGTGACTAAGTGTAAGTACGCTTGATCTATCATCATTAGTTGACCATGTCACAGCAGACACTTGGCCCAATTGATTTAGGGGCCTCGAATGGGCTCAATTGCTTAGCTGGCAAACTCAGTTTAGATGAAGGGCGTGTCAAATTGATACCCCTTGAATAGGGACGGACAAATAACATGTGTGCTTATTTAGAGAGAGGAGAGAAATAACATTTTAAGCTTCTATAGAACTATAAGAACGTAATTAGCTAACAATATGTTTAAAGAAAGCTTTGCTGTTGTTATATGTATTACCAGAATAATGTTGCCAGCTTTAGATGCCAAATTGATAAAGAGGCCGAACCATGAACAAATATTTTTCGTATTTCTTTAACTATTCTCTTCGTGTATATTAAAGATCAGCGTAATTGTTTTATTTATATATTTGCTAGTTTTTACATAAAACCATTTATAATATTAATTAAGTAAATGCATACGTTTTTTTTTTGCTATTCAATTAATTGCCCGCCTATTTCCATATGCATTAATCATGCTAACACCACGCAAACTAATTAAAATCTCATTTAAATACAATTGTTTTTGTTTAACTTGTAAAAACATAAATCAAGTGCAGCTATAAATATTTGCATAATAAATTTATTGTTGTGAAAAGACACACAATGAGTTTTTTTTTAAGGACAAAAGGTGCATGGTTAGCTTAGAAAATATTTGTAGCAGACCTGGGAGAACAATGTAAGGGTTTTAAGTTTCTTATTTTAAATAACTTTAGGTAATGAATATTACCTGAGGAAAATGTTCAATTTATTTCCTGCAATACAAGCAAATGAATACTGAAGAAATCATCAGATTTAAAGTTGGGGAACTTATTGTTGATTAAACTAACTAATATATATTTTGGCTGCCTAGTCCCCCAACTAAGCTTGTCTCGCTTTACAAAATACTAACTAATTGAACTTTATAAAGAAAAATTATATTCATATGTGTTTTAACTTGTTTCTGTCTGCTCTTCTTTGAGTATATAATATATATCTATATATCTAATATATCTATCTAAATATTTATATATTAATTTTTAATATTTAAGCATAAAGGCGAAATAGCAAAATTTGAATGTTAAACAGAAACGAATACAAAGGCAACTAGTTATAATTGGCACTAAAGTGTCATACAATCAGCCAACTCTCATATATTTTATAATTATTTATTATCACTTTCCAATCAAATGGCATTTTTCGCATGAAAATACGTATACGCAATCTGCTTACCGCCTAATGCCCATTAAGAATAATTAACTTTCAGCGTTTTATGGAAACCAAAAACAAATAAAAATACGTTTTGCCCAGCGAAAAGCATCATTTTAACGGCATTTAAATGTAGGCCAATTGTCAATTAGTGGCCGCATGTTTAAAATTTGATAATGAAATGTTTAGACTAATTGCGTGGACGCTTAAAATTAATTTGGTAAGTATTTTGACAGTTAATTTTTTGCGGTTTTGTTTGGGTTTATTAAATTAAAAAAGCAAATTTAAATGGCTTTGCTCGGGGAATTCAGGTCAGCGCCGGCTGCTTGGGCCAACAAATTGATGCAAAAATAAGTACAAGTACTGGAATTTAATTAAATGCGTGCATAAATTATGCATTATAATGGCAACAACATGTACAATACGCACACAAGCACACACACATACACACACACACACACACACTCACGAATGTACATTTGCAGCACTGAGTCAGGTTAATGCATAGCCCCGCAGAGCATAGCCATGGGCATAATTATTGCCAAATATGAAATTCTGCGCGCCAAAAAGTATGCAACGGGTATCTCCCAGCGCCTCGTCCTGTTGTGCCTGTCGTCGTGCTCTCGTCCTTGTCCTGCAGCATTATTAATGCAATTGCAATGGTGATAGCAGTGCACCACTTGGAGACCATAATCATTTCCCTTACAGGCTCATCATGCAGTAAATATGCAAACGACAGCTTCAAAACGTTTTCGCCCACGATTCGCCAAAAATTGAATCAAATTCTTTCTACCGAGCTGAAGAGTTTTTGCATTCTTGAGATAAATGTGATTCTTCTCGATAAAAGTATGTATATAATGTATAACTTAACAAAAGAAAGTTTTTTAGTATAATATTTTTTAGAGCCAAGTTGGGTAAAAAGAAAACATTTGGGAGTATCAAAAACAATGGCAAAGTATTTCACTTTAAATTATTTCAAAATATCCTCTTTTTCACTTTCTCCGCGATTTGTAATGTGAACACTTCAAGAGTGTTCTCGAAAATGTATTGAAAGCGATTTTGGGAACACATTCATTTGTGTATCATTGTTGCAATGTGCAGCGGCTCTTTTGGGTGTGAGCTGGCTGTATCACTGTTTCAATTCACATGCTTGTAATTCACACGCATGCCCATAATTTGCCATACACCCACAAACACACCGACAGACACACCCACAGACACTTACACACACACACACACTCACATACACACACACGTGCGCACAGATGACAATGTTGTTTTTGGATTGCGCTGCCGTTGCGTCTATCCCCTCGGTGGCTTCCGCTCTTCGTTTGTTTAAAGCAATTTCCACATTGTTGTCATTGTTGCCGCTGATGTTGCTGTTGTGGTTGTTGCTGCTGTTGTTGTTGTTGTTGCCCGGTCTGGCCTGGCAGCCGTTGCCATAATAAGGCCATTGTTTATGTTGTTCCTGATGGCATTAATACCATTGTAATTTCAATATTTAGTCGACCACTTAATAATGTGCGGCTTACTAATGATTATTAATTATTGTTGAATACTTGTTGGCATTTTGTTGTTGTAGTATTGGCAACCCGGTTATTCTACTACTATGTACGCTATGGTCTGGCAAAATGGTTAACCGCATATTAGATACGAATTATATCAAAGCGCAGCAGGTGATTCATTTTGGTCACCGCTTACGCAAATGTTTCACGGATATCACTTCATCGCACTCCTGATTTATGGAATGAACTGCAAGGCAGAAATATTATATTACGGTATGAAATATACGGCATTTCCTTAAGTGATTAACCATATGGTAATTAGCATAGGTGTTATGTAGAATTTTATATGAACTAACTCTGACTATACCCAGTTGGGACTTGCATGTACTCCTCTATCAAAAAGCTGTGGCTAATTTATTAATCCTGTTAACATCTTATACAATCATTTTACAGACAAATTCTATAGCATGTAGATTGTATTTGTCTTATTTTAAATAATTTTTTTTAATAATGTAACTTATAACTCAAGGCTACGTTAGACTTATATACAACTTAAACAAATAATTATTATATACAATTTTATCAAATAATTGGTATGGCATACAGAGTATCCCAGTTTTATTTTAAAATATTCTACAAATCACCTCAAATAGAAGCTCAAATTGGATTTAATTTAAATTTAATATTAGCCCTCCAAAAAACCACACGTACAACATACGCAGGTACTGTTTTCAGGCATATTATGCACACCATTAGAAGATTATCGATAAGCAGTGTCCTCCATTTAGAGCAAAGCCCATGCAGAGCATGGCTTATGGCCCACAACTAATTACGAGTATGGCCAACAATTAAATGCCATTTATTATCTTTGGTTTCGGCGCCGGCAAAAACAATGAATTATTACAACTAATTAAATCACCAAATTACAAGCACGCACATTACATAAATTGTAAATTGGACGCGGGACATTTGGGATGCCCGCAAATCCCGCAGGTATTGTTACGCAAAATCTCAAATTAATGCCAAGCCATTGGCACGTCTGACCAAAAATTAAAATGAAACAATTCTAGCGAAAATTAAAGCTAATTAGCTGTAAATTGAACAAGTCGCATTTGCCAGCAGAAAGCGTGTAAAAATGCTGACTAAGCAGCTTAAGCTAGCCGAGTCATGAGCTATTTAAGTGGCCAGCAGGAAATCAGAGGCGTGTCACGAAGTTGATAAAGTTATTTTAAATTGTTATGTTCTTAGCGCAGTTCTGTTTGTAGTTAATGGATAAATAGGAAATCAGAGGCGGGTTACAAAGCTGATAAAGTTTTATTTATTTATATATAAACCAAACGGATTAGGTTTTTGTATTTGTGCTCTGAACTAAATATAAATAGACAGCAAAAGGTAATCCAATTCACATTTTCACTACAATTTCGCAAATTGGCTTTCATTAAATTGAAGCGAATTTTCTCTTAATTTCTAGTGAGTTTCCTGGCAACGTTTGTAAAAGATATCTATTAGCCACTTTGATTTTAGGATATTTATTCGATCGAAATTTATCCAAGCTTTCTTTGGGAGCTTGGCGCTTACTGTTTATAGCTTTAGAGCTTCAGCGATAAGCATCTCATCGTCAATATATTGATGATAATATGTGATGACAGCTTCAAAAGTGGCGAAAATGGAATTTATAAACCACAGCTGAACCTGAAACCAGCGCCCATATCTAAAGCTGTCGAGTCTGTTGCTTGAGCTGGGCGGGCAACTGCTGTCAGCAGCTGGCTTCATGCTGTCCATCATGCGGTTGGGCGTAGATCAAGCTCTGTATAAGCAGAGTGCAAATCCAATGTCCTCCAGAGGTTAGACGTAAAATATCTCGAAAAATCCCGCTGCTTGGCAGCAATGCAACTCGACCTAAGCTCAGCTTACATTTCACTCACTTTGGCTGTGACTTTAAAAACAATTTATGCAACATTTTTGCAGTGTGTTTATGCCGCATGCCACAATTTTTGGCACGCACACATATACAACGTGCGGCATGGTCCAAAACCAGCGTCGAGACGTTGTCAGCAGCCAGTGCAAAATACGCGTTAAACGCGCAAAGCGTGTGGCACGCGCTGAGATTGCCGAGCGACGAACGGGGCCCGTGTGAGAATATGTTGTCAAATTCTCAAGAGGATTTTAGCCTTCGCTTCTGTTGTTTCTCAGCTCTTCTTGTTGTTGTTGGAGCTGGTGCTGTTGCTTTTAAAAGCAGTCAGCTGCCAAGCATATTTCAAACTCCGGCTCGTAAGTGTGCTAAGTGGCTGCTTACAAATACATTTGCGTAACGTCTTCGCTGCTCGGCGCATATCACTTTTATTTGAGTTTGCGTTTTGCATTAGGCATATTACGCATACGCCAGCGTGCCACATACAGCCACATCCTTTTCAACACACACACGCACGCACAGAGCAACATATGATGGTGCTGCTTCTTCTTTTGTCATTTATGGCCTAGCGAAATTAGCAGCTTATGATTTTTGCCTTGCTCTAAGCCTTGCTAATGGCTCAAGCTTATGCTGTTTATCATTTTTTGTTATTGTTCTTTGTTTTTTTTTTTTTGTTTATTATTTTGCTGACGTACTTTGGTGAGAGCTTGTGCAAATTTGCCTTAATTTCCTGTGTGGTAGCGAAATTAATGTAAATTTCCGGTCTTAGGTTACGATGAGCAATTGCTTAGAGTTGGGCTTGAATGGTATACATTAAGTATACGCTGTTTTGCCATTAGCTTTCAATTTAAAAAGACCAGTAGGCATTAACTTGACTTAACGATCAAAAAATATTAAAAACATGCCACAATTTGCAGCAGATGATTATGATAGAAAAATAACGTATACGCCGGGTAGTGCAGCCTGAAGTCAAGTCTTGGCTTTAATTTAACAAAGCGCCTAATAAAAAATACATGAAAAACAACACAAATATACAACAGATGATGCAGCTGTTTTTACGGCCTGGGAATTGAGCAGCTGCATTATTTTGCTGCCATAAGAAATTGCATAAAAGCAACGAGCTTCCGCCGCTAAAACACACACCAGAAAATGCATTTTTGCGTTAAAGTTTTTATGGAAAGTTTTCGCAGTTTTTTGTTGTTGTCGAGTTTGTTTGCTTGGGAATCATGTATGTATTAGATGACCAGAACTTTGGGATATATATGCATTAGCTTTAATATTGTTTATGGATTGGGGCAAGCTCGCACTTTGGTTCTTTTATTGTTGCAATGGCACCATGCATCATTTATGGCGCGCAACATCAAATGCATGCTATTGTTTGCCTCGAAAACTTTATTTATGACAGACACACACACGCGCACACACACGCGCACACACTCAAACGCGCCAATGTCAATGTTTATTGATGCAAAACAAGATTTTGCTCGCTCGCGCAAAAGTAAAATGCATTTGAAGTTCTTTTCTTTTTCCCCAGCTATTGTCAGACTCGAGCGAAATGTTTTCAAAAGACCTTCGTTTCCTTTTCTGTACTCTGCATTGACAAATAGCTGAGGAACTGTGTGTGGGTGCGTTTGATGCGATTTGCTCTCAGAAATATATAATATTTTTGTTGTGTTCTTGGCTTGGCTTGGCTTATTGACTATGAAAACACAGAACGGGCAAATATTATGGGTTACCTAAAAGAGCATAACATACAAGGGGATTACATCTAAGTAGCTAAGATCAGCTTAGTTTACTCCTGCTGCTGAAAAGGCTCTTACATCCACGCTCTTTATGTTAAATATCATATTTAACATTTGTTGCATAAACACTTGCTTTGACTTATTTGGTCATCAATTAAGTTAACTAATTTATATTTTTCAATATTTTTATATTATTTAAAAATCAAAATCATATTTTGTCGATATATTTTCTTATATATCTATAGTTATTTTTGAATGCCTCGCAATATAAAAATAGAACCCGACGCTGATTTTCACATTTAAATATTTATTTGCTTTCGCTGATTTGAAATGCGTGGCACGTCACAAAACCATCAGCGGCAACATCGCGGCAGGCCAAATTTTAGCCAGGCGAAACAGCCGCGGAGACCAAACACCATAATGCTAAATGCGCATTAATGCGCTCACGCGCCACGCCCACCTGCCGTGAAAATATCGCAAATAATTTTTTAACGCTTGCCACCCACACATTGCAATCGGTTTAATTTTTGACACTTAGATTTATTGTAGCCACTTTTAAGGTCTAAATTTGAAGTCAAGTTTGGTTTAGTCTTGTTTAAATTAGAAATTGTAAATACTGTCACGAATTGTGGCAGTGTTGAAAAATATTAAACAGATAATCGATAATATCGCCAATCGATCGAAAAACTAAATTAACGTTAACCTAAAGTCTGGTTTTGTTAACGTTGTTTTCAATATTGTGCATATGAATAATGGCATTTTCTTTGTTATCGATAGACGATAAACAAGTTCGATGCCTTTGGATTTATTTGTCGATTGGTTGGTTACAATCTTTTAATACGTATATATTTTTTCTATCACATATTGATCCTTACAATACATATGCCAAACATAGAACTACATTTAATTGAGCTAAACAAAGAGCTTAATATCTGGTTGACTCTTACCTAATTCGTTCAACCAATCTCTTACCACACAACGCATGCAAGCAAGAAGAGCTTATTGTATAATAGCTTTTGTTTGTGCTGTTGTTGTTGTTGTGGCTGGCTGGCACTTACAATAATTACAGGCAAAACATTTTGCACTTCTGCCCCAAAAATGTGAAAAACATTTTGCTTGGCCCGAGTCAACAGGTCGTATACGCAATGACCGCATAGTAACTTGTAGCGTGCTGCTGACTGTGGCAGACAAGCTGATTGCGCAATCAGCATTGGAGCTGGGATAGAAACAATGCCATCTGCCATCTGGCTAACGCGTACTCACATAAACTCACACTCTGTTACATGCTGGAATTTAAACATCAAGTGGCATCTTTAGCTGTTGTCACTTGTCTTTGTCATGTTTGCACTTGGCTTTAATGTACGCCAGCGTTGCGTGTTGGCGGTTTTTCTTGTTTTTCGGTTAAGCGAAACAATTTCAACAGATTGGAGCTAAGGCAACTTTTGCAGACATTCTATGACAATTTCAGGCGGTATTTGAACGCCAAACATCGTTGCACTTCACTTGTAATCAAAAGTTTTGCCTCTGCGAGTGTGTGGGTGTGTGTGTGTGTTAATGGTGTGCGTTAGTCTGCAGTAATTTGCAGTGCGCTTTGCAGTTTATAAGCATGATTACTTTGTGTGTTTGTGTTGTGGTATATATACGTGTGTGTGTGTGTGTGTGTTTGTGTGTGTGTGTGTGTGTATGCGCTGCCCGTTAATTGTGCTGTTTTTCCAGTTGCAGTTGCTGGCAGCGTTAACGGGGCAAAAAGCGTTGGAAAATTGAAATAAAATGAAGATAAATTTGCTTGCTACCTGTTTAGAAACCATTTACTCATGTAAACATTGGCGTATTTACCAAGAGGGAAAGAAATGGATTTATGTTTACATTTTTTGGTTTGTAATTAAATATTGACTAATGTAAATATTGAACTTACACAAGTTTTATAGTTTTTGAAAATATGTGTGCATTTTAATTAAATAGAACAAATTATTTGGTCGCATATGAAAAATAATGCAAAGCAAGTTTATAAATACGTTATTTAACTTGTGACATATGCATCTATATAATATGTTGTATTGCTCTAAGTAGAATTATTATTGCTCTGTTCTTAAAATCAACAAAAAATTTTAAATTAATATACGACTGTTGTTCACACTTCTTCTAAATCCCATTTCAAGCGTATGTATCTGTGTCTATACGCCGCATGCAGCACACCCAGCTCACTCTGTTGCTCACAATCAAAGTTATTATTAGGCATGAAATGTAACCAAATAGCACTTGATTATTATTCAGTATCTGCCTTTAGAGCTGCGTCTTCTTGTTTGCTCGATGGGTGGAAGTATTTGCTAAACGGGCACGGGGCGTCAATTATGCTAACAAGCTACCAACACTCATAATCACTCCACAGACAATCGTTTAGATAAGCGCAAAGGCGCGTTAAGCAAAACGCTGCGGGATATGCGTGAACCGTGAGCCTGGACAAATCCAAATACTTGAACTGGTGTGGGTCGAAGTTTTGGGGGGTAGGCTTGTGAAACAAAAGGCATAACAAGCTGAATAAATAGCACGATAAATGCCATAAACAAGAGACGAAAAGTTTTAGCAATGAACGCAAAATAGCAAAAAGAGACAAAAAACAAAGTAGGAGAAAAAAAAAATACACGAAAAACAGGCAAAGTCCAATAAAAGTCACGTTGCCGCAATGTGAAGTCAGCAGAAAGTCCAAGACAAGTCCGTGTCCGAGTTCGAGTGCATAAAAAGGAAACTGCGTGTTGTAATTGCTTTAAGGAAACCCTTGCGTACAATTTGCCACTAGGTGGCAACGCTGTCGCGCTTTGTGAACCGGTAACAACTCTCAAAGGACGAGATTTATGCGATTGCCGATAGGATTCGTGCCAAGCAGCTATGGCGCTCAAGTCTCTTTGTACTCTAATGGCATTTGTGGGCGTTCCTTGGAATAGCTTGGGGGGGGGGTCTGCTTGGCATTGTTCTGGCCATTTGTATTGTACAAGCATTGTCTTGTTCAGGCACCTAATAATGTGTTTGGCTTATATATATACATGTATAGGGATATATATGTATGTAGTTGTTGCTGTGTCCTTGCCTTGACTTCTCTAACAGTTTGGCTCACATTTTAATTTATTGCCTTTTAAATACCTTATTTCAATTTAATTCTACAAGCCCAGCAAAAACTTGTTTTGCATTTTATTAATTAAACATTAATTTCTTTTATGTGCTGTTTCACAAGTTTTCTCCTAATGAGACACAATTTAATTGGCCTAAAGTACTTGGAAGTTTCCTTTTTTTAGGCATATTTATGATAATTGTTTCCGTTTTTTTTTGTAGGACACCGCCACAGTTATAGAGTCTTTAACAGTCGAGGACGAGAGTCTAGGTTCAATAGCCAAAAGATATACATATTTATGGTATATACTTTATGGTGGCTCATGAATATGAAGTTGGCCAAAACAAACTATGTTTATAGAGATGTCTAGACAGACTGAATGCGAAACTAGACTGGGTTCATTAAATTGAAATAATGTTTAGCTTGCATTTTCCTTATGTTAAAATTGTAAAACTAAAAAAATTAATAAAAAAATAAATTAGAAGTAAAAATTAGAATAAAATATTTGCAAAAATAATATTATATATAATTATTAAAAATATTTTGAAATATATTTAATCTACTTACTTTAAAACATTTAATTAAAATATTTTTATCTCAAACTCTTAGTTCTCTTTTAAATTGAATTAAATGCACTTAATTTAATTAGCACTTAAATTAATTTTTGCACTTATTTAGAATTACAATTTTGCACTATTTTATTAAATATTAAGAAATTTCAAGCAATCGCCAGTCTCACGAAATTCGTTAAAAAGTTTTCCCTTCGCATTGAGAAAAGTGCGAAACTCTATCGCATAATTTACAGCAATGCAGTGCCATTAGGGCACCTATATATTTTCAACTAGAGACTGGAAATATAACAAGTTCCACGTGCCAAACTTAATGCGGCTACAAATTTTCGCTATCAACGCGAGGAATGCGACGCTATCGGCAACATTCATCATCAGCTGCCAAACAATTGACAGCATAAAACGCAGAGTCCTGGTAACACTAAAATCCCACGCCCAACCCACCCCGTCGCAGATATTCACCTGTAATGAAACTTTTGAATTTTGATTGCGCTGTGCGCGAGACCAACTTGGCGCTGGCGTCGACTGCGGCAGCGTTTATTGTTGTTGTCGAGTGCTTGGTTTTTATCACAAGCCAGTCGGCATCGAGACTGCGAAGCGTCGGTCGGGCACTTCATATGCAAAGTATGATCCACTTAATGCGATTTATAATGCTCGTGCTGCGTTACCGCCCCCCCCCGCCCAACTCAAGCCCACGCTAACAGCATGCAAATATATTAAGCAGAGTAACTACGACTAGAGAGAAACTAAAGTACATTTTGCATAGCACAGGCTCAGTCGCTGCCTTAGTTCAGCCTTGTAGCAGCTGTAGGTCTCTCTGGGTTCATATACGCCGAGCTCGTTTGTTCCGCCTGTCATGGCCATGTTGCTGTCACCCATCAGCCATCACCCGTCCGGCCCGACGCCCGTCGCCCGTCGCCCGACACCCATCAACGTCGTTCTAGTCGATGATGCTGCGCTTTCATTCATGGCGATTATGCCGGTGCCCCATTGTTGCTTTAGCTTAGAAAATCCATTTCGAATCCCAGTTTAGTGCAAATTTATACGATGAATACGATTTCTTTTCTGTTTTTTTTTTTTCCCCTGCCGCTTTGCTATTGCTTTTCGCTGCTCTTGTTTAAATTTAAAGCCAAGACAAAAAAAAAATATGTTTATATAGATATATATTTAGATGTAAGTCAGTCTTGCATAGCCCCACCCTCAACTGTTACATAATTGTAAGCTTTCCACTTAAAACAGTTCAGTTTTCCCACGAGCAGGGCTCGGCATTGCTTAACAGGGAAACAACTGCCGGCATACTTGGCGTATGCGTAACATGGTTAGCCTTTGTACTTGGCCCGGCTGCCCGCTGGGCATTCGTCGTTGTCTTGTTGAAACGACAAAAAGGGGTCGAAATTATATTTTTAATAAATACAAGCGCATATGATTGCCTGTTAGCTATTTCTACCCTAAATCGCCAAGCTGCATATCAGCATGAAAAAGTATTTTGGTAAAAATACAAGAAAATGTAGTATCTTTTTGTTCATTGTATTTTCCTTCATTGCTTAAGAGGCTACAAAGGCAATAAAATACCCTACTTAAAATAAAATATTTAATATATATGTATGTATGTGAAAAATAGAACATGAATAAGCACAAAGTTATCTATCTATTGCGTGTTACTTTTGCCTTCAATTTCAAAAGAGAGTCCATTTTAATCTATCGGAATATCTATCGGATTTACATATCATATTATTTGCATGATAAATATAAACAGTCATGTATGGGATGAATAGCATTTATTCAAAATGAACTGAAAGCCTTGTCAGTTATCAAAATCTAAAGAAATGTTTGAAAATAGACAACGAAAAATTAAACAAATGTAAAAAAGTTTTAAGAGCAAGATCTAACGCTTTTAGCTGAAGCTCGTTTCCTATCCCTTCCAATTAAAAAGTCTTTAAGCTTTGCCAAATTGAGTTGTATGTGTATTCTGGAATAGCTGGGCTATACACTACAAGCCACAGGGCATGCTATGCTAGACAAGTTACAGACTCATTAGCAACTACTTAAAAAGTGTTCGGGCAACAGCTGTCATGTGGCGCTCACGTGGCTGTTGCCACACGGTGCTGCAAGCGCAATATTTATAATGTCGCATGTAGGTAACAAATGTCAACATGCGACAAATTTAACGCAACTGACAGCCTCAGGCTCGGCGGGCCAAGTTACCCTGGTGGTTAATTAAAAAATGGTAACATTCTGAGGGACCATTGGGAGTGCTGGATAAATGCGTTGACTTGAATTCGGTTTGGCTTAAAGCCAAGGGGGCTTGTGCATAACGTGGCATGATTAATATTTAATACGCGCTTTGCACGTAAATCCTCTATCTCTGCAGCTTGGTTACGGGCCATTTAGCCGCGACTAACTCATTTTTGCGTTAACATCTTCTCCTCTTGGATTTTTTTTTCTATTTTTTTCTAGTGTCCTTGCTACAGCTGTTGGGTCTGTCAATGAGCTCATTAAATTGCAATTCGTAGCACATTATTTCAAAGTAATGGAGTACCTACTCAACGTAGATTACTTACCTCTTTCATTCTGTCTTGTTTCTGTTGTTTCTCTTTTATTTTGCCGGCAAGAGTTTCCCCTGAAATTCTAATTAAAGGTGTCTACAGCTCTACTTACGGTTTGTTTATTATGAATTATGCACTCTGCGAGCACGGGGTATAATTAAACTGAAATTATAAAGTAAAAAAGAAAATCCTATGAAGTGTGGTGCGTGCATTCGCCTGGATGAAATGCAGTTAAGGTAGAAAAGTTTTGCGCCGTAGTAAGAAAGCGAATATAAAGTTCTTTAAGTTAGTTTGAAATATAATTAATTCATAATTAATAACATCAGTTAGCTCTTAAGCGGCAGCGAGAATGAAAGTTTTTATATATAAACTTAGCATAGATATTTGTGTTGGATATGTGAATGAATATTTATTTATTATTATGAACGAAATTTTGTAATATAGTTTATGTCTCAATATTATTACAATAAGTAACAAATAGCTGAGCAGCAAATAGAAAATGCCTGAATCTCAGTCTTAGCTGCAGCTAGGGGACAAAGTAAGTAAAATAAAACATTTGGTAAATTTAATTTTATATAAATTATTAAACGGCTCGAAAGTCTGACATGACATGCTTTTTCACAGTATTCACATTTGAAATTGTTTTCTGACAGACCAATAAAAATATCTCCAGGGTGAACATTAACCAAATTGTCACACAATTCGCAACATGCATGTGACAGTTGCTTGTGGCTTCGGCACAACTCCGATTGTTCCCACTCCTTTGAGTGTGTGTGCGAGTATGTGTGTGTGCGAGTATGTGTGGGTGTGTGTTGTGCAGTGCATGTGGGTCAGCTTGTAGCCGCCTGCTAGCTGTTGTTTTTGAATGCACCACCTACCCGAAATATCATCATTGAAATATGTTTTTTGTCTGCAACAGAACAAGCCGAAAGCTGCTTGCAAAATGTTTGTAGCAGCAAGAACAGCAACAGCGGCCGCAGCATCCTGCGGCTATGCCACGTTACCGCAGCAGGCGGCCGGACAACCGGACAACCGCACAAAAAACCATAAGCAAAACCAACATTAATCTTATTCAATGTCCGGCACATACTTACATTTGGCTGAAGGATTTTCTCTTGCACATATTCCGAACTGTTTTCTTTGCCGCTTGAAATATAAACAATTTGCACATTTTAAGTTCATTTCTCTTGCAAAGCTCCAGAGAGCGAGAGAGAGAGAGAGAGGCGGTAAAAACAAACACACACAAACACACACAGCTGCTGAGTTCGACTTATGTTTGTTGCAGCAGTCACGCATTGCATACGTGTGTATTAAGTATACGTCGCGTGTTGTCCAGCGAATTGGCTTTATGGCGTCCCACTCAGCACCCGCTCCCAGACTCAGCTGCACATAAATCCACTTGGCTTGGAGCAGGCAACTTTATTTGCACTACGTGCAGACAGACAGATAAACTTTCAACGACCTGCTGGCAAATTTAAAATATATATGCACATATAAACTTTAAAATACAAATTTATGCAATTTTATATATTCCATTTGCCATTTGCACCAGCAATTGCCAACAATTACGACCTGGCTAACACAGTAAAATCAAATTAAGTGCCATCTGCATAGATAAATACAATATTCTAGATATTTTATGCATGCGTGCCGATAAGTTGTCCGTGACTTTCATATGTGGCACATAAAAAGTCAACAAAATGTTGATTAGATAAAATCCCAAATTGTTGCATGCAACCAATGTACGTAAGTTCAATTTTGGGGCGCATTTTGTTTTTTTGCAATATGCAAATATTACACATACGCCGCGTTGCCGCTGAGCGCATTTCATTCGCTTATTTTCGTGCATTCAATTTTTGTTTCTTTGAATTCAGTTTCGTTTGATAAAGCACATCAAGTAAACGTTTTGTGCATTCCATTTGTTAAATGGTGATTCGATTTTTATAAGACAAAATTGAATTGATCGATCAAAAATTCAGGTTTTGTGCGAGAATGCAAGTGTTTTTTCAAACCTACAATTTTTTCACAACCAAGAGCCTTAACTAATATGAGGGTAGGTCTATTTTATCTTTAAAGAAATGATTTTAAGCAAAATATATATTTTTTGTCATTAAAGTAAATCCATCTTAAAATGCTTCTCCAATTTAAAATATTTAAATTATATAACATCCCTTAAATAATTATTAATATCTTTACACAAAATATTAATTTGACTCTGTCTTTTGACGTATTTTATATATTATTTCTATTAGATGCTTGTATTTCTGCCCACACATTCTAAAGAGCTTATGCCTCTTTGAGTGGCAATTCAATGGCCATTTCATAAAGCAGCTTCCACTCAACAGACACAAATACGAACAACTTGGAGAGTACTTCAAGGCATTTGCTTTCGTCTGGCTGACTGCTTGCCGCTTGCATTGCATTAAGTCACCCACTCGAAAGGGAAAGGGGGTAGGGTCGAGGGCGAACTTGTGGTTGGCTTTAAGTATAAACGGAAATCAAAGACATACTGTGCCGCCGCTGCCGCTTGGCAAGTGCATCATGTGGTAAACTAAGACAACGGCGCCGCCTGCTGCCGTTGACATCAGATTTTCATGCACAATATGTGATATGGTTGGGGGGTGGGTGTAGGTGGGGTTTTGTGCGGAGTAAACTGCTGGCTTGCCGCCCAACTATAATGTCACAAAGTCAATTCATTGCTGCAGTCGACGCACATAAATAAGTCTCAGCGCCTGACAAATGCCAGTCTGTGTTTGAGTGAGATCTAAGCCTTGGCTTTAACTACTACCAAAATGCGTTGGCTGAGGCGAGTTAATGCATCAATTTGTACAGCTGTACACCATTTGCTATATAAATATTACTATTATACGCATTCACAGTAAGCGCATTTATGTTAAATTTACCATCTACCAAATAATACGCATACGCAGCGTACAACGTGCTGCTGCATGAAAAAATTGCATATAAAAGTGCAAAAGTTTTTCAAAGTAATAACAATTGCCAAACTGACAGAGAGAAAGTTTATCATGTTGATGGCCAGAATGCATTAAATTAAATATAAGTAAATAGAAAACAGTTTTTGCAATTTGTGCCTCATGGCTAAAAAAGCAACAGATTCACAACGTTCACAACAAGTTTTCCAGCTCGCTTTGTATCTCTGCCTGTTTTTATTTACATGAAGTTTTCGATTTGTTTTCATGGCGCTTGTCAACATTTCCGGCAACAATAAAACATTAAAATTTATTGTCACGCGTTCTGTGTTGTGATTTCTCCCTAATTTCTGTATTCATATTTTTTTGTAGAAATAAATTTATACACAATATATAAATTAATTAACGAAAAATTTAATAAAATTATATCAAATTTATAGTTATTTTTAATATAGATATACACATTTGAGAATGGAAAGTTGCTTGGTAACCGCAGTAACAGCTCCATTAGGTGGCCGAATTCCTAAAATTTCTCCTTACAGACGGTTGGAGCTGCCTATCAGCGCTCTGACAAAGACATTTCGTTGTCCTCTCAGACGAGAAATATGCCTCATAAATGACGTTTTATTTCGCCCAAGCCCAAGCTGATATTAAGCATAATTTACATTAGGTCATAGATTGGGATCCTTTGCCGGTCTTCGTATATGTAGATTGATGTTTGGCCGTTTCTTGTCTAAATTAAATTAAATTGAATTTTTGCAGTTGTCTTTCCAGGCTGCATTGAGTTTTCTTTTGCAGGAAGTAACTGAGTCTGAGCTCCTATCATTAATCTTGTAACCTTGCTGTAAAGTTCTTATTGATAGTGGGTCAGAATTTTGCGTTGTGCAGTTAGTCTTAAAAGTAGTCCTTTAAATTTGTAAAATTTTTCTACTGAGAAATATTTCTCATCAACAAGCAAATTCTTCAGGTGAAAATGTTTTTAGGAACATGTTTTGAGCATAACACAGCTGCCTCTTTATTTGTTGCGCTTTTCTTGTTATTCCATTTGAATTTATTGCAAATGCAACAAAAGTGTTGCATACCTTGTCCTTTTTGTTTTTTTTTTGGTTGCGTCGCAATCAGTTTGGCGTAGTGTTTGAGCGCCGGAAACAGCTAGTTTTTCGCTTAACTGCTGCCAGCAAGCAACACGTCGCACATCTGCTGTGTTTTTGTTGTTGTTGTTGTTGTTGTGGCAGCCGTTGCATGCATTTTACTTGATAAGCAAATATGGGTAAAAAATGCAAAAGGAGGGCGTGGCTAGGAAATCAACACAAGCCAGCCAAAATATGCATTTTCTTGTTACCGGTAGATTTCCAATTTAGATGTCGGCGCGCACATTGTTAATGTCGTTGCTTATGATTAGGGGGCGTGGCTGTTTGCTTCTCTCTCTATTTGGCTTGCAGCTGGCAGGCAATCGAATGTCAGCTAATTGGCATTCTATGGAACACGTTTTAACCCTTTTTTTTTTGCGTAAAACTTTTGCACTAAATTTCGATCAAGCTGCGCATGAGAGAAGCTTGCAACAACAGCGACAATAACAACAACAAATTCCAAAATTGCTGTGGCAAGGACATTGTGGTATTACTTTTATGAGGTGGTTATTCAAAACTAACAAGAAAGCTGCACAAAAACTTTTCCCAGCTACCCCGAAAAACAAACAACAAACGCTCGAGTCTGTTTGCTTGTGTGTGTGTGTGTGTGAGTGTATTTGTTTTTGACATGCCTGCACTTATTTTTCTCGCCGAAGCAATTTTCGCATAGTACCAAACAACTTGAGTAAGAACAAAACACGTTGTTGATCACATAAAACAGGGCCGAGACCAGAGTCAGACCCAGACCCAGAACCAGAACCAGAACCAACAACCGGCGAAATGCGCGTCAGTTTTTGTTCTTACTGCAAGTTCAAAAGGTAGTACAAGTGGGTACGACATGCAAGCAGTCGACCAGGCGACTGCCTCCTACAATATAAAACAAGTAAGAGGTTCTAGTCGGGAGCTCCCGACTAGGGGATACCCTGAACCCTCATATTCCAACACCAAATGCAGCGCGCGCTTATAGATAGAGAGTAGCGGGGAGGTGGCGATAGGTATAAAATGAAAGATAATCGATATATATATACTTTTCTAGAAGCTACATATCAAGTTTGGTAACTCTAGCTCTTATTATTTACCAAAATTGCTTAAAAAACAGGATATCGATATACATTTTTATCGATTACTTGGAAACGGGGCAAGTTATCGATTATCGGAAACAAACTCGATCTGCGTAGGAACTAGGAGCACCTACATCTAAAATTTCAAGTCCCTAGCTCTTATAGGTTCTGAGATCCTTGCGTTCATACATACGGACGGACGGACGGACGGACAGACAGACGGACATGGCTAGATCGACTCGGCTATTAATGCTGATCAAGAATATATATACTTTATGGGGTCGGAGATGCTTCCTTCTGCCTGTTACATACATTTGGATTTTGCACAAAAACATAATACCCCTTTTACCCATTTTTAATGGGTTCAGGGTATAACAACAGCAACAACAACAATAATAATAATAATAAAAAAAAACTAAAACAAAGCATTGACATAAATAGTCGAGAGGGGCAGAGTGAGAGAGAGAGAGAGAGAGAGAGAGAGAGAGAGCTGCTGTAGCTGCGGTTGTTAAACTTTTATACTGAAACGCCCTTGGAGAAAAAAGGTGATATCATTTTGGAGCAAAGTTGGCCCATTTTCACAAAGCTATTGGAGCTATTGATGAAACTTTGATGAAAGGTATGTACTAAATTTTCTTAAATATTTACTAATGTTTTAAAATTCATTTGTAATATTAATTTTTTGTAATGCATTTAAATTAAAAAGTATCAATATATTTTAGCTTTAATTAAAGAACATACACATTTGACATTAAATTTTACTTTTTTTTCTAGAACTCAGCAATATTAGAACTTTAATTCATCAAAAACATTCGCTGTAAAAAATTGCGTTCTCCTAAATACTTTTTCTATGTCCTTTTAGGCGAATTATTTTTTGAATGTGTCAAGCTCTAGATATCCTTAGCTACCCTAAAGCAAGTAAACCGCCTCTGTCGGCTGGAAGATAAAAAGGAGATCGTTAAGCGATATCTCTGAAGACAGACAGCTTCCTTAGAGCTTTAAGATATAAAAGCTTTCATAGCGCATCTCTTAGTCGAGTACTATAATTTATGGAGTTTTTACTAGCTTGTATTTATTTTCCTTTTTACTAACAACGTCGGTTCACTCCAATTTTTGCCTCTTTCTACACAAACAAATTTTTTTTAAACCTCTTTATGTTCTGTTTTTACTTATTAGTAGTTTCATTTTTACGCGCCGGCTGCACGCGTTTTTTTATTTTTATTTACCAGCTTGTTGTTGTTCTGCTTGTACTTGGGCCATAAATTTTTGAAACTTAAACGCAAATGTTTGCCATGGTGTGCATTACTTCGTTTTTTTTTTGCTACTTTCGGTGCATGCAAATGTGAAAAGCTGAAAACTTGTTGTAAAACATTATTTTTGATATGTTAATCGCGCTTTGCATGCAATTTTCCTATTATATGCTCGTTTATTTAAATTCCAAACACACAAGTTGTGCGAAGATTGTGTGACGTCACAGATGTTTGAATTTAAATTGCTGTGAAAGGTGCGTCCTGAACTATGCCACAGAATATATAACTTAAATGAATTGGGAGCAGAGTTTTTCTCACACAAGCGCACGCAGAGACACACACACAAGCACACACACACGCACACGCACACGCACACTTAACACACAATCAGAAATATGCGCACATAAATGCCTGGCATTTTATTGTTTGCCCTGTGGAGCTGTGCGGCGATGAAGTCTTTGAGAGTGTGTGAGTGTGTTTGTGTGTGTTAGAGCGAGTGTGTGTTGGAGCCATAAAAGGTGTAAGACTTCCTTAAACGCCTGGCAGCAGCCGCAGTTATTGGTTTGTGTGTGTGTCTGAGTGCGTGTGTGAGTGTCATAAAATGTGCGTAAAACTTGCTTATGGCATTTATTGATAGAACGTTTGGACAATGAATTTTTATTTAAAGCATGACTAAATAAAATGGTATTTATGGCAAATAGCAGATTGCAGCATGCTTGCCTATAAAATGCAAGAACTATTGATTTGCTATAATTATCCTACAACTCCATGTACTAAAGGGAAACTGAAGTGAACTTCGCTCTGAAAACTGAAGAAGTTTAACGGAAAAAACCAAATGACATAATGGTAGGAATCTTTAGAGAGCATTACAAAGGTTTACAAGACAAAATTCTAAGTTGACATGACCAATTATATTTGCGCAAAATTATATAAATGTCAAAATAAAAGAAATGAAACTATTTATAAATCAATTTTTAAATAAGCTTTAGTTTTAAGAATGACTACAAATATTCGAAGTTCGGACAATTCGTATTTTTTCAATGTGCCACATTTTGTGCTAAGTTGCTGACTCATGAGCTCTGCGCACATTTCGCAACTTGGCAACCTGTTGACATGTGCTGGGCCCAGATGCTGCTGCGGCAAGGCTATTATCACGTACAGTTACATCTGTTATCAGCTGACGGTGAATGTCAATAGCAGTTATCGATAATGTGATAACTTACCAGTTATTTGATAACAAACAAAAGCATCCCATATAAAAGGCCACACACTGCCAAATTTGGAAATTAAATCAACGCGTTGTGTTTGTCGTTGCCAATCGCTAGAATAAAAAAAAAAATGAAGTTACTTTGGCTGCTGGCGCAGTTCTTGGTGCTGCTCAGCTTTTACCCCGCCGTTCGCTGTCAGCTGCAGTGCAATGCAATGTCGAGCACTCGGCAAAAGCGCATTGTCATACACAATCCGGGAGCAGAGCAGCTCAACAAGCTGGACAGCTGCCAGTATGAGGTGGCGCCGTGGAGCGCACAGGTCTGTCAAGTGCGCATCGATTTCGAGCGCTTGGAGCTGCCGCAACCGCGCCTCAATGCCAGCACGCAGCTGCTGGAGTGCGTCGATTTTGTGCAGGTGCAGCGTTTTCAGCTCTGCGGCCGCAACAACGGACAGCATCTGTACGTGCAGCTGCAACGGGGTCAGACACTCAAATTGCACTTCAAATTGGGCAGCCACTCATCGCAGTCCACGTGGCAGCTGACGCTAACACAACTCGAGTGTCCGCAGCACACGCAGCAGCCAGCTGCTGCTGCCCCCGTGCCCACTGCGCGACCCCTGTTGCCCTTCCTTAGAAATTTACTGCCACGCACCATATTTGGTGGCAATGCTGGCGCTGGGCCAGCTGTGCAGCTGTTCCAGACATTAACGGCGCCCTCGCAGGCTGATCTGGAGCTATTGGCACCCCTAGGCTGTGATCAGTATTGGCGCAGCTCGTCGGGCGGCATTGTTAGCTTCAACTTTGCGGGCGGCGTCTATATGCCCGACCTAAAGTATACCATATGTGTGGCAGGTGCCGCAAATCAGGAGATAAGGTGAGTGTTGAGAAAGACAATATATTGCAATAACAGACTGACGGACTGATTGGTAATGAAAGCTTCATATGCACGGACAAAATATAAAGAGAAAATCATATAAACTTATTTAAATTAAATTTAAAAAAAAAACCTTGCCCGGCAAACTTTGTTAAATTTTATATTGCCAGATAGTAAGTGATTAATTTGTATTTTATTTATCTTACTTTACAGCTACAACATTGAACACTTTGCCTTATCGAAATTCAATGATGCACCTGGTGCTGGCTATGACACGGACTGTCACAGCACTGTTCGAACTTTGGGACGTGCTTCCGACTATCTGTTAATACCCAACTCATATATGGCAAATAATCAGGCACTGCAGCCCACTTATTATTGCGGTAACATACTGGCCGGCAACAAACTAATCGCACGTCCGCCCTTTGTCATGTATTTCTCCAGCGATGCGCAGACAAGTGCATCCGAAACGGGCTTCCAATTGACGTATGCAGTGCAACCGTCGCAGTCAAAGTTCGAACTGTGAATTTCACCAATATTAACTTAATCAATGCACACAGTAATATGTAGTTTCATCGATACAATGGAGCAATTGGCCATGGGGCACAGTTCGCTTTCATTGCCACTGCGTTGCCTTAATTAAATGGCCCAGCACATGAGCATAAAGTCATCTCACTCTCTCTATATGCATTATTGAACGCCCAATCAGAGGGATAACATTTGAGCGTCAAATTTGGATGCTAGCGGGCAGCTAGGGCTAATGAAACACGGACCACAATTAAATAAGCAATACTGGATCATAAATCAGTTTCAATTAAATACAAATTGTCGTTTATTGCACAGGATAACTAATTAACACTTAATTGTTGGCAAAATAGAGCTGAACTTTTATTAGCTGATTAAGCTGAATTTTTACCCAAAATGAAGGATTTTGATGGACGGTTGTTTTACAAAAACAATTTTACTAGCATTATTTGCTTTGATAAATTTAGTTGAGTTGTGCTTAGTACTTAAAAAACGAATACTTTTCTGTTACGCATATCTGGTCAATCAGAGATACTTTAAATAGTTGTTCTAAGCTTTAGTTACCTGCAGCAATTGTTGGAGCACAAATGTAGTTTGTAGTTGCATTTTATTAGCCCCACTCTGTGGTATGCGTATCCCTTATGCAACGGTAAATGGCATGTGCATATTTACATATATAATTGCAATGTCGTGTTACGTATCTGGATACGCTGTTATCACGTGAATAACCAGCTGCCTGTTACGCCCACAGCCGCCCAAAACACGCCCCAATATGCGGCTGCATAAACGAATACGTAAGCATTCATGGATTTTTGCAGTGACATTTTGACGGTTCTGTTGGCGATGGTGGTGGCTGCTGCTGCTGCTGCTGCCATTTGGCTGGCCCATGTATTTTTAATGTGAATTTAACAAAATGCTGCGGTGTAAGTGTGAAAATTGTTAAATGCATTTCATGCATTCAGCCAGGTGGCGGCACAATTTGCGGATCAATAAATGCCGGAAAACGGATGCGGATGTGAAATTTGCGATTGAATTGATTGAAATGTTTGCAGCGATTGAGCGATTGAACGACAGCTGTACATTAACATGAATGCCGTCCAACTGTTTGTGTAAAATAATGTCTAAGGCACTGGCTCAGGTGTCCTGGAAATTGATATGAAATGCAATTATGCGTATATTCCGGGGGCAGATACACTCTGTAAAGTGCCTGTAAACACAATGAAATTGCATTTGCATCGATGAACCGGCTCGATCATCAGGAAATTGCCTTTCAAATATGCATCGTCATATGCTCCAACAAGACGCAATCTGCTGCATACTTCCAGGCGCTAAGCTTTAGCTCGTTTGCCTAACGACAGCTTGCCGGCAATTTATGCAGTCAGCGCTCTTGAGCATAATGGTCAGCAAAAGGGCAGCAGCAGCAGCAGCTTGGAGTGTGTCTTTCGACTCGATAACACACACACACACACACACAGTCCCACTCTCCTTGCTTCTGGGCCGTTCTGGTCGCCCTTTAATGTTTCTATCCTTGGGCAAATTGTTTTTTCAACAGCAGCAGCACCAGCAGCAACAACGGCAGCAGCATCATCTGAAGCAGTTTTCAGTTAAAGCTGCAATTTTTGGACTTTCGATTTCAATGTAGCCTTTGGCTACGAGCCAGCATAAGCATAAGGACCAGCAGCTGCCTTAAGTTGACCAAGCCTTTGAAGTTAGCACTTACAAAATTCTGAACAACAATTTCACGATTTAACAATTTATGAGTTCTATGCAAAAATGTGCAGCTGCATTTCATTTGCTTCGCGAGGCCACACAAAAGGCGACTTCATGGCTGGCATTTTATTTGCACTTCATAAAAGCACGCGGCGGCAATTAAAACGCACTTTGTGCCGCACATGGCGTATGCGTAATATTTGGCTGACCAAATGAAAAACTACAATTTTGGCAGCTGCTGAAATATGTTTGTTAGCTGGGCGCAATTTTAATTACAACGTTTTCTAGTCCCCACTGCTCGCAATGCCAACATTGTCCAACAAACAGATATGCACTTAAATTATGTGTACAAAGTTAAAACTTCTATTATGCATTTGGTTGCATTTGGAAACATGATGAGAAACTATTTTGTGCTACAAATATTAACAATTTTTTGCATCGATTATTTAAGAGTGTTTGAGTAAATGTTTGAGCTGTTGCTGTAGATATTTTTGTTTATTAAAAGAAGTTGCTTAGCTTGAAACGGTATTCGATAGCATAACACTTAATTTAAAGAAGTTTAAATTTTTAAGCGAATAAGTCTCAGTTTATTTGGTATACAAATTGTTAATGACTTTTTGATTTCATTAATGAGAATTCCATAAGCTTGGGCTATATTTGAATATGCTTCAAATGAAAAGCATATTTTTGAAAAGGCATCTCATCTTAGCTGTGATATAGAATATATAATATAACGCACCCAATATTTTTCTGTTTTGTTTAAATTTTTTGCTAGTTTTAACCTTTGTTATTTCTGTACACTTGCTCACAACTGAATTTATTTTAAGCGCTAAACTCTCAAAAAACTGTTAGATAATAAAAACTGTACAATACGTTGGCCTGCCCCATGTGGCAATTCCATGGCATATATGGCCAATTTTGCAGACAACAAAAAATATTTATATATATGTATCATATATATGTTTTTACATAGAAAAAATAGGTGCACGAAACATTTGACTTTTTCAAATTGAATTTTTAAATTCCGCCAACATTGTCAGCGAATGGTCGTTGCTGCCCTCGTGGCTTAAATTCTTGTTTTTTTTTGTCCATTATTTTTGTTATTTCATTTTATATTTTTTATTTGCTTCTTTTTTCTGCTGTGCGTCCTGTGTGTGTTACTGTCAACTTTGTAGCGCCTGTCCGACGCCAAAGGCCAATGCAATTTGTGCGCGAACGAAATTTGTAGGCGGCTACTGCATAACGCATAGAAAATTGCAACATAAATTTTCCAAGGGCGAGCTGTGCTAAAAAATAAAAAGATTTATTGTCAAATATGGGGCCATATTGTGGTTAACATTCTATTTAAAATGTCAACCAAAATTAACTGCAAGCCGATTTATTTAATTGAATTTGGCCAAACGCAACAAAATGCCTTGCATACTTTTGAGCGCGTGCTAAAATTGATATGAAAAACATTTTTCATAGCGATTTGCTGGTGGTATTTTTATAAAACAGAACATATATTTTGCAAGCAAAAATAAATTCGCATTAAAACAAGTTTTTAAGCACGCGAAAATCAAACATAAATCAGACTCAGATAAAAGTTGACCTCGATATTATTATCGAAGGCGACCTCGTTCGCAGGACGTTCGCCAGCAGCCGAAACACAAACATTTTCATAAACTTAAATGCCAATTAAATAACATTAAATTGTGCGCAAAATGAACCCAAGCAGCACTCCAAAAAAATAAAGGCAGCCCCTGTCGAAGGGCTGTCAACATGACAAAGGGAAAAATTAAGCAGCTAAACAGAGCCTTATGTAGGGCCAGCAAAAGCAAACCAACAAAACCAGCCAATGGAGTCCAAGAGACTAAGGCCGCAAGCCAAACTGAATGCATAAGCCATACGAACATGACACTGACAGAACACACACTCACATACATATATACACACTCATCCAGAACATGCTCTGCCAGGGCACAACAACAACAACAACAACAACAACACAAAAGCCAAAACCAACAACATAATCTATGGGTTGTCAACAAAACGACAAAGAACGAAAGAGTGAGAGCGAAACCATAAAGCCGGTAGAGAAAGCATCTAAAAAGAGTAAGACTCGCCGGCTATATAAAAAGAAAGAGGCTAAGAGCAAACAAATTAGTATGCAAGTCAGACGGCAGATTAGGACACCAAAGTTTTCGCGACATAAACGGACAACAGTCGAGCTGGCGAGCTGGCCAGCAGCAACAATGGCATTTGGCTTATGCATGAAAATGCCTACCAATACACATACATTGTACTACCCACAAAATATTTACTAGGTTCTTTGTTTTTTTGGTTTTTTTTATTCTCATGGCTTATGTGAAATAATGAAGTTTCTCACCGGCTCGATCTGTTGCTGGCTGTATGCTCAGCCAAAGCAAGTCGTAAGGGGCTGTATTAAAAAGTCCTAAAACTGTGATTATGCTATCATATCGAACTCTTAATACACTATAATTTTCAAATAAAATGAAAATAATAGTCCTTAAGCTAGATTTGTGCTGATCTTTCTTCATGCATAAAGTCTTCAAGTCTTTTTTTATTTTAACTATAATACAGTAAGCATTAAATTGTAAGGTATTAAAAAATTTGTCAGTCTTTACTTGCGTCAACCTGGTAGTTTGAGCTGTTGGGCTAGGCTTCTTTTGTATTTTTTACACTTTGTGGAACTTTTCAAAAATATTCACTAAAAATTCCTGACGCAACGGCACGTTATAGTGAAGAGCGAATGCAAAGTAAATTTTAATATCTCGCAGCTCACATAACTCCTTTTTTTTCATTTACGCTAAATTTTCTACATATTGTTAAACAATTGTAATATAGTATTTATCTAAGCACACTGCAAGCTGCCGAGTTATTTATATTGTGAATTTATGGGCATATAAAATGCACTATAAATCAAATGCTGTCTCAAATTGTTAATCAAAATAAAATAAATTTCAATCTAAATAAAGCAAATGCGCAAATCAACCAATCCAATCCAATCCAATCCAATCCGATTTTAGTTGATTCGTTCGTACTAAACAACTCTCAGCCGAAATGCCAGCAAATGTGCATAAATAAATAAATGTAAATCATGTTTGTAGCAAACACATATTTGTCCAGGCATTGGGCTCAGTATGTTTTCTGTTTAAGGCAGAAATATATTTGACTGCTAAAAGGCAAATAAATTTGTGACTTAATTATTTATGCTGAGAGATATTAATTTTAAAACTTATAATCAAATTAAATGGTGTTATACGAGTTTAAAAAAAATTATTTTAATAATATAAAACTGTTATTTATGGATTTGGATAAAGTATAAAGTCTTGACATTGTGATACAAATGTTACAAAAGCCCGAAGATATACTTACTATTCATAATCTAAATGAATTTCATGTCTTTATTTTAACAACCTAGAAACGATTTTTCTTTTATATATAAAATTAAAGACCTGCTTGAATATATATATTTAATCCGTGGCTAAACTTGAATACAAACTGGTATTAAAACTCAAAATTTATTAGCCTTAAAGCCTTTTCAACAGCAGTTTTTTTTCTTAAGATGTTCGTGATATTCTGTTGCAGAGCTTAATCATAACTTATGTGTATTTATTAAAGTTATGGCCAACACATACTTGCTGCCATATAATTTTCATATTTTCATACATTGTTTAACTTGCAACGCCGCCCACTTCCTGAGCTTCCTCAGCTACTTGCCTCCCCGCTGAGCTCTTCGACAACAATGTGTGTGCAAAACGTAAGTTTGCGTGCCAGGCGCATATAAATTAGCCGCTTATAATATTCTGTTGGCATTTTTCAAATTTCCAGTTAGCAATTTGGCTGTGGGTGAGTGTGTGTGTGTGTGTGTGTGTGTGTGTACGTGTGTGGCTAGGTGAAAGAGTTCGTACGCCGTAAAGTATGCAGCTTACGTGCTCAAGGTTTTTGCCTGTGCACCGCCAGGCACCGCACACATCACGACAAATATTATGAAACAAAAACAAAAAACAATTATTAACATATTAATAAATTTTAGCATATCTGAGAGGCCATAATTTTGTGTAATTCTAGACGAGCTCAGCTGGGCAACACCTCAAGGAAATTGGCCAAAAAGCAGCAGCACGCCAATTTGTGTTAGGAATTTCATTTTTATGGCGCACTTGAATTAATAATAGCCTAATATAATCACTTTTGCACTCAAAATAATCCAAGTAATAACAGAAAACAGTCGTTATCACAAAGAGAAAACAAAACACAGTCTTATCAATATTTGCTGCCGTTAACGCCGTCGCCTTCAATTACTTTTACTTTCGCCCTGCTTTCAGTTTTCCACTCATTGTGCCATTTATGTTTTTTACTCACGACCACGCCTACAATCAGCATGATGAGGCCAATCAAAACAAAACCCAGTCCAATGAATTGACCAATCTTGGGCACGCTCAAGCCCAGCTGTAATTGGATGAGGCATTTAGTAATTCGCAAACTTAAAATACAACTAAAAAGCACAAACCTTAAGCAGGCGGATCAGATCATCACCCAAGTCTGCGTGAAGTTGAACCACAAACAACGGCGCATAGTGATCATAGGCCAAGTCCTTGAGGTAGCTAAGGCAGTAAGAGAAGTTTAGTATAAAGTATAGCAATACAGAAGATGAGTTTCAGTAGCAAAAAAATTGAAGAGCATGTGAATAAAGAATGAGAATCAACATAAATAGTATATAATATGTAATATATGATCTAAAGTCGATTTATGTTTATAGTATAGCTGTTTATATATAGCTGCTATTCTCGCATGAAAGGCTCGTAGAGCTTAACTCACTCGATGGCCTCGTCGCGCTGCACAAGTACACTGATCATAACTTGTCCTTTCAGGCTTAGCGGTATGCCTAGTGTCGGCTCCATTACCACATACATGCCATGCTCCAAGGGATTCGGCTGCAAGCCTGTCGTATTTCTCCTATAGGACTCATCTGTCATGTAGAAGTGCGGATGCGACATGTAAATGGGACCATGATAGGCGGCTGGTGAGAAATCTAGCACACCATTCAGCGGACATTCCTTTTTGGCAACACAAAAACATTTCGTATCCGGCGCCAGTTGGCCGTTGTCAAAGCTCAGTTCGCTGGTCTCGTAGCGCCAGGCATCGATGCCCTGCACAGTGACATTCGCCATGCTGTACAGATTTATGTATCGCGATGCATCTGACAAAAATATGGAAATTGTCTCGTGCCACCGACGACCCGGCGCCCACAGCTCGCCCGTGCTGCCATTGACCTTGCCGCACTCGCCCTCATAGTAGCCCGTATGTGCGGTGCCATTCCATAGCTGCAGCTCGCCCATCCGACTGAGATCCCCGTGGCCCGTGTGTATGGTGAAATTACCCTCGGCCGTCTCAGAGTTGTTGCGCATATAGAACCAGCCGAAATGGTCACTGTACAGTGGCAACAGCGGCGAATGCAGACGCTCCACAAAGTCAATGAGCTCATGGTAGAAACCATCGAATAGCCACTGTCCAGCCTTGTAGCTCATGTAGGTGCCACCTCCCTCACGATTCAGCGCAAAGTTCATAATCTTGCGCAGCGGGCGACGATATTTGCGCACATAGCGGGCGGCCGTCTGCGAGTCGGGATTAATATAAGTCAAAATGCAGACAGAAAATTCTCTGGCAAAAATTTACATAACAGAGATAAGGACAAAGCTCGGTAATAAAAACAAATTGAAAACTTTAAGCGTAAACAAAAACTTTAGAAAATATTTAAGCGCGAAAGTTATTTATCGTGATTTATTATTTATCTAGATGAGCACATAACTATCAAATATGATGACTCTAGCTTTTATCTAAGCTAAATGTCGAAATAACCTGATCGTAATATCGATATTTATCGATTTAAAGCATTTTTACTCACCAGTGTTGGAAAATGTGGAGTAACGATGACATCGTCGAGACTACCGTTGGATTTCTCTGGCACAAAGTGCCAAACTCTTCGTCCGTAATAGGTCACCTCCGGCTGTTGCCACATTAGATGCACCTTTTCCTTGTAATCACTGAACGTATAAGGTCCCAACTGCTCGAAATTCGGTTTCACTTTATCATTATTCAAATCCTCCGGATTGGTCCAATTGAAGAGATAGAAGGTGCTATAGACCGGTGTCGGTGTGTTCACCCAGCGTTTGTACATAAACGAATTGGGCGCCAGGGGCAGTATGTTACGAATCCATTGCCGCGACAAACTGGGCCAGGCTGAGAGCAGCACAGTGCCTAGTATAAGTAGAAAGCTGCCTAGGCCAAAGACCCAGATCTTCTGTTGGCGCACACTGCAGCAGTTGCAGCACATTTTTCGACTGCTGAACAAACTCAAGAGTATCCAATGTTTATAGAAAGCAGCGAATCAAATGCTCCGATTAGATTAAAACGTATATATTTGGATTCTTATAATCGTTTTTATGTTGTTTTTAATATGCAAATATAATTGATTGATTAGATTGCTAAAATGTGTTTATTATAGTGACTTCTTAAGAGCAGCTAACTAAGAGTGCACCAACAAAACAAAAAACACACTTTATTTATAAAGTTAGGTATGTTTTGAGCACGATAGGTGCCACCAGATTAGCGGGGAATTTTACTATATATATTTGACTTTTACGTAATTTGACATTTAACAATTGCATATTTTTTGGCTGATTTAGTTTAAAATTTCGTGATCATAAGAAATAAAAAACATATACCGCACCCGAATGAATAACAGTCTTTAAAATTACCTGAATATTATTTTATATGTAACATTTTTCTAAAAAAACCATGGGAACTGAAGAATCCAGGAATCCTCTTGCTCTGAATTATCGGCTGCAAATATAAGTTAAGTAAAACTACCCATATCTTAAGCTTTAAAAATATACGGCTGCAATGCATACACTTTCATACAGTCATAATTTATATATCCTACATACATACATGCATACATACTATGTACATACATACATACACACAAGCATACATAAATTAACTACAGGCTCAGGGCAAACAGTTTTATAAAGAGACATACATATATATTTTTTTAAATCACGCTTATTTATAAATTTAGAAATTTAATAATATGAATCACAATCCAAAAATCACTTTTCGTTATATTTTAAAATTTTGTGTCGAAGATAAACTAACATGCATCAGCTTTGATTGGCTCCAAGCATTATTTTGGAACTGCTTTTGAGTCAGTTGAATTTTCTGTGTCTGCACCGATAAGCGCCGCCCTATCAGCTGCCGCCTGTCCATACCACTTGCGTTTGAGAGTGAGGAAAATTCCAACGGCCAGAAGGATGCAGCCCAAGCAGAGAAAGCCAATGCCCGTATAGCGTCCAATTGCGGGTAGATTTAATACCAGCTATAAAGAAATGTCATGAATGGACTGCGACTGGGAATGGAAAAATATAGAGTAGTTGCCTTCATCTCGGAAGCGAGCTCCTTGTTAATAATTGCTGAGCTGCCGGTTGTGAAGAGTGGCGCATAGAAGGTCGGTATGTCTTTTATAATGCTGTGCATTAGAGGACGTTGTTAATATGTTTCCCTGTCAAAAAAGAACCATGGACTTACTCGATGTCCGCGTCTGCTTCCATATACAACGAGACCATGACGGCTGCATTCACCTGAAGCGGTACACCGAGTTTGCGTTCCATTATGATGAAGAAATTGTCGCGTTCATAGCTCGGGTCAAAGCCAGTTATTGTGTTGGCATAACTCTCATCGGCATACATGAAATGGGAGGCGGATAGATACATGGGAGCGCCATCGGCACAGGGGCCCAAACTTGTGGCGCCCGAGGCTGGACAATTGTCGGGCTGTTTGTCAACCGGACAGTAGCATTTCATATCCGCTTGCCGTTGTCCATTGTCGAAGGTGTTGGGCGTCACCTCGTATTTCCAGCCTTGAATGCCCTCAATCTCATAGCTTTGGCCCGTGAACTCCAAATTGATAATGCGGCAGGTATCGGCTATGAATATGGTGAGTGCTTTCTCCTTTGGCTCGTCGGGGACAAAGAGATCCGTGGTGCTGCCATTGAGACGACCGCATTCGCCCTCATACCAGCCTGTATGATTTTCACCATTCCAGAATTTTATTTCGCCCATTTCCTTGATATCACCTACGCCCGTGTGCACCGTGAAGGCGCCCTCAGAGTCTTTAGAACCGTTTCGATTTAGAAACCAGGCAAACTGATCCGTTTCAATAGGCGGCGCCAGAGGATTGTTCAAACTCATTGCATAATGCAGAAACTCATCATAGAAACCTTCGAAGAGCCACTCGCTGGCCGTGTGGGTGGCATAGAGTGCACCACCATTATCATTGAGCGCTTTGTTGAAAAAAAGCTTAATAAGTGTAGGACTGTCACGCATCATAGTCGCTGCGGCCTAAAAAAAAGAAAGCAAATGGAGAAATTACCTTTGCATTTTCAGTATATTTAATGGTACCCACAATCGATGGCAGATGTGGCACTGTCACCAAGTCCGTTTGCTTGCCACCGGAGAGTTCCTCCTCCCAGAACCAGGTGCGATTTGGCTTGAAGGTCACCGTATTGTTCTCATGCCACTCCAAATCCATTTTTATGCGCTCCTCTCTATAGACATACGGCCCCAATTGCTCAAAATTTGGCTTAACGCCATGCAGTTTCACCTCCTCCGCGTTTGTCCAATTCCACAGATACATTTTCATATAAACGGGGATGGGCAACTCCGCCCATTTCTCATAGGTTCTCGATGTGGGCGTCAGCGGTAAAGCCTATATGTAATCTAGACACTTAGCATAGTTAAATCTATCATGATTTCTTTGCATTTACTTACCTTCATTATGATACTATCTATAAGAGTGGGCCACCATATTACAGCTAGGAGTCCGAGCACTGTGAATAGTGTTCCAAAGCCAAAAACCCAGACCTTTTGTTGGGTCACACCACAGCACCGACAGCACATTCCGACCACGTCTATATGCCTTCAACGAACCTTTTCGCTGTTTAACTAACCCATTAAAACCTATTCGCAGCTGTTTTATTCTTTTCATAAGCCATAATCATACCTTAATCATAATCTCTTCCATTTGTTTTGTTTTCTTTTCATTGATTATTCATTTTTAATTGTTCTTCAAGTTTATGGGCTTATTGGACGTCCCGATGTATGCACAATGCACTTAAACCTACTTCCACAAGGCCATTGGGTTTTCAGAGTAACCTTTTTTTTATCAGTCTACTGATTATAGATTATGAAACGCTGCCAACGACCTGGTAACAGGTGCGGCGTTTTAATCAAGAATAGAAGAATTCGATTGAAGTTGATATTGTTAATAGGAAACAAGAAAAATCATTCCTTATGCTTACAGATGTGAATACAGGTATCTTTTAATATAATTATCAATGGAGATTGTGTTTAGCTTATTCAAAAAGTAAAATCGTAGCGCAAGCTGCGCCGTCTGGAATGTGTTTACTGAATACCAATGTGTCCATAATACTCTATTATAGTCCTAATATTTCTGTCTGGAACCAGTTGATAACAGCAGGTGCTTAATCAGAAAAGTGCGTGAGGTATAACTAATTTTGTGTTACACCTCGTCAACTAATCGCTTAATCAAGTTAAAATAACCTTATCTAATCAGAAAAGCGTTTTTATTGGCTGTAAGTGCCATGCACTATAAACTGTCTTACCAGCCTCATATCGAAGCTGTTTAATTGAAGTAGCACTAAAAATATGGGAATTATGATGGTTATGGTGTAATCGCTCAATATTCAATTTTAACTAAATGCAAGCCACATTGATGCAGTTCATCAAATGCATTGTGTACTTTAGTATGCATTAATTTTGGTCCTATACGTAATTATGTTCCGGGGCTGACATTAATTGAAATACACTTAGCCGCAAAAGTAAACGTTGCGATTAGCATACAGCATATTGATGTTATCAGCATGGGCAATATGCAGAATTTATACTCTGGCCATAATGAATCCGTATGCGGCATTTGCTTGCCACAATGCACTTGAATAAATGCATAATCTTAAGCATCTTGGATGCTGAGATACCAACCCATGTGGCATCTGTGGCGGAATAATGCATAATCCAGCCGGCGTATTTGTGTGAGTGTGTGTGTGTGGTTAAATGTTTACTACATGATGAAAACTGTAGTTTGGTTTAGATGGAAGAAATAATTACACTAGCTTTCATGATTACGCGAAATGTTGCGATGCAATTAAAACCTAAAAAAAAAGTGGAACAGGTAAGTAAATAAAATATGCATAGTTTTTTGAGTAATCAGTCAATTATAATTGTTTAGTTTTATGGTATAAAATTCCAGAAACGGACATTATTTGGCCGAGATATTCCAAAAAATCTTAAAAAAAGGTTGACTTTACAAACGAATCGTTTTTTGGCCAACAACTTTTTAAGCCTATCAATTTTTAATTTAAATTTTTGAATGTCAACTGATAGTAGGGATCCGTACGAATTCAAAAAGGTATTACATTTCAAAATCAAACAATATTAACCCGACATATTCAAAAAAGAATCATCAAAAAAGGTTAGATTTTCGAATCGACCCTGATTTTAAGAAAAAACGTGATGTAACCTCTTGATCTTTTGTCAAATTGGGTCAAAATTTAGATGTTCATTTTTGAATGCCTGATCCCTACGTTATTTACAGTATAATAGTCAGATAAACAGTCAAATGTTACTGTTTTTTATAACAGTCAAGTTTAACCATTAAGTATAAAAGCCAAATGTTACATTTTAAAGACAAGTTGAACACTGAAGTATAACAGTATAGTATATAAATTTAGTATAACAGTTGAGTGTGAAAGTTTTGTGTAAGTGACAATATTTTAAAAGCTGTTATACTTAACTGTTCTCAAAAAACAAGAGAATATTAGCTGCTTGGGATCGAAACTGTTGTGTGCTAGTGTTATTCAAGACATTTGTTTGTCAGGCAATTTATTTTTTTTTTTTTTTAAAGAGTATTCAATTCAATTATAACATAAAATATAAGTTGCATTTATAGCGTTTATAATACACATACACACATATATTGCGAATAGATATGTTAGTTAGGTAAGAAAAGTTACGACGACTGCAGTTCAGAACATTTCAGCAACATCAGCTTTGGATTGTTGTTAATATTATATAACACTTTGATTAAACATTTCTATATAAATATATGCACTTTGTTTTCGATTAAGTTGAGGTAGCTGCATATTTAGGCCTCAATCGATGCATCAGCTTCCAACTGTGCCTTGCGGCTGGGCTGCACAAGAAGACGAGAAAATAAGCTTTAGCGGTATTATCAGGACTTAGTTAAGAGGCTGGCACCTACCTTTGGGTGCATGAGTATAAAGGGTAGCTCAGCGCACAGCTCGCCGCCCAGAGCGCCCAGGAAGAGCTTTACCTTAACCGCATAGGAAACAATAATGCCGAAGGCATCACGAGCATCCTGACTGGCAATGCTGTGGAAGCAAAATTTGAATGAATTTGAGCCAGCTTTATTATAGGGTTGGGAAGGGTTACTTACAGCGTGGTCGAGGCCAGTGCTGTATCCTTGCGCTTGATATCGCCCTCAACGGCAATGCCAGCCCGATCACAATTGGCCACCAGTGTGGGCACCAGATACATGACCTTTTGCAGGCTGGAGCCGGGGTTCAGTGGACAGCCCTCGCTGGTCTCCATATGGGCAATCGTATTGCGGAATTGTCCATTCTGGAAGAGCACCACATCGACGCCCTGCTGCACCATTGCCTTGACCTTCTTCACAACCTTGTTCGAGTTATTGCGCACACAAATGTTGACCGATATCTTCTCGCCGTGATGATACAGCTGCTTGTCCAGTGTCACCTCTAGCTCCAGCTCCCCGGGCGACAACAGAAAGTCCTTACGCACCACCGTGCAGGGCTGCATGCCCTGCTTGGTGGGTGCATACTGCACCTTGCGTATGCCCAGGTTAATGGTGCTGCGTCTATGCGAACGATCGCAATCGTTCTCGCCCGTAAAGATCTTCACAAAGTATTGCACACCGCAGGGCTGGCTCTCATCGCTCGCCTTCTGCTGCAACACCACCGAGGCCGGTGAGCTGGTGGGCATTTGCATGACAAAGGGAAATGCATTGGAGCCCAGTTTCTTAAGCAGGCGCTCCTGCATCTTGGTCAGCTGTATGTCCTGCTTCTGCGGCGGGCACACCTGCTGCGAGACAAGCGTCAGCTCCTTCTGGAACCGCAATCCAATCATTTCATCATCCTCGCGTCCGTAACGAAAGTTGCAAACAAGCTGCACGAAGATCTTGCGATTCTGACGCACGTAGTCATCATCCAGCACAATGATGCCATCTGCAAATGGCCAAACAAAATTAATTGGGCCAGACTAAACACAGTTACAATCTCGGTCACGCCTAGACTCGTCTTTCGCCCATATTCCACGGTCGGTCAATTAACACGTAACTAATAAGCAGCTTTGCGGCTGTTACAGCTGCCGTCCATTGCATAAATTACGGCTTAATTTAATTAAAGCCCAAGCAGATCAACTGATTATGTCATGAATGTATAAAAGGAGTTGGGAATAATTCGGGACAAAATATATGGTTAATTTATCTCATATATACGGTTTATTACGGTGTTTGCAAAGTGGAAAATCTGGTAGATAGTATTAGATTTATTGGGGTCTAGAAAATGTATAATAGTTCTTTAAGCTTGGGAACCAAAATTGATTAATTGATCTATTCTCGAGATATCCCAATAATTATTAACTTATTATTCTGATCTTGCCATATTCCAAGTCATGTTGTTGACAATCCTAACTATCGTTGCACAAATATTCCATTGTTTGCATTGCTGATGACCACCTACCAATTGGCTCCACTTGCGTCACCGAATCGACAAACTCACGCCTATTCATATAGAGCGTGATCATGTTGTTCGGCGCACATTTTTTAAAAACTTTGAAGTTTACAACCATTTTGCTGCGCGGTCTTTACTTTTCGTTATCCAATCCAAAAAATAAAAGAAGTTCTAGTTTAATGCTTCGCGGTTGCCGGTCTAGTTTTATGTTGTTGTTAAATATTTCGAACTACGCCGCGTTGCGTTGTTCGTGTCGTTTTCAATTAGCGGCCAGCGACAATCCGTCATTTATACCTGGCATTCTCAGCCGCGCTGCAAATTCAATTAGTTCGCGTTGCTGCATCTTTTCCACAATCTAAACAATTTGCTGGCGCTGCTTTAGTATGGCTTCCCGCGCCGGCTTTGGCTTTGATATTGACATTGCTGCTGCCCCCAAAAATAATCGATGGCTGGCCACCAAATAATACGCGTACAACACGGCGTATTAGCAATGCAAAAATAGCTAGCTTAACAAAATCAATACAAGGCGTGCGTGCAACACTGTTGCCTTTTGTTTTGATTGCGTTTCTTGTTTTATTTTTAGTTTATTTTTCTTCCCTTATGGTATGGTGCATGACGCATGGAACAGTTATTACACATAGAAACTGTGCCGTAACGCGAACTAATTAAATTGTTAACAAGTGGCAGCTATTTTGCAAAACTACAAATAAATAAGTCATGTGGTAAAAGTAGCTTAAATAGACGAAAATTGTGGGCATTTCTACCTGATAAATGTTTGAAGAGAATCTTTCCATCTTCCTGCAATTAAAATTAAAATGTTTTGCTGTATTTAAGATTTTTAATTCTACTTGCGACTTAATCAAACATCAATGGAAATAGGTTACATTTTTTATACAAGTCTATTTATCTATTGAAAAAACTAGATAACATTTCGTTAAGAATTGCAATAAGTTGGTAGTTCAAACTTCTTTGTCTTATCTGCCGGCTTACATAACTTGTATCATATTTGTATATTGTCTGGCATAACTTAAAGTTAAGAATTTAAGTTTATTTAACTTCAACAAAGTCTTCAGCAGAAATAAAATATATGTCAAGTATTAGGCCACAACTACTATCAAACTTTTGAGTTTATCCAATATTGAGTGTAGTTTTAAAATTCTAGAAAATATAACATTAAAATCTTACATAGAAAAGTCTCAATAAATTTTGAGATATTTCAATTAACCACCACATAAAGGGAATTTAAACTGAGGTCTCTAATGTTTGTTAAATAATTTAGTCATTTCATAAATGTGCACAGACACTTTTGTCCACATGAAGTAGAATCTTGAACATGATTTCCCACTGCACTCAATTATGTAAATATTTAAAAATATGCCAGACTTTGGACAAACTCCTCTGTCCCTTTCTCGCAACTTGTGCGCAACTAAATCACATTAGCATAAAGTTGGCTACTTAGCAAAGTCAATGAACGTAATTATTATGCTCTCTTCTGACATTAAAAATATGAACAAAGTTGTGTTGAATATATTGTGCCTTATTGTGTGGTTGTAGTGTGGTGTGTGTGTGTGTCTCTATATTCAGGCACGTAACATTAGCATGTATGGTAGGGCAGGGGCCCCAGTCGCCAGGGTCCAACAAAGCCGACAATGAGGCTCTTAATAATAGCAAAACTTTTGCACTTACATTTTGTAGGTTGTGTTAGACATGGGCGTGTCCGAGCGCCCATTTAAATGCTTTAGTTGGCATATAATTGAACTAAAGTGAGGCATAGATATTATCGTCTTGCTGTTGTCTATTACCAGCTGATGCAATATGCCATGAAATGCGTCTATACATGCATGAATAATGAGCAAGTGCTTGATTTATAAGTGCTATCTATAAGTATCTGAAAGTACTATTCCGTACATGCTAAGGCGTTTACAATACAGCTTTGGGTAGCACTCAAAATCAATCAAGTTTAAGCGAACCAAGCGCCCACAGACCGCACCCAAGTGCGTTTAGCCGGCGCACAAGCTCTGCTTTACAATATTGCAGACACACTCATACACACACGTATATAAATATATATATGTATATATGTTCCCACACAGTTTAAGCCACATGCCGTCAACGACAACCACAAAGCGTCAAGAACAACAAAGCCAACTTCAATTATTTGCGCGCAAATGCTGCCTCCAAGTGTCTTGGTCTCAGCCACCGTCCACTCTCTCCATTCTTCCGGCAATCCTTTGCGCAGCTCTTCATTTGCGGTCAACTTTTAGTTCTTATACAAAATTTATTTATTTTAGAGTCTAGGAAATTAAACAGATGCAACTTAAAGATGAGTTTAGTTTGCCACTCAGTTAAATTCTGTAATATCCGTCAATTCGATATATATATACTGCTATTTATACTGCTTTTTATTAGGTACAATTGCAAATCGCTTTTGGGGCGAGTGTCAGCAGCAGAGACAAACAGGATCCTTCTCTGGGTGACGCCACAGGCGACAGATTGTTTAAATTTCTTAATGGAGTGTCAGCAGGTGAGAACTTCAATGCCTTGAAGGAAGCTAATGCTGGAATTTCCTGTAAATTTATTTAATACAATACATATTTTTTTACAATTTATAAACTATTTACTTCTTTTTTTATTTTGAGGAGTAATTCGTCTTGCAAAAACTAGGATTTCTCGTTTCCATCTTTTGCCGTTTGCCAACACTCTTTTTCGTACCAGCGTTGCCAGCTTGGTGGACTTAAGATGATATCTGCCAGCGTTATTGCAGCGCAAAGAAATCAGTTATTAATTAAGCACAGATCAGAGATATACATAAGAGATATATATGTGCCTATAAATTGCACAAAGCCAGTTTATGCAACGGATATCCGACAAATGGAAACTGCATCGCAGCTCAAGTGGATTAAAGCCACCCACAGCTATTTTGCACTGCAGCTGCTAATTTGCGAAATTCAATTGCCTGTTGCAAGACAAAAGCGAAAGCCAAATTGTGTCGAGCAATCAATGAGATTGCCACATCCTCAACTCAGGCTTCGGTTTGAAGTGAAGGCCCCAGCACAATTGTCATTGGCCAAATTACTCGGCCAAATTGCAGCGCTAGCCAAAGCATTCAAGAACAATAGAAACCTAGGCGGCTTTTAGCTCAGAACAGTGCCAGCTTAAGCTGATGCAAGGAGGCATAGTGTTTAAGGCCAGGCATTAAGCAAACGGTTAACTTGATGTACAGCACGTGCGCGCAACTGGCCCAAATTGAACATCAACATTGTCAATAGTATTACGATTATCAGGGCCAACAGCACGTAAAATTGCAGCATAACAAAAACAACAACAATAAAAACATCGAAATTCTTGTCTTATTGAAGGCGAAAGGCAAACAAAAAATTGGCAACATTGGCGCCAACGCAAATGTCAACAGCGTCAACAGCAACAACAACTGAAACAAGTAGGGGTGTGCAAGTCAAGGGTGCTCCACAAGCAGCTACCCTTTAATTGGGCTTAAATATGACAACTTAATGTGGAGTTAAACCTACTCAAATCACCTTTAAATCGGGGTATACAGTAATTTAAAAGGGAAATAATCATGATTTGTGTATAATATACGAGAACCTTTCTACCAAGTTTTGTATTTAAAACGAGATACGCTCAAAAATTAAAGGCTAGATATCGATATTTATCGATTTACGCATAAGAAGTTATTGAAAATTTGAGCTTAGCTTAAAAATTTATTTAAAATTTAAAGAAAGTAGCTCGTAAAGTTTTGACGCGTTGATCACATTGACTCGCCTGTTGATGCCCACCAAGAATCTGTACTTCTTTAGACACATACATTTCTACTATCTAACCGCTATATACCCTACTTTTTCAAACCATTGTCAATGGGTACAGTTTGTAACAACAACATTTTAGGGGGTAAGCAACACCAACAAACGGCAATCAACGTTGTCGCAGTCGCTTCCATTTCCAGTTGCCATTAGTCGAAGGAAACAGGCAGCCTCCTGGCAAGGCGGGTCTAGCAAAAAAAAGTAAAAGCAGCTCAAGTGCTGCATGAACAAACTTGGCATGGCCGACGACGACAACGACGAGGACGAGAACGAGGACGAGATCGTGGACGAGGACAAGTACGAGGCGGACGGCAACGACGACGTCATCGTCGTGGCTGACGATGTGCAAACTGGCGAAGTGACAGCAAATGGCGCGGAAACTGTGTGCGCCAACGTCAACTAATCGTGGGTGAACAAATCTCTCTATATATCTAAAACACACACACACACACAATTATACAAATATACATGCATGCAGCATTGGGAGCTGTGTTTGTGCGTGCAATCAATCCCCTTCACCCGCCAGGTGTTTACTGTCATGCAACATGGCCACGGGCCTGGGCCTGGGCTTGAGCTTCTTCTTGTCGCCACTCGATTGCAAATGGTGTTTGAGGCAGCTGCCACGCCCCCTGCCCCACGCCCCTCCGCTGGCGTCATGGTCATGCAATGATTGCTTTGACATTTGCATTGATGCATGAAACGGCAACCGCTGCTGATGCTGCTGCCGTTGCTGCTGCTTCTGCTGCGACTGCGACGCCGTCTGTGGCCGCAGCTGATGAGTTGACTTAAAGCTGCAAGTACTCAAATCGAATTCAATTGCAGTGCCACAAGCGAATAGGGCGTGTGAACCAAAAATTGGGTCAACGATCCCTGAAGCTTGACAATTACTTTAAATGGAAGACTAAAAATTAGTACATTCATATTTATAGCTTATGCCTATAGCTTTTCTAAGGATAAGTATGCATGAGGATAATCTGAGAGCAGATAATAATATATATTATATTGCAATAAAGATAAGTTTAAATACCTTTGCGGATTATAAGAGAATAAAGTTTTAGTTTATCTACCTAAGCTTCTGGATGAATGTGATATAAAGTGAAGCCAATAAACAATAATATAAATATTAACATTTGCATTTGGTTTAATATTTTTGGGCTTCCTTAAAGTATTTGATGCCCTTGCAGATGGTATTATTATTTTCGTGGTTGACAGATTTCCTTTTTACTTGTTGACTTTTCTAGGGAACACTCGACATGCATGTCTCAGTTGACTCTTACCAAATTTATCGCTGACCCCAATGCCACATATTGTCACATGCTCGTATTTCATGCACTTGATACATTTTTGCTTGCACTCTGCATAAATTTAGCTAAAAGAAGCAGAAATGTTGTGCTTACAAAGCCGAAGGACCGCTTCGTGATACTATGTGCAACAATTTGTGGAGGGCACACCGCAGAGCTGTTGTTACTTCAGCGTGTGTGTGTTTTGTCGCTGCATCCCAAAAATACCGTTATTGCTAGCTAATTTCCCATGTGCATGCTTGCTTGTTAAATTGATGTATAGCCAGGGCATGCAGGCGGTGGGTAGCTCAAGGGGGCGGCGGGGTGCGCAAGGTTGGCGTCAGGCAGTAAGGACTGCCAAAAGTGGCTAGCCATGTTGCACGATGCTGGGCCATAACTGGAAATATTGTCAAAATGGCTGATGCACAACAAAAGCAGCAAGGTGCGCCTAACTGTATTGACCAAACCTCACCCCTCTTCTATCCAGCGCTCTGCTTACCCGCTCACCTGCTGATGGTATTTGCGGCGGCTTTTTGACACAATTTTGCCGATGACATGTTCAATACACAAAGCTGCGTGCTTCAGCTCGCCCATAGCCATTGTTATGTCTATATATGTATATGTAAGTATGTGAATATGTGGAGCATGGAGTTCTCACATTATTTGGCTGCCAGCACGTGTTTAGGGTAGCCCCCCGGCTGCTACTCAAGTGTGCGTGTGTAAATGGGTGTGTGTGTGGCTTGTATTTGTTGCCTGCGTTGTGTGCACAAGCGGATGCGTTTTTAAATGCGATGTCGTCTTCCGCCATCTAAAATTGACTTCGTTTCTTGTCTTCTGCAACTATAAAAAAGATTATTAACATCATTAAATATTCAAAATAATTAACTAGAGAAAATAGCCTGATTAATATGTTAAATTAAAAATCACACATTGACAGAGCTAAGGCCCAACAAATAAAACGCAGCAAAGTAATTGTCAAATATTAAAAGAGCAAAAAAATGTAGCTATAATTCAAAAGATACTTCGAAAGCCGGCCTTTAATTTTGGCTTCCGGCTATGCTTTGGTAGAATTAACTGAGCCAAAGGTAAGATATTTAAAGAAAATCAATTTTAAAATAAATTTTACTTTTTGCAATGCACAGTAAATTCACATTTTTGGTCTAGCTGAGCTTTAAGGTACTTACTTTCCTTTTAAAATTTACATTTTAACCACGGGGAGCCCCATCACAAAAAATATATATAAAATAGACGCAAGGCATATTTTTATTTATGTTTTTTTTTTATATTTTTTCTTCACGGTGACATTATCCTATTAACACATTTAATGGAGTCACACACGCGCGCGGCTTTGTCTCATCATAAATCTGAAGGCAGACGCAGCGGGAAATGCGAGAAATTATGCTCAGGGCTGTTTTTCTGTGCCGGGGCGTTAAGCAGCCGCAGGAAAAGCTGGGCATGGTCTTCTGACTGCCTGATATATATGGCCTCATATTGGATATTTATGCCTGTGCCGCCGCATAGATTTATGCATTGTCTTTAGCACTGTGATTATGGCCGAATTGTTGAAAGTTGTGCAAAAAGTTTTCATAGCTGCCATCAAATTAGTCCGGCGCTTAGGTAATAACCGTGGTGGTACGTGTCGAGCTTAGCGCACAAATGACAATGGCCAAATATGATTGAAACTTTTACCGTTTCAGTCGCCAGAAATTGGTTTGCCAAAAACCCAAAACCGAAAACCAAAAACCGCCGCTAAAACTTGGCCCAAAAAAAAAAAGAAGAAATATATGCATTTTGAAAACTTTTCGACTACACTCCGGGGACCATTTTAGGTGCGAGAGATTTTGGCGCCGACGCAAATATATATATATTGCTGTCAATTTAGCAGCAAAACAGGCAGCTCGCTTAGCCAATAACAACATTTATAATTTAAAGGCAACATTTGCAACATTATTCCCCCGAATATGTATCATAGGCAGCTTTAAATCCAGAAATTTGAGCACTTACCTTCTCCTGTTTAAGTCCAGAACCCATTTAAAATGGGCTTAAAGAAGACATAATATCGCGTGGAGGAATGTCGTTTGTAGAACAGCGGAGATATGTCTTGCGAAATTAGTTGTTTACCATACTTTATTTATGGTATTGTTGTAGAGTATGAGGCGATGAAGAGGTTGAATGGGGTGGCAAGATCGAGTCCGGTAAAAGGGAAGCAACTTTTTTAAATAATTTTTTTAAATGATGGTGGTAGAAGATGTTTTAGGGTGTCCCCTAGTCAGACACCTCCGACTAGAGCTCTCCTTCTGGTTAACTGTAAGCCAATTGTCGACCTCAGGCATGTACGCCTAAATTTTTGCCCCGGCCGCTTTGAATCCAGCTGCCGCATTTGAAGTTTCCATTAAGATACCCTCCAAAAGATGGGCAAGAAAGGGTATGCAAGTGTTAACTTATATGTATATATAATGCACATGCATAAATCTGTGCTTTGATAGGGCATGTATAATCATATGATGTACCTTGATCAAAAGTTCAATTGAGCTTGAGATGCCAATAAATACCAAATTGTTGAATACCATATCAAAAGATTTCTTGTTAATTTTTCTCAGCTATTTTTTTGTTTGATCAAAAATATTATAGGCTATTTTAGCTATAATTTAAAGTAAGCAGATAGTCTAAAACATTGGATTATTAACAAATAAGTATATATAAACAAATGTTTGTGACCTTTAGTAACTTATTCCTATCATTCGCATACTTGCTTTAGGTACAAGCACAGATAGTCTTCTTTTCGATTATAAATATGTATTCTAGTATACTTCTTCTGCTTACAGGGCAACTCACAGTCAATCAGTCATCTAAAGCCTTTCAACTCGAATTTTTTCTTCACACTTTACTTTAGCCGACGCCTCCTGCGACGCGCCTTGGGGCAACTGTCAACGTACAGTGCCGCAATATTTGTGGCAGACTTTTGCATTGCACTTTGCCGTGTCCCAGCTAGGCGGGCAAGCCACAAAAAGGATTTTTGATTTCATATTTCTTTGCGGAGCTTAAGCTGCATGCTGCATGCAGCTTCTGACTGTCCCAATAAAAATCATGTTCTGACATAGCTCAGCTGCCGCATGCCACATCTGTCGAAGCTCAAATGAAATCTCTTTTTAACTTTGCTTGTTTTCTTCTTTTTTTTTTGTTCGCTTTGCAGATTTTTGCTTTATAGTTCCTCATGCATTTTCCTTAGCTCAGGAGGCAAATGCTAACAAGCATTGTTTGTTTTTTTGGTACGTTTTCTTATTTTTTGCCTTGGGCAACTTTTGCAAATGCTTTGAAAAGCAATTAGTGCTGACAAATGCGTGTCCTGGCATTAAGGAGCTGTAACCGTAGCTGTAACTGTAGCTGTAATTTTGTTTGTGTAGACAATGTATGTCATGCCTTTTGGCATGTCAAAAGCGATTTGTCATGCAGCAATATGTAAGGGTTAATAGTACGTTGACAGCTTGATTGATTTGCCCAGCTGAGTGTTCTAGGGAAGGCTTATATGGTTCTTACCCAGGCAGCGATAAATTGTGTCAACTAATTCTAAAACCCATATTTCGATTAATCAATCGTATGATTGACAAACTGAAGTGTATGTGTGTGTTTCTAAAAGGTTTTGTTGTCGTCAAATTGAAAGGAACTTTTATAAGCGAATCCTTAACATACAGCTCTATCTTATAACAATTTGTTGAATTTGCACCAAGTTCAGCTTAAATTAAGCTTCTTCACTCTATTTTAGTCGATCAAGAACTCTGCGAATATTCTGCACATGAAAAAAGAGATTTTATGTGATTGCCATGTATACACATATATGTTATCAAAAAGAAATCGGTGCAGACAGAATTCTAAGCTTGTTAAAAATTGAATTAAATATTTGAAGCTGAGAAGTCTACTTCATTATTGGCCTAGATATTAAAACATCAGCTAAAATAATTTTAGTTTAATTTAATAATATTCCAAAACTAAAGTTCTCGGTCAACAAGGCATTGCCTTATCCTAGATTGCAGCATCGCAATCACTTAAATAAAATGATAGCTCAAGTGAATTGGCAGTATACTAGCCTAACCGACCGGAAAGCCAATATATTTAATTAAATTTGAAAATTTGTGCATCCAACATGAATTCAAGCCATACAACAAGCGGGCCGGCTGGGCAGGGCAGGGCAGGACGTGGTGTGGGAGCTGCTGTTGCAGCACTGACGCATACTTGAGTCGGCTGACTGATTAAATTTACACATCGAGCCACAACTGTTGCACCGAAAACTAATAAAAAAAAAGGAGAGAGATCCCTGGCACAGTGGCAGCCAGCTCGAGTAGATTTTATATACTTGACAGCATTGAACAAAGCTGAACAAGGTGCAGCAGCTGACGGCTGCTAGCAGTTGCTGGCAAAGGCTCTTTGGCTCCGAGTTGCCAGTCAATTGATGGCAGCAGATGGGAAACAAGTTGGCAGCGTCTTCATCAATTGCTTGTAAGTGGCTGTTGTAAAAATTTTAACATTTTGTGCTCACAAAACCAGGCTGCAACACGCTGCGTATGCGCAATTTTTGTCTGTACGTACTCATACGTAAGTAGATTAAGTGCAGCCTGTGTATGGGTTATTTCTAGATATTGAAGGGCTATGTTTGGGTTTTAAATTCAGCTTCCAAGCAATTTTCAAGCAGCCCATGTTAATCAATGCCGGTTACTGCTGCCAATTCGGGGTTTGGACCTCGTCAAGTGTCAAGTGCACCAATATTGATGTGCAATCTCAAGCGAACTCGGGCCACATGCTCCATTTGCATGCGCCAGCGTCCGAAATGTCCCAGGCAGTCGCACTTGAGTAGCTGCCGCTGCTGCTGCTGTTCCTGCAACTCTCTATGCTCCACACCAATTTCGAATGCATTTGCAAATGCAGCAACAAAACACTGAACGCCATTCAATGCCTTCTTCTATATTCATGCATAAATTCAAATGCTTGTCGGCCACTCAAGTGCAATAGAAAGAAGCTCGAGCGCAGCAGGACAAGCCAGAAATGAAAAGAAACACAGAGAGAGAGAGAGAGAGAGCAAGAAAATCTTGTCTGTTTGGATTCATGGCTGGCCAAAACAAATGGCTGCAACCTAGCATAATGCGCAACTTTATGTTTGCTGCGTGCTGCGTTATAAAAGCATTTTTCCATAACCAATAAACTAAGGGAATCAATGAATCTTTTGAGTGCAAGTGCGAGTGCCTGTCGAGTAAATCAAAGCCAAATATGGAAGCAGCCCGTTTACAGCGCAATCAGCAACAATAGCAAATCCAAATGTCGAATCCGCAATCCAGCCACGACGGAAGTGTGTCGCAAAACGGAAACGGAAGCAATTTTCATTTGCGTTGAGCTTAAATGGTGGCCGTTGTGGTCTCACACTCGGGGCCAAACCAGCGGGCTCTGCTAACAGCAGCAGCAGCAGCAGCATCTCCACATGCTGCACGACATGTTACAAGCATAATTCTAGTTGCCGCACACTAACACACTCTCACATTTATACAATGGCGCATAATGGGAGGCAAGTGCGGCCAAGTGGCGACGCCCCAAGTAACCGCAAAACGTTGCATGTGCCGCATTTTTATTTAATAAATTGCAACGCTGATTCGCATTGTCCCCTTCGTTTAGCTGCCGCTGTTGGGTTTGGTTTTTGGTTTTTGGTTTTCATATTATTTTTATTTGATTTTTCTAAACGATTCGCGTTGGGGTTTTGTTTGTGGTAAGCGCGACACGTAGCTGTTCAAATTGTTTTACAATAAATTAAAGGTATCTCATTTTTATTTTGCTTCCATTTAGTATTTTCCATAAACTTTCACACTTTATTACTGATTTATTGCTTAAACTGTTTTGTTGTCGAACATAAATATATTTTTAGTAGCTGTTAAAAAAGTTTAATACAATGCACAGAATTGCCGCTTTTTTTTTTTGTTTATGCTTAGTTAAAGAACAAAAAAAATCGTTTGGGTTGACTGGTTGGGTTTGAGTTGTGAGCATTTAAAATGATTGTTTTTTTTTTTTGTGTGTATATTAATATTGTTTAATGTTTATATTTCTTATATTTAATTGATTTTAATTTATATGTGTTTAAAATCTATGCAACTAGCTACGTGCTAATTTTTTATACCTTAGGCTTAAGATTATAATTTAACTTAAGTTTTTGTTTTATTTTTCTTTGAATTTTAAACCTAAACAAAACAGCGGCTGCTCAATTTTGAATCGCTTACGCCAAATATACAATATTTATTTTCAGTTGTCTTTCTCTATTAAGAAGGAATTCCGTTTAGCTTCTTTTCATTATTTTATTTATATATACAAAATTTAAGTTATCACATGTGAAATGTGTTTTTAATTCTTTATTGGCTTTTTCATTTTTTGTTATTAGTGTGCACAATGCTGTCCACGTTTTTATATACACACAGATGCTGAGTTATATGTTATAAAAAAAATGTTCAAAACCAAACTACAAATATTTCAATGAAACGCTGGTAATACGCTGCGTATGCGCGATATTTTCATTAACCGGAAAATGGCAGTACATATGTTTGAAAATGCTTGCGATAAAATACGCATGAAAATTTCAATCAGCCCAAATGAATTGTACATTGCTTAAATTCCCATTATCTTAATTTATTTATGCTTATTTTTAATAAATTGTTGCAAGGCTCTGTCAAACTCGGCATGCATTTGTTTTTGCCAGGGTAGTGAGCGGGAGAGCGCAACACATGCGCGCCAATGATTAATGTACTTAATTACAAACTCAAATCCTAATTACTTTACTTCAATTTGACCCCAAAAACAATGCCCAGCGCACTGTCATTAATTATACGACCCGTTTGCCAACCATGCCACACTCTGGCCATGGCTGTGGCTGTGGCTATGCAACCGGGCAACTCTCCTGCGGCTTACGTCGGTGTCGTGCTCATCGTTTGCTTGGCAAACTTACCCGCTGATGCTGCGGTTGAGGCCGAGGCTGCTGCTGCTGCTGCTGCCAAGCCCCTGGGTCAGTTAACGCTGACCAGCGGCTCGAGCGTGCTGCTCAAATGCACCAGCTGCTGCTGCACCTCGCGCAGGCTGGCCAGGCTGCCCGTCTGCTGCTGTTGCTGCTGCTGTGGCGGCGGTGGTGCCAGCACAACAACCACAGATTCAGCGGGTCCAGACATTGCCATCGGCATCGGCATCGGCGATGGCGCGCCAGGAGGAATGACCGTTGCGGCAGCCGATGCCGCAGCCCGCGCAGTCGCTGTTCCAGTCGCACAGCTGCTGTTTGGCGAGTGCGATACGCTGTACATCAGACTGCCCATGCTCGGATGCTGATGGATTTGGGCGACGACTGGCGGTGGCGGCGCTGGCGGCAATACAAGCTCATCAATGGTGCAAACGCGATCGTCAATGGGAAAGGTAAAGTTAATTTCCTTGCCGCCGGCATCCGCATTGTGTACGGCTCCACCCACATGAGACGGCGTGCTGCCATTCGCTGGACTCGGAATGTGACCATTTGTTGTGCCATTTGTTGTTGGCGTTGCTGCTGTTGCCGCCGGCGACGTGGCCAGCGTTAGTGTGGTTGTTGTTGTCGGCGAGGTGCCATTGCCCAGCGTTGTTATTGTGGTTACCTCCAAATTTTTTTCCAAACACTTGCTATCGCCTGAGGAAGAAAACAACAGCCAGAGATGAGCCAGGCACATAGAAATTGGGACAGTGTGAGATGAAAGCTAACGCATGGTATTTAGATGGGCGTCATTTATAACTGTTAAACCAAATAGGAGCTTAACCATAAAAACAAATTTTATAATCTATCATTGTACTTATAAACTGTCATCACATAACTTTTTAATAGCACTCGCTACATAAAGCCTTGAGTTGGAATGCAGTTGCTTCAGCTTTATAAAAGATAAATAATTGTTGTTGTTGCTTGAACTATATAATAGATAAATAATAATAAATAAAGTATAGTACTATAAATTTAATTGCTAAATAAAGTTTTTATTTTTAAAATTTCGTATTATCAACAAACAATTTAATGTTTAATTTTTCTCCGCATTGCAGTATTCACATTTTTGTTTTGCTTTTTATTTTTAAGCTCAAAGCTTATGCGTAAATTTGTATTTTCTTCAACTAGAATTTAAGCTGACACAAACAGGTTTTTGAATGTTTTGTTTCACTTCAAAAAACTCTGTTCTGAATATGCGCCCAGCTAATGCACAAGTAAAATTTGTGAATCTGTGATTTTGAGTGCCGGAGCACAAACAATTCGAGAAGAATAAATTCATAATTTGCGAGCTACCAAAATAAAATATTTTATGTTTACTGCTCTATAAGATTCAATAGGCTTATTTAATATTTAATAATTTAATATGCATATGATGCAGTGCATAAGAGGCTGTCTATGCATACAAGTTAAACAGTTTTTCAAAATTTTAGTTTCATTTTGCTCCAATCTAGCTATGCCTATTCTTTATTCTGTGCGGCAACACTGCAGCTCTTGCAGAACCGCATGCTACTGTCAATAGTCACAGTCAGTGACGTGTTTTTGAATGCCTCCGGTGTATTTGCAGTGTGCTCAACTCCGGCGGCATTCCTACGCTTGAATTTGTGAGCATGGCAGAGTTTTTGCCGTGCTTAAACAAAAATCGTTTTTTACGCTTTGTACGCTGTTCGTACGCTTATCGAGGGAATCGAATGCGGTGTTGCAAAAGTTTTCGTTGCGACAGCCTTGGCGACCATTTTTTATTGTTGGCCAAAAACAAAAAATACAAAAAAAAGAAGAAAAACTGCAACAATTGCGCAAAATTCCAAAGTTTGCTTTGTTTTCCATTGGCGCTGCGTTTCCCTCGAGTGCGTTCTGCTGAATGGCCACGACCACGCTGGCCCCAGGGCCAATTTGTGCTAAGGTAACCAAGTTAGGCAGGTGTGTGCGCAAACATTAGCGCCGGCCTCCAAGGTAGGTAGGTCAGCTTGAAATTTATTTATTCCTCAATTAGGCAAGGGGCATGGTGGCAGGGGGGAGGGGCGAGCAAAAGGCTACTCGCCATAATGAAGCACGTACTTGTAATTAATTAAGTGCGGCTGCTTCTTTCTTTTTAATTTCGACAAAAATTTTACGTGCTAGCTAGAAGAAACATTTTTTAAAAAAATACCTTTAAAGAGCACATAAATAGCCTGCTGTCTTAGCAGGTAATACAAACAGACAGTTTTTCATTTCAACGCCTTGTCATTTGTTCTGCCTTTGCTCAAACTTGGCGCATTGCACGAATTAGGTATTACATCAGTTTAAGGCTTCAAATTGGGACTGCTTTTTTATGTAACTTGAGGTTGTATTCATCTATATACTCACTGCCATTTAGATGATCCTCTCTGGTATAGTAGCGTGCGCGATTCTTGGAGAAACAGGCCACAAGTGATAAAATTATGACGGCAATTAGCACAAATATGATGCCACCCAAAATAGCCAGGGTATTAAGACCACCTGATGAGAATACAAATAAAGAGGTGGAAAGATTTTAATATTATTTAAATTAATTATTTTATATGAACGTTTAATGTTAAAGTGCGATTTAGCTCAGACTTAATACATATTTTCATAATTTCCTTAAAGTTTAGTTTGACAACAGAATAAAATGAATATATCTTTATTAATCAAATTATTTATATTACTAGCTATTACTAGCTAAACATGAAAAGTCAGAAAAATTAAACTTAAATTAAATTATTAAGTATTAACAAAACAAAATTCGTTAGTTCAACAAATATTTTGTTGTATTTTGAGTAAAAAGTTGCACAAAATTGTTTAAAGAGCTGCAAATATTCAAACTTTAAATCAAGGAAAGATCAATAAATGGCCACTAATTGACTCTGGGCTGTAATTTAAAACGGTTTCATTTGCTTACCGTGTTCAAGAAAGTTATATGAAGTGCTTGCCGCATTCTGTTCCTCGTCGCTGATGTAATCGAGACACGTGTGCAGCCCGCCAATGTCCAAATTAATTATCTCAGCGCCACGCAAGCTTTTTGGCAGAAAGCAAATGGGATATGTATCCCATTTCCATTGCAGCTGTATGAATACAGATTGAAAATTGTATATATATATATTTCGTATGAGACATCATCAATCAGATGGGCTTTGAAAACTAATTGAAATTTAAAGTGAATGGGCTACGCGTCGTATGCGTATTATCCGATTTTAATTCAATTGCATTTGACTTACTTGCCGCACGACATTTATTAATTTCCCCATGTGACATTCATCGCATATCAACGGATTGTTATCCAGTCGCACATTGCGTATGCCTTGAATCCGCAGCGCCGTGTCCGCATTTATGCCGTATAATTGATTTCGCGATAAGTCCAAAAACTGTGAATGCAAAGCGCAAAAAATAATGTATTTTCGAATGCTGAAAAACTATTTTGTCATTTGCTCTATGAGATTTGCTTATTAAATTGCAATTAGCTACAAATGCTGCCCAAACATTGGTAGCATTGTGTAATTGTTGGCCCCCAAACAATAAAACAAAACAACAAGGACAATGCCAAAGGCTTGACTGAAGTGTGCAAGTGCTACACAATTAAATTCAATTAAAATGAAAAGCTTAATGGCTATCAACTGATTGTCGTTGTTGTGCCATAAATTTGCCATAGTCAACAGGACAACAAAATTCAACAGAAATGCAGAGAGGCTTGAGTAGAGCGTGGGCTCAACTAGAAGATACTTGCTGTGGGGATCAAAATAATATGTTTAATCAATTCATGTATTTATTTGTGTTTAATAAACAAAAAATGCCTTGCCCTCAAATTATCGATTATTGTAATTTATTGATTATTTTAAAGTTTTATTGTCTGAGATGAGATTTAATTTTTAACAATACATTTCTCATTAAGCACATTTAATGTATGTTCCTTTATGGTGTTATTAAAGGACACTTTCTATATATTAGTTAGAGATTATATACAAATTATTGGATTTCAAGTTGTCCAATTCGGCGTGCAACACCATTTAGCACATTTTCAATTTAAAGGGTATAACCATGATATCGCAACTATGAAAACAATACACAGATGAGGGAGACAGAGGCGGGAGAGAGATGTAGATAGAAAGTGACACGAAGGAAGCACGTACAAGGACACAAACGGACAGCAGAGAAGACACTGCGACCAAGTTGGTGTAGGCACAGTTGCGAAATGAAATGAAACTAAGGGGGTTTTCGGGACTTGTTGTCGGAGTTGTGCGATTTGCAGTTGCAGAAACAGAAACAGAAACAGCAACGGAAAATGGTGAATGGTGAATGGTAACGAAAACTGCAAACAGGCAGCGATGTCATTTTGTCATTCCGACACTGTTGCTCGTTGAAATATTTTGCAATTGGCCAAAAAGTTATCAACAGACAAATAAATACACAATTGCCAGCACACACAAGGACAAGAAAAGCTTTCAAGAAAAATAACAATGGCTTGCACAAGGGGGTGTGGCAGGCAATAACTTGTGCTTGGTGCATTCAATCACTGGGAAACTTACCTCAAGCTCACGGCACGAATCGATAACTTGCAATGCCATGTTATCCAATGAATTACCCGAGATATTCAAATAACGCAATTGTCGGAAAGGCGATAACAAACCCACAGGCAGCGGACCCATATCCGCAATGGCCAAGTGCGTTAGCTCCGGTATCAGCTACAAGATATAATACAATTTCAACATTAATTGATGGATTGCCACTCACTCAATCACGGTGTCTTCAGACTAATAGAGAGCTTGCGACTTATAGAATATAATCAGCTTTAGTTAGATTAAGTTAAAAGGTTTAGTTTGTGGCAAGCAAAAGAATTTTCCTACTTTTCATGCTGCTGTAAAATTATTTTTATTTTCAAAGGCGAAATGTTCGAAAGCGAACAGTTCGTTTAGTCGGAGCAAATATGATTTAATTAACTTTTAACTGCCAAAATGAATGCTTCAAATATTTGGCTTTGTGTGCCATTGCGTTACAAGAGAATAGCACGGTTGTTTTGTCTGAATGTTGAAATTTAGAAGAAAAGTCAGTTTTGAATATCTGCAAGTTTTAAACTTCTTTAAGCATGATAATGTAAAAATAGTTGCTAACTTTGACAGACAGATAAAAAATCTGAGCTGGAGACTTTGATATCCAATTAAAATCTCTTTAGAACTCACCTCAAATGTCTCATGCATATCCTTTAAGTCCATGAGAACATTTCCGCTAATGTTAAGCACCCTCAAGTTGCTTAGGCTGCGCACAGACTGCGGTTCCAGACGCACCAGCTTATTGTAGGAGAGATCCAGAAATGTTAGATTGGTCAGCTGCAGGAACGAATCGTTTGGCACTTTGGCCAAGCGATTGTACGATAAATCTAAAGGGCAAAAAAAAGATGGAAAGAAAAGGAAATGGGCAAATGAGTGAGTTTGCTAGAAGCTAAATGACTATAATTTCAATGGCGCACCCAAGTGATTAAGACTTTTCTGCATGCGAAAGAGTTGGTCCACGACCACAGACAATTGATTGCCGTCGAGTAAAACTTTTGTGAGACGCTTCACGTCGCGAAATTCATCCTTGTCAAGGAATTTGAACTGCAAAGAGCAAAAAAAAAAAACGAAGAAAATAATTGGAAAATGGTTGAACAGTTTCGAAACGGGTTGACGACAAACCTCGTTGCGTCCCAAATCCAATTCGCTTAAAAGCGGCAATAAATTGTACAATTGCGGATTGATTTTTTTCAGTTGACAATTGCGGCATCTGAGTACTTTCAGCTCCTGGAAACCGAGCAAAGAGAGAGAACGAGAGAAGTGAGTACAGGAAAGTGCGTACAGTTACGAGTTGCTGTTCACAGTTGTTGTGTTTACTTACGGGCACATCGCGAAAGACATCCGGCTGTAAATCCTGAAGCGGATTTCCGCTCAGGTCCAGGTACTTGAGTCTAGTCAGCATGAAGAAGTTGCGCTGCACGAGCTCCACAATTGAGTTGTCAGCCAAATTAAGACGTCGCAGATCCTGCACCAAAGAGTTATGCAATTGCGAAAGTTTATTACGGCACGCACCAAATTAATAATATTTCATGAGACCCCAACTCAAAATTCATGGCTAATAATTCATAAATCAGACCGGGCAGAAACGCTGCCAGAGCTCTGCTGTGAAACTACCGAAAAAGATAAGTTTCCAACGCTGCTGCAGAGGCACACAGAGATACTCTTCAGCTACCCGCAGCGGGCTGAGAGGAAGTCAACAGCAACGGGGAAAACAAAATCGAAAGCAAATTGAAGACAACGCACCAACTTTTGTGCACTGGCACTTCCGCCAGGCAAAAGGAGCGGCAACTGCAGCAAACTTAAATTCAAGCACGTAGAACTTTCGTTTGCCCCAAAATGTAGGCAACAATATTTGGTGCAGGCTATTAAAAATTCCATGATATTTATTACAAAGTGGCTCAAAGCAAAGACAAAACTATGCAGTCGAGAAGTGCGCTAATATTTGATTTAGTATTCCCACTTTGAGAACGCGCTGCACGCGGCCCAACAAACCGAGAAGATCTGAATGATATTATATTTGGATTGAAAGCATCTTAAATGGGAAATAAACAGAACTCCTAAGAACAGTTCCTTTTTTTATTTTTTTCATTAAAATTCTTAGGGTGTAAGATTTTGTGGCATTTTTAGAATCGCTTGACTAATAGAATTTAATATGAGTGCTGATGCCCAATTTAGTTTTGCTGTAATTCTAAAGAATTTATTTTGTGGAATTTTGTGGAATTGCTGAAAAGTTCAATTTTTTCGCGAGTTTCGTCTAGTGTAGCTAAGTCAGCTGCGGTAAATATAGAAGCCATGATGTATAACCATACAACAGTTAAAACCCAGAGGAACAAAGAACATATACATATTTTTTGAGGCTTCAGCGCTCGCTCTCTGTTCCAATGAACTTTCACTTTAATTATTCATGAAACAAAAGGTATTGTGGTATATATGTTCTTTTACTGCGCTGATAATAATAAATAAAAAACAATACCATTCCCATATATCACTCACTTCCCATACTCACCATCAGATGGCGAAACGTGGAGCTGGCCATTCGTAAAATTTTATTTTTTGATAAATCCAATTCATGCAGATTATCCTGACCGCGAAAGTTATTCTCCGTAATGTTTGTTATGTTGTTCTTCGATAGATCTGCTCCCGTCCACAGCCGTTGGCGTATATATTTGTATATTATTGATTGTATTTCATCAGCAGTTGTTGAACGCATAAAAGTATGCAACAGTTTTTTGTGGGCGAGAAAAAACGGAAAATGGCATTATTATACGATATATGCAGCGTACACAACTGTTGGACGAACTGCAACTTTTAATAACCACAAAGGACTTTAGTTGCTTATCATTGTGCAAATATTTACGTTGTAGCAATCGAAAGATTAAAAAAAGTACAGTTCAATGCACAAAAAAAAGTTAATAAAACTATAATACAAAAACAAAACAAAAAAACAAGGAACAACTTAAAACAAAAAGCAATATCGAAAATAAATGAAACTTTTAAGCAAACTGCAGGAAAAGCAGCGCAGACAAAAGTATTTCAACTTGTATACATTGCCCCATTTGAAGGAAAAAGTTGCCACAGATAAAGCACAGAGCACAAAACACATTACACATACGCCCCTTTGTCTAGGCAACATGAGTAGCATTTTTAGCTAAATGCTAGGAGAGAGAATTTTGCTCTAGTTGCTGCCATTGTGTCGTGCCAGGAGTCGTGGCAATAGCAGGAAGCTATTGCGGAGTTGGCTGCAGCTTGCCACGCCTACTTAAACATTTTAAACATTTGCCAAAATTAATTTAAATAGAAACGGCGGGCGGACGAAAAAAAAAAGAGAATGCCATTTGTTGCCCGACTAGGGGCAACATTTTTAACTGCAGCAACAACTTTTTTCTCTGCATGTTCTAGTCAATCTGTGTGTGTGTGTGTGCTTTATGTCGACTTTTGGCTCTTGGCAAGCAGCTGGGGTAAAAAACAAAGATTCGGGCATGTAAATAATTGGAGGGCCCCGGCACCGTGTTTGCCATACCCATCGCCCCGGTCCGCAAACAGACAGCGTCGCACATAAAACACAAATAAACAAGTTGGAAAGCGCTGAGCGATATCGACGCATTGCCTGGTTGACTTTTACTTTTGATTTTTGCCCCAATCTTATTTTATTTCTGGGTTGCCTTTCGCTGTTTGGCGCATCAATTTCAATTTTATTGACAAACATGAAGTCAGAAGTTCCCCACGGCGATGGCTCAAATACTCTTCGACACAAATTCAATATGTTTCACAGTTGATGGAAGCCAAAACAGTGTTGGTAAAGTACATTAGGACTTTCTGTGTGTTACAAATATTTATATTTATTTTGTAGATGTAAAATAAAAAGAAGTGTTGGTAAAGCCCATTAAGCATGTCTACATTTTATTTCCTTCGAACAGTGTGCGATAACTTCAAGAGCAGGCTTAAGAGTCTTGACCGCGATAAGTACATGGCGTTAGATAACACTAAATCTGGGCAAATCCGTGTTATTTGAAGACCTTATGTGGTTTCAGTGATTATAAGGATTTGCAAAACAAATCACAGAGGCATGAATATGAATATGCCAGCCAAGTTTTACAAGTGGTAGCTGCCAACATTACACAACACTTTCTTACAAAGTGCAAGACTGAAGTGTGACATAATATAAGAAGAGATTTTTACAACACTGACAAGCTTATGCATAGTCACGACAGGTGGCGCATCTAAATGTCGCACAGAACCAAGTTATAATCTGACACAAGCGCATTTGGATTAACAGTGACATCTATCTGTTGCAAGACATGCGAGGAAGTAATAATACCCTATCGATGGGATAACTTGGTGCTGTCGACCGCATCGACGGCGCTCATTTAACATTTTGCGACGCGCACTTTTATTTGCGTTGGCTTTTACGAGGCTGCAGGACAACCGCAGCGGTTACCCGCGTCCTGCGTCCTACGTCCTGTCCGTCCGTTTGATTGTATTATTTGCATATCGCTGCGCGCTGTTTTAACTATGCGCAGCTGCTTAAATTGAAATCGCTGCTCGGGCTTTTACGCGCACGTAAAACAAATGGCGATTTTTAGTAGCATGCTATAAAGAATTGATTACTCACCTAATATGCGCAGATATTTAAGGCCCCAAAAGGACTCGGCCCCGATCGCCGGCAGATTCGAATCGGTGATGCGTAGCACTTGCAGCTGCATAAACTGACGCAATGCCGGTCCAATCGTTATGGTGTTTCGTGGTCCACGTATAATAATTACCTTGACATCAATATCCAGCTGATTGGCGGATAAAGAGCTTAGCCCGCCTGCAAGCAAATGTAAATTTAAAAGAAGGTCAACTAGGCGTAACTCAAACTTAATTTGGCCACTGCTCTATTCACGGTGATAAACACGAAATTTATGCAGCATGGCAACAATAACTAAGGTTAACAATGCCAACAAGATCATTAACTGCAGAACGCAACCTTCCCTTTTGCATGCAAACAATGTGCGCATTTTAGTGTGTTACAACCAAAATGTTGGGCAGTTTCCATGCGAATGTACGAAAACAACTACACGCCATTTCCAGTTTCCAGTTACCAGTTTTTCGTTATCCTTAACAACTGGGGTCTCACGCCCCAAACCCGCTCTTCATTTGTATGGCATACTATTGTGTAATCGCAGTCGTTGTCGACTTTTATTATATTCTCGCACTGCATTATATTTTTGTATGTATCTATGTGTGTGTGTGTGTGTGTGTGTGTGTGTGTGTTTGTCTGTGGTTGTTGTTGCATTATTATGTGCACATTGTATTGTTGGGGCCAGCATTTGTTATATGACCCGAGCTCGCTGCGGGAATTTTCATAAAAAAATGCAAAGCATTAACACTGATTGTAACATATTTTAACGCGTTTGCAATTTTGTTGGCATTTACGAGCACAGTTGCAGTCTCGTAAGCGCAACAAAGAAGGGGTCAGGGGTGACGACCTGAAAGCTCAACGCGGAAATGGTGCTGCTCATTAGAAGCATGAGTTAAATTGTCCTTTAATATTTTTATTAACATAATCTAATTGTTATTAAAAAATATACATAAGAAATAAGATTGGCAACAGTTTTATAGAAGAACACGAAAATGTTTTCCATTTTTATCTTTTTTGACGAAAATTAATAAAAGAGAAGGCATTCAAAAAAGTACCAAAAGAATGGACAAAAAAAAAAGTTTAATAAATTCAACTGCATTTGTTTTACGAGCCAAACATTTTGTTAAATAATCTTTGAATAATACAAAATAATTGAAATTAGTTCAACATAGTAAATAACGAATGTAATACACTTTAAATAAATACCCTAAATGAAAATCTCCTATTCAGGCTGAATAATCTTTAAAATTGAAACTCATTTCGTTGTCTTACTGTCAATGGCAGCAGCAGCTCGAATGCTTAGCCGTGCCGTAGTTATTGTGCCAAAGATTTGGAAAATGAAATTAAAACGACAATGGCATCACATTCAAAGCATCACATTCAAGGACTCAAGGACTTACAATGTGTGCGCTAACCAAACAAGCGTTAAATTGAAATTATAGATTTCTCTGGCTGCACGAAGATGGCAGAGTACTCGCTACACGACGGCAAATGACAGTTGAACAAATTGAACTTGCCAGAAAATTTAAAGGGGGAAAACCAGACTGGCCAAGCTTTAAGAATGAGTACTCGTTAGTACTCGTATGCGCAACGAAAACCACTCGAAGTTCTAATTCCGTGAGTGTGCACGGCATTTACAAATCGGAGTATTAATAACTGACCAACTGGCAGCTGGCAAATCCCTGAATATAACGTGTAGCTCTGTAATTATGATGTTATCCTAATGATGTTGCAGAAACGCCCACAATGACCGCAACTATGGATTACATGGTGCATGTTCGTATATTGCATAATTTGCGTACATTTTGCTTTGTTCTTTTTTTTTTCATTTCAGGACTTTTTGCGTACGTTTTGCATTTGTGCGTACTTTTTGCTTTGCTCTCTTTTGATGTTTTTGTTTTCATTCATCGCAGCACCTTTTGCGCATATTGGTCCACTTACCTTTTGTACAGATGGCCTGATAACGATCCAAATCATCAATGCTACAGCTGCATTCTACGGGGCACTTTCTGCTCGTATTGCTGAACATGGCCGGCATTATGCACAGGCTGAACAGCAGCCACTTCACCAGCATCTGCAATAGATATACAAAAAAAAAAATACTTGTTTACAGATTTTCATTTCTTTTCCATTCGGTTTTGTTGCTGTGTGAGTGGCAATTAGTGGGGGTTTTAATTACAGCTAAACACTTGTCCACAGTCGAAGCTAATTCAACTTTTAGAATACCCCCATTGTTTGCACTTGTTATACACTTACTGTAAGTATTCGCAACTTTCTAATGAAATTTGTATTTTCATATGGTTCCATAATAAAAATGGATTAATTTACTTGTCGTTGACACACTCAGCTAAGATTTGTTAGAGATATAATTATTTTCATAATATAATAAAGATTTGAAATATCTAAAATAATATAAAAATAGATATACATATCTTTAAAAATAGAGTTCTAGAAGAGTTATGCTTGAATCAAAATAAAAATTATAAATAATTTCAAATATGGACATTCTGATTGATCAATAAATAAATATATTTGGCTATAAATATTGACAATTTTTTATCCCTTGAAATATTCATCTTAAGCAATCGAAATTAATTTATAAATTTATAAAAAGAATATGTTAAATTGTATAGCTTTAAAATTATAATATTTTAGTATTATACAAATTCTGTCTGGAACTGTATATCATAGTCCCCTAGCCCAAAAGGATAACTGTTATTTCTTGTATTATATTTTTGCTGCTGTTGCTAATCTATTTATAAAACCACATGCTCATATACTCGGACATTCACATACACTTGCAAACACACACACATACTCACAAACTTTCAATTTGGAATCAACGTGGTGTCATATGTTGACATAGTTGCACACACTTTTTGTTGCAGTTGTTACTTTAACAGTTGTTGTTGCTGTTTGTTGTTTTACTTTACACAAATGTATACACATGTTACTGTTTGGTTAGTTGTGTGTGTGTGCATGTGTGTGCGTGTGCGTGTGTTGCGTATACGCCATGTTTGACCTCAGTGATTTGTGGTCGCCATCTCTGGACACTAGTTCGCTCGGCGATAAACTGCGGTGGTCTCGTGGCGCTTGCCGCAGCACTGCGCGCTCTGCATAAATTAGCCGCAGCACACAATGCGGTTAAAGAAACGAACTCAAAAATAAGCCCGAAATTATAATGCGCTCCTCGCGCCCTTCCTCTCTCTCTCTCTCTCTCTCTCTCTCTCTCTTCTCTCTCTCTCTCTTTCTGTCCCGGGTGTTTGGGGAGACACTCAATTTGCCTGAAATCCAAATATGCGTAAGCGTTTCGGCTGTAACTGCAACATGAAACTTGCATATGTAATTTTCAAAGGAATTTTCCTTTTTGATTTTTCTCTATTTTTCTTGTATGGTGTGTGTGTGTGCCCCTTGGCTTTGTGCAGGCATTGCCGGAAAATGTGAAAGCCGCAGGATTTATGTGCAGCATATTTTTCATTTTACTGAGCCAGCAAGCGGCTGGCAGGCAGCAAACTGTCAAGTTTCCGGCTCATCGTCGGCACCTTATGCATTGTGCGCGTTGGATTTGTTGTCAGGATATTGCTGCTGGGTGCTGGGTTGAGTAATATTTCTGCAAAGTTGTTGCGGTAAAAGTGAAAAATTGCGACGGCAGCCGACGACGATGCCGACGCCGACGCCGATGCTGCCTTGCGGCAACAATGGCAGCGGGACAGCTTTCTTGAGTTACGTCTCTTGCGCCCAAAAAACTTCTTTCCATATTCTCAATTTCCAAGTGCTTTCCTCGGCACACTCAATTTAACTTGTGGTATGATTCATAATAAAACTCCAAAAGTGCATTTAAAAGTAAAGCAAGTTTGTTAAAATATGCCGTTTGAATTTGTTATTCACACTGGAATTGGATTTTTAATCTATGCAACTGAGCGATTTCGATTTATGTATATATTATTAAATTAGCCGAAGACAATTATACTATTTAAGTAATTAAATATTTAAGGAAAGAGAAAAAAACCATGCTTAATGCACAAAAAACATTACCTGAAAAAATTAGAATCACCTAGAAAGGCGAGGCTTAAGTGTGCGAGTTTAATGTACCGAAATCAAAGTGTGATTTCTAATTGATATATTATGTTATTGCCATAATAAAGAATAGTTTTGAACAAATTATGTTGTACAAGCATTAAAGCAAAGTTCTTCTAATACAATTTCATGTTAATATAACTACCAAACAACTATTTCACTGTAACTTAACAACAAACTTCAGATAAATAAATTCGTTTAGCAAAAATTAATCAGCTTAAAATGAAAACTTTATACAGTTGAGGCCCGCATCAGAGCGGCTAACCAGAAGTCAGCATCTGTCAAACTCGTTAAAGGAACTGCAGATTTGTGAGCAGGCCGCACGCCAGCCACGCCTCCGAATATATACACACACAGACGCACACAAGCAGACAGACGAACACATTTAGTTAAATGGAAGCTAACCGCGCTGCCAGCTGACGTTCTACACGCTCCATTTGGACTTTGGCAAACTTTGTTTGCGTTCTGGGCCGCCGCTTGGCATTGCCGGTCGAGCACATGGCGCACGCGAATTGGCCAGGCAGGCAGGCAGGCAGGGATAGAGAAAAGCAGCAGAGCAAGAGTGAAGAGCTACGGATGGCGCACGGGGCACTTGGCTAAAGTAGTTGTTGATATCAGCTTTCAGCGTGCATATTTCTTGGTTACTTTGCCCATTCGCTTTTCGTGCTATTTGAACACTGCGAAATCGTTGGGGCCATTTGCCTATGCGAATGCAAACAGAATGCCGGAAGCAGTCAGCTAACCAAGTGATATAAGAACCAGGAGGTGCGGCATTGGGCTTAAGCTTCGCAGAACTAAATTACTCATACGCCGCTTGGGACAGTTTCAGTTTCAAGTAGCAGGGCAGTCGGGGCCGGCGGATGCGGCCATTTAATACGTGCGCTACTTTTGTAATTGAATATGATAAATCAAACCGAAAAGTTACTCCATGTCGAGTGTGGTCGGAAGTGGTCGAGCTGTGATATGCCCCGTTTGTTGGCCTTGTTTTTGAACTCGCCTTTTTGCTGGGCTTCTCTCTCTCTACTTGGTGGCCTATCGAGTTACGCGCTGTGCAAATGTATTTTTTTACTTTTTGATTTGAAGAGCTCAATTGTATTAAATTTGATGCTTAAACCATGTTTTGTTTTAGCACACAATTCAAAATGAAATAAATCTCAATATTTGTGCGTTGCCCAAAATCAAATTACATTAAATTCCAGCTGAGGGCTGAGCCACGTTCACAAAAATAAAAACAAAAATTAACCAAAAGCAGCTGGCATAATATTATGAGTTATGTCTGGGCGTGGGCGTGGCTCGATTTGTAACCTCGTTTAGGGGGCGGCCAGTTCCGCTGACCGTCGAGCCAACATTAAAATTCATGAACACATTTATTGCCAATTACCACAAGGCCTGCGGCACGTTTTATATAGAGAGCAGAAGCTGGCTAAAACTTCACACACACACACACACACACACACCCACATACAGTTTCCCCTTGCCCCCTCTGCATTTTCAATGCTCTGTCCAATTCTTTGATTTGGCAGCAAATGTTGCGGCCGAATCCTGCTTTTTTTTTGCGTTGGCCTTTTTGTTGCCTTTTATTCGATTTTGCGCTTTTCCCAAACGTCTTTTTTTCGCACACACAAATTGATAAATTAGATTTACGCTCGAGAAATTATATTACAATATAATATATTTTAGGGCTGTAGATTTGTGTTTTGTTATTGTATTTTGCAGCCAAGCTCTTTTTCTTTAATAGCCAAGTGATTTTAAAGCGAAACATTTTGTAAATTTGGCCTGCACGTTTATTTATGGCTTCACTGCGTGTTCTGGCTGCACGAGTAGTTGCCCAGCTAAAAAAAAGGAGTTCAATTATGCGCAGACATTAAATGGGTTGCAATTTATTGTAGAAAAATGTATGCTGATTGAGCAGGAATTTGTGTGAATTCGAAAAATGTAAGTTAAGCTGGCAAAATTGAAATATTTAAGTTAAGCTCTCCGAATTAAATTGCAAAACATTTAGTAACAAATTAAAAAAAAAACAAAAACAAAAACGAATTTATTTTTAAGTTAAACGTGATAAAATAAATAATAAAATAATTTTTGTAAAATAACATTTTAAAAAGGATTAACGATAAAAGATCGGGGTGCCAAAAAAAACTTTGACAGATATATGGCATAATATTCTAAACTAAGCAAACATATTATTTGTATAAAGTTTTTTTGTTTTTGTCTTATAAGCTTTTGTTCATCCACGTACCAAAGCTTGGGTGTTTAGTTAGAATATAATCGAAGACGAACAACCTTTTCCATAAAAGGCATCTATTCTTGACATATTGCTTCTATAGAAGCTATATGATATGTATATTAGTCTAAATAAGTCTTTATGTTAGAATATAATATTATAGCTAAAATTGGATAAGATTTCTCAAAAAACGAATACATAATCAATGCATAAAATCAGTTTTCCAACTACAGTATCCAGTGCAGCTTTATAATATAATTGTAGCTTGAACAAATAATCTAGCCAAGCTTCAAGCCAAAATATTTTTACAAGTTAAGTGATATCAATCTTTATTTTTCGGACTTAACTTAAAATCAACTACCAGTATCCACTCACGAGCTGCTTAGGTACTGTCCGTATAGTATTTCTTTGGCATCCTTCATTTGGCTTGCAGCACGCACTTGACGCATGGCCACCAAAGTTGCAGCTTGTTGCAAGCATTTCAGCAGCTTTGCGGCATTTGCAATTCAATTAAACTAAAGCAAAAGACCGAAGGCAGCAGCAGCAACAGCAACAGCAGCAGCAAGAGATGAAGTAGTGAATGTTGATGATGCTTTTGCTGCATTTCTCGCCAGATTTTCAGAGGGTGCAGGGTGCAGGCAGGCAGCGGGCGTGGCTATTGTGAGTGGAAGCACTGGCGTGAAGCGTTAAAAATGCAATCAAAAGACAACAAAGGAAACCTGCGACCGTGACCAGTGCTGCAGGTAGGAAATAAGCGACGGGGCTGGCAACTGACACTGAAACGGGTTGGCCAGCTAAGAAAACCGCGATTAACAACAACAACAGCAACAATAACGACAATAACATTGAGAGCTCTGACGTGGTCCACGCTGTCGGCATTTCAGCTGAAATTTAATATCTTGCAGCGAGTCTTGGGTTCTACCAGTGAAATCTGAGACAGTTGCCACGAATTTTGGTGAAGGGTCCTGCCACACAAATGCTGCGCAAAACTTAAAGCTATGCAGACATCATACGCACACACGCATACGCACACTTCATTTACTTTGGCTCAGTCAGGCTTAATGCCTCAAATGAACTTTCGTGTAGTTGTTGCTGCTGCTGGTGGCTTCAGCAGTGGTCAAGGTGTGTGGCTGAGAGGCTTTGGGAGCCTTTTAGGCATCATTGAGTCAAAAGATTGCTGCCCATTTGCCGTGCTTAATTGGCCAGTGTCAGCTTAATGTCGTCTGCGTACTTCCACTTCCGCATTGGGCGCCCACACACAGACACACGCCTTGGTGGGCGTGGCTTGTTGGTAGCCACATTAGGCTCAGCCAGAGTCAAAGGCAAACCCACACAAGCTAATCGCGTCGACCAAATGACCCAAAAAATAAGCGACAAATGCTGCAGCCCACTGCACGCACACAAAGCGAGGACTGGAGAGGGATTGAAAGAGAGAGTGAGATATAGACACATACTCCCACACACACACACACACTCGCACACACACCCACAGAATTTATATATAAATTTTCGTTATGTCTACACGAAGCAATTACACGCAAAATTCCCACGCCGGGCGTGCAAATAAATCAAATAAAAAAACATTTACACTAGCAAAAATACACACAAGTGGTCCAAATGGTCTACCAATAGCGGGCGTGTTCGCTTTTGAGTAAACACATGTATTTTTGGCAATTACAACATTTGTGCAAAAAAAAAAAAAAGCAGGAACAATTGAAAGTCCATTGGCGTCCAGCCCTGCATCTGCTGACGACAGTTTGGTTTTCTTGTCAAGCCCACAAATGGCCAGCTCGGCTTAAAGCCCCAGAGTGTTCGAACCGCCCTTGGCGGTTTGCTGAGCCGGGCTTTATGTGTGGCCAAAGCAACTAGCACGTTGCCTTGCCCCACAGCAGCAGCAGCGGGAGCAGCAGCAGCCACTGGCATCGCATGCACCGCACGTTCTGCAACTAATCGCTCAAGTCTTTTATGCCCGGCCAATAGCTGGCCAAGTGGAGGCAGCGGCTGCTTCGTGACCATGCGGCGTGCTGTGTCTATCATCCTGTGGCTGCTGCTGCTGCTTCTGCTGCTGTTCCACTTTGTGGCGTGGCATAATCACGCGTCGCTGGCACTTTGCTCAATCCGAGCAGCTTACTGATGCTTCAGCCGCCTGCCTGCTTCTCTTGCCTTTTTACTGAAATTGATAAAAATGTTTGGCCTGCTCTTCTCGACGCGCACACGTGTGGATTCTAAATTGCAATATTTAAGATAGAGCAAAAGACAGTGAGCAAAAGATTTGTGGCATGCCGAGTCGAGGGCGACTATTAATCGGTTATGACGGGTTGCACTTGTTATATTCAAGTGGAATCTTCTTCTAAATTTCTAAATTAGTTAGGTTGTAAAAAAAAATGAAGGGTTTCCTTAACTAAAGTATTTGTATAAGCTTTATATATCAAAAGCATAAAATAGCCTTTAAAAGTCCAACTTTGTTAAAATATCCAAAAAAATATAAAGTAACAAAAAGTTGTGCACACAAAAGAAAACTTTTTGTGAGCCGATTATAGATTATCCCAGCAAATGTATAAATCGCGCAAAATGACGACATAATTTATCATAATTAACCACAGATATATTTCATATTTGTTATAACAATAAAGGAGCGCCAGCTTCCAGGGAAGTTTAATTTCAATAGTTTTTATTTCGCTTGCTTTAATGTTGTTAAAAACAATTTTGCATGGACTCCAGAGGAAAGAGTTTTGCTATATATACTGATTTATTTAAATGCACTTTGTGCATGGAAGAGATTTAATATTTAATGCATTTTAATGTCACTTGAGCTGACAACGCACATTACACGGGCTTTATTTTAATTCAATTGCCATTGCAGTTGCAGTCGCAGCGCGTTTGTTTAACTTTGGTCCAGTAAATGTTTTCAAAATCATGCAAATTTTGTCGCTGCGCAACAATAGTTTTTACATTTTTGTATAACTACGGAGTTATTTGCATTTTTTTTGTTTATAACAGTAACTTATTTGCGGGAATAAGCACATGTAGTTGTAGCTGCTTATAAATGCTAACGATAGCTTTGAATGAAATTCAATGAAAGCTAAAAACAAAAAGTCGAAACTTTTTAGCACCAAATTGTTTTCGTTTTTATATTTGAACAATTTAAAGTTTGAAAGTCAAGAAAGACAAGCCGTTGAATTTAGCCAACCGGAAAAGTTTGCGATTTGACAGTCGCAGTGAGAACTGCAGAGAGAAAGTGCGAGCGGGGAAGTGAAGTTTACAAAAGGGTTTAAGGCGCCAATTTGTAGATTACAAAAAAAGAAAACAGCAAAAGAAAATCCCGTGGTGTATAGTTTTTCCCTAACTTTTACAGCCTGAAATCTTGGCTTTTCTCGCCTCAGCCCGAGTTGGTTGCAAACTTTTTCACGAGCTCTTAAATTTCTGTAGCAAATAAAATTGCCGGAATGCGTTGAAGCACACTTGAGACGGTCTGGTCTGGTCTGAGCGCAGCTACAGCAGCATCATTGTAAAAGATATTTCCATTTAAATTTATCATTTTTTAATGAGACACTTAATTACTGGCAACCAGCATGGCAAACAGCATGTTACAAATAATGCTACAACGCTAATTGTTTCCGCTTGCTCATTTTGCTGCCCCAGAGGCTGCCAAGAGCTGCTCCACCGCACACATATACATATAGGGCTGGCAGCACTCATCCAGCATAGAGTAGAGCATCTCTGTAGCTAACAAGCCCCGACGACAACGCCACATACACAGACACACACACGCACACACACTGAGACAAACAGCCAGGCATAAGGAGAAGCTGCCGTCACCACATTGTTTCCTCTCGTTATTGTTGTTGGTGTTGTTGTTGTTTTTGGTGGCATGAGGCAGCTTTATATCATTTTGAAAGAAGGTAGCCAGAAATTACAACATCGTTTGTGTGTGCTCGTGCTGGTCACAAACGGTGGCACGTGCGGCGTCTGGGCTGGCAGCTAAGTCGTCTATCTTTCCACCGCATGGCAGCCTCAAGGACTCACAAACATACACACACACACACACACACTTCATTAGATTTGTTTAATTTAACTTATTTTCCTACACTTGCGGCGATCCCCAGGCATTTCATTAAATCTCAGACCCAAAGCTGTCAACTATTCCAGCACGAGGCTTAAAGCTGGCAACGCTTTGTGATTGAAGACGGCATTCAAATAATATTGAGCTAAAGCAGCAAAAACAACAACAACGAAATCAACAGAAATCAAAAACATCTGTTATTTTGTGGGCAAATTTAATTGTTGTTAATTTGCGTTGAAGTAGAAAATGCCTCCAGACACGTTGAATATCTCAGTGCTAAGACTACAAATTATTTTGTAGCTATTAATATGGATTTTATTGAATTTCTGTTTTAAGCAAATTGCGTGCTCATCTTAATCTAATTGATATTATGCAATTTTGTGGCCCTATTAACAAATCTATTTCAGTCTGACACGTTTGACAGTTGAGTTTAACACCAGCTGCCAGCACTGAAATGTCTGGATTTTGTGATATTTGAGGCAATTACAGCCGGAGGCTGGCAGTAAGGAAAATACAAAAGAGACATTCTATAATTTATTTGTAATTTTACTCCTGCCTTAGAAATCTGAAACTTAAGGCTTGCTCAATACAATTCTCCCACCTTTAGTTCCTTTTCCGCATTTCGTGATTTAAACTTAATAATTCCCCTAAATTATTGAATATTATGTATTTAGAATCGTTCTTTCAGTTTGCAATTCCTTCTTGGCATAATTGAAATAAATTCGTTTAAATTATGTTTCTGGCACACGAAAATGCTTAAAAATCCCTGGTTTCTGTAAATTTTTGCAAATAACAAAGATCTTTATATTTAATTTTCTCACATATTTTACAGTTTTAATTAAATTACCGATTGCAAAAGACAGAAGGAGAACAAACAGAAATCGTTGGGAAACCTGCTGAAATTTCTATAAATAATATTTCGAAATATTTACAATGCGAAATGAAAATAATGCAAGCAATCCATTAAACAGCAGACATGGCTCGATGAAATTGGAAAGCATCTGTCAAGGTCTACAAATTGAACGCCCCAGCCAATACTACAATATTTATTATGGCCTTTTGGCATTAAGCAGGTTGATGGCCCACAGGCCAACGCAGTGCAAACATATCATTGAAAGAGCGCAAATAGCAAACATATTATTGACATTTTATGGTTGGAAATTTCATGGAAAAACAATCAAAAAAAAGAAAAAAGGGGTAACTGGTAGGACCAACTTGTATGTGTGTGTGTGTGTGTGTGTGTCAACGAAGTGGGAGCTGGGAATCTGCAGCAGCGGCACGCACGAGTGGTGCGAGTGGCTCGGCTAGAGGTGTGGTGGGGCGGTGGGCGCACCACAAGTCGATTAACAGTTTGATTGAGTTTTCCTACATGCTCGTCTGTATGAGCTGCGGCATTTGTGGTTGATATAATGCGGTTGATGTGTTCAAAAGTCAATACAAAAAAAAAGGGTGACACAACGGCAGCTAAAAAAGAAATTTAATTTAATGGAAAAATGCCTCTCTCTCTCTTCCAGTGTGTCATAAAAAATGTTATGCACTCCATAATAATATTTTGCGAGCTCTAATATGGCCAAGGAAATGCCGGGGACAACAGCATCCTGGAGATGAAAACCGTAATTAAAAACGAAAAAAATACAAAAAAAAAATATATATATATATATATATATGCTCGGAAAAGTTGCCAGCAGAGGTTAAATATAGTCCGACGACCCCCAAAGGCCAACTGGCATTTTGTCATAAATATTAAAGTGTGACACAATGTGCTTTCAATCACATAAACCAACCGAAGCGAGAGCACAGTCCTTGGCATGCTTTCCACTCGCTGCCCCTTTGCAGGACAGGACAGGACAGGGTAGGGCAGGGCACTGTTGGGCACGGGGCGGGACCTCAGGAAAAATTATTTTACATTACAAAACAAAATATTTGCAATGTCGCTTCGCATTGATAAATTAGCTGCGTCCAAGGGTCAAATGCAAAGCTGCAAACATTTTCAGTTTGTAATTCTTCAATTTTCAATAGAAAACATCAGCAGCAGATGCTTTTCAGACTTTGGGCAAAGCATTGAAGCCAGGGCAACGCTGCAGGTTGATTGATTAAACGGATCTGCAGGCTTGCAAAAGCAAGTAAGAAAGCTCTGAGTTACCCTGTAAATACGCGATTTCTGTTCCACAATTCTTTAATAACTAAACAACTGAGCTAAAAGATACACAAACTTTTAAAACGCTTTTCATGATATTATACTTATATCTGCCTATATTTTAATTTGTAAAAAGACTGAGCTTATATGTCTAGTTTATGATTACAGGGTATAGTAAAACAGCAGTATGCAAATTGATGTTTAATTTTATAACACCCCGCGTCAAGTATGACACAGCTATGTGCAAGGGTCGTCAACGAATTGATAAATTAATGAGCATTTTGACATTTCAATTGAGTCGAATTGAAAAATTCGTTTTAATGACAGGCAAAAATGACAGCGTGATAGAGAAGGAGACAGAGAGAGAGAGAAAGAGAGGGGGATAGAAAATATTTAACTGAATGGGCAATCGGAAGCTTTATGACATTTTATTGGCATTTATGGATGGCAGTGTAGGGTTGTTGTTGATGACTGCCCAAAGTTTGACGCTATGCATAAATTATAAAAAAAAAAAAAGGATCGAGAAGAAAAAGAAAAATGATTAATTGCCCGCTTTTGACATTTGAGTGTCTGCCCGAGAGGGTTCGCACTTGGCTGGCTCGTTTTCGGAGGGCTGTGGTAAAAATGAATTTAATTGAAATAATATTTTAGCGTGAACTTTTCAATTGAAAGAATGCCAAAAGGGTGCATGAATTTAAGAAAAAAAAGCTGATATTTAATTAATTTTAAGTATTTATTGGCACAAAATATTAGTTAGCTTCAAGAATTTATTTAAAGCTTTATGGTTTCTTATTAGACTATAAGCTCTAGCCATTATATTAAAGCTTCAATTGTAGCGTTAATTAATCAGCTCTAAGCCAACCACGTGACTAACTTTAGTAAAGCACTTATATGTGAGAGCAAAACGTAACAATGCTATCATATTAATTATGATGAGTTTATGATTAAGAGCAGCTTTTGGCCGTGGCCTTTGCTAACTAATTAACACACATTTATTAGCTGTTGTGCAGCTGTTTAGATAAGCGCGCGTAAAATCATAACACAAGTTAGGGGAACGCATCGCTCATACGCCATGTGGTCTCTGTGGTAGTCGAATAAAGTTCGCATCTATGATTTCATATGTGTTTGTGTGTGAGTGTGAATGTGAGTGTGTGGGTGTGTGGGTGTACATAGCAAAGCGCTCAGTTAAAGCCATGGGCTTAAATGAAAATCCCCAACATTGTTCATTTTGCGCACTGCAATGCTCAAGCCGCGCGGGGCATGGCGTAGGACGCACACACGCGTGCAGGTCCTTAAAGCGCTTACTGTCGTCCCCAACGAAAGGAGTTTGTTAGCTGCGTAAACTGAAATTGTTAACACTTTTGAATAGCTCGGCTGCTCGACCATTAGCCTGGCTCCCCTCGCAGTCTTAATTAAAAACTACGAGTACTATTCATAGTTTCTTTTCTTTTCTCTTTTTTTCACTTGACGCTGCTGTTAACATTTCTTCAGCTCAAATGCGTATAATTTCATTTTATGACTGACACGCACACATACATACCAGACAGCCCGCCAGACCAAGCGCTGTACGATGATTAAAAATTCAATTTTGCTGGCGTTAAAAATTAAATAATTTATGTGCTGCAGGAAGCCGACGATAAGACATTGTAGGACTAGGCTTTAAGATGGCTGAAAAGGGGTTTGCAGAATTTAATTTTCTTTAATTTATAGGTATGCCCACATTAAATGTACAAAAAATATCAATTCAATTAATATGAACAAATTTTTCTCTAAATTATTTCTTGTAAAATCCAATTTTGAATTGTATTCCAACTTTTTCTGCACTACAAGTCGCAACAACTTCTCAGGCCCGAGTCGCTCGAATGCCTCGGCCATTTGTTAGCCAAAACACAGAAAAAAAAAATACGCCTCGGGCTGAGCATCAGTCAAAATACAATTCAATTTTGCTGAACAAAAATGAATGCCGTATTTTGTTGCTCTTTCTGGTCCCGAGCACCGGCAAAAAGTTCACTGATCTGAAAAAAAGGGCCAAGTTATTTTATAAAAATTTCATCTGGCAGAAAGACGCACAGGCTGCGACAGCGGGACAGACCGTCAAGCAGCCAGGCGAGTGGCAGCATAATTTTCATTCAATTTCGCTCATTCGTTTAGCATTTGGCCAGGTTTCTGGCCCAGGGCCTAGGTCTGGTGGTCGTGGTCCTATTTATTTTTTATTTGCAAGGCCTGCTGCATTCATAGCTATTTATGTGTTTATCCACTCAGAAATTAAGCTATTTGATTTGCTGCTAAATGAGGCATTTTGTGCAATCATTTGCATTGACTTCTTTAGAGAAATTCAACTCCACGTGGCCGCAGCGCACCCAATCAAACGTTGCACTAAATCAAAAGGTTGACTTTAGCTCTACAGAATTACCGCGTGTTAGCTTCATTTAATCATTTCAAATAATACTTTTACTGCTGGCATCAGTTTTGTGCATGATGTTGTATATCATTTAATGGCCAATAGATCTTAAAAATTTCAAAGTTTGGAATACAGAAATACTTAAGAGGTCAAACCATGACCAAAATGTCATGAGTTCAGCTCAGTTTGTACAAAGTTACGGCAATGTTAAGTCCTTGAAGTACCTAAAAGCACCTTATCTAAAGTTTGAGACCTCCATGACAGAATTGTTTAAGTACCAAAATTATGCACTTTAAAATCTTATTTCAGGTCTCAGCTTAAAAGTCATGATTAAATCGGCACAAAGACTACATTTTGATTAAAATGTAAAACAACTTTGCCAAAGATGTAAAGCGACATTCGTATTTTGGCTTAATCACATACCTAGACTATTGTAGGGTATATTATAATTGAGCACTAGTAACGCAAGGAAAACTTTATTTGTTTTTGTTTTCATTTTCATCTCACTTTGCGTGGAAGTGCACTTTTAGCGCAAAAATTTCCTTTTCTTGTTGCAGACGCTTCCTTTGTTCAACGCCTCGACGACGAGAACGCCGCAAGGACGATGACGATGATGCGACGGAGACTGAGGACTGGGACTGAAACTGGGCGGGGCATGGGGCGATGCTTTGGGTCTGGTGGTTGTCGGTTGTCGTTCCACTTAGCCGGCACTAGAGTGTTAAATCGCATAATTATGTCTCTCATGGCGCGCACTTCACTAAACTGCAAAGTTTTTTTTTCCGCTGCCTTTGGCATTGCTTGTTCTCGCGAGTTTTCTTGTTTTTCATTTTTTTCTTCTCTTCTTTTTTTTTTGCCAGTTTTACCCTCTTTAATCACATATGAAACTGCTTGCCTTTGTAATATTATGCGAATTTTCTTTGCTTGGCTTTTGTAAAATATTCTTTGGTCATATGTTTGCTTTGTCATCTGCAGCTCGGCGTAATTAAGTTTTATATGTATGGTTTACAGTAAACTCTCGCTTTGATGTATAATGGGTATAGAAAAAAGTTTTACTTAATGACTGAATCAAGCAAAAGTTTGCGCAACTTTTTAGCATACATTAATGCGAAATAATTTGCATATTTATATTATTTGCACTTTAATTGCTACGCCTGGTCTGGACAACAAAAAAGAGGAGAAACGAGAAAAAATGGCTAGTAATAAATCTAAGCACAGCAGCGGGCATAAAAATGCGAGTATTCCTCAAGATAAGCCAACTACAGGCGCTTATCTAAGCGTAAATGCCATCCCAAATCCCTTGCCGACAATTTGAAACATTTAAAGACCGAGGCTGAGATTTGGCCATGGCCAACAGCAAGTTGCCGTATTCCCTTTATTGTGCGCTCTGTTATGCTCATGATGGACGCTGTTAATCTATAAATAAAAACATATAAAAAAAAATAGCAGCGAGCGAGTGCACAAATCCTGGTAACCAACTTGAGTCCATTTTCTTTTGGCCAAAACTGTTGCGTTGCCTTAGTTGATAAATTCCGTTTGTGCTGTTTCCGGGGTGAAAGTACATTAAAGGTATTAGGCTGACAGATGCCTTACACAGTTGGGTGTGTGCTGGAATATATTATTCGGCATACGTATCTATGCGAAACCGTACGACATAACGCATACGCCATGTACGACGAAAGCTGTTTGATTATTTTCCGCTCTGTCAGGCTACAGATATTAACTTTCAATTACTTAACTGCCTGACTGTTTGTGTCAAATACAAATACCGTATTATAAATATAAATGTCATAAATGCTGTTTGCCTTAACTCACGCTCTGACAGGAATTCAACTCTGTTTAAACAGTTTTGTCCGCCTTTCATGCCTTCTTTTCTAGCTGCCTTTTAATGTCTAATCAAATAACATGCTTGTCTCGCGCTCAAACAAACAAAATTAAAGACGCCAGCGCAACGCGGCGTATACGCAATGCATAAACGTCAAAGTGAAATTTCGCAAATTCCGCTTGAATTGCGCTCTGATGAACACAAAACGTGGCACTGGCTGAGCGAGTGAAGAGGAGAGGAGAAGAGAGGAGGAAAGTGAGGCAAAGAGAGCGGATGTCGTGTACAGTTAGTGCTGAAATCTGTAAATTGCAAAAACATGTTGAATGCACAAGTGTGAGCGCACTTTTATACTTGCTTTAGCTATTGTTGTTGTTGTTGTTGTTCTTGCATGACTGATGAATGAGCTGAGCGTATGTGTGTGTGAGTCACTTGTGCATACGAGTCAAGTATGAGCATATTTATGTATGTGTGTGTGTGTGTTTGGGTAAGCTAACCACGAAACTGTGCTCTGCTCGCGCATGTGGAAGCAAGAAGTAAGAAATCCAAACAAAGCATTGCCAAAAAATCAGCTGCCAGCATTGTCAGACAGCTGCGAGGCCAACTGCCAGTTGCCATCATCATGTGCTCAGTCCTCAGGAACAATGACAAACATCGAGTGACCCGAATTGCAGCTGGATTGAGTATGCTTTTTTCGTTTACCTCAACAGCACACAGTTCAATTGTCCTGAAGCAAAGCATGTACGATAAATAAATATATATATATGTATATGTATATTCTTTCCTGCAGCTAATTGCACTTACTCATTTGGAAGTCAACAAAGGAGGTATCTAAGCTAAAAGCAAATTTATGTAACAGGCAGTAATAGACATCTCAGCAATAGACATCAGCCTATCCCTACCTTAGTTTTTTGTAATTGTTTTCCGAGTGCCGTAAAATTAATGTAAATTTAAATCCATTTCTAACAACAGCCAAATCCAGATTGTATGCTTTTTTTTGCTATCTTTTCCCGTGAACTAAGAATTGAATATAAGATATACATTTTGGGAATTTGCAAGCATTTCAGCAATATAATAAAATTGTAATTTGATATAAACAACTTGAGCACATATAAAAACAAAAAAAAACAGAATGAAAAGAATAGAAAGCCCGAAAGAAGTCTCAGCAAAAGGAAACAGCTTAAAATGCTTACAAATTTTCATGAGAGGGTCCCTTAAAAAACAGCACAACGGCCGCAGGCATCATAAAAAATGAACATTTCAAAAGCCGAAAGTTGATGTTGAAATGTGCAAACATAAAACAGCCGCCAATTGATTGAGATGTAATCAAAAGAGCTACCCCTAAAACAAGAACAAGAATATAAAAACTGGACAAAAAAAAATCATAGCAAAAAAAAAAACACAAATAGGCATCCAGAGAATATGACAGAACAGAAAACAAACTTAAATTACGCATACGCAGTGCAGGCCGTGCCAAAACGAGGAGACATGCTTATTTTGAGACCTTCTTTCAAATCAGTTTGGCAGAAACATATGCGTCTTAATGCAAACGTTAACTGAGGTTAAATGTGCGCCCAATTTGAGGCCCATACATCAAGCACATAAATTACCAGCTAAATTTATATATGCGCATGACTAATTTGTGAATCGGATGTGTATATACTATACACATATGTGTAGGGTATATATGCCTCTTCTTTTGATGCTGCGGCTGAACAGTTGCGGCATTCATATTTTATTAGCCACAAGTCAGTAAGTTTCGGTCATTGCTCAGCGCGCTCTAAACAATTTATTAATCAAATAGGGCCAAGACAAGACACACACACACACACACACACACACACAGCCAAAGCCAGACCGTCTACAGTGTGTACGCACATATATTATTTATGTGTCATGTATGTGTGACAAATTGTGCCTGGGGCCAAGTTTTGATGCCTGTTCCTTACGTTTATTGTTGTTGCTTTTGTCATGCTTCGCAGGGGACAACAACTGCCGAGCCAGAAACAGCTCGAGCTCAGCGTCTGCGACCATGTCGCCGTCTCAAAATCCCAACGTCTAGCCCAGAAAGTGTTACAAATTTTACGGCATTTTCTTTTTGCATTTGGCAACGGTTTAAAGAGCCCAAGCAAAAGCCAACAGCATCTATTTTTCTAGTCAGAGCCAGAAAAAAAAGGTCAACAAAACGCTCGAGGTTAGATGACAGCCAATGCAAAACGCTAGGTCCTGGGTGCAGGAGGTGTTCATTCAGTTTCAAAGGAAGTAGTAAAAAGTGTTTTCTTTCTTTTCCTTTTTTATTTTGTTAGCTACTTTTACGATTTTGGGTTGGACATTCGCACACAAAAAAAAATATCTAAGAAACTGAAGAAGAAGACACTAATGTCGCTCATCTTTTATTAATATTTCTTTCAGATTTTTTTTCTCCCTTTTTTTTTTTGTTTTTATGTGAACGCCGCAGGACGCATTTTATTCCCGTGACATATTTTCGCCCACTGGACAGTTGATTGACCTACGCAGAAATCGCTTTAAGTTTTACACAGCTATCAATGGGTTGCCTTGTGAAATCCATTTCAATCCATTAATTTGGGGTTTCGATCAATCCTAGTATTCAGCCCTGCCGACTGTCCTGAATTTTTTTAGATGTCATTGGCAAAACACAACCTGTTAACAGTCTGGCTAATTGGCTACAAGTAGATGGAGTTGTTGCCAACAAATAAAATGATTGGAAATCAGTTAACAGACCGGTCCACGTATCCTTGCCACCCACAGCACATTAATCAATTCACTGCCTAGGCAATTGGCCAATAGGCCTCGAGGGGATCTCAACCAAAATCGAACTGCCTGTCAAAGTAAGCTCCCACGTTAACCCGCTTTACATAAATTTTGCATACACATTTTAACTCATTTCTGCAGCGTCAGTTCATCGTTCATTTTCCATTTACCGAGCGGGCTGTGCTTGAAAAAGATTTCACGGAAATTGTTTTTTAATGTAGCAGACAGTCTTAAACTATTTAACCCGTGTATGTCCCTCTCTGTGTATGTTTTGTGTGAGTGTGTCATAAAAAGTAGCCGAGAACGGTAAACTGTCAGCTATTTATCATTGGAAAATCAATGGGGCCCAAACCTTTTTTTTTACCCTCTCTCTCTCTCGCAGCCAGCTTACCCAGGGTAAGTACTTTATGGTTTAGTGTGTCGTTAAACGAAGCCACCCGAGGAGGGGGAAAAAAATGAGAAAATATAGTAAAATCATTTTCAGAACAACTGCGTGTCATGCGATAAAGCTGCGCAGGTAGGCCACACACACACACAGAGACACTCAGTCACATGCCAGCACGTGTGTGTAGGTATGTACATTCAATTGCCGGCTCACATGCCACAACGTTTTGTAGATGTGCCAATTCCGCTTGCCAGTCCCTGTCCAAAATGCTTTTACTAAACATCCGCTGCAGTGTTTTGACATTGTGGATTACAATAAAAGCGATTTTGTTTGTTTGCATGACAGACAGACTGACTGACGGACGCGTTGACAGAACGCCTGTCAGATAGGTGATGGCACAAGAAATGATTTCGGCTACGATTACGAATGCGGATGTCCATGGCATTCATTAGTTGCCCACATCACAAGTGCCGTTTATCACATGTCAACCTGCAATTTAACCTCATTATTGATTATGTCATTTGGCGGCCTGCCTTGCGCTGCATCCATTTTGACACTCTATCGATGTGTGTGTGTGAGAGCGTGAAGTGATTTGGGCTTAAGGATTAAGTTGTAAGACAAAACTTATTAAATGCCTGCACCAATGCTCAGGTTTATTATCGTATTATCGAGTATTATCGAGTAAGGAACTTAGGGAACTTGAGCTATTTGAGCACTTTAAAGCTCAATCATTAAGCATAACTCTTTGCTTAATATATGTCTGCTCTTTTTAAAAAAAATAGCGTTAACGCTCTGAAATGGGCTTAAGGTGGAACATTCTCAAGCGACAAAGAGAGTTGGAAAGCGCATGCAATCCGTCTGCTTACAAAAAAAAAAAATAAATAATTAAGTCAAAAAGTAAATTGGTCAAAACTGTTGTGGCTTATGTTGTTTTAGTTTGAAGTTTCTTGTGCTCCTTAAACTTTTGCTACAAATTTTTTTCAAATTTCTAAAAGAAAAACAAGCTTAAGCCCATATTGCTTCGTACGATAGTTATTATTTTCTAAGCTGTCTCTCAAGGCTCTCTATAATTATTTGCCAAGTCTAAGAAAATAAAATACTGCTCAAAATACTCTGCATTAGAGTTCCTGTTTTGTTTAAATTTGTAAAGGTTTGTGGTTTTAAATTTAACTTTTTTTTACTTTATTTTTTCTTTTAAATTTCGTTTGAAACTTAATTTGCTTAAGTGAAAATTATGAATCCTGACACATGGCTCAGCAGGATGTTAAAATTTGGCACAATTTGCGCAGTCATAAACTTAGGCAAATATTCAAGCCATTCAAGCAAATTGCATTGTGTAATCGTGTACAGCAGCTTTTCAGCTTTGCCGCCATCAACAGCAGAAGCGTCATGATTATCGTCAGGCTCATCAGAAGCATCAGCATTTGGCCAGGCATTATAATTATATAAAGAAGTGTATGCGCTTTTTACACAAAAATAAAAAATAAAAAATACGAATAATAAAAATGAAACTGAGTTTACCTTTTTGTGCCTGTTTATGACAGCTCGCACACATTCACTGCGACTCTGTATCTGCTGTGTGTGTGAGTGTGTGTGTGAGTGTGTTTGTGTGTGTGTACTCGACAAGCAACACTTGCAAGTTTTACGATTTTCAAATGATGTACGTACAAATTCATAGAATTTTATATTTTACAGCGCCCAAATGTATGCAGCACCACAGTCCTGTATATGCATGTAACCGTTTTTAGTTGTTTAGTGTGCTTTTGGGGTGCCTGTACGAATGTGTGGGTGTTTATGTGTATGTATGTGTGTGTGTGTGTTTCCGTAATTTTTCATTATTTGCCACACGCTCAGCGCACAGTTTCCGCGGCGCATTCATCATATTTTCGGTTGGAACTTTATTTTGCCCGATGGGGCAAGCAAGCACACAGATAGATGACAGTCCGTATATCATGTGGAATGAGTTTTATGTTTGCTGCCATGATATAAGCAATTAAAACTGTGCACAGCATTTAATGCAAATTTGTTTGGCTGCCACTGCTTTTTCAGCTGATAAATTACCAATGTTACTCTGAATTAGGCAGCTGAATTTCCAGATTATTTCACGTAATAAAAACAAAACGAAAACTCCATCAGGCCACATGACAGGCTCATTATAATCGAAAGTCACACGGGCCTAGAAAGCAAAAACTTTTTAATTTAGTTTGATAAAGAAAATAATAGACCGGAGCAGGTGTGTTTCTGCGTATGCGTATATCAAGTGTGTGCATGTGATTTGGCAAAAACTTTTTGTTGCCTACTTTTCTGCGCACTCACTCACACTATATGCAAATTTTCTAATTTGGTTTTGTGCTTGCGTTGCTACCTTTTCCGTTGTATTGCTTTTCTCCATTTTGTTTTTTCTTTTTATATACCCTGTTCTCATAAAATAAGCATCAAGCGGAAGAGGCATATTTATTCGTAGACGCGTAAGCCGAAATTTGAAACCCGCAGAAGAGGTCGAAGAACCTCAAGCAAAAAAATACTTTATATATACTTTATTTTACGCAAACAAAGGGTATCGCTAGGCAAACAAGCTCGTCTAACGCTTTTATTGCAACGTTTTTTTCTTTGCTTTGTTTAGCATTACGCTTTGGTTTTTACAACCGCAGAAAATTAATCAAGCAAAAACATATTTTTTTACGCAACATCGCCTAAAAGCCGGCAATCGCTTGAAATACCTCTTGGTAAATTTTCTAAATTGAATTTATGTACTTTCCTGTTCGCATTGCGGCGCGCACAGAGCGTAAGAACAGCAGGCACTTATTGAATTTTATGTAGCCATAAAAGAAGTCTGTTCAATTTCATAAATTGAATAATAATTGCGCTTAAAGTGAGGGTGGGCGAAAATTTGTCCTGCTTATTGGCTTTAATTACCGCTGATGGAAAATTCACAGAGCTGCGCTAATTTGCCAGGCTTCATTAGTTTTCATTGGACTGCTAATGAAATGAGAAGAAAACTAAGCAAGCGGGCAAATCGTATTCAAAATAATACACAATAAAATTTGTTGGAAAATCATATTTTGTTGAAAGTCATAGCAGGTTTAGCAAATGTTATCTCTAGTTCAGTGGTCCATTTAAATATTTTGGCTGCCATACAAAAAACAATAGTCATAAATTCCGATATACAGGCTAAGAAAATAAAAAAAAAAAAAAATTGAATCGTTCAGAAAAATCAGCAAAACAACAAAAAAAAAAAAAAAAAAATTCGTTTATAATTTTGTGCAACTTTTGGCATTTATTGCAGTATTTGATTTCTGCACAGCACTTCGCATGTCCATTCAGAATCTTAACTCGCGCGATCCATTCGCCGATGCCATCAAGGGACCAGATGATGACATTCAGGACGGTCTCGTCCACATACGTATCCAACAGCGCAACGGACGCAAGACTCTAACCACCGTTCAGGGTTTGTCAGCCGAATACGATCTAAAGAAAATTGTGCGCTCGTGCAAAAAGGAATTCGCATGCAACGGCACCGTCATTGAGCATCCCGAATACGGTGAGGTATTGCAGCTCCAGGGTGATCAGCGCGAGAATATTTGCCAGTGGCTAACTAAGGTGGGCCTGGCCAAGGCCGATCGACTCAAGGTGCATGGATTCTGAGCGCGGAACACGGGGCAAATAAAATCCATCGATGGGATTGTAAAACAAAGGACAACAAAACAACAACAAACAGACACAATTGTTCAAAAAGAGGTTTAATAATGCATCATTTTTAGTTAAATATCTGATTAAAAGTTTACAGTTCTGCAGTACTAAAGTCCATGTTTCTTTGTTTTGATAAGAAGTTATATTATGATTGTTAATTCTTTTATGGTGAGTAAGAAGCTTAACGTAACAAGAAGTTGTATTTGATTTCTGTTCTTAGCCGCTTTTTGAATTGTGCTTTAATAATCTGACGGAAACCTATCGAAAGATGACAGCAGGAGTAAAAAACTATTCAAATTTATGTGTTACGATTACTTTTCAGTTTTAGTCGCTTTCAACAAAAGACGTTTCATTTTCAATATTTAAGATTGAACAGATGATTTGAGCAATAAGAAAAGGAAACCAATGAGAATTTGACAATATGGGTAGGTCGTATAAGCTCATGAGCTTAAATTCTATTTGTATTTATTTCTCTGATAAATACTTTCTTATACGTTTTACGATAGTCATAAGCATTTATTGGCACTTACCTTTGCTATGGTGACACAAGTCTGCAAAATAAACAAGAGAAATATTAATGAAATTATATACTAATTAATTTCTTATGAAAAAAGTTTAGCTAACTTAAATTAAAGGCACATGTACTGGATGCACACATTCACACAAGCGCGCACGCGTATAAGCTGAAATAAGCTGAAGCATTAAGATTCATGGCCAGTTTGTTTACGTGAAAGCCAAAGCCAAGAGCGACACTTGGCCAACTTTTAGGAATGAAGTGCTATGAATATGTGTAGCAAAGGACACGCCCATTGCCCCACCCAATTACCTTGACAGTGCCTCAGAAATGTTGCATTGAAAACAAAAAAATAAATGAACGAAAGCCACACAAATTGCAGGACCTTCTGCTTAAGCCAAGTAAGCTGGCTTAAAAGTGCCAAGGGGTCAGTTGACAAAAATTTATGAAAATTCATAAATTTCTATGGCAGATGCGACAAACACGAGAAATGAAAGAGCCTTGCAGGCGGGTGTAAACGACAGCGCAATACTTCTTTCACACAAATCTGTAATAGCCTTTGTGAGTGTTACAGTGTCCATTCAACTGTTACTCAAAGGCAGTTCCTTTCAAACTGTGACTATTAGTAATATGGGAGCTTGCGTGCACAATACTGATATACTCGTTGTCATTCTGTGAACAGTGTAAGAAAGTATGTTTGCAAAATTCTGTGGATTCTTTTTGAATGCCATTTTTGCGCATTTATATAATTTTAATGTGGCTGCCATTTATCGTGGTCAGAATTAGCACAGCCAACTACTGTGCGCTGGCAGCTCGTGGCTGTGGGCGTGCCGCTAACATTACATACCAAAAGGGGGCGTGGCTAAGCAAATTGTTTGCATCAAGTCGCAGTTTAAATGGAACGACAACAGCTCCTAGTAAATCCCAACAGCTGATGAACCTTTTAGCCCAGTTGGCAAGTGGGCGTGTCAGCAAAAAGATTTATGCGCCTGTTTAGTAAAGCAATTCAAGAATCGGTGCAAAATTGCTTAACAAAATGTAATTGCATTTGAATGCAACAGCAAATGCATCAAATATTTCATTTAAATTATATTAAGCAGCCCCCACAATGCCCGATGCCGACGGTCTATGGAGCAGCACAAACTATCATTAGGCCGGGCCAAAGATGAGGCACGCAGCATTGGAGTCGGGCGGGCGTCGCCGGCGAAATTCAATTATGCTGCAACTTTTGAAGGCCTGCAGCCTGGAGCCTGGAGCCTGCAGCCAGACGGCAGGCAAAATGCATGCCGAGCTGTTGCTGTTGCTGCCGAGAGTTAATCAGTTTTGCTAACTTCATTTCAGACCCAACATAAGCAGTCAGCCTGCATAAAACCCAAAAACTTATGCCTGCGCCAGGGCAGAGCAGGCCAGCAGCAGCAGCAGCTCCCCATCCGCAAGCCCACTCTTAAAGTGAATGCCAGCCAATTTCATGCACTGCAATCATTTACAAAAGTTGCAGTTGCTGCCACTGTTTGCTACTTAGACACGTTTGCCACGGCATTCAGGTGGCTGCTCGTGTTGCGCCTAAAAGCAGGCTGCAAAAAACAAGAGTTAATGCAGCTAAAGAGCTTGCGGCGTCTGCGTGCAAAAAGTTGCATATAGCAAACGTAACTGAATAAATTTTGAACCTGAGAGCATTACGTATTTGCAATTAGTTTAAGCCTTAACGAGAAAGAAATGTAAGACTCGTGCTGCCGAAAACTTGATGCCTTGGCCTTGGTAAAAATATGCTATCGTGTTGTTAGACGCAACAAATGAAATTTAAATTTTATATTTTCTGGTATTTTGAAGTTTTTAGTTAAATTTATCACAATACCAATACTTTCTGACAAGAAACTTCTTTTCTTCTTTCTGCTCAAGCATTTTTGCAGTCTCGAGCAAAACTATTTCATAAGCTCTAAGACATGCTCAACAAATAAAAAACTCTCTTCTCAACGCAAATATCTTGCCAGGATATTTGAATATTAATTTATTATGATACCCAAGTGTATCAATATTCAGACAAAAAAGGAAAAGTTTTTAATGAACATAGTTTTTAGCACAGAAAATTTTAACTATCCATTCAAGCTATAAACTTTTCAACTCTCTGAATTGTCACTTGTTTCCCAAGCTAAAGTGTAGATGGGTAAATATTTCAGCCTTCAATTTGTTCAACAAATCTGGCTAATTAATTTTGAGTCCTATACTTCGTTAGCACTGCATTTTTATTGGCAATCCGATAAGCAAGTGCTGTCGACAGTGTATAGGCCAAAAGAGCTTTACAATTTTTATAAGCCGAGACCAATTGACTCGTGAAAGGAATATAGGTCAACGTAGCACAACAGGACCTAAATGAATTTGCTGCTTAAAAGCCAAAAATTATCTGGTGTGCTCTCCTGGTGCTTATTCAATTTGGCAATAAATCAGAGTCCACTTCAAAGAGCCAACAATTACAAAACAATTAAATTGTCACATTTAACGCCAGAAGGCAAACTTCGCCGATGGACAACTGAAAGCCAAGGCATACAAAAAAAAAAGAAGAAAAATAATGCCCCAAGACAACCACAAAAGACCAACAAAATCAATGAAGTCCCGTCCGCTGCCTTTTGTCTCACCATACAGCGCCCTGGTCTCGCCCACAGTTCGCGTCCACTTCCGCTCAACTGTGCTCCGGCTGACGGCCGTCGTAGAGGAAATGGAAAAAGTGCACAACTTGAGCATAATACGAACTTCGCTGGCCAGCGAATTGAATAGAATTGGTAGCAATGCGCTGCCATCAAGGCCAAATGGCCAACAAATCGAGCTCTGGACTGAACGTCTGTTTCCATTATTTATTTGCTGCAAATTAAAGCCAACCCAGTGCTGGACAGGGTATATACCAAAGGGCGAGTCAAACCAAGTCAAGTGTCAGCATAAATGAAATTTCCCACCACAAACTTCCGGCATCGCGCTGGCTGCGCTCCTGCGAGCTCTGCTCTGCTGGTGCTTGTTAACAATGCATGTGCCTTAACACAGGCAAAAAAAAAAAAAAAGGAAGAAAAAAAGAACAATAAAAAAAGGGGGCCAACGCTGAACTTTTAGCGGTTTCACTTTCGCTACCATCGACACACTTCGCTGGCCATAAAGTGCAACAAAACGTGAACATGACCAAATGAGGAGAAGGGTGCTGTTTGAGTATGTTCCAGCTCATAGAATGCGCACACAATTCAATTGCAACGTCACTTCCGGTTCCGTCAGATACCCTACAAGCGGCATATTCACCATAACAAAGCAGACAGCTTTGAGATTTACACCAGAAATACTTGCTTACAAAGGGCAAGGGCCATAATCTAAATCTCTAAATTTGCAAAAGGATATTATATTTGGCTAGATTAATAAAATTACTAAAAAAAAGGTTTCTGGAGATTTTCAAATAAAAGAATTCTAATAGAATATTTAAACCTTGCCTAATCTTATAGTTATGTTAGTTGTATCTATTATCGACAAAATATTTAAAATATTGCCTAGATCTTGGCATTTGTTTCTTAGGCCTATCAATCCATATATTTTCCAGCATCCGAGCTTACATCAATAACTTGTATGCAAGGGTATATCAGTTTCGGCTTTCAATATGATACTTTTACTTTCTTGTCCATTGCGAGCGCTTTAGCCCCCCCTTTTGTGGCCGCACACAAATGAGCCGCATCATTTCCATTTTTTGCTTCTTTTGTTATTTTTTTGCAAATTGTGTAGGTGTGCGAGTAGTTAAATCATGCGAAAAGGAAGGAGAGGTGTGCACTCAACTTACAGATAAAAAAAATGGCTGGGCATTAAAAAAAACAACAACAATTTGCGCAAAGTTCAAGTGAAGCGTTGAATTCGTCGGGTTCTGTTCATTTGAGTTGAATTTGAAAGAGCGAGAAGGAGAGAAGAGCTTTTTGCTTTGCTAACTTTTTTAATGAACTTGTTGATGTTGCGTGTTTGTGTGCGTTGCGCTTTTTGTTGCCACATATTGTTGCAAGTGCTGTTGTTGTCTGTTTGCCTGTCAACTTACTTGCTCAAGTGCGCAAATGCGTGCAATTGACTTGCTCGAACTCGAACATTTGGCATTTAATTAACTAGCGAACCACGAGTGGCATTAATTGTTAAAGTTAATTTAATTCGAGTGTTCTTTGTGATGTTACATTTTTGATTATTATGAGCTATAATTGCTTCAACAAGCAGCATATAATTGGTTTTTAATTTAAATCAAAAGTGATTTATTTGCGCGGCGTTTGAAATATTTGTTGGGAATGTAGCCAAAAGCATATGCCAAAGTAAATTCTTTGGAACTCGCATATTTTTCATAATTAAAACAATTTCAAATATAAAATTTATTAAAAAACTATTATTAAACTAAAAGTTTATGCTATTAAACAGAATTAAGTTTTGTTTTAAGATAAATAATATATTTATATTTTTGAAATAGAAATATTCATTAAAATATATTGTATAAAAATTAAATTTATATCATATTTTTTATTAAAAAACACAAATTAAGCCAATAGCACTTCCAACAGCTTAATTCTGTGCCTCAGATCCTCATTAAATAAGTTTTCTTGCCACACCGCGTGGCATGCGCTGAATCCTTCCTCCCCCCCTTTGGAAGAGCTGTCCATAAAATATGCAACACACTTTTCGTCATAAATTTTTGGCAGCTCATGATGCTCGCAGTTTGCCAAGCTCTAAAAATCTGGCCGCTGAATAATTAAATAAAATTTAATTAAAAGTGTCTAACTAAGCAAAAGCTGTTAGTGGTTAAATGGCTGCTGTTGCTGCTGCTTTTAGCCTCGTCTGCCTTGACGCTGACTAATAAATCAAGAGCGCGTGTTAACGTAACTGATATGCCAGGCAGCGCAAGGGGGTACAAAGTGGGCCAAGCCCAACCTGTGCAGCTGCAATACAATCTGGCAATATGGTAAAATTCAGCTAAGTGGTAACAAACACTCGTGCTTAGCGTGGCGTTAAACTCGCAAACAACAAGCCAAATGCGAAAAACCCAAAAGCAAAATGCAACAATTAATGTCATCAGCAACTGCAAATATGGCAGCAGCAGTTGCAGCCGGTTAAACAATGGCCAGAAGCGGTTAACAATGCCAAACACTGTTGCAGATTCCAAAATGCTTCAACGGACACTCGCACACGTGTGTGTGTGTGGGTGTGCACACGTGTGTGTGTGTGGGAGTGCACATGTGTGTGTATCTATGTGGAATTGTCGTCTGTATTTACATGTTGTTTGTCACGCTCCCTGGCGCTTGACGTGGCAATAAACAAACAGCAAAAGCAACTACTGCAGCTGCAACGGACACTGCAAATGCAACTGCATAACTTTTTGGCTTGTTTTCACTAATTGACAAAGAGCTGAGCAGTAGATGGAAAACAAGTGTAAATATAGATAGACCAGCAAATTGGAAACATTTATAGCTTAAATATGAAATATAAAGTTGAGTATGTCTAAGCCCAATTAAAGACTAGGTCTTCGGGAAACTTCATTTTTGCACATATTTTTTCCTCAAGCTTAATCTGGCATTCAAAACTGACTAAATTAGTTTAAGTCGAAATATATACATATAACATTTCATAATCGTAACCCTAAGATTCGTATATAACTTGGTCAAATCTCATCTGAATGTGACTAGGTTTTAGAAAATTAATTAACATAAGAGTCCAAACTAACTGAAACTAACTTACAGCAATATGTTTAAATTAGGAACTTACCAAAAACGAAACCAAAAAAAAAATAAACTCAACGTGTCGCCTAACTGGCAACTAAGTGAAATTCCCCAGATAAATAGCCGTAACATAGTTTGTCAATTACAAATGTGAGCCGTTGAAAATACTGAAATTGTGTCACATTTAGTAAATGCACTAATTAAGTTAAAACCTTAGCATTTACCTTGTAAGGACACTCGCCGCTTGGATGCATGGTAATGGCAAACTCTTGTTGCCCAAGGCTGTGAGGCACATAAAAATATCATATGTCAACTGCAGGCTGCTATGCCAGCACTCTCACTCATTAAGCTCTTAACCTCGTTCGAGGCACACACAAGCACACAACACACACACAGGGGAGGTGGAATAGGCAGGATATACGAACTGCTAGTGAGCGCTTTATTACCAATGTCGACACGGTTTGGTCCAACAACGGCATGGCAGTCGTTGCTTTGTGTTTGCAGCAAGTTCAATGAGTTTTTTCGCTAACACACACACACCCACAGACATACACATATACACACATATATTTCAGCCACTCTTTAAGTCTCAGTTTGGTTGAAAAATTATGAATGTGTTGCAATCGCGAAATTCCTTTCTATCTTTTTTGTTTCTTGCTGCCTTTCAATTAATTTAACTGCCTTTTGCTCGGGTTTCTTACATTTCCTTGACTTGAATGAATGAAATCAAATTAATTAAGCAGCGTCAGGCACACAAAAATATCTCTATATATATAAAGCCAGAACAAGGACTCACGCCCGTTTTCTTATGCACATGCGTGAAACATTCTTTTCATAATTTATTTTGCTTCCTTCGCTCGGCTCGTTGCGTCTTTGGCATTCATTTTATCTGGCCCTTTTTATCATTATCAACTTCATCAGTTAGGCAGGCAGCCAGGCAGACAACCAGGCAGTCAACCAGGCAGTCAGGCAAGTCCTTCCAGGCTGCTAGTCCTTCGGCTGCCGCTGCCGCTGCACTGTAGCTTACTTCTTGTGGCATACTTATGTGCATATGTCTCCTGGTGTTATGTGTGTGCGCACTCATAATTTGATTTCTCATACACAACTTTGATTAAGGATATCGACACACACACACACACACTAGCACATACAATTCCGACTTTTGGCCTGCAGCTGTTTTGTGCTCTTTTGTATTGGATTCCATTTCGATTTTTCTGCTCGCATTTTTATGTCGACTGCTTTTGCCTTAGGGCAATGGTCAGCAGATTGTTAGCCAAGTTTCGATTTACATGATTTCCAGCAAAACCTTTTTAGCTGCTGACCAAGTAGCCCAGGATATGCCACGCCTGTGCATGGGGGTTGCACATTAAAGCACATTTAAGACGCATATAAACTTTAAAGCTATTTTTAAATTTGTAAACACAAAAGCTCAGCACCGAAAGGCAAATATTTATTTAATAAAACAAAAAAAAACCTATTAAGTTCTTTTATTCAACAACAAAAGCTGCACACAAAGCCAAAGCATATTTCATGCACATAACATTGACACCCAGGAAGAAAAAAAAGGCAAGCATAAATAAATCTATCAAATATATTCGAATAAAAAATATGTTTTGAAAAATGTTTTGATTGATGTTTGAATGGAGCCGTCAAAGCGAATGAAATCTGTCAGCTGAATGAAGTGCAATGAAAATGTATATATATATATACAGCCGATTGCACAAACATATGATATGAAAACATTGATATTTATCAGCAAAAGGCAATTTTGCCTTAAACAAATATTTTTAAGTCTAAACACAAGGAAAAAAGGCATAAAATATGAAATCTTAGAGACTACACCAACTTTGGCATGGATTACTTGGTTCAAGTTTAGTTTTTAGTTCAGTTTTTTTCACAACTCCTTTTGATGCCTCAAATCGAAAAGAACTCATTTTCAGACCATTCTGTGAAGTTACAAGCAATATTCGCATATGGAAGGAGGAACTAAAATATTTATAATTTATGATAAGACAGGGTATTTACAAGTCGAGCACTGCCACTTCTGAGTGTTAACTCTTCGAAAACTTACCTATTTGTAGAGTTTATTTCGACCACAAGCTAGTTGGTGTGTTGATAACTGTAACGAAAAGATTTGGTATTCAAAATACATTAATTAAGTTTAATTAAGATCTTGACGGTTCACGAAAACTTAATCATAAAAACTTGCACAGCTAATTAAACAAGCAGCAATTTAATTAATTACGGAATTTAAGGGGCAGCCGCAGACAAAGCTAAAGACACGGCACATTGGCTTAATACCTTGTCACCTGTATGCACAGGTGTGCCAATAAAGAGCAAAACACACACACACACACACACACACACACACACAAGCACAGAGAGACAGCGACAGGCAGCTAAGCCACAAAATCAGAAATGTTAATTAAAATCACTGAGCGTTGAGCACAAGCGTCGGGCATATTAAACAGGCAGGAAATCAGTTGGGAATGAAAACCCTTAGCCCTAGGTAAAGTACGACGAGGAATGGGCAAAAGAAGATAAATGTATTCCCATATAACGTGTTTAGATGTCTAAAAGTAATCTAAATTAGTTTGGATCTAAATTATGACACTGTCAGCTAAGTAAGCACACGTATTAATATAATCTCAAACAGAAAAAAAGTTAATTGAGCTTGGTAGAAACTCACCTGCCTTAAGAAGCGAGTATAATGCTAGACAATTCGTTTATTTTCTAGGGAACTTTGAAAACTCAAAATACGAGTTTACAAATTTAAGCAAACGTTAATAAACACTTTCATTGCTGTGAGATATTGAGTGTGAGAAATGAATTAAAAGGCGATATTGAACTTCCTTTCCTTTTTGTATTTAGAAGATCTCAGCTCGGCTGAGTCACATTCAAATGAGAGACAAAAATTGTGAATAACGCACTAAATAAATCACAAGATAACAATTGACTAAATCAAAGATAGAATAATTTCCGTTAACATTTATTTTTAAATATATTTAACGCAACATTTTTGCTGGTTAAAAACAATTTGAAACTTCCCGCAGGAAAATTGAATTTCTAGAGTTTCCAGAGCAGCCAATGCCAGCTGCTCGGTGCGCCAGCGTCAACAATAATAAATAAGTGGAGTTGCATGGGAAAGAAAGAGGACAGGCAACAACAAAGGCGAGTTCGCATTTAAAAGCGTAATGGACGTAACGGAAATACAGAATTCCGATCAGGAAGCCAGGGGTCAGGAAATCATCTGAAAAAGTGGCAACAAAAACGCACGCAATGCAAAATGAGAGAGAGAGAGCGAGAGAGTTGGATAAAATGAAAGCAAATATATAAAATGGCGCATAATACCCATGAAAGCAAACGAATATTAAATAGAACAAAGCAAGCGCTCAAAATTATGCGTGACTTTTTACACTGTCCATTGTTAATGCTTTTAGTTTATAGTCGGACTGCATAAATTAATATTTCATTCAGTTGAATATAAAGCTATCACTAACGGCTTAAAGTCATTATGCTGAACAATTAATGATGCGTCGCCTTCAAGTACTTTTAATCGGTATAATATTTCAACATTTTGCCGGACAAACTTTTCCTTTTAGTGAAGCATTTACAACAACAAAAAGAAAATGCTTTAAAGGGCTTTGCTAGCTGGTTGGTGAGTGGGAGGTGGGTGGTGGGTGGGATGAGCAGGTCACGTGGCCTCTCCATAACACAATTAGCAACAACAAGTTGCATTAAAGCGGCTTCTAACTTTCATTAAAAACCACTTAACCCATGCCAGGACAACAGAGAGACCGTAAGCCGACCCTTGTGTAGCCGCACAATTCTAATACTTGACCCACCCACTTGACCCACATGACCCGCTGCAGCTAAACAAAGCAACAACGTGGCACATGGAAGCTGAGCCAGTTGGTAGGGGGCAGTTGGCTTAGTGAGTTTACCGTAGGCGTGTCTGCAGCGTGTGCGTGTAGCTTTTACTTTGGCTGTGGGGCGTAGGCGGGCACCACTTCTGCACATCGCTAGTCATATTTTTTTATATGGCAAAGTTTTTGGCAACCAGCAAGAAAGCGAAAAAATTTATAAATACATACATACATCTATATATTTGAAATTAAATTAAAAAGCATTGTGTGGAACCAGTTGTGGTCGGTGCCCGGCGAATGCCACATGCGCAAAACTCAAAAAACGTTGCATACTTATGTGGGCAAAAGTTTGTGCTAGCAGAAGTTCTACTTTTGAAAGTTCTAAATATAAAAATATATGTATGTATACATTTTAAATGGCCCTAATGCGTTTTAAATTGTATATTATAATCGAAAGTATTTATTTTTTTAATGGTTATCATACAAGTTTTTCTACACATGCCGCAGACAAATTCAATTTTGATCGTGTCAATGTACGTTTATTCCAGTTTCATTACGGCTGTTATTTTCCTTTAATTTTTCTTGTGCAAACAAACACAACTGGCAAAAACCGGCACCAAAGTTGAAAAATGGCTGCGCAAAAAAATAAAAAAAGACTGGGCTTGGTGGGGGCTTCATAGCATATCAGCTGCGGGGGGTACCGCGTGCAAACTGAAAAACTTTGCTGCTACTTTGGTATTTTTTTTTTTTGCTTCGACTGTTTTCTTTTAATGCCAAAGCGTGAAAACAAAACTTTTTTCTTGATTTTGCTAGCCGCATTTAAACGGCGACACTAATGGCCCGAAATTGAAATGGAATTTTTGTATTTGTGCAAATATTTTGCAAACCGAAACCAGCAAAAGAAACCGAAAAGTTTGCTGAATGCTAGCAACTGACTTGAATTCAGTTGCCAAGGCGTCATATGCTGCATTATTGGCTAAAAACTTAAATCGATTTGAGTTGCTGTAAAAAAAAATCAAATTCAAGTTTGCAGCACTTAAAGTTCTCAATTTATAAGCAAATGGTTTTTCAAAAAAATATATACATATATAACATATATAAAGTTAATCGGCTTCAACTCACAAGCTAAAAATGACTATCTAAACTAACTAAAATAACTTTTTCAGAAAAAAATGTAAAAGCAAAGTCAAGTAAAAATTGAGATGGCCTCGCTACTCACTTTGTCTCAAAAAGTCATTTTATTCCCTCAAGACCTTTTTGTTGGGACAATTTCTACTAAAAGAAATTAACACAAGTCCAGCCTCATATGCACAAAGTAAATGATCTCTTGTTTTTTTGAATTCACAAAGTTATTTAAATTTATTTGATAACATATTTTTGTCACTGCTTCAAATCAGACCAGAAGCAAGGCTTATTCGATTATATGCTAATTTATAAAATACTTTTTTCTTGTTTGCCAATCGATAGTCTATTTTCAAGTTCCATAAATTTATTAAAAAAATTGCATTTGTGTGTGTTGGTGACCCAAATTAAATTTATTTCGCTTTCCGCAAATAAACAAACAAGCCAGCAGCAAAAACTGCGAGAATAATAATTTGGCAAGTTGGAATAATATATATTGTGAATGGGGGCAGGAGAGTTGCCTAATAAAGAATTTAAATACTAATTGAAAAGTGCTGTCGCAGGGGGAAGAGAGGAGCTGAAAGAGACCAGCAGTAAAAGTAAGTTAACCTTCCTTTTTTTTTTACTCATCCATCAAGGTTTTTGCCATCAAAGCGAAAAATGTCAATCTTTAGTTAACTTATAAAAGGAGCTGGGCTGCCCAGCTAAGAAATTGCAAAATATTGATGGGCTGCTTTCATTTCGTATGTATAGGGCAAATTTGATTAAAGCCAAGCAATTTGTGCAACGCAATTCGACTTTAATACAAAGTTAAAACATTTAAGCTGTATGCAGATTTTGGACCAAACGTTGCCAACAAAAAGGAGCCAAAAATTTGAAAATATTGAGGTCACAAATGCATTAGAAAGTGCTAACTGTTATATACGTTCCAAGAGTGAGATAGGGTGTGAGAGAGAGCGAGAGAGTAAGAAATGGAGAGAGTTTAAATGCGTAAAGGACATAAATATTGCTGCAAAGTTTTTGCCCTCAACTGATTGCAAAATGTCCAAGCAACGGTAAACAAAGTTTTGTGGCCATTGGCAATGCCAATCGATAGCCTGGCACCCGCCACACAGACACTGAGACTGACCGGAGATAGCCAAAATGGTCAGCCAAGCAGACTGTCAGCCAAGTTGGCCCGATATGTTGGACACATTCGATATACCCATGCAGCCGGCCCACACAAGAAGGCAACTGTGCTGTCTCTGCATACGAATATTTTGGCTCGCATAACGTTTTTAGCATTAATTGAATTTGTTTGCTGGCAAGCGAGTTAGGTTTTACTTGACAATTTAGCACTTGCGGTTGCTGTGGTCAGCACTGCTACAAACTAGGCAATGCCAAGCCAAAATGTTTCTAAAAAATTACCAAAAATACGATCTACTAAGTGACAGCAAATTAAAATAAGTGGTTTTGATATTATAAACATAATCTATGGTTGACTAGACCCTCAAATATATCTATTACAGCATTTTCAATTCTAGCAAAAATATCTAGCCAATTAAGTCTAAAATAAAGTGTATCGAGGGTTCTTTTCTGGCTGGTTAGATGTACATTCATGAGTTGCAAATAAGATCCCAATAAGAATATGCTACGTCCTTGAAGCCAACAGGCAAAGCTCATGCCCCGCTCAACTTATCATTGAACTCATTACACATAAATTAATTGTATGAAAAATTACGTTGGCTTCTATTTACGGCTCGGCTTAAATTGCAGCAATTTAAGACGCAGCTTTAACAATCTGCTCATAATTCTTGGATACAATATTTGTTAGACATAAAAAATTAACTATGCGTATGAGAGAAAAACTATGGAGTAACGAGCATAAGCAGCGGCGGCAGCAGCAAGGACGAGAATTTTGCCAGAATGCCTTGCTGCATTTTTAACGCCTGTGTGCCTGCAACAAAAATGCCAAAACCCGTACCCCGCCCCCCCGCATGGCAACAGGCAACGATACACCAAATTGCATCTAGAGGTTCGTGTATCTACAATGTATGCAGTTGGTGATGCGGTCAGGCAGAGTCCTTTCACTGTGTTCAGTGCTTGGCTCATTGCTTGGCTACGTAAGTGCAGCCGGCTCGTTTTGTGGTCACTTGAATCGACTCTGCATAATGCGGGTGGTTCGAGCACACATCCTGGCCCGCCCCTACGCCGCCCACTTTGTATGTTAAATTTTATATGGCTTTGCGCCGTGCACAGCTTGAAGCAGCTTCAGGCGAATGGCATTTGCACACAGGACTCGACTGCGTCTTGAAGCACGTAAGTGCATTGGGGACATGCTTGGCTTGCCTGCTCCTGCTGCTGATGCTGTTGCTGTTGCTGTTGCTCCTTGACGTCCTTAATTGTAAAGATGTGGTAATGTATTCCCTTTTGCAAGTTAACATTTTATTTCGCTACGTTCGTTGAGTTAAAATATGCAAAATGTTATACTGTTGGACGCGATGCCACGTGAAATGCTTCTCCAAATTGACGGCAAACGTTGACCGTGGGCATAGTCAAGGATTGAGGGCGTTCAAGGGACAGGATTGGCCGGGTTGCCGCTGCGGGCATGTCTCAGCGTGACACTGAACACGCTTTAACGTGGAGCGTCCGTCCGAGGGCTGTGGCTCATAACTTATGCACATAGATAAGCGACAACGATGTCTGCGTTGGCCGTTATGTCCTTCGTCCTCTGCCTGCCGACGTCGTTGTTGTTGTTGTTGTTGTTGTTGTTGTTGCTGTGGTTACTGTTATTTTTGTTGTAAGCGCCGGTTAAGGTTGGGTTTTGTACGCTGCCGGCCATTTAAGGCAATTATGAAATTTTAATAACTTCAAGTGTAATTATTTATAGCCATCTTAAAGTTGGCTCAGTCCGGTAGATTGCTTATCATTAAAAATAGCACATTTTAAGCTTAATTGAAACTTCGAAAGCGCATCTAATTAGGCTACTTTTATTAGCAATTAGAGAATAATTAATTTATTCAGATTAATATTTGGTACTCTTTTAATATGAAATTAATAAATAAATGTTTTTTTTGTAGATCTTACACAGAATTAATAACAAAATATTAAAACAATCTTATTTTTTTTAAATATCACAATATCGGCTTGAAGTAAGCTTCCAAATTATTCTATTTTAGTTGTCCAAAGCTTTAATGTACTTATCGCAATATTAGCATTTTTAAGTCAGCATAAAGCACATACTTTAAATGGAGTATTTAATATAATTGATGCATGTGTTTTTTTGTTTCGCGACCTCCGACATATTTACATACAATTAAAATTGTTTGTGACTTTCTCAGTGACGACAGAGAAGACAATGCAATAACAAGGCGAAATTTAACTTCATTAATTTGCCCTCCATTTGCCAAGCGACTTAATCGCCTTCCACATAACTATGGTTAAGCCTTTGTCTCGCAAAAGGAGGCGCATACAATTAAACAGCTTTCGACAGTGTGCGTGTAATTCCTTACATTCAAGCAGACCACAATGCCATCGCATCTCAGACTGCAATTATTTTCTTGCTGTCGGATATGCCGTGCCACTCAATGCACATGCCATTAATTATGAAAATATTGGCCAAACACTTTCCGGGCCAGTGGCCAAACAGCCGATGCCCGTACGCCATAAGGACACGCTGAAGTGTCCTTGTGCGCACTTGGATGGTACTTGCATTAAATTTAAAGTATTTACCACAATATTTTCGCTACACTTTGCCGAAATTGTATTTCATTCGCATTGTGAGGACCAACAATTCACAAGACCAAACACACACACACACACATGCACACACTCACAGTCGTACACATACTTGTACATTTGGTGGCATTGTGTGAAATGTATTGTGCTTTTGAGCTGAGTTTCGTTACATTTGGTTTGGTTTGGCAGCTCGCCTCGTGGCAGCTTCTAACACTGCACCTGCTCCACTTGGTCCATTCGCAGTGGATGCCACTTTTCGTGGTATTGCGGTGCTCCCTCTTTCTCTATTTCTCACCCAATCTCTCTCTCTTTCTCTCTCTTTCTCACTCTCGCTTGCTCTCTGCTGCTTTTGTTAGTTTTTCACAGTCTGAGTGCTTTTTTTAATCCAGTTGCTAGGGGTATATTGGTTTATAATGAACTAATATAGCTTCTTTTAATATAAAAAATAATTTAGGCAGAAACTTCGGATTCCTTGTTTAAGAAATTTCACAGAAAATATACATTTGGCAGATAAAATCTTAAGAATATGAATGAGAGCAACTTAAGCCTAACAAATACATAAAAGAACATTACAAAAAAAATGTATTTACAATTATATAATCAATGTCATATAAAATAATATAATGATACAATTCTTAATAAATTTAAGGTTTGTTATTCTATTTATTTGTGAACATAAGAGAAAACTCTAGGAAAATAAATTTTTACTAATTTTTTCATTCACTCTTAGCTACATATGCATATTAATATGTATATTAAGTTCAAAAATGGATATACTTGATTTTATTTCAGTCGAGTATACTCAATATGTTAAGTGCAAAGCCTAACAATACCTTTGCACAGAATTAAGGACACGCCCAATCGGGCCACAAAGGTGCGTTCGTACAAATGCAAAAATGCGCCAAAAAAGAAAATGCTTGGCAGCTCGTAACAGAGAAGAGAGAGAGAGAGAGAGAGAGAGAGAGAGCTCCCAATGAGAAAGAGAAGGAAACTAAGAGAATTGAATTGCCTGGCGGGCGGCAAATTAAATTCACTCGCTGAAAATTAGCGACGCTTGTGGAAAATGCGACTCAGACGGTTGCGTGGGCCATAAACAGATTCAGCTTTTAAGGAAACCAAACACGTAACGCGCCAGGGGGCAAAGGGGTGAGAACGCCAGCAAACTCTCGAATCATTTCCAGGCACTCGCCTTCTCTAACCATTTGCCAGTTAAATATAGCAGTTATGCCAAAATAGGCGCAAAATTCTATGAAACGTGCGTGCAATTATTCAAAGTGCAAAGTCGCTGCTAGCAACGTGCAACTTTTTTACGTTTTTCTATATTTGTTTTTTTATTGTATATTCTTGTGGGTCTGGGCGCCTGGGAAATTGTTCATAAATTCGAGAAGACAACTTTGTTAACTTTGAGACGACGAAAAATTGTGCTTTTATTCCAGGCAGCATTTAATTTATTGACGTAATTTGCCTTCGGCTTGCCGCTGCATATTAATTTGGCATAAACGACGCACAGCCATCAACAAATTACAGCAAAGATTATAGGTCCCAGCATGTTGTATTGTTGTTGTTGTTGTTATTGTTGTTGTTGGGGGTGTGGGTGTGGCTGTGTGTGTTTGTGTGTGTTTTCGGGCCTGTGACATTGACAACGCGTCGTGCAGGATCAACAGCAAATTACCCTAATCAAATTGCCATTGTGCATATTTTAAGTTAATGAGTTCGTGAATTTAGATCAAATTAGCGCAAAAACTGAAATTTCTAGGATTTATTTTTTATTACCAACTTCTTGTGCGCTCTGAATTCCATTATTATTATTTGCTATTACTTTCTTGTCACAAAAAACGATTTTAATTATGACATTTATGGATGAGTTACATTGTTATATTTAATGCCAAGAACAATTTATACTTTTTAATATTGGGACAAATATTTGGGAATGTTCACACGTCACAGATTTTAAATACAATTTGTAACACTTTCTCTTGAATTTAGCCAAGTCGTCACATTTTCATCCCTATTCCCAAATTTAGCACAAAGTCGTCAAAAGTTTCTGTTGAAAATGTTCAGCGAAATTAATCAAACAATGGAGTTAATAGATCGTCGGTGGCAGAGCAGCGTTTAAAGTATTACTTGCAGCTAGCATGTTTTAGGAAACGGATTAGGGATTAGTTAGCAAAGCAGTTTAGGAAACTTGTGAGGAATGAAACTAAATATGGACTTAAGCATATAAAAGTCTTAACAAGACATAAATGGACAATGCAGCGAACAAGGGGGAAAAAAATACACATAAGCAACGAAAGCTGCAAACTTAAATAAGGCAAGGGGAAGGGCGCTGCGTGGCGCACATAGAAAAAAGTTCTGGGCAAACACCTCAAGTGTATATGGCAAAGGGTGAACTTTTGGCTTGCATAAGCTCAAGCTGAACTTTTATTTGTATGACTCGTCGTGTGCAGCAAAGTTTTGGCCAGTCTTTATAGCATATTGTTGTTGTTGTTGTTGTTGCTGCTGCAGCTACTTGCTTGATTTTATTGCTGCAGTAACTTCAGCTGCAGCAGCAGCAGCAGCAGCAGCAGTAGCATCCGCTGCTCGCACAAGGGCCGCTCTCTGGCCGGGGCGAGTGCACTTTAAATTACTCGAATGATACTTGATGGTTGCAATCAGCAGCGGTAGCGGCAGCCCCTCAGCCCCCCTTTCTGCAGTCTCAAGTAGACTTCATTATTTTGATAGCAATTAGCAAATTGAGTTTTATAAATTTTAAGTTGTCTGTCATGCAATTAGTGCAGCACGTCTGACCGACCAGACAGAGTCAAAGCTGCGTACACGCTGCGTATGCTTGATGTGTCTACTCTAATTCACAATGGAGCTCGTATTTGGATGTATGTTTGCCTCTTCTTTTTTGTGGGATTTTATTGCACGTTTCGAAATTTACTTTATGCACCACAAGGGTTCATGCAAATTTCGAGCTTGGCTTTTGTTTTGTTAAATTTTGTTTTCAGCAGCTGATAAAACATTCGCGCGGGAACATAGAAAAAGTCGAAAAAAAAACAAACAATTTTTGCAATGTCAGGCGATTCTTTTCTTATCAACGTTTGTTATTGACACAAGTGTTTGAGCTTGGGCATAAAAATTGAGATTTTTTCAAGAATTGTTAATTGAATTTATTTTAATATTGTTAACATAGGTGGGTTTCAGTTTTAGCTTTAGCCACAGCTTACAAAGTAGTATATATAATAACATGATCTTTAAATCGCGTATAAGAATAAACCTTCGCACACAGCTCATCTACAGAGATCTTATCTGCAGAGTTCGATTTAAAGCTATTAAGTCTATTTTTAAATATATATTTTATATATACATTAATATTTACACAGAATCAAACATTCAACTAAGCTTAAAACAAACGTATGGTATATACCGACTGCGTAACACGTAGGTGGAGAATAAGTTTCTTGTATAATGTTAACAAGAATTCAAAAGTAAATCAACAAATCGAATTTAAAGGAGCCATAACCGAAAATTCAATATTCAGAAATATAGATATTTGCGAGAGAGTGGTAAAAGCGAGATGTGATATAACTGGAAACTTAATACTGCGCCGAGGCAAGCTCGCCCTTTGAAGAGTATAGCAACAAACTGTTCCGAGTTTAATCCGAGGACAAGAATTGATTTAAAACATTTTCAATTGTATATTAATTGAATTTCAGTCTGCAATCAAATTAAAAGACGTTTATTCATTTATAACAATCAGCTGAAAGCGCTTTAAATTTGTTATTTATAATTTATTTATCAGCTTTGTAATTGTTATGAGTCTTTAGCACAAACATTTAAGCCCATTGTTATTTTAAGACGCAAAGTTCAAGTCATGGCAAACCAATTTTGAGAGCAGTTGAACCAAGCAAAAAATTTTGTTATTGCTCGTGTCAAGCTGTTGTTGTTGCTCACACAATTTTCAATGGCAACCGCAAAAAAACAGCAACAAAAGCAGCGCACATTATGTTTATGTTCAGATATATGATACTTTAAGATACAATACGCTGTCGTTTAATGCTCACATCACAGCCAAAGCTATATCACAGATATGATGACGGTGACGATGACTATGTTAGCCGACTGGCAGCCAAAAGTTGTTCCTGTTGTCGTCATAGTCGATATTGATCCATGTTGACAATTTTTGGCGGCGTGCAGAAATAAATAAATATATGCCCCGATTTTTCACTCTCTACTGCTCGACATGCAACGTGTGTGGCATAAAAGCCGCTTTGTATTTGGAGCTCTGTTTTTGTTTTTTGTTTTTTGTTTTGATGCTCTGCACAGTTTATTTGCTTTTTATTTTTACTGCCGTTTTGCGCGATTCCGCCGTATCTATGGCGTTGTCTGACAAAAGGCAAATGCGCCCATTTGTCATTTGGACAACGAGCTGACAGTTGGCAACAAACTGAAGCTGCTGCCAGTTGTCAGCGGATGGTTTTGTCACCCTTCAGGCGATTTGCCGAGTATCGAACTTGTAAATGGCAGCCTTTATGCAATTGGCTTTTGTGTTAAGTACGAGGGCACTTCTAACGGAAATGCAATGCCCAGGTAATCTTTATTTTATTGAGACTATGGCGGATGATCTTTTTGAATAGCCGGTCAAAAGTTAGATAACAAATTTCATTCTTGAAATAGGTTCATTTAAATTTGGACGCAATACGATTCAAGACAAGTTGAGCAACTTGCTAGGCATGGTATTTATTATATGTATGTTATATAGATATCAGAAACTGGCAAGTCATGGTATTTATAATATCTATGTTATATAGATATTCTTTGCAAATGTTTTGCACAAATATATACTATGCGTGCAAGCGAGAAAGTAACTAAAATTGGTATTTAACATTAATAATACAACAAATAATATCAATTTATTCAATATTTTTTCTGAATAAAATGTAATGTTATTTCTCCTTTTTTAACGCAACATTGAATATTTCATAATACAAATTTTATCATACATATTATTTACTAAGCAATTAAAACGGTTTAATCAACGCAAAACCTTTTGAAGCTTGGCAGGCTTTCATCATGGTTTTAATTACGAATCAATTTATAAATGTAAAATTATCCTACATATTTAAATACAAGAAAATTGCGCGCCTTTTTGCATTTTTCAAATGGATTTTAGCAGACTTCTGTTACAAATATAGGAAGGTATATGGGCTTATATATATACTTTTTAATTCATCCGGCCGCATAAAAGGCAAAAGGCAGGCAACAACAAATGTAATAAGCGCACTCAGCCAAAAGCAAATACATAAAAAGCGACCCAAACGCATTATTTCTATACCCTGTAAATAACAGTTGAAATGGGTGTGCTGAATTGTGCTGTTAGCCAGACTAAATATTTTTTTAATTTGTTCATTGTGAAGCAGATGAATCGATTATCTGGGCTCCCAAAATGTTTTTCGAACAGGGTACAGGGCATCGGTGAGTCGGGCAGACGCGCCTTTTTTTGACATTGAAAGGACAAGATTCCGCAACGGCTAATGGTAGGCTAGAAGCGCTGTCAGCTTCCATTGATATGAAAATAAACACACGACGCTAATCAAATGTAAGCTCATTTAATGTTTAAATAAACAGAAATGAATACTCAGATCTGCGATAAGAGCTCGTCTGTGAGTGTGACTGTGAGTGTGAGTGTGAGTGCGAGTTTATTTGTTTCTCTGATTAAATGCTGCATAAATATTTAATATGAATTACTTTCATGACGTCCCAAATGGCATTTAATTAGCTAGCAAAATATACTTCAATATAAACCAAAAACAAAAACGTTCTCAAATAAAAACTTTGCTAGCACACAAAACAAAGCAAAAAATGAAACTCATGCGTTGGCGGCGGCCACTTGAAAAATATAACATCAATTTTATTATTGAGCAAAAGCGGGCGCCACAAGCCCGGCGAGTAGCTCAGTTCCCGACTCCACGGGACAAAAAAGCCGAATGGAGCTCTGCTCGACAGACTGCGGGATTTGTTTGTTATTTTTGTGTGTATTTTTGTTTATTTCAAGTAAGCTCCCGGTTTTATTCCCTTTGAAGTGGCACTGAGAGTCGCGCAGAGTCTCCAGTTGGAGCAGCGGCATTTGTCAGCCATCGCATTTGGGTAAGCGAAATATAGTCAAAGCCAAGTTTATGACGGCCATTGTGGCATAATTCCTGTAAAGACCTTAAAGCATTTTTTAATAATTTTTTATTGTCAACATTTTGAAAAGTTTTGCCAGCCAGACAACATTTTTGTCGCGTCTTTGGGACCTAAACTTTGTTTGTTGTGCCCCATGGCTTAACTTTAATTTCTTAATTCAGTCTGGATTTGCTTGAAAAAAAAACTTATAAATAAAGCACTCAACGGCTTCTTATTCAAAACATAAAATCTTAAATTTAAATAAAAAGCTGATATAAGAACTCGTATTAAAGAAAATATATATAAAATATGCTGGTTCTATGAGATGGTTTTTTGTAGAGGATTTTATGTGCATATTCATAAATACACCTACATGTTGTTTTAACAATTTTTCATATTTTTGTATAATCCCTGCAATAATTAAAAGTGGCTAAAAAGTTGTTCGTAATCCTAAATTTTGTTATTGTTGCTTTTCATTCGAAATACTAAAATGCTGAATATTGAATTTATGTTGTCTGTAAAAAGAAAAAAAGCATAATCCCTATGCAAGAGGTTAACAAAAACAAATTAAACAAGTGCTCGGAATAAAGCTTTGATATTTAGCTTATTCAAAATATTTGTTTGTATATTTTTGTATTTTTATACCCTGAACCCATTGAAAATGAGTAAAAGGGGTATTATGTTTTTGTGCAAAATGCAAATGTATGTAACAGGCAGAAGGAAGCATCTCCGACACCATAAAGTATATATATTCTTGATCAGCATTAATAGCTGTCTGTCCGTCCGTCCGTCCGTCCGTATGTATGAACGCAAGGATCTCAGAAACTATAAGAGCTAGAGACTTGAAATTTTAGATGTAGGTGCTCCTAGTTCCTACGCAGATCGAGTTTGTTATAATCGATAACCTGTCCGATAATCAATAACTTGCCCTGTTTCCAAGTAATCGATAAAAATGTATATCGAAATCCCGTTTTTTAAGCAATTTTTGTAAATAATAAGAGCTAGAGTCGCCAAACTTGACATGTAGCTTCTAGAATAGTATATATATATCGATTATCTTTCATTTTATACCTATCGCCAACTCCCCGCTACTCTCTATCTATAAGCGAGCGCTGCATTTGGTGATGGAATAAGAGGGTTCAGGGTATCCCCTAGTCGGGAGCTCCCGTCTAGAACCTCTTACTTGTTTTATATGTATATTTAATCAATTGCTTTTGCATTGTACAATTTTTATCAGATAATTTCCCAGTCAAGCAACTTACAAACACAACATTTTGTTCAAATTTTTTTTCTCGATAGTGCAACAATTTTCATTTAATTTGCCATATGTATGAATATGAATGTAAGTAAAAAAAATATATTTAGCAATTTAAGTGAGCGCAATGCAACGTATGTGCAGAACAAAAAAAAACAGGGAAATAAACGATGGATGAAAAGGGAAATGGAATTGAATTGTCACAGCTGCAATTTTTCAACTGTCAAATCAAAACATAAAACCAATTACTTTTAATGATTAATTACTTTGGAGAAGCGTCATGGAGCAAATGTTGAAAACCACAAAATGATTTTGATTACGAGCAGGGCCGCAGTCAACTTTGATTTGATTTATGATGCGCATAACCCTTTTGACACACACACCGTCTCCAGACGCACACTCGCAGCCATACTCTTCATTTGTTATGAACTTAAGCCTGGCCCGACGACATGCGATTCACCTTAAAATTCATAAGTTTGTCAAGCGAAATTTACACTCTCACGCACTCGCACACACACACACACACACACACACACAGTCGCAAGTAAAACAGCAGCTGCATGTCATTAACAATATGAGCCCAAGACATAATCCCCCGCACGGCAGCCAAGGCGCGCAGCATGGCGTATGCGTAATACGGGCAGCAAACTTTTCAACGCTTCATTTTTTAAACATTTAACACACACAGACTTTGCGTGTGCGTGGCAACAACTTTTCTTACTTTCGAGCTATGTTTTATATGGCCGTGTTTTTATTTTTACCCATTTTAGTTGTCATCAATTCTGCGGATTATGCGCCCCCAAAATGTAAGTTTATGTTCAAAATTATGCAAAAGCCGGGCAATGAAAATGCTGATGAGACGGGCTGTTGCTGATAATGTTTATGCTGATGATAATGATGCCGCATAACAACAAACCAAATGGATTTCGGTTGAGGCAGAAAAAGGGATAAACATAACTGCGTTCCTTATATGGGGTTTGTCAATGCAAAAACAAAAAAAGTAAAACTAAAAAGTAACCAAATATTTTAATTAAATTCGGCCACAAGTGACCCAAATAAGGAGGGAAGGGTTACTCTGCAACCCTTTCGGCCAAACGTTTCAGCTGCTTAACTGACCATGCTGACAGAAACACGCTCTTTCATCATATTAACCCCAGTTTGCTTGAGCATGACGAATGAGTTTCTCAAGTTTGCCAATTTTAATATCAATTTTAAAGCTGTACCAGCTGCAATATCCGAAAAGTTTAACCATATAATATGGCAACAGTAATTTTATGTTTATTATGGCCAACCTGTTGGCTAATATTGTATAAAGGTAATTTATAATGTCCGTTATAGGAACTGCCAACAATTTATGTGCCACATTCGGCGCGTTAGTCCAAAACCCATAAAATTTTGTTTTATGTACAAGAATTTCGAAGCGCTAATTTATGGACCAAATCGTTGGCAAATTATGAGCTGCGTTTCGAAGTGCTTTAGGAAATGAATTAAGAATCGATTTGCTTAAATTGTTCATATTTGATGTAAGAAGTTCTTAAGCATTTGTCGGCTTTGAATTACTTGCGGTTGACTGTAATTGACGGTTGTTTATCACGAGTTCTATAAATGGAAGCCCTTTAAAAGCGGAAGAGCCGACATGTGATATATGCACATATATCCGCAGCTTTTATAGGCTTATTGATTTTGCGGTTTACCTGAGACATTGGCGCAGGTGTCAAATGATTGCAGCTTAAGGTTTTATGATGAGTACTTTTCAATGTAAGCCAAATAGAAATATAGGTAGCAGAAATTATGAGAATGGACAGGTGCTTATCGTATTATTACACTCTTATTTAACTATAAATTTAGTAGGTCGAGGTTATGGTCCCAACTTTGGAAGCTAGCTGAGAGTCAACATGGCCAAAGTCTTAAATACTAACTAATTAAAACTAGCTTGTTATTTGGTTAAGCCATTTTAAGGCACACTTAATTACCTATAAATTTAATAAGTCTTTATTAAAGTCCCAAACTTAAAATCCAGTTGAGCTTCAACAGGGACAAAGTGTTTAAGACATAGGGCTATAACTTATGCGTATTAAAACAGAGCATACGATATGTGCACATTTTGGGTTTCATTTTGATATCAAAAACTTTACTTTTTTGTTTGCAAAGCTTCAAAGTTTTGTACAATCAAAATCAAATTTGATTAACCATGCGTATTTAATCAAGTGTAAATAATCAATTCTCATTATTGTCTAGACTCGGAGAAATTAAATTTAAGTTTAGAATAATTTATATTTTTTCTTAAGAATGTTGGAGTAAAAGTGCAATAAAAATTGAATATATTTTCAATTAAAATCGTTAGCAAAAAGTGCATTGGATAATTTTCTATTTACAAAGTTTCCAGAACAGAAAATGGGCTAAAATCCAAAACTACATTTTAATCTTGTCAACCATTTATAACACATTTTATTTAAACAGAAAAAATAATTTCTCAGAAGCTGCATCTTCAATTTAAATATTTATTAAATTCAAAAATTGTACGTTGAACTTACCTAAATGTGCAACGGCATGTAAATCGAAAAATTACGAAAAATGTCAGTTCACATCACGCCTCCTGCGGCAGGCTGTTGTTAATCATGGCACACACGCACACACTCTAATCTAGTTGGCTGTTGTTGCAGAAATATTCAAATGAGTTACGGGCTGCCAATAAATGAAAAATATGTTACTGGCGGGCTTGCAGACCCAAGACAGCACACAACAACAACAATAACACGAACTTTGCACAAATATTCCTTAATTTCTTAATTCAGAATACACTTGTGTCACTTGAACTTGGGTCTAGTTCTTGAACACGAACTGCACTTTGATGAACTTTTTATCAAGAGTATTTGCCAGGCTTCGAAATCTCGCGAAGACGTGACTTCAAAACTGAACCGAAGCCAACGTCTGAACGAACGACATCCGCACTGAACGAATGAAAAACGAATACTGACTCCGGGATTGAATGCAATGAAAGTTAAGAACTGTCACGCAAGCTCGAGCACGTTCGAACAAGTTGCAAGCCCACATGTTTGCACAACTTCGAACCGAGTCGAGTCGAGCCGAGCCGAGACGAGTTCTTCGCCTATTCTATGTTTTTTTGCTTCGGCTATCGCTGCTTATGATCATTGGCTCCATTACGAGTGAATGAAAACGAATAGGAAACGAATGCAGGTTTTTGTTCTAGACATTTAATCACTGTTAAGTATTGTCGAATTTTGAATACTAGAAGGGTGGGTCGGGCCCAGTGTAGTCAGGATTAAACATCAAATGTATGGCGGCTGCGAGTATGATAAAATAAATAATTAAGAAAATTCAAAGGCTACCAACTAAATCTCACCACGGATCCTCAAGTCCCACACAGCCAACATTTTATATTGACATAACTTCTAGATGGACAACTTAAATCAGAGCCGGAGTGTAAACTGTATGAATTTAGGATTACAACTAAAACAATATATCTTAGCATATATAAGACGGAAGATACAATGACAACATAGTAACTAATATGTTAAATAATTACTTGATTGTTTCGTTGCCGAAATGACTTGGATTCAACTGAACTCATCCACTGAGAACTGCTTATATTTTATAGGATTTTATTTGTCTAATTTTAAATAAAAACAAGTAAGAGGTTCTAGTCGGGAGCTCCCGACTAGGGGATACCCTGAACCCTCATATTCCAACACCAAATGCAGCGCGCGCTTATAGATAGAGAGTAGCGGGGAGGTGGCGATAGGTATAAAATGAAAGATAATCGATATATATATACTTTTCTAGAAGCTAAATGTCAAGTTTGGTAACTCTTGCTCTTATTATTTACCAAAATTGCTTAAAAAACAGGATATCGATATACATTTTTATCGATTACTTGGAAACGGGGCAAGTTATCGATTATCGGAAACAAACTCGATCTGCGTAGGAACTAGGAGCACCTACATCTAAAATTTCAAGTCTCTAGCTCTTATAGGTTCTGAGATCCTTGCGTTCATACATACGGACGGACGGACGGACGGACGGACGGACGGACGGACGGACGGACAGACAGACGGACATGGCTAGATCGACTCGGTTATTAATGCTGATCAAGAATATATATACTTTATGGGGTCGGAGATGCTTCCTTCTGCCTGTTACATACATTTGGATTTTGCACAAAAACATAATACCCCTTTTACCCATTTTTAATGGGTTCAGGGTATAAAAAATATATATATAGAGACAGCAAAAATTAAGACATTGTAAGGAAGCTTGTGGCTGCCGACACGTGAAGCACGCAAAGCAATGAAAATTCCGACCTGCCGCAATAAATTCCGCGCGCGTCTGCCAAAATAAGAGTGAAATATCCTGCGCACACACACACACAGACAAAGCACACAGCAGGACCTAACTTGAAGAGCTACACACAGGAATAACCGCCGTGTGCGTGTCTGTGTGTGCGTGTGTCTGTGTGTGTTTCTGTGCGCGCCATAAATCGCGCTAAGCCAAAACAAAACATAGCTGGCCAAGTCCCAGAGAACAGCATCATGCATCAGGCATCAGGCAGGTGGATGCCACAGCCTTTGACCTGACACAATGCTCTACATTCGATGTTTTTATCCCCTCCCCCAACCAAAGGCGCTGCGGTTCGAGATGCGCCTGCGCGGTGGCAGCTCGAACCGAACAGCTGTTTAGAGCCTAAAGTCCTTACCTAGGACAACACAACTAACGCTGGTCTTTGCAGCATCCAATCTTAGCGATAAACAATGTAGTTTTTCATAGTTTATTTATTTATTTAGTGTCCAAATATGTTTGAGGTAACATATATATATAATATCCAAAGATATCTTTAGCCGTAATTGCACCAAGTGTATTGGGTCTAAAAAATGTATATTTCATTTAAGGATTCTTAAGTTTCTATATATTGGTAGAGCTTACCGATGTATGTGCCATTTACCAGCCGCATGGGCAAGAAGTGCAACAGGGACTGCCACATGGTCCGCATGGCCCACAGCAAGGACCACAGGACGGACCACAAGACGGGCCACAGCATGGACCACAGGACGGGCCACAGCATGGACCACAGCTGCCCGCTGGGACAAGGCATCCAGGAGGGCAAGGTCCAACATAGAAAGGATCAAATTTGCAAACAATAAGCATATTTGAATCCTATTTAAACCGCAGCGTCTATTCCCTGGTTATTTGTATATACTAAATGAAGATTATTATTATTATTGAATACAAATATAAATTATTATGGAAAAATGAATGCTTACTCGAGTTTTTCATTTAAGGCCGAAGATATATGTGATTATTATTTCCTCAGCTCGTATTTTCTGTTTTACTTTTTCATATTACAAGGTGTTTGTGAACAGAAACTTTTGAAAATAATGAGCTCCTTTGAGCTGGACGAAACTACGACAGAAAAATAGGTTCTTCAAGGCCTACTAGCTGTACATTTTTTTTATGTTTTGAAAGAATTGCTCTTTGCTAAGTTGTTAGGAATAGATTATATTCATGCATCTGATGAAACGCGATGATGCATGATGCTAGACGAAACAACGAGAGCAAAATGCATCTGATGTAACACGATGATGCACATCGCGATCAAAATTAGAATAAATTTTTCAAAAATGCAGAATCAGAGACTTGTTCCCTAAGGCACGATACGTAACGATATTTACAGGCCTAATAGGTGCATTTTTTTTCTTTGAAAGAATTGCTCTTTGCAAAGTTGTTAGGAATAGATTATATTCATGCATCTGATGATGAAAACACGATGATGCATGATGCACATTATTTTGCGATGAAAATTAGAATATATTTTTCCCAAAATTCAGTGTTCCCTAAGACAGACATCTCCCTTTTACGTTACGCTATTTACAGTATTTAGAAAGATACTAAGTATAGATATTTAGTATTTAGAAAGATACTCAGGCTTTTGGCCAGTTGAAAATGAAGAGCGCAAAAAGAAATAGATTTACAATAATATTAACATTTATTTATCATTTTCTATTTTTAATTTTTTTTTAAACAGTGTTGGATATTGTGAAAAGATACATATATCCCCAGCCGTAGTTATAAGCAAATGTAAATGTATCTCAACCAGCTGGATTAACAGTCGTAGCAGCTAGCACCACGTCCAGCAGGGATCAGAACACCGGGTGGGGTAGGTCCAACGTAGAATGGATCGAATTTGCAAACGATATACATGTTGATAGATGTCTGTTTCGCAGTAACGAGTCCTTATTGCCAAATAAAGTATTCCTGCTACACTTGCAATCGGTTGGAAAAAAATTTTTTTTTTCTTATTTCAAAGCCGAATACTTACTTGTCTTGCTTTTCTGTTTTGGGCCGAAGATATGAGTTATATGATTAATTTTCTACTGTTGCATTTTTAGTTGTTGAGTGCCAGAACTGTTAGAAAATAATGAGCTACCAAGCGAGAGGCAAAACCATACGAGAAAATAAACTTTTTAGAAGCCTACTAGGCTTTCTACGATTCTAGAAAGCAACTGCTCGAGTTGATTGGCCAACTATGTTTCAATAGTTCTTATGTCAATAAAGTGACTGCGCTTTCAAATGGGATCAATGAGTTATTCTGGTCAATAATATTTATAATTATGAAAATAATCATAAAATAATATTTTATGCATATTAACTATACACATATACATATGTAAAGAGGAGACGTAACGTTTAGGTGGCAGACCCTTAGTTCGATAGCACTGGTTCACTCAGGAAATCTATAGAGTTGATCGAAACGAACAAGAAAACAATTAGGAGGAAAAGTGGAGGAGGAAAGTCGCCCAAGTCAATTCAAAAGTTGCTACAGTTGCTTTTATAAACTGAATATACCAAAATATATACCTTTATTATATCATAGACATATAACCATATTACATATATTATATCTGGAATCATTCATCCAGAATAGAAACCTTATCGCAAATGAAAGAACGGGTATACATGAGATAAATCCAAACAAATATGCAAATCTTTTAATTAAATTTGTTATTTATTGAGAATTTTGAAATGAACATTAGGTGGATATTAAATATAATCACATATATCTTCAGCCGTATCTAGTGCTAATTCGACTTGGTCATAAGCGTCATTTTAGAAGCTGTAGAGGGCTATTACACCAGTAGGTTTAATCGAACACCCTAACAAGGCTGATCACCCAAGCTCAACAGCATCCGTTACAGCAGCCGCCGCAGCAGTAAGAACGACAGCTGGCACCGCCGCCAGCGGGTACAAGACATCCAGGAGGGCAGGGTCCAACATAGAACGGATCAAAGCTGCAAACGATATACATATTCGAAAATTCGGAAATACGCAGCTACAAGTCCTTGTTGGCTAATATTATAGTACAGTCCTGCAGAAGGAAAATAAATATATATATATATATAAGTATATTATAAAATCAATATATATGTATTGTATTACTTACTTGATTATTTTTTTAGGCCAAAAACGTATGTGAATATCAGTTCCAAACAGATTTGACTTTTTTTTTATTTTTTTAAACCATTCTATATATGTTCACTAGCCGAAATATTGGCAAGGAATGAGCTCAACTACAAAACAAACGACACAGCCGTCAAAGCAAGACCAGTTCCACAATCCAAAGTCGACTTTGTTTTACAACATTTCCATTAATAAAACATTGTGACTGAACTGGATTTGATTTGATAGCTCTCCACTTGCATTTTGTATGATTGTATATATAAACATATTTGTTTCGGTCCATGGATTTATCCGTAGCCTTTGCCATAAACTTTAGAGGTACAACTGCAGTAAGTGGATCTAGCGGACAGAGCTTGTATAAAACGATGAATATTATCAATCATTTCTTTTTTTTCGGGTTGGCAGCTTGTCCACTTATGGCCACTGTACTGTTCCAAATTTATAGTCCGCCATGATTGATGTTTTGGATTAATATGTTTGAGCATCGGCGCTAGCAAAGAACTTTATGATCTTATAAATGGATTGCCCTGTTTTCTTTACGGCGGAACAGGGACCATGGATAATCTCACAATCAATGAAGGGTATCTGCTGACCGGGTGCAACGCGTTTACAAGTTTTAGCGCCTTTATCGACCAGTTCGCAAAATGGTGTCGCGGCATTAACCACCACCTGAGATGTTGTGTGTGTTAAAGTGATCAACAACGCCATAGCTGCAATCACTCCAACACAGGTGTGCAAACTTTCCATAGCAAACAGGACTTGTTCTTTGTTTCCGGTCCAGTCAACGAGAGCTATCATCCAAGCATTGCTTCACACTTGAAATTTTGACAAAATATGCCGCATCGTATGTTTTGAAAGTCAACTCAAAGCGCTGCTGATTAACCGCCCAAATGTGCCATCACATCTACAACTGAGCGGAGCAGACAACGAAACCGTATGCATATCTCTATCAAAGCCTCGTCCATGCATGCCGCATCCAGCGTAGGCCCAGTTTCAGGTTGAGCCTGTGTAAATGACTGATGCACCTCAAGGATTGCACTGCGCACCGCTGGCACCATTTGATCCATTGTACAGGACTTCAGAGCTTCCATGGCTTAACAAGTGTCTTTTGTATATAAAAACAGTCCCTAAGCTGGATTCAATTTATCAACACTTAAAACACAAATGCACTAAACACGACCACATATCTGAAATTTATGTTAATAGATTCATTTTTTCTGTGCATGAAATATAATTTTATTCTGGTAATTTAAGTAGGCTGGAAATTTGAGCACACGACGCCGAATTCAGAGTAAACTAGATTGTGTTATCTGCAATTCGCGCATCGGAATCAATAATGGCTTAGCTGAATTTTTGCATAAATTTTTCGGCGAGTAACATCCTGTTCTTATTTTGTACGAAGAAATAACTTTTATTTTCAAATGACGCTGCCAACTTTGGACTCCGGGTAAGACCCACTTCGGAATTCATTTGAATCATATATCCTTAAACCAAAATCCGAAATCGATCAAGGAGTTTGCCAGCTTTGTGCATCGGAATCAGATATCAAATTTCTACTGGACACTTTTTGCTTTAGTGCGTTTCAAGTTTCTTAAGTTATTTTATAGATTTTAAACTATTTTGAACACTTGCTTCCCGTCTGGCTCTCTTCATCTGAATCAGTATTGCATAGTCTTCTCTCGGCCATACCTCTGCAGCGATCGCTCCAAAATGGCGTAAAGCCCGAGAATATGCCAAATGGGCAGGACGTACAAGCTTTTTCGGGATATGGACCGAGGTAAAAGGGGTTCATGCTTTCATGTTGACAGCGGGGACCAACCATTTTCCAGAATGTACAATTTCTAATGTTTTTTGTAAATTAAATTAAATTAAAAGCTTACAATTTGAATTTTGAATAAAAAGTTGTCCAGCCTTATGTTAAAAATTTAGTAGAGCGCTGAAAATATTTCTCATATTCTATCCCCGAGCTAAGAGGCAAAGGTAACTTGATTTATTTCAATTTTTAATTTAACAGCGTTCTTTTTTTTTTTAAATTTTAATAGATTCTTAGCATAGTTGCTTAACAGAAAATTAACATTTTAGTGTTAAGCCTGCATTACTATTAATCGAAACTCAATGTACTGTACTGAAATTTAATTTATTGGATTCTAAAGATGGTTAATTTTCATTTGTTGGAGTTGGGGATGGGCATGGTGGTTCTTCTGATTTACTGCTTCCAGCTTCAAAATCTTCCTGTGAATGTTCCTGTCTCTTATCTGCAGATGGTGAACAGCCGCCACAAGGCGCTCTAGGTCCTGGGCATGGACCGCACTCGGCATTCGGACACTCGCTTTCATCGGTACAGTCCGTATCACAACAAGGAGGATTGGGTCCAATGTAGCCAGGGTTAAATATGATAGGCATTATGGACTGCCCGTTTGGAGACAACCTTTAGGGTTAAAGTTGCAATCTATGGCAATCTACTTAAATATATTTGCAATAATAACACTTACTTTTGAAGATTATTGAAGCTGGTTGGATCTATTGTAAGTGTTGTTGTGTGTTGAGAATATAAAGTAAATACATTTTGTAGCCTGTCACATGGCTGACAGTCTGCTTAAATGAAAACAAACTAAAAGCCTGCCAAAGTCAGCTTTCCATAGAAACACTGCAGACACATTGACCCAATCACAATGGCTTTATAAGCTCGGGAAGCCTGCTGCCCCTGTGCAGACAATGCGTATAATTATTTCATAATCGGGCAACACTTCATTTATGGTGACAAAAGCCTGCAGATGTGCAAAGCCACACCCCGGCGGGAGTCTCTGACCAGACAATAAATGGAAACAGCCAACAAAAATTGTTTGCGTTATCAGCAAAAATACTCTGTAAACAGATCTAAATCAGAATAACATTATATCCAAGCTAACTATCGTGATCTTTATACAACTTTTACGATATTTTCTGAACACAAATAATGTTAATCTATGATTTACGTATGCATCAATATTTCTTATTAAACCATGGCATATTGTCTTTGAATAAGCCCCTAGTGCCTATTACAGATTAGCATACCCTTCATTGCCCCACTCATCTGCATAGGGTATCGTAATGGCAACAACACGCACATTGTAAATTTTAAGTTGAAATTAATGAATAATTAAGCTGCATTGGGGACCCATTCGACCCGTTGTTCGAAACGGAAATGCAACATTTGCATAACTAACACAATGAACTACATACGCATATCGGTTGAATGAAAATGCTACGAGTTTGAATGAATGCACTCACTATACATACAAGTACTCATATATATATGTGTGCTGGCATTAGATATGCAAATTCGAATACTTTCATAAACATAATTGGCACATAACGGCAATGCTTTTGTCAATTAATCAATCAATCAACTACGACAACCAAAACGTTCACAATACCAATAATGAACGCCAACATAATGACGCTCCAGTATGCAGTGCAGGGTATTCTGACGAGCACCAGCCGCAAAGTGCACCTTGATGCATGTTAATGTCATCATTTTTGATCACTCACAAAGTTCAGAATGCAACAAGAACGCCGCATCGGCGGAGGCATCTACATCAAACGTTGACATGGCCAGCCCTCGCCTAGCGGCTGCTTCTTCTGCTACTGCTGCTGCTGCTGCAGAGCGTCAAAGTCGTGTGCGTTCTCTGTGTAATTCATATTCAAAGCGCGTTGCGACACAGCGCGCCGCGGTTACCACGGTTTAGTGGGTTGAGGGGTGGCCTGGGGGTAGAGAGTTACTCTAGCGTAGGCGTCTGAGCTCCCCCTGCCATCCAGTTTGTGCAACCGCACGCACTGCTTTTAAGTGGCGGCCACTGGCCAGCGTGTGCCTCATTGCGTTGCACGTTGTGGGGCGCTGCTCGTAGCTCGGATTACTTTGTCTATGTGTGTGTGCGAAAGAGTGTGTGCCTAGTCGATAGTTCGTTGCGGCTAGCGTGGCAATTGTGATCCGCTGTGGCGCTTTGTCTTTTCAGCGCACTCAGCAAATCCACATTGTAATATACACTGAGCGAAAATATTATGTTAGAACGGGAAAAGTTCCAAATAAACATATTGAATTGGTTGGTTGTAGCATAGTTAATTCGTATAAGAAGTTAAACTCCAAGAACTTCACATAAAAAAGTCTAAAAAGCATTAAACACTATTTGAAATATATGATTTATATGATTTGTGATATCTTTATGATCAATAATAATTTAAGGAAATTATACGATTTTGTACTGTTTTATTCTGTTATTACTTTCATTCCTTCTAAAACTTATTCATAGACTTGGATAAATTGTTATGATGCAAAGGAATAATATACACCGCTTAATCATATAATAATACATTTTTATCATATTTCCTTACAGCTAGTAAATTGTTATTAATCCTAAGAACTATGTGCAGAGTTTTAACAACCCTACACTTGGCGCAAAACAACATTAACAAGCTTAGAAATATTAAAAAAATAAAAGTAAAGAAAAAACCCATCGACTCTGTCTATACCACATCCGTTTCTAGGTCTCCGCAAAGCGAGTTTCTTTCTTTTTTTTCTTCTTTTTTTTTTTAATAATTCCAGTTCTTGTTATAGTGTTGTACGGGTAGTTCCTGGGTGCCTCGGTCTGGCCACGCGCAGCGGCCACTTGTCTCGTCGTAACTGTTTGAAATATGTTGTGGAGAAATGACAAAGTGACCGGAAGATGATACTGTAATAAAACAAACACACAACCAACCGATGGGCCACACTCTGGTGCGGCCCCATGTTCATGTTTGTCTAGGAAATAGCCGAGGCGCAAGTACGACGGGTGCCCATACTGGAAATGAACATGGGCAACTGGACAATGTTTTATATGCTGTACGCTGTGCGTTTTCTATTTATGTTTCTTTTCATTATTGTATTTTTTTTTTTTTTTCCTATTTTTTAACCATTTATTTACAAATGAACAATATTTATGGCCTCTTTTTGAGCTCTAACTACGTTTCGAAGCTTCTATACTGTCTGCTGTGCAGCCAACTTCCGTTCTGGTATATGGCAACTGTCTTTTTTTTTTTGTTTTGTGTTCATAATTTTGTGGTTTTATTTTGGTTTCTGCGTATGCGGCATATGAAAATAGAATCTTGTTTGGCGTAGAGTATTTAAAAAAAAGTTAGAAAATAAATTTGAATGTTTTTGGTATGGCTTTTCACGTTCTTGGCATGAGTTTAATTTATTCGATGGCTCAATCTCTATAAAAATTATGATAATTTGCCAGCAATTATGTGTTGCCAATAAATAAAAAATATATACATTTATTATGTATACTGCGTAGAGATACAATCTGAGGTGCGATTATTAAAATAACCATTTTATGGACAAGTTGTCTTTATAAATCTTCTTCCACCGATAAAGATGACATTATTATGTTGATGTGTGGAAATTCTAATGTTTGAAAATAGGTTTCCATATATGGAGAATTTAAGGTGACAATTATTAATCGAAATGTTTTTGATAACTATAAAAAACTGTTGGATACAAAGTTTACATGTGTATGGATAATCACAGCTTTATAAACGCGCAAACGATTTCGATTAATCTAAAGCTTAGCTGTAGCCAGGGAACAACCCAACTATTTAAAACCCGACCATAATTAGAGTTGTCATGGGAAAAATTTATTACGGCCAATTGGAGTTGCCATCAAACTGGGAGCACTAAATGCCAGCACTTAAGCGATCATAACTTTGGCCATGATAAATCGAACTGGAATCGCCCGCAGAGGCCACTCAAATCGTATGCAAAAAACAATCTGGCAAGTGGCAAGAGACGAGGGGCATAAGAAGGAGGCGTAGCTTAAGAGCAAGAACCTGAATGCTGAGTGAAGGCAGATGCAGCTGGCATTGAACGAATTGGTCTGCCGTTGTCTTAGCAATCAGCGCTACCGGGCATGGAAAGTTAACACAGAGTCACCCAAAAACCGGATTCGGTTTCAATTGACGCTGTGGCACTTGGCGCGCTCAACTCTTTGCCAGGATGGACTGCGGCGGATGTCAGCTCGACGGTGGCTAAGGGGTGCTGCGGCTGTGGCAGCTTCTAAGCGCCTTGTTGCAACGCCTGTCTCATCGGCTGGCTGGCTGACTGTGTGGAGAGAGCGCATTCAAGTTGAAATTGCCGCAATTGCGTGTCGACCACAATCTTAACCAGCAGAAGCAGCAGCACAGGCAGCAGCAGAGGCAGCAGCGCACCCAGCCAAAAGTTCTAACTGACTGCTTGCCACTGGCAGCGTCTTGTTGTGCCTTGCCTTGCCCCTCCCGGTTTCTCCTTTTGGTGCCACCTGTCCGTCTGCTAGTCTGTTTCCTTTTGTTTTAATGAATAAGTTGGAACACCTGCTCCTTGGTCGTTGCTTGTTGAGATCTTTCCCTTCAGTCTGTCTGTCGCCGGGCATGTTGCTCAAGTTTGACGCCGCGTATGTGTTCTATCTTTCTGTCAGGCAGGCTCTTCCCATTGTTAATGCGCTACATATGTTGTGCGGCATGTGAGTTTTGAACAAGTTGCACGACAACAAAACTGTCTGTCAGTTCATCAGTAATTGTCATTGTACTACAGCTAGCAGAAAGTTTTTCTCTGTAGTTATTTTGAATGTCGAGTAATACAGAATTTTGTTGCTTGATGGCGCTTTTACTACACATGGAGTATTTCAAATGGAGCAAAAGGAGAGCCATAATTAAAGCCTGCTCGATTACACAGAAAATTATTCATAAGATTATACTTAGACTTTTTACTTATAGTTACACTGCGGGGCTATTTACAGCGTTGATCGATAAATTCGATAATCAAAACCACCAAAGTTAATCGCCCGCTTTTCGCCTACCAGCGATTATTACTGTTATCGAAAATATTTATAACGTATTATTGGAGCCACAATCAATAATGCCTGTGGATAATTAAAAGCTGTCAGATTATAAACTTTATTTGCTATACACTCCTATCGACTCTATCAATAGACGATAGTCGACATAATATGAACTCTGAAAAGCTATCGATGGACTCCATAATCTAATCAAATGATACTGTATGTATATACATCCCCTTCGATCGACAGTCGAGAGGCACCTTTTTTGATATTTCGATAAATAAACTTTGTAGATAGATTCTTCTTTATGTCAATTTCAATCATTTAATCAAATATACGTTTGTCGATTTATCTATAATATCTATAATAACTATGCATACTTAAATATATAAATGTGGACCAATATATAGTTGTAAAAATTTTGCAGTATCAGCGCATTCACTTATCGAGTAGTCTCGTTTGTAAGTAATAATGTTTTCTTATTAATTTCTTTTATATTTGAATTGACACATGATACGTTTGATAAGCTTGCCAGCTTAGTCTGCATTTGATGCTTTAATTTGCGTCACTTGCGTTGGCAGCAGGCTGGAAGAGCGACTTGCCCGCAAAGTCAATAAATAACCTGTTCAAATGTCGTTAAGCGTAAATCTGTGATACGGCCGAGACCGCATGTAGCTACCCGAGACTTATAATTTTCATTCATTAAACTACGCCACACCTGGACGCCCTCCCCTCAGCTGGGTAGGCAACCCTGACATTGAAACCAGCTGTTAGCTGCGCCTGCAAGTAGCCACATTAAAAACCTCTTTTGGCCACTTGGCTGCCTGCCCTATCGCTGGCTCATCAGCAGACGCCGAGGAGAGCCCTCGACACGAACAATTGACTGCAACAGTGCATAACGAGGATAAGTGCTGTAAAGGAATACGCAGGGCAAAGAAAGAGACACGTTCTGAGCTGACTATAGCGCAAAAAACACGCACATATGCGCGAAACTCTGGCCTCAAAAATCAAACTTACGACAACAAGAGGGTGCAGTAGTCGAAACTTGAATGCCCTTAGATGTGCGATATACTTATATGAATAACTTTATTTTGGTTGGATTTTTGGCTATGAGAGCAAGTTGATGTAGAAAACAGATAATTATCAAATATGGCTAAGAGCCAAGGGAAAGTCATTTAACTGAAACGATTTTATATAGATTCATGTCTTAAGAGTTTACTGGAATTATAATTAATAAATCTGGTCAGGATAAGTGAACACGCAAAACTATTGTACTTCATACAAAAACTTGATTCTCGACTGATGCTTTTTGTGAACTATATGATATAGTTATTAGATTTAGATAATGTTATGCTTATATCTAAATAGCACAAGAAAATTCATATTTGTTAATTTATTAGATAGAAAGTTTTAGACCAATCAAGTTTGCTTTAATTTTACTAAAGAAACACAAATGGAGCATAGGGGAACAGCAAAATTACAAGCCATTAAATAAATAAATATTTAAATAAAAATATATACTTATTAGCTTCATTGTTTGATTGTCGGTTTAAGCCAGATATTTTCTATGAAAGTTATATGAGATTTTTCTTCGATTCGGCTAATATCTACATGAAAAAGACAAAGTATCTGTGCAAAGGTTTATCAAGACAGACGAGTCCCTATCGACTCGGCTTTCAATACTTATCTAGCATAAATATTGAGCTGGAGTTCTTATTTAACTTAACAATAATACCTTTTTGGCAGGGTATGCCAACGCCAACTGACCGTAAATTGAATTGTGAGGCGAGTGAGCGATTTCCATCAGGCTGCAGTAGTAAATAAGTTAAAGGGCTAAAGGACTCATCGCAACAACGAATTTACGGTGCAACGCATTCGATTACGAAATGAACTTCTTTTGAGTGCACTTTAAGCCAGCTTACAGCTTACAGCAAAAGGCCAAAAGCCATGGCAAATAATTATAGAGCTGCAGCAACAGTAGAGCGCACACACAGGTGGCAAGTGGCAAGTGGAACGATGATGATAATGATGATGTTGCAAGACAATTAAATTGGTGTGTGGCAAAATTTAATGTCGGAAAATCAAAGCAATTTTACTTAGTACTTTCTCTATCCCTCTCTCAACAATTATAAAGCACGACATTGCACTCTGCCTGCCTGCCTTCTGGCCAAGTATAAACTGCTCGTTGTCATCCCATTGTCAACTCGCTCGTTGCAAGTTTTGCGGCAAATAATTTTCTTCTCGACATTTATTTTTTTTTTCGTTTCGTTCATTTCTTTTTACTCAGCTTGCTGCTGCAGACATTTTTAATAAGTTGCATGGCAGCCGTTGCACGTCGCAGCAACAAAAGCAAACATTGCAGCTGCCAAGTTGAAAATGAAATTCGTGGCACGAATAGATTTCCAAACATATGAGCAAAAGAGGAAACAGCCAGACAGACAGACAGACGGACAGACAAACGGACAGACGGACAGACGGACAGACGGACAGTGAGACGGAGGCACAAAGCACGTCGGCTATGACAGAAATTCGAAAATGAAGCAATTTACTTGTATATTTGATACTGCCGGCCATGGACAGTTGTCATACTACTCTATAGCTGGATGGAAGCCCAAACTGCAACTGCAACTGCAACTGGTCACCAGCCAGCCGACAGCTTATTAAGTGGCTGTCCCCCATTTCCACAACTAACCACCATCCCCCCGCACCTCTCTTGCACCATCTTCTTCCTGAGTTGATAATTAGCAGTGCATATCTGAGCGCATTTTATGAATTACTTTTGTAATTGGTTTTTTCTTCAACTACAACTGAAAGAGTTGTTAAATATTTCTTTGCCGTTGGAAAGTTAAAGCAACTAGCTTCCCCAACTATGTTGTTGGATTAGGAACTTCTAGAGAAACTTTATCGCACATCGCCCTTTGAATAATGTTGACACTTACAGATCCCTTTGCCAGACTTTTGGCTTCAAAAGGTTTGTTAAAACTAAAGCGTTATTAAGTTAGAAAAATCCCGTATTTAGTTTAAATCAATGAGTGCATTATGAACGTAGTTTTGACTCTGGATGAATGCTGCTCCAGCATCAAAGTGTTCAATGTGTGCAAAAACAGTTTTCTAGTCATTGAAAAAATCGCTGTCAAGCAAAGTTAACAAGTCTGATCTAACTGCTCTGCCCGTTTTATATGCAATTAAGATGTCCCGCATTAAGATTTGAATCATGTTTGTTTTAAAATATTTAATGTGCTTAATGCTTATGAAGTCGCCCATGTGCTCGCAGCAATTACTTTGGTAAGACAAAACCCTTCCAATTAACGCCTCGGGCTAGCACACATAATGGTGTATAGAAACCATTCTGGGCAAGCATCTTGAGCATTTTCCGCTTGCAATGGCGCTAAAGTACAGGAAACCTATAAAGAAAATACCGAAAACTAAAGTCAAAGTGCCAGCCCTCACCACAAGCCAGCCAACCAGCCAGAAACCCACCGAACTCAGCGAAATGAGGCCCCCATAGACCTGGAGTTGAGCCTAGGCGGCAATATGGCTGCCAGCTGGCGTAATGGCGCTGCCTAAAAGATGGCACAAATAATGAAAGCAACGCGCTAATACTACGTGCAAAATGGTTTTCGGCGTTCGCTTCGCTTTCTACTGCTGCACATTCACGTTGCGTATACGTAACGTTGTCCCCCGACAGCAGCCGACAGCGGCGGGGCTCAGCTTATGCAATGCAATTTCCATTTACATAAATTCGCGCATGTGTGTGTTTGGGTGTGTGTGTGTGTGTGTGTCGCACAGAAAAGTAAACCTACTAGAAAACTTTTACCTTGTTGTCTTCTATGTCAATTTGCAGGTAAAATTACCTTTTTGTTAATAGTTGCGGACGCGTGGGAGGCAAACATTAAAAGTAATACAAATGTTGCCTAAACGAAACCCGACAACAACAACAACAACAACAACAATAGTAGAAATAGCTACAGCTACTGCAGCAGCACTTACATTAAAACAACGGTAAATGCTTATTTAACTAATTTTGCAACATTTATGCAAATATTTAGAATGCAACAGCTGCATAAGTGCGAAGTGCGCTTCAACAGTTTTAATCAGTTAAACAAAGGTTTAGAAATCAGTTTTCGTTATTAGAATTAAATAGGTCTTAATTAGAAGCTAAGACTTAAGCAGTAAAGTTTGTATGTAAGTAAGTATGGAAAAAAACACTATTTGTAAAATAAAGAAAATTTTTATTATAAGAGCAATGAATTTTCAACTTGGGTTTGGCTGAAGATGAACAAAGTTTATGCTTTAATTCTTGGTAATAATAAAAATATCAGCATATCTTTTGTTACAAAAAATATTTTTTTTATTTTGCAACTTGTTTTTATTTAAAGCAGTTTTCAACAGGATGTGAACTTACTGTTCCTAGCTTATAATATTTATTTAATTTGCTTGAAAAATAAATATTAAACAAAGAATTATTAAGTTAAGTGTTGGGAACATAAAAGTACTAATATAAAATATATAAACAGTTATATTTATTGTAAATACAGCTATTCTCTTAGCTACATTTGACTAACTCTACCGACGACCCGTGCGAAAGACACGCAGCCAAATAGACAACAGTAAAGTAAAGACTGTTAAGAAGTACTTTAGTTCTTAGCTACACGCGTGTGCATACATATATGTGCTTTGGTTTGTTGTTGGCTGGCTCTCCCCTATGCCAGACCCAACCCCAATCCACACCGTGTTCACCTCGAAACCGCGAGTCGGGTGTAGACAACTTTGCGAATTAATGCCGCTTGCTTAACCGTCAAATGAACCCACAGATTCAAAATTACTTCGAGCTCACCTACTCATCCAGGTGATTGTCGACGCAGTGGAGAGGGAAACGTGACCACTAAACGCCTTGATTTCTCTCACCCAATTTGGAGCTGATTAACACACATTATCCGCTTTGAGTTGTCATCTAATTAGCATTGTTTGTTCCTCATGTTTCAGGGACACTTTACACACATTTCGCGCAAATATCACAGTTTTATATGGCGTGAAATTTCGCACTTGCATAAATAACAAAAGGTCGAAAAATTGAGCATACACTGTCCGTTCGAGCATGTGATTCAATTAATTAATACTTGAAACGACCAAAGTAAAATATTTTCTGAAGGCATTTATGTGAGTAGCCCAGAAAAAGGATAAAGTCGGCTATGTCGACCTGGGAATGAGCTAAGCTGGAAGATTGAAAGACTCTGATGCCAAGTCTATCTAAGAATCGATAGCTTAAATATTTTCAATAGTTGTCTTTAAACATTTCTAAAATGTACCCAAAATCTTATTTTAAAATGAAAAGGATAAGCATGGATTTGAAATGATCGATAGTTCTGTCGATAGATGCTCGTCTCAGAACTTAAATATAATATAAAACTATCGATAATGGTATCGATTAGCCTTTTTAAATTCGATAAATTTAGAAATAATTTTCAAAGAATATTTAAGTCCAAATATCGTAGATTTATGTATAAAATCGTTCTTCGATCTTATGTAAAATGTTATCGATGATGCTTTAATCCTCGCCTATTCGATTGCCGATTACCACAAGTAAAGGGCATTAAAATCAAGTGACTTTTAAGGCCAGCGTTAATTTATTTACGGATATGCCCGATTCACAGCTGGTAGCACGCTGCGTATGCGCCATGTCGCTTCTTTGTAAATAACTGAAGCTTATTAAATGCCTTCACTTGACACATTTAATTAACAGACACGAACAACTTATAATTGCCACAGCGACACACACATACGCACACACACGAACACGCACACACATATACGCACAGATGTGACTGCTGCAACAAGGTAATTGTTTTCACTGGATATCCAGGGGTTGACTGACTGACCGACCGCTCGCCCGGTCAATGAGTGCGAAAATAAATATTCATCAGCCACTTGTATTTATTGCAAGAACACGCACAATGTTCAGATCGAGAAACGGATTTAATTTCAAGCATTTTTTTGCAAGCCCCAGGCGAGTATTAAAGAAAGCAGGTTAACATGAACAAATTTTTAAGTCTTTCTCTTAACATATTTTCCACTAACAGTTACCAGAATTAACAGAACTATCTGTTAAGAATTGCGATAATTGCAAGTAGTCGACGCATAAGACTCAGTCTCTATAAGATTAGCATATATCGATCGAATAATCATCTTTTCCCAGCGCACTTCTCGCAGAGCAATTCTACAAGAACTGGCTAGCCGAGAAGTTCTATTAGATCTGAAATTGGGCTCTTACAACGACTTGAAGGGTCGATCAAGATCCTAGCACTAACAGACTATTCGCCAGCCCCTTCCTATTACAAATTACTATACATTTAAAAAGGTCAAAAGATAAACCGAGCGAGTTTTAACCTACCTAAGCCCAACTTTCTAATGTTTCCAGCAAAAAGGCTTAGCACTCATATTATCTATATCATACATTTTATTATAACAATTATTTTAATACACTCTTTTTTTTGCAAAAGGCAAAAGCATAGCTATCCATCCAATTTTGCTATTTGAATACGACTAAGCCACTCACAAAGCCAGCTCTCCATTTATTTTTTAAAGTCAATTAAATTTCGCATGCTGGCACTAATCAACGGCTGTTATTTATGGCCGGGGCTCTGGTTGTGCTGGTTATGGCCGCAAGGCAAAGTCTGCAGCCGCATTTTTGGGTCAAGGCTGTTAGCAGACAAACGGAGCATCGGGCCTAGAGACAGGGATTGTCTAACTGAAACTAAAAAAAGGGAGACATGGAGGCTGCGGCTAAACCGGCTGAGCTGCTGGGCTTGCCAAAAAAGCCGGCAGGCGAAATGAAGCTATGTAAAATGCTTTGAAACATGGGCAGAGGCGTCCACCCGCCTCTCATGTGCGCATTAGGGACTGGCTCCAAAAATAGAGAAATAATATATTTATTAAAAATTGTTGGCTAACACACACATACATACACACACTCCATCTGGCATATTCCTTCATATTGTGTGGAGCATATGGCCCCCAAAGCGCAATGCATAGACGAAACATTCTCGCAGCATACTTTCGGGCGTCTTTGTCACAGCGCCAGGCGCATAGTTTTGTGCGGTTCGAATTTAATTAAGGCCAAACTTCTTGGCCAACCGAAATGCAAAAAGAAAACTTTGCATATTTGTTTTAATAATTTTAATTAAAGCGCGGCCATCATGCAATTAGACTTATTGCAGTGCAGCTAATGAGTAGCCTCGCTCGAGCGCGCGTTTGTCAGCCAAGTGTCAAAAGGACCGCAATCAAATTGCCGAGCGGTCGCTCAGAGTGGTCACGCTTCAATCGCCGACTCATTGCAAATGCAAACGGCGTTCGAGACTTTTGAGCTGATTGCTCGCGGCGCAACTAAAACTAATTAAAACCCAAACGCCACTCCCCTATCGCAAATCCTACTGAAATTCCACGAGTAGGCGTCAAATTGCGTGTGCAAAGTGCAGCGTGGGTGGGCTGCGATTATATATGTATGCACATGCAGACAGCCAAAACGCACAAAAGTAGGCAACACGCTGCATCAGTGCAACTGTTTATTTAACATGGTCGCCAATTAGCATGCGGTCGCATTCTGCGTTAATCGGTTGTGTTCCCGAGAACGATTTCGCTACGAAGTCAATCATGCTTTTATCAAAATTCCATTTTATGTGCCGTAATTGATAAAGAGTTCTCTTGAAATATTCTCCAAATATCAAAAATTTAACTAGTGTTTGGCTTGCTGATCAAGTTAACTGTTACTTTGACATGCAGTTAAATATTGTTGACGTTAGTTTTTACATTTTTGGTACTTTTTCATTATTTTTCATCTAATATAAGTATTAATCTCTTATTATGAGATTACATGTACTTATATCTGAAACCTTTTCATCCAGGCTTTTCGCTTAATTAAACAAGTTGTTAAATACTTGACAAGCAGTTCGGTTACCAGTGCTGCCACCTTTCTGAACTGCACAGCAGGGAAAGAAAGCCAAAGAAAATGTATAAACAAAAACACAGCTTATGTTTCACTTATGAACTTTCAAAGTTCCTGACTGGCCCTGCCATTTTCTTGATGCAGTGCTGCCAACTTATCGAAATGGCCGTGCCACTTTTGCGCATAATGTAAGCATTTCGCTGACAAGGCTTAAACAAAACACAACTCAACCTCTTAACAAACTAAACTGCTTGTTTACTATCATGAACTTTGACAAACCTAAGTAAGCTTTCATTTCAACTTAAGTTCAATTTTACTCTGTAGTTTTTTCTTTTACGCGCTTTTATGACAGTTGATTACTTGGACTTACAGCGATCATGTCCGCCATCAATTCAATAAACTTATTGTTTCCCTTTGTACCACAGAACCAGAAAAAAAAAAGGGCCCTGGCCCCATGTCAATGCCAATTTCCCTTTTATGCACAACTTAACAGAGCTTATTGCTTTTTACTCTTCATTGCGCATAAATTTAGCATATACAATACGCATGATATGCTGCCTTAGGCGTTGCCATCCAGTTTTATGCGCTTTTGTCTGCCCAGCACGCGCTTCACTTCTGCCCCAGCAGCTGACTCAATATGTGCAGTCAATCGTGCGCTGTGGAACAAGGAAGCACACACACGTACACACACCAACACACACACACACACATGTGCCTGGGCGCCTTGTTGCCAGCGAAGAAGATGCTGCTAGTCTCATTAGAGGCAGCTGAGTTTGACTACAGGTAATCTGCATACAAAACACCCGCTGCACCCTGCTCGTCTATACTCCAGATAGTTTCAGTCGCGGGCGCACGTTTCGCAGCTAAAAGAAGATATGGCCATAATGGTGAGTAAAAAAGAGCTAACTGCATTTAAGGCAAACAAAACGAGCGCCACGTAGCACTAAGCATAAAATTATGCATGTGTGCAGTTACCTTTCCCCCTTCCGCCTCATCCTTTTGCTACCTTTCATTTATTTTTTTTTTGCCGCTGTGGCAAGTGAAAGCAACGCAAACGGAAATAATTCAAGTGCAATGCAAATCATGACACGGCCACGCTCAGGTAATTGTGTGTTTACCAAAGAGGAACAGGAAGTCAGGGCGAGAGGCAGCGGAAAAATAAAAAATGGCCAAACGGAAATGAGCAAACACATTGCGAGCATAAGTGTGACCAGAGTTAAATCAATTTTGGGGTCGACACCGTGCACTTCTTAAATGTCAAGAAATGCACCTAAAGAGTGCATAATTTTATATATTTTTTCGATTATACCGAAATGTTAAAGGCAACGAGGAAACCCAAATTTATTGCAGTCAAATAAAATACTCTAGCTATTTGTCAAAATGATTTAACGATTAATAAGGCAGCAAATAAACGATAAGCTGTCTGTGAGTTATCGAAGTTTCAAATGCTCTCTCTCGGCAATTGAACTAAAATTTTAAAAAAATATCTCTATAATATTATTCAAAATTATATTAATGACAATATTTAAAACTTATATTTTTGCGTTTTGATAAAATTTTATTCTTCTAATGTAAAAAGCTTTCAATTAACTCTGATTCTAATATATGAGAAAAAAAAACATACTACATACGATTTTTGAGACGAAACATACAATCAAATAAACGATAAATATCTGAAATTGATAATGTTTGTTTCATTATGTTGTAAACTTCGGATAGGACCCTCTGAAAGGGCAAAATAAATCCAATCATACTATAATGCTGCACAATAAACTGCATTACAAATAGCCCATAAGTCAGCTTACTTATGTGACAGATAATGAAAGGCTATAATCTGATTAATCGCTCTCGTTTACAGTCACTTAAACCGCAATGGAATAACCAGCCAGTCATTTATTAATATTTGATTGCCCCTGGCCTGTGCTGCATTTAATGATTGGCTTTCATCATGCACAACAAAAAATATATATATTGTATAAAAAAAATGTTGGGCGCTACACAAATATTTGCCATTTATATGCAATTCCTTTATGCAAGCATGCAAAGCCCGCGCCCGCCTTTATCTGCGGCAACTGCGTTCCAATTCATTCAATTCAATTTGAAGAGTTCAATAGCAGAAGGTAGGAAAGTGAGTTTGTGGCACCATTTATATAAAATAAATAGACAGACAGACAGTCAGGGGGCGAGCGAGAAGCAGCAGATAGTGAAAATAAGTATAAATAAACAAACAAACTTTTTGAGACCTGCCCCAAACCATAAAAAAAGCTTTAAAAAAGAACGCTGCTAAAAAAACTGTAAATGCGTCACATTTTCACAGTGGGAACATCTATCAAATACTATGTTGATTTTCAAGCTAGGGCCAAGTATGTGTGTGTGTATGTGTGTGTGTGTGTGTGTGTGTGCCACAATGAGATAAAACTGTGAATGCGACTGCTGGACAACTGCATGAGAAATGATATGTGGGCGACCAATACTTGATTCAAAGAGCAACAACAAAAATGCAGTAAAAATCTTATTACGCTACATTGAGTGTGTGTAGATTTGTGTGTGTGTGTGTGTGTGTTGGTGTGTTTGTGTGTGCGCGCCTTTGGGTCACTTGTAAATCACTTCGTTAAGTAGATTTGTATAAAGGCTTTTGGCTTTGCTGACCCGAGGCAGATTTGCAAAAAAAAAGTTGAATTACTTGGAAGTATTTCAGAGCAACAACAAATCTGTTTAAGCAGCTGACTTTAGCTTTAGCTATATCATTCCGATTTGAAGGATGTATTTAGCTGTACTTTCAAAGGCCTCAAGCAAGATTTTATTTGTTTTATTTCACTTTTTTTTGCATATCATTTGCACTGTCTCGACTTTTCTTTTGTCAACTTTCACTTTTTATGGCATTTAATTTCCTTTTTCTCTGCTCATCATTTACAATAATGCCAAACGAAAAAAAAATTAATATAAATTTGCTATTTTCCAGCAGTTTAGCGAGGGCACATAAAAGAAATGTTGAAGAAAAACAAATAAAAATGCTGCAAAACCAACAAACACAAAACAATAGAAAAGATAAAAAATGAAAGAAAAAAATCGAGGAATAAAAATATTTTACAACAAGATATCCTCCAAAGTCTAAAAGAAGCTTGAAATGCAGAAGTGTTTTTAAATATAAGTCAATTAGTTAAGCTTACGTTCACATTTTTCGAAATTTCACAAAATACATTGAAGAAAGTTCAAAAGCAAAAAGGAATATTAAAACTCAAATCCATTTTTATCCTAAAGTTTCCTACTCATTTTATCTATTTAAAAATCAATTTCTTCGCTTTGGAATACGTATTACAAAATCTTTTAAATATGAAAATAACCGAACTCCAAATGAATATACCCTTTAATCTAAGCTGTAGGGTATTGTAAAGCAAAACACAAAGACTGTCGCGCTTTGAAATATGCTAAGGTTTTCTTCTCGGCTGCTGTTTACTGCCCGTTGGCTTGACAAAGTCGACACTTTAAGACCTTTTGGAGTCGCGACAACGACAAAAAACAAAAAAAAAAAAGTGAACGCATACAATATTAAGATTTATGCGCTATGATTAAGTGACTTTGAGCGCCTTTAGCTGTATTGAATTTGATTTACGCGTTTCTAATTGAAAGGAAAACAGTGAAATTGACTTGAACACAAATGCGTAACACCTTCAGCTGCAATTGTTCAACTCAATTTACACGCTGAGCAAATTCGATCAGGCTATAAAGCAAAAGAAATCCCTTCAACTGTGCAACATAATATATGTCATTTTGTATTTTGAGTGGCAAATGCAATATATAAACAGGATATTGTGTAATGGCAGAGCCTAGACAAAAGTGGATTTATTACAATATAAATGGCTTTTAAATACAAATTACAATTGTCAGAGCTGGAAACATGAGCAAAAACAAATGCCAAACCCCTTTTGGGCCAAGCATTTCAGCTCAATAAATTTGACAACAAATTTAACTGGGAAAAAACGCCCACAAAGAACTTGTGTAAAACACAGAGAGAACTTAACTAAAGACCAAATGTTTTTAGTTCTAGCAAAGCTGCAATAAAATTACAATGTTTGAAAACAAAAACTGGATTATACTATGTAAGTTATATGTTTATAGTTACTAACAAAAATGCAGAGTATGTGTATCCAATTTAGGTAGCTGTAAGAAAAGAAACCGAATAAAACAATTGTGAATGTTATAGACGAAAGTGCACAACTATAAGATACCACGTGGTCGGTTTATCAAATATTCAATTCTAATCTAAGTTGCCAAACTTCTAAAATCTAATACTATTTTAAACGTATTCTTATTTAAACTTATATTTTATACAACTTGTTTAGACCTACGAAAATGTCTCTTCCAGGCTGTTACATACGCTCGCTTAGCTTCATTACACCCACTTTAGCCATGCGTAATGGTAACAGGGTGTGAAAATAAAACCCCTACGTATAATCTTTGTGTCTGTCTGCAACTGTTTGTGCTGACAGCTGCTTTGGCTTGGGGGCTGGGTTTTTGGGTTTGGCTTTGGGTTTTGGGAAATATAAGGTTGAAGTTCGGTGCTGGTCATGTTTTCTGTTGCCCCTCTTCTATGTTGGTACCCGCTGCAGTGTGAAAATTGCACAAGATTGCATGTGTTAGTTTTGAAAATATTTATATCCATAATATTTTTTGTGGCTGTCATTTATGTGAGAGTCTGCCGTGTGTGTGTGTGTGTGTGTGTGTGTGTGTGTGTGTGTGTGTGAGTGTCTGTGTGCCAGGGTGTGCACTGGTTTTGTGGGCTTACACAAATGATGTTTGCGGAGTGTTTTGTGAGTGGCAGCACCGTCTGTGGCTGGCAGCAGTAGTTGGATTATAATAGATTGCAGCTGACAACAGCTGAAATGCTCGAACAGCACAACAATGCACAAATTATCTCTGACAAATTGTTTAACTTTGTGTCAATTTTTTGGCATTTCGCTTATTGGTTAATGCCTTCGTAATTGCTGAATTCACGCGCTCAGAAATAGGTTCTACTTTTAAGTATTTATTACTATCGATACTAGAACTAAAGCCTAGGCCAAGCCAGCTAATTGTGCCTTCACTCAAAATGAAATATAACTTCTTTAGATCATTACATATTCCATTCATTCTTTTTACAACTCTAAGTTCAATATGTTGACAAACGTTCGCTTGCCTAACTTTCAATTTCGCAATAGACGTTCAATCATTGCTGCTAATCAAGTGCTCGAGCCGTGCACACCAAATGGAAACTTGTGCTCAATACCAGGCCCTGGTACACCATAAACCCAACATAAAGCCCCATAAATCACTTGCAAATGACGCTGCCAAGGAGCAGGGCATCACAGCCGCAAGGCGGCGCTGGATCCTATATTATGGTTTTGTAACTGCGATTGTCATTCTGAATGTGAATGTGAATGCACAATTATAGTCGCTTCGCTAGCTCGTAAAGCAGCAACAATAACAACAAGAACAATAACAATGCCAAGTCACATTTGCCTTGCCTCGGCCACAGCGCATTGATGACTTTGTTGTGGCAGCTTCCAGTTGCAGAAACCAGCGACATCAATAAAATAAACACTGTCAATGCTGGTTGGATGGATGGATAGATGGATGGATAGATGGTAGGTTTGGTTGGCTGACTGGATAAATGGATGTTTAGGATGCTGGCTGCACAATTGAACTCGCGACATTTGGTCGCGCTGTTTGTCGTCGTTGTCGTTGTCATTGTCGTTTTCACTTTGACTTTTATCCATTGACATAATAATTTTATACACTGCCAGAAAGTATAATAACTTTGTAACATACTGAGTAACGCAAAGATGTCTTCTTGTTCAGCTGCTTTAACTTGCTTCGAATCGAGAACCCACTAGACATATTCGTCGGCATCTTTTCGTGACTGTTTCTCAATTGTCAAGCAAACTTGTTCTGAGTTGACATAGAGTGAGTTCGACTTAATCGATTCATTTCTTTATATAAAACAGAGAAACGATCGTCGGAGAGCGTGTTTGTAATTTGTAAGGTTTCATTATTTATAAAGATAGCTTATGTTAAACTAACCTAAACTAAATTCTCAGCAAAATCTGATCAATAACTTTATCACAAATTAGACTAGAAATACAATTAGAGAGATAAATTGTGGCTTTTCTTTTGAGAAATATCTGAGTTTATGTGCAAAAAGGTAAATGCTATTGCTTTAATTTTTCAGTTTTGACATTTTTCATATTTTAGATATCAGCTTTTCCTTAGCTGAGGTCCATTTATTATTTCATTTACATGTAAGGGTATTTAATCTTCAACACATTAAAAGTATATAAATGGTTTTTTGTTTTTTTTTTTATGCTTTTGCCGCCACAGGCGGGTGTTGAGCCACGGTTTTATGCAGGCTCAGGGCTACGAATACACAGCGAGTTATTCCGTCAGTCAGTCAGTCAGCCAGCCAGTTAGTCAGTCAGTCAGTGTGTGGGTGATTGAGCTGGCCTAATGGCTTAGTGTTGACGGCCTGCATAGATTTAAGAGCCGCATTGGCAACATTGTAAGCGAGCAGGAGAGAAAAATGCCATTAGAAGCAATAAATGGATGGGTAGAGAAATAGAAAGCAGTAAATAGATAACTCCGGGTGGCTTAGGCCAAATGGACTATGCCCTTTCTTTCTAACAAGATGGACAAGCAATGTGCCTAGGAGAAAGAAGTACTTTGAAAGATTCCAATATTCTATATATTGTTTAGTTCCTGTACGAATAGAAATTTTAAAAAAATTTTGAGAATAATTTTTATAAAATAATTTTGAAAATAGTTTTAAGAAAATAGTTTTGAAAATAGTTTTAATAAAATATATAGAAATTCAATTTTGATAAAAATATTGAAATTATTTAATAAAATATAAATATATTTTAAAAATTATTTTAAAAATTTATATAAATGCTTTAAAAGTCTTATATTCTAATAATCTTCTTATGCAAGAGTATATTTTGGGACATGCTATGAAAATATTTGAATACACTGTTAAACTTTATTCAATGCCCATATATCTAATATTTACAAACACATGCACACACATCAATATATATCTTTACACGCCCTAAATTTCTGCTGATGCAAGTGTTAAATAAAGTATTACTCACACTTGTAGTTTATGCTGGAGGGTCTCAGGCATTGACATTTATTGCTTGTTTAAAGCAAAAGAAGAAGATCTGTGCAAAGGATGTTAATCCTTATGAGTTACAATTGAGCTACAAATGGAGGCTTTCAAAAAGGGAGGTAGTTTGAATGTAGACTTCGAGCTTTATATGTGTGTATATATATTAAAATTTAATTATTATATAAAAGATATTGTTTAATAATGAACTTTTTTTAAATCATTTATCATCTGATGTTTATCCCTATGTAATCATTATGCCAATTATCTGTTACTTCAACTCTGTTAAATAAATGTTAAATTCGCTTTGTAATTATTCCCGTTTGAATTTCGCTTTACTTCTCAATAATGTGGGACTTCAAAGAGAATGCGCAACGTCAAATATTAAACACAAGTTTATTATAATTGTTAACAAGCAAATAAATTCAATATTTTTATTCTAAATATTATGCGAGCGTTTTTGGCCCAACCTTTTCAGTTGACTTACTTTGTGCCCTTTCAGGCACAAAACTTTTGCAAATAAAGCAGTTTATTGTGCCAGTGGGATTTATAATCCACACAAGCGTTATAAATGCTGCTCTTCCTCTGCCAACAGCTCCGGCAAGGACTCACTTTTAAATTTAAGGCGAGAGTGAGAGCCTGAGAGCCACAACCTGAGCCTGAGCCTCAGCCTGAGCCTGCTCCTGGATCTGCTGCTGTCCGAGGCGCAGCATTTCAAATTAAAAGCATTTGCCGTTTTTATTGCTGTGTCTGCAGTTCGTTTTTTTGTTGTATTTTTCCTTATTTCACTCTTTTACTCTCTGTCGCTGGACATACAAATTTTGTATGTCCATTTCGCTTTATTTCACACTTTCTTGTTTATTATTGCAGTGCTCGACCCCAACGAAAATTAAGCGTTTGACCTTTTTTCTTTTGCACGGCCCGTTCATGTGCCTTCCTTACATTTACAATAATGTTGTTGCCATTGATTTATATGCCCAGACTTTTGGAACGGGAAGGGGAAGGGGGCAAAGGGTTGCTCTGGTCAACTCTCTGACACGCTATCTTCCGCTTTTGTCCCTTATTCGGCTTAAATGCTAACTTAATTGTTGTGCCAGCGCCTAAAAGCGGGCAATTTGCTTGTTTCACGCTTTCTGCCTTTGCTCTGAGCGCATCCCTAAGCATCGGCTGTTAAAAGGAAAACATGCTTTTCATTGAAAAGCACAACAACAACAAGAAAACAGTTAATTAAGCACCAAATCATTACCAGCTTGCATTGAGTGCGCGCCATTTGAGTTGGCCCCTACAATTTGCAACGGCCCTTCAAGTCTGTCTTAATGCGGCCAAAGTCTTGGGGCAAGAGTCAAAAACAAACAACGGGTGGAGTGTAATTAAGATTGCCATTGTTTGGATATTTTTATTTGTTATTGTTTTGTTTGTGCTTACAGATTGAGCAACCATTCTAGACAAATAAATAAGCTTGCCCTTCACAATGGTTTCCAAATTTTCGAGTAATCAAGGTTGCATCATTGAAAATCTGACGGATTTTGAGTGAAGATCATAAAAAGTCAAATCTTGCGAACTGTGCATAGTAATGTCTGTAAATGCTGAGTTTTATACACATAAATATCTCAGAAAACAGAATATTTTACAATACACGAACCTTACTTTTGGCCCGATCGTTCCTATTGCAGCTATATGAAATAGTGATCCGATTTTGATAAGATTTGAGGTATATATAGAGAGCAAAGTAAAACCTTTAAGTGCCGAGTTTGGTCAATATATCTTTAAAAACAATAAAGTGGCTCCTACAAGAGCCTACATTAGGCTAGCTATATGATATAGCAGTCTGATCTGAACGGATCCGATATATGTACTGCGTGCAACAGAGAGACGGACCTATGCAAAGTTTCAAGACGACAGCTGTAAAACTGAGAGACTACATCCAACAGAAACGGACAAATGGACATGGCTACATCAACTCGGCTCTTGATGCTGAACTGGAATAACGTGAAAGACGTCTCCTTCTATGCGTTACACATTTCTTGACAAAACTATAATACCCTCTACAAAGGTATATGAATTGGGCATTTGGCGCTTACTGGTAGTTAAATCCTATGTGTATGTACAGTGGTGGCTTTGCTGTTGTGCCTTCATTAGGCAATGCTTAATGTTACTGTTGCCGCAAGTCGAGACATACACAGAGGCGAAGTATGATCTTAGCACTTCTCCTCATCAAGACCGTGCTTGAAGAACATGAAAACTGGAACGCTCTCGCCGTTGATATCACGATATTCACACATGGCTACCATGCCATCGACGTCCATGGACTCGCCCGTGAAGAATTGCAGTTCCTTGAAACGGCCCAGAATGTCTTTCATGGCTTTGTTCATGTTGGTCTTGAACACATCGACCTGGTCAGGCGACTTCTCCTGTAGCTTTTCCAGCACCTTCTTCATGTAATCCTTCAGGTAGAGAGTGTAGGATTTCTTGTCTCCAAACGCGAACGATTCCTGCAGACGATGATTCAAAACCACATCGACACCAGTTTCAACACTGGAGTCTGTGCCCTCATCCAGTTCTTCGGCCGATGGGTTAAAGCCCTCGATCTTAATATCACCCTGGGAGCGGCTGACTAATTTTCCATAGACTTCGTAGATAACCTCGTCGACCAGCTTCATTTTGTAGGTGTCTGCGAACATCTCGTCACCGGTAATGATATCCTTGTAGATTTTCATTTTGGCGTTTGTTTTTTAATAGATGCGAGCTAAAATAACTTGCAATATTGCAATTAACAATGCACCGAACCGGGACCACAACTGCCACGCGCTGCAACAGCAAAAAAAAGCCTATGATCATATATCAATTATGAACTCTTCATATAACCTTTTAACATCATATCTGGCAAGGCGCCAACAGTTGCCTGTAGGTGGCAACGCTTTTGAACTCAATTAAGCTGTAAATCTTTTAACAAGTGGTCAACTCTTGACCATAAATCTTGCTGCAAATGTCATCTTTTCCCTTAACCGCTGACCAATAACATCTTAAACTTTATTTAATACTCTTTGAATATGGCTTGAATTAGCCAAAAATGCTCAAACGCCTTATTAGATTATAAACTCAAATTTATTTTTAGCCGTGCGTGAATTGCTCACACCGCGCACAATAAAAGCAAATGCCATTTTATGAGCTTTATATGCTCAAGTCATAAACTCATATATTCACCTGAATACCCCCATACAGCGCCCGCAGCCATACGTAAATTTGCAAAACATATTAAAATATGTTTAGAATTTTATGAGTTTTTTCTTCTGTGGGTGAGACTGGTATTTTATTTGCTGGTTGCCTTTTGCAGCTGGAACTGCCGGCAGAACAATCTTAAATTGAATTTTATATCAAAGACTAAACGAATATTAAAATGTTTGTGTGTGTGTTTGTTTTATGTGTTTGTCGTGCAATTTAATGTGTAAATTGTTTATGATATTAATATCCGCTTGCCATTCAAAAGGATTACAATGCATAGCATAGATTAGAAACTTGGCCGTTATTAATAAGCGCTTAGGCAAAACAGGAAATTATTTTACACGACAAATTCACAAATAAATAATACAAAACTTGAACATTTGTATTAATTGACAGTCATTAGAGCACGAACATAAGGCCAAATTCTTAAAGTCTGTTGCCTAATTTGCATAGAAATTGCCGAGAGATCTAAAAAGCAGCCAATTCATGTTTAAACGTTGTGACGACAAAGTGTGAAAATCAAAACATCAGCAAATGATGACCTCGACAGCTGCGGAGAAACACAAGGCATTTAAACCCAGAGCCGCAATTTATAATATGGCTTAAGCAGAGGCCTCCGCCAGGGCCCCAAATGCTTGCAGGCAATCAATTTTAATGTGGCCCTAACCCAGACATTTATTGATACACACACACATACTTAGCAATGGTGTGATTGTGGAGCATTTGCGACTTGAATATACCCTGTATGCCGATTTCGAGAGGTATCAATAGTGTAGAGGGAGTGAAGCTCTAACTAAACAAACTAAACACTTAATGGAGCTGGGATATGCTCGAAAAAGGAAGCTATTTATCGATAATTATCGATTTTGTGGGAAATTATCGATAGATTGTTAATTTCCATCAAAATTGATATATATCGATCATAAACTAAGCTCTTATTTACACGGAATATGCTCGAAAAAGAAAGCTGCAAGTCGACATTAATCGATTTTCTGAAAAGTTATCGATAGCCTGTTCATTTTTGAAACTCGTTGAATATCGATCTCAAGGTAAGCACTATACTACACGAGATATGCTCGTGAAAGAAAGCTCTAAGTCGATACTAATCAATTTTGTGAGAAATGGACAAGTTGTCGATAGTTTGATATCAACTTCAGCTGCGTATTTTAAACATCTGCTGCCCGTTTCATACTTTGCATACGACTTTGAATAACATTTAATGCGTACAGGGTATTAGAGCGCACATACGCACGCACACATCCTTACTTGCTGCTGGCCATGCAACAAATTTTGTACAACAATTGAAATGTGTGCGGCCTGCCAAAGGTTAAAGCGTTTGTTGTATTGCCAAATTTGCGCCAGTCAAGTGGCTGGGGTAAGGGCCAGAACATCAGCAGTCCACAGTTGACCACATTGTCAATCAAGGAATGCCGACGTCCAAACTCTTGCCGGCTATTTGCCAAAGTCACAAGCGCAAACACTTGACCAGCACGTGCTGATTTATTCCATACCCCTCGCACCACTAAACAAACCGCCCACGCACAATGCCCCCAAATTTATGCATTGCAGTTGACTTATTAGGGTCCAAGTGGCTATTGTGTGTCTGTGTACAAGTGTGTATTAGTGTGTGAGTGTGTTACAGTGTGTGCGTGTGCGTGTGTGGGCTGTCCGCAGTACGCGCTTGTTGATTTGCTTTGATTTTGGCGTCCCTTTTGGGGGACTGCTGTCCAAAACTGGCCAAGTGTGTGTCGTAGTTACACTTTGGAGTTGGCCCAAACGCTGCGGGCTTGGCTTGCTAATAGTTGCTAATTATGTTTAATTAGCATTTGCATGCGGCATCTGACTGCACGAAATGTGCCACACAGCGGAACTGTTACATAGGCAAATACAGACATACGAATAAACCAGGCCTGAAGGCATATAGTTCTTTCAGAGTTTAGACAATATTGTGAATAAGAAAAACTTGTTCTAGAGACATCGAGAAATTGCTGACAATCTCTAGTCATTTGGAATACATGCTAGAAATTTCCCGGCTCAGAAGCCGTTTAATATGGCTTCAGAAACTTTACTTTTACTCGACAAACAAGTAAATTTTATCGTAGATTCAATTGTCAGAAAGCGTTTTCCAATGATATTTATTTGGAAATTGAGCAATATTTGGTTGGCAGATCAAACTGGAGAAACATACACGACTAAAATGTTTGTTTATTTGAAAATCAGTTGAGTTTTGTTAAACTAAGGAAATTGAAAGATTAGCAATTAGAGTTCTTGCAGCTTTGTACAACTGCAAGCAGCATTAAAAACTGAAATAAAATTGCAAAGCCAGAACAAAATGGAAAATATATTTTCACATTTCTGCTTGCCGGCACAGATCAATTTTGAGTAGTCTCTGAGCTGTTTGCCACAATTAAGTATAGGTCCCAAAGAGGCCAAGTCTACGATTGTTTTCCATTTGGCTGCTGCTGTTTTATTACCAATGCCCATAATTACGATTACGAATTGGCAAGCCACAAATGTGAAGGGCGCCTTTCGGACCAATTTGGCAGTAACTGCCAAATAACTGCAAAACATTTTTAACCCTCCTGACACAGTGGAAGGCAAATGTAAACCTTTTCAGTGCAGGAAAATGCAAAAATTGCTAGACAAAGACGGAGCGAGGAGTGGGGTAGGCGTAGCAGGCTTTTCCGTCTGTTGGTTAATTGAAACCAATAACGGTAAATGGCAGCGTGTGTGTGTGTGTGTGTGTGATGACTGGGCACAGACAACAAAGCTAAATAGACCACAATGGCAGATGCATAAATAAGTAGGATGTCCTGGCACGGATGACAAATAAAGCAGGACAGCGAGAACTTGTGTGTTTGTGTGTGTGTGAATGACATGCGGTTTGAAAAGAAATCAGGTGAAATTCTTGTTTTTGTAGTTGTTGTTGTTTGCAGAGCTCGTTTTGCTCGTTGTGTGTGCCGTTAGTTTGTCTAAGTAAACAATGAATATGCATGACTTTCCCCATGAAGCACGCCAGGCGCAGCAGCTACACTGCAACAACAACAACAACAACAATAAGGCAAATAGCAATGCACAAAACAGAAACTTCAATTTGTGAAAGTGATACGACGCTGCGTTGAAAAACAACAAAAATTTATCTGAATGCTGCGAAGCAGGAATCTACCCAAAGATACCAGATACCCCAGTCAATGTATCCAAGCACAATATACGCGCGAATATGCCATTTCCGTAATTGAGGAGTATACAAATTTCGGCAATAAACTATGCTTAAAAAAAATACAACAAATTTTTGAGTATGAATATAAACGTAAGTTCACATGCTACAAATACCCCTAACATAAGGTTGAAAAAAAACAAAGCCTCTTAAAACAAAGTTAAAAGCCGCACTCATAGTGTCCCCATTTTGTTAATCCTTTTTACAATTTTACAGGGCATCATAAAAATCCGAATAAAAAGAGAGAAACGCAATAACAAGGACGACAAACACAACGAGACAGCACTCAGCGCTGACGAGCAGAGCGTTGATTAATTATTGCTGATGACAAGATCAGCGTCTGTCCTCGCCTACAAATTGATTAGAAACGTAGCGAGTCCCATTCACAAGCTGCATTCTAGCCAAAATGTCAAGTAACTGCATTTTGTCTCTCTCTCTCTAGCTATATCTCGGTCTCTTTCTGGCTGTTGCATTATGCAGCAATTAGTAAATGTCAAATTCCGCATGCAACTCCATTGAAAGTCGAAATTTATTGCTTGCAAATCGTTCAAATGCATCAAGGCAAACTCGAGGGTCGCCTGTAAGTATGCAATGGAAATGCATGTGATTATGTTGTTGACGAAAGGGGATTGCGAAAGGGGGGGTGCTTGAAGTGGAGAGGAACCTGGCCGAAGAGAGAGAGGGAGAGAGAAGCAGATACAGCCATTGCACAAGCAATCCACAATCATACTCTCACGTGAGCACAAGTATGTGTCTATCTGTGTCTGTGTGTGTGCGTGTGTGTGTGTGTGTGTGTGCGCGTTGTTGATTAAAGGCCTCGACTTAACGATGAATTGTTGCAACGCCCATTATTATTCGTATGCATATTTTATGGCACGTGCTTGGCGAGCAAATATCTCAACTGTTTTAATATCTTAAAGCCTGCAACTTTCTCAACTATGTTGAGCCAAAACTTTGCAGCGCTATTTATCCTTAATGTGGATTATGTTGTCCACAATACTTTAATTGAGTACTTGCGGGTATAGCTCGGCCTTGCTCGTGAATAAAAGATTGAAGAAAATCGGACAAAACCTAAAAACAAGAAAGTTGTTAGATGATTTAGATGCCAAACTGATCTAAAGGCCAAACCATGAACAAAGGAGAGAGAAAACTCATAAAAATAGGATAAGATCTAACCGAGTTATGCATGTGGAAAGTTTTCACCTATGTCTGTATACGAGTCTTAAGGGTAAGATTTTGACTTGAGTTTCGTCTAAAAATTATGATTTGAATACCAGATTAATCTGTAGGGAAAGATATGTACAAAAGCCAAGCCTAGTGAAAAGCTATTATTAATAAAAATGAGCTACATAACCTCAATTTATGTTGTCTTTAAGCAGATGCTCCCAAAAATAATCGAAATTTATGTTCCTGTCTTTGAGCTATCACTCTCTATCTCTCTCTCTCTTTCTACTACTTTCTCTCTCTCTCTATCTCTCTCTACCTCTCACTTTTACTGTGTGTCCTTATCTCTTCCACAATATTATTTTCAATTTATATTTATAAAGGAGTGTCTTGTTGCCTCAATTTAAGATCCAATAGCCATCATAATCTTTGATATAATTTCCACTTTATGGCCGATTGTTATTGCTGCTATGTATTGCAGCGTCAGTATAAAAATTTACACATTGATATGTTTTTACGAGTACAAAAATGTAAACAAATAAACAAAGCGCCAGCCATCAAAGAGCAATTTCAATGTAAAATGTTACCCAAGAAGACGCACACACATGGCTCGTAATATGTGTTGACAATTTATACGCTTGAATACACACTTAGACAAAAGGTTGTGCACACCGCACACCCCCCCTCCGGCTGTCCCGGCGGCAACAACAACTACATGCATAGATGAACGGCAACAATAACAGCCGAACATGTAATTTGACAATACCAGCAAAAGGCCATAAACCATAAATTCTTGGCCAAAGCCAAACACTAAAATTGCGAGAAGCCCAACACGTTGCGTCTAAGCTCCTGGGCCATTGTTTTTTGCCTGCTGTCAGTGGATGTTTCTTGAGATCTTCCGGCGAAACTGGTTCTCGTAATCGCCCGGCAATAAAAGCAGGCCAAGTAGCAGCAGCAAAAGCTAGCAGCAGTCGAAACAGACCGCATAAAATATTATCGAAATCGTCATATGCTTGCGTCGGCCTGGCAACCCTGCCCGCAGTCGCAGAGCAGTCAGGCGTCTCGCACATAAAAAGCACATAAACAAATAAATCGACATATATGGAACAATCGCCTATTAGTAAAACTACCAGAAAAGACAGGCCGCAAAAAAAGAGCAAGGAAAAGACGAGCTCTTTTCGGCCAAAGACCAAATACCCTTGCGAACATATGGCTAAGAAAATCTGCTATAAAAGTGCTTTAATTCCTAGCGATTTTTCCAATATGAGCCATAGCAAAACTATTTGATACGCGCTTGCATATATGTTTTATTAAGATATTTTGAGAAACAAACAAATTCTTAATGCTAAAACCAATTTCTCGCCGATTCTTTCTACTTAATATATAGAATCCGATATTGATAAAATGTAAGCTGCATGAAGGAATTCCTAAAAAGGAAGTTTTCTCAAAACAAATATGTTTTTTCTTCCAAAAACTCAATTTTTAAACAGTCCCAGAAGTTCCTATAGCAGCTATATGTATTCCTGCAATCCCTATATCCACTCGGCTGTTGATGCTGATCAAGAATATATAATATCATATTATATAATATGATACTGATCAATCAATCATGTACACATTATTGGATCACAAAGGGTGACCTCCATGTGTTGCACACTTCGTGCCAAATTTATAATACCCTCAACAAGGGTATACAAGGCCACAAGGCCACATGAAAATAAATGTTTATGTAGAGAGTTTATATATTTAGTGCCTAGTTTTGGGGCGTTTATCATGCGTAGCGTTTACATATGGCATTAGGAGCCAAAATTGCTGTATTTATGCCCAAACTTGATTTAAATCAAGGCTCAAATGAGCTGCCAACGATGAATTACTGTAACCAAACAGAGAGAGAGAGAGAGAGAGAGAGAGAGAGAGAGACCAGAATGTGTCAATTTCAAAGTTTCCATAGTTGCATTTCATATCTTTTTTTTATTTTGGTAGAATTCGCATTCTTCTCGTTTTTTTTTTGGGCACATTTCAAGGCCTCAATGCCATTTGGCAGTTTTATGTTTTTATGATGTTCCGGAAAACTGTTCTATGCCGAATTTCTCTTTTGAACATTCAAACGTTTTCAATATATTCCTTCTTCTTTAACATTATCAAGCTATATAATTACAAAAAAAATTATGTCATTATAATATTCCCTATTTGATATTATTCATTTGTTTAACATAAAAATACTTAAAGAATTTTCAATTCAAATTTTACAAATACTGCACTATATTTTGATTTTAATGATTTCTAAACTAAACTGAACTCTTAGAAATTCTAATAATAACATAAATCTTTGTTCTTATACATTTCAATAAAATTGAATCATTTTCTTATTCCTCAAACTAATTCTAACTCTTAAGTTTAATTGCCCCATATTATTTTTATATTTTCTGTGCCAGCTGAAATTGTAAATGGGAACTTTTCTTTTAGTTTTTGTTTGACAATATTTTTACGTTGTCTGTCAATAAAAAACTATTGAGAGGATTTGACCGTTTTTTTAGGCGAAAGCAAACATATTTTTATAACCTTTTAGAGGGTATTTGAATTTTATAACGAAATGTGTAGCACATAGAAGCAGATGTCTCCATTATGTAAAGACGAGTCGTTATAGCCAAGTCCGTCTGTCCAATAATTAAGTTCTAGCATGAACAACGTTTTTGGTTATACAAGTTTTCCTATGCTCTTCATTCCCGACCAAAATCTTATTGAGATGGGAATAATATATTTTATAGCTCTTTAGGAAAAATCGAATAAAATTAATTAAACTTCTTGTATGAATAAGTTTCTTGACCATCGGTCGCAAAAAAAGCTTTTGTGTAAAAGAACATCTCTGTAAAAGGTATTTAAGCTTCGGCATTTTATTGACCAAGGCTATTGGCGCTTAAAAGAGTACGAACAAATGCGGTTAATTTGGTTAAATGGCCAACGAATGCAAAAGCCATTTAAATGGTTACTAAAAAAACCAACAAAAAGAAGAAAACAATTAAAACCAAGTAAGAGGTTCTAGTCGCTGGCTCCCGACTAGGGGATATCCTGAACCCTCATATTCCAACACCAAATGCAGCTCGCGCTAATAGATAGAGAGTAGCGGGGAGGTGGCGATAGGTATAAAATGAAAGATACTTGATATATATATATACTATTCTAGAAGCTACATGTCAAGTTTGGTGACTCTAGCTCTTATTATACACCAAAATTGCTCAAAAAACAGGATGTCGAAATCGATTTTTATCGATTGCTTGGAAACGGAGTAAGTTATCGTTTATCGGAAACAAACTCGATCTGCGCGGGCACCTGGAGGACCTACAGCTAAAGGTTCTGAGATCCTTGCGTTCAGACAGACGGACAGACAGACGGACAGACGGACGGACAGACGGACGGGCAGACGGACGGACAGACAGACGGACATGGCTAGATCGACTCGGCTATTGATGCTGATCAAGAATATATATACTTTATAGGGTCGAAGATGCTTCCTTCTGCCTGTTACATACATTTGGATTTTGCACAAATACAATATACCCCTTTTGCCCATTTTTAATGGGTTCAGGGTATAAAAGCTGGTCGCGGCAGCATTTTGTTTGCATCATTGAGGCAACGGAAACGGAGTGAGCCAAAAGCTGCAACAGCAGCAGCCAAAAGCTGGCAAACTATTTTTGACGGTATTTTTGCATCTAACAGATGCACAGCCGGGATGCTGGATGGATCTGGGCTTAGCGTGTGCCGTTTCGCAGGAATATGTGAAACCGGGTTTGGGAATCGGAAGGGCGGAGATAGACGCTTTCATATGCTATTAAATTCGCTTTTGCGTTCGCCAATAGCCATGGGCTCAGCCAGTGCGTAATCTAAAGAGTTAGAAGTTAGTTGGCGTGAATAAGTTTACACACACACGAACACACACACACACACGCACATACACGCACGCACACCCACATGACAAATCCCCGAGGCAAAATTTGATTATAATCAGCTTCTCTGCGAGATTCGTCTGTGAATGAATATCTGTCAAATATAAATGAGTATCTACCAACCAAAAAATAGTCAACTCATGGCATCAACTTAAGGGATAACATAAAGCTTACAGCATATAAACAGCTGAAACTTAAGGGATTAATAAGTTTAAACAAATCTAAGTTAAATTGCTATTTTAAGCATATTTTTATATTGTTTGTCCTGCAGCAATGTGTTCAATCGAGATACATTTTTAAATGCAATTTGTTGCACTCTTTTAACAAACGAAAATTAATGTGCCTTTTCATATGCAATTAAATTTTAAGAATGCTTGCAATGCGTGACTAGCAGATACCCTGTAATTAAGGCCTAAACTCTCCCAATCTAGCGCTCATTTTAAATTTTTTAAGATTGAATATCTTTTCTAGATTAATACAAAAATTTATTGTGTAGAACCGACATAAAGAGAAAACTTATGTACTTTTGCGCATACACATGTAAAAACTTTCTTATTGTCCGCTCAACAGGGGTGGCCATTCAAGAGGGGCTGTTCGCTCTAGAGGAGTATCAGCCTCATAGAGAAAGACAAGGATATGTACAGATTTATAAAGGCTTAAAAGAAAAAAACCATTTAAGGAGGGTGTCCGCTCATTAGAAGTGTCCGTTAGGAGGGTTAACACTGTAGCATAAAATCTACCGTTATAAGTTTATATGTCATATCAAGGCATAAGTTCGACCAAAAACAAAGGTATCTGAAAATCTATTTTCAATTAATTTGAAGCCTAACTTGATCCGTGTCTTCTTTCGCTTGAAAGCCTTATAAATTTAAACAATGCTTAAAAATGGACACTTTTCCAAAGAAGCGTATATTTTCCTTGAACTGTGCACGCTGCACACGGAGCAACCGATTCTTACGGCAGCTCTCACAGTGCCTGTCAATATTGAGCTGTTGCAGCTGCTCTTTGGAGCTCTGACATGGCCATAAAGTTTGTTGATATCCTTGCCGTGTCGTGGCCTGGCTGCTGTCCTGCCAAGTCCTGCTTCGAGGACTTCGAGGCGAGCACCTGGGCACGCTTCGGCAATTCAATTAATGGACATTCAAATGATATAAACCTGCTGAGGCATTTTTAGTGCCACCCGTTCTGAGAGGCCGACGCTCAGTTTCATTAGCAGGCACTGTAGCCGGATTGAGGTAATGTCAGAAAACAGAAAACTAACCAGCCCCCTCCCCCTAACTAACGATAAACACGTGTCGAGGAAAAAACAACAGGTGCAAAAGCAAACAAATAAAAGAAAGAATCAAATAAAAGCAAATAGAAGCCCACAACTTTGTTGTCCCTGGCAACGATATTCGTGTTGCCCGGGCCAACCGCAAGGAACAACAAATGAAGTTTAATTGCGAGCAAAAGTGAAAGAGCCTCAGTGAAAACTGAAAGTGCGGCCGGATCAGAGCAGAAGTTAAAGATATATACATAATATACAGATATATATATATTATGCGATGAGTCAGCGCACAAAATTTATAATAAATACATCGGGTAACATATCGAAAGCTATGATAAAATCATCTAAAAAGTAGTTCAAGTTGAAGTCAAACATTTGCCCTGAATGCTTCAGGTCTTCAGGTCTTACCATATATAAAACTATAAAATTTTGCATTCTGCTTTACATTTCCCTTTACGCCTGCCGCCCAGTTGAGTATTTTGCAGCGCGCATTCCGGGCACGGAATTGGATGAACAAACAGCGACTATATTGGAGTTTCTAGAGCAGGAGGAGCACACGGTTATCTCGGCCGTGCATAATAAATCCGATGGCAAAATCAAATTTCAGCATCGCATACCCACCGACGAAGTCTGTTTACTTTTCTACAAGGTGCCGCAGGTGGGCCACGGAGCTGCCAACAACGGCAACGGGCAGAGAAGAGATGTCGAGCCACCGTTGGGCATATTAACACTGGAGGGTGGCCTGGTTAAATCCATTTACAATTCCGTTTCACGTGTCTTTTCGCCCCATGCCACGGCCCGTGTAAGTTTCCAGGTGCATCAACTATATACAGTAAAAGCTCGATAGACGAACAGCCCTGCTGGACGTAGTTCTTTATACTAGTCCGTTAATTATATAGGAGCCAAATCACTTAATGTAATTGATTTATGGAACAATTTTGTAAAATGTCAGGGGCAAGCCTTGAACCAGGGTCTGGACTCAGAGACGGGAAAAGCCAGGTTTAAAAACCGAACCTTAAAGCCAGGCATAAGCTTAAATCCCAAAGCGAACTACTTTTTTTATACCCTTGTAGAGGGTATTATAATTATGTCATAAGATAAGAAACGTCTTCGACCCCGTAAAGTCCGTTTTCTCTTGAAGTCAGTACATATTATGTCGAAATGATCAGATCACTATATCATATATCTCTCATAAGAACTTTCGGTCGAAAAGTAGGTTCTTGTATGAACATCTTTTTTATTTTTTAATATACCTTGAAAAAACTCGGCATTTATAGGTTCCTAAACTTATGCAAAATCGGATCACTATATCATATAGTCCACATAGGAACTTTCGGTCGAAAAGTAGATTCTTGAAGGGAAAACTTTATTGTTTTTCCAGATATCTTGATAAATACTCTATGATCCTCATATATAAGCGAAATCTATCAACATCAGATAACTATATAATAGGAACAATCGGTTGAAACTAAATTCTGTTTCCATGAAACTTTCATTAAACTCAGGCTTTATGAGTTTCATTTCTCTCAAAATGCTAATGTTATTCAATCAAGGGTATTCAATCTTCGGCGTGCCGAGGCTGCGCCTACTAAAAGTTCGAAAACCTAGGTGTTCACTCAATAGAACGTTCACTGTATCTGATTGGAACTCGTCGTCGTATGTAGTTTATACGTTAATTCCAGTTGGGCTTTAAATTATTTTGCTGTTTGCTCAGATCCACTTTCTCGAGTAGCCGGTGGGCGGGACAGGGCGGGGCGTGGCGGGGTTGTTGCTGCAAGCGGCATTTTAATCGCATTTGCACATAATTCAATTCTTTTTGCAATTTCATTTTGTCAATTATATTCTTGCTTGCCAATGCCGAATGCAATTTGTTTGCACAATATATATTTTATATTTTATATTTCACTTAAACCCATATCCATTTTCTTTTGAAGCGCAACGAATATAGCCCTGAGCTGAGCGGCCTTCTGGAGAATTTGCACGTCTCGCTGGGCTCCACATTGGGCTTGCCACAGAGCGGTAAGTTAATATTAAACAATTATTTTCTAAACTTACCCAATATCCAATATTCCAATTAATCCACTTATTCCAATTGGCATTCCATGCTTGTGACTTTTGTGCTTTGCAGCTGTTCGCACTGTTTTAGACGCACAAACTGCATTGCTATTAAATTCACAACTGCATTCAGCATTACAGCATTCTTTGCTATTTCACTTTCTTCACTATACATTTACTTTCACTGCAAAAAAAATAAAAAACAATTTTATTTTCACTTGTTGCCAATTAGCTTCCAATAAGCGCGATAGACTGTCCTATCGAACTCCAAGCTGATCGCGTTTATCGATAGGCAACAACAGGCAAAGTAAGGCTTATCCACTGCAGCACATTCAAATACTTTTGCTTTGTATGAAGTGTACTTACTATGCTGAAGTTAACAAACTTATTTATTTTGTTTTTATAACCGACCAAATCTTTCAAGAAAGTCATAATAATATAGTGAAGGCTTGTCTCAGGCGTAATATATTTCCCTCCAAAAGCGACTTATTGGAAACGTTTTGGCTATCGCACAGCACTTCAGTGCATCTGGTCACACTGGCCTTTGCGAATTTCACAATCTAACGGGAGTTGCTATTAAAGCGCGCGTGTTACGTAATTTTTGGGCGTCTTTTCAATTAGAAATTCATAATTACAGGCATAACCAGCATAAAAGATGAGATTAAATATTGGCAACAAAAGCTGGGCCAAAAGTCAAGTTCGCGCCTCGATCGCGAGACGGCGCAGGTATTTATTGGCCTGCTTGAAAATATTGAGCAGAAAATTAGGTAAGTACATTGGCACTTTTTTTACATTTAGTAAAAGTTTTGTTAATTAATAAGCAACTAAAAACGTGTAGCACCATCGACAGCGGCGGCAATTCGAGCAGCCGCATCGAGGAGTTCCTCGATCATGCGCACAACAATCTCGACGAGCTGTGGCGTCTGCCCTACAACTATCCGCAGCAGCGCATGGCCGATCTGCTGGACATCATGGGCAGTCGGCTGCTGGAGGCGTGTCTTGCGCAGCTGCTGGCGGAGGATATTTGGTGTCTGAACTCGTATCATGTCAACAATCTGATGGGCCAGTGCATGGACACTGTGGACGCCTGGATGCAGCTGTGCGACTCGCTGACCCGGCTCTTTTGGCCCAACTATGTGAAGCATCCTTGGCTGGGTGAGCCGCATGTGCCGCGTCGCGGCCAGCAGTTCAAGGAGCGCCTCGGCGAGATACGCAACATCAAGCAGCTGTACAAGCAAATCGCCACTCTGCTCAACGACGCCGAGCTGCAGGAGATGTTCCAGGAGCAGGCGGCCTTCAACGGTGAGTAGCTGGGCATTCAAATTGAAATGCATGCAAACAGCTTGTGCTCTTCCTCGCCAGATTTCAATATATTCGACACCTCGCCCTCGGGCCAGGCCAAGTGGCACAAGGCGCTGCAGCATTTCGAGCAGGTGCTGCAGCCCATAGACGAGCGCATGGCCGCCGCCCTGAAGTCGCAGCTGCATCATCATCTAAGCAATCCGCGTCAGGTCATCTTCATATTCTCCAAGTACGAGATGCTCATACAAAGACCTGCCGTCCTGGAGCTGCTCAGCATTGAGCGTGAGCAGTTCCTACAATCCCTGCATTTGCTGTTGCAGGATCTGCGCAAGGCCATGACGGACACGAACATGGAGCCCGATACGGGTCACCTGTCGGTCATATGTAACGAATGTCGCTGGCTCAAGGTGGTGCAGTATCAGATACAGGAGATCGAGAAGGTCAGCCACTTGATAAGTGGCCGCGAGGGCTTCGACAAGGTCAACAAGGCGGTGCAGGAGATCAAGGAGGAGACCGAGTCGCTGCTGCGCACCAATTTTGAGATCTGGTCGGGTCAATGCTCCACAGCTGTCAAAAGTGGAGAACTCAAGTAAATATGCACCCGCCAAAGCAGCTCCCATTTTAATACTCTTCATCCGCACAGGCTGCGCGACGATCAGGCTGTGGTCAAGTTCGAGAAGGAGGGCCGTCAGCTGATGCGTGTCACCTTTAACCCCAAGCTGGTCACCTTTTGCCAGGATGTGCGCGAGTTCGAGAATCTCGGCTACACTGTGCCCCTCGAAGTGCGCTCGGCGGCCACCCATGCGGCCAAGTACATGTGCTATGCGCGACGATTGCAACAAATTGCGACTTTCCACAATACAATTGGCGACCGCATGATACCCTGCCAGCGGCCAATTATGCTGAAGAATGCGCTGGAGCTGCAGCGTCTGGTGCAGAGCGAAACGGTTGCCTGGCAGGATGAGGACTCGGTGCAGCGTTATGTGAACATCCTGCAGGAGGCAGTGTCTAAGCTGTCCGCAGACAACACGCTCCTGGTGGGCTATCATGAGCAGGCCAAGCGCACGGTGAGAACTGGCTGCTAAATAGAAAGAAAGAAAATTATGCCTGTTAATTAAACTCTTTGCTCTTCCAGGTCATGAAACTGATGGGCACGGATCTTTTGACACAAAATCAAGTGTGGAAGGATGAACTGCGTCATTTGCGCGAACTGGTCGCCACACTCGAGCGCCAGGGCTACACAAATTTGGATGCCTTCAAGCTGCACTGGGATCATCAGCTGTACAAGGTGCTGGAGTATCAGTATATACTCGGTCTGCTCGACATGAACAACAAGTTGCCGGACATACATATAAAGTTGGTGCTGCGACAACGTGAGCTCTGCTACAGTCCGCCGGAGGAGGAGATACGCGAATTGTATTTCTCGCAGCTGCGACGCTTCATTGAGCGGCCGTGCAATTTTCGGGGCTTATCCGAGCACAGCGCCACGCTCTTTCAGACCATGGTGACGCTGAATCGCCATCACTTTGGACCGCTGTACGCACGTGCGGCACAATTGTTCGAAAAGCTGGAAGATTTCAAACGCATATGGCTGCCCTGGATAGCGCTGGGCTGTGTGGATGTGGAGCAGCTGTGCAGCATTCATCTAAATGAAGCCGCCGACTGGGATCGCAATTTTCGGGCATGCAAACAGTTCAGCCAGCAGCTGGCCAAGCTGCAGCAATCGGAAGAGTCCATCGACTGCATTGTCATCAATGTGCTGCCGCTGCGCACCGACATCGAATACCTGAGCAGACGCTACTGGGAGGCGCTGGCGAACAGCCTGCGCGCGTCCATACTCAACGATGTGGGCGCCGTGCAGGAGTTTCTGCAGAATGCGCTGCACTTCCTGCAGAATGTGCCCATGGACGAGGGCAGCATCAGTCAGTCGGGCATGAAGTATGAGAAGATCATGAGCGAGCTGCCGCAGATCAGCAGCACACTGGAGCTGGTGCGGGAGAAGGATGCGTGTCTGGCGGGCTGGTGCAAGGAGCGTGTCACCGCCCTGGCGCCCATCATGCTGCAGTGGGAGCAACTGCAACCGCTGTTGGAGAACCATGCGGTCATATTGCAGCGTCAAGTGGACATGATCAAAACCCAAGCGCACACGCAGCTGCAAAATCTGCGCAACGAGGCGGACAAGTTTCTGCTGCGCTGGGAGTCCACCATAGCCGAGCTGGAGGCCAACGATTCGGCCAGCCTGGAGCTGTTCAAGGAGCGTCGCGCTCACTGGCAACAGCTGCAGCTGAAGAAGCAGCAGCTGCTCGACGAGTGTCACAAATTCAACATGGAGTTTCCCGAAGATGCACTGGCTCCCTTTGCTGCCATCGATGCCCAGCTGGAGCAGCAGTCCCAGCAGTGGCAGGTGTATGATACATTTCTGGACGAACTGCAGCCCATATTGCAGGAGGATTGGGCCATTTATAGACGGCGTCCGTATGTGCTCAACGAGTTCATCGCTCGCTGGGAGGGCTCCGTCCACGCCTCCATTGATCTGCCCTCGAAGCGCATACGCCAGCAGGTTGAGCGTCTGCAGGCCACAACGCCCATTCTCCAGCAGCTGCAATCGGATGCGATCAGCGAACGCCATTGGGCCATCATATTCCAGCTGCTGCATAGAACTCATTCAAAGCCTTTGCATGCCGTACAGCTGCAGGATTTGCTGGAGGACATGGATGCGTTGCAGGCAGCTGCTCCGGAGATTGGCAACATCGTACGGCAGGCGGCATCGGAGCAGATAGTCAGGCAGGCGCTCGTGGAGCTTGATCAGTGGTCGGTGACATCGCAGCTCAAACTGGTTGACCGCACGGATGCCACCGGGCAGCCTGTGTGTCTAATTAAGGACTATCAGGAGGTGCTCAACAAGATTGGCGACAACCAGTCGCTGCTGCAATCGGCCAAAAACTCGGCCGCCTTCGATAGCTTTTCGGATCAGGCGGGTCTCTGGGAGAGTCGCCTCAATACGCTCGACGTGCTGCTCACCAGCCTGAGCCATTCCCAGCGACGGTTAGTTTGTAGATTGATATGGATTTCCTTTTGGCAGTAATAAACTTGTCTTTAACTTACAGCTGGGTCTACCTGGAGCCTGTCTTTGGCGCTGGAACCCTGCAGCAGGAGCATGCCTTGTTCAAGCGCATCGACAAGGACTTTCGCTATGTGATGCGTGAGATACAAATGGATCCGCGCGTGACGTCCCTGCTGAAGATCAACAATATAAGCACCATTGTCAATGCGCTGGAAACTCAACTGGCGCGTTGCCAGCAAAATCTTATAAGCTATATAACGGTAAGCGAGGGCGGGAGAGCTAATACATTTGAAAAAGAGTGTTTTTCACTTCCTTACGTGAAATCTAAGACAATAATTCGAAATACTCCACTTCCAATAGTGAAAACCGAGTGGAAAACTGTTCCTTTAAACTATTTTATGCGCTATATAAATGTAAGGCAAGGCGGGAATATAAATCGAAAAGCTTTCCACTTGCGGTGGAGCAATATAATTGAAAAAGAACTTCACAAAAACAAACTCGACTTGGATCTAGGATATCTTTAATATCCCTACCTCTTTACAGGACAAACGCAATTCATTTCCGCGTTTCTATTTTCTGGGCGACGACGATCTGCTCGAGCTGCTGGGTCAGGCGTCGAAGGATGCGGACATCATAAAGCGCCACATACGCAAACTCTTTCCGGGCTGTCATAGTCTGGGTATAGAACAGACAGCCAATGGCAGCCACTACAGAATTCTGGCCGTGCACAGCGCCGAGGGCGATGAGCTGCGCCTGAGCCAAGCCGTCGACATGACGGGCGACATTGAGGTAAGTGAGCGGTCTGCAAACATGTGAAGCTATCGATTCATCTGTCTTGTTTGTAACTCTGACAGCGCTGGCTCAACGAGCTGGTGGGCGCCGTGCAGGAGACGCTGCGCAGCCAGATCTACGAGTGCTACAACAACACCAGCGGCTCCAGCGACAATCTCAGCGAGCAGCTGCTGCGTCAATATGCCAGCCAGGTGCTGGCCACAGCGCGTGCCTTGCACTTTACGCGTCAGACGGAAAAGGCCATTGGGGGCATGTCGCTGGCCAAGCTGCAGCAGCAGCTCAAAGCGGAAATAGCGCATCTGGCGGCCATGAAACAGCGTGCGACCGGCGGCAGCTTGCAATGGCTTAAGCTGAGCGCCTTGCTGCTGGATCTGGTGCATTATGTTGGCGTGTTGGAGCAGCTGCAGCAGCATAATGTGATGCACACCAGCGACTGGCATTGGCTGAGTCAGCTGAGATATTATCTGGGCGGCGGGCAGGATGCACGCCAGGTGTGGGTGCGCATGGTTTATGCGGAATTTGAATACGCCTACGAGTTTCTGGGACATGCCAATAAGCTGGTCCACACACGGCTGACGCACAAATGTTATCTTATACTCACACAGGCCATGCACATGGGCCTCGGCGGTAATCCCTTTGGCCCGGCGGGCACGGGTAAAACGGAATGCGTTAAGGCGCTGGGCGGCATGCTGGGACGACTCGTTTTGGTTTTCAATTGCGACGAGGTGAGTTGCCACGCCTCCATTTGCAATTTGTCATAATGTCGGAACTGTGTGTGTGTTTGCAGAATGTGGACACCGAGGCGATGAGCCTAATCCTCACCGGTTTGGCGCGCTGCGGCGCCTGGGGTTGCTTTGATGAGTTCAATAGGTTGCAGGAGGCAACTCTATCATCCATATCCATGCTCATACAGCCCATCCAGAGTGCCCTGAAGGACAAGGCGGACAGTGTGCAGATTGGCGACCGCAAGGTGAGACATGATGAATGGCCGGCCACACGGTTCATTTCAATTGGGGTTAAGTTAAAAGCAACTGGCCGGTCCCAGATCCATTGCCTGGTGCCTAATGGCAACATAGATTGATAGCTGGAGCAAATGATAGATGTAGGAAATGATGTATGTATTTATGAATCGATTAATTGGGGAATTGTTCGATTGTTATGTATCTGAATTGATAGAAAATTAATTGATTCGTTTATGGATTTAACAGATTTATGTATTAATTTTTTATAGGATTGCTCGACTGTTATATTGATGAATTGGTATAAAAATTGATTGATATATTGATGGGTTGATATTTTATTAGAGTGATGAATTATAGATAAGATTGATGGGTGAGTGAATTGATATAAGAATTGACGGGTTGATGTGGATAGATAGATTAATGGATTCGATGGATAGCTAAATTTCTAATATACTCATGGATTGATTGATTGACAGATTGATTTTTATATATAGAAAGATAGATAAATTGGCTGATAGATATATGGTTAGATAGGTTTGATAATGATATTTCCCAAACTAATATAATATTTACTTAAAATTGGCCAGTTATACGGTTAATCGTTTAATTATTAACCAGACTGTTAATAATGCAATTTCAACTCTTAACAGGTTCAGCTTAACCAGCACTGCGGCATTTTTGTGACCCTAAATCCAGCGGGTGGCGAATACGGCGGCAGGCAGAAATTGCCGGGCAATATTCAGGCGCTCTTTCGACCAATTGTCATGCAACAGCCGGAGCCGGGCGAGATTGCACGCGTCATGCTGTTCGTGGAGGGCTTTGTGGCTGCAGCGGACATTGCGGAGCGCATTGTGGAGCTGTTCGATCTTTGCGGCAAAATGCTGTCCGCCCAACGGCACTACGATTGGGGACTGCGCGAGCTGAAAACTGTGCTGCTCGTTTGCGGCGAGGGACTGCGCGCGCAATTAGCGAGCATGGCTGCAACGCCCGTTAATGAGCATTCCGACGCCAGGCCGAGTCCGTCGGCGATTGGTAATGATGAGATGCGCATTGCTGTCCATTGTCTGCGCTCATCAACCATGTCCAAGCTGGCGCAACAGGACGTTGAGTGCTTCGAAATGTTGCTGTTAAATGTGTTTCCGGAAATTGGCGCCTCGGAGGCACCGTTGACGCCGCTGCATCAGGCACTGACGGCCGCCTTTGCTCCACTAGGCCTCTGTGCCAACGACAGGCAAATTGAGAAGGCCTTGCAGCTGCATGAACAGCTCCAGAAGCGCATGGGCGTTGTGCTCGTGGGTCCACCCGGCTGTGGCAAGTCTAGCATTCTGTCGCTGCTGCGACAGGCACTGACCGCAACAACTGGCGCACAGCTGCGCGTGCACACCATCAGTCCCAAGTCGATGAGTCGCGTGCAGCTGCTGGGGCGACTGGACACGGACACGCGACAGTGGCTAGACGGCGTTCTCACCCACACGGCTGTGCTGGTCAATCAGGAGCCGTCACACGTGCGCTCATGGATTGTGTGCGATGGCAGCATTGATCCCGAGTGGATTGAGGCATTAAACTCGGTGCTGGACGATAACAAGTGAGTACTAATTGTTGATATATGCATTTAAATTATATAGCTGATATAGCACAACTTTGGCATGCCAAACATTCCTTGAAATCCTACATCAGTTTTCCATGCCTTTTCCACTCGCAATGGAGGATTTTGAACAATCGTTTCAAAGTTTTGCAGCTTAAGCATTGATAAAATGCGAAAATGTCATTGAATAGTTTTCCGTCCATTTTCCATCTCTATAAGTGAAAGTTCATTTTAAATGAATTGTAATACAAGAGAATTCTTTTCAGTGTTTAGCAACAGCTTTTGCTAATATATTTTGCTCGTAGCTGCGCATAAATTCGTAATAATTATTTGCGGCTTGTCATATATATATGTATATCATAATATATGTATATATCGTATGTGATATATAATTTTTAAACGTATCAATTATCATATATCGTATCGTATCTTAATGTTGCAAGTATTGTATTGTACGGATGGGCAAATGCATCCTCTATCACTTAGCTACCAAAAACAAAGGACTTAAAACATAGAAATGCTCAAAACGATGACATCAAATGAGGGAAGCCCACTAAAACAATAACGTAACGTAACGTAACGTAGTAAGTGTAATACACAACGTAACGTCATTTTATAAATGACGTCAAAGAGTCTCTCCATTCTTACATTGAACATGAGTCTGTTTGTGTGTGTGTGTGTGTGCGTCTGCGGGAGAGTGTTGTTAGCAGTTATGCTGAACTGAGTTTCGGTGCAATAGAACTGGTTCCGTAAACTAGCTACCAATTTGTTCTTATGAGCTGGCTCCCTTAGCTAATTAGCTGTCAATTTTCCGAACAATTTAGAGAACTTAGTATAATGAATACATATACATTTGTGTATCAATTTTGCTGAACAGAGTTCAATTGAATTGGTTCTTTAAACTAGCCACCAATTTGTTCAAATAAGCTGGTTCCCTTAGCTATTTAGCTGTCTATTTTCCGAACAATTTAGAGAACTTATAATGAATACATATACATTTGTGTATCAATTTTGCTGAACTGAGCTTAGGTTCAATTGAACTAGTTCTTTAAAATAGCTACCAATTTGTTTTAGGCAACCAGCTTTCCTTAGCTACTTAGCTGTGAATTTTCCGAACAATTTAGAAAACTTAGTTTAGTATAGTGAACACATAAATATTTCTGCATTGTTTTGAACTGGCTCTTTCTAATTGGCTAGTTCTACGAACCTAAGAAATTAAAACTAATTTAGTTTAATTAATTCAAAATCAGCTCACTTTAGCTTTTCATAACTAAATATGCCAGACTTCTTGAACCTGTTTTTGAATAGATTTAAAATTAATTTTATTTTAAGCACATTTTGCGAACCCGCTAAAGAAATCCCGCATAATTAGTTAAATGCATGAAGTTGATTCACCGAACTAGTTCTCACACTACTCCAACCTGTGAGAACACACTCCTGCCCGCTCTCCTACTTAGTTGACTCTTTAAAAAAATAAACATGAAAGTGAAATTTGAAATGCGTTTGTGGCTAGTTGAGCTTAAGAACTAAAGTCGAGTGCATAATTCTCTCATTGCTGCGCATGTTGCAACTGTTGCTGCTGCTGCGACGTTGGTGGCGGTTGCGGCGGCTGCTGTTGATGCGTCGCCGGCGGCGGCGGGGGCGGTGGCAGCGCCACGGTGGGCGGTGGTGGCAGCGGCGCGGCTCGCATGTGCTGCATGTGCGCCTGTGGCGCCATGTGCTGGAACATGTTGCAGTGCTGCTGCTGCTGTTGCTGCTGTTGCAGATGATGTTGCTGCTGCTGCTGTTGTTGTTGCTGGTGCGCATTGAAGTGGTGCTGTTGTTGCTGCTGCGCGGGATTGACATCGGGTGGCGTTTGCAATATTATCTCCGGCTCCAGGTTGAGCGCCATGTCGGGTTCATCCGGCGGCGGCTGCTGCTGCTGCGGTCCGCCGCGCAGTGAAGCCAGCGCCGCCGCCTGTGCGGCGGCCACGGCCGAGGCAGAACTTGTGGCAGCAGCGGCCGCCGCCGCAGCGCTTAAGCTGCTCACATCCTGGCCGTACTCCTGCTTGATGCCATTCGGTGGCGCCGGATACAGTGTGGCGCCCAAATTCTGATGCAGTATGGGATGGCAGAGCTGTGGCATCAGCGTGACGCCGGCTATGGGCAGGGCGGGATGCCCAAAACTGGGCGGCGGATACAGTTGCTGCAGCTTGTTCAGCTGCTGTAGATGCGTGGGCGTGGCATGGCCAGCGGTCGTATGCATGGCCGCATTGCCCGCCGCCGCTGCCGCCGTCAGCTGCGTCAGCGTCGCGCTGTTCAGGCCGGACGTCGCCATCGGCATATGGGCGGACATGTTTCGGCGACGCTGCTGATGCGCTGCTGCCGCCGCTGCTGCTGCTGCGGCGAGCTGATGCTGCTGCTGCTGCTGTTGTTGTTGTTGTTGGTGGTGTGTGGATGGCTGCTGCTGCTGCTGATGTTGCTGCTGCTGTTGTTGTTGTTGTTGTTGCTGTTGTTGCTGTGTCTGCGGCGTCGATATAATCACCTCAGGCTCAACAGGCACTGGCGGTATAATGCCCGCAAATTCGGGCGGCAATTGCGTGGGATCAGTCACCAGGAGACCCTTCTTACGCTCCTTGCGTATCTTATCACGTAGCTTTTCCAGCTGCCGGAACGCCTCGTTGGCGCGTCGCGCCTTCTTTCGATCACGATCACGCTCCTGCTCCAAACGACGATACTCGGGATTCATGCGTTTGATCCGTTTCCGTTCGCGATCCCGCTCCCGCTGTATCATTTTCTGGCGCAGCTCCTCCTCGGGCGTCAACTGAAAGTTGAATAGAAACGGGGAAAACTTATTAAAGCACAATGTGGCTGGCTCAAGCAATTGGGGGATATTGTACTCTGTATTGAAGGTCTGCAGTCGTGTTGTACATATAACAAACGAAAAAACTAAAGTAAACCCCAACCCAGGTTCAATATTTTCAACTACTTAAAACTAGCTGGTGCTGTCTGTCTGTGTGTCTGTGTATGTGTGTGTGTGTTTGTGGTTGTGTGTGTGTATTCGTGTTCGTGTGTGTGCACTTGTGTTTTATATATATAATTTAGAAATATATATTGGAAAAATGCTACGTTAGCACGTCGTGCCTTCTTGCGAAATCTATCGCGCTCGCGCTCCATACGCCGATATTCGGGATTCAGGCGCTTGATGCGCTTTCGCTCTCGATCTCGCTCGCGCATGATGAACTTGTGGCGCGCCTCCTCCTCGGGTGTCATCAGCTGCAATATAGAGATGGGAAGCGTTTTGGTTTTTGTAGCAGTCGGCTGAGCAGATAGTATATTAAATACCAGAACTAAAGTACAGCTCTAAAGAGCGCTAGGCAAAGTTCAACAGAACAGAACAGAAGTTGGCATAGAATTTGTGCAGCTGAGCATGTATATGTCTGAGGCTAACCAATGTCAAGAAATTTCAGAAATTAGAACCAGCGTTTTCTCCAAATAATTACATTTCAAATTAAGTAAATTATATTAATAAATTAAAATTGTTTATTTTAACTTTGATCAACTCGAGCGAGCGAGAACTGTTTAATCAAATTTTGAGCATAAATGGCGCTCTTTTATCATTTTTATTAACAGCGCCAGCCTAACATGTATGCCCATTAACAGCCTTCAGACATAAACATGTCAAGAAAAGCTCTGGGAAGGCTTAATAGCATAAAATATAGGGGGACATTTTAGGAATTGAACCTGATCAAGTTTATGTATATAAGGCTTAACAGTCGAAATAATAAGCAAACTATATAGTAAGAAATGTTAAGCAAATGTGTTCGTTTCTGTTATTAACAGCGTCAGTTTAACGTGTGCTTAACAGCCGTTAGACATATACATGTCAAAAGCAGGGTTTTATAAATAGTTTCTGTTGTGTTTTTGTGTGTTGTTTTTTTGTTAACCAATCATATCTTGAAACATTTCGCAGACTCCTAACGCTGCCCTCCGGCTGGCGCATACAGTTCGGCAACAATGTCAACTTTATTTTCGAAACGGACGATGTGCGCCACGCCTCCCCGGCAACTATATCACGAATGGGCATTGTGAACATGAGGTAAGTGGCTTTCAGAAAGGCTAAACAAGTCACATTGCATACTAACCATAATTTTTTTATACAGCTACGATCATTATCCCTTGAAAGAAATGCTTAAGCACGAGCTTGAAAAGGAACCATATGGCGATCTACTGCAAAGCTACATTGATGGAAATTTCCAAATAGCTTTCGAATGGCTGGAAAGCGAAAATTTGCTGAGGTACGTAGGGGAAGATATTGAATGGGAAAAGGGAATTTAAGTCAATGCTGCCTAATAGATGATAGTTGACAAAATGCTGATCTATAGGGAATAATCTATTACACTTTACATATTTTTTGTCTGTGTAGTTCTTATAATAATATAGACCCCCTTCCCTGCTTACAAGTAGTTTAATGAAAGTCCACATAGACTTATTTTCTGGCTATTTTCAATAGATTTTAAATGGTATAACAAATACTGCTTTGGAAGGGGCTGAATTTCGAGCTTGAATGGTCTATTTTAGGATCAGGAGAAAAAATCGTTTATCAGTTATCTTATAACTCAGAATTCTCTTTTTAATGCGTGCAAGATTTCTCTTCCTTTCCAACAGTCAGATGCCCGGCATAAGTCGTGTCAGTGTGTTACGCTCTCTGCTGCTGCAGCTGCACAATAGCCAGAGCCTTGAGGAGTATGGAGCAGCCACATTGCGTGCAATGCTTGGCTACGTTCCCAGCGAGCGACAGCGAGACTTTGCTCAGCTGGTGCTGCAGCGGGCGAATCTGTACGTGGCGCAGCCCAATCATGCCGAGCTGAGCTACTATGAGCCGCAGCACAGCGCATTGGAGCAGTATGCTCTGGGGGTTATGGAAACTCCCGAACGGGATAGTCAACTAATAGTCACGGGCTATGTCAAGTCGTATCTAAACATCATCAGCTCGTTGCTGGAGCTGCCCGCTGGCCGGGCAATGCCGTTTATGCTCGTCGGACCCAGTGGAGCGGGCAAGACGCTGCTGTTGGAACAGGCGCTGCTGGAGCATTCGGGCTATCAGCTGGCCAGCATCAATTGTTCCACACAGCTGACCGCTGGCTATGTGCTGCACACGCTGCGCACGCACTGCGTCACGGTTAGTGGCGTGCGGGGGCGGGAATATAGGCCCAAACAATCGCGTCTGTTGCTGTTCATGAAGAATCTAGATCTATGCCAGCTGGATGATTGGGGCGCCTGTGAGATTGTGGAGCTGCTGTTGCAGCTTGTGCAACGCGGCGGCTTCTATGCGGACAATCTGGAATGGATTAGCGTCAGTGGGCTACAAATTTGTGCGTCCATTAGCGGCAATTTGTTAAAAATTTCACCCCGTTACTTGGCCATCAATCAATATGTGCGAGTGGCTCGACCCAGTCCATCCGATATGCTGGCCATCGTGCAGTGTCGCCTCGAGCCTTTGCTCCATACGCATTTCAGGGCAACGAGCGGCGGCAGTTCCATCAATTTACAGCATGTTAGCGAGTGCCTAATGGAGTGCTTCGAAAAGGTAAAGAAATTGTGCCCGGATTTTGCTCTTTGCTGATTTGTTTACTTCGGTCTCCTTGCAGCTGCAGGCTGCTTTTACTGCCAGTGGAGGCCAACAGCAGCAGCAGCAGCAGTTGCATTATCAGTTTAGCCCCAAGTTCATTATGAAGCTAATTGCGGGTCTCGTTTACTACCCGTCGACTGACTTCAATGAGGTAAGTGGCTTAGTTTGGGCTAATTGAATTGCCGTCTGACTTTTTCTGCTCTGCCTGTGGTGCGTAGGCTTTGTATTGCGAGCTATTGGGCATGTTTAGGGACCGTTTGGCCACTGAGGAGCATGTCCAGCAATTTGAGACGATATTGAAGCAAACTATGCGCAAATACTTTGGCAAAGAGGTGAGTTTTAGCTTAACCCCGCATCTACAAGTTTGTTAATTGTTTTAAATCCGTGACAGAAAATCTACTTTGTGCCCAAGTCGCCCAAGTCGAAAGGACAGCTGCATGGCCTGACTCATGATGAGTGGCTGGAGGAGGTGCACAGGCAAATTACAATATGCAGTAAGTAGAAGAAAGATATACATATACATCATTTAAAAGGCCAAAATCAATTTCTAAGTTTTCAAACTTATTATCGTAAACTGATCGATCGGACTTGCCTAAAATATATCTATCTCTTGTCCAGTCTAGAGTTTCTTTTTTTTTCACACGCATCGAAGTTGAAGTTGTACATTTCCTTTTGAGCTATTCAATGATAGGATATGATGTCGCTGAATCTTTGCGGTTTCAAGATATGAGCAGTTCAGAGAGTAAATAAAGGAAAAACAAAAGAACAATACAATATGAATCGGGATAACTACACTGGGCCTTGGCGTCTGTTTGCGAAATCGATCCCGCTCTCGTTCCATTTGTCGATATTCGGGATTCATGCGTTTGATGCGCTTTCGCTCCCGATCTCGTTCCCGCATGATGAACTTTTGGCGTGCCTCCTCTTCGGGGGTCATCCACTGCAAGTACATAGAGAACGGGTAGAAAATAACAGAAACAATTTCGACTCACAAAACGTGCTATGTATTAAGTGGAAAAGGAAATAAATGTGTTGAATAACGAACTTCAAGGCCGATGCGTGAAGAAGTATAAGCTTATTTTCAGTTTCTTCACTAAATAGATTATGTTAAAGTGACGCTGTTAACTGACAGCACTTGAACTCTGTTAACTTACGAATGTTAAAGATCTAGATATAAATAATTGTTTTTCTATATGGTTATTATAAATGTAACAAATGAAAAGGATATTTAACTTATATTTAATTTTTTCACTTTAAGATGCCGAAAACTACAGCATTTCTTCGCCTATCACGGAAGAGCTGCTGCAGCACACGGCCAAAGTGGCACGCATCCTCTCCAGAAACGATGCACATTTGCTTATTCTGGCTGAGGCCGGTGACCGACACTTGGACGCCATTTATGCTGCTGCAACGCTGCAGCAGGCCAAAGTATTGACAATACAGGGCGGCGCCAGCTATGATCTAACAGAATTCTACAACGATCTGAAGCTGGCCATGCAGACGGCGGCGCTGGAGCAGCAGATGAGCTATCTGCTGATCGAACACTGCTGGCTCAGCTGTGTGCCGGACATACTGAAACCGATTGAAGCACTCTTGGAGGGCAGTGAAATTTTGGAGCTCTTTGGCGAGGATCTGGAGACGGTGGCCAGCGCGCTGAAGCAGGCGGCGCAGCTGGAGGGCTATCAGGAGTCTCTGGGCGCGTACTTTATGAAGCGTGAGTGCGATGAACGGCAAATAAATTTAAAGAAATCTTTATAATTATGATCAACAGGCGCCCGAGAGCATCTGCACTTGGTGCTCGTGCTGGAGCCGAGCAGTCCACAGCTGGCGGAGTACTTTAACAGCTGCCCAGCCCTGCATCGCCAGATGGATATGCTCTATGTGCGGCCAGAGTCGCGTGATACGCTTGCCATGCTGCCCAAGCAATACATTGAGGTGCTCAACGAGGCGTCTGTGGCTGCGGGGCGTAGCAAGGTGCCTGTTTGCAGTCATTTTTCAGACTTGGCCGAGGAGTTGCCGCCGGAGCAGCCAGCGCATCGCTACTATCAGCTGATTCGTAGCTATTATCATATGTATAGTAATGCCGCCGCTGAGATTGATCAGCGTCTGGGCAAGCTGCAGCTGGGCGTGGACAAGTTGGCCGCTGCCCATGCGCTCGTCGACACCTTAAAGTCGAATGCATCGGCCCAGGAACAGGCGCTGGGTGAGAAACGCCAACTGGCCAATGATGCGCTGCAAATGATCTCAGCCACGATGCACAATGCGAATGAGCAAAAGTCCAATATGCTGGAACTGAAGCAGCAGACACAGCAGAGCAGCGAGCAGCTCAAGCTGCGACAGCGCGAAATACAACAAGAGCTGGCCGAGGTGGAGCCCATATTGGCGGAGGCCAGCAATGCAGTGGGTCAAATCAAATCCGAGGCGCTCTCCGAAATACGCTCGCTGCGCGCACCACCTGAAGCCGTGCGGGACATATTGGAGGGCGTGCTGCGGCTGATGGGCATACGCGACACCTCGTGGAACAGCATGAAAACATTTTTGGCAAAGCGTGGCGTCAAGGAGGACATACGCTCCTTGGATCCGGCGCACATAAGCCCCGAGAATTGTCAAGCCGTGGAGCGTTTGCTCGCAGCCAAGGGCGATTCCTACGAATCGAAGAATGCCAAACGCGCCTCGGCAGCGGCTGCACCGCTCGCCGCCTGGGTGCAGGCCAGCGTGCGTTATGCTCGCGTCATTCAGAGCATCAAGCCGCTGGAGCGGGAACAGAATGAACTGCAGCGTAATCTAAATGCGGCTGAGAATGAGATGGAGCAGCTGGCCAGCGGCTTAGACGATGTGGACAAGCGTGTCCAGAAGTTGTCGGCAAAGCTGCAAACTTACACGCAAGAGGCGGCCGTGCTGGAGCTAAAGCTGCAGGAGGCAGGTGCCACACTGCAGGCCGCTGAGCTGCTGGTGGGCAAACTGAGCGCAGAGTATGCCACCTGGAGCGAGCAGTTGGCGGAGCTGAAGCGAGCTCATAAAACACTGGACGGCAAAATGCTGCTGCTCGCATTGGCCATCAATTACTATGCGAGCTGGGGCGTAGAACAGCGTAGGTGAGTAGCTAAAATTAATTCAAACTAGCTGGCATTTAAGCCTTATATATATATAGCGTATATAGCTCTTACAGCAGCCTTCCACTTATATTTCACCGTTTTGTGTGGAATTTATCAAAATCTTTGAATTAAACTAACGCAAAAAATTAAGTTTTCAAGCTCTTGGATCATCAAGAAAAAGTTTTAAATACATAAAGACCGATCTTGTATATTAAATATTCCTTTTCTTTCATGCAGCGCCTCAATTAAACGCATGAGCGTGGATTTTCAAATGCCCGGAACAGGCTTTGATCTACGACAGACCCTTGTCACCGAGCAGCAGCAAATCATTTGGGAGAGTCAAGGATTGGCGCGCGACGCTCAGATCATTGAGAGCGCCGCGCTGCTGCGGGAGATGCTGTCGCTGCCCTTCGGCAGCTGTCCAGTGCCTCTGCTGCTCGATCCCACCCAGACGGCGGCGCAATGGCTGACCGAGCATTTGCGTGCCTCAGGACGTGCCAGCGAGCTGACGTCGCAGGGCAACGAGCGCCTGTGCTATCAACTGGAGCTGGCCGTGCGCTTTGGCAAGACGCTGCTGGTCATGGACTGCGAGCAGCTGCGTCCGCCGTTGCTGGAGCTGCTGCAGGGGCACGTCTATGTGCGCTTCAACAAACGCCAATTGGCGGTGGCCAGCAAACTGGTCGATCTGCACGAGGATTTCCAATTGGTGCTAATCAGCAAATCGCATCGCTTGCAGCAGCAGCTGCCGCCGGAGCAGCGTAGTCTGGTCAATCTGTTGCGCTTTACAGTGACCGCCACCGGCCTGGCGGATCAGCTCATGTCCAAGGCGATTGTGCTTAAGAATCCCGCATTGGAGCAGCAGCGCATTGAGCTGTTGCAGCGCGAGGGTGAGCTGCTCAAGCAGCGCATGGCCCTGCAGGACAAACTGCTGGAGCAGCTATCCAAGGCCGAGGGCGATATATTGCGCAATGAACCTCTGCTGGCCAGCCTGAATGAGGTGAAGCGCAGCAGCGCCGAAATCGATGCTGCACTAGAGCAAAGTGGCCAGGTGAAGCAGACGCTGCTCTCACAATTTGGCGCACTGCGCGAACTCTGCGTTCAGTCGGCTGACTTTTATGCCGGCCTCACGCAGGGCTATGAGCTGTCCGCCCTGGTCTACATCGAGCTCTTCCTGGGCGCACTGCGTGCCCAGGAGTCGCAGCAGCAGCAGCTTTACGAGCGTCTCGTGCGCAGCGTCTACCTGCATCTGGCGCGTGCCACGCCACGCGATAGTCAGCTAACGCTGGCTCTTTGGGTTTGCCGACAGGCCTTTGGAGCTGCGCTTGGCATCAAGGAATGGGAGCTGTTTATTAGCAATTTTATGGGCAGCGCCGATGGCAGCATTCAGCTGATCGGCAACGAGCTGCCCGACTGCATCAGCCGCGAGGCACAACTTAAGCTGGTGCAGCTGCTACAACAGCTGCCGGAGCTGCGTGGTCAGCTGCAGCTGGACAAGGATTATGTGTGGCGCGGCTTTATCGAACAGCAAACGGACGATGTGCTGCGTGAGTAAATGTTGCAAATGTATTATTTGATTGGGCTACAAGAGAAGAGAAATCTTGCTGATAGGCGGGCACGAAGGCATCCTCGATCCCGTATATTATTATCCGTCTCTTTTGTAGACTAGTCCAAACTACTTTGAATTGGATGTCCTTAATTTGAGATTGATCTAAAGACTCAACAAAAAGGCTTAACGAATTTATTCCCGAATCTACTATTCACAGTTTTGGAGTCATTTTGTGATTTTACCTAGACACTTAAACAAAGCGCATAAATCCATGTTGTCTGCAGTTTGAGTCACAGTTTTAGAGTCACAACTTCAGTTACAGTTTTAAAGGCTTCAAATTTGGTTTTTTGTTAACTCGGACTTCTTTAAATCAGAAATTTTCTGTAAATTCGAGTCGGAAACTCCCGACTGCCAAAGTTCTTTCTGGTTTCAAATTATTTTTGTTCATTTTACAGCCCACATCAAGGCACCCTTTCAGCGCGTGCTCTTGGCCCAAATCTTTCGACCCGATTTGCTGGTATCGCAGCTGCGTTTAGCGAGCAGCCAATTGCTTGGCCTGTCCCCAGAGGCGGCCACACAGCCGACGGTGCAGCAGCTGCTGGAGCAGAGCAGCTGCGATCGTCCCGTACTGATGATAAGCCAGCCCGAACTGGATCCGGCTACAGAGCTCAGGGGCGTGGCACTGAAAAAATGGGGCGCCCAGAAGTATGTGGAGCTGGCCATCGGACGCGGCAGCGAGCAGCGTGCTCTGGTGGCCATGCGACAGGCGGCCAACCAGGGTCAGTGGCTGTGCGTGAAGAATATGCATCTGGTGCCGCAGTGGCTGGGCCAAATGGAGCGTGAGCTTAGCGAGCTGCAGAAGAAATCCCCGGACTTTCGTCTCTGGCTACTCTGCGAGTCGACGCAGGGCTTTAGCGAGGCGGCCGTCTACAAGTGCCTCAAGGTGCGCTACGAGCAGCCGCGCGGCCTCAAGCAGCAGGTGCAGCGCATGCTGCAGAACTACGCCGGCCTGGAGACGGAACTGGCCGCCAAGCTGCCGGCCAAGTGCCTAAAGATGCGACTGGTGCTCTTTCTGCTGCAGGCTGTGCTCCAGCAGCGGCGTCAATATATACCACAAGGCTGGTCCAAGTACTATGAGTTCGGCGAGGCGGATCTGAAGGCGGCGCTGGGCGTGCTCGGCTGGCTGGATGCGCAGCTGACCAGCGGCCGCTGCGACTGGATGCTGCTGCAGCGCCTCTGCGAGACGGTGGCCTATGGTGGACGCCTGAACAATGCACGCGACGTGGACATACTGAACAGCTATCTGGCGCAGTTTTGCTGTGCGGATGTGCTCAGCAACCGCTGGCAGCCGCTGGGCCTGGGCAGCGCCCTGCCCACAAGCGGCCAGCTGCAGGATTATCATGCGGCAGTGGATCGCTTGCCCGATGTGGATGAGCCGCGTATTTATGGGCTGGCTAGCCAGGCGCAGCAGCGGCGCGAAATGGAGCAGGCGCGTCTCATAGTCAGGGATCTGCGAGCGCTGCAATTCGGCGGAGCGGCGGCAGGCAACGAGTTGGCCACGCCCAATGCCAGACAGCGTCTGGAGCAGCAGATCAAGCCTTTGCTCAGCCTCTGGCGCAAATTGGCCAGCGCCTGCAGCATTAGCCAAGCGGCCAAGGAGGCGTTGGCTGGCGGCACAGACACACCCACGCCCACGCCTTGGACGCTGTTCGTGCACGCCGAGTTGCAGCTGGGCGCGAGGCTGTTTCGAGCAGTGCATCAGCTGCTCTCGCAGCTGCACAACTGGCTGAAGGAGACGGCGGGCACAGGGGAACAGCCGGCGGATGTGGATGCCAGCACAATGCAGGCGCTGGCGGAGCAGCAGGTGAGAGAGGGGGAAGAAGAAACACGTAGGGGGAGGCGGTACAGTGTTCACCCGCAAATTAAAACTTGTCAAGTTGTTTTCAATTAGAAAGGGAAATCGAGTTTCTGACAGTCCCATTGAAATACTTTTGATATTATAAGTGTGTAGCACATAAGTACAGTGAAAACTCTCTAAATGAACAATTGGGCCTAGCATAGTTGACATTTTTAGAAAATCTTTAATTATCCATATATAGAAATGTCCGAAAGAGTATTCGGTCTTCGTCGAAATAGCTTCCCCGAGACGTTAAAATATGATCAGAATCTAACTTCTATGACTAATATCTGACATAGGAATAATTGGGCCTGAATTTTATAGAACCTTAGTCTAGCCATATGTCTCCCAAGAGTATTTCATGGTCGTTGTAATATCCACAAACACTTCCCACAGGTCTTGATGTATTAACAGTAGCAGAGTGCTATAGCATATAGGAACAATCGGGCCTAGCATAATTACATTACATTATTTAGAAAACCTTCATAGAAATGTCCGAGGCCCTCAACTTTCCACAGACGTTAATGTATGATCAGAATCTGATTTCTATAGCTCATAGGAACAATCGTGTCTAGCCATATGTCTCCCAAGAGTATTTCATGTTCGTTGTAATATCCCTAAACACCTTCCCACAGGTGCCTCATAGCTGGCAGAAGCTGTGGCCCGGTCCGAGCAGCAACAGCGCCGCGGATTACCTGCGCGGCCTGTTGATGCGCGCGGAGGCGGCGGAGCAGCGTTACAGGCAGCAGCTGCAGCTGGAATTCGGCGCTGAGCTGAATCTGGTGCAGGTGTTCAACTGTGAGAATCTGTTGGCCTGCCTCAAGCTGCAGCAGGCGCGCAAGCTGGGCGTCTCCACGCAGCGACTCCGATTGCAGTGTATCAACGGCAGAGTTGGAAATCCCGAGACGTTGGTGCTGAAGCTGGCGGCGCTTAGGGTAAGTTGTTGGCCCTTTTTACATTGGTTTATATTTAATTTATTTTGCTCTGGCGCCTTTGCGTCGCTTTTCGATTTGATGCGTGTGTCCGTCTGTCTGTCTGTCTGTCCGTCCGTCCGTCCCTCCGTCCGTCCATTCGGCTGTCTCGTCTGGCTGTCTGTCACTCAGCGCTGTCTCTTTTCATTGCTTGGGCCGTGGGCTCTTTTGTCTTTTTCTGTTTTTCGTGTTTTTTTTTTCGTTGCTTTTTTCTTCGCATTCTGTTTGCTTACCTTGCCCATCTTGGCCATAAAATGCGTCTCCAGCTTGCCGTTTTTTGTTTGTTTACCACTTGTTTGGAATTATGTTTAGTTTTTATTTACAACATTTAGTTTGTATTTACTGCAGAATTCGATTTCGCTGCAGTTTTTCGCTTTTTTTCACGCCGCTTCTTTTTGTTTATTTGATTGACATTCCGGCGCTCTGTTAACGCAGTGCCAGGGCTGCACAGCAGTTATGTTAACTGTTATCTAACGCAAGTATTTTTTGAGTAGCAATGTTTGGGCACGTATTAATGTATGTGCACTGTTTAAAAAAACAATTTTTTTTAATTTGTGCTGCAATTAATACATTTCCGTTGAATTTAGCATGTTTTATTTGTTTTTATTTATAATGTATTAAGTATTTTCGTAATGTTCTGTAACGTAATTGCTCCTCACTGTGAAAGTATTTTTATGCATTAACAGTGAGGAGCATAGCTTTGCTTATGTTAAGTATGCAGTTCGTTAAGTGAGCACATTTTCGTTAAATGGGCACGTTCGTTAAGTGTTGCACAGTTTTGACACAAACTCGCCGTCTCCGGTGCCTGCACAGACTAATATCGTTACGGTTGCTGTCTAAATAAATTCTGGAATCTAATACGAATTTGAACTACACTATTTATATGAAATGGATGCAGCTGGATGGAAATACACAGATGTTAAATACGACCGATTTGAATGCATTTTATATTGCGTATGAAATCAAAGAAAATAATGAAAAGCCCGCAGATGCAGATAAATTCAAAAAAATTGATCGATTTGCCAGCAACAGGCAGAACTCCGACGACAGAATTACACTGCCACTGTACAGCAGGGCCAGCAGGGACAAGCTGATCTGCCATTTAAAACTGGAACTTGGTGGCGCCACCGCGGAGCAGGTACTTTTAGCAGGCACTGCTTTAATAGTTGACGATTACTGAAGACGTCTGTCGAAATTCATCCCAAAAAAGTGAATCAATCAAAAGAACGAATATGCAGAATCCGATGTAGAAGTATAATGGCAGAAATATGTCCAGAAAAGCCATTTTAGAATACCAAAATTTTTAAATTTACAAGGTGTATTTGATCGGAAAAAGGAAGCTAATTTTCGTTTCGACTGAAATATATGGCCTGCTTTATTGTGGCTTAAAAGAGATATAAATGGACTTCATTTTGACAACTTTCGGTACATTTCACATGTGTATAAAATATATATAAAAACTAGTTTAATAAATGTTTAATTTATCAATATTTTTAGTTTTATCTAACGTACGTAGGATTCTGAATTCTCATGAACTAGAAACTTATCTTCTAAATTTAGTCAATAAATTGAACTATCTGTTAAGAGACTTGTTCGCATGGATACAGACGGTGGGACAGACAGACGGACTGACGGACAGACGGACATGGCTATATCAACTGAGCTGTTGATGCTGATCTAGAATTCATATACTTCATGGGATTGGAGATGTCTCCTTCTATTCGTTACACATTACATGACAAAATTAAAATACCCTCCACCAATCAGTGAGTTAGTCATTCAGATAGTCAGTCAATCACTAAGTCAATAGGTCAGTCAATCAAACGGTCAATCAGACGGTCAATCAGACAGTCAATCAGACAGTCAGTCAGTCAATCAGACAGTCAGTCAGTCAATCAGACAGTCAGTCAGTCAATCAGACAGTCAGTCAGTCAGTCAGTCAATTAGACAGGTAATCAGACGGTCAATCAGACAGTCAATCAGGAAGTCAATCAGTATGTCAATAAGTCAGTCAATCAGACAGTTAGTCAGTCAATCAGACGGTTAGTCAGTCAATCAGTCAGTCCCTCAGTTAGTCAATCAGTCATGCAGTCAGTCTGTCAATCAGTCAGTCATTCATGATGAACAATTTTTTGTATATAGCTACAGTAAACTCTCCTAACAAACACTTCTCTTTGGCGGACATTTGATACCCAACCATTAAATCAGGCTTTACCCACTCACTCTCTCTCTATTAGACGGACACTCGTCTTGGGACTGTCCGCACAAGTGAGTTTTCATTGTATTGTCTTTATATTATACTAATTTTAATACGTATTTAGTACATTTGCCATTTTCAACTGCCATTTAAAATGTCATTTAAATAATTTAGGCGCAAAACTCAAAATGCCCAATTGTTTTATGTGTTCATGTGTGTGTGTGTGTGTGAGTGTGTGTTAGGTTTGTGTGTAGATTGTTGTGGGTTCTTCGTGTTTTGTCCCAACATTAGCTTCGTCATAATCTGTAAATTTCCAACTAATTGCAACCACAAAGTGCCACAACCAACAACGACAACAAAAACAACAACAATTGAAGTGTGTCATAAATGTTTGGGGCACAGTTTTAGATGCTGCTCGTACAATTTGGTTGCAAGCAGCTAGTTGCCAAGATGTTTGCCAACGGTGATTTCTCAGCTTGCCCCTCTCCTGCCCCTGCCCCGTGCCACGCCCACCGAAAGTTGCTTAGGTTTAATTAAGTGGCATTATGTTCAATTAGGCAAAAGTTTCGAATATGCAAATTAACACAATTTGTCAGCCAAGTGGCACGAAAGGGTGGCGCCGCCAAGCTGAAAGGGGACACGGGGGGGTATTCACTTCTGTGGCAGACAAATTGCCTTTGCTTGGTTTATTAGAAAAACACAAATCAAAGCGTCGGCAAAATGACAAAAGCAGCCCCAAAAATACATTTACTAACTTTGTGGGCGTGGCCAAAATTGTAAATAATTCTCTCAGCATTTAGTTTTGTCCACGCAATACGCAATAAATAAATTATAGAATACAAACAAGCTAACCGGAAATTATAGCAGCTATAAATGTGGATGGGTGAGGGGCGGAGAGGGGGGTTTCAGGAGTAGGCAGGATTAGCGAAGAAGTCGCTTTCAAATGTTATAAACAAGATATGCAAATTAAGTTTATCTTAAGATAAGCAAATATTTAAAACCAATTTAAGTTAATTTTTATTGTCATTAATTAAGACAAATTGATTTGGTTTAAGTAAGCTAATTGTTAGCTTGAAGCATGCCAACATCTTCAGATTTTCGCTTTCGATCAATATACATACAGTGAAAACTTGCTTAAAGGACACTCCTGTTAGGCGGACATGCCTTTTGGGCGCACATTTTCTCTCAAACCATTTTGAAGTAAGCCATACCCAATGCCCCTCTATTAGACGGACACTCTTGAGCAGGCAAAAATTACCCCTAGATCGCTGATCGATTAAACTGATTGATTGATTGATTGACTGACTGATGGATGCTCAAAGCAAAGATCAAAAAGTTGTAGATTTTTATCGGAATCAGCTTGGCATTCTTTTAATCCTTGCGAGCAACAATATTGGCAGAGTAAAGTTTAAAGTTAAGAAAATGTTTTCATTCCCTGCATTTCGAGTAAACTCAAACCTATTTGATTTCGTCAGATACATTCCCTCATCACAATCGGGCCTAAAATATGCAAATCTCGTCAATGAAAGACATTGGGAATTGTTTGTAGCCAACTTTGATGATTAAATTTCAGATGTGTAATTAGAATTTGATAGGCGTGTGTCGCGAGTGTGCGGCTAAGGGTGTGTGTGAGTGTGTGTATCTGTCCACTTGGCCATGTGTGTTGACGTTTGATAAATGCTTGGAGACAAATGGATATCCTTGTAATCCTTTGGCCAAGCAGCATACATTTAACAGCTGCCTCTAATTGCAGTCGCCCCAGCTTCAATGTCAAGGATTACAAATTAATTAAAATATAAAGCATATGTGACATATGCATATGTATGTGCATATGTGTACGTATATGCATTTGACATTTGACTGTCTGTGTGTGTGTGTGTGTGTGTCGTCTCTGGTTGAAAGGTCCTACACTTGCCATAATTGTAAGCCTACCAAATGTGATTAATCTGTGGCCACCGCAGTGCGGGCTCTTCCACTTCAATAACCCATTTTGGACATCGGGTCGGATTCAAGAGGTCATGACATGAACCCAAATAGATATCCATTGTCTGGCTTTTGTGCGGGCTGCTTCATTAGTTGGCCAATTGAGTGTATCAGAATTACCACCGCAAACTATCCGATTGTTTGTGCCAGAAATTTATATATTTGAATTTGAGACATAAGAAAATCTTGAGAAAATTAAGGAAGCCTTTTCCTAAACGATGCTTACTTTGCTTGAAGCTAATCATTAGCCATTTCTGCTTATTAGTGAACTTTTAAGAGTTTTGGCATCCTTCTGTCAAACTTAACTGCCACTTTAAACTGTTGTCAAACTTTGTTAAATTTTCGCAATCGTTTTAATGTGATCTCTTTGTCATATTAAACTTTAACAACTTTAGCATGGTTTTTTAAAATAATTATATTTCTCTTCTTTTTGCCTACCGTCAAAGTTAACAGCCACTACAACCTGTTGTCAAATGTTGTTGTTTATTCCAGATCTGATAGTCATGTTAAGCTTTATCATTTTGTTATGCGCTCATTCAAATCCATTCAATTGCTTACAATAATTGTCTTTTTATTCTTTATGAGAGGGTTTTCAGCTGCCGCTTGTTAGAGTTAACAGTCACTTTAGCATGTTGTCACAATCGATTTCGGTGTCTGAACTTGAGAAAACAAAATCGAACACGACTTTCGATTTAACCTGCACGAGTATTTTGCGGCTTTAATTCTCATCTCATCTTATCTCATTGAGCTATTTCCACTGACTGCTTATTGAACTTGTCAAATTTGAAACTTCCATTGCCTGAGATAAATTTTAGCAGCTGCTTTTAATTAGCCGCGGGGTCTGAAAATCCTAGTAATAAACGTTCTTGTTTGAACAAATATAAGTTTTCCAACAGCTAGCTAAATACTTAATGCTAATCATATCAATATGCCCCAAGGGTAGCTGTATTCGCACTTCCCTTCAAACTCCTCACCCCCCCTCTCATATGGCTCACATTGCCCTTGGTAAACGCAGGTGCTAATTTTCTCATGCGGTTGGTTAATGAAATCATTTTGAAAGTTTTGCACGCTGAGCTCTTGACTTATTTTCCTGGGCATTTTGTAAGAGCGCTGGAAAACCACCAAGAGCAACAAAAACAACAACAACAACAACAACAACCACATTGAGCTGGCGACAACCTGCAGCAAGTGGCTTTCGATGTGTTGTACCATAAAGTTTTTGGCCAAGTCTCTGTCAAGGACGTGCATGCTATGTGAGGATCTGTCTCTCTCCCTCTCTCTCTCTCTCTTTTTGTGTGTGTTGTTGCCGCTGGCACATGCAAAATCTACAACAAACAAAAATCCCTGGCAACATGACCAACAAAAACGACAACCATTGCAACAACAAGAACAACAAAGTAAACTTTTATAAAACCGCACGAAAACTTTCAAGATTCACAACTGCAACACTTGAAGCATGCTGAAACACACGCAGGAATACTCACACACACACAGGAATACTCACACACACACACACAGGAATACACTCTCACACACACACACACAGGAATACGCTCTCACACAGTTACACACACATCCTGCACATCCTGCCTGTCGACCAAATGAGTTTTGTGCTAGTTTGTTTTAATGCCTGCAGCTCCAACTCTTCGCTCCCTCCCCCCAAATATTTATGTGCATATAAACTAGGGCTAAAGGGGGAATTGCGGGCATAGCTGGACAGCTGTAGAAATCTGTCCGGATCTGTTCGGTGTAATGAACAGATAACTGCTGGCTAATTGTTGTGTGGATTGTTGCTGCACCCGAAAGTTCTGCTCAAGTATTTATTTTAATTTGATATGTGCATAAATTTGCATTTCGTTTTATTTCGAAATTATCACTGACCCAAAAGTCAACTAGTCAACACATTACAAGATTTTTAAGTAAATCTCGAATGTGTTGGAATCTCGGATAAGAAGCAAATGCGAATGTTAACACCGAATGCTCAGCACTCTATACTGAGTGCTATCATAGCTGAAAGCAGTTCCAAGAGATAATTTTCAGCTGTTACGTAGTTAAGGGTATCCCCTAGTCGGGCACTTCCGACTAGAATACTCTTGCTCTTGTCAATATCATGGCATGAAGGATTATCAATTGCTTATTCACAAATTTAACAATAAACTTCCTCTAAACTTTTCAAAAAGTTATTTCCCTTTGGCTGTAAAACTTTGCAAAGGCACGTTTTCTCATGCTAAACACCTAACGTACACATTGACCTGTTGTTAAATTTGATAAGCTTCTTGCACGTGATTTATGGGTTTATATGCATATGCATGTTAAATATTTAACAGGCACATAGAGAATGAAGAAGCACATTAGGGGAAAAAAGAGTAGAATAATAAATCTATCTTCTTGTTAACTAAAGTGAACTTTGACAGGAAGATGAGAATATCTTTCATCTTTAAGAATAAAATTATGAAAATGTCTGCACTTCTTTGTATTCTCAAAACATTCTCAAATCTCTCCACTTTCTTTGAACTCTCAATTGAACTTTGTCAGGAAAGTTGAATATTTCTTCACTTGTATTTGTAAATGAATTTTAAACTGGATTGAGATTTGAATGGCAAAATCTCTCCTCTCGTAATTTTAACTAGAAATTGCATCCAGTGAGAAAGCTAAAGAATATGATTTTAATATACTACAAATAAATGAAAGAACATTTATTTAGATGTCAGCATCATTTCGGTTGACAAACACATTTTTGCATTTTCCAGCCTTAACGAGCTAATCAAGAGCCAAATAAATATAAATATATCACAGATGAACTTTTGGCTAAATGTTTGTGCAGCACAATTGCAAGCAGATATTTGCTGTTTAAAGGCCAGCAAGAATAATGCTAGATAAATGAAGTTGACATCAGCTGAATGACAAATGTTGGCATTCGATGTGCACCTGTTGCCGGGGCAACATGCGGCATGGCGCGCATGCAACTATTCGCATGCGGCACATGCGGTTGCACAAATGAAATTTGCTCGCTTATAGAAAATCAGGAAGGCAAAATATTTTTGCACGCGTGCACATAAATTCCAATTCATTTAGCTGTTAATTCAATTTTTCGTTGCCTCCCAAAGCTACACTGAGCGAAAAAGCCCAGGTGCGAGAAATGCAAATTAACCCAGAAACCTTTTCGTGCATAAAATGTCCAAAAATAAAATATACTTCTAAAAAAGAACAAAATTCTTTTAACTCAAATTATGCGGTTTTGTTGTAGTTGTTGCGGAAAAGCGAAGTCAAATGTGTCGCGACCCTCCAAATCTTTTTGGGCGCTTGCAGCGTGGAATGTGGAGAGGGTGGGGGGTGGGGTGGGGAGGTGCGGCTGAGCGGATGCATACAAAATAAAACGCTGATTGCAGGCGGCCCAAGTCTCTGGTCGCTGGCTGAGCACGTGACTGGGTTTACACGCAAATAAATAAAAACTCGGCTAAAGTAGCGACAACAACAACAACAACAACAACAACAACAACAAGTAAGAGGTTCTAGTCGGGAGCTCCCGACTAGGGAATACCCTGAACCCTCTTATTTCAACACCAAATGCAGCTCGCGCTTATAGATAGAGAGTAGCGGGGAAGTGGCGATAGGTTAAAAATGAAAGATACTTGATATATATATACTATTCTAGAAGCTACATGTCAAGTTTGGTGACTCTAGCTCTTATTATTTACCAAAATTGCTTAAAAAACGGGATTTCGATATACATTTTTATCGATTACTTGGAAACGGGGCAAGTTATCGTTTATCGGAAACAAACTCGATCTGCGCGGGCACCAGGAGGACCTACAGCTAAAATTTCAAGTCTCTAGCTCTTATAGGTTCTGAGATCCTTGCGTTCATACATACGGATGGACGGACGGACAGACAGACGGACATGGCTAGATCGACTCGGCTATTGATGCTGATCAAGAATATATATACTTTATGGGGTCGGAGATGCTTCCTTCTGCCAGTTACATACATTTGCATTTTGCACAAATACAATATACCGTTTTTACCCATTTTCAATGGGTTCAGGGTATAAAAAATCAAGTGCGAGCTGTGCATAATAAAAACGTGCGGCTATGTGGGGTTAAGCATCGACAGCGGCAACAACAACAACAACAAGTCCGCACAAATATGAAATGCGGCTGCCAAAACAAATGCAATTTATTTGCAGCACAAGACACGCTCCCCGCCCCCGTAACCCCTTCCTCTCTCAGCCGCAGCCTGTGCACAGACCTTCCGTCATAACTTTATCACGTGCTGCAGCAGCCAACGCCAGGTGGCGCTAGGCAGCCGGCAGCCGTCGGAGCAGCGGAAACGGAAACGCTGTCAACAGGCCTGCAGCAGCAGCTGCAAAAAAAAAAAAGAAAAAAAAAAAACAAATTTAGAGGCAAAAAAACTTGCAAAGCTGCAAAACTGCCGCGCGAAATGCGACGCGCTTTATCAGAATTCCTTTTTCTCTATTTCGCCTTTTCTCTTGAATATTCTTTTTCTTTTATTTTTTTTTTTCTGTGTGTTTTCACCCCTCGCATTTTGCATGCATTTTTGATGTTGATGTGCAGCAGCGAGAAGAAGTGAGATAAGTTGCGCTTAGGCTTTGGTTAGTAGCTGACGCTGACGCTCCCTCCGCTTCTTGGGGATGAACTTACCTAATGGTTATTTTCGCTGAGTGCATCGATGAAGTTGTAAACCAAAGGAGTGAACAGGTGCTATGCAGCTTTCCTTTTCATTTTTTTTTTGTTGAGCTAAACATTCTTTTGGTATGCTGGGAATACTAAGCATAGCTTAAAGCTGGTTGGAAGTACGTTGCAAGCTTGTATCTAAGAAATAGATTTACTAAAGCTTAAATATATGACTATATAGGTAGATAAAACTAGGAACATCTGGAATAATATATCTATATGTAGAGTAGACAATCACAAATAAATATGATAACAATATCAATAAAATATAAAAAACATAGAAATACAATAATCTAAACTTTGACCAATCTTCTTGTTATACCGAAAGACTATAATTAATCCTAAAGCAGATCGGATTTTCTCACTTAGTATATCTGAAAAGCTGAATAGACGAAAAATGACCGTAAGTATATCGACTTTGCCGTTGATACTGCAAAGAATCAGAAATGTCTTCCATGTGTAATCATACTTCATTACAAATGAGATCAATTTGGCATCTATGTATCTGGCAACATTTTTCTTGGTCGACCCTCAAATATCCTATCCTCTATAACTCGGTCAAATCTCATCAGAATTTCACGAGGCTTGGTTCTTTGTTGACGATATTTAATTAAAAATCAACAATTTTTTAGAAAAGTCTCTCTTTAAAAATTCAAAAACTTAATGAGTTAGTTATGCGCACTTTTGAATACCATTTTTATGCATTTGAAATTCCATCAAGTTTGGACAACAAACATAGACGTTATTCAACATTAACTTTCTGATAATATGTTGTGCTTTAAGCTATATTTTAACATTTGAAGGAAATATTTAATTTGGCTTATGAGTACAGGGAATTTTATGGTCGAGCACACTCAACTATTTCGTTCCTATTCGTTCCTACTGAGTTTTACAATATAATACTATCTTTAAGACAGCCCAACAATATGAAATATCCTTTTTATAGATATGTAAGTGAATTCTGAGTTATCGCAGGCTAAAATTCCAAAAATTTGATTTAAATACTTTCTTTAAACACTTTTCATTTGACTTCTCTATAAAAAGGTCTTTTAACTGCATAAAAATATTTAAGATGCATTAAAGTTAATAGCTTAATAGCCTTATCAGACTGCATGAGAAAGCGATGGCATTCTGTTTAGTGGTCACTTAGCCATGTCCTTGCCCCCCCCTTCCCCGCCACAGACCCAGCCTCCTCGCTCAGCTATTCATACATATATGTGTGTTATGCTCTTGTGCACAGACGCATCCATTTGTAATCATCGGAATCTTCGGCTGAGGGGGCTCTGTTGCTGATTTGTTGGCTAATTTATGCGCCTCGTTTGATAATAAATTTTATATTTACGTTGAGGAAATACCAAATATCACAGACTTCACAGGCAAACACATATATGCACATATGTTTATATAGATATATATGTATGTACTTGTATGTTTGTGTTTGTGTCTATTTGGCTTTTGCGCTGTTTTTTCTAGTCCCTGACTTTGTTTGGCAATGACAATATGTCATTTGTTCCACATTCGGCGCTGTCCTTTGTTCATTTTTTTTTTGTTTTCGTTTATTTTATTTTCTTTTTTTTTTCTGGTATTTTAGATCAACGTATAAATATATTATGTTGTATTTGTTTTTGTTGTTTCAATTCCGAACCATTTGTTATCGAATTTGTTCTTGCTTATTTTGTATGCCAGCCGGACCGTTTTGTTGCGGCCTAAGCCAAGGGCGTAACGCTAACAGGCGACCCACACACACACACACACACACACACACACACACACACACACACATTGACATGAGATAAACTCGTATGCATGTTAATTTGCTGTGATTCAATAGGTTCGCATTGAGTTATGGCGGCATTAGGCATCGGATCTAGGTTCTTGGCAATATACATATATGTATGTATAACTATATACATGTGTTTTGGACAAAACAAATGTTTTTGGCGTTTGTTAAATTCTATGTCTGTGGGCTTATTTTGTATACTCAGTGAAATATAAATTTAAACTAAGCGCAGTAACATTTTAGTTTAATGAGAATTTGACTATGTTTATGCATTTCCGTTGCGCTCGCCAAACAGCTGCCGATCTGAAGGAAAAGCTTATTGAAAACTTTTACCAACTGTTGCGATTCCTTTGGGCATTTTATCTTTATGCTGGTTGCCTTTCAACCTGCCCCGCCCCGCCCCGCCTCGCTGCCGCCTTCTCACTACTACAGGCTTCCAAGAGGTCGGCTGTATTTCTATGGCAACAACGTGGGGTCGGGAGTTGGGAAGGTTTCGTGACCGTATCGGCATTCGGTCTCGGGGTCGAGTTTCCTTTATCTGTTTACAGCTTGTTGTTGGGGGCCGTGACTTGGCATCGGCTGTGCTCCTGATGTTATTATACCCTGTACACATTAACAGCGTCAAAATGGGCATATTAATGTTAAGCACGTGTGTGTAATAGGCGGGAGATCACGAACCCATAAAGTATTTATATATTGTTGAATAGAGCATAGGAAGTTGCCTTATGAACATTTGATTCTCGCAAACTTTAAGGCATGACTTGATGTCGATAAATATCGATTCTTAAACTCACTTTTTTGAGCAACATACATGCTCAAGACGCCACTAAGACTTGTTATACTGCATTTAGGCACATATTGAAAATATTTCAATTTTAAGATTAATAAGTAAAATTAAAAAGAAAGCTCCAGGCTGGCAAAAATAACTTTTATTGATATAGCCATGATTTCTGGTATTTCTTCTTACGCTCTTTAAGTTATTCAAGAATTAAACAATTAACATAGAATTTACTTAAGCAACAATTTCCGCCGCTGTGTACAGGGCAACGCCAAGTCGAGCATACTCTCGGCTATCGCACTGTTAGTTGTGGCAACTGTTGTGTGTTGTTTCTGCCACTTTGATTGGCAAAATATTGTGGCAAGCGGCGCGTAGCTTCACGAGTGGGTGGCTACTCTCAGTTGTCATTGGCAGCACACATGATAAATACATGTCAGGACACAACACACACACACACATACACATACACACACAGAGGCACTCGATTAGGTGCATGTTGCAAATACAAAAAAAATATGAGCAGCAGATTTGCCGCATTCGTGGCAAGCTTAATTTATACAAATGTTGCGCTGCCAGATGATGGCAGCTGCCAGACTATAAATGTAATTGATTACGCACTGAAGATATACAGCCCAGGGCCGGGCTCACAGAAATATAATATACAGCCCGTGAGCGTAGAGAGTTGTTTTTTGTTGTACAACAGCTCGACCATCACATTTGCATATGCAACACATGCCGCACGGACACGTGTCTCCCGGCAACACTCACAGCAAAATGTTGCATATTAATTTTTTATGTAAGTTTTTCCCTCTCTTTCTCTCTCTCTGCTCGGCTTCCTGAAAACATTTTTATTAATTTCCGCTTCAAGTTGGTAACGTCTCTGGCTTATTCGGTGCCCACCGCTAGCCCCTCTCCCCCCCTCGCACAGATTGTCTGCATGCTATGTAAACTTTTGTTTGAAACAAACATGCGACGTCATATGATGGACGGTCAACAATTACAAGGGTAACAGCAACAACAAGCACGACGAATGGGTGTGTATGTAAATTACTTGAACAGATGTATGCAACATTATACAGCTCAGGGCATATGTGTGTGTGCGCGTGTGTGTGGCTAGTTGAATAAATATAAGTGAGGTAAAGGGCTAGAAAAAAATGGGTACAAATCTACAGTTTTTTTAAACACTGTAAATGCTGATAAACAGAGAGCTTTTAAGCTTTTTATCTGAGAATATTTAAAAATAAATAAAGTTAAGCATATACCAAATATTTTTTCTTTGATTTTAATCGCTTTTCACCCATTTTCTTTTCATGGAATATGCTCATGCGTCTTATAAAGTAACATAAAAATTGAAATTATAATTTTAAAAAATATCTTCCTTTACATTGAAGAGTTCTGTATCTTTACATAAATGCAAATATGTTCCTTTACAAAGAACCATGTTACTTAACATAGAAGAGCTCTGTAGCTTAACATTAAAAGAAACATATTATTGATATGTTCTGTCAAAGTTAATATTGTCATGCTTTTAAGCAGGCAGAATCGAAACATATGATTTGCCTTGGGACAGTTTCGAAGGTTCAAGCTTTGCTTTTGGCGCTGGGCCCTCAAAGTCCTTTTGATTTCGCATGCAGAAAGCTACGCATCTCGTTCTGTATGGCACACGCCGACTCGTTACGCCTCGAGGTTGTTTTAAAATGCACACAAAAACCATGAGAGCAAATGGCCAGTTGGCTGTCTGCAGTCGTAGTTGCCAAGGCAGCCAGCCCGGCCCACCCAGTCCCTCTAGCCGCTTGCCACATGCCACAAATCCAACGCTTTATGTTTGCGTTAACGTGTGCAAAATCTGATGGCTGCACTAACTTGCGGATTTAGGTGTTGAAAATTATGTGTAAAATGTGTCAGAGCTAAGCTGCGACTCTGAATGGGGACGGGAAAGGGGTCGTGTTTGGGGGTCTGGGTCCTGGCTGCTGGTCTAGGTTCGTGCCAGGGGCTTGGCAAGTGCTAAATGTCGCCACAAGGCTAGCACAGCGCGTGTGTGGCCAAAAATCCCGCAGCATCCCGAACACATCTTCATATGCCAAGAGTGTGTGCGAGTGTGTGCCAGTGTATGTGTGTGTGTTGCATGCGTGTGCCTTATACAAATGAGTTTATTTGCTTTTTAGCCAAAAGGCCACAAGTTTTTGCCACTGCCAAAGTTGACGCTGTCTTAGTGTAAAGTTCAGGCAGCAAGTATCTAAACAGCTCTTCAAGATTTCACAGCAGCTGTCATATCCTTACGATATCCTTTGACACAGTTTTTGAAAATTTATTATCACATACTCCCGTTGGCCCCTGCAACCTTTAATCCTGCCGCAGACCCAGACCTGAACTGTCTCTTAATTAAAATATTTATTAAGCACTTTTGGCGCATACAACAAATTAATAGCCAAGCCAAACGAAGTGCCACGCCCGACGGCCCACTCTGTGTGTTCATAAAACCGAGCTAAGGACACGGGCCGAAAGCAGCTACCCGCAGCTTGCATATTTTTGCAGTAGCTGTCTCTTTGTTCCCCCTCTACCCCTGGCAGTGCCTGCCTGCCTGCCTGCCTGCCTGTGCAACAGCAGCGTCAACATTGCAGTTGCCGCATGCCAAGTTGGCCAACTAGCTGGGCTTGGGCAGGGGGCAGGTGGCAGGCGTTGCAGGCCGTAACAACAAGCGTCAGCCGGATGAACAGCTTGCCGGTTAGGCTGGCAAAATATGCAGCTGCTGTTGCTGCCACCGCTATTTTTGCCAGCCCTCCCCCCCCCCTGCCCCACTCCCATTTCCGCCTTTTTTTTTCGTACAAAATCTAAAATATTTATGCGGCCAGGCTGGCGACGTCAGCGCCTGCTCTCAGGACACTTCTTCTCAGACCTCTTTCACTCCGCCCGATTTGGGCAACAGTTTCTCGTCAAAAGTTTCGCTGCCACACACAAAATATATACACTTCTAATGTGCTGGGTGGGCGCAGATTTGTACACTAAGCATACGGGTAAAGAGCATGCAAATTCAATAAAAATGATGCAAAGTATTTTAAATGGAAATCTTCTTATGTTTGGGGGAAAAAATTAAATGCTGCGAGGGAGGAATTAGATATGTAAAGGATTTCGAAATGGATATTCGATTCATTAAGTTTTTGGCCATAAAGAACGATTCGAGTTATAATCATTTATTTTGCTGAGAAGTATTTTAATTGTGTCTAAATATGTATGAAAAGGATTTCGAAGCAGATAATTATAATTTATGTGATGGAATCGGCGTTTTGGGAATTCCACGCGTAAGTGTGGAATAATCGGGAAAACGTTTGTATACAACTTTTTGGTTTAGCCTTCAATAAACTTCCGAAGCATAGAAAAGCTTGGATAAGTCCAGCTGGCTTCTTATCAAAAACAAAAAAAAAGGATTATAAATCTACTAAAAATCCTCTAAAGACACTGATAAATCGATTTCCAATATTCGACTAGATTTGATTGACTTTTTGTTTGTATATATTTTGTATATATATTTTGCGTAATCTAGTTTGATAATTAACGTCTTGCCAAGCTGGTAAAAGGTTGTTAAATGTGCGATTGACAGGTTTGTAGACCGCATCAGCTTTTCCGCAATCGCAGCTTGGTGTGCAAAGTTAGCTGCAATCTGTCATTGCCACATCTTTGAGTGCAGTTGGTTGCATTTCTAATTGACATGCAACATGGAAGTTTAATTAGGTGAAAACCGAAGACTAGGTGCAACAATTAAAACGCAATTGAATGCGAGACAAATAGATTTGCTTTTAATTCGAGTTCTTGAACAAATTCAATTCTTAAAACACAAATTTGTGGCAAATATTTGCATTGATTTTACGCTTCATTTAAGCATTTTATTTATCGAGCCGAGGCCATTCCACAAATGGCCTCCAACAAATTGGCGAATTGAGGGGGATTTTCAATTTTGCCCTGCCCGAACGAGACGAAGCGCATTTCAGTTCAGCGCCAAATTACCATAAATTTATTGATATAGTGGTAAGCGAGTTGAACATAGTCCGTTTAATTTATTTACGCCAAATGAGCCAGTCCGAAAGAAAGAGAGAGAAAGACAGAGCTAGGCTCAGTCAGTTAGAGAGAGAAGGCGAAAGCGTGGCAAGACAAATGTGTGCAGAGTTTATGATTGAATTGCATTTCATTGCATTTGCGCTCAATCAATTGGAAAACAATTTTCGTAATTATGAAAAACATAAAAATTAATGAACAAAAAATTACACACACACACACACGTGTGTATATACGTATATTCACATATATATTTATATATGTATGTACTTTAAAAAAAATCACACTTAATATGCAGTTGATGATGTTTGTCGCCAGCTTTTTGTATTTACATAATACAAATTGCTTTTGTGGATTCGTAATACGCTCAAGTTGGCCAATGTGACGATATTTTAGCCAGATTTCAATTATAAATAATCGGTTTAGTTATTTTTTTTTTAACTGTTAGTTAATATTTATTGGCTATTTATTTAACTAAGCGTAACAAATTTGACTGTAAAATATAAAATGTTTTTATTCATTAACTGGTTTATTACTGATTTCAGAGGGGTCTCCAATTTTTATACCCTGAACCCATTGAAAATGGGTAAAAAGGGTATATTGTATTTGTGCAAAGTGCAAATGTATGTAACAGGCAGAAGGAAGCATCTCCGACCCCATAAAGTATATATATTCTTGATCAGCATCAATAGCCGAGTCGATCTAGCCATGTCCGTCTGTCTGTCCGTCCGTCCGTCTGTCCGTATGTATGAACGCAAGGATCTCAGAACCTATAAGAGCTAGAGACTTGAAATTTTAGATGTAGGTGCTCCTAGTTCCTACGCAGATCGAGTTTGTTATAGTCGATAACTTGTCCGATAATCAATAACTTGCCCTGTTTCCAAGTAATCGATGTAAATGTATATCGAAATCCTGTTTTTTAAGCAATTTTGGTAAATAATAAGAGCTAGAGTTACCAAACTTGACATGTTGCTTCTAGAATAGTATATATATATCGAGTATCTTTCATTTTATACCTATCGCCACCTCCCCGCTTCTCTCTATCTATAAGCGCGCGCTGCATTTGGTGTTGGAATAAGAGGGTTAAGGGTATCCCCTAGCCGGGAGCTCCCGACTAGAACCTCTTACTTGTTATAGTTACAATTTTAAGAATTGAAGGCTGTTGTTCAACTATCTAAGAAATTAAAGTTATGATTTTATTCTTTAAGCAAAAATGCATGCACATTTTTGTATAGTTTAGTTTGTCAAAAACAAAGAGGCTATACTTTAATTCTATAATTGATGAAGGGTATAGTTTAATTCTATATGAAAAATTCCTGCTAAAAACTATCTTTGGTTACGTCTCATCTAATTTGGCCCAACACACATATTGAGATATTTACGCATGCTGTTAGTTAAAACCCTATTTGTATTTACTTAACAACAAAAACAGCCTGTGTAGGGTATCAGAATTCTAACTCAATTTTTATCAATTGCAGCTTGTTGGCTTTACGGCTACACAGACACAATTCCTGGTACCCATGCAGTTGTCCAGCATCGCAAACAAATGCTATTTTCGTGCTCACGTCGAGTACTCGTATTTTATGCAAAAGAGGAGTTTATTTGGCTTTCAGTTTCGTTTGCCATTTATTTTTCCCTATTTTATTTTTATTTATTTTTTTGCCTGGGGCAGCAAAGAAAATGCACATCAAATGCAAATTTCTCTGTTGCCAATACCCTGTAAATGCTTACATAGGCTTTACATTTCGATAGAGCAGCGAGTTAAGCTCTAACCGTTGAGCATACAATATTATTAGCTTGTAATAACATAGGGTATACGCAAAAGTCGAACATGCTCGGCTTATGTATTCTTATTTGTTTTGGTTTTGTGTGCTTCGCGTTGTGCATTTTGTTTGTTTGGTTGTCTGGTTTGTGGATAAGTGCGGTCCCTATATCACAGTCATGCACATGTATGTGCACCTGCATTTATGCGTATGTACACTGAGAAAAGTAAAAGTGTGAAAAATGTGTAAGGCAAAGAAAGAGACATCCCCTGGGTTTGGGCAGTATCTATATTCTAGATCAGCATCAAGAGACTATCGCTTATACGCTAGCAATATCTGTTAAAATTGTAAACGATTTAAGTATTCATGAAATTTGTTGTTTAAAAGTATATATTTTCGCACGTATACTTGATTTTTTTGCCACGTGTTCTTATTTATAAACCCACTGGCAAACAACTGCAAAGTTGTTGTTGGCACTCGCAGTGTCCACCCCTTTGCAAACCTTTCCACAATGTTTGCGACAAGAATGGAGCTTGTAAATATAACTATATACAAATATTTAATGCGCCATATATAAAATTCGAATATTGACAGGATCAGCGTTGGGTTTGGGGTTACACTCGACTGTGCTTTGGTGTTGTTTTTGTTGTCGTTTGAGTTTTGCGGCAGCGATTTGCGGTTTGTTGAAAATGTTTTGTTGTCGGTCGACAGTTTTAATTGATTTTCCATGTGCGCTGGAATGTTTGTAATTTTTTGCTTTTAATGAGCTGCAATTAATTTTATGTTTATCAAATGGAAATTAGAAATCAACAAGAGCGCAATTTAAATGCAAATGCAAATATTTTGATTTAAATTTGGGGCAAACACCTTTAGCATCAGAGCCTGGCGGCCAAGTCAAGGATAAACACTTATAAAATTTGGGGCGTACACCACGTCAAAATCAAGTCGAAGCCTAGACAAACACACTTGTTAGCTTATCATGTTACCCATGTTAAGCGTATTAATGGCAGACACAACCAGAAGGACAACCAGGACGAGCACAAGGACGGCCAGATGCCGTCACACGTCTAACCCCAGCAACAATAACAAGTAAGAAGGGCGTCAAGGCGGCTGCCAGCTAGGCAAACAAAAACACAAGAGCAAGAAATATTAATAGCCAGATACTAAAATAGAAAAAAAAAAAAACAAGGAAAGGCAGAGGAAAAAGAACAAAATGCAAACAAACAGATCCAACGGGTTTAAGTGCGACTCGGAAAAAGGTTAAAAGCTCTAGAAAAGTGGGCTGGGAGTTGGCTACAGCTTAGCTGAAACTTGACAGTCGTGCGACTTGAGTATGTTTGCGTATTATGTGGGTGTGTGTGTGTGTGTGCGTGTGTGTGTGTGTGCTAATATCTGTGCAAGTTAATCTTCACCTCAAAATTGTGTACATCTGTCACACAAGTGTTTCCGCTATATATGTCAATGGTGTTTGCCGACGAAAAAGATGCTTAAGCTTAAGATATCTGCGGTTGTCTAGCTCTTCAAAGTTGTGGCAATTGGTTGGCAGGTTTCTTTGCTATCGATAAATTTACGTAGTGATAAAGTTGAGGTAATTCCAATTTCTAACTTGAAAGATTCAACAATATTTTTATACCCTAAACCCATTAAAAATGGGTATGTAACAGGCAGGAGGATGCATTTTCGACCCCATAAAGTATGTATATTGTTGATCAGCATCAATAGCCGAGTCGATCTCAGATTCTATAAGAGGTAGAGACTTTAATGTAGTTCCTTCTAGTGCTGTTTATAACTTTCCTCGGTTCCAAAGGAATCCGTTAAAATCGATATCGAAATCCTGTTCTTCAAGTTAATCTCTCAGGTCACAAAGCTCGACATGTAGCTACCGTCCAGAGGTAACAAGTGGCTTCGAACCAGCAACGATAATTTCAAAGTTTAAAGCACTTTAAGCAACAAAGAACAATAGTCAGACTAAAAAACATGACTCTACCTGTTTATCCGTTTTGGAATGTCAGTCAATTTGTCGTTAACCATTTATTTTTGTGCTCTCTTTGACTATCGCATGGTACAAGGCATAAATTCCGCATGATCCGCATGGGCGTGGCAATTTGTCATGTTAAGCGCTGAATACAACAAACAACATATTGACATATTGCCGGGCGTATTTAAATGGATCCTGTCCTGACTCTCGATTGGCCACCAAAGTGACCGCGCCATAAAAATAATCAACATAAATTGTGTAGGCCCCGAGGGAGGAGCCAAACTAGCTCTGCTGAAGGGCAGGAGCGGGGCTGCGCATTCACAGAAACAATAACCATAAAAATAATAAACCAAAACAATGACTGAATATTTATGGGCACTACAAAGACAAAAAAAAAAACAAAGAATAAAAAAATAAAAGATTGTTATGCGCCCAAATGACTGTGAAAAAACAACAACAGCAGCAACAACAGAATGAAATCGACTAACAGGAAACGTTTGCTTTACACCGTGTCCCCGTCCCTGCCCCTGCCTCGCCCCCCCTGCCCCTCTAAATGTGCAGCTGCGCCTGGCAATGTAAGCAAATCAACAGCCGCCAACTGCAAACAGAGCAAAAGCCAAATGCTGTGCAGGGAATCGGTATAGGCTGGAAAAACGCACACATATACACACAGACATTCAAACACACACAGACAAAAGACACCCTCTTCACATTACACACGCATCGTTGCTTTTAATGCCCGTTACCTAGAAAAGTTGGCCCAGTTTCAAGCAGATCCTCAGACTTATTCACTCTTTGGGCGTATTTGTGTCAGCATGTTGCCAATCTATTTGCTACTATTATTAGTATACTCTCGTTGTGTATATTGTACTTTTTTGATCTTTTGTTATGCTTATAAGATCCTTTTTTGGGAGTTTGGCATTCGTGTATATTATAACTGAGTAAACATCATAATAGGGTTTCTCTCTATAACTAAGTTTAGAAAATATATTTAAAAATAAACTAAAATAACATTTTTTATAAGAAAGTAAGCTTTAGCTACTGTTATTAATAATGAAATTGAATATATAGAAGGTTGCATACATTGGGTTTTCACTGATACTTCAAAGGCAATAAAAGAACAGTAGGCAAATTCTCTAAAAAATTGCGAGGCTTAGCAAAAGTTATTGCAACAGATTGAAGCTGCGAAAAAACTTCTTGGCCATCAATCTCTTCGACAACGGCTTCCACAGCTGCCGTTTAAAACGCCTTCAGCCTCTGCATCTCCTCTTCAGCCCACTTCCGAAATTAGAAAACAGTTTTCACACCCGCCTTTTAAAACCTTAGCACCTTAGGTCCTCAAACACTTGCCGTTATTGTTAATGTCTAAGTTTTGTTAAATAATAATATCTTAACCATGTGGAAAAGAATTTAAATAAAGAAAACATTAAAAAATTTAAAAAAAAAAAACTATTTCCATTAGACATTTAAGTCGGTCCCAAAGTATTTATGAAAGGTATTTTACTTATTTCAAGATTTTCTCAATTTTTTAAGAATCCCCAACAGAAAACCTTTTGTATAATTAAAAACTCGTTGAAAAGTGTTGAATATTAACACTGTTGACGAAGAGCAGGTTTTTTTTTTACTAGCTTCATCGTTTTATAATTCTCAAGTGGTTATAGCTTTGTTAGGCGCCTAGAAGGCTTAAATCATCCTACTAAGTATTATTTTGCGATTCCTTAGTTCAAAAAGTGTAAAAAAATGTTTCCTTGAACGCACAGCATTACGATTTCGAGTACTTTTTACAACAATTTTAAATTAAAGTTCGGAAATGCCTTGAAAATTCAAAAGAAAGTTGAATAACGAAAATGTATTTCAGCTGTATAGGTACTGGAAAGGGTATTCCCAATTCGTTGCAAGCTCTGCTATGCTGTTTTCTGTTTATTTGATTGCATGCTTAAAACTTATCCATATACAAATATTTTTGACTAAGCCGACGAACAACAAAAGTCACTTAGCTGTTGCATACTTTTTGGCAGCCACGACTCACGCTTTGTGTGCTATGTGTGAATGTGTGTGTGCGTGTGTTAATCTGCTGTGTGTCTGCGTGCTGCAGGGAAATTATAGAGCAAAAAAAAACAAAAAGAAAAGAAAATGTAAATAAATAAATATGCAAATGTAGTTGTTGCTGTTAATGTTTGTTGCCTCGTTGCCTCGTTGCCTTGTTGCCTGCTGCTGGCTCCTCCTCCTACTTAGGATATTTCCGTTTGTGGTTTTTATTTTGATTTCATTTTTTATATATACTTCTTTTTTTTTTTTGGTTAGCCTGCCTAAAAGTTTCTTTATGTAAATAAGAAATTTATTTTTATGTTAGCGCGCCTCAAGTTGTAAAATTGTTTGTTGCCTTTGTTGCTGTTGTTGTTGTTGCAGCTACTTGGGCATCATCTCTTCTTGGCTTGTTTTATTACCAAGCGGCTTAATTTAGTAGTTTGCGCTGAAGTGGCCCAGTTGCTGGCAAGTAACTATACTTTTGGGAGTTGGCCACATAGAACCCACGGACGGCTCTTGTTGTCGCTCTTGACTGATGCGCTACTCCTTTAATATATATATATATATATATATATAAATTTTTTTGTTGCGCCAACCTTTTGAATTTTATTTGCATTTTTATGCCACTGACGCTGCTCTTGCTGCGGCACATAAGTGAGTTATTTTTCTTATGGTGCGAAAGAAAAATTGAAAACGGAAAGAATTCATTTATGGACGCCTACATTTATTTGTGAAAAAAGAAACATTGAGTCAGGCTTCGAGTTGTTAAAGAAGCTAACAGACTCGTGAACTTTATTCAATATTGGTAAATATTATAAGCAGACAGTTTGTGTTACAACAAGAAGGTTTCCCACGCTCCTATGTTCAGATGACGCTCTCTAAGCTAGGTTTGTTTAGCTCGGGAAGCCCGGATTTGTCCGGCTGTCATTTTGATTACAGGTGTAAGGTAAAATGAACCATTGTGATATCTTACGGCAGGCAGCATATTTTACCTTATTCAAAAGCTGCAACAGCTTTTTGATGATCCTTGTCGGATTGTCTTTGCTCGGGTCAAAGTTGCTTTTAACAGGAAGAAAGAACATGACAAGGGCAGATGATGTGCTCTTGTGCTTAGTTTTGAAATTAGAAGGAAATGGCTGAACGGGGTTAGTTACAACTTGTGCTAAGGTACAAGGATGTTCAAAATCCGACATAAGCTTTTACTTTTTAACTAAGCTTAAGTATGCTTTAAAAATTTGGATAAAAATCGAAAATTATCAAATAGCAGACCATCTATTTCTTTTTATACGCTTCTATACTACATCTTCGACCTCATAATATATATATTTATCCAAGATCATATATATTTATCCATGACCGTCTATTCGTTTGTCTATTTCTATGCGAACTAGTCTCTCAGTTTTAAAGCTATCGTCTTTAAACTTTGCATAAGTCCGTCTTCCTGTTGCAGGCAGTACGTATGTCGAAACCGGCCGGATCGGAGTATATACACTATTCTCATATATCTGTAAAACCGTTGAGCAAATGTCTACAAGGCTATCTTTGGCGTGCCGAAAATAATCTTTCATTTTCGTTTTTTAGTTCCTATGTTTGACTTTCTTTAATAAAATATTTTACATACAAAAAATAACAAACATTTCACACTTGCCCCATTGTCACGCAACTATTGTTGCATATTTTATTCCATATTTTTCACGCCTTTTTTGTTGTGTACAGTTTTGGCATTATTGCGTTTTCGTAGGCGGCTCACAATAGGCATCGCCCCATTTAATTATGGTGCTCAGCCTTTGGAGGCCTTGAGCACATAATGGCAGCTGATGCCATTCTCATCACATGCGTGCTTAAAGAACCAGTCTCATAGAGTTCGATTTTCATATACGATTCGTGTAATTCACACATGCGAGCGCATAAAATTTTGTTGCCTACTTTTTGGCGAGGGTGTGGGAGTGTGTGTGTGTGTGTGTTTACTGGGCAATCGATACGCAAGGGGGCACAGCTCACACACACAGACACACACACACTTGCATACACACGTAATCAGAATGGGACGCAATCAAAGCCAAGTTGTTAGCGGGAAACAGCAGCAGCAATTGGCACTTCATCACTTAAGCACCTGAGAAAAGCATTTTTCACTTTCAATTTCAACGGCGGCATGCCATAAAATCAGGCAAAATGCTGATAGCTCACACATACACACACACACACACAGGCACGCACCCCTCACTCACACACCCACAGGGAGGCTGCAGAGGCTGTGCCTGTCAATCGAGCAGCTGTTGTGCAATTTACACGCACAGCTTCAAATTGACAGCCGGAAGACAGCAGCAGCAGCAGCAACAACACAAAACAACATTTTTTTTTCGTGCTTGTTTTTTGGACAGGCGTCGGGTGTACGTGTGCACTTTGAGCGCAATCATAAAAAACAATTGAAATGTAAAATATAACATTCGTTTTGTATTGTATTTGTTGTCCTGTGTCACCTGCGAGCAGCTCTCGTTGTCCCCGTCATGCTTTTAGCAATTGCGCGCTGATTGCGTATACGCCGAGTTATCCAAATGCACACGCAGCAATTTCTATTGTAAATTGTGAGCATTTCTCACAAGCACAGCAAAAAAAAAAACACACGAAAATACGTAAAACCACTTGAGTGTTTGCCCGTGTGTGTGCGTGTGTGTGTGCAGCTTCTTTGCTTGTTTGGGCCCAAAGGCTCCACTGACAAACAAATTTCAGACGCTGCCTTTTTGTCCTTTCTTCCCTGTTTTTTTTGGCAAGGATTTTGTCTGTTTGTCGCCCGGAGCGTCTGTGGAGACGTTGCTGCGACATGCTGTCAATAAATTGACAGCAATTGAAGGTTTATAAAACACTTTTGAGCCCGTGCGCTGCCAGTCTGCAGTTGCGTCTGGACCCAACTCTCTGTGCATGTGAGTGTGCGGCAAATATTTGAAAAACCCAAAAGCAATAAATTTTATGGTAAAAATGATTTTGTGCACCTTGCTACGAGTTGCCGTCATTTGTTATGCCCTTTCTTGCGGCAGGTGCTTGAATTTTGTCGCCAAATATATTCTGGGGCAGCATTTAAGAGCAGATAAGCTGAGGTATAATTATTGGTGTATAAAGTCGTAAATAGAATAATCTTTATAATATTGAGTTCTTGTTCTACTTTTGTGTGTGTGTATTTTTTTGTGTACAGCTCGCTATAATAAAAAGCTGAAGTAGCTGTCACCTTTTATTGAATAACAGCCTCCATGATGTGTCTGTAGAGCATTCAATGATCGGCATTCCCACTTAATGTACCTTCCTAACATCTTTTTGCCTCAGCTTCAGCTGATTTTATGCCTTGTGATAAACTTAAATTGATTGAAAATAGCTGCAACCGTTTAAAGTCTTTAAGCAAGTGGAACCTTTGCCTGTCACTTTGGCCAACATTTCGACAATTTCGGTTAGTCTCGCAGCTCGGTTAGCAAATATTGCGGCACTCTTTGTTGTACTTGCTGCTGGTGCTGTGGCTGGCTACGCTACGCTTGGAAAACCAATTTCACAAAAATTAGCCTCTTGCTTGAAATTAAAGCGCATTTCTCTGCAGAAATCAAAGCGACACACCCCAGCATCCGTACTCACCTCCGTCTAACTTGCCGACTTCCTCTACAGGCAGCCGGCTTGTAATAAGTTCCTACGAAATTAACATGTCACCGCCGAGAGACATTAATGTCGAGCAATGGTCGCTTGGTTGGGGTTTGTGTGGATCCCATGTGGATTGCATTGCCCCAACATTCGAGCACTGTTAACGCTGTTTCCCCTGCTTTGGTTGTGGCTGTCAGGGGCAAAGCTGGGATCTGTTCCCCTTACTGAAATGCTCCTAGTTGGGGTAATCGAATGTTATTTGGATCATGGGATAATGCAACGTTGGCAAATGCTATTAGGAATATGTAGAAATACTGCATGCTGTTGTTGGGTTAAAAGTAAGTTTGCAACCAGGTTTAGAGCTCAGAGTTTCTATCTTCATTTACTTCAATACTAGGCCAAAAACCAAGCAGAATTAAACGAATGTTACTTGGAGCTTTTACCTGCTGAAGGTTGTAAAAGTATAGAAAATAATCGCAGACCTATTCACCTTCCGATGTCATAAGAATTGGTTCAAATAAACTAAAGTCCAGGCCAGGTCCTACCTCCAAGTCTGTACAAATCTTTTGATTGGAGCTTTAATAACTCCTTCACACTTCGATTTGTCATATGAGACTTTTATTGATTTTATATACAACATAGTAGGCTGAGCAGCCTATTAATTTTACGTTTTTTTCATGTCCATCAATGCACGCTCATAAATCAATCTTTTTAAATTTGCCCCTTAACCTTTTGCCTGGCAACAACTATTGTATTTTTAATTGTAATCGTACGCCACGCCTAATTAAATGCTTGAAATATGAAACTCTCGATAATTGTAATTAATTTTGCATATGCTTTGCGTGGCAACAGTTTGCGGCCCCAAGCGAAAGTTGTTCCTTTGCGATAAAAGCCTGAAAATCACGCAACTAAATTTTACATAATTATTTGCAAGCGAAAGGCACTACAAATAAAAACAATTAACTTGGCTAAAGTGAAGTGTAAACGACTCCGAGATACTCTGTAACAGGGTTATAAAATATACTCTGTGTAGAAGGGCTTCTATAGAGAAAAAAATATTTGTATACAAATTTTGATTGCTAGAATAAGCTTCTTTTATTTTCTTATAAATATAAATATTTAATTAGGTACATTAAATTACTCGACATAGAACAAAATACATTTACCGAACATGCAATTTAAATTGTTAATTTAACAGCTCAGTTGAAGGTTTGAATTTCAGACTAATGAAAATGCAAGTGCAACAGGCTGATTGTTTACTTTTGGGATTAAAAATAGTAAATAAATAAATTATTAGCTATATAGATACTTTTTCGGAGTAATAGGGCTTCATTAAGGCCGTGCATAGCACCTATGCCAAAAGTTGTGGCTGACTTAGCCGCTGCGATTTATTCCCAAAGGCAACAACTATCAAGAGAGCAACAATAACAACTCATGCAGAGCTCACTTATTTAAGAAGTTGCATATGTGTGTGTGTTAGAGTAAGTATGTGTGTGTGTGTGAGTATATGTGTGTTTGAATCGCCCACTCTAATGCATATACATTTATGTTCGTATACTCTACGACACGCTGCAGTTTGTTATATTTGCTAAACGCTTACTAACAAACACACACACACACACACACACCCAATCACACACAACACACACACGCGCGCGCTGAAATGCAACGCAAACGGCAGACTCAGCGTGGGGCAATTACAGGAATCTGACAGACTTATATGGGTGTAGGTAGATGGTGGGGCAGGGGGTGTACATTTAAAGTGCCACACCCACCAAAGGCGATTTGCATGAATATTATTGGGCACCAAAACATCTAGCTAATTGGCTGCGTTCCCAAAATCCATTTCAACCAAATTTCACTAGTGTATTTCAAGCCTTTTATTTAAGATTAGATAAATATTTTCAGCTATGTAAGAAACAATTTTTAAAACTTGTTTTAAAATATCTTTTTGTTTTTAAGTTTGTAGAAAGAAAGAAAAGAAAATACAAAGACATTTTCTGGGATATTTTTTCCCAATCTTGAATGTGACCTAACATTTTTGCAAGGTTTTTAATGCTAGAGATTATTGTGTAGTATTTTGGATTTTTGCTAGAAACTTTTAAGGCATAAATGAAAACTGCTTTAAATACACAAAACTGAAAATTATATAAAAATCATATGTGGAGATTTGTTAGTTTGTTTAAAAGATACTTATCAATACTTATCTAGATAAAGTTGAATACAATTTCATTGACGAAACTTATCTTTCTGTATTAGCCAGTACATCTAAAGACTTTCTCAAAGAATTCGGAGATTTTAGGCGATATTAGGGCGGTTTTCGATGTGAGAACCAGCAAAAGCTGGCTCTGTTTGTAGGTTGTTGGTAAGGGCGAATCAACGGCAATGTTATGGCAGCGTTTTGGCTAAATTGCCAACTGGTCTGTATGCGTTTGTTTTTGTGTGTGTGTGTGTCTGTGTACAGGAGTTAGAAGGACACCTTGTACACTCAGATCCTTTGTTGCTGTACCGTGGTTTTGGTTTGTTGTTTTGTTATTTTGTTGTCTGGCTCCACTTGTTTGTCATTTGTTTGCAGATTTTTGTGTAGATTCTGCGGTTGCTTTGGCGCTTGTTTAGTTTATTTATTGTTGGCATTGTCATTTTCAACGTTGTTATTGCTGCCGCTGCCTGCGCTCTTGTTCTTATTGTTGTTGTTGCAGCCGAGCTGTGTCAAGGTGCGCCACAGGAGAATCATAATTTTTTCCCTTTCTGGCTCGCCTTTAAGCTTGAGTAATGTTTTTGCGGCCTTGCAGCTGGCAGCGGCTCAGCTTTTTTGCCGGCATTGTAAATAATGAAGACTTTAAGCTCTGCGAAATTAGCGCGATTTTGTTGGGTGTGTATGGTGTGTGTGTGTGTGTTGCGTGTTGTGTGTGTGTGTGCGTTGTTGTTTGCACGTTGTTGGCATAATGAACTTAATTCGGTTACGTAATCCTTGCCAGCAGCTGGCACTGTGGGTTATTTTGGCAATGCAAATAATTTGATTAACATATGAAGGTTTCGAGCGGGATTAAGAAAAAACATATTTTTTCTTTCATATGACGCAATAATTAAGTTGACGTTTTTGTGGCATATTTTTCAAGACATTAATCTTGCATGTATTCTGGCTAAGCCTGGTATATGAATACTTAATAACATTTGTAATGTGGACAGCTAAATTATGCCAATGTGGGAACTGTCTTGAACTCTCTTTTTATATTGACATCAATTGGGGTTTCTTAAGTGCATAAAACGGATAGACTTTGGTTTTCTTAACCACGTTAAACTTGGGCTCTTCCAAAAGCATGCCGAAGATTTGGTTTAATCTTTGTAAACTCCTGCTTTAATTCGACAGAAGAATGTGCACCACCTAGTATTTTCACCTAGCCAAAATAGGTAAATTTTATAAATATAGATAGTAGGTAAAAGGTGCTTTGAGTAAATTTAGAGTATATCCCGCTTTTGCTTTAACCTGCCCATGACATGCCCTCAATGCTCGAAAGGCAATAGACACTTGAGCCTTTACGAAATGCATTCAAACTTCTTTCAAACTTCTAACTTCTTTAAAAAAGTGAACATTAGTCTTAGCTTTGCATAAATCATCTCAATAAACCCAACACAGTACGCATTTATCCCAACTCTTGGCTCAAATAAGTATCAAATTTTCCACTCTCAATTCTCATATTAACAGATTAGATATGTGAATTGTCGGTTAGGCTGCCTGCAAAAGCCAGTTGCTCGTCTGGCTTGACAGTTTGGGTCAAGACTTTAACCACAAAACAAAAGCACTTGACCCGATTTGCTGACAAGCATGTCACTTTGAACTAACCCCAGCGATTAGTCTGACAACCCCATTCTCGTTTGATACTTTAACGCTCTTGGCAACCCTATGCGCAGCCATTTCTTTTAACAGCTCGCAACGCATTCCGAATGCACTTTATTTTTCATTCAAATTCAATTGTTGTGGTTTTTCTTTGCATTTTCACTCAGTTATTTATTTGAGAATATTTGCTTTAGTTCAGTTATTTTTTTTGGGTTATTTCTTTATTGTGTTTTCTCTCTTTTTTTGTATGTCTTGACACGCGCTGCCTATTGTCTGTTGTTGTTGTTGTGGAATATTTTTTCTTAAATTTAATTTTGTGTGTGCCCGAGTCGTATACATATTTGAGATTGCTTTGCTGACGCTTTTGCCGGGCATTTGCGGTTAGTGGGGCTTAGACAACTCTTCTAGCACGATGTGCTCAACCCTCCCCCGCTCGCTCCAAACTAGTCTGTTATCCTGGCAGTGTCCTTGATGTTATAGCTGAAACTGACTGCTTGGAGCTGATCTCGTTGTCGCTTTCCCCATGTCGACGTTTATTTATGCAAATTTAATTTCCATACTAAACGTTCCGTGTGTGGGTAAGTGTGTGCATGTGTAGGGTGTGTGTGTGTGTGTGTGTGTGTAAATGCTACGAAAATTCACTTAGCTGTGCCCAGTTGCCTGGATTTTACTTACACTTTGTTGTTGCCCAAGTTGGCTGCTGTTTGGGTGGCATTTTTTTGTTGTCATTCCTTTTTATCAGACCTGATAAGTGAGTGAGTGGCCCATTCCGGCTGCTACTATCTTCTTCTACTCCGGTTTTTTTGTCAAACTCCCCACACACAAGAGTTGAGGAAATTTTATTATGCTGCGGCGTTAAAAATGTTTGCTTGCTAATAGAAAATGATTTTCTTGTTGTATTTCTTCTTTTGCTGTCGCGCACTTCATTTGCATTCTTTGGGCAAGGGAGCAATGTCCTTAATTAAGTAACATAAAGCCCAGCGAAAGTGGGCTGAGACTTGCCCTTAAGCTCCTTGTCATATGTGCTTGTTCGGTTAAGCCACTCGCATCATAAGTTAATCTCAAATTTCTGCCATTTTGCTCATTTCTTTTTCCATATTTTTTTTTTGTGCACACTTTTTTCCATTAGTGCTGCCTGCTTTGCGCTTTGTTCCACAAGTCAGTTTTTTTTATGTAAATGGCGCCCAGAGCAGATAAAACATTTGGTTTTTTTTTTGGTGCTATGCGCCTTGAATTATTGGCAAGCATACAAAAGAGCTTGGCACTCGAACATTTTCCATAGCCGCGCCCTGCGCCTTCCCACTCAAGCGTCCACCTACATACGTACACATATGTATTTCTATTGACCAGGCAAACTTTTCATGTGGCCCATTTTGTGGTGCGCCCCAACGGTTCTACGTGGTTAGTTCCATCATTTTGGTTCAAGCGCCCGAAAAAAAAGGGCAAAGAAAAACCACCTCAATCGAATGTGTTTTCAAAAGCTGCTTGTCATCAATTTCAAACAAATTTTATTCTTTTTTTTTCTTGCACGCTTTTTGGAGCATGTGCATGAAAGTATTCAATGGCACATACAAATCTATAAATTGTTTTCAATAAAGGATCTTGCAATTTTGGTAGCGAAAAAAATTCTAAGGGCTGCACTCTGCTTCTTCTCTATTCTTTTCAAACAAGTTGATCCAATGCAACGGCGGGATCTTCGTTCAGGAGTTAAAATAATATATTTATAATATGTATACCATATTTTTTGAAATCTAGGGAGAATTTTCGCATAAACTATCCAAATTTTGTTTTATTCTTATTTTAATCTTAAAAAATTCAAACCATTTAAATGCAAAAGCATTGTGGAAGGTAAATCAAAGCCAAAGAGGCATTAGCCATTGTGACTCCCAAGAGTGCAAAGTTCAAAGTGTATGAGCTGATTATGGAACTAAGTTTAAAGAACTTTATGGATTAGTTAATTTATGCCAGCATTAGCTGCATGCACCCAAAGACCGTGATTATTTTGACTAACCGCCGACGGGCGCCGTAATAATTCACAAAGACTAATAAATAAGCACTTGGCCAACAGACAGACGGGCAGTGTGTGGGACATTGAACCTGGTCCGGTCTGGCTGCAAGTTCATGTGACAGTCGCGACGCGCTCAAATGAAGGATGTGCTTGGCATCCTGTCTGTGCAGCGCGCAGCATGGAACTTTAAACACATATGCTGGAACAAATTTCGGAGTTTACTTAAAGCCGGCATGCGGTCCGAATTGGGCAAATAAAAATTTTGTTCGCCCAAAAAAAGAAAAGAAACAACATCTGTGCGCGCATTTAGACAGCGGGTGTGTGTGTGTGTGTGTGTGTGTGTGTCCTGGTGTCCTTGTTGCCTTGCGAAAAGTTATCAGCGCGCCATTTTTGCTGCTTGAATTAATTTCGTAGTGCGGGCGACGGCGGCAACACAAGCTGCAAAAAGATGAAACGGAAGTGCTGCCATAACGCAGAGCAAACCGGAAGCAGCCATTGAAGCTCCTGTTTGGCTCGCGTGAAAAGAGCCCGGCTAAAAGGATTCCGCCACAATTTGTTTGATGTTTGCTACGTGTTTTCAAATAATTCCACAGTTTTATGCTGTTTGCTGCTGCTGCTGTTGCTGTTGCTGCTTATTGTGCGCTTCGCGTTGCGACAGCTGGTGGCCAAAAGAGTGGCAAGTGCTGCGGATATTTTCAAGGCGAAATTGTTGTATGCCGTGGGTCGCAACGTGTTTAAGCTGCATTCGGCGTGCAAAAGTTGCGATAAGAAATGAGCATTGCCAGGAGCGAGTCTATAGAGAAGGTCTATTTATGAGCCCAGCTATACTATACAAGCAGGGATCGATTTTCTGTAGCCATTCAATTCACGTTATCTTCTTTTAGTTGAACATTGGTTTTTATTAACTTGAATTTGGTTACTTATTGATACTAGAATACAATTCCTTTCTAATTGAAGTCAACGAGAACACACGCAGCTCGAACCCAACTTCCATCTTTTACATTATGCTTCTGTTACTATCCCTTCTGTTACTTAACAGACCTCTAACATTTTATCGACTGCCACAGGCTCTTATTGATATCTTTATCTGGGCAGAGTTGCCAGCCCTACATACATATTATAATTAAGATATTGCGTGGTAAATTCTTTTTAGCATATAATAATGTTAAAAAAGTATAAAATGGGGCAACTTTCGCTTTATAATTAAAAATATAATCGCTAAAGCTCAAATATATATATATATATATTTTGAATATCTTGCCGTATATCCTGCCATCAATTTTAGCCAAACATTAGAAAAACAATTCTTCTGATATCTTTTGTAGTTCTAGCATTAAACGTTTAATTTAAGTCCGCATTCGAGACCCAAAAGTTGCGTGCAATTGAAAAACTTCTGCTCAAATTTTCACGCCTAAACATTTCGAAACCAGCTTCTACATTCGTTGCCCCTTTTGGCGCTAAAAGTTTTTTTTTTTGCATATTTAAATTTACGCAGCAAACATTTAAGTAAAGCAATTGCAAACCAAAAATTAAAACTAAAAAAAAGCAAAAAAGTGAGCAAGAAAAAAAAGGAAAAACATAACATAAAGTATAACTTTGCCAGTTCGCACTTGCGGCTAATAAATGGTGTGAAATTTCCATAAAATAAAAGTAAACGTAAAAAAGCAAACACACACAGGAAGAGCTGGAACAGAGTTTATGTGTGTGTGTGTGTGTGTGTGTGTGTGTGTGTGGGTGTGTGTGTTTGCCGGAAATAGGAAGTAGTAAAATCTCTAATAGGAAAAGAAGGCGAGGCACAGGCAGCCACACAAAACTAATTTCCCCAAGGCGCTGCAGCTATAACAACAACAACTACAAATCTCGAGAGAAAGAGCGAGAGAGAGAGAGGATAAGAGAGATAAGAAGAGAGAGGGGGAGAGAGAGAGGAAGCAACTGACCGACGAAGCGTCTGACAGACGCACAATAAATTTAGCAGGCAGCATTAGCAACTTGTTACAGGAGGCTCGTTAGAGGGAGGGGCGGGTTAGGGAGGTCCTGCTCTCTGCTGCTGGGCATCATTTTTGGTCGTCTATCAGAGCTTTATATATGGGCGTTAACGAAGGTTCTTGTAATGAGAGATGTCTTTAAGAAATATTTAATAGTTTGTACGCGCATAAAAAAGTTTCATCGTTTTGTGTGAATTGCTTTAAGTTTTAATGATCCATTTCCATCATAAATAGCTAAAACGAAAAAGGATATATTGATGTGAAAATGTATATAAATGCAAATAGAAATATTCCCGCCTTCAGATTGAAGCTTCTTCAATCCCACCAAAATCGATACATTTTGATTCTCAAAACCGGTTTTATGTACATGTTTGAATGTTTGACTTCTTGGACATTTGTTTTTCCCCCAAAGAAAATGTTATTTCCTTTAGTAAACAGTTTTTCTCTTCCATTTAACTTGTTGAATGTTGCATATTTTACTTTTGGGAGATAATCTTTTCTTAAATATTTTTCCGCTTAATTAAAAATTGGCATTTTGATCCCATTTTAAGTCAGTTACGTTTATGCATCAAAATTATTTTCACTTAAATTACTCGCAATAATACAAATTAATTAGTCAAAAAAATGTCTTCCTATCCCCACATTCGCCCCGCATTCCGCACTGAAATTCACTTAATTTAGCGTGCTTGTCTCATGCTGCTGTTACTTTTTATATGAAGTTGAATAATTTTTGATATGCCCACAAGGTGTTTATTAGCAACACGGGAATAATGTGCGTATAAGTAATATTATACAGCAGCTACCTGTATTTTTCTGCCTTTTCTTTGTGTCTTGTGACTTGCGTTGCCTGGAGACATAACTCATACGCTGCGTTGTGCGGCAGCGCAAACACTCTGAGCCTCTTAAGAGGCCACTAAAAGCCAAAAGTCATAAAGGCAACAAAAATGTAAGAGAAATAAGTGAAAATGCTGCCGAGTGGCAAAGCAGACAAATGAAATAAACTACACAAAAAAAGCGCAAAAGGTGAGGTGCAGCTCAAGAGTGCGAGGTGAGTGGCAGCTGGAAGATTGTGTGGAATGAGCCAGGCTAAGTAAAGCAACAATTATGGCTAAGAGGCTGCCTGGCTGGCTGGCTGACTGGCTGACTGGCAAGGCAACCACCAAGACGCCAATGCAGACAGCCCGCAGTCGACAGTCGTCAGTCGTCAGTGGGCTTTAATAGCAACACTTAGCCAGGCCGAAACGAGGACGCGACGACGCGTCCCGGCAACAACAACATCAGCTTTAACAGCCAAGTGACGAATTCCAGCTGATATATATATATATATACAGACATACATATATATAAATATATATGTATATATGAAGTGTGCTTCAACCTATATTAATGGCATTCCCCTGCGCTGCCTGCCTGGCTTTTTGTGTTGTGCTCACAAATTTGTTATGCCTTGACATTTGTTTGTTTATTTTGGTTCGTCACACATTCAGAACTTTGTGAGGCGTAAAACAAGTCACGCAACAAAAGCAGGAAATACACAAATAACAATCACAAACTCCAATTGGGTACCCAAATATATATATGTACACATATAGTTAGCTTGGTTATTGTGATTGTTAATTGAGCGCAGTCGAAGATACATCAACAGGCTACCTTAGATCTTAAAAGAAGATGCTCTCAGATAAAAATGTCGTAATCTATTCACGTAATATAACTCATAGCTAATTACATTATATTCCGAATGTTTTCAAGAAACGTAAAACTTTTACCATGGAAGAAAAAGAAATATTGTCTATATTGCTCAGATTAAGTCTAGCATTTCAGTCTTGTGTATAAAATATTTGGGAATTAGAAGAGTTTTGAAGGAGTGTAAAACTTTTTCAATAGAAAAGCAATACATATTAAGTTTGAACTTTTGCATGTTAAGTTTTTGGTATCATAAAAGGTATTAAAAACAAATCACGTGTCTTTAAATAAAATTTGCCACTCAAAATTGTAAAACAATGCTTGAGCTAGGTAAGAGGACTATTAAATGCCTTAAAGTTGTGTTCACAGTTTGTAGCTTTTAGATAATAGGTATCTTAAATTTGCTGGGGAAATTACACTCTCGTCTGGAACTCTTGTTGTTTTTTACCGAGCTTGTCTAAATCGTGTCTTTAGGCCTACAGAATGCTCCACTCTAGTCTTATGTGTCTGTCCATCCATTGAATTTCTTTCCATTATGTTCTTCAGCTACTTCCCCCTGAAAACAATACAAGTCCAGACAGTTTATGATTTGATTAAAGCCAAAAAAAAGTTTCAGACATTTTTATAAGTTCATAAAATATATTTTATCTAAAGCATTCTATTAAAATAAATTGTTTTTGCACATACTTGCCAAAGAGTCTACCAAAGTAATTCATAAAAGTTGTTAGCTTCAACATTTCTAAACGTAATTCAAAAGCCATTTACAGCCTTTTGACCAGACACATACGTTTTTATATGCATGCATATCTGGCAGAACTTTTTGGTTCCTGTTTTGGTTTTTTTTTTGCAATTTGTAATTTGCATAACAAACTCGTTTCTGTGCTGTGAGTTGAACAAGTTCCATTAGCAGCTCAACGCACTTGAAGTAAACATTTTAATGGCAATTTTCACATCAACAGCCGCTGAGCTTCACTTGAATTATCCTCTGAGTTATTATAATACAAAATTGGTATAACGACAACAGCAACAACAACTACATCAACAACAACAGGAACGAGAAGGAGCCTAACTAATCTCGGCTACAACAACAAACACATGTCACTGGCACAGATTGAACAGATTTCCCAACGAGGACGTCAACATAATGCATATAGAGCATATTTACAAAATATATATACAAAATACATGTATATATATGCAAAATGATGTTTACAGCTAGTGTTTAGAAAAGGCAATATGCCAACATAGTATGAGTGAGTGAGTGTGTGCATGTGTGCATGTGTGTGTGTGCATGTGTGTGTGTGTGTTTGCTCGGCACATGTGCACTTGAGCTCTTGAGAAATTAATTTCAAGTGGAAATATTATAACAGATGCAAAGGCAAACAAATAAACAAAATACGGGTAAGGAGAGATGCCAACAGAAAATATACGACGACAGACGACAGCTGTAAATTTTGATAAGCCCCATGACAAGCAAGAGCCCATGACTGACGTGGACCTCAGGCTGACGTCAACGAGTGTGAATTTGAATGTGTGTGTGTCCAAGTGTGTGCGTGTATGCATTTGTATGTGTGAGCTGAATGCAACGTTGTGTATGCAAACTTATAAGAGAAATCATATATAATGATTTAAACATAAAAAGCTGTTATTGCTTTTATTCGATAAATGTTAAAAAAGTAACAGCTGTTAAGTATTCGTATAATCTGGCAACATTGCATTAGCAAAGTACTCACTCTGTATCAGTACAGTGTTTAAATCTACATGTTGTGCAGTGAAAAGTTTTCGTTTCAAGCCTAACTTTTAAATACTATGTAATTTGGAATATCGCATTATATTAAAGCTTGAATCACACCAACTCAACTCTACAATCAAATAATGTCATGCATTTGAAAGTGAGTTAATTCTTGGAACCGGTGTTGGTAAACAAGTGTCTATCGTTGCCATTAGCATGCTTAAAAGCTACTCAAAAGAAATTTAGTTTAATTGAACTAATTAAGTTGCGGATCTTGATGCAAAGTAATTAGAAAACTTTATTGCTTTGGATTTGAGCTCATACAACCAACTTATACACGACTAGTGTTGGCGAACAATACTGTCATTCGCATATTAAAAGGCAGCTCAAAAGGTGGCAGACGAAAGTTTGACAGAATTTAATTTAAATTAACTAATTAAGTTTAAGAATTGGCTCCAAATTACCTTAAAAATAGTACTTTAACGAATTTATTATTCTGGGCAACGAATTTGTATTTCAGTATACAAATTCTAAAAATGTTCTTATTTTACTTTTCCTTATAAACTTATTGTAACAAAAATTGCTTTCAACTACATCTTTGATATCTGCGACATTTCTCTAATCCAATTGGCGCCAATGAGAATAGTATAAAGACAAATGCGTTGAGCAAACGTCAAAGGTCATCGAATTTGCTTAGTCTAATGCGTTAAATTAATGAAATTATTTGTGAAATCACTTTACAAATTGGCCGAGCACAAAAAAATATGCCACAATGTTATCCCAAACGAAGCACTCGCCCAGGCACTCAGTGAATGCCAACTTTTGCGCCCAAAAACAAGCTGTTGGTCGACCGACGAGTATCGAGTAGTGAGTATTGAGTATCTTGTGTATTGTGTATTGAGTAGGGAATATTGAGTATTGAGTATTGAGCATCCAACTTGAAGGCAATACAATGCGCAACGAAGCGTTTCTATATTTCATTTACCATGAAGCACTTACGTATTGCCAGCAATTTTTCTGCATCGAATGAAATTGAAGTTTTTGCTGGCCTGCCGCTTACAGCACTTTACCCCCTCATCACCACCCATCCCCTCACCGGGCTATGCCCGCTATCAATATCCTGGCAAGGAAGCGAGAGCCAATCAACAAGAAATACATTTACTCACTTTCGCCTTTGCGCTTTTTATGAAATCTCGCATGCTTCATTTCATGGGTATGAAACGGGTGTGCTGGCAGCGGGGGGTGGGAGGCATGTTACGCCCACATTTGTTCATTTCTCCTTATTCCACGACAATATTCATATTAGCGGCCAAATTTACGCCCACTGCTGGGGCGGGACGCCTCAACAATTGTGTTTTGCCTGGCCATCGGGCCATGATGATTTCCAATCTGCATTTGCCAGCTTTTGATTTGAGCATTCGCCTCTCTTATCCCACCCGAGTGTCCGTCCGTCTGTCTGTCTGTGCGTCCGTCTGCCTGACTGTTTGTTTATTTCAAGTTGAAGCTTCCGAAATGAATTTGTCATACGGCAATCGCAGTATTATTTATAACGCATTTGTGCTGATGCTTTTTGTATTTATAGCATTATGCTGAGATTTATTTTTATTGCCAAGTTATTACGCATATCGATATGGTAATAAATTTCCTTCGCCCCAAAATGCCACAAAACGCTGGCAAGGCGAGTCTCTAGTGAAAGCAGCGCTCAAGCAATCCCGTTACATGCCCTCGCCGCCGTGCCCATCCCACATTTGACTCTTCCTCTTAGCTGGCTCTCACTCACAAGATTCACAATTTTTTCTGAAGTGGATTAAATTTTCGGCATGTATATATTGTTGCTTGCATTTTTATACCCTTTAAAATAACTAAGCGGTCATGACTGTTACGGGGGCAAGTTAATATCTTCCAAGATGATAACTTTCGATAAATATCGATTTCCAAGACTATTGAGGCTGATGTCAGGCACGTAGATATCGGAGATTGGAAAAGCTAAGAACTGAGCTCAAATATTCAAATAAAAAAGCAATACTGTTGTTTAGTAAATATAAAATATATAAAACTTATAATAATCGGTAGCTAAATATTATCGAAAATTAATTGTTATCGATTTTCAACACTCGTTTGGGCTATGTTTGAAGTTATTGTTTATAGAGTAACAAATTTCGAATGTTTATCGGCTAGATACTTTTGAGTACTGAATCACTGTTGTTTACACTACAAATATCGATAAATATCGATACCCAATTTCGTAAGTACGTTTTCGTATTCCAAACATCGCCGACAATGTTTGGGTATTTCTGATTGGTTTACAGGGTATCTCCCATTTAAGCATACTGTGCTCAAATTCGAATTGTTTGTTTTTTATTATTTATTTTTGGCAAAATTTGTTTCTTCTGCCAAGTTTTAAGCAATGGCAATGGCAATGCTCTTTGAGCCATTTTGTTGCCAATTCCGCAAGCTCTTGAAACGAATTTTAGCAATTGGCCATGTTATTGCGTTTGGTTTTGGTTTGTTGCTTGACTTTCCCCTACGCCAAGTCGTTGAACTTGCAGATTATTTTCCATTTGTTTTTTTTTTTTCTTCATAATTTTAACTACATGAATTTCTCGCTGCGTGCATTTGCATGACATTTTCTGCTGAAATAAATATTTGAAATTTGCATTTGAATATTTTCTGTCACACATTTTCTTAGCGAACAAATTTACAAATGTTGTCCTTGTGTCAGCTACAGAATGGCAAACTCTAAACAAAGAATATTTTTGCACCAGGCTTTTAAACAAAGGCTGAAATGGACTACAATTATGAATTATGGATAATATCTACATAAATTTTAGATACTTGTTTTGGTCATTTTAATGGCAATTAATATTATAAGGTGATAAACTAACTAGCACATCACAAAGGGACAGATAAAAGCTTTTGTTTGAAATGAAAATGAATCAAACCTGACAGAATGTGGCATGAGGTCTGATACAGGGCTACTTCTATATAATGAACGAAGGGACAGTTAAAATATAAATAATTGTAATGTACATATAGCTATGCAAATATTTACCAATTTGTTCAAGTATTGTTCTACTGCACAAATAATTTAAATAAACAAATTTATCTAAAATAAGCTTCACCAAATATTTAATCGATCTAAAAGATAGAATTTTTATCTTGAGCGACTGCGGCAATAAGATATAAAAACGAAAACCTGGCTCAGACAGGCTAACAATGCATTGGCCAAATGCTTAATTAATTTAAATCCACAAATATTTTGGAGAACATTTTTCTCTCAACAATTGCCTCAATTTAATTTTAGTCAATTGTGGGAATGAACATGCTAAGAATAAATCTCAAAAAATTTCTTTTTTATTTTGACCGCCTATGGCAATAAAATAATAATTCAAAAGCTGGCTTAAACTGGCCTAAAATTGCAATGCACAAATATTTCTTTTACTAAATTTGAGTAAGCTATTCCAATTGACTAAGTGTAGTGTTAAATCCATGTGTGATTGAAAACCAAAGGGAATAATAACAAAAAAAAAGCTGTCTGAGACAGAACTAAAATAACAATGCATTGGCCAAATGTTTAATTAATTTGATTGGCCGGCTTGTGTGTTGCCAATAAGGGGCTTTGTTACAATTTCAATGATCATTAAGCGTAGTAAAGCGAGCAGCGCAATGAACTCTTGACCTCTTAGGTAGTAGGCCATGGAGCCTAACTAAATTTCAATTAAGTGCCCGTGTGGGAACATGCAGCCATGCACGAGTAGTAAACACATAGTATATCCAATGAATGTCCTGTTCATTGCGGTCATACATTTGAATTAGTTTGTCTGAGAATGAGAATATACGATATTAATGGATAATTATGCTAACAAGTCAATGGGCAAAGGCACAGCCAAAAGGCGCAACAATCTAGCTAAATCAGTTTAATTATAAAAGATTAACTAGGCAATAGACCGAGAGAGACAGTAAGAGAGAGAGAGAGAGAGAGAGAGAGAGATAGGAAAGTGAGAGGGCATTCCGTTGTGTCTGGCTGAGGGCTTTGGTTTACCATTAATTGAAATTCCACACAAACTCAATACAAATCCAATAACACGATTGCAACAGCAGCAAATGGCAACTTGATTAGAACTAATCCCAAATGATTAACGAAAATGCGCGTGAAAGTGTTGTCGGGTATCTCGATTTATTCCACAGCCCAAAGGCACATAATTCAATGCGGCTTAGTTAATACCCGTTGTTGTTGTGCCAGTGTGTATGTTTGTTGTTGTTGTTATTGAGTGTTGTTGTGTGCGTGCGGAATTCAATAAAAATTCTAATGGCTTTCTGATGATAATCTCATGGCTGCAAAATCAAACAGCAAACGTTGCCCCAGACAATATTTGCACTTTAGCTATGCTCAGAGTTTGGGCCTTAGGGCCTTGTTGCCGAGACTCGATTCTTCCTGTTTTTCTGGTGTTTTTTGTACACTACCCAAAGGGTATTTACATTTTGTCGTGCATTGTGTAACGACTTGTAGAAGCGATCTCTTAGTTAATAGAGTCTATTCTTTCTGTATTCTAGATATATTTTATGTATATGCTATATATAAATTCCATATATATATTCTATATTTATTCTTCATCAGCTCGATATAGGTAATATTGTTGGCTCTTATTAAAACTAGTCTAACATTTTTAAAGCTTTCATGCTAAAAATTGGCATAGTGTATGAAAATGCTTCCATAGGTACTTTCACTCTAAAATTTAGTTGTATTCAAAGTGATTAAAACTAGATAAAGCTTCCAACTTATGAGCGACATATGATCAATATTGATTGGAATAAAATGGGTTGAAATTGTAAACAAAATATCGTATGATAATGTCGTTGTCTCGTATACAAAAACATATCTCAAGTCGGCTGCATGGAAGGGTACTCAATATTCGTTATTTTGAATATAACAGATGTTTCTTGTTTTTTTTTCTCTCCTTTTCTAAATATTTGTAACGCTCAATGCTGTCAACTAGACAAGAACTTCGATTGAATTCCTTTATCGCTTCGACTCGCTTTGTTGTCAGGCTTGCCTGACTGTTTGTCGCCCTTCCCCCTCTCTCTCTCTCTACCTCTCGCTCAGTCTGTTTGCTTGACTTTTGCGACTTCGACTTCACGCTTCGTTAACTGTAAATTCCAGGCAACCAGAACATACGTTCTCTCACTCACTCACCTTTAACACCGCTCCTGCTCGCCTCCCCCTGCCCGCCTCTTGCTGTCAGGGCTTACATATTTGTTAATACCTATGTATATGGCTTGGCCGCTCTGCTAAATTCGATTGGCTTTCATCCTATTTGCCGCATTTGCTGCTTGGTTAGATTTTTTCATTTTGCTTGCAGTTCTTTTTTCTGTTGACTTCCCTATATCCCTAACTCTCTACTCCATTCCATCTGTCTCTCCCTTTCTCTCTCGCTCTCTGACTCTATTCCTCTGTATAATTCGCACATTGACATTTTGATTGGCATTGACAACACACTTTTGTTTGTAGGAATTGACTTTCATATTAGATTATACTACTTCGGGTTGCTTCTGTCGCGCAGTTAAAATTGAAAAATACCACAAACAGCTTAAGCTTTCATTTTCCATTATTTTTTCATTTTGTTTTTCAATTTTCCCTCATGGCGTATGCGCAATTTTTAATTCATCTCGGTTTCTGTCTTTGACTTTATTATAATTTAAGAAAATGTCCGCTGGTTACAGACGTCTGCAATGCCTTTTTTATGTGGGTTCAAGAAAATGGCACACATGCCCCTCATGAAAGGCTTAAAATTGAAAAGATTGAGAATTTAATAAAAGTTATCTGTGAATAAAAAAGGAAAAATGTATAGTTACATGCTATTTATAAATACTATTCATAGTATTTTACCTATAACCAGCTGACCCTCATTTTCCTTTCTTACTTCTCAGTCTGATGGGCAAGCACCTCTCTCCCAAATGCCTTCAATATTGATCTGGCCAGATGTGTTTGCTTAAAGTCAAAAATCATACAACGACCGATCGATATCTTTATATTCTTTTGTTTTTATACTGACTATCAATATCTACATCTATATCTAATCCATATCTTTATCTATTTCTGTATCTTTTTTCATCTATATCTATATTTATTTCTGTATCTTTATTTTACACTCAGTATCTCTTAGTAACTTGACCCATATAACTTTCACTCAATCACCGCAAACACTTGCCACAAACAGGACTCGCATGCGATGTGCCAGGCGCTTAGAAAGTCCACCAAAAAGTCGTTAAACTTGAACTCTCAACTTTTTGGTTGAGCAAAACTCAACTTTGATGTGTCTGAAGCAGCGTTCAATTTCAAATTCTTGCCGCTAACTAAAGCCTTTGAGTGTGTGCTGCACTGCTCGGCTCAGATTTGACTGCGTGCAAAACAGCCAAACAAATTAGCGACAAAACTTTGCGGGCAATTAACAAAAAAAAAATAAAAATAAAACGACTTTGGGCGAAATGTAACTCGACCGAAAACAACAAATCGCAGCTGGCCAAGACGCTCTGATAGGGTTTTATTATCAACAGCTGAGCTGGTCTCATATTCAATTTGGCTGCTGCCTGCTTTTAATTTTAATGGAAGCCAATTAAAAGCAACGCCAGCTATTAGCGCTTAGTTCCTGTGCCCCGCCCACAGCTCCGGCGACTACACACAAATGTGCACACGCACACACAAAACAAATTGTCGTGTGGCTCCCAGCTGTCTGTTCCAAGGCAGCCCAGCCGCACAGCAATCTTTAGCGATTTGCCGCTCCACTAATTGCTCGGCGAAACTACAAAATTTTTCATATAATTTCAACTCTCGTTTTGCTTGAGAACAGTTCCTGTGTCTGGGGGCAACGAGCAGAGAGACGCAAAGAGCTGGCAGACAGTTGAGGCAAGCAAGCACTTGGCTTAAAACAAAGTCGGCAAAGCGTCAAAGGAAATGCAGCAAAAGCACCGAAAACAGACACCGCAAGAATGGAATAACGGGCGAGCGAGAGAAAGAGGGCGAAAGAAAAATATATTATTATATAATCGCACCTGTAATGCTCTCAAATTTTTTTTAAGCAACCACCTGCCCATTTGTTGCTTTGAGGGCTTTTGCATTTTTAGAGCTGACAAAGACTTTAATTTATTTAAATATTGCTGCAAATTTTAAGCTTCTTTTCATGGGCTACATTAAAGGTTAACAGTCACTTTAACGTGCTGTCAAAAGCTTGCGGCCACATCTCTATCAAAGCTTATTTACTTGTCAGTTTAACGACCACTTAGCTAGCTGTTAAATATTAAATTGAACTGCTGTGTTGCCAGCTTGATTAAATCAAAGAAATTTTCAAAGCACACTAACTTATTTTTTAGAATTTGAATATATTTATAAATTGAGAATTTGGTGTAGGTTTCGATTTGTTATTTATGCTGACAACCACATTGATCTAATGTCAACTTAACTATTCAGTTGATTAGCCTGTTTATTTGATCCGAAAAAGTAGGGCATTGCCATAATTTGAATAATTACGGCGTTGCCATATCTGTTACTTAGTGTCAAATTTAACTGCTTTTCATTTGTTTATTTTCTTCTTATTTATTCTTATTTTTTGCCCAATATCTAATCCGTGGCACATGCTAAATATTTGCCTAAATTTGTCACAAACTACGTAGTATTTGTGAACTTTCTTCTTTTTATTCATCTAATTTTGGCAAGTGCTCTGCAAGAAAATTGCTTGCGGGCCGCCGCACAAAATTCCGGTTTGTTAAGCGTGTGTATATGTGTGAGTGTGTATGTGTGTGCGAGTGTGTATGTGTGTGTGTGTGTGTGTGTGTGTGTGTGTGTGTGTGTGTGTGTGTGTGTGTGTGTGTGTGTGTGTGAGTGTTTGTGAGGCTGCGTGGTGTGTTTGCCTAAGTTTTATGTGTGCGGTATATTTTGACAGCGAGTGCACGAAATTAAATGATATTCTCCATATATCCTTATATCGTGCTCTTGTTAGTGGATTAACAGCTGGCTTTAAGCGTTTGCAAAAAGTTAAAAACTATATTCATGTATGAATTGGCTTGAAGAAGCTGAAGAAAGTGGCTGATGGGAAGGTAAAAGCTATAAAAGCTATAAACTGCAGTAGATACTATAGGTTTAATATGATACTTGAAATAGAGTTCACTTAATATGTATAGTTGATATTAGATATTACGCTCACCCAATTCCATTCAGGTTCCCATTTCTACTCTCTTCAATTTAAATTCTAAGCCAGCTTAAGCCACCAAACATTGACCACCAAACATTGACTCTTTCGAGTGCTTAGCATATGGCAAATCAACTGTTAAATAGTAAATGTTGCTTTTGACTATCAGATGTCATTTTGCATACCCATTCGCCGTTGGCTGAGCAGCTGCTCTTTCACCTAGCTCAAAGCGTGGCATATTTAAATTTCCATTTAAAATTGGCAATGCACGCACACACGGGGACGGAGTTGACAGTCGGACAGACAGACATATCGAGGGAAACCTAACCAAACAGACAGCTGTTACAATATTATTGACTCATATCGCATGGGTGGCATACACACCAGTACACTCAATGGCACAACCCGCACACACACACACTCACACACACACACGCACATTCGAAATACACTCGAGCAGCTGTTGACTGTCACAGAGCGCTCTGCTTCTTCCATCTGTTCCTTTCGCTTCCTTTGATTTGCCAGCCTGTTGGCACTTTTTGAATGCGTTGAACTTGGCATAAAATTAAGTGCTCCATTTTAATTGAATTCAAGTGGGGCTGAGCCCCCAACCTCATCCCGCCACATTTAACAATGTGGTGTCAATAAATGGTTAGAGTCTCTGCATTGGCCATATGCTGCCAATTGGGAGCTTGGCCTACCTTCTGCTCTGCTGTCAGTTAACCGGGACTCTAAGCAATCAGCGTCTGCCATCAGGCACGTTTTCCGTTCGACGTCCCTTTTTTTCTTCTTTAGGTGACAGCTGCTGTTTTCCTGGAATTTCGAAAATGTGCACCTACATTTCAGGCAGGGTTTGCTTTAAAATTGAAAATTTGATTTATTTCACAACTTTATACGAAAATTTCTATCAAATAAATATGATTCGATGAAATGAATAAGTATATATACACTTAACAAAGCAAATAAAAATAAATATAAAGCTTATTTAAAATGAATTAAATTCACAATTTAAGTTTTAGCTAAACTATTGTGAAGCAATGAAAACAGCTAACCAATTTTTACTACCAAACTTTCAACAAAAACATTTTTTGCTTAAATTTAAACGTGAAAAAGCCGCTAGAAAATTTATTAAAAACGTTCCCGCCCATGGCTAAATATGTGGAAAATTTGTGTTCAAGTTGCGTGTTTCTACGTTCGTAGTGCGTGAGATGTCGCCAAAAGTTCTGCAAGTTGCCACTTGCCACTTACCACTTGCCACTTGCCGCATCATGCCGCAGCGCACCGCATAACCGTTAACGCCTTGACACTTGTGGGATGGCGCTCAAACTGTCAGATAACGATGACGTTGCCAATAACGTTGAGGCTTCGGCTGATGTTTAAAATGCCGTTTACGAATTTTACGGGCGTATGGGTAAAATTGGATTTAAGCAGACAATTGACAACGAGCGGAAAACTTGCGAAACTTGTCAATCAGAGAGCGAGCTTCACTCTAACAACAGCAACAACATCATAAACATACGAATACCCGGCACATCAGCCACGCCCATTTTGTTGTTGACATTCAAGATAATGATGTCAAGCTTGCTGTACTTAACAAACGCCACTTAAACGCAACACATCCACAGCCAGCCTGGCAGCCAGGCAGCCAGCTCCATTCCATGCCCAACACTCTGTCAGTCATTGAATGTGAAAAGCTTCAATGTCAGGCGCAAGCTTTTTGTGCTGCAATTCACGCTTTTCATTCGCGGAAAAGCAAAATATTGGCTTTTAATGACGCTGAAAATTTATCGTTAAAGTGTTCAAAAGTTGCGACTCACTGAACGGTAATTAAATGTGACACAGTGATATGATTCACTTATCTATTTTGTGATCAAAGTAACAGCGATTAAAGTGATTCACGGCGTGATGAGTAGCAATTATGAATGATGACTTAAAGGTGCAGACTTTGTACTCATACTTTTTACTAATCAAATAAATGTGTTTCTTCTGTTGCCGAGATATCGACAATAAGGTCAATCGATAGTTTCGATAGGCAACATAATCGGTACACAATGTGGCGAACAATTACTACCAATGAAGACTGCATTCATTAAGGACTGCCCCAAGATATCGATAAAAGTGGCAATCGATAGTTTTAATAGGCATACCTAATAGGTACCCTTCCCCAAGCTGTCGATTATTTTAACAATCGCATAAGCACTTCAACCGATTAACACTGAGTTGCCATAAAAACGTTTGCAATAGATATCCTTTCACACGCTTTCGATAAGAGTGTCAATCGATAGTTCCGATAGACACTACAATCGATTCACGCAATGTTCGAGATGAAAGGTGGGGTCTTTAATTTGCATTGAAAATCCAATTGGATATATGGCTTCTGATAAGTCAAACCCTTCTTCAGGAGAGTGTCGACTAGTCGGACAGCCACATTTCTCCATATACTGCTTGATTAATGCTTGAACTAATGAACTCTCTTAAAATACAGAAATTTTAAATATTGAACTTCTATGTAGACAAACGGATTTGAATTTGCATTAGTAAGCCAATCCAATCAATCCAAAGTATGTGCACAAAATTAGAACTAAAATGTTTTGAATTTGATATTTAACACTTTCACTGATTGCTTCTTTCTTAAACATCTGCAGCGGGTATGCGAATTTTGTTAGCAATGTGCAATGCCTGTCTCTCAGAATATTTCTATAGGAAATAAGCTTTCAGTTCACGAGCAACCGAGCGAAATTTCCGTTGCTGATATATCATATAGCTTCCATTAGAACGATCATACGGGAATGTATAGCTTGTCTAGATATGGCACATCTGCCATGTGCTTGCAAGGGTATTCGATTTTCGGCAATTCTAAGAAAACTTTTCTCTACTTGTTTCTTAGACATTTATTTCGACTAACAATGCAAAATAAACTGAACCATATCATTTTATCGCTCTGACAATTTAGATATAATATTTATTTCATTTACTCTCTTGTTCATTCTCACATTTTCTTTTAAATAAATTTTTTTTTTTGCCTGGGATTAAACGCCTTGATTTATGCAACAGCATTTTTGGCCAAAAATGTGCTAAAACCAGTAACGCAGCAATTTTCTAAAAAATGTTCACGCATGCATAAAACTTCTCAGCAAATTGTTGCTCGTACACACACACACATACACACACACGCATACTCGCGCAGACATTTGTATCTTTGAAAATATTTTGACCACAGCAAAAGGTAAGCATAAAAAATAAATGAACAAATAAAGGTCGTGCAGGAAATACATACATAGCAAATACAACAATCTCGAATTCCCAAAAACAGATTTTTGTGTAGTTAATAATAATTTTGTTGTTGTTGCTTCTGTTGTTGTTGTTGTTGTCGGTGGTGTTGTGGTTGTTGTTGTTGTTCTTATTGTTTTATTTTACACACGCATACAAAACGAAAAGTGAATTAAGCGCATACAGGCAAACACAGAATGAATTTTATTAAAAAAGTTTTCGTTGATGTTTTTCCCGTGTTGCAAAATGTGTTTTTATTTCTATGTACAAGGCGCGCTTTTGTGTGTGTGCGTGTGCTTGTGGGTGTGTGTGTTGGGCTTGGCATTGAGAAATATGTCAAAAAGCAGGCAAACAATATGCATTTGCCGTGTATTTGCTGTGTGTGGGGACAAACTAACACCTGTCCATGTCAACTGTTGACGTTGTACAATACTGAATTCTAAAATATATTTTGGATAACATTTTGTGTGTGCCTTGTCAGCACACACACACACACACTCACAGACTTACACAAAATATAATTAAAAATAACAAAAGACAGAGAGGGACAGCTGGATTGAGCGAGAGAGGCAAGAAGAGGGACCCAGTCAAACAGCTGCAAATTTGTGTAGCATACATTTCGGGGCACAGATTTCTTGCATATTTTACGTACACATTTCTGAGGCTTTGCCTTAAATGCAATTATTGTTACGATGATTTTGTAAACGCAAACAACTCACAAAATAATTGCTTTATTATTGTTGTTGCATTTGTTGATTTTGGCTCAGCTGACAAATGGTCAGCATTATGTTTGCCCAGTCGTAACCATGTCTAATTGGTAACATCAACGCCAGCAGCAGCTCCAGAGCCTTCATTTAAATAAATGATTTGATTGCATTCACTTTTTATACCCTAACAGATGCGCACGAAATGTGCAAGACATTAAAAACGGTTATAGGTCTTATAAGCTATAGAACTTACTAGCTATAGAACTTACTTACTGCTTGACTAGGGTAAAAAATTGAACTGTCCTGCGCCGGATCGGATTATTATAGCTATCAGGGGAACTATAGATCATTAATTGTTCAATTCTTTTGTGTAATACATTTTACTTAATTGAATGGAAGATATTGTAGACTTTTAGTTTAAAAACTTCTCTAAAAAGTCTTTTTGTTACCTCAGAGTTTGTCTTCTACCTTTAAAACATATATTATATCTAGTCACAATTCGAATTAATATGAGTTGCAGTAAAAGCTGTTGACTTAGATCATATTTATTTGCAAGAGCATTTCATTTTCGATATGCAGCTCACAAACTATCTCTGATTTTATTTGATTTTCGAATGCTGCAGCTGCAGTTGATGTTGAAGTTGATGGCTTGGCAAAAAATCAAGTATACGCCCCGAAATTCTGTCGCATCGAGCTGCTTTGTTTCAACGCTGGCTTAGGCAGATATATCCGATGACAGCTAACTCTAAAAATTTACGCTCCATTTGAAGTTCGACCCGTGGTCGTTGTCCTCTATCAGGCGCAACAACAGGCAGAGACCTGGTTCTGGTCCTGCCTGGCCCTGTGCCTGTGCCTGTGCCTGGCAACATGAGCACACATAAACGACAGTTGAATGGATCTCATCTCAATGACCCGAACTACAAACAGTCCTTCACTCATTAGATAACGGCTATTGGCTGGTAAAGTCAGGCCAGCCAGCCGGCGGCAGTGGGCGGCAGCTTCTGGCCTGACACAGCCTCCTGCCATGTCAGTCTGGTTGACTATTTTGTGTGTTTTGTGAATTTGGCGCTGGTTATTTCGTCACTTAAGTGCGACCCATGGTGAAATTGTTTTTGCATAAAGAGTACGTCCACACACCCAAAGCGGATGCTGCTTTTGCCCTGCAGGGCCAGAAATTGCTTTCAAAAGTCGCATTGCCCGGCTTCAGAAAGCAACCAAAGGCAAGAGCAGCAGCAACAGCAGCTCAATACCCAATTTCGAGGCAATGTGCGGTCTATTGTCACTGTCTTATGATTATGGGCTGTCATTGTTTAAAATTGATTTCAAATTGGTTCAGGATTAACCCAATTTGTAGCCAGCTCGGAACAGGAGGCAATCGAAAGGTAGCCCTTAAACATGGTAGTTTTTTAAGTTTATTAAAGCTTTAAATGTACATCAATCCAAGCATTTGTAGTTTTTCTTTTAAAACTTCTTCCCACCAGGTGTAAAGCATGTGCTTTAGGGACTTTCTTTGAAATTGAGCTCATCCATCTTTAACAAAAGCCAGTGCAGTGTAATTAAACTTCAAAGTGCTTTATACAAATTTAAAGAAGGAAAGTTCTTAAGACAAACGATAGCTGAAAAATTTAAATATTTAAGAACCACGCCCGCAAGCGACAGCCTGTACTTAGTCCTTGTGAAATATTAATTTCAATATTTTTTTAATACTAAATTGAATATTTTACTAGAACTGAGCACAAAATTCAAAGCAATATACAGATCAAAGGTTTGCATATTTGAAAATTATGAATTCTTTGAATTACATTTCTCTCAATCAAATTGCAGCTCATAACAATTTGCAGCTGGCAATATTTCAAAAAAGAGAGAAAGCCAATTGAAGTCTGTGCTGGATATGAGTTGAAATTCGTTCGTGCTGCTATTCAATATGCAGTCGGATTGCAAACAACTTCTTTGCCGCCCCCTCTTACTGCAATTCCGGCAATTTGCAGCTACTTGCAGTTGCCCATTGCCTTGGCATCTAATGAGATTATGGAATTATGTATTCATAGAGCAAAAATGATGTCAGACGATGGCTTAGACAATGGCCGCCAACTCCAGCCGAGCCAGCGGGCCGGCAAGCGGGCAGACTGGCGGGTGTTGTGGCAAATAATAAGAATAAAGTGAGCAGAAGACAAACGCAAATTGCATACAAATGCAAAGGCAGAGGCAACAATGGGAGGCAACAACGGGAGGCAGCGACTGGAGGCAACGACTTCTTGGGCCAACTTTTAACTGTCCACGTTCAAGTCGCAGGCATCTTAGCGCAGTGCTTAGTTTAATGTATTTCCCCAGTTGCCTGACTGAACCGGCTCGCCCTCGACCTGCAGTCCACTCCTGCATCCAGCTCCTGGCTCCTGGTCCAGCTGCAGGTCCATGCTTTCCCAGCTTACTTCCGTCACATTGCAGCCGTTTTATTTGCAAATATTTCGCCAAGCCAACGTCTGCCTGCCCTTATATATATATATTTCTATATGTATATCTATTTCCATTTCAATTGGGTTTTTTTTTCTGTATTTTTTTGGGGCAATGATAGTCGCGCACAATGGCAGCGCGTAGTAACTCCCGCTGCGAGCTGAAGCAACAAAACAATAACGGGGGCCAGCTGATAAATGTGCGGGGCGCACTTTGAAGCCGTTGAAATAAGAGCGAGAGAGCAGCTTTAAAGTGTTACAGTGGAACTGAAGTAAAACAAATATTCAAACAAGTAACTAGTGTGAAAAATGCGTGCAAATTGTTTTCCGATGTCGATGCGTTCTATGTTCAAATAATACATAGATGGAAATTGAGGTATTCCAGGTGAATGCACGGCAATTAGATTTGTTGTCCGAATGAGACGTGGCCTCTTGAAAAGAAAACAGACGTAAGATAATAAAAATTAAGCTTGCCTTTTTATCCTCGAAAAACTGCTGTGTATTATATCATAATATTTTTAATACGATATAAGATAATATGAAAAGATTGGCTTGCATCAAAAAACGCTTTGTTCTTTGAAATCTATAATGAAAGTATTCTCGATAAAACTGGCGTCTGTTAAAGTCATTTAGTTCTAAAAATACTGTAAAGAAACGTCTAAGAATCGTTTATTGTAGAGCATTTCGGCTGTATACGCCCCGTTGTGGCCTTCAATCAAAGTTAATTAAGCTAAGTATATGCACGACCTACTTGCGGAGCAACTTGCGAGTCATTGGCTCTTAAGACGCATCAATTTTTCTTTTATTTTTCTTTTTTTTTTCGGGGATCTTTCGCAAAGTTTCTGCCATAAATTTTAAGTGCCGCGTCGTGGAAATGATTTCAACTCTTTAGTGGCCGCTTTTGTGCCCTTCTTCTCTCGATTTCCATGACTTACGATATTCTGCAGCATACATTTTGGCGCACTGCCCTTTAAAGCAAAAGGCATCATAAGTTTCCTGCTAGTTGCCTAGTTTCAAGATGGAAATAACAAAAAGGGAAACGTTCAGTTAACTTAAAGGCACCTTTTAGGCGTGACTGCTTAACTAGCTGAGCTTAGTGTAAGATGTTTAGTTTGATAAGCACGAAAAGTTTTAATTGAATTTTTCGTTTGCCTTAATTGTCTATCTTCTTTTTTTCAACTGTTTGGCTCAGCTTTTATGTTGGCCTAAACAAACTTTGTAACACAATTCCCTGCCTATATAAATAACAACTCAATTTCCACAGCTCTGTCGCCCTTTCTCTCTCACTTTCACTTCTCTGGCGGAACTATTATTGAACATTTGCCAGTTAGTAAATTAGAATATTATAAGTTTTGGCACGCGGCCGCAGCCTTTGCATAATTTAATTATGCGCCACTCATGAATATTTCATGCAAAAGCTTTTAAACGCCTCTTTATTTATGTATTTGGCGTACAAACACCACGAATTTTCTTCTTTTTTTTTTTGCGCTTATTTGTGTATCACCCCAAAAGAAAAGAAAATTATGTTTTGTTATTGAAAGTGCCAAGAAAGTATGCCCCCTCTCTCACTTAACACTTTCAAAGTGTTTTTCTCGCGCATTTTAATTAAATTTGCCGTCGCGCAGCTAAATAAAAAATTACCAAAAAAAAAAAAAAAGGAAAAAGAAAATAGAGTTGTATCAAAAATAACTTACGAAATTACATTTACGCTAATTGGCGAACAGGCGAATTTCCCAGCAGCATTTCATAACGGCGTGTTTTCATCCATAGATTTTCAATTGCTAACCAAATGGGACACATCGGTTGTCGTACAGCCTTTTTCTGGGCTGCGGTTGTCGTTTAGATAGCTGCCTACAAAATTGATAAACAAACGCATGTCCAACGCATCTCCCAGCTGCATGCTGACACATTTCTAAATTGGCGCGTGTCGCAGTTTTTATCGTGACACGAACTCGCACGAACTAATAGAAGTGCTATTTGCTGCCAGAAGACGGCATTTTCTGATTGCTCGTGCTTGTTTATCGAAAGGAAATGCAAATTAGCATTTATTTAAAACTTGCCACTACTTAAAAACTGCGAACACGAATCAAAATGGAGTAAACACGTTTTAACATGTATTGAAGGGGCTCACAAAATGCGAAATAATGTAAAATAATTGATCTATATATATTATTCAAGAAGCTATTAAAACCTAAGAGATTTGCTCAAAAAACCGGATTTCGATATCGATTTTTAGCGATTGATGAGAATCGGACCAAGTTATCGATTATCGATTCCAGCTCTTTTAGGTTCTGAGATCCTTGCGTTGGACATAGCTAGGTCGACTCGACTTTATCTATTTATATATGTATATGTATATGGTCGTGTTTAGTTCGCTTTCATCTTCGTGCTTATACTGTCTACTGCTTTATTCTGTATTTAACCCGCGCTCATCTCTAACACACACCACACACACAAATCCATATGCATATACAAACACACACATCTATTTGCATATGTTTGCGCTCCAGCTTTTGTGTCAGTCTGCGCGCATATGTGTGTGTGTGTGTGTGTTTGTGTGGGTGTAGGCGCGCGTGCTTAAAAAAGTGTTCGCAAGCCAATATTGATAGCATTTCCCAGGCGGTAAGTGTGCATCGAGCAGGTTCCGGGGAGCGGCACATCTATTGCTCCAATTACAGCAGCGGCATGCCAAAAAAAAAAAAAAAAAAAAAGAGAAAAAATGAGAATGCAAGCGATATGTGAAAATTTTGGATGGCCACGTTCTCTGGCAACTGCTCTGCATACGCGTATGTCCGGAATTCTAGTTGGGTCCCCGCCTGTTCTCCATATGTCCTACACTCAAATATACATATCAATTGCGCTGCGGTTATCTCTCTCTCTCTCTGTGTGTGTGTGTGTGTGTGTGTGTGTGTTTGTGTACGTGTGTGTTGTCTGTCTCTACTCAAGCCTAATAGAATTTTCCTCTTGAAGTTGCGTTTTCTGCGCAAATTCGTCAAATTGTGAAATGCAGCGATAAAATGAAAAAAAAAATAGCATAAGGTGCATAGCAAAATTCTAGCTGCCAAAAATATTTCTAAAAAAAATAACTGAAATATTTGCCATGTTTTTTTTTTATGCAAATACAATTTTTGGTGCTAGAAAACGTGGAAAACTGCTTGAAAATGAAAAAAAATTAATAAAAGAAAAATTAAAAAGCGTAAAGTGCAGGCTTTTAAAGTATTTTCTGCGCTTTATTTTTCTTTGCTGGAAAAATGTCTAATCAATTGATGATGATTTTAGATACACAAACTTTTCACTAGCAAAACTTAATTGCTACTCAAAATTAGTGATTTTTTTATAGTTTAGTTAACAAACAAGTGTTTTATAATTGTTTAAAGATAATAAAAAGTTCTATTGGGGTTAAATTAAATACCATACAACTTATTCTAAGGTTAGGTATAACATAGTGAAATCAATAAAAAAATACGTTGGCTATCTAAACCGATCTGAGAGACCTATTGAATGAGATATTCGCTCTCACCTCCGCCTTCGGACACCTTCAATCCTACGTCTTTTTAGAGCCTAGCCTGTCAATTGAAAGGATTTCCAACCTGCGTGAAATAATGTATGTTTCTTACGTTTCTTTGTTTCATGCCACTTTCCAGTTATTAATTTTTGTTTATATTTTATAATTTTTTATTGATCGCTTTAATTGAAGTAGCCAAAAATATTATGCAACATAATTTGCCCAATTTGATAACCGCATAAAATGTACATTTGTTGGTTTATTTTTTTGGCAATAATTTTATTGGCAATTGAAGCGTTTTGGTTAATTAAAAAACATAAAGCGCAAAGTTTGGCATTGAGTGCAGCCGACAGCCGAACAGCGAAAGCTGCATAAAAAGCATTGCCTATTTATTGGGGCAGGGCACGATAGAGTGTGCGTGTGTGTGTGTGTGTGTGTGTGTGGTGTGCGGCTGATTGTGAGTGTGCATGTGGCATTCAAATTTATTCAAAACAATTTTATTCAAATCGCAAAAAACTAATTCGGGGCACGTACGAGCAACAACAACAACAAAAACAACAACATAAACACAACTACAGACGTTTGCTAATAAAAGGCAACTGCCCCCCACAAGCTCTGCTAGTAAATTCATATATCTATGCTAGCATGTGTGTGTGTGCGTGTGTGTGTGTGTGTGTGTGTGTGTGCATGCGTTTGTATTTATATTTGTTGTTGGTTTTTGCCAACGTTTCACAATAGTTTTGCCTGCCATCTAGCACAGTTAACGGGAATATTTTGTGTACTGCCCAGCAAATTATGCCATTTCGCATATGTATTGGTGTGCGCACGTATGTGCCTCTGTGTGTGTGTGTGTGTGTGTGTGTGTGTGTGCCTGCGCTTGCGTTTGCATTGATTGTATTAGTTTTTGTATCTGCCATTTTGGAGGCAGTCCTCTAGTAATTATGTCTAATTTTATTGCATACTCTTTCCATGCCGCAACAGCATGAGGCTTATTGTGAGCGGTCCATTTTATGATTGTAATGCCCTGTAATCCTGAAATGCGTCGAGAAGGGTATTATGAAGACTTAAGTAAAGATTTCTAGTCGGTTTTAGTTTGCTAAAAGTTTTTCGATGGGAATAAAGTAGATCAAGTTTCTTTGAGATTTGAATCATAAACCAACAAATTCGTTAAAATTTTGTCAGAGTAATTAATGAAGAAGTAAGTAAGGGTATCTTTTAGTTAATCACTCTCACGTTTACTGTGCATTGTTGTCGCATTGATTTTTGTTTGTGCTAATTGTTGTTTGACCATAAACTATATTGATTTTCTGCCTCTGTGGTCATTTCTGTAGCTGTTAATTAATTGTTTTAGGGTCCTGAACTATGTCCGCAATCTAATGATTGGATTCGACTGCAATCAGTTATTTCGTTGCGCAAATTATGTTGTCAGCTCAAGTAATGTGAAAACAATGTTTGGTATTTTTATGGTACTTTAAGGCCTTATTGTATTTTAAACTGTTTGCTGATTAATATTTAATTATTTAATGCGCCTGTGAATCTCGTGCATCCCAAGCGAGGTTGCCAAGGGAATTTGCATTAAGCATCGAATTCCAGCTGGAACAAACTGTTTTCGATTACAATTTAAATCATTTTGGATAGCAAGATATTCAGTCATGAATAAAATTGATATAAGTTTTTAAACTTGGCTCTTGATTTACGAATGAAAAACTGAACTGAAAATTAGATTAAAATGTTATATATGTCTAATTTTCAAATTTAAATTATAAATGTTTGTCAAAGTTTGTTTAAATGAATAAAAAAAAAGCGTCTATTAAAAGCAAATTTTTCAAATGCTGGATATGACTTTTCCCTATTCAAATTGAACAATTTGCCAAAATAATTAAATTATTTATAGCTGTGAATTTTTCCCAGTTGTTTATTTATTTTCGTAACAAATTTCAATTAGCTGCTCGTCAGGCAATAGACAGTTCGATTCCTTACTTGCTTTTTTGTTGCTGTATGCTTTTATTAGTTTTTAATTAAATTTATCATTTGAATTGTTTTTTGGCATTCCATTTAGTATGATTTGCTAAAAACAATTACAAGAACGTGGCCAATAAGAGGTCAAAGAATATTAGCAATGTGTATAAAATGAACGAAGTAATAAAAGCCAAAATCGAAAAACAAAAAAGCACAACATAAAATATACGCAGAGGAAATGTTGCCGACGGCAAACAAAGGCGTACAATAAACACATCAATTGCAATTGTGTTTGTTGTGTGTGTGTGTGTGTGTGTGTGTGTGTGTGTGTGTGTGTGTGTGTGTGTGTGTGTGTGTGTGTGTGTGTGTGTGTGTGTGTGTGTGTGTGTGTGTGTGTGTGTGTGTGTGTGTGTGTGTGTGTGTGTGTGTGTGTGTGTGTGTGTTGGTGTGCGTTGGCATTTAGGTGCGCGTTAACAAGCCAAGAGCCGTGTATAATATTTTCTAATTTCTCAATTTCCCGCACATTGACATCCGAAACTAATAAAAATAAATCGCACTTTGATATCCGCTTTCCACTGCATTTTGTTTTGTACTCGTTTCGCTGACTGCCTGTTCCGCTTTCTCTTCTTCTTTTTTTGTTCTTTTTCAATAATTGTAACACACAGATACACACACACACACACACGCATTAAGACAGCTATAACGGCTGTCATAGCCGGCTGGCCTGCCTTGGTCAGCGCCACAATTTTTATATCATTTTTAGTAATTCCTTCTTTTTTCATCGCTTTTGCCACACTTTTTGGCCTGGCGAGTTAGCGCCAACAATAAATAAATGCGCGCACAATTTCACCGACATAACACACTCGCACACACACTCACACACACAGTTGCAGAGCATCGGAAATTTATAGATCTGGCCGGATGTGCGTCTCTCTGGTGACATACACAGTTACCAGCAGCAAAGCCATGAGATACGAACTTATAGCTGTAGCTCTGTGTGTGTGTGCGCGTGTCTATTACAAATACAAATAACAACAAAATGACCAACTAAATAAATAGTTTTTGTTACCACACACACACGCACACACACACACACACGTGCACTCAGATAGAGGCAGACAGGAAGTGGGCTGCGAAATAAAACTGAGTTTTATGTGTGCGTGCAAATGGAAAACCCTATACTCAATGGGCTTCAAATGATTGTGTGCGTGTGTCTAAATCTAAAACTTTAGTTTGACTTAGCTGACAACAAAGCTGCTAGAACTTTAAATGAATGAGTGAAAGTCATTTAATTAGAGCGGAAAAACGATTGCTTAAGAGCAAATCGTTTAAGTAAATGTGAAATGTTGAATTGCTTATTAATAAGCAAAACAAATTGTGGCAAGCAAGTATATGAGGCAACAATTTCAGCAATATGTATAGTAGCATGTTCAATATATTAACCTCTTTAAGCGACGGAAGGAGGACACAAAGCTGTTTAACAATTCCACTCGCTAGCAAATAGTTTTTTATACCTCAATTACTTAGTTTAGTCTGGTGACATTTGTGGTCTTAAATTCCTGATAGAGTATAAAATGCCTCAACGTCTCTTAACGTTTCATTTGTACATGTGATTTATTTCAAGCAGCTCATCTTTATGCCCTACATGGCGGAGTATTATCATTTTGTCAGATGAGATGTGTAACCGCATTGAAGAAGACAGAATATAGTTATACCTAAACAGGCGGGCCAAGCTATCACTATAATCCAAAAGATTCTTAGCTTAAAAAGATTTTTTGGAATCTATTTGCCCTTTTACTTTGGACAGTATATTATGTCAGAGTTGGCCAGCCGTGGCCCTATATCCTGTGGTTGTAATAGAGACAATCAGTCGAGTCTTATTCAATTTTTATTGTTTTTTCAGATTTCTTGCCCAAGCTATATGTTGTGCTATATATCTGTAAAGGTCATTTAATATTCGGGGACCCGAAGAAAACCATTTTGTCTTGCTGCAGCTCTCTCACTCGCGCTGGCTGACTGTGTAGTCTCATTTTAACCCATTTGCTTTCATTCCTACTTGATATAAAGACAGCGTTGACGCTGCCGCTGCTGTTGTTGCCTGGCTGCATCGTAAATCCTGGCACAAAATATATATCGCACACAATACAATATATACTTATAGAGAGACGTGGACCACACACACGCAGACACACACACACACACGCAGACAAATGCAAGATGGGGCAAGCAAGCGTATTATTGCTTCAGTTTTTAGGTCGCAGCACAATAAAATAGCTCAACTTGATGATGGAGCAAAACTGTTCGCTGTGTGTGTGCATGTGCGTGTGTTTCTGTTAGTTCGTGTGTAGCATTAGATAGAGCCAACAGCAGCTCAACACCTTACCCGCCCTCCCCCTCATTCTAACTACTTGTGTTGCAACAAATGCAACAAAGCTGCTTATCGTTTAACGCTCAGTGTAATGCGTTTAAACTTGATGATTGATTCCGGAACCCCGACCCGCACCCCTGCAGCTAAGTGCCGAGTGTTAGCTATAAGGTGTGTGTGTGAGTGTGTGTATTTGTTTCTTGGTCAAAACTTTAATGGGAACTACTAGAGCCACGGCCTGTGGCTTTGGTCTATGGATAATGCCCGGCGCCATTGTTCGTTCGTTTTATGTTGTTGCCTGCGTTTTATTGACTACGATGGTGGCAACCATGGTCGTCATTGTGCCCTAAAACTAAAACAAAGTACCGTTAGAAGCGTTTCATACCATATACATATACATATATGTCGCACTCTCTATACATATAAATATGGGGGTACGTGTGTGTGTGCGTGTGTGTGTGTGTGTGTTTTTGGTAGTGTTCGTTATGGCTCGTTATGTGCGTGCGTGTTACTGCGCAAAGATGGCTCATAAATTTCGCGCATTTTCGCCTTCAATTTTTTCTCTCCCTTTTTTCGACAATTTTTGTATTTCTATTTTCTATACTCTGTTGCCAAAAGCGCGAAGAGTATATTCATTTTGTGTTAGATGAATGAATCAAGATCAGGCAACAGATGGAAGCTGCCACAAATTGTCTATGTTATTTGTTTTTCCCATATTTTGAGACTTCATTCAACCGATAAAAGAGAATCCCAAAATTCGAAATCTCATTTAAATTTTAGGATCATAATTTGCAAATTAGTTGCAGATTTGGTCTTAAAAATTTGATTATTTTAAGTTGTAGTTAGTCTTTTCCGATCACAAATCAAAATTCCAAGTCCTCCTTTCGGCCTCTCAATATCTTGGAAACAGGGTATTGCAAATTTGGAATATTTACAGAACGGTTTTTTAGGTTTTTTTTTTTTCTATATTTCATTTTGTTTTTAGGTATATTGCACAATTATTTTTGGCTGCGCAAAAGTTTTTTGTGTTTCGACGTCTTTTTTCTAAATTTAATGGCTCTGCCAGCACTTGGCTACTAAATCAAATTGTTACAGTTATTCTGGATGGAACTGCTTTTTTTTTAGCTGTCGTTTAATTTAATTATATGTTCCTAACTGACATTTGAAATGTGTAGCGGAAACGATTGCCGCCGTGCTGCTCCCGGGATTTTTGAAGGCAAAAACTCTATCAGGTTCAATATTTATGAGCACTAATTAGACTCAAAAAGACTCAATGGCAGGCAGGCAGGCAGTCTCCACATGAGAAGCGCCGCAAAATCAAATTGAAAATGATGCACACCAAGCAACAGAATCAACTTTACACGATTGCCACAGGAAATCAAAGGAAACGAACTGGAAGAGGGGACTGTGGCCGGAGCTGGGGCTGGGGCTGTCAGGAAGGCAGAAGTGAACTTCCGCAGTGCAGGCAGCCGAATTCATAGCCAAAATGTTAAGATGAAAGAACCATGAATTGAACTACAAGCAAATACATTTTTATCACAAATGCAGATAGACCCGAACAAGCCGAAATTGTATCGCTGGAATGTGTGTCCGTCTGTGTGTGCGTGCGTGTGTGTGTGTGTGTGTGTGTGTGGGCTGCGTGTAAATGTAGCCGAAATATGCACATATTTCTTGTAGCTACGCGTTCTCAATTCTCTTTTCTCCAAGAAATTCAAGTACGATATATATTTTATTAACTGATATACATTCATGAAATCTTGAACTGTTCAAATAATATGTTATTTCATTTCTGTTTGAATTTGTAATATATTATATTTATATAATATAAATTGACCAGAAATCGTTTTATCGAAATTTGCGCATTGTTGCTTTTGTGATATTGCAAAACATTTTGCATATCTGTCTTTCATGTATATTATATTATATATCTTTATTTTACATGACATATTTTAATATTATATATTATTGAACAAGGCGAATTCGAGGCGAAATTGTTTCGTAATACGCTCACAAACGATGCAAGGCCAAGAATTTAAGAAGGTTTTATTGTATTCAAAGAATTTACGAGCCGAACGACAGTTGAACACTTTGCATGCACTCAACTTATGCAGCGACTCGAAATGCGACTGCAACTGCAACTGCAACTGCAACTGAAAACTGTTACTGTAGACCGTGACTGTAAATGCCAATGCAGCTTTCGCATGCATACTTTTATTTTTTGGGCACTACCGCACTCCGCTGCAGCTGACCACAATGGACACGCGTAGGCTTATCCCGGGCATTGCTCGGGCGGCACTTTCATTTCCACGTATTCACATTTGTATATATGTGAATTTTTCTTTACTATTTTGATTTTTTCAGCGCCAGTTGGACGTCAGGCTTGATGATAAAGTGCTGGGGTACAGCTCAGGTGGCCTTAACACTTGTTTAAAAATTTGTTATTGGGTTTCTTTATTCGCGTGGTTTATTTGTTGTGGGTGCCCGTGCCCGTGCAGCATCGACCTCTCGGATATGGGGCGCTCTTGTCACTGAGCGTTGGCTTTATCGGATTCCACGTAATATTGCTGACAAATTGAATACGATTGCGTTTAAGCTGAAAAGCTCATTAATGAAATTGGATAGCGGCATTGTGCCAATCGGAAATTAAGGTCGCAAAATTAATTTCAAGCAGCATATGCAGCAAAAAAAAAAAGAATTAAATCAAATAAATCCTCGGGTGAAAGATACTCTGTAGCAGAAAACAAAACTCGGTGTTTATCGCTTTAAGGTATTCGAAAGTATGAAATAAACTGGTTTGCGTTTGATCTATTTTCCCCTGACTTAACAAGATTTATCTTATAATTGACATTTATCGATAATCGATATTTATCGATTTGAAAGAACTGACTATGCTATGCTAAAATCCGCATTAGATCTTTAAAATCTTCTAACTTTTGATCTATTTTTCCCTGACTTTACAAGATTTATCTTATTATTGACATTTATCGATAATCGATATTTATCGATTTGAAAGAACTGACTATGCTATGCTAAAATCCGCACTAGATCTTCAAAATCTTCTAACTTTACTTACTTTAGTTCAACACAGTGCATTGCATATCGATATTTATTGATTTGGAGTATATCTGTACAACAATATATATTATACCCTTTTCATAAATTTTCAATGGGTAGTGCAAGCAAACAGATCAAATTGGGCTTGATTTGGTTGGCTGCAAATGCCAAGGACCCTTCGACAAAAATTTTAAGCTGTTTGGGTTTTTCCATCATGAGATAAACTGGTAAACTTTTAAAAGTCAACAGATTCAAAAATTAATTACATCGGAAAATTAACTTGTTTGATAAAATTTCAATACTTGACCCTTTAAAGAATGGTATTTTACTAATTGACTTTTTAATTATATATGTATAAAACCTGGATAACGTGTGAATATATGTGTGCATAAATAAAAAGGTATATTTATGTTTGCATTTAAATAATTTCATGTGCCAGAAATGTGAATTATTCCTCAATAATCAACTTTAACATTTGATATTCCATTTATAAATGAAATAAAAATATAAATAAAAGGCATATTTATTCTACATTTAAATACTGTTCCAAAAGTGTAAATTATTCCCAAATAATCAATTCGAATTATTTCTTCTCCATATATTTGTTACAAGTGTCAACATAAATTAATTAATCGATAAATGCAAACAAAGATAAATTATTTTTGTGCATATATTTGTATATATATATTTTTTGAGGTTAACAAATCGATTGCATTTGATATATTGTTAATTCAACTCTGAAATTTTGTATATATATATTTTTCATTTCAAAAAATGTGATTAAATTCGATTTATCGATATTTTTGTTGAAAAATGCGTGCATTCAACTGAAATTTGAGTACTTAAATATCGATAATTTGACTTTCGATGCCTACTTTCCCATGCAGGTATGTGAAAAAGTATATTTAACTTCTTGTAGGGTATACTATTTGAGTCAGCTTGCTGTGTAGCTACACTTTATACTACCACAAATATAGTTGAAGTTGAATTTTACCTTTTGAATTTTTGTTGCTGCTCGCTAAGCGCCGCATATGAACTAATAGCTTAAGAAGCGGAAGAGCAGACAACGAACCGAAACCAGAGAGCCAAAAACAACATGAAAATTAAGTTAATTACAAGCAAATGAAATATGAGAAAAGTTTGCATTCAAATGTTGCAAATGCTTTTAAGCAAAGTTGAGCGTTGCCAAGGACGACCACTGGATGCCCGCAGCTCTTTTCAGTGCTTAGTCTGGCTGTCATCAGTAGACGCTGCAGCTGCAGCTGCTGTGGTTGCTCTCGTTGCTGTTGTTGTTGTTGTTGTTGTTGTTGTAGTAGGTGTTATTGTTGTGGTGGTTGTTGTCCCGCCCTCGAACAAGTTGCATAATATTTGCGTATTAAATTGTTGAGAGCCGCACACGTTTTACACTTCAGCAACATTTCCGCCCGTTAAATGTTTGGTCATTACAATGGCATAAAATCATTTTGTTGCTGAATTTTAAATGCCAACAGCAGCCCAACCAAGCAGCCACCCACGCTCAGCACCACCACCACCACCAACAACATGGACGCAAAGCAGCTGCGCGTAATTTTAATGAGAATATTCATTGGAGCCACAATTGAGACAATCGAAAGTGGAGTCACGTGAATTCGCCAGCTGCCCCACATCCCCCTCAACCATTTATTGCGACCTCTGCCCACTTTCATGGCGGCTGCGTGCGGTCCGTTGCGTGGAGTTAGTAAAAGATTGGCCGCAGCTCTTTCCGGTTATGGCAGCCGGCAGCAACAGCAGCAATAGCAGCACTTAATGTAATGTAATTTTATGCTCTCGGTTAATTATTCAGCGAATTTTCTGCGGGAGCGATACTTGCGGGCAGACACAACAGCTATTTGATGCCAGAATGTGTGGATGTACAATTTATTTATATGTGTATGCGCTGGCTGATACAAATATTTTGTCGAATATTTGACTATTCGCAAGTTGGGAAAATGTTGAAAATTAAATCGTTTACATGCGAGCGAAAAGAACAAATATTTGGCTGTCAAGCTGATTGATTGATTACCAGCACACAAATGCAAATAATTAAAGCATTTTCGCATTTTATGATGAGACGGCGAAAACTTACACCCATGTTTGTGGAATATTAGTGAAAAAGTTGCTAGAAACCGGATAATGAAATTTGGTGGAGCTGGAAAGTACACACAAATAGTTTCGTTTAAATATGTTAAATACTTATATCAGAGTATGTTCTCCTTCCACTTGCAAAGGCGGAAGAAGGGTGGGAACGGTGATAGATAAAATATGAAGTCAAGCACTCGGTTCGTTTAATGCCGGATAATTTCTGATTGTATCGCAATGCGCATTTTTTTCTACTTTTAATTAAGATTATTTATTTTTCTTGCATTCAGTTGTCAATTCTTTGCCTTTATATGCATAATATGTGTATATATTTTTATCTTACGTTCTCTTTGAGAATACATTAGAAGATTTTGCAACATTTAATTTCTAAATTTAGCTAATTTGTCACGCTCTGAGTTTCGCACAAATTTGGTACTTTGATTTCAAGTCGCATTTGATGTGTTGTGTTATTTGAATCCTTACGTCCTTACATTTCTTAGATGCGAGAATATGAAATCATTTAAAATGTCTTCGCTCGTTTAACACACACATTTTGGGATCATTTGTGTATTACATTTGTTTACCCATATAGTATACATATTATTTCGACTGCAAATGCCATTGAATTTAAATTCAATTATTTCAACCATTTATTTTAATAGATATTTGCAACACAACATTTAGACATTAATTATGCAACACTTTAAATTGATTTCAACTTTGTTAGCAAACCACAAAAAAAAGGCCACTGGCAAACAGCGCAATAAAATCCGCACTAAGCCTGGTCTCAAAATGCGTGGCCAACTCTGTTCGGGAGCTGCAAAAAAAGTGTCCTGCTAAGGGCCATAATTTAAGGCAACGCCTCGTATATGGCAGGTGCGTGGACCTTGGCCAGAGCTGCATTAACCAACAGCAACAACAACAACAAAAAGAAGGCATTTAGGCAGTGGCTGGTGGCCACGCCCACTGCCGTGGGTTGCTGCTGCAAAATTAAAAGCAAATTTCCGACACTCGAAGAGCGCAACCTCATCTGCTGGCTTGGCGTTGTCCTGGCAGTTTTACGAGCCGGCTTTAAAATCACGTTAATGATATTTACAGCGGCGGTCGTTGAGAACTGAGCTGCAAATTCGAAACTGGAGCAGCCAAGTGAGGGACGCGTGGGGGGCGGTGGGGAAGCCGTCGGTCTGGCCTGCACAACAGTGTCAAAGAGGGGGGGAAGGGTGTTAGCGGCTGCCTTTGACCAACGCCTGGCCAAAGTCTCTTTGCCATGGTGTTAACTGTGTGAATTTTGCGTTGCCGGCGCAAGTCATTTGCATAACAAAGTTGACCACGCCCACACAGCAGCCAACGCCCACGCATCTACTTTTCTGTTGGTATTTACAACATTTAAATTAGACATTAAATTTGAAAGATGGGCTGCCGAACAACTTTGCCCCTGCTGCTGCTGTTGCTGCCGCTGCGGCCAGGTGTGTGGCTGACTTTGCTTTTTTTATGAGACCCCTTACCGAATTTTATACCTTTTAAGCTGCAGATAATTTGGGGCGAAATGCTGCCCTTGATTTACTTATTTACTTTATTTTTATGGCACTTAAATGGCACTTGGCATTGTTGTGTGTAATTTGGCTTTGTTCTCCAATGTTTTTTCCTCTTTTTTTCGTTGTGCTTGATTTGCAGCTGATAAGCGTAATTTCTCTTTCGCCCCAGTTAGTAGTTATTTTTATTTCGCTTGCTTTTTGTTTCTGGCTGCTGTCGACTGTTGTTGTTAACGACATTTTGGCCAGTTCATATATTAACCTATTGGCAAGAATAACGTGCGATATTCAGCCCGACAGTTGAGCCCTGTCTTGAGCTCTCCCCGAGATTTATGGCTATTGCAATTGCAAAGGCTGTTCACATATATTTTTAATAAAGCCGCTTCTATTGCCGGGACCTTGAAAATTTATGTGATCACCCGAAAAAGTTACACATTACATAGAAAAAAAAAAATTGCCTAAATTTAAACGCAAAAATACTCTAAAGGGCGTATCAGTTAAAGTTTTGAGAAACTTGTGCGAGTTTGACATCAAAAAGTAGTCGAAAACTTTACATGCCAATTTTTAGCTGAAACGAGAAAGTGAGGATATCTTTGGCACGGCAGATAAAAGTAATAATTAGATAATTAAAACAAGTAATAATAATAATAATAGTTATGGTACCGTGTTTATGGATTTGGAATCATTAAATTCAAATTCTGGGCTCCTGGAATACTCAAATTTGAAAGATGAAAGATTCGTTATTGAAAATTGAGTAAAATTTGCAATTTCGGATCATTCAATTTAACAAAAAGTGCACTCCATACTAATGAGTATTTTCATCTAGAACACAAACAATTTGCAATTCTGCATTTTGTCAGCTAACTAAAGCTCTTCGAGCAATTCAACTCACAGCTTATCAATTTACAAAATGTTCTTACTCTTGGCTACTTTTGCTCGTGCACAGCCCTCATTGTTGGGCGATTTACTTAACATTTCCTTTGGGCACAGCACCTGCTACTTTGCCAACTTACTTCAGGCTGGCTGCTTGCAGCTTGCCACCTACCACCTACCACCTACCGGCAGTAAAATGGCCAACTTAAACAGATTTTGTGGCACAAAATATGCCTACTTATGGCCATTAGGACTAAAAGCTCAACAAAATACAAGAGCCGAGAGCTCAAATTAATTTTCATACAAAATGTATAACGCGTTTGTGAGTGCTATGAGGCAAAGGGGCAGCAAACAGTGGCAACAATAAATAAAAACAACAACGTGCCACAATATGCCGCAACAACAGCAGCAACAACAACAACAACAGCAACAACAACAGAACTGAAGAAAAAGTAACAACAATGAAATCAGCACATTTGGTTTTAACGACTATGTGAGCTTGTATATTTATTTATTTTTTTCTTGCGCTCTTTTAGAAGATGCTACAGTTCCTTTTTATTTTTTTTTGGTATCATTTCTTTTTGTTGTTGTATTTGTTGCTTTTTAATGTGCATTTGCGCTGCCGTCGGCGCCAACGTCGCCATTTGAACATTCCAACATTACAAACGTCACGCAAACATTTGGAATGAGACAAGCTTCTTTGTGACTCTTGATTTTAATGGAACTGACAATGAAAGAATGATGAATTTCTGGGAGTGTTGGTAACATATTGGGAGAAGTTTGATGGTAAATGTCAAAAAACCTTATGGCCCAATAGTTGTGCAAACATTTTGAATTTTTGGGCTAAGTGCCCTCTTTTTAACTCTTCATATATTCCTATGCTTATAATCGCATTTCTGGGTACATTTAGAAGCTCATAATTGAAAGTAGTATTATAAAACTTTATTCTTGAACTGCCCAATTAATATACTCTCTTTTCCAGTTAACTGGTATGTTTATAATTTCTAACCAGATGAGAGCTTAAAGCTTCTTCTTGAAATAAATCAACTTTAAATGTTAAAGCTTTAAGTTGATTTGCCCTTACAGCTCTTAGCTTTATACAATTCAATATGCATGTGCTTAAAAGCTTTCTGTATTCGACTTTCATGAGGATTATCTGAACACACAGCTTTAATTTACAAGCTGCATGTTAACTTACAATTGTTGCATTATATTGTATGTTTTTCTTAAACACAAAATCTCCGGAACATTTCCTCAAGAGCATTTAAAATTCGTCTACGCTCAACTTTATTACATTTTAGTGGTGCCTTTCATTTTTGTGTTGTTGCCTTCTTTGTCTGTGAATTTGAGCAGCTGATTTTCTGTCTGCAAACAGATGAGGCCAACATCGCTTCATATCCGTTTTTGGAGCAGACAACAAAACCCAAAATCAGCTCCTCTTCCTCCACCCACACCCTAATACAATCTCCAACCCAAGCAGAACGAGCTGAATTGTTATTGTGCAAACAAATTACATGGCCGGGAATTATGTGCTGCAGCATCGTTAACCGTCTTTGCCATTTCGTATTTACTCACATTTGTAGTTTTTGCCAGTTATTATTTGGCAATTTTGACTAGTGTTGAGCACATGCGAAATGGTTTCCCTTTGTTTACAGCTCTCGTAATTAAAATATCCAATTAGGCGGCGGAGCCGATGCGTGGTGTAGAGCCTGGCGGGATCTGGGATCTGCATATGCATAAGCTGTGCAGTTATATTTGTGGGATTTCAGGACATTGATAAGCTGCTCATATAACTAATGACCGAACACACACACATAGAGCTGTGTTACTCGCTGTGGTCCTGTAAGGTCCTGTCCTGTGCGCTTTGCAACATAAATTCCCTTTTGGGAAAAATTAATAAAAATGATTGCAGGCGGCCGTCTCGTTGAGGCGGGCTACAATGAATGAATGGCGCATGCCAGCTGTTGGCCAAACATGCTTTTGATTGCCAGCAACAACAACAACAACAACTAAAACAACAATAGCATTTGCCAGCAAGAACAACAATGCCAACCAGAGTACAAGCCATGTTGGTTACTCCAAAAAAAAAGGGAACACTTGAAGTTTACAGTTCAAAAATCTTGACTTCTAGATACACTGTTTCCGATGTTATTCACAACTTGTTGGCCTATGCCAAGTCTGCTTTCATCCAAAATATATTGAGTTCCTTTCCATAAATGTCTTTAAATATTGTTGTTGACTTTGGATATAGTCAACAATCAAATTGGGTTTAGACTTTCATCTGTTTAGAATATGTGCACAAGTTCTGTGCCGTGAAGGACAAACGAGGCGCCGATCCAATATACCCCACACTGCTGCCAAAACCAAGTGCAGCGAGATGAAAAAAAAATGCCTTTCATCAGCGTGTGCATAACAAGCGGCTGGGTTGACTGGTAACTGGGAGAAACTCGGGTGCTATCCGTCGCTCACTCACAGCTCACAGCTCAAAGCTCACAGCTCAGAGCTCATGATGACGATGACGAGATGCCTCCAGTTGGTCCGCTTGTAACCCATTTGGCTATATCCTGCCATGTCCTTCGCTGTCACGCCACAGCAACATGACAAACAGCGCGCAAAATGTTAAAGAGAGGGGGGATATAGAGAGAGGAAGCGAGAAAAAAGTGGACACAAAATTGCATTTGTAGCTGAAGCAAATGAACATTTAGCTCCGGCTGCAAGTATTGGCCAGACGCGAAGCAGCAAATACTCAAATGTTGTGTCTGTGGCTCAGCAAAATTGCAGCAAAATCTGTTAGATTTGAGACGCCACAGTGCCCCACCACGCCCAGTATGCTTATAAGCACTTCACATCTAATCAATTATGCTATCTGCACATTTGCTGCGGCCTGGCTCGTACACCCTGGCTGTTTGGCTGGCAAAAGCTGCCACACCATTGGCCACATAACATTTAAATATGCATGAAGGCTTTAAGAGCCACAAAAAGAAGGGCTCGAACGTGGAATATGCCCAGCCGAATTTAACTCTAACAGATAGCGCCAAGCCACACAAAACGTGGCTCATATGAGCACCAAAAAAAAAAGCAGCTACAGTCTCTGCCTCAGCCGTGCAGTTGCCATGCAGGAAACCAGGAAACGAAGAGCTCTGAATTAGTACCAGCATAAGTCGTCCTGCTTCTGTTGCTGCTCTGCTAATTCCGTTGGCAATTTCACTTGCGAGCGCCAAAGAATAACAAAAGCAAGACGGCCAATCGGCTGCAACCGACTGCATAATACCCTGCTTACAGATTAACAAGTGTCCTCTCTGGATTCTTGGTTATCAGAGGCTTTTCAACTGTTACTGAAATATGTGGATATTGTGATCGCTCTTAAACTGTGATGGATATAGTTTGTTAAGTATTAACATATTTATTGGCCTGGCTTAAAATCTTTACTGATTATATTATTTTTTTCTGCTTGCGAACGCAGCTCTAGTTAACAGCCCCCACTAGAATCTTGACGGAACCCTGTTCCGTAATACGTTTTATTTTTAAATTTAACCAGCTTTGTCCTAGAATCGGATTTGAAACCTTTTATCGTTAAAGAGGTGCATTTTTTTAAGAGCAAGACACAACACTAAGAAATAAAAAACTAAGAAAAAGCTGTGCACTCGTTACCCAATTGTTGCCTTTGCAGGTGAATTTGAATTTTTACTAGCTTTTACAAATATTTGAAAATGTCTTCAATGAAAACATTTATTTTCATATTGAAATATTTATTTGACAAGCTCTTAAACATGAAGCTAAAAACAATGCTTACTAAGTTTTAGTTTGGGCTTTTGTTTCTGATTATTTAGTTGACTCCATTCATCCATTTGGTACAAATTTAATTTTTGATAAATTTAAACAATATTTACAATTTAAATTTTATATTAATGTTGCATAATTGTTTGCATTAGTCACTTATTAAAAACATAAATAAATAGATTGTAAAGCTTTTAACGAGTAAAGGCTGATATTTATTCAGATTTTATTCAGTTAATTTTACTAAACCAAATTCATTTAAATTCATTTAGGCGCTCTTCAAATAAATGATTTGTAAATGACAGCTAAAATTGTTCAAAATGAATCGAATTATAAATATTGTCTAAGCGCTTGCAAATGAAAGGCCGTGTTAAATACTTTAAATACCCTTCAAGTACTCACCTTGAGACTGCCTAAGATCTCGGCTGGCTGCATTTAGTTAATGACAAGTTGTCCGATAAGGCACTCATACCCCGTTTTTTCTTTGGGCGAGTGAAAGGGATTTGGGAAAGCGACATGCATATAGAAAACCAAATCTAGTTGGGCAATGAAAACGAGAGGAAACTGCTCGACGGTTGTTGCTACAGTTTCAACCAGCTCCTGACAGGGAAAAAAAAGTGGCCAAACAAATTGTATTAGTGTGTGTTTCTCTTTTTCTTGTTTGTGGCATACGCAAAAGGCAAGCCGTTGGGCACAGCGGTAGAGGGGCCGTGGGGCAGTGTGTTTGTGTGGCACATCGCAACAGATTAACTTGCTTTTGCTGGGCTTAAGTACAGCGTAAACAGCGACAGATAAACTGAGGGATAGAGACATGAAGAGGCAAACACGTTGAGAGCTGCCCAAAAGTGGAGACCACACAAAAGCTACGTTAATTGCATTGAGGGTACACTCACACACACCAGCCACGCCTCTCTTTCTCACAGTCACACCCCACACTCACTTTAAATAAAAGAAAACAGACGCACTCGACAATTTTATGTGGGATTTTCTTGTATTTATTTACATTAATTGGATTTCAATGTGTTTGCCATACGTTGCAGCCACAGGGGAATACCAGTATACCGCAGGGTTAACAATTCAGTACAGCCGGACAAGGGGGAGGTAATCCCCCCCCCCCACACACTCCCTTCAATTTACCATGCAGCAAAAGCCAAAGTGACGGCCGGCAAAAAAGGCAAAGGCAAAATTTGTAATTTAACATTTACATTACGAATGAATTTTTCGTTTAACATCTTTTTACAAGCGTCTCTTTGAGTGTGTACACATCCTTTGTACGGCTATCAAAGGACCCTATTTATTTATTTACACTCTGTTATTTGCATAGTTTTCCATCCGTTGGCGACGTCTTTTTTTTTTGAGCGTGTGTGCGTGCTGCCAAAAGTGTGTACCAACTTGTATATTTATTTTATTCAATCACAAAGATTATCACACAAAAATATGCTTTTTAATATTCATTTCATTTCCCCAACTTAAATGCTCTGCAATTTGCCTTTGTCTGATTTTTAAATACCCAGCTGCTAAGCTCTAATTACCCGAATTGTATCAAGAAACTGAACACACCCCTTGGCAAGGCATACAAATATATGTATGCAACATTCTAGTTCTGCCTTTACTCAAAATATTTCCTCAATAAACCTGAAAATATTCTGAAAACTAATAGCCAATTGTGTGTGTGTGTGTGTGTGTTTGTGTGTGTGTGTGTGGGATAGAGCTCACATAAATGCAAACCTTGTTAAAAATCTTTGCACAGTATTTTAGTATTTGCCAGCGGAGACAGGTCACATGATGTTTTATTTATTTTTACTGTCTTTTGCCCTGTTTTCAGTCAGCTTTTCTCTTCAATATTTTCATTTGTGCCAACTGCAACTGGAAGTTAAAAAGTTCAGATCAAAGGCCACAAGCTTATTTTGAAGCACGCACAGTAAATCCAGAAATTGCTAACAAAACAGCCAGCAAATCATTTAAAACCCTGCCCCCAATTGGGCAGTGGCTATGGGCGTGGCACAGGCAACTACCATAATATGCAGTCAATGGCAGCATCGAGACGCTTGCCACAAATAAAAGGCTGCCCCAAGCTGGCAGTAAAAATCATTGGGCAATCTTTTTGGGCACCAACCGAAAATTGTCCAACACTGAAAATTGCATTTTAAGGTATGCAATAAAAAGGGCCATGCATATATTTGGTTTTTGTTGCTACCAGACACAATAGGGCTCCTCTCCATTGAGGCACAAAATAAGATTATTAACGTTGTTAAAACGAACGAGAAGCGGAAGCCAAGAAGCAACAGGACAAACGCGGGTCGGGGCCGGGCCTCACACTGCCTGGCCGATTGGCACAGGTCAGAACATTGCGTTTGGCTTGCTTTGTGGGTCCCACGGCAAATGCGGAAACTGTAAACTACGAAAAATTTAGTTTAGAGCAGGCGAACAGCCAACAATAACACTAACAAAAACAGCAAACACTGACTCCAAGTTGAAATGAAAAAATGGCAAGGAGCAAACAATTTAAGAAAACCATTTGTTGACAAAGCCTTGGAGCTGAAATTCAAAATAAAAAGAAGGAAGTGAGCAGGGGACTTGTTATCTTCGGACTGGCGAACATTCGATACTCTCGCATATATACTTATATTTACGATATATGACAAAATGTGGTTAGTGGTTACTTAATTTTAAGCTAGCTGACTCGGTGGTAACAAGCTACAAACCTCAAGAGTGAGCAGGTTTTGTATAGAGCTATATCAAGTACCTTCCGACTCCATCAGCAGCAGACTTTGCTACCAAATCTAGCTTCGCTGAAGCTTGTCTGCAGTCCGATGCTGTAACCACTTGAGAATTTTAAGCAAGAATGCCGCAAAGCTGTCAAAGCCTACTCTTGTATGCTTATTCCTGCGGCATTGACCGTCTGTTGCGAAAGATCAACTAAATCAGTAGCTTCTGATCTCTACCAAGTTAAAGACTGCGAAGTAAAGTGTACTAACAATCTTAGCTTAAGTGGTATATAGATTCGGGGGTATTTACAATTGTGACATTTACAATTACCGACATGGCCTGATTACTATTGAGAGTTAAGTTATTCATCTAGTGGGTAGGTCGCAAGTCGTTTGAGGCGCCTGTCTTGATAGGGTCATCCAGGATACAGATTAGATGTATAGAGTCTAAGGAGTCGAAGATAGATGTCTGCTCATGAATCTATCTTAGTGTGTTGCACAACTGTGAGCAAAATTATAATAAGCTTTCGCATAGGGTATTTTAAATGAGCATGGTCTCTAGGCACTGCAGAAATTGTAAAGAGTGCAAGGACAACAACAACAAAAGCAACAAAATGGCAAGCTAACAACATTTTAAGCCGTCGTCTTGGCCTGGCCAACTGATAACTTCCGGCTGTGTTGGGCCAACGGGCGCGGTCGTGTGGGCTATGTGGGCTGCTTGGGCAGACAGGCATCATAAACAGCCACTTGGCACAATGGAGTTAAGTTTTGCTGTTTTCCGTCCGGTTTTTTTTTATTTTTTTTTTATGTATGTGCTTTCTTTTCTGTGCGGAACAACCACTTGACTTGATCTTTTGCAAAGACTGCAGACATGATAGATGAACCCCAGTGACGAGCGACGAGCTGACTCGACCTGATGATGCTGCCTTCACTCGCAGCCCCACAGCCCCCACAGCTGCCGAGACCCTTGCCAACCGTGTTGTCTCCATACCAACATAAATTGTCGCCACATATGCGGCATATGTTGTCTTAGCAAAGCCATCTTGGGCATCATGTACCGCTAAATCTTTTGGTTTTACGCTCAATGTGCGCCCATTGCCCCCTGCGCTTGTGCCCCCTCTCCATCATTAACTACATCTTCCTCTTTATTGTGATTGTCCCGGTCTGACAGGGTTCATTTGTTATTGTCCGCCACTGCACTTGGCTGCGGTCAGACTGTAGTCCTCTCTGTGCTTTGTCTTAGTCCCATATATACTATACTGTGAGTGTATGTTGGTGTCAGCTGTAAGTGTGAGCGTGTGTGTGCGTGTGTGTGTGTGTGTAAGCAGCATATACTCATCATCGGCTTACTAAAGCCCCTGAGAGCTGCAGATAGCTGCATGTTGCGGCTCCTTAATTAAATTTTGCTATTAGTTTTAATCTGGACGCTAAGTGGAGCACATAATGCACATTTTGATATAGGAGATGGCACAAAGGTGGGCTAAAATGTTTAAAGACCTAAAAGCATAAATTTTGTTTACAAATTTCTTTGCCGCAGTGTTTATGCACTAGAATTAAAGCATTTAATATTTGTTTTTAATACAAATTCCAATATTTTTCGATTTGGAACAACCTCTTGGCCAATATATTAAAGTTAAAGAATTGCTAAACATTTTATAGTGTAAATTTTTTAATGGAACAATCGCTGAAATACTTTAAAGTAAAATAATTATTATATATAATACTTGCAATTTATTAATTTCAGATATATTTCGGCTAGTTAATATTCGATTTCAAGATCCCATGATTTCTTAGCAGATTTCTAAGCAGTACATCTCATAATTTATCTTTAATGCTAAAGTTAGGCTTAGCTAAATATTGATTTATATATGCTTCAAGTTAAAGACGAAAGCATCTAACGTCGAAACCATTCTCATTAATTTATAATCTAGTACTCTTGATAAAAGCCAAAAGGAAACGAATGCATTAAACAACAGAAAAAAATAAGAAATTCCAAATAACAAGCGAAACTCTATCAAAACATTAGAAAAGTGAAATAAACAATACACAATCAGAAATGAAAACCAAAGCCAAATATGAGCACGAAGCTGGAAAGCACTCTTCAGCAAGCGGAAGGCAAACAACAAGGAAAATAAAAAAGGAAAATGGGTCAGTTATTCAAAGTCAGGTGAGTGAAATCCCTTTAACCAGCTGATGATAGCAAACGAGAAGCCCCCAGCAATAGAAATGAATGCCGGTAAAAAATTAAACACCAAAAATAGCAAAGACCAAAACCAAAAAAAAAACAGATTACAAAGCAAAAAATTGGATAAAAAAACATAGAAAACACAAACTGTCTGTTGGTCGAGTTGTAAAAAGCAAGCATGGAATAAATAAATAAAATCAGATTTTGCTCGGGGATTTTTCGGCCTTTTTGGCCCAAACATTTCTGTAACCCCGCCAGTGCTCCCTGTGCCGCCTACAGGTGCAAATGAAATGCAGCGAAGCGAAACTCAAACAATAAATGGCTTAGATAATGCCCTAAAATATTCAATTAGTTTATGGCCATGTTTTTTTTACGTGAGGTTTAAGCCATCTACCCAAAGGTTTTGGCCAACCTCAAGAGCAGCCAACATAGGGAAGCGCAGCATCAGAAACATAATCATCCAAAGAATGGTATGAGTTTCGGCACGTTTGCCTTCAGTTATTATTATTTTATTTCTTGTTTTTACATTTCTTTTTTCTTCTTCTTTGTTTTTTTTTTTTTCGTGTGTTTTCTACATTTTCCACGTGCCGCAGCCCTTTTAATGGGCCAGCCGGAAGGCAACCGTAAAAAATGTGCATTAAAATATTTTTATTGCCTGCGAGAGAGCGCGAACGCACGGCAAAATTCTAGGATTAAAGCTGGAGAAATTGAAAATAGGCATTAGATAATGAAGCCAGGCATCAACATCAGCCTAAACAGCTCATAAAAAACAGCATCTAACCAGACGGGAGGCAGTCGAATAGTTTGGCCAGCTTTTAGTGTTTAGGGCGGCACACAAAACAAATGCTCCTTTGACATTTAAATAATATTCCTGCCACTATAAATGTTAATGTGGCGTTAACATTAAGCTGGCCTTGAATGTTTACAGAAATCCATCTACAGTTTGTGAGAGAAAAACTGATATATAAAACTGAGTATTCGAAACACATTTTCTTGGCTTTAATGCTGGGTATTAAAATAAAATAGTCTTCGAAATATATGAGAACCTGCGGGTATACCCCGGCCTTGCCCGTGGTACGTATAAAATAAATTTTCTTCAGGATCTTTAAATCTGGAGGGAAAACTTTGTACAAGAAGACAAGCCTCATGAAAATCGGTTGAGTTTTGACCGAGTTATGGATGTGGGATATTTTGACCCATGTCTGTATACGAATTTTAGGGGTAAGATTTTGACATGTATTTCGACTTAAAATAGTGTAGACACATTCGAATGCCAACCTAATCATGGGGGAAAACAATGAACAATGAGCCAAACCTCGTGGTCTGATGAGATTATATCGAGCTATGGGGATGGGAAATCTTGTTACATGTCTACATAGAATACCATTTTCACATAAATTTGATTTATATGTCAAATTGATCTAGAGCCAAAGAGATATTTGAAAACGAGTTTGAGGTCGATCGGGGATGGTAAACAAAAATATTCATTACCTGAAACAATAATATTGAAAGTCTTGTGGCTTGTGCAAGAGATTGCATTAGCTCTTGGATTATGCCTATCCGATCAAGTTATCCGATAACGCAATTAAATGTGGCCAATATTGTGTCCAAAAAAGGTGTGTGCGTCGAACACACGAGGAACGGGAGCTGCATGAAACATAATACGGTTATCGATCTATATAAGTCGATTGGATATCATATAGCCAACTAACCCACATCAAGCACAATGCAAAGGGGGTTATGGTGGCGTCTCAGCTGCTCATTATTTACGCATTTCGCCTGCGCCACAGGACAAATTGCATTAGTCTATAAGGACATTTTGGCAAGGCCCTGACAAATTAATGCACATTTGCGACAACATCTTCAATTCAAAACATGTGACATGTCACATTTGATGTAGTTGTTGTTGTCGTCGTCATCGTCGTTGTTGTTGTTGTTGTTTTTGGAGTACCATTGAAAATCAAGCAGCATCTCATTTGCTGCATCAACTGATGCTCCGGTCCTTGTGCTCATCCTCATCCTCATCCGCATGTGCCCATCATTGTTCCTGCTGCTGTTGTCTTGTCTCTCGCCAAGGCCCAAAACACTCATTTGCACCCTCCCCAACCCCCCACCAACCCGTTCTCGGTCCTCAGCTGCGGCTGGCGATGTCGCAAATGCGCAACAATTCGTTCAAGTGTAAATAAAGCATAGAGCCGAGTCTGAAATCAAGTCTGGTAGATTGCGATGGAGACGACGACTGCGGCGTCTGTGGCGTTAAAATGACAAAACATCTGCACCTGGACGCGGACGCCGTCGTGTGGCGCGGGGCGTGGCGGTGTGCAGCGGATTGTCTTTTGTCATTTTTTTTTATAGCAAGTGGCAGCTGGCGCGTCACACTGTCCCCTCTCCTCCTGCACCGCCACCTATCCCACAGATGCATTGTCTTTGTGTATGTTTGTCGCGCACGTGCTCTAACCGTAGCCGGTGTTAATATATCTGCCCGTGGCCCAAGTGGCTGCAGCGTCGCGACAGCCAGCACCGTGGCAACGCCCAGGGCGCGCTATGCTCCTGACTTTATATACCCTGTAAACATTGAAATCGATTAATGCAAAGGGTGTATTTAAGTTAATTATGAATATATTCTTAATCATTGTATAGAGCTTAATAGTATGTCTGTCTGTCTATATGAATACTACCGTCTCGGAGATTATATGGACCATGCATTTTTGATTGCCATACTCTGTTAGGGTTTCAACTTTCCCTGAAATCGAAAGCTTCCATTGTTAATAAAATATTAACAAGTCTTAAGTTTTCTAGCTAGCTATCGCTTATGCAACAAGAGGCGAGAGTGGTTGATGAAACCCGATTAAAAAATATGCATTCGGTAGAGTAAGAAGAAAATTATTGAATGCAATCTTTAGTTAAGAATGGTTTTGTAATAATCAAATTTCCGCAATTAAGTGCTGAGATAGGAGGTACGAATGACAGCTCTTAACTGATTACAGGGTATTGTCTTGTAAAACACTCCCAGCCTTGCTGTTACTTGTTTTTGTCTAGCGTTCACGCTATGGCGCCAGCTCCCAACGCCGTTGTCAACTGTTGTCTGCCTCTTGCATTTTCGGTGGCCTGGGCGTGGTGTAGGCCAACGTGTTGCCACGGCAGGGAGATAATAAGTCTGGCGTAAATTAGTTTGCCATTTTGAGTTATGAATGCGCATTTCAACGAACTACTTTATGTGGGTGCGCATGTGTGTGTGTGTGTGTGTGTGTGTGTGTGTGTGTGTGGGTGCCTGCTGCAGTGTGCACTGGATCACAATGGATTAAAACTTGGCTGGGTATTACTTATGAACAGCTAGCTCTTAACGCTGACAAACTTGGAATGTTACTGATTGTACTGGCCAGAAGAGCTGCTGGCAATATGCTGATATATGCGCGTGTGCTACGGATTTATTCGTCAAAATCGGATGTTAGTTAGGGTATATGGCCGGGTGTACACAGTAAGCTACTTAGAGGCTGTGCAAGTGCAGCATTTTGATGGATGCGGCATGCGAATGTAATCTTTGGCAGTTGCATTGCCTTATTCCATATATCATGTATAACACATTAAAATGGGAAAAACAATTTTTAACTAGAAGCCTTTTCAAGGCAACCTAGCAAAAGCTTTTAGTCAGGGATTACGAAAAAGAGAGTACAATATGAAAAGGGATGTATATAGACTATGCAGATATAGACTCCTATGGGGTATCTCATGCGTCTGCACTGCGCAGCAATTTAAATATTTAAATTTGATATCTGGAGCTTCTAATTAGAACAAATATTAAAATTATATCACGCTATTACAAACCCAGAATCTATTAAATGAAAATATAAATATTTTTTTTTACTTTCGATCCCGTAATTAAAGCCCTGATTATTATGAAAATATGGCGCTGCATTCAAATTTAATTCAGAAAACTGGCGGCAATATTATGAAATATATCATATTTTAATTAGACAAATGAAGAAATATTTAGCTGCATTTAACATGAAATTAAACATGCAAAATTATAATGCTGAAAAATGTTTACCAAATATAATTTTATTTCTGTGAAATTTGTTTTTTGCATTTTTGAAAGCAGTTTAAATTTATTTAATTAATTAAGAGAAGCTTTGTAAACTGTCAGCTATTATTTAATTGACAGCATTTGCTTTTGAAATTAAAGATTCATTTAATTTACAGCTCTTTAAACGGAAGTAAATGATGGAACAAGTTGAATGCTTGACCTAAACGGCTTATTTGACCCGGCAAATCAAATGTTAGACCAGCAACAAAATTTGCCTAATAAAGCATGAATTAGTTGTTGTGTGTCTGGACACACACACAGGCGTAGACACACGCACACATTCACATATCGGATGGCATAATTAAACATATGATTGTTGGACAAGGGGCGCGGCCGGCAAGACTAATATGCCCAATCATAAAACTAATCTACATGAAAAAAGCTCATTAAAATAACGCATACGCCTCGTTGGCCGCTGTCAACAAGCCAGCCAGCAGCAACAGCATAACAACAACAACAACCACAACAACAACAACCACAACAACAACAACCACAACAACAACAACAACAGCAATGCGTAGTCAAAGAAGAAGCAGCAGAGTTGCTGACAAATGTGCACATGGACTGATAAATGTAGTTGACTCTAACTGCGTCTGGCCGTAAGCAGCTCCTCCCGACTGACTGGTTTTTGCGGCCGGGCCACGTCTAACCGAGCAAATTAACATAAATGAATTTGCAGCTGTCGCTCGTAAAGTTATTACACCGTGCCAGACAAATGTGGCCAAGAACAAATCACACTGACCCAGTAGTTAAGAATCGTGGGCGTGTGTGGGCGTGTGTGTGTGTGAGTGTGTCGACTGCCAGCCTGAATTAAAGATAAATGAAAAGTCCTGCAGCTGTAAACATGTGGCTTTAATAACGCCACATGAATCATTTATGCTATGCTAAATCCAAATACCAGCAGCAGCAGCAGCAGCGACGTCTTTGAAGGTGCCAAGCATATTAAGTAATACGCATCGCGCTCCAAAATCCAGCCGCGACTTTAAGCACGAGGCACTAACCTACTACAACAAGGCGCCTTAATAATAATAATAAGAAAAGAAAAAAAAACAAACTGTGTCAGTGCGAATGCCGAAACGCCATTGAGAGCGTACTGTGGAGCATGCGCATTGCCAAATAGCATCCACAAACAATTCGAAATGTCTAACATTGACCAAGAAAAAACAACATGCCACATGCCACACAGCTAAGCGACAACCACCAGCAACAGCAGCAGCAGCAGCAGCAGCAGAAGCAGCATCCCGACTTCAGTCAAACGGCGTTGCTGCTAGCGTAGACAACACACATCCTATTTGCCACAGGCAGGCGCTTTCGTCCTGTGCGTGCCACACACGTCAAAACACGTCAAAGCACAAACGCGTGTATTTCTCTCGCACCGGCTGCAGTTTTTCTTGTGAAAATAAAATATATACAAAATTAAAATATAATTTAAATGCTCAATCAGATCTCGTGATCGTTAACAAAATTAAATTTGCCAGCTGCTGAAGTGCATATTTTTTGGGCCATGTTAACAATTTGCTTGTTGAACTTGTTGCCAAAGTTGTGCGTAGCCTCGTGCTGACCGCGCCTTGACCGCGACCGTTAATTAGCATTGGATTGTGGTTCAGAAAAAACAAATCCATATTATGCACAGCTAATGGAAAAACGTAATCAAAATAACTGAAGTCTAATACCTTAAAAAATTTAGAAAAATCAAATAAAGCGAAATCAAAACTTAAACAATTTGTTTAAAATTTAAACTAAATACATTTTAATCAAAGCTTAAAAGTGAAGTGAATTTAAACGATATCTACATATAAAATTTGCTCTGAAACTAAATTCAAACGAAAATCATAAACAAATCAAATCAATGCAACAATTTACTTCAAATAAATTTATTCGAGAATATATTAAGAGCTACAAAAATATATAACAACTAAAATATTTATTCAATATTATACACAGTATAAAATATCAAAAAATAGCCACTTAAAACAATAAAGAAAATCAAAATTCATATTTGAAATGCCGTCTCAAACTAAAAATCAAAAAATGCATTTAGCGTAATTTCAAAATAGTGACGCCAATTAATCAAATTCCAAACGCTGTGCCACACATGTTGCACACATATTTGCAGCATAAATAATAAAAAGTCCGTCGAGGGCTGCACTAAGTATCACATATATGTAATATGCCAATAACAATCGAAGTTTAATCAAATCATTTGACATTGTGACCCAAATGCCATCCAAACAGAATAAATCCAATAAAACAAATATGTAAATGCTGCAAATTATAACGAGTTTTACATTGAAATTAAATAAATTCGATTACAAATTTTCAAATGGCAAACAGCATTAAGTTAAAATGTGTTCAAGTGTTGCCGTCAGCCCACATCTAATGGGCTTGTGTGTGTGTTAGTGTATGTGTGTGTGTCTGTGCATGTGTTTGGCAATAATTGAGCATGCATTAAAATAAATGTCAGATATATATAAATTAATAACGTCCATAAAATAAAAGGCTGGCGTGCATAATTTAGGCTTATAAAACATTTAAAGCCGCGGCACGTTCAACAAAAAAAAAAAAAATTACAGCAAATAGAGTGTCATATCAGGTTAGTGCGAAAGTGCATGCCTGTGTGCAAGTGTCTGTGAGTGTGTTTGTGTTTAAAAAAGCCGTGTGCTTTAATTTAAAGCCGGGCATAAACAAAACGCATAGTTTGGATTATCAGTGGAAAAACGCTCGGTGGAAAACTTTGGCTGTAAAGTCGGGTAAGTTTCTGCCTGCAAATATTATTTATGCTGAATGTTAAATACCCTTGCTCATGGCGGTTGTGCGGTATATTGACTATTCGATAAGGTCTTCGAACGAAAACTCAAATCGCAAATGTCAGCTGCAGACAACAGTCAAAAGATTTCATCAAAGTATTCTTGAAACTGAGGAACTATAATATATTATCTCCCTTTATTTATCTTGGTCGATATATATATATTTGAATTTTATTCCGTCGACAATTTGTTGCACATTTTGTAACCAAATCAGAATACCCTTCGTTAGCGTATACAAACAAGCGTTAAATTTTGCATAACAATAGATCAAGTTAATTGCGCATGAGTTTTAAATTAAACGCATATTAAGTTATTCAGTAGAACATTTTTTAAAACCAAAAATTTAATAAAAGTGAAATAATTCACAGAACTGGGACCATTTTCTTCAATTGTACAGATGTTAATTAATTGTTGCCACTTCGCAGAACCTAATGAACAGCCTTATGTGCACGTAAAGAGCTTGGCAATATAAATTATTCATTGTTCTGCTAATTACTTCGGCGTATGCTAGAGCATATTGTGGCTGGCGTATAAAAACGTTTTTAATGCTTCTGCCTTGAAATTAATTGATTTTGAACAGCAAAAAATTAAAGAAACCCACCGAAGCGACGTGGACAAAAAGTAAAGAGCAACACACTTGACAACTTTTGTGGGGGGTTCTTTTGTCCGCCCTCTACCAGCTTGTTTATATTTTGTGCATTTTTTTTTTCGCCCCAATTTTGCTGACTAGTGTTGATTTTGAGACAATGTCAGTTAGCCGACTTTGTTGTTATTGCATGTAATTAATTTTGGTGGACAAAGTCGTCTGGGCAACGAGATAGAACTTGGTCTAAACTGGGCTATAATTAATTTAAATTAAGCTTAAATTGTTTTGATATATAATGTAAGATGACACACTCGCCCGCCCCAAAAGGCCACGCTAAGGCCTTTGTCCAGCGGCTGTTTTCTTCTTCTGCTTCTTTTTTTTTTTCTTGCCGACACCACGCTGCGTATGCGTAATGTGTAATTGCCTGAGCCGGGCCCCAAGCAAAAGCTCATTTACATTAATTGCTGTCATGAGTTTGTTGCGTAAAGAAAATTATATTTTCAAAATGAAATTCAAACGAATTTTCTCCCAACTTCTCTGCTCAGCTATTTGCAAAGTAACAGTCAATGCTATTGAGTTTTTCCAAGATTTTCTTTGTGCATCTGTAACTGAAGCAGTTGATAGATAGCCTTGGGAATGCTTTTGGATTGGATTTGAGTTACAGCTGCAACTGAATTTCGATTTGATGGACTTGCAAATTATTTGCATAATGTAAATTAAATGCTTTTGCTTCAACATTTATGCATACACATACATATATATTTTTTTATTAATATATATATATCGATTTCTATTCGATTGCCAGAGTAGACCAGCGTGCTTGTCGCACTGATTGACATTGATTTATGACCATTTTATGCAGGAGAATTATAATATTTTATGATTGGCATGCGTATGTTTAGCTCTTTCTTTTTTTTTATTTATTTATTTTCTTTTCCCAGCTAGTTGCTGTTGCTGGATGAACGTACATATAAATACCTCAGACCTTTTTAAATTCACATAAATTCCGTAAAACTTTCTGAGCAGCATTCACTTTTTTTTATAGAAAATACGCTCAGGTTGATAAATCATAAAAAAGATTATGATTATTGCCAGGCTGCCAGGCGGCGCCGTACTCAGTGCATATGGCAACAGTTTTCGCTTGTTTTAGCCCAGTTAAATAAATTCTTTGCCCAGCTTAGCCCAACACTAGCCGCAAAGCAAATGCCAACCTGCTCAAGTGCTTGACAAATATGATGAGGCGTGGCCTGGCAAGGCGGAGGTAAACCATGCAAAAGCAAATCCCACAGCTGGCAGCTGCTTCAGCAGCCATAACCATTACGAGGCACCACAGCTATCTGTGGTTAACTCTCTCCTTCTGTGTGTGTGTGTGTGTGTGCATCTGCTTGGGTGTAGCGCTCCGCTGTGTGCATTGCCTCGGCGTAAGCTGAAACCAAACGACGTAAACAATTTGTAAGTCATGTGTAAACATCATAAGTTACGCGCATTTTCTGTTCAAATTATAAGCACTTAATGTCCCAACAGGGACGCAGCCGGCTCGAGAAAGAGGGGAGCCAACTACAACAACGTATACGCAACGCGCAAATATTACGCATACGCCAAGTAACAGTCGGTCTGTCGTAAAATCAAATAGAAGCGCAGATACTGCCAGCTGCTAATGCTGTCTGCTGTCTGTTGTCTGTTGTTGTTGTTGCTGTTGTTGTTGATGCTGCCTGCATTTACTAGTTAGTTAAACACCAGCCAAGTAATTAGATTTTTCCACATGAAGGCAAAGGCACAGAGTATATAACGCCAAGCGTGCAAATAGTTTCAAGTGTAAACAAAGAGCTGGCTTACCACGCCCGCGGACCCACAACCACACCCACATACACAGCCACACCCACAACCAGCACATCCCAGCAGCCGCCCATACAATTCAATTAAAAAGCAAACTCAGTGCGAAAACTTAATGCGTTTAATGCGTGAGGGGCAAGCAAATGGATTAGTGTAGCATAGCGCAACCTGGCCGCACTTACCCCACAGCTCTCCTTTCCTTTTATTTTAGCTGCTTTAGCTGCTTCTGGTCATAAAGTTTATCCATATGCCACATGCCACATGCCAAATCTCCAAAGTGTGCGTGTGTGTGTGTGTGTGTAGTCCGCCAAACTCCGCGAGCTGTGCACGCGCTTCGGGCCGCTTTGCAACTGGTTTTTGTTGCTGCTGCCTGACATGCCGCTGCCAGAGTTATGGCTTATGTACCCATTGTAGACGCTGAAATGTATGCAAGTTTTTTTTTTTATTTTGACGCCCATGTCGTCCCAGTTACGTGTATGGCAAAAGTTGCCCCGTTCAAAATTGATGCCAGCTTGTTATACGCTGTTCAAAAAGTGAGCAGGAGCATATTGGATGAATGTAATGTTCGTCTTGCTGTTGCAAATCGGATTATATATACACTGAAAACTTTTCTGACGAATACTTCTATGAGGCTGATTTTCCTCTTGAGTGGACACTGTATATAAGTATCTATATACATATATATATATATATCTGTCCACAGAGACCTCAAGAATTGCATGAATATTATGGATAATCATTTTTAAGGTTCGGTACACTTCCCATTTACTTTTTGTCTTGTCTTAAGCTGATTTTACTTTACCAACAGTGTAATGCATAGTCGCTTATGCCCGACCTTAATGTAATGCTTCGTTTTGCAAAATTATTGAAAGTTTTTTCTGTTCAAATTGCACAAATGACCCAAAAGTTCACTTGATTTGAGATTTTTCTAGTTTTTTGTGGGTCGGTGGCAAAAGGCTACATTAGTAGAATGTACATCAAAGTAAAAGAATTGTATGTTGCAGTCAAATGAGATTGAACAGGGTACTATAAGCTGTAATTAAATTGAAACTGAATTTTAGCTCCAAGAAATTTGTGTAGTTATATTCCTTTTCACATTCAATTATTATTTCTATGATAGCAATATAAAAAGTATTAGAATAGTGAACTTAATTAAAAACCGTATTCAACTTTATGTATACACTTACTCGTACATAACACTCCCTAATCCATAGCGTTTATTTTTGGGCATTTTCATTCAAAGGAAATTCAGATATATCACAACTTTGATTATAATGCGAGTAGAAGGTGTAGAATACAAGTGAAAAAATAAAACTAAAATAACCTGCGGCTGTAAATGGAAAATTTAAAGTCCACTTTATGCATATTTTAAATAATGTGGACTTTAGTGCATGCACAAAACTTTATGCGAACAATGTATGTGTGTGTGTGTGTGTGTGTGTGTGTGTGTGTGTGTGTGTGTGTGAAGGTAAAACGCTGCCAGCTTTGTGTTTGGGCTCTGGACTGGCGAAACTCAAACCTAAACCAAAATATGGTGCACTCTGGGCTGTTCTATGTGTGCGTTGTGCAGATAAAACAGCTGCATATAAATCATGTCATAGCCAAGATAAAGAGTGCAAATAGCCAGGAAAAAGTAGAAGAAGCAGAACCCAACAGAAATGCAGACTTCCACTTGAACTGCAACGGCAACTGAGACTGCAAACGCTGAGAAACGAGTTCATGGCTGTGCCAGAGATGCCAGCGAGGGGACATTGTTTGATTTAGTCAGCTTACTTTTATAATGGCTGAATGCAAAAATAAATATAATTGAATTACCTTTTGTAGTATTCGCTGTGTGTGGGTGTCCGTAAGCTGTCTGGCATTTAATATAAATACATATAGTTATGCGCTGTGAACTTATGAATGATAAATAATCAATTATTTGCGCATTTGAATGCTGGGTTCATTGCACAGCTCAATCTGCTGTCAAGTTGATTGAAAGATCTAAAATAAAGGATGTAGTAAAGTTGTAAATTTCGTTTAAATTTACAAACAAGTCAAGCATATCATATATTGGGATCAATAAAATATCTTTCGCTCTCAATTCTATAACGACAGCAAAATAATCAGCTTAAACATAACATACGCTATGTTTAGAAAACTTCAGAGTCATAATTATAGGTAAAGAAGCGAAGAGTTTTTCCACAGTTGAGACTTGGCTTTTATCAGCACAAACTTTACGCAGTCACGGACTTGCACAATAAGTAAGCACTGCTCCCAGGGCAACGCTCAGAAAATTCACGCTAATCCCCAAGTAATTGTCTGCTTTGGCGCTGACTGTCAATTTATTGACTTGTACATCTTTATACACCAGTCGCACCTGTCACAGTTAATTCCGAGTGTCGTTTGCCGTTATTATTTCCATTGCCATTGAATTTCGATTTTTCTCAGTTTTCTTGGACAGCAGCAAACAAGATTTTTATACCCTATACTCCTTGAAGTTGCTCTAAATAGGGTGCTTAAGAGTGTGGATTTTTATAAAGCTAACCCAGATCTAGTAAATATATTTCCCCTATGTCTAGATATTCTCAAATGCGATAAATATCGATTGCCCAATTTAAGAGCTTGCCTCGAAGAGCTACAAGCATTAGGAAGGAAGAGTAAAGAGCACAGTTGCTGTTATTACAGGGTATATTTCTGTTGTTTCCCACGTCCACCACGTTCCTTACTTTTTTTGTTGTTGGTTAGAAGTTATCAGGACACGCAGTTAGCACGTCGCAAAACTTTCTTCACTTCAATTTTTATTATGCGATTTTATTTATTTTGATTTTACCCCAGAGAAAGTTTACCGTGAGCCAACGCCACGGCCATTATAGACGGCAACGTCTAATGATGTTAACAGCTAAGGGCTTAGCCATTAAGTAAATAAGCTTACGATCTAATAACTTGCCTCAGCCAGAGTTCTGGCTTGCGTGGCCTAGTTTTGCGCTGGCAGAAGCCTTCTGTTCGGGTTCAAGGTTCAAGCTTCGATGAAAATTTAAAATCTTATCCGCATTTTTGCTGCTTAACTATAGTCTTATCCAGTGCTTAATTAATACCTACCTTCGACTTTTTTCTGCGCCTCTCGCCCATATGGAATTTCAATTTGCTTCGGCCAAAGCAGAAATAAGGAAAATGCAATTATTTTCTGCTCTTCCACTTACACGAACGCTGGCTGCAAGCGCATCCTGCTGCAGGACGATGTCGTACGCTTCCGGCGCATCGATGGTCATAAATTTTTAAATAACAGAAATTACAATTACTTGGCACCCAATGGCGCAAAATGGGCGAAAAATGCATAATGAAAGCAATCCATATTAAAATATAAATCACGCCATGCGGACAGTGTCCTTCTGACAGGATATCTGCCAGCTGTGTGTGCCTGAATCTCTCTCTTTGTGTGTGTGTGTATGGGAACAATAATAACATGCCCAGCTGTCAATCAGCACACCCGCGGCTTGCGTTACGGCAAATAATTAATTGGCTGCATTATGGACCCTGCAACACGGCCAGTCGCAGCGAGACAGTTTGATATGCCAGGTCTTCTGGGTAAACATTTTAAGTGCCACCGTCTGTCAGCAGCAGTTTAAGCCGCAGCCCCGGCTCCCTGCTTCCAGTTTCCAATTTCGGAACTCCACTCTGGTCCATTATGGGTCGCATAATTTTCAACTTGTTGTGGTCGCCCAATTGACGTTCATTAACAGCGGGTAATTGCGGCCAAGTGGTTTTTGAAGTGGCCGCCGCGTGATGACCATCAGCGGAACGACGTGTCAGCAAGTTGCCATTCACATGCAGCATATGTACTCTTTTTTTGAATGCTCAATTAAAAATCCAATTTAATTAATATCAAAGAGAGTACGAAATATTTGTGTGAGTGGAATTCTAGTCATATATGTTTGCGAACTGCAAAGATATCGATTGAAAAGAACATCAAAGAACAATTAGGTCAATTTCTTAAAGAATGAGTTTGAAATCGATAGTCAATTTAAGAACGATTTATTCAATGAGAGAAGAAGAAAATCTGATTTACCTTTGGTAGACTAAAACTTTGAAACAGACCAAGCCAAAAAGTTTATTTTATCGCATCGCAAAAGTTTTAAAATAAATCTGCAAGAGATATAATTTGTATTAGATATAGCATCTGTTTTTGGGTGAAATTGAAATCAAATGTTCAGAAAAGGAACATTTATTTTAATATGATACGCATATATGAACCTATAAACCAATTTTGGGTTAGATCTGATCTGTTAGATCAGGCTCTTCTTATGTAGGATGCGATCGGAGAAGGATTTTAATCGATATCGCAAAAGTTTTCAGATTTCCTGTTCTTAATGTTGATAAATTGACAATATAATGCGGCCAAAATAAGATTACATTATTACAGCTTACTGTCTGTGTTTTCAATATGAAAGTTTAAACTTTACTTTACACTGCAGTTTCAATATGAATTTACAGCTAATTGTGATGCTGCAAACTGTACGCTTGCTTAAGTTTATTCTCGGGAAAAATTTCTTAATGTATCTGGCAGCAGCAACTTACCAAAGCAGTTGGACACAACTCTTAGCCGGGCCAACAGCTGGAATATTAGCCTTGAATCGGGCACAGATGTTGTCATTGTCGCTGCTGTTGTCCTTGTTTTTATAAGCTTCGGTGCATGTAATCAGTTAAGGATATTCATGGACATGACTATGATTTTAGTGTACGCACGCACACAGAGAGACATACACGCTCAGATCCAGCCAAGACCGGCGCCAACTCACAGCAGGTCCTGGCGCTACTTGCTAAAAAACAATAGCTAAACAAAAGAGAAAACTGCAATGCTATGCAAATCCTGCAGAGCAGCAACATGAAGCTCTCAACACGACATCGGCTTGGTGATGAAAGCACTTGCTTGGACCGTCATCAACATGCCTCAGCTACCCAGTGTCCTGTTCTGTCCTGCCCCGTCGCGTCCCAGTCCTTGCCGTTGGCTGCTCTCCCAGCGATATATGGCCCGGCCAGTAGCTATGGCTTTAAGCACATAATCAGGCGATTTGCAGGCATTATGACCGGTCAGCTGGATGGCTGTGCAGATGTCCTTCAGAAGAGCAGTCACCAAGCTGATGTCCATGCATCGTCATTTGCCGCTGCTGCTGCTGAAGCTGCTTGAGCGTTGCTTGAAAGCAGATTCAATTTTTTATATATTTTGTAAGGTGTTTAATATCTTTATTACTTGGCTGGAGCAGGCAGAAGAAAAGAATTGGCTATGAGAATACTTGCATAAATATAAACTATTTAAAATTATACAGATTTTGTAACAAGTATATACTTACAGTTCATTTTCTTCTCTCAACTATTATGTTAAGCGCTTAAGCTTCTTATTATTTTATTTTATTTTTTAAAATAAGGGTATACTAAAGTCTTTGTAATGTATACGTCAATTTCTGTCTGCATATTATGGGCACAGTTTCGTTTTCCTGCTTATTGAAACTGGAAAGCTACACGCAATCTAGTTAAAGGACTCTCAACTTTCTCTCTCTCTCTCTCTCTCTTTGCCACTCTTTGACGTAAACTTCGCACTTGAGCGCTTCTTTGTTCTTAACCGCACAGAGATTTTCCTCTTTATACTGTGTTTCTTTTTTACTCTTTACTCTAATCTAAGGTAGCTTCCACTGCTGAAAACATGGAAAAACTATCATCTATCTTGCTGCCTTATGAAAATCCGTTTCTTTTTCAACTGCTTTCAGGCACACGCATATCAGGCAATGCTCTATTTCTTGCCTTTTTTTTTGGGTTCCTAAGCTACGGGGTACACACTCGGTGCAGTACATACATGTGCTGACATCTTGCCCAGTTTTTCCCCCCATCAATGTGACAGTTCTTTTCTCTCTCTCTCTCTCATTCTCTGAGTTGAGTTTTTTATGCGCTTTTCATTACGTCTAGCTGCCATTGCCCTTATTTTCTTGTTACACTTGCTCAAAGAATTATTGCCTTTGCATATACCAGAGATCGTTTTGTATTTTTTGCATTCCCCGCACTAAAATGACAGCTGACACTTGCGTTTAACCGCACAGATTTGCTCTGGCCATTGCCATTTCCCAGTCTCTCTCTTTCTCTCACTCTCTTCTCTCTCCCTCTCGCTTGCTCCGGCTCTCTCTTCCGTCTGCCATATGGCTGTTACAGTCTGTTGGCCATCAAATTGCGGTCCGTCTGTTTGTACGTTCATTTGAAGGCAAGCTGTAATTGTCGTTTGTATTACCACCGACGAAGTTAAGCGTTGGGTTTGCGGTTTTCCTGCCCAGAACGTGGCCTGCATGGCCAACATAGCAGCTGCTTCCGCCTCCCCGCCGACAGTCTGCCTGTTGCCAAATGTGAGAGCCGAAGACAGCGAAAAGTCCATAAAAAAAAACTGCATGCATTTGACTTGACAGATTTATAGCCCACACAGTTTGCAAATTAAAAACGTGTTGGCATCAATTTCCCTCCTCATTTATAAAATTTTAGGGCAGCCGCATTTGTATAAAAAATTTATATTATATTGGGTTTATTAACAGTTAACATTTGAGACATTTGAGTCATATAAGTTGAAACCTCATTAAGTTTTATAAATGTTGTGCTTGCATTATTCATAAAATTAAGTATTAATGATGCCTACATTTAAAGATAAAGATAAGTTATATTATCTTTTAAAAAATTTTGTTGTAATTTTATATTTGCTCTGAAAATTATTCTTTGTACATATATGCTATTTTTATTATTATTATTTCTCTATAAAAAAGTAAACAATTTTTTCATTTCATTTATCAGTCCGCATCTTTTTGATGCTCTGCTAATATTATTATTGGCTTTAAGGTCAACGATAAGAGGCTTTGTAAATGAAACTCGTTGCCAGCTGTTGTCCCAACCGTTGGGTGTTAATGTTGTTGTTATTGTGGTTGTTGTTGTTGTTGTTGTTGTTGTTGCCCCTGTTGTGTTATGTGCATACATTTGCATGCAATTTGAGTTACACAAACGGGCTTAACATTTGGGTTCACCACAAGAATTCCCCTTCGCCGCCCGATGCTGTTGTTGTTATTGTCACACGGAGCTGCTTAAATATTTGCTTACTTCGGCTGAAAGGCCATCAGAAATTTGCATGACAACTCATGTCGCCCCATAGCCCTTTGGCTGGTCTCCCCATTCGTCGTCAGAAACTGGCATCGCGATGCGTCTGGTCCGTGTGCACCACACTGCGTATGCTCGATTTCGCTGCCCTTCACATACTGGCAATTGGTATTGTTATATTTTTTGTTCGCTTTTCAACTATCTTTGCTTTATGCAATCGATATAGGTGCATGTATATATAGATTTTTTTGGAACAGCAAAAATATATGTACGCTCCGTTTTGAAGTGCATACAGCATCAAGTTTTGTTTATTGTTTATTGTTTTTATTTCGTTTTTTTTTTTTCATTTTGTTTAAAAAGTTTGTTTTTGCGTTATAATTGCTAGAATGGCGCTGCTGCTGCCTTTGGACATGGCCATAAAATATGCCAAAGGATTTATGTTCGCTCTGCGAAGTTTCGAGTGCTTTATGCGTGCTAATGGAATATTCTCTCACCTGGGGATTTGACACGTTCAAAGCCAGATAGATATTGTGCTGGTGTTAAAATCCAAAACAATAAATTTGGTATTTTAGTGTGGCAGACTCTACACTAAATCTCTTTATTAATTGAATACATATTAAATTCCACTTACTTTTATGAAATAATCAATATTTATTATACGTACATAAAACAAAGTTTTTCACGCTCTTCATACTTAAAGTCGATCAGCTCTTAACACAAGCTTAAGTTGTATTTACTCGCACATTTGATTCAGGACAAACTTGCCCACTTTCGAATATTACAAAGAAAAAGGAAAATAAACATAAAGTCCAAGAACAAATGGCTTAGAAAATGTTCGCTAACAAATTGACATAAATAAGTCGATGGCAAAGCCAATATGAAACAAAATAAAAGAATTATCGAACAGCAGCTCCAATGCCAACACAATGACGACAACATGGATGACAAGGCCAACGTCGGCTGACAAATAAACAAATAAGATTTGGCTCAAAAATTTATTTAATTTCATTTTATTGGCCAGAGTCAAAGACAGCCGAGAAAAACAAGCGAATGCCGCTTAGTTTTTCGTGACCCAACCAAATGTTTTTAACGCCGCGGCGACAATCCAATGCGAAATCATTAATCTTATTCTGCTGAATCAGCTGCCGCCTTCTCAAAGCAAGACAAGCCAACCCAGAATTTGCCTAGTCACTGTCTGAGACACTCACTGAGACTCGACATTGTTCGCCATTTGCAAATGAGTTGGCGACGCAGGCAGGCTACAAACACGACTTAATGGCTACGAAGCTATTTGGCCAGCCGGTTGGAATGATAACAAAAATGGTAGACTTAAGCCCTTACTTTGAGATACTCTGCGAAAGTGATCATAGTTATACAGAAGTTCTTATATAATCGCATTTGCATTTTAATTGTTTTTATATTATTTCTACTTGTAAATAATTCCTTTAAAGAAAGTTCTAAATATTAACTGATTTTTTTCAGCTTCTCTGCACCATTTTTGCAGGTTATATCAGCCGACGCATTTAGCACTAAAAACCAAGCTATGGAAATATTTCCGAAAACTAAAAAAATCGTTTAAAGAAAATTTCTTTAATACATATCTAAAAACGTTCAGTTATCTGAAATTCATAATGCAGCTTAACGTCAATTTTAACTACCGAGCAAAGTTCCCGTTGACAGTTGAATATCCTAAATTTCTAAGAAGTGTTTTCAGTTAGCTGCAAAAAGTGTAAAAGCTTTAATACCAAGGCCCTTAAAGTCATCTGCAATATATAATGAAAGTCTTAAGCCAAATCCTCGAATTCGAAAATCTTGAATATTCTAACTTTCTGCAGTTCAACATGAAAGTCTTCGTTCAAAATCCTTCTACCAAAGAAACTTTAATATTCCAACTTTTGTCAAATGTGTTCACTTTGAAACAAAGTTTCTTCGATTATTTGACTTGCTTCAGCTTTTGTAAACAATTTTCACCCTCTGTACAGGGTATATTTACTACAAATTGGCTGAGCATTTTGCTTGCTTCATTAACGCAGAAATTGTTGTTTGCGAAAATGTCTCTTCGGCTGTTTATTTATTCGCAATATATTTGCGCAGCTCGTTCAATTGGGTTCAATTTATTTATAATTATTTGGCCTGTTTGCTGACAACTTTCGCATTGGGCAGCCCTTGAGCTGCCCGAGACATACATAAGAGTGGGGCATGGCACTCAATTTGCGTCATACAATTGAAATTAAAAAATTTAAACACAACATGAACCCTCAGCCGTGAGCCCCAGGGCCGTAGCAATAAAAAATGAGAAATATGCGCCTGTTAACTTGTTCATTACCCTAATGGAGCGTTTGTGCCATGCATTGTGCGTGGGGCAGATCCTTGGGCCACGGACGCGGCTTCGAGACGTCGGGTTCGTCGCCACTTCAATCCCATTTGCCATTCATTGTAAGGCCTGAGTCGAGTGTTGTCTGCTTTATGTTGGGTCCTCTGCTCGCTGCCCACTCAAAAGTTTGCCTCTCGAGCAGTCTGCTCGCCTTGGCTCCTGTTTAATGTGTCCCTTTTTATGGGTGTCAGCCATAAGAGGCGCACATTTTTCAGTGTTGTGTTGCCGAGCTGTTATATTTCATTTAAATGACATTTTAATTAATGTCAACATTTTGTTATTGCGGCAACTTTCTCATCTGCTTATTAAGTGTATGTTGTATGAGTTGGTTGGGCGGCGGGCTTGTCTGGTTTGTCCCTGTCTCATTTCGCCTTTTCTTGTGTCAGGCAAAAATTTGGAGTTCGTTTACCCTAATATGATTATTTAATTATGCAATTCGGTTGTGTTTTTTATGCCTTAATATCATTAAAATTGATTGAAGGGTTTTTTCCCGCTTTAAAAAAAAGGTCAAGTGTCTTGTGCTTTTCGTAGACCCAACTCTGGCAAATATGAAATGGCCTTCAGATCCGTTTGGTGCATTTCATTGTCTTATCCCTTGAAGTTATCTTTAATATTTACAAGCCCCAAACACAGTTATTGACAGCATCTGATTTACTGTTAATATTATTAAATACAAGTGGCTATTCAAAGGACTTAACCACAGATTTGTAAAAAGCATAAAAAGGGATCGAAATACTTGTGGTACGTTTGGAAGGGTTGTGCACAAAAGTCAAAAGGAAGTCAACTACTAATCTTGAGCTTAACGTCAATTTTAATCCCCGGGCAAAGTCCACGTTGACAGTTGAAACTTTGCCAAAGTAAAATGTCGAACTGGCGCACACCCATACAAACACACTCACACACACACACACTCAGACTTGGACAGCAACGCTCTATAAAATTGTACACAAGAGAGCAACAAAAAAGGCAGACCAGGCCAAACAGAAAAACTTTTAGTTACAATAAATTATATGCAACAGTTAAAAAAAGGGAAATATTTAAAAAAAAAAAAGAGCGAGCAAAATAAAAAATAACAAGAAGAAACCAAAGCAGAGACAAACCAAAGAGTTAACAACGAGGCGGCCAACTGAAATGTTTGCCAAATAAAGCACTTGAGGGAATTGCACATAAAACGAATGCCATACGGCGGAGGCTGGGCACTGTTTGGCCTGGGCCTAATGTGGGCGCTCGACATCATAGAGGCCCATCATTGGCATGTGGCGAAAAAAGAATCCTTTCATTTGGGACCGTACGCTGGCATGTGTGTGCTTGTGTGTGTGTGTGCTCCAAATATTTACAGGTAAAAATGGCATTGCGCTAGGGACAAATCCCAATGTGCCAGGCACTTTATTGCAATCCCTTTAAATAAGTTTTTTATTATTTGCTACCTGGCCTTGCCACCAGCCAGATCTACGTGCAAATGCGCAAACAAATGTGAATACTTTGCTTTCGCTTACGACTCTTAGCTCAACTAGTCCGAGTCGCAGTCCTTTTTTGCAAATCCATTTCCTTGGCCTTGGCATATGGCATACAAGGCGCTGTATTTCAACTTGGCCAAAGCCAAATAAAATATGGAATTACTTAACTGAAGCTGTCACTGTGTGTGTGTGTGCTTGTGTGTGTGTGTGTCTATTTGTTGGCGGTTCGCTAGATCTTTTGTGCTGACTTTAGCTGGGATTTTATTTGCCCCAGATGTGATTTGTTTAGCAGTCGCAAGTTCCCTTTCCTCAATATAACATATATATACAACGTTTTACCCATATGTTTGTTTGTCTTTAAATTCGAGTGTGAAAGGTTTACTTTCTTCTTTTTTTTACTTGTCAGTCAACTCACCCTTGCTTTGTGTGCGTGTGTGTGTGTGTGTTTGGGGTTGTAAGTGCTACATGTGTTTCTAGGGGCTTTAAAAGTAATGTTGTTTCTGAGAAATTGTTTTTGGGGACTTAAAGTAAACAGCACATTGATGCGTAACAGCTGTTGATACGCCGTGCACGCGGCGTATGATTGATATTTGCGCTTTGGGCCAAATGTGGCTTAAGATTTGGTCAACGTTTAAAGCACTTTCTAAACAAACAGCTTAAATAATACTCCAAAGCATAGCCATAAAACAGATAAAAACTTTCGCATCTGATCAGTAATTTTAGTGGCAACATTTTATTGTTTTATCGCTAAAAACATAAATATATGGCGAGCAAAAGTTTAGTTTTGAACTATCAGGAAAACATTCTTTTTTGGGCTCATTAAAAACTTTGTATGTTTTTTTCTTTTTTGCCGGCTGAGCGCATAAATTTTTCTATTAAAGACGCACAAACTTTGCACGCTTCATAAAGCCGCTGAAAAGCGGGCCGTGACCAAACTCAATGACAGCAGTCGGTGGCAAAAATAAGAAAAACGCCCGAAAGGGTTGTTGTTCTTCTTGCTCATCATATACATATATACTTGTATTTAAGTAACGTCAGCGCCTTAGGAACTCATCTGATATTCAACGTGCGTGGGCGAATCTTATGAAAACTCAATGCCAGCCTGATGACATTCATTGTTCTGTATGAAAAGTGTGCGGAGGTTGGCTGCGGGGTGGCGGGTAGAGGGTAGCGGGTAGCGGGGCCTTCAAGGCATTCTTTTCTTAGCCACATGTAAGCAACTCGGGGGCACTAAAATTTCAGGCATAACTCGCCAAGTACATATAATATATACATATATATATGATATTTTAGAGGCATTCAGAATGCTTTTGGTTTTACCCGCTGCCATTTGTATAGCGTCTTTGTTCGTCGTTTTTAGATTTTTCAGACATTTCTTCAAAGCAGCAAGTCACTTTCCAAGTTCACATTTCCCACTTGTTAAACAGGTGTTGCTGCATCTATGCGCGAAAGTTTTCAAATGAAAAATTCAGCTGCTGTCATATTTGGATTAAGTTTTATTTTAAAATATGCAGCTGCATAAGATTCAAGTTGTGAATGGACAGCTTGAAGGCAAGCTATGTCGTTCTCAGTTTCACTTACAATGCAAAATCTTAAGAATTTTGCGTTCGTGGTTTTAAATGTCTCTTGCAAGGTATATTAACACATTAACTAAACCAAAGCTTAGCTCTAAAAAGCGCTTCTTCACTCTATCTTAGCTTAGAATATTATGGCTTATAAGAGAAATAATACGATTGAGATTGAGCGAAAATTAATCTTTAATTGTTATTGAAATTTGGAAGCCATAGAAGAATAAATGTTTTGAATACGAAGAAATACATTTTAAACTTTTCATTTATATCAGAAAACTTAATCAGAGTAAGAAATTGAAGCTTCCAATTTCTTACAGTCAGTCAGCAGCTCAGTTAATCAGTCAGAAAAAGAATACAAGCATTTATAGTTTCATTTTGAATGCGATTCATTCGTTGATTTATTTATGTGAGTTTATTATTTTGTTTTCGTAACATCTTCAATCTTCCTGGCCTGCATAGAGTCTGGCCTGGACTGCAATTCCATTAAAGCCTATCCAGGCTCAGACAATTTATTAAGTGTCGAGCGTTACAAACAGATCCTCCCCGCACTTGCTCATTGAGTGCCGCCTGGGGGCGGGGTCTATAACAAGGCATGACTTGCACACAGTGCCGAACAGAATGAAGCAATTTTAATTTGCTGGGGGTAGTAAAACATCAACAGCAACAAGCAAAATAGTCGAGGAACCGAAACGAAAGTTTTTCAAGCCAAAATGCAGTGGGCGGTGCACAGCCAAGTGTTGCGTCTCATAAATAAAAGAAAGGGAATTGTGCGAGGATTGAGAAGGATTGGATATTGGGGTAGCACGATGCAGGGGGTTGGTAGCAGAGCGTAGCTGTTGCAGCAAACTATGCAGCGCTCTTGGCCAGTGTAAAAGCATATTTTCTGCTTTTAATTGCAATATATTCTTTTAGACAAAATGACTGATGATGGCTGAGTTGGTTGGCCAGCAAAAATATATTGCCATGAAATTTGCACAAGGCAGGAAACGGAAAGCCAACGGAGACAGCGACGTCGTCGTCGTCGTCGTCGTTGTCGTTGTCCGCAACTCCGTTTGACTGCTAAATGAACAAGGCAAACTCATCCGCCCCGTTGGCCCCGCTGGCCGGGCCAGCGCCTTTAGCCAGTAGCTTCTGTAGCATTGTGGTCGCCAGAGCTGTTGGTTACTGCGGTCGGTTGTTGGCAGTCCTTGCATCTGAGATACAAATAACTCTGGCTGAAAATACGGCTGGGGGCTTTGTCTTAGCCAGCACGCCTTTGCCAACGCCATTTTGATGATGAATAAATGAAGGCCTTTTGTGCTGGTGAGCGTGGCCAACGCAAAATTTACCACTTTCATTCAGTCGGCACGAGGTATTGCTCACATTACTCAGAGCACTACTTGAGAATGGAATAATTAAAATAACTCTCATGCCAGTCTCTCCTTCTCCCCTTCTGTCCCTCTGCTGAAATATTCGACAAATCTTTAAGCGCCAAAGTTGTCGTTAACAACTAGCGTGTTGGGGCCTTGGCTCACAAAACTATGTCTTTTATAAGTCCCTAATTTATTTAGTACTGATTCAGCCAGCTGCCATTCACTGGCAAATTTGTTCAACTGAATATAAAGCTGAGAAATCTCTGCCGATTTTTCTTTTTTTTTGGCTGCTGCCACGCTGTGAAAAGCGTAAATTTTATTATTGGCAATGCCAATTGCAGCGACAACAACAGCAATAACATCAGCCAAAGATTTTCATTATATATAGTATAAACTTTTTTTTTGTAGGGCGTATTTTGCCTGCACTTTGCAAACAAACTATGCAAACTTCGGCGCTGGGAGCCGCCGCAGCCGCCGCCGCCGACGCCGACGCCAATTCAAAACAAAATGATTAATGAAGCTTTGAAAACTCGAGCAGAAATTTAATCAAGCGCGAAAACAGATCGAAACAATCGTAAAAAATGGGAAACTTATAATAAGCTTCAAATTTGTACAATATGCTGTCGTGGTGGGCGGGAGAAACTACGAAAACAAAAGTGCGTTGGGGCTTAGAAAATAAATTATGCCATGGTGAAGAGCGATGCCATTATTCTAAGGCCATCGTGATTTATTACGCGATTTTTGACATGCATTTATTCAGCATTGTTTCTGTATTCTATTCAGCTGGGAGAAGAGTGCCGGGCATCGAGTGTAATGAATTGCTGTACATATTTGTACGTGAAAAAAGGTTGGGTTCATTTTTATTTGTTTGAATATATAGTGCCAGATATATTTATGTGTAACCGGCTATTGGCCCATAAATTTTAAGCATGCAACATAAACGCTAACATTTTTAAATTATAGTAGAGATATGCAATGATAAGATAAGTTATTGTGTATAAATAATAAATAAGTAAATACTGCATGGTAGTGCATAAATAAATAAAAAATTGGCGCCAAACGTGGGCTATGAATCAAAAGTCAATAGTATATAAAGTTAATTTATTGTAGATAAATACATTTAATATGTACATTCAAAACATTAAAGCCACTAGTTTACCTGTGCATCAAATTCTTTATTCTATGAAATAAGCTGCCTCAGGTGTCTAAAATTTTTTCAGTGTGTAAACTATTTATATATTTCTCTTAAAGCCTTCATGCTTCACTCGATTTCATGCACAACTTAATTCTGTGCACGTGTTGCAGGTTAACCCAAATATATGAATATGCAGCTTTTCCCAATCACAGAAACATCCATCATGCCTGTCAGTTTAATGTTAAATTTTCATTAAACTTTTGACCGATGTATAAATTTTGTTGTTGTGGCCCTCATCATTGGACATCTGAACGTAACAATCTGATATAATCAAGTCCCATTTCATGCGTATTTGTTTTTGACGTATTCATGAGTTGCAAACACCATCAATTTTATACACCCACAAACAGCCAAGTTCGAGCTGTGAAAATGACGGGCATTGGGTCAAACTGACTTCTGACACGCCCTATGAGTTGAGCCTGCTGTTCAAATTTGACAGGTCCAGGCCGTATTGACAGCTATGGGGATACCAAAAGTCGGTGTGGCCAATTATTAACATAAGCCCAAATGAAGATGACGTTGACATCGCCGGCTGAGAAACTTTTAATGATACTGTTAAGGTTCGCTACGGCCACGAACGACCAGGAGGGGGGCAATTAATCACAGTCTCCAGTCTGGCGTCTCAGTTTGAGTGTCACTTAGTTTTTATGGCCAGGACCAGAAGCAGCGCGTCAAACACCGCACGCTCAATTGTTTTATGCCAACTGTGGTGCTTCGAGGTAGGTACTCGCTCAAGTGCCTCCCACAAAGGGCATAAACCCACCGGCTCTTCAGCCCGCTTTATGATGTCCTTGCTGATTGCTGCTGTTGCTTTTGCCTGAGCCATTTTGAGTGCCGTGAAACTTTTGTGAGCCCTGCGAACGTCAATTTCCCCCCAAAATATATGTAAGTACTGCGGGCGGCGGTAATGGTGCGGAGTAGCTTGAGGTTTTTAATGGCCATTTCAGGCAGTTTATGCAGCTGCAGCTCCTTATAACTTTGTGTGTGTGTGTGTGTCTACGAAGATGGTCAAGTTGTTTGTTACTATTATTAAATTAGTTGCGGGCGATTTGCGGTAATTAGAGTGAAATTTTATGGCCCTTTGAACTTGTAGTGGCTGCCGTTTCAGACGCCGTCTGCTCACGACTTTCTGCATATTTTATAAGTTTCTGCCATGGCGCATAAATATTAATTTCAAGCAATTTGCTCGCATCGTGCATATCCGCACAGATGGGCCATAGACAGAATATGTGCAACGAATTTATGTTATTGATACGATTATGCAAGATGACAAGACATTTGTCGACCACGAAAAGCAGTTTTCGTTTCTTGAGGTTCTTTGATTTACGGTTAAAAGTTCAGCTCAATTTGTTAGCATTTTGTATATGAACTAAACTCCGAATACTCAACCCGGATATTGAGTAGGAAAGTCTGAAGAAGATAGGAGCGAAGGATTTTGGTTGTCTTATAACCAACTTTATATTATTTAAATCTCATCTGCTTTCAACTCCCTCTACACATCTATCTTAGATTCCCCTAATTGGCACCCAACGTGAGCCGCACATTCTTATTCTTTAATGCAATAAACATGAGTATAAATATAAAGTATATATCAAAGTATGCTGATCGATGTCAAAAGCAACCTCAAGTGTTTTATGTACATTTATCTAGCATAGCTGAAACTTCAATTCAGACGTAGACGCTTATCTCAGCTTTGGTCTGTCGTTCATCTTCATAAACTTTCGCTACGTCGCAATCTGTCTGTGCGTGTTACTGAATCTTAACCGAGGCATCATCATTTATTTATGCTCTCTCGTATAGCTGCCACGCCTGGGCAGGATGAGCAGCAGAACGGGCAACAATCTGACAGCGGACGACAACACCTGGCAAGACTCGGTTGCTGCTGTTGCTGATGCATTCGTGTGGTTGCCGTGTTAATAACACGTCAACAGCAGAGCATATCAAGCATACGCCATGTTGTGTACGCAAGGCATGTTACACAATGTTACCTGCAACTTGAACGGTGAGTCCTGGAGTCAAGGGGTTAGTCGGTTGCTGCCAACTGGCTGCTGGCTGCTGGCTGTTGGCCGTCTGGCTCAGCAGCTGTACACTAAACGCAACTTTATGGCTCACGTTGCGCTCTTCGCAGCTGGCAATGAGCCATCGGCACACTCCGCCTTGCAAATTGCAATTAATTAATTGAAGTACTTAAGCGCCTCACAGCCACGTTGCATGCCACACCATTAATGGCAGCAGCAGCTACAGCAGCAGCAGCAGCACAATTGCGCCACCGCAACTCCAATTTCAAATGGGTGTCACGTGTCTCTTGACGGTGTCTCAATGTCTCAATGTCTGTCTGGCAAAATCCACTCAGCTGCCTTATTGATGTGGCCTTACGTTGTGGCAGCTATTAGAGTTGCACGACTCCCATTAACACTGGGGCATGCAGCATGCGCTCGTTGCATTCGCATCCTTGACTCTCCTTTTGCAAATTACACAGTTCCCTTACAAATTTTCTGTTCCATTCAACCAAACGTATGTGAATAATTGGCATATTCATTACCTTACAAGCGCCCAATTATTGTAGTCAATACGGTTAATCAAGAAACGTACGTCATGCATATATTTTGCCTTGAATAAAAAGAACGGCAGGCAACTTCGTAATGAATTAATTTTTAATACCCTCCGGGTATGCAGCTGGCAGAAGAAGGCATCTTCGTATCCATAAATTATATATACTCCTGAGAAGAGGAGCTCAGAAGATGTCCCGCATGAAGTCAGAGTTTGCTAATACATTTTTGTTAAAGAAATACTAGGACCTCCCTCAAACCCAAATAAACATATTTATTTTAGATTTTTAAAATCTGCTTCGTTTCACGGAATATCGTTAAAACCGTTTTCCAGCTCAAGCTTTGATTGTTTCGATTTATAAATTTCCTACGTAATCCGATCAAAAGTTAATCCAGGCTACAGGATATCATTCTGTCGACTATTCTCGTTTTCATCCTGTTGCCCAGCTTGAAAGACCAATATGTATTATTAATAAAAGCCTGAAATCATAAAAGAAGAAGAAAACTTAATGACATCAGACGAATTGCAGCTGTCAGGCTACTTTACACTCATTTACATATTTATTTTTGAAGGAAATTCATTGTTCCTTTGTTCTTATTAATTTTTATTGAACCAGAGAAATCTCAATTTGAATACATGTGTAAGCAAATGAGCAATCAGATACAATCAAATACGGGACCCTCAAAAACAATATTTATTGTAATTTGCCTCCAGGCGTGTTTTAATAAAAATAAATTGCATGAAAAACCAAAAAAAAAAATAGCCCGGGAAAAAAATGCTTAAAAGTGTGTGTCCGCATTTAATATTCATTGAAAATGTATTTTGTAACAACAATAATCATGCGGCTTGCGTATAGACAATAACAACAACAACAACAACCACAACAACAACGGCAGCCACGTATATTAAAAGGAAATATAAAAATATTCATGCATATTTGCGGATATGTCAGACGAGGGTTGTCCAATAAAATCCAATATAAAATCTGCTTTCTGCTCTTCCACATGGTTCTTGAATTTTGGAAAGTTTTAATGTTTACTATAGTATCAATTATTAGTTAGGGCTTGAGCTCGTCTAGGAAATGAGCAACTTATTTATAGCCAAACTATTTTAATTTTTGTCCCAGCACAAATGAATATTGCTAAGGTTTAGGAAATGTACCCACTAACTTATCAAACTGCCCTCGCATCAAATGCAAACAATCCGAAATGGCAAACACGTCGAAAAGGGCAAAAGGTTGGCGAACGTGAAAGTGTTGGTTAAGGCGGGATCAACTTAATTCCTGATGTAATGTGATTCAAACAAAACAATGCTGAGCAAGGGACAAAAAAACGGGACAACACTTCATATACATGAGTATTTTCTTTTCTTTTTGGTGTGTTAAATGGGATAAATTGTGATTTTCACAAGATAATTCATATGTAATTTGAGCACAGCATAAATTTAAATTAAGCTGAATGATTGAATATAAAGTACGGTTAAAGCTTACCTTAAGAAACTCGAAGAATATATATAATACGATTATGCGGGTATATTCTAAGGGAAACAAAGTAGATATTGAATTTTAGTTAGACGAAAGATTGGATTATCCATTTACCTAAGTAAAAATTTCGAAAACAAGTAACAGATGGAACTATAAGGAACTAAGATAATCTAGAAAATTGTCAGCAAACGAAAACTTTAGACATTATGTTCCTTCATTTCTATTTTGTTGAGTAACTGAAGATGCCATAAAGATAATAAATATCTGTGGCACATGACTCGCTTAATTTAGCAACTGAAATTCGTGGCACTCAGCATGATATTTAATATGGCGAATATGAAGCATTTGATTAAATGCCCATTTGAAGCACATGCTTATGTATATACATATATAGTATATATAGTATATACAACATGCATATATCAGACATAATGAATTCAATTAATTTACTCTTGCCAAACACTCGACGCATGCTTTTTATGCTCATTCCAGGACTTCGACCTTGTCTCGGCATCATTATGATGACTGATTATTGTTGTCAGTGGGTGTATCTGTGTGCATATATGTGTGTGTGTGTGTCTTAGATTCACTTTTCTCTCCTTTCCAAAGCAATATGCGGTCGCCTTCGCTTTCTTCTTTCCTTTGTTTGGCTCACGTTCCTGCGGTTTTATTAATGTGTGCTAAATGTGCCGTCAAAGACGTCGTCTGCCATATAATAAAATACTCGAATACTTCTTCACATTCATAATAAACCCACTTGTGCAACGACTTTGGCTCATTTTTATGAACATCATGATGAACATAAGATGGCAGAACGCACCCATCCACAACTCAAACAAGGTTTATTTAGCCAGGCAAACAATGCTTAGTGGGGCAAGCACAAGGTCATCTATCTAAATTCAAGTGTATACTTTATTCGTATGGTTTATTTCAAGTGCCGGCAATTTTCATGTGATTTTACCACAAGCACAATTTTTCGCTTAATATCAACATTTAGTGAAAATATATTATCTTTGCCCCCCGCCCTGCTCGCACTCTGTTAAACTAATGCTTAATTAGTTGAAATTTAGTTGCTGGTTTTGCATAGTTTTTGTAATTGCTGCTCGCCGCGAGTTTTCATTTAGCTCAGTTCGTACAATTTTCCAAAATTTACCCCCAAAAATGTTGTGTCGCTGTAAATTTACGCAAATTTATGCAATTAAAAGTTTGTATTTTTTTTTTAAATTTTATTTTGGCTGGGCAGCGATGTGTGTAAGCCATGTTGCGGCTAATTGGCAGCACATTAATTTTTCTAAACGCATCAGTTGCAAAATTTCAGCAATCTGTCTAGCTATATAAACAGTTCATCCTCACTGACTGATTGGCTGATCAATGTTGAACCAGAATCAAAAGTAAATTCAAAGTAAAGTTTTTGACAGCCAAAGGGAAGAAAACTTGCTGAAAACCGTCGCTTAAAACTTTCTATTTTGAATGCGATTGGCTTCAAACTTATGTTTTATGCTAACAATCGAAGAACTATTTCACTAATCCTGTACGGCAAATCCACTTCTATAAGTGGAAAATAGGGGTATTTTAGTTTTCAGCGAAGCAGGTAAAGTTTTATCCGATCAGTTTGAAGATGTTTTCAAAGGCACACAAAATAAAGTTGAGCGCTGTTTTACGGATTTAGTAGAATTCCTATTTGTGTCCTGGCCAAACCGGGATAATGTCTGCCAGTCCTGCGAATACATTTTATGAATCGTTAGCTGAATTATTTTTGGCATACAATATATCTGCCATGTAAGTGCTTGGCTGCCTGCAAGAGACGTAAACATAATGCGTCTATTTGCCACTTAATGAATTTTTCAATAGCTGGCCATAAGTTGGCCATAACTAGGGGTGTGACAGGCAAATGGCAAACCTGTGTTCTGTTTACTCAGCCAAACTCCTAGCTGGGGCTGCCAACTTGGCAACATTGCGCAAGTGGCAAATAAAGTAATGCCCCGCGCAACTTCTTAGTTTGTGCAACTTTTTGCGTAGTTGGTGTTGTAAAATACAAAATAGAAAAAAAAACAAAACGATGGTAAACAAAAACGCGTCGACTGTCGCAGTGCAAAATTTCCGGCTTCGGGCCGTGCCAAGTTAAATGTAATTGTAATTTTTAATTTTAAGTGCTTGCCAAAAACAAAATAGAAAACAGTATGCAAAAGTATTTTGTGCCAGCAATGCAAATGTTAATTGCGCAACACATAACTCATACAGCGTAAAAGCAAGCAAGAAGAATGGAAACAAACTAGTTGCAGATAGGCAGAGGGAGATAGTTAAGTGTATGCTGCAATGGGACGGGGGGGTCGGGCTAACCCCTTTAATGAGTTCTGTGCCATCATAATTGGTTTTGCTGCAAAGCAAAAGGCAAACTTCAAATGTTGCCAGCTGCAGGTTCTTCTGCTGGCACATAAAGAATGGCAGCAAGTGGGGATGTTCCATAACTCGCTTTCGAAACAATTTCGTTAAATATTTTACAGCTTTCTTTTTCAGTTTTTTAGATATAATTCATAAGACTCTCTCTTTGTTTTATAAGATACTAGAAGAAATAACCTACCCACATCAGGGTCAACTGCATAATGTTAAAAATGTCTATATGTTGGAATTGAACCAGCGACCTTCTATTTGTTTAGTCCAATGCTTAGAAATTAATAAAAGCATACTTATATGGGCTGCTTTTTGGATGTTTTACATCATAACTATGACCAACGTTTAGCCTCATTTTGATGGTTGGACTCCAAGCTCCCGTCTAAGTGCTCTCTTCATACCCAAATGAAAGATTTAGTTAAAATGCCAGTTTCGTAGCATTAAAGGACTCTTATATATTGGTAAGCCCTCAGTTTCCTTTATACTTACTGCGCACTTTTCACAAATATTTTATTCACGACTATGACACATGCGAAAGGCTTATGGAATTTCTGATAAGTCTCGCATCTTAGTTTCAACAACAAAATAAGTTTCTCAATTCTCTTTCTGCACAATTTTGCCAAAGTTCTATTTATTAATAATGTTTTGCAGAGTTTCAATTATATATTCAAATAAAAAGTTAACATGTAAATATACAAAAAAGTGTTTACGTCATAAGAAAAAGTGTAAGAAAGTCATTTAAATTACCAAACTATATTAAACTTCATTTAATAGATCAGCTCAGTTGGTTAAGCTCAGCATGTTTGCGACTAGTGTGCGCTTCGAGGGCTTTAAATTGGAGCCCTTGGGTTTCTAGTAGAAATGGGATGCAATTTGTTTGAAATTCGTTAGGGGAACACTTGGCCTGCCCCAAGCGCTCAAAGCATGGTGCAGGTTTCAATTGCTGGCAATTGTAAGCGAGGCGTCAAAAACTGACCCTTTTCGCGTGTGTGTACTGATCCTTGTGTGTGTGTGTGTGTGCTTAGTGCAGCCTGTGTGTGTTTTGTGTCGTGCTGCTCGACTGGCTCTGGCCTTTTGTGCGTTACTTATGTGCGGTATTGTGTCTGATAAATGCGACGCGTTTGCCAGCCGGTTGTGCCAGCCTGCAGGACAATGCATTAATTTGGTCCTGTTACTGCTGCACGGTACACTGCTGCTGCTGCTGCTGCTGCCCACAATGTCCGAGCGCTGTGCTCTATTGTCCTTAAAAGTCCTTTTGCGCCACGCGCAAGTATTGCAATTGTTTTCTGTGTGGCACATCGATGATATGCTCATGACTTTGTGAGTGTTATCTTAGTCCAGGATCTGTGCCCCCACATGCCGCAGGTGTCCTGTGGCATTCGTGTGCTATTATTGTTTGCTGTTGCTCCGTTTAATTTCCACTCAGTTGCCTTGCACCGTAAAATAGTGTGATTTTAATCAGCGTGAAATCGTTGAGTCTCTGCTGTCATGCTGGCTCCTCAGAAACTGATTGTCTGGCCAACTTGATTATCTCTGGGATATAACGTCAGCCAAAGGTTATATAGCCGGTATATGGCAACTTTTAATAGCAATTTCGTGTTGATAAAACGGTAATAATGCAATTTTTAAGCAGCCATTCTCAGTACTATGAGTTTCAGTGGTATATTACTCAGCACTTAACTGAAATTAAATGTCGCAGCTATGACTCAAATTATGTGAAAATTATGTGTACTTAAGGAGAATGGAAATGGGGGAAAATAAAAATAATAAGCATAACATTAATATTAATATATAGTATAAAGTTAAAGTAAACAATTACTCAGCACTTGAAATTGAGCGTCACAGCTATAACTTAAATTAAGTGGAAAACATAAATACCTACTATAAAGTGACAGTAAAAAAATGACTCAACACTTAACTCAATTCAAATTAAATGACGATTGTATATTTGCTGTACTGAAAACAATTACAGCTTGACAAAGATAATGAGTGCTAAGATATAAAGCGCAGACAATAAATCAAATTGATATTTTCACCCATTACTTCTCAGTTTTGACTTCGTCAAACTAAGCAAAGCAACTGCAGCAAACGGATATGAACATGAAAATATTAATAACCGAAACTCAACGGGACTCCGCTCAATTTTGCACGTTTTATTAAAAATTGTTCAGATTTTTTTCACTCAATACTTGGTTAAAAATCTTTTTTATTGTGAACTCGTTTTAGCAACTATTTTTGAGCTACATCTTTTTTTATTTTGTAAGAGAAGAGGGGGAATAGAATTGTGTTGAAAAATGTTTGTTCCAAACTGCATTCTTGCTTGAAGGCAAGCTTCATATTCAAGTGTTTCAGTGAGATTCGTGTCAGTCAAGATGAAATATCGCATAACAAAAGAAATCATCCTCCAAGCCAACGAATATATGGTTTTAAGTGTAAGCAGCATTAAGAAAATCTCCTTTTACAGTGTTGCAAAGTGTATTATTCAACTTTTAAGCATAAGCAACAACTTGTCAGTTTTTTAGAGATGCATCAAAACTACAATTTCAATATCAAAATGATGCAAAGTGGGACCTTCAGCCAGCTTACAGTTTTTCAAACGTATTAAATAATTTTACAACACTGACCACCAACATAAGGTATTTATTCACAACAGTGCTCATCATTTGACACGCAAATCTGATACATAATTAAAACTTTGTTTTATTTTGAAATGTTTCGACGCCATAAATATATGTATTTAATATTTCTATCTATAGTTTATTAGTTAGGTATTTGCTGCAAAAATGAGTTATTAATTTACATTTGATGTTTTATTTAAACAAATCGCAAGCCACAATAAACAAATCACATCAGATGCGGCAGGCAGGCAGCAGAAAAATCAAAAATAATTAATGTACAATTTTTGCAACTGTTTACAGCTGCGTGACCTCTTTGTGGCCATGTGTCCTTTGACCATATGGGTGTGGGCGTATGGGCGTGTAGCTGGTTCTGTTGCTGAAAACTGCAGTCGCATATTTTTGGTTAGATAATTATGGGCTGGCCAGCGGCTGCCGGATGCGGTTGCCAAACTGCGTTGCTTTGGTTGGCTTCAAAAATTATTCCTCACTGTCGAAAATTCAATAAACGCGAAGAATGTGTGAGTGTGTGAATGGGTGTTAGTGGGTATGTGTGCATTGTGTGTGTGTGTGTGTGTGTGTGTGTGTGTGGTGTCCTGTGGCCTGCGCGTGCACGTATATCCTGCTAGGGCGGCGGCTTGGTCAATTTTTCTGGCTAATGATTTGGTTTCCGCCAGAGGTTGTGTGTGAGTGTGTGTGTGTGCACATGGCACTATGTGGTTAGGTGTGTGTTAAATTTATGGCCTGCCAAGTGGTTGATTGTGAATGCCAATGGGCAACGACTGCCGCTGAATTGTGAATGTGAATGCGAATGCGAATGTGGTCACGCCGTAATGCTTATGAGCAGCAGAAGTGGAATGTTCAGCCAAATGGCAATTGAATGGTGAGCAAGCAAATGTAGAACGGCGGCATAAATTAGCACAGCCAGAGATTTCATCGGCCGTGCCACGAAAATACAAAGATGATAATTAGCAGTTGATTTAAGTGTAATAAGAACTGACGACAGTTGAAATTGTTTAGGAAGCATAGACAGTTTGTGTGTACCATTCCGTTAACCGTATCTAAATTTAATTATTATTACGTAGATGGGCATAACTACAATGCGAACTGACAACATTTACTCACACTCTCACTTTGTCTTGCAACACTGGCCAACTTGTGGCGCCACCTGGTGTGATCATAATAAATTATTTGTGGCGTGGGCCTGGTTTGAAATAGTTTTGCTTTCTACACCAGTTCTGTGCACTGTTGTTTGGTCAGTGTTGCAAACTAGCTCATAGTATTGAAGGCAAGTTAGGTTAACCACAAAGTTATTCCTGTGTCAAAAATATCGTATTTACCTCTTAAATCCATATTTGGCCTCTGTCTACGACGACGTTAGTTTGAGTTCCCAATTAAATTAATTGCTTTGCCAAATATAATGCTTAACAACTATTTTTACACAATTTAATTTAATTAAATTAAGTTCGCCTCTGGCCAGCCACTTTCCTGCCTGCCCAAGCCAACAGATTTCAATGTTAATGAGCCCCATTCCTCGAGCCCAGTTCCCGTGCAAATATTTGGCCGTTTGTGTGATGACTGTAAATCCCGGCATCTACCGGCATTCCGAATTGGACTCTAAAATACCAACTAATGATCAATCCCATTATACTACATATTAAATCCCCAAACTAATTTCACCAAACGCAACGGGAGTCGCACGCACGAACCCCAGCTAGCCACATTTTCCTGTGTATGTATATGTGTGTAACTGTGTGTTCGTCTGCTTGTGCGTGTAAGCTCCAATCGGTAAAGTTGACAGTGAGTGGGTATTTAGCAAGTGTTGGCTTACATGGACTGCACAATATGCACAGGCGATTGAATCGATTAAAACTTGATAAAGTCAACGCCTCAAAAAAGCAAGGCATGCGATTTAAAAAGCAATGTGAGAGAATGCTTGACTAGCAGATATACTGTATCAGTTTTGAAAAGTGTATTTGATATTATGATAAAGGTTTATTAGAGCAAAGAACAGAGCAAAAGCGACACACACGAATATAATTTACATTTTCTTGGATTGTTTCCCAATTCGCGAGTCCGATTCCGAAACATGGAACATTTTGTATGAACCAGCCCAGTTGTGCTTATTGCTAAACTTTACCATACTTCTCTCTTCTATTTTTCAGTATCTTAGCGTTAACTAAATGCACATTTAATTTGTTCGAAAACTTCAAACAGTTGTGTCACTTTGTTGTGTGCGGTTGTGCGTGATTTGTTGTTAACTTTATTTGATAGGTAATGTCCGCAACTTGTGCCAGATATGTTGAGCACGCTTTATTGGCCAATTGGCGAAGATGGCAACGTCTGTTGCACTCGTTGTCGGCATTCCAAACTTTACTAGCAATATAAAGTTCCGGTGCACATGACTGTCAGTGCACAAAAAAGAAAATATATATATAAACTGGCCAGTAAAAATTGTATTGTATAAAATAATAAAGAGCGAGCAACAGAGGGTATAAAAACTGTGCAGTCAGTTTAATAATGTATTGGCATTCGGAAAATGTTATAAGCAGATTCTTGATTGTATAGGTTATTCGCCCTAACAGAATTTATGGGTAATCAACATGCATTTCAAAATATTTAAAGTAATAATTTTATGATGATTTTTTCTTGACTTCAATCAATTTTCGTTTAACGAACGAGAAAAAACATATATTCATATACGTTTAACATAACTTATTTGGAAATGTGAATAAGTCTATTATCAGTCAATGTGGTAGGCTTTTAGCTGCTGAACATAACATACTTGCAAATGTTAATTAGAGTTTAACAAAACTGTTAAATGCTAGACCATAACAAACTTGCAAGTTCTCATTAGAATTTATCACAAAGTGCTAGACTTTTTAGCCCTTAGTTGATTTTTTATGAGCAGCGTTTATTGGATTGCGCCGCATCCGTAAATATAAAGCTTTAACCCTTTAACGTTTATTTTTTTGCCCTAACATTACACACACATGTAAATAACAGCGCGCCACAACTGTGAAAAACTATATTCAATAAAAATGCACTATGTTTATTAAATTAAGAGCTGAAAAACCTGGTTCAGCAAGATTTGATTTTATGCCATGATAGAGCGCTGCAATATTTGCTAGCTATAGTAATAACAATTGCGCAGATATAGCTACAGGCCCCGCTCAATAAAATGTAATGCTGTGCATAATGTCAACTTTGATTCAACAACTGGAAAATCTAATGAAATTCAAGACACACACGAATACAAAAATAAGAAGTAATTGGCATACAATAAAAAAAACTGCTAAAAAGGAAAGAAGTTAGCTGCATCAACTGTAAGTGTCTTACACACACACGCGCGCGCTGGCACTCACGCACACACACACACACACACACACTGTTATACACTTGTGTGCTTGTGCACAATCTATTTGCACTAAGTGTTCGTTAGAAAATGTTTGCATAGCAGCACTCAACGTCATTCAAAACACATGTAAAGCAGCACGAAGTGAGCTGCTTGAGCGGAGCCACTGTACAGCTGAGGGTGTGCGTGTGTGTGTGTGAAGAAAATCAAAGAAAATCAATAAAAGCAAATTGTCGTAGGAAAACAGAAATGTGCATCATTTTCACTTTATGCAAATTGCAAAATTTGTGATGAAGTCGACTCTGAAGACTCAGACGAGCCAAGAGACTTGCAATGAGCAGCCCCCAACAGTGAGTTCTATATGAATGAATACACATGCGAATTTGCACTAAATGTGCCCATTTCTGTACACAGATGCATGCCTGTGTGTGTTTGCCATGTGTAAATGCATGGCTGACAAAAGGCATTTGCATATTTAATGTTATTACGTTATTTTGCATGCCACACACAAAAATTTATGATTGCATGCGGAACAGAGGCAGCGGCAGTGGCAGGGGCAGGTTGCATACGCCCAGTTTTCAGTCAACTGCCAGGCAAGCCAGACTCCCAGCATTCGTACTCTATACGTTATATTTTTCCGCAAATTTTACAATAATTCCGTTACAACTTTTTAGCCGCCTCCGCCGCCCCCTCACACACAGATTCACACTCTAGCGTAACCCATTTTATGTCGCCGTCGTCGTCGTCGTCGTCGTCGTCACCATCACCATAAATAATAAAATTATTTTGCTGTCAGTTTGAATTTACGCCCAATGTCACGCCCAATGTCAAGCAAATATTGAAAAATGCATTGCATAAAAAGTGCCATTAAAACCTCGTTTCAGATTGCATTGCCCGTTGCCGAAGAGTGAAGGCAGTTGTTGACAATTGCAATTGCACACAACTGTGAGACACCGAAGAGAGCATTTGTGGTTGTCCTCAAGCTAAAAATTATAAATGTGACGGTCAAGTGTGCCTGACACTAACAAGTAGTCCTTCAAGTGATTGATTCATTTCGATATTGAATACTACAATTTATAAAAGCTATATATAACATATAGACACAAAATAGAGAGGGCGAATATCTGCGGCACGTCGAAGATTTAATGCCCTTGTGGACATTTGCCTTTTGCCATACAAGAACCTACTTCTCGACTGATCGTTTCCATGGCAGTTATATGATATAGTGGTCCGATGTGGCCGGTTCAAGATAATAGTTTTAAAGCAGAGAGAGACGTTTGCATAGAAACAGACAGATAGACTGACGGACTCGGCTGTTGATGCCGATCTATAATATATACTCTTTATTGCCTCGGAGTTATCTTCTAAGCGTTACATATTTAACGACAACATTTTTATTTCTCTACAAGGGTACAAAAAGAGAGCATCCCGACTATCGCCTCTTAAATACCCTATTCAATAAAAGGCATATTTGCAATTCTTTGAATAGAAGGGAACTGGAAGGGTATTCAATCTTCAGTATTCCAAAAACACACATTTTATCTATCTTTTCTATGCTCATTGAATATTCAGCCTTTTACAAATATGTTGCATAAAATGTTCAATTAAAGCCCAGGCGTACATGGTAAAGGGCCAAAAGCAAATCCCTTTTTGAAGCACAAAATTTCAATTTTGGGAAAATTAATAACAATGTTGTTGTAAGCATCATGTAGTTGAAAATCCCAGGGTGCAGAAGTTAAATCCACAGCTGGCACATGGCAACGCACAGATTGGCTGGCCAAAAAGGGCAAACAATGAAATGGCCAAAAGGCTCCAAGTGTGACTTTAGTCACTTGAAATTGCCGGAAACCAGGGGCCAAAGCTCTGCCTCACAATATACGTAGTTCGTATAGCTCTATTGTATTGAGAGCGTTGCGGAAGTGTCGAACAGACACACACACACACACACATACACATGGATTCACACACACACGTATATATATGGGCCGACAATCATGGCAACCGCAAATCATCATAGATATTTCGAAAATTTCATTACACTGTTTGGTTTGGTTGCCCAAGGTGGATAATCCTCAGAGCATTTGCCTGAATGTTATCAACAATGCTGAATGTTGTCAATGAATGGCTAGATGAGGTGTGCTCTGCTCTCTGTGTGTGTGTGGCTGTGTGTGAGGCTTACATAACTCCGCACACACGTTAGCCACGCAGTTAATGATAGCTGAGCCTCAGTCTGCCTTGCCTAGCCTGGCATTCACTAGTCAACTTCTGGGCGTGGCTTCTGCCAGTGGCTCAAAGCTGGCTGTCGTTTGTTTTTCTGTTCGTGCCACATTGTTCCCGCTGTTGTTGTTGTTGTTGTTTTTGTTGTTGCCACTACCACTGCTGCGTCGTCGTCAGAGTCGTCTATTGTCTCATTGTCTGTGCGGCCATGTATGATTTTTTATTATAAATAAGCTTGTAGGCATGTGTCCGCCGCCTGGTACATGCCAACTAAACTACAGCCGTAATCTGAAATGGCAAGCAGCAGCAGCAGCAACAACAACAACAACAATCATCACAATAAAGTCTGACAATCATGTTTGCTGCTCTGGCATCCTCAACATGCCATATCAAAATGTTTTGTGTGATTAAACTTTAAGATTTGAAGGAAGCATTGGCCGGAATTGCCAAGGGCTTTAAATATATGAATATGTGGCAACATTGATGAAATTCAGTTAATGCTAGGCTACCTATATATACATTAATTTATTTAGAAGAAGCATTTAAGATATATATATGATTTTAAATTTTGTTATTATTGCAGGTCTGGCTCTAACTTGGAGGTGCTACGGTAAGTTAGATAAAATAAATAAAAACTTATGTATTTCGTCTTAAAACTGGCTTGTTACAGGCTGAACATAGCTGCCAGAAACGAAAGCTCTAAAAATGCTTTCATTTTCTTATTGCCTAAACAATTTTGGTGCTTGAATAGTTATAGAAATATGCCAAGTATATTTTATTTAGTCCCAAGCAGCTGGAAATTGGGTTTTTATTTCCTTGAAATGAAATGAAATGTTTATATGTTTGTGGTAAAATGTTTACCCGGTTTGTAGTTAGTGCTACAATTGGCAATAAAGTTATGATTATAATTATGATTTTCAACTGTGATTTTCAAATGTTAAATATGCACATTAAAAGCTTCTTGGAAATTTGATCGTTTATGTAAAGACTATAATTAAAATGAATTGCATTATCAGATATAGGCTTATCTGTGTATCTCAATATAAATTAAGAATTAAAATTCTCAATAACATTTTTAAAAATATTCTCTTGAGCTGCGGGCCTTCAATTCCGATTGAACGCAATTCAGGTAGTCGTAGGATAAGTAGTGGCTTAATATTGCCAGCTTCAAAATCCAGGCAATTTAATAAAGTCTAAAAACACCTTCAAATTCAAATACACACACAAACGCTCAAACCAATAATATACTTGCATGTCCTACGGAAACCAATTTTGGTTTGGCTTATACATTTTGAAAAACAACATTTCAACTCACACACACAATTTGCTTACTGGATCAGAAACAAATCGAAATCCATTTTGCCCCGCCCCTTGGCCTGTGGCCCACAACAATTCCAGAACATGGTTGGTTATGCGGGTGGCCGGGGGGTAACTGCAAAAAATAAGTAAGAAATATACGGGGTGCTGCCTGCCTGCGGCTATTTGTCGGCTGTGCAATGCAACACTTTGCTCAATCCCAGGTTTAAATGAATAATGGCAAACACTCTCGGTCTGGTTTTAGATTCCGTACGCTCCCCGATTTCCGTGCACCATTCAACCAGGCCGCACAATGTGGCGAGGCAAGCAAGCACTGAGATTTTGAAACTTGAGACTGAGTCGGGGTCTAAGGGCAAGGCTAAGGCTGCGGCTGTGTCAATTCTATTAGTTGATTGTCATTATGTTGTTAAGGTGAAAAGCATTGTGGGCTCTGTAACACTCCAGAGAAAGATAGAGAGAGAGAGAGACAGAGACAGAGAGAGAGAGAGAGAGGCCAGAATTACAATGAATTGCATGTTGCTGCATCCTTCTGTTGTTGAGTGGAAAAGGAGTTTACACTTAGGTAAATTATTTGCGTTTTCTCATTGACAAGTCAAATTTGCTGCCAGGGAGCGATTGACCGAAACAAAAAAGAGAAACAAATTGCAACTTTGGCACGTAACACATTGCGTATACGCAATGTAAAAGGTTACGTATACTCAGTGTGCAACTGATTCATTGTAAATACCCATTCAAGTTGTGTAGGAAAAGGTATAATACTACCGCAAAAAGGCAAAAAGTGGTTTATATCTTGGATTTAAGGAATATTTATATGTATATTCTTTATGAACAGCAATGGTTCTTATGGTACTCAGATTTCCGTTCAAAATTATTAAAAATCCTTTGAAATACATCAAACCTCTTAAGATGAAGATTAAAATCAAATCAAATTTTTTTGTCTGCTTACCATAAAAATCTTAAGAATGTTGATGGGAATCAATTTGTAATCCCATTGTTATTTTGGTTTACCTATATGCCACTGGGCATCTGCGCTTCGAGCAGAATCGGCTAGAAATGCTTGTTTTTGGCCTGTGCTGCTGTTGACCCTTGTGACGTGGCAAAAACAAAATTTGATTTTAAATTGGCAGTTCTGAAATGTTCAGCTCGGAGCCCTGACACACACCCAATTTGCTGGCTAATTTAATATGCAAGCTGCAAAAACCCCATGAATTCAAGCAGTTGTACGCATGTCATAAGGCATGTGGCTACGTAATTGGATTTGAAAGTTATTGTCTAAGGTTTTTTACACATTTTCCCATTTGAAATATCGAAAAAGTTTTACACTGCTGCTGTACACGAGTTTTTACTTTGTTGCTTGTTGAACCCAATAGAAGTTGGGGTTCGTTTTCGGGCTGAGAAGGGTTTAAGATTAGTTTCATAAGAATTGTATAAGATACTCGCATGCATGTTAAGTTCTGGCTGACCAAGCGTACTAAAACTAAAACTTTGGAATGACTTTTGCCTACTGCTTTGCAGACATTTCTATTTGCACTTGACTATTATTCATGCTGTTCTCCTATATGTGAGCAATGCAACAAAAACAACAACTTTTGACAGCCTCAAGTTTAGTTTAATTAAAAAAAATGTCAACTCTGCTGCTGCTGCTGCTGCGTTCTGCTGCTTCTTCTTTATCATCATCTTCTTGTGGCAAGTTTTGCATGCATTTTGAGACTTGTCGACAAAACTATTTCAATTTATGTAACATTGCAACATTTGACTTGAAGTTTTTACCAACGCGCCTGCAAGGAATTTGTTTCACATGTGGCAAGCATGTGTGTGTGTGTGTGTGTGTGTGTGTGTGTGTTTGCGTGTGTGACCAACTTGTTTTCACAATTTATTAAATTCATAACTATTTTTGCACTAGCCAATTATTTAGTTTATTCTGTTGCATTGTCGTTTTAGTTTTCTATATATTTTGAATACTTCTTTTTTTAGCAAGCACTCAATTATATTTTATGTTTATTTAGTCTACTTTAATTTTCATCTTTTCATCTTAGTTCTGTTTAAATAAATAAAATCTGTATGCTTACTTTTATGCCCTGTAGTTTTTTTAACTGTCGAAAAAGGGTTTTATAAAATGCAGCAGATGACATGTCCTTCCGTCCGCTCATCTCTGCTTCTCCTTTATTAGCTGTAGAGTTTCTTTAAACTTTGAAAGGCGAGAGATTCTCAAAAATAACCAAACCAACCAAAATAACGAAAAAACCTTTAGAGCGAAAAGGAAGAACTATAGCGGGGTACTTTAGAAAGTTTATAGGGTATCTCCCAGCTAAGCGCGCTCAACTGCTTAAATAATTCAATTATATTTTATAGAAATGAGTATATAAATACACATAAAAAAAATAACTTGCCTCTGGCTATACCAAGAAAAACAAAAAAATACATCAAATTTGAAATAATTAATTATTTCAAGCTTAAAAAGAGCTCTTCAAAGTAATTACACAAAGCATTTAATGCGTATTAAAGTATTTAAAAAGTTATTAGAACCAAAAAATAAAATGGAAAAACTGGCGCACAATTCATTCAAAAAAAGTTAATTTCGTAGACATGCAACAACTTTTCAACACAAAATATTAAAACACACAGACACAAACATACACAACAACAACAACAACAACAAGTACAAAAACTTGGTTGCCGGGCTTGTTTCATGCGTGGCATAACTTGTCATCTACAGAAAATGACTTGAGCGATAAAAAACGACAACGTGACGACGTACTTTTTGGCCCAAAAGTTTACAAACTTTTATTTGCCCAAAGCACATACACACAAATACACACACACACTTACACTTGCAGCTGCATGCTCTTGTATGTGCTACATGATTTTCAAGGCACCTCTGAGTGACGTCTATCAGGCTGTTATTGCTGTATCCTGTCTGCCTTTCATTACACGTTTATTTTTGTTTTACGGGCTGCGCCCAGCATGTAACAGGTGTATACACTTTTTGGGGCAGCGAATGAGAAACACTCTATTCTATCGATTTGCTGTCATTAGCAGCACTTTTTATGCTACATATTACATTTTTTTGAAAGCTTTGTATAAATAAACACCAAAAGCAATTTTCTTTGCATGTCTGTGCTCAAATTTTTAATTGAATTCTGAAAATAAAGTAGCTCAGCTTGCTTATGTATATAGATAAATTAATTATTTGCACATACATTTTATTCATTTCATTTGCGGATAGTTTTTGAAAAAGCATCTTTTAATATGCCATTTTGATTAGATAAAAGTAGTTTGTCGAAATATTTTATATAACTGAGCTTTTTGGTGTATAATCTATAAAGAAGCAGTCACATAGTCAGAAATATTCTTTGCAATCTATGTATACTTTTTTGTTTATTATTTAGAAATCTCTGAGTCGGGAATATTCCTTAGATTCCTTAGAAGAGATTGTGTTACACATTTATATTATTGTATTATGAAACAAACAGCAATCGATTTCTCAAAAAGTGGAAACTACCTCTATTTGAAAAGGAGTTGGAGACCTATCAGATTGTAATCAAACAACACATGCTTGTGGAAAACCACAAACCCCCGTCTTAGCGTGCATCTCCATCACATGAGATAACTGTTGTCCAAATCTCAGCTTCTTAGATCTTACGGTTGGACTGTGTTTTGGACAGTCAGTCAGTCAGCCATTCTGTCAGTCGTTTTGGACAGTCAGTCAGCCAGTCTTTCGGTCACTCAGTCAGTTAGTCGGTGCGTCAATCAGTCCGACTGGACAAACAGTTTTCTATGTAGAGATGAGTATTTTCTCTTAGTTAACATATATCCCCGGCAATTACTGCAGCCAAATAAAGCATATGCTCCACCGAGTATTATTCGGTATTATTATGTGCTTTACTCCTTATCACGAAAACTCTTTCGATTCTGGCAGACATTGTTATACTCTATGCCAGACCTAGCAAAACTTTACCTGTGAATATATACTCATAGACTTTTGTCTGCATGTGTATGGGGAGCTCGCTCGTAGGGTTATATAAATTGTGTATTATTAACTCAACATAGTGTTGCAAAATGCTCAAAGTGCATAGTTTTATGCTTTGTTAGAAAGAATTTTGCATTCTGGCAGTTTTTGTTTTTATTTTTCGATTTTATAATTTGTTTTTTTTTTACGACCAGCTGTGTTTAGTAAATTCCGCCGCACAATTTCCGGCCGCCAGCAAGAAGGTAGCAACAAAAGGGCTGTCATTTATGTTTATATGCACATGCACACACACACACACACACACACACATACTGCCGCAGCCACAGCCACAGCCACACTCACGTGTTTTATGCACACTTGTTTATAATGAAAATTGCGAAAAGTGCAGGCATAAGTTGCAAGTTTTTAGCATGGAGTTTTGCCCGCAGTTATCTATTGCATGTGTGCTTTGAACCTGCCACCTTCCGCTGTAATTCAAAACAGTTTGTTGGCAGTTTGATAATGATGTGTGCGTGTGCCTGTGTGAGTGTGTGTGTCTGTTATCAGCTGCTTCCTGTTGTTAAGTTTTGTTGGCCAAAACTCTGTGCAGACTGTGCACGGCAAGTCAATGCTAAATTTAATGCCACATTATACAAAATGTTGCATGAAAATCAAAACCAATTCAATTTTAAAATACACACGCCCCCACACACACACAAGCACACACAAATAATGCTGATGCTTATTGCCCGCACTGAGTGCTTTGCATTTGACTGTAGCAACAATTGCGATGTGATAATAAAAATCAAATGTTATTGAAGGGCCAGCCATGACAACGTGGCATGCAACCGAGAGATGCAAAGCAGTGTGGCATTAGAGAAAACCGGCATGCCACATGCAGCAGGCAGCTGTAAAAAGTCAATATGCCACACAGCTGCATTACTCAAGTAGGTAATGTTCTGGAGCTGTGCATGAAAATGGCAAATGGGCAAACGGGCAACTGGCAACTGGCAAGCCAAGCACTTGCCGCAGACTCCTCGCCGGTTGCAGTTGTTCGGGGCAACGGGCATAACAAAACAAGTACGAGTGCTCTTGTCAAGAATGCTCGACCAAGAGATGCCCTGTATGGCTTAGAGCTACGTGAAAAACATGTGCTTTTTCTTACCCCACTTGACCTTTTTAAAAACCCATTCATAAAAGAAGTCTGTGCTTCAGTTTCAAAAGATTTTAAATTTTCCAGGCCTTAAATGAGCTTTTAAGTTATCAGACAGATAAAGGTACTGACTGACATCCAAATTATTACATGTTTTCATATGATTCGTGCTGATTCTTTCTATCTGTAATATACATTTGCATAAACCTTTATTTGTTACCCATTTTCAACGGTCACAGGGTATAAAAAGTTGGTTTTCTGCTCTCCATTTTTGCAACATCTTAGTTTTCTACTAGCCTCGCTTCTGGTTTCCTCTTTTGTTGTTAATCGGCTGCAAAAAGCAATGTACTCAAGTGGCAAAAGTTCAGGCAGCCAACTGGAAATGCAAACAGATTCAGTTTCTGATTCAAAAATGTGGTTTTCGTTAGGTGAATTTCTCACTGAGTGGAATTCATTTCTGCCCTAACTGTCTAACAAGTTCAAAAGTGGGCTTAAGTTCAAGGTATTGTGGGGAAATGGCAACAAAACAGAGCTTATTACAACAACTCTGCAGTGAGTCTGACATATGTGCAGTGCAATCAGAATATGAATGAAGTTAAACTTCAATTACAAAATATCAATATGCCGTCCCTTTGGGAATCTCTTGCTGTCTAATCTCGTAGCATCTCGTAGAACTCTGTCAAAGCCAAAGGAAAATGTACCTTTCTCGTTAGTGATCGATTCATTAGGCTAATTGCAAAACGAGTGCACGGTTCGGCTTTCATTCTAGGCTATTCCACTCCAAATGTTGGGCGACCTGGTGTAATTATATAGATTCATGCCATATATTAAGAATAATTGTTCATGGCTCGAAAAATAAATCGATTTTTGCTTGTACCACCTGGCGTATGCTTAATATGCATCGAAATCAGTTGAAGTGAAAAGATACATATTTTAGGCAACTCGCAGCTGAAAGTCAAAGTTCATCAATATCAAAGTAGAGTTCACTTTTATATAAATAACAACAATAACAACAACAGACCACGAAAACAACAACAAGAACAACAAGAAAGTAAGATATGTGTGCGGACTGTTGTTTGAAGTTGTTTTCAATGAATTCCAAATGTGTTCTTAGAACTTGGTCAATACGTTTCAAGTGTTGAGTTGTTGTTTTTGCTGTTGTTGCTTGTACAATAAATGAACGAAAAGCTATTAGGACTTGTCGTAAGTTCAACAGTTTATTGGCTGCTTACCACCCCACTTGCCATTGCCCAGAATTTACGATTGGGTGCAAAAGTGCAGCCAAATATTTTGCCGTACTTAATTGAAAATGCACTTGAGCTCTCAGCTCACAGCTCTTGGCGCTCACTCACCCTCTCGCCCTGCTGGCGTTCGTCTCGACTCGAGCATTTCTAATGAGCACTTAACAATTACGTACTTTACCTTCTCTTCTCAATGAATTTCATTGCATTTCTCTCACACGCTTTCGCCATTTATCGCTTTCTCTCTTTCTCTTCTGCCGTGGCCTTTCTCCGGGCAAAAGTTTATTACACACACACGCACACTTCAGTTTGCTCCAGTTTATACAGCAGTTTTTCCGCTTTAATCAAATCCAGCTTGACCAACAATATAGACATCGTCGTCAACCAGCGAGGAATTTACGTTGCCAAAGTGTCCACTCAAGATGCACTCGTTTCAAATAGAGTGTACCTCACATTTTTTCTGTCGCCTTTGCATTGATTGATTCAGCTCGGATGCTGTGTAAATGTTTGCTCTTGACTTATTTCAGCAAATTAAAGGCTAACTAGAGCATAATTACTTGGCAACATGACATAAGCTCTGCTTTATACGAGCCCTAATGAAAAGTTGGAGAGCAGCTCCTTTATGATGCCTCGTGCATCATCATTTTAGCCAGCTAAGTGTACGGCTTCCTTACGTTTCTACTTAACGTGCGCCTCGTCGCATGTCCCTGTCGAATTAATAAACCAGAAACGGCACCGAACAGCACTCAGCATGGACTATTCCCCATTTCGGGACCACACGCGTCCACCTTCTGCTGCTTTTCGTTGCGCGCATAAAAACAAACTGTGATTTGTCTACCCTGTACGCAGTGAGTGGAGAGAGAGTGGGTATATTTAAGTTAAGGTATCATTGAGGAGTTTATCTTATCTTTAACTACATAAAGATGCTTCCTGACTCTTCTTTTATATAGGGTACTAGAATAATTTACCATTGCTTATAAATTTGAACCGTGGACTTCTCTGTTGTTAGTCCTACGCTCAACCAATCAACCTCATCTCGATTCATTTAATCAGAAAGTTAGAACAAACTCTTTTATATAAAAACATTCTCTACTCACTTTCATTGTTTCTCGACTCATTACTGAAAAGACAGGGTATTTTGTAGTCAATTACACTCGCCTAGGTACATATATTCCCCCCATTTTTTGTGGTCTTCTACGATGAATTCATGCGGCTTGCACGTTAATGATATGACCACGTCCACTTCTCTGCGGGTAAGTGTGTGTCTTTGGAGTGTGGTAAGAGCAAAGAACTTTTTGTTAATTATGCACGTGTGCGAGGTGGAGTGTGGAGGTGCCCAGATCTGGTTACATTATTTGTGAGTGTGCGTGCCTGTGTGTGTGTGTGTTATAATAATGAGCGGCAAAACAATTAATCGTATAAGGCGCTCGCAAATGCGATAAACGCAAATGAACTGTGCGCGTTAGCCCAATGAAAAAGGTCAAGTGCCAAAGAAAAATATTCGAAAAATGCGCACACATTAACATGGCGAGTACTTGGCTGTTAGCACAAATAGCCAGCCATTCGCACAGTTGCACACATAAGTATACGGACATGCATAGGTAATGGCCCGGCGTGAACTCTTTGTGAGCCAGTGTTGCCATTGTGATTATTGGCCGTAGTCATTGCCGCTTATGGCGCACTTTACACTCGATTCCTGTTGTTGCAACAATTACAATAATTGCCACGCCCACACAAGCAAACACATACACTGTGGGTGTGAAAAAGGCACTTAATTTTTAATAACACGCTTTTAAAAATAAAAAGAAAAAAACTTGGCTCATTAAGAAAGTTGTGAGTGTGTGCATAAATGGCTGCCTGCCGTGGCCGTTCAATTTTCACTTCATTCACATGCCATTTACTCGAGTCAACATGCAATCAATCTGATAGGTTTCGAAACAATTGTTAAATGATGTCAAATAATTACATTTCATTGGCGTATTTCGAATGGGCGTAAAATATTGATTGATTTGGTTAAATAGCTTTAAATTTTCCTTGGCTTTTGTTAGTTTATTTAAGGGAGAACCGGATATAGAGCTTTGTCAAAGAAGATTTTATTTTGCTATAATTTTGCCACATTACAGCACTGAACAGTGTTGGTAAACAATAATTAAGTTAATAATTGACAGGAAAACAAAAGTTTTAAACAGACAGGTTTTATATTATAACAAAAGATTTTCGAGCTACTGAAAAAAGTAATGGAAAAGGGATGAAGCATCTTTATTAAATACTCCTGGGTAGTAAACGAGAGGTCTTTGTTATGAGTTCTTCATTTTGTTCTCTTATTCTTTACTTAAATTAAAGATAACGAGTGAATTTCAATATAGTTCTATCATTTCGTCTTCTCGAGGGCTGGAACACTCAACTCTGTGCCAACCTTGAGAGCAGAATCATTCGAAAGATTAATATAAACTGCAGTTTTTAGCTTAATGTCCAATTAAACTCAAATAAAAATTACAGAGTTGTAAATTACTTTAAATACTGTTAAAGATAGATAAATATATATAAATATATATTTTTTTCACAGTGCTCTGTGCAAAAAATATGTCAAAAACATTGTGTCACGTAGCGTCTGGGCAATTGATTGTGAAATGTGTTGAGTTGGCATCGCCACTTGCTTCGGTTTTTCTCAATTGGCGCAGCGAGAACCGTGCGCTGAGTGATTTCGTAATTAACACAAAACGTTTGGAGTGGTTCGCTCGGGGTTGGTAGGGTTGCCGTAGGGGTCAAATGCTCGACCCTGTAGGGCTACACATGCACACACAATGCCTGCCAGCACGTAAGCATAAAAAGCTCTGACACGCATCAGGCGCAGGCGAAAGGGACTTGAACCTAGAGAGCCAAGCCGAACACAACCATGTGGGTCCAGCACAAAACTTTGCCAACGGAATGGACCAGACCAGACCAGAGTGCGGGACGGATGTCATTTGGGTAGTGCAGAGTTTGCTGTTACCCGTTGATGGCACGCACTGGGCGGCTGTCGACGTGACAATAAAGCGCTGAACCGTTAAACTATTGTGTACCATAAGGATTAATGACATTTACATAATTTGCTCATGTGCCAACGTACTGTGGCACCCATTCGGCTGGCTATCTGTGTGGGTGCGGTAGGTGTTGCCTCCATCGTCGCATAAAACCAACAAAACAACAACCGGAACACACATTGGCATTGGCCACTCGCACGAACAGCTGCTGTAACATGATTGAGCTTTCAATTTGTTAGCCATTCTCAATGGGCCACCACACCCCCACCCTTACCCAAAGCAGCCCAAACCCTATTTCACTAGCAATCTCATCAACCATCAAGCAGCAAGCGCCATCGGCCCACGGGCGTGGAAGTAACCAACAATTTCTGTACATTGCCACGTGGTTGTCCGTCCTCTTTGCCCTCCCTCCCTGCCTGCCTCCTCTGACGCGATGCCGCATGTTCATGTGCCACACTAAGCCGCTGACAATGAGTCGAGATTAGGGGGTAGGGTGTTTGTGAGTGCTTGGATGATCATTGGCATTCAATTCGTTCAGTTCTGTTATTTGCATCGAAAATACGCAAATTAAGTGATGTGAATTGAACTTTGGCATTTCATTAATATTGTTCGAGCACAGATTTCTTTGGATATATGTAAAATTTTACTTTTTTTTCATAAAATATCCTGAATGTTACGACGAGTTATTCTCAGCTAAATGTATCTACCGCTCAGATTTGTAATGTAGCTACCTCGGGTTTCAAATGTTAATAAATGTAGAACTGTTGATAACACAGTCAATCTCATACTTTTGTGATGATAGCCAGAACAAAAGTTTCATATAGTGGTCACAGCTTTACTTATAAACCTGCCCGTGACGCTGTCTAGCTTCATAATAATTGACTCCCCTGACAGTTGTGTAGAGTATGTGAGCTAGAAAATTTTGACAATTACAGAGACAACCGCAGGGTATTCACACTCGCACAACGAGTGACATACGCATTCGCATGCTAAAATAGCTGGGGAGTTGTCAACAGCAGCTCGACATCAAAACCAAAAACAAAAAAAAATGAATCGAAAAAGAAATGGACGCTGTCAAACCACAATGCAGTCACTTGCTCCATTTGTGGATCACTCTCATGCGCGTGGTGGATTTGAGTTGGCTATGACTATTGCTCGTGGCATTGTTACCCAAAAACCCTGTACGCTCCGCCCAATCTATCCGAATCTGACAGTGGTGCACATATCTCAGCAGCGACAATTGCATTGAAAATTGGATTAAGCCATCATGCAGCGAGGAAACCAATGACAGCTGCCTGTAAAATGGCGAGTTTCAGCTAAAACGACTGCTCGCTGAGCTATCATTGTAAATAAGCTGAAAGTTTCTTTAAAGCGTTAGCCAGAGCTGCGAACTTTGTTGTCTCTGGATTTGTATTTATATCAAATGCCATGTTGGGCACCAAGGAATGCGTTGAGAATTTATAACGATGATAATTTCCTTGGTTGTATATGTAAAAGTTTAGTTTTGCTTTATTTTATTATCATTATCTACTGAAATCTACAGAAAAGTTTACCTCTACAGTAGCCTGCGTTGAACGTTAATTAGCACTTTCTTGCAATAAAAATATGTTTAAAGGTACCCTTTGATTTGTTCGTCTATAGTGAGGTGCCTTGTAAAACGAAAATCCCACGTTGTGCGCCAAATAAGAAGTTCAAGATTTATTAAAACTATTCTTAGTTAAGATTCTTTCGGCGTATTTATATATTATATGCATTGTTCGCTGAAAGCGGCAGAAAAGTTTACCTTGTCAGTTAGCCACGTTGGGCGCCAATCATTTAATTTGGATTACCCTGCAAAAAAACTAATTTGTAGCATTTGTTCTTGGGCTGGTCATCAATTGCACCGACTTGTCAAGTGTAGCGCACACTTAAAATGATTTGACATGTGCAACTATTTTACTTCACCGACTCCCAACTGCAGCTCATGAGGAACTCGCTGCACGCGCTCGTGTACGGTCATAGCGTTTTATTCGACATCAAAGTCCGCTGTCGTCACAGACAGTCATATTTCATGGTTTGTCCGCTGGCTCCACAGTCATCTATCCGTACTGGGCTCGTGCTTCATAGTCTCTGGTCGTACGAGTTATCCACATATTTGAGTTTGAGTTTGCGTTTCGTTGACGCGACGTGATGCGGCAAGACTCCTGCCTGGTTGAGCATGACAATGCCAAAAATGGCCAAAATAGCATCAGCAGCGTCTAGTCAAGTTGTTTTCTTCCTTTTTTTTTGTTCAATCTGGCAACTGGTGTATATAATGTATATAAACGTATATTGCTGGATTACATGTGTCAGTGGCCATGTCAATTGTCTGAATGAGTTGGCTTTTAATGTGAAGATTGACTAACTGGTAAGTTGGCTCAGTGCTGAACTGTGACAGCTGAGCGCTGCGCGTGTCCCAAATAAATGAAGCGTTCATATCGAGACACACAAATATATACATGCATATATATATACTCTATATACTCGATTAGACAAACAAATTGTGGCAAAGCCAGTTAAACCACAGAATTAATTTGCACGAACTATTACCACTAATAGCGGACCCCTCACGTCCTGTACATATAATATTGTCCGGGTCACACGACAATCAGCATCGTCGTGATTAACATAATCGTATCAGCATATCATCAGCTTAATTATCGTAAGCCACATGCTGATTAAAGCCAGCCCACATAATCATAATCAAAAAGTTGTCGACCCATCGCGAACTCCTCCTCGACTCGCGACATGTGCGTGGCCTGGCATTAGATGATAATGAAAGCGAGCGCTAGATGGCGCCAGTTAATAATTTCTGCATTTAATTTTACCCTTCTCTCTCTTCACTCTCTCTCTCTCTCTCTTACCCACTCTTCTGGTCGATGCTAATTTCTTCTCTCGATAAATGAGAAAGCATTTAATGTGCTGCAACGGAGCGTAAATTTCGGTCAAACTAATTTGCTGGCGACAATCAGAGGACGAGAAGCTCGTGGATAGAAGTTTCCAGACGAAATACTTATAATGACAATGGCGATGATGATGATGATGATCTAGCTTAGCTTTCAGAGTTAAATCAAGTAGAACAGGAAACACGTTGAGCGTTAATAACTTTTGATTTATAGAGGAGGTTTAACCCGGCACGCCCCTTTTTTGTCATGCACACATCTGTTGCAAAAAAATGACGTCAAATTACGGGCAGTTAGACAAAACTTTGGTGTCTCTCTGTGTGCATGTGTGTGTGTGCGAGTGTGTGTGTGCCAAAAACTTTTTGCATAATTGGTTCTATGTACCAGAGGAATTTAATATCTGAAATGTGTGAGGTCATTGCGAGTGGGTTTATGCAGGTGCATAGATAAGCGTACGTACTTTAACTTTTATTCCACAGCGAATTCAAGAGTTATCAAAATAAATTTAAATAATATATACAATATATATATACAAAAAAGAAACTAATTTTAAGATTTGCTTAGCGATCTAATGTCGAGTGTAGTAAACTGCCCTCTTAAACATTAAACTTCCGAAACTTTGCCTAAAACTTAACCGATTTGACTAAATTTAAATAATGATGTTACCTCTAGACTGACTGCAACCAACTTCTATGCATATGGGTAAATAACATTAAATGCCAATTTTGTGCAAAACTATTTTTTGAGAAAAAAAATATTTACTTATTTTTTAATCAATTGTGGGTCTATAAATAGGTATTAAGTGCTCTTAAAATGTTTTCTATAATAAAATGTCTCAAGTTTTTTCAACACACCAATTACCTTCACATATCTGTAAATAACATTCTAATCTTGGTCTACCCACATTTTAGTTGACCGCATAGAAAACTTGTTGGCCAACGCTTACCTGGCTTTGTCATAATATTAAAGTATTACCTTCGGCTTAAGCATAATCGCTGCAAACATTTCCAGCATTTCTAACACTTACCATATAAGTACTTAGCTTATGCAGCTTACATTTGCCGAATGTAGCCGCATACAATGAGCGAGCTGGTCCTCGTCTGACTGATTTCTAAACTGTCTTTTGTTGTTGAAAAACAAAAACGCATTAGGTATATGATAACTATTCCCCCCCCTTTAGTAAACCGCCTTACAACGCTCCCCGTTTTTAGTGTTAGGCAACGCTGCAACTTTTGCCACAATGCACAATTTTTACGCGCTCTACTTCATAAATTAAATAGCAGCCGAGTGACATGGGACTGTCTGTGTATAAGCTGTAATGCTGTATGTGTATGTCCGTGCGTGTGTGTATGTCCGTGTGTGTGTGTATGTGTGCATTGCGTAATTTTCTACACACAGACATACACAGAATGCCATTGTCTTTTGTGGTTGTTAGCAAACAAAACGTCAAGACAAGTAATTCAATGCACAAAAGCGACGAGACGCCAGTTGGTACGAGATGAAATGAGACGCGACAGGGCGAGACGGGACGGGATGGGACGGGACGAGACGAGATTTAACATTTTAATGTTCCGGATTGGACAAAAGCAAATTCCTGCATAACGATTTCCCTCTTTCAGTGCTCAGTAACAGAAAACTCGATCGCAATTGACAGCTGTTCTGTTAAAGCTTTAATGCTAGCGAACTTTTTGACGTTTTAATTCCAATTCGTGGAACTTTTTCATTTGATATTTTCATTTCGCATTCTTGGAATTGCCTTATTGACATATTGATGGGCATCACCTTGCCTTATAATATATACAAATTTGTTAGGGGAATGCGTCGGATGTATATTTAAATTTGCCCAATGAAAAATATTAATTAACATTATTACACCGCTTAGGCTTAAATTAATTTTATCATGCCAAACATGTGTGCCTTATTTAATTAATGATTTATTTATGCACTGTTATTAAATGTTAATTTTTTTAAGCGTCTGCTGCAATTGTTATTTACTCCAATGTCAGTTGCAAAAATATTTGCAACATAAAGAGGCAGAGAGTTTTTTCAATATTTTTTTTTATTAATATTTCTTTGGCATTTATCAGATATTAAATCGAACTTAATATTTCAGTTTGCCGCCGCTTGTCGCTCGGTGTGCATAAAAAATTTGCATTTATTATTTTTGCTCTTGCAATATTTATTATGACAATATTTGATGGGACATTCTGGATCAGCGGGATTCACGCAGTGCGTCAGCGAAGCCTTTGTATATGCACGCGTAATTAACCAATAGACTCGTATAAATAACAACAAAGTACCATACCTTAAACCACTCCCTTTGTTTTTCTTTTTGCTGCATAAAAAGTCAACTTTTTATCGTGTAAAAAATTAATGCAATAACAGGACTTAAACTGTGCAAAATACTTTAAAAGCTCCAAAGGAGGGTGTAATTTTAATTAAATTTCAGTATGAAGCTGTGCGGGTTTCAATTGTCATAAATTATGTGTTATTAAAAGGAAATTTGAAGATCTTGTAGTTGTAATCGATTGCTGTTGATTACTGTTATCGACTGTTGCTATCGATTATTTTTATCGATTAATGTCAGTGACAGTGAAATCTGTATTTATATCTATATAAAAGCCATATTTAATCAGAAAGATCGCTTTAATTCTTCGATATTTATACAAATAACTTAGCTAAATAATTTAATAGTTACTTTAATTTCTTTATTTGTTTTCTTACAGTGCTGCAATCACTTTAATCGAATGCCACAGAACCTCAACACGATTCGGCAATACAATCCCATTAAAAGCAGACATTAGTGACATACAGAGAAATAATAAAATAAAACAAAGAAAAAAAAGGGGACCCCAAAAATTAAAGCAAAGCCCGATAAAAGAAGGCACTTTGATTGCAACATAAAATTGCCACAGAAAATTGCATAAAATTGCAGCAAAAAGCCGGGCAACGAGAGACAGCGAGTGAAAGAGAGAGAGAGAGAGCGAGCGAGCGGGAGGCGAGATAACCAAGAAAAGACAGAAAAAAAGACGAAGATAGTCGTATCTAAACGGGGTCAGTAATTTGCTGCACGATTGCCAGGCGAGCCAACAAGCCAACGAACTGGAAGTTTAATTGCCTCAGCTATCGTTGTTGTTGTTGTTATTGTTGCAGTTGCGGTGCCTCTCGTTGCTGTTGTTGTTGCTGTTGTTGCTGCTGTTGTCTGAAGCGCATGCAACAATTAAAGCCAAAAAGTTTCGGACAAAATGCTGCTGCCTACGCCCGGGCGCCAACTAGCTGAACAGTTCCATCGACAACAACAACATTTGTGCAGGGCATAAAAAAGCCAAAAAAAAAAAAACAATCTCCAAAATATCCAAAGAATAACTAAAGAAGAAGATATCGAAGGCGCAGCAGGAGAAGTGTGCCGTGGCAGGAGGAGAAGGAGCGAAATTGTCTGCTTCTAATTTGAATGGACTCAACAGCATTCGACATACAAATGCATATTTGGAAACTTTTGTTAATTGGTAAGTGACAGTTTTTGTTTTTTTTTTTCCTTCTTATTTTGTTTACGGCCCAATGAAAGCGAAAACTTGACCCAGCCCCGCCCCCCCGCTGCCCGAAGTTAGCCCAGCTTGTAAACAACGTACCAGGCACCAAATAAGAATGCTAATTCACAACTTTCCACGCGCTGCATTCGTTAAATTAAACAAAAAATAAAAAGCCAGAAAAAATGTCGAAGATTAAATACACTTGCCAGCATATGAAACCAATTTTCTGTATTTAATTTCCCATTCAATCCAATCAAAACAAAGTAAACCTTTTTGATCAGCTTCGACATTTGTTATATACATGCAAAGCTTTTTCAGGCTCAATTCAGCTCGAGAGTCTGATAAAGTATCTATTTAGGCGGGAACATTCCGCTTGAACAGGAACTCGCGAATACCTTCTGTCAGTGTATAAAATGGGAGCAAAAAAGCAAGGACAACTTCGAGAAAAAAAGGGTTCCAAGTTGCAGGCCACGTATCTCTGGCTGCTTCGTCCTTTTCGCTCTTCATATTTAACTTGGCCTCCTGGCAGCTGACTTCCGCTCCTTTTGCTCCTGCTCCTGCTGCTGCTGATGCTGCTATTGCCTGGAGAGTCTTGCATGTTTTTTCTTAAATATTCCTTCCCTATTTTTTTAGCTGTTATTTTTGTTGCTACGCTGATTTAAATAGTACTTGTACTTTTGCCTACTTGTTTCCAGCCTCAACTTGAGCGAGTTTCAGTTGCGTTCCTTTCGTCGAGTGTAAAGTGTCGAGTGCGCCTGAGGCGGCAGAGAGCGACTCCTCCTGACCTCTTTGAGGTGTTTAATTATGAAGCCACGCACAAGCTGCAACTTGTGGCCGCTTAGTTAATTTGTTTTAAAGTTATAATGCTGACTTTATAAGGCGAAACTTTAGCTGAAACCCAATTTTCAGCCTTTGCCGGGGTAAATTCATTGCATACAAATTGCCAGAATGTGCAGCATATGCTGATGATATTTCTAGACATAATGCGATTTATACCTACATCTATATTAAATTGCGTTGCCTTTGACATAAGTGATAAAACATCTGTAATCGATATCGATCAATTTTTCACCCATTGCGACTTTTAATAATATTTTCTAGTAGTATTTTAAAGCTCTTGAAAGCAGCGACTATCAACACAGTTATACAGCACTGTCACTTCTTTACAACACTGCTGTTAGAGAATTTTTCAACACTACAATTTAAAAGAAACCACCAACAAGCTGAAACGTATACAAGTCCATGCCAAACCCTTTTGTGACTTTTAATTACACAGCTGGTCAGACGAATGCTTTGCATTAATGAATGTTTGTGCATTGCCTATCAATTAGGTTTTCTTTTGATGCAATTCACTTTCTGCTTCTAACAATAAGGCAATTGTGAATGATAACCATTTTTTAATAAAGGACTTGCTGAGCAATTTTCAAAGCACTGTCCATAAAATTACAAATTAAACTGCCTTTTAGATAAACTTTAAAATTGCTACTTCAGCATTAACAAAGGCAATTCGAAACATATTGATAACAGGTAATAAAAACGTTTTCAATTCGATTGGATCTAAGCTCAATTTCAATTACTATTTCTTGTCCTAGTTTAGTTGTAGTTTGACTAGAATGCGTGGGTGTGTTCGAGTGTGTGTGTGGGTGTGTGTGTGCGTGCTTCCTTTATTTTTATCTTGTTTAGCTTTTCAATGGCGCAAACTTTTGAAAAGACATCCTGGCAGGGAATCCTGTGCACTTAATAAAGTTATATAAGTATCCGAAGCGTTTTAGTGCCGAGACGGCAACTGGAGCTGAGGTCAAGTCTGGCGCACGCACGCACACACACACACACACACACACACACATACACGCAGTTGATTGATGACATCGATAAGTTCTTATAAATTGCACACGTGTCCTGTCATGTCCTGTGAGATAAACCTAAGCAGCGACTGTGATTTTGCAGTTGCAGTAAATTACGCACAAATTTGCATTCATCTACAGCCCAAGCAGATTCTTTGCACTGTTTTCTGATCTTTCTTGTGTCATTAGCCAACACTGGATAATTGTTCTTTCTCCCCAAATTCACATCAACCTCGAAAAAATCCAACTGCACTTGAGACTCGGGCTTAGCGGCTAGCCGCTTAAAGGCAAATGGGGTGGAGGGGTGGAGTTTTGCAGTCTGTTGAACTGCTCTGGCGCTTAATGAGTGCCCCGCACAGCAGTTGCTTTCAAGTGCTGTGCATAACTGTACTTCTGCTTATGAGCGACTCTTTTGGGCTTAACAAAAGCCAGAGCCAAAGCCAAAGCCAAAGCAAAAGTCAGACGCAAACAAATAAAACTAAAAACAAAACTCAAACAATTAAACTTTGACTGAGTTTCGCAACTGGCAGACCAAAAACTATTTTTTATAGTGTACTTCGTTGACCTGCTCAGATATGCTCAACAATATGGCTGCAAGTGGCCCAGAGTGTGTGTGTGTGTGTCTTCGTGTGTGTGTGTGTGCGTGTATATATATATTAAACAAATTGAAGTGCGTTTCACACTTCTCACCAGTAATGCGAATGTTTTGCTTTTGCTTTTTTGGCAATGTTGAAAGCTCTCCTCCTGCGGTTAACTTTTTTAACCAACTAAGAGAATGTTGTTTTACATAGTTCTCAAGTTTTTCAAGTTTTCATCTAGCCAATAGTAAAAAGAAACTTTTTAAACAAGCTATGTATGTGGCCAAAGTTCTAATAGTCCATTTAAATAATTAACTACATTTGAAGATAGTCTAATACTTGTTCGCAAAATAAAAGGTGTGTCTTATAAGAATCATTTAAATAATTAACTACATTTGAAGATAGTCTAATACTTGTTCGCAAAATAAAAGGTGTGTCTTATAAGAATCTTCAACAATTCACCAACAACTCTCCAAAGAAAGCGTGACCTAGGTAAACTTAACAAACGCAACTTTGCTATAACAACGAGCAGCTATTTGCTATAAAAATCGCTTCTGTGTTTTTCGAAGACTCCTTTGAAAAGCTCTTGCTATAAAAATAGTCTTTGTATAAGTTAAAAAGCTTTTTGTATGGTATAGAGTAGTATCAGAGTTACCGAACTTTTAAGCATCGTATAAAATATAAGAGCATGAGCAGAAGGAACGTATAAAATATAAGTATATTAGCAGAATTTAAGGACTTTGGCTAAATGTACTAAATATAAGACTAGCAGCAATTTATGCAGGGTTTGCGAGCTTTTAAGCAACGTATAAAATATAAGTATGTAAGCATAAAAAGAGGACTTTGCGAAATATACAAAATATAAGACTACAGCAATTCTTGCATATCTGCGAAATATAAGACTGGGAACAAAATGAGAGAACGTATATTGTATGCGTTGCAAAAGTTGAATGCAGAATTTGAGGACTTTTTTTTTAACGTATAAGTTAAAGTTTTTGCCAGCAAAAAGATATAACAGCTTAAACAGTTTATAAGACAAAGAACAGGATAAAAGGACATTTGCGGTACGTTTAAAATATAGAAATATAAATAAATTGAATATAACAATAGTTAAAAATAGAGAATATAAAAGGAATATATCCGCGTAACACCCAAAATTCAATATAATTTAATGATAAATTCATTTCAATATATTTACTATTATATGCCTCTATCATGTTTTTTACAAACATGAACATCTGCATTTAGTTTTCTTTTCACTACTTACTTATACTGTATAAGTTATACATAAACTTTGTTGAGGTATAATACTTAATTTTATAAGATAACGTAATCGAAAAGCTTTATAGGAAACATTCCGAATTTTGTAGCCCTGTATTTATTTATGTAAGTCCCAAAGCTTTGAATTGACTCAACAGTCAAAAATGCAATTCCCATTTTCGGGTTAGGACTTTTCAGTTTCCATAAATATACAGGATATAAATAAAGTCAAGCAAACAGTTATATGAACATTTAAGAGAAAGCAAACTCTTAAAAATGTTGGAAAATAATAAGTAAATTTAAATTTAAATTTAATATTTTATAAAAATTAGTTTGTTTTTAATATAATTTCTCTCATATGCATCGATCTCTTAACAGTTTATGTAAATTTAATAACCGATTTCTGCTTACAACTCTTTGCAAATTTATATTTTTGCGATTGCGTCTGAAATAATAATTCACTTTGTCAACCACAAATGTCATCCATAATAAAGACATATTCCACTATCGTGGTGCAATAACATAACCAAATTAGAAATTACGAGAGTGACAACCAACCCGAGAGAATCCCTCCCCCCTTTCCCCCCTCTAAACCCTGTAATTCACTGACCAACTAAACACTAGCAAACAGGCCACAAAATGTTAACAGGACAACGATAACAGAAGCAACAGCAGAACAAAACGCCGCAGGGCAGAGACAAGAGCGCCGGGGGGGGGGGGGGGGGGGGGGACAAAGCTAGCTAAAAACTATAATTTGTGTGTAGTTGCAGGGGGCAGACCCAGCCGAGTAACACACACACGCACACACACACACATGCACGGGTCTAGTTTTATTATTGTGGCTTCATTTGCCATGTACAAAGCGACCAAAAGTGAACGAGCGAGAAAGACAATTGACTGAGTGAGTGAGAGGGAGTGAGAGGGAGTGAGAGTGGGCAACGGAGTAGGCAACTAAGCGGCAGCATCTGAAATGAAAAATCTCCAGCTCTTCGCCCGATATATGCACATACGTTTATACTTATATTGCATGCACAGTTACATATATAGACGACCTGCAGAATATTAGCAGAAAACAACAAAAAACCGGATGCGTATTGCTCGAAAGTGTGGACAACACTTGTGGCTTTGGGGTCACACGCATTTTAAAAATACATCGAGAAAAATTAAGCATAGAAAAATTCGTATGCGAATAAAATTGGATACAAAATATACTTAGCATGAATCGCGAAATAATGAATATATTAAAATTTTGTTTAAATACATGACCATTAACAGCTTTAGAAGCTGCTGAAAGTATTTAAGCATAGGCTCAAATCTATTTTTATGCAGATTTTCGATCAGATTTGAAAGCACATGAAAGCTTCGAGGCACAGGCAAGATTTCTGCTGTGGAGCTTTTGGTATTGTTTTGATACAAAAAAAAACTTAAATAACATAACGTAAATATCCCAAAGTCTAGAATCTAGCAAGCAGCTTTGAAAGCACATGAAAGCTTAAATGCTTTGAAAGCACATTAACGCTTAAGGCGAGCTACATATGACAAGGTTTAGAAAACCTTAAGCAGCTGGGCCTTATACAAGCAAAAGGCTGCTCAAACTTGATCTGTTGTTAGATTAATCCGAAAGTTTAGCTTCATTTGGAGCCAGTGTGGGTTAAGCTCAATTTCTGGCAAGCAGTTTGTTCGAATTTATCTTTATTGTGGGCTTTATTTGCCGGCAGTGTACGCGTGTGGGTGCCAAAACGGCCACAGATACAATTTGTGTTACCAGCAAGTAAATGTTGACACTTGACATAGACAAATAGAGAGAGCGAGAGAGAGAGAGAGAGGGAGCGAGACAGGAAGATATATGTAGGGCGGGTAAGGGAGCGAGGGGAAAAAAGAAATGGAAGTCTTGGCAGCTAACCCGTTTGGAGTTTGTTTTATGCTTCCGCACACTTGACATTACGTTGCCATTGCATTTCCTCTCTTATTCCCACCATGGGACCGGCTCATTTTGCTTGTTGTTGTGCTTTATTTGTTTGCGGCCAGCTATGCGGGGGCGTTGCTGCTGCCAGTTTTGTGCCTTTATTCAATTTCACGTTGACTCCAAACACCATGTAAGTAGTTTGGGGCACGAGTCCCAGATTTGGGTTAGTTCGTTATATATTTTTTTTCTCGTTTTTTGGGGTTTTGGGGGCAGCGCCTCCCTTGGGCTGTCGCTCGTTCGTGACACTCTGATAGCAAATTATTACAGTCTGATGAGTTCGTCCGGCTGATGAATGTCGGTGGCCAATAAATTATGCTTTGGGCGCTGATAAACCAAGAAAGAAAAGCAAACTTGGCCCAGCACTGTGCCTGGCTCTCTACATCTCCTTCCCTCTCACTCTATCACTCTCTGTCTCAATCTCTTGTGCTGTATCCTGCCTGCTCGACGGCAGGCACATAAATTTGTTTGCTTTATTTAAGTTTTGCTGCTGCTTGTTTTGTCAAATAAAAAATAAGAGAGAAGAGAACTGTTTGCATGTGCTTAAGTGCCACGTGCTACATTGATGTGTTTTTCGGGTTCACAAACTAAGTCCAAACTGCTCGCAGGCAAAAAGATTTTCACAGCTGTGGCTGCGCGGGATAGTTGGGAAGGGGGAGGGCGGGGCATAAACTGTCATTGGCATTTGGGTGAGGCAAGTTAATTAAACTACGTTTTAAATCGGCAAAAATGGCAACAACAAATGGCAAAGCCGAAAGCCAAATTAACCGCGTGCATAACTCAAATTGCTGCCAGGACAATGCGAGGATAATGCCAAACCGCAAATGTGCGCAGCGCCTAACAACTTTTGCGCGCTGCTCCCAAAAATATTTTCCAAGAAATTAATTACACAGAACGAACGAGGTGCGCCGAAGCGGGCGCATCATGATTTGCTCCCAGCCGCAGTAACCCCGCTCAGTTGTGTGTGCGTGTGTGTGTGTATGTGTGTGTGTGTGTGTGTGTGTGTGCGTGTGTTTTATGGCCACCACAACAGCAGGCCAAAGATATGGGCGCTTGTTACATACCTGTGTATCCTTATTGGCCATATAATGCGCCTCGGCAACTGCTGCTGCTGCTGCTGCTGCATTCCTTTGCCTGGCAGCCAGCCGCAATCCTTGCAATATAAACTACTTTGCGGTTCAAAGTTGATGCCTGAAACTTTTGCTGAATGCTGCGCGTCTGCAAGTTAATTAAAGTGCTTTATAACCTGCACCTACCTGTACACACCCCATCTCCTCTGTATGGTGGGGCTTAGCAATCACAGCAGCTCAAAGTTTATTTGCAGTTTGTTGACTTGTCGCGACTTTTAAGAGATTTTAGCTTTGGGATTAACCGCCCCACATCTGCTCAAAGGATAAGCGTTGCATTGTAAGCATATTCTTTCCAAGGGGCAAGACTCAATTTCTCTTCATGTATTTTGATCTAATTATGACAGCTACAAGCCAAGATAATACATTACAATTAATTAAGCATATTACATGCAAATATTTAATGCACGCAGTGCAATGCAAAAATTCTTTACTTTAATCAAATAAAACAACAAAAGTTGATGAAAATTAAATAGAACTCGCCAGGATGCACTCAGAGAACATATTAAATCATAGATTTATTTTGGTGCCAACATGAAAGAAAGAATAAAACAATTATTTTGCCAGGCAGAGTTAGATAAGCTGGAATTTCTGCAACCTATTCTTTATGCTGGTTTGAGAATTTCTTAAGATATTTTCTTAATCTGCAAAATGATTCTTCTTTACTTTTCATATCTCTAAACAATATCAGCATGTTTATGGTTTCTTAAAATATAATTTCTTGTGCTCAGACCCCAACTAATACAAACCTGATTTTTATCGAACACCCAAATAATAATCCATATTCTGAGGTGTTAATTGTGGCAGGCCGCAAATGGTTTGGGTAGCTACTTTGTAGCTAATCAACAAGCTGTTCGGCCCCAGAAATGTATTCAATTATGCAAACGAAATGAGTACGAACTTGGCCCCAAGGATGGCCAAACAAGCTCACAAACGCCACGAGTTGTGTCAAAGGAAGCCGCCAGCAGCAGCAGCAGCAGCAGCATAAGCAACAGCAGCAACAATTGCTCCCCCACAGCAACAGGAGCAGCAAATTATGTAGCTGGTATATCTAGAACTAAGAAAGCTTGCTTCAGTTCGGCTCGACTTTAGCTGGATGGGGTAATAAACAAAAGTCAAGCCAGCAACTTTTTTCCATCTCCTTTTTTCACATTTTCTTCTTGCAGGAGTGAGCAGAAGGTAGGGGGGCAGGTAGCGGCAACTTAACATGAAAATTAAATAAGTACCAGCTTAAATAACTTGCAGGGCAGCTTGCTTGAATGGGTGGAGACGCAGTTTATAAAAAGCAGAAAAAATCAAATATAAAGCTTGAATAAGTAAGGGCCAGCTAGGGAAAAGACAGCATGGCACAACAGGTCAGCAGAGGTGCGAAGTCAGTGCAGCTCAGGGCAGCTTAGGGGGCGGGGTAAGCACAGTGACAACTTGAAGCACATCAAAAGAAGGCACAGCAGGACATGTACACGTGCGTGCGTGTGTTTGTGTGCCAGGTGAGGTCCTTTGCCAGGCACGTGCATTGTTGTCAGTCCTTAACAGTTGGCAGCTTATCTAAATGGCCAGAAGAATTTATGCTATTCAAAACTTTTGATTTAAACAGTTGCCAGCTGCCAGTTGTTGTTGTTGTTGTTGTTGTTGTGACAGCTGCTCTGCATTTTGATTTGGGTCTGCTCTGTTGCAAAAATATTTATTTAATTTCAACGTTCAATATAAACACTCGCCCACACACACACACAAACACACGTACACAGCCTTATTATATGCCTATTTACTTTGACAACAAAGCCAAATGCTGTCCAACTGGCAGTTAATCAGCCTTCGACATGCATTTGCACGTTCTGCATGGGGTGCTGACCCCACCCATCGGCATCCCCTATCAAAATCTTTTCAATAACTCAGCCCGCAATCTGCCCGATAAAAGCAAACTCTGACAAATTCTTGTGTCGCCTGTCGCACATATATCATTTGACAAACAACTCCTTTAAAAGTCGTACAATCATTACTCGAACCAATATCTATAGCAGAGCTCTAACTCAATCTCTAACCCAATTCCGATTCCCGTTCCGTTTTGTTCGAGACAACAACTTGATTTTCACTCAGCATCAGCTAGCTGCTGATACCCACTAAAAATCGCTCTCAAGGGGTATACTAAGCTAGTATATTATTTATTTAAATTGAGAATGCAATCTATATTTCATGTCTGCCTAACATTGATGTAAGGCTATAATGGTTAATTTCCCAGCTTAGGTCGAAAGTTATTTCTGCTTTGGGGCTAAGTATTTTTGCCGTCTTTGCTGTGCACTCATGACCTTTCCACAGGGCATCTGCTTGGACAGCATTATTGACTCGCAGATTAATACGGGCTTTTTTTTCTCTTTTTGCTTCCGCATCGCTTCGCAGCTGCAGATTGTGGTGCCATTTGGGTGGTGCCTTTGTGTGTTTGCCACTTTATGTGCTCAACCGCCACCCACAGCCAGCTGCAAATTGCCGCATAAAAGTGTGTGTATTTCTTTTTTGTGTTTTGGTTGGCTGAACAACGCTTGACACCAATGAGCTGGCGAAAATGTTACCTTTGGGCCACACGCGGCGTATGCGTAATGTCAACTATTTTATTAATTGTGCTTTATTGCGGCCTGTTGTCGCACAGTTCTGTGGCTTGGCGTTATGTTAATTAATGTGGTTGACATCAAAGTCGTTATGCTCTTTAAAAATCTGTGTGTTCGTTACAAGTACATTTACATGGCATTAAGCTCTTATGAATGCGACAAGGATTGTCATTGTATCGTATGCTAATATGGTTGGGATTGGGTGGGGAAGGGAGGGGGCGGCATGTTGTGGCAACTATTGCCATAACATGGCCAACTTCTAAAAAGAATCGATGGGCAACGGTATCAGGTAACTGGAAAATGCATTAATGCATGTTGTGGCAGTGTTCCGACTCGGCATCTCTTTCTAAAATTGCATTCGAAGCATTGCAGCTGCATGTTGCAAAAGTGCGTGCGTGTGTGTGTTGTGTGTGCGTGGTTGTGGGTGTAGAGGTCAGTACACCAAACAATGGCCAATACAAAATTGCAAATAACAAAAGGCGGCCACACAAATAACTCACGACAATGCGACTTGAAATGAAGATAGATGCATGCCTCACCCCCTTTGCACAGACTCATATATGCGTATATGCATGATATACAGGCTGCCACAAAGTGTGTGCGAGTGTGTGTGTGTGTGACAGTGGGGGCACTGTTGAAGTAGCTAGTGGCAGCACATCTCAGCTATGTGACACACTAACTGCATGAGTGAGTGCATTGCATGAATGCCTGACTGACTCACTGACAGGCTGGCTGACTCGACTTGTCTCTGTCCTTTTGCCCAGTTTTGCTGCCAATGCTAGCCAAGTTATTGTGCGTGACATCAAATGAATTGTTGTTTATTTGTCTCGTTTTGTCTGCCGCACACACACACACACACACACACACACGCTGACAAATAGCTGACGTTATATTTCAAGCCATTTAACTGCCGCCGCGTTTTATGCAACACTAAATTGAAATAAAGGACTCGCTGTGCAACACGAAATGCATGTGGAGCGTGGCGGAGCATTGAACCTTGCACACATTTGTCCTGCATAATTGTCACGTTGATTAACACTCGAACCGCACAAGTTAACAGCAATTAATTAACAACCACATTTCGCATTTGCCAAGTGTCAAGAAAAGTCTAAAGGCCACTTCACAGCGCACAGTCAGACTCCCAGCAGGAGCCTAGTGTCAAGGCAGGTCTTAGACACTCGGCGGGGTCCTCACAGGCCCCACTGATGGCAAATCAAAGCGGCGCTCGAACGTGACAATAGCGAAATTTATGCGATTTCTCGCATAATGAGGCACAGTAAAAAAAAAAAATAGTAATAAAAATGACTGACATAAATTGCAAAAGGCCAAATACCAAAGCTCAGCGAATAAGCCTTTAAAAATGCGGCGAACATCAATTTAAACAAGTTCAAATTCAGCTGTCGGGTGTGCTTGACTAGAGTATACCCCTTGGGCAGGTTTTTAACAGCCGTTGGCGCCCAACGTGGCTCACAGGCTAAAATGCTGCAGTCAAGCAACATTGGGTCATGCTATCTAAAGCAAGCCCAATTGAGCTTTCGTAATATCAACACGAAAGTAAAGCTGTCTAGAGCAAGCCGAAGATTAAATACCATTAAAGATCTGGCGCTTATTAGCTTGAAGATTTTTAAATAGCATAATGAAGCATGTTATTTCTGAGCTCTGTCGATATATCTTCATAAACAAAGAAGTTTTCTATATAGGAACCTTCTTTTCGACAGATCGATCTTACGATATACTGATCGGTCTATATCTTAAAATTCCTGACCTACTTTATAATGTAGTTCATGTGTAGTCTACCCTATTTATTAGCTAGTACAGGGTATAATGATCAAGTGAGGCTGCAAAGCGGCCCAAATACGCAAACACACACACCCACACACATGCACACACACAGACATTTATGCAAATGCAATCTCTTGGATTTCGGCTGTTTGGTATTTTTCCAAATAATTTTGAAAAGTTTTACATAAACCGGACGAGCGTCATGTAAATATCTGATGGGTGCGAGCAAAATGCAAATGCTGCAGCAAACAATGCAAGTGTGTGTGTGTGCCTGTGTGTGTGTGTGTGTGTATGTTTCTATGTGTGTGTGTGTGTTTGCGCTCATGCATATCAAAATGCATTTACAAAATATTTATGCTAATTTTCTGGCAGCCAAAAACTGTAACAGTAGAAATTTGCTTAATGCTTTTAGTTGTGACTGTTGCTGTTTACCAAATTTCACTTTTCGGCCAGGTAAATATATACATATTACCGTTAGTCCGCATTAATTAACAGGCTACCAAAAATGCTACGCTGTTATTTTTGCCACCAGCCGCAGCCAATTAATGAGTTCAGAGCAGAGTTACAAAATTAGTTCGCTGCAAATGTAAACTTTTAATCTTTCAGATTCTGCAAAATTGTTATTGCTTGTTGTTTGTGCTTGTGAAAATAGGAGTGAAGCAATCGATTGTATTATAATCGACTAATGCAACTGTAATGTTGAGTCAGGCCAATCATTCAATCGATCTCTTCGAATGACAAAAATATATCTGCCTTTAATCCTAAGATTCTAATCTACATATTTTATTATTTCTATATAAATATTATCATTATTATTATATTCTTATATTCTGTTTATTTTACAATTGTATAACACACAATAATGCGCAAATTTTATGCATTGCTCAACACTTATAGAGTCAGCTCCCTGTGGTATGCAACACTTTTGATTCAACTTCATTATTCTTCCCCCAACGTTGAAAGCATTTGAAACCCAGTCAAAATTTTGCGCTGAATGGAACCGCATTAAACCGCAAATGCGCCCTTTCGCTGTAGCTCTCGCTCTCTCTCTCTCCCTCTCCCTCTCTCTCTAGCTCTGCCTGTCTCTGTAGTTGCCTCTCTCTAGGGAAATGTAAGCGTGTCCAGCGACCAGCACGTCGCATGCATAAATGCAACTTTTGCCCCGCATATGAATGCATCATTGTGAATGTTGTTGCTGTTGCTGCTGATGTTGTTACTGCTGCTGTTGCTGATGTTGGCACTGCAGCTGAAGTTACTGTCATGTCAGTTCTTGCCGAGCAGAACGATATTTTAGCTTCATGTATACACGAACAACAACAACAACAACAACAACGATAACAACAGCAGCACTTTGTTGTGTAGTCGTATAATTTCAGCAGCCTGTGCTGGGCATGTGTTTGCACATGTTTGTTGTCGTTGTTGTCGTTCTTGTTGTTGTCAACATGTTGTCCGCCCCCTCGCCCAAAAACTGGACACTCTTGAACGTACTACAGCTTTCTGGCCAGGCCAGATCACTTAGTGCAGCAAGAGCAACACCAACAACCACCACAGCAACGATTACTGGCAACATAAAACACATTAAACATGCCATAAACTCCCATCCAGCCGACCACTAGAAGCAGCTGGCAATGAAGATGGCTACGAAGTTGGCTCAGAAGATAATACCAGCTGGATATTGTGCTGGGTAAATTAACAAAATGCAATAGATGGCAAGGGAAGAGAGGGAGACGGAGAATGAGGTAGATAAAGTATGAAAACGATTTGATGTGTTGCTAACTTTTTGGAGTGCAATTGTAAAGAATGACAAGGATTTGTTAAGTAATTAACTTCTTGGAGTTATTTAACTTCATGTCAATTATTTGTCAGTCGGTTATAAGTGTGTCAAGTGTTAAGAAAGTAAGGAAAGGATTTGTTGGGTAATTAACTTCTTGGAGTTATTTAATTTCATGACAATTATTTATAAGTCGACTCGAAGAAAATAATTTGATCGGTAGCTAACTTTGCGAACTTATTATCTTCATGTCAAGTTTAAAAAAAAGGCACTTAAAGTATTAGTTGGGAAATTCATTTCTTGAAGTAATTTAACTTCATGTCAATGCTATAATGCCAATTATTTATCAGTCGGTTTCAGGTGTGTCAGCTGTAAAAAAGACAAGAAAGTGATTTGACGGTTTGGTAACTTTTTGGAGTTTTTTAGGTTTATATCAATTTATGAGCCGGGTTTAAATAAATAAAAAGCTTATGTTTTATCTTAAATTGACTATTTGTTCATACCCCAAGTAAGAATTTTTTAAGATGGAACAACTTTAAAAAAGTATGTATAAATCTATTGGGATTGTCAGATCTACATAAAACAAAAATACCAAAAAACAAAGGCATAAATCTATTAAGAAAATTGTGTTATTATTGAACTATCTTAAAGTATTTTTGGGTACTTCTTAGCTACCCTTTCCTGTGTATTTTATCACACTTGCTGGTAAATTGAAAATGCCTGCACTCTTGCTCTACATTTGTGAACTGCGCTGTCTGTGCCCACCTACTAATCCTATCCTGTGGCTGACTTCTTCACCACTTGATGCCTCATCTGAACTTATATTGAGCATATATATGTGGGGTCTCTGGGATAATATATACGTGAGTGTATGTGCGTGTGCGTGTGCTTATGTGTGTAATTTACATGGCTGGCAGCTCGTGGAGGTCGTTGGGCTGTCAGTTGAAAAAATTTTGCAGTTTCGCATGTTAAAATGCATAGAAAACTTTTATGGCAGGCAACGAGCGGCTATGCGGGACGGGAATGTGGCAGGCTGCGCAACCTTCAAAACAGTTGCATGCATTTTTCAATTTTTGATGCAGAAGAAACGCGTTGCTGCCACGCCTCGCTGTGGCAGCCCTTTGCTGCACAAAATTTCACCGCATGACATTCATCACAGCAAACCTAAAAGCGGACCCCCAAGCTGGCAGCTGGGCGGGAACGATTGTGGGTGTCACTGGTTTTTGTTTGCTTTAGATATTTGGGTTTGTTTTTCCACTCACAGCATAAGAGCTGGGCCATGTGCTGGTGTGTGTGAGTGTGTGAGTTTGTGTGTGTGTATGTGCTGGCGTGTGTGTGTAGCCAAAACAAACATTGCAAAATTTATGTCGTCTCATAAATTTGTAGCATAATTCTGACGACGATGCTGCAGCCGCCACTTGAAAATGTTTGGCTGCAATTTTGCTTGTTGGCCAACCAACCCCTCCCCATCCCCCTCTCCCAATCCCAAACCAACATCTCCCCCCAGTGGGAGCGACTAAGTTGTCTGTGCCAGCTCGTTTGGCCTTTGAGCGTTTGGCCCCAGCAAACTCTCTCCCTCCCTCTCTCTCTCTCTCGCCTGCTCGCTCTTGCCCTTTGTCTGCCCTGGCGTTCGCCCTCGCCCCCCTCGCTCGTTTTGTTGGTTGGGCTAACGAACCGCGTGAATGCAATTTCTTGGCTTTCGGTTTCCTTTTTTTTTTACTTGTTGGCCTTTGCCTTTGCCTGGAAAACTTCAAATATTTGGTCCTGCATAATGTTTAAACTCAACTTTGCCACACGTTGCGATTCAAACATTTGCATAAGCCACTTAGCCCGTAGCTCTGAGTAATGGCCACATGCATATGCATGGTACATCGATGACATTCCATATGATATATTCTGTACACAAAATAGGAAGTTTTGAAAATTCGTAATAGTTTTTATTTGGGTTAATTTTCTTATACCAATTTTGCTTTTAAGTTTAGATAAGTTAAAACGAAACTAAAATAAAGTTATATACATATTATTTTTTTTATTTAATGCAAGTTATTTAACTACATATGTATATTTTATGTATTTTGTATATTTAATATATTTTAAGTATTTATATAGTTTAACATAGTTTTTATTTTTAAATATTTTTCCTACAATTTAAAAATGTGAACTACATTTATTTTTTGTTTATTTATTTTTTCATGTTTTCCATTAACAAATAGTTCAAAATTTTTGTAAATTTCGTTTTATCAATTTCACAATACAACCATAATTTTTAGCAAAATCTTGACTCTGGCTTTGGCTAAGAACGAAATAAACTCGAAAGAGATTTCAAAAGCAACCTACACAGGCGAACACACACTCGCACACACACACACACACACATACAGATACACACACATACAGACACACACAGGAGACCCTAAACTAGCGCAATTCCTTTGAGCATATTATTATTATTCTACGACCCCGTTACGACTTTACCTTTAAGTTTACCTCCGATTCTGGTGGCAGCCAACAGCAGCAGCAGGAGCAGCTAAGCCAAAAAGCGTTCCACGAATTTCTTTGCTGTCACTTGCATTAGGCTCTGTGTTGTGACTCGTTGTGGCTCGTTGTGGCTGTTGCTTTTGGCTGCCTGCCGCCTGCCTGCCACCCCACCTGCGGGCAGTGAGTGGCTTTGGCTTGCCGCTGTCCCTCATGCATATGCATAAGTGAGCAGCATTTGAGTGGCAGCAGCTCGGGCAAAGTCGCAGTCGCAGTCGCAGTCACAGTTACAGTCACAGCTGCTGCAGCTGTCACACGCTGCGTATGCGCAATCCCCCCCTTATGCATAGGGCTTAGGGCATTCGGGCTTACCCTAATGCGCGCTAAGCGCATTATAGCTGGGTCTTGACTTTTACCGAGACATTGCGCCCAATTCGCACATTTCGCCCATGCATTGCTAATTTTTGCTAATTGATTTATTAGACGCAGGCCAAGTGACTAAAATTCCGCAAATCCCGCTGCAATTTCCCAGCTGATTATGCAGCCTGAGCTTCGCTCCGCATGCGAGAATAATTGATGATGCTGGTCATTTGCATCGCTCACCGCGCGCCTTGTTATGGATTAGTTTCTGCTTGATTTTGCACATTTTGCAACTTTGCTGGCGGTGACAGCAATCTATTAATATTTGAAAAACTTTGACTCCGATTTGCTGACAGCGATTGGGGAATGCCTGTCCACAACTTTAACCCTCAGTTCTCTTCCCAGCTGTCTCTTTGCCAATGTGCAATATGCATAATTGCGGTAAAGATGCAATTGACATTTGGCTTTCGGCTGCTGAGTTTGGTCGATTGCAGCGCTTGGGAGGAAAATCAAAAATACAAATTGACGAATCGCACAAAAGCGCTTCGTTTCACAGTCAACTCGTGGTTGCCCACATTTAAAAATTAAATTAATCAAGAGGAATGAAAGAATGAAGTCCACACCATCAGCAATATGAATTTATTGGCATTTTTGCAATAAATTACAAAAAGTTGATGTGTAAAATAAATGCAGCCTAAAATTCGATTGTGTTTTGCCAAAGTAATGTGAAATTAGTGGGAATTATTATACCACAAGTTATATATAATTTTTATTTGTTGTCCCAATAAAGTATCTACTCGGACGATTTAATTTGAAGTGAATAATAATATGCTTAGCTTTCCGGCTTTGGAGCTGAAACTAATCCAAGGCTGGGCAATGGGACAATGGCAATTGGAGGTCTGACCTGAAAGGCAAATTAACTAAACGAGACAAGAGACAAAGTTAAGGATGGTGGTAACCCTGGCAATTATTTTTGCGGTTGGGTGGCACAGAAAGCCAAGCCACAACAGGATGCTTAGGATGACAGGATGCTCTGAGCTCATAACACGCAGTTTAGCTATAAAAGTAAAAGCCACGCTCATGTCTGAGTGGTTGGTGTGTTGGCAGGGAGAGGGAGAGGGGGGCAGACACCCCCGAGAGCGTCGCCTAGTTGACTTGCAGAATAGTTGAAATTTGAGCTAACCGAAACATGGCCGAGGCGCGCACTCCCAAGACAAAGCAACGACAAAACCAAGCGGGCGTATACTTGATATGCAGACCGGCGCGCAATTTGACCTACATGCATGCGAAATGTTGTTTGTAAGCCCACCAAAAAAAAAAACAGAAAAAGGTAGAGAGGGCGAATTTTAATAATTCACTGCATACATTAAACATTCACGAGCAAAGCATAAAACTAAAATATTTTTTGATGCTCGTCTTTATTATTATATATATATACATATATTTTTTTGTGGCCTTTGCCCATGTTATTTATTGAATTTACATTTTCCGCTTGGTTTTGTTGACATTAATTCGCAGCTTAAAAATATTGTGCAATCGGAGGCGAGGCTTGCGGTCGCTTAAGCTTCGTCATTAATTTAGATTTTGGCCAGAGCTGCTTGGTCAGCAGATTTTCGTTTTTTTTGAGTAGACCGCAAAGAAATTGCTTTAAATACATTTTATGGGCGAGCCATTAAAAAAAAGGGCATATAAAATCATTCAGCATGTGTGTCATGAGGCTAGGAGCAGAATGTTTATGATATTGCGCATACGCCACGTGTGCCACTTGAAGAATTCTAAGCCGAAAGTTGTTTGTGCTCGATGCCCAACTATGTTAGTGTGCGTGCCTTGCAAAAATCATGCATTCGCAGTAAAACACACATTTCGGCATTGAAAACTTTGCTCATTTATATGCTTATTAAATATATGCCTGGTTGCGCCCAGAAAATGCCTTAGGGCTGTGGCTGCCAAAAGGGCAGCTAGTCACAGTGCGGGCAGGGCATGATCAACAGTCATTTATCCTTTAACTGCTTACCCTTTGCATTATTTTTGAATTTCTCCATTTTCACTGCTTCAATTTGGTATCAAATACCGAAGTAATATTTGCATATATATGCCAATATTCTTTTTTATATTCTTGTTTAATTAGTTCTTGGTTCTTTAAATTCAGTCGATTAGGCACACAGATAGCTATAAAAAATCCCAATATACCCATTAAATGCTTGATGCAGGCAAAAAAAAAAAAACCCGCCTGGCTTAGTGCTGAAAAAATCATCAAAATAGAAATTGTTGATTTTTCGTCTCGTTGCGCATACTAACGAGTTAAAAAAAAAATCTTTAACCCAGCTAGCTCTCCCTGTCTCTCTTTCTCTCTCTCTCTCTCTCTCTCGCACACACACACACACTTTCACTTTGCGGCTGTGGCACCTCTTGTGCTCACACATTAATGTAAAAAAACAGCCTGTGACACATTTTCCCAACGCTTTCGATTTCATTTTGCATTTTTCAGAACTCGTTTCTGGTGTTCGTCGTGTTTGTAAGCCCTTGTATTGGGTATTATGATTTTGTCATGAAATGTGTAACGCATAGAAGGAGACATCTATAAAGTATATATATTCTGGATCAGCATCAACAGCCGAGTTGATATAGCGTATATAAAGCTATCATCTTTTTAATATTAAGTTAACTTGACCAAATTCGAAACTTATGAGTTCCCTTATGATCCTTATATATATACAAAATATCATCAACATCGGATCAGCATATCATATAGATGCTATAGGAAGGTTTGGTAGAATTGTAAGATCTTATATATTCTGTTTTCAAAGATATTTCGACAAACTCACCATTTGCGAGCTACACTTTTCTCACAAATCTGCAAAAGGCAAATGTATACAAGGGTATTTTATCTTCGGCATGCCGAAGGTATTCTGACTTTCTCGTTTTTCTCCCTCTTTTTTTCGTCACCCACTGGCGGCACTTGTAATATCCGCTGTGGATGTTTTTTTTTCCTTTTTGTGTGTCGTTTTTGTTGTACCGAAACCCTTTTTTATGTTTTCCCCTTTCATTTGAATCCCAGTCCAGCTATTAAACCCTTTTGCCTCTGCGGCTGCTGCCGATGTTGACTGCCTGCTAAACTGCTAAATGTCGCATAATTATCGTATTTTATTTGACATTTTTTGGAGTTCAGCCTCGCTGTAGCATGTCTCATTATGCCGAATTGTCTGCCTCTTTCGGCTGCGTCTTTTCTTCTCTTTTTTTTTGTACTCGGGGGGCCTCTCTGGCAACATTGGCAACATTAAATGAAATGGATTTTTATTAATTTCGGCATGTTTCATACTTTTCCTTGTGTGTGTGTTTGTGTGTGTGTGTGTGTGTGTGTGTGTGTGTGTGTGTGTGTGTGTGTGTGTGTGTGTGTAGTTCGTTTTTATGATGGACCCATCCAAGCACCGAGGCTAATTTGAATGTTTCGCATGAATGTGCTCAATGGTTTTGAATAGATTAACAGATGCATGCGGATATACAAAATGGATGTTGTCTTCTTCAGCAAATACGTTAATGACAAAAGTTTATAAAGCCCAATTTTTGATGCATGCTAGTCTCAAAAGAAAATTGAAGTGAAGAAAATCAAGGTACATGTTGAACTCATTCGTTATGTATGTTTAAATTAAAATAGTTAATATGAAGAGTGCATTTCGTCGGGCTATTTTTAGGCAAGGCTGAAAAGCTGCCAGGGTTGAGCTGAAAAATTGATTGTAATAGCAAAATCGTAAAGAAAACTTTGTAAGAAATTTGGATAAATCGCTCAGTGATAACCCTTTATTTAACCCATATTCAATTCTGAATTAGCTTTGGCTTTTAGTAAACCTTTTCACCTTCAAATTAGTTTTGGCTTTAAGTTAACTTTTTCATTAGCATTCTTGTAAAGGGAAATACTTTTATTGAGCTAAAAGCTCTCACTTGTTACATGTATGTTAATTATTTCATGATGCTTTAAACTTACTTGATTATATCAGAATTTATTAATATTTTACCTTAATCTCTCTAATGCATGTGTTTGAGAACACACACAATTAAAGTAAAATCTAAGTTAACAAAAGCTGCAATGTTATAATTAGACACATTGAATTGAATTCCGGACACAAAAGTGAAACTAGACAATGGCTGGCAAGCACTCTTAAGAGTTTGACTGAAACTAAATCTTATATCAATTATCCGCACAGAGGGCAACAACAATGGCCAGCTGGCACTCGTTAACAATGTGAAATGGCCAAAAGTTTTGGTCGAGGCGGCCGCACTAAAGTGCAATTAAAGCGCACAATAACAATTAAAATCATTTAAGCCGTTTCTAGGCAACTTGCGGCTCACTACACTCAGGAATAAATGTCAATGTGGGTGTGTCTGTGTGTGTGTGTGTGTGTGTGTGTGTGTGTGTGTGTGTGCGTATCTGTGTGTGCAAGTGCAATAACCATAAACTATTTGCACAAACTTGCTCGACGCGACAACGTTAAGTGCAGAAACTAAAGACCGCCAAAACTTTCATAAGTCCCTGCACTAATCGTTGGACAACGCACATAGAGCTTACAGTGTGACCAGAGTGAACTTTTTAGGTGTTGAGTAAGGCGCGAGTAAAAAACTGACACATAACACAAAAAATGTGTGTTCTTGTGGCCAACATAATTTGTTTGTTTCTTTTTCTTTTTTTTGCCGGCCCCTTTTTGTTTTGGCGCCAGCCAGCCTTGAGACAGCCGCCAGTTTGAACCCTTCTCTTGAGCTCAATTCTCCTGTGGCTTTTTGGCCAAGTTGTCTGCCCTTTCCGCCAGTTGATGTTTATGTCATGGCTTTTTACGAGCCAACACGCCAAAGCAACATTTTATTATTTTGTTACATTTTATTTCCGTTTTAAAGTTTTTTATGTCCCGCCCCGCAGAGCCTAAATCGCAGCGTTAGCCTCAGCTGCTGCCGTGTCTCTTGCTTTTTGCCATTTTGCACTTGAAAGTTATTGTTTCTTGGCTCTGTTTCTTATCTGGAAATTGCCCTGCCGCCTGCTGCTTGCCTTCCTGCCACCCTGCTGCCTGTCTTTGAAAACTTGTGTGCTTTCCCTGGCTCGGCCCCTCGCGTCTGTTTCTAAACGTTTTATTGTTTCATAAATACTTAATATGTGTTGTAATTACACTTTTAAGGATCTTATCATTGTTGTATCCCGCTTTATGTGCTGTAGTTGTGCTTGGCGAACGCCTTCTTTAATTGCCTTTGCGTTTCAACTCAACTATGTGAACAATTCGGATGATACAAAAGGGCCTGCTCTGCGGTTAAACACACACCCAAACACTTGGGTCGGTTGACCCACAAAAGAACATATGTTGGGCCCGTTTGCTGGCGACCAATATGGGCCCCAGACAGGACAAAGGCTTTGCCACACCAGCCCGAGTGTGAATTTAATTGCAATTTAACTGATGAGAATTTGTGGCAGCCACATTCAGGTTGCGGTTGCCGAGAGCAAACTCTGTCTCACTTCTTCTCTCTACTTTAAACGCACACTTCAAAACAAGTACATATTCTTTTTAAATGTTCATCCAGTGTATGGAGTAACATATAACCGATTGGATTTCTATATAAAATGAAATTTGCATAAATTGCCAAAAAGTCATGTTTCTGTAATACCCTGTAACTAGCAAATGAGTAGGAGAAACAAAATATTAGCTAGAAGGCAAATGCAGTAGAAATTTAGGATAATTTGCAACAGCAACAATCTTTTTTTTTTTTGAATAATTTATTTAAAGTCTTGTTTCGATGCTTACATTTATTTTTACTACAGGATATCTTGTAGTTCCAAAATTATTTAGCACAAAATTTGTGTTAATTAAAATGGACTCTGCCCATTTAATGGGTTTCCATACAGAAATGAATGCAAAATAGAGACAAAATAAATAGACGAAGATCTCAATCGACAATTTAGCAAGCAAAAAATAACATTCCAATAATTTCTCGTTGCTCAATAAACTGGCCCCCCCCCTTTCGGGTCCTACACTTACAAAGTTTGCCAAGCCATTGCCAACAATTGTCACAATGAATTATGAGGCACTCTAGAAGTAACAAGTTCGCAAAAACCCAATAAAAGTCAACATAATAACGAGCAAGTGTAAAGCATTGCAATGTCCACATTCTAATCCACAAAAAGTAAGGGAAGAAGAAGAAGAAGAGCATATAGTACAACAACAGAAACAACAACAAAAGAAAAGCCATGTTGCATTGCTGCAGAGTGCAATAAATGTGTGCAATAAGCTAACAATATACAAAAGGCGACAAATGCCAAGCGAAAGGAAGCGCCAGAAGTAGCAGCAGTTGAAGAAGAAGAAGACGAAGAAGAAGAAGAAGAGCACGACTCGACCATGTTCCACGTAGCACCATGTTCTCATATATGAATTGTAAAAGTGGCCAAATAAAACCCATAAATCGACAGACAATGCACCACAAAACACACACACACACACACACACAGCCGCACTCACGCACACACGCATCAAGCAATGCCAGATGGTGTGTGTGTGTGTGTGTGTGTGTGCGTGTGTGTGTTCGTGAAATATAATATAAATACAAGTCAGTGCAATGGCAATTGCATGTCGAAAACGAAATGGCCACACTGCTGATCCTGTATCCTTGAACCCCACCCCCGTCAGGGCTTAACTATCAAATAGAGATGTGCGCGTGTCAAAAAATATTTTAAATACCAACTGCGAAAAAACACATTTTACGTATTAAGTGTGACCAGAGCTCTGTACTTTTTACGCTAAAAGATGCTAGACAATTGATTAGACAACTTGATTAAAACGTATCTTAAACAAAAATTTTATTAAGTTTTGATTTTAATTTTTATTAATTATTTTTTAATAGTTTTTATATTAATTTTTATACTAGAAAATATTTTGCCTTATTATATTTTTATATAACAAATTATTTGAATTCATTTTCTATTTATATTTCAATTGGTTAATTAGGGCTATGACATTTGTGAAATTTGAACTTATTTAATTTGTTAACCCATATTTATCATCGTGTCACGCGCTCATCTCTAACTCACATCTCAAAAAAGAAAGCCACGTTAAGCCACTATTGTTGCAGTTGAACTTGTGAAGCGTGAAGAGTGCAATTGGCAGTTGGGGAGCGACAGGAGAGAATTATACACTTACCGCTCGCCAATCCCACGGACACTTCTCGACCGTTCGTCGAACACTTTTCGAATGCTGTGTTGTGCAGTGTCCATTCATCTCGGTTTTTAATAAAATTGCGGCAGCGACTCAAGTCAAGTCCGCAAGTCCTCAGCCAAGCCCGCTCAGCTGCATTGCCAAGGTGGGCGTGGCAGAATATTGTATAGACCATACAAAGTCTGCCACATGCCAATAACAGCAACTGGCAGCAGCAGCAGCAACAACAACAATGCGGACAAAACAGTGTCTGAGAGCTGAGGTTGGGTTGAGCTGGACTGACGGAGGGAAAAGGGGAGGTTGGGGAACAGCACTTGACCACATTTAAAAAGAGTTATGAATATTGCAGCAGCAAAGTCCGCACGGAAAGACGAGCTCTGTATGTGTGTGTGTGTGTGTGTGTGTGCTATTGAAATTGTTATTTTTCTTATTTATTTCAATTTATGAGATTTTTCTATGCGCACTTTTGTGGCTTGTGTGTGTATGAGTGTGTGTGTGTGTGTTTCTATATTGCTTTGTAAACGAAGTTTATTTCATTTCACTTTTCTTACAATTTTCTTATAACTTATAAAAGCCAGAAAATATGCACAGCTGAGCTTTCAATTTCAAAAAATAACATAAATTTCAAATATGTTATTGATTTAAATCAAAAATGTTAACATTGAATGTAATTGGCAACAGTTGTGTTAACATAAATGAAAACATGTTAAACTAATGTTTGGCATATGAAAAGCTTGAATTGAGTTCAAATATATCAAGATTCTCGTTTGCAGTCTTTCTCACCTATTGTTTTATTTAAGTACTTAAATTAAGAACTTTTTAACTAGTGAAAATCTTTCTTTCCTTTTGCCATTAATTCTCTGCAATCATTATGAAAAATATTAATTGCTTAAAAGCGCAAATGAAAAAAACTGAAGAAAAATGCGATTATTTAGCGATTAAAGAAGCACTGCAAAAAGAAAAAATACCTTTGAAATTATCGCGCTCAAACGGAAGGTGGCACAGATCCACTCACAGATTGGTAAAGCAACTGCCAATGTCACTAATTCAATTTCGCAGACCACGCAAAAGACCCAAAAAGAGAAAAATAAAATAAAATACGAGAAAAACAGGAAAAAAGAGAAAAAGGAAAAAGGAAAAGGAACTTAAAGTGACTGCAACTCGGTCACGAACTGCCATAAAAAGCGCAAAGAAGAATCAAGGCAAAAGAAAAAATGAAAGCGAATGTGGACGAGTGTGAAGAGCTGCTGTGTTTGGTGTGTGTGTGTAAGGGGTGCTTGCATGGATAGAGGGGCAGGGGTTTTGTTCAGTGTATTGGAGTTGATATTTGCGCATCAGTGCGCACATTGAACTGTCAATGGCAGGCGACAGTCGACAGTCGACTCGCAGGCGATGGCGGGGCGGGGCCAGCGGGCTATTGCCAATTTATCAATTGCAGCGCTGCATTGGCCCAATGGAGACCGCTGCTAATGCAGCCATTGCTATTTGACCTGGCACTTCTTTTGCTTCTTCTTCCAGTGGGAGCCTCGTCATGTGCGTGTTGAAAAAGTAATTACAACGCTGACTGGCCCTATAAATAACTTGACTTGAATTTTATTGCAACTTTAAAGTGTCATTTGGGGCATAAATTCAGGGGCACAGTGCAATGCTTTTGCCTCTTGCAATACCCTGTACACAACAACTGGCTACAAGGTATATAGACATAGATATAGATAGAGATATAGATATAGATATAGATATAGATATAGATATAGATATAGATATAGATATAGATATAGATATAGATATAGATATAGATATAGATATAGATATAGATATAGATATAGATATAGATATAGATATAGATATAGATATAGATATAGATATAGATATAGATATAGATATAGATATAGATATAGATATAGATATAGATATAGATATAGATATAGATATAGATATAGATAGAGATATAGAGATATAGATATAGATAGAGATATAGAGATATAGAAATATTGAGATATAGAGATATAGAGATATAGAGATATAGAGATATAGAGATACAGAGATATAGAGATATAGAGATATAGAGCTATAGAGATATAGAGATATAGAGATATAGAGATAAAGAGATAAAGAGATATAGAGATATAGAGATATAGGGATATAGAGATATAGATATAGATATGGATATAGACAGATTTTAAATTATTTTTATTTTCCCATATTACGTCGTATCTTTTAGTCGAGTGGGCATTTTCTACACTTTGTTCACAGTCTGTTTTCATCTGTTGGCTCTTTGGCTGCATAAATCAAGGCAAATGAATGCTATTTAGTTGATGGCTCGGGCCAGGAAATGCGCCGCTTAGCCAAACACACATACACACACACACACACACACACACACACACACATTTATATATATATATGTATATATAACTGTTGGAAAAGTCAGTTGTAGCTGCCTGTACAGTTACAAATGCAGTTGGTTTGGCATTTTCCACATGCATTTCTCAAAAGGCAGCGGAAACCACGCCAAAAGCAGGCAAAACTCTGGCAACATCAACAAGCGACGTTGCCCCATCTTAAGATGTATGGCATTAGTCTGTGACCTGCAGCATAGCGAGCAGCATAAACAGCCGCATATGGGTGTGTCTGTGTGCGCGCGTGTGTTTTGGTGTGTGTTGGTGTGTGTGTGTGTGTGTGTGTGTGCGTGCTGTGGCACTTCCGTTTGATATTAGCCCCTCACTTAGATGCGTTTAGTCAACAGCTACAAACATGGCGCAAAACTTGAACAGCTCCGCATTTTCGGTACCTAATGCATTTCTGCGGTTGTTGCCAGCAGCCAACAACCGAGTCGAGACAAGACGAGACACCCAGACACCCAGACTGCCAGACTGTGAGACTGTGAGACTGTGCGAGTGGCGTTGCCAGCCTTTTCTTTGTTGCCTGCCTGATGTTGCGGCACAGAGCGGGTGCTGTGTTGTGGCCATCGACATTGCCTGCCACAGCTGGCGCTGCCTTTCATATTTTGCATATTTGTGGCACTGCTCATAAATTCAGCCAGCAAATGTATCGCATCAGCAACAGCAACAGCTGTGGCAGCCTTCTCTGATATTTTTCGGGAGTCTCATGCAACTCGGCTGCACTTGCTGCTAGTGATAAGGTTAAGCGGCAGGCCAACTGATTTGTGCACTCGCATCTAATGCAAGCGCTTGTGGCATATCTTAGGCCAAGACTACTCAGCCTTGCACCAAATGGCATTGCTTATGCCATAAGCCGAAAACTCGGAAGTGCTTTCAATTACCAAATCGCCAAGTAATTTGACTGAAATTAACATTGCGAGTCGATTTCGTTTGAAGTGAATTAAAATCCATAATTGATTTTCTTGCTATAATGTATTCAGAGATAAGCTCAGAAAGTAAAGAATTATAATAATATAATCAAGAAAATATATACGATAAAAAAACAATAATATTAATATAATAAATAAAAAAAACATTATTTTTTCTTTTTGAGCCTTTCTACACTATTAAATATTATATATTAATATCATATATTGCATAATAAATTTATAGACTAAACTCCTTGTAATTGTATATTCCGCATTGAAATAAGTTCAGCTTTGGCTAATTTAGGAAAATGTTATTGAAATAAAACTTGACGAAATAATTTTGTTAAGATTTTGAGTACAATAAAATAATAACAAAAGTTATTATAAAAATTCCGAAAAATCAGGTAATCTCAATTAGATCTTTGCTTTGAAGTGTTATAAGAGAATCTATGAGAAAAGAAGAAAAGACATAGTTTTGTCAAAAGGAAAATGTCGAAACTGCAAATGAGAATACGGCAATGAAATGAAATTTAATGCCCGAATCATGAGACTGCATTTGGCATTAGTATTATTCGTAGAATTAGCTGCTTATTTTAACTGTTTATCTCTTTCACACTTATGCTCTTATTCTCTGATTCGCTTCTCTCTCTTTTTGCAGGTAAGTGCCGTCAACTTGTTGCCTTTGCTGTAAGTAAAACATTTATTCAACATTTGTTTGCACAATCTGCCCAAATGTCAATAATGTTAAATGCCCCTCCAATGCAAATAGTCGCATTTTATGCATTTTTTTTCTGGTGGCATTTAACAAAACTAAATAAATAAAAATAAACAAAACTGATTTGAACAGTTCAAACAATTTTAGTTTCATAAATACAAGATAAAAAATATTTAAAAAAAAAAAAACATATTTTAAGCTGAGTCAACAAAGAATTTAATATAAAAACAGAACAAAAAAAAGGAAATCTACTTTAAAGCGCTGTCAATTCAATTGATGCGAAAATTTCGCTTGGTCTACTCTTGAGTGCGTGAAAAAGCATTAAAAATAACATTTAAAGTGTGTGTGTGTGAGTGTGCAGGTGTGTATCAGTGTGTGTGTGTAGGTGTGTGTAAAAGCTTTCAACTCTCAACAAGCCAGCAAAGGCATGCAGAATATTCTTTCTGTGTGCCGCTTTCTGCCCTGTTGCAGCAGATCCTTTGCCAGGATATGCCCGGCACATACATATGCATACCTTTGACAACGCAGCATTTCGCGTGGGCGGGGCATGTGGGCGTTGACAACAGGCAGGTTTTATTAAATACAAAGTAATAAGGACAACACTCACACAGGTGAGTATAAGGCCGGGCATCAAGTGAATGGCTTAAATCATTTGACAACTTTTCAAATGGATTAACCAGAAAAAAAAGTGTTGTCTTTCGATGTACCGAATATTTAATGCCCTTGCAGCAGATTGGCCATATGTTGCCAACGGGGTTTTCATGAATAATACAGTTTCCATAGGGTAGATATTGGGTCAGAGTCGATTTTGTTCGTTTTTAAAGGGTAAAGAAAGATAAATGAATTGTCATATTACTTGAATCATAAAAATGTCTATAACAATCAATAAAAAGATACTTTTCTGAACTTTCTAAGCATCTTTAGAGTATTTAGCGAGTATTTAGTAAATAATAAGTACACATAATCTCCTAAACACACACACACACACACATCCATTAACATTCCAAGCCGCAATCTTATTGCTAAGCCTTTAAAAAACTTAGTTTAATCCTATTGAATAATGAGAACTGCTGCATTAATTGAAATCCAGATACAAATCATGGCACAAATCGATGATTTGTGGCCTTTTTTATATTTATGACTAATAATACCATAAAACTTGAGAGCGGTTGGGTTCCTAAGCTGACTTGATGTATGCCCATGCACAGAACATAGACTAACAGCGCTAGCTAACAGTCAAAGAGCGCATAACTAAGAGAGCCGACCAAGGCAACCAGCTGAACAGAGTTTGAGCCGCAGAGAGCACAGAGTGGGAAATGGCTGTTAGTCAATGTTAGCTAGCAAAGAGCACAGAACAGCAAATGTTAAGTCGTGCAGTGGAGCCAAAATGGAATCTAAGCTAAAAAACATAGATTAACTAGTCAGCTACTAAGTCATTTGGGCTTCAATTAAGCTAAGCTAGTTTCAGTTTTAATAGAAAAACAATTATTAGTTGCCTCTTATAAGCCATGTTTTGGAGAAGGTGTAAAATATAACAGGCTGAACGTATTTAAATTCTTGAATGTTAGAATTTAATATAAAATAGCTAAAGAATGTAAATAAATGAGCAATAATAATTTGTTTAAGCCAATTAAGCAATTTACTTGTTGAGCTGGGCAGCTAACATGAGCTTAACAGCAACCAACATGCGCTTAACAGCAGCCGGCAGAGTCAAAAGAGCAAATTTCCCGCTGTTAAGTGCAGTCAGTGGGTCAACCTACTAACCTACTGAGCGAATATAACAGCGTCTCAAATGTTCACAAATTAAGAGCAGCAATTTCGTACATATTCTTGTCCGCTTATCACATTAGCCAATGTAACGCACGAGTATGAGTAGCGATAACAGCGACTGCTACTGTTACAGCTACTGTTACTGTTACTGTTACGGGTCGCATCTTCTGTACAGCATCCTAGCCTCGGCTGCGGCGGCTGCTGCTGCTGCTTAGCCTCCAGTTAGTACATTTTCAGTTGTTGACGGCGGTGCGCGCGTTCTCTCGACAGCTGTGGGAACAACGACGACAATTTTAACAGTATTTGATATGATCAAAGCTCGTGCCGTGAAAGATAACGCCCGAATGTAAAATTGAATGCCAAAACTCGTAACAGGCAATAAATGAGTGCTGATGCGGGATGCCACTTGAGTCTGCCGCGAGGTTGGAGTGCACCGAAATGCGAATGCGAGTACACGGCCAGGATAAATTATCTTAATGTGATATGAGATATGATAGCCGAAATTAATGTTCACTCGCATTTGATGTGAGCTGATAAGAGAAATTGTTCAGTCGAATAATGAAATGAATTAAATTAAAAAATAAATAAAACAAAATAAATGCTGCAATATATTATGCCGTTTGTGTGTGTGTGTGTGTGTGATGAATTGTGTGTGAAGCTGTTGCCATTAAAATGCCAGTTAATCATAATCCAACAGCTCGTGTAAATAGTTTAATTAATCCGCGCCGCATTTGATAATGATAATAATTATGATTCCAATGCATTAATGACATGACAATCAGGAATGAGCTCCATTAAGCGAAGCCTGTGCGAAGCTGTTCATTAAAAAGCCAATTAAAAAACAAAGTGCGAAAGTGTCAAAAAAAATGTAAGAGGCTTTACAATTGCTTCAAATAAAGTCAGACTAAATAAAAACTCTAAACTTATAAAATAAATAAGATTAATAAAAGACTGAATGTTTTTTGCTCCGACTTAAACTTGAAAGCAACTTTGCAAATATTAAATAATTTACATTTTTTATTATTATAAATAAAAAACCGAAGAATAAGTAAATTTTAACTTTAATCAATTTTTTGATAAATGAATCTAACACAAGCTTAAAATAAAGTCTTATTTAAATATGACTTTAAAATAAATGTTATTAATAATAAACTTTTATCAAAGACTTTGCTTTGACTTCAAGTTTATGTCAACTTCGCAAATATAAACAATTAATATTTGTATGATCAGAAATACAACTTTATTCAATACTTTTTTAATAAACGAAACTTAAAAGGTTTTATATTAATAATATAAAAACTGGAAACAACAGAAAAATAAAATTTATAAAAAAATAAATATAAATGTACAAAATTAGTAATTTTCTTATTTTATAAGCTTAGTATAATAAACAAATGAATTAATCAACGAAATAATTTGCTGAATAGCTTAATTGCTCGCAAAATACATTTAAATATTGTTTGATAAATACTTTTCATAGGAATTAAAAAAAATTTGTTTGCATCAAATTGAGGCAAAAGAAAAAGTTAATACCATAAATAACACGCAACGTAGATAAAACTAACAATTATATATATATATATATAAAAAGGCTTAACTATTGAAAAAAAAACCTTAATAGTTTTAAAATAATGAATTAATTGTGCGCATTAACTTTTCATGTAAAATAAGAGCAGCAACAATGTCATATGAAACAAATGGCAATGTTTAAGGCTTTAAAATTTACGCGTTTTACACGCACATAGATACGCTGTTGTTGTGCGTGTGTGTGTGTGTGTGTGTGTGTGTGTGTGTGTGTGTGTGTGTGTGTGTGAAGTAGGGGCACATGAAAGGGCAACGGTTGCCAAGCCGCTTAAGTGCTATCATGTTGTATACAACGTCAATCCAGTAAAAAAAAAAGGTCATCAGAAACATGATTAATCTCAATTTATGACAACGCCAGCAACAACAACAACAACATCAAAAAGATAAATTCCCCCCAAAGAGAAAAAAGGCCAACTGACAAAATCAACTTGGCCAAGAGTTTTTGGCTGCACATTGTCGGCCCGCCGGCCCTCGATGTCATCTGGCCACGCTAACGATCAAGCCATCAATCAATCAATCAATCTATCAATCAATTTATCAATCAGCACTCTCTGCACTTGCCAAACCAACTGGGAAAAATTATGAAAAAGCAAACCAGCTCGGGGCCCGGCTCCAACTGATTCGATTTGCTTTTTGCTGAACTATATTCTTTTTCGCTCGATTTAAGCATAATTGGGCGCATTTATGTTGGACCTAATTACATCCCAGTCTCACTTTCTATGCCCAGTTTATGATTTATGCAGAAGCGCCAATTAGCATGTGAATATGGCAAGCCGTCCAAGGCAGCTATCAGTTTAACCAGCTGCTCGTCAATGGCCCAAACGCTCGTGTCACAGGGCCCTAATAAAATAATAATCATCATCATCATCATCACAATAATGATGATAATGTTAGCCCTGTTCTGGAGCAGGCGAGTTACCTGCAGCTAATTATGATGCTCTGCTAATTAGTTGCATAAATCAGTCTATAAAACCGAATGGACATGCAGCTCTCTCCCTCTCCCTCTCTCTCTCTCTCGCTCTCTCTCTCTCTCTCTCTTTCGCTGCCTCTCACTGTCTCTCTCTTAATTGGTTTCAAATGTTTTCCTGTGCCGCAAATTGATATTAAGCCTGAGATTACAGACATGAGTTTTGCATTTGTGTTTCAGCCAGCCTGCTGCATAATTAAAACGACTTACACATGCCTCATAAAAGTGTGTGCCACGCCCTGCCCCCCCCCCTCCCCCCTCCCTTTTTTTGGCCCTAAAAAGTCTCGTTAACTTTTGCACCTCACGACTTTTTGGCTTTCATCTCTGAGTCTAACTGCATGTGAGTCGCTTCTTCGCTCGCATCATTTATTATTGCCGCTTCATTTTTGTGGATTTTTGTATGAGTGTGTGTGTGTGTGTCCATTACACTTTGTGGCCCTTTGGTTGGGCACATAAACTTCACATGTGGCAACATTAAAGCCATGCAACATTATGATTACGATTATGCGTTATGTGTGTGTGTGTCGGGGTTTATGTGTTGTCAGCGACTGTCTGGAGAGCTTCTGAACTTGAGTTTTGATTGGGCGACAAAAATCAAACAATTTTATTTCACATTGAAAGTAAGCGCCTTAAGCATTTTCGGTTAGACCATTAAATACCCTTCAATAATGAGAATAAACAGAAAGATTAAATTGTTGCTATGAACCAACTTGGATTCGTATTACCTTTTGAAGGATGATGATGATGATATTTACTAGACATTCACATCACACACATTAAATATTCCATATCATTTTAAAAAAGAATACAAAACAAGGCATAAATATTGCTGAAAAGCTCTATTGATGAAATAATTTAATTAACTCTGGCTATGATTAACACATTCTATGTTTTTAGGCTCTAACATAAAGCATTCTATGCTTGAAGATATAATACTTTGATCTGAAAGTGATGCAAATCAATGTCAATAATAGTTTAATACTACTTTTGACATTTGACAATTTTCATTAAAACGTTTTCATTTTCCATCATGCTCTCGCCTGAAAGCTTGAGAGCGCGCTGAAAAGTATGCTACAAAAAAGGCATATTTCAGCCATGCTAAGCGACTTCTCGCTGCTTTTTATACACTTAAGGTCCCTTCCTATACATATCGTGTTCCAACAATTGCAATCAATCGGCAAACAAAGCGCCAAAATCTGTTGCCAATTACGCGAAACAGGCCAAAATGCCGCGGGCGCTGTGCCAAGATTTCAGGCGTGTCAATAAAACCGCCAAAACCTGTTCTTTCTATATGTATGCCCGAGCATACTATATGTGCTGGGCTGGGCACATATACTATAACATATTTATGTGGCAGCTAACTATTCGTACAGACAGGCTTACGCTTGACTGGCTGCACAAAGGCGGAGGCCAGTCATGTGAGCAATATTTGAGCCTATAGCCAGCAGCAATGCGCGTAATCCTGGCTATCTTAGCCAGCCTGTGGCCGACCCGCACAGACACACACACACACACACGCACACACACACACACACACACACACGCACTCAGAGACACACACAGACAGGGAATAGATAAACGTCTGTGATTTATTGCGTCTAATTGCTGTGTAAGGGGGCGGGATCTCGAGCACGTGCTCCAATAACTTTTGGCTTTCACACCTCAGCAGATTTCGCGAACGCTGTAAATGGGCCAACAAACCGCCGCAATAACGCGGGGCTCTGAGTTGGCCAAAACACCGCAGATATTGACGACGGCCAAGCGAACATTTGCGGTTTACAGTGGCCGCCAATCAATTTACGCCCTGACCAGACCGAGCGTAACGGACGCTTCATTAAAACCAATTTCAATTCACGACATGCCCAGCCCATGTGTGTGTGTGTGTGTGTGTTTGAGTGTGTGTGTGTGTGTGTGGTTGTTTGTCAAATTGCGGCGGCAGGTGGCGCTGCCAGCACTTTCGGCCAGCTGAACTAAGCAATTATGTGTCCATAATTTATGGACCAAAATAAAACTATTTCGATATTCAATATATGTGGAAAACTCTATAAATTTTCATTAGAAAAACTTAATTTTGATTTATTACAACAAAATGAATACCAAAACCTAATCAATAATTTTATAATCTAAGTACAAATATTTACTATATATAAATATTAATTATAATTTTAAAAATGCCTTGAAGTATAAACAATATTAAAAGTATTTTATATATAAATTAAAATGATTGATATATAAATAAATAAAACAGAAACATAAAACACAGTTTTTATATAGATATATATATATTCAAATAATTTTCCACACAATTTTGGACCAAAATAAGTTACTAAAAAAAGATATATATCCAATTCCATTTTCAATAAAACTAAACGTATAATTTCAAGTATATTAAACGCAATTTTAATACACATAACAAAGTAACAAATAAATAATTAAATAAATGATGTACACAAATTAAATACACAAATTTTAAAAAGATTGAAACGTGTGAATATAATATGAAATATAATATAAATAAAATTTTAAAGAATGGCAAAACATTGAAAATAATATATTGAAAAAAATACATTTTAGATAATACAAAAATAATGCCCAAAAACATTATTAACTTATATTTATTGGCCAACTAAAAATAAACAATAAAACGCGTTTGAAACTTCGCATGAAACTTGAATGTTTATTCAATACAAAAAGTTTATTTCCATGCAATAAGTTAGAAATTAAAAGTCTCATATGCTTTACTTGATATTCAATTATATTTTGTGCTTAGAGTTTTTAAAATTTCTTTATAAAATTCAATTTCAATTTCTATATTGTTCTCTTTTACATAAAATAGATATATTATACAAATAAAACGTAATTGAATGTCATAAAAAAATTTAAAATAAATGCGACGGCACACAGCTGCCTTCTGTCCAAGTTAAGAAATACTTTCAAAGTCAGCCACACACACACACACACACACACACACACACACACGCGGCAAAGGCCTTAAAAAAAGAAAAGAAATACTTAAATTGTATGCATGCAGCAATCAAAGTGGAGACGTCGAGGCTGCGGGCGGGTTGACAGTTCTCCAAACGAGAGAAACAAGAAAAGCTCTCAAAATGCATCTGCTCGAAACCGAAACAAGTGCAACTTGGTCGGTTGGCATATACGATTCGAATGTGTGGCTGGCCAAGAGGAGGGGGCGCGGTGCAAGGGGGGGAGGTGCAAGATAAGTTAAGTTTTGCGACAGGTGTCAGGGGCTGAGTGGAGATGTCCAGCGTGCACAGAGAACGTAAAGTTTACGTGAAGTTCAAGCCAAACAAAACAAAACTTTTGTTAACAAAAAGTTGTTCGAAATCTGCAATATAAATTGTAAGCCCCTTGCTTTTGGTAACAGGGAAATATGGTAAAAATAAGTTATATATTTTTATCTTTGGCAGCTTTCATTTATATATGTATATACCTATATAATTAAACATCTTGACATTTAAATTGTTGTTAAACAAATCTTTGATTTCATTTTGCTGTCGGCAAACTTTTGGTCAAGTTAAATTTGTGTTTGCCGCACGCAACGTTGTCAAGTTGTTGATGCAGCATTTTATTTGCTTTATGTACCCCCCTATCCCCCCTTCCCCCCTTACACTCTCCCACGTGCCCCGCAGGTCGCAGCTGGCAAACAAATATTTCAATTGGCAAGCGCTCAGACAACTTGAGCTAACTTCATGTTTTACTTTATGCATTTTTATTTGTTTTTTAATAAACTTGCCACTCCCCCCGCCCCCACCCCACACTCGTGCATGTATGTGTACAATTTGGTCAGCTGTGTTGTTGTTGTTGCTGTTGTTGTTGTTGTTGCTGTTGTTGCCACAGAGCCACTTGAGTGCTGCCTTATTTACTTTCCATTTGCAGCAAGCCAATTAATTTTTATTTATTTTAATTCCGCGTCTTGCACGGGTTCTCCACTTCCCGTTCCCGTTCCGAGTTACACTTACTGTTCCCGTTCCCGTTCCCGTTCACGTTCCCCTTTCGGTTTCTTTTTTTTCGTTTCAGACTCGTTTTGCAGCATCCAAAATTTATGCATTACTTGCAAATTTATTGACCCAGTTTTGCAACAAAGATGAAAATGTTAAAATTCAGTTTTTTGTACCCAGTTTCCGCTAGTTTTAAGATGGATGCATTCGTTTGTTGCAAGCTCCAACCTAATAACTTTCTTTTGGCCACGCACACCAAATATTTTTGAATATCCAATATTCCACATGGAATTCTAAAACATTTAAACTAGATTTAACATGTATACATATATGTATATATATTTTAATCATGAGTCATGAGAGAACTCGCATAATATAACAAATATTTATTGTTCGCCACGCTCACCCTTATAATAAATAAAGACAATGGTGTATACCTTGCAATTCCATAAACAGGGTATTTGGCCGTCGGCAGCTGTTTGTTGCAGCATTTTAACCATATTTTTGTGTTTTTTTTTTCTTTATGCCTTAAACCGGAAAACAAAGTAACCAAATTTTTTGGACTATGGTAAAAATATGCACTGTGCAACTTGCAACTTGCAACTTGTAATATTTGTATGCATACACAAAGTTGCGTTGTCACAACAACAACAACAACAACTAAAACAACCGAAACAACAACATGACCAAAAGTTTCGTCCTGTTCGCCTGGCCACAGCTCGACTACAAAAGACCATATACTCTGCTGTTATAGCAGAAATTTTGGTATATATATTTTCGAATCGTGGAGTTAAAATGGCTTTTTTAATTAGACCACATTAGGCAGACAAAATGTGGATGGGGCGCCAATTAGAAGCCGAGCATGCGTTAAAAGTTCATTTAATGGAAACTCTGGAACAATGCGATTTTGCCCAAAAAAGTAGGTGGCAGCTGACAAGCCTGATAGACATGAGTCCAAGCGTCGGCGAGGGGTACTTTCACATTTTACCGCTTGCAAATTGACTTGAAAGTTAATTACTCTGATTTAAGCACTTCGCAGAGCGAGACAGAGAGAGAGAGAGAAGGGAGAGGGGGAGAAGTGGGTGAGAGCGAGCCAAACTGATGGAAATTAGACAGCTTAAACCCAATGATTAGCAGGCAATGCCAGGGCATATACGCACCCCCGATTGGGCACATCAACAGGCGAAATTCTTGTGAATGACTGGCACGCCCCCTCGAATGCTGGGGGCGCTTTGCGCGTGCTTTCCATTTTTTCTCTCCTTTTTCTTTGGGGGGGAGCGAGAAGGTAGGACGCCTTCAAGTGGCTTAAAAATACAACAAAAAAAAAAGAGAGCAGAAAATAATTCAAACAAGTTGCAAGTTGTTGGCGACGCTTGTGCGAAGTGTGTTGGGGCGTGGCACGCGGAAATTTAATTAAGTTGCCATTGTTTTTGTTGTTGTTGTTGTTGCACGTTGTTCTTGTAGATTTGATTAAATTGTTTGGATGCCACAGCATCTATTTGTTATTTGCTAGATTTCCGCATAAATTAACTTTGAAGTAAGTGGGTGTGTGTGTGTGTGCTGGCTGAGGGTGTGTGTGAGTGTATGTGTGAGTGGGCGTCTACTGCTGGGTTAGCCCTGGGCGTGGCATACTCTGCATGCCAAATAGCCATCAAAACAGGATTAACCTAAGCTATTTGGCTACTCGCTTTGAAGCTAATGAAGTACAGTGCATATATAATTAACTTAAATACAATTAATGGAAAACTAATGCGGAAAAACCTTGAAATTTAGAATGTCATGCATCTTTATTTTAAATAATTTAATGTAAATAAAATATTTACTTGGTTAATGATTAGAAAGGATTGAAATGGAAAGCCCCAAATTAGCCTAATGTTAAAGTTAAGCACAAGCTAAACAGTTGTTACTTCTTGTAAACTTAAACATCTTTATGGGAGCACTGCATATTGTTCGTTTTCTGAAATTCCAGCCTGTCTTTTATAACTACTACACTAGCAGCTGCTCTCTGAGAGAAATTTTTGCCTACTTTTGGGGGCAGTCAAGTGTGACAGCGACTGCAAGAATAATTTAAAGTTTAGTTGGGAACATGTTTCTAGCAGCAAAAAGCAGGTATCTGCATTAACTATAACCATCAAGAGCTGATCGAAATCATTCAGCTGCCACTTGGACCTTTTTTCCAACATTTTAACATCATTATCCAATCTCAAGAATAGCTCGTGTTTACTTTCCGCACAAAAAATACTATTTAAGGAAGCGATGTCTTTTACAAAAATAATTTCAGTTTTATTTCTAACCGTCTTATTTACATCAAAAAAAGCAGCATTGTTCAGTTCCAGTTCCTAAATATAGACAACAAAAAAAAAAAAAGAAAATCAAGGCAACATAATAATAATTACAGGATATCTTACTGCTAGCACACTTTACTCGAGCACACTTGGTACTTACTTTAAAGCCGTGAAGCGAATTAAATTTCGCAGCTTATGAGCGTTGATAACTTTGTGCCGTGTCCCTGGCAACTGTCTGTCTGGCAACGCTCGCTGGCAGCCTTGCCACCTGCCACGTTATTGGAGCTTAGACGGCATAAAATTGCGCTAAAATGCGCACAACTCATCAAATGAGTTTATGGTAACTGCATGCCAACAGATTGGGTTGCAAGTGGCAGAGGAAGCTGAGAAGCAAAAACGGGAGGCAGCTGCAGCATCCGCTTCATGCCTCATGTATATGCAACAAACAGTTGCAGCTCATTTTTTTAGTCAGTCGACTGGAGACTTGCCTAAATGGGTCACACGGCTGGGCGCATTTTTGGGCGCGTCAAAGACGTCTATGTGTAAACAGCAGCTGGCTGCAAGGCGACGGAGACCCTCAACCCTCCCTCTCCCCCGTCGGCATATATACCCCCCCTCCCCCTGTCAGTACCTTTCAAATGCTGGCAGATTATAGCAATGCGTCGTCTACTTACTTGGCAGGCAATGGGAAAAATATGTCACTGCGCCTAAATCTCACCTCCCCTACCTTGCCCTGCCCCTGCCCCGTTTTCCCTTTGCTGTTTGCCTATGAAATATGCTAATGATCAACTTGAGACATGTTCAAATTATTGTCAAGCAGCTGCGCTGCGTCCAACAAGTTAAACATTTTGCCGAGCTGGCGCCTTAAAACTGCAATTTCTGTTGCACGAAACTTTTTCATGACTTTGGGGCAACTTTTTTCGGTTGGCGGGTGGGTGGGCTTGAGGGAGGTGTATTTATTATAACTTGAACGCTCACGGGGCAGCGTTTTAATTTGTCTGTTTTACAGATACCCAAACGCAGCAGCGCCTGCTAATTAAGTCAGTTCAGAGTCAGTTTCTATTTTATTACTGGCGTCATGTTTTTCTTTTTTTAATTTTTTGCCATATATTTTATTTCGTTTTTTTTTTCTGCTCTTCATTTCTGTTTGCCGTTGCCGCTGGCTACAGAATCTTGCAAATTGTCTCGGCGCGCCTGGCGAATTAATTTTTATAAATTTAATTAGCGTTGCATATTATCAACAGAGCTGGCGGCCATTTTACAAAGTCGCAGACAAACGAGCTGGCAGACAATGGCTGCGCGGTGCGAAGAGGGGAGTTTCAACATTTTATGTTATGTGACACCGAGAGAAATTTTCATTTCGATTAAAAAAATGCATACCTTGCATTTTTCGAAATAGTAAGGTTACGACGTCACATAATTAAGGGCTCCATTAACAGAATATGCGGTCACTCTGACAGCAGGGCCCATGTATGTTAATGATTATGTTAAGCATTGATGTTAAGAAGAGTTGGTCTGTGACAAGCGTTTAACATAGAAAGAACAGTGAGACTAAGAAATAATACTTACAGACACACATATTAAACACACATATTAAACATATTGATGCAAATATGAATACAATTATAATAATAGATATAAATAGCAATAATCAGAAAGACAAAAGGACATTAATTGCTTTTCCTAATCAAGTAATACAATGTTTCGGGTTTCATATTCAATCAGAAATCAGGATGCCAAAAGAGTGCAATAATGTAGATTATAGATTAAGCGTACAGATGTGACATTGAATGAAACCTAGCTGCAAGTAGCTTAAATTAATTGGATACAGTTGTGGGTTGCAGTTGACGAAGTTCCCGCCCCCCCTCGGCTCAGCTCGTTGTCGGCGCATTTGTCGCTTCCATTTCTGAGTTACTTCTGCAACATGACAATAAGCTTAGTGAGATTCTACTTCTTCTGCTCTTAAGCTCTCTACTATTAGTCATGCCCCATGCTATTATTCCTACCTCCGCCCGCTTCACTCGCCTTAATTGCGATGCTGTTGCACATTTCAACGTGCGCGTCAGTTACTTGTTTTGTTTTCCCATCAGCTAACTAAGGCGCGACAACTGAATGGACCTTGCTGACTCCCCTCCACACACACGCACACTCACAAACACACACATGAACATGCACAACAAAAAAGCACACAACAAAGCAACAACAACACACACACGCACACCCATCCTTGCCAAGTGTAAATGCGCATTTTCCCCATTTGCCACTTGGCAAGCGCTGGATGTGATTGTAGCGAATGCAAGGACGAATGCACAGGATCCCGCATTAGTTCACGCACGGTTCAGTGCGCCAAACTTAATCCTTGCTCTGTGGCGCCTTCACATGCCACGCCCCACTTCTGTGTGTGTGCGTGCTTCGGCGGATCGTTAGTTTATAATTTTAAACTTGGATTAAGCCAGCAAGCAACGACGTGCCAAGCAAGTGGAGCGGGCGGCAGGCAGCAGGCGGCTTGTTTCGAGGCTGCCTCCGAAGGGGCGCGTGGCGCGACTGGGCGGGGCGTGGTGCGTTGCGAAGGACGCGTAAAGAATGTGTTGGTAAAATCAGGTCAAATGTATGTGTCACTTTTATAGCTTATTATGGCAAGCGCAGGATAACCATGCTACCGTCCCCTTCCCCCCTCCACGCCACCAACGAACAGCGACCCCCAACCCGCCTGCGACCTCTGCTCTGCCGACTCACGCTTTAGTTTATCCTTTATGCTACTGTTGCCTTTATGGGCAACATTATCGCATAATGTAATCATTGGCCCAATGATGGCATGTCCTCAAGACAAATTCTTTGTTATAGTATCTGCCTGGCATACCGCATAGCATGCCATGGCACGTAGTCCTTTCCCCCTCGACATAAAAAGAAATCTAATAAAATAATAAAAGTTCGTTTAGTTAAAGGCAATAAAATGACAACACCTCGCATCATTTTCCTTATCCTGTAAGCGACGCAGCACAATGGGTATTCGTAGTACGTCCTACGGGCCAGGTCCATTAGTGTGCTCTCAGTTTAACTACAGTGAAGACTGTATTGGTAGCTATTTGTATAGTCCCTATTAAGAATTGTTGAAAATGGTCGATCAATGGAATATGCTTTGGAAAGAATATAACAAAAGAGTGAAGTTAACTTTTATATGAGTTTGGTTATTATGTATTTTATATGAAAATCACTAACATATAAATTATTATTAGATCCTGTTTAATTTATAATATTTCATAACTCACACTTAAACATTATAGTTAGCTGTTAGGAAACCTTTTAAAATTGAAAAAATTACTTAAACAAATTGAATGCCTGCAAATGTCACGGTAGAAACTTTAAAGCCAAATTATAAAAAAAAAACATTTGCAGAAGTATAATAACCAACAAACAAACACAAATAAAAATCATAAAATTTGCATTGTTTAAAAGTTTGCCGTTGCGACTTTTGTTCAAGTTGAGTTCTTAAAGATAGGCCTCATAACTTGACAAGTTTTTCATTTATATTTATTTACCAAAAACACATTTCACTGAGTTATTACAAAGTTTCTGCTGAGTAGGTGAACTTACAACACAGCAGCTGAAGTGGCGCGGAGGGAGGGAGCTTCCTAATAAGGTTGTTCGTCACATAAAAGTTCATTAGGGGAAAGTTCATTGTAGAAGACAAGTTTGTCTGTGACGAAGTTTTCGGTGCTTGGCGTCTTATTGCGTACGCATTGGATTTGCCGCAAGCAGACCGCAGCTGCCATTTGCCAGCTGCAACAAAAAGTGGCAGGCAACGCGCTTTGCTGGCAAGTACACAAAACTAATGAGTTTCCGCAAAAGATTTGCACTTGTTTCAAGTTTAAGTGATTTGCGGCCAGTTGCCAGTTGCCAGTTGCAAGTTGCCAGTTGCAAGTTGCACGTTGGTTGCAGCAGAATGACCACTTGTTAGGATCTTTATCTCTTGTACGCTTTGTCGTTTAATGCATTTTTATGAGCTGCTTTCCGACTGACTTTGCGCTAGCCAAGTACTCGAACGAGTTTTTATTTGTTTTTCCTTCTTGGCCCTTTTTGCTGGCCAACAAATTTGCATATTTATTGCACAGTTCGAGGCAAATAAATCCGCAAAAACTGTAAAGGGCCATAATGTAAACAGCGGTAGCCATAAAAAGCAGCTCGCAGCTGCAAGCTGAGCCAAAATGAGTTGTTGCTTATCTGGCATATTGATCTCTCCTTAGTGAATTCTTATTATTTTCCCCCAATTCTTTTCTTTTTAAGAAAGGGAATATGTTTACACTGAGTCAGCAATTTGATGTATAGCTAAGATACTCGCTTAAGATTACTGCGAATTTATTGTGTGTTTTTTTTTGTACCAGGCACACAATTGACAACATAACAAAATCAAATTCCTTTGTGTCTACAACTTTTTAATGCGCCAACTGCCAAACAACAACAGCAATTTGTCAGCCCAAATTATAAGATATATATATATATATATATATATAAATATATTCTATGTGTCACTGAGTTCAGCTCACGATAATTGATTTACTTTCTGCTCATTGTCGTCAATCAATTGCGATTGCCATTGCCGACACTCATACGCCACGTGCGCCCAACGACCGAACGACTTAGTCGACATAACGAGCTGCTCACACGCTGGCAACGCACGCCATTCACTCTATGCTCGAGTGCTGATAACATTTGGAGGCGTCTCTGGTTGCGACAGGGCGTGGCAAACGCACATTGATTGATGTCACTTTGTCAGCGGCAATGCCATTGACAGCCACTGTGCCCCATCGGGGGGCAATCAACTTTGCTCCGTGGCGCTAAAGGATTACTAAGCAGAGCGTGCAATATTTTATGTTAAACGTTGCTTAAAATTGAAAGCATATTTTTTATTAAAATGCCCCGTTTCGATAAACTAACAAGGGAAAAGATCGTTTAATTGATGTATGGCATTTCATTTTATATTTATTAAATTCATTTATGTAGATTTATTTTTTTGTAAATATAAAATCCTGTCTTACGACTCGGCAAAGAAACTCGGAGCCATATTATAAAGCAGAGATTGAATATTAGCCTGCGGGTAAATATAAAACATACAGTTTATCATATCATTCTGGCAACTTGCTCATCAAGCGTTGCCACCTTGGTTGCCGCATGGTTGCCACCTCTGTAAAAACTACATGAAGTATTATGGCAAGATATTGAAAAGAAGGGGGCTTCAAGTAATTGATTTATCTTGTAACTAAGTATTTGAGCTCTTATCAACTTTGCGATTAAAACTTTTCGAAAATAGTTTCCACTTCTCATCAAGTCAATCAGTTTTAGGGAAATATTGCATTGATGTGGAAGATAACTCTCATATCTTACTGTTTTACTATTACAACATTATAATAGAAACTGGCATAACCCGAAGAATACTGTCCACGCTTGTTAGTTTATAAATATATCATAGCTTGATCTAATTATAACTTCTATATCTCTCAGAGCGCAAAATATATCTTTAAGTTTCTGTTGACGTTTGAAGAGTTTATTTATAGACTAGAAAGCTGTATTTTAGGATCTATCGCGACTGTTTATAAATATATCGTAGCTTATATTTACTGTGACTTTTATATCCTTTGGTGCCCAAGAAATATTTTTAAATATTTTAGCTGTCTGTAGCGTTTGTTTATGAACTATCGACTAGAGTGGTATATTTTAGGTTCTGTCGGGACTGTTGTGTCTCGTCTTTCTGGCACGCTGCCAGCTACACTCAGAGCGTAATTTCATGTGTGCGAAACGCAATTGCGCCATTTAGATGAGATTGAGCGTAGCACTCTGCGCGTGTGTGCGTGTGTGATGGCAAAAGTTTGGCACGTGACAAAAGCCTGTAAGTGTTGTGGGGAAGAGTCAGTCAGAGTTTGGGGGAGGCGACTGTGGCGCTAAGTCGCGATGTTGGCCGCAAAATGGCGAGCAGAAATAATGACGCTTATATTTATGAAATTTATGCGTGACACCCACTTGAATACGACTGCTTGCTAACATGTGTATGTATTAATGTGTGTGTTGTGTGCGTGTGTGTGTGTGTGCTGCTGCTGTGCTTATCAGCAGGCCGCCAAAAGTGCTTCCAGAGCTGCGGGCTACGGCCCGAGCAGAGAGCAAGCTGCGTTTCGCCCATTTTTAATCTTAATAAGAGAAAAGTTTTTGGCCAAAAATGCCAGTCAAGGCGTTTTTATTGCGCCAGCCTAAGCTAAATGGGCTCGTGTTTGGGCCAGAAGGGCAACTAAACTAGTGCTAACAAAGCGCGTGTGTGTCATATGACAAAATGGCATGGCACATAAGTATATTGTATAAGTATATATATATATTTATATATGTAGGCCCAGCATTATTATCAATGCATGTGGGCGCCAAAAGTTTTGCCCTTTTCGCACTTAACTTTTCTACGCTTGCTTCTCAAATAAAATGAAATCAAAATATCATAAACACTTGTCTGAAATAGACATGCTTAAGTCTGAGCTGTCGTCGTGTCTGGGCGTGTGCCGGTCGAGATATATATTTTTATGCCCAATGGCGCAGTCATTAGATAAATAATAGCAAAATAAAGTTTCCAAACTCGATACATTTCTTTGATTTTTGTTTGCGCAACGCCAAAAAGTTTGCCTCAATTTCTCGTTTTTTAAGCTTCATTTTCGTGTGTAAACGGAGGAGATTTCTTTTTTTTTCTTCTCGACAAGCGTCGGCGGTGAGTCAACAAACAAATAAATAAAGCCAATAATGGCTGGAAAATTGATGCGTTTTCACATTTCTTGAGAATTTGCCATTGAGCTCTTAAGCTGCCCTTTAAAGTGCCAATACTTAATACCCTTGTGTCTAGACATGCTTACCTGGCACTGCAGGGTATAAGAACATTTGAGTCTTTATTCATGACTCTATATATATCTATATATATGCTTATATATCTATCTATTGTGGCTGTAAAATATCGCTGTTTGTCCATTCTTCCATCTAAGTGAACTTTGTCAGTTTTAAAGATATTTCACAAAGCAAGTTCATTTGCTACAAACATCAATCATTCGGCAAGCAGCCCATAAATCTTGCCTAAATATGGCAATTACGAGCTTAGTTTACTGCAAAAGCTTGTCAACATCAATTCATAAATCTCATAATAGAAATCTGTCGAAAATTTCCATAATTTTCTTTATTTTGTAAACCATCTGTTCATTTTCCACAGCCCAAAGTATTCTTTTAAAAATTATGCACAGATTTTTGTGTGGGCCGCGTCCGGAAGACATTCGACTTGCCTTTGTATTGAATAAATATAAAATATGCATTTGCTTGGTGAAATGTGAAAAATGTTGTCAATTTATTTATTTTTCTAATCAACTAGAATATTTTCAAATATTTATGCCCAAGCGCTTAAGGGGAATGTGCTGAATTTTGTTAAATGTTCAAAATGAATGCAAAACATGATTTTTAATTTATCATGACAATTTTGCTATTATTTTTATTTATTTATTTATATTTTTATTCAATGTCATTCAATGCATTTTATGCATTCGACAAATTGCTCGGTCTCGGATTCTTATTGAGTGTAGAAAATAAAATATGAAAAGTAAAACTAAAATCAAATAAGTATCGAGGAAAACGCACGAATATCAAATATAATTTGACACACGCAGAATGTGTATGTATATCAAATAAAAAGAGGCGTGGCTTAAATATAAACGTAAACGCTGAAAATCAAATAAATCAAATGCTCGTAAATAAATCATTTGAATTTATTTTCATATGGGCTGGCACAATAAAAGCACGATAAATACTCCACAAATGGCAAGCAGCAAAAACAACAGGACAAACCAAAGGCGACATGACGACTCGACACGTTGCATAAGGACCTTTGCGCCTCTCCAGCAAAAAGGAAACTAAAAAAAAACCAAATCGAAAGCAGGACACGCGCAACAGACACTGAGTGACAACAAAACGGGACAGTCAGCACAGTCAGGACATTTCGGTTGCCCTTCAAGCGGGGTGCGGGCATCTGGGCCAAAGCCGAAATGTTATATTCCCACAGCCAGCGTCTTTGTGTGTGCCAGTTTATGTGTGTTGTGTGTGGGGGTGTGTGTGTGTGTGTTTGCTTGGCACTTGTGGTTAGTTATTTGGTTGCCTGCCTGATCTTCGCTCAAGTGTTTGACGAATGGCGACAATTTCGCTGCCTCCATGCGCTTTGTTTCATTTTGTCAAAGCATTCCATTATATTATTTTACGTTTCTTTTATTTTGATTGTGACAGTGGGGTAGGGGGCGTGGCAACTTCTATTGGCATTCAGCGCATGGTATTTGTATGCAGCACGTCTAAAGTAATGCGATTTGGCGGTGGTTGCCATATCAACATCTAGTTAAGCTCAGTTTGTTTATCAGATAGGTCTTTTGTGGTTTCTAGTCAGATGAAAATTGTTTTCATCATAGAAATACTATTTAAGGAACCAAATTTTCCGCCTGTATAGTAGTTCAATATATTTATCAAATTTTTGAGGTTGGCTTTTAAAACTTTCGAGTTTTCATAATGAAAATAGAGACAATATAAGACGGGCTTTAATAAGATACTTGTTTATGCCTTTATTTAAAAAAGGTCTAAATAATGTTATATAATGTTTATGTGCAAATGTTTGTAACAGACAGAAGGAAGCATCTATGACCAAATTAAGTATATTTGCTTATTCAAATTAAAAGTGCATATAGTTCTAAAAGCTGTTCAATAAAATGATTTATATCATTTTCCTTTAGGATAGCTGAGAACTACACATATTTGTGGCGTCAAGGAATACTTAGTTTTACTTTTACCTATTTCAACATTTTTTACTGTAGGTAAAAAAAAACTTTATTTATTTAATAATTATTATTTTTGTATGTCATCATTACTTTTGCGTTTGGAAATCTCGAATTTGAATATTATCTGCAATAACTGGACAGCATGTTATTTATGAACATGTTTAACATTCATCTACAACTTTTGCCCGAGCTGAGCCATGCCCGCATTTGGCAAGAGAACACTTTGACTCTTCTTGCCTTAAGCTTGGCATATATATATGTATGTAATTAATGCTTTTTGAAAATCGCATAACAGTCGTCAGATATGAAAACAAAGCTGCTGCAGAACAATGGAAATCGTCGAATATATCTGCTTAACTTGTCAGTTTTCTATTCTAACAATATTTTTGGCAACTGCTTGCGGACAAACAAACATTTGAGCGCAAAAGTATTTCACTTTGTATATTCAGCATGTTGAAACTTCTCAACTACGCTGTAAAATCTTCATTTGCCAAATGTCTGCCACGCCCCACCACGTACCGTCTCGCACGTGTCCGCAGACAAATCTTTTAAGCTGATGCGCTTGTTGTTGCCTCTGCTGCTGCTGCTTATGTGAAATGCTAAAACACAATTTTCAACAACTCGTCGGCTGCAAGTTTTGTGTCTGCCACAGTTGCTGTGTCTGTGTGTGTGTGTGTGTGTGTGTGTGTGTGCCTTTAGCCAAAATGAATGCAAGACGGCATAAGCCGAGCAGCTGCGTTGCCTGTTAACTTGTCTAAAACAAGCTGCCAGCGGCTCGTGCAGTAGTTGCCGCCCATTGGCAAAACAAATTAATTAAGTTTTATGCAAGTTGTGAATTTTGTTGCAGCTCCGATTGATTATTTCGCGTGCTTTATTTGTCTAGTTTTGTTGTTGGCAGTTGCCAAAGTTGCAACTTGATGCTGCCCGAGAGACTGTGGCATACGCTGTGTGGCACGTGAAATCCACTTGCCTCGTCAGCGTATAATAAAGCGCATTTCAAGCAATTTGTAGCTGAGCCTGAGCTACATTTCCAAGCGTGCCACGCTGTGGCAGCAGCAACAGCTGCAGCGACAATTTGCCACTTAGAATCCCTTTGTCTGGGGCAATCGTTCTATCTGCTAATTTTGCGAAAATGTCGCCCTATAATTGCTTTAGCGCAACGCAGTGGCAGCAGCAATACTGTCGTAGTTTTTGCCACTATTTAGCCAAGCGGACAGCAGCAACAGCCAGAAAGAAAAACAACAGTTGCAACATATGTTAAAGAGCCTTTTGGGATACATACGCTGGACTGCTGCATGTTGTTTGTAGCTCCGAACGACGCCGGGTATTCATGTTGTACGCATGTTTTTAGTGTTTTTGTTGTTGATGTTGTTGTTGCTGTTGCTGCTGCATTTCCTATGTGGGTCACTTCTTGCGCTGTTAACGCATTTGAATTGCACGTCAACAATTCGAAAAACAAAGCCAGAAACTTTTGTCATTTGCTCAACGACAACAACAGCAGCAACAACAGCAACAACAGCAACATCTACAGCAGCAGCATCAAGCAAACAAGAACTCGGGAGACGAGTGCTCTTAGGACCTGGGTCTTTGTGGAACTTTGTCGCTTAAAGCCGCTTACAAATTGTTGTTGTTATTTACGCATGAAATCTGCTATTTCCATAGTATTTTCACTTGAAATATATTTGGGTTTTCGTATATTTCATACACATAGAATATGTTATAATATGATCCCTGGAGTGAGAACAATTGTATAGTTTCGATGTGTAAGAGGCACTTAAATTACACATTTTCTGATATTTCCCAATAGCTCTTAAAGTATCTGCATAGTTTTTAACAAGACATCGAAGGAATACGTTGCCCGTGTGCTGTCCATTAAGTAAAGCTGCTTTGTCTTCACGGTTTTATTTTATTTAATGTGTATATATATATACATCACGCTAGCCCAGGGCCTATTTATGCTTGTTGCGCAATGACCTTTGCTACCATAAATAAAAGGGCCACTTTGCTCAAAGGACCACATGAAATGCTGGACGCAAACTTGTGTAAAATATTTCTTGTGATGTAAAATAAACAAAAACTTTTTGTATTAAGTTTGGCTTTCAAAGTGCATTTTCATTTTCCTTTTTTTTCGCGGGTGGCAAAGTTGTAATTAATATTTCTGTAGGAAATCGGTGAAGTAAAATAATATTCCTTTTCCATTCGAAAAATTGCATTTTGCTCTTTTCCACATTTTGTCGGCCAAATGGCCAACTGAAAGGTTCTCAACTAATTTACTTGGCGTATTTCCTCTAGCTTTTTTTGGGGTTTTTTTTTTTGTAGCGGGATCAGCTTGCAAGTTTATGTCCATTAAACTTCCGCCACATTTTGTGATTTTCTGCTTTAGTTTTGGGCGCTTTCAATTCTGTGAGCTCTGGACTGTCGCTGCGGTTGGCCGGAAAGTTTATGCTTTTGTATTTCCGGCTAGCTAGCGCAAGAAGGTTTGCGGGAATGGGTTCTCGCTGTACTTGCTCAGCTTCTTCTTCTTCTTCTTGTTCTTCTTCTGCTGCTGCTTCCACTATTTTTCTTGGGGCGGAAAAGTGCAATTTCAAAATTTGTGCAGCGTCGGAGGTGGCGGCTGCCGAGTCTTTTATGCTGAGTCCCTAACAAAGCAATGTTAAAAAATGAACAAGTTCAACTTTTTGGCAGCTAACGCAGACGGACAAGAAGCCGGCTTAAGAATCTTTAAGCTGCCGACTGCAAAATGCTGCGAAGATGGGGAACAGCAGCAGCAGCTGAGCGCACATAAATTTGCATAAGTTGGCCAAGAATGGGAGCACAGCTGGCTTAAGCCAGCTAAAATTGACGCTAATATTGTTGACCTCAATTGCAGGGCGTTTTATTCGCATTATTCACATTTGATAATCATTGCGCGTCGCTTAGCTGTCATATTGCCAATTGATTTGACCAAAATGCTTTCTTTTCTCGCACAATTACGCTATGCATAATTTATGAAGCCGCCTTATGACAAGCTGGCGCCCAACGTGGGTCACTCCATCACACACACACACACACACACATACAGAAAAAGTGGCCAAGTAAACCGCCAATAACGGAAGCCATTTGTATGCAGCACTCAACACTGTAGCGGAAAAGCAATTGAGTTACTAATTACTTTGCGTTAGCTTTAATCGCCTAGCCTCGCCTCCCCATGGAAGGAACCTAGCTGCTGGGCTAAGCCAGTGCTTACCCAGCTTTCATCCAATTCTCTCTCTTAGCCGTCCATTAAAAGTGCCTCTAAAGCGGCCCAAATGGCTGAACTACGCTTACGCGTTGGCATAAACAATTAAATATTTACGGACAGCAGCAGCTGCTTCCGCTCCCACTGCCGCCCCCCTCTGTCTTCCATTCAATCGCCTGCAGATAAAGGTCAAGGCTGTGAGGCAAGGAATAGATTCGTAAAGCGGGCTCGCGTACCAGACCCCGTTGTGGCCCTTGGGCTCATTTGCCTAAGCCTTAGCTGCGTTAATTGGCGCCCTTTGTTTGAGCCCCAAGTTCGCTAATGGCCATAAACTGTTGTTACTACCAACCGGGGCAGCAAGTGTTTGAAGTGCGATTGAGAATTTCTGAGCAACAGCGCTTCAAGGCGCCAAAGAACCAAGGCTCCAGCCGGCGCGAGTGATTGCAAGCCCTGGCAAGGTAAACACCTTGCTGCCGGCCATCTAAATTCTAGTGTAACCGAACCTTGACAACTATTTGAACTTTGTATAAATATGACCCAGTTGCCAAGGCGCGAGCAGACCTACACAAATCTGGTTAGCAATTCCAGTTGATTGATGGTTCAACAAATATATTTATTCAAGATAAATATTACACAAATAATTCGTAATTTAACAAATATTTACATGAATATATGTATTCGTATGAAAATAGGCCAACTGTAGCCATGCGGTATCTCTCTAACTTTCAGACCTTTAAACTGGCATTGGTTATCTCAATCTCTCTCACTCTCCATCACTTGCTGTCATTTTATTACCTATATTTATTACCCACAATCAAATATAAAGTACGAACTCTTCATCTTTAATCGCATTGATAACTCACAAAAATATTGCCTACTTTTGTGCGTTATCGAAACTAAGTTTGAGTTCAGAATTCCATTTGAAAATAACTGTTTAAATTCACTTTATGCCATCATAAAAAACGAAAACTAAAATAAAAATAATTCTACTCTGTGCCGAGCAAATTGACACACAGAAAAAAAAAGGAAATGGTTAAAAGTTTATGACAATGTCATAAGTTTTTAATAGCTGAAGATAATCAACTGAAAAGTCCTGATGATGTTGCTCGGAAAGCAATATAAAATATCAGACCGGGCATTGTTGCTGTATCGTGCCACATAAACCGCAAAAATGTAATTACAGCACAGCTAGATAAAGTTAAATAGTGTATAAACGACAACAACAGCAACAAGAACAGCATAAATACCAACAGCAATTGTTGTTAATAATCGACAAATGTGAAAAGTTCAATTATTTTCAACTATTTGCAGTTAATTAAAACGTGAATTTGAGTAATGCAATAAAAATAAATTAACGCTTAGTACTATGAAAAATGCGCAACTTTTCGATTTATGCAAACGCCATAAAAGTGCACAACGCAAATTACAAAAATACCTCAAAGGCAGCAACAGCAGCAGCAACAGCAGCAACAGCAGCAGCAACCACAGCAGCAACAGCAACCGCAGATGCAGCCTTCGCACTTTGCTCATTAAATATAGTGGGAATCAACAAACGGAAAGGCAAGCTAACCAAGAGCAGCAGCAGCAGCAGCAACAACAACAACAGCAGCAACAACAGCTACAGCAACAGCAACTAAGAAGGCGAAGTCGCATTTATCATTTAATCATTCACAGCAACAGCAACAAAGTGAAATTACAAAGCCTTACGCCTCCAAACAACAGGAACCGCAGCAACAACGCCCGCAGCAGCAGCAGCAGCAGAGGCAGCAGCAGCAGCAACAACCACACACAACAGCAACTACAAATTAATTGCTGGCTGCTCTACAAAGCTTGGCAGTAAACAACTGGTAACTGGTAACTGGTAACGCGGCAATTTGCTGTTTACCAAGGTGTTGCCGGCGTGCAGCAACTGCAATAATCATAGCACGACAACAACAACAGCAACAGCAACAACACAAGCAGCAGTAGCAACAGCAGCAGCATCAACTTGAAGTCATCGTTTGCTGTTGTTGTTGCCGTTTGCCTGCGTAGTTATGGTCGATCCATTAAAAATCTTTTGGGTTTTGACAAATAGCACCTATTTGGGTAAGTGTGTAAAGCAATTTGTGTGTGCGCATATGTGTGTGCGTATATATGTGTGTGTGTGTTGCTCTTGTGCAAATCAAGCTAAGTAGCAAGCAGACGTATGTATGTGATTATTTACACCTGCAAGCAAGCAACTGATGTCTATTAAAATTTCATGATATGTTATTTAAAGAAGTCGTGTGTGTGTGTGGGTGTGTTGCCGGTGGAAAATGCCCAACTAATGATACCCTTGTGTCATGCTGCTCTGGCAGGCTTTTAAAATATGCATTCTTATTTCTGCAAGTGGCTTTTTGAGTGCTCAAATCCAAGTCTGGACGGATTTTCTTTAACTTTTTTATTTTAATGGATGCACATACATCGCAGACCCTAAACTCAAAAATAGAAGCTCTGACGAGCTTAAAATGTTTCCTAAGTATTAATAGGTGCTTTTAAGAAAGTGGGCTTTCTCTTAGGTATAAATCACTAATGAGTTTTTGCTTAAGCTTGGGTCTCTCGTGTCCGATTTATGTGCTTGGGCCGTTTTTCACTATTTTATTTTATATACTAAACCATTTGTGTTAGCTAATCGACTGACTAGTTAATAAAGCATTTGCAAGCCACTTAAAACTTAAATTTAATTTGTTAAAACGATTTTAACAAATACAGCTCAAAGAGCGTAAAGTAGGACAAATTAAAATCGGAGCAAAGAAAGATTATAATTAAATGAAAATAATTTAAAAAATTAAATATGGCTTCAACTTAGCCTGCCTTTGGGCAAAACAAATATCAATTTGCATAAATGTCAGACTTTGAGTTTGGCAAAAAGATGCGCAAATAAATAAATTTTGTGAAGGCTTTTAATTTACTAATTAGTTTTGGTGACATAAAAACAAATAAATAAATAAGGGCATAAATATACAACAATTACACGCACACTCGCACACAAGTTTTTTATTGCTTTTCGTTGTCAGCGCAAAATTTTAATCCTCAAGGCAGTTAACATTGCGCCAACCACGCCCATGCCCATGCATAAAGCGACACACATTGTGTAATAAATTAGCCAAGTTTATGATAATCTGCACATTGTGTTTACACATGTAGTTCGGATTTAGTTTGACGACGCTTCTTTTTATACCCTGCATACAAAAGGCGTGTCAAATGGGGTATATGAAAAGAAGAGCCCGAAAAGGTGGAACATCAAACTTTTGCTAAAGGTAAAGATATTGATCCTTCCGATCAACAAAAAGGTTAAAGCGGGCATTGCAAAGTGATTGTGGCGTGAGAAGTTTACTAGGGGTTTGTTTCACCAGTTTCTGCTAATTCACTTTTTTATGTGGAAACTGCGCAAAAACGTAATTTATGCGACAATTTAACACTAATTCCATCGCCTTGTAAGCTACTTATCGCAGCTTAATATTATAAAACGATCGTTTGATAAAAATAATAAGCCAACTAAAAATAATCTATAATTACAGGGGTACAGGGTATTTCTTAGTCGTGTTGAGTCGTGACAACTAGCTACTATGCAAAAAAGATGCGCCCACATAAAGCTAATATCGAGTGTTTGTGCTTGTATTATATTTACATTTATTTGATTATGCCTGTGTGTGTGTTTGTGTGTGTGCGTGACTTTTATAACTATTATTAATCTAATATGGAATGTGGCAAACGGAGCGAAAAGCGGCAGACGGGTTAATTTGTAAACGCTTTGACACTGTCAACCATGAAATGTTGATCTATTTCGATGTCAAAGGTTGCTAATAAATGTAACTAATTTCGCCTGCGGTCTACATAAATGTGTGTGTTAATTTTAATTAGTTTTCACCTGAATTACCGGCGTTATTCAAACCATTTGAAGAGCACGCAATAAGTGCAGCCGACTATAAATGGGAGCCACAAACTCGTGAAAGCTTAAAGTTAAAATTGTCATGCTGTACGCTTTGTTAAAGGGCGCGACTTTTACATTCAAATAAATCCCGAATCTGTCGCAACATATCAAAAAATGCAAATTTGGCTTTTTGAGACGCGTATTGAAATCAGCAAGGGCAAAAAGTTTTTAATTGCGGCTGACCCTCTGCGGACATAGGCCGTAATTAACACAGACTCAAATGTCCAAGTTTCCCATAAACCAAAAGCCCACAGCCCCCCCTTCCATCGCTTGCTGCCGAGTTCTGTTAATGAACAGCGAGTCGCGACATACGACAGAAAAAAAAAAACGCGAAACAAGACCTTGACAGCGCCTCGACGACGGCGAATGGCGAAAGGCGAAAGGCGAGCGGGAACGCCAACTCATTATGGCTGACAAAATATTTGTCAACTCATCAGGCGCTGCCGTTATCGCCAGAGCCGTGCGCCATATTTTTTTTTCTATTTATTTTTGTGTTTTTGTTTTTTAATGTTAACGTATCTCAGTGTACGCCATCTTGTTTTTTGTACAGATTTTTTAGTATTTTTTTTGTTGTTGTTGCTCTGGGCTTTGTCTTTTATGCGTTTTGTTTACTGTTTGTTAGGGCCGCGTTTTTCATTTCCATACCCTGTATTCAGCAAAAAAAAAAATAGGATGTTACACGCAGTAAAAAACATTCGTCATGCAAAAAGGTGCATATTTTTATACAGAAGACCTTCAGAAAGAAGATTGAGTGAGTTTGATAGACGATTGCTTGAATTCAAGTCAACTAGAATTTAAGGAAGATGACTTTAAGGATATTGACTTTTGGAAAACAAATCTGATATACAGTGTTGTAAAACTGTTTAGACTAGTCGATAGACGATATTTCAGTATGCTTATAAGTGGAAAGCAAACTCAAATTATATTCTTCAACTAGATTGAAGAATTAAATTGAAGATGTTTTGAGGATATTTTCCATCAGAAGACATATCTGTTTATAGTGTTGTACAACTATTGAGAGAGTCAATACACGAATCTTAAGTATGCTCAGTTTATTTATAAACAGACAACGAACTCCTCGCTTACTCTTTTTTCTCTTTTACACTTTGAGAATTTATGCTTCCAGAAACTATAATTAATACAGAAATACTTTTAATTTGGCTAAAGAACAGACCGATTAAAAACAAAATTCAGATACCAAACCGAACGCGGTTATTGCATTCTATTGATTATGGTAAAAATAATTAATTATGCCAAAAAATCATATTATTATTTCGTATACATTCGGTTTTGGGTTTCCTTACATAAAAACTTTATGTCTTAAAACTAATGTCTTAATAAGCAATAATTTCTTGAAATAGCTTTCGAGTAATTGAATATTAAAAAGCAAAAGAGGGTGTCTGCCAGAGTGATTTAATGTAGCTTCGATCCTTTCGGCTTGTTTCTTACTTTTTGATTACGTTCTCTTTATTAAGTCATGGCAGCGTCCCAGATGGCAGCACAGCTTTTGATGATTATATAGCAATCGCCAGGCCAATGAACATTTTTCATAAATTAATTTAAAATTTTAGCAGCAAAAAATCTGTAGATTGCAGTTGAGTTGAAGTGCAGGTCACTTCCGGCATTGGTCGTTGTCCGTTGGGCAACCCTCTACTCGCTAATGAATATTAATATAAAGTAAAATAATATATACATACATATATATATATGTATATATAGCATATTCGCGAGTCTCTCGACGCGCCTGGGTTCGCAGCCTAATTGAAATTTGCTCAGCAGCCGCTAAGGCATCATAAAATCTCCCCCATCCATATACCTTCCAAGCCCATCCCAGCCACCTTTGGTGGGCATCAAAGTTAATGAGCTGCACTGCGGCGGGCGGGGTCGAGCTTGTTGTGGCCCAAGGGCGGTTTTTTGGATTTCGTTAGGGTTCAACGAGTTTATTAAATGGATTTAATTGTGTTTTTACTTTGTGAGCAAATTGAGGTTTCGCTTCGTGTAGCGAGGTTTTTGCGTTTTGTGGCTTTGTTGCTGATTCACCAAAATCCAAAAATCCATCTGCAGTCGTGGGTGTGTGTGTGTGTGTGTGTGTGCTTTTCTGTGTGCACATTAATCATGCAATATGGCTTAATAATTACCTGAGCATATTTCGCAAGGGTCTAATTGGATATAACAGCCAAATAAAACTTAAGCAAAGAGAAGAAGCTAGTTAAATAAATAGTACAAGAAAAATATAAAGTAAATAATACGTTTTTCATTCTTAATAAGTAAATTAACAGAAGTGTGATGGGAAAATATTCACATTCATTAAGTTTAAGAAAATTAAATAAATTGATTTTTATAGAATTACTTATGAGCCAAAGTGCAGAAGCTCCTTCTCTAACTAAACCTGTTCCTGCGAACCCTTTTTTCGAGCGTATCTTTAAAAGCGGAATGTATTTATCATAGGGGCAATATATGAATGTATCCCCCCTAGCTAGTGCTTATAATTGTAACTGGTGGCGCCCCAAAGTATGCTACATTATGATGTTTAACCTTCTTTTGACTGACATTGCATGACTACACATCATCAGCATCATCATCGTCGTCGTCGTCGTCGTCGTCGTCGTGAGCAGCAGCCACACGAACATCAAAAACCGAACATAACCAGTCAACTAGCAAATTCAGCACCCCAGCAAATGCCAAGCCCAGTCCCCAATTCTGTGTTGTTTAGCCCCAACCTGCTGTCACTTTAAATGTGATGCGCTTTGTTGCCTCTGGGATAACACAAAAACCGTAACTTCCGGCTCCATAAACTACTCCACATGCCTCTGGCCCCTCGCACTCGCTTATGCACAAGCTAAATATACTTCTTTTTCTTATATTATATTTTTTCACCAGGGCTGATTTGAACAGCTCTGACATTTGACGCCACTTTGGCAGGGCTGCTATGTTTTAAATTATAAAGAAAAAAAATAAATAAAGAGCTACAGGGGGTTGAGTCTAAAAAAATGTTCAAAAGCAGCTAACAAAATGATGGAATGTCTCTGTGTGTCTGTGTGTGTGTGTGTTTGTTTGTGTTTGTTGACGTTTACAGAAGCTGCTGCTGTTGCTGGCAGCCATTCATAGAGAGGCTGACATATGACTGTGTGGGTGCTGGAGGCGTGGCTGTTAGTGTGCCAGTTATGCGGCCATAAATAGTTGACAGGGGCGGCCCACCTGACATCAGTGGCACGTTAATAGTTTAGAAGTGAGTCCTTTAGTGAGTCCTTTTGACTGCCTGCCTGCTCGTCCTGTGCTGCTCACCTTGCTGCTCAATTTAACAGCAACAAAAAGGCCATCTAAATATGCAGCCAGCTTTTTTTGTTTTTCTATTTGGTTTTGTTTTCGTTTTTAATGCTTTTTGCGCCGAGTGCCAAAAATTAAGTCAAGATAGCGACAACCAAAAAAAAAGCCAAAATTCAATTTCAACTTGCGCTGTGTGTTTGCTCAGCGTGTGTATTTAGTATATTGTAGCTACACACACACTTGTGTACCTGCTGCTCCCTTTTAGCTTCATCTCCTTTACTTTCCTATTATTATTTTTTTCGCCCTATTTACACAAGTTGAACGCTTGAGCTGTTGCCTCCAAAAAGAGTTGCTTGCGTGTATTTACTCTTGCTCATTTCTCATTTTCTTTCGTTTTCCGGTTTCGAGCATTACGTGCCTCCATCCACTAAACTAAGTAGGGCTCAGCTAAATTCTAAATTAACTTTCGTTTGTTCTGCTTTCAAAAAAAAAAAGAAGGAAGAAAATAATTTCTACGACCTGATTACTTTTAATTTAGTTAACTAAATGAGTAGAAAAGTACCTGAAAATTTGTTGTGTATTATTGCCGTGAGAAAAAATATGCGAAAAATTAACTTCAGCTTTTATTTTGCGGTATGAGACTGAATTTTATATTTATTGTAGAAGCCCCAGTTAGGTCTGTCAAAACGTATATTTCTCACAAATCAAATATGTATAAAACATAACTTGAAATATTTTCCAAGAATCACAAACTCTGTAAGCATATCAACATAAATAATTTAAATGGAAATATTTCCTTAAAATATTAAGGGATTTCCTCTGCCTAATTTTATACAGCAATAATATTAAATAACACCTATGAAATATACACATACATATTAAATAACACTCTTAACACAACAACAAAATTTTCACATTATTTTACAAAAACTTTACGCACAGTTTACACATGCCAAACTTTGCCTTTTACATTGCACAACGAACCAAATATCTAATATTTTGGAAATATACTTGGTTATTTAGTTTTTATGCAACACTAATACACACAAACACACATACATGGATAAAATCAATAGAGCTCAATAGAAACATATGAAATTAGTTTATGAAGTGCTCTTAAACTACAATCTTTAGTTGCTTTTGAAAGTGCTTTCATAATGCATGGAAAATTCAATAGACATATTTCCACTCGAAATATGTGCATACTGTATAAAGCCTTTAAATTTGTCATGTAAAAGATTAAAATGCATTGGGGAAATGCATTTAATAAAATTCTTGATGCATTTTCGGAAGGAAAAGCGCCCAAGCAACTGTCGTCTGTTCAATATTACGTATACGCAACGAGTGCCTGGCATCAGCAGCCTGTCGACTGCCTGCTGGCAATATTAATTTTCCTAGCAACTTTATGATGTGTGACCAACACTTTGTGTGTGTGTGTGTGTTCTCTCTTGCTATTTTCCGTTCACTTACAGCATTTATTTTTCAAAATATATACATATATAAATTTTTTACTATTTATTTAAACAAGTTTTTCAGAGCCAGAACCTTTTGTGTTTACACAAGTTGCAGTTGCTATAAAATAAAATTCTAACAGGAAAAGCAGATTATTGCTTCCGCATGTGGAAAATTTTTACAAGAGAAACAAACTTTTCCCTACCGCCTACCCGACCGCCCCTCAGGCGATTCCTTTGACGCCCGCTTGGCAGGCAAAAGTGCACTTAAAGAAATCTGTTTGCCAGAGCTTAGCTCGGCACACAGTAGTAAACCAATTATGGACAGATCTAAGTAGACAAAACACCTGTATGAAATATAGAAATTTAAAACCATACAAATTTATTTAATCTTGCATAACACGGCAACTAAACAATATTCAAAGAGCAAGCAAATAAACTAGTTAAAACGTAAACTACTTTTTGTACTTTGGGACAGAGTTTTTTCATCCATTCAATTAAAATAATGTTTGTCTCAAATGAAAGCTGAATAAAACTTGCCTTTCATACAGCGAATGTTCCGTGAAAACAAAAACAAAATGTGGAGCAGAGGAATATCTTCGTGATTAAATGTCCATTTAAAGAGAATTCGTTTATGTCTACAACTTTTCAGCATAAAGAGCTAAAGTTTAAACATTTAATTATGTTTGCCCCTATCTAAGAGAACATGCCAATTCAAACGACTATTTTCTTGGAATTTATTTGATCACAAAGTTGCTTTGAATAAGAATTGCGGCCTCAGAAGTTATTCTAATTGGCATAAAATTCTATTGATGTTATATGAAAGACCACAACGCAACAGAACAGAATCAAAGCTTAAGAACACGTTAGCTCTACAAGCCAATTCTTTGAAGTTGCCCGATAAACCGCTGCAGAACCAAGTCTAATATCTCATATATATTTCTTCGGCAAAACTAAACAAACTATGTGAGGACTATAAAAAAGTTTTAAAAGAACTTTTAACACACATTTTGCTTATTTGTTTGAAATTCGAGCTTCGGAATTGTATTTTCGTATAGTTGCTCGAAGGGGGAAACTCATTAACGCAGATTTCTTTAGGCATGTATGTACACACATACATCGTGAAATAGGGGGAAAAACTCTTCAACAAACTTTGGTTAAGCAAGAAATTAGTAGGAAATAAGCAAATAAAATTAAACAACAGACAGAAACAGAAGAGCATAGTCCAATGCTGCTGGCTTCACTTGCAGTTTTTCGTGTGCAGTTTGTGCCAAGGTTTTTGGGATGGCCTCGAATTGCGAGGGTGGGCTTGGTATGTTGTAAACAACAAAACTTTTTGCTTTGAGCAAAATGTTTTCTAATTTCTAACACACACAAACACACAAACACACAGAGAGAAACACGTACACCAACTTGAACAGAGCGAAACTCGAGTTAAGTGACATTCCGTTGAGCTGTTAGGGTTTTATTATTAATTCGTTGCGGGGCGCCTCAACACTCAGTCAGCTCATTCGACAATTTAATTATGCTCATTAGAGCCGAACTGGCTGCCTCAGATGCGTGCCACAATTTAATGCATGCCACGTTTCGCGCATAAACCGAACAATTTACGGCTTTGTATGGCCACCAAGGCACGCGCGCAATTTGTCAATCGATAAATTTTGGCCATAATTAATGCGGCTTATTGGCATTTCATATACTTGACACAGTCCAATCAATACACAAGTATCTGTCTATGTATCTAACGAATTGTATCTTTTGTATGCTGCGTGTGCTGTTTGTCTTGGCCTTCGCTTGATTTTTCTCTATGTTTATTTTATTTTTACTTTCTTGCTTTATTTGCAGTTACAAAATTTGTACGCATTGGTATTGCCGACAAGAACGACTCGCCGCCATATTTCGATAGATTTCTGTACGAGACTGAAATCGATGAAAATGCCGATTTGCAGAGCACAGTACTCACTGTCAACGCCAAGGATCACAATGAGTGTGAGTAGAATTCAATTAAATAAATATAAACAAAATAAATCGAATTTATATATATATATATACGCTTATAAATAGCCCTTTAATTATTTAAGGCGATTTATCATTGTCGCCTTGGCTGCGCTTTGTTTAACCTCTCTTAAATGCCAGTTAAGCTAAGAGTAAATAAATTTCATTTCATTGCGCTTTAATAAAGCTTAGATAAAATTCTGTTGCATAAATTAGACATTGATTTAATCAGCTTTGCTTTTAATTGTAAGTGGCGAAGCGCTGACAACTTATCTACCATGCGAGCATCTCTGAAGGGGTGTGAAATAAAAATATACTTGAATGCGAAATCGTGTTAGGCGAAATCAACTGAAAGCAAATTAAGCGAATGCGTTGCGAAGCTTCTTGAGGGGCTTAGTGGTGCTGAGACAAAAGCATGGAACATTAAAGGAAACAGTGCTGGAAAACGATTAGCTGTCTTTTGCTATTCACACATTAAGCAGCTGGTTATTCTCATTTAGACAGCCAGTGAAAATTACGCCCTTTTTACGTAGATATAAAAAAAAGAGACATAGCAAACCAAGCTGCCATGTGGTTGTTTGTAAAAACAGTGTTGGTAAACAATTAGCCCTATTTTGCCATTCACACATTAAGTAGTTGGTTATTTTAACTTAGACAGCCAAGGAAAATATGAATAAAAAAGGAATGATCAGTCTGTCATGTGGTTTTTTTTTATAAATAGTGTTGGTAAACGAATCCTAATTTCTTTACGCCACTGCATACATTAAGCAGCTTGTTAGGTTAACAAAAACTAAGAGATTACCCACCATTTAGACAAAAACAAACAAGAAACAGATTGCTTGGCTGCAATGTGGTCATTTTCTAAAACTGTGTTGTTTATCGGGCAATAGTTTTTTATGTCAATCAAACATTCAGCAGTTGCCTTCAATACAAGAGCATGACATACGCGTAACTCCGGATAATATCTTTAAATAAAAAAATGTTATGTGATTAATTATATAAGATTATGTCACTTGAAGAATATTTTTTTTTTCAAGCCTAAACAAAGCCGAATTGACGACATGCATCAAGTTCAGAGAATTAGACGTAACGTTGGTTACATTTAAACACAATAATCATAATGTCATCTGTGGGAAAGCTTATGTGCGTAATTTTTGCAATTCATTGTGAGGCCTTCGCGCATTAACTTTTCGACTCATATCACTTTAATGGCTTGCTCCTACGACGCGTACATAAAATGAATATATATATGTATGTACATAAATAAATGATGATATAAACATTACCAAAATACCAATTTGACGATTTCCTCTATATGGGGCTCTTGCTGATGCATACATATTAAAAGATGGCTTTGAATATTTTTCACATTCGAGCACGCAAAATATTTGGCGTTCGATCGTAATAAACATTTGTTTATTTTAATATGCCGCCAGACCCGGCATATCCGTGTATGTGTGTGTGTGTAACCATTGTGAAAATATTATTGCCCATACGCCATGTACGCCAAATATTTACCAAATATTAACAAATAAAGGCTCATTGAAGACAAAGATACACAACAAGAGATACTGAACTTTCGCCCGCCATGAATAAATCCATAAAATAGAAAGACAAACATGCTAACAGACAAGGCGAATGCTTCTATTTGTGTATTGATACCCATGCGAAAACTATCATTGTAAATATTATGGCCAACAGAACTAAACACATGGGGGAGGGGGGAAAGTGGGAGCAGGCAAGTGAAAAAAGATTTGCAGCATCGCAACATTCAAAATCTCATTGAGAACGTTTAACAACTTTGATAGGGGAGTAAAAACAGGAGTGAACCACAAGATACACACACTCGCACACGTTAGCACACCCTGTGGGACACACATGTCGGATTGCGAACAGGCAACAGCCCCAACGACAAGCTGTGGAGCCAAATCCTTGTCCTGCTGCCTGCAGCTCCCTTCTAGCTCGTCAACGTCGCGCCGTCGTGACGACTGCGAAAAAAGCATTAACCCGAATTGGAAAAAAAATTGGCAAAAAAAAAAATATAAGAAGACCAAGTAACACAGAAGTAGAGGAAAGAAAATAAAACAGCAACAGCAGCCGTCATACAAATTGAACTGTGTGTGTGTGTGTGTGTAAGTGTGTGTGTGTGAGTGGCACACAAAACAATAATACGTATACGAGCATTTGCCAAAGTTGAGCAACAGAAGACGAGCAAAACAAGACTCAAGTTTACGACTCGCAGTTACCCCGTAGCTATGATGAAAGTGTCCAAATTAGATAACCAAGTATTTAGATACGATAAGGTGAACCCACAATTTACAGCGCATTTCGATATCTATCGCTGCAGCAGCTATCGAAAATCGATAATTAACTTTATTTGTATACAAGATCATATATTTACTAGCCCAGCTCAAATAACTCACAAGCCAATCTCAAATACTATTTAAGTTAATCATAATCAGAAGTCTTTCCTTATATCGACGGACATCTATACATATAGACATAGCTACTATTTAGAGGTCTCTATTATACCCCTTTAGCGCGTTTGCTTTAAGTACTGGGTGTGCAATTTGTTAGCTAGCCAAATGTTGTATACATAGGGAAATCCATAACGCATATCGTAGCAAGCAGCTCTCACAAATAATATATGAATGGCCCTCACATATACATACATACATACATATAGATATAGGTGGAATTGGGGGCCATGACAATCTTTTATGTGATTTCTTTTGCCTATTTTCCTATTGCAAATGGCATGGAATGGTATGCACAAAAATGAAGCTGTAAAAACTTCGACAATTCCCTACCAACAACCGCCCTCCCCGTCCCCTGCAATCCCCTTTCGGTGCCTGTGCAAATACAACATTCGAAATTTATGAGCGCAAAAATTATTTATTATTCAAGTATGTGAGACTTTGAAACTGTTTTCAACATGCTGGCAACTTGTGTTAGACAGCGTCTGTGCGCGATGAGGTCCTTAAATATTTAAACGAATGTGTTGGCAATGCCGAAAACATTTTCTTTTTTTCGATATGAAAATTGCGGTAATGCATTTCGGGCGTATTTCAGTTTAAATTAAGCCACATAATTTAAATATCCAGTTCAAAGGAATTTCTTTCATTTCTCTTAGAAGCATAAAAACTTTTCATGTTCTATTTTGTTTTGAATGCCAAATTTGTACGAATAGGAACTTCTTTTTAAATTGATGTCTTATCGTGGCTTTAGAATTCTATTTCGAAAGCTTATTATCTTAGTTTTTCTTAATTTGAAAGTTCATGAATTTCTTCTTGAACTCCTTGCAATTTTTTTAAATTTAATTTAGTATCCAAGGTCTTTGCCTTGAGTGCGTTAAGTAATCCTTTCTTGGCATTTTGTTGTACTTACATTGGCTAGCTGGGCCATTAAATGGCTTTCCATTATCATCTCAAGTTCTTGCCGTCATAAAGCATTTTACCGCTAAAATACAATTTAACAATAGACCGGGTCAGGATTGAAAGCGTTCTACTTAGCCGGGAGCAGCAGTCATAAAAACACTTTGCCACGACCCCAGCATGGACCGAGTACTCAAACAAAGTAAGGTCAAAGAAATGGAGAATGAAACCAAGGAACAATAAGAATTTCAGAGGCACAAATATCGCTTCTATTTCTTTTTTTTATTATTATTATTTAACATTTTAAACTGACTTTTCATGCTAAATAAGTATGGCATAAAAACAACAATAACATGTTGTACAAGGACATGCGGACAAAGGGACAGGATGCTCAGGCACCAGCTGTGGTTGCCTGTCGCATCTGCGTGTGTGTGTGTTCGGGTGTGTGTTTTTTGGCCGAATCTCGCTGCGGGACAAGCCGAGCAGCATTTGCCATGGTGTCTGTGTATATTAATTTATTATCATTATCAGTGATTTTAAAATGGCGTCGTGACATCGTAAATTATAAATGGCGTTGTCTAAGACCGAGCTAAGACTAGGGACTACTTAACGCCTTGCCAAGATACAGTTGCCCCTGCTCTAGGGGGAGGGGCAGGGGTGGAAAGGCTGCTGTTCTTTTTCTTGTTGTTGTGTGTAATTTGTGGCATTAAAAAAGGGCGACATGTGCGCGCTGCTTAAAGTGTAGCATGTGCATAAATTTTATGTTCTGTCAAACACGCGACGAACACTTCGTTAAAAGCTTTAATTAGATTGCGCGGGTTGCTTGAGGAGTACTTTTAAAACATATCTACAGATATGATCCGATTTGTGGCTTGAACTAAGCTTCAAAAGTATTTAAACCAAGTTCATACACTCTTGGTTCTGTCAATTATAGCACAGTTTTAAAAAGCTGTGGAGTTATGGAGCTATAAGGTAAGTTGATCCGTGGCTTGACCAAAGAATGCTCAAGAATATTTTGAGCCATACATTTTATGTTCTGTCGAAGACGCAACGCACAGTTCGTTAAACGCTTCAACTATATTGAGTAGCTAGCTTTTAAAACATTACTAACCAATCATTTACTCTAGTTAAATATATCTTGAACTAATTCATGACTTAAACCAAAGATCAAGAGAAGTTTAAGCCTATGAAGTTTATAAAGATTACCTTTTGCCAAGGCATCGAACAGTTGATAAAAGCTTTTCAATATTTATTTTAGATATATTTAAAAGACATCAACTTATCTCTAAAAGAAAATGCTCAGTCAGCCTAGACTTATGCAATTGGCTTAAAAAGGTTTATTCTATAAGGAATAGAACCGGATATTACATCAGATCTCGCCTACCCACTAATGCAACACATTATACGCTCTGCTCAAAAGTTAGAAAATGTCCCTTAGCAAGTGTTTAAAGACGTTAAGACCTTTCCTAGTCTGCATTTCAAGTGTTTATGTTAATGCCAAGCAACCCACTTTCACGCTCATATCCTTGCACGCTAACAGGCTTTAATTGAGCAGAAAGCTGTAAAGTTAACACACGTCTAATGTGCTCGGCATTGGGTCGAGGCTGCCTCCCATGTTCTTTTCTCTGCAACGCCGACACGTTTCTCGACTTTGGGTTAAGCGATTTACGCGTCGCTAATTTCCGCTAATGTTTGTCATTTTATATTTTTGCATAAATGAGCTGGCAACTGCGTCCTCCGACATCGTCTTTAACATTTTGGCACGCTCCTTGGCGTACTTTTGGTGCACATGTGTGAAGTTTTCATGTCTGCCCCGTCGACGCGTTTTCCCACTTTCACGAGCTGTTTAATTATTTAATAAGTAAATTAAACGCAACGTTGTGCACGCTGCCACGCCCACTTTACAAATGTTAGTCGAAAGGAGCTTAGCGAAAATGTTTTTAATGAACCTAATTAACCCGTTGCTGACTTTGCCGTTCGCCAGTTCTCCAACATTGATCCTTCGTTTCTGCAGAGGAAACTTAAAACATTATCGACTCCGGTAGATTTCATGGAATCGGAAATTCCTAATGAATATTAATTTACCAAGTATATCATATCGAAATCTTAATTGCTCTTAAAATATCGAAATTTAATCCAATGCCTTCCAATTTAAGTTTCAATTTCAAAGAATTCCAAATTTAATTAACAGTAAATTCTCTTCTCAAAAATATTCATAAACGAAATACTGAATTATGTTCAAGGTACAAGCCAAAAAATGCAAAAGGATATTGCGCATGAAAATTGGTTTCAGCTTTTACAGAAAGAAATTTTCTATGAATGCAACTGGCTTTAAGCCCATTCTCTGTATGCATATGTGAGTTTCTCTGTATGTGTGTGTGTTTGCCAATCGAGTTAACTACTTTGCCATCTTCATTAAATTGAGAAATGAGAGCTTGATGGGCGAGTGCCAGCAGGTACGCACACACAAAATAAATTAAATTCTCTGAGAGCATAAAAGAAGTGGCCCCCCATGTTGCCTTAATTATGCACATGCCAGAAGCAATACACTGGCCCGGTCTTGTATTATGTATACGCCTGGTGTGTGCCATGCGTGTTGAAATCTGTTTAAGTTGTAATGACATCCCAAACTCCGGAGTAATTGACAATATATGGTGGACTATTTATTTAAAAGAGATATATACATATGTATAAATATATTTTCATTTTGTATTTTCTGTACTTTTGCAGCGACGAATATTCGATACCAGATCACAGGCGGTAACATAGGCAATGCCTTTGCCGTGCAGAATACGACCGGAGTCATCTACGTGGCCAGTCCGCTAGACTATGAAACGCGGCCAAGGGTAAGTAGTTCCTGTCTTTATACACCTGTCAGCTCACCTCCCACTCCACATTTTTAACCCTTATCACACGCTCGGCTGTGACAGCAGAGCCTACTCAGAAGTCTCGTCTCAACTTCCAGTTTTTTTTTTTTTGCTGCTGCGGCATGTACTATTTTTTGTGCCCAACTTTTGGTTGTGCATGCATAATTTATTTATTTTTGTTGCCTACCACGAGACAAAAAGCAAAAAAAAACTGAAAACTTTCAGGCGAACAACTTTGTGACGTTCTGCGTGCTGTGACGAAAAAAAATTAATCAGAGAAAATATGCGCACATGCAAATATGGTGTGTGTGTGTGTGTGTGTGCCAAAATTACGAAAACAGCAAAAAGCAACAAACTCAACTCAACTCGACTCGACTCGTAGATCAACAGCTGTTGGCACATTTCCCATTGCGAATTTTTAACGTGATTGCACGCACACAAATGTTTATATGTAGACTCCACCCCCGCCCCCACCTCTTAACAAATCCCACCCCTCACCCTGCGCTGGGCGTCCGTGTAGCTGTCAATGCGTTGTCATGCAACAAGCGGCTGAGGCGGCAACAATACCGCAAAACATGTGTTGCCCTCTCAACAAAACTGTTGTTTTGTTTTCGCTTGTTTGCAAAAGTTTGACAACGATTTTTTGTTTTGTTTCCTTTGTTTTTTTTCGTTGTGGCATTTGGCTTGCTGCCACACGGCAATAACTTTGAAAAAATGTAGTCAAAATAGGCAAATTAATCTTTTTGTCTTGCTGCAGCTTATCAAAACTTGCATTAAACTTTCTCTGCATTTGTCTCGTTGTTCCTTTTTAGTATGAGCTGCGTTTGGAGGCAACACGAAATCGCAAAAACAACTATACCACCGTTGTCATCAATGTACGCGATGTTAACGATAATCCACCTGTCTTTGATCGTCAAACATATCGCACACAAATCACTGAAGAGGATGATCGCAATTTGCCCAAACGCATTTTACAGGTGAGTAACTGGACTGTATGTCTCTCACACAAGACCTACGCTCCTCCATGTCTCAAACTGGGAAAAACTGTAGCCTACTTTTATGCGCACATTCAAATTAGCTTTAGACTGCAAACTAGACCCAAATACGTTTCAGTTAATTAATAAAGGTAGGCTGTGTGTAAATCGGCTGCACAATTTATGCAGTAAATCTTTTTGTCCTCCTTGGGGCTTAAAACAATATTTTTATATATATGGCAACAATATGAGAACAGCTACTTTAGCCAGTTAAGGCTCCTATCATTATTTTCGCATTCCACATTTATTATCGCCTGCTTGCTTTTACGCAATTTAAATATTGACAACTGAAACAACAACAAAAGCCAAGCACAATACATGCAATTTGCATAAAAATCGAATGCTCGAAAAATTACAGGGGCGAAAAACAAGCAAACCAGAGCAGAGCAGTGCAGACCAGACCCGACCAGACCAGACCAGACCAGACCCGACCGGACCCCAACCCATCCGAACCAAGTGAAGCCTCAGATCAGGCCACGACTCTGAGTTGCTGGCATGTAAAGTGCCAGGCGATTCAGCGAGCCGCACAATTCGGCCGTAAATACAAAATAAATACTCATTCATTAATAATAACGTGATAGTTGGCCGAATGGTCTTACATGAAATATACATATCTATATGTGCGTATATATGTATTGTAGATATATTCACATACATGTGCGTGTGCCAAGTGTGTAAGTCCGTGGCAGCGACTTTTATTTAAGCCATAATTTACAACAATCAACAACATGAGAGAGAAATAACAATCTGTCCGCATGGAAAAAGGTTAAATGCTCTATTTTTAACTTTTTAAAGCTCAACACGAATAAATTAATGAATAAAAGAGGCTTAAAAAAGCAAAATTAAATACATTTAAAGCAGGAATAAAGAAATTAAACTAAGCTAAAGAATTAATTGAGTTGTTACAAAATAAAACCCGGAAAATTCGACACATGAAAAAGTTATCTAAAGTATTTGTAAGACAAGCATGAATAGTCAATCAAAAATTTCATAAAATATTTAACAGATTTATATGGCTCTTAATGGCCACGCCCATCAATGTTGCCTTTCATATTTACAACAAGCAATAAAACCAATTTTTGAATTGTTGCAATAATTGAAATAAATCAAGCAGAGAACAATTATATACGAGAAAGCTAATACAAATTGCAATTTACGCACTGAAAACAGATACACAAAATAAAATACAAAAAAAAAATATCAAATAGTTATATTTGGTAAATGGATGCTAGATAACATTGATAATGATAATAAATTGAGTAAAAGCTGAAAACGTTCATTCATTTTATTGCCTTCTTATGTGCATTTCATTTTGAGGCAATCAATAAATTTTCGTGCTCAATCTATGACTCAGCAAGTCCTTAAAAGATTTTCATCCATACAAAGTCTCGCTTGTATTGTATTACACTTTTAAAGGCTATTAGCAAGCTTACCCAAACTTATCTAATATTCATAAATGTTTATCAATATTAATTATAATATTTATAATATATATATATAATTATAAGCAAAAAAAAAGTTGTATACTATAAAGTGAAATTTTTCTAAATTTTTGTGTTTAATACTCGGAATAAGTTCGTTTTATTTAAAGGCAATACCCCAAAATGATTGCAGTTTTTACCCCAATTAAGGTCCGTTTCTTAACAACTTTCAAATAATTACACACAACATTTTATAAATTTCTACGCAGCATAATTTGCACAAATACAAGCAGAAACTTTTCATGGTTAACTATTTGCTTCTGATCGTCAAAAGCATAGCAATATTAATAGTAATAATATCTTAAGATATTCATTCTTCATGTTGACTCTCAAGTGCCAGAAAGGGTATTGAAAATGCGTCGATTCGCTAATTTTTCTTGCTTGTAAACTATAAATTAAAAATGCACGGCTCGACGGCGACTGCAATGGCGTTAACACCAGCAAAAAAAACCATCAAAAACAGCAACAAAAACAATGACAACAATAACAACAACAACAATAACAATAACAACAACAATAACAACAGCAAAAGCAACAAAAATGGCCACGAGCATTTTTAATTACACATTTATGCTCAAGTAAAAAATTGAAGTGGCGCCAAGTAGATCCGTTGGCCATTGAATGCCCGCGATAATCGACATCGAAAATATATGTGTATATACATATATATACATTATATAATGTGCGTTTATAGACAAAGGCGAGCTAAAGGCGTTGTCTGCTGTCTTCGACACCTTTTGGACAAATTGATTTTTGTGGGTGGCCCGCGAAATGAAATGCAAATATTTTTTTTGCCTTTGCACGCGAGTCATTTGCCGCTGCCACGCCCCCAATGGAGAAAATGGGGTTTTAAATTATGCATGCCAATGCTGGGCAGTGTGTGTGTGTGTGTCCTGTTGTAAGGACAATGGCATGCAGGGCTCACAGCGCGTCACGCGAGCCATAATAATGGCACGTAGACAACTCTTTTGTCATATCAAATTGTGCGGAACATTTAACATAAATTGTCGCATTGTCAAGCAGGAAATGGGCGTGGCAGCCAGCATATTGTACACGTGGCAGCAGGCGCCTTTTTTTATGGCTAGCGCCTCATCAGGCTCCATTAAGAGCCTACTCCCCCACATAAATGGCAATAGAATATGAAGATATTCATATGCAAAGCCATTGTTTGGCCTAAATTGTTTTCCTTTGCATTGGTTGGATGTGATAGCTATGTTGTTAACAACTTTACAATTGGCAGCTGTCGCTGCAGCACCAGGATTATAATTGCCCTAATTGGCTTACCAAGTGTTTGAGAGCTGGCAAATCCTTCAATACAACTGTGGTCTGATAGCCACAAGGACTTGCATGCTGCTCAGAGGCAGAGAGAGCGGGAGAGAGCCAGAGCTAAAACAATAGCTGTGACAGATTAAGCTCCAATATATTTCTCAACCAGAAGTACAATGGGCATACTTTATTTGCATTTCCAGACAAGTGTAAATGTAACTTTGAGCTTGTATTTATGCATTAATGCAATCAGGCGAAATATACAACAAGGCATCTCTTGACAATGCAGTGAAGATTGCAACTGAATGCAGGCTATTATAAAAGCATAGTTGCATACCAAGACAGTGCCATAATTTTAGTTCCCACTGCAAATTTGCTATATGCTATATGTATTGAAATTATGTACTTAAATGTATATATATCGTGCATTATAGGCGCAAGGACAAACAATTGATTGCGGCGTAAGCAGATTAAGTTAAGTTTAAGGCCCATGCAAGCAAATGTTTTATTCAAAATGGTCTGAAAATGTTAATTCTTTTGAATATGCTACCTGCTCTCTAAATATCTCTTACTTTGTCACTATCTTACTGACTGACTTAACGCACAGCTAATTCTAATAGAGATGACAGTATATAAGTTTAAAAGTAACTTTATACTTATACTGAGGTTGCCAAGAACTCCACTCACAAATAATACATATATAGATTGTATATCAATAATTTGATCAATACATCAAACTAGTATAATATTTTTGCTTATCTAAAGAATACCTAAATAAAAGTAAAAAACCACTGAATATTTCCGTTAGTTAATGTTGAAGTTAAGAAGTAAACACTGTCTTCTGGTCGACAAAAATAATCGAACACCCTTATTGGCTAACTTTCACTCTGTCTACTTTCTGTCTGCTTTATCTGGTTCTCTACAGTTTTCTATTTATTAGTTTTAGCTCCCAAAGGGAATATCAAACATTTCAGAACTACTTTCCTATGAGTTGTCCTACCTGTAAACTGTTTTTGCTAACAACTCAACTAAATAAAAGAACCTAACAATTTGTTTACATGCTGTTTATGTATGAAAATAAGTTTAATAATGAGCCGTAAAATATTCCAGGCGCACACAACAAAATAGCCCTAAACCCAGATTTCATTTAATAAACGCAACAGGAATTGGTAAAAAAAAAAAAAAAAAAGTGACAGAGCAAAAATACAAAATAGAAAATCAACAAAAATACGTAAAGCCGATTGAATAATTACATAAATCTCGGTAATATTAGCATTTTTCACTCTGACACAAACTGACAATATTTTGTAGCCAAAGAAATGGAATATAAAATACAACAAAAAATAGAAAAAAACCAATACAAAATCGAAGCATAAATTTACAAGCAATCTGGGCATCCAGAAAAACCACAAGCTGGCACGCCCCTTACAGTTTCCGCTCCACCGCCCCTTTGGCAAGATTGTAAGCCCCTTTGCGAATAAGTAAGCGCGAGTTTTCCCTTTGCTTGCGCTTTATTGGACATTTAAAGGTTTTTTGCACATTTGCATATTTGATTTATAGACTGAATATTGTAAGTAAGGTCCAGAATGGACCACCAACGGCTTAAAAGTACACCCCCGTCCCCCGCTGCCAGCAACTCATTGTAATGCAGTTTTTTATACCAGTATACCTCACACAATCTCCCTCTCTCTCTCTCTTTCCCTTTCTATTTCTCTCACAGGTTACGGCTACCGATGGCGATGTAGATAGACCAATAAATATTGTATATTTCCTTACCGGCCAGGGCATCGACCCGGATAATACGGCAAATAGTAAATTTGATATAAATCGAACAACGGGCGATATTTTTGTACTCAAGGTAAGTGGCACTCACAATGTTTAAGCTGATTTTCCAGTAACCATGCCCATCGACACCATAAAACTCAACCGTAATGAATGCCTGTAAAAATCCCCAACGGACGATGAAAGCTACCACAGAGCCAGCCCCTCAGACAAAGCCCCTCATCGCTCCCTTCCCTCGCATTGCTAAGCGTGCAAATGGCGCGCCATAACTTTTGTTTTTCCACCTGCCGTGGCTATGATTGCCAGGTGGATAACGGGCCAGTAGGTGGGTGGGGGTATGGGAGTCAGCTGTTGGCAGCTTACAATTGGGCCAACAGTTTATATACACAATGCGCAGTTTATATGGTGTGTGACGAGCTAACAGTTAAAAATATACAAAAAAAAATATGTAAGGCACCAGTTCAGTGTGATAAAATACACTGTAAAAAAATGGTATGTAAAAAAACAAGAGAATAGAGCCTACAGCAATTAGTTAAAAACATTTAAAAATAAATAATTTCGAGATATTGAGTTGATCAAAGGCGAAATTAACAATAATTTTTTCTATGAATGCCAGAAGTCCAAATCAGTAATAAATATAGAATATATACTAGTATGGACAGAGTATGGGCTAAATTATATTGTTGATGCAGTCCTCGGTATAAAGTTACATAGATTTAGTATTTTTGAATGATTTAGTACCATATTGAAGTGTCAGGCTTACCATATAAAGTATACAAGTGAAAAAGAAAGAATTCGTGTTGAATTGAAGGTGAAAACTAAAAAACATTGCAAGTAGGATGCATTTTCAGAGATGAATTCTTAAATTCACCGCAGTGCTATCGACCCACTGTGAAGACTGCTCTGCCTGTACAAAATAAATGATTAAACAAGCATATTGACTTTGTACACACTACACAATTTGACAGCCGATGCAGCTTTTAAATATTTTCATACACATGCAAACAACCGCCTCACACGCACACACACACACACACGCACACGTGAAGCAAATACAACATTTTTTGGTAGTCGCTCGACAATATATTCAATACTTAAAATAGTTGGCTGGGTTTGATTGTTAACAACGGTCGCCTGTGAATTGTAAAGCTTTCCACGCGGCTCGCCGGCGTATGATTAATTTAAAACTGTGTCAAACCGCACAATCTCACACATACACAGACACGCACACACACACACACAGTCACACCAAAAAAAAGTGACATTTGTGACTATAAAAACTGCAACCGTTTGATGCCAACTACATGAACTCCAATTAATTTCAGACAAAGTCCATAAAAACAACCAGTCAAATGGCAGTGCCAACGAGCAGCCCCCCTTTACCCCTTTACCCCTACACTTCACTGAGCCCGCCCATTTGCTGCATCAAATGTTCAAATGTTGCTGCTGCTGCTGCTGCTGTTGCTGGCGGCATGCTTTATTTGTTTTATTGTTTTAGGAGCTGAGTGTGAGTCAGTGTGTGTGTGTGTGTGTGTATATTGGGGGGTAGCGAGTGGATTGGTGGTGTGGAGAGAGCTAAAGGGTTTTTGGAACGTTGGGTTGGCAGCGACAGCATGTGGCATTTGTGGTTTTGACGCTCTACAAGCAACCACATGTAAATGACATTCGACGTTCGTTATTGGTGCGTGGTTGCCTCGCATAAAATTGTGTTTTAAATTGTGGGCGCCGTTTGGGGTGGTGCAGGGCGGGGCGGGCGGTATCGTTGAGTTTAGCGAACACTATTCGACAGCTGCAACGCGGTATTTAATTTGTAATTGCTATTGCAATGCGTGTCACATGCCACTGGAAATGTGAAATGTGTTTCGCTAGCTTTAATCGAGCGAATACCATTTACAGGAATTTAAATTCTTTATTCGTACATTTGATTTTACTTTAGAGAGCCATCGACAGATAAATAAAATACTTAAATGCGTTTATAACACTTCAGTTAACGGCGTGCTTTAAGATTTGTTTGTTACTTCCTCACGTGCTCCTCACGTGAAGCTCACGTACGCAGCACACAACATGAACTTGACAAGCTGAAAGCCCAGCACAAGGCACAAATACAAATCTCTGTTAGCTCTTCTGGCACACTAGCACTAATACATGTGCAATCACCTGTACATATGCCCAAAATTACAGTACGGGCATTTACTTGGAACGTAGTAAAAAAATGATTTAAGCAGCAATTCTCGCTTATCGCGTATCTATCGGTTTCTTATCTTTCTTATCAAAAAAGAGAACATTTCATGAATTAGGTGAAGATAACAATAGGAAATCGTGTTGCCCGAGTGATAAGAAAGGTTCGTCTTAAGGAAAGAAAACAGGTTGTCTCCTGATATAGAAGTTAACAATGCTTCGTACTTTCATTTGAATAAGTTAGTTACTCATTAAAGGGAAAGTCGATTTTAATTTGCATTCGAATTCACAATCCATGGTAAAATGTAATTGAAACGAGCCCAAATCCACCTGGCCAAAGCAAATTGCAATTGAGACGAGTAAGCAATATTTAAGTATAATTCAAATAGAATCACAGCCCGAAAATACACAGCAAAAGCTAGCACAATATCTATTGAAATTGAACACATTTCATTTGATTTGATGGCTTTTATTTTGCCCTCTCGCCAGGCCAAATGACAGGCGTTCGCTAGGGGGCGAGGCAGATATTGAGGCGATTTCTTGGGGATAACTCATTTAATGAGAGAAATCTAGCATGAGCCAGGGCAAATACGTTGAGCTCTGGCTAAAGACAACCGCAAAGATGTACACAATACAACAACATCGCACACACACACACACACAGACTAACACACGCACAGCAGAGGGCAGGCGAGTCGGTGGGGCTTTCCAGGACCTGTAGCTGACAATGAGACTTGTCAGTTGTGGGCCCCGGCGGCGAGGTTGTCTCAGCTGCAGCTTCCTGCCGTTGGCATAAAATAATTTGCAAACAAACAAGCCAAACAGCTGGCAAATCAAACGATACTCAGTTCAGTTTATGTTCTATCTATATTTGACACAGCCCCTGGACCGGGATCAGCCCAATGGGCGGCCGCAATGGCGTTTTACCGTGTTTGCGCAGGATGAGGGCGGCGAGGGCCTGGTCGGCTATGCGGACATCCAAGTTAATCTGAAGGACATCAATGACAATGCGCCGCAGTTTCCGCAGGGCATCTACTTTGGCAATGTCACCGAGAATGGCACCGCCGGCAGCCCAGTGATGACAATGTCTGCCATTGACTATGACGATCCCAACGAGAGCACCAATGCCAAGCTAATCTACTCAATTGAGAAGAATGTCATCGAGGAGGAAACGGGCGCGCCCATATTTGAAATTGAACCCGAAACGGGCCTCATCAAGACCGCCGTCTGTTGTCTCGACCGTGAACGCACACCGGACTATTCCATTCAGGTGGTGGCTATGGACGGTGGCGGTCTGAAGGGTGAGTATGCTACCAAACATGGCAACTGCCATTGACATAGCTCAACTCTAGCCATACTCTGTTCGTAAAGTCTTAAGGAGCATATTGCTTCGCTTGAACCATGCTGCGCTTGTCGGTTTGTCCATCTGTCCGAGGAGGCTTTCAACTTTCCATATACCATAACTCTGTTTCAAACGTTTCTTATTTAAAACCAAGTTATTCATGTGAGTCATGGGTTCGGACTTCGTTTAAACTCTTTTTGGACAAGTTTATGTTAATCTTAAAAAAAAACTGCCTTCAACCTGCCTTATGCTGTTTCCACACTGTAAACAGTATTGCGCAGTCGTTGCTTACAACCTTCCTTAAACTGTTCCCACACTGTAAACAGAGTATTGTGCAGTCGTTAACACTCAATCATTTAATTCGCTCGTCCCGTTGCACAGGCACCGGCACCGCCTCCATTCGTGTCAAGGATCTAAACGATATGCCGCCGCAATTTACGAAGGATGAGTGGTTCACGGAGGTGGACGAAACAAACGGCACCCACATACCCGAAACGCCAATTTTGACAGTCACCGTGCAGGATGAGGATGAAACGAACAGCTTCCAGTATAAGGTGGTGCCCAATAGTGGCTTTGGTGCGGACAAATTTGCGATGGTACGAAATGCGGATGGGACTGGCTCACTGAAGATTATACAGCCGCTGGACTATGAGGATCCGTTGCAGAGCAGCGGCTTTCGCTTTCGCATACAGGTGAACGATAAGGGCGAGGATGGCGCCGACAAATATCACGTGGCCTATTCCTGGGTGGTTGTCAAGCTGCGCGACATCAATGACAATGTGCCGCGATTTGAGCGCGATCACATCGAGGTCTCCATCTACGAGGACACCAAAGTGGGCACCATACTCGAACAGTTCCGGGCCAGCGATGCGGACCAGGGCGGACATTCGCGCGTCAGCTACAAGATCGTGCGCGCCAGCAATCGCCGGCGACAGTTCGCCATTAGCGAGAAGGGCGCCGTCAGCATACAGAGGCCACTCGATCGCGAGACTGCGGATCGTCATCATATCCAGGTGCTGGCCAGCGATGATGGCAATCCCTCGCGCACGGCAACAGCCACGTTGACGGTCATTGTCAAGGATGTGAATGATAATGCGCCAACGCTGGCCCAGGACTACAGGCCAACGCTGCCGGAGAATGTGTCGCCGCGCAAGATCATCGAGGTGGCTGCCAAGGACGCAGATGATCGACAGCGCGGCAATGGTGGTCCCTTCAGCTTTCGACTGGATCCCTTGGCCAGTGATGAGATACGCGCCGGCTTTAAAGTTGAATACGATCGCAGTAAGTGCTTACACATTTCTTTTGATAGATTCATAGGGCAATTTGCAAAACGAAAACGAAAGAAACGAAACAGAACATGCTTTACGGTTTATATAAATCATTTTATGCACAAAGTCTTTAAACTGTTCTCAAAAAAATTATAAAAATATATAGATAAAGCCGCATATGATATCTTCAAAGATTTTATCTACCAGTTAAGATTATTGCTTAAACAATTTCTACAAAATAAGCTACAGCAAAGTCTGAACTCGAGTAACTTCTTGACTATACAAAATGCAAATTCGACTTTCAATCTCTGAAGCTCATAGGAAAATCCTTGTTTGACCAAAAGTCAATTTGCCTTTATAATCAATCCCAATTCTTTGCTGTAAGGCCGAGACTGGCTTGGAACTAATCTATGGAAGTGCAACAGCACAAACTATCGAAAGGCAACTGGCAACAAGAACTTGCAACCATTTGTAGCAAGCACTTGAGTTGCGCCCCGTTCAGTTGAGTTGAGTTGAGCTGAGTTAACTCCATTCACAATCAAAATCAAACGCTAAACCAAAGTGTGTTTGCATAGTAATGGTGATTGAATTATGCCACAGACAATCAGCATCATCAGCATTGTTTGTGCACAGAGTTAGTTACCAAAAAGCCAAAGAGCCAGTAAAAAAACCAGTTAGAACGCAATAGATAGATAGTGGAAAGAATAGGCAGTAAATACCCTGCAAACAGAAGTGGGTTGAAATTCAGCGATATTCTACTAATTCGGCGAAAGATTGAAAGACAAGACCTTTGAATATCTAAAAAGTGTATTTTCACCAAATAATTATAAAGACAAATTCAAGTTATCTTTAGTCTGTTACATGTTACATGGAGAACTTGAATGTACCCCATTCGCATTGTTTATAGGGTACTTACATTGGGAGATGTCCGAGCCTACGGGCCAGTTTCTGGTGCAGACACTCGAATGGTTGGACTGCCTTTGGTTTCCATTGCGAATTCATTTGTTTTCTCTTGGGCGAATTTCGAATTGGTCTTCACTTTTGTAGCCATTTCTGGGAGTTTATTCGGCTCGGTAAAAGGCATTAAAAAAAAATCAAAGAACCTAGAAACAAAATGAATAGCCCAAAAAAAAATGAAGAAAATCTGACTATGAAAAGAAATAAAGAAATTTGAGGTGTCAGTTGAATGCGAACCTGATGTTGACAAGTCGTACGTTTCCAATTTTCGGTTTTGGGCCATTTGCCCTCGGCCGCACTTTGACTGTGTGTTTCACTTACAGCAGACAGTTTTTTACGGGGTGGCCAACGAAAGCGTTTTCCTTTGAATCTTAATTTTATTCAACTGTTGTTGCTTTTGTTTCTGGTTCCTTTTTATGGGTCGACGCGTGCTTGGATTTCAAGCGTTTTGAGACCGAATAAATAATTGATTCGCTAAGCCGATTAAAATCATTGCCATAAACAAATAAATTCTAAAAAATCGTAACGGAATCATTGCGGCTATCCCAAAACGATATTAATTTGCATGCCTAATTAACTAAATGAGTTGTGTAATTAGTATAAAAACAGGCAAACAGCAGGTAGCAGCTATCATTAAGCCCATAAATTGTTAATCAAGCTAATGCATTTTATATCATAATTCGAAAATGTGTTTCAATAAAATGCATCCGAAATGTGTTCAGCTCAGTTTCCAACAATATGTGCCATTAATTATGCCCAAATATAAGAACATAAAATAGGCAGGCATAAACCAAATATTGCACATTTTGTTGCTAAATGTATTTGTGCTTTAATGCCCATATTGATTGCATTCCCATATTGATAGCCGCATGAAAATTGGATAAACAAAAGTAAAATATCATCAATATTGCAACAAATGTAGAAACATAATTTACAATTCAGCTGTGTGTTTTTTTCTTTTTTTAATTTTATTCTATGGAAATGCATCTTTTCGTGTTTTATTATGCAAATAAATTGTAAATTTAATGTACATTTTTTGCACTTAAACAGAAAATGCCAGAAAAGATAAATTGTTCAACAAAATATTCGAGTTAATCAAAGTATTTACGGTGATTCATGAGCTATTTCAAGTTAATTTATAAATATTTTAATTTACACAAATTCCATTCAAGCGAATATTTGGCGAAAGGAAAGACTTTTTATTTAAAGTCAAATTTTCCTTTAGCAATAAAATAGTTTATAGTTATGGGCTTTTAAGAACAATAATTATTTAGATTTTAAATATTATATTCAAAAAGCAAACAAATTCTTAACAATGTCGAATTGAAGTTTATTTAAATTGAAAATGTACTTTACAATTTAAATTTCATTTGCTGGCTTTAATAAAGCTAAAACCCAGTCTTGAATTTCCCTCGCTTAGACAACATTTTTCTCTGCTCTTCTTCGTTCCATGCCTTCATGTGCCCAACCGTCATCAACATCATCACAACGCCAACAACAACAACAAATGAACATCAAATGAAATTCATCTGAATGCTTGGTCCACAATCGACTAAAATTTCAACACAAACCCATCGTCTTGACGCACACAATCAGGGGGCGACAATGGCAACGGGGTGGCCATCATCTCGTCGCTGCGTCCCTTCGACCGCGAGGTGCAGAAATCCTATGACATACCCATCGAGATAAAGGACAACGGAGCGCCGGCAATGACGGGCACCAGCACTTTGACTGTGACCATTGGCGATGTGAACGACAACAAAATGCAGCCGGGCAGCAAATCGGTTCTGGTCTACAACTACCAGGGACAGTCGCATGACACGCCCATCGGTCGGGTGTACGTCAACGATCCCGACGACTGGGATGTGCCCGACAAGAAGTACTATTGGGAGGCGCAGGAGCATCAGCGCTTCAAGCTCGACACGGACACGGGCATATTGACCATGCGGGCGGGCACGCGACGTGGTCGCTATCAGCTGCGCTTTAAGGTAAGTGCTGCAAATAATCTTAGTCTAATTATCGCCCTTTTATCGCATAGCTAACGCAAATTTGTCACTTTTTATCTATTTGAACTATTGCGGAACTATCCCTTTTTTTATTGCTCATCTTATTCATATTAACTATTTACCGTTCATCCGCCTTTTTATCGCCTATAAATCTCCTATCTGTCAACTATCTATCACTATTGTATCGCCCGACAATACCTCATTTATCGTCTTTGTATCGGCCATTTATCACCTTATTATGATTCATATATCTCCCATCCCACTTGCAGGTGTACGATCGCGAGCATGGCCAGGAGGATATACCAGCTAATTTGAGCGTTACGGTTAGGGATATCACAGCAGAGGCAGTGCTGCAGGCGGGCTCCATGCGATTGGCACACATAACCGACGAGGACTTTGTGCGCACCTGGAATCCGCTGAAGCAACAGGTGGAGCCATCTAAGCTGGAACGCTTTCGCAACAAGCTGGCCGAGCTGCTCTACACGGACCGCGACAATGTCGACGTATTCAGCGTCCAGCTGCGCTCGCAGTCTCCACATCCACTGACCGATGTGCACTTTGCCGCCAGATCTGCCACACAGCAGCCGTACTTTAAGGCGGTCCGTCTCAACGGGGTCGTGCAGATGCATCGCGAGGAGATCGAACAGGAGGTGGGCCTCAATATAACCATGGTGCACATTGACGAGTGCCTGCACGAGGGTCGCGGCAAGTGTCCGAGTGGATCCTGCAGCTCCCGCACCGAGCTGGGCAAACGGCCCTACACGGTCAGCGTGAATCGCACAGCTCTGGTCGGTGTACGGCTGGAGTTGAGTGCGCAGTGCGTGTGCCGTGCCAGAAACTTCACCGGCCAGGATCACAATTGTCGCTCGCATCATTGCTTCAATGGCGGACGCTGCGTGGAGACACGCAATGGTCCGCGCTGCGTGGCCTGCCCCGTCGGCTATGGCGGTCCGCGTTGCCAGCAGTCGACGCGCAGCTTTCGCGGCAATGGCTGGGCCTGGTATCCACCCTTGCAGCTGTGTGGTGAGTCGCATTTGAGTCTCGAGTTCATCACACGTGAGCCGGATGGCCTCATACTCTACAATGGGCCCATTGTGCCGCCCAAGCAGGCGGAGCCCGTAATCAGCGACTTCATAGCCATTGAACTGGAACAGGGCTATCCGCGACTGCTTATTGACTTTGGGTCTGGCACGCTCGAGCTGCGTGTTAAGACCAAAAAAACGCTGGACGACGGCATCTGGCATCGTCTGGACATCTTTTGGGATGCGGAAAATGTACGCATGGTGGTCGACTTTTGTCGCACAGCTCTGATCTCCGAGCTGGAGGATGGCAGCGCACCGGAGTTCGATGACAATGCGTGCCAGGCACGCGGACAAATACCACCATTTGCGGAGACATTGAATCTGAATCAGCCGCTACAGCTGGGCGGCCTGTACAGGCAGCATTTCGATCAGACGCTCTACAATTGGCAGTATGCGTTCAGCTCGAAGGGATTCGATGGCTGCATACGCAACGTGATCCACAATTCGGAGCACTATGATCTCGCCTTTCCGGCGCTGGCGCGCAACAGTTTTCCCGCCTGCCCGCAAACGGACGAGGTTTGCCTGAAGACAGAGCACACGGCTCGCTGCTGGGAGCATGGCAATTGTGTGGCCAGCCTGGTCCAGGCCAAATGCCACTGCCAGCCCGGCTGGATGGGACCCGGCTGCAATGTGCCCACCGTGCCGACCACCTTCAAGCCGCAGAGCTATGTCAAATTTGCGCTCAGCTTCGAGCCGGATCGCTTTAGCACCCAGCTTCAGCTGAGATTTCGCACCCGCGAACTGGCCGGCGAGCTGTTCCGTGTCAGCGATCAGCATCAGCGTGAATATGCCATACTGGAGCTGCGCCGTGGCCAGCTGCAGTTTCGCTACAACCTGAACTCGCTGCGAAATGAGGAACAGCTGTTGGCCCTAACTGCAATTGCCGTGAACGATGGCCAGTGGCATGTGGTGCGCATCAGTCGGTATGGGTCGGCGGCCCTCATGGAGCTGGATGGCGGCGAGTCTCGGCGCTACAATGAGTCCTTTTACTATCAGGGCCATCAGTGGCTCAGCATTGACAAGCAGGAGGGCGTCTATGCGGGCGGCAAGGCGGAGTATACGGGCGTCAAAACGTTTGAGGTGCAGTCGGACTTTCAAAGAAGCTGCCTCGACGATATCAGGTAGCAATCAGTGCCAGCTTAGCACATGCAAAACTGTTTGCTAATTATGCGCATTTCCATTTTTTGTTTGTTCCATGCTCCACACAAAAGACTCGATGGCAAACATTTGCCACTGCCACCGGCCATGAATGGCACACAGTGGGGCCAGGCGACAATGGCGCGTAATGTGGAACGTAACTGCCCCTCGAATCGGCCCTGCTCGAATGTTATCTGCCCGGATCCCTTTGACTGTGTTGATTTGTGGAATGAATACGAGTGCACGTAAGTACAGAGGAACTCACACTCACATTAAGCCCCAACTGGCCACAACCATAAAGTGTGCTTGGTTTTAACAACACATTTTGTGTGTGTTTTCCTCAAAAACTAGCTGCCTAGTTTGGCCAAATTTTCTCTACTTTAACAACTACACTAATTGCTCAGTCCAGTTACAGCTCTTTGGAAGGTCTCACTGCACGCAATCAATGCATGAGCTCTATTTTCTTTGATCAACAAATGTTGCACATATCTTTGTTCTTAATTGGCAGGTGATATCAACCTACTGTATAGTTAGGACGTCAACGTGAAGCTTCTCTTGCCTCTTTAACTAGTTTTCCATGCCTCTATTTGAGGATTCTTATGTTTTACCAGGGCCAGCACCACTTTAATTAACCCATTCGAGAGCCTTGCACGTAACAGGAGAACTGAGAATTAGAAATACATAAATTAATGAAAAGTAGCTCAACTTCAATGCAAATTTAAGTTCATGTTCACGTCTGCGCACTTTGACGTGGAGATCCTTAGAATAGCCTGGGTTTTAAGCCCAGATCCCCGACGCGTTTGCATCTATCATACTTATTAATATCAACTCCTTTATATCAGCATTGCACACTGTCTAAGCGGGGCATTACTTTTGATTGCTCCCTGAGCTACAGCCCAGTTAAAAGGGAAACTCAGCCAAGCGCAATGCATGTGAGACACATGATTTCTCCATTAACTGCGGCATAGACATTGCGCCCAACCACAATCTGTATGCAGGCACACCTGCAGCCTGATGGCTGGGCAAACATATCGAAAGGCGAACGCACAACAAATAATATCAATTGTCATCAGCATGTTCTGACACAAATTTACCCCCAAGCCCTGCACAGCTGAAATGGCAGCCAACGACACCGCCGGAATATATATCGTAGAAAATGTATTTGCATGCGCGCAGATGACTTTCGATGGGGCTTCTGCTCTGTGCCTTTCCACAGCAGCTACTGGCAGCTGCCATTTGCAACACCTACTCCGGACGGAGAAGCGAGCACATTTTCCACATCATTAGTTTTGCCGAGTGACTCCATTTGAGACACACTGAGAACAAACAGACGTCAGACGACGCCCAACCCCCAGGCCCAGGCCCAGGCCCAGGCCCAACGCCTGGTCGCTGGCTTCCTATCTATGCAGCGCTGCATCATGATTTTTGCCACGACACCTTCCACCCAACCGTTAGCCCGACCGCCCTCCAGGCAACTATCCCCAGCAGCTTCGTGCTCCATTTACTCTTGCCATTATATCAGCGGGGTGTGAGGGTTGGCGCGGGGATAAAGGGGGACAGCGAGTGCTGTGAAAGCTGCTTTGCTCCCATTTGTAAGACGAATTGAAGAGTTGGCTCTTTAAGTAAATTTAAATAACACTCACCGAGCCGGGCCTTATGCACCAGCACCTACCTGTCCAGGTGGTCCGGCGTTGTGCCATAAATTATGCCTGCTTTTTAGCCTCAATTCGAATTTCATTGTGCATTCGCTGCTGGCATCGTGTCAGCTGCTGAAATAATGTTGGGATTCCCAGCTCCCAACACTCACTTTGTTATATCTTGAATCGACCCAAATTGCGGGTGTGCGCGTGTATAAAAAGCGAAAGCAAAATAAAATATTAAAAGTCAAGATATTTAAAATTATTTAACTACATTTAAGCTGGCCGGCTTGGGGTTTATGTTGGTCATTTAAAAAGATTACCTGCATAACTATTTCAAAAACCCAGTCATTGCCACCGAATCTAGATTTACAAGGCCCTGTCCCCAATCTAAAGCTATCACTACTCAAAAATTATAAACAATGCAGAGGCGTTAAAGGCGACATACCCAAAGTCTAATCTTGCAATTACGGGAATGCGCAAGTGAACTGAACAAGTGAAATTGAAGAGCGGATTGAGACAGCAGAATGCGACAGCTGAAAAGGGTGGAAAAATTAGTCAGTGGATTGAGACATTAAAGGAAAACAGCGTACAACAAGAAACATAACATTTCAATTTAATTCAAAACTCAAGTCGTACGATATTATAAATATTGTGATCGAGTACGACTTTAGAGCTACAAAGATTAAAAATATTCCTTTCGAATCATGTTTCTAAAAACTACATCTAATTGTAGCTGTCAGCTTTAAGATTTGCAAATGCTTTAATGTTTTAACATTAGCTCGTGAAACACTGATTACCCTGAGAAACTATAAACTAATCCCTCAGAGTGCCAGCTAGTCTTACCCCAAACGGAACTAACACGCTTAATGCGCTGCCAAGCTGCACACAGAAGACACAAAGCGTGGTGCGTGCATTCGGGAGCAGCATCTCCCTGCGCCCCTGCGCCCTACCCCCGCGCTGGAAACCACCCGGCACCAGTCACCCGCAGCGGCCAAACAACTGACCAACTTTTTTTATTTTTGGTTTTGAAATAAAAAGTTGGGCGCTTTTAAAAAGTTATGCACAACATGAATTTAACAAGCGCCACTCTAAAACTCAACTTGGACCCTCGCTCTCTCTCTCTCTCTCTGTCTCTGTCTCTCTTTCCGTCTCTGTCTCTTTCTGTGTCTAACCATTTCGGTCTGTCATTACAGCTGCAGCGAGGGACGCATCATGTCAGCGGATACCAAGGGCTGTGTCGATCGCAACGAATGCCTGGACATGCCCTGCCTCAACGGGGGCACGTGCATCAATTTGGAGCCCCGTCTGCGATATCGCTGCATTTGCCCCGAGGGCTATTGGGGCGAGAACTGTGAACTGGTGCAGGAGGGACAGCGTCTAAAGCTTAGCATGGGCGCCTTGGGCGCCATATTCGTTTGCCTGATTATCATATTGAGTAAGTACTGTAACGACAAAAGCTCGAACAGCCCGGGCTGTTGCCAGTTGCCAGTTGCCAGTTGGCAGTTGGCAGGAGCCCGCTTGGGCTCCTCGCTAAGCTGCTGCAATTTGGCATGCATGTGTGTCATTTTAAGCGGCTTAAGCCGCATCCGCATTGTCCCTTACACAGTCCCCCTTGTTTTCAGTTTTGCCTGTTTTTACATGTAAATGCAATTTTCAGTAGGTTGGACGCGCTGCACTCAAATCCCAGCGAGAAAAAAAACCCACGCCCCACACACACACACACATCCAAATCAACGACATTCGCATATGTTTGCATAGAGCTGCGAGGAGGGGGCTGTGGGAGGGGGCTTCCACTCGTAAAGTGCCACATTTCTTGCTTACTTTTTAACGCCATGCACAAGCACAGTTTGTTGTGTTAGCCAAATGGAAATGTCAGGCGGCTAATTAAGAAGTGCACTAAAAAACACAAAACAAAAAAAAACCAATTACATTTAATTTTCTCACAAAACATGTGGTCGGCATTGAAGTGAAAAAAACGTTGTTTTAAATTTATTTGATCAATTTTTTTGAACACGTAATTGGCGACCATTTTTTTTTTTTTTAAATAACAGCAGGCATTTACCAGCTTTGCTTAAACATTTAAATTCAGTTTCCGCTTCTGGGTGTGAATTTTTAAAAACAGTTGAATTTCAGAATGAGCTTAAAGCCGTTTAGACTATGGCTTTGTCCTACTATGCTCCATTTTGTAGCATAAGAAACAGATTTTTTTAGCCAGCTTACAAACGTTTTCAATACATTTTGCATTTGGTATAAAGAAGAGAAAAGCAAATGTTTTATGCATTGCATTTCCACCCATTTCTCAGCCTAGTCGGAGTCTAACTTATTCTGATAGAGTTCTCGCTATGTCCATCGTCCAAAATATATCTGGTACAGATTGAAACTTTGCTTTTGTCTATTCTTATTAAGGTATTTCAATTATTTTGACAAACAAGTACACAAGTCAACTTGCAAATTTAAAAAGCAGAATTGAATTAAATAAAATAGAAAAACTAGAAAATTCAAAGCCAGGCTTCAAATATTTTATACAAAATTCAGCTGGAAGTGCAAGCGCATTTTAAAAATCCCCGCACGACGGTCTAAAGTAGCTGCTGCCTTTGTTGCCCCTTTGCTGCCATTCTAAACGGCATTTCGCCATTTGGCCGGATTTTGATTTTACTTTTGCCAAGATTTCATGTGATTTCAATTTGACTCGTACTATGTGCTTTTGCCAACAGACTGGCACTTAATGGACTTTGCAGTGGGCGTAAAGTGGATTTGGTCATTTTCAAAAGCGACAGAGAGAGCTTGCTGGCGTGAAAGGGGGAGAGAGACAGAGAGGAGAGTGTGAGTGTGAGTGAGATAGACAAATGCGAATGCTACGCACTGACGTACGACAATTTATATTCGTTTGCAGGCAGTTCGACTCGTTTTGGGATTTCAAAAAGGCTTTTCAATTAGCTCAGCTTTTTTTTACCCGAAACCAGACGAGCTCTTCCTCTCGCTCGCTTCAACACCAGCTCTGCCCCATGTAGGCAATTTATTTGGCAGCTTTATTTAAGAGTAAAGCTGAACCAGGCGAACGCACATAATCAGAGCTAGTTTTAATGAGCGAAAGGCGTGCGGTTTAAAGTTGCAACAGCAGCAACAGTAACAAAAAGAACAAGAGAATCAGCAGCGGCAACAATAACAGCGCAAACCTTAAGCTAATTAGTCGCTTCGGGCCAGCTAATTACACAGTTGTCGTTTTGTGTGGCGGCTGGACGCACAACACGTATACGTCGCGTTGGCCATAAAACCGCTAAACCGCAAAATAGGCGCAATAAATAAACGCAAACGAATGTCCTGGCACAGCAGGAGCTGCCACACACACCCGCACACACTCACAAACACACACACACAAACGCGGCTTTTGGCGTTTATGAAGTGAAAATTTCAAGAAACTGACAACAAGTTCGTTTACTAGCGGCCATTTTCCTATGTTGCGTGTTGCTGTTGCTGTTGCTGCTGTTGTTGTTGTTGCATTAAAGTGCCGTCAAGACAAAAACAAACTAAATAATTATCTAACATTATTTACAGTCAACGCTTTTTGTGCTCCCCACCACCTCCTACTCCTCCCGCAACCCTGCTCGTGTTCTGTCCTCTGTAATCTCAGAATCGCTGAACTGTATTTTGGCATAAAATTTCAAGTGGACCCGGGTCCAAGCATAAAAGAAACAACCAAAAAAAAAAAAGCTGCTCTAAAAAACTGAAGAAAAAAAGTAAAACATAGCTGGGCTCGCCCTGATGAGCTTTTGTACCACAGCGCAACTGACCCGACCTGGTCATGAAGTTTTGGCTGCCAGCAAAAAACAGTCGAACGGCAGAAAAAAAAAACCGAAAGGAAAGCCCCCGTTTTATGTGTGTGCAGTGTAGCTAAGTGTAAACAAAGAAGCCCAAAAGAACAGGACACGCTTTGTTGTTTTACAAGTGTACTAGTTTTCCACTTTCTTTCTTTCTTTTTCGTTTTCTCTTTTCTCATACTTATTGTTGTTGCAATTATTGTTTATTTTTCGGATATAGTCACTAGCTCGATGGGCCCATTGTAGTTGCGGGCGAGTGTGTGTATTTCTGCACATTTCACCTGACATTGGCCTCAATGAAATGCTAGCTGAAACAGAAAACTGAGAAGAATATAAAAAGTAGCTACGAGTTTTGGGAACATTTAACATAAATAGAAAACATTCATAAATTCTTGGAAAAAGCAAAGTTGAGACCTCGGTAATGGCCAAGGAAAGCTACGAATTCTGAGTATAAAGACTTGCAAAAATTAAACGAAAATAAACAACGTATTTCTAAGGTACGCCGAATTTAAATACACTTTCAGATATACTTTTCTACTCAGGTATACATCTGATACTTCCTCACATATATTGACGATATTTTTAAGCAAAGTTTCAAATTAAATATATATAACGTATATTTATGTTATTTATTTTTACAATAGATATATTTATCATGTTTAAAGTACTTTTTTAACTACCTAAAAATATCTGAGAGTATTTATTGGGCATCAAAAAGTGGCAAAAGATTGTAAGCATTTAAGATTTATATACTTGCCCAAGCTATTGCTGCTTTGTGTTGCGAATAAGTATAGAAAAGTTCTTGCCCTAGCATTAATATTTCAATACAGACACTCTTGACTTAAGCATCCTTCTCAAGTTATATTCTTCGTATTATTTAACATTGATTACCCTTCAGCCGAACCATTAACCATTTCCATGCACACTTTGCCCCAAGTGCCCAGCTCTGAATGGACTGCTGCACGCGGAGTTCTAAGTATTTTCGCGTGCCTGTCGCGCTGTCTTCCTTTGTCTTAAGCCCGGTGGGGCAAAAATGTGAAATAAATACCGAAAAGGTAAAAAGCGTCTGTCGGCGATGCCTTAACAACAACTCCATTTACGTTTAATTAGGCTAATTAAATCTAAGGAAAAATGTTATTCTTTGGCGTTTGCACCACGACAGGAGGCCAATTGAAAAGGGACAAGAGGAGAAAGCGACTCAGAATTGAATTGTCAAAAGTGCCTTACTAGAAAATACCCTGTCCCCTAGTTGGTTTAATGACCTGTCGAATTAGTTCATATAATTATGTATATACATTCGACAGGACATATAATTACGTATAGACATTCGACAGGAATTGCAATCATTCGATATTTATCGATGTTTTGTCAGAGCACGGAGATGCTACATACATACTTGAACCTTCTCTATGGATTATCTTTACCTTTTAAAGTGGCCGAGATCTAATGTTAAAAGTAATTTGAAAAAACTGGCTCGAAATCGATAACTATCAATTTGGTAAATGCGATATTTATCAATATGGTTAATGCAATATTTATAGATATGTTTCAGACAATACTTATCGATTAAGTAAATGCGACACACTCTGAAGAACTGGACCGGAATTCCTGAAAACCGACATGACTTTCCATACCTATTAGCTAAATTCGATCAACTTTTCTATAAGTAATGCGTACAGGGTATAATTAACATCTGAATGCCAAAGACAGATACAATGCATAATAGTAATGAATGTTGAGAATATAATAGAATATTCCTGTTTCTAATTGTATTCTGCAGATAATAACTGTAATGATAAGTAACATTCGCAGCGCTGATGGCCGCTTGATTTTTAAGTGCTGAAAAGTTTAAACTCTTGGCTATTATTAATGAACTTTTGGCCAAGTGTCGGCTTGGCGCTGTCTTGTAGACCAGCTGCCAGTTATTGCAGCCCAACTAATGAATCTGCTTAACCAAAAATGAGAAAGTCGCCGAAGCAGCAGCTGGAGATGAGCGAGATGCCTGCTGCCTGCTGCCTGCAACTCATTTGAGCGCCAAGAGCTGAGTTTTAATTATTTTTACTTGACTGTCATGTTTGCTGAACCCCGGACTACCCAAGTTAATATTGCTGTCAACTGAAGCACAAATGATAAAATGCACTTGCAACCCAGGCCCTTCCCAATGCAGTTCGTTGTTTACACTAAAAGGCAAAAACAGAACATGTTGCTAGAGCATTCGAGGAGCATGAACTTATTAATAACTTTATGCTACTTAAACAAACCGAACTAAAGCCAAAAAGCAGCAAATGGAAGCAACTTAACAAGTTTTTCTGCATTCGAAATGCTCTTGCTCTTCATCTGATAATCCGCTTAACTCGCAGCAGCAGAACAGAGGCCCGCCCTAACAAATGTAGAGCACACAATGTCGCCAGCCACGGACTACATGCGAATTGTCGCATGTGACTGGCTACTTTACTGCCCTCTCCCTCTCTCTCTCTCTCTCTCTCTCTCTCTCTCTCTCTTTCTGCTTTTCGGTTGCGCAAAAGTTTAGCCTCTCAATTATCAGGCACTCCGCGTTGCGCCAACAAAAATTGTTCATTATCTATTCTGGTAAACAGCAAAGTATCTAGATTCAGTCTTTAGAACATATTAAAACTTTTAATTTATTTAACCAGTAAGTTTAAGTATTAATGGGCAAAAGATTTTGCTTTTACAAAAGTGCTAACTAGTCGAAAAGAGTCGCGCGTGTTTCCAAGTGAAGTTTAATTTTGCAAGTTTTTTATCTTCGTAAAGAAAACGACACATTTAATATATATCTAATAAATATACTTTAAATATATTCTAGGATTTGGACATGTTATGGCTTATTGGCAAAAGAAGATATTTGTTTTAGCACACCATAATCTTTGTCCCAATGCATCCTAATCATTGCAAAATGCACAAGAAGTTCGATCAACAGTACTGATCCTTACAAGTCTAAAATGGTATATTTTAAAATCGGACATTATTTGGCCAAGATATTCCAAAAAATCATCAAAAAAGGTTGACTTGACAATCGAATCGTTTTTTGGTTAACAACTTTTTTTAACCCATCGATTTTTAATGTGTACCTAGTTGACCTATATATCCTTGGTTATTCCATATCATGGATGTAGTCCTAGCGTACCTAAAGGACCGAGTTCTCGCAAAATGCGCAAGAACCTGGCTCAAAAAATGTATGATTTACTTTTACAGCCGGCCCCAGCAAGAGTCCCGCCCCTTGGATGGTTTCTAGTTGACTAGCATATCCTTGGTTATACCATACCATCGATATAGTCCTTGGGAACCTAAATGATCAGATCCCTACAAAAAGTGCATTGAAATGGTCCGAAAACATGTATGCTTTTTCTTTCAGGAGCCTTTTTATTAGCGGCAGCTGCAGCTGTTGCTTAACAGCTGGCTTACAGCACTCTTTTAACATAAACTGCTACTTAACAGTACTCATTTTTGTTGAGTTACATTTTTGCCCCTTAATGCTATGCAATGAAAATTTTTGTTCAAAGCACTCATCGACCTTCTGGTCATTTCTGTTCGCCTGGTATTTGAGTGGAATTTTAGTGCAAATTTGGGACCAGCGACGAGGGTGCCCCTTTTACTACGTCATTTTTCGGCAGCTAAAAATATTTTTTGTCGACCTTCTGGGCATTTCTGTTCGCCTGGTATTTTTCGGAAATTTTAGTCAAAATTTGGGACCCAGCCGGCGACAAGGGCGCCCCTTTTGGGTATGCAATGAAATTTTTTCAGCAGCTAAAAATCATTTTTGTCGACCTTCTGGGCACTTCTGTTCGCCTGCTATTTTGGCAGATTTTAAGAAAAACCTCGGCAGCCAGCGGGTTGCCAACAGACGCCCCTGGCGGGTATGCAATGAAATTTTTCCAAAGACCGTTGATTTTTGAATTTTTTAATAAAAACACAGGATTTTCTTCTTTTATTTTAAATAATTTATTTATGTTCAAATTTATAAATTTGTTGTTTTTTATGCTAATTTTGTAAATATTTCTCTTAAAATAATACAAATCGAGCTTAAATTATAATTTTAGCTTATTGAAACTTAAATTAAACTATATCTGGCTTAATTAAAGTCGAATCTTGGAAAAATTGGCTTTGTCAATCGTGGTGGTCCTTAGAGCTCATTGTGGTCCTTTATTTGTCAGTCTGAAAAGATAAAAACACATTTAAATTAAACAGGGCAAAAAATATATAAAGGCGATTTTTGCAGGGAAAAAGGCCATAGCTCGGTCAAGTCCTTGCAGATTTTCAAAGGACATGGTGCATTAGGATCGCATTGACCCCCTGCATCGATCTGCATCTAAAAAATATGGGGTCATCTAAGAACCCCAGGACTTGTATATTTTACTTGTGAAATTTCAGTCCGGAGCGAACGGAAATGGCCCGAAATCACAAATCCTTGAATATCTTCAAAACTAGCAGGACGTTCTTAATGAATTTTGGCCAGTTGGTAGTCCTGGCTTAAAAAATTTTTTTGACATAGGACTCGACAGGATACGCCAGGATGTGGCCGAGTTATAGCCTATTTTCTCTTGCAAAAATTGTCCTTAAGACTTCGCCGTTTGAAGGACTTTCGTCCTTTTTGTTGCATTTTCTTAAATGGGAGTACGAGCACTATCTACTGTCCAAAGGACATCCAGATAGTCCTTCAAATGGCCAAGTTAGCCTGGATTTTTTCGATTTTTGACACTTTTGCGACTTACCCCCTATGAAATATTTCGGTGAAATTTTTTGTCGAATCTTGGAAATCCTTTAATGACAATCGATAGTCCTTCTCCCCACGAGTTCATAACTGTATATCCTTTCGATATCCTTAAGGATTTGGCCGAGTTAAAGCTAATTGAAAAATGTCCTTTTTCGAGAATTGGCCATATTTCGGAAACGGCAAGGACGATTTTGATGTCCTTTGGACAGTTTAAGGTCCTCGTTCATACGATTTGTTTGGCACATGACTTGTCAGGATCTGCAAGGATACGACCGAGTTGTGACTTTGTTGATTTACGAAAGATTTGTAAAGGATTTTCGTCCTTCTTATTACATATTCTGATTTCGCTGGACAAGGACTACATGTTGTCCAAAGGACATCAGAATGATCCTTAAGGTGGTCAATTTGATGTCCTTTAAGACAATACCCATATCTCGCAAACCATAAGGAAGGTTTTTGTTGTCTGGCCAAAGAACAAAACTGTCCTTGTCCATACGAGGTGTTTGACACAGGACGCTTTTTACCCGAGATATTAAAAAAAAAAATCATCAATAGAGTTTTGATTTTCGAGCCGACCCCGATTTTGAGAATAAACGTGATGTAACCCTTGCAGTTTCCTTGCAGTTTGAATGCCAATCGATAGTTTAAAATAGTATATCAATCCAGAATCAAACGTTTTGGTATCACAATCGAAAATCAAAGAATGTTGAATAAATATTTGGTGGTATTTTTAAAGAGTGTCTTAGATAAAAGTTGCTAATGTTTCAAGCAAAGCTTTAGGTACACACATGATATATAGAAAAGTAAATTGGAGCACATTTTTGATATGCTTCCTTTTCATTGCAGTTCTCGCATTGATATTCGTGCTGTACAATCGCAAGCGTAAGACCACCAAGAAGAAGAAACGCTCCGGAGCGGAAAAGGATGTGCGCGAAACGGTGATTAGCTATGAGGACGAGGGCGGCGGCGAGGACGATATGACGGCATTCGACATAACCCCACTGCAAATACCAATCAGCGCACAGAGCGGCACAATGCCACCGGACATAGCCGCCTGCAAGATGCCCATTATATGTGAGTAAACACAGCCTGTGTGCGCCTGTCCAGAATCTGAAGTGAGCTGCTGTGTTTTGTGTGTGTTCCCCTCAGATCCTGTGATGACACTGCTGCCGCCCGGCCAGGAGCTGAATGTGGCCTATCTGATGGAGGAGCGCAAGCAGCGCATCGACAAGGATCCCAATGCGCCGCCCTTTGATGACCTGCGCAATTTCACTTTCGAGGGCAGCGGCAGCATTGCCGAATCGCTCAGCTCGTTGGCATCAGGTGAGGCGACAGCAGAACGCTAAAAACCATCCGCTCATCCACTACAATTGCAGGCACCGACGATGAGAATCAAGACTTTAACTATTTACAAAATTGGGGTCCACGTTTCAATGCCCTGGCCGCGATGTACGTGCATGATAAGGCGAAAACCAAGCAGCCCCAACAGTCCCAACAGCAACAGCAGCAGCAGCAGCCGCAGCCGCCTCCTCAAGTGGGCGTGGACAATGCGCTGGCCGTGGTTGCAACGGGCAGCGGCGCTGGTCCAGGCGGCGGGGCGGGCGCCACGCCCACCACGACGGAAGCCGACAAAGTTGTATTATAAAAATAAATAGTTAAGTTGTAGTTAAAAATGATGTTTCAGCTGTAAGCGTAATGCCAGGATATGGAAACGGATGTGGATGTGGATTGTGCAGCAATTTCAGCTCGACTACAAAACTTAAGTATTCAATATGTGTGTGTGTGTGTGTATGTCTCTATGTGTGTGTGTCTGTGTGTGTGCGTGTCTGTTCTACGACTGAGTGTAAGTTTGTGTGTGTGTGTGTGTTAGCTTAGGTTAGTTTGTAAGCAACAAATACGGATTAAACTAAAGCAGAGCCTTTACGTGTGCTGTTACTTCTCTATAGATATTGACAAATACCAAAAACTATATCTAATAGAAAAAAAAACTTAGCATTTCCTTAAAGCTTTCTAAAGACTTAAAAGATTTAAATTTTCAAATTAATATTAAATTTTTATACATATTTTTAATTAGTTGTTGTTTTAATTTTTCTAATTTTCTTCCGAAAGTCTAAAGTAAAGATTTTTTCCTTTTAAGCCTTAACTAAATTGAAATCTTTTCGTTACCCAACACTTTAAATCTATTTCCTATAATAATAAAGAGTTTTCTTAGATTTTTCCAAAATTCTTTTGCATATTTCCAATTTCTCAGGCAACTAAACAGAACTTTAATTAAGAAAAACTGATTTTCTTGGAAAACTTGTCCTAAGGCTGAGTTAAGAGCGTGCTTAAATTTATCCAATTTTGTTTTCAGAAAATCTTGAAAGAATAGATATAGTTTTTGTTTGTTTTTCTTATCTTACGAATTTCGATCCGTTTCTCAAATAAATAAATATTTCATATTTGCGACGTTTCTTCTTTAAACGGAAAATTTTGCTTTCTTGATTTGCCGTCTTGAGTTTTCACAATATATTTGCGAAATCTTGTCTCACAAATTTCTGTCCGTTTTCTCAAACATTTTCAAGTGAACCAACTTAAAATCAAAAAGAAAATCTTAAACCAAAATGCATCGGAACTTAAATTAAGCAAACTATGATACTATCTAAAAGAGTTTATGAAACTTGATACGGCTAGTTAAACACCCTGTATAATAGACGGCATTAAATTTAGCACGTAAGCAGCAGCCCCCAAGCCAAAAACTTACCCCCCCCCCCCCTCACCGTTCCCCCTCCCCGCTCCCCGCTCCCCTCTCCCATAACAAGCGTTCGGATGGAACACAAAACTAGAAGTGTTTTTTTTTTGTTTTTGTCGGGACTCTGGACTCTGGCTGCGGCAGAGTTCTGAGTCCGGACAGCGGCACGTGTCCAATTGCGAACCGATTTCGCACCTGAAACTGGCTGCTGTCCTCCTCCCCCCCTCCACCCCCTCTCCACACACGGCACCACGCAGTTGGCTGCTCACGTGGCCAGAAAAGTTAAATGTTGGCAGCGAAACTTTTGGTGAAATTTAAAACTAACTAAAAAAGGAAAATTAAAATAGAACAAGAAGAAGGAAAAAGGCAAAAGCTACCAACCGAAAAGTACTGTAACATAATTTTGTAAATATTAAATTGTGTAATTTTAATATTAAATTTTGAGCCAAATAAAACGGCAGTTAAACCAAACATAAGCGAATATTGGAAAAGAAAGCATAACACAAACAACTACTAGACTAATTGACTACAATTAAATTAAAATTAAAATTTAAATTTAAATGTAATATTTATATTAATATTAATTAACGCGAACAAGTTGATTGACAAACAAAAAACAATTTCATATTTCTGCATTTACTAGCAAATATACGTGGAAAATAAAATAAAAATAAAACAAAAACAAAAATATTATTAAAAGAAAAAAACAAACAAACAAAAAACAGATCGAACAAAATATAATAATAAAAATATTGTAACATGCATTAAATTAAATTACGATTATAACAAAAACAAAAAAAAAAAAAAACACAAAAATAATGCGTATACAAAATGTTAATTAAATTTACGTTAGTTAATGGACAATTTGTTAGTAGCTAGCATTTAAGCATACTTTTTTAAAAATCAATAAGCCCCTAAAAAAGAAAAATAAGAAAACAATAAAAAACTGAATATGCAAAGCGTTCACTTTCAATGCTCAACATGGTTTATTATTATCCAAAAACTTTTCCCCTCGACCCGACCCATGTCCGTGCCTAACGATCCTTGACGCAAGAGAATCTGGCTAACATTTCCGGCCCCATCTCTAATAAGGCGGTAAAGTTAAAGGTGTCAAAAGGGTTCGAATTTTTGGTCAACATAAAGCACATTTAATGCCGGAGACTAAGTGACTTACAAATACCCTGTAAGTGTGACAAATGTGACACAAGGGCAGTGCCTGATGTAGATTGCGCTTTAAATACCCTGTAAGTTAGCTTGCACAAATAATTTCGTTTCCTCTACAGTTTCTAGGACTAGGAGATGTCTTCTTCTATGCCCTTCACATTCTACCAGGGTATAAAAGTTGAAAAAGTAAAACAAACCCTGCTCATAGGAAACTTGTTTGTTTTTTTTAAAGCAACTGAACCGCTAAAAGAAGATTTTCTGGTTTAAGCCGCTTCAGCTAAACTAGTTTGACGACATTGTTAATCATTAGAATTATTTATAAATAACAAGGTAAGCATTTTTTTTCAACTTTTACTCAAAGCGCACAATTCAAGCAGAAACTCTCTTAAAAACATTACAAACAATCTACCCCATTAAACCGACGAAGCTGAGCATTGCAAAACAGAATAGAAAACTTTTAGCGTCTGCGAAGCTTGAAAAACTCAACGGAGCATGCGACAGGCGACAGGACAACATGCAATGCGTTTTAAACCAGAAACACACACACACACACACAAACAGAAATGGCACCAAAAGCGAGGGGGCCACAGTTGTTGAGCGGGAGGGGAGGGGCAGCTTATAGCTTATAGCCATAAAAAAAGGCTAACCTGACCTTAAAGGTTTTGCGGCCGTCTGCCAATATTGCAGGCCGTGTCCTTCTCTGTCCTCCTTGGCGCCATTGCCTCAGACCTGCCCCCCCCCCTCTTTCCCCACTATTATCCTTCGGGGCACGCAAATCCGATTTGGTTCGATAACATTTTTTGGCGCATAATAAATGAGACAGCTTTATGCTATCGATATGAAGTACGTGAATTGAGTGGACGAAAATTTGTTGATCAAATTGATAGCCACAATTAGTTTACGAGATAAACTGCAAAGTGTGCGGGTGTGTTCGTGTATGTGTGTGTGTGAGTGTGTGTGTGAGTTTGGGTGTGTGGGTTTTGGTGGATTACGTTTTACTGAAAACATCATTTTACAATTTGTTGGCCTGGCTAAAGCATATGTGAAAAGAAAAGGCTTCTCTTAAAAGCTTACATATGAAATTGACGAGTATTTATACTCTGTTCACAGCGTGCAGAAGACTATATAGGTTCGTTAGCTATGGCATATACTCGCTTGAACAATCAGTCGAAACAAGGTTCTTGTATGGCTAAAAATATTTTGTTTGCCAAGCTATTTTCATCATGTTCAGCATTTACGAGCTAACTATTCTCACATATCTGCATGGGGCACATGTCTAACATGCATTAAACAGAGAATTGTGCAGTCTGCTACAATCTAGATTTCCTTTCATATTTAAAAATATGCTCACTTTGATTTGAGACCTTAATTAAGCGTTTAGACGTTTACCTGGCTGCCCAAAACAATTCAAATAATTTATAAAGCATTAAACAATTCCATTGTTTTGTCAGAACGTTGAAATTTCAATACACTCGATTCTGTGTAGCTTCCTTTAATTCTATTAAACACAGCCCCCATCAGCTTGGGGCAACTAGGCACACACACACACGCTTAGATTCAAACGCACACACACACTCACACACACGCAAACACACATCTTGTTCGTATTGGCATGTGTACTCAATATGCATTTGTTATAAACTACAAATCATAACAACAAAACCTATTCGTCGAGAGTGCTCGAACATATATACCCCGTAAAAGATCGTGATACACTCAAAAAGCACCTGGATAGGATAGGATAGTATCCAATAGATGAAATTTTCAGGCAAAGGATTCTGAATCTCAAGCAGACTTTGCAAATATTCATTTAGCTTCTTTTGCAATATGCATGTATATCATGTGTGTGTTTCACACGAATCTCCTTTAAGTGTGTACACCCCATTTAATGCACCTATTTGAGTACAGGGTATGCTTATATTTAACAATAGCTGCTTGCAATGCGTAGCGATAGCAACTGTAAGACTCGAGCAGGAAATTACACTAAAGTCGGATAATTCTAGGGTTCTGCTTGGAAAAGCTGCTAATTGATGTACGCCCGCAACGAGAGCTGCCAACAACAGCTGAGCTCACAAAGGCAACAACAGCAGCAACAACAACAATTGACAATAGGAAGAGGAACCACAATCAAGCCAGGCCACATGCCAAGTGGCTGGCAGTCCCTAAATTATCGCATTTAAACAATGTGTACACACTAATTATACCCTGAACCCATTAAAAATGGGTAAAAGGGGTATTATGTTTTTGTGCAAAATCCAAATGTATGTAACAGGCAGAAGGAAGCATCTCCGACCCCATAAAGTATATATATTCTTGATCAGCATTAATAGCCGAGTCGATCTAGCCATGTCCGTCTGTCTGTCCGTCCGTCCGTCCGTCCGTCCGTCCGTCCGTCCGTCCGTCCGTCCGTCCGTCCGTCCGTCCGTCCGTCCGTCCGTCCGTCCGTCCGTCCGTATGTATGAACGCAAGGTGCTCCTAGCTCCTACGCAGATCGAGTTTGTTTCCGATAATCGATAACTTGCCCCGTTTCCAAGTAATCGATAAAAATGTATATCGATATCCTGTTTTTTAAGCAATTTTGGTAAATAATAAGAGCTAGAGTTACCAAACTTGACATGTAGCTTCTAGAAAAGTATATATATATCGATTATCTTTCATTTTATACCTATCGCCACCTCCCCGCTACTCTCTATCTATAAGCGCGCGCTGCATTTGGTGTTGGAATATGAGGGTTCAGGGTATCCCCTAGTCGGGAGCTGCCGACTAGAACCTCTTACTTGTTTTATAATTGTTGTTGCGTTGGATGTTGTAGTAAACTCTCAAGCACACAATACCCATAAACAGGTTATAACTATGCACTTTACAAAGTAACCGATTAATAAGCTGCAGTTTATTAAAATCAGATAAATTTTCGATAGCTTTCAGCAGCTAGAGCAACCAATTTAGTTGCTTGCAATCCACAGTTACAAAAGTTATCGATAGTTATCGATATAGGTGTGTGTACACATATTTTTTAGTTTTCTACATTCTTCATCTTCTTATTGCACTTGATTTTGCACTTAATCTTCAAACACACTCAAACAAACAGGTTATAAATGAGCCCTTTAGAAAGTTATCGATTCATTAACTGATATTTTCAATGTAATACTTATCGATTGTTTATGTTTAAGTCACATCGATTTTCAATAGCTTTCGCCAATTAGTTGGTACAGCAACCACTTGAGTTCTGCAAAGCCAGTTACATAGGTTATCGATAGGTTCTTTGCTATAAAGATCATTTGCAGATACACAAGATATCGATTGATTCTTTGAAATGTGCTTTAGAAAAGCTATCGATACCTTGTCTTCTGCTATTATGTTAGTTTTCAGTATACCCTGTAAATGCGAGAAATGGTTTATGAAATATTTGTAAGTGAAACTTTTTCCATTTGAAAAAGTTTTTCCTTTCAAATAAATAACGTTCATTGCGTAGAAAATAATGTGGTGAAAAATGAAACTTTCCTTTAGTTACATTTATAAACATTAAAGAATGTTATATACATTTTATATATATATTTATATATTTTAAATATCAGATATAGTTAAACGATGAAAAAACCTAAAACAAACAAAAATAAAATCACTTTAAACAAATATTTTAACATATATTAAATTTCTTATTGCAGCCCAGCTAGCACGCTCAATTAATTATAATTTTTTGTGTTAAACGAATTCCTAAACATATTTTGAAATATCATTGACTTAATTAAGGAAATGCGCCCCGATGCGCAGATGCATGCAAATTATATAGATTTACGGCTGATTTGGCTGGGGCCATGACTTGCAATTTTGTGCCCCACGGCAATTGCATTATTGAATATCATGCACTTTATTTAATTATAAATTTTCCCTTCTTTTTATGTTTTTTTTTTTTTTATTTTGCATGCAGTATTTGGCCTCAGATATTTATGCATTATTTTGAACAAATGCAAAACTGTGTGAAATGCAACAAACTCCCTTTCTCTCCCTCCCCCTTCCTCCCTCTCTCGCCCTCTCTCTGGTCGCTCCATTTGCCATTTAAGCGCCAGTTATATTTGCAGCTTAATGCGATGAACATTAGAGTTAGCTGAAATTGGAAACAACATTTGGCCGTTGTTATTATTTCTAATTGCCTTTTGGCCGACTCGACCGGCCAATTGGGCGGGGGAGGGGAGGGGCGGGACGGGGTCTAATATCGAGCATTAGCCGGCGCGGATTATTAAATTTAAATGCATATAAATTCGCGCATTAGCATCAAATTTAATTGGTTACTTCAAGTGCCTCAAACTAATGTTGATTTTGTTATTGTTTCTCGATTTACCTTGCATCTTGGGCCTGCTGGCCAGGTATTCAGATTTGACGCCCAATTTTGATAAGACATTCAGTAAGAGAAGTAATTAACTTTTCTTTTGTAGACCAAATAACTTACTGGCATTTAGACATATAACTAATACTAATAACTAATATTCAAACATACTAACAGTTCTTAGTGGGTACAACAACCCATGTGAGCCTCAATATAATAATTTATTAATATATATACATTTATATATATTTATATATTCTTTTTATAGGTAATTTACATCTTTTTATATATTTATTTTTATTTATTTACATACACATTTCTAATAAAATATTGAATCTAAATAAATATTGATGCAGACAAGGGTTGTTGTACATGCTAAGGCTTGTTGAGAAACTTTGCTAAGGCACAGTCTATAACATTGACAGTGCATTTAAGTGTAGACATGCACCAAGTATAACAGCAACAAGGCGTTTGACGATAAAAATGAACTGCTTGGTTTGCAAGCCAAGCAGTTACTTTGAAGCTAAGCAGTTCGGGTTTGTTTATAAAATAATATGTTATACAGCACTGTTTTAGCGGACGTTATAATTCAAATGGCGTTAAAGCAGGTGTAACAGTGGGATAATATAAATGAACATATTTAGTTTATTAATAAATATGTGTAATAAAGGCGAATAGGTATGTCTATGAATAACATTAAGTATATTTTCAAAGCTGTTAAGCATACGAAAATAAACGACTGTTTTAGTATTTTGAAGCATAACGAACCCAATAGAGGAAGAACAATAACCTAATTTGATGCATGTTAACTTAAGAAAAAAGAAACATATCGCTTCACACCTTGGAATTTCTACTTCAGAAATAGAAATATTATTGTATTGACACCCACGGCAGCTGGAAATGAGCCAACTAATCAGCGTAGATCATTCAAAAAGCGTTTACGCAAAATTTCTCACGCCGCGCAGAGCTGCGGACTTGGACTTGTTGGCATCCCGCAGAGCTGGCCAAGAAGAAGAGGAGGAAGAAGAGGAGGGAGAAGAGGGAGAAGCAGAGGGGAGACAAGAGTGGACCACACGTTGTGCGCAACTATCAATCATTCAATTATTAATTATTAACAAACATCTGAGGTAGGAAAAATAGCCGAAAGAGCATAGAATATTGAGGCTACCAGAAAAGTTGCTAACATGAAATTAAATACATTTAATCAATAGAATATTAATTTTAATTAACAGGCAGCTTTTACAAATACTTCATTTAAATAAATCAATTTTAATTTGATATGTAAAGGAATTCGCAGCGCTGACAGCAAAGTTTTTTTTTTAATGCATTTGTAAATGACAAATGTATAGAAAAATATAAACAAAATACGAGATTAAGCATAATTAACTATAATTTATTAATGATGCTTTTAATCAACACGCAATTTGTTGAACAACAAACTGTTGAAATAGTTCAACTAAATATTTTTGTTTCTCTTTCTTTCTTTTTTTTTTGTGAATGCCTGTTAACTGAAAATCAATATTGAGCCTGGCCAACACAACTGGGAGGCTGTGCTGAGGCATCCACGTTGACCTTTCGAAATGACCGCAGCTGTTATTCCATTTGTTTGTAGCTGGCTTTGGAAATATTTTAAGTGGATTCGCAACAGAAAAAAAAACAAAACAAAAACTCGTTAATGACTTTGCTGGGGCAGCAGTCGAAAGTTAATTGTCGCTGGGCGATATTTAAAAGATAGCAAAGGCGAGTTTCAGTTAGCAAAAGCTACAGTGAAACCTCTCCTAACGAACACGCGTATTAGGCGAACAGACCGCTTGGGCAAACATTTGCTCTCAAACTCGATTTAAATGAAATTCATACTCAAGGCACCTCTTTTAGGCGGACACTCAACTTGAGCGGACAAAAATTATCCGACGTGCCGCCCCAGAGGGTATTCACTGTATACAGTGAACACCTCTTTTCATTATACGAACAGAAATACATCAAATTCGCAGGTATTTGCTTTAATATATAACGATGGGCAATTTTTAGTTTGACTTAATTTAATTCCATTTAGTTTTAAATCAACGATTATTTGAACATTTTTATGCTACTCTAATTTTCAAATATAATTGATAATAGGTCTAAATAGTCAACGTACAAAGGAAAGAAAGAAATTACAGATAGAAACGAGGAATCTGACATTTGTTATAATTGATAAATTTCCATATACATTTTATTTAAAGAAAGAAAACAAATTGCCCAATTTTTAAAGAGAAAAATGTTATATTATCTTTGAATAGATTAATGTTTTCAAAAGGTTTGCTTTATTTGTGAAGAAACTTTTTATTTTTTAAAAAAAAGAGGAGAAATATAATGGGGAAAATGTTATAATATATTCTCCGAAAACATTCAAACTCCTTTAAAAAAGACACTGGACAATTTCATAAGCTTTGTTTCTTATCAAGAGGAATCTGTTATGTAAAATTTGAGTAGATCTAGATCTAGAAAATTTGTGCTCTATTTTTCAAACTGTTTGAAAAAACTCTGTTAAATTTCGTCAACTCACACGAAACATATATAACGTATATAGAACCTTTAACATTTGGAAATCCCAACTCTAGTTCCCTTCCTACGACTTCCTCGCCTGAAGCAGCCGCTAATAAAGCAAAACGAAAGTTAACTAAAAATTCTACACACTCTTTAAACTGATTTGCAACCAGCCCAGTTAACAAATGTTCGCTTGCTGCCCCGAGTTATATTCTATGCTCATTATCAGGTTTTTTGTTTTATTTTTAGTTTAGTTGCAAGTGAAACTTTCTGCAAACTGACACTTTTATCGCGCTTGTGGTCAGGAGTGCAGGCAAATTTGTTCAAAACTTTTGTTTTTTATTTATATTTATTTTCTCTTTTCCTTCTTTTTTTAAGCTAAACTGCCTTTTTTAATGACTGACAAACTGAGCTGAGAGACGCACGTGCGTCCAACGTAACGCATCCCCGCCAGAAGTCCAAGTCCAGGTCGAGTCGCAGTCTTTGGAGATGCCGCATTGCAGGCAACTGTCCAAAACCAACCCAAACGCACGTCTTTCTAGCTAATTTCTGCGCAGCTCAAGTTCTGAGAGGGGGAGTGAGAGAGGGGAGGGGGGAGAGGGAGCGGGAGCAGATAGACAGGCAGTTGGTTTTGGCTGCTGCCAGAAGTTTATTACCAAGTGCCCGGCGAGGGGGAAGGCCCCCGACAGCGACCGCAGCGCGCAAGAAGCGTCAATTCTAAACGGCACTCATTCACGTCAATAGACAGGTGAGAGGGCGGCGGCAGGGGCAGTGCAGGGGAGGGGAGGGGAGGGAAGGGGCGCACCTGAGCCGAGACTGTGGAGCAGTGGCAGCTTTTTCGAGAGAAGTCTCTCATGTAGAGCTGCGGTTCGCTTGGATTCTTTAGGAGTCTGAGCTAACTGTGAGTATCTGTGTGTGTGTGTGTGTGTGTGCTGTGTGTGTGTGTGTGTGTCTGTGCGTTAATTCATCATTCGCTTAAATGGGTGTTACCTGTTAAGTGCGTTTATCACGTGCTGCTTCGGCATTTCGTTTCGTTTTCTTTTCTTTTTTTTATGAGCTTTTTTCTCTGCCTCTTCTTGCGACTGTCGCTTTTTCTTCTTCTTCTTCTTCTTCTTCTTTCAAGTAGCCATGCCCACTTTTGTGGCGCTACTTAAACTGCGACTAAGCAAGCTGGGCCAGCGTCTGCACCTCAGCCTCAAAGTCAATAACTTTTAATGAATGCCATCAGAAACGTGACGTATTTTAATTAAAATTTCTGCTTTTTGGTCCACAAAAATGAACCATAATTATATGAAATTGAAGATCTAAAAACATAAATGAGATCGACTTACCCATTTGCAAATTTTAATACAGGCAGCAAAAACAAAAGACGTATGCTTCCTTATGCTTCCTAAACGTACACAGTGCGAGCAAAAAGTATGCGCACCATGGCATAAAACGTAGTATGGAGAGTCTTAAATTAAAGCATCAATTGGTCATATGCTGGAAAGAAATTAAAAAAATACGTGAATGAAAGATATCATAGAGCTGTAGCTTTAGAGATATGTCTACAGATAGTTGATAACAGAAGTTCCCAGAAATGTTTAATAGATAAAACAGAAATAAGCATAGAACTAAATAAAATGCTGACTACCAAATTAGAAATATATTCAAACAAAATATCTGTTCAGATAAACTATAGACCAAGTCTGAGAAATGTTGGTCCCAACGTCTCTCATTATACCCTCGCAGAGGATATTATAATTTTGTCTCAAAATGTGTAACGCATGGAAGGAGGCATCTTCGATGGACGGATGGATGGACAGACGGACTAGGTTATATCAACTTGGCTGTTAGTGCTGATCTATAATATATATATATTTTATGACAAAATTAAAATATCCTCTACAAGCGTATTCTATAACAAATTTATTTCACAGCCAAAAATTTCGCTAAGTGTAAAGTTGTTATACTCGTATAACAAGCATAATTTATGGGCTCGGGAATGAATTAACAATTACCGGTTTCTAAAATGGAAATAATTTCAAAATAAATTCATTGAATAAAATATTTAACAATTTTTATACCGTAGCACGGCCGCGCCTATCTAAATAATTAGACATATTTATGTGTTCATAAATTTGGAAGATATGATTGCGAGTCGAGTTTTGTGTTTTTCTCATTAGGCGTAAGAGACAACAAAAGGCAACAAAGCTGAAACCGAATCAAAACTTCGGCAGCTTTTAATTAAAACCCGATAAAGGCTGAGAAATTCGTTGCGGTTTGTCTAAACGGCCCCAGAAAAGGTAATCAAAGCGAAGAAAATTTCACAAAATTGAAAAAAATCAAATGGTCAAATAGAAGAAAGAGGGGATAACAAAAAAAAAAACGAGAGCTGTATGCATATATAAAACTTTGATGACGATTTCTTATCCCCATTTTTGGTGCGCACTTATTTATGTAAATCTCGAAAGCGTCCACAACGAACGCTGACAAACAACCAAAATGCATTTGTGGCTCCAAGTGCGCTCCAAGCCCGCCCCAATCCCAAATCAAGCTAAACCAAATCCAATCGACCACTCGACAAGACGCCAGAGCCGAAGCCGGAGCCGGAGCCAAGCCAAAGCCTATTGAATAACTTTGATTTGATTTCTTTGCCTTCCTTTTGTATACTCTTCTAGAGGGTATATAGGGTATTCTATAACGCATAGAAGGAGACATCTCCGAACAGGTATATATATTTTAGATCAGCATCAATAGACGACTTGATATAACCAAGTCTGTCTGTCCATCTGTCCGTCCGTCTGTCTGTTTTCTGTTTTCGTATTGAAACCTTGCATAGGTCTGTCATATGCCGGAGCAGGCCAAATCGGACCCCTATATCATCTAGCTGTCATGGGAACGATCGTAGTAAAAGTAGGTTCTTCTTTCTTCATCAATATATCTTAACCAGATCCGTCATCAAAGTCAGTTTTCCAAAAGATCTTCATCAAACTCAACTTTTACCTTCACTTTTTTTCTCAAATCTTTAAGCCAACTGTTTAAAAGGGTATTAAATGTTCGGCGTGCCGCAGATACCCAAACTACCTCGTTTGTATTTTTTTATTTTTGGATTATTTTTCTGTATTTTCTGCTTTAATCACTTAGTTACTTGATTTTCCACTTTATGACGGATTATGTGCAAATGTTTGTCGACCATTTCAAGAAGCAGAGCAGAGAGAAGAGAAGTAAACAGAAAAAATAAGTCTATTGAACAATTGTAAAATTTATGCGGATTGGTAACTATTTCTTCGCACTGGCTACGCGCTCCGACTCAGACTCTAAGCCATTAATCATTCGCGTTTTCGGATTCGCCCATTGTTGCAGACCGCGCAAAGCCAGTCAACAATTTATGACTTTATTATGTGAGATTACCAGCTGATTGAACACCAGAAAAACGTCGTGTCTTGTGGATGTTAAAACCGACGATCGTAAAAACTAAAAATTTGGTGCGGTTGAGAAGCAATATTTTGGGGTCCTTCATATAATCTGCATGTCAATTTAACATGCATACAAAAGAAAAAAATCAAATTCTTTTTTTTGTCCATTTTAACATGCATGTTAAAGTGCTTTGTGAAATAAATTTAATTTCTTTATAAAACTGAATCAAGTATATGAGATAATTGAAAGCTTTGATGTGGAGATTTTGCTATGGTTTTCAAACTAAACTGCATCTTAACTTAACACGCATGTTAAAGTGCGTTAAGAAAACGACAAAATAAATCACATTTCTTTCTTTTGAAACGGAATCAAGTATTTGGAGTACTGCTGGGACTTCCAAAATAAGCTGGATGGTAACTTAACATATACTATATCAAACATTATGGTGCAATTAGATGTGGCTTTGCAGATATGTTAGCATAATAAAAGAAGCTCACAATTACTCAGTTTAGGCAGGATAACTTGAATAAATAGAAAAGTTTATCATAGGAAAGTTATTTTTCGACCGATTCTTCTTATTGAGATAGAAAATATAGTCAACCGATGTTAAAAAGATTTTGCCCATTTTTAAGAAGCTTATCAAAAGAAGTCAATGTCATCCAAGAGAGAAGGTCTTGGCTAAATCGACTCGACTTTTGATGCTGTATGTATATAAATATAAGTCTTCTTTACACTCTATAAAAATATATAATCTAATATATTCTTGACTTCAGCTAATACAGTTGTTGGCTGACTTGGGTAAATTATCATGAACTTACCAACGTCTGCTTTAACACGGCATTTGGAATAGATCTTTTCATTTCAAAGGTTGTTTTTGTTTTCGTGTGTTAACAACCAGCTTTACATCCGGTGGGTAGCTGTTCCAGCCACCATTCGTCAATCCCTCAATGCGTCAGTCCGTCAAACGGTTGGCCCGTTGACCATTTAGCGCTCAACGACTTCCGTTAAGCTTGAAAAGAATTTTTTGCGTTTATTTGTTTTGTCGACGCTTTTGTATTATTCAAAGCTTTCCGAGATTTCTATCTCCAAGAGCGCTCGCTTTGTGCCACTGTCTGCCCCCCCGCCCCCCTCACCCCTTCCCCTTCGACACGGCTTTTGTTATTGTCCCGCCAGGCATTAATATCGCGCCGCCGATCGCCTTTCATAATTGTCACACATTTCCAATAATGCAATGTACCCCCTTTCCTCCCTTCCCTCTCTGTCGACGACCCGCGCTGGATTCACTGAAAAACTGGTTCTGTGGCAGCACGTTTTCAGTGGGTCAAGTCGCTTGGTCTCTGTGCGACCAACGATTTTTCTATCATTAGCGCATTTTAGTGCAGCCGCGTCTTTTCTCACTCTTTTGCCGCCTTTTGTTACGATCTACACTTGCACATATCGCAGTGACATCTCTTTTGATTTATAATTATTTTCCTAATCGCAACATATTTGCTTTATCATGCGGCTAATGAGCGCAACTGGAATGCTTCAAGGTTGCCTAGAATAACGGTGCCTGAACTTGGATTATGGGAAGTCAAGTGCGCAGAATTCACAAAGTGAACTTTGCCGCCAGTTGATAATACGCGTAATACGTAAATTATTATTTATATATGTTTGTATATATATTTTGCAAACAATTTTAATCGCAAATAAATTGCATCACTTTAATTACCGTTGCATTTCATTTTGGTTTTCTTTCTAACCAACAATTTGAACACAACATTTCAGCCGCGTGCGCGCGTTCACTCAAAACATAAACAAAACGCCGTTCATTTTACCGGCTTTTCAACGCCGCAAAATGAACGCACTCTCTCGCTCTCACGCTGTTACGCTCTTTCGGTCTGCAGATCATATGCTTAGCCAGCAGCACGTGCAACGGCATCGTTCAAAACAACATCAGCCAACAACTGTGTGGGGGTCAAAGTGAGTGCACGCTCTCTTTTCGCTCTCCCGCTGCTCTCGCTTGCTGAAGAAGACAGCCAGGCAGCTAGAAATGAGCGCGTCCCGTGTCGATCGTCGCAGCACGAAAGAGCAAGCGTGTAAATAGCAACAATAACTCTACTTCGTGCCGATTCGTGCTCAATGCGGACTCACGCTCTCATCTCTGCACCGCGCAAAGCATCCAATTGGAAGAAGCGATCGTCACATTTGCCTTTCAGTTCGATTTGAACACACGAAGCGCGCGGGACACACGGAGCGGAGCGGAGCGAAATATTTTCAATCGGATTTTATCGACGATTTCATATGGAATTTTATGCGGCTCTGCGCGTTTGCCATAAAAGTGAAAAAGTGTGTGTGCGTGTGTGTGTGTATGTGAAAAGAAGCAATTGCAATAATCGTTGGCCAAAGCGTGGGAGGAGGTGTGCAAGAATAGCGCATAAATTACAATTTATATGGAATACGCGCGCCCTTTTGCTTACATTAGTCGCTGTGTAAAGTTATTTTTGGAGCTCTCGTTTTCATTTTCGTTTTCCAATTCATACGCCGTGTCGGAGTGTTAGCGTTAACGGTACATTTGCATTTGATGCTGCCGCAACCCGCCCTTGGCCCATGCGCGGCGCGCATTTACAATATTTTTTGCATCCATTTCCGCTGAAAGTGAGTAACTGAGAAAGAGATAGAGAGAGAGCGAGAGCGAGAGAGAGTGAGAACGAGATACTTGCATATGCATGCGTATTTATTTTTGGCCGCAACCCTTTCGCGATGCTCGCCGCCCGCCCTCCCCAACATGTGTTTCTAATAATGAAGTGTTTATTTTAGGCGCTCAAGTGAATAGTTTTTTCTTGCGAGAATAAATGCTCGATTTTATTTTTCGCCAAGTGCAACTGCGGATTATCTCTGCGCAGGCGGATGCGTGTGGCCACATTTTGGGGTAAGCATGACAGCACACCATAATTCGAAACAGTGGAAACTCTACTAACGGGACAGCTGCCTTTGCGCTCAAATAGCCGCTAGCCGGCCATTTTGTAGTCCCAATAAGTATTCTATATCTTTTGTTCAGACGAGGCGTTTTTTACGTGACTTTTCCTTTTGGGTTAAGTCCCTTAGCTTGGATGTCTGCGCATGAGAACTTTCACTGTATCTGCATAAACATTATCTGCACATATCTTATCCAATATTGAACTTTATCCGTATCCCACAATTGTGATTTATGCACTCGCATACTGCACATATTCCACACATATTCCGGAGTTTCCTTTCGGGCAATCGCATATTTCTCTTGCGGGCGTCGGTGTGAAAAATGGGCAATTTAATGGCTGCTGTAAAACTACATGTACTATAATTTGTGCGATTCCCTCATTGAGATAAGGACTGCTTCCAGCAGCTGCGGACTGCACTTTACTCAGTTTAAGTAATCATGTTTTATGTTTTATGCTGCTAAATTAACAGTTCATTTTGGCGAATTGTTTTAAGCTCGGTCTCTACATAACCTCAACGCACGATTAACAAAATATAAAGCGGGTTTTTAGAGATTTTGAGGTTAAGAATTTTTCATTTGTTGCTGGAAATCGGGAAATGAGATCGAACGGAAACATTTTTTCTAGTTTTTAAAGGCTTACAGAAATTATTCTAGACTTCTTACATAAAGGATTTATTTATGAAGTTTCTAAAACATTTTGCTATTATTTGAGACTCAGATTTTGGACTGTCGCAAGAGCTAAACAAATATTTTACCAGAAATTTTGCAAAAAATAAAAATAATTTATATCGGGAAAGTATGGAAATTGTAATTGGATAAATGGGGTTTACATTTCAACTTCATCTACAAAATTCAACTTTGAAAATATAAATATATATTTTTTTTCAATAGTAGTAAAATTTGTATATTTAAAGTCAAAGTTTTACTTTGTTCCGAGTTCTTTCTTGAACAGCCCCATTTTAGGCTTCACAAGTAGATATTTTCCTGAAAACTCATTTGTTTCCTTCCTGAAATAACCTGCGGGAGCTATTTTGTGTATTTTTCTGGCAATTTATCTTTTTCTTATTAGAGAGTGTCAACCTCGTGGCAGTTGGTGTTGCAGCAAGGCCAAAAGCAGGGCCTTCAGGCAAAACTTTTTAAACAACAACTCACAAATCACATGCCACAGCTTCCAAACGCAGGAAAACAAGGCGTCAACCACGCCCATCACCCCCCTCCAGCTATTCAGAGCTCACAAACTATTTGCACGCATAAATCTGACTTATGACGCCCACGTCTAGAGGCCGCTGATAGGCGGGCAGAGGGCCGGGGGCAGGGTCAGCGTTGCCTGGTTCCTGGTTCCTGATTCCTGCTTCTCATGTTGATGATGTGTTGTCTTGGTCTCCGGCTTGTAAAGAAGGACAGAGAGCGAGAGAGAGAGGGAGAGAGCGAGAGGGAGAGTGTGCCAAATGTCAAAAGGCTTTCGAAATGAAAAATGCTGATAACTGCAACAAATCACACCGACACACACACAGACACACACTCGCACAACCTAGCCAATGGGCCACTTGTCGGCCAACGTAACCTTAACTGAAGAATGTAAACTCGTTCATAAAAATCATTTATGAGCCCCAAGACAAAAACAACACGACGAGAAAAAGAAGAAAGAAGTTCCCTAAGCAGCCACCAAAAGCAGCGCCTAATGATGAATGCAATTGCCGCAATTTGTTTTTACTATTATGACGCCAGGGAGGGGGGAAAGCTGTAGGGGCGAGGGGGACTGGCAATGCAAAAGGCCAAATGATGCTACACTCCACGTGCGGCAGAGCGAGGGGGGCGGCCAAGTTGGGGGTGTTGCCAAGCTGAGCTCGTAAAATGAAAAACCTATTTTACACTGTCTTGAGTGTGTGTGTGTGTGTGTGTGAGTGTGTGTGTGTGTGTTTTAGGATTGCAAATTTTAGCCTTTCGACGTTACAAAATCGTGTTTTATTTGCATATACCCTAAGCAAGGGAAAATACAACGATTTAATTGCTAAGTTGGAAAAGATTCCAGGCTTGAGTATGTCGCAGAGATTTTTGACTCTTTGAACTTATAATAATAATGTAAATTGTAAACATAAGATTATTTATAATATGACTCATAATACAGAAGATATGAGACATTTATTGTAAATATGAAAAATAAAAAACAAATAAAAATAAATAACAATTATTTAAAACTTTTTATAATACCAAGAAAAGCGTTTATAAAAAAGCATTAAGCCCTAGGCATGGGCTATTTGGCTTCGCATATTTGCGACTTTGTGTACCAAAAATTTAATAATATCCATAGTATGCTTTAATCTTCTACATTACCTCTTTACGCGCTCAAAACCCAGAATTATTGTGGCTTTATCTAATCTTAACTCTCAGCGAGTGTGGCCATAAAAAAGGAGTTTTCACTGTATTGAGCTGAAGAACAATATATACATGAATTTTTGCACCTTAAGACCAAAAACTGCATAAAATACCGAAAATGATTCAAAAAATGCTTAAGTCTTATATAAATGATCTGTTTACGCGCTTGAAACCCAGAATTATTGTGGCTTTAACCAATCTTAACTCGCAGTTATCGAGCATTTGGCATTGGGGGCATCCCCACAATTCGAGTCAACTCCCAATTGCAGTGCTCAACACTGGCGATGCCTTTGTTGTGGTTGTTGTTGTTGCCTTGTCGCTGGCTTAGCTGGAATTGACAGCAAAATAATACGAGAAAAAATTGCCAAAAAAACAAACAAATACAAAAACAAGAGCCCAGCCGAAGAGTCAAGCGAGGCACGCTGCAGAGTGGGAGATTTGCCCGCTGATCCCAAACCTAAACTACCCCCTGCCCCCTTGGGGTCTCGGTGAAAGATGATGATGAAGATGCGCGCGAAAAACGTGACGTACCCAGGGCCAGTTTGGAGTCATTTCGCGATTTGCTTTGTATTGTTTCCCCAGTTTTCGCATAAACTAAAAAGCAAAGAAATAAAAAACAGAACAACTCCAACTGCAACACAAATGACAGTGAGAAATTTGCCTTCGATAAAAGCAACTGTGGGGAGCTCTGCCCCTTGCCTGCAAGTGGAATGCAATCCGAAATGTCAAACTGCAGCAAATTGAGGGCGACAGCGAAAATATTGTATTATCGATGGGTTTACAATATTGTCAGTTCGCTAGTTTTGACATTAATGATAGTCCCGTCAAAAGAAATTCCTTGAAAACTTTGACAACATTCAGCGGCGCGACCCACAAGCTAGTGATGGGTGCGTGACACGATTTTAATTTCGTATAAAACACGCTCTGCTCTTGTATTTGAACTAGAAATCAAATCAAGCTGTGATGACACGATTTCAAAAGAAAACAAGAAGCACGATCTGGCTTTATATTTGAATAAGAAATTGATTTGCTCAACTTTAAGAACTGAGTATATTTGTTGACTGATTTTGATCGATAATTATCGATAACATGCGTATACAAAAAGTGGTATTTTTGTCAGACAATTCCTCATAATTTTGTCAAAATATTTTTAATTGAGCAAGTATATTATACTTTTAAAGGTCCTGTGTCTTTGATATGTTTCGAGGAGTTTTAATTTTAGTGTTTACTTGTAAGAAATGATGTTTATTTGAAATTAATTTGAATTCTTCAAATACGATACGAAATCACAAAATGAGAACCTTTTTCGTCTCTCATCTCCACCTACAGCATCTTAGTATTTTTAACACCAGTTGAATACCCTAAATAATTCCTATATTCACTTCATACTCAACTATCGAAGCGAATACATAAAATGGCTGTCGATTTATCGTGTCACGCGCCCATCTCTACTACAAGTGTCTAGCTACACATTTGTTGTGTCTTGTGTGCAGCGCTCTCCCACTCGCTGCCACGCTGCCTGCCACTCTGCCCCCGCTTCCAAGCTGCCCCGCTGCCTTCCTGCCCCACCGCAGAGTCGCGCTGGCATTTTGCTAAATTTTTATTTGTTCCCACAGTTTGTCGCTTGGCATAAATACGTCGTTAGTCTCGGGCACTGGTACTGCTCCAGCTTCGGCTTCGGCTTCAGCTTCAGCTTCAGCTCTACTTGAACTGCGCGAGGAGAAAAAAAAACTTGCAGGAAGCTGCCGCAAAAAGTTGAACTAGACAACAACTGCAGCAGCAACAACAACAACAACATATAGAAGTCGACGTTGCCGTCGTCAATCCTAATAGTAATAGTAGTTACTGTCATACAAGCACGTTTAATGTTCTTGCAGGCGGCGCACAAAAAGAAGAAGACGAGCACAGAGTACAGAGTTTGCCCGAGTCAAAGATACCCACTACTTCCTTTCTATACGGACATATTGGAAAACGTTGTACGTTGCTGAAGCTGCATTCGCTGATATACCCCTTTAAACAAGTACAGGGTATACAAAAAAAGTAAGCCCGTGTATCTTCTCGCCGAAGTGTCTTCTGTGAAAATGTTGCACAAGTGAAAACAGCAAATGGGTCGCCTTGTCAGTCTACTTACAACAGGCACTGTGTGCCACAAAAAGCAGTTGACCCACACGTTCAACGTTCGCGAACCCCTCCCACTACGCTACGCCCTGCAGCTGGCAGAGCATTCACGTTGCCCCTGTCGATTAGCTGCCAGTCGACGTCAATGTCTGTCGCCTGTTCCCTGGCTTAGCTGCCCGTCACCCGTCCTGCCTACATGCCCCTGCCCCTGTCCCTGCCCCTGCCCCAGCCCCTGCCTCTACCCCTCAGTCTCTGCTGTCATGTAAAGTCTTGCACAATTGCTCATCACATTGAGCCACCTCTGGCTGCTGCTCGCTCTGATTCTCTTGCCACTCAAAAATGAGAAATTGTCGCCGATTGTCAGTTGTTGCGACTTCCCTAGCCCCCTCTAGCTGAACGCCTCTGGCCGCCACTAAGTACTTATAAATCAACTGAGGCTCATAACTTTGCCATTTTTTTTTTTTTTTTTGCAAACGTTTCGCGTTTAATGAAGTTTCGCCCAAGGGTTGGCGCAGAATTCAAGTCCCGACAGCCGCCTCAGGCTAATCCCGAGGCCACTTGAAGCGCATTAAAACATGTGCACGATTGGAGTTCTGCGGAGCTGCCCTTAAAGAGGATGTTTGCATTTACCATATTTATGCCATATTCAGTGTTTCTCTCTGTGCTGCGGGGTTCGAGTTCATTAAGCAGCATTCATTTGAATGTGCCGCAAAATTGTTTTCAACTTGCGTCAAGAGCTGCCCACAAAGGGGGGCATACAAAAAATGATTCTTTCATACGAATCTTCCAACTACAGGCCTAAACAGGAAAGTTAGATTGGAGTTTCCGCTTTACGATCTTCGGGTTCTATTGGGGTACTATTATTATTTGTACTATAAAATCATCTGCCAAACTCCAGTCTTCGACAGAAACTCCCTCACATTTCTATAAATAATTTATAGAACCTGAGAAACTTTCGTTTATCTAGCTTCGCTGTGCATGGGGAGTCTTGAAATACTCCCACGATTAACAATGCTGGAAGCGCCGCAACTAATTGTTTCATTTAACGAACTGCACTTGGCCCAAGCCACGACTCACTCATTGACTCGGTCGACTCACTCGCTCAATGAGCACCCATATCCGGGCTAAAACACATTTGGCTACCACTTAATTTGCAAATAGTGAAGCGAAAGCTGCAGGCGCTGCACGCTCTGAAGCTCGAAGAGCCGCAGCCACAGCCGCAGCCAGACCCAGACCCAGACCCAAAATCGCAATTCCGATAAACATATTAGAAGAACTACGAAATACAATTACTTAACTCAAGCAGCGAACGCAGGGGGGAGGGGGGAGGGGAAGGTTAGCGGGAGGTAGTAGGTGCTGATGCTGCTAGTTTGTCAACCAATTTGAAAGGCCTCTGGGCAAAGTCGCGTGAGAATCTTTTTGCCACAAAAGAGGAAACAGCCAAAATGAAAACGAAGAACGGATAAAATATCAAGTAAGAGTCATCCAGCTAAGAGTGCCCGACTAGGAGCTACCCTAGGCCGGCTTCTAGCTGACTTTCCCCCAGTTTCAGGAGATCTTTGGAAATCGCCAGGGCTTGTCGATTGTATTAAATTGACAGTGTATATCACAAAGCGAGGATTGCCTGTAATAATAATTATTGGGTAAGTGAAAAATTAAATTAAATTTTGAGATCGAAGCTTCAGACGGACAGCAGAATATATCTACCTCATGTGATAGAAGTTGCCTTCTTCTATCTGTTGCACACACACGCATTAAGCTACTATACCCATTCTCACGGGTTTTTCATGCGTAGAGGGTATAAAGACCAGGCCAAAAGAAATGCAAAGTCACGCGCAAGATTTTTGGCCCCGAAGCGCAGGTCGTATGTTCAGGTTCAGTTTCAGTTTTCAGTTTTCAGCTTTGTTGCAATTGCTGCGACTGTCGAACGCCGTTGTTGGCAACAAAATATGGTCAGAGCTGAGGCAACATTTTGGCCCTTTAAGCGCGGGCGGGCAAATAAATCTTGGCCACAATTGCGCCAAGGCAGCCGCAGCCGCAGCACAAGTGTCCCAAGGACCCCGCATGTCCTAGCCCATTCTTGGCCAATTTTCTGCATTGTCTCTGGGCTGGCCACAGATCACGGGCGCTTTAAACGCAGCTAAACAGCTTCATGGAATGCGCTGTGATTGAAGACACACCGAACTATGCACAGATTGTCGAAGGAATCGCGTTCCCAATGCCAAATCAGGTTGCACTTGTGCAATAATAATGAACATGATCATGACGATGATCGTTTGATCAAGTGCATGTTCTATAGCTACATCAATTTATTTGTAGCCTTCTGCTCTTTCTTTTTTTTTTTTTCTTATTTATTTTTTATTCATGTTGTCCACATGTTGTGACTTTGTTTGGCATACATAATAACAACGACAAGGGGCAAGTCGATAGATCACTGACTGATCATCAATTCGCTGACTGCCTGACATTGTTGTTGTTGTTCTTGTTGTTGCTTGTTGTTGTTGCTGCCTGGCTAATGATCGTCATGAGTTTTATTTTGTTTGGCATGTTTATCTGCATCTTTCATGTTCGCATGTAATTTACTTTTGCCCGTCGATCAGTGATCTGTGCTGATCTCTCGCTCTCTCTCTCATCGTGTCTCTGTTGCCTGTTCTTTAAACCTAATTAGCTTTTTGACTTCTTGTCGCTGTCGCTGTCACTGTGTCTGATTTCATGTTGTCGATCTGAGTGATCTTCTTTGGCTTTGTCTACACGTCCAAGCGATCTTCGCGTCAATTGTTCATGAGAAATAAAACGTGCTTTTTCCTTAAGTGCTTAAATGGAAATTCAAGTGGAATTAGCCGTCTAACAAGCGGACAATTATAGACCAACAGACATTAGCGATCATTCGTTTAGCGATCACTTTGAGAATTGATCGAGAAACGATCAAGCATCACATTTTCAAGCACTTTTATTGGCTGCAAATATTTTTTTTAGCTTTGTGTTGACTTTAATTGGTTTACAACCCACTTGGTAGAAGGCGAAGAGGTTGTGCGGATTTTCTTCTACAAGGGTGGAAGATAGGTGGAAAAAGTTAAGATCTAAAATTTATAGATATTTGATATTGAAATGAAGTATCCTTCTCCGAACTTTCCCCCTCCCCCCGTGAAAAACTAAAAGAAAATATGACAGAGGCGGACTAAGCTGGTTTAATTCAGCTAGCTTCATTTGAAACGAGCTGCGTAAGACACCTTTTTATATTATTCACGAATTTCCACATATCATAATAGATCTGCTATCCGAAGAGTCAATCGACAGACAAAGACAAATTGCCGCATTAAGCGATAGCCGATCTAAGGGAAATAACAACAATTAATTTAATTTGCATTTGTTAAAAATACAACAAGAAAAAGCCGAAATTTTTGCCATACTTATACAAAATATACATATATACATATACATCTATTATATCTATGTATGCAAATGTAGAGCCCCAACAAATTGTGGATACAACAAATACAACAGGCCGAACAAGGCGGCACGGGGCACTATCAAAGCCAAATACAAAATAGTTGTCGGCATGCGATTTTATTGACCATTTCAGATTCAATTAGGGGTAATTTAATTTCAATAATAACTCGATATGTGGCCAGCACAAGCGACACACACACACACACACTCGCAAGCACACACAGCAGGCATTCAAAAGATACATAGATACAATTTTGTATCTCATCTTGTCTGCGACTGGCTGCGGTTTTATTTGCTGCTCTTGATGGCTCTGCGCCGCAATCTTTTGGGCGCATTTCTGTTGCATGTTGGTTACAGTTAGAGCCAAATTTAGTTGTTGTTGTAGATATATAACTCGTTTTTTGGCCACAGCGAGCATAGCCAAATGCTGATTTGAATTTTGCGTGCGGTAAATGCTTTCAAAATTAGTGCGCATTGCAGTTTTTTCTGTCTCGTTTCTTTTCTCTTTATTAAGTCCGATTAAGTCGCAATGTGGTTCATGTTGGCTTAATGATTATGTGTGTGAATTGTTGCTTGTATTCCCCATGGTTCTTCTAAATCAAATCGCTTGATTGGGCAATGCTTGTGCCTCACACTAAAGCATTTTTCATGACTATGTAAGGCAACTTTTACATCATTTACTATCTAATAACGATTAACGCTTCTTCCTCTCACTCATACTTTATCCTTTCTTACACTCTTCTTCTATCTATCCTGCCGTTTAAGTTACAAGGTACTTTAGCATTTTGTTAAAATTTCCTTCTCATAAATGCCTTAAATCAAATGTTGCATTAGAAGCGAGTATGCAAAGCAACTTCTATATAACTTATCAAATTAGTTGTTAGTTTTTAACATTATAGTCCCGTCTCTCTCTCTTTCTCTCTCAATCTCTTCCTGTCTCTGTCTGAGTTGACATTTGCTTATTGTCAGTCTCTGTGTTCTCTAAATCTACCTGCCTTTTTAACATACTTCTTGTACACCTTAATGATTATGTTTAGGAACTGGCACATGAGCTTATTAGCTCAAATTCCAGCTGTCTGCCCCTCGTCAGGTATTTTTGAATTTCTATGCTCGATTTCAGCTAATTTGTTCGTCACTTGACCACAACAAAAAATGCCAAAATACAAAATTTTTTATATATATATTTTTGTTATGGGACTCGCTTACCTGTGTCTGTTGACACTTGACCGCGCAGTGTGTGTGCGGTGTGTGTGTGTGTGTGTGTTTGTGTGTGTGTGCGTGTGTTAACTCTTGTTGTTTTGTGTGTCGCGTGCAGCGAGCGCCGACGTCTGCGTGTTGCCCCCGTTCGCGCAGTGTTGCCCCATTGTTGAGGGCTTCGCATTTGGATGTCGACCCCGGCACCTGCGAAAACAAAGAGCGACACGCAAATGCATTTTTAAATTTGTTGTTATTATTGTTTGTTGTTGCGTTTTGTTTGCTTTGCGGTATTTGAAAAACGCAACAACAAAAAGAAAATAAAAAAAAAATAAATGGAAATACTTGAAAATTGGCGCCGGTGCGTGCAGCCGCGTTTGCGGTTGAAAACCAAATTTCGAATCGAACAAAACGGACAAAATTATGATACAAAATTTATGGCGGCAACAAAAAGATACCAAAACCAATAATAACAACGACAGCAAGAAGAAGAAGAACAACAAACGGCAGCCGTGAAAATGTTGCTGTTGCGGCCTTTTGGCCAGGCACACACACACACACACACACACACACACGCACGCATTGTATCTATGTTAATTAATTAACAATTAATTAAGCGAAACAGCAACAACAACAACGCCAGCTACTTCATCGATGACGTCGCTAATGGTTAATGATGAGTTTTGGATTTGGGTTTGGCCTCGTTTCAAAGCGGACAGCAGGGCTCTGGGGCCAGCTCTGGCCTTTTGTGTTTGCCTTTGTCTCTGGCCACGGTTGGCGTGCCTAAACAAAATTGTTTGGAGCCAAGCAGAGCAGCCGCTTTCAAGCTGCCGTCTGCAGCTTCGTGCGGGTGCATGCGTGCTCCAAACGCATAGCCAACAAAATACCCAACCCCAAGAAAGAAAGAAAAAAACAGTCCACTTCAGTTTGGAGTCTGTCGTGTGGTTGTTGTTGTTGTTGTTGTCGTTATCAGCGCGTATATCAAATGCGGGACAGCTTTTTATTAGCTTTTTTGTGCGTTGACTCCTTTGCTTGCCCCAGCAACAACAAGAACAACAACAAGAACAACAACAACAACAAGCATAAAGACAACAACAACTGAAGCATATGAAATTGATTAATACAGCATGATAAATATTTTCGATTTCTTATTTTATCTATTTTTTGGGGGGTTTTTTTTTAAGATTTACGTTTTTTTTCTATTAATTTTTTTGTACAATTTGTGTTGTGCACGATATCGGTTAAGCCCATGATGTATAGTTTTTCGATAAGTTAAACATCTATTTTTTTTTGTGTGAGAAATTTGTTTCGGACTTTTTCGACCAGCCTCTGATGTTGTATGCAGGAAATTGAGGCGCGGCAAAAAGAATATTTACAAAAATCCATTTAACAAAAATTTGATAAAGTATCTAATGAATTTTATCCGTTTGCGTGAAGAAAATAATTAAAAGATATTTGAGAAAGCAGAAAATGCTGAAAGTACCAAATATATAAATAAAAATATATGCATTTTTAATAAATTGTAACAAATCTACAATACAAAAAAAAGAAACTTATTTTGCCATATGCTACAATTCATTGTTAGGTACTTCTAAGTAAATACCATATAAGCTACCAAGTTGTAACTATAACCTTCTCCTAGCTAGTTTTTCAGTTAATAAAGGTTATAAAAAAAAGTACAATAAATCTTTAAGACAAGCTACAATAAAATAAAATTCAGGCAAGAAAAGTGAACACATTTTGAGAAAGCTGAAAACTGATATCTAAAGATAGTTTAACCCCAAATCTAGAGCCAAAAAGAAACCAAACGAGCAATTTAATTAGCTGTGTTTCTTTTGTCCAGCCAACAACTTTAAGCACTCGCATACCAATTGCTCAGCCACACACAAATTCAATTAAAAGCCCAAATTACACACAAACACAGAATCCCAGTTGTGAGTGCTTAACAAGCAGCTCGTATCTAACACACCTTCAGCTTTGGAGAGCTCAGAAGCTCGAAGCGCGCGCGCCATTTAACAAGTGCAAAATCTGCGTATAAATCTTCTAATCTCTGGCCCAAATCGCGGACAACAAACACAAGCCAACGCCTTAGCACCTAGGCGTACAAAAAGCGCAAGAAGAACAAGCAGAAAACCAAGCCAAAAAGGGTAGCTGACTGGCTGGCTGGCGGAGGTTGAGAGGTTGAGGGAGGTGTCTGTGGCAATTTGTAGGTTATGGCTTAGAATGGGGCTTAGAAACGCGTCTGGTTCGTGTCGTCGCCAACAACTAAAAATGAATCAAATTAGAATGCTGGCCAAGCCCAGGCATGGCCAGCCGAACGACTTCCGGCCGAAAGTGAACTTTCGAAAAAGGGTTAAAAACAAGTCGCGTCCAGGCCATAAAATTATTTGGGTGAGGCATCTTTGCTCTTAGCTGCTTACTGGGCGGGTGTGTGCGGCTGGGTGTGTGTGTGTGTGTGTGTGTGTGTGTGTGTGTGTGTGTGGGTGTAACACAAATTGCTCGCATGTCTGCGCAGTTTTATGACACTGGCAATCGAAACTTGTGGCAGTTAATTCATATTATGTGCTGTGCGTGACTGTGTGTGTGCCTGTATGTGTGTGTGTGTGCCTGTATATGTGTGTGTGTATTATGTGTTTGCACAAATCCTGGACATTTGCCAAGCCTTAAGCATTTGCACAATGATTAATTCGTCACTTGATACGAACTGAATTAATTATACTTAATGCAAATTTAGAAATAAAATAATCAAATTAATCATTGATAAAATCATCAACTATTCAATATGGCAAATGAAATACTAAATATTTAGATAATAGCTTGAAGTTATTTCGTAAGGAAGATAAAACAGCGCAAACTCCCAATAAAGATTTAATGTAAATTAGATTCAGCTCAAAAGCAGATGTAGCCAAAAAGAAACGAAATTTAAAGGCCTATTTGCTTACGCCTTTCTCAATAACATTCTGTTTACCTTACTTGCAATCATTTATCAAACGTAAGCACCTGTAAATACACAAATCCCTAAGAAAAAAATGCAAGCCAATTAAATTAAAAATTGTCAGTTCAGGCAGAGCAGGGAAGAGCTGCTACAGCAGGGAGAACAACAGTTGGGGCCGTGTTAACAGCCACGGCCAAATTGAATTGATGCCAGTCAAAGAGGTCATGAAATTGCCGCGTAATGCTGCCAGATCGATGCCCCAAGTGGCGTGTTCACGTGGCGCGCAGCGACTTTCAACTTTTCGTGTCAAATCTTTTAAGACTCATCAACATCATTTAGTCGACGGCTTGATAAATGATGCACATGTCCAGGCATCTATTTTTTACGCCCCGATTTAAGTTCATTCTTTTAGTTAGCGGAAGTCGTCTTCAAACACTGCAAAAGTGCACATCATCATCATCATCATCATCATCATTATGAACATCATTGGTCTGATAATAATCGTGTTGCAAAAGTCGCCACACTCCAAACAAGGATAACTAAAGGAACTCAAAACTTTTGCTTAACAAAAAGAAATAAACCAAATTTATGATTTCTTTTCTGGGAAATGCTGTGTGTGTGTGTGTTTGTGTGTGTGGAAACTGTGAGAGGGGCTGTTTTTTGTTGTTGTGGAAGTTATAAGTCTGCGTTGTCTCAATGGGAGCGCATGAATTAACCGCAACACTTATCACTAAGCGCAGCGGGACTTTAAGAATGCTCCAATTCTTGGGAAAACGCACTTCGGTTGCCTAAACGTTTGCAGTTTGTTTCCGCTACTCTGCTAAAGGGTCAAAGTGGGCATATACTGGCCATGTGCAATGTCCAAATTTGTGATATATATATTCGGTATACAATACTCATTTTACATCTCAACAATCCTCGTAGGCAGTTGTGCTTGAGATTGAATTATATACCCACCTTCTCAAACTCATGTTTCTTTTACTTTAGATATTCAATTGTCGAGTCTTAGAAATTTACTTTAACAACAAATTATAAGGCATGGCTTGAAAAGTGCATTATTAAATGTAGTTTAGAATATATTTAAAGTAAAATTTTTAGGATAAGAAAAATGTTTATAAATATATATACATATATGAACATATATAAACCTATATATAAATTTACATAGTTTATAAAGAAAATAGGCAATGGGCAAACAGAGTATCATCGCGGTCGTGCGTTTAGTTTCCTTTTACGCAATGTTGTTTATGGCATTCTCTGCCTAAATGGAGCACACAGTAGGCACAGCTGGAGCATATAGCTGGCAAAGCGTCGACGTTTATGCGAGCATACAAATATATATATTCTCATATATATCAGATGATAAATGATGTTATACGCAAATTTGTTTATGAGTGCAGCTTTGTTATTGATGGCTGCACTTCCCAGCCAAAATGCTCGACTAGGCCAGCTTGTGAACTTGCTTGTTAGTTCTTGGCAAAGCTCAAGCCTTGATTTCAAAGCATAGTTAGAGATTGCCTGCAGTTGAAGTCGTTAACTGTTTTAATGGGACGCTAAAATCAACGCTAATGACTCAATTTGGCTTGGCCGAAACGGGCACAAACTGGGCCCATAAACTTGCCCGCAAGGAGCTTACATAAAACTGAGCCGCAACCCTATGCAAATAAATCAATATTTAAATTTTATTAGCCGTCAGCCCTGGGGCGTGCAACAGAGGACACGGGGCACGTGGCACGGTGCACGGTTTACGGGGCGTATGCGCTCTCTCAGCAAACGAACAAATGAATGTTTGCTGCCTTGTAAATAATTGTTAATGGCCACATAAATAAAAACAAACACGCGCTGAGGTATAACTCGGCTGCTTGTTAAACAAATATTTGCATTTACCACAGATTTACACACACACACACACACACACACACACACACACACGAATACCCACATATACACAGACAGGTATTGCATTGTGTTTGCTACGAAACAAACTAAATTTGCAGCTTAATATAATAACAAAAAAACAAAGTTGTGTGTTTTTTGAGAATAAATAAAAATATCATAGTGTACAAAAATTATTTAAATTAAAAATTTAATATATTTTATCAATAAATAAAAAAGCATACAGCTTCTTATCCGATTAACGAATAATTAAATGTATTTATATATTTTTATTTATTTGTATATTTTTTATATTTATGATCTTTATTCAAAACTGAATTAAGTCTAAATACTAACGTTTGTTAATGAATACATTTTTTATAGTTCAATAAAAGCTTCTAACAAATTTTGTGGTTAAGAAAATTGTGTTCTGTAGAAAACAAAACCCATTATTATTTCTGTTATTTTTTAAAGAATCTATATAATAGCTAGACCTTTACATAACTTAATCCAGTCTAACTACTTCAGCTCTATTCGAAGCTTAATAAAAGTCAGCTCATAATCTTCTGCTTCTCACATAAATATGGCGATACTTTGCTAAGCGCGCACAAAAACTACTTCTACTTAATAAGTAATATATAGAGATAGATGTTTATTTTTATTGACAAATTACTCTATCAAAAAGCGAGCATCTAACAGACCAAAACAATAAAAATAGTTTGTATTTCGTTTTTTTTTTCGCATGCTTTTGCTCATAATAATAAATGTGTGCGAGTGGAGAGAGAGAGAGAGAGAGAAAGAGAGTGAGAGGGAAGGCGAGGAAATATGTATATATATATGACTGTCGGGTAATGATAAACATTTTGTTGTTCCTTGGCTTTTTACTTGGGTGGGTAATGGCACTCGTATGTAATGATTATGGGGCCACTTTTCTCATAAAAATTCAAGCGGCAGACTCAATGATGATGACCATGGTTGGGAGCGAGTGAGCTGATGATGTCAAAACAAGCAACAAATTAGACTGCCAACAACAAAAACAACCACAACAACAACAACAACAAGAACAACAACACTGAGTTAAGCACACACTTGAATTGAATCATTGATAAACAAGCGACGGCTTCTATTGCCTTTGATTATGCTGCTCGTGGTTTTCTCTCGAGTTTTCGAGGGTTCTGTGCGGGCCCAATCTCGATTATGCAGAAAGTATTTTGCCAACACATCTGGGCCCAGAGACCACATAATAATCATTATATTTTATTATATATATTAACACGAGAGCGAACCCCACACGAAATCAACTTTAGCAAATTTTCGTCTACCATCTGAATTTGCCCCAAACTCGGGGGTAACAAAAAGAAGTTGCACGCCTCAATCGTCGTTTGTTTTATCAACCGAAAATGCTCCAATAACAAAACAGCATTTTGCCCAGGGCCAGACAGTAGGAGGCTCCCAAGGGGGCAGCGGGTGTTAAAGGTGGAGAGTGTGGGTAGAAGAGCTTTCGGTTAGGGGGGGGGGTCTTGGAAAAGTCGACGCTTTCGGCGTGTTTTCGCTTTGGTTACCCGTCGCTTCTTGATTTGCTAATTCCGTGGGTGTGTTTTCTCGGGCATTTAGACAAGCCAGAACAGGCGCCCCCTTTCATACATACATATATATCTTCTTTTTTTTTTGTTCGGGTTTTGTGTTTCCTTTTGAAATCGAATGCGTCTCTCCCACCCTCGCCGGGTGCTGTTCGGTGTCTTTCAAGTTGTCTGTCTGACTGACTGTCAATTGGTTTCTTGTGAAACTGAAATGAATAGCACAAGCTCTTTTGGGCATTTCCTCTTACGTTTTAATTTTATTAAATTAATTACATTTTTAGAGTGCTCTGTGTATTTGAATTGTGAGCAGAAGCCAAGCTCAGTTAGTTTAAATTGGAGCTTGGGTAAGTTCTAGCTTAAGCTGGTTAAGAGTTATAGGATTATGTTATTTAGAAACAGTTAAATCATTTATATAGCTAAGACGAATACAAAATCTGTAGAGACTATTGAGAGATATTGAGATAATCCGTTTGATCTGCGCACCTCTTAAACAAACTTTGACAGAAGCAAAAGTAATCCCATTCTATGCGAAAGCGAAAATTATAAAAAAATAAATAACATAAACAATAACAAGAACATGTTCCATGCACTGAACTCAGTCATTAGGGTGCCACGCCCCTCAATATCAATACCGCAGAGGCTGGTGAAAAGCAGGGAGCACATGTATCGATTTTGGGGACAGACGCAGCTCTCGCCTTCCCTCAAATAAGTAAAATGGGCTTTGAGGCTTTCGTTGACGGCCGGATAATAATAGCAGACGATGAAGAAGCCATCAAACATGATCGCTGCACTGCAGCCAATAAATTCTAAGCTCGGCCAGATTAGTTGGGTTAAGTTACCCATTTTGCCTTTAAGCTGCTCTGTGAGTAATTCTTGCGATTTGATTTTGATTTTGCCCAACTCCAAAAACCAATGCCGCACCGTTCGTCCCTCCCATTCATTGAGCAGCGCAAAGTGCTGGCGGTTCACAAACAGCGTGTTTTGACCCACACGATAGCCGTTAAGGCCGAGAATCAGGCAGGTGTCCCGGTAAGGCCGGCACAGATGCAAATACTGCTCGGCCATGTGCTGCAAGTGTATATTCCAATAGACCAGATTCATATTAGAGAGCTTCTTGTCGTAGGCCACTTTGTTGCGCAATCCGTTGTGCACATGCACCATATTCGAGCGGGCATTTGGGGTAACGGGCACGAGTACAAAGCGTTTGCAATTCGGTGACACTTTCATCGGATCCTTGGCGCACAGGAAATTCGTTTTACCATCCAAGCAGTTGGCGTTTTGCGGACAAATCGTCGTCTTGCTACCAAAATTGAAATAATACGGATTGTCCTCATCATCTTCATCATGATCGTGTGTTTCTCTACCAAGTACCCGACCTATATAACTGACCACTACCAGCACTATTATAATTTTCATATTTAATATATATATTTATATATATATATATATCGATTTCCGAGTATTATTGGAAAGGGCACTGATCCTCAAAGTTTTTTTTTGTGTGAGTGCCAAAAGGTTGTGGGATAAATTGATTGATGTCGAATAATAATTATTATAATATTTAATAATGACTTTGTTGAAATAGTAATGATAATGACAATGATAATGATAATGATAATGATAATAATAATAATAATGATAACGATATTGATAAAGATAATGAAATTGACAATAATAATGACAATGGCAATGATAATGATAATAATAAGTGTGCTAAGTAATAATAATTACTATAATACAATAATTATACAAAATAATTAAAATAACAAAATAATATTAAATAAATTTAGAAAAGGGTTATGTGTGTCGGACATTGATTTTCTATTGAAAAAAAAATCACACAAATAGGACACAATTTAGCTGCACACCTGTCAAATATTGGCCACGTCGCATGCATAAAACTTGGCACATAAATTGAAAAAGTAAATTTTATGTGGATTTTCTTGAGCCAGCGCCATACGGAAAATGGAATTCAATTCCCTTGTAAGGAGCGTGGGGTGGCAATGCAATATGTTTATCAGTATATTGATTTTCAGCATTGAAAACAAACATGTTTGCCCCATGGATTTGCTTGATTGCAACATGCTACACACACACACACACACACACACACACACCATCTGCCAAATGTATCCACATGCCGCACAATTGAGAATTCCCCTCTTTGAAAGCCCTTAAAGACTTATGTCAAATGGCAGCAGATCAAATATCCTGTGGTTAAAATGCGATTCAGTGATAAATGCGACACACATGCCACGAACAAGGGGGGCGGCGGGGAGTTTGGGGCAAACAAACAAACAAATACACAGAACAAACCGAGGGGTAACCCTGGGTACACCCAAGACTCTTGGCAAGGTTAGCAATGGGGTCATTTGTGCCCGTCACGCGCCCCACGCATAATGCATGCCGGGCCATCAATATGGCGGCCGCACGCCCTGTCCTGGCCCATATTCTAGACTCTAGTAAACCCATTCCGGTATCGGGGAAAACTTCTTGCACGTTCTCACTGCTAGGGTCGATGCCATTAGTTTTGCTCGGGTTCGGGTTTTGGTCCATGACTGTGTTTGCGGTCGAAATTAAATTGCAATTTCAAACTTGCTTTAGCCAGTTTCATTTTTATGGGATTTGCGTTGCGCCACGCTTAGTTGCAACCATTTCCCCACCGATCCTAAGCCCTTACCCACTCCACTCCACAAACACACACACACACACACACACACACAAAATCGACTGCGGCTACGTGCAAAGTGCAGTAAAAGTTTTGCCAGCCACCGTTAAATGGATAAATGGTTTGGGGCTTGGGCTTGGGGTTGGGGTTGGGGTTTGGGGTTTGGGTATGGAATAGGTGGATAAGTGTATCCTGGTGTTCTCAGTTACCGTTACGCTTAATGCATTTGATTGCACTCGTTGTGTCATCAGCTCTCTGCTTCTTTTCTATCTCTTCCTATGCGCTATCAGACTATAAAAACAATTCATTTCTGTGCTAGGATGTCGCTAGCGAGAGGGTATTATGGATATTATGCCATGAAATAGACATTATGAACCTATAGTTATCTATTAGTTATATGTTGTTTCGAGAAAGATATTTTCCTTTTCCCTTTTTAATCACAGGGCGTCTCTTGACTAGCCAATGCTAACTGCAATTAGCATTGGTTTTATTGTTAATCAACAGTCATTAGATATTAATATTACATTTACATATTGCTAGATTTGAATTATACATTTCTAATTTATTTCTTAAGTAAAGTAAAGTAAAGTGAGTTTATCCGGCATCTAGAGTCCAGCTTTTTTATGAAATTTATTATTATGTTTCGTGAAATGTATAGAATCATAATTGTGAGATAGTTTTAATCATGATTATATAACAAATTGTTGATACTATTGCCAATGATCACAAAATATCTTGTTGATATAAGTCTTTTTATGATTATAAGAATACATGTTCCTTATGAATCCACAGAAAGTGTATTCAAAGTTCAGCTTTGAGTACATATCTATAAAGTTAACCGCATTTCCTTTAGTTTTACTTTTTTGCTTTATCTCGAATTGAGTGTTTTGTTTTTGATATTTTGTAACTCAACTAAGGTTCATTCATTTAGCAATGTCAACAGTTGGCTGACCAGAGGCGCCTTTGTTCGCGCAGAATGTGCGAATGAATGAATGAATGAATGGAATGGCAGTAAGAGGTTATAGGGGGGAATGTTGCGCAGGGTATAGAATGGAAAGGCACTTGCGACTTGGCTCTCACGTAGCCGCAGTTAGTTTGGGTCGTGTCAAGTGTCGTTGTCAGTGGCGCGGAAATCCAAAACCTGGCAGCTTGACGGAGTGACTAACTGAATGACTGACTGACTATCTGACTAACCGACTGACTAAGTGACTAACTGACGCTGAGCGCTTTTGAATGGCTCTGCAAAATCTGTGCGCTACCCACAACAATGGCCGGCGACTTGACCAACTTCAGCTTTGAGTTTGTAAAATGTGGCAAGAAAAATGATATGACGCCAGATGCTTAACAGCATACTGGGCATTGCAAATGAATTTGATAAATGAAGCAAAAGTTTTCTAAGGCCCGGCGTTGGCATAGTTCTATTCAAGAGATACAAGATAGAGAATACGCGAGACTGCCAGAGAAAGACCTGCCAGCAGTCCATAGTTCCATAAATAATGCAATCATTAAATAACTTTTTGCAGGCAAACGAATGCAATTTACTCAACTTGGTCGCTTGTTTAGTTCTTATGCTGGCATTGCAAAGTCAAGAACTTTGAATACACTTTCGAAGGGTATTAACAATTTAACACATACTGGCTTAGGCATAGGAAGGCAGAAGTTCCAATTTGATTAAGTAAAATATTAATATATACAAATATATTCTGAAACTATCTTGATGAAACTTGGCATGGTATATTCCATTTACTTGTTGCAGGCATCGAGAATCGGATACATCTAAAGAACAAGGATTCCGAAAACTTAATTTTGATATTACATTTATTTATTTGTTTATAGCTTAACTTTGCGATTGAATAATTGTATTAACATTAATATGAACCCCGTCATATACATGGTTATATACTATAGGCAAGGTCATTTAAGCTTCGGCATTCGAAAGATAACTGTGTCATCTTGTTTTTTTCTTTCGCTATTCAACTTGAACCTAAGCAAAATAAGAAGAAGCAGCAGTTGCAGAGCAGCAATCAACACTCAAGAAGCACCCACAAAGCTACTGCAATTAATTTCACTTTCAATTTAGCGGCGCCCGCTTTTCATTTTTCTTCTTTTTTCTAAAATGTGTGTGTGTGTGTGTGTGTGTGTGTGTGTGTGGGTGTGCGTGTGTATCTGTAGGCGTATTTCTCGCCCTCTGCACTGCATTTAATGGCTGATGTGCTGTAAAAAGTCGCTCGCAGCCATGGGCATGGAAATTAATTTTAATTGCTACAATTTAGATAATCAAATGAGTTTTGATGTTAAGTAAATTAACCAAAATGCCACGCCCACATTTCGAGCCGCTGCTTTCAAAGTTAACAATTAACACTTGCGCTGGGCGCTCGATTAGGGCAACATTTTAACACATAAAAGCGCCAGAGTTATCTTTTATTTTGGGAGCCCCTTCAGATAACATATTTTCGGTAGTTTATACATTCGATTTCAATTAAATGTGTATAGCATGTGAAAAATAAAAGTTATAGGCAAAGAAGAATGAAAATTGGAAGAAATTCGTTTTACAATGCAATTTCTGTTTTTATACCCTGAACCCATTGAAAATGGGTAAAATGGTATGTAACAGGCAGAAGGAAGCATCTCCGACCCCATAAAGTATATATATTCTTGATCAGCATCAATAGCCGAGTCGATCTTGCCATGTCCGTCCGTCCGTCCGTCAGTCCGTATGTATGAACGCAAGGATCTCAGAACCTATAAGAGCTAGAGACTTGAAATTTTAGATGTAGGTGCTCCTAGTTCCTACGTAGATCGAGTTTGTTTCCGATAATCGATAACTTGCCCCGTTTTTAGGGTATCCCCTAGTCGGGAGCTTCCGACTAGAACCTCTTACTTGTTATTAAATATATTTGAATATTTATTATTTATATTTATTTCTGAGACCATTTTCTTTCTTGCCGAACCACACCTTACAATATTTGTGACTCATAATTATGTTAGCCCCCAGCTTAATTTAGTACCTTGGTTAGAAAACGTAACTCAATGTTGTAGCTCATTAGGTAACCGGATAGTTTGTTTGTATATTATTTTTTCCCCTTTCCAAATCAATTAAACCTTCCTCAATTATTAAATTTGCTGTTAACATCAAATTGCAATCAGCAACTTCCGTTCGAGCTTTGCCGCGGCGCTTCAATTATGCACAATTCATTTTTTATGTTTGGTTGTTTGGCTTCTATTTTCTTTACGCGCACGAACCCAACATTAGCCTAATTTCTGAGCTTAGGTTCAGTTTTTCATTTCCACACTTTGGATCCGGCACCTATTCAGTCGACAGCACGGCAATTAGCCGGTCGCATTAGCCATTGAGGCATCGAATTGATGCGCAGCCAAACAAAATCGACAAAGTGCAGCTCGGGCGACTTATTTTCAGAGCGCTTGAAACCACTCGAATTAAGCTTAAAAAGCAAAACAAGAATAAAATAAAATCGTTCCAAATGGCCAGGAATTTAACTATATTCAGGTTAGAGCTGAGCGCGTGGCGATAGTTTTGCGAGAGTTAAATACGATAGTTTTGGGAACGTAACAACTTAATAAATATATATAAAATATTATATTAAGTTTGGAGTAATTAATAAAAAATGCACAGGAACTTAAAATTTTCACTATTTACAATTACCAAGATGTTTTTGTCTTAATGCAAAAGAATCGCATCGATATATCGAGAAGACGATATATCGATATAGACGAGAAACTGCAAGACCAATTTTATGTCTCTATAATCTTAGTGTCCCAATCAACTTGTAAATCGATATTTATCGATTTCGATTTGAAGAATACGTGATAAGTTTAAAAACATTGGATATGATATAATTACCGACTTTAATATTGTCGAAAATATAAGAAGTATAAAACTAAATAATGATCGATTCAGAACTTATGTAGCTTTTTTAGTCTATTTTGATAACCGTTTATACATTTGACAAAAATAAAACTGAAAACCGATTTCAGAGCATATTTTGCTTTATACTTTGATAACCGATTTTAGATTTGATAAGCAACAATATTATATAAACTTTTCAAAGATAGATTATCCTCAATACCTTTAAGTTTTGGAGGCAGGTTTTCAGACACGAGCTCAGCTCTCTTGTAGGATATACGACATAAAAAACTTTTGGCTAATGCCCAAAGCTCGTTCTGGTCGAATAATGAGCAACTTTCTGACGTGGCACGCAAAGCGAGACAGGTTACAAGGCATAAAGAGGGCGAGAGTGAGACAGAGATTCGGGGAGAGAGAGTGAGAGAGAGGGAGAGGTCACGGCTTGCAAAGTAATAAACGCTTAAGTGTTCATGGCTATTGTTTGGCAGGACATTGCACGACTTGGGCAGCTGGGCAACCGGGCAGCTCGGCTGGAGCTTCGACGCTGGCAGATCGCCAGCTGTAACCGTACAAAACTTGTTAATAATTAATTAAGTTTTATTTATATATCTCGTGTCTGGCTGACTGCATAAAAGCTTTCGCAATGCTTTAACTTTCGCTGTTGCACGTACCCAAGCCTCGGTTGGACGCCCTCCTCCACCATCCACTTTGGCCCAGGCTCTTTGGGTCCTGTGGCTCGCCTTTGGCTCGAGTGTGTGGTCATGGCAATAAGAGCTATTGCTTGCCATTGTTATTGTTGTTCTTGTCGGTTGTTGTCGGTTGTTGTTTGTTGTTATTGTTGTAGTTGTTGTTGTTGTTGCACGCTCCAGTCAATTCGCGTTTATGTTTTTTATTGTTTCTCTTGCTCTTGTATTTTATTGTTGCTACTTGTTATTTTTTTTTTTCAAGTTGTGTGTGTATTGGCAAAAACTAAGGAAAATGGCTGTGAGAAGGCCAATTGACTTTTTTAAACTTTGACATTTTTACCGGTTTGGCTTTGGCCATATTTTGTTTTACCTTTTTGCTATGCACTGCTCCTGTGGCCTAGCCATGTCCTTGGCATTTACAGTTTGCATAGTTTTTAGCCAGCAGCAAATGAGCAAATGTCTTAAATCTGACATTTATATCGTTTCGAATATGCAATATCATTAATTGAAGCACATAACACACGTGAAAGCTTTTAGTGTAATTAAATATGAATAAGGTTACGTGTCAAAAAGTTTGCGATATTTGGAGGCTAGAATAATTTTCATATTTTTAGCATAAGTTCTCTGATATGTCAAATCAAGAGCTCGTCTGTAGCGGCAAGTTCATAGAATCATAGAATCTGGGAGCGAGAACTTTGTATCGAGTTGGGACAGTAGCTTAAAAAATGTTATAGAAGCTTTAACAGGAAGCTTTAATGTGACTTCAAACATTCATAAAAAGCTTTTATGGGGCTAAAATGTGACTTCAAGTGACTTTCAACATTAAAAAAAGCTTTGAATGCGCTTTAATATGGCTTAACATTCAAATAAATCTTTAACGAGACTGAAATGATTCAATAAAAGCTTTAAGAGAGCTTTAATGTATCTTCATACATTAAAAATACTTTAAGCGAGCTTTAATGTGGTTGTTTTTGTAGACACTGAATTTGGCGTCTATTATCTAAAACAGTTAAACAAAGAAAGGTTTGAAAGCACATTAAAGCTTTAAATAAAGTCCAATTGATGCTTGGATCAGAATTAAATAAAGCGGAGAGGAAATCTTCTTACTGCAAGCTTAAAATTTATATTAAAATATTGTTCTTTTAAGCCAACGAAATGGCTTTCTACAATTTACATTTCTTTTTTTTACTTTACTTACTATCCTTGAATTGTAATCGCAATATTAACCAATATTTAACTTAATTCTTACGCTTTTTAGCCTTTAAAAGGTTTTCTTTATGGGCCCAAAATTCTTCACATAACGCATTTTCAATTGCAATTGCACCAACATTAATTGGCTTTCACTTTACTGTTTATGAATTTTTATAATCCCTTTTTTATTTGTTTTGTGCATATCTGCGCCATAAATTGCAATTGTTGTGCCATCTGCTGTGCGAGGCATTCAATTTATAATCAATTTGCAGTTAAAATTTGCACAGCACAAAATACACGACTCCGGATGGCTGCGATTGAGTGGAAACAACAACAACAACAACAACAATATTTTGTTTATGTCCCATGCAAATTTATTAAATGGTTTTTCCTCTTTTTTGCTAATTGTTAAAAAAAAGGGGGAAAATTCGTTGCGCCAAAATAAAATGCAGACACATAAATTCGCCACAGACAACAAGCGGCGGCGGCGGCGGCGGCGTCTGACATTGAAAACAGCTGAAAGTGGCACGAGTTGAGAGTTGAGGGAGGGAGGGGTGGCTTGTGCGTTGGGCATGTGAACGGGCCATGCAGATGCCGACGTGTTCAAGTGTCGCAACTCTAATTTATTTTGGCACCGGACACCGGCAACTGCAACTGCAACTGCAACTGCCACAGAGCAAGTCTTAATTAGCCGCAGGCACTTGACAACTGGCAACAGCGACAACTTTTTGGTCAATTGTCTCTGGCGAGGAGACAACTAACTCTTTGCCGGGTGGTCCTCGGCAGGCCATCAAGAACTCATTTCCCGTGAGGCAGGAGGCATGAGGCATGAGGCGTGTTGGTTGTTGCTGCAACCCTCGAAAGCAGCTGTGAATTTTTCGCTGTCGTTAAATTATTAAATGGAGCGCAAGAAAAAGCCGCTTCACTTGCACTTGAGCCTGCAGAAACATTGGCCAGTTTTGCATTTACAACTTTTGCTGCTGCCTAATCAAAAGTTGCGCTCGGAAACAAGTCTTGTGGCGGACTCCCTTCTTTTCTTTTTTGTTTCCGTTTTGCTAGCTTCCACTTTTTGGTTCCCATAGCTCTAATTATGAGTGTTGTTTTTCGCTCTCACTGTTGTTGATTAACTCGGCCTGGATTAGCCATATCCTTTTGCACATGTGCCTGAGAGTCTGTTTGCATAGATGTGGGTGCATGTGGAGTAGTTGTAGTCAGTTCTTTGCCCTAGCTCGTTCCTTCTAATTGAGTTTCGTGCGAGTTGTGACAGACACCAAGGAAGACAGCAGCAAAAAAAATAGTAGAAATAAAAATACAGATAGGAAAAACTGTAGCTAGAGCTTCTCAGCTCTCAGTTCTCGGTTTGATGCATGGCATTTTAATAGGAAACCTACAGGAAAATGAAGATTAAGCTACTGCTAGATACGCTGAGGTGGCCGACAGAATTGATGGAGTGTTGAAAATGAGAAAAGAACACGGACTCAGCAATGGATTTAATTGGATAACAATGAAAGGACACAGCTAAGCTAAAGGTTATCCCACGTTTACCGCACGTTTACTAACACTTGCCGAAACCACGTAGAGCTTAGGTTTTGTTTTTGTACTTATTCAGCACACTCGCCAACACTCACGTTGAGTTTGATTGTGAAGTAGATATTCATAAAAGCATATGTAATTGATAACCCTTGGATATAGTTTTAACAGTTTATCAATTGAATAACTTACCAACACTGGCTGTTGAACCATTGGGATGATTACCATGTAAAGAATGGCCCTGTAAAGAATAAATTTAAGTTTTATATAGCTTTTTTCCAACACTGTTTTATCAAAATACAGGCAATAAATACGCAAACAGTTATATTCACTGGCTATTAAAATAACTTGGCATAAGACTAGGCATTTCTCAACTTTTAGACATGGCCATAGTTTCTAATAGTATGATATGTCAACAATAACTGACGCTTATTCCCCATGCCAATTAAGGTTCTCTCTTTCCACTGTCCGTTTACAACACTCAACTCACACACACGCCCACACATACAGCGTTAAGCAAACTTTGTCTAAGCAACTAAACCTCACACAGAGAGCTCAGAGTCAAGATGCTGCACAAATGAAAATCAATTTTTGTAACTTGGACTGAAATTGGCAAGTATGCAGAGGCAGAGGCAAGAAAGTATGGGAAATGTACAATATGATTTTGAGTAGCAGTCGTTTGTGTGTTGCAATAATAGTTGTACATATAGAAAAAAATGAATGAAAAAAAAAAATAATAATAAAAAGAGAAAAACTTTATCGCTGGGCAAAAATCTATTAAGAAAGTTTTGCCACAACGCAGCAGTTTTAGTTGGGCTTTTGTTTCTTCGGGCTAGAACAAGTCGAAGAAGCTGCAAAAAGTTGCAGTTGGCTTCGTGTTTGGCTTTATGAGTTTGCTGTTGTCTCCTGCTGTTGTTGTTGTTGTTGTTGTTGTTGCTATTGCTGGCAAGCTGCCTAGATAAGTGTTAGCGATAGGCTATTGAAACGAAGCCTCAAATAGCCGCCCTGCCCGCCCCGTCCCCCTGAGAAGCTTTGCCATATAATAGGAATATACACACTTGTGTTTTACCTTTTGCCGGCAACAGCATTTCACTTTACAGTTTTCAAGTTGCCAAAAATTTGTTTTTACATTGTGCGTTGACATTATATTGTAGTCAAGTCGAGTCAAGTCGAGTCAACTGCAGCAGCAGAAGCAGCAGCAGCTTTGCCTGGGGGAAGTGTCAAGGAATTGTTTGTGACTTCAGCCGCGAGGCATTCACCAATTGAGTTTTAATTAAGAAAGTTATGAACGCAAAAGCGTTTGCAGTTCTAATTCAATTTCAATGCTCACATGAACAAAAGCCGCAACACCAAACAACTCACTCGCTGCCAGTTAGCCAAGTTTGCAGCTAGGGCTTAAATATTTTAGACCCGCTCGGCACACAAACCACATCAATGCCAGACGACATATCAATTGTCATTATTTGTTAGCTTTGCCATTATTTCCCGAGCGCACACACGCACACACACACACACACACACACTTGCTCAATCGCATTGTGGCTCCGAAAAGTCTGCGGAAATTTTCTATATATATATATATATATATATTCCTTAACTGTCGAACTTGAAACAGCTTCCGTTAAATTACTTCAACTGCGTATTTCACAAAAAAAAAAAATTGGCTTGCAAAAACTTTTATTATTGCATTATTTTCCTTTTAAGTTTTTACAATTTCTTTTTTCCAAATTTTTTTGAAGTTGAGCAAAACGTTTTCGCATTGAGGCGTGTGAAGTTTGCCATTCGCAAAATTAAACAGACAATTTGCGGGCTAGTTAAAAGCGACAGCTTTCACTTCTTCAAAATGATTTCATAACAAGATTTTCTGCGTTGGATGCGAGAAATCAGAATCTGATTTTTGGACATTTTTTATATACATAAGTAGCAAGAGGGGATTATGAAGGTAAAAAATAAGAGAAGTAGTAGTAGCTTTTATCCTGCCACAAGGCATGACAAGATACGTTTTTCCGTGGTATATGGAAAGAGAGCTTATGTCTGTTAAACAACAAATCCTCAATGAACTTGAACTGGGCTGACACCTCCCAAGAGGTTAATAACGACAAAATAATTCAAAGACCATTAAAAATATATGCTGCAAATATTTCTCAAAAGTACAAATTATTATTGTCATGGACAAGCGTGAAAGAAAACAAAAAATAATTATTACAAAATGTTTTTGGTGAATGTCTTGCTTTCTGCAGATGTTAATTATACATAGACTATAGCTTCTATATAGAATAGAATATAGCTCCCATGTAGAATATAAACATAGAATACGAAACTAATAAAAATTCTCAAATGAAGCGGACTTTTTAAGTTACTTGAACTTTTTTAGAACACCTTGTTAGCTAATAAGCAGTGAGTTCTAGCTTTAGAGAGCACCTGACATAATATATAAATAAATAACAAATACGCATTAACAAAATGCGCCACTTGAGCGCGAACAAGAATAATGGAGCAGAGGCCATAGCTGGCCACGGCAAGTCTCCGGAGCTGGGAATAGCACGGCATGTACGTGACGCGACTCGAGTGTGAAACCACAGGAACTGTCAGACAATGCGAGTGGGAGATGAAGAGACGGCAGCCAGCAGGATGCCAGGCAGGACACTCAACAACGCCCTCTGATGTGGCCAGCGTGTTTGTTTGCTCAGCTCGAGCTCGAAATGGAGCTGGAGTTGGAGCTGGCGCTGGAACAGGAGCTGGAGCAGAAGCTGTAGCTGCCTGATGATGATTGTGTAGATGATGAAGTTGATGATGACGTTGCTGCTGCTGCTGCTGTTGCCAGTTGCCAGTATTAGCCACAGCCCAAGTGTCAGCATTGAGCATGTCCTTAGCAATGAGATACACACGCTGCCGTTGGGTCAAGCCCGCTCGGCTGCCAGGAGCATGTGTCTGAGCTGGTAACAGCCAGGTCCCAGACATGACCATTGCTTGCCCGATTGTTCATGTTGTTGTTGCTGTTGTGTGTGTTGCTTGTGAAATGAAGATAAATGTTTTAATGTAAAGTTGAAAGGCAGACAACGGAAGCACACACACTCAGCCACAATACAGGACGAGTGCCTGACGTGTGCCCGAATTGGTCTACGAAAGTTTTTGTAATGGAATTATGGCATTATATTATAGTGCAGATATGCATATCATAAGCCTGGGCTAAGTACGTGGATAATGCATAATGTAACCAAATGGTTTTACACGGCTTACTGTCACGTTCAACACATTCGCCAAATTAGCCAAAATGGCTAAGCATTCTACTAAACAAAACGTGTGCTCAGAAACACTTTGACCTTTAGATTGAGTACCTCAGATGCCACGACAAAGTGTACGTGTTTTATAGATCCTTAAACATAGATAAGTTATGTATTTAGAATTTAAATGAGTAGGATCTTGCTTTTTATATATCAATATGATTAGTCGAAAATTCCATTAAATATAAGATTATTGTTCAAATTTACCTATTTATATTTCATATTTATATTTGTTGTTTCGTTTTTTGCAGATAATATTTGTTTATATAACAAATCGAAATATGTTTGCATATATATTAAATATATTGTCGACCGTAGACTCCAAACATAAGATAAGCAAGGTAAGGTTAATTATAAATAATTAAAGCTCTACAAAGTTCGAGAACTATTTATGATTGAATAATACAACCAACTTTTGGTAAAATTATATAAACCACCTCCTAAATTGCTGTCTTAAGTATTTTCATGTTTTCAAGATGCCGCAACAAGATATAAAATAATAAAAAAATTTCAAATTTTATGTTTGTTTAAGCTTGCAATTGTTTTTTATTGTTTTGTTATGTTTTTCGCAATATTTCGGCATTAAGTTTTCATGCCCAATCGCCACGACTTGCTTCGGTTTTTGAGCATTCCGGAGAATGTGTTTTCCACATTTTGTATTCATGGCGCGTTTTGTTATTTTTTATTAGAAGATGCAACCGAGCAAACCGCAACAACAACAACAACAGCAACAAAATAGAAACAACAACAACAAAGTAAAAAAAAACAAATGTTTATTTACATTGGCGCGAATGGAATTTCATTTCTTTGCTCAACTTGACTTTTGCCTCTGCTCGTCAACTTCTGTTTTCTTTTATTTTTTTGGGTTATTTTTTGCGCCACTTGTTTGATGAAAATTATTTCAGCATAATTTGGCTCATTAAAATTCCATAAATGGCGCAGGCACAAAAAATGTTAACATTTAATTGCTTTCTTCTGGCACCAAACCCGGCTCGATGCGATGTTTGTGTCGATAAGAATTGATTGCGGCGTTGTCTCAACACCTTGCAGAACTTCAGATTCGCAACGCCTCAGCTTGACTGTCTCTTCTCATAATTAAACGAGAAAGTGAGGATATCTTCGGCACGCCGAACATTTAATACCCTTGCAGACATTTGAAGCACAGCATTGTTATTTATGCAAGAATTGTGAAGCTTGCAAAGGCCGAGTTTGGTGTAAATATCTTGGAAAACAGAATATTCTGCCAAAGACAAACTTATGCTTCAATCGATTCTTCCTATAGAGTAGTATAATATGCTAGTGCGATCAAGAAAAAAGTTTTCCAACAATAACCTACTTTTTCACTGTGCCAGCTATATGATATAGTAGTCCGATCAGAGAGACGGACCTATGCAAAGTTTCCAGATGATAGCTGAGAGATAACTGAGAGACAAGTTCGCATAGAAACAAATAAACGGACGGATGGACAGACGGACTTGGTTATATCTACTCGACTTTTATTGCTGATCTAGAATATACTATATAAGTTTATGTTTGCAAAGATGTCGCCTTTTATGCGTTACACATTTAATGATAAAATAACAATACCCTCTACAAGGGTTTACAAGTTGTGTCAGGCCCTGTCTGTTTATGAGACATCCTGCTGATCCCCTATCTGACTGATGCTGCTGGGCAGTTGCTTCTTTTCGCTTCTCTCTTGAAAGTTCTGCTTCTCTCGCTTCACCGTTTGTGCACACATTGCACGCACATGTTTTGTTTACACCCTGAAAATATTTTAAAACAATGCACATGGCATATGGGCGTCTGCCCTCATGAAAGGTTCAAATTCGTTGGATTTATTAAATAGTTGACCTCTTCGCTTACTCTCTCACTCTATCTTTAGTCTGCCCCTCACTGGATCTTTATGGCTCTCTCTCTCTCTCTCTCTCTTTCACACTCTCCCTCTCTCTCTCTCTATCTCTGTCGACATTCACGCACGCGCACACACTCACATTATTTTTTATTATTTTGACTTTATCTGAAATGCTTATCCCTCACTTAATGCGACTCCCCCTTGCAACTGACGCATGCCCCTTGCTGCTGTCACGATGATCTTTGGCTGCGTCCACAATGTGGGAACATGCCTGGGTCGGTCATTCGTCTGATTATGATGACATTATTGGATGAGCAGAGCGCCTTGCACCAGCATCATTTGCGGTTGTGGGTTGCGGCTTTGCCTCTGACTCTGACTCTGCCTTTGGCTTTGGCGTGTGATCTGCTGCTGACTGCGGACTGCGCCCTTGATCGCATAATTATAGAGGGGCTTCAATGGTTTTCGACTGAGTAGGTATCCGTATTTGCCATACGCTTCCTCATTGCCTCTGTTGTACCTCACACTCTGCATCTCTCTCTCTCTATCTCCATGACCAGCTTTCTGTCTCGACTTTCGCCTTCGTGCAACATCTGCTGCAAGTAGCTGCTCCGGTGGCGTGCTGTCTGCCACATTTTGTTGCTGTTGTCGCTTCTTTGTCTTTTTAATTTTATAATACCCTGTACTTATTGTACAACAACAAAGGGTATAGTATATACTTTGTATATTTGAAAAGAAGGAACAACATAAATTATCATCCTTCCTTCAAATATGTTTTCTTTGTATTGATATTATTGTATTTGTTATTAATATAATAAAATATTTTCTGGATTGTGGGTCTCACACTCAAATACAGAGTATTAAGCAGTCATGCATGCTTAATTCAACTTCTTTTAAATATTATATAGTGCGTACTTATTAGTTCAGTTGCATTCTATTTCTTCAACATTTAACAGGGTATTTGTTAGTCCCCACTTAAGTAAATAGTTGCTTGTGTCTCTGTGTCTTAGTGCTTGATTTTTTAGTGCATTTCGATGTCACAATAATTTGAGCGCAACATTTCCATTTAATACGCTTCATTTGTCGCTCTGTTGTGACATTTTCATTTGTCAGCAGTTCATTAGTCAACGCATGCGCTTCAATTTGTCACAGGACCTGCGAGCTGTGTGCGATACTTCTATAGCCGATGATATCTGATAGCTAAGGCACATGAATTGACATTAATTTATGTGCACATATCGACACCTTATGTCACCTATGGGAAATTATTGTGCCAAGCGTGGGATCGGCACTTCAAAGTGCCGAAATGCTGAGAAGTTTTCTAAATATGGGCCGTGCTTGAGGGTGGGTTCGTGCTTCAGTGAAAAAAATATAACACTAGTCGAAAGTTCCTTAAAAAGTAGAATATTCTACGACAAACGACTATTTTTTGTAAGGTATGTTTGGGTTGAATGTTATCCCAACTGAATTCAATATGATTCAATGTTCAATTTTGACTAAGAATAATGTTGCCAGATTCAGATGCCAAGTTTATCTAAAGGCCAAACCATGAATAAAGACCCAAGTCTCGTGAAATCGGATGAGATTACGAGTTATGGGAGTGGGAAATTTTTACCTATGTCTGTATAGGATATTAGTGGGTATACCCCGGCCTTGCCCGTAGCACGTTTCAAATAAATTCTCCCAAATTTAGCACTGTTGCAGGCGAAATTTCCCCAAATCAATGAAATCTAATGCCTAAAGGAAAATGGTCATCGGGATTGAGTTAAGTAACTCTTAAATTTTCTTTAATATATTTCAAATTTCTTCTAATATAGGCTATTAAGAGGCTGTTCTCAAGTTTAACTTGATGTTTTCTACCAAGTGCTTGACAGCAAATCTTTGGCCAAATTTATTGCTAAATATTTGATTAAAATGACCTTTTGCAGTGTCGCTTCGTGCAACATTTATTTGCATTTAAGCTAATTGCAATTCTGTGAAGCTTGCTAAATTTAACTCACATTTCGTGTACCTGTCCGTTTGCCACTAAACTTTGCCAGCTCAGTTGTCAACACTTACCCCTCTGCCTCTCAAGCAACACATATTTTCCATTTCCACTCTTCTTCATCTTTGGCTCTTTAGCTGCACATTTTAATTCCACAGCTTTGGGTTAATTAATTGCGTTCCTTTTAAATTTGAAATTAAAACAACCTTAACCCGAGACTCGTAGTCTAAACCAACACCAAAACCCTAACCCCTATGCCCGAAGCCCATCCAATTTTTTGGCACTTGCCTTTCCCTTGCGCTGGCCCTACAAGTATTGCCAAAACTTACGCATTGCTGGCGCTTAATTACAGGCATTCGTGGGGTACTCACACACACACACACACACGCACGCACAAAGACACCCTGTGCTATTGCGGCTATTGCCTGTTTGCAGAGCGTGTCTCTCTTGAATGTGTGTGTTCCATTTGCCATAACGTTCCGCTTGCGCTCCTTGCCAGCCGCAAATGCCAAGTTCCACTCAGAATTCCGTTTGCTGGCGTCGCGTGCGGTGCGTTGCGTGTATTTTTTCTGATTGGAAAACGTGCGACGGTTTTCTTTGACGGTAACGGTACTTCGTCTGTGCGACTCGCTGTGCCTATGTGTGTGTGTGTGTAGGGGCTGCAGACTCCGGGACATCTGTGAACAACTCTGCCTACGTGTGTGTGTGAGTTTCATAGCTTGTGTTTGTGTGCATTTCCCACTTGGCGTGTTCCCATTTCGCTGCCTGCACTTTTTTCGCCCTTTTTTCTTGTCGTTTCTTTGGCTAACTTTGTGCCGCGCTGCAAGTGCGTGTGTGTGTGCGTGCGTGTGTGTGTGTGTGTGTGTGTCTGTGTGTGTTTACTTCATCATATGGCGCGCATTTTGCGTGCTTGCCTTCCCTTACCCTTTGCCCTTAGCAGGGCCAACTTCCTGGCGCGTCCTTTTTATTATTTTATTTATTTTCATTTTTTATTTGTGTTATTTTTTCTTCTTCTTCTTGCCAACACGTTGATTTCATGCTTAATTTAGCAACTTTATGCGAGCGTTTATTGTGTGCATAACTGTCGCTTCTGGGCGCTCCTTTAAACAGCTGCACATGCAACTTTCTATATGCTTGATATCATATTGTGGCGAATTATAATTTTTAGCTGCGCCTCGCTGCACCTACACGTCTCCAACTGCCAACTGCCAACTGCCAACTGCCGGCGACTCGGTGTGCAGTCAAATGCAAATTTCATTTTATGTTTTTGCATTCATGCAAATCAGTATTTACGAGCATTACTTGGACTGCGCTTTTGCCTGATGCTGCTGTCTAACACCAAACAGGGTGTGGTTTAATGTGTGTGCGTGAGTGTGTGTGTGCCTTGTCAAAGCAGTTAGCAATTCTAGTTAGTAAAGGATATGCACAGGATAATCTTATAAGAATTATAATTAAGTTAGCTGGAGAAAACTAAAATAAATTTGATATATTTTTTTATGAAGATATGCATCTAAGAACGAAACTTAATATTCACCAACAATTTAATTTATTTTGACTTCTCTTTTTAGTTTAAATATGTTTATAATGTGTTTTGTTTCTCGTTTATTTATATGCCCATTTTCAATAATTTTCTTAATAAATCTTGCCAGTTTTTCTGAGCATAGAAAAGGAATCAAAGATTTGTTAGCCTTGTTTTATAGCTCAACAAATATTAAACAAAACATGTGCTCAGCAGCAATTTGTTTTATTTGCCATAACTTTGAGCTCACAACTCGTTAGGAAAGTCGAAAAGTTCTGATATTTTAACACCATTCAATTTACTTTAACAAGTTTGTTTACTTTTCAAACTGCCCCACCTAAGCAACACTTGCTAATTGACGAAGTTGGAGGATTTTAACACGAGGGCATTTAACTGGCAACCCTTCAAAGTTATCAAATGCAGCTGCCAAACAAATTTTAATAAAAGTAACTAAAAAAATAAATAGAATCTGAAACGTGAGTCTGGCGGAAACTCATGAAAATGCAGGATATTACACAAATACAGATAAGCGACAACAAAACGAAAAAGAAAAAAAGAAGAAGGACATTGCATAGGCTAAGGCTGGGAGTCTAAGTCTAAGTGGTATAAACGAAATGTAGGAAGTCAGGAAGTTTCATCTGCGGTTGGCATGAGACCCAACTGTGAATAACAGCAGGATGTGCGCCTCTAAGGATGTCCAAAGACCAGCAAACAGATGATGGCCTGTGCGCTCTCTCTCTCTCTCCCTCTCCCTCTCTCGCTCCCTTTCTATCTCTCTCTCTCGCGGTCTAACTAACCCGGTCTCTCGCTCTCTGCTCAGCTCGCTCATTTCGAATATATTCCAATACGCTCTCGCTGCACATTTTGGTGGTGGGAAATTTTCCGTTTGGCCTAGCCAGTTGTGAGATTTTCACAATTTTCATCGGCTCTGAGGACTTTTCCAGACTGCTGGCCGCTCATTGTGTCGATTGAGTTGCTCGTGACAGGACAACGGTGTCGGATAGTCAAAAGTTTGGCTTCTAGAGCTCAGCATTAGCGCGCACCGACTGAATGCAGAGGATATACAGACACACGCTGTCCCCCGCTGCTCTCGCCCCACATACATAGTACATAGGCGCAAACCGAAACTTATGTGTGTGCCTGTGTGTGTGTGTGCGTACGTCGCGTCGCGTGTGCGCGAGTGTGTGTGCTTGTGTGTGCCAGCAAATAGGCACAGTGAAAAATTGTTAAACAAAATGCAAAAATAATTCATGTTTCTGAATGTGCCGCAAAAATAATACAAATTAAACAAATTCCAATTATAAATCATATTTATCTATGTATATGTGTTTGTATTTGTATATGTAGCAAGTGTCGTTTATTGTGCAAAATGTGCCAGCTAGTGTGATTTCCACTGATTGCAAACTAAACAAAGCAATCGGAAAAGCGACAGAAAAACTCGCCGCGTAGAAAGCTGCACAGAGTTGCGAGGAAGAAGAAGCAGCAAAAAAAAAAAAAAGAAAAAGAAAAGTAAGAAATGCCAAGCACCACATGAAAATCAATAATTTTTGGATTAGTAGCTGTTGTTGGTATTTCGGCAAAAAGGATTCAAAACAAAGTAAGCAATAAAAACAAAGTACAAATATGGTTTTTTTTTTCTTTCTCTATAATGCCATAAAGTGAAAGTGAAGCACAAAAATCTCAGCGCAATTCCAACTGCAAAGCAAAATCATTTTAAACTATTCAAAAGCAGCCTTAATTTACAGTTAGCTCATTTTTTAATGTGGCGCCTAAATTAAATTTATCTATTGGATTTAAAATATTTTTGTTACCTGTAGCAAGCGTGCCAAAAAATGCTATCAAATTTGTTAATGCTCTGTTTTATTTGGTGCGTGTGTGTTTGTGTGTAGTTGAGGTTAACACACCTTAGACATATACACACACGTCGCACACACACACACACACATACACAGAGAGCGCGCGTTGGGGCTCTCGACTCGCTTCTCTCGCTCTCACTCTCTCTCTCTATTTGGCAGCTGTGGGCTCTGCTCCTGTGCGTATGCAGCAGTTTTTCGTGTGCTTTCCCCCCTTTGGCGGCAGGCATGAAAAATCGATCGATTCCGCTCGCCTGCCCCCCCCCCCCAAACGCCCCACCGCGTCTGTCGCTACAGTTATGTGCGGCCGGATAGCCGAGGGGCAGCCTTCCCAACCAGCCAGGACCCTCCCTCCCCACGACCCGGCTGCCGCGCTTATCAGCAAGTCGAAATACTCCATTTGTAGTATTCGTACTATGCAAAGGAATTGGCAGCACTGTCTGCAAAATTTCTACGAGTACTACGCACATACTCATGTGTGTGTGTGTGTGTGAGTGTGTATTTTTTTTGTTGGGGTGCTTTTTGCGCAGTTCTCATTCCAGAGAGTTGCGAATGCTTTGCAGACCCGACGTCCTGCGCTCTCTGCCTTCACTCTCTGGCGCTTCCGCCCCTTCCCCTGCTTCCCCTGCTGCTGCTTCCTCGTGCTGCCTCGGTTGTGCGCCATGTGCTCTGCACTTGTTCTTGGCATTTTGCTTTTGCTCAGCTTTTCTTGCCGGTTTTTTGTTATTTGCTTTCATGTTTGCTTTTGTCGCTGTCTTTATAATTGGCTTGAAAGAGAGGGAAAGAGAGAGAGAGAGCGCGCTCCTGAACTGTCAGAATAAATGGCGAAATTATAGAAATCAAACGGATTTTTGTGTCTGGAATGTTTTGGAAATTTCGAAATTTCGAACATTGTAAAAAATCCAGTAAATCATTAAATAAACTGCTTGAACTTAAAAAGAGCCCATAAATCGCTGCGCAAATTGTTTGTCAAAAGTTTCGTTTGATTGAAAAACTTATAAAAAAAAAAAAACGAAGAAACTAATAACTATAATTCAAGAGTCAATAATAACAGCAACAACAACAACAAGTTTAATCTAGCAATTTGCCAGCAATAATGTAATCAGTAAATTGCGTCTACACTTTGGGGCGAAAATAAGAAAATAAATAAACCATAAAAAAAAGAAAAGACAAAGCCTCAAAGCGTTACGAAGATGCTTTACGAAAAAAAAAACACAAAAATAATATATACATAAATCTACGTGCCAGTCAGAAAATAATAAAGCCGCGTCTGAGCAACAGACAGTGGAGCATGAGCAAAGTGTGGCACAAGACTCTGGTGCACAGTGGTGCAAGATTGGACGTAAAGGCTGAAAACAATTTGTTCACATAAAAAACGACTAATGTGCGAGACGAGTGTCTAAATCTTTGCAGACAAGGAACTTGTGGGTTGCGGCCTTGAGTAACAGACTATTAGTTGGTGTTTTCAACTGATGTCGATAAGAAATGGATAAATTAAATGAATTATTTATTTATATACTATCAAGCTTTGATTTTAAGACCTGTTCTTATTAGGGACAAATAGTTAGAAGAGGTTATTATGGTTATTTTAGAAGAGAAGTGTCTTTGATGTTAAGAGACGTTCGGCATTAATAATACCCTAGCTAATGGGAGACTTTGATTGCTCTTTGGCCACACTTTTCTATCAACCCTTTTCATGCATGCTTGCTCCACTGTGCACCGCTTTGGACCATTGACAGCCATTGGCAGTTGTGTTGATGTTATCGCCTTGGTCCACATCCACCAACCAACTGCCAATGCGCTGAGGGCTTTCAACGGTGTGGGAATATTTCAGACAGCAAAAGCAACAGCAGCAAAAGCAACAAAAACAAGCTTAAAACTTCTTGCCACCTCAGAGCTTTGATATTTTCTCTTGTTGCTGTAGTTCTCGGCCAAGTCAATATAATTGACTTATCTGCTGCATTGCTACGGTCTGAGCCAAAGATGCCAAGTTGCCGCCGCCGTCGCCGATCGCAGTTGTTGTTGCTGCTCTTTTGAAGAGGGCTCTTCGTGAAGAGGCCTCTTCGCTGCGGTTGGCAACCTGGCATAATAAAGCACGCTGGCCTCGTCTTTGACTTATTGCGGTCGGAACTGGACGTTACACAAAAAGAATTTCATTGATCGGGTCGAAAAAAACAAAAGAAGAAACAAGAGAAACACGTGAAATATTGGTTCATAACTATTGATTGGGTTTGCCTGCGCCTTTGCGGTCAAATTGAAAGCAAAAAAAAAAAAAAACGGGCAAATAAAAAATGATGTTTATGCAAAATACGCCCATCTCCATAGATTGCCAACTTCCTTCTGGGTGCCGCAGCCTCCGCCATAAAACAATTATCATTCATGGCGCAGTTAATTCCTTCATTTTTTGCTGCTCTCCAGTCCGCCTCGGTCTGCCCCTAATTGTCTATATCAAATTCAGTTATATGATACGCAATTTTCCACTCACAGCGACAAGTCAAGCCGCAAATGCAATTTGTTTGAACCCTAACCCAAAGTTTAGCTCTGCTTCTTCTACGCACGTCTCAGGCATTCGTTATGCTGGAAATTTGAAATAGAAAATGTAATTTTCTTTTTATTATTGTTTACATTTTGCAAAATATAATTTATTTGTGTGACCTCCAAGCGAATTTCGAGATGCACGTTCAAAATTTGCATGCGACGAGTTCGTGTGTGCAAAATGTTTAAACAATTTTTATTACTAGACTTTTTAAGAAGTTATAAAATCTGGCGTGGTATAATTGACAATGGGTAGATGGGAAAATTTATGAAATTTTTTAGCTTATAACAAGAGTTGACGTGTTTTATTCAATTTTTTATTCGTTTAAATGTATTCAAGGCAAAATTAAGACAAGCTCTGATAAATTTTGAGAAAAAGGGCATATTATTATTGAAATGTTATTCATTATAAAATTTCGTAAGAAAAAAGTAACTGTATACTAATAATAATACTAAAAAATCTATAAATAAATAAAAATACTGCAAAAAACTAAAGTTCGTTATAATAAAAATAAACTATTTTATTTTATACACGGCAAAACTCAACTCTGATTGCCTTCTTTTAACTTCGTGTGGCAATATAATGTGATATAATATATTATAATTAATAATTGCATATTGTAAGATGTTCTTATGCATACTTTGCATTCATTACACGCCCATTGCCAGATGCATACATATTCATTTATTTATTTGTCTGAAGTTTCGATTTTATGTGCTGTTTGACAGACGGCAGTTTCGGTATTTCGCTTGGATATTCCAAGGGCTGGCCATATTTAATGCCAATAAATCTTTGTTTGCCTGTCTGTCTTTGGTCTTGCTCCTTTTTTTTGGCCTGCACGCCTTCTGTGCGCCTTGTGGTCGCCTTTGAGGCTGGCGAAATAAAATTGAATCTTTATGAATGAAAATTCCGCTTAATGCATTCGTCTCGGCCGCTGCGTTGGCCACACATGTGAGCCGCATGTTCTCAGTGCCCAGTTCTCAATTCCCATTTCTCACTTTGACTGAGTAACTCTAAAGATCGGCATCTTGAAAATGTGTCTCATGGCATTTGCTCTGTTTGAAGCATGCGATATACTTATTTTATTGGAGTCTTGTTTGGTTTTCTAATGGAATTTCATAATATTTGCATTTGCAACTTCCGCTCTGGACGCGCTTTAAATGCTAACGAAGGCCTCACAAAGAGTCGCACACCCCCAATTCGCATTGCCATCCATTCTGCTTTTTGTATATACATTTTCCGCTGCATTCCGCTGCTAATTGACGACAATTAAAATTTATTAGCTGGCAACAGCAATTAAACGCAAGACCCGCACGCAATTTGCAATGCTCCGAGCAGAAGAAGATTTTATAATTTCCAAACAAAAATGCATAAAAAACTTGGAGTTTGTAAATTGACGAACTTTTTTAAAAGTTGGGTAAACTTTGGTTAGTTTACAAAGCCTGCAAGGCAGATGTAAATTCGATTGGAAGAGAATCAGAGCTTTAAATATTTAGAAATGCACCCGATCTCATTTTCATTTTAAGACCCACTTAAAAACAGATCGTTACCAAATTCTGTAGCCGTTTTCCAAATCCTTATCCTGGGAATTACGTAAAAAACTTTTTGAATGTTTGAGAAATTTATTTATTTATAACATAATCTCAAGTTCTTGCTGGCGGACCATTAAAAAGCTTAGCTTGAAGGTTTAGAATATTGCTTATTGTTCAGCTAAACCAGGCTATGGCTCCAGTTCAAGAACTTCCTCAAAATGGAGTAAAAATAAATAATATATGATTTTATAAACTATCTTAGATTTATACCTCACAAATCATAAAAAAGAAATATAACCCATTAAAATGAATAGATTTGTTTTTATAAACTTGAACTAACCAAAGTACTTCGTTAGGTATCTCAAGCTTCTTGTTCGCTAAACAATCTTTTGATTTGTTATTCAATGATCAAGCTCAGAACTGGTTCACCGAACTAGCTCAACATTGCTTTAGAGCTTAAGCTCAGCAAATATTTAAACTTTGCTCTTAAAACTAATATTGTAATTAATTATTGTTTCCTTTGTGAGTTGCAAACTAAGCTCAGTTCGCATATTTTTGGTAGCATTTCTCTGCGGCTCTTTGTTTGCCCCGAATGGCGAGTGAAGGTGAGGGGAGAGGGGAGTGGGGAGTGTGGAGTGTGGAGCTTGGGCTGGCCAGGGCGCATCCACTCGACAATCAATCACACTTAAGTGGCTGCAGCAGCGGCAGCTTGAGATGGCAGCCGGCATTAGCAGCTAATCTGCATATTGTGTCAAATGGAAAATATGCAGCAGCAGCCTCAGTCCGACTTGGAGTTTATTTAACGCCAAGTGGCACTTGCAACAAATTGCCAGCAGCTGCAGCTGCAGCTGAGGCAAATGAAAGCTGCGGGTCGCTAAAGTTTTGCGCTCAAAAGACAAAGACAAGAGCGTGGATGGGCACGAAATTAACACTGCGCTACATGAAGCAAAGAAACTGCAAAAATCATAGCAAACAAATGAAAATCAATAGAAATTGCAACCCCAAGCAAAAATCATAGTGTGACCAGAGTCAAAGGCAAAGGCAAAGTCTCTGTGCCGGGTGATTGCCCTCTTTGCCGGCTCTGCGGTTGTATTAGAGGAAATGCCGCCTATATACATATATACATTAGTATGTGTGTGTGTGTGTGTGTGTGTGCGTCTAACCCAGCATCCTTTTGCCAGGCAGGCACAATTCACATGTGATATTTATGTGCGCTCGCGTGTCGCATCCTTTTTATTGCACTCTACAGCAGGGTGGCAATAACGAAGAGTGAGAGAGAGAGAGGAAGAGAGTGAGAGCGGGGGAGAGGTGCTAGCCCAGCCCTGGGGCAGGGGTGTACGGCTGGTGACGACAAATGGCAACCTGAGTGCGGCAATACTTGTGATAAATCCGTACAAAGAAATTTAAAAAAAATATATATATGAGTGGTTGCGACACATACACACAAATTCAGGCACTACTCAGGTGCCCCCCCTCAGGCAGCCCCCTCAGATGAAACAATACAAAAAATAAACTGAGCTCGGGTGCTATAAAAATGTAAAATTCATTCAGAGCAGCCGCAACAACAATAAAGGATGGAGAATAAAGAAGCAATGACAGCAACAGCGTGACTGCGCATAAATACGTGGCCAAATAACAAAGCTGTGAGAGAAAGGGAGCAAGCGAGAGAAAGGGAAAAGGAGAGAGAGAGTGAAAAGGAAGCTGGCGAAGAAGAGCAGCACTGCAGATAATCATTGAAATTGCCAGAGGACAGCGGAGAAATGTTAGTTCTTAGTGTGTGATAAGCCTGGGATAAATGTACTACATAAAACAAGTTGTGATTTACAAGAGGAAGAAGCATTAGAAAGAATAAGGAGTATAACTAGAAATTTGATTAAATCAATAGCTAACAAAGTCTAAAGCTTGGGACATAAACAAACAAGTGTGAGTGCGCCAGTCGGGGTTGCCCAAATAGGGGTTACCCAGAACCTTTTTCTACCAATACTAACTGAAAGATTCGATCAAAAAACAGAATATCGATATCGATTTTTATCGACTGCTTGGAAAGGGGCAAGTTATCGGTTGTCGGAAACATACTGTCTAAATAGGAATATTTGATTGAAGGCATCGAATGTACTTTTTTTCTTCCCGAATAAGTATTGCTTTGCCATTATAATCTAGACTATCTTTTAAGATTTATTTGTTTTATGTTTCTGTGTGTTAACTATTTTTTCAAATAAACAACTTGTAGTTTGTAATAACTAAATATTAACCATATAAAACTGGAGCATTCTTAAGCGGCTTACCCGAAAACAATCCGAATTGATGACAGCTCTGCAATTTGTTGGATTTAAATAAATTCAGCTTTATTCAACATTTGCCAACAGCTGTAAAACATTAATATATTTATTTAGGTAACATATTAATTCCCATTGGTGTATTTTGCTTGATGCCACATCGTTTATTTTTATATGTTGCTGCAATGCCGGGCGTGGCAAATTAATTGCTGCCGTATTGCCACAGGATTCGATTTTCAATTAAATTAGTGTTCGGGGCTTTTGAGGCATTAAGAGTGCGGCATGTTGAGAGTGCAGCAGCTACGGCAAATAAAAATAAAAACGCCCTGCTAAATGGAATGCAAACAAAATGCTCTATAAAAATGCAAATATTTAACCTTGATGCTAGTTACACAATGCGACCCGAATCGAATGCAACCCCCGCATGCAGCATGCCGCATGCCACACACACACACATACGTGAATGTGTTGTTGCAAGTTGAATGGCCTTTTTAACTTGTGCATGGAAACAGTCGCCCCTTCGTTGCGTGGCAAATGCATTCGCATTCGTATTGATTCGAGGCGAGGCAAGTCTCTTTTTCAATTCGCAAACGCCTTCCCCCTCTCACCTCTCACCTCTCACCCCGCCGCATCGATAGAGCGTTCTACTTTTGCTTGCTTTGTGCATTTTTCTTTTTGTTTAAATTCAATTTTAGTGCATTGCACTTTTTGCGATGCGATGCGACGCGACGCGACGCGACGTCAACGACGACGGCCACGCCGGAAGTGCGGCCTGGCAGCGGCGGAAGGTGGCAACGTGCAACGGGGGCAATGTGAAAGGGCGCCACAGACCGGCAGACAGACAAACAGGCAGACAGTTGCAGTCATAGCTGTTGCTCTTGTTGTTGTTTTGTTATTGTATTTGTTATTGTTATTGTTTGGGCACATTGCCAGCAGCTCTTCCAATTTGTTGCTGCTCTTGGGATAGCCCCAAGTTCTTATTTTCTTTTTACCCTGCACCCATGAATAATGTCTAGAAAGGGTATTTTGTGCGCAACAGGGAGAAGGCAACAGTCGACATTCTATGAAGATCAAAGGCCTTCTCTTTGATAGTCTTTATGATCTCAGAAAATTTGGTATGTACTTGCCCGTATATTTTATCAAATATTTATTAGTTTCTGCGTTTCGTCTTTTATCGAAAAAATCTATTTACGATACCATGCGATGTTCTGTGTAGTATAGGAGTTATCTAATTGGGAATATTTTGGGCTCTCATTTGAAATGGAATCAGCTTTTCATTTCTTATAATCCATTCTATATACAGGGAATCTTTTAGTCGAGCTTTTACATGCTTGTTTTGTTTTTTATTTTTGGCACATTTCATGCTTGATTCAACAACGCTCAACAACAAAGAGACCACGAAAACAAAACAAAGGAACAAACATTTCTCATTGGCAAAAATTTGTAATTTCTATAGCTTCTTCCGAAACCTTTCAAATCGATGGATGTAGTTTGTGGTTCCTTAAGCATTGCATGTAAAACGCAACACAAATACAACACACGAAAAATTACTTAATTCGATTGCTGAAACAATGTAATCAGCAATTGGCCAAGTTCGGTTGAAGCTCTCTTGGCCCTAATGGCACTCGAAGGAATTTGCCAGACACACGCAAAATATGTTTGCCCTTTTTTCTTTTGCTTTGCCCATTGCGAGCTGTCTGCGAATTTAATTAAGGTGTTATTACCTCTAGTCAACACCTTGCAGGCGTTCGCATCGGGCACTATAGCAGAAGAAAAAAAGTTAATTTCCAGAAAGCAGCTTCCAGGAAGGCAGTTAAGAGGCGGCACAAGCTAAACGGAGGCGGAGCTCACGAGCTGCTGTTCCTAAGTTTTCATTCCAATTTAATTGCTCTGTTCGGATATGGTAGCTGAAGTCTCGTTTTGATCAAACAAATTGTGATTACAGCACACGCAAAGAGAGCGAGCAAAAGGTGAGCAAGTGAGAGGGAGCCTGAGACTGAGACTGAGACTGGGAGAGAGAACACATTCGGAGCCTCGAGGGGCGTCAGTTAATGAGCTTATAATGAAAATCGGCTTGGTATGCTGGCAAATATATTCTCAAATTATAAATAATGTTATTAGTAATGAGCTTTGTTTTGGTTGTAATTACAAATATTATGCTAAATAGATTACACTGCTTAACTGGAAAATAGTACAAGCTCGTTTGAATTAATATTTATTGTATTAACGATAAAATCGACTTCTTGAAAACTTGGCTTTCATTAGATATTGTTGCAATGTATTTCGTTAAGAAAATATTACCCTAATAAAAAATGCAATACTACTTTCTAAAAAATTGATTTGCTAAACAAAAACTCAAGCTGCTTACAGTTCATCTTTATATGTTTGTATTATATGTTTAGCACATCTAATTCTAACATCTATTCACACCCAATAAACTAAACTTACAGCTATTGGTATGACACTTAGTTATGCTTTTAATAATAACCACTTCTTGAATTAAGTCTTAGCACAACAATCTGTTAACAATTTCTTCATTTCGAGCACTTCATATTCAAATCTGCGGCTAAATCGCTGAGTTATGAATAGGCCGACTCTACTATGTCAGCATTATGAGGTGTAAACGAGCACAAACAAAACAGGTAGTCCAAGTAGGCGCTTACCTTAGGCTGTCATTATCAACAGTCAAGCGAGCCTCTTGAGGGCCAATCTTAAGCGGCTTACAGCTCGTCGAGCTCAGTTATCATTATCGCTGAATTCCCAATTAGTTGGTTTCACTCCTCGAGCCAACCCGAGCTGAGCTGAGCTGCATATGCGGGCAGTGGGCGTGTCACCAAATGTTGTTAACACATAATTTGTAGGCTACCTGGCACCGACGACTCGAGGAGCCGACAAACGAGTCAAAAGTATCGCCTTACCTGTGCGTGCCTCAAGACGAGGCAGCAAGAAGGACGGACTCTTGTACTCTGTCTGTGCTACTGTGTTTACCCTTTCGACGGCAATTTCTTTCCTTTATTTTTTTCAGCTGAGGCCCTTCGCACATGATATGCAAATATTTGCGTCTACATTGTCCGGGCAGGTCTTTTCGGGTTGAGGCAGAAAAGTGCGTAATGACTTTATTTATGAATGCGATTCCCGGCCAGAGACAATAGCTCCCGAGGCGTAATTCAGCCAATATTTGCATGACAGCATAAAGGAGACCCGCTGGCAGACCTCTTGGCCTATTTGTTTAAGTCTCCAGTGTATATTTTCTCATTTTTATTTAATATGCTTTTTTTTTGCAAGTGTTGACAGGCCTTGCAGCCAATAAATAAGCGCTGCATTAACGAGTTTTCTCTGAATTTTACAGATTACAAATATGCCGGCTCGTATATCATCTTGGAATTTAAATAGTTAAACAACAGCTCAATTAATCATTGTCTGTTCAATTTCTCAAAAAAGGGCGACGCTTGACATTCTCCCTGCACAAACCACAATTGGGCAAGTTGAATACAGGCAACGAGAGCAGCTAGGTGCACGTTCCTGTTTTCCTGTGTCCAATTCATGTTTGATGAAGCACCTCGAGGCGGAAATAATAGGCGACCCTCAGTCGCAGTTCCCCTCGTGCAGGCCCAGTTTTAGTCACCCCTAGCTCAAATAGGCGCCGCTCCCGAATAGAGGCCCTCAGCTCAATCTAAATATTCCCCGCCGCTGTCTGCTTTCTATTTATTTTCAAATGTCCGCTGTGGTTGACTACCTGAATGTGTGTGCGTGTGTTTCTCTCTCTCTGTGTGTGTGTTGTGCTTTGGGATTTGTGAGCAGATTTGCGCGTGTTTTTGCCCGCCCCTGTAGGGGCTTACACTCACGTATTGTGCGTCTGTTTGTGAGTGCCACGCGCTACAGAAAACAACAAAATAGAAATCCTTCCTTTTGACAGGACCTCGTATGCGCGTCGTCGCCTTTGATAAAGTGCTCTTGAATATTTTATGGCAACCAGAACAGACACTCCGTGTGTGCGTGTGTGTGTGTGTGTGTGTGCTCTATTGTATGCTTTAAATTGCCTGCTAAATGCTTAGTTTCAATTTACATAATATATTCTCGCAGGGGTTGCGCCCGCAGTTTCTGCGAAAGCATAACAAAAAATAGATTGAATTTTGTATAATTTAATAATAATTTTTTTTTTTTTTTGTTAATGGCTTTCACGGAAAAGGATATGCACGTTGGGGCATGCAGTTTGTTGAACTCTGTTTAGTTCAAAGGGTTGTGTTTTTTTAACTATTTAGGAGTTGGAGAGAATGCGCTTCAAATTTTTGATGCGTGCACATATATAAGTATGTTTTTATTATATTTTTTAAATAGGCTCTTTGTGTGTTTTTATTCCATGCAGGCGACATTTGGTTTTTTTAGTATATTTTTTAAAAAAATATGAAACAGCTGAGTTATATTTATGTTATTTATTTTGGTTTTTTTTGACGAAGAAATATGTTTGGAATTTCTTACAAAAATTGTAAAATTCTTATTTGTATTCAAAAATATACTCCCACATATATATTAAAAGATGTAAGATTCGCATTTGCATGTTATCAGATAAGAATTGAAATGAAAAGCAGACAGCATGTGACTTATTTATTCGAGCTGAGAAAACAGACAGTTTTTGGCCTGTTATTGAACCAGTTGATGTGATAGAGTTGGCTGAGGGATTGAGAAAAAATCCCAGACAGGACATGCTTTATGTGCTTCAAAGCTTAAGCAGGAAGAACTCTTATATTTTAAAATAACATATATGTTTTATTTATATGCTGCTGAAGTCAAGTCTAGATTTATATTAAGAAAACTGCTTCATATATTACCTAACCGATTTGCCATACACAAAAAACTAGTTAAAATTTGATAAAAGTAAAGCAAAATAGCCCATTTTTCGTAGACTATAATGGCAGCAAATATTCCCCAGTAGCAATTTGGCATCGGGAAATTTGACACCCAAGAAACACATAAAATGCCCAACTCTATGCCGCATTCCTATAGATTATTTACGAGCTGTGCTTTCGACGCCCACCCAAAAGAGTGTCGCGTCGAGTCGCGTCGCGTTGTTGCCATTCACTTTCGACGCCTTTGAGCTTGAGTTTGGCTTAACGACTTTGGCTTTTGTGAACATCTATTTATTTCTCACCTCCTTTGTTTATCTATGGGGCCGCATCTTAATTGCAATTAGCTATGAAAATGTAACCATAAAACGGTACCAGACTCTTCGGCAAACCAATCTGGCCAATAACGGCTCTATCTATGCGATCTGCTAATCAGTTGCCTACTTACTAGGCAGCTACTACTACAAATTATCCAGTGTCTGTCATTTGCATAACTGGCTGGCTGCTTACCACTAATAAACCCGTTGCTCTTGTAACAAGCTATCGCGATCTATGTTTATAAATCATTTACGATTTGTTTGGTCTCTTTGTAAAACTCTCCATGGTTTCAGTTTCGGTTTGAATTGCCGAAAAACCTAAATAATTATATTGTTTTCACTAATTTGATTGGCGTCAAAAATTTATTTGAAATTCGCAGCGCAGCTGATTAATCAAAAAGTCGTTTTTCTATACCCTGTAAACTTTTAATGAGGGTTATGCAAAGGTGTCTCAGTGGTATGAGACGGGTTTCGTCTGTCAAGAGCTTAGTCATCGCAGTACAGCTGTAAGAGCTGGAAGGGAATACAGTTTGTTTGGTTTTTCTATACCCTGCAAGCGTTAAATAAAGGCTATGCTAAGGTGTGTGAATGGTATGAGACGGATTGAGTCTGTCAAGAGCTGACTTCAGCTGTAAGAACATTTCATATTCTAAATTCAGAGAACTTCCTTTGCTCTCCATAAAATCAATTTAAATTTATTAGCAAAATTTGTGTTACATTAGTTTTTAAACTTGTTCTTTGTGCTCAAAACGAAAGTTATTGTACTCCATTGTCCCTTTCCTTTGTACCTGCATTTTTTTGTTGGCCAACACTTCTTGCGAGTTCTTTAGAGCCTAGCTACAGGGTATCTTGCAGTCACAATTTAAGCTGTAACATACCAGCATTTGTTTTCTTTCTTTTTTTGTACCAGATAAACGCAAATTTTTAGTGGCACTTAATTAAAAGCAAAGATAAAGCGAATAAAAAACAAGTTTCAAGTCGTATTTCAAAAAGTCTTACGAAAAACGCGGCACGCACAAATGCGTTTGCACAGCGCTTTACTTTGGCATAGCTGCATAAATTATATATGTATATATATATCTATATATATTGGAATTTGATTTGCCTTATATATGTATTAATGCCAGCCATTCAAATGATTGATGCGTAATGCCAGCCAAAAGCCATACAGGGAATTACAAAAGCGAGCAAAAAAGTCGTCTGCTTTGCATAGAAGCTGAAATACCTTGGCAGATTTATTGGGCTAAGTTAACTAAATGCAGAAATTGTATTTTATATGCCATAAATAATAAGTGAGTTTTTTTTATACGTACAACATTAAATTTATATGATTTATACAAAATTATATAAATATGATTTAAACATGCAATCTCTAGATAGTTTATATATTTTCTTTTTCCAGTAAAATGATGAATAATTAAACAGTTCACAATTCAATTTTTTCACACTTTTTGTTTAGTTTTTGTCTAATATTTTAATAGAATTTAATCCAAGCTTTGGGACAAAGGCAAAGCTCTGTTGTTGCCCTTGCCCGGGTTTATAATTTGTTTTATTTTGCCACGCCCCGAAGGGCAGCAGAGCTGAGCAACTGCCAGCGGATATTTTGGCAGCCACACCCCCTACTCCGCCCCCTTCAGAGCCACACATTGGCCGCAATTTAAAATCGATTAAATATCGACGCCTGGGACCACCTGCTGTGCATCTGTTTTGGAGCTGGATTTGGACGCGATTTGTGTTCCACTTATGGCAATAATTTTACTTTTTATCTTCGTCTGAATTATAGCCCAAGGCGTTGGCCGTAGTTTGTTTATTAGAATTTTAAATTTAGGCAGCATTTTAATAAGTTTCAGTAGCTAAGCACAAAAAAAACGCAGCAAAGTCTAGCACTTTTTTTTTTGTATTTAGAAAAGGTTGTGTTGTGCCTGGCAGCTCTTTTGTGTTCTGTCATAAATATTTAAATGTGCTTCAATATTTTGTTTATTAACTGCATGCGCTCAACAACAATAAAATAGAAGAAAGGAAAACTTGTCTAATGAAGCTTTAATTGTCGCTTTTTGATAGACAATATTACCAATATTTATTTCTCTTCGCCAAGTTTTATTGATTTTTTTTATCGTTGTATTGTTGTCTGTGCCGTGTTGGCCAATGGCATGCAATTAAAATTCATGGCATTTTATTTACTACATACAGCTCTTCAGCCCCACCCGCACAACACGAAAAAATCGTTGTGCCCATTTAATATCATGCCACCCGACATGCCTGCTAACAACATTCATATATATACTAAAATATTTCCAATATGCTTTGACCACTTTGATTGCCACATAGCCAATTTATGAGCCCTAATAACAAATCCGTAATGTTAAATAAAACATTTGCAGCAACAAAATCTAAATATAGGCTCTCTTCTTTTTTGTGCCTGCTTTTACAGCGCTACAAAGTTATGAAATGTTGGGTTTGTGCTGATAAATGTTTGCCGTGTTTAATTAAAACTAGATTGATGTAACTTTTAGGCGAAAGGTATTTGCGAAAGGTATTTGCATGCCCATCGACGACTGGTTGACACGACATCGAATATTGAAATATAATAAACTTTGTGTAGGAAAATGTGTGCTATTATAAACTAAATCAGTTTTGAGTATAATATATTCGATAGCTAGCATACACATTTTATATCTCAAGTCCTGCTGAAGCAGACTTTGAAATCGTTCTTTCACTTCTCTTCCATTAACAACATCCTATAAAAGTGCAATTTATTTTTAGAGCTGATTTTCATGGCAGCACTTTTAATGGGTGCTACACAAAATGTTGCATATTCCCTTAGCTGATGCTCGGGAAGTTTTTCTCTCTTCTATCACATATATCATCCCATTACGAACAACTCTCGCAATCAACTGCACAATTTGTCATTGTTTCAGTTCCCGACAAAGTCAATAATTAACATAGCCTTGTTATATGATCGTTAGATTAATGACAAGCATGTGCAGTCAGCTGTCTTCCCTCTCTCTTTCTCTCTCTGATAGACAACCCTCTGTGCATCTCTTTCTCGAACTCTAGACCTTAATTTTTCGTTGGCTGCGTAAAGTGCATTTGCTGAACCCGAAATCCGCCCGATAATTACGCCTAAAAAGCAAATAAAACTATTGTCAACACATTGCAGCTCATAAAACTGGAAACGTGAAACGGCCAATATCGAAAAAAAAAAAATAACAGAAAATATTTTTGACGTCTGTGGCGGCGCCTGCGCAGCTGCTGTAAATTCCGTATGTACCTCCTGCCCGGCGCCGGCTAAAGTGTACCGTGTACCTTTGTTAGGGCTTAAATGACAGGGTGCGTGCCGGGTCTGATCCCGGGTTGGGTAATTAAAATAATGTTCACACACAGAGCAAATTTTCAAGGGCGGCCATGTGTGCCACACATTTGTACAAGCATGGGGTGGAAATAATCAAAAAAAAAAAACCAGAACTCGTAATACAAAAGCCATGAGTCGAGACCTATGTAGAGCATGTCAGAGCGCTGCATCAAAGGACAGCCGACACCTCGAAAGCAAAAATTTCAAATTCAGCGCAAAAGCCTTGACTGCGACATCTTGTCAGGGAAAAGGCAACGAGCGCAGGCTTCACCTCTTTCATTCCCAAGTTCTCGTTCTCTCATCTTACCCTCTCCCTCTCTCATTCTCTTCCTCTCTCTCTCTTTCCCTGAGCACGTGTGCCAAATATCTTGAATATTTAATATTTTTGCTGCTAATGTCATTAAAAAGTTTTCGCTTTGTGCAACATTTTGTGCTTCGTGTTGCACTGACAACCAATTTAAAATGTGAAAAGTTCACAATTTGTATACTCTGTAATTATATAACACTTAAGAAGGGTATGACAGAATTGTGCAAAGTATTAACAGAGAAATGCCTGTCAGCATAAAGGATACCTAGTTCTCGGCATATTTATTTGACTATCAACAAACTTAGTGAACAATTTAGTTATAAAAAAAAACTATTTAAATATATATATATATATGTCTTGCCAAAATTATTATGACGGACACTCTACAAGAAAAGCGCAATATTGAATTATGCTAGGGTAATTCCTAGTCTTATTCAAGGGCACTTTTCCAAATGCTGCATTGCTACTTTTAAGGCTTCATTTGTATGTTTCTTTGTTCTTATAATTAAGTCAACGTCAAACAAATATTTGACTTAAAAAGCAGGTTTGATTGTTATCAAGGAAAATGGTTTATTGAGTAGACGCTTAAACAACTTGAGAATTATAAGCGAAAAAGCCTTAAATTCTTGCCTTCCATGTGTTTTTTTTTGTTTTCCTTAAGAACTTTTACATTCTTAAAGCTCATGTACGTATATATTCCTGAGTAGCACGACAAGCTGAACCGATTGTGTTCAATCGGCTAAAACCGGTTTAATATAACTCATCAATTTGCCTCACTTAAAGATAGAACAACCCCAACATTGCCTGCTTTTCTCTGTTGTTTCCATTTGCATAGAACTTAAGCAATTTAAATCACTTGCATACAAATATGGTTTAAAGGCCACATTCACTTTTTTGTTGAAACTTTAATATAGAAAAAGCGCACAAGATTTTAACATTATCTCCCTCTTACGTTTCTCTCATTGCAGCCTGTCGCAGCTACAGCAAGAACAATGTATTGAATAGCCGAACGATAAACATTAAGGGTATTCCCATATAAAAACCCAAAACGAATGCGAGAGAGAAAAAACAAGCTCAATGAATAATTCTGGCGCAACGTGTAAAACCAGCAATTAAAACGACAAAAACCGAAAGAGGCCACGCGGCGTTCAATTTAATAATTAACTCCAAACAAACAACAACAAAAACAGGAGCAACAACAACAACAACAGCATCAACAACAACTCAACGCGTGCCCCCAACCAAAATGGCGGCACGACGTTGCCCGTTGGCGCCCCCAATGCGAGGACTCCAACCGCAAAGGCAACGTATGACCAGCATCCCGTTACCTGCCACCAGGCTCATAACTCACATGCTGCTGCTGTCCATGTTGCTGTTGCACCTGTGCAACATTGGCTTGGCGACAGCAACTGGAGAACAGCAGGCGGCCAGCTATGCCGGACTGAGTGCGGAAAATGCAGCCAGAATGCTGGCGGGCAGTCCCGGCGAGGCGGAGGCCAATGCTCAACATGGTGGCAACGGGCACAGCGAGATGTCGCTGGTGCTGCCCCATGACACCTATCCGGGCTTTAGCATCAAGAAATTCAAGACGCGTCCGCTGCAGCAGCCCAACGGCACATCAGCTCATCATAGAGGAGCTGGAGCTGCTGCCTATCACATGCTGGACAGCGATTATTCGAAGTACTTCACAGTACTGGACGATGGCGTTGTGATGACCACAGCGGACATATCGCCGCTGGTGAATCGACCTGTACAGCTGGTGGTCGTTGAGCAGACACCGAATGCGACCAATACGCATAATCTGCAGCTATTTGTCATGCATCGCAAGGATATGTTGCGCTTCTCTGGCTCCCTTTTGGATGCCAGCGGCGAGGTGCGCGAGAATCATCCGGCGGGTACACGTGTGCGTGGCGTGCCCCTCATGCAGGCATTCAGCGGCTCCATATTGGATGAGGAGCTGGCACAGCCGAAGAAGGTGCGCTACACCATCATTGATGGCAATGTGGATGATGCCTTTGCGCTCCAGGAACGTCGCGCCAATCAGAATGTCCAGCTGAATGCCAAATCGCTGGTCATCGAGGGCGACGATGAGTCGGGCGTGTGGCTGGTCACGAATCGTCCATTGGATCGCGAAGAGCGCTCGCACTATGATCTCTCCGTGGAGGCCTCCGATGTGGATGGCCTGGACAAGACGGTGTCCAAGATACAAATCACAGTGCTCGATGAGAACGACAACAGGCCCGTGTTCAAGTCGCAGGATTACAAGTTTGCCATTGCCGGCAAGAAGTCGCTAAATAGTGACAGCAACAACAGTGTCAGCTGGCAGCGCTTCGCCATCTTGGGCCGCGTCGAGGCCACCGATGCCGATGGCGACAAGATTGCCTATCGCCTGAAATCGCCCAGCAATGTCGTCATCATTGTGCCACAGACGGGCGAGCTAATGCTCGCCGGCGAGCCGACCACCAACGAGCTGCTGCTCGAGGTAATTGCCCATGATCTACGCTACCCCAGTCTGTTGAGCGCCCAGCCGGCCAAGGTGCTGTTGGAGTTTCTGGCACCCGAGCCGGTGTCCTTTATAATGCAGCACCTGGAACACGATGCGGTCAACGAGCATTCGCATCATCGGGAGAAGCGACGCGTTACGCGCGCTGTGCGACCCACCAAACGTATCGAGTTCACCGAGGCCGACGGCGACACCGAGGGCAAGTCCGTGTTTCAGCTGGAGAAGGAAACGGATAAGGAAACATTCAAAATACGCGACGATAATCCCTGGGTGACGGTGGAAACAAATGGAGCGGTGCGCGTGAAGAAGAAGTGGGACTTTGAGGAGCTTGGACCGGATAAGACTATCGATTTCTGGGTCATCATCACGAACATGGGACACAATGGTGAGTGGAAAGCATAAGTTACAAAAAAAAAATGTCGTTGCGCCAGTGTCGCACAATTAACAATAAACGTTGGTTGCGATAGTCGATAGGCAGTTTGAGCGATAATCGATCTTTAAAATATTCTGAAACCTTTTCGATAAAGTCCCACACAACTATGGTTGTTAAGCATATTCGATAGATTTTCTAATAGACAGAATTGATTCGTAAAATCGACAGCTCAAAATAATTTCGACATTTTTTTTCGAGAGTTCAATTTAATAATCAAAGAATTGCTGTTGAATATGTCTTTCTACTTCTCAAAAGTGCTTTTAAAATTGCGCTGCCGTTTTTTGTTGCTGGTTTCTTACTTTGCTCTCATAATTAGGAGCTGACATATTTAAATGTCTCAATGTGAAGACATTATGAAAATTGAACGAACAGCCATCCATTAATAGACGCAACAGACGAAGCTAAACTTAGGTTGGGCAATTAATGAAACTAAATGAGTTGGGCAATGAAATGGGAGCTCATTTCTAGCTAATGAAATAGGGGTTATGGGCGCAGGGAATAGTCTAAAACCATATGAAGTTGTGCGGGAAAAACTATTAAATAACATTTTCAAATGCCAAAAATAATGAAGCATCAAAATGGAAAATGTTCAATGCCCAAGCGAATAGTAAGAAACTTTCTTTTTTGTTTTGTAAGCAACTTTTATTGGTTTTCCACATGAAGCTTTCGCCTGACCACATCAATTAAATGGCACAGAACACATAAAATACAAAATTTCAATGCTCGACAAATTTGACTGTCAACAGCAATTTGTGTGCTTTGCGGGAAAAAGCGTTTGGTGTGCGCCCTCGGGAGACCAGAGATTTTGCAACACTTGATGAAAACTCACAATTAAAAGGCAAATGGCGAAGCTATCCTTTGGCAAATGGGTATATACAAATATTTGGTTGTCATGACAAGTAATTACGCATGAAGCGAGCTGTACAAAGGAAATCAGTGCAGGGCGAAGACGCAGACAGCTGGTGAGGGAGTTGCCTGGTCAACACATTTGGCCATTGTTGCTGTTGGCCAGTCATTTCAAGCGTATCTCAATAAGCAAATATTGAAGCCTTTCAAACATGGCCAAGGACTCAAACTGCGCAGCCAATCAAATGTCTGCCTACCTGACTGACTGTCTTACTGACTGACTGTCAGTTCAACTCTCCTCTCTGTCTCTTGCTCTGATTCGTTAATGGCACAAAATGACCAAACAGTGGCACATTTCGTGTCCATTGCAATTCTTCATTCCTCGAATCGATGCCACTTTGACATGACTCGCAAAAAGTTCAACTAACTGACAGACAAGCTCATGAATTGTTGAAACATATGCGCTCGCTCCACAGCCCAGCACAATCTACAATGTTACAGTTTAAAACAACGTTTGCTGTAGTTTTAGTTTTTTTTTTTTAAATACCCTGTAAAACAAAGCAAAAAGGGGCGTACCCACTTCGAATAGAGCATGTAACAGGCGAAAAAGTTGCATCTACTTGAGATTTGAACGTAATTTCTCCTAGAAAGCACGCGTTTCCTATAATCGATAGCTTGCCCCGTTTCTAAGCAATCGATAAAAATCGATATCGAAATCTGATTTTTACTTGCGTTTTATGGCTGAAGAAGAAGATTCAGCGCATTACCTAGTCGAGCATTCTCGACTACATCCCTTTTGTTTTAAACTGTATTGTCTAACTTTCGCATAAATGTCTAATAAATCGATCTCTGTGACTTGGGCCACTCCAGGCCTGGGTATATCCTAGTTGAGCACTCTCAACTGAACCAAATTGACTTGTTTTTGTTTTTCATATGCTGCATTTTTTCCGCGTTGCACTCGCTAATTGTGACAGGCAGCAGAGCTGGGTCTGGGTCTGGCTCTGGGATTGCGCCGCCTTTGGGGTTAGGCTGGGGCTTTGCGTTGTTCAGCCTGCTGTTCAGTTGATTAACAATTTTTCATAAATGCATTCATGTTGCAACTGCATCAACTGTCGCACTTCATCTGTTTCATTTGCTCGCATTATATGCTTTTCTGTTGATGATTTTCATTAAAATTTTATTGATTTCCTTAACGCATGCGAGAGGAGAATGAACCTATTAATTATGCATGCGACTCTTAAGTGCAGGCAGTTAAAAGTTGATGAACACTTTTGAGCTGCAGGTAGAATATGATTCGCAACTACTTTGATCGAAGTATTACGTAACTTTCGCTTACCAACATATCCAGGAGGTAGGTATAGTGGAATGTTCTGGATCTTTTATTAAACAAGAGGTTAACTAAAAAATAAAGTAATTTTAACAGAGTTTCCCCTATTATTAACCTTATTCATTATTAACAAATTTAAAACAAGCAAATTTCGACTTAACGCTTTAGTTAAGTCAAAATGATAAATTTTTTAACACTGCTTGCATTGTCCATCATTTACCAACACCACTGATTTCTGAGAGGGTGCAAGCATCATATTTCATGTGAACATTCACCAACACTGCCCGCTTCCTAAGTGGCTCAATTTTGTAAAACTCAGCAAGCCACTTGAGAGCATACCCAAAAATCATTATCCTTATCCCAAGCACTCGCATACTAAGCCCAATCAATAGTCCTAAGCTACAAGTATATCTTGTTTCTTTAAGAGAAGGGAGGGGTTGTCACACAATCTCGTATGCGTTGCACATAGAACTGATTGTTACGGTTGCTGCCTCTTGCAACGCGAGTACGTGTGTGTCACGCACAGGCAACAAAAAAAGTAAAAGATATACAAACATATATGTAGAGGTTGGCTGTGCCTGTGAGGCCACTTGTGTGCGCCAGGACATAAATGCCAGATAAACATAATTCATTTAGCAGGAGAGGAACCCAACTAAAAACACTTGACAATGCGTTGCACTTGGCGTAGGCGTCGGCATAGTTTGAGGTTAGTTTCTGTTTTTTTTTTTTCTGGGAAGGCAAGTACAAGATATTTACGACAATATTTTTCATTCATTTAAAATGCTACGCCAATACACACCAGAGAGACAGGGAGGAAGAGAGAAAAGGGAGAGCGAGGGTGGAGAGTGAAAGAGCGAGATATGAGAAATGAAACGAAATGAAACGAAATGAAAATGAAACGTAATGAAATGCTGAGCAGCTGCTGAGCATGCGCAGAGTGAAAGAGGTTTCAAGAGAGTTTCAAGAGACAGAGAGAGGGAGAGAGAGAGATTGGGGGTTGGGTGACAGACGGCAAACGCGTGCCAAGTCCAACAGGAAAATGCTCGTAACAATTAGAAGAACCACCGCACCAACCTCTCAGATAAAAAAAATCATAGAAAAAAGCAAACACATGAAATGGGGTTTTGTTAAGTATGAATGCCTGATTGGATGCAGTATTGCAAATTGGGGAGGCACACTCGACTGTGCGGGGAGGGGCTGGAGTTAGCTGACTGATTGAGTCGCCCACTTGAATGGCGCGTGTTTGTTTTAGAAATTTTCCAGCGCATTGTTTTGCCCAAAAATTTATGCACTGCACACACGCACACACACACACATAAAGACTCACACACATAGCGCCTGCCCCAAGGGTGGCTTGTATTTTTTTTATGCTCTAGCATTCCGTCACTAATGCTAAAACATAGCGCACATGACGAAAGAAAAGGGAAAAGCGCCCAGAAAAAGTGGGAAGCTAGAAGCGGGTTTTAATACCCTTCAGAGTCTATTCCAATTTGGTCATGGAGAGTACAATAGCCCATAGAGCATATATATTTGTAGAATTTGGTAATAAAAACAGAATTGGTCGAATTTATCATTCGTTCAAATAAACAGGCGAGCATAATGTTGCCAATATACTCATTTGATAATATACTCATATATCAAATGCAACCCTGCAATGAGGAAATAGCACGCGATATATCAATAAAACAAAAGATGGAAAAAGAACCAGTTTAAATGATTGATCTTAACTTATACAAACATTGCCAATGGAATGGTTTAATGTCGTTTACCTTACAAAGAGTGACTTAGATATTATTATTTTTCGAAGTATTATCTTAGTTCTTCTTTTATGTATTGGATGCTAAGCTCGCCTTTCTAGTATTCCTTCTTGCAATACTTCCTCGCATAATTATCGATTCGCTGCAAATGGCCAACTGACGAGGTTGCCGGACACTAACAAAACAGTAATAATTATAAGACTGATGCAATTTATATAGCCATGTCAATTAAAATTTTAGTTTTAAGGATATCGTAGGAGTAAGGAGGAAGTCCTTACATCGAAATCGTAACAATAAAGTTCATAGCTGCCTTAGAATTGATCGGTACCCAATTACGTTCTGAGAAGATATATTTTTCTTTTGTTTCTTTCTCTTTTTTAGTTTTCACTATGTTCTTTATCTTGCAATATTTTTTAGAGGTAGCTCTATGGCTAGAAACACGTTAAAACAACTTAACCTACAATAAATGTTGACCAAAGTTGGAAACTAAAAGCTTTAAACTCAACAAAATCTTGTCCACTTACGAATTATATGTATATTATTATACTATCCTTATACACGTATTATATCAAAAGCTGCCATTAAAAATTATCAGAAATCTCTTACGCGCCCGCAAGAGTATTAAATGTGCGATGCTCAAAACTGGCAGCTCTGCTTTCTTGTGCTCCTTTGTTTTTTCATGCCATGTAAAAAGGGAAAAGGCATGCAATTTATGCAGTGCATGAAAAATGAAAACCTGCACGCAAGCAAAGCACAAACAGGAGCACAACACACGGCCCACAGTTGCATAAGTTCCTGGTGGATGCGGGAGAGGATGTGTGGGGGGGAACGCTGTTGATAATGCAAAGTTATGCAGCTTTATATGCACAGTAGTTCGAGACCGCCCACCCACCCCCTGCCCGTTTGTGGCAGATGACGGCTGCTGTTTTACCTAGACAAAGCTTAAAGATTGGAAAATCCGAAAAACTTTTACGGCATGTCCTTGCGTATTATTGAGCTTGGCTCTTACAGGACACAGCTGCAGTTTTTATTTCGGGATATTGCGATAAAAAACTTTGCCAACTTGCAACACCCACAATACAAGCCAGCACAAAAAGCTCGGCAAAACTAATGGTGAGCTAATATCAGAGACACGGGACTCGTAAAAAGTTCAGCTAAAAGCCTGCAGGGACCCACCCAGGGGGAGAGCGAGGGAATCGGGACATCTAGCAGATAAAACGTCATAAACTGCAGCTGTGGAACATGCAACTGTGCAAAAGCATTGCTAATTTTTATTGCTGCCACACGGAATGTAGCATAACTTAGGGTTGCTCATACACCAAGTCGAAGAAGAAGAAGCAGCAGCAGCACAGTGTCATAAATTATGAAAATGCAAATTTAAGTTTCGTGTAAAGGCAAAGTCGTGAAATCGAGTCACAAATTTGCTTTGGCACTTAACAAGCTTTGCTCATTGCCTGCTGTTCGCACAGTTTCTCAACTGACAAACTTCTAATTACATAACAGGCACACACACACACACATGCACGTAAACGTGCACACATGTGCAAAGGGGACTGGGTAAATTATCCGTTGTCGCTTTGCAGACAAAGCAACCCACTTAATTAAGCATTAATTTCGTGTTTTATATGCAAGAACGAACACTCTACAAATTTTCTCAAGACAAACTTCTTCTTCAGTTCTTGCAACTATTTGCCTTGTACAAGATCTCAGCCCTATGCCCACATTTATTTCAATTTTAATTGTTTAAACTTTTATTTATGAGAACATATGCTTAAGGGGAATTGAATTCCTTTAATCGATAACTTGTCCCGCTACCAAGCAATCGATAAGTATCGGTATCGGTATAATCACTTTGGATTTAAATGGATGGAGTCACCGAAGTAGACCTGTAGCTTCTAGAATAGTATATACAGATCAAGTATCTTATATATATGCTCTTTGACATTTGGCATTAAGCTCAATTAAGTTCTTTTCCATGAGTTTTTTCAGGCATATTTAATTAAAAAGCAAAGCCAGATTCTTCCATATATGTGGAAACTAAATTTGTCCCTAGCAAAATGTTATTTTTCTTCAAAGCTAGCTTTTCGTACATGTTTTATGTTTTATTTTCCGCCCGTTTTTGCATTTAATATTCTGTTGAATTTCCAAAGTTGCCTTTTGCTATTTTGAAGCACATGTTTGTCCAGAGCAGAGACTCAACAAAAACATCCAGTAAATATCGTTTATGGCATATTTCATTTTGATGTTTTGCTCGACTCTGCAGCAGTTGCCATCCATCCAGCCATCCAGCTAGCCAGCCATCCATCTATCCAGTCGTCCATTCGTCCAACCCGACCTCGCTGCTGCCGCCGCATCGTGATGCTCTTCTGGCTCCAAAGTGTTTTGGCCTAAATTTTGAAGAGCTGCTCGCCCCGCGCGAGAAAATGCTGTGGAAATCGCGTAGCAAAAGTTTCGCGGCATAAATTTTCTATATGCTGAACGCGCTAGGGGCGTGTGAGGAGGGGGCAGGGGTAGAGAGAGAAAGGGCGTTAGGGCAAGGGAAGGACGGGAGTCGTACATCTGCGAGTTTTTCAATGTGACAGTTGAGCATGGTGAATATTTAGCAAGTTTTAGTTTACGCTACATAAAATATATTGTGCGCTTATAAATTTGTGTGTGTGTGTGTGTTTAGGGGGAGGGAGTGTGCGTGTGTGTGTGTGTATTGTTGTTGTTGCTGAGCAACCTTCGAAGGCAGCCACATGCTAACAAAACAATACACAACGCACAAGAACAACAAGTGTGTCACATAGCTGGGTGTGTATGTGTGTGTGTGAGGGGGGATTGAGGTGGGTGGCCTGGGACTTCGTGCTGGGTCTCAGGCTAACCTGTGTCACCCACACACACACACACACACACACATAGCGCACAACCTGCCTTCCATGCGTAATGCGCGCAATCTTAACCCAAATTAAAAATGCAAATCGCATTTTTTTTTGGCCAACAGTTTTGACAGTCAATTTGATGGCTACCAATTTCGTTGTTGCTGTTGTTGTAGCTTGTGTTGCAGTTGTTGTTGTTGTTGTTCTTGTTGGCTTTAGAGCCGGCTGTCAAAAATCTAATTGGGATTGCATTTAAATTGCATTTGTCATGCGGTTTGGCTAACAGCACGTCCTTGAGTTTTCTGTGGCCTGTTCGGTCATATTTTAGAAAATGATAAATTCACATGTATTCAAATGAATATGATTATAGAAAAGACATTTCGATGCATTAAATAAATTGAACGAATAAATGACAAGCTGACAAAATTGACTTTAAATAAAATATCAAAAATATATGTATATAAAAATACATATACAAATAGCATATATATATAATAATGTCTCATTGATTAAGAGCTTTAATTGATGCCTTAATAAAATCCTTCATTGAAGGTTTGTTAACATGCTAAATTATTATTTTATTTATGTTTATATTAATACTGGCAACTAAGGCCTTTTAAAAAGATATCTTAAAGACTGAAGAGTTCTATATTGTTATGCTAATAAACAGCATATATCCTACTTAAATAATAATAAGTAATAAAGTTCTCTTGCGAATGCCTTTCAAAGTATATAAAGCTTATGTACATTTAATTATAAGATTCCTCAAAGAAAACTTTGATCTACAATTTGCCAACTTCTAGCTTTTAGAGAGAACCAAAATGTTCTGTTGCAATTATTATGCTTTGATTATTTTGCAATTTAAGTAAATTGTTTGGTCAAATTAAACAAGAATCCAGTTCACAAAGACACAGCACGAAATGCAGCAACAAATATCAAGCAACAGGCAAATTTGGTTAAAAGCCAATCAAAATAATGGGCAAATACATGAAAATTGCATCAAGTATTGCCGAAAACAGTTTAACAAGAATTATTACTTACATGCGCACGTACAAGGATTAAGACTTCGATTTCGATTTGGATTTGGACTTGGATTTTAACTTGTATTTGTACTTGAATTCGAATTTTGTGATTTACCAAGGCAAATAACACTCGAGAGCCAATAACATGATTTACGAGCCTTACAAAGCAAAAGCTTGTAAAATGCGTTCAACAACAGACATATTTTTGTTTTTGCACCTAATGATTATTCTGTGTACCAGGCGTAGCAAATGGGGGCGTAACAGAAACTAAGCTCACATTTTTATTTGATGGCAAAACAAACATATCTACAAAATTGTTGGATATTTTTCTTTGTTCGAGCGCAAATAATAGCTTTCAATTTGCTGTCGCATATGTTGCAAAGGCGCCTCAAAGTATGCCATAGAAAATTACAATTTCTTTTGGGTCAAGCCATAGAATTACATTTCATAACGTGGCGCAGCAAAGTTTGCTTTCGTTGTGTTTATGATTCGGTTTTTATTATTTTATTTTCTGTTTTGTGCGCAATGCTTCAAAGGGCCTCTAAAAAACCTGCCACAAACAACTTTCGCTCTTACTCTTATTTGAGCATATTAAATATGGGCTCTAGAAATTTGGAAACTATTTTGGTTACAAGTAAATCTATGTTAATCTATGGGTTTTACATTGTTGTTTATGACGGCTTATGAACGCATCTGATTTCGTTTTTCCTATTAATTTATCTATATTTCAGTCTACAGACAAGTTCAACTAAAAATCGATAAGTTTTATAGCTTTTAAAAGCAGAGCATCCAGCAGTCGGGGTCATTCGATTGCAACCAATACGAGCGTTAAAAATGGTCGAACATAAAAAAAAACCCTGTGCTCAGCCATCAAAATTCAATTTGTTTTGGGTGAACATTTTTCGCATTCATTTCGCGCACTCGATAAAGAATCCACCATTACACGATTTGCAGTCGAAGTGCGTTGAAAAAGATAGAGAAAAATAAATCGAATCAGAAACAAAATAAATAAATAAAAACACCCCAAACGAAAGCTGCAAATATTGCAATAGTTGAAATTTAGCTGACATTTGCCGAGGGTTTTTCAAAGTGCTGGCAGCGAGTTTTTTTTTTTTCGAAAGTTTGTTGATGTGCACAGATTTTATTTTGTGCATAAAATTGAATTCAATTGAAAGAACTAGTTAAGCAAGGAAGAGAGGGTTCAAATAACTATTTAAGCATGAAACGAGGGCTCAGTTACGCTCAGTTAAACAAATATTTTAGCATTAAAATCAATTAAGGGATTAAATGTGAAAAAGTGAAAAGTAAATTCACTTTTTTTAGGACAAATTTGTGCAAAAGTAGACAATTCAATTATTTGGATTAAACAAAATGGTTTGAAATAGTGAGAAGGATGACATGATGATATTTATTACTATTATAATGAAAATATGTTTGTTCTAATCTTTAACCTTGATCTTGTTGATCAGTTTTTTGGATAACGAGATATTATTCGCCACCTAAAGTATATAATTTATATACGTTTATAGTATGCTCTACAAAGCTTAACGTGCTCGACTTTAAAACGACACGAGTTTTATAAAGTTTAACAACAGACTCTCAGCTTTTATGAATTTTAATAAGCTGATACACGGCTTTTGGCAACAGCAGTGTCAACAACAACGAACAGGAGCATAATAAAAATAACAACAACAACAACAACGGGCAACAACCTCCAACAACAACTTTATTGACAGCCAAAAAGTCAAAGCTCAGCTAAAATTTGACGCTGTGTCGCATAACGTCTAGTGCCGGCAAATGTGAGTAAAGTTTTTGCCTCAATAAAGTATTTAGCTATACATAACTTTTTTCGCATTTCACATTTTGCTTGGCCCGGGTGGAGTTTTCCTTTTGGCCAAGGGTTGTGCTGCTTGGCTTGTAGCCGTACAGCTGCGAGCTGCGAGCTGCCTTCGCTTCTGTGTTTACTTTTTTCGTATTTTGGCAGCTTGTCTGAGTGTTCGCCTTTCTATTTGTCTGTCTGTCTGCGTTGCTGTTGACTTCGTGTTATTATTCCATTTGTCGTTTAGTTTTGTACGAGCGCTTCCTGTTTTGACTGCACAAATGTGCGCCATTATTTATCATTGGACGCCATTATGTTTTATGCTATATAGCCATTGCATTCGCACGGCCCGCCATTTTGGCAGCGGCAACAAAACAAGAATCGCATTTCCACAGATTTTGCTATGGCCGTGGCAGCGCAGCTGCTTCATCCGGCGGCGGCAGCGGCTGCTGCCATGGCAACAAAACGTGGCTACTCAAATCTAAAGGGCGCCATTTTGTTGCCATTTTAGCTGTGTATGTGTGTGCACTTCTCTCTGTATGTGTGTGTGTGTGTGCCTTTTGTATAGCCTGCCCTTTAGGCATTTAGCTTGTCTGCAACTCTGTCTCTCTGCTTGGCTTTTAGCCATTTATTTCGTTTCCCTGTCGCTTGTCTCTTCCGATTATTTTGTGGCTGCGACCACGCTTTGCGGCATTTCAGCATCAAAACTGCCGCTGACAGTCTTTTTGACGGAAAACCTCAGCTGGTTTTCTGCTACTGATTGTTGCTCTTTGTTCTTGCCTTAGTTGACTGCAACATTTGTCGCAATTTGTTTGTTACACAATTTTGTTGCTTTAAATTTCAATTTGCGACACTTTTTGCTGTTGCATAATTAATTATATGTTGCATGTGTCGTGTGTTAACTGTTCGCTTGCAAAATGCATTTTTAATTTGCTTTCTGCAGGTCAAACGCAAATATAGTTTGCCAGGTTTTGATTGTTCATTTGCACAAATCGTACATATGTTGAAATTAATGAGGAATTGAGGAATTTATCTGACGATAACTTATCGATAATTAACTGCAGCATTGCATAAGAAAAACAATCGATAGCTTATTAATATGTTTATAGAGATTCAAATCCTACTACAAATAATTGAACAAATTGCTTTTTTCTACATGCTTCAATTAACTATTAATTACTTATCGACCATCAATTTTTATCTGATGGCTAAAATGAAAATTGTTCTTGCCAATCGGACTGAATCAATCAATCAATCAGTCAATCAATAGTTCCGCTCTATTTTCAATTGCTTTGCCTTTTGATATATTGCATTGCAAACCTCGGACTCACATATCTAGTTTGATGAAATAATAAAAAGAATTAAACGTAAAAAGCACGAATTTATTGTGGGAGAAAAATATTTGGCAAGTTTTAGAGAGCGGCTAATATGAACTCGAATTGTTCTTGTTGTTGCTTAGGTGAAAAAAAAATGAAAAGAAACAAATCCTGGCCACGCCTTTTCGCCTGCTGCAGTCGCAAGGAGTGAGAGCAAAATCCTTGAGCGTTTGCATTGCGCCGTGTTTCCATTTGTATTGCCTGCGTTCGCACATCCGTTTTGGCAAACGCCGCAGTAATAATTCATGGCGCAAATTGCGTTTATTACAATATAACGTAACGGCCAGTGAAACAAACAGAAACAGACGGCCGGACGGACGGATAGGCGGACGGATAGCCGGACGGGCGGGCGAACAGGCCAAGCCGGAGGCCCAGAGGCTCGGCTCAGTTTTCCCTGTGCACCCTGTGGCATGTTGATTTGCAATGCAAAAAGGGTTGTGCATGTGCGTGTGTGTATGTGTGTGTGTGTGTAACTGGCAGGGGGCGTGTTGGTAGTTGTGCCGCGGCCATTTCAGCTAGACTTTTCTTCCATGGCGGCAGTTATTTATCACAGTTAGCTGCGACTGAAAATTGCGATGCCCGTGATTTGTGTGGGCGACGCGTCGTTTGTTTGGCCAACGGCAGCAGCAGCAGCAACAACAAAAGGAACAACAACCAGCGAACAAGCCACATAACAACACACAACACGTCATGGTCTAATTAGCAGGGCACGCCAAACGAGCCAGATGAAGTTATATTACCACAGTCCACAGTCCATCACAGTGCTGGCCAAAAGTGAACGCACAGCAGCGTCTTTACACGTGATTGGCGCTGCAGCAGACGCAAATCACGAGCAGCATAACGGACGACAGGCCACGCCCACAACGCCCAATGAAATTTGTGCGTGACATTTGCGCCACTTGATCCATGAAATTGTTACATGTCAATGATTTTGATTTTGATTTTGATTTTGCCACATGCCGCACGCTAATCAAATTAGTGGCATGCAAATCGTTAGCGGATACGCTTGCCCCTAATTTCGGGTCTATTTTTGATTTTTCAATTTATTGACTTATCATAGATATATATAAATATATTTATAAATATTGTGAACTCACGTTTTAATAGATTTCCTGTTGGCCACAAAATGCACGTGCAAAGGCTGCAAAGAATTCAATTTAAAACTATAATTAAGTTTTATGATGTGTCAATAGCATTTCATGTGCGATTAATGGCCGTAAATAAATACTTAAACATATAGAACGGGGTGGAAAAAAAAAACATTAAATTTAATTAATGACATCGCATTTAAATTGAGCATATAATTATTTGAATGCCAGAGCTTAACGTTGAATAGCCCTAGAGTATTACAATCTGGTCACGAGCTAGTTAAAGGGCGACGGCATAATGTCTGTATACAATAGTATGTACATATAAGACTAGAGGCTATACCCCTAAAAATTCTCTCAAAGATCTCAATAATGTTGTCAGATACAGCTGCCAAATTGATCTAGAGACCATAAGCAAAAAGGGCAAACTTTATAAAAATCGTTTAAGTTATGGCGGTGGGAAATTTGACCTACTATGTCTATATAGGATAATATCGGGTATACCCGCATTTTTCAGTTCCTAGCTGTTACGGTTTGTGCGTTGATCACCAATCAGTCATTCAGTCAGGACAAACAGTTCTTTATACACAGATAATAATAATATAATAAGGTAATTTATAGTATAATAATAAAACATATATATATATGTTTATATATGGAATATATCCTAACATGCCCACAGAGTGAATAATTGCTTGTTTTATTTTGAATACCTTTTTTCTCTTCGCAAACATTTTTGATTTTCTTTCTTCTCTCTCTAATTTCAAATAACTTTATGCCAATGGCTCTCATTTGCCCTCAGTATTACAGCGAATTTCCAAAATCTCTGGCGTGCCTAATATTGAATTTAATTTGCGCTTTGCAAATATTTGCAGCAACATTTTTTTCTGCTTTATTATTAAACTAGCGAAAAAAAAAAGAGGGAAAGATAATATTTAGCACACTTTTTTAATGGCTTTGTCTATTGGGGGGCTGATATTTATCGCCGAAGCGTGAATGCAGAACGGACAATTCCAATTCGTTTTGTACTTTTTTAATCTTTTCGTTTTTTGTGCACTTTCGAACACTGAGCACACAGGACACAAATCAAACAGCAGGTGGACTCTGAGCAGCGCGGCTCGCCGGTTGCCATTTTGTGTTCACATTGCAAATACAAATTGTTCGAGAGGTTTCGAGGCAAAAAAAAAACAAAAAACAAATTGGGGTGAAAAACTTTCACATTGTTGGAGTCTTCAAAATAAAAAACTGAATGCATGCTGCGGACTTCGAGGTAAAATTTGTTTTTGCCAACCTGAAATTGTGCTGCGCTCCCCAAAGCTGATGCCTCTCAGCCCCTGCACCCCGCCCCGCACCCCGCCACGCACTACAGGCGCACTTTGCACATGCGGTGCTCACACTATGGGCACACAGTGACTACCAAAAGCAGACAGCCAGCGACCCCCCTTGAACGTTTACTCATTAAAATGCAAAATGCTCGCGCGCTGTGCCACTGTTGGGGCTGGTGGGGTAAGTTGGCTGCTGTGCATTTGGTGGTTACAACAACAACAGCAGTAGCAATAAAAAGCGGCAAAAATCGGATAGTGTTTGGGTCGCAGGGACTGGGCTCTTTAATGACAACATACCAACTGGGCATTGCGTGTAAATTGCTGCGCCATTGTGCGGTTTCAGCTTTATTGAATGGAAAGTGCGTGTCAGATGGTCCAAGCAGCAGCAGCAACAACAACAGGCTTCATGCGCCAAGCGCTGCCAAATGCTGTTGTTGTTCAGCATAAAAACATTTAAATTTGGAATATTTACTTTTAATTTGAGCAATTTTCCCACACTCATTTAAACATTTAGCTAATGGCAGGCTCTTAGCTAAATGGGCGTGGCACTCTGATAATGCCATCTCTTTAGTATGCAGCACATGCGAAACACAAATCAGCAACGGCATCCGCATCCGCATCCGCATCCGCATCGGCATCAAATGGCATCAACTGGCAGCCACTTGAAATACTTGCGGCAACACGTTCAACAATTTTCATAGCATACTTTGCAGCGCCTTGCTTTTGCTCTTATGCTTTGGGGGGTGAAGAAAAGCTCGGAGCTCTGGCTTGGCTCATATAGCTTATGAGCACTTATTAAGGATATTATTGGATCTCATTATAAGCTGCTGTTTGGCATCGAAATGCATTATTAAATGCGCACTAAAACCATAATAAGTTTTCTGCTGCTTGGGGGAAGGATTTCATGGGCTGTTGCTTAAGGGGCAACTTACAAAGTGCAAAGATTGATTTATGCGCACAGACAATTTGAAATTGAAGTTGATGTATATATATTCTATAATGCTTAAGCTGTAGACAAGGCAGAGGCATGATTGCTGCAAATGATGAGTTAGTCAGATTGAGAGCTGAGTTACTTCCAATGGCAACTGTTTTATGAAATAATAAGACATGCAAGAGTATTAAATAAGGGCTTGCTTTAAGGCATTCTTAGACTTATCTATACTATTAGGAGAAACGACAGAATATAAATTATTCAAAAATAATACTAAAAATGCGGAACATTTTGGCAATCTGTGTTCTTAAAGGAGCTTAGCAATAGGTTTTTAATATGTTTAATATAGTTGCAAAAATCATTTTGTTAGTTGTGACACCTAAATTACAGTTGGCAAACAGTTGAATACGCTTGACTAGCTGCTGGCCATTAATTAAATGCAATTCGACTTGGCCCAAAACACAATTCACAACAATGCAGCAAATGTTGGAAATCTCTATCAGAGACTTTTACAGCTGAATGCACTTTCAATGACATTTGTCTTGGCAAAGGGAATGGAAAGTTATGAACAGGATTCCAACTTAAAGCACTTTCAAGCACAGCCTCTTAAAACGTAATTTTTGCTAGCTTTAGCTGAACAGAGAGCTCAGCTCACTCATCAATCTGGGCGAGGAGAACAGAAAAAAAAAGGTAGAGAAACTAATGTGAGCACGGCAATATGCCGTGCCGGCGGCCTTAATGACTGACGAGGCCAAAGACTCACCTGCTGCTGCTGCTGCCATTGGTCTGATTGGTATGCAGGTGGCCGCCGGCTGTGCCTGTCTGCCGCTGCTGCTTGTACCTGCTGCTGCTGGCTCTGAAAATTGCAATCAAGTCAGAGTCAGAGTCAGAGCGCACACAATCGCCATCAAACTCAATCAGGCTTCGTGCCTGATGGCAGGATAACAGCCGCAGCCCCAGCCGCAGCCCCGGCCAGATAAAGCACTGTAGCTGGGAGTCAGGGCTAAGCCACCTTTCCGCTAGCGTAAAGAAAATTTCATTAATTTTCGCTTAATGTCTGCCATGTGCGCAATTTCACTTCACGTGGCGGCAGGCGGGGGCAGAGCAGGCCCGACAGCTATTGCCATTGCATGCAAACTTGGCCTGAGGTGTGGCAACAACCAAACGTTGAATTGAAGAGTATATTAAGCAGATTTCAAAAAGGAAAATAAATTAGCTGTTTTCTCTAGCTCTACTTGACTAGAAGTGCGAAAAATGGTTTATAAATCAGATTAATTATTTCAACATATATTTGAAACTGTTTACATAACTAATATCCACAATTGATCTGCATTTACCAATATATTTAGATTTTTGTCGAGAGCGAAAGCTGTGTTTATTATTTATATGAATACAATTAAGATCCTTTATTGATCTTGGATTTGTTGTGCCTTAAAGCACATTTGATCTTTATACTCGAACATCTTCTCTAGAGCGGAAGCCCTACCCTGAATGTCTCTTAAGACTTCAACTATTATATATTGCACTTCTTCTCGAGAGCTTACGCTGTCCTCCTCTTTGAAGAGGATTCTACTTTAAGAATTTCTTTTAAAAAACTACAAATAGTAAATAATTTCCTCTATTTTTTATAGCTCACTTTTCAAGCGCATTTTTGCAGACAACCTTCTTTTTTAGATTCTGTTGCAATTATATTTGCTTTCGTGCTGGCCTGCATTTGCTTGGCAGCGTTAATGGGCGCCCAGCTCGACCCCGTTTGGGTATCTTCCGAGTTGTCTGCGTAAATTTTAATTGACTCTTCGCTCGGCTGGGCTGCTAAGAGTTTTTCCAGCATCTTTTCGCGCGCTGCGCTAATTAATTTATTAATGTTGGTTATTTTTTTTATTATTATTTGTTTTTATTATTATTATTTTTTTTTCACGCTGCTTCGCTGAAATTGGCAATTAAATAGACCGTCGTTAGCTGGCGAAAACAGTCTACGAGTCGGGGGCCAAAATGATGGCCAGCTTATGCTTTATGGCTGCCCATCAATGTGGCCAAAAGAGCTGCAAAGCTGGCCAAAGTGAACGAATGCTGCTGCTGCGTTTTAAATTGCGAGCTTTATTTGTCAGAAGCATCGAAGGAGAGACAGAGAGAAATGTGACACCTACTAAAGTAAAAGTCTTAATAGCAGCAACAGCAGCAGCATCCGCAACAGCCACAGAAGCCATAACATTATCTTTATCTGAAACTGCCAATTTGCTGCCGTCGCAGGCGGCGAGGCGTGGCAGCTCACAAACCAGGCCAAAACGACGACAACTCTGCTGCCCACAATCTCGGTTGTCTGGTGTCTAGATGCACACAGTTTTTGCGCCTCGGCTGTCGCATAATTTTGCATTCAAAAGCAGCGCCAGACAACCAACTCCCCAACCGTTTCTCTCTCCTGGCTACCAACGCTGCCCAACAAAACACGTTGCTACCTTTGCCAGGTGTTAACTCATTTGCGTAGCTCTTAAGTGACTCAATAAACGGCAACTCAAATTGAGGACTGCACGCTGTGAGCAAGTTAGTACGGATACTCCAACATAATACACTTAGCGAAAAACAATGTACTAAATTCTAGTTGGATTTTAAATGCAATTTATTTAAATAGGCTACAAATTGTTGGATGAAATGTCTTCGATTAACTACCTATTGTCTTAAAAGAATTCTAAAAGCAGAAAATTGCTTAAATTTATTTTCCCTTTACATATACGATAAATTTCCGGCAATTTTGTAAATAAAAAAAAAGTTCCTAGGAAAAGCATTTCGCCTTAAAGCTCATAAATTCGTACCTAAATGCACAGAATACTTGATATTTTCTCTCAGTGTATGAACATTCCTAGCTTACATATATATATAGAGATATGTCATATATCCAGCTATAAATGTGCATGGGTATTAATCTTATATGTGAGCCTGAGTTGGGTTACAGCAAATTCCCGGATATGTGTGTTCGGTTTGAGTGGGGAATGTGGGGGATGGTGGGGGGTAGCTGCTGATTTGCAATGACAAATTTTAAATGCTGTCCAATGTTTTCATTAGCTCGACAGCTGCACAGCAAACCAGTTTGCCGGCGTTTAAGCCAATAAGCGTTGTGGCTAGACAAAAGCTATTTAACTGGTTGCAAAACTTACGAGCCAAAAGTATTTACATAAAATTGGCGTAAATTAGTTGTAAATTATCGGGCTATTATGTTGACTACTGCAAATAGTTTGGCAATATCTTAACTAAGCATTAAAAATGGACAAGCAAGGGTTAGTTATGTATCGGGCAGATCTTGAACAATGTATTAAACTGGGGACTTTCAAGGTGGGATCTACTCATTTTTTAATTTTTATAAGTATTGAGTTTAGAGTTGTGTAGATGAATGTCTAAATATTTTTAAATATTATAACTATAGAGTTGTAGACTAGCTTAAGATGTTTAGATTCAACTTAGACTAGCTCTTTTACTCTGTATCTAATAAAGACCTGGAGCTTTGGCCGCCAGAGTGATATGCTAAGCTCAAAGACTGCCTTTTATGTATGGACTTCCCCCTTTTTAATAAACATACCTTCTCTTTCTTAGTAACTTATTTATAGAGTCGCAAATCTCATATTCCGGTAGCCTTTACAACATTTTCTTTCTGTATTTTTCTTAGGTTTACCACTTACTTATTATTTTACTTTAGCCGCTGCTCTAAAAATTGCTTTCACAAAGTAGCTTTAGCAATTTCCCCCCCATTACTCCCATCCGCCCCTTACTTCATCAATAGGTCCAATATTTGACTTTCGCTTTGGCTACTTCTTGGCACACACAATGCCTTTTGTTGGCAGCTTCATTAAATGCACGCCCACAAAAAATATATATACCATAACGGGGAAATATGCCCATCAACCCCATAACGCAAATATTACGCGAGTCATAAAAGCCAAAGCCAGCTACCTATATAGTATTATCTGCTACTTCCCGCTCTTCTTCTTGTTCCTGGTCTACAGTTTCCTGCACGTATTTATCGAGGGCATAAAACGTAGCGGCAAGCAAGGGAAAAAAGAAAGGAAAATGAAGCACAAATTCATTTGTGGCTCTGACCAAAAACGCAATCGGCATGCCAAAGTCAAGAAAATTTCAACTTGACTGCATTTTAATCAAGCTGAGAGCAAAAAGCGAACCGCATTTATGTTCTCCCCCATATTATGACTTGCCACCTTTTGATGAAGTCATATTGTACCCGGGGTGTGGTTGCGTCGGGCTCGAATTGAGTTGCAGCAATAAGGCATCACCTGCAGCCCACACTCAGCCTGGCCAAAAGTTAAGTTGCGTAAAAGTGACAATCAAATGATTTTGTCTTAAATGTTGTTGCTCGAGCAACTTTTTATGTTCCTGCAATTTGTTGCAGGGCATTACAGAAAATGTGGTGCAGTGAATAGGAAATTGCGTAAAATATGGCTGATTATAATTTAAGAAATATAAATGGCCACAAGCTGTAATTAAGCTTTTCGTAATGCTTGTGAACCTCGTAAAGGAGCTTTAAGCAAGGCTTTTTAAATTGGGGGAAACTCTTGAAGCTAATTTAAATACACACAAAAGCTCTATGTTTAATGAACTAAGCGCTTGAGATTAATAAGAACAAGTAAGAGGTTCTAGTCGGGAGCTCCCGACTAGGGGATACCCTGAACCCTCATATTCCAACACCAAATGCAGCGCGCGCTTATAGATAGAGAGTAGCGGGGAGGTGGCGATAGGTATAAAATGAAAGATAATCGATATATATATACTTTTCTAGAAGCAACATGTCAAGTTTGGTAACTCTAGCTCTTATTATTTACCAAAATTGCTTAAAAAACAGGATATCGATATACATTTTTATCGATTACTTGGAAACGGGGCAAGTTGTCGATTATCGGAAACAAACTCGATCTGCGTAGGAACTAGGAGCATCTACATCCAAAATTTCAAGTCTCTAGCTCTTATAGGTTCTGAGATCCTTGCGTTCATACATACGGACGGACGGACGGACGGACGGACGGACGGACGGACGGACGGACGGACGGACGGACGGACGGACAGACAGACGGACATGGCTAGATCGACTCGGCTATTAATGCTGATCAAGAATATATATACTTTATGGGGTCGGAGATGCTTCCTTCTGCCTGTTACATACATTTGGATTTTGCACAAAAACATAATACCCCTTTTACCCATTTTGAATGGGTTCAGGGTATAAAAAGATCTTAAAGTTCAAAATAGTCAGGCATTTAATAAAATATCCATAGAAACAGGATAACCGTTTGATAACTTTTTTCGATAGTAAAATTTATCTAAAAAGGAAATGGCAAATAATTAAAAAACGACGTAATATAACTATCAAGCAAAAAAAAAAAAAGCTCCACACCTTAAGAATCTTAATAAAAACCTTTGGAAGATCACATTAACCTGACAGTCACAATGCGAATGAATAGTAAAAGAGCTTCAAGAGCACACGAGAGCTTTCAGTGAAATTCATTTGAATTTGATTTGCAGCTCGGTTAATTGCCCACAACTTTGCACTGTACTTTGCACGCTCAATGCGCTCGCACTGTTATGAGCTCTCCCTTATTGTGTTTCAGCTAGTGTCATTGGCACATTCAACTCATGTCACAGCACTTGCACACAATAACTAGAGCTCATTTCTTATCAAAATTACCACATGCATTAAGTGAGAATTGCACGCGAGGCGCTGCTGAAGACTCTTAAGAAGTCAAAACCGGTAGCAGTGGCAGCAATTTTAATGCTCTGCTTATCACTGCCAGGGGATGGCTTTCAGAGCCATTCAGCCATTGTCATCATAAGCCATAAGCCGAAAAGGTTCGGAGGGATGCTGCTGTTGCAGTGGCTGCTGCTTAGGGGTTAGCAACACGAATCTGCAGCGGCGACGGCAGTCACCAAAATGCAACCCGGAAAGGCGCCAGTCATTGTCTGGCATTTGCTTTGCACTTCAGCGACGTTTGACACAACAATGAGAAAAAAACAAAAAAAAAAAAAAAACACTGAAAGCCCTGATAGAGTCGTGGCACGAGGCTAAAAGTTGCCAGTGTTGAAAACAACGGAAATTTGCCTTTGCTCCTGTTAGTGTTTTCTTTTTTGTGAAATACCCTGTTGTTATCACATGTTGGGAGGGAGCATACAAAGACCTAAAAGGTTTAAATCAATAAGTATCGAAAATCTATTGCATATTTTGCTTCGCACTCTTTTTAAAAACTATCAAAGCAAGGCTTAAAGTGTTCATGCGTTTCTCCAATCAATAAATATCGATTGCGACTTATATAAATTGTTATTTTTATATAATACTGCATTATGCAGATGCTTTACTTGGACATCCAGACTATTTAAATTAAATATCTTTCAATAACTTTCTATTTTACGATAAATCGTCAATAATAGATTTCCAACTACATTTTATTCTTGATACATATGGCAACTCTTGGTTATAGGAGCACAATTGTTACGAGGTATCTGCCAGTCGTGCACTGTCGGCATAGGCATTCCAACTTGTTTTTTGTCGATCTCCGCATTGGGTTACACACGGTTGCCAAACAAAAGAAAGCCCAAAGCCACGGCGACAAGCTCGTGAGTGGGAAGCAGCACAAAGCTGCTTATTGTTTCAATGGATTTAGCTGAAACCAGCGACTGCGGACTCTGGACTTTTTCTGCTTCAACTTGTGCTGCTGCCTCCGAGTGTGGCAAAGTGCTGAAGCATAAGATGATGCAGAGCAGTCGATGCTAAAGTCCTCCACAGACCGTGTCCGTGCTGTCGTTTAGGGTGGCTGCACTGACGACAACTCACACTTGCCGCAACACTTGCCTCACATTCGTCTGCCAAGCTTCAAGTGGATGGCATAGCTTCAAGTTTTTTACTTTCCGTACACGCACACACACACACACACACACATACACACACACATCTACAGAGCTCTCTCCTTATATGAGACAGTCGCCTTTGCCGGCACGCACACACTCACACACAAAACTCTCCATCCAAGTATCTTGAGCTCGGCTGGGTGGTCCTTGGTCCTTGGAATCTGTGTGCCTTCAAATTGATGCGCATAAAAATTGAATTTGTTAGCAAAATTGACAACCGAAAGTTGTGTGTTGTGTGTTACGTGTTACGCGTGCAGCGTAAGCAAAATTTATTTATGCTCTACGTTTTACAAATTTATTTTAATGCTCTCGTAATGTGATGTCGTCGGACGATAAAGCGAGTATAGACTGTACGGCAGCCAACTGACGATAGTTGCGCGTGCGACAGCAATTTACAAAAAAAGTATGCAAAAAGGCAGCTAATAGACCTTCATAAATCAGTTGGGATCTCTGCATAAAACAACTCTATTAGGACATTTTGAAAGAATAAGGGATGAACAGAGTTTAGTCTATATTTATTAAGATATTTGAAAATTTAAATTGTTAAGTTAATATATCGTACTATTTTTAAAGTAAACCAAATCGGGCAGCTATAAATATACATATATCTAACTATTGAGGCAGTTCATTTGCCATGCCTAAAGTCGAGACCACATTTTGTAGGGTTCACTTGTGTTGTATATAAAATGAAATAAATAAGAAAATGAGATTTTTGTTAACATAATTCGCAACCTTTGAGCAGCTGTTGCCAAATCTAGTTTATTGTGCCCGCTCCCCCTCTGAACAGGCAGCCCCTAAGCCGGAAACTGGCCGATTTCAATTTCTGTTGCTTATTTCAAGAAACTCAACTAAATCAAATGATAAATGCGGATTGTTGTAAAGTTGTTGCCAAGTCGGTTTGGAACAATTTCTGGCTGAGGCCGGCATAAAAGCCATGTCGAAAATCTTTATTTGCGCCAGCCATTTTTCAAAAGTACAATGGCAAACACAACCAACCCACCTCGCCCCCCCTACACACACCCCCTATAAGCTGCCCCCTTGCAATTTCTCGTTACATCTCTGCTGCCTGCTTTCATCGTGCGCATTGTCGCCACGGATATCCGCCATGTTGGCTGCTGCTTTGTGGCACGTTCCAGTGCACAGCAGCAACAACAACAACAACAACAGCGAGCAAAACTTTCATTTATGTATTTGGTGTTATTTAAATTTTCAACTCTACCTGCCGCGCTGAATAAGCCATAGAAAAGCGTTGCCAACAATGCCAAAGCTGGCAAATAGCAAAACTTGGCTGAAATGCAAAAGTGGCAGTTGCCAAGATGCCGCAAGGCTGCAAAACCCACCCCCCTCTGCAGGCACACACTTTGTTGCATTTTTGTGCAATCTGTTGAGCATAAATCTGCATATATATATCTCATACACATATGTATTATCATATGCATATATACCTTTTTTGGCAGTCGAATTTCCTTTGCTTCTTAACATGTCTTTATTTGACGCGTTTTTGGTCGCATTCTTTTTTTGAACACAGTATTTGCCTGTCCAAAAAAAGGGGTATCCTGTTCTTCGTTGAAGGGCGCACTTTGTACCTGTTTACAATTCACTTTGCTGCACTTGAGAAATTACACATGCCACGCCCCTTTCTCTGACGCCCTTGTACATTTTTCTTTTGCTTTCATTGCGCTCAAATTTCATTCTGGGTTTTCTGCTCAGACCTGGGGCCCGCTAGGCAAAGGGCAAGTAAATCGTCTGTCTTATTTGTCTACCACTACACTCTACACACCCATATACACACCATACACACCATACACACACACAGACATTCGCCCGCACACTCTCCACCCACACACACACAAGCAGCAACACACGCTTTTAATAAGCGCCAGCGTCGGCATTGGGGTTCCTTTTGGATCCCTTTGCAGGGCTGCCTTGTTGTTGTTGTTGTTGCTATTGTTGCTGTTTGCGCTAACCAACAACAAAAACAACAACAACAATAACAACAACATGATTGGTATTTTCCGCTGCAGACATTTTGCAAAGGTAGCTAAGCCGACCTCCGCTTCATTTTCCCTTTTTTATTTTATTTTATTTTTTTATGCCGACAGGCGGCTGTTTTATTGATTTTATTTTTTCAAGCTGTTCATTTTTGTGTACTTCCATTTTTTAAGCATTTTTGCAGCTGAGGTCGGGTCAAAAAAATGAAATTAGCAAGTTTTGTGGAATTTTAAGCGCAATTTGGTTTTAAATTGAAACCTGTTCAGACATTTTCCAGGAATTCAAGACTAGAGAAAAGTGCTCAAGGAATATTTCATAGTAAATAAGCCGTAAAACATTTGCTGGTATTTTCAATGATACTTGTATACAAAAAATAAGGGAAATTCGATTTTGAAAAGCGATTCCGGGTTCAATTTCTAGGTTTATATTAGCTTAAGTCTAGAGCATATAATATATTTTACGGAATAGTCTTAATAATTTGAATTTTATTCATTTTTTTGTTGAACTTCAGAGTAGAAGATATATGAGAGCAGATTTATTAAGTAACAGCCTAGAAGAATACTTGTATATAAATGGATATAAATCCATTTGAATTCATATAGATACAAAGAGATATAAAGATGTATGATAGATATACAAATATGTCGAGAAACATCCGACAATTTCTGATGTTCCTGAAGTTAATAAGACTTTCGCAAAGCTTCGACTTGTGTAAAGCTTCGAATAATTAGCTTTTGGGGAATACTTGCAACATGCTGCCTTGGACTTATTTTTCAGCTCATTGCATTTGCATTTGGCTTAAGTGAAATTCGAGCGCTTAAAATTTCCACCACCCGACGACAGTGGCTAGCCGCCTTTTCCTTCTTTTTTTTGGGTAGGAGATTTTGCAAATTTTGCATAGACTGTCCCCGCGCTCTGTTCCGTTTTCCCTCGACTAAACCAACTATCCATTAGTTGTAATAACAATGGCTGCAACCGAAAGCAAACTTTTCGCTAGCCACAATACAGTGTGCTCGAAAAGTGTGCATATTCATATGCAAAGTGCTCGCAACAAGACAAACAAAACGCTGAGCACCAAAATTGCGACTCTTTTGTTTTGATACCAAATTTTTTCTTTGCACTTGCAGCTGGCATCAAGTACACGGACAACCAGCGCGTGATTATCCTGGTGAAGGATGTGAATGACGAGCCGCCCTACTTCATCAATCGACCGCTGCCGATGCAGGCGGTGGTTCAGCTAAATGCACCGCCCAATACGCCAGTATTTACGCTGCAGGCACGTGATCCGGATACGGATCATAATATACATTATTTCATAGTGCGCGATCGCACGGGCGGTCGTTTCGAAGTGGATGAACGTTCGGGCGTGGTGCGCACCCGGGGCACAGATCTCTTTCAGCTGGACATGGAATATGTGCTGTATGTGAAGGCGGAGGATCAAAATGGCAAGGTGGATGATCGCAGGTTCCAGAGCACGCCCGAGGAACGTCTATCGATTGTGGGCGGCAAACGGGCGCCACAATTCTATATGCCCGGCTACGAGGCTGAGATACCCGAGAATCAGAAAAAGGACTCCGAGTAAGTGTGAGGGTTGGATGGAATAAAAATATAGATATATATATGCAAATCCATATGTACGGACTGCCAATAAAAGTTATGCGAATTAGAGCATGACAATGTCTGGGTTGGCTCATTGAAATTCCCATTGCAAACAAACAACTGTCAAATGGCAGTCGAGCGAGTGACAGACGGACGGCAAGCCTGGCAACCCTGGCAGCCCGTCGCAGCCTGGCCTCTATAATATATGCATGCATTTTACATATGACAGCCACAGACTCCATTCGCTAACTGTCACACATCCACACGCTCCTTTGTGACCTGTCTCTTCTCTGTTTTTTTACAGCATCATTTCGGTTAAGGCCAAATCCTTTGCGGACCGGGAGATACGTTATACGCTGAAGGCGCAGGGACAGGGCGCCGGCACCTTTAACATTGGACCCTCATCGGGCATTGTCAAGCTGGCAAAGGAGCTGGACTTTGAGGACCTGCGACAGCCGCATGTCTATACACTGATTGTGACAGCCACCGAGGATTCCGGCGGCTTCTCCACATCCGTTGAGGTAATGTTACAAAGATAAACTGAACAAACAAGTAAGCGTAGTTGTTGGAAGTATCCGGCTAGGAGATATCCATTAGGGCATTATTGTGACACCTACATGTGTGTTTATACCAAATCAGGGGAATGAGCAGGAGTTATCCGAGAAGTGAAGTACTTAAAATTTGAACATAAAAATTCGAAAGCCTACATTGCAAGTTTTGTTTATCTCATATCATTCTTGAGTTATGCTAAAAAATCAAAATCTATTTTTATAGATATTTTCGAAGTAGAACAACGGACAGACGAACTATACTGAGAATATACCAAGAATATTTATATTTTGTGCAGTGAGAGATGCTTCCTTCTGTCTAACATAAAATATATAAAAAAAAAAAAACCTACTATTTTTACCCACAAAAAAATTAAATAAATCTCCTTCAACTGCAGCTCACCATACGCGTCACGGATGTCAATGACAATGCGCCCAAGTTTGAGCTGCCCGATTATCAGGCGCACAATGTGGACGAGGATATACCGCTGGGCACCAGCATATTGCGCGTTAAGGCCATGGACGCCGATTCGGGCGCCAATGCTGAGATTGAGTATCTTGTCTCGGATGATCATTTCGCTGTCGACTCCAATGGCATCATTGTGAACAACAAGCAGCTCGATGCGGACAACAACAATGCCTACTATGAGTTTATTGTCACCGCCAAGGATAAGGGTGAACCGGCCAAGTCGGGCACCGCAACCGTGCGTGTCTACACCAAGAACAAGAACGACGAGGAGCCCAAGTTCTCACAGCAGGTCTACACGCCCAATGTGGATGAGAATGCCGGTCCGAATACATTGGTCACCACTGTGGTCGCCTCCGACAAGGATGGCGATAATGTGCGCTTCGGTTTCGTTGGCGGCGGCACCTCCTCCGGCCAGTTTGTCATCGAGGACATCACAGGTGTCATACGGCTGCATAACAAGGCCATCTCACTGGATCGCGACAAGTACGAGCTGAATGTGACCGCCATGGATGATGGTTCCTGTTGTGTCAACGGCGATCAGACCATACACACCTCCACGGCTGTCGTTGTCGTCTTTATCACCGATGTCAATGATAATAAGCCGGTGTTTAAGGATTGCGGCACCTACTATCCCAAGGTGGAGGAGGGAGCGCCCAATGGCAGTCCAGTCATCAAGGTTGTGGCCACCGATGAGGACAAGGGCGTCAATGGACAGGTAAGTGCGCGGCTTGAAACTCAATAATTATGAAATATATTTGCCCAAAATCGATATTATTGCTCCGATAGTTTCTAATATAGAAAGTCGCACTAAATCGGTGTTATCGATAGCAATGCAGTGCTTGCATTCTTCGATTATACAGTAAATCGATAATTGTAATAATCGATAGTTTCTCATCGCAAACGATTCCCAAAATTAAAATTAGTCCAAACTAAATTGATATTTGTCATTATCAATAGTTCGACTTGTGAAATACAAAGCTAAATGTAGGAAAATAATATTATTTACATTTTAAAAATATTTTTAAAAAAATGTTGTCCTTAAGCAGTTTATCGTGCCTGAATATCCCCAATAGTTCTTGTTTAGCCAAAAGTGGTGCATTTTTTGTTAAGCTGCAATTATGAGTGCCTGCTTTTAATTAGGGGTTTGTGACTTTTGGGCCATTCACCAGCACGTTTATGCCAAATAGTATTAGTCGCGCGAGTGCGAGAGATTTCGTGTCGAGATTTTGAACAGAGTTGCCACGCTCAAGTTCAATGCACTTAAAAAAGGCAGGCGAGCGGTGTTGCATGTCGTGCACCGGTGTGGCAACGCCTCGCAGAGGCTATAATCACAATTGTGTCAATCATTAAGTAATTTTGCATGTTCTTTGTCGCCCGTCAGGTTAAATACTCGATTGTACAGCAACCGAACCAGAAGGGCACCAAATTCACAGTGGACGAGGAAACTGGCGAAGTGTCCACCAACAAAGTGTTCGATCGTGAGGGCGACGATGGTAAATTCGTCTCCGTGACGGTTAAGGCAACTGATCAGGGTGATCCCAGCTTAGAGGGCGTCTGTTCTTTTACCGTGGAAATAACCGATGTGAATGATAATCCGCCACTTTTCGATCGTCAGGTGAGTTATCCCAGCTAAAAGCTCAATTGAAGATTGGAGTCTTAATGTTCGTTCCACTCCCTTGCAGAAATATGTGGAGAATGTGAAACAGGATGCCAGCATTGGCACCAACATACTGCGCGTCTCGGCCTCCGATGAGGATGCGGACAATAATGGCGCCATAGTTTATAGCCTGAGCGCGCCCTTTAATCCCAACGATCTGGAATATTTCGATATACAAGCCGAGTCTGGTTGGATAGTGCTCAAGAAGCCGCTTGACGTAAGTGTTTGTTTTCCCATTCTATCATATTCTTGCATTTGTTACCATTTCTTAAGTTTGCGAACCCAATTAACCAAGTTTTATGTTTGTACTTACAAAAGAGAAAACAAAAAAAAAATATGAAAAGATAATTGAAAATACTTTCATTTCCTTTACTAACTAACAATCCAAAGCTGAAGCGCCTAGCGCTGCCAGAGTTTCATAAAGTCAGAGTTATTGCGGCAGAAATTTAAGCATTCAGTTCTAATTATTATTTCAACTGCACCTTTCTTTTGTTTAAGAGACTTTGTGCAAAGTCCTTCCGCAAAACTTTTAGGACGGCTATCAATTGAGTTTTTCCTTTTTTTATTGATAGCCAAAAACGAATTCGATGTGAAAAGCAGTGCAAGTTTTTTTGTCACATTCGAAAAGAAGAGAAATAAAAAAAAAATACGCAAACTACATATAAGAAATGCCTTATATGCCATATATATGCGCTTTTGTGTACTATTTTCAGTTAGTTTTCTATTATTTGTACTTTTTTTTTTTTTTTTGTTTAGTTTATAGTGCGTAATTGGCCCAAAAATGAAAACTTTCAAATAAGTAAAAATGCCAAGCGAATTGATTTTTAACATTTTTTGAAACAAATCAACAAAAACACAACGAAAATACAAAAGGTATTAAAATGGGTATGCCGGGTAAATTTAGTTGGACAAAACGGAGCATTATGTAAAAAAGCTTTTAACCGCCAGCTGCTGCTTTTATTTTTGTGGTGTTAGGTTCCTAGGCTTAAGCAAATGTAAAACAAAAAACAAATAATACACAGGTTTTATAAACTAGCCCCTAAAAAAAAAACGATCACGCCTATTTTTGAGCATCGTTGTGCAATTTTTGATGGCTAAAGAAAGAAAATCTTTAACAAACAAATCATAAAACTACAAAATAATTTTTTCAAATGTAGCTTGATTTTGTATGCCAATTTTTTAACATTTAATTTTTGCTAACCCCACAAAATCCCAACAACAAACCCTTATCAAAAAAATAAACCCGAATTAGCAAATCGTTTTTTGTCGAGACTATGCGATTTTTTGAAGGTCTCTTGCTGACAGCTGCAAATATATATATTTTTGATTTTAGCTAATCATTTTTCATAATCATATTCAAGAAAAATGTAAACATTTTGTTGCGCGCATTTTCGCATGCCAATGGAAAATGCGTGTCCAACGTTCATCTCTTTTTTTTTTGTGAAATAATCAAACATCAAAACATCTATATGATAGCAGGCGACGTTAATTTAACATATAATTTAACTGCACCTTTTAAAATGTTTAATTTGTATAATTTTAAAATTATGTGCGAGTTCAGCTAATTGAGGCGAGTTAATGTTTCTGTTTCTTTTTAATTTCCTATTTACATATGAAATGGTGTTATCGATACTGTTATCGATGCTGTTGTCAACAATTTAGGGTTGTTATCCTGTAAGTAATCGAATCTTTTGAAAAAACATAAATCTAAATGAAGTGTCTGTTATAATTTGCTGTTACACTGTGCTAACCCGGCAACAAATCGATTTGCTCACCAATTTGTAAGCTAACGTCAAAATGAAACTAACTTTCTATGCTCGCACAGATACTGAATACTTCATGTTGTACATAATCATAATATATCTGGTTTTAGCTGGCATCCTTCAAGGGAACACCAAACAAGTACTAAAATAAAATCTGCCTAGTCCTTTTAGTGAGCATTTCTTCAACGTAAATTTTCCAACACACTTCATCAGATTGTTCTCAGTTTCTCTTAACCAAAGCAAGAGGTAGTCTCGTCAAAATAAGCAAAATACAAATTTAAATCAAATCCCATACCAATTAAACTTTTGAAAATATGATTGTCTTAAATCTCCCAAATAAAGCCCACCTGTACGTTACATATCCATGCTTATCCCTAGTAAAAGCTTTATTATAATTCCTCCTAAACATTTACTTGATTTCTAAGTATTGATTTTTCCTTTTCATTTCACTTATATTTTAAATATATTTATATTGAAATACTAAATTTCAAACACAAACTGTTAACCTGTAACGACAACGATGCCATTCAAATACGTAATCGTAACGTAATACGCACACAACGTTAACCCGATACACAAACCAAATACGACCTAAACTATCATACAACGCGTTTAACGTATCGGCTAACATTTGGCTGTTAACTCTATACCACTGCTACATTTCACACATTCAATCAATGAATCAATCAAAACTCAATCGATCAATCAACAGCGCGATCGTTATCGCCTGCGCGTGCGCGCCTCAGATCGTGGCGACCCGCCCTCATATGCCGATGTCGATGTTGAGTTAGATGTCGTCGATCGCAATAATAAGCCGCCCATTTGGGATAAGAGCATTTATGGGCCGATCCATATTCGCGAGAATGTAACTGTGGGTACGGTTGTAACATCGGTTAAGGCAAGGTTTGTATAGCCAATACACTACACTACACTACACAACAAACAAAAACTAAGAACTACTACAATTAACTCATACATACTAAGTAATTCAATCAAGTTGAAGTTCCTAACAACAACAAAGCCTAACAGCGTGAGCTTAACATAGTTAGTCATTCTTCTGTCTTTTTTATTTGAAATGTAAAAGCAATTGGGCTAACATAGGATTAAGCTTCCGAGTTTGAATTCGTTTCACCGAGTTGCATTCGTTTGAGTAAGATTTTAACATGCATAACATTAACATAGCTATGTTATAGCTAACAGTTGCAAACTGTGTCTTGGCTAAATGTGCTCAACGAACGAAATGTACTCGCTTAACGAAACTTCGCTCACTTAACGAACATAGCTTTAAGCTTGCCAGTACAAGTATTTTTTACATACGGTCTCTTTCTGTTACTGTCTCTCGTATAACATAACGTTTACATTTTTAACTAAAATTTTACGATACAATATTTTTGTGGTCTATCGTAAAAGCTCAATATTTTTTTCAACCATCAACAATGTCAAAAAACCAAAAAAATTATTTGACACATTCGAAAAAATGTTAAAAAAAATGTCTTTAAATTGTGATAAACAAATTTCAATTGCTGTTGTTGGTGTTTGTTTTGAGCAAACTTTTTGTATGCCAGTCTAATAAAGACTGGTTGTCGGGTACTTTTGCATTTTGCTGCAACTCTCACCCACCCTACACACTACCCATTGGAATTGCTTACCCAATACTCTGACTTCTCTCCCACCTCTCAGTCAACAAACCCAAAAACACACGGTAAAATGCTTGAAATAACTGTGAAGTCTCGTTGCCACAAAATTCGGTGTTGGTTTTAATTGGGAAAATGAGAATCTAATTAAAAATGTATTTTATACACGGTTGCAGTTTTAGTTTAAGAACTAGGAAACAACAAGGTAAATACGCAATCTAATTGAGAAATATATTTATATATACATTCACAAAGTGTTCAAAAATGTTAAAAAGCAATAGTCGAAAAACAACAAAATAAATAAAAATATATTCAAAAAAAGAAAAAAAAAAAAAAAGTATGCTATAAAAATTGTACTACTCGAAATGCACAAAGCCCTTTTTAAGTTTCATTTATTATGCATTTAGTTTCTATCATATCTGAAATACTATATAAATAACAATTATATATTTGAATTTATGCTCAAGTCAATTATTTATAATATGTATGCGATTTTGAGTTTCTGTCCAGAACAGGGACAACATTTTTGTTTGTTTACATTTTGAAGGCTAGGGTCGAGACTTTATTTGATAAAAATAAAAACAAAATAAAAAAATAATTTGCACTGCGAGAAAAAACCTTTTGATAAAGGCATAAAATATATAAAGAAACCTATCAAGTTTCTAAAATTTTGATTTTTAAGTTTAAATGCTGGCTGTATACTTCCACATAAAAAAGGTGTTGGTTACGTGTATTCAAACTTTTGATTTTTCGAAAAAAAAAAACCTGTCGCTTCATTTTGTTTTCCAACAACTTAAAACTGAGTTTTTTTTATAACTAAAATTTTTTTTGTATTTTGCATTTTTTCCTAAACTTTAACGACGCGTCTGTGTTGTTGCCAATGCTCGCTTGATTTTGAAACGTGCTTGTCTTTTTTGAAAAACCAAAAACAAAAAATATGTAAACAAAACGAAAACCAAATGAAAATGTATTCAAAATACAGCGCGAGACATACAAATTAGAGGCGATGGCCCAAGACAAGGGCTATCCGCCATTATCGCGTACGGTCGAAGTACAGATCGATGTGGTCGATCGTGCCAACAATCCGCCCGTTTGGGACCATACCGTTTATGGGCCGATCTATGTCAAGGAAAATATGCCCGTTGGCGGCAAAGTCGTCTCGATCAAAGCCAGGTCTGTTAGTGCAATGTTTTACAAAACAAACAAAACAAAAAACCAAAAAAATAAATAAAAAATTCACTTTAAGAAAATTGCCATACCATTTTGCTTAGTTACTTTTGATAAGCTACATTAATATTTACATTTTTTCCTAGGTGTTCAGTTTTAGTTCTTGTAAACAAATCAAATTCAAAATATTCAATCATTTTCATTGTCATTTTTCGGTTTTTGGTGTTGTTTCACGTAGTTCTCATTATCTTTTTTTATCTGTGTTCTGAATGTTGTTCTAGATGTTTAGTCTACTCTCTTAGGCAAATCCTTAAGAATGCTCTTGAGAGTGTGAAAATCAATTGAATTGAATATTAATTTATTTCAATTAAATTTCATTTTCACACTCTCAACGAGTCATAGTTTCCTTTGCTCCCTATCATCCCATCACTCTATATGCTGCACTCAAACCACAAGCACCAGTAAACACATTCCCCAAACTTAGAAATCCGCACAAACCACACGAAATGCACAATTTTTTATTTTTGTATAGACCGAGTACAAAACCAAGTTCTAATTCCTCAAAAGCTGTATATTTATCGATATAAACGTATGGATAATCACATTATTATAACCATAAGCTTGGGGGTGATAATTTAAATGTAGCTAGAGTTCCATGTAAATAAACTGTTGGCGCTCAACGTGTGCCGAGCTAAGTTTAGTTTAATGAAATGCAATTCCCACCGCTTGATGACCTTTGCTGATAAGCTGACGATTCCAATTTAAATTGGGGTCAAATGTTGCAGTGACTAGCAAGTATTTTATGTTAATACAGTTGCTGGCGCCCAACGTGGGTGCCCCACAATTGCCACTACTTGATGACCTTCACTGTTGATGAGCCCGCCAGCTGCATTTTAAATTACCTGGCCAAAACCACTTTGACCCTTGCCCAGTCCGTATACAAGTACTTTTCATATTCTGCAATGATCATAGACCTGAGAGATGGCGAGGGCTTCCGAATGTAAAGTTTATTAAAATAAAGTTTTGTTTTTCATAATTGCAATTAAAAACTTGAAGTAGCGCACTTAAATGACTTTTGGCTTGCAGTACGCTTCTTTGCCTGTTCTCTCTGCCTCTCCCTCGCTCCTTTTAGCTCTCTCTCTCTCTCTCGCTCTCTCAGGGCAGCATTAACATAACGAATAGAGTTTTATCTTCGTGGCAAGCCAACCACATGGCTCTGACGTTTTAATTATGCGTCAGTTTGTGGCCAGTGGCAGTCAGTACTTTTTACCCCAGTCTCCATTTTCCTTACTTTTATTTTTTATTATTTGTTTAATTTTTTTTATTGTCAGCACTAAAAGCAATGCACTTAAAGCGTTCTAAGCCCAAACGCGCTGCTGGCGCATATTGCACATACGCACCGTGGCGCGACGGCCACAAATTATTGCACCAACTGCATCCACCTTGCTACAGTTAGTTTAGTGCTCTCTAAGTAAATTTCATTTATATGCTAAGTATTTAGGAAATTGCCAACTATTAAACGTGCTTGGGCTTACGTTACGACGTTTCGGTTTTCTTACGTTACGTTAAGCTCGTGTAAAATACGTTTTTTATTTTCTTACTTCTCTGTTTGTTATTACTTTACTTGTTTTACTTGTGTTTCGTTTTATTCCTTTTTGCAATTATCTTGTCCCAGCACAAAATTGTCAACTTTTTATATTACTCTATATATATATATATATAAAATAGATATATACTTGTGTGTGCGTGTGCGAGTGTTTGTATAGCCAAGATGCTATTAAGCAAGGCGTCTGCCAAAGGATGCTGCGTGCAGGCGGAACAACATGGGCTGCGTTTTCAAGCGCGCGTATCTCATAATAAATGTGTTTGTTGTCGTTGTTTGTCATTGTTGTTGTTGTTGTTGTTGTCTCGGTGCGCTTAATGCGCGCACTGTCAAGTGTTTGCCGAGTGTAACATGCATTTAAGCAGGCAGAAAGAACAACAACAACCACAACAACAGCGATGCGAGCTAGTGTAAAAAACTAGGGTCACACTTAACAGCAGAACTTAACGATAAATGTTAGCCACATAGAAGCTGTAGCATAAAGTGTTATACTGCTTATTGAGTGTATAAATCTACTCTGTTCAGTATGTGAAAAAGAGTACATTGGCTTTGTGAAATACTTAATCAGTCCGCTTTTTTGACCTAGATAATCAAGGTATGATTGTCAACCTACTAGGCATTTACATATATATACCCTTTATCTTCAACAGTTTTAGATCTAATAGATAGACACATTTCACAAGTTAATATTTCCCAATGACACCGTTTAAAAGCCATTGTCTTGGGCTTACAGTTTGGCAGTCAAGAAGCCTAGAGCACAAATTCTCTTCGATTTAATTGAAGCTTTTATCACACTGCGAACAGAGTATTGCGCTGTCGGACTGATTCGATTGCAAGGTTTTCCTTATTTTTGCCTTAAGTTAACTTTCCATTTGACGTTATATTCTGTATTTTATCAACTAGCCCTGAATTAGTACATATCGATAGTCATAGCATTTAGGCGTTAACTGCAAACCAGGCGTATTATTCTCTTTAAATTAAAAACCCAAGTGCTCAGAAAACCAATTCAATAAATACACAAAATACACTGAAAATGTTTCCCACAAAATTAGTTTTGATTTTGCAATACAAACGAACGATACCAATATATATATATATATATTTAAATATATATAATACACAAAAGAACACTCACAGCCAAAACGAAGGAAAACATTTCATGCAATTCACAAAATTTTCCCAACCAAAAGCAAATCCCCAACCGAACCAAAAACACCTCACACAATTTTTTCGCTACCGATTTTTTGCCATATATATCAGCCTTGTCCTTTCCCCATCATATTTATTTTGGCGCTCGTCCTTGGCAGCAACAATTTTGCGCAGTCTGACAGATTTCTTGCAATTTTTTAAGGCAGCTTCCAAAGTTTTTCTTTGCTTCTCCGTGTGTACATTTTTTTTTCTCCCATTTTGGTCGCTCTTCTGTCAGCTGCAAGTGTTGTCCAAGTGCAAATAAAATTTATTTTTTGTTTGTTTGCTTCTTTTGCCTAATTTGTTTTTCATTATCTGCGCCTCGCCCACTGTACACAAAAAGCAAACAATCATCTGCCGGCCGTGTATACTTCCCCCAAATCCATACCCCCCCACACACCCCCCCATTATCCCTTCGCCCGAGCTAACCAGTCTAGAATTCAGTCCAACAATTTTTTGACACTCGAATGGCAATTAAATGTTTTGAAGCCATTTTTTTTTTCTTCTGCGCCATCTTTTCTTTTTCTCCTCTGTTGCGTTTCCGTTTCGAGCTGAGAGTTTTTTTCTTGGCTTTTCCTGTTATTTCTTTTAGGTTCTTTTTGCACGAAAGACGCTCACAAAAAGGAAGTTCTCCAATTTGAGGCGCAATACTTTGCTTTTTTTTTTGTGGAGCAATCGAAACTCTTGAAAATACATTTTTGTTTTTCTTTTGTGTCATAAATCAAATTTTTGTATTTTGATATGTCGCATGCGTGTGTGCAAGTGTGTGAGAGTGCGTGTGTGTGTGTGTGTGTGGGTGTGTGGGTGTGTGCGTATCACGCACATATCTTGTAAACTTCATTTAGCTTTTACAACTTACTGTTAATTTTTGCAAGAGCATTTAAAGAATTCTATAAATTCTTGATGCTTCCCAATACATTTTTTATGATCATCTAACTAAATACTTTCTAGTTTGTTTTTTGAAAAAGTTTAAAGTATTTCAACATTTGTAGCATAAACTCATAATTTCTATAAATAACCCAACCCATGTCATGTAGTTAAACTCTTTCTACACTAACAACTATCTCTATAAATGAAAGCCAACCAAAGCCATTACTCATATATACTATGTATTTTTTCCACCTGCCGCCAACGTCTGCAGTTCGGGCATTGAGGGCAATCCGACGGTTTTCTATAGATTAATGCCTGGGTCAACGGCACAGACGAACAAGTTTCATACGTTCTATCTGCAACAGAGACCGGACAATGGTGACACCTGGGCCGATATAAAGGTCAATCATCCGCTGGACTATGAGAGCATCAAGGAATACAATTTAACCATACGTGTGGAGGTAAGTGTGAACAGTTTTCAATTTAAACTTGTAAATGGTTTGCTTAAAGAAACCCCAAATAAAAATTAAAATAACTAGAGAAAATAGCGGCAAAGCCAAAATATCCACAAAGTTGTTCAAGTTTTCAAGTTCTGCAGCGCTCAATTAAGCGCTCAGCTAGAGCTGTGTTTGACTTTTGCATTTGAAAATGACTTCAAAATACGTTTGTAATTATTTTATTTGAAAAGTTTTAATTACTTGCGCGACTTTGAGGCCATCCCCTCGCTTCCCAACATGCAAATGCAGAGCGCACGCCAAGCAATTTGACTGTGAACAGAGTTCAGCTTGATTTAGTTCTGGCATGTGGCAATCGAGCAGCTGATTGACTGATTGACTGCCTGACTGACTGGCTGTCAGTTCGCTGCGCTTCTCAATTGAATTTCAATCAGTGCCCAAGTTTTAGCTGGATCTCTCTATCTCCAGAGCAGCTCATTAGTGCGACCATTCAGCTATGCTAAAATTATTGACAAATTGTTGCAGCTGCTCAATAAATTAAACATGACCAGAACCGGCGAGGCGCTGCAGCAACAAATGCCACAAATGATGTGCCCGTTGCCCCCAAAGGCCAAGCCAAGCCAAACACACACACACACACACACACACACACATTTATATTTGTTGAGTGTGTGCGTGTGTGTGTGCTATTAAAATGCAATTGCATTCGCATTTAATGCAGCTAATTAAATATCCCTCGACATTTCATTAGTATTTTCCTTTTTTGCACATCGCAAATCTAATGCACAACACAGCGCTGATTGTTGTTGTTTTTGTTGTTGCCGCAGCGCAAATGTCAACGAAATATTCCTATTAATTTTTAAAAGAGTTTGCGGTCGCTGCCCATGTATAAATAAATTCTAAATGATATCAAATATTCATTTAAAAATGTATAACATTTTTTTAAAATTTTTTTGCGGTTAACTACAAATGTTTGTCGTGGCTGCGAAAAGCATTTGAAATATATGCGCTCATTGAATTTTATAAATTAAATGCTGTAAGTTGAGCGAGTTTACATAAATATGTGTACGCATTAGCCTGTTATTTGTTATGTTAACAGGCTTCATGCTAGCAAGCGTCATGTTAACAGGCGTTGTTCACACTCAACCACGAAAAATCGTTTCATGTTACCCAACACTTTAACACTCAAGCGTAGAGCTTACAATTTATGAATTTATGAATTGAAAACCACTCGAGTTGCAAATTGAGCTAAATTAGGTATATAGTTTCTAACAGTGCCTGTTATATATTATTGCCCACATACTTGTTTGTGCGGCAAGTTCGAAGCACCACGCTCAATTGATATTTGAGATTTGTGTATTTATGCAAATCCCTCAGCAAATAGTTCGATTGCCTAATCAAACTTTGTCAAATTTTGCTGCTGCCTGCAGACTCTAATTAACTAGCAAATACATATTTACCCAATAACAAGATGGCAAAAATAAATAATTCATTTTCGAATTGGCTCAGCTTTCACTTTCTGCCCCGTCTCTTTATGTCTCTCTTGCACTCTCGCATCGCGCTGTGATTGGGTTTTATGTGCTGTCATTCACTGTAAACAAATGTTTCATGTATGGACATATCTTTGCATTGATTAATATACAAAATACAAGCAAATAAACATAAGTATGACCACAGGCATTGAGGGATTGGTATTTCCCCTGGGCCGTCTTTGGTTCATTGGCAAACACAATGAAAATTGTGGATAACAACGCAATTGGATTCATTGCGAGAAAAGGCTAATCAATTGCATAATAAAGAAGACGATGTGTTGATTGATAGCTTTTCTCAATCAATCAATCAATATCGGACTCTGGTTTACATGATCAAAAGGTCGCCTCATTTAAATAACTTTAAGCGCAAACCGAAAAAGATGATTAAAAGAAATTTTAATAAAAAAGTGTATAAAATTAATGACATTAAATATTTTACTGCTTTGTTGACAGAATTCCGGCGTCAGAATTTCTCCTTTATTACTTGCATATGTAGTCAAATATACCGGGCATATTTAAACAAAAATGTGTTCAATTATTTCATTTGCGAATTAAGAATACAAATATTTTTACATATTACGTACGGATATTATGTACTAATTAAAAGTGTGGACATGTTAAAATTTAAATTACATTTTTAAATATTTGAAGTGGCAGAATTTACAATTTTTACATTCTTGCATTTTTTCCTTCTCTTTTTGCAACATTACAGAACAACGGCGCCCAGCAATTGGCATCGGAAGCGACCGTTTACATAATGCTCGAGGATGTTAATGACGAAATACCGTTATTCACCGAACGCGAACAGGAAACGGTGCTGGAGGGCGAGCCGATTGGCACCAAAGTGACACAAGTGAATGCCATCGACAAGGATGGCACATTCCCAAATAATCAGGTGAGCAATGCGGAGCGCGAATAAATTGAGTGAAGGTAGCGCATCCTTTTAGCCTGCCAGATACGATGATAAGAGGGCTGCGGCACGTAGCGGGTTGAGCAACGCCAGCTGCGGAAATGCCAGGCGATTGTTGGCAAATGAATGACTGTGTGAAGCACGAAGCAAGTGACACAAAAAAGAGTCACAGAGAAGGGTTGCCAATTTGGGGGTGGATGGGGCCAAAGTTTAAAGCGTCATTTGCTTAATGTGCTGTAAAGCGCTTAAATTTCTAGTGCCTTAACAGTTGAGCATGTTAAGTGCATGTTAACATTACATTACTTTGAGTGTTTTTAAAAAGTTCCTTAGCTGTTGTGTGAGGTTCTTAAGTAGCCATGTTAGAGTTAACACAGTCCCTTAACAGTTGACCATGTTAAGTTCATGTTAACATTTTATTATTTAATGCAATTGCTCAACAGTTAGGAATGTTAACATTACATGGTGTTAAGTGCTAACAATATGCGAGTGTCTTAAAAACCCATGTTAGACTTAACAGAAAATGGACTTGCCACTCAGTTGTAACAGCATTATCTAACATACAAATCCTAACAAGAAAAACAAGTTCAACTTTAAATCAAAATAGTCCGCATTGCAGTCTAACCGCATAAATTTAGCAAAGTTTTACTCCTTTGGAGTACTACGCCTTTTTTTTAATTGTATTAGTTTTTTTTTTAAATTTTTTTTTTGCCGCTTCCGTCGCCTTTGGCTCATCTGGCAGCTGAGCTTATAAATGTCAAAGAGTTGCCACTCTTTTTTGTGCTGCAGTATTTTCACACGCTCTTAAGTACACTAAGCCCTTAGTGAAAGTTCAAAGCGTGTAGCACAAGGCAAAAAAAAATGTCAAGAAAAAAAAACAGAAAACTAAGAAGATAAAAAAGAGGAAGACAAAAAGCAACCCACAGTCTGTGCCGTCCTTTATGCGTCTGACAGCAGACCTTGAGGGCAGGACGTGAAAGGGACGCCAAGGCCTGAAGCTATACTCGCGATTATAATAATATGGTACTTGGCTGAATGGTAAATGGTAATGGGTAATGGGTAACTGGTAAATAGTAACTGGTCACTGGTAACTGCTAACTGGCCATGGCGATGTTGGCCATTTCCATTCTCTTGGCCACGTTTCGTGTCCTGCAGCCAAGTAATTTGCATGTACGCGCAAAATGTCCGCACTAATTAGCGTTTTTCATTTATAGCCGCAGCTATACAGACACGACAAATTTGTTGCAAGACGGGCGTCTGATTATCATTAACATCATCAGCAAAGCATCATCATTAGCAGCAGCATCATCATCATCATGATGCTAGCGCCCCTTTAATATGCCCGACATCTATTTAAAAGCTGCGCAGTTTTCGCTTGATTTAAATTCTTGGCAATTTCCTCTTTGAACTCGACATGTTTTAATTAACTTCCTGACAATTTTTGATTTGTCAACAAAATTTTCTTTTTTCATTTTTTTTCTTTTCGTCTAACGTTTATGTGTTGCATGTACTTGCAGGTCTACTACTACATCGTCGACTCGCCACGTAACGAGGGCAAGGAATTTTTTGAAATTAATTTGCAAAGCGGCGAAATCTTCACCAAAACCGTGTTCGACAGGGAGAAGAAGGGCGCCTACGCCCTCGAGGTGGAGGCACGCGATGGTGCGCCCTCTGCGCGACCGAACAGCAATGGACCCAATTCAGGTAAGTGCCCCAACAGTTCCCTCTTCGTTCTCCACCAAATGTCGAACCTGTCGATTGGCGCTGGTGTTCGTCTATCGTTAAAATGTTCATTTAAGCTTTTATGTAAATTTTCGGGTACACAGTATGAAACTTTGACTAGGGGGGCTAGAGATATTTAAATACTTGTGTGTTAGCATTGAAACCGTTTGTCAGCTGTGTTTATAGTAACTGTAGAGATATCTAGAAATCTGTTAAATATAGACTAGATAGCGATATAATTTGTCAAACAATCAACTGTGATCAATCAATATAGAAATCCGATTCACCGAGTATAATATATGATTCTATCGTATAGCTATCCGTTTCGCTCAGTCAAAACAAAAGATGTTTTATTTACTGGTATTGTCTCTTTGAAGAGCTTTTCTATCTATGCACATATGAATTATATAGCCTTTAACATATTAAAAACACAGAAAAGCTGTTGAAGCCAATAGCTTTTAGTCAGCTGCTGTTGTTGCTTAACATTCTGCTTGTCAACCGAAATTGGCAATAGGTTTTCTTCTCATTTATTTTCGTTTTGTTCTTGTTGCTGACATTTTGGCTATTTGCATTGGAGCGCAGCGTGTTTGCAGCATCCCAAATCGAATATCTACGACAAATATTGACCACGTGGGCAACCCAAATAGGTCACAGGCTGTCGCTAGTGTGTGTGCCTGTGTGCGTGTGTGTGCCTGTGTGCGTGTGTGTATTTAGGCGAGTGCATTTTGGCTTTTATTGGACACGCAGTTGCCCACATTCGCGGGCTGCTGTTGGCAAATAAATTTGCATTTAACGAAAAACAGTTGCAAGCCAATATCATCAGCATCAGAATCAGCAGCAGCCACAAAATGCGTTTTATTTGAAAATTTTCAGTTAATAGATATTGGTGCGGTTCAGTGTTGAAAAACGAGAGAAACAGTTCAATTTGTTTATGAGCACTGCAAATATGCCCATAGCTTTTTCGTATCAACAAATAACACATTTCCATGCAATAAAAAGTAAATCATTTTAATATATTATTATTGATTTTTCAATAAATACATTTTGAAATTAAAATAAAAAATGCTGTAAAAAAACTGAAGTTTTTCTACGAGTATCTTTGCGCGAACAAAACCCGCAAAAAAATCCAAAAAAAATGGCTTATTTTAAAAAATGTTTAAGCATTCACGAAATTGCTTATGATATTAATAACTGATAATGTTAGGTTGTTTAATGAAATTGTGCGTGAAACTAATTACATTTCAATTTTAGTTTTAAGTTGAAAGCAACAAAAAAAGAAACAATTTTGTGTTAAATAACGAGATTGAATTTAGTTTTTACAAGAAAGTATTTGCTTTTATCATAGAATTTCAATTGCAATCAATATATATTTTTTTCACTGCGTGTTTTCGTTTAGTTGCATTTTTTATTCAATTTATTATTACTTATTTTTTATGTTTCAGTTTATTACTTTGCCTCTTATTAAAAAAATTCTCTTTACTGTCGAATTTATTAAAAACATTCAAGGGCCATCTGTTGGTTTTCTAATTTCGGGATGGAACTTAAAAAATATATTAAAATATATATAAATATATATCAAATAAAAACAGTTGCATATAACATACATTGTGCGCCTGTGACAAGTGTTTGCCCATAAAAATGTGCGCTAAAAATAAACAATTAGGCGCTGCTAAAAATGGGATAACACACACACACACACATACACACACACATAGACACATAGACAAACAGCAGTTTTCTCGTGTTTCATTTACTTTACTGATTTTTGGGTTCGTATTGTTGTTCGCGGTATTTGCTGTTCATTAAAAATTGCCCCTGAAATGGCAATCAATTTTCTGTGTGCTTTGCTATACATTTTCCTCATTTTTTTATTTTTGTATTTTCTATACATTGAGTATTTTGATCGTTTTTTTTTTGCTTTGTTGTATTCCTCCGCGTTTTTTTTATGTCCTTGCCAAGTGCTTTTCGATTGTTTAATATGTCGCTGAGCCGCACATAAGCGCTGCTAAATGGAAACGAAAGCGAAAACGAGTGGGGAAAAAACGCGTAGCATACTTTTCCGCGCGCAACATTGAAAATGATGTGCAATCAACACGCGCCAAAGCCGGCAACGACGGGTCCGCAGTCACAGGCTTTTGGCCATGAAAAGCGAGCACGAAAATTAAAAAGTTTTTCTGTTTTTCTGTTTGTTTGCCGCACTTTGTCGGCGAAGGGGGGCTCGGCAGTTGTGCGGATGGCTGCATGTAAATTACAACAGTTGTCGGACTAACCGGAGCTTACAAATATTGATACATATATCCGCTCAAAAGCAACAAAACGTTGTGCATTGTGTGTACTGACTCTGAGGGGCTAGCAGGTGGAGGCGGAGGCGTGGCAACAGCTTGCGGTCCGCCAATTTGATAGCAGCCGGATCGAAAAGCACGTAAGCTGTTGGCCCTTTCTCATAAGCAAGCTATAAACAGTTGTTAAATGCTTCAGTGTGTGTGCCATGAAATTCGAGCGGCAGATAGCCAAGAATTGAATCTGAAGAAGCAGCTATAAATATAAAAGCCTTACGAGTGCATATCAGCTTGCTTTCGACAAACTATTGAGTCTTGGAGTTAAAAGATTCCTAATTCCAAATTTGACTTGATTGAATTAAAGTTTATTTATTAGCAATTTTATTAATTTAATTTATATTGATGCATATTTTTTCTGATACTGTTTCTTGATTGATATGAGAGAAAAGTAAGCACTTTAAACTGATTTGTATTTGTTTGCTTTCGTTTTTTTTACTATTTTGTTGCCATGCTTTGACTGCATTTGTTAGCTATTTTCTCAGTTCTCGCTTTCACCCTATGCCCCCTCTTTCTCTCTTTCGTTCTTCATTTGATTGCGTTCCGATTGTGTCCTTGCTGTGGGTCTTTCCTACGCTTGCATTTGCTTACAATGCGACTTTTGTTTGCCTTTGCAATTGTCTGGCTTTGAGTTGGCTTGCCAAGTATTTTGGAACGGGCATCAAATACGGTTTCATTGCAATGCTCAAAGGTTCGATACCTGGACACAACAGAGTTGAATCATTTCTCTCTTTTGTTTGCCAAAGTTCCATCTCAATCACAAGTCAAATCGCAGGCTAGCCAAAATTATTTGGCTAAATAACAAGAAGACTCTTTGTATCTGTTTATCTGAAACTTCCAGCCACAAATACAGCTATCAATGGCTTGTTTTGACTTTGTTATCTGCCCTACGTGCCCTTTTTTTATTTATGCATACTTTTAGGCTTAACGCCGCCTGCACGTTCCATGTTTCACAGCAGACTTCACCCATGCGGCCTCTGTCTGCCCTCGGGCATAACAACAGCACCAACAACAACAATGAACATGACTGGGCGGTGAGTGGGAGGAGGGAGAGGTGGTAGAAACAAACATGACAAATGGTAGAAATTTGGAATTTTTAAGTTGTGGCTATTGAGCGATTGTGTCTGCGTCTGGATCTGGCAACCCTGCGGCGGTCGGGCAGGCAATTCTTCAGTTCTGATTCACCTGTCAGCAAGCGCAGGGTAAACGACAATAAATATACATAAATTATTGCCAGAAGCATATATGTATGCAATATTTGCTTGCTTTTTGCTGTCAGAGAAATATGAGCTACACAACATTCAATGTAAGAGTTATTTAGAAAGAATATTTGCAAGAGTTCCAAACGCTTTTTTTTTGTGAACTGGGAACATGCTTATATAAAAAATTTGTTGCTACCAGAAAAATATAAATAAAAGTGGGAATATTATAAATATTTACTTGCCGTAGCACAGTGTTGGGCAACTAAATATATGTATATTCCAATAACGATGAATTGATCGAAAAATTGAGCCACTGCTAAATGCAAATGAAAGCTCTTTAGCTCAACGGAGGGCTGGCCATCAAAATTGGTACTCGTAAAAATCGCATTATATAAAATAAGCAAAATTTGCATGAGACACTTGACTGAAAATGCTTAGCAACAACAAAAACAACAACAACAACAACAACAACAACAACAACAATGGTAAACAATGCCCAATTGTTGTTACACACATCATAAATTTCAAGCAGAATATCTAGACCCTTAACGAGCCCCAGCCAATGCCAAAGGGCAAAGCAAAACTGAACTCTTTCGCATTTGGCCAAGAAGTTGTTATTAGGCATTGTTGTTGTGTGGGCTTTGGGCTGTTTTTGGGCCTTTTCGGACATCAAATGTTTCGTATAGAAGTTTCTCTAATTTCTGGGGCGGAAATAAGTGCTCGTAAAAAATGTTGGGGCTCGTAAAAATTGCCAGGCTGGCCAAACTCATAGATATATATATATACAATAACGCATACGCCGCGTTGTACGGCAACAAATAAAAGCCATAACCAATTTTAGCCATGCTCTAAACGGTCTCCCCCCCGCCCTCTCTTCACACTCTCCCTCTCTCTAATATCACATTTCGATATCCGATAATGTTTTCATGTGCCTTAAGCAAATTCCGTTTATTGCCACGCCCCCTCGGTAGTTGGCCTTTTTTGGGAACTTTTGGCATTTGCAAATAGTTTCAAGTGTTGACTTTAAACTCTGCCATTCTCAGGTCTTAAATGTTTTTCCGATTGCATTCGGCCTTGCGTTTTAGAGGTCGTAAATTTCGCGTCATCAGTCATTGGACTCTTTGGGGTCATTTGTCTGGCTAGAAGGGACGATGCATGCCGCACGCAGTTCATCATTTATGATCGATGCTTCGTTGGAGTTGTGCGTGTGTGTGTGCCGATAAACACACACACACAAACAAACACACACATATTTTGTTGAATATTTGGCAATTTACTTTTAATCAATGCATTTTGAGAATTTTGTTTTTTTTAGAATTTTTACGTAGTTTAATAATTTTAACTAATTTAAAAATTTCCTTTCTTTTTTACAGGTACGTTAAAAATTTTTTAGAAAGTCAAGACATGAAAGAACGATTTTTTTTTGGGTATGTTTGATAAATTGTATTTATATTATATTATATTCTATATTATATATCATCTAAGACCCCGGAGCTAAATGTTCTTGATTAAAATCCAAAATCCAGTTAAGCTCTAGATTCAGCTGCTTTTGTATTTAAAACAACATTTAAAAATTTAATGAGCAAGAGGAGAGATTTTATTTGTGCCACAAAATTTGTTAGAAAAATTTGCCTTGAAGCCAAGTTAACGCAAACAAAGCTGAAACGGAAAATAAAAGTTTACCAAGCTAAAAGCAAATGAAATTAAGGCAAATGCTCAAAATGCACTTGTCACACGCTTTCCCTCTCTCTCTCTCTCTCTCTCTCTCTCTCTCTCTCTCTCTCTTTCTCTCTAGCACTCTCTTTCGCACTCTGGCCTGTAATGAAAAATGGCATTTCCGCATTGGCAACTTCATTTGCTCTTGTTTCCTTTTCGCCAGCGGCAAACAAGTCAACAAGTTGCGCCCCAAAGTGGCAGCTGCAGCTGCATTTGCAACTGCAACAGAAGCAGCAGCAGCAGCAGCAACTGCATCAACTGTGGACATTGTCTTGAGAACTGTCAATGCCCCAAGGCGTGTGCCAGCAGCCAAAGAGAAAGGACTCGGGGAACGGGGGGCTTGCTCAAAAGTATATGCAAATATGTACATTTGACCGTTAAACAACAGCTACAGGCACTTGAGCCAATTTGCTCCACTTCTCCTCTCGCTCTCTTTCTCTCTCTCTCTCACACACACTCTCTATCTGTCTCTATCTTTCTTTTGTTCCTTTCGCTAGTCAGTTGATAAAAATCCCTTTGCACTTCGTTTGGGTCCGTATTGCCAAAACTATTTTCAATATGCATTCAAGTCTTTTCGCCCAAGTTTTCAACAAAATCTTAAGTCTCTTGTCTCGACGCGTCGATGGGCGCGTGTCTAGTGCAATAAATCTTACAGATTATTTTAATTTCATGCAAACTATACGAGGCTCTAAGACAGCGCGAAGCGTTGAGATGCCTGTCAACAACTTTTGCCGACTCGAGTGCGTAGCGCCAACAACACCGACAACAACAATAACAGCAACAACAGCGGCAGATAACAAAAAGTTGCCCAAGAACAAAAAGAGTAACTCGTTGCTAGCTGCTCTACGCCTCAGACTTTGTCTCTGTCTCCATGCTCGACTTTGTCTCAGCCAGACAATGGTAATATGCATCCCAAAATAGTCACCGAAATGAGGTTAAAATCCACAGCCGAAACGAATCGAAGCAAAAGGATCCAAACACGAAGTTACAAACACACTCTGAGAACGCAAATTGTCTGTTCGCTCGTTCCACACATAGAAAGAGAGAGAGAGAGAGGGGGAGTGAGGACTAGACTTTTCGAACTCAGAACAAGATGTGGTCTCTATCTTAAGTTCAAGCATTTGCGAGGAGAAACATTTCAAGTTCCCAAGCATTTGCCGAAGCGCAGTTAACAGAAAGCCCGTACTGTGTAATTGCGCGAACTCTGACAATGCAAACGTTAACAGAATATGCAAGCACAAATGTTGTTTATTTTACAACCAATTCCAAGTCAGCTTTATTGTTTAACAGATTGAAGTGATTGAACTGAATGCTTTTTTTTACAAAATATAGATCAAAATGTAAGCTATCTTTCATAATTTTTTAAGGTAGGGTTTTGGCTGCTATTAAATTTGGATTTGCCTAGTGCGCAAAACATTAACATTACGTTTACCTATTCGAAATTCTCCTCCGTCATAGAATTTTTAACATTTGTGGATGCTTTACAACGCGTTCAATATGCGTGTTAGCAGTCGTATTTCGCCTCTCTCAAACATGTTCGAAAAAATGTTAAGGTCATGTTAAATCAAACACCAAGTGTTAACATTTAGAATATTCTTTTAAGACTCTGTTATGTTTGTTTGTGGATGCTAAGCAACATGCTGGGGAAATGTTAGTATTACGAATACACATTCGTTACGCTCCTCTCACACGATTCGGGAATATTGTGTATGCCATGTTAAGTGCATTCCCCATGTTAACAGTTTTAACATAATGCCCCTCCAATACATGTTACACGTTAACATACGGCTTACGCATTCGTTGCCCCTAAATATTAGGTTCCACAAGAATCAAATGTTTGCTCTTCATTTTGTTACACTGTGCGCAATGTTAACAGCGCGTGTTAAAAGAGTGTGTTCACAGAGCCGGCTTCGCGAGGTCTTTGAACTCTTCGGGCGGGTGTGAATAATTCGTTTATTCGCATAACCCTCACAACAGCCAACCCGCCGCCCCTCCCCCTTGGCTTCTTTGCGCCATGCATTTTTGAGTGCTCTGCAGAACACGTGAATGCGAATGTGAATGGTAATGCGAGTGTGAATAAAGCGCTGAGCGAGACAAGCGACTTACTTATTGTGACCTTGACAAGTTGACAATTGACTTTCGCTTCTGACAGCTCTTTAAAGCTGCTCGAGTTGCGTCTTTTGTGCCGTATGACGAATCGCATGTGTTTGCAGACCCTACTTAAAGGAACTTTTGCCAAAAGGGCCCAGCGGGTCCTTGACAACGGTCACACGAGCACTTGCGCTGTGGCTGCAAAACTAATGTGCCCCAGCAGGGGGCACGCCCACAAGCCAGACAAAAAGCGCTGGCAAGTACACATACCCCCCTCACGCATACTTAATGCCTCTTGCAAGTCATTGTGGGCGCGTCTATTGAAAGCGAAGCCTGCTGCCACTTGACCATATTTATGGCCTGAGCCCCAGCTTCAGCTCCAGTAACAAAAACAACTCCACTTCTGGTCGCGCACTTTTCAATAAACTGCTTAGTCGCTTGCAACAACAACAACAACAGCAACAACCACAACAACAATCTCTGGACGATATCTCTCCGCAGTGCCGTCGGTGATTTATAAGTGGGTCGAGCGGCACTCAGGGAGTTGCTGCTGCTGCCTCTGTTGCCTCTGCTGCTGCTTGTGCTTTGCATCTTGTTGCTATCAAAGTGCATATAAATTACCGTTGCAGTCTGACCCCAGCCCCTGCAACCCTGCAACCTCGTGCCCTGTGGCCATGTCTTTTATAGGAGCTGCTCATTTTGGCATAAATCGCACATTTCAAATGCGCTGCCTAAGCGTTTTCTGATTAACTGCAGGCACACACACAGGCAGACGCAACCATGCACACACACACACACACCTGTGGCGCCATCTAGCTGCAATTTGAAAAAGCTTAAAATCATTGCTTAAACAGAAATTCGCAAACCTATGATATATATTGTCATATATCGTATGCTTTGATATGATCTGTAGGTTAACAATTCTGCTCATGTGTTATAACACATATTTCACGATCTGTATTACACACCAATGTCGTAAGATATTTCATGATTAGTCTCTCAGGTGGTATATATGAATTTCGTATGTCTTTAAAAGATCTGTACATTCACACAGGTATATCGTAAGCTATCTAAATATTTGTCTGTTAACAATCAATCTTATGTCTTTTGTGTGTTATACATCTCAGTGTTATACACTTGTATCGGATTTCTGTTCACAGACAACTATCGTAACATTTTCAATAATCACAACAAGTGTTAAACTCATATATCGTAAGCTTTACAATCATTAAAAGACCATTAAATTGTGCTATGTTAAATATTTGCGGCCAGCCACTCAACTGCCAAATTGCAAAAGTGAGGGAATTTTAATTAGACCTCGGGCCACACAAAACCCACACACACACATACACACAGGGAAAGAATGCAGCAATGTAATTGTCGCAGCTGCTCTGTACGCAATTATGTCAATTATTTGTGCGGCTGTTGTTGTGGTTGTTGTTGTTGTTGTTTTTGTTGGCCATCATTAAGAGTATGTCATTCACACTTTCTCTCACCTTAACTTTCACTTTTACTTCTGCCAGCGCCTTTAAGCGCAAGTGACACGTGTCAAAAGTCAAAAGCAACAACAACTGGCAATTGTCACGCCCACTTGCCGCTTTTAATTGTTTTTTGCGTCGTTCCTTTCGCTATTGCTGTCGAATCTGTTATACGCAACAGGGACGATAGCCAAAAGTGTAGGCAATTGAACTGTGCAAAAACTGTGTTGGTTAATGTGTGCAGAATGTTCGCTATTCTGTGAGTTTACCAACTTTGAGCTAAGAATTTCTTGAGATGAAAACTTAAAATAAAATAAAAATAATGAAAATATATCTGAACAAAAAAGTTTACAAAAAAAAAAAGTTAAATAAGCTACAAAGTTGCCTAAAATAAGAAAAACAAATTTCGCATACTTAAGCAAGTTACTTATGAATAATTTTATAAAATAGGAAAGCCGGCAATATTTTTATATGTACATAAATATGCTTTTCTCTTTTATGCTAGCAATACGATGAAATATTATTTTGTAGTGTATAAAAAGTTTGGCCTTAGCTCCTCCTGTTCTACTTTCGCTTTGCGTGTCTGTTGCTGTTTTTTTTGCTATTTGCCTGTGCCCTGGTTAAGATTAACGTCACCCACGCTTGCCACCTTTTGGGCAAATGATTAATGACAGCGATTTTGTGTTGATGCCCGCCCGCTTCAAGCTAAAGCTTCTCTGCCCCAACTACGGTCAATGAGTACACAGAACTTTTGGCATATCCTTTGCCATTTGATGGAAATCTACTTGTTGGCGCCAGTTGTTGACGAGCGTCATGATGATGCTGTTAATGATAATGATTATAATAATGAAGATTACTTTGTTGGCCACTTGAGTGAGGTATTTTTTTTTTCTTTTCCTTAATTTGGTTCTGCGCAGCATTTACATAAATTAATCAGCGCGAAGGCTGCGTCAGAGATATAGCAACTAGAACCGAACTGAACTGAACGAAACAGAACTTAAAAAAGAACTTAAAGAAACTCATCTCTGCTAAACTGAGCATGGAATTTAAAGTGTGGTTAGGGGAAATAAAGACATCATAAATCCACAAAGCAAACAGACATGCATAGAGAGCGTGCAGTTTCCTTTGGCTGTCTGCATGTCTAATCATTTCGCTCCTTTGAGAGTGGGGCTTGTGGGGGAGGAATAGACAAAAAGCGCTAAAAATGAAGCAAAGCGAAGCGAAAGCGGCTCATCAATTGTCAGGGTTGCCAGAGCGTAGAGGAAACGTCTGGCAAATTAGTGGCAAGTGAGTGGCAAAGGCTGCCTGAATAGTCAGGTGAATGCACAGAATGAGCGTGTGAGAGAGAGAGGGAGAGTGAGTAGGAGAGAGAGAAAGAGGGGGAGGGGGAGGGGTGAGCGAAAGGCAAATTGAATGGTTAGCCGTGGATAGCGACTGGAGGAAATGCAGCCGCGCTGTAGAATCAATGTCGATTGTCGGCATTTGTCACGTGCAGCGACATCTGGCGTGCTGCATAGGAACTGCAACGAGCAAAGTCTCCTTTTCGGTTTGTTTGGGAATTTGCGTCAGTGTTCAGCGTTTGATTGAAAGGCGTTGCCACCCCACAGGAATGCCAACAAAAAAATACCCAACAGACGCCCCCAAAAACCGTTGCCATTTTGTTTGTGAATTGTTTTGATGACTATTTTGCATTCTTCTAGCATGCGCAATTTTAGTTTCAACAACACAATCCATCAGTCAGTCAGTCGGTCAATCAGTCAGTCAATCAGTCAGTCAATCAGTCAGTCAATCAGTTGCTCAGTCATTTCGCCATGCAATTCATTTGTATGCGCTGTTCAGCATAATAGACTCGAGCTTATTACGCTGCGCTGCATTAGAAGAGTGCACAAAACAAATAAAAAATATACACGCAACAAAATGAGTCATGTTTTTTGTTAATGCCAAAGGTGAAAATGCAAGACTTGATTAGAAGAATGCAACTTCTTACAATTAATATGTGGCACATACATCAAACTTGTTATCAAAAAATTGGTTATCCTCAACAATATTCAAGATCGTAATTCTGTGTAGGCCTCATGCTCTCACATTGAACGAAGTTATTTCGCTGAGTGCACACTCAAATGCCTCTCGCGTTTGTGTGCGTAAAATTGATTGCCATTGGCATTTTGGCCAACGCGTACATCGTGCCGAGTGGGCAGCACAATTGACTGGAATGCGTGTGAAAATATTCACTTGTTAATTTACTGCAAATTTGGGTGTTTTTTTATATTTTATTTTATTCAATTTTTGTTCTGTTTTTGCAGCCCTTTGAGCTGCGATGCAAATATTTTACTGACTCAGTCAGTCAAACAGAAATGAGCACAAAAACACACAACAAACTGCAGCTTTGCTGCAAACTCTGGCAACATATCAAAGTTAATTTTTAACTTTTTTTAACTGCTTGGCAACTCTACAGTTTTTACTTTATGCATGGCGTTTGCTCGATCTGAAAACATGCTGCATTCCGTTTGAAATGATCTGAAAGGCACTTTAAACTGCGTTTTTTTTTTCTTTGGCCATTGCACATTAAAAACTGTTCCCAATTTATGCACAAGAGTTCACCTTTATGTGCGTCTCCTGAGGCGCACGCACCAAACCAAAAAAAAAAAACCTGGCAACGCTGCCCGCCAGAAATGCGCTTTAGGTGGCTGCCTCGTGCGCTCAACCAATGCACGATTTATCGTGCCAGCTGCACGGCACGGCTTTTGCCAGAGTCGAGATTCTGGCCAAGACCAGGCCAACACGTCCCCTGAACACGCAGCGCAGCGAGCTGCAGCCTTGCGATAAAATTGACACTTTATGCGCTTTGAAGCAGCAACAGCCGCAGCAGCAGCAAGCAACTGCCTGAAGAGACATGCGGCGATTGTGGGAAATACGAGCAAGTTGTAGAAGTATATGCCATAAACACAGTTCGGGGTTTCTTTTTTGACACTACAAAAAATGTGTCTCTTAAAACGTGCCCGAAAAAAATTGTATAAAAATGTCCATGCCAGCTATATGATATAGTATTCCGATCCAAGGCGAGACTCATTTGCATAGCAGCAGGCACACGTTTTTGTGCTTTTAATGTATAACGTCGAAGATGTTTTCTTTAATGCTCTACCAATATCGTAACGAGGATTAAATCTTCTCTAACAAGAGTACAACAATGGAATTTAATCAAAAATAATGCGTAGAACGAAAAGGATTTTTATTGTATATCCAGTCAAGTGTGCGAAGTCTTTAAGTCTCAGGCAAGGGCTCACTCACGTAATTTCTTTCACATGCATATCTTAATTGTTATTCTAGTCAAATGTAAAATATATATTTGCCTAAAAATATATTTGCCTAAAAATAAATTCTTGATAATTTGTAAGGCTTTGCTTGCCTGCTGTTGGCTTTTCTCCTTTTATTTGTGCAACAAATTGTTTCAACATATCAATTGAAATTTACCCAGGGCTTAGGCTATTTTATATTTATTTTAAATTTAGCTGTACATATTTTATTTACCACAATCAAATTTGGCAAGCATTGATTTTTACGTCGACGTGCTTAACAATGTTTCCTTTTTTTTTTGGGTTTCGTCACGAATATCAATTAAAAGAGCTTAGCACAACGGCGCGTATACGCAATATCTATATATATTTATGTATATAAACATATACAGTTGCATATATGTATATATATATTCATATAGATAGCTGACCTGATTTTTACCAAGTACACACGGGTGTGTCTGTTTCCGTGCGTGCAACCATAAACTGCGCTTTCCTAGCAACAACAACAACAAAAATAATAACAACAACAACAACAAGTGCAGCATAAACAACTAAGCGACTTACATAGCTGTGTGTAATTTGAATTGGCAACACGTGTGCTGCTCATTACTCCTTGAGCCACCCTCGTGCCGCACTTACCCCTTGTCAGAGCACACGAATTTGTCTCCGGTTTATTTATTTTATGCCTTTGCGACCAATTCTAATTAGTTCCATTATAGTCGTGCCACGCCCACATACTACATACCACAATTAATGGCAAAAACTGTCATTTAAATAATAATTAGTTGTGCCATTTTGTTGCATTACATTTATTTGCTACATATTTTGTACTTTGTTGGGATTTTGAGAGCTTACGAAGTTATAAAAGACTAAAAGGTTTGAGCATCGTCTTTCAGCTGATGTTTATATGTTAATAACTGTCCACGATCGATGTCTGGCAACGCCAGCTTCTTTTAAGCTAAGCATAAACTGTTAAGCGATTAACATTTGACCAACTAAGCATAGAAGTGTTAGAAATGTTGGGAATTTATTTAGTAAGGAATTTCGGGAACTTGTTTTTCTTTTTGACAGTTTGACGGGAGTTTCAGCTTTCATTAAATGTTAATGTTAATCATAAGTTTAGATTTACTTCTGTAATGTCTGGCAAGGCCAGCGGCTTTTAAGATAACATTTTAACAGCTATTTCAAAGTCCACCGCAAATAATACAATTCCTATTTAATTGCATGACTTTTCATTGCATTTGTATTCATAACTAACTCAATTTGCTTGTTTCGAATAATTCTATATTACATATTTTACACCCTGGCGACATTCCCATGTAAACGCAACAATTTAATTAAAAAGTTTATGACAAGATGCCGCTTCTGTTGAAAAAAATAAAAATAAAATAATCGCCAAAGGAAAACAATTTTTGTTTTTTATGTTTGGCAAAGAGAAAAAAGCGCGCAGCATCGAAAAACTTCTGTGGCAGACAATTGTGGTTGCAACACGCAAAAAACTTTTCTCATGTAACCAATAATAGCAGAATGAAAAGTTGTTGCTGCTATGATATATTGTCATAAGCGTTGACGAAATGCAAATATTAAAATAAAAATCACAAGCTAGAAAATCACAGCCAAAAGCCAAAAGAGAAAAGGAAAACACACGGACAAAATGGCCCAGCGGACACAGCTGCGGCTGACAGTCGAGAATCACATGAAAACAACATGTCGCTGACATGTTTAGAGATATGGAAAACAGGGAGGGGGGCTGGGAGGAGACGCGGACTGGGACTGGCTGGAAATAAAACTCACTTTAGACGCTTGAAAAGTTTTGTGGAATGCCGGCAAAATGAGCGACCGGGCTAAAAACTTTTCACATATTTTACTTACAATTAAACGCAATTGTTCGGCGGCAGGCGCAACAACACGGAAGTGGAAGACGGCTTCGAAATGAAGGCCGTATCACATGTACAGGCATGAATATACATATATATTCATGTTTTTCTCTGTTTCGCTCGAAATGACGTTAGCTTTGAGCTACCTGACGAAGCAGCAGGGGAAGTATGCGCGGTTTTGTAATAATTTATGTTTGTTGCCAGCGCGCACAGCGCGTAAATTATGAAAATCTACTTAAACTTGAGCCAAAACTCCCGCAAACCGCATGCACAGGACGCAGACAATGGCATGGGCAAACGGGAATGGAAATAAAATGGGATCGCAGCTAACGAAGCAAAACAAAAGTCGTAGACTTTTAGCTATTGTTGTTGCTACTGCTGCTGTTATTATTGCTGCTCCTGTTATGGCTGCTGTGTACGCATTTTTGTCTTATCTCTTGTCATATTTTATACCCTATTGCCAGGGTTTAGTGAAATGTACATACAATTATGATTTGTATGAAGTCCACAGCAATGCGTGGCAGATAATGCTAATTTATATATAGATAAGCTCTGGTGGATCAGGCCTAACATGAATAACAGCCTACATAATGTTAGTTAACATAGTGCTGTCATAGGCTGTTAAAGAGAGACATCTTCTGTTGTTCTGTTAACAGCAGGAAATCAATCATCATCGTTTTCTTTTAGTTTAGTCCAAATTTATATTTCATAGAGTATATTTTTCTAGAGTATTTCTACTGAGCATCTCCGAGTCGAGTTGGCCAAACAATCCTTTACTTTAAGTCAAATTCCCATTTGTCGCATTTGTTGCGGACGCTTCATTATTCTCATATCAAGACTGGATTTCAGTCTCACGGCTCGGCTTGGTATGCAAATTTTCTTGTCCGAATTGTTTTTGTTTTGCTTTTTTTTTTTACACTTTTTGGTTTGTTTATTAAAAACATAAAATCCACACTGAGCAAACATAATTACAATTGCCTAACTTTGTCTCTTTAAGTCGTGTTGTTGTTGTTTTTTTTTTTAGCCAATTAGTTATGAAAATGTGCTTTTAATTGCGCGTAATTAACTCTAATGAATTTTAATTGTACTTTGGCCAACATAAACAGAATTTAATCAAAAACAATTGCCGAATGTGCATGAAATTGTTTACTTTGTGTTGTTGTTGTTTCTGTCATGTTTGTCAGCAGCTGTCAACTGTGCGGTTTTTAAGCAAGTTGCATTGATGTGTGTAATTATTAATTTATGCACAATATTATCGACTTTTAATGGGGGGCGCGGCTGTCAAATTAATTGCGCACAACAACAATTACAATTATCTAATTAAATGCAACAATCAAGCCATTTTCGACTGTAATTGAGACATAATTAATTTAACAATTATACAGAGGGGCTCAATAGTTGTATTTAGTGTAAATGGGTTTAAGTTTTACGACCCGCTGCTGAACATGCATTTAAAACTAGCTCAAATCGATAACAGCTCACAACTGTTATACAAGCAATTACAGCTACGATAAAAGTTAATATAACATAGTGTTAAGTAAAGCAATAATCGATTAAAATTCTAGCAGCCGTGTGTATCGATAATAAGCATAGCGATTGGTATTCACATAAAATAAACTTGCAATAAATTTGCAATAAAAATAATAAATTTATATTAAATTATAAATGTATTCGTAATAAGTAGCCACATTCATCAATCTTCATCCCATCAATTCATGCAGCACTCGAGCTAATGGAAAACCTAGCATTCTAATGTAAAATTTCTTTACTTCAATTTTCTCGTTAGTTACCTCGTAAACGAACACACAACAATTCAGGTCAAAAGATGCATAAAACTGTCGGCATAATTCACAAGTTTTCCAAACTAGCTGGCTACGATTTTTGGCGACTCCAGCCCAGGCAGATATTAGACTGTAGAGAAGGGGGCGAAAAGGTTGCGCAGGGCTAAAGTACAAGTGCAATTACCAATTAGAAGTTTCGAGTTTTCTGTGTGCTGCGGAAACATTTTCATTACAATTTCTGATTTATGCCAAACGCAAGTAAGGGGGCAGCGTTCAGGCTGGGGCGGGGGGACTTCTTTCAAATAAATCAAAAAAGCAAAAGCTTTACAAGTTCTTCTGCTTGTTTCGTGTCTGTTATAAATTTCAAGTGTGCAATAATAAAGCCAAAAAAGTGAATGAACACACAAGAAAACAATTAAACGAAGAATCAAAAAAAAAAACAACAAAAAATGTAACTGTAAAAAAAGAAAAAGAATGTTCTTAAATGTTTTCAATTTGATTTTGGCGGTGAAATGCAATAAACCTAACATAAAACCCATTTATTTACATTAGAAAATAATTTAAATCGATACATTTTTACATATTTCTCATTCATTTCCTATTATTTGTTTACATTCATAAAAACTGTCATATTTTTCCATAAAATCTCAGATTTTCCATTATTTTTTTAAGCTAATAACAAACCTATAAAATATTCAAAAATGTATATGGATAACTTTTCACATAATTCTGAAATATTTCCCATTATTTTTGTACGTGCAAGTTGATTAAATAAATAAGAACTGTTTTCATTACAATAAATACAAAAAAGTTAAATGAAACCTCTATAAATTGTCAATAATCAAGCTACTAAGAGATAAATTTTGTATCATTTCACATTATTTACGTAAACCTAACAGTTAATTTAAGTAATTTCCCGTAGACAATTCAATGCAAATATCTAATTAACTTATTTTGACAAAGTCGGTTTTTTGCTTAACATTTTTCGATTCCATATCGATCGATTTTCTGTCATTCCTTATTAACATTTTAATAACATTTGCATGTAAATGAGTTTAAAACACAAATGAATTTAATTTAAATTTCAAACTTTGCTCTTAACTTGAAGCTCGTAATTATTTTGCCCCTTGTAGATTATTAAACATTTAATATGCAAGCACACACACCCTCACACACAGACACACACACACCTTTACAGGCAGTGCCCCCACATGTTGCAGCCACAAGCATGCAAACATTGTTATTATTAAGTAATTTTTTAAGAGTTACAAACTCCCTCCCTCCCTCTCGCTCTCTGTCTCTCTTTAACTCATTGCATTTTGCTACTTTGCGGTTTTAGACGACATGTCGCATTGTTGTCAACGCAAATTTCCGTGTCGCATGCAACAAGGCAGATGCAACAGCAGCAGCAGCAGCAGCAGCAGCAAAGGAAATCTGCTGCACCCCTTTTCGCCTTGCCCGCCGTTAACTTTTCACTATGCTCGCCTGCTTTAACAGCAGCTCAACGCTTTTGACTTTTAATATGCTGCCAACCCAAAGCCATCGTTACCTTAAGCTCCACCCCCAACCCTGAACTCCCCCTCCAGCTGCTTGTTGCATTAAAATTACATATTTTGTTGGGGCAGCTCTGACGTTGAGTGTTGCTTTGTTTGAAGTGCTGCTTGTCCCCTTACACAACACTACCCAATGCACCCGGCGCCCACTAGCCAGCACTGCAAATTTATGACTCTCTCTCCCTCGCTTTCTCTTTCTCCTCTTTTAACGTCGCCTCCTTTGCACAGTCTTTTATTAAAGTTTGCACATTTCGTTCTTCACATGCTACGCTCGCTTATGATTTTGTTGCCCTTTTTTGGTTGTTGCTACTCCTGTTTTTTTTTTTATTATTTTATTTTCTTTTTTCTTCTTCTACTCTGACAATTTTTCATATGCAGCGAATTTGCATAAAAAAAATAAAAAACAAAAACAAGAGCAAAACAGAAGCCACCACGCCGAAAAATTGTTGCGTTGCTGTTTTTCTTTATCTGCCCCGCAAGGGGGGCGGGGTGTGGGTGTGCTTTGAGCAGTGTTGTACAACGGATCTGTTGTTGTTTTACAGCTACGCATTCGCCTCGTAAAGATATGCATGCAAATTTTGTGCTAGTTTTCTATATTTTTCCTATATACGTACACATTTACTTTTGGCGGCGCGTGCTGCTTAACACATGTGAGTGGCCATAATCATCAACAGCCCCATTTAATCCCCTCGGCTCGCTCTCTGCCGCTGCCTGTCGTATCCGATGGTTTTTAATCGTTAGAACGTTTTGATTGAAATTCACTTTGAAAGTATATTGAATACGTTTATCGTTTCGTGTTTACATGTGTTTTTTAGGTTATCTGATAAAATAAATTTCATTAAAAAAATATATTTGCATTGTGCAACACTTGCTCAAAACCGTTGCGTATCAGCTTATTTGGGTAGTTTTTGGGCAGTGCTGTAAAATGTTCCAATCAGTGTTGCTTAAGCGACTTAATGTTTACACACTGGTTTGGGAACTAATTTGAATGAACACAAGCCGCTTATACGACTAGAGTTAAGATCTAGAAAAGTTTTGGCTTGCCTAACTGATCCTATTTAAAATATTCCATTATGTACAAGCATAGAGCACATCTTATTACTTTATTGTCACAAATTTAAATATTAAACAATTGCAGCTAGCGTCCAAAGGACTCTCGAATACTCTTTAAGCGGAGTCTCCTCGAAATTAAAATAAAATGTTTCCTATTTACCCGCTTCAGCAAACAGTTATAAGCTCAGCTTTTGCGGCTTCAAAAGCCCTCAAACGTTAACATTAAACAGCGGAAAATTACCAAAAAAAAATAGAATGCAAATTGCAAGCGCTCAAAGTCGAAGTTGCGAATGCATTTCAATTTTGCAGCAAAATCGCTGAGCAGCAGCAACAACAACAAAAGAAATATTGGCCAAAAAAAAAAAACACAAAATTTTTAACAAAGGCCGCGAAACTATGCAGTTGAACTGTGCCACGCCCATTGGCCAACTACACACACACCCACACACACATTTGAGAGAGCCAATAAAAAACGCTTTGTTGGCATACAAATTGAACATGTGTGAGCTGTGCGCCCAGTCGAGCACTTTGTGTGCCGCCTTGTTTGACTTTATACTCGGAGCAGGGAACGCAGGGAACGCGGGCAGTTGGGTGTGCAGGGGAGGTGGGAGTGCGGATGCAGGCATGTAGATTATCCCTAGGATTATCCTGTGCAGCATGGCTGCGTTTTAGTTGCACTTTCTTGAGCACAAAGAGCATCTGCAATCATCATGCAGTTCCCTGGAACCAGGTTCTGTGCCCAACATATGATATTTACATAAAGTTGAGCACACTGTTAGCTTGCTCTCTCTGTCTGCGTGGGTATGCATTTGACGTATGTCAGCCATGCATAGTTTTTGTGCGCCTGGCAAGTCTATTGCCCGCTCCACAAAACTACGTCCAAAACTTGAGCTGGCATTTCTTTTCGAACCCAACAAGACTCTCCAAAGTCAGCGCAACTGCAACGGCAACAACAACAACAGCAAAAACTGCTTGTGAACTTTCCATTGCCTAATTGCAAATGTGCTTGGCAAGAAACGTCAAAAAAAGTAAATCGGAGCATGTGCAAGTTATGAGTGGTCGACTGGGAGATACCCTGCACACATTCTCTCTCTCTCTCTCTCTCTCTTTCTTCGCAGAGCCAGTTGAAAATCTATATTTGTGAATTTCTTGTAAGCGAAACAAATGGTTTATAATAAAAAAAAAAAATACATACAATAATTTATATTCCCTACTTGAAATCTAAAGACTGGCAGATGAACTCATCTATGATTAAATAGAGAAATGACTCTTATGGTAAATTTACCTATCGGCAATATGCCCCTTCTTTTGCAACCTATTGCGCAGGGCATAAGCAAATAAGTATAATTTCCATAATTTGATTTAACGCAAAAGTTTACCACAGTTTTACAGCAGAGGGCGTGCTTGGGTCATGTTTACGCTGCGCACATTTCGAATAACGTAAATTTAATTAAAAAACGGTATACGCAATATATGCCCAGGCTCACCAAAAAAAAAAAATCAAGCCCAACGCATGCCACAGTTCGCTGCGTCTTTCCCTTCACTCGTTGTTGTTGTTGTTTTAATTGAGTTCATCAGCAAATTGTTTTCACAGAACTTCGAATCTGTGGACCTTTCTTTATTCTTTTTTTTGGCAGAAGTGTGTATAATGCGGTTAGTACGCTGCGCGCGTAAAAGCTTAGATAGAGCATAAATTGCCATTGTTTTGTGTGTGTGTGTGTGTTTGTGTGTGTGTGTGTGTGTGTGTGTGAGTTCTTTGTTTTCGCTTGTCTCTGTAATCCGAGGCGCTTTGTAATTTTTAGCGGTTTGACGCTTGGTCACGGATAAAAGACTACAAAAAAAAACCAAATATGCTTCCAGCTTTAAAAATTCCCTTTTTCAATTAATTATTAAAAATATGCAAAAATTTGGTTGGTTTAAAATTTCGTTGGAGTTTCACTTACCCAAAGAGTGGAGCTTTCGCTCGCTTCCGCCATTTGTTATTAATTTTGTGCTCCTTTTTATAGCAATTTCTTTAGTATATTTAAATTCCGGGTATGTATATGCTCGCCAATATTGCTGTAATAAATAAAAATATATAATATAAAATGCATATAATAGTTACATATATACGTCAATAATTCAAAACAAACTCGTTTTTAGCTATGTCTGATTTAAGTGCCTTTGACTAAGCGTTTATTAAACTATCGATTATTTATCGATTTCTAAGCCAATTGTGCTATAGGCAAAAAATTTCAAAAGCAAGTAACTGCGAAATCTAAAGTGCATCTCGTTTAGCTGCCTCAAGTCAATTATGTGTTGGCAGCTATTTAATTTCGGGCAAATATGCAAGAGCTTTTAGCTAAACAAAGGGCCACACCCATGACCCCCCCCCCCCCCCCCCCACCCCCCTCGCCTTACACACATAGAATTGCAAAAAGTTGAAAAAAAGTGAGATAACAGAGGGCTAACACTTTTTAGGCCAGCCAGGTGCAAAAATAAAAAAATAGTGTTGAGCAACGCCGAACTATTTCATAACGTGGCAACTTCTCTTTACACTATTTATTTTTTTTGGCAAAGCTTGTCTTTTTTTTTTGGGCAAGTGGCTAACAATTAGTTTTAGGCTTTGCTGCGAAACGTTTTTAAGTGCCGCTACAAAGCTTACACACCTGTGCCTCACGCTACCCCTCCCCCTCTCACCATACACTCTAGCACCCTTACACCCCTCGAACACTGGCCGTAAATGGTCCATTGTTGTGACTTTTGACCGGCGTTGTGTCTAGAAATTCCGCTTTGAAATGAAATGCAATAACAGAGGCTTTTGTTTAGGCTCCGAAAAATGGTTGAATGCCGCCCGCGGCATGCCACGCCCCACATCCCCAAGCTGTTGGCCATTGTTGAACGTGCCAAAACGCGCACGTGTATGTGTGTGTGTGTATGTCTGTTTGTATTGGCATTTGTATTTGCCCTTTGTCTGGCGGCTGGGCGGGTCGGTTCGGGGCGTGGCGCATTAAAAAACAATTTGTTGTTTTGACACCAAACTGGCCAACGGCTTCGACTCGCAACCCTCGCAGCTGACCGCAACTGACCCGCACAACACACACACACACACACACACACACACAGAGACGGACACAGAGACACAGAGACATAATCATGCAAGCATTGTTTGTTTATTGCTGGACAGGATTTCCATTTGCCTTCGTTTGCTCGTGACTGCCATTTGTATTTATATTTGTGTTTGTGTTTGTATTTGTATTTGCCAAGGGTTTACTTTTTATTTGCCCAGATCCCAAAGCCAGCACTCGAGTGCCGTTTGTTTATGTGTAGCTTATTGAGTTCACACCTATGTGCGCTAGCTTAAAGGGTAAACTCTCTTGCTTTATCTCTTGATTGCTCTAGCTTGTATTTGTAGATTTGATTAGGCGCTAGATATATTCTATAGCTATCTGAATGAGAATACTTAAATAACGTTTATATTAATATATCGATAGAGTTATACGTCGCACTTGCATGTCGTTGGTTAGATGAATACGCTAAGACAAGACAAGAACCTACTTACGAGAACGAGACCCATGCAAAGTTTTAAGACGATAGCTGATAGATAACTGAGAGACTAGTTCGCATAGAAGCAGAATCTATATACACTATAGGGTAGGAGATGTCTCCTTCTGTGCATTACACATTTCATGACAAAGATATAATACCACCTACAGGGGTAGAAAGGTATGATAAGCCAAGGTTTGAGCCCTGACCTGGGTTCGTGACTAGGGAAAAGTAGGCACACGAGCCAAACTCACTTTTTTGGGTTTGCAGCTCCGATTGGTATGCACCTTATCATAGAAGCACAATTGAATATCGATATTTAACTTCAAACCTTTATATCGATAAGCTGTTGAAAAACAACTCTTTACGATATAAGACCTTAACATTGTCAATGCGAGCAGCACGCCTCGCTTAGGTTTAACATGATTATATTTATTGAGCTCACACCTCGTCAGCTGCAAATTGGGTTGACTAATGCAATTGGGCGACTGGCTGAAAAATGTTTGGCTCCATTTGGCTACGTTTGGCTTAACGTAGCAGCTCGTAAATTGGCTTTAATTTGCATTACCGTCAAAGTTATTTGCACATGTGTGCACTTTGCCCGGCCGCACGCTCCAACAAATTGCAGCTACTAAAGCGCTAAAACGTGACGACAGCTGAGGGCGAGCCAAAGGACGAGCAGAGCGGCGGGTGGACCCCAAAGAAAAATCTTCAAGTAAATTCGTGTGCAACAAGCTGACTGGCGAACAAGGTAAATGCGCCAGTTAGACCTACTCTTTGCGAGATAAAGACGCAAAAGGAACAGATGGGGAAAGAGACGTTGCATTTACCCAAGAGCCACGCCCATTTGGTACATTTTTTATTTTACTTGCACTCGGCTGCGCCTTTTACTTAAACGCTTATTGGCTTAGTCAAAATGCAGCTGCAGTTGCCATCGACTCAATAAATGTCATATCCTTGCTGCTTCCGAGTCCTTACAAGCGCCGTGTCTGCCCCCATGCACCCCCCCACCCCCCTTCGTCCACGCCCCTTTCAGCTCAGCTGCCTATAAGCAGCTTTACACAGCCTTTGCTCGGCAAATGTCTTGGACGGACCGGCTAAGTGCTGGAATGATGCAGCTTGTAGAATGTGTGGCTTATTAAACTGAGAGTCCATGCGATATACGATATAATAAATACGAAGCCTCTTTTAAGCGCCTTAAGTTTTAAAATATATAAATTAAACATATAATTGACAGTGCTTCGATTAACTTTTAAGCATTGTGTTTATATAGGTACAATACATTTCCGCCTTTAAGTATTTCGTTTCGTGTTTCGCATCAATGAACCCAGGCTCGAACTTTGTCTTGTGATATGTTTTCCCATTTTATATGAAAACCTGTTAATTTACAGCTGATTTAAGATTAGATAAAATAAATTTTTATATATGGCTTAATAAAGGCAATGAAATAATTTACGTCTTTACTGGGTTCATTTTACATTTTTAAACTACAACAGTCAGCAAATATTCATTAAACATTCCTTTTCTTTCTTCTAATTACAGGTATGTTAACTGATGTCAAATGTTAGAAGTTAACAGCCAACGCTCATGTTAAATCTTGTATGTAAGCCATAAACGTTAGCTTTAAGTGTAACATTTAAATTTAAAACTTCAAATAACGAAAGACTTTGCCATTTGATTAGCTCTTCCACACAAACAGCCCAATAGATGGCAATTTCGGATTAGCACGCTTTGCGTTTAAAAAGCCATAAAAAATCTTCCGTTTCAATAATTTGGGCAACGTTGCGTGCAAATTGAAATTCACATTAGGCGCGAAATCAAAAAGCGCATCGACACATAATGCATGCATAAAAGTACCATTAAAATGAGGTTTAAAAATCAATCGAGCAAATATTTATGAATGCACTTTGCATCAAATGCCAGCGACAACAAAATTAAACGCATACACAACAACAAAGTGGCAACGCCAGACGCCGTGTTAAGCAGCTACCTGACAATGGCGGCGACGCCATTTACGACCCACAGCTAAAAATAAACACAAAATGACAGGCGACAGCAACAACACGAACAGCAACCAGGCCCCAAAGTTTGAGCGCGTAGTTAAAGTGTCAAAACCAGACGCACACACGACACACGCACCTAGCCACGCCCACCAGTACATAGTACCTGCCCCTGCCCAGACACAGTTCACGGCAAAGCGTGTGCGTCATTTTTATAGAAATTCCTCTGCTGGCTTTTACACTTTTGGAGGGTATTTCGATTTTGTTATTTGAATTGTATTTTTTCAACTAAGCATGGAATAAAGGCATTTAATAACACACAGAGCGACCCTCGCTGCGCTGCCGTCAGCGGCATGTTTGTCATAAATATCGAACAAGCAACTGTTCACCCTCTCCAACAACCAACCTCACCCCCCTCGCACTCAGCAGCTGACTGATTTAGCTGTGTGGCCCGTTTGGGCGTGTCAAATGCAAAAAACTTAACCGATTGATTTAAACGCCACTTGAAATTACCCAAGCGATATTTGTATATGTAGAGTTATAGTTGCCTGATTTCCGACATGTTTCATGGAAATTTATTTTAAAATTACAAAAAAAAAAATGTTCGCTGCTGCTGCAGGTGTCTGACAGCTACGGCCAACAGGGGGCGTGTGAGTGTGCTTTAAACTTATGAAGACAACAGGCGCTTTGTAATTTATGTGCTTCAAGTGCGCCGACGGAGGGGGCCCGTTCGTCCGTCCGTCTGTCTGTTGGTTTCTGTTTTTAGGGGTCAGCTCTTTTGGCCATTGTTTATGGCCACACACACACAATTACAAGCACACACACACACGCACACATGCCCATTACATGTAACATACAGCTACAAATTGCACTACGTAATTTATGCGACATGACAAAAAGTGTGACCAGCTCACAATTGAATTTTATACACAAATATGTGCAAGCTGCAGGTATTACCCGGCTATGCCCGCACTTTATATAATTCAATTGATTTTGAGCTTGGTATATACAATTTAAGCATAAGTGTCAAGCCCGAAAGTATGCAGGGAAATTCGTTAAAAATAATGAAAGAGGCACAAGACATTTTATATATTTTTATATATCCCAATATTTCAAAATTATTCGAGTACATTAATCACAATAAATTAATAATTCTTACAATACATTTGTTGGTAAGCTCATAGCTAGAAAGAATTATTTAATTGGATAAAATTTGTTCTTGGATTCAAAAACTACAAATAATACCCTATTTTTAATACCAATCTTTTCCATTCATCTTAAAGAAGCAGATCTTTAAAGAATTTGTGTGTAGATATATTTTATAATGAGTTTATTTTATATACCAATTAAGGAGCACCAATCAAGATTCCAACAAAGATTTTCCGAAAAGAAGAATTATTATGCAGAGATCTTTAAAAAAAGAGTTTAAAGCTGTTCTGTTAAATAGTTTCATATAACAGTTTATCGCCAAACGCGTAAAAAATGTTGTAAAATATGTTTTGCTAGTTTGCAACTTTTGATGCATCAAAAGTTCTTGACTTTTCTAGCTTAAAATCTGCATTTAATAAGCAGCATATTTGTGGCTGGCAGTGTGTATCACACACACACACACACACACACACACACACACACACACACACACACATACGCATACACACGTACAAGCACGCACACCCTCTCATGGACAAGTATGTTATTAACATTTCACAGCTCAAGTGTTTATGGGAAGTTCTTAAGCTGAAACTGAAACTAAACCTTAACCAAACTTGGCAATTTCATCATCATCAATATCAGAAGCTCTCGCTCCTCCTCTGCATTTGAGTGCTGTATCATGGCTATAAAATTTTAAAAAAAAGAAGAAGAGAAAAATGAAAATAGCTGCGCATAAAAAGCAACAGATTTTTGCATTTAACATTGTAAAGGCGAAGGCGAAAAACTCGCGTGGCCGAGGCTGTCAAAAGTGTTGTGCGCTGCTTTCGCCAGCAGTTGCAAATTTTGAAGTATCCTGGTTTAGGTTTCCTTTAGCCAGCCAGAGAGAAAGTGACAGAGAAAGAGAAAAGAGCGAGGGGGAGCAGAAAAAGAGCGAGTTTGCGGGCTTAATGAGCTACTCTGGCCAGCCAACTGCCAGCTGCCAGCCGCGTGCTAATAAACTTTTCAAGTCCCTAGCCCCCCCTTTCCGCAGCATAAACTAGACAAAGTTCTTGGCTAAAGGCTTCTTGAGTTGAGGCTTAAGAATTTCGTGGCAATCTCTCAGGTAGTTAACATGGAAATTATACTGCTAGGTGAAGTACTCACAAAAACTGGCACTAGAATTTCAGAAGAATATTCTTTAAAAATGTTTCCTGTTTATTCATTTAATATTTATTAATTTCTAATGCTAGATTCTTAAACAGGGCATATTTATCCCACAATATGCATTACCTACATTCAACAGCATTCTCCAATTTTTGTCTTATACTCTAAAAAATTTCAACAACAGCAACTCTACATAAACATTTTCTCAACTTTCCTTCTTATGTTCGTTAAAAGCTATAATATTTTAAGCAAAGCATCATTTATAGCAACACTTTTATTATAAGTGTATGGCAACGCTTTTTATACATTTATTGTATGTTAAGCAGTATCTCTTATACAGTTAAAAGCTTATGCTTTTTGAATTTAAAAGCTAGTAAGCTTTTAGTCCAACTTTCTTATATGTCTTATATTAAAATACCCAAAAGCATTTGTGTATAAGCAAGGCATTCACATTCTTGCTTATAAAAAAGGACTTATAAATATATTTCATTGTATAAGTGCATAATTCCTCAGAAAGCTTCTGTGTCTCCTATTTAATGTTGCAAATTTTTGTACAAGCAACGCATTCGTATTCATGCTTATAAAAAGTATTTATAAGAATATTACATTGTATACGTGAAAAAATACACTGAAAGCTTCCATTTGCAAAGGAGAGTCCTTCTCCGTATACGAATCGACTGTATAAGTATTAAGCTTTGCTTTTCCCAAAGTCTTATATGTAAAAGCTATGCGAAATTTTAGTGTGTTTTAATCTGATTGTATAAGAATTAAAAAGTCATTCTACTCGTATAAAAATGTATTTTCGACACGTATAAGTCCGTATAAGTATAGCATATACATTCGGAGTTTTTCTATAGCTTATACTTAAACGTTCGTACAGTTTTTCTAAGTGCCGCAGAACTTTTAACTTTACCTTGAACCCAAAACCCTGTTAACTTGTCTCGTAGTTTGATTAAAGCTTTTCGGAAACATAATGGGTTTGAATTTCCGAATAATATCCCAATGCCCATCGAATTGGTATTTTATATTCACCTGTATTTTGGCCGAGCTTTTGAGCTATAAATTCTCATATTATGTATAACAGTTGGCGCCCTAACTCAAGAGCATATCTTGACCTAGCTGCTCTGTTAAACTAAGAGAATCAAGTGCGTCTCTTTGCCCCAGCCCGCTTAAGACTTGTGCACTTTCTTATCTTGGCCCGCTTAGCTTCGTGGTTTCTTGAAGGTCGTCGCAACGGAACTCATTAGGGTAAATTATGAACAGTTTAAAAAGTCATTAAGAGCAGGGCGCGGGGGAAATAAAAAGTGTATAACAAGCGGAACAGGCAATTGCCAGCTAACAAACATAACAGCGACAACAAGAAGTTTAAAAAAAAAAACAATAATTAAAGTGTTAACAGCTTATGTTCAGCCGGCTCAGTGTGTTGTCGTCTGTTATTTGTGCACAAAATGTTAACAGCTTATGTTAAGCTGTGCTGTTTAATGACTGTTACGCGTATGTTAGCTGTCGTCCGTTGGGTAAATGCCATTGAAACGTGCTTATATCCCACTGTAAACAAGCAAACAATAACAACAATGGAATTCCCAAACACATTTGTCAGTCAATTTTCAATCAAGATTTGAGCCTTTGAGCTGCACGTAAATTTGTTTGCATTGCGATTGAAAGAAGGACAACGTTAAATGGAATAACTAACACAATCCAAATCCCAAACAGAATCAGCAGGTGATACACAATCAGATGGCACACGAGATATTGCAGAACACCTGCAGAGCGCGCACTGGATAAACCAGGCTGTACATAATACATATTTCGCTGGCGTATAATGCACTCAATTGAGTTCCCATTCGCTTCACGTGGATTACATAGTTGCATCATCGTGCACAGCCAAAGCAACAAATCAGCGGCAGCTACCAGGCAATTTGTTATGCGCAAATCGAAATTTGAAAACAAGGCGTGTGAAATTCTCGCAGGTGTTGCCTACTTTTCAGAGTGGCCCACAAATTATACACATATGTATATACATATGTGTGTGCATATACATATATGTGCATTTAGACTAACATTATCGCAAACATTCAGGCAGGCAGTCAACTGTCAACAGTGAACAGCAAAAATAATTCTAATCCAGTGGACTGTAAAGTTTTAATTAAGCCAACGATGCATAATTTGTGAACAGCCATATTTTAGTTGAAAATTTCCTAATTTTTAAATTAATAGTAAATGTATTAATTTCTAATGCATGTTGTGCCTATTTAAATGATGTACCTTATGTATATAGACTGCTTTCACGCTTGGCATAGATTTATGGACAGCCCTCAAACTGCCTGCGCGTGTCTTGAGTCTAATTGGCCGCTGCCCGCTTTAAGAAGCGACGCGCATTTCCTTTATGCTCATAAATAGGAAATTACAATTATTAATTACATTTTATACATTTGATAAATTTAATTGTGCGCATTGTGAAAGGATGTGATTTATGTGTCGGCCTCAAAAGCAGGCGATGCGAGAGAAGGGGAAATGGAATCCATTGTCTGACAACCGCCTTCAACTCTTTTTGCGCAGCAAATAAATCAAACATTTGTCCACATTCACATAACTTTTTTTAAGATTGAGAAATGCCTCAAAATGCCTCGAAGTGGCTCGCAAATTATTCACTTTAATTCTTCAATTAATTTGAGAAACAAAAAAAACTGTCGCCAAGCATTTTTTGAAATCATTTTCTAATTTTCAATTAAGCAACAATCAACACGGCACAAAGCAAACAGCGCAATAATTTAGATGCCGTCCGAAATAAAAATAAGTAAATGGAAGAAGAAGCTGTTGGCTGCGTTAAGCTGACGTTTAAATACCCTTTGCGTGCTGTGGAATGTGTTACTGTTATAAATCTGAATGTCCAGCTAAACGACTAACTCTTTATTAACTGTAATAAAAAGTTTAAGCAGAGTCTAGTCTGAAAGGATGTCAGCTTATTTAACATGTTTTTATTTAAATTAAGTATGCGTCTGTTCTTATCTCCACGGCATTAGGCTCTTATTGTTCTTTAACAGACTGTCGGCCTTTACTTAAGGCTTAACATATTGTTTAACATAGTGCATAGCATAATGCTTAACATAATCTTAAGATCTGCTGTCAAAGTGACCGTGTAAACGCATGTGCATGCAAGCCTTTGATAATGTGACATCTAGATTTGATTACACATATAAGTAAGATGACAGCGGACTCTTCTGTTCACACGGAACAAGAATATATATACATATACCTAATAGACTCCCGTAAGTCTCCCGTAATTAAATTACCATACCCCGTTTTTTCAGGGTATTCAAAAAAGCAGAGCACAAAATGTGTCCCGCTGTCCGCTTGGCTGTTGCAAGCAGCTTGCGCCAAAGATTCTTTTTTTTTTTAACTTACAGTCGCAGTTGCAGTTAGCAGTGAGCAGTGAGCAGTAAGCAGTAAGCAGTTGCCCGTTGCTTGTCTGCTTCGCCTGTCTGCGCAATTAATTTGCACCAAAGGCGGACACAAATCAGCTGAGTAACACGAACTGAAAGCAATTCCACTTTTTTCGACTCACTCCTTCTTCTTTTTTTTTTTTTTTGCTGCTGTTTCTTCTGCTGCTTCTTCAAGCTGAATACGCATAAATTGAAATCCGGCGACAAGATGCCGTTTACTGGCGGGGTTTCAGACAGGGGGGCGGGGGGGGCAGTCTCTGCACTTTACCTCGCAAAGGCGAAAAGAAATTGTCAACGTTGCAGTTTCTCAGTTTGGCAACATTCGCAACTTCCGCTGTGCGAAACGACACCAAAAACGAAACGAAACGAAACGAACGGAACGGAAATGTGCAAATGAGCACACACCATGCATATCTTAAGCAGTCAGCAAGGGGGGTATGCAGGGTGTGCAGGGGTGCAATGATACCCTTTACCTAAACCCCCTTCCCAACAAACCCAACACCAACATCTTCTGAAGAAGGCAACCAACGACCAGTTCAGGTCCAGTTGTATTTGCAGTTTCAGTTTTTCTACCCTGTACTTCAAGGAAATTAATGAAAATAAGAGGGTATATCATATTCGACACTCCAAACTGTAAAAATATATAATGTTGATCGGGACAACAAGCAGAGTCTGTTTGTTTACAAGATTATAAGATCTAGATGGATTAAATTGCGAATATTTGGAACAAAACATAATCAAAACAAGTTTTTCTTTGTGTATATCTTGCACTGGCTAAAAAATTCGATAAAAATCGATAATTATCGATATTATTATCCGTAAGCCAATAAATTTGTATTTATTATTATTATTTCGTGAATAAATGTTTCATCACACTTTATGTATATGTATGTGTGTGCATGTATGTGTGTATGCATGTTAATTTCCTTTAGCAAATGTGTATGTTTTACAGGATAACTGCAAAATGTGCGCTCTAGATTAGAGCAATCTTCACTTGTTTCTGTTTGTCGTTTGCAGTTGCCAGTTTTGAGTTTTTCTAGTGCCCAATTTTATTTCAACTGCTTGTCACTGCAATTTTATACTTATTGCTGCTTCTGCTGCTGCTGTTGTTTTTGGTTTTGTTGTTGTTGTTGTTGCGCCATTTGTGGCAGCCATAAACGAAGATGACAGCAGCAACGGCAACGGCAGCAGCAACAGCAGCGTTCAAGCTTTGCTTTCTCTCTCGCTGGACGCGTTTTGTTTTTTCGCCTAATTGGAAAACTATACACAGAGAAATTGCCACAGTGCAACATGCGGCTGTAACACACACACAAACACACACACAGATGCATATACTGTTACAGCATTAATATGCAACGAAATAGGAGCAGTCACAAAGGAGGAGCGGATGAGCAGGCAACAGCGGGCTGCTGAGCTTATGGAATGGGCATGAATTCGGCGTATGCATGCTTAAATGATTGGCATTGCAAATTAGAATTTGAATTTCCGTTTGCCTTCGCTTCGGATTGCAAACAATGCGAAATTAAATTTGAGTACGCATTTCAATTATCCGCAAAGTAAGGCAGCTGATAGAATTATGAATTATGTTAACATCCTAATGCTACCTTTAACATGGCACAGAGTGCTGTTATGTTGAACAGCACGATCAGCAATTTAACATTAAATGTTAATGCTTTTAAATTTGCCAATATTCTTTTAATATTAATTGTTGTGTTTTCTTATCAGCGTTAGTTAAACAGCACGTGCTACTGTAAGGTTTAACATAAACGGCTTTTGGTCTTGCATTGTCAAAAAAATTTCTTTAATGAAATATTAAATAACATACATTAAATGTTAATATTTGTTTCAAATTAACATAATTTTAAACTGTGTTTACATAGCACAATGCAGAGTTATGTTAGATTAAGAGCACGATCTACATAAAATGTTATTGCTATTGCATTAATTAAAACACTCTTTAAAAGAATTTTTATCCAGCGCACCTTTAAAGTCCGTTTGTAACAATCAATTTTCCAACAGTTACAAGGCCTTCACCTACATACATGAAATACAGTGCACAGAAACCACTATGAAATTTGTTGCTTAGCTATTTCAATTTGTAGGTTATTTGCACGTCACAAACAGATAACGTCCATGGCAGCGCACAGGCTACCAAACCCTTGCCGCGGGAACCACTGACAAATCTGCCAATTGGCGTCGAATTGAGCAAACTATTTGCAGTCAAATACGAATGTATTCGTGTGCCTGTATGTTTGTGTTCGTGTGAGCCTTAATTAGATTGCATTTGCACTTAAAATAGGAAAAACAATGCATCAAAACAACAACAATAACAGCCACAATAACAGCACGCTAGGTGGCGCTCAAGTAATTGAATTTCTCTATTGGCAAGGTTAGGCAACCAAAATGTCGACGGATCAACTGGCATAAAGGCAAACCGAAACCAATATTGGCTATGTGTACAGATAATGAGTAAAAGCAAGAAAGAACGATAGAGAGAGAGAGAGAGGGGGAGTGTGTGTGTAGAGGTGACAAACTCCCCACAGTAAACCTTAGGAAATTGAAACTTCCACAAATTAGCATTATTTAAAAGTTAGCAGCGACATTTAAAATCAATCGGATATTTTTGATGTTAAGATGTGTTTTTGTATTTAAACCATTCATGTCAATTTATTTTTTTTTAAGTTTTGTTTATTTATTAATTTAGTTTATTTTTCGTAGCAATCAGGCAGACAGAGGTCATGTTATGAGCATAATTCCTTCTATCCGTTTAAATATTTATATCCAAACATTTAGGCACAATTCTTGCTTAAATTTTGGAATAGGTTAAGTGAGAGGCACAGCTGAATATGTAACAAATGAATACATTTGCAGCAATTTTGTTCTCTAGGCCTTCTCTAAAAGGCCCCGAGCTCTCAAGTAGATAAGCACAATGCTGATATACGGGAAGCTTTATTTATGCTTGTAGACCGCATTTTCCCCATCTCTCCCACTCTTGCCCTCTCCCTCTCCCTCTCTCTCTCTCTATCTCTCTCTTTCTCCTTCTTTGCTTCCCTTTTTTTCTTTCTCTTACTGCCTTAATTTTTCATCAAATGCCATTGAAGTCAACCGCAATTGCGAACGCGCACGCAGCTCTGCTGCACTCACACCCACACACACGCACACAGACAGCATAAAGCGTGTGTCTAACTTTGACCGCAAAAAGCGCGTGTCAGCGTTGCAGCTGGCTGCGCTGTCAGCGTCAGCTTCAACATCAGCGCCAGCGTCAGCTCCAGCGACAGCGCCTGCTGTGATGAATGGCAGCGACGAGTGTGTGGCATCATTCATCAGGCTTGGCCACGGCAAACACCCCTCCTCCATTGGCCCCTACCACTTTACCATGGCGTGAGGCAAAAATTGAAAAATTCATTACAATTAGTCGACACCACTGACCAGGCTCCTCCATTGCTTTTTCTGCCTTGACAACGTCGCCCCGCCCCCTCAGCTACCACCCGACCACAGGCTGTCTTAGTTGAAAGCACAGTCTCCATTTCATGCAATAACTTGGCAATTATCACATGCTGCCAAGACAGCAGCCTGCATACATACAAGACAGCCCGACGAGGGTTCATTTAAAATTCAAATATTTTAAAGGATTTTAAGGGGTGTATTGATTATGAGAGCTTTTAAGATGACTGTTACTGTAATATGTTAACATTGTTAAATGTTATAAAAGTGTTAAGGACTGTCAAGCATTGAAATGCTGTTAAATTCCAATAATGACACTGCAAATGTTAAAAAGCTGTTCAAAAAATGTCTATTTCAATCAAATGTTAAGACTGCATGTTTACTGTTAACCTTTACCTTTAACATTAACATAATCGCTAGTCCTTAACATTTTACTCAAGTAAACATAACGTATAAATGTTCTATACACTGCAGTTATTAACGCTAAGCTGAAGAATTGTGAAGCTAACAGTAATTGGTAGTTTTTTCTTAAAAAGTGTTAGTCTGCTTTAAATTCATTGATAAATAGTCATTTATAGGGTATTTTAGCTGACAACCATTCGCTTTAATTTAATTGCCTCACTTGCCCCGACCGTTTATTGTTATTGCAATCTGTGCGCTTCTTTATTAGCACGGGGCAGCTGTCACCAACGCGACCTTTATCACCAGCACAAAGATAAAAATGTTCATTATCATGTCAACTAGGGCGACAGCAGTCGCACCCAGACAGCCCAACACCTTTGACAGACCTATAGAAATATATTTAGTATGTATATAGAATGTTTTTTGTGTGCCCTCTAATTGATCAAAGAAATTGAAAAGACTTGATAAAATAAAATAAAATGAAAAATAAAATAAAATAAAAAAGATATCTCAACTTTTGCCCGAACAATTTTCACGGCAACTTAAAGCCGCTTAAGAGCTACTTAGGCGTGCCTTTGGGGTGTGTGTCGACGTGGGGGGCGGAAGGTGTTAGAACTTATGCCTGGATGGATTCTCGGGCGGCCTCTGCAAAGGGCAAACCCCTTTGCCACTTTGCACCTGTCCGCCCGGCGCCGTCCGACTGGCCCAGCTTTTGCCGCTCATTAAGATGCATTGCATAGCAGGTAGCAGAAGTCAAGGGGCGACTACTGCACTTTGTAAGGGGGCGTGGCAGTATGCATTATGTTTCCCGTTATGCGGCAGCTGATAATAACGCAAAAGTTTTTCCACGGCTCGACTTGATTATTAAGCATGCGCTCCCCCCATCCTGCCCCACCCGCCAGACGACCTGGCAAAAACTTGGAATTGTTAGTGCGTGTTAAGGATTTTGCATTAATTATCTGCATACAGTGCGAACAACTTTAATTAAGTCATTATGCAATTGCATACGACAAACTAATTAAAAATGCAATTAAAGATGCAACTCATGCGTGCGCAAGTGTGCGTGCGTGTGCGTGTGTGTGTGTGTGTGTGTTTGTGTCTAGTTCAATGCCACAAAAAAAGATGACAAGCCAAAAGAAAACTCTAAATGCAAACTAATAAATGCAAAATCAATAAACTGTAATATCAAAAGGCAAGCGATAAGAAAAACTAGCATACCCGACTGCGCAATACTCTCTTTACATTAACATTACAGCTCTCGATAAATTTATTCTTCATTATTCGACGTTTTAGACTGTTATACAATTACTTTCAAACTGTGATGTAAGAAAAGAAAATATACATTCTTTCCAATTGGATTATCACGTACTCGCCGCCCCTATTGGGCGTGGTCAGACTTAGCTGGAGAATCCCTTTGACGTCGAAATAGGAGCAAAAATAATTTCGTCAATACGTACGCAAAAAATCAATATACTCTTTTTGGCTTTGTCAACAGCGTGTAGAGGTATAAAACTTTTTTTTTGTTTGCAGCCATAAAATGCTAAAATACATGTGCCAAAAACTTTTGCCAGCATTTTATGGGTACGCGAAGTTTTACCGTTTGTTCAATAATCAAGTTTAACCTTTCGTCAAAAGAAAAAAAAAACGAAAAAACAACAGGAAAAATATAAAAATAAAACTTTTCGACCCGTCCGAATAGTTTTTATTGCAAGCATTTTTTTTTTGCAGGTTTTTTTAAGGACTTTCGCAAAAAGATAAAAGAAAAAGAAGAACTTATCGATCAGCTGCCCAATTTGGATTTCTAATGTGGCGCGTCGTTCAGTGCGGACGTCAGTTTCGTCAAGTTCGTTAAGTTTGCCGCCTAAATTGTTTGTCCATTGTGGCCAGAGCTAAAACGAGCTATTTCTTTTGCTTTCTGTTGTTGTTGCTTCTGTTGTTGTTGTTGTTGTTGTTGTTGCTATGGTTGTTGTCCTCTGTGTTTGTAATTCGCATTGTCAACGCTTGCACAATTGAGCTCAAGTGCTCGCCCCTTGGCGAACTTGCCAACCTCTCCTCCGCCAAAACACCCCTCCCCCCTCTATCCAGCCATGAGTTTGAGCTCATAACAAGTTTAAATGTCTTGAAAGCGAGCGGCGCAATTGTTTGCCCAGCTAAGGGTGGCGGAAGCGCGGGGGGTGTGCACAATAAAAGGAATAAGCTTAAACTAAGTTTGCTTATGAAGCTCATGGAGCAACATTTCTTTGTGGCTATATCAAATTAAACACGTATATATTTCGTACGCACTGTGGTTTATTTTTTATCAAATTAAATGCGTCTACAGTGCGTATGAACACTGTGGCCAGAGCATTTATATTATATCAAATTAAATACGGTTATATTTCATACGCACTGTGGTACGAGCAGTTATTTGATACAAAACTAAATACTTATATATTTCATACGCACTGTAGCACATATACTTTTATATCAGATGAAGTACATATATATATATTTCACACACAATGTTGCCTATAGCTTGTTTCCTTAAATTTTTAATTAGTTGTTATATTTTCTGTACTATTTTGTAGAATATTATTCGTACTATATTGAACGCTATTTTTATTATAAAAGCCAACGGACGTTTATTGTCCTCGCTCGAACAGCTGCTAGACAATGCCGGAGAGTGCAATTGTATGGAACTCCCAACTGACAGCCCTCAACGGCTATTGCCATTATTTTATCTGACGCTCACAGTTTAGCTTTTGCTTTCCTTCGACTTTATCTTCCGGCTCACTTTTTACTTTGTCCTTCCTTTTTTCTCATTCTTGTGACCACATTGAGCATAATTCACAAAAAGTTTATAATCAAAAAAGAGAGAGAAACAGAGAGGGGGGAGACGGGCAAGAGACTGGACAAGGACACCAGGGCAGCTCTGTTTGGGCCAAGTTAACAGCTAATTTAATTTTCCGCACAGCCCGAATAGCTGCTGTTGCGAATTGGAGCATGCTTCATACCAAACTAAACATTGGCCCACACAAATTAAGAAAAGCCCTGTCTAAGCAGTTGGAAGAGAGAACTGTGTAACTAGTTGTATATTTTATTGAATCCAGTTTGAATGTTTGGCCTGGCCAAGCCTGGCCAGGCACTGATTGTCGAGCCTTCATTTTGAAAGGACTGCACACTGATTGCCATTGGGGAACAGGTGCAGCTCGTGGAGGATTGTTGGCCAGGGATATAGCTGAAACGAGGTCAGCCCTAGACACGGCAACAGCAAACAAAGAACAGAAGCCAAGAGTCAACTCAACTTGACTCAAGCTCAAGTCGAATCGAGTCGAGTCCAGTCGAGTGCTGCAGCCTCAGCACAAAAAAAAGCAAACTACTAAGAGCGCTCTGGGGAAGAGTTCTCGACTAGAAAATGCCCTGTAACCAGCGCTCGGTTTAAGTTCTTTATTTGTGTGTACTAAATGAGAACATATATACCAAATTTTCCGCCTCTAGCCCATACAAACTCAGATTTGATGATGATTTTAAGTAAAGCGCGTCTCAATCGCCTCCTTCTGCCAGTTACAGCCTTTTTTCCCACGCACTTGCCATGGCTACAGGGTATTTAAATATATGACAGTGACTGGGAACAGTTTCTTTGGCATTGTACAAGGAAATAGGACAGAATAACAAGCCAAAAATAAAACCAAGAAGAAGAAGAAAACAAATGAACTAAAACTGTACACGTAAGATAAACACAAGTAGTTACAGCTGGCCGACCACAGGGGGCGCCAGTGTGTGCAGCGGGTACTTCTCTTTTACGCAATTGAATCCCGCTTGCTAAACATTTAACAGCTCAACTTTTGTGGCGGCCAAGCGGGCAACTGCAATTAATCAGTGGCACGTGGCAAGCGGCACGCCCAAGCGAATGTGCTTCCCTATCGTTTGCACGCGCACAAATTATGGGCCAACATGGACAGCGGCCAACAAAGACAGCAACAATGTAACAACAAGAATGGCGGCGATAAAAATGCGAGTTGCCACTTGCAACGTGTTGCCAGATTGTTGACGTGACTTTTTCGCCTCTCGCCCACCGTGAGTGTGTCTCTGTGTGTGTATGTGTGTGCGCTTTTTTGCAGTTGTCTTTTTTTTTGTGTGCTGTAAATGCAACAATGCGGCAACTATTTTGACATTTTTCGTTAAATGTGCAGAGTTTTTTGTTCAAATTACTTGAACAAATACATGAGCAGATGAGAATGCCGCTGCTGCTGCAGATGATGATGATCATAATGATGATGTTGTTGTTGTTGGTATGTCAGAAGAGGCCACTACGGCTGGCAGGAAATTGCGTGCAACACTTGTGACACTTTTCGAAAGTAATTAAGTGTGAGCGAGAGAAAGCGTGTAAAAAAAATGTTATGATTTAAATTTGATTATAATTGCACTCATGCAATTATTGAAATATAAAAGAATAGCAAAGTGTCCTTATTTGTTTGAACAGAATAAAAAGAATAGCACTTCACAGCACTTATTTAAACGAACTGTTACACAACACTTCAGCTCGCCCAGCTTAAGCTAGCACACACACAGCGATCAATTTATCGCATCAGCAAAAATGGCACATGTCACACAATTTCCTTTTATGACAATTTTCCCATACCCTGTGTTCAGTTTGCGGCTGTTTGTCTTAACCACACGAGATGCTCGCAAGTTGCGGCGCCCAACCCCTTAAAGCGAAGATAGCTCAATTAGTAGACAACAACTTTAATTAAAATCGGTTGTATTTGTATTTCTATTGGTATTTGTATTGGGGGTTTCAAACATAGTTATCCAGCCAGCTGTTGTCAGAGCAACAGTTTATTCATATAACAATTATAACACTTAAGAGCTGTCAAAATTTTGTCATAACTGTCAAATTGCGGTTAACATTTCGTTGAATTTATCCTTTAAAGTTGAGGGTCACACTCTATATAACAATTTATGTATAGCCCATAGCAGACCTTTTCACTTAATGAAATGTGAATTACATCAAATTAAGTTAAATCAACAGTACAACAATAAACTTTAATTAAATGTTGTGTTGATTTAATTCTTACATTGTTAAGCTAAGACGAAAGAAGAAAAAAAATGTGGTCAAGCTTTGTAGAATGTTGTGGAAAAATGTCTGCACTTGACATACGCACAATTTTTGAAATACATTTTTTTTCTTATTTAATTTCATTTTAATACACAAAACGCTTTTCGCTTGCTTAAAGAAAATGAGGAATAGCAAAAATGTAGAGAATTTTCCCCCGTGCCTAATTAAAAAAATAAATAAGAAAAAAAACATGCTACGCATTTTTTTAATAGACGGAGAAATGCCTGAAATGTTGACAAAAGAGTGAAATTTGCGCTGACTCTTAAACAAGCCATTGAGGTTAGGGTCGTCGTGCACAGGTTGAACAGGATGAAAATAATCACAACAAAGGTGCCAAATATGACAATGGACGGCGCCAAATGGGAGGGGAAAAAGGGCGACTTTGCAGCTACAAAAAATGCTTTGTAATCAGCTTAGGCTTGAGTTTGAATGATTTGTTGGGCTTCGTTTTAGGTTAACTGTTATGTATAACAGACCTTTTAGGGTTGCCAATGTCGGTGAAGGGCTGCCGCTGGGGTTATGTGCTGCCTAATCTGTGGCTCCTGCATAAGCGAGCTTTGCACGTGTGACCATTTTTTTTCCTTCCAAATTAAGTCATTTGTCAGAGGCAGTTAGGAGCGCGGGCTCTGCCGGTGTGACCAGCTGTGCTTTGGCTTGTTAGGTTATGTACGTAAGTAGCATTAAATGCGAGCAATTTCACGGCTGGACACGCTGGTCGACTGTTGATGTCTGAAAATGCATTTAATTAACTTTAATTTGTTTTAATTAAAACTTGCAAATGCTTTGCGACTCTGCTCATTAAGAGTGTGCTGCCCAAAATGCCAACGTTAACGAGCTGCCCTTTGAAACAAACACAATATATATAAATATGTAATATACAGACATGTGCATTTGTGTGCTAAGCCCGCCTAATCCTAAGCAACAACAGCACCAACAGCAACAGCCGAGCGCAAAGAGAGATAACATTAAATATTGTTAAATGGCGCCCGGCTGCATTTTAATTACATTTGCATAAGATGCAGCTTATCTAAGCAGAGGCAGCGACAGCAACAACAGCAGCTGCAGCAGCCAGTTAGCAGTTTACGTTTACATATATAGCCGCTTACAGTGCCCGTTTACAGTTAACGGTTAACAGTATGCAATAATTTTCTTTTATTTGGCATGCATATTCAAACAATGCTGCCAGATTGGTGCTGACTGCAGCAAGTCAAGCGAATGCTAGTGAATTATGCAAACTTATAATTTATAAATAACATAACAACATTTAACTGGCTGTGCAAATACGCAGCTTAATGTCTTAAGTTCCAAATGATTAGCATCAGATTTAACAGCACGAAAGGAACTTACCTTTAATCACAGTCTGGTAAAGTTTTTAGTTAAGCTTAATATTCCAAAAACAAAATATGTAATATTTATAACTTAGTTTAGCTTATTATAATGTTAATTTATACATCTTCAATTTTGCAACCTGACTAAAGTCTGTTCCCATTTTCGAATTTCTTTGCAGGTAAATTAATCAACTTTGCACCCAACAACAGCTGCTTGCGGCTTTGAGTCGAGTCGGTTTGGTACTTTGACTGCAATTTCTGCGACCCTCCCATTTGCCAGGTAAAACTTTAATTACTTTGGCGCTAAAGTTCAGCGCACTTAACTTTGTGCAATCCACAAAAACTTTAAGCCGCTTACCAAATACGATTACCAAAAACAAAAAAAAAAAATAAAAGCAAAAGAAACCTTTAGAAAATTGCAGCAAACAAGCGAAACGAACTTTTTGTTCCTATTTCGGTTTTCCTTTTTTTTTTCGGCTCAATAAATAAAAACTGCAAAGCAGAGAGAGAAAGAGAGAGATAGACAACTGCTAAAAAAAAATGAGTACAAAATTTTCGTAAAAATATTCAGGACTAAAATGTGCACACTCAGATAGTAAGAAGATTTGTAGACCAAAAAAAAAACAAAAGAGCCACAAATCAAAAATCTCTACACAAATGTATAACAGAAAGTCAAACACATACCTGTATAAAACTGGGCAGCACTCTAAACTCTATTACAAAATACTCAAATGGCACTGCAAAGGTTTAATTTGGCTCTTTTGCCTAGCAGAAAAAAAATGTCATAATCGGATTGTGCTAATGTATGTTACAGGCAGCATGCAGTTAGTACCGCAGCAACACACAAAATCCTGCCGAATATCACTTCATTTCATATCCGAAACGAAAAAAATTTATTTTACAAATAATTTTGTAGCTCAGATTTTGTGCTCGGTTTGTTTCATTTGCACAAATAATTTCGCATTGAAATGTAAAAATGAAATACCGAATCGAATCACATCCTATGCGTTCGAATGGCCAATGTGACCAGATAAGCTGCAATTCCGTTTTCACATTTGAATTGACTGTGTGAAAGCGGTGAAAGAACAAAAAACAAAAAAAAAAAAATAAATACAAATTCTAATAGTTGTTTTCATATGCATAAAATATTTGCTGTTTATATTCGTATTTAGATTGAATCTGGTTTTTATTGACCAAATGCAGAAATTGTGCGCACATTTTGTGCATGCTGTTGCGACTTCTTCATGTGGAATCAACTAACTGAGCAATAAAATCAATATTTTTGAAATTCTATTGTGTTGCCGCCAGTGAATGAAATTCCAGCTAGGGCAACAAAAACCTCTCACATTTTAGGTTATGTTTGAGCCAATTCATTCGTACAAGGTTCGAATTCAAAATTCCCTTTATGTTTGCCACAAGCTGAGCCTTGAACCATATGCTTCGCAACCTAAGCTCGAAACGGACCATATCTCAAATTAAAATCGTTTATATTGATAAACTGGTAACTGGTTTTTAAAAGTACAAACAAATGCTTGAATTATGGCCTAACCAGGACCAAAAACTTATATTTAAGAGAATTTGATGAGTAGAGACTCAAACCTAAACCTAGCTGTATCGATGAAAGAAACTGATCTTTGAAGCGGAACTAAGGCGTGGCATTGATTTAAAACATTAACCTTTTCGAGCCGTTCTTGTAATAATCTACACTTTGCAATTGGCGTTGCAAACGAGTCTGGTTACACTTTACTTTTATTCTATCAGACTTGGCCACACTTTTGAAACCTCCCATCACTTGGCCCTATGAACAGCAGCCGTAAGAAACCAATCACTATTCATTAAATCAATATAACAGTGTGTAAAAATACGGTCACATAAAATACAATTTAATGCTTAGCCAGCTGACTAACCAGGCCACGAAGAAACTCAGACCTAGAGGTCGGACGAGTACATATTGTAAAATACGGGCCACAACAGGAGCATAAACAATATTTATAGTTGCTTGACGAGTGGGCGTGACAACTATACAGCCCAACATAACGACTATGAATTTGCGGCCATAAAAGACAAACATTGTCGCGCATCTGTGCCCACACTCTCTCTCCGTCCTCTTCTCTCTCCCTTTCTCTCTCTCTCTCTCCATCTTACACTCTCGCTCTGTCTCTTGTTTACAGTGGACACTGCTGTTAGTCGAGACAGTCTGCAGCATTTTATTAACATTGCGAAGGATTCGATCAACATTTGAAGCACATTTCAATGGTTTTTATAGCAAAACAAAGAACATCAATCAAATGGCCAAATATTATTGACAAAACATGCGGCACGCCCATCCGACTGTACCGGATGCGAATTCTACATCATCTTCTCCTTTTATTTATACAAGGCATAAAATGGGCTATGAAATTTAGTGACAAAGCACAAAAACTTGCAATAAATACGTGTATCATGAATACACTCAGAGCAATAAGGAAGAGTTTTGCACTAAAAAAAGGAAATATCTTAGACAACTTTTATTTCAAGTTATTTTTATTATTTGGAAATGCCGATTACTTGACTTCAGTGCAGAGCAGACTTTCTCAATAGAGAAGTAAATTCCCTTTTTAAGATTTCAATAAATGACAAAGCAAAATTTTATATTCATATTTTTTAAAATTAAGATGTATCTCTATCCCCTTTTGAACTTAAACTCCAACAAGTTTCAAGATAAAATTTAAATATCAAGCATGATTGTCATTTTAATTATCATCAAAAGAATGCTTCGTTTTCTTTTAGTGTATATCTAACTGGGCGTGCCGCCGCAAACTAGGCTACAATTTTAATGTCAAATGAACGAAAATAAAGCACAAGACGACGCTGAAAGATCCTCTAAGTGTTGCCTTTGCTGCGTAATGGTTTGATAAATTGAGCTAAAAAATTGATTGATGCCCGGCGTCTAGTCCATGCCACTTGCCACTTGCCACTTGCCACAGAGTCCACGGGCAGGCGTCTGTTTTCAATATAACTAAGCGCAAATTGCGTTCGTGTCACTGTCGGTCAGCATGTCTATAAGTCAAGTTGTGCTCACATCTCTCACTCTCACTCGCAGCCTCCCTCCGCCCACTCTCTCTCTCATCCCTGCGCGTCACAGCATAAATCAATCTAATTATTGCGAATTTAGCAAATGCGTCGCCGTTTGGCCGCACTGCCTGAAGCGAACGAGCCTGCTACACGTCTGCCTAGTCTAATGGCCATTCGAGTACTACTATAATTATCTACATTTGTTTTCTCAGTTGTTGTTTTTATTTTTATTGTTCTACGTTTGTCTCTCTTGTCGTTATATACACGCACTGCCCGGCCAACACTTGAGCCAAGGTCAAGACAGCGTTGCCAGACAGATGTTAATACGGAAAAAAAAAAAACGGGACACAGCAGTGCAGCCAGTGTTGAGTAATTTATATAAATAGCATACTAATTTATTTGGCACCCGGCCCGGGTCCATTAGTGCCAAAACTCTGGCCAATCATGACTTTATGGCAAACATTTAAGATGTGTTAGCCAAGATAGAGCTAAAAGAAAATAGAGAAATCTCCCAAAAATAATCTCTTACACGCTGTTAACAAGCGCAAGCGAGTGTATTAGTTTTGTCTATTCTAGACCAGCTCTTGATATAAACTTATTTATATCTGCTTGAGATGTGGTTGACTCGGGAACATGAATGTCAATAAAATTTATGTCTTTTGCAGGAAATTTCCGAAAGGCCGCCAATTTGCTCTGTGCAGCTATTATAAAGCTGTGTATAGAGAATTGGCTTCCTCTGCTCTCCCTCTCTTGAAAATGCCCTTAGTAAATTGTAAAGGAATTGTACGTCATAAGCTCTGTCAATTAATGCAACTTCCATTTTGTCTGTTCTTCGAACCAAAAGAAATTTAAGCCTTAGCAGATTCGACTTTGGCAAAACTTTACAGAAGTTTCTCTTCCCCTCAACTGGCCCACACTCGATGCTCGCCGCCTTTGCTGCTCTGGCAGCTGTCGCAGCAACAGCAACTAGTTGTAACAAATAAATATCCTTTGAGCGTTCCCTGCGTTGGCTTGCAAGCAAGGCAGGTCAGTTCATTTTGCCGCCTGTCAATGCAAAGGCAACCCCAAAACAAAGTTTCGCCGCGCTGAAAGATACAATTTAATGCTTGACTGCGAGTTGTGTGGCACACAAACTCATTTCGCCAATTGGACAGTTGCCTCGAATATGCCGCCGGGCGGTAAATCTGCCATGCGAGGCACGCGTTTTGGTTAGTTGGCCAAGAAGTTGGCAGGTGGTCCCAGCTGCTGTTACCTGCTGCTACCTGTTCTAATGGATAGTGTAACCAATCAATGCGTAAGCGTTCAAAACATATGCCAACTGGCAACTTGGCAGCACTTCTCTTCACTGCACTCTCCACTTTGTAGATGCTATTAAAAGTTTGCACAAAGTTTCGCACATAATTTAAACTATGACTTAGAGGCCGCTACCTGAAGAGGCGTTCCCCGCGGCTGCCCGTTCAACATGATTAGTCACCGGGTAGTTTTTGGCTGGCAGCAGCTGGTTTGTGTCCCCGCTGATGATCTAGCACTTTAGCACTTTATCACATTTCCAACCATTTCCCATTGCGCTGCGTTTCGCACAGTATTTTTGGCCAAATCAGCGACGCATAAGTGACAGCCAATTGGAATTGGACAAGTGCCACAAAGTTTTGCGTAACTCCATTTACTTATCTACCTTAACAGCTGAACAATTCATTCAATTTCAACGAAGTTACATTAGTTTATCACTTGTCAAGGTGTTGTAAGGCGGCATAAGTAAGGCTGCTTTAACAGTACGGAAAATTGCATTATTATTTATCGAAATTCAAACTAACTCTAGATTTTACTTCGCTTTCTTTGAGGCGCCCTGTTAAGATGCTGTTAGATCGACATTATGTTTAGGGAAAGGCTTAACTTGCTTACGTGCTTACGTCTGTTTTCATTTTGCAAATGAATTTTAGTTACTTAACAGCGTTGTAAGGTAGCAAAAGAAACGCAGCTTTTATGATAATTAATGGGATTACATTACTTATCTAAGAAATAGCTTAGCGTGTTGTCAAACAAATATGACTTCTTTGCTCTGTTTGAGGCGCGCTGTTAAGAACTAGATAACATTACAATAACAGTCAAAAGCCCATAACAGCTTATTCGTCTGTTAGCTGAACATTATATTAGGTAAAAAGCTTAACAGTGAATGCCTCTGTCATCAATAATAGCTTAATTTTAAGTTAAAACAAAATTTGAGAAAACTCCCGGCTTGGCTTAAATTTCCTAGTGCAATCAATATGAAGTTTGCTATGTTGCAATTTTCTAGTTCAATTAAAAGCTTCCCTCGCATTTGAAACTTCCCAGTGCACACCGTAACGCATGATCTGCACTTGTTGCTTAATTTCAGCAAATTACTGCTATAAAATTGTTCTTTTAAATTTTGAAATATTAAAGCGCTGTCATAAATCATGAGTTTTCACCGCTGTTGCTCATTTATCATTATACACCTGGCTGTGTTTTTGTTGTTCGAAATGCCATTAGCAATTAATTTGTTGATATGCGATGCCGAAATGTGTGGGCTTCATAAATAATCGAAAATGCTGTACGTTTCGCGTACGTGACAAAAATTGTTAGTTGATTTTCCATTAGGGCTGTTGCGTTAGCTGAATGAAGGGTATGCGCTCAGTTGGCGTATCCTTGACGTCCTGTCAATTGATTTTAATGACTTTGAAGCTGTCGCTGGCACATAAACTAATTAAAACTGTGCTACGGCTGCTTTCGTTGACTTTGTTGTGGACGCGGCTAGGGGCAGGAGCAGGGGCAAAGACTGGAGCAGGGTTTGAGACAGTTTATAATTTGTCTTCGTGGCAATGTTGGAAAAGGGCAAAACGGCGCAACTTATGCTTGACCTAATATTTTTGTATCAATAAAAACAAAACTTTAATTTGCACTTTGTTAGCTTTAACCAATTGTGCTACGTACAACACTGAACTTGAATGTGTGTACTGTGCAGTTATTTGGGCTTAAATGCAAAATAGGGCGAAAAAGCCTCAAAAACCGCAAACATGACAATCATATACACGAATATCGAAAAGGGTTTTATTGCAAAAACTGAATACCAAATGCAAACGGAATGAAAAAGAGAGGGAGCGAGAGAGAAAAAAAAAAGAGAGAGAGAGAGACACTCAGAGAAAACGAAGATGAAAATGTTTAGTTCTTAAAATTTCTAGCACAATTAAATGTGAATTAGCCGGCATGTAACACATATGTAACAAGAATGTTGTTAAAGCAGGGAAAATAATACTGGGACTAATTATAAAATACTTTTTACAAGAACTTTCCTTCTTGAAAAACGCATGAGAATTTCTTAAATAAAGGTCAATGTTTCAAGTATTTATAAATACTTGAAATTAAAAAAGTCCATACACTGGCTTAGAAATGTCCACCGTTTTATTCAATTCGTTTGTATTCAGTTTGTGTAAGAAGATTTCTCTGAGTGTAGAGAAATGAAAACCGCAACAACATTGTTGCACCTCGCATGTTGCATAAATTTTGGAGCCCACTGTGTGTGAACAGCTGTTGGACAGTGGGGCACAGGCAGGTCCTGGCCGCAATCATAAAAAAATCAACGAACCAGCCAAGCGACAAATGCATTTTCAACCAGTTTTACGACCAACAGCCACAAAACAGGGCTGAAGCAAAAGCAGAAGCACCAAAGAGAAGAGGACAGTTTTAAGAAATGCAATAAAACATTTGCAACAATTTAGATGCCGTTAGCAGTAAGCAGCCAGCAGTAAGCAGCCAGCAGTAAGCAGCCAGCAGTAAGCAGTTGCAGTGGCAGTTGCAGCTCTATATATACACATTTGATATCTACTTGGACATGCAGTTAGCCGGGTTTATGGCCAGGCCACATTAAGCGCCATTAATGGCCCACACATTTCCGCTTCCGTTGCTCAAATGCTGGCCAAGAGATTCGTGTTGTGATTTCCTTTAGACATTGTGTTAGCAAGATTTGGTTTCAGACATAAAGTGCAAATGCTTCCACATCGGTGGCAAAAAAAAAAAGGAGTGAAGCGCGGCCAAGTTGCCAATTAGCTCTTGGCAATAAAGCTATATAAATAGATGTACATCTACTTCCATGTACAGCCCGACTTTATCTGTGTGCCTTTCTTTATGTATTCCATTTTCATTTTAAGTTTCCAGTTTGATATTATAGGGTTCTCAAGCAAAAGTGTCCAAAGAACAGTTTAATGCGTACTTTTCAACCCAGGAAAACAATTACCCAGAATCCCTTTGAAAATAAATTTCCCAAAAACCCACTTTGATCCTATTTACAAAACTTACCCCTACAATATGAGTTTATCATTCAGTCTGTCAGTCAGTCAATCATTTAGTCAGCTAGTCGAGCAAAATACTTTTATTTATTGGAATAAGGCCAACCAAATCCCTTTAATGTCTAGCAACTAAAGCATTTGATTTGCAACCGAGAGAAAAGAAAAGGAGAGAAATTGATTCCTTTGCTTGTTGAACGCTCGCAACTATTGAATATCATTTAAGTTCAATCAAGTGCAAAACTTGACGATAAACTTTGGCGAAAGGCAAACCAACAAATAACTAGGAAAATTTCTAAAGCAAAAGTCGTTAGACACATGCTCTAACATAAATGGTAAAATTATAGAGTAATGCTTAGATTAACATATTTTAAATATAGCCAGCATTATGTAACTGAACAGCACAGATTAATGTTCAACATTTTTTATACAACTTGACATATTTTATATACAATATTAAAAAATGTTGAGCTATTTTATAAGTGAGAGTATTACATCTGGCACATAAACAGTCGAGGAGCGCGCCAAATTGTTAAAGAAAGCGTGCAAAAAATATGGCAGCTGCGATTTTGATGTGAAAACATAACACACTCATACACACACTCACACACACACACACACACACGTGTATTGATATGCGTGCGTGCACACGCGAAAAAGTAGCGCATAAATTTTGCGATTCTTGAAAGGAGCGAGCGGAAGTGGAGATTCGGGTTTGCGCGAGTGTGGCATGTGCAGCAAAGCGTAGCAACTAAAGATGGCAACTGGGCAAATGGAACACTATTTATTTGGGCATACACCCCTACACACACACACTTGCTGAGACCCTGTAACAGCTGTGACACATTTTATGTGAGCTAAGTAAGTGATAAAGTTCAACTTTGATTTTGCCACTCGCTCAGGCTTGACTCACATTTCTGCCGCGTGCCCCACACACCCCGTTGAGGTGCAGCCAACCCAATGTCAATTTTTATGTCAGTGTACAAAAGTCTTTGTCATTGTTGCTGCCATTGTCAAGCGTTTTCGATTTGTAGCATTGCCCAAACAGAGAATACAACACGCAAAAGCAAGTGACAAAGCGCGCAAAGCTAGGAATTTTATTTGTTAGCCCCCGTTCCAAAACTTAGCTGGAACAGAACTGTCAGAAACTGTTAAATGCAGCTCATGAAACTACCTTTGACTATATTAAAGTCTGTTCAGTTGCAGGCTTTTTACTCAAAATGTTTAAAACTTAACAGCTGCTATTGATGTTAACAAAGGATATGTTCATTTGCCTATACGATATTTAGTATGTTCAATTACAGGACTTTATTAAAAAATTACTTGTAAATGTAAAAATTTAACAGCTGCTATTTATGTAATAATAGAAAATCTCCATTTGAATTTGTAACAGTCAGAAAATACTCTGTATCCTGTAATCTATATCCTATAAATTTAACTGCTGCTAATATAGAAAATTGTTGTTTGTATGGAGCTGAATACAGGGTATTGCCTAGTCGGACTCATCACAAGACCACTCGCAACTATTATTTTATGCTGCCTTCCGGCTTGATAAGTTTGTGGTAAATTCAATAAATTTGATCCCAGCTGAATGCCAACATTTTTGGGCTTTAAGCAACAAAGCTGCACGATATAATGCGAAAATAACTCATGCTTTTTTAATATTTTACCCTACTTTATTGATATTTGTTTGTGTTTTATGTATTTCCTTCTTTCCTCTTTTTTTTAATTATTTCTTCATAAAAAGCAATAATAATTTGATTCGCTTTCATGTCAGAGCTCAATGGAGTTTCGCGGCATGTGGCATGTGGCATGCGGCAAAGAATCTGCTTCAAATAACATGCATCATGAAAATTTCATAACTTAAACGTCAACTTTCAATAAATATGGCAACAGCAACAAGAACAACAACTCGGCTTACTGCTTTACCTACCATAAAAAAGTAATAAACATACATTTATACATATGCACATACTTTTGTCTGTGTGTGTGTGTGTGGGTGTGTGTGTGTACATGTAAAAGCAGAAAAAAATTGAATTTTGATGTAATAAAGTCAATGAAGAGAAAAATGTTGCGGGGATTTCAATATATTAAAAAAAATATTTGTGCACATGTGTGACAGGCGACGGTATTGAAAAATAAAAATATTGAAAATTGTGCAAAATGTGTAACAGTTAATGCGCAGCCAGTGGGCGTGGCATAACAGTCATAAGCGGCAGCTCACATTTAAATGCTGCTAATTACAGCAGGCAATCCTTTTACTTTTGCGCTGTTCTTTTATGCCCGTTAATACCATAAATAATCACTGAATAAGCGGTTAAATAAAAGAATTTTAAAAGTTTTTTTCAGTACATTACATATTTCAATATGGCCTAGCATGCGAAAAATAAAAAATTCAAGTGAACTTTATGGACTATCGTGAACTAGTTCTGGCAAAAAAAAAATTATAATGAAATTATTTTAACCCAAAAACCTGTCAATATCTGTTTTACAACACTGAGCTTCATTAAAAAAGTACGTTCCTAACATGATAAGCAACATTTATTTGTCATGCTGTTAATTGTCAGCTGCTAATGACACTCTATGTAAACTGGCTGTACATTTAATGTCATATTTAATTTCTGTTAATGAACATTTCATAAGCATTATATAACAATTACTCTGTATACATTCTGTTAAAGAACATTTATTTTGTATGCTGTTAAATTAAGTAATTAAGTTTAACCAAAGAACAAATGTTTAAGGGAGCAGCTATGTTAACTGAATGAAAATTAGAAGCATAATAAAACAATTATGTTGTATATACACAATATATATATTTAAGCACTTCTTTTAACAAGTTTTAATTAAAATGTCGTCACATTGAATTACCAGATACAGGTCAGTTGACAATTAGGAATGTCTTGCCATAAATTTCATTACGCATTGCCTCAAACATTTGCCAACTCACACACACACACGGATCATATCGCATATACGCTACGTACGCCCAGATGCAGTCTCAGAATTGTCAACCTGCTAACTAAATGTGCATAATTCTGGCTAGATAAGAAGCCAGCAAATGCAAATTATAAATCCAAATAGGCACACACTCAAACTGTGCAAGGAGTATATGTAGGTGTATGTCATATATTATATGCATATAATTCTGTTAAACAGACATCTTTCTAGTCTACACATACGCATGCAGCTAATAAGCTGTTTGTGTGACCTATTTGATGGGCAGAGTTTGTCAATGTGCCACAGAAATTTACAAATCTTTTGCTTGGTCAACTTTTGCCTCTTGCAGCTCTATTCGAAATTTATTTAATTAAAACAGCTCCGTTGTTGTTGTTATTTTAACAATTATAAATGATTTATGTAATTTACTTGCCCCTCGACCGTGTGTTTGTCTCGCTCTCTCTTTCTCTCTCTCTCTCTCTCTCTGTTGTGCTTGTACTTGTCTGCACTTGCATGGAATTGTTGGCTTCGTTTAGTTGCTTGTTGAATAATTCATGGCTCTGCTGACAGCTGAGAAACCTTAGAATGCTTTAATAAGAGTCTTAGCTAGCTTAAAATAATATATTAATAAATTTAAATGGAAGGCGAGACGTGACGGTTGAGTTATTTTAGATATTTTAACATGTGCTTCTGTTGAGCTAGCATGTGTATAAAAGTTGTCAATATCTGTTCAATAACAGTGACATCTCTGTTAAAAGATCTGTAACTATATTATATTCTGTAAATAGTAGTATGTTATTCCACTATAAGCACAAGCATTAACAGGGGAGAGAGAATGAGTGATATACATATAAAAAGAGACTCAAATACAATCAATAACATTGATGTTTTTTCTAACAGTACGCACACATTTAACATTCATTTAACACACACACTCACATTAACAACCACTAAATCAGTTATTTACTTGAAACCAATCGCTCAACTTTAATACAATTGAAGTTGTCAAGATAAACCCATAAATTACATCATCACACTCAGCAGCAGCAGCAGTAAGAATTGGCGAGATGTAAACAAAAAGAAACCAAGACTATTTCAGCTATTTAATATGCGAAACGCGTCAACAGCTTTTACACACCCCTCAGAAGAGTCACAAATAAAAATGAAAAGCAAATGATTGTCGGTCGCGTCGAATGGAAGGCGTCAAATTGTTGTCGTCTCACAACTTTTTGAGCTTGGTGTAAAATTTCCATTCATTCGTGTCTGGTACGTGATAATTGCATACTTTTCGCAGACATTACATTTCCAAGTACCAAACCGCTCTCGAAACTTTTCGCTGCCTTAATGATTTAAAATTACGCAAGAATCTCTCTGAAAATAATGTTAAATTTCTGTTCCTTTCCACAACAACAAAAAAAAAAAAACAGTCACCAAATTCATACGCATTGGCATTGCCGATAAGAACGATAATCCACCCTATTTCGACAAATCGCTCTACGAGGCGGAAGTGGATGAGAACGAGGATATACAGCACACTGTGCTGACAGTCACGGCCAAGGATCACGATGAGTGTAAGTAGTATGCCAGCCAACACACACAACATATTTCGCATAGGACACATTTTTTTTGTCTGACTAATACGAATTGCTAACAATTATTTTCCAGCCTCACGTATACGCTATGAAATCACCAGCGGCAACATTGGCGGCGCTTTTGCTGTTAAAAATATGACGGGTGCCATTTATGTGGCCGGCGCTTTGGACTACGAGACGCGACGCAGGGTAAGTTCAACATACATATTTATAAATTTATATATATATTTTCATATCTACATATATAATTGATATACGCAAGGGTTCAGTCGATTGTAAAATTTGTTTGTGTCGCATTGAATTGAACTCATCAGTAGTAAAACACGCAAACTTTAATATGCACATAACGAGCATAACTGGCATACAAATAAGCCCAGTAGGACACACAAGCTGATATATGCATATAACTTAATCATAACTGGCATACACAAACAGGTATATGCGTATAACATGAAACTAACTGGCCCACAAAATAAGCCCAGCAGAATTATTATATTCATATAACTTAAGCATAACTGGTATACGAAATAGGCTCAGTAGAACACACAAACTGTTATATGCATATAAAATTAGCATAACTAGCATATAAATAATGTATGTGCTCTGAATAATGAGACTTTACGAGTAACTTTCATTGATTGGCTACAAACTTAAAATCAGGTTAATTGTATATTTAGCTTGTGCAATCAATTTAGCAATTCAATATGTAAGCAAGATCTGAGCGACTATAAAATTCATTAAGAAACTGTGAAGCAAGTGCAATTCCCACTGAATTTCATTATGTGCAGCAGCTGCACCGCGAGGCTAGTTAAATATTTAAACAATTCAAACAAGTTTAGTTACACGCTGCGGTCAAAAGCGGAAAGGACAAAAAGCGCACAAAGTGTGCACTATAAGCTTGATAGTATTGAAGAAAGTCAGGCGAAACATTAATTGAATTTCAATTTGAACAATTGGCCAATGTGCTGGCAAGTTTTGCCAGAAGTTTAATTGAATTGAAAGGCAGACGGAAAAGGCCAAAAAGAGAGAGAGAGAGAGAGAGAGAGAGAGAGAGAAAGTGAAAAGAAGGATTTTATACAATGCAGAACATAGTTATTGAATGCAAATGAATATTTAATGCCGGCTCTGGCAACAAATTAAAATTAATTATTTAATGACATTTAATTAACAAAATATTTGTCAAACAGTATGAGCTGCGTTTGGCTGCCTCCGATAATTTGAAGGAAAACTATACGACGGTCATCATTCATGTCAAGGATGTTAATGACAATCCGCCCGTGTTTGAGCGACCCACATATCGCACACAAATTACCGAAGAGGATGATCGTAATTTGCCCAAGCGTGTTTTGCAGGTCATTAAACAAAAAACAACCAAAAAAGCACAAATCGAACTTAGAGATTTGTCAAAATTAGTTGACATTAGTTGTGATTGTCATGAGTTTGTTTTTAGCTTTTCTTTTGTAGCGCTTTTTCAATATGTTTCCCCAATGCATATTTGTATATGAAGCATACGCCACGTTGTTCACCCCACCAATATTATCTTAGATTTTAATGCATGTCATGCGTTTATTTTTCTTTGCCTGAAAGATTCCAGTTTTATTTTTCGTTTAAATTGTTGCAATCAAATAAGTAAACAAACAAAAAGTCAACATCTTTTTGTATGACCGACAACGCAAAATAAGTAAATAAATATATTTGATTTAATGGCATTTCAATTAGGTCGACGCAAAGCAAATATTTATTTCAATTATCTTCATTAAGTTAAGGCTTAAATACTTTACACACCATTAACACAACGTTTTTTATATATATTTTTCCTACGTTCACTTTTGGTTTTAAAAAAGTGTTTTTTAACGCACACTTTTGTCCAGTAGTTTTTTACGTGCAACTTTACGTATTTACTTTGACGTGTTTTTCTATAAAATCAAAAAAGCGATATGCAAAAATGCAAAGTAAAGTGCTAAAAAAAAGTTTATAAAGAAATGTATTTAGCCATGCATAAATACATTTATTTATCTACAGTTGAAAAAGTCAGACAAACTAAGAATAATATGCTGATAAATCATTAAGCACGCGCAGTTAATTATAAAACAAAAAGTCAATATGAAAAAGTTTGCTTAAAAAATAATTAAAAAAATATAAATGATTAAAGAGGCATGCAAACCTGATTGGACATGTCACGGATTATAATAGACACATGAAATTCGAAAAGGAAAAACTATATACCTGATATATAGAAACCATATAAGGGACATTTGTAAATGGAGTCGAACATACACATATATTTTATTTAGCTTATTCTTAATTTATTTTATATTATTTATAACGAATTTAAAATTTGTACTTGATTGTTATTTATATTTGTTTTTCCTTTTGGCTATTTATTTATTTTTTTCTTTTTCTTATTTATGGCTTTATTTATTGTTAACGCACATGGACCCAACATTTGTTATTGTTGTTGTTGTTGTTGTTGGTTTTTTATTTGGGTTTTACGTGTGCGTTAGTATGAGCTGAAATTGGTCGCCTCGGATAGTTTAAACGAAAATCAAACAACAATCGTTATAAGTGTGCGCGATGTCAACGATCTGCCGCCGGTTTTTCCACAAACCTTATACGAGCGCAGCCTCAACGAGGAAATGGCCACGCCCTTTACCATTATGCAGGTCGCTATTTCGTTTTCACAATTATCCTATACAAAAACATATAAATATATGTATATATATCGTATATATATCGTATCGTATGCCTTTATTATATCGTATTGTAAATACCTTAAACATATATTATATATAATGTACACTGAGAGAAAAGCGTATGCGTATGCGAAAGAATTTATAACAGTTTTGTTGTCACATCAAATAATTAGTTAAAGCCGTAAGCCCCAGGCATCGAGGGCTGTTTTCTCTCAGTGTACATGCTGCATAATAACATGTGTGTATAATAATAATAGCTCAGATCTCATTAAACTATTAATTTAACATGGCAACAACAAAAGCTCATCGTAATCATTTTTCCCTCTTATAAATTATATTAAAATAACAATAACACACACACACACACACACACACACATCTGTATAATGAATTTAATGAAAAGCCTATGCTGGTTGGTTCAAGGTGTATAATTTAATTTAACTTAAACTGTGAACAAACGAAACGAAATGAAAACTGAAAGAAAATCTCACTGACAAATGTTGTTTATTATTTGCTGTTAAGATTGAAATTGCAATTTCAATTATTATTAAACGTATATTTTAGCCTGAGCATTAAATTTGATATGATTGCTGCTTTATATCAAATATTATTTCATTTCATTTTGAGTGCCGTATTTAATTTTCATTTAAAAATATTATTTTTATGTATTGGCGAAATGTGAGCTCAAGAGATTTCAGCAAAATTTGTATTATGCGCTTGTTGTTTGTGGTCGGCCTTTAAATGCATGCATAAATATTTTGAATACTTTGACAATTTATTTACACTCACACACAGTTGCAGCTGCTAATTAAATTTAGTTGTTGAATTTTTAATGCAACAAATGTATGCGCTTAAAACTTTGCATGCTTTTTATTTACAGTTTTTAGAGATTTTTATTGTGGTTTTATTAGCTTGTGCTTAACCTAACCTTTGGTTTTATCCATTTAACTAATTTAATTAAATAATTGCATGTTAAAACATTAATAACAGCTATGAAAAGCACTTAAAATTAGATTATCAGGTGCTGTGATATATTAATTGACAACACTTAAAAAGTGAAAAGCAACCCAGCTAAAACGCCACCTGGCGCACTGTTAAGCCAACGCATGTTAAGTGCTCTAAAACGCCCAAAACTAATTGTTATGTTTAATTCCTACAAACTCTTGGAGAGCTTACTTTTTGCATGCCCTCAATTCTATTGCTTTTTTTTACTTTTGTTTTGCGGTTGGATTTCAAATTATTTTTAAGCGCTGCACTTTTGTTGATTACACAAAAATACAGATGGAAAATCCAAACTAATATTGTAATATTTATGTTTATTTTGCACTGCACCGCATCGGGTCACAGGTCACCGCCACAGATGGCGACAAGGATCGCCCGCAGAATATTGTTTACTTTCTAACTGGCCAAGGCATAGATCCCGATAATCCAGCCAATAGCAAATTCGACATTAATCGCACAACGGGCGAAATATTCGTGCTTAAGGTAAGTGTACAAAAAACATTAAAAAAAAATGTAATAATAAATCCGGGACATTCTTAAATCAACACAACTGCAGTTGAAGCATTAACAAAATGTCGCCAAAACCGCAACGAACATGCCGATAATATGCATACATAAAAAACTACGAAAAGCTACTGCACGACTAGCAGATACCCTCGGCATAGAATACAATGCACAAGCTCAAAGAGGCGCACAAGCACAAGAGGTGCAAAGATTTTGTATGAAACGGGCCCATTGTGTTTTTCATTTAAAAAGTATGTAGACTTTAAAGTCGCGGCTCAATTTGATCTACTTTACGCAACAACCAGTATACCCACTTTGAGTGCATACGGGGTATTGAGAACAGTGCTTAAAAACTGCGGCCCATGGCCACATTGGAATACACAGCTGGTTGTGGCCAGCGGCAACTGAAAATGATTGCTCAATATGCGCTCTGATTAAGCTCCATCAATGCACACTTAATCCCCAGACAGCTGCGGCAGCCCCCCTGCATAAGAACGCCAGCCAGACCCATTCTTAACGCAACTGGGAACGCGCGAAACTCATTATTTAACATTTAAGTTTTTATGGGGCGACGAATTGTGGGCGCTTTTGTGGCAACGCATTTAAATCAATGCGCATATAGCTGTATTGATTTATGAAGGTGTTGCATTAAAACAAAAAAAAAGGGCCCACTCTTATTATGATTTGCTGCGCAAAATGTTTTTTAATTGCGTGAGTCGCACATGAAGTGAATGAAGTGGTGTGTTAATTAATAAAGTTTGAGCAAGTCAATTAACTGAAGAGAATTATCGACGTATCGAGGGGACTTCTAATTGTTCTTAAGCTTGAGTTTCATATGTGCCTCAATATAATGCATTTTAAAATGCATTTGTAGTGCAGTTGACATAAACACAAGTATGTTAATGTGAACTGTTAACTAACAGCAAGAAATATTGCAGGTTTATTAACAGAAGGTAGAAACGAAAAGCTGGCTTAACAATATCAATCAGAGCTATGCTACATTTTAATATTGAATATGTTTAGCATAGTGGGCTATAGTCTTGTAGTTAACATAATCATCCTAACATAATAATGTGAAGGTTCATTACAGAGCTAGAAGAATGCTAAACAGTTTTTTAAACACTTCAGCAATGCGAATTTCAATAAATATCTCATAAAAGTTAACGAAAATAAAGAAATGCAATAAAAACGTAAAAGGGAAAAACCAGCAAAATACTTGAACAAATTTGTATTTTTTGTGCACTCTTGACAATTAAATGAAGTAAAATTGTATCAAAATGTTCAGTTAAAAGCACAAAAACTTTTGTGGTAAAACAATAATACTCCAGTAAAGAAAGATAGGGGAGCATAGGGAGATATACACGACGGCAGGGGGAGAAGCACACTCATACAATTCGCACACACACACACACACACACACACACACACACATATACGCGCTCGTAGTCCAACTAATCCCTTAAATTGAATATGTCATAACAATGCTGTCAAATTTGTCATGCAAATTAAAGCGATGACGACGCATGAGAACCGTGTGTGTTTTTTTTTTTTGCCTCTTTCAATTTTTTACAACTAATCCAATGTCAGCGCTATGAAAAGCTGTTCCTGTTACTGCATGTCCTGCTGTTATTGTTGTATTTGCTACGTTACGTTGTGGCTGTCATGCCAGAAGCTGGTTCAGGGGTTTTTTTTCGGGCATACAACACTCGGCTGTAGATTGTCGGTATCCAGGGGCTGGCTGCTGCGTTACAGCATGAGCCAAGAGAGATACAAAAGTGCTGATTAAAATCGTTTTTTCTGCACTTGTTATTATAAAAAGGTGGTCTTAACCCGCCCCCTTGAACCAGGTAAGGTTTGGGGCTCGGATTGCGTTGGGTAATGGCTCCCGGATTGCCGGAGCTTCACAGCACATCACTCAAGCCAGCCTCTGTATGCATATCAAAGTCAAAATCAGCACCAGGGACAGGCGACCCACAGCTCTGCACAGCTGTGGGCGCTGCCATTGTGAATGGATAATTTTACAGGGTTACACACACACACACACACACACAAACACACAGTCACAGGGAGTTTTACTGGAGCTTCGTTGAGTTGCACTTGTGCGCTTTCATATATTTGAGGGTAGCTGGGCAAGTGGTTGTGCACTCGAAGAAATTTATTCAAAATTGTACAAACTCAAATTAAGTAAAAATTTCATAACTGAGCACAATATTCGTATTTTCCCATCATCAAATGCCTGAAAAAATAGACTTAAATTGGATACCAAAAACTTTGTTACTTTCATTGAGACTCTTTTGATATACATGTTCTTAAAAAAAAAGTGTACTTAATATCTTCTTTTTTTTATTTTTTATTAGCTAGTCCTTTAAATTTGAAGCCCAAGACAGGTTCACACTTACTCTAAGTATGTTCAAGGATGAAACAATTCATTCCAATCAGATTAAAACAGAATTCGAGCTGCTTTTGATTTTTCTAAGTGTAGGACTTGGCTATGTGCGCCAACAATGTTTACACTGATGTTAATCGGTTTTGCGGTTATGACAGCTAAAATTACACAATAGCCGGCTCAAACATGTTAACTCCCTTCTATTCTAGCTGAATTCGTATTTACACAGTATTTATCTCCTCTCTCTCTCCCCCTTTAACCCACCCTTTCCCCTACAGCCGCTGGATCGCGATCAACCAAATGGACGACCACAGTGGCGTTTCACCGTCTTTGCTCAGGATGAGGGCGGCGAGGGTCTTGTGGGCTATGCGGATGTTCAAGTTAATCTGAAGGATATCAACGACAATGCGCCCATTTTCCCGCAGGGCGTTTACTTTGGCAACGTTACGGAAAATGGCACCGCCGGCATGGTGGTCATGACCATGACAGCTGTCGACTACGACGATCCCAATGAGGGTTCGAATGCGCGTCTGGTCTACTCGATCGAGAAGAATGTGATTGAGGAGGAGACGGGTTCGCCAATTTTTGAAATAGAGCCGGACACGGGCGTGATAAAGACAGCTGTTTGTTGTTTGGATCGTGAGCGTACGCCGGATTATTCGATACAAGTGGTTGCCATGGATGGCGGGGGGTTAAAGGGCACGGGCACGGCGTCTATACGTGTCAAGGATATTAATGACATGCCGCCGCAGTTCACCAAGGACGAATGGTTCACGGAGGTGGACGAAACGGATGGCACCGCCCTGCCCGAAATGCCCATACTGACAGTCACAGTGCACGACGAGGACGAAACGAACAAGTTCCAATACAAAGTTATCGATAACAGCGGCTACGGCGCCGATAAGTTTACAATGGTGCGCAACAATGATGGCACCGGCTCCCTGAAGATTGTCCAGCCACTGGACTATGAGGATCAGCTGCAGAGCAACGGCTTCCGCTTTCGCATACAGGTGAACGATAAAGGCGAAGACAACGATAACGATAAATATCATGTGGCCTACTCCTGGGTGGTGGTCAAGCTGCGCGATATCAACGATAACAAGCCGCACTTTGAGCGCGCCAACGTTGAGGTGTCCGTGTTCGAGGACACCAAAGTGGGCACCGAGCTGGAGAAGTTCAAGGCCACCGATCCGGATCAGGGCGGCAAGAGCAAGGTTTCCTATTCGATAGATCGCTCCTCGGATCGCCAGCGTCAGTTCGCCATCAATCAGAACGGTTCGGTCACCATACAACGTTCGCTGGATCGTGAGGTTGTGCCGCGGCATCAGGTCAAGATTTTGGCCATCGACGATGGCTCACCACCGAAAACAGCAACAGCTACGCTGACGGTTATTGTGCAGGATATCAACGACAATGCGCCCAAGTTCCTCAAGGATTACAGACCCGTGCTGCCGGAGCATGTGCCGCCACGTAAAGTTGTCGAAATTCTGGCCACCGATGACGATGATCGGTCCAAGAGCAATGGCCCACCCTTCCAGTTCCGTTTGGATCCCAGCGCTGACGATATTATACGCGCCTCCTTCAAGGTTGAACAGGATCAAAGTGAGTACAATTTTCATTCATTTTTATAGATTTTTATAGGGTTGGGTATTTGATGTTAGAGCGCAGAAAAAAACAGCCCAAATTATTTACTATTTGAGACGATATTCAACACTAAATTAAATTAGTTCTTTTCATAGATGACTCATTATAAATCCAAAAAAAAGTGCTTAAAAATGGTTTGGCAAATATTTTAAATTTAAAGTTTTAATGCAGTTGATTACCAAAATGTATAAGCATTATGTGAATACATATGTAGGTGTCGTTTTACAACACTGAAATTGCCGACATGCTATCAACAAAGCAAGATATTTATCAAAGAAAATAAACTAAATAAAACCTATGCAAAGTAAAAAAGATGTCTGGGAAGCAAAAAGTATGTCCAAAATCAGATAAACATAATAAATAATTGTGTCATTTCTCAACACTAAAGTGTTGACAACATTTATTTTAAAATGTTTTAACTGTTTATTTGACTAACCCGTACTAAAGAAAATTTGGCCATTTGTTCAGCTATTTTCTAAACATAAGCACACCAAATGGCAAATGACTGCACGCTTTGATGGCCAAAAGAGAGAGCTCAGAGTTGACCCAAAGTGTCGAAGTGCAACGCATAAAAGTTAGCCAAATATTTGGGTCAAAGTTTGAACAATGCAAAAGTGCAAAATTTTCCACAGCAATTGTTGTTGTTGTTGTCCATACAAACTATGCACAATAATATTGCCTTTTGAACGGATATGTCGAATTTAGAGCTCGCATTCGAATTCGAATTCGAATTGGCTGTCACAATGTATGGCAAAGCCAAAGCATAAAAATGCAATTACCTCGCATATAAATGAAATGAATAGCATCAAGCATTGGGCCATAAAACGGGTAATAGCAAGCCGCAGCAGCACACACAATGTGAAAATTTAAATTAAATAAGCCAGAGCAAAGATACCCAACACACACACACACACACGGAGCCGCACACAAACACACCTGTCCAGTCCAAAAATAAAATAGCAAAATGCACAAGTTTTCAATTAAATTATTCCCACATGAAAAAAAATAGTTGAGTCTCCAGCCAGAACGCTCGCTCGTGTTCTGGCCAAGTCAAAAGCATTTGGATACAAGCGATACAAGCTCAGTTTGCTGCTTCAAGCTGCCACTGAGACGACGACGACTGTGTGTGTGTGTGTGTGGTGTGTGTGTCTGTGGTGTGTGTGTGGCTGTGTGTGGGTGTGTGGCTGTGTGTGGGTGTGTGTGTATGGGTAGTGCGGGCTGCTATCCAATTTTAATGCGCGCCAACGGGGAGTCGAAAAAGTTTTGCGCCTGTGGCTTGACTTTGTAAATGTGTGTGTGTGTGGTGGTGTGTGTGTGTGTGTGTGTGTGTGTGTGTGTGTGTGTGTGTGTGTGTGTGTGTGTATTGGCCTTGTCGACTCCTGCGTATTTGCATACAATTTGCCTAAAAACACACCACGGAGTGTCTTTAAAAATACATTTGAAATGTGCGTTGCCCAACCCCCCCTTCCCTAACAGCAGCAGGACAATCCGAATGGAAATTGTAGAATCTTGGGTTGGAGAAGAGGGGCGCTGGGTAGCATGGGCATGGCAAGTGGTTAGTCGGATTAGCAATGACATTTGTTGTATGCATGCGGCTGGAATATGTGCATGTACGAGTTAGAGTTAGTCTTAACACTTGTTGGCCCGCCAGGCGTAATTACAACAAATGGCCAAAAACACACAGAAAATTGTCGGAAAAAGCTGCCTTCCAAAGTTGTTTCTAGTGTGCAATCAGCCGGAAACGTGTAGACTAATAAAGGTGCTTAGCTTCTGAGGTTGGGCTCTGTCTGAGGTCGGGCCCTTCGCCCATTCCCCTGTACAATTAACTAGAAAATGCTTTTAAGAGCTTAGCAACAAAACTAAATTTGTCACAGCAGATTTCTCTTAATATTATCCAACAAATGTACACAGCATTCGAATGTGTTGGCATATAAATAACGAAAATGTGCTTTCTAATTAACTGCTAATATAATATTATTAAAAATAAATTGATATTGGCAAATATTAAAATTTTAACCCATGTATATAGGAGATTTAAGGGTATCACTTTTACATGAATTATGAGCAAGAATCATTTTGCCAGATTTAAGTGCCAAATTGATCCAAACCATGAACAAAAAGTCAAACCTAGTGTAAGGCCGATGAGATTTTACCGAGTTATGGGAGTAGGATATTTTGACCTATGTCTATATAGGAAAATAGCGGGTATACCCCGACCTGCCCGTGTCACGGTTCAAATGAATTCTGTCAAAGATCTGTGAAAAGGAGCTTTGAGGCTGATCGGATGATAGCGCGATTTTTCCATACATAGGGGTGGAATTTCCCAAAACTCCGTCTAATAGTGGAAATTTCAGCTTCGAAGTCAAACATTTTTATATATAGAAATTTAAAAAAATAAGGATATTGAATAAGTTAGGGTCAGTACTGTTCATCAATTGGTCATTGAATAACTTTTTTGGTTCATTTATATATATATTTTATAAATTTCTCTCTATATAACCTTGCCTATCCACAGAGGGTGCCAATGGTGATGGCATGGCGGTAATATCGTCATTGCGCTCCTTTGATCGGGAGCAGCAGAAGGAGTACATGATACCCATTGTGATCAAGGATCATGGCTCGCCGGCAATGACTGGCACCAGTACTCTGACGGTGATCATTGGCGATGTGAACGACAACAAGATGCAGCCGGGCTCAAAGGATATATTCGTGTACAACTATCAGGGTCAGTCGCCGGATACGCCAATTGGACGTGTCTATGTCTACGATCTGGACGATTGGGATTTGCCTGACAAGAAGTTCTATTGGGAGGCGCAGGAGCATCCACGCTTCAAGCTGGACGAGGACTCCGGCATGGTAACAATGCGCGCGGGCACACGCGAGGGTCGCTACCATCTGCGCTTCAAGGTCTACGACCGGAAGCACACCCAAACGGATGTGCCGGCCAATGTGACCGTTATGGTGCGTGAGATACCACACGAGGCGGTCATCAATTCGGGTTCGGTGCGTCTCTCGGGCATCTCCGATGAGGATTTCATACGCGTCTGGAATTATCGCACACAGAGCTTGAGTCGCTCCAAGCTGGATCGTTTTAGGGACAAATTGGCGGATCTATTGAATACGGAACGCGAGAATGTCGATATATTCAGCGTGCAGCTGAAGCGTCGCAACCCGCCGCTGACCGATGTACGCTTCTCGGCGCACGGTTCACCCTATTACAAGCCGGTCCGACTCAATGGCATTGTGCTGATGCATCGCGAGGAGATCGAAAAGGATGTGGGCATCAATATCACCATGGTGGGCATCGATGAGTGCCTGTACGAGAATCAAATGTGCGAGGGCAGCTGCACCAATGCCCTCGAGATTAGCCCCCTGCCCTATATGGTGAATGCGAACAAGACGGCGCTGGTGGGAGTGCGCGTGGACACCTTAGCGGATTGCACCTGTGGTGCACGCAATTTCACCAAGCCCGAATCCTGCCGCACCACGCCCTGTCACAACGGCGGTCGTTGTGTGGACACACGCTTCGGACCGCACTGCTCCTGCCCGGCGGGCTATACGGGTCCGCGCTGCCAGCAGACAACGCGCAGCTTCCGTGGCAACGGCTGGGCCTGGTATCCGCCGCTGGAGATGTGCGACGAGTCCCATCTGAGTCTGGAGTTTATAACACGCAAGCCGGATGGCTTGATTATCTACAATGGACCCATTGTGCCGCCCGAGCGCGATGAGATGCTCATCTCAGATTTTGTGGCACTCGAACTGGAGCGTGGCTATCCCCGGCTGCTGATAGACTTTGGCTCGGGCACACTGGAGTTGCGCGTGAAGACCAAGAAAACTCTCGACGATGGCGAATGGCATCGCATCGATTTGTTCTGGGATACGGAGAGTGTGCGCATGGTTGTTGACTTCTGCAAATCGGCCGAGATTAGCGAAATGGAGGACGGCACTCCGCCCGAATTCGATGATACCTCGTGTCAGGCACGCGGCCAGATACCGCCCTTCAACGAGTACTTGAATGTGAACGCACCGCTGCAGGTGGGCGGCCTCTACAGGGAACAGTTCGAGCAATCTCTCTACTTCTGGCACTATATGCCCACGGCGAAGGGCTTTGATGGCTGCATACGCAACCTAGTGCACAACTCCAAGCTGTATGATCTGGCGCATCCGGGCCTGTCGCGCAACAGCGTCGCCGGCTGCCCCCAGACGGAGGAGGTGTGCGCCCAAACGGAGGCAACGGCCCGCTGCTGGGAGCATGGCAATTGCGTTGGCTCGCTCTCGGAGGCGCGCTGCCATTGCCGACCCGGCTGGACGGGGCCCGCATGCAATATACCCACTGTGCCCACCACCTTCAAGGCGCAGAGCTATGTCAAATATGCGCTGAGCTTTGAGCCCGATCGCTTTAGCACCCAGGTGCAGCTGCGATTCCGTACACGCGAGGAGCACGGCGAACTTTTCCGGGTTAGCGATCAGCACAATCGCGAATACGGCATATTGGAGATAAAGGATGCACGTCTGCACTTCCGCTACAATCTGAACTCGCTGCGCACCGAGGAAAAGGATCTCTGGCTCAATTCGGTGGCCGTCAACGATGGCCAATGGCATGTGGTGCGCATCAATCGTTATGGCTCGGCTGCCACCTTGGAGCTGGACGGCGGCGAGGGCAGGCGTTACAACGAGACGTTCGAGTTTGTAGGGCATCAATGGCTATTGGTCGACAAACAGGAGGGTGTCTATGCGGGCGGCAAGGCCGAATATACGGGCGTGCGCACATTCGAAGTGTATGCGGACTATCAGAAGAGCTGTCTAGATGATATACGGTGCGTATGCTTTATTGCTTTCTTTATTTAGGAATTTCAATATTATTCATATTTCCATTGTTATTTTAAAACTTTTTTCACGCCCACTAACTAACTTTCATTTCTTTTTTCCAGTCTGGAGGGCAAACACCTGCCCTTGCCACCGGCCATGAATGGCACACAGTGGGGCCAGGCTACAATGGCGCGTAATTTGGAAAAGGGTTGCCCCTCCAACAAGCCCTGCTCGAATGTCATTTGCCCCGATCCCTTCGAGTGTGTGGATCTTTGGAATGTCTATGAGTGCACGTAAGTGTTGCCATTAGTTGAATTCAATTTTAATTTACATTCCACACATTCATGTATTGCTCTTTCGTTTCTCATAAAGAAAACGTTTATAAAAAAAAGAAACAAAACCTAAAAAAAATGACAACTCGGACTGTGGACAAAAAAAAAAGCAAGACTCGAAAAATACCTAAAACAAAACTTTTAAATGTAGAAACACACAAGGGTCAAAGCACAAAATTAAACATTTTAGCAACACACAAAACGAGTGCTGAAAATACCAAGCACACAAAAAGTATTTCATACCCAAGAATCGGCATTGAACATTTCATAGGCTTAAACAATTAGAGGCTGCGACAAAAAATAAAGTAAATCAAAGATAAAAGCAGTGAAAAATCGAAATTGTGCCGCGTCACCGGCAGCTTACGCTGTACGTCAATCAACTGACGTTGCCAGCCTGTTGAGCTGCCTCGTCCTGGTCCAGGACACACAAACCGAGTTAGTCGCTCGCCACGTGTTGGGGCAGTTAACGTTGCGTGACAAATCAATCGGATTAGGTTTAAGGGCAGGCACAAATCGATATGCTCTTGTCTCCATCACCTGAACGCAACTGTACATATTCACGCTTTTTCACCAGGCACTGGCTTAAACAGACACACATACACACACACACAGAAAAATACACACAGTAGCAAAATATATATGTATATTTGTGGCGGTACTTGTGCTTAGTTGGCCTCTACATTTCTGTTTGTTCAGCATTTGTGAAACGGTTAACATCAATCGGTTAAAAGGTTATAAGCTATAACCCAACTGGTTTCACGCTGAAATGTATTTAACAGTGCTTAATTGGTTTTCACTTTTCTGTTTGCCTTGAAGCTATTTCGAAACGTTTGAGAGCCACTGTTTAAAGCTGAACTTAGTTTAAATAATCTTCTTAAACGGTTAACAGGAATCGGTTACAGGGAAGTATATATTACCATATTGGTCCTACGTAAGACTCACTTGGCTTTGCTTTTGATGGATAAGCCCTAAAAAAACAATTGGTTAATCGATTATGAACTTAAAGCCAGCCAGACTCACACTTAACAGTTTAACAGAAATCGGATAGAAGAACCAAATTGGCCCTACATTAGACTTTTATTTCGATTTACCGAACGGTTAACAGTTATCGGTTAAACGCTTGCGAACTGAGAGTCTGCTTAACTTACATCAAATATAGCTTTACTTTTTAACAGAAAAGGCTTTCAAGAAAATAAATTTCATCGAATAGTTAACATCTATCGGTTTGGCGGCTAACCCCTTAACAGTAATCGGTTAAACAGTTACATCAGACAAAGCTTAACTTTTTCGTTTGCTAAACGTTTAACAGCAATCGGTAAATCGACATACGTGAGACGTAACCCAACATTAGCCCACATTTATGCGAATTATTTTGGTTTCTGTTGCCCATTAATCACACCTAGTTGCCCTTAACAAAGATAACAGAATTATGTTAACTTACATACACGTTTCGATATCGAATGCGAATTTTAAATATAATAAAATAGTTGCGGCGAGGGACGCATCATGTCGCCCGATTCAAAGGGCTGCATGGATCGCAACGAATGCCTCGATATGCCCTGTATGAACGGCGCCACGTGCATTAATCTCGAGCCGCGTCTGCGTTATCGCTGCATTTGCCCCGACGGCTTCTGGGGCGAGAGCTGTGAGCTGGTGCAGGAGGGTCAGACCCTCAAGCTGAGCATGGGCGCCCTGGCGGCCATACTCGTTTGCCTGCTGATCATACTGAGTGAGCAATTAAAACCAATTCCAAATCAAAAATATATATCTGTATATATATATATATATATCTAGCTTTATATGCAACAACAAACAGACCATTTAATATTACATAAAGTTAGCAACTAGTGCTTTAGCGCCTGCCTTTAGTTTAGTTACCGTTTACCATTTAATCTGTCATTTTATTAGCTGTTCACAATGCAACTCATTCATGCATATATCTACCTACATATATCCTACATCATATCATATACGGGCTTTTCATTTGAGTTTTTCATTTGTAAGCCTGCCTTGTCCTCCCCCTCATACACGCACACACAATTTAGTTACCCAGCATTTCTGGACAATAATTTGCTGCATTTATTTTGCTCCAATTGAAACTGATTTAGCCCACATACATCATATATCATGCCATACCCAATATACATATGTCAAATGCATAAAATCCAATCATTCAGCTACACACGCATCGATTCATTCATAAAAAAAAAATATCACAGCTCACTGAATTCCGAATTTGTATATTTTATAAAATTTTTGTGATATTTATCAGCTATGTGACGCTTATTTCATGATATTTATATTGAAAGAAAAAATAAATGAAATATAGTTTTGCAATTTCACATTCATCTGCATTCCATCAGCATCATTCGCTGTTAGCGTTAACATCTTCTTTATTATCAACTTTTTTTATGGCACAATTTTTTCTGTTTTCACACAATGTTCAATAACTGTCTCTCTGTTTGTTTGTGCGTGTGTGTGTTTTAATATTTTCATAATAAATAAATGTATTATATATAAAGAACATGACAAACTGAAAGGTATGTACTTACATATATGTAGTTCCGTTTCATTTATAACAATATTTCTCTAGACAATTGCTTAATTATCTGAAATATTAGAGAACAAACAAATATATTAAAATATATCAAAAATATATAAACATATTGAAATTACTAATATAAATATAATAAACACTTAAATCGCACTTTAATTAAACACTTAATATAAAAAATAGTAAACATTTTTTAAAAATATATGAGTCCAGGCACAGTTATGTTAACTGTTCTCTGCTCCTGATAACAGCTATGAAGATAAACAACATAATATTAAACATTTTTCGGGCAGCTCTCGAAAACTAATTAAGAAAACAAAGCTTAAAGTGCAGTTACTAAAAGAAAACGACTTTACAGTTTCTCTCACACACACACACACACACATATTACGAACTTTCGCTGTTACGCCCCCAGCCAACGCCCACATTCACGCACATGCACACGGACATACACGGGCGCGCGTTTACCTTGTGAACTGCACTGAAAGAAGCCAAGCACAGAATCCTGAAGAGCTTAAATGCCTTCAGGTAAGATAATAAATGTGCAGTCAAAGATACATACAAGTTGGCCAACAGGACGAGGCCAGGCGCAGACAACTGAAAGAGCAATGGCTGATTTTAGCTTTGGCATTTCGAAAAATCACGATGCACTAAATCCGCTTGAGCAAACAGATAGACGAAGCTCAGAACGAATATGTAGTACAACAGGAGTCAAGAGTCGTGAGTCCTGAGACCTGAGGCTCAAAGGAGCTGCCAGTTTCATTTGCGGCGTCTCGCGGGGATTTGCAGACACACAACGTTCGTCTTCTTCGTTTTATCTACTTATTCCTTCTCTTTTTTTTTTTCGGTTGTTACTTGTGAGATTTTTCTTTTTAAATACAAGTTAAGAGCATTTCCGCTGCGTAACCATGTGTGTGTTGGAGTGTGTGTGAAAACCATATATATACACAAAAGCACACAGTTCAAGTTTAGAACAAACATTTTGTAGGTAAATAATGTTCCCAGAGCAGGGCGGGAGTTAAATTTTCGACTAAGTGATACCCTATAGCCAGGTCTGAAGTGTAATCCCATTGGCTTAAAACTTTTAGAATTGCAAATGAGCTTTCAAAATTTTCGTGTGCCAATTATTAAAAACTAGCCTAGAAATCCAAGTTATATTCAAAAAATGACCAAATCAAGGACAAGAAGTACCTAGACGCATATGCTGGAGTAGGTTAATGGATTTTTTGTATAATAACAGCTTTTAACAGAACGTCAATGTGCATAAAGAAAAAAGAATCGATAACGCGAATTCGATACATAGAGAATGTTGGATAGATAAAATGCATATATAATAGCCGCAGTTTAAGCCGGTAGCACACAAAATCTCTGAAAAAGTATATTTAATAGTTATCATAACCTTTTCAAGCGCTTTAATGTTTACAGGGTATACAAAGAAATTGTTTCATGCCAACTCTAAGTAAAACTTAATGACGTAAAATATGGCAAACTTGTGCCGAGCACTGTCCAAACCTGAAAAAGTGTATAAATATATCAAGGTATATATATATATATATATATATACTCTATATATATATATACTCTATAAAGTGCCCACTTTTGATCAGCTTCAACAACGCACTTGGGAGCAATCACTAAAAGGCGCAGTGCAAAAAACTATGCAACTTTCTTTTTTTGCTTCCCTTAGTTGTGCCCAGCTTTTTCTGCCGCTGATTTAGTGTGAAAGTTTTTGCTGGCTTTCCTTCAATGCTTCCTCTTGCTGTTCCTTAACTGGCATTTGGTGGCGCAGTTTGCAGTTGCTGCTGCCGCCCGCTGTGCGGCGCTTTTGTGCGATTTGTTGGCTCGTTGGTCAAGAAGTCTCCGGTATTTGCCAATAATCGTCAATATATCAAAAGTGCCTTATGTCTGCATTTGAAAAGTATTCAGCCGCAAGGTCTGTTGACTTTTCCTTTTTTTTCTTACTTTGATTCAGTTTTGCATGCAAAGTCAAACAAATTTGTGGCATTATTATTGCATTTCGCGCACAGCTGAAAAGAGAAGCAGCTAAGTGGAAAATGAAGTGAAACCAAATGCTAAAGTTTCACAAAACTTTTGGTTATGTTTACTAATAATCTCTTGGGGGTCTATGCATACATGTGGAGAGCAAAACTTTTCGCCTCAAAGAGCACAAAAATAGCTTTTCAACATCTAAAATAAAATGCTTAACGAAGGTCACGCGATGTCTAGGTGACAGTTTATTATTAAGGGGTGCCAAGCTATAAATTTACTTGGGGTTGCCTCTCAGCACATGTCAATTGTTGGCTACCGTTCAGCCGTATGTATGTGTGTGAGAGAGGGAGAGAGAGTTTGTTGTGCAAACTAATCAAAACAAAACTTAAGAAAGTGCCAAATGCATTTGAAATGTCAAGAGAAAAAAAGGAAGAAGACACACACATTGCGGTTGGTCAGAAGAAGAATATGCAGCAGGAAACTTTATTCAATTCTATCAGCAACAACTGCATAATAATCATAAAACAAGAAACAAAATAAAAAAGTGCAAGTGAAAACCAAAAGTGCACTTTAGAATCCCCAAAACACACACGAGAAGACACCCTCCCCCTGCACACACACATACCCGTAAATGCATAAAGTTTGTACCACCTAAGAAAATCTGTAAGCTGTATAACTGAAAATTGTGAATGGAAAAGCGACAAAGCGCAAAATAATAACAACAACAACAAGAACAACAATAAAAACGCCAGCGAACAAAACGAACGTTTTATAAGACTTTTTGACAGTTGTGCTCCCACGCACACACACACACACACACTCTTACAGACACACTTGAACTAAATTTCCATTTTCATAACTAAAGCAAGGACAAGCTTTATAAAAGCGTTAAAAAAAAGAAACGAAGAAACTTTACAACACTCGCGCACACACAACACCTTGCATGATGTACAACAAATTTAAAATAATCTCTTTTTGTTTTCCAACACTCTACTTTGAACAAACACACAAACAACGCTACACAACTCTACGCAACGCTATTCACCACACTCAACTCCCCACACACACTCAAAACTGCGCGCTTGACATCGAATACGTTTTACGTTTCGGTTGTGCCCTTGTCACGTTTAGCTGTCCTGCGGGCTATAAAGTCTCTGGCAGCAGTTGCGTCAATGAGAACGAATGCCTGCTTTTCCCCTGCCGCAATGGGGGACGCTGTCGCGATCATCAGCCGCCCAAGAAGTATGAATGCCATTGTCCTTTGGGCTTCACCGGTATGCATTGTGAACTGGAGTTATTGGCCTCGGGGGTTTTAACACCATCCCGTGATTTTATTATTGCCCTGGTCCTCTGCCTCAGCACGCTGATACGTAAGTATAGACAAACCACGTAAATGCATATATATATATTCGTATATTTGCGGCAAGCGGGTAAGCTGAGAAATTTGCCTAAGTTTAGTTTGAGTAGCTTTAAGGAAATATGCTTAGTATTTGAGTGGGAATCGTCGAAGTAAGTACAGGCAAAATGTGCATGGCCGGAAATATGTATTCAATCTTTTAACCAAAATATATTTAAGTAAGCACGTATTTAATCGTTTAACAATCTACTCAACTCTCTGTTTAGCTTTCTTTTCTTTTTATTTTTCTGAATTTTGCATGACCAAATATATAATTTTATATAATTTTTAATTTTTACTTTGGTTTTTACCCAACATTTTAACCATATACTTCTTATCGATAATAATATATCGATAATTGTTTAGTGTTATAAACATTTAAAAATATATCAATGTTTATCGAGACCAATCGATGTTTATCAAATCTATCGAAACTTATCGGGATATCCCACGGAATCCACGTTGCACATAGTTGAAAAAATTAATAGTTCTGCAAGTTATCGATACTAATCGATATCTATCAGCATTTATCGTTGCAAATAATGGTGAATAATGCATTAATTTGCACAATATCAAAACTTTAAGTGGCAATTATGTTCTTTCTTCTCTTTATTTTCTGTTCCCGATTGCGTTCAATTTGTAAAACGCGCAGTTAAAAGCATTTAAGTAAAAATTACAATATTTTTATTTCTTTTCTTTTTTATGGAGTTTATGTCATTTGAATATTTATGAAATCGCCGCGGCCTGGAAATTAATTAAGCCATACATTTACCAATTGGCCACGCCCAAACGAGCTGCAGAAATTCTCCCTTGTTTTTGTACAGAGAGGCAAACATCAAAAGTCATTTCCGCAAATTACATGCGGCCGAGCGATGCACATAAATTAAATTTTATTGAACGAACGGCGGCCAAACAAAATGGACAGCTCCTTCTTTTTTTATCTGTTACTTGTGCTTCTTCTTGTTACGGAATGTAAAGTTAAACTATGGAATGTAAAATTAAACATGTGGAGAGTGGTAGAAAAACCAAACACAAACCGAGAATGCGAATTTGAGTAACACAATAATTGCAATTACGCGACGTCCATTTTGGCCATTGCCAGCTGTTTGGCAAAAAGTTTTGGTCTAACCAACCCCTCGCCCTCCTCTTTTAGCCTTCCCCAAACAAGCCCCCTTGACAGCCCACAGCAAATTACTTGAGAGGGTAGCAACTTCTACGGCTGCTTTGTCCAAATAAGTACAAAAACTTTGCGCTGTGCAACAGATGCTGCAATATGCTCGCAGAAGACGCAGAGACAAAATTAGAAAACAGCAGCGAAAAGGCGACAGAAGCTAAACGGAAAAAAAAGTAAAGAAAACGAAACGAATGGAAACGGAAACAACAACAACATCAAAATGGCGGCATAAAGCGTGGACAAAAGCGCCGGCAGCAGCTCGAATTTGCCCTTTCGGCAAGCAATTTTTGGCTGGCACAGTGGCAGTTACAGTTACAGCCGTAAACTGTAGACAAAGAGAGAGACAGAGAGAGAGAGAGAGAAAGATAGAGAGGGAGAGAGAGAGTGGGAAAGAGGGCTAGCGTGTGAGGCGGCAAGAGCTACAGACTAAAGGAGAAAACTGGGACAATGTGCGCCATATTTGTTTGTACATTTTTATGCCCTCTGCCAATGGGTATTACAATTTGGACACGATTTGTGCAACACCTACAAATAATAATATATCGATAGTATAAACATATATATATACTATATATACTGGGATCTTGCAGCTTGGATCCTGCAATCCACGCCTGTCTAGGCACAACGAAATATTTTACATTTTTAAGCAGTCAAAAAAGAAGATGAAGCCTTCTTCGCTAGTTTTTCACGCATTTTCCGAACTAAGCCGTGGAACATTCTATTCATTTAGAATAAATGTATATTGAGTAATTATATATTTTGCCCTATGCCTAAAATCGAATTTTCATTAACCATGTCTCAGCAAGGGTATACAATCTTTTGGTTTTCACAAATCTGAAATCTTTTTTCCCCAGTTTTCTTTTCTTTTATTTTATTTATTTAATTGCTTTTTTTTTCAAAACAAGCTCGCGTGTGTTTTTTCTATTTTTTCTATTTTGCTTATAGCACATTTTATGCAATTCCCTTTTCTTCCATTTGTTTTATTTTTTTGCGAGAATTTAATTAAGAACCTTTTTGCAACTGTGAAGAGAGCACAGATTTTATTTCGACTATTTCCGACTAAAATTGCTTTAGTTAAATTCACCATTTAAATTACCTTTTTTTTTTAGCATGCCAAACGAATACGTATTTAATTTAGTTCATATTGCAGTAGAGTAACTTGGTAATTGGTTGTTGCATATGAAATAGCTAGATATTGGCACAATTATGCACGAATTCCAATTAATCAAAATACCTTTGATTTTTCGCATAGTACTCGTACTGGTATTTGTGGTCTACAATCGGCGCCGCGAGGCGCATATCAAATATCCCGGACCCGACGATGATGTGCGCGAGAATATCATCAATTACGATGATGAGGGCGGCGGCGAGGACGATATGACCGCCTTTGATATAACCCCATTGCAGATACCCATTGGTGGGCCCATGCCGCCTGAGTTGGCACCCATGAAAATGCCAATTATGTGTAAGTACTTATTTCATATTTGTTAAAGAGTGCCTAGAACAAAATACGAGCAGTATATTTGTTGAAAACAATCACGAAGCTTTTAAGCATATTGAGAATGAAGTTTCGCAGCAATTTCAGATTTAATGTATCTCAAGTCTGACATTTAGTAAGGTTTAAAGTAATGCCGAGGTCTTTAAAAAGTTACTTTTTAAAAACTTTTGAATTGCTTTAAGACATTTTTAGGTCAATGTTTCAATTTGTAAATCCTACATACCAATTAACAAATATTATAAGTCCGAATTGTTTATGTTGTTTAACACGTTTACCAACACTTGTTTACAATCTTTGCAGATCCCGTGATGACGCTTATGCCCGGCCAGGAGCCCAATGTGGGCATGTTCATCGAGGAGCATAAAAAGCGAGCCGATGGCGATCCGAATGCGCCACCCTTCGATGATTTGCGCAATTATGCGTACGAGGGCGGCGGCAGCACAGCCGGTTCGCTTAGCTCATTGGCCTCAGGTGGGTTTTACAATTCTGATTTAAGCATTCGATTAGCATTCGATTCTGAGCTAACCATGACTAGATTTGCACCCAATATTGCGGCAATATTCGACACAAATGCGTAGTGGCTGGTTTAGCTGCACCCCAAAAAGTATGCTACAAAGTAGTTCAAAATGTTGACAATGCGCACATTTCTATTTATTTTGTTACTTTTTTTCAATTTACAGGCCAGCAACGCTCAAAAACCGCCGAATATTGGGTGTAAAATTAAGTAAATACTAAAATACCGAAAAATACTAACAAAATATCAAAAATAACAACAGATAAATACTAAAGCTCGTAAATGGTATTTTATAAAAATGTTATATTCCGTGAAAATTGATAAAATACTGCAATACTCAATACACTGAGCGAAACCCAGTGCAAATACTGTAAAGTATTTTAAAAATACTAGATATTATCGAAACACTGCAATTATTGTATGGTATTTCGTGGACAGCTTTAATGTGTTTTAAAAAATACCAAAAATACTAGATATACTAACCGAAACACTATGCAATTAATGTATATGGTATTTTGTGGTCATATTTTATATTGTAAAAATACTGAAAATACCAGATTGGCTAACCAAAACCGCAACGCCACAAACGTACGGTATTTTTGAAGATTTTGAATGTTGCATAAAATACTAAATACGAAAAACTCAAAAGTTAATTTCCCAAATTGCAATATTGAAATTCACGTGTATTAAGACAATTTTTTGTGTATTTTTTTTTTTGCTTTTAGGCACCGATGATGAGCAGCAGGAATACGACTACCTCGGAGCCTGGGGTCCTCGCTTCGATAAGCTGGCCAACATGTACGGCCCGGAGGCGCCCAATCCGCATAACACCGAGCTCGAATTGTAAGTTTTCAGCCAAAAAGAAGACAAAGAAAAGAATAGAAGCCCGAAACTGCAAACGCAGTTAAGTAGCCACAAAAGTTGCATTTAAAAATTCTACACGACAGTGGAGGTTAGGCAAAAATCATCATGAAAGATTTTCCCGCTAACTCAAACACAAAGAAGCGCAACCAAAGAAGCATGGCAAAACCCTAAGTTAGTGGAAAAAAAAACAAACAAAAACAAAAACAAAAAGCGAAAATACTTGAAAACAAAAAAAAATACCTATAAAACTAAACACATTTGACACGTAAAATGACATTTGTAAAAAATACTTCATCAGCATTTAAATTTAACAATTATTCTAATTAATTTATTAAGTGTGAAGGGAACGCAAAAAAAAAAAACGAAATTCGAAATTCGAAATTGCGTGAAGATTTTTTCGCAAAATTATAGAGTATCGAGCAAGGGGCGAGAGCATACCAAAGTTTAGATTAGGCGAGTGCATGAATTTCCATTTTGATCGTAATTTGTGAAAATGGAAAAGAAATTGAATATATTTGTTGTGCATATTAATTTTAATTTTGCGATAAATGTAATTATTATTATTTTAAGTTCAACATTCTTAAGTACTTTACATTTGGCAAGTCATTTAGGCCAAGCTAAATACGTTTAGTTTATTTTTAAATTTACACATTAATTGACTTAAATGAGTATTATATTATTTTGATTTCGTATTAATTTGTTAGATTTAAACTTAAAGAACATAATTAAACTTTATATAAATGAATACCCAAAGACTGTTTTCGTTCCATCATAACAAGTACATATATACACAAGAAAAAACATACATATATATATATATAAACAACTTTTAACTGGCATTACAAGGGGCGTTATGTTGTGCATCAGCACAGGTAAACCTACAACTAAACCCAGAGAGAGATTCGAAATACTCAAACTGAACAGTTTCTTTCGACAACCAGCGGCAAAATGAATGAAGAAAATACTCCTAAAACAAATGATATTCTAAAAAAAAAACAAACAAAAATCTTAAGCTAAAGCACGAAGAAAATAAAAATAAATACGTGTCTAGCTGAAGGCAATTAAAAACTAAATGAGAAATGAGTTAAGAAAAAAAAATGCAGAAATTTACCTTTAGATGAACTTAGCGCAATTGATATAATTAAATGGAAATACTTAAAGAGTAAACGAAAAGAAAAACAGAAAGAAAAAAAAACGTATATGATAAAGAAAAGTATTTTACATTGTATATATTATTAGTTTTTAGCACGTAATAAACAAACGTAATTAAATCATACGAAATTGGTAGCAGAACCTTAAAGTCTTATTAAGTCATTTAAACTAGAAATGAACGATTCAAATATAACAACAACAGCATTCGACAAGTAAAATGAATAAAAACCGCACACACACACACACACACATTTCATATATAAATACATATATATATAAATAAATATACTACTCGTACAAAAACAAACCAACTGCATTTAAAACTAAACTTTTCCACACGACAAAATACCGAGAAGCATATAGAATGATTTACTTGTTTTTGGTTTACTTGTTTTATGTTTGCAGCCATTTTAGAGATCGTAAGGGCAATAAAGATTTGTCTGGCCAGAAAAAGAAAAAAAAACGAAATGCGCAACTTTTTAGCCACAAGTTGAGCCACAGTTATGAGTGCAATTTAAAATAATAATATTCCAAATGTTTATTGTTTCATTTGTTGCACACAACATATCGTATATATACGCCATATATATATATATATGCGAGATCCCGCAATAGCATACTATGTAGTTATTATATATAGAAGAAGCAGAAGAAGAAGATAACAAAAACACAATCCAATTGGAAAGCCAGTTAGCTGCTGCAATACAAGTTGATTACTTTGTTGATTTTATGTGTGTGCGTTTTTCTTTTCGCATTGCAAAGTCAGCCAAGTTTAGCAATTGAAATGGAACCGTAAGTACATAAAAAAAAAAGAAGCAGAAGAGAATACACTGCAACAAATCAAGTGCATGCATAAATCATAGAGTTTTCCAGGCAAAGTGCCCAAATTCCTAAAGCAAAAACAGAAAAAATAAAATAGTTTGATTTTATTTGACTTTTCCAAAAACTAAGCAACAACAAAAAACAAATAAATATATACAAAAGAAAACCTAAAGAAAACTGCAACAAGAGTTGACTATTGAAAAGTGCAAAGATTTTAACGTAATTGTTAAACCATACAGCGAAAAAACAAAAAAAAAAATATTAAACAAATAAAAGTACATTAAATATTTAAATAAAACAAAACTTGCTGTACTTGTTTGAAGTTCAAGACAATTTTTAAAAGCACATTAACTGTTAACAAAAAAAATATTATATACAACTTAAAACAATATAAACTAAAGCCACACAGAAGATTGAGAGCGAGACAATTTGATATTGATGCGACTTCGATTCAATATTTTGCAAAGACTTCATTTCGATGCTTAAAAAAAAAAATAATAATAATAATTATATTAAATAATTAAACAGTACAGCAACAAAAAAAAACACGTATAAACACTGCCAATTAAACAATATGATTTTCAAGAGACTTTTGAAATACAACTAAAATTCAACGAAAATGTTTTTGTTTAAATTAAACGAAATTTGCATTTTGCTGGCAACTTGAATTTGCTTTTAATTTAGTTCACATCTTTTTTTTTTTTACTCAATAGATTTGCATTTATGTGTATGTATAGGCGTTTTATAATTACCAAGCACTTTCAGGCGATGCAGACAAAATATGAAAATAGTTACCAGAACGTACGATATTTTATATATAAAGAAAAACCAAAAAAAGAAGAAGAACAAGCAGCACAGCAGAAGAGCAAGTTTTTGGGAAGAGGAATACATTATATATAATCATTTACACACATATTTGTTATATATTTTGTAACGTAAGTTAGAAGGCATATACATACGAGTACATATACATACATACATAAATAATGCACACACACACGGCTCTAGCATTCATATAACCCAAATACATACACACACACACACACACACACACAAGGCTAGGCATCATACTATTTGATAACTATGTATTTATAATGTATGCATTTTTTACCAACAAAAACAAAAATAAAAACAACTCTATAAAAAACAAGCGCATTCCCAATGAGTCAAATGAAATGGAAAACCAGAAAAGCAGAAAAGCAGAAAAAACAGAAAACCAAAAAACCGATTTCAAATGCAGTTTTAGATAAATTTGCATATAAGTACATTATTATGTAAAATCACTTAAATATACAGTAAAAATAAAAATAATAAAAAAAAAGAAGGAAAAATTAAAATTAAACAAATGGCAACTAGTATTAAAAAGAAAACAACAACAAAAATTTATGAATAAATTACGAGTAATATTTAAAAAAAAAAAAAAATACTAAACTGCAAAGCGAAACTAAAAAGAAAAAAAAATTTGCAAGTGCGCAACAAAATGCAATGCGAATTCCCTTGCTACATGAAAAAAGAAGAAAATTATGAGAATTGTGGGAAAATGTGTAAGCTGAGAGAGCATGGGAAAACTTAAGTTAAGGCGAATTATACACTCACACACATATATACAAACTCACACACACACACACACACACACATTTATACAGGCAAGAAAAAACAACAACTGCAATTATATTAAACGAAAATTATTATAAAACCAACAAAACGCAAAAAAAAAAAAACAAGTGAAAAACAGAAAATAAAATAAAACAAAAAAAGAACTAAATAAAGAATCTGTAACGTTATATGGAAAACAAATTTACAAGCGCATTTTTTCTCAAATTGTTTTCTTGGTGCTGGCTGCTGCTCGTGCTTAAAAGCGTGACACGAGTATGCATTAACAAGCAAGTTGGAGTGCTTTAGTCGGGCTGCCCGACTAGGGGATACCCTGCACTGAATTGAAAGATACTTGTTCTGTATACTTCTCCAGAAGCTACATGCCAAGTTTGGTGAGTCTTGCTCTTAAAACCCCAAAGAATTGCTAAAAAAAAAACAGAACTTCGACATCGATTTTGATCGATTGCCTGAAAGCAGGACATGTTATCGATTATTATCGGAAACAAACTCTTACTGCGCGGGCACTAGGAGTACCTACGTTCAAAATTTCAAGTCTCTAGCACTTATAGGTGTTCCCAGGTCGACGGACTGACATACAGATATGACTAGATCGACTTGGCTATAGATGCTGATCATGAATATATGTACACTATGGGGTCGGAGATGCTTTCATCTGCCTGTTACGTACAATTGCACAAATACAATATACCCTTCTTTACCCATTTTTAATGGGTTCAGGGTATTAAATTAGACAAATTATTGCAAATAATAAACCATTTAACGTATTAAAGCTGGGCTTTGTCGTGCTTTCTGTCGTGACACGACTTTGCGTGGAAAGGATACAGTCCTGCGCGAAGAGTGATGCTCTAGAGATGCTTAACGTGACACGAAATGCCATTTAACTCGACATTATTTGCATTGTTCTCTTCATTAAGCTACATTTTTCCAGCTTGCAGAATTTCAGAGCAGCAAATTGTGCTCTTAAATTATCTTAAAGCAAAAATTAATTTCAATTAAAGCATTTTTCACTCTTTGTTTGCAGCAGGCTGTCAACTCTAGACAAGAAAAAAAGGAAAACTTCACACAATCGGCGAATGCTTGAAAAGGAAGCTGCTTAAAGTGCACTCAAAAAAAAATAAAAAAAATAAAGAACAGGAAAAAAGCAAACTAAATTTATTCACTTTGTACGCAATTTCATAAGCCAAAGCACTTAGGCAAAAAATGTCTAATATATTAGGAAAAAATACTTGACAGCAGGGCCAAAGATTGGGAGCATTTAACAACCTGCACTAAGCAGGCAAGCAAACAGGAGCATGGCATGTCCAAGATGAAACAAGGAGCATAATCGAAACATGAACAAAGCTGCCTGCTCATAAAATTTGCTATAGCCAAAATCAATACAATTTGCCACATGCCCCGAAGGCCGGACTAGGGCAATAGCTGGGCTATATTTTCTTCTCCCCCCCTCCCTTTTTTTTACTGCAAATGAGCAACGACAAAGTCTAGATAGTGCGTTGGGCGTTCGAAAATATTGGCAAGTTATTCGAGCGAAGGGATTCATAAATATGCGAGCAGGCAAAATATGAATAATAAACCAAAGAAGGTTCCAGAGCAGGTTGAAGCATAAGCAAAAATGGCTTAAAATAGACAAAAAATAAATAAATAAAAAGAAATAGTTGCCGCAAATTGTGGGCTTAAAAAATTGTTGTTGGCATATTATTCATTTGGCCGCGACGCACAACTTGTCGTATGCGCAATTTGTTAGCCGCCTTAAACAATTGCTCGAACGTGCCTGCAAGCTCAACTGAATGCCATGAAAAAGCACCAGGCGGGGGTGAGTTGGTGGTTGGGGGTTGGGAGGGGGGTGAGTAACTGAAACGCGTAGACAAATGTTCAACAGGGAGCAATAATATTGTAAATTTGATGCTTCAATGGCGGCAAGAGACCGGAAGCGTTGCGTTTATTATACTTGTTTTGTGGCGGGATTTCACTACGCTTTACTTTCTTTTTTTTTTTTTTTTTTTCATTCCCACATAAAAATGCCAAAATGAAGTCGCACAGGACAAAAATCTTGCACAATAGCAACAATGTCGTCCTTACTTGTAAAATAAAATAAAAAATAATAGAATAAGAAAAGTGAAAAACCCAAACGAAGCAGCATATTTGTTGTGGAATTTTGTTGTGCCCGTAGCTAAAAAGATTTTTACATAGCACAATTTGTGGTCACAGTTGCTTGTTTCTTCTTCTTCTCGCAGACAAGTCACATGTGCTTGTGTGTGCGTATGTGTGTGTGTGTGTGTGTGTGTGTGTGTGATTGCGAGTGCGTGTGTGCTTATATTTGTAGATGGTGTTGACTTTATTTGCTGATAGTGCAACAAACAAACGCCAAAGCAAAGGCAAACCAAATAAGGATTTAAGGTACATCTTATATGCTGCTCTGTTGATCCTGACCTCGGGCTGTTTAGCTGTCTATTGGTTTTCGCTTAGCTATACAATATGCAATCCGCCAACAAGTGCTGACAGGAATTACATACATAGATGGCATTGTTTAGACCTACAGCTGATAGAAGATTATAGACAGCATAAATATTTGCATATGGCTCGAGTTGGGTTTTCCCTTAGGTGAGTTGGCTAAAAATAAACGTATTTGACTTTAAAATTTGAATTTAAAGATTTTTGTGGAATATTTTTGATTTAATCGCTGATCAATATTCCAGAGAATAGCACAGAGAATGTGTCTAAATGTTGCAATTTTATAATAGTCCAGACAAATTCCATTCAGAGGAGAAAAAACATTTAACTGGCAGTTATCAGTTGACGGTTAGTTGACAAATTGAATACATTCTTATTGACACATTGCCACTCTTTATCCAAAACTCCTGTCTTTTGGATTCCCCCATAATGAACTCAATTCTATTTCTAGACAATGTGCACCCCAAAACAAAATCTCATCAAACGTAAATTCTATCATACCTAAAATGCTTGTCTGCGATGCTGTATGCTAGAAAAACGCCTACGGGATAAACACACATCATCTGGCTCTTCTTCTACTAACATATTTCAATATTTTGCCAACATGTCACATAGACGACATTCATTTCCTACCGTCAACACGCACAATTTGTCGCTTTCAAATGAAATGAAATGCTTCAAGACAACACGAGCATAACAAACACCAAGTACAATTGCTGCAACGAAAGGAGAACGCGACTAGCCAATACCCTGTAGCAAGGCAAACGCAATAGTTAAGATATATATAATCCTGAAAGCCAATCGAAGGTTTTGATGTCTGTCAGTTAAAAGAACTGTATCCTGCCAAACTTTACATAATATACATAAATCAGCATTCGTATTAGGCTGACTTCATTAAGGAATTGTCAGAAAGTATTCGTAGAACGCATTTCATATTACGTCAATATACCCAACTTATACATTTTCAATTACAGGGTATAGGTAAATCGGTTCAAAAACGTAAAAGTGCACAAAATACTGCGCCGGAAAATCTTGTCAAACGAAAATACAAGTGAGAGCGTAGTATCGATAAAGAATTTACCTATGCGACTAGGCGATGCCCTGTATTATAATTTGAGCTGTCGCTTGTTGAACCCATCGACCATTTGCATGCAGGGTATATTGAAAAACGTAACATGTTGCAGCTCAAAAGTGAAAACCAGCAGCGCAAACATCCCCCTCACCCCGCACAGCCTGAGCGAGAGCAGAGACAGTTATGGGATAGCTGGTTGCCTTGGGCAAGACCGCTTGGATAAGATACAAGGAGAGCAAATGGGGCCGATGTTTAACTTGAGCAACGCACGGAAATACTTAAAAGCTTGGCAAAAGATGATACCGACGGCGGCCAGACACGAAAATTTCATTTGATTTGGGCCTTTACAGATGAACCCAAAAGTTGAGTAAGAACAATTTAAGCCGCAATCATGCTCAAACGGAGGACACATGCTTGCTCGTTAAGGTCAACTTGTCAGTCAATCAAAGGTCAAGGGTTAAAACTGAGACAATCTACCCGCTCCCCCCTTACTCCACCCATCTCAAAAAGCAAAGGACACATTTAACCGAGTGCCCCATGACTAGCATTAGATAAATAGCTTTGAAAACATATTAAATTTTGTGGTTACAAATTACTTAATGAATGCGAATCAAACCGCAGGCACGCACCAAATGTTAGGGTTCGTTAGGGATGGGATAAACGAAATATGCAAATTCATATATGTTGAGAACAAAGAAGGAAGAGGAAGTCTGAGCGAGTGAAAGACTAGCAAATATCCTGTACATAGTTTAGAAGTATGATATGCAATATGCAATCCTTTACCAGCTCAGCACGACTATCGAGTGTGTTACCAATTAATCGATACACTTGTAACGTTCAATTGCTTTTGCAGTTATCGATACTTTTCTATCTAAATAATAAATATCACTTATGGCAGTATTTAAAAAATTTCTGGAAAACTTTCTATAATTCACAACTATCTATCGCATATCCCAGATCAGCACGTCAATCGACTCTATTATCCATTTATCGATACATTGGTCATATTCGGTAGGATTTTCATCTATCAATATTTCGTTGCCTTAATGTTAATAAACTTTTCTAGCAGCATTTAAAAGATATGCTGGATAAAACTCAATTAGTTCACGTCTATCGATAGTTTTATCCGTTTATCGATACATTTGACACATTCACTATTAAAAAATCCTGGATAGCTTTGGCGTTTCGATAGTATCGTTAATCGTTAACTCATTACCATTTTTGGATGTCAGTGTAATGCTTGATAACTTATTTTCTTTCACTTGGACATCGGAAATACACAACTATCTATCGCCTTTTAGATCAAAACTATCGAGTCAGGTCGATAACTTAAATGGCTTTTGCAGTTAATATTTTCTAGTACAGGGTATTGAAGAATGAAACGTTTTTATGTGGCGCCAAAGACTTTTTTTACTCTTTTCAGTTTTCAACGCATTTGCATAAGCCCAAGTGGAGAGAATATCCTTCGAGTGTGGTTTCCATTTTGGTCATGCCGACCAGATCAAAATATGCACACAACTTAATTGTGCCTAAAAGAGTTTTTGGGTGATTTGTTCACTAAGCTGCTTTTAATTGCATTACAGAGCCCGTATGCGCTCAGATTTCTATGTGGCCAGTGTGCACACACCTAAAGCACATATCAAGCGGTTAACCGCTATTTGTAAAATTAATTGGTGTCTTTGTCCCAGCACCAGACACACACACACACACGAGCACACTGGGGTCAGACTTTGCTTAAATATAATATGTCTGTCTATGAGTGTGTGTGGCAAATCGTGAACGTTTATTAGATTTGGGGTTTGTTAAATGACTTAATGCGGTCAATGGCTTAGCCGAGCATATCAACCCCATACACGAAATTAAATATATCAAATTACAGAGACCGCAGTGCAGCGTCTTAAAAATAGTTTCAACAATTTACAAGCTGCTGACTAATTGTCAACTGCAACAGGAAAAACAAATACAGCTCGCAGCTGTGCGTTTAATCTAAAACCCAATTAATTAATGAAAATCATTTGAGCAGCTTGCAGCTAGCTTGAGGCAACCCATTAAGGATTCTCAACCAATATAATGCACTTTAATGCAGCTTATTGCAAACGCATTCAGCTTCGGAAAGTGTGATAACTCGATTTATTAGGGCGCACAGTCAGAGCTTAGTCCTTAAATTATGGACAATTGAGATGTGTGCGACACATTTATTAGTTTATGCATAGGCAAATGGGATCAAAGTTTAAGGGGCTTAAAGTTCTAGGATCAAAAGTGTTCTACCTTTGTGCTGGCTTGTAAGGTTTAGACTATGCTTAAAAGATACGAAAATATTTGATCTTACAACATCTTTACTCATTTCGAAAAATGAGTGAAATGAGAAATTATTGCTTTTTCAAGCTTTTTCTCAAACTCAATCTCAAAATGGGACCGAGCTGGTCTGGGTTGAAGCTGAATTCAATTTATTGGTATGAATTTTATAAAATAAATTGTTGAAAATTTTCACCTCTGCTCTTTTAAAATTTTAAATTCCAATTAGCTTTTACAGCGAATACTCAAAATTTTCCGTCAGTTCGGTAACTTTTCTTACAAACAATTTCTTTTGCATTTGGTTTTCTTTACACAATCGGCCAACAGTTAACTTAAAGTATGAATAATCGTTAAAATTAAAAAGCATAATTGTTGTTCTTTCGCTTTTTGCCACCGCAGTAAATCATTTTTATTTTAATATTTCATTTTACCGACGTGAGTTCACACGCAAAAAAAATGATTATTTCTTGTATTTCAGCTGCTGATGAAAACAATTAAAGTGGAAATTATGACGGAAGAGAAACAAAAATTTGAATTGCTCGCATAATGCCAAACGGGGTTATTAACTTTTGTTGCTGCAATTCATTTCGACAGTGTGCCCAAAAAGTATATATGCATATGCACATAAATATATATGCCAGATATATTATGCAATGTGTGTGTGTGTGTGTGTGTGTGTGTGAGTGTGTGTGTGAAGGGACCCTGGCCAGGGCTACTTTATGGGAATTAATCAGCGCAATTATGCCGGAGCGAAATGTAATTTACGTAATGAAATACGGCACAGTGGTGCAAATTTACAAAAGAGGAGAAAAAAAGGTATAGTGTATATTTTATATTTATTTTCTTTAAGCTTGCATGCTTGCATGAGAAGCATGCTGAGCAATTGAAAACTCAAGTGTACTCGGCGTAATTTGAGGAACTCATAATTAACTGCGCGTTTTGTATCTTTATTTTACTTGCAGCACCTTGCAGGCACTGTCAAGGCGAGTTCTGTGCCATTTTAAACGTCTTTCTGCACCGCATCCATTTAACGTAAATACACAATGACCACACACACACACACACTCACACAGAGAGAGACACACACGCAGTCAATTGCAATTGGCTGCATCTCTTTGCACTGCAAATGAATTTTACACATTTTTTATTTGAGTGCACTGCAGCCGCATGTCCTTGCCGCCGTTCTGGCATTTATTATGTCCTTTCAGCGGGCAGCAGTGCACATCAAAAGCGAAGCCAAAGAGTTTATCAGCGTCCATTCCGACCCAACCCCCTTAACCCCTCCCCCTCCCTTTCCGACAGCCGGCAGCCACGCCCATTGATATAACGATTGCAGCTGCCACAGCGGAGGCAGCTGCTGTTGTTGTCGTTGTTATTGTCATTGGTTAACGTGCTTCTCGGGCCCTCGGGCTTAAAGCCCCTCACCCTACACACGCCCCTGTACACACCCACCTGCCCTACCCACTCGCTCACACACACACCCACACATCAAGTTGCACAACCCTCACGCATTTGCACTCTTTCATTAAAATTTGTGCGCAGTTGGCTTTTATTAAATGAATATCCATATGCCAGCACCCTCCACCCTCTCCCCTTCCCCGCGCACCAACACCTGTTCCTGTTCCTGTTGCTGTACTGTCACAACATCCGTTTGGCTAACAGAAATCTTTGCGCGCCAAATAAATGCAATCAGAAACTTTTACATAGTTGCCACATTCAGGTAACTGAATGAATTTCAATCCAAACTCTAGACAAACTCCAGGTTTGGCCTTTAAAATAATTTAAAGATTTCGAATAGTTGAAAGCTTTTGTTAGTTTATTATAATTTTTGGTCAATGAATACAGTTTGAATGCAGAAACTGTTTCATTTCCTAACACCACAAAAAATACCTCAACTAAAGTCTAATCAAAGATTTATCAAAGCTCAAGCCGAAATTCTGTCTAAGGATTAGTTCTCTTCATGATTGATTGGTATCTAAATTTAACTATTTAGTTTAGTTTACTTTTTTTCTAAAATATCTTTGATATTGACGACAGTCACAATGAAAACGAAAGTGATTTCTAGGGCAAAATATTTTACGAGCTTCACTTTTCTCAAATATCCCCAAAGACGCAAGCCACATGTCTGCAAGGGTATTCAGTCTTTATTAGTTGTAATATAAAAATATGGAATAAATATCATAATTTTAATTAAAGAAAATTCAACTTGGTTTTTTAACAAAAATCAGCAAAACAAAAAAATGGATATTCCTCTTTATGAAAAGCTTCTGTTGTTATTTCTTTTCCAATTTTCATTTCGTTGTGCTCCTCCCCTCGCTCCTTTTGGCACTTAACTACTCACATTGTTTTTCTACCCCAACCCGAGCATAAATCAACTTTCCCCTCTTTCGTCGAGGTACAGCAGGAAACGCGTGACATTTGTCCATGCCGTGGACGGATGTACATAATTTTTCGAGCAGCACTGTAGAAATCACGTAAATTTCATTAACAATACACGGGCAAATACAACAACAACAATAACAAGAAAAAGTGCAATAATAATAATTGCAACAAGATTTAATTGTGCTTGGCCGTTGTGTTCCAAAAAGCACCGGAAGCCACACAAACACACACACACACACAACTATATATGCATACATATATAAAAAAAATCACACACACACGCACAACCGTCGCGTGTGTGTCACAATGCGCACAAGGTGCAAAAGGATATGCGCTATGAAATCCATGTGCTTTTAATGTTGAAAAATGAGTTTGTGAACACGTCGTAGCGCCCCGCCCCCCTCACCCCTCACACCCTCTAGCTGCACAGCCCAGCCTTTAACACACCCCAAACGCACTCCCCCCTCCCCTCTGCCCCTCGGCGAGCACTTTGTGTGTGCAGCGAAGCAATTTGGCGTATGAAACGGGTCAGGTCAGTGCCGTGCCTTCGTTCTACCCCTTACCCGCGGCTGGAATTTATACAGCACTTTGGAAAAGTTGTTGTTCTTGTTGTTGTCGTTTTTGTTGTTGCTGCAGTTCAATATATGCACTGGTAGCTGGCCCCCGCGTCCTCAGGTGCTATGCTGCACTTTGCCAAGTCATTAAGCGTCTTTCTGTGCGTGTGCGTATGTGTGTGTGTGTGTGTGTGTGAGTGTGGGCGTGCTCGTTCGCTTCTTTTGCCACATTTAATTGAAGCAAATTAGTTTTAAGTGGCTTTAATATTTTATCGTCTGACTGCAGCAAATGTCAACTTACAAATTAAATACTAAACTTCGACGCTTCAAATTTCACATTCGGTTCATTTCCAAGCAGAAATATCCATTGCATACCTCTAGGGGCATTATTGAGTACTCAGCTTCTTCGCCACTTTTATTATTTTAAATGAAGTATTTGAATACTTGAACACTTGTAAAATCGATTTGAACGGGAATTGCAGATTGTTAAAATAATTTTTGTGTAAAATGAACTTTTCTTTGAAAGAATAAAAAATAGCTAAACATATAACAGAAATGTGCTGTTAACTAGGACACAGAATAATACCCTGCAGCTTAGTCTATGCACAACTGAAACCCACGCTGTGTACACCTTTTTTTTAATAATAAACAGTCTATAAAAAAGCTGTTACAATTAAAGGCATCAACGACAACACATTCTTAAAAAGGCAGAAGATCAAAGGTTTAAAGGTTAAGTTCCGCCCTCTAAACAGGCAGAAGAGGTAAAATTTCAGGTTAAACAGACATAAGAGGAAACGATTCCAGAAAACAAACTAAACTGTTTTATCCTGTAATATATTTAAATCCTGATAAAAGTTCACGATTAAGTAGAAGCATAAACATATAAATTTATTAAATGCAAAATAAACAATCGTAGCTAATAATTTAATTTATATTCAGAACAGTTTTAAGTATAAGTCAAAGCAGATTTATGGTTCAAGTTTCTGCGGCGGATACGAAAATCTAAACACTCTTAAAACCAGCTACATCAGCATAGAGAAAAGCTTTATAAGCGTCATACTTCACACTTACCTGCTGCGTTTATTTCCGTTTCCGTTGCGCTGCTTCTTCTTATTGATTTCTGCTCCTGCCGCAGCGCCACATGTTGTGCGAATTGAAATAGTTATGACAAGCTGAAGAAGCAGCTGCAGCAGGAAAAGCGGGGCAAGTGCGTGCGCTAAATTACCATATAAATGGATTACAGCGCAGCTGGGAAAAGGGTTTGGAAAATCGACTAAAACGAGAGACTGCGAGAGAGAGACGGAGAAGGAGAGGGGGGAGGTGGGGGCGCAGCAAAATGCAGCAACCGCAAAACGTTTTTCCAATTTGCCAAACGGAAATCATTTTCTTATTATAGTTGCTGCTAGCTGCTATGCCAAATACCCCCCTCCCCCCACCCGTCCTCTTGCAGCTGATTAGCCTCGTCCCGCTTTGCCACATTAGCAACACTTTTGCTGTCAACTCAAAAGGAATTATGAGCTGCAGCTCCTTCGGCATGCAGGATGCCATGAGTTTGCTTTTGAGTCTGCGGAAATTGCAGCACTAAGCGACAGCTAAGAAATCAGTAAATGCGAATGCGAGTCGTATTTATGATGCCTCTTTTCCAGCTCTATAAGTTTTTGGGCTGGAATCGGCGAAGTTTGTGCGTAAAAAACGGCAACGAGCAGGAAATTAATCTTTCTTCAGCGACATTTAAAATCGAGCGTAAATGTTATTTATAGTTAGAAATATGAAATAATATGAAAGTGTTTTGCTCAAAAATACTTATCGATAACAACAATATTTTATTGAGTTCCAGCTCAAAATTGCATACTTAAGAAATAAAGCTCAATTATAGAAACGTACTGACAATCAAAATCTTTCCCATATACTTCTAAACCATTGACATTGAACTAAAATGCGCATGAAAAGTAAGCACAAAAGCGTAAGGGCAGCAATCTTATTTCCAAATATCTCTGAGAAAATTAAATTGGAACGTTCCCGGTATTATCCTATCTTTGTTCACGGTTTGGCCTCTAGATCAATATGGCATCTAGATCTTGCAACGTGATTATTGGTCAAAATTCCTGTAAAAATGATACTCTCAATTATTTGACATGTGTTAAAATGGTCGCCTCAAATATCCTATATAGACATAGGTAAAAATTTCTCACCTAAATAACTCAATCAAGTCTCATCAGATTTTCACGAGGTTTGGCTCTTTGTTCATTGTTTGGCCTCTAGATAATATTTTCATTTTTTTGGGTTTTGTACGATTTGCTTGCAACTTATATTCAGACCTACTCATAAGAACTTAATAAATACGTGTTTTAGCGATTTGGAAAATTTCTTTTAAAGAATTTATTTTATAATTATCACGGGCTAGGCCGGGGTATTCCCCCATATTAGTAAGTAAAATAAATAAAATTGTTCCAATTAAATTTAGAAAACAAAACAAGCCACATCTTCGGGCAAACCGTGTAACGAAGGTTAAGAAAATCTTCTAATCGGACTTGTTTTAATCAAATAATGTTGTCCTTGCCCCAGCTAAGTAAGTGCCATTTGTTGCAACAAGCTGCGTTTACTTAGTGCTTTTGGGCATTTAAGCCACATTCTGGGGCACACAGCTGGCAAAAACACACTCAGTTACAGCAATTGGTAAAAATATGGCAATAAATAATTAAAAAATTTAATTAGTTTTCAGTGCACATGCAACACCGCTGGGTGCCACAAACACACACACAGACACAAACACACACACACAGAGAGAGAGAGACAAACACGCTCGCAGACATTTGCTTTGAATTTTAAGGGATTTTTGGCCAGAAGAGCTAAAATTTTAATTCCTGTTGTTGTTTTTCGCCGGCGAAAACTAATTTAAAACATTTTAACACTTGTTTTCTAATGTTGCGAGCACAGCGCGCAGGCAACTTTTGTTGTTGTCGTTTCTGTTGCTGCTGCTGGTGTCGTAATTTTATTAGATTCACTTTTGCTTTAGCAAACACATTCACGTGCCCATTTTGGCCACATTAAATTTGCTGCCAAGCATTATTATTGCACACTTTCTAACGCGCTCGCTCTCCCTCTCTCCCTCTCTCTCCCTCTCTCTCTCTCCCGCACTGCCCTCTCTCTCTCTCTCTCTCTCTGACTTAGCCGTGTTATTTGTTTGTTTTGTGTGCTTTTATTGCCCAAACATTTGTTCCAATAACGAGAGCATAATAACAATAGCAACAACAACAACAGCATAAAATATATATATCCACTTTTATGGAGTTTTAATTTGTTTTGTCGCCAAAAACACAAAACAACAAAAAAGCACACTTCGTGTGCCCAGCACTTTGCCTTGGCCAATATCCTTTACAGATTTTTGGCGTAATTACCCAAATGGCATTATAATTTAGACATGTGCCGTGCTGTTGGAGGCCAATTGAAAGGGCGCTGCTGCCCAAGTCGACAGAAAGTTTTTGGGATTTGTGCAAGGGTAACAAAGGGGTAAACAGAATAAAATTATGACAATCATTTTTGTAGTTACCAAACAAGTTTAATATGTTTACGCGATTTATTTTAAGCTTTTATAAATGTTGTAAGCTTTTTATGAATGTCTCACTTGTTTAAGTGCAAGTACAACTGGACAAGTTTGCATATGAGACAGAGTTTGGGCGTTATGAAAACTTTATAAAACAGAGAAGCTAAATAGAGAAGCTAATTGCACTTAAATTTGTATGGGAAAGTCAGTAAAACGTTTGCGTATGCGACGCAAAGAAGAATTTAAATAAACAAAGCAAGAAACTTATTGCAATTTAATACTTATGAGAAACATAAAAAAACGTTTGCGAATGCGACACAAAGAAGAATTCAAAAACAAATGCAGACGAAAAGGAAAGCAAGAGGCGAACTTTACAGTGCCTTTAAGAATTATATGTCCACAGGCATTTGCGCATTAAATTGGAGTTAAAATGAACTCGTTTTTACCATGTGCGCATAATTTTCAAAATAAATATTTTTAATGAGATTGAATGAGTTTAACATGTAAGCATATTGAAAAGCTTTGCCATTTCAAATGTAAATTTTAATTCAGTTCAGCTGCAGATTGATAAATCACTTAAATATAAAATCATTTTGGAATTTACTCGTACAGTTAAATGTGTAGTTAAACATATTTGGCAAACATATCGGATGCGGCAAAACTTGCCAGCTTCAACATCAATAGGTTTGCAAATAAATTACGAGCGCAGAACAAGTGAGCCGTCTAAGCGAGAGTGCTCGACCAAGAGATACCCTTTATGCCAAGTCTCTTCAAATGTTTATCATCTCAAAATAGACATAAGTCGTAAAGAATCTCAAGAAAACACTTTATCAACGTTGGCTTTACAGCTGTTCCTTAATTGATGTGCCTGTTGATAATATCCCGCTCGATGCTTACAGGGTATCCACGTACGTGAGCTTAACTGAAATATGTTTTTGTTGAATGCCGCACAAATTTGTTGGGCATTAAAATTTGGGGCAACATGTGCGCGCCTTTTGCTGTAGCATTTGCAATAAATTTCAGTGATTTACGCGCAATGGGGCAGGCGACAAGGATGCACGCTTAACTAACTAAATAAATGTTGCAACTTTCTGCGCTACATGCCGCTGAATTTGTTGCACTTTAATGGTTCCCACTTAAGTTTTAAGTAATTCTTTCCGTTTTTTTTTCTTTTTTGGCATGAATTAAACATTCACGACATTTGAATAATGCAACAGCTGCTCAACAGGTGTGGCCGCGAACATCCATGTGTGTGTTTGAAAGCTTTTAGCGCCTTGAGCTAATATGCTAAGCAGTCGAAACACAGGCACACACACACACACACACACACACACACGCGCACACCTTAAACGCACACACAAAGTAGCACGTTGCAAGTGGCAAGCTGGCGAGCTGCACTTGGAATGCAAACTGCAGTTGTCATTAGCCTTGCTTTTGGGTCCCTGCCACCAGCTACAATCACGGCTCTGAGTCAGCCACATTCCGTTGTAATCTTTGGTAAAAAGTTTTCGCATTAAGTCGACTCGTGATACTTGAAAAACTATTATAGAAAAATATTTTTGCAAAGCTTGGGCACTTTTACATTGTATTAGCTGTCAGCGTGTGGCTGTATGTGCGGGTCTGTGTGTGTGTGTGTGCGTGTGTGTGTGCGTGTGTGTGTGCGTGATGCAATGAACTCGCTATTGACAGCCAACAGAAGCCCCTGTGGCATGCCTGTGGGGGCGTGCCACAGCCTCTGGCAAATACAACTATTTGCCACAATGTGTGTGCATTATGTATGTGTGGGCTGAAGCTAAGGCACAGTGGAAAGAGTTGCGTTTTTTTTTATTTAAATCAACAAAAGAATAAGTAAAGATTTGGTCAGGCAGAGCCTTAAAGCGTTAAAAATGTTATAAAGTAAAATTTTCTTTTTTTATACAGAAAAATATATGAGTACATATTTGTTATACTACGCATGAATAAATACTTTGTTTTTATAAATACACACACATATAGATAAATGTACTTAATTAAAAAAGAAAAAAAAAACTATAATTACGCTTAAAGAAAAGCTTCGAATGATTTCTGACAATATTTCTGAAGATTTCTGGAGATTTCCTATCTACTTAAAAATCTTCAGTCTTTTACAAATTCTGGGAAAAATATATATAATCAAATTACTGAACTAATTTTCAGGTAATTTCAGATACTTTCCATTACATGCTCTATAAACTTGCTACACATCTTGGTGCTATTGTCCCACTGTGCCCAGTTGCCGTTTCTAGCTGTTGCGAGTATAGATTGGCACTCGATAGACGCAAGTGCATTGCATTCCCGCAACGTCACTGGCACGCAATAGCCAGCCCAGCTTTATTCAGTTTGGGCGCAACTTGTATGCATTTTCAGCTTAGTTAACACAAAGGCACATATTTACTTTCTACCCAGACCAAGTTGCTGGCATAAAATTTGATAAATTCCAGCCAGAGCCAGAGCTCTGGCTCTCCGGCTCACTGACTGACGGCAAATCTAATAAAGAATGCCAGCCCGAGGTGGGTGTGCGTGTGTGTGTGTGTGTGGGTGTGTGTATTCGTGCTTGAGTATAAGCCAATGTGGTCAAAAGTTAAAAGGCTGAGTGCTTCGACCCCGCAAAAATTACACAAAACCTTACTCTTTTTTCTTTATAAAAATCAGTTTTTGTTGGCTAAACTGTTTTACTTTTATATCGAAGTCTGTTGGCTTCGGCACTTTTTGGATGATTTTAATTTGCAACCTTTTCTGCAAGGATCACACAAATTCGTTTGAGCTGAAATTGAAAATTTCGTTAGGATATGGAAAAATATTTGCCTCATGTGCATATCAAGTTAAAAAAACAATTTGGCCCAACTTAAAGTGAATTATCAGTCTCAGCTTTCAGCGTTGTCTTCGAGCATGAACTTTCATGAACCAACTGTTGCCCTGGTGATATGTAACTTGTCAGAAGTTTGTTGACGCGCAGATTAAGCGACGTCTGAAGCAACAACATGTTGATGCCTCGCTGGGGATCATTTATCAAGGAGCTGGCTACATTTCAGACAGAACACAGCACACACACACACACAGACAGACACAACCATCTGCATAGTTCATAGAAAAGGTAAGTGCCGGAGTTGAAAGCAAATTCATTTATGACTACGTGTTGAGTTGTTATGTTAACATGATAAAGCACTTTTTGTTGGCATCTGCGAATTAATCTCAATGTTAACATAACAAATGATTTTATTATATATACATTTATATGCATATATATATTAGAGCAGAAATAATATGAAGAGATAATTGTTACAATTTAAATACAAGTTTTGCATTTAAATATTTTGTTAGCATCACATATAAGAAGTTTCTTACAGATCAGTTTCTGTTAAATTTATATGTGCTGTTAATATTATACATATACAAAAATGTTTTGAACATTTTTCGATTCTGTTATCTGGCAAACTCGAAGCATTTTACATTTTTGATTATTTTATTTTAACAAACTTTATCTCTGGCAAGCTAAAAGAATTTAACAAACAAAAATTTGTCTTAAAGCTGTAAATAGGCATTAATTTCTTTCCACAATTCAAGATTTGATAAAAATGTAACAACGCTCAAAATGTCTGCGGGCTGTTATCGTCCTACTGTTAACCTCACATTAACATTCCATCAAAACCTATTGCTAATTATGTTTATTCAATAGAAACTTAGCTAAAATACTTGAATACACAATGAGCTGAATGTATTTTAGCTGGAATTTCAACATAAATGCAACCATTGTATTATTTAGAGACCAACTCGAGTGCTACTTGGAGAAATCCGCTTGTCCCTAGCTTTGCCAGCTGGCACTAATTAAATATAACAAGCAGACTTCTTGCCTTGCCGCTCAATGGCTGTGAGACATATGGGGTGGCCGAAGACAAAGCCACAGTTTAGGACTGGCCAGAGCACCTGCTGGGCCAGTTGATTAAGTTCTCGCTGTAAGCGGGACACAAAACGAGAATTAGTGTTGTCGTGTCCTTGATGTCCTTTGGCAGCACAACAAATCACAACAATCATAGACGTTCAATTGCGCATATTGATTGTCGCCATAATGGGCCACAATCGCAGCCTTGCGGCTAAGGATGTCACCGAGGATGTGCCTCAGGTTGTGCCTAAGGTTATGCCTCAGGTTGTGCCTAAGGTTGTGCCTGAGATTGTGCTGCGGCTGTGTGTATGTGTGTGTGTTGGCATTGGTATTGCATGGGATGGGTGTTGATTATGTTTACAGGTCACATAGCAAAGGCCGCCGCCCACCTGCTGTGCCCCATAGCTCAAGTCTCTAGTCCGTTATGTCTACTTTTATGCCTGACACGGCTGCTTGGCCCTGTCGCTGATTTTATACCCTGTAGAAGTTGAAGTCTAAAAATGTATCATAGACAGATGACACAGTCTGGCTGTTTCACTAACATCTCCCGCATTTTCCAAATTTCGATACATATCATTATCTTAACGAATGAAATTGAACGATGAAGTAATCTCCAACTGGGTCATTTCCCAGAAATTGATAAATATCGAGTTTCTAAACACATGTAATTGGCAGTCTGCCTTTTGACCAACAACTTGTCCATTTTCTGAAAATCGATGAAGACTTTAACCCAGCAATCGATAAATACCATTCCCTAGAAATTAGTAAATATCGATTTACGTTTCTTAGCAAATGTAAATGGCTGATGGAGTCTTCTCCAACGGAGTTCATCAGTTTGACCAACAACTATCTAACTTCAGGCAAATCTCTGTATACCATTTTCCAGAAATCGATATATATCAATATCTTTGAGCAAATACATGATAAATACAACAGAGACGTCGAAGTTGAAATGTAGTATCTCATATAGTACAAGGCCTAGTTGAACTCTTTTCGATAGCTATGTGAACATTTTTATAATCGATAAATATCCATTTTCAACCCTACGCATTTCGCAGAATCATACTATATTGCACGGCCGCTCGTACGGTATAAGCGGAGCAAAGTAAATAGCTCGATTACCTCGGCAACCTACTTCTTAGTTATTATGTTGCGAATGTATGTTGCGATACCTCTGCTAGAAATGGTACAGGGTATTTCCCTGAATGGCAGCGTCAACTAGAGATCTCTTACTTGTTGTTACTGCTGTTGCTGCTGGCTTGTGTCTCAGCTGTCATTTGTCTGTGTCAGCGCGTGTATTCTCTGGCAGCCGGGACGAGCGAGAACGTGGTTCATCCATCTCACATGTGCGAGTCGTCTAACATTGTCGCGCAGCTGTCTGGCCTTTACATTGCAGGGGTTAAGAGGTAAAAAGGGATTGCTGCAACCCCCAACCCCTAACCCCAATGTCACCGCCAAAACCCAATAACGTTGCCACAGTGCGTGTCGTCGTGTGTGAGTTGTGTTGTCCGTGTGGGTGTTGTGTGTGTGTGTGTGTGTGTTGTGTGTGTGTAATTGTGCGCACCATGGGTAGCCTCGTTTGTCATTGTAAATTATACGGTTAAATTGTACGTATGCCTGATTCTTGCCCCCGCGCCACAATTCAGCGTACTTTAGTTTCCATTCGCTAGTTGCTCTTTAAGCAAAAACTATACACAGCCCTCTACTTTTTTTTTATTTTGCCCCTTAAAAAGTAACGCTTGCTAAAACAGAACTCGGTTCAAGTTTTATTACAACTGAATATTCATAACCAAATGCAGCCAAATAAAACTGAATACAGCTCTGGGCGCTGGCGCTGGCTCGGGTCCAGGGTCCAGGCTTAGTCCAAAAATTCAGCCCGGCACTCGCCAACAATTTCCATATCCATATCTTGCACACATGTGCGCAACAAAAAAAAACAAGGAGAAATATTATTAAAAATACTTCTACAAAGTCCAGTTAAAGTCAAGCCAAAGCCAAAACTAAATGCAGAAAATCAAATAAAATAAAATAAGATGTGAAAGTGGCGCATCATGTAATATAAAGAGAAAATAAAAGTACAAAGCGAAATAAACAAAATGTTTAAAAGAGATAAAAACAAAAACAATATTTTCAAAGCACGAAATTCAATACCCTAGAAAATAGTTTTGTTTGAAAATTAAACAAGAAAACTCCAGCACATATCAAACTTTAAAAGTTTTAAACTTTAACACTACATTACAAAAAAATGTATATCTAGTTCAAATTCAAAAATATTACAAGTAGAAGAAACAACTCAAGCTCAAAAGAGAATTAATTTTTTAACAATTGTAAGCAGCAATAATAGAAAAGTCGCTTTATATAATTATTCTCACATACATATATTCAACAAATTATGCTTCCATAAGGGTATTCCCTGTAAGAGTATTATAGAATAGGAATAAATGTAGTTAACAGCAGCGGGAAGTTAGTTGCGTGTTTGTTTTTTTTTTTATTATTATTTTGAGTAAACTGCGCCCAAGCACATTTGCATTTATGCACAAAGCACTTTGAATGCATATGAAAATGCACTTAATACAAAGTTTTACTGGGTTTATTAAATTTCGCCGCAGCTCTTAAGTAAATAGAAAAAAGAGAGAAGCTTTAAAAAAAAATTGAAGGCTAAGCCTTTAATTAACACTCTCTAAGTGAATTTCTGAGCCGGCGAAATGCAGCGAAATCCACGCGAGCTCCTCCTCCGCATAGTTGAGCAACCATTCCGCAGCACTTGATGAATTAATCTCTCTCGCATGCGAGCAATTCACGTATGTCTGCGCTTTGATACCCTGTAGACATCAAGTGGCTAAAGAGACGTTTGAAGAAACGAACGCAAATGTACTTTTAAAGCAAATAAAATGATATTTTCATATTTAAGAGAGCTACAACAAAATTATAAACTTAATTGCATCTACATTAAAATGCAAAGTTCTATCAAATTTTGAAATTCTGTTCAGAATAAATTAAAAATATTTAATATATTCAATTGTCTTTAAACATTTTATATAATAAATATTTGTTTTTTGTTTGTAAGTAAGCAAACATAACATCATAATAAATATTTTTTAATAGTTCAATAGTTTTCCTTTAAATTAATAGATAAGTTTTTTATAATGATTTATAATGGAAAAAACCTTCATTCGTATGTACAAAATTAAATGTTGAAAATTTAAGTATATTTCATTTATATTTTTTTCGCAAATATCTCCAATATTCAATATAAGCACAAAAGATATTTCAAAAATATTTGATATATTTTCTTTAATAATAATAGAAACATTCTTTCGCATGTACAAAATTATAAGGGTATATTTAAGTCTATTTGATATATGTCCAATTAAATGTAGAATATGTTAGAAAAACAGGATATTTCAGTCTATCGCGCTCAATTAAAGCATTCTCATATGATTTTGTTTTTGTTTGTGACACTTTTTTCCTCACATTGCCCCTGTTTTCAGCTCAGCCTTCAGTCGCGCATCTTTCTTCACATGCTCGTGGTGTATGGCTGGCATCATAAAGTCATTTAAGCATATAAATTGCACTTTTATGCTGCCCGCTGCTTGTCACAACACAACACAACACAATTACCCGGTCCACACGTTCCGTGGCGCTGGCGAGCAGCTAAAACCCATAGGAAACTCTCGACAGAAGCCATCTTTTTTTGCGCGCGCGCCTCACGCTGCGGCGTGCCACAAAATGATTCTTTAATCATGCCTCAGAACGTGTTTGCTGGTCGGCAAAACATAATATTAAAAGAGTTGGAAATAATTTCGGATGACTGCAAGATTTCTTATGAATTTAAATGAAATTAGAAATCAGAGAACGAGAATATTGAAGGCAATCAAAAGTAATTGTCTTTACTTTACAACAAGTCAATGACTTCTTTGCCCTTATCAAGAATCCATTTCATCTGATTAAAGTTTTGGCTCATTATAAAAGAAACTTCTGGTTCAAAAATGTTCGTTAGTAAAAGCGAATGAAGTTTCAATAAGTTCTGTGTCTCTTCTGTCGAGAAAATTGTGATTAAAGGCCGGAGCAAGTCAAGCTTTACGGCGGAAAGCCTTAAGAATATGCTTCCTATTACGATCAATCAATCAAGTGCCCTTTTAGAAACCTACGCCAGTATGCAAAGATATTTTCCTTAGGCTTCGCATCTGCGAATAAAGTCTTAGTTTATTAAGAGCTTTAGCTTACTGCTAAAATTCTCATGCTCAATTCTCTGGTTAACTTTGCTGTTTAACCATTTGGATATTAAAACATTTCCATTAACTCTGTCAACATATTATAAAACAACAAAGTATAGAATTTGGCATAGAACATATTGTTAACTCCGCCTCCTGTCAACACCCTCGTAATGGAATTGCATTTATGTGGCCTAAAGCTCTGCTCGGCTGACCTAAAAGAAGAGGTTAATTAACGCAGCAGGCCCCTAAATTCGTTGAGGAGCATAGTTATGCCATGTGCTGTGGCTGCCTAAAATTATGCATTAATAACGCCAGGGCTGCAATTCACAAGCCCATCCCTTGCAAGCCCCCCTCGCCGCACTTCGAACGCAAAATGACAACAAGCTCATTTGGCCATAGGAACAGGATGCACAGGCATTGTCCTGGCACTGGCGAGTGCTTTACATACTTTTGGGGCGTACTTGGAACGCAACAACAAATTACAATGCAATTGCCCTGACTGCGTGTGCGGTGTGTTTGGTGTGTTTGGTGTGTTTGGTGTGTGTGTGCGTGTGTGTATTGTGTTGCAAAATTTATGTGTGTTTGGCAACATTTCCTGCATTGACATTTACTTGCGGTTATTACCAATGCAGTTTCGGGCCCGCCGAGCGAGACTAATTTTGCATAAATGAAAACTGAAAGCCGAAAACTGAAAACTGAAACTGCAGTTGGTAATATTTCTATTGCTGTTGCAGCTCGACCTTCTCTGTCTACGTTGCGGTTGCAATTCTTTCTTTTTTTTTTGTCATTTGTTTTTGTTGCAGCTTTTGCAGGCTTTTCAACACTTTTGTTGCTCGCATTTTTGCGGTTGACCACATCCGTGGGCCATGTGGAGCCGCCGCCGCCGCCCGCTCGCCTTGCAATGTGCATGCCATTAAGCTTGGCTGTAATGTTTCAGCAGCTGTTCCCCTAGTTTATTTACCAAAGTCGGACAACTCCCACATTGCCAAACAAGAAGGTATAAGAGCAGGCCATTCCCAACCATCGACTCCCATTGAGACACAGGCAGACAACATCTACATAGACACAATTGCAATCATGAGAGGCAAAACGAAGGCCAAGTTAATAATTATACGAAACATTTGATGCTCTTTCGATCAGTGTTAAAGCTGACATTTATGAGTTAATAGAAATTACGGTCGGGTTTTTAAATGGCATACAAAAATGAATAACAGAGAATTTACTTAGAATATCTTATTCTTGGTATACATATATCTTCAAATGGGCTAAATTCGAATGGAAATCGGGTCCCTAGCATTATCAGCAGAAATTAAATAGTTTGGCGTTACTTAACAAAAGATATTGTAGATGTTTTGGACACATTCAAAAGAAAAACACATCGATTTTCAGTCGCTGTCTCCAAGGTAAACCTCGCTTTTCCAGTGGAAGATAAGAATGCGATAAGATGGCGATACGCTCTCTGATATATCTCGGATATGCATAAAGCTAGACGCAAAAAATTTGGTATGTTAGGAAGTGGACATTTTTTATTTCCACTTCATTATAGCATATACCATGTTTTTTGGAATTTTTAATACAATTGCGTTGTACAATTTAACTTTCGCCCTTTTGTTGTAAAATATGGCATTGATCTGACGACAAAAGTTATTTATAGTGTTGGTATCTTTTAATTAAACGCTCTGTAGCTTAAAGTTTTGGTAAAACTTGCAATACGCAACCTCTCCCTCTCCCTCTCTCTCTTTCGCTGAGACCATTATGATAGAATAACACCAACACAAGACACAAGTGGGAAAATGTTCAAGTGCATTTCAATTTGGAAAATACCAAACGATTTCAGTCTAAGTGATTGCAGGTGTTGTTATTGTGATTGCTTTGAGTGTTCCTATTGCTGGCCTAGTACGAGTATATATTTAGCTAAAAGGTTCTTGCGGAATTCCCAACAGTTTGCTCTCAACTTAAATATGTAACAGCAACTTGTTGAGAATGGAAAACACAATTGAGAATGGTTAGCAACAAGAACAAATTATATGAAACACGGTAGAACATTAATGCTTACATTATTATAATAATAAGAATAACTAGTTGATCGGTTCAAAGTCTGGGCTCGATGTCCAGATATCGAATTTAAACAAACAAGTTGGTTAAAATCTATTTTCGTCAGTCTATATTAGAGCTTAAATTAAGAAACTTAAGTTAGAAACTCTTGCTAGAAACTGTGTTTCAAAATTAGGAAATACTTTTATTGAATAAGCTTACACATGATTCCTTCCAGACAATTCCTATGCACAACCTCTCCCAATTTCTCTAGCTACCATATTTAAATGTTTCTATTATGATAAGTTGTCTTGCAGCCGTATTTTTCCATTTTACCAAACTCTCTTCTTTAAAAGCTGGCTCAAATTAAAAACCGCTTTAGGTGTCGCTTGTTAGAAAAACCACTTAAAATTCCAAATTTGTTGTAGCAAACTTTTTAAACAGTGGCAACAGCAACAACAACAGAATTGCTGTAGACAAGTTTTTGGCAGTTATGGTTGACAGACAGGCTGCCGAAATTCGATTACATTCGACACGAAACGCACACATACGCCTAGGCAAGCAGGAAGAGCGCATAATTTTAATACTTACATAAACTTTAATTAAAACGACTTTGGCGAACGCAAAACAGCAACGCCGCAGGCCACACACACACACACACACACTCAGCGGGAGTTTTTTGCCACTTGACATGACGCTGCTAATGAAGTGCATGAATGCCTAAACAACATGAAACGTTGCCTGCTGTGTGTGTGTGTGTGTCTGTTTGTATATGTGTGTTAGTTGTGCTTGTTCCTGCCCATAATCATTTTGATGGGCACGTAAAATTCAAACTAAAATCACTCGAGCTCCATCTAGAATCGTATATGCGAGCGTGTTGCCAGCATGCCGAAAATAGCAGCTTACCAAGCAGCACCAAAGGCAACAACAACACAAACTAGCAACAACAACAACAACGAGAACAACTCTTGTTGGGCAAAAGTAATATACAACATTTGCACGTGACTTTGATATTGAAAGCGTTTGCCTCACATTTCTGACTGCCCGTCTTCCCCGTTAAGTATGCTATACAAAACAGCGCTCAGCATTCATTGCCACACACACACACACACACACACACACACACACACACACACACACACACACACAGTTGCACACTCCGACTGTATTTCACTCGGCCTGGATTTATGCATAAACTTTGGCCCGGAGAAAAAAATATTTAATAATAATTTTTGTTTTTTATTTACAAGTTTGTTTTAGTGATAAAGCGCCACAACGTCAGCCCTAAGCATGTTTATGTGCCTGCGTGTGTGTGCTAGTGTGTGTGTATGTGTGTGTGTGTGTGTGTGTGTGTGTAGAATAAGCAAATGCTAGCCGCTTGAATCTATAAACATCAACTGTTATTCTTGCTAATGGCAATCATTGCAAAGAACACAAGAAATAGACATAGAAATAGATATTATGGCGCCCTTTTGCCCATGTTAATGTCAAAATTGACAGTCAGTTTAATATGCCATCAAATTGGTTTATAATTATTCGTTTTATCTCATTTAAGCAAAATTTAGTGACACATTTAAAGAGTTGAAGTTTTGCCAACTGCGTAACACGGCGTTGCCACTTGGCAGACAATTTACAAGCTCTGTTGACAAGAGGTTAAGAAATGAACACAAAATGTTGCTGATTGGCAAATGAAATCTTATATTTACAAAAACTTTAATTTATAAAACATTTGAAAACACATTAGAAAGATAATGCGACTTTCAGCCCACTACTCAATTTAACTACATGTTAACGTCATGTTAACTCAAAGTGGCGCCCTCTTCAGTTGAATTCGCAACTGTTTAAAGCTAATGAATAATTTTGGGTTAAGCAGAAACGATACACCAAATAAATTGAATGGCCATCGTCTTAACACACACACACACACGCACACACACACGCACACACACAACCTTATGCTGACCCCAATTTCAAAAAACTATCAGAAATAAGTCGAAATCCTTTGATACAGTGTAAATGACTTGGCATTGAGTATTTTACAATGCTTAGACGTATCGACTCGTACTCGTACTCGTACTCGCATACGTATTTATAGTTCCCTTTCTTTTTTTTTTTGGACGCACGTGTTTGGAATTCCTAACGAAATATATTTACAAAAGACTTGTTGGGGTCGTGAGTTTTTGCCACAATTGTTTTTTTGGGCGGGGCGCAATAACTGTTGCTGTTTGACCTTTTTTTTTTTTTGGTAGGGAGAGGGCTATAAACGATGGGCAAAAATCAATGAGTGGCTGTAAATACATATATATAGATCCATGGGTCCTGTGCCCGAGGGCAATCTCAATTATTAAACAAAAGCAAAATGACCGCAGGCCGGCTTAAAGATACAATACCCACAGCTGGCGGATAATATAATACAATAATTAGGTAATTAATCATATAATGCACACAGCACTCCGGGCGGGTCATTAAGTCGCCTCACACCCCTCCCCTCCCCCCGCGCTAACTCCGTCTAAGTGGAGGGCAGGCACAAATTGCTAATTAAAGATAAACAAAACACTTTAAAACGCACAATACGACGTCCATGGTTCCAGGGCACATAAGGCCGCGCCACGATGGAATACTATGGAAATTTAAAAGAAAATATTTAATTATAAAGAGAGCTGAAAAAAATGTTTACCTGTTGATGCACAAAAGCACATTACAAAGCAAGAAAGAGTCTACGAGAAAAGTTGAGGCGAACTAATGTAATTTATTATGACATTTAGCGAGCTTCTCTTTTACTTAGAAAACTGCAACGAAATATACATAAGTATAAACATTTATATACCTTGGCAATGTGAAAGGAATCAATTTTAAATCACGTAAAAAAACAGTTCTCCAGGTTCACAGAAATATATCTGAGGAACGCGAAATGGTTTCTAGTTTCTAAGCAAGTTGTCACGAGCTTAAGAGAAAAAAACAATTCAAAATTAATTGAAAAAAATATTGTCTCAAATGCGCTGCAACTTTAAGAAAATTCGATAAAATAGCTGCTTCAATTTATTCAATTATTTTAAATAAATTGAGAGATAAAATAGGAAGGAAAAGCAAATTGAATGTGAAAGTGAAAAGGAAAAGGAAATATGGGCGAGGCAAACAATTTAAAACTCATCAATTCACGTGAAAGCTGCGCGCTCCAAAAAACAATTGAGCTATAAATGTTTGTTTACTTAAGGCGACAAACGACAAAATGAAAGTTTTGCGTGGGAGAGAAGAATAAAAATAAAATATAAAAAAAATTAAACGAAACCACAAAGAAATTGCAGGCATAGTCCCGAAAATCCATTTACGGGTTGTCTGTCTGTTATTTATCCCAGCTTTTTGTGTGGATGAGGCGCGTAAAAAGTTTTCATAATTGAAATAAAATACAGAAAACGCAACAACAAAAAATAGTCCAAAGGCAACAATAGCACTTTTATTGCTTGACGCGCTGCGTAATGCGCCTGGGAAATGCCCCCGCCCCCCTACCCCCTCCTCTCGCATAGTACATACCAAAATCAAAGTATCAATGGATGCCCAACCCTAGATATGTAGGTATAAATATAATATGCCGTATGCCCGGCGGGCTCGTAGCAAAAATTTAATCAAGCTTTGGCCAGGCGTACAAATAATTTTCGCAAATTCGTTTACGGCGTTTTCTTTCCGCCCAACCACCGACTGCACCCCCCTCGGGTAATGGACATGCAAAACGCTTTTTAATCCCAGCATTTCGTGGCAAAAAGGGAAAGCTGGACAAACGCATTGGCATTGGCCAATTTACAGCCGAGCAGAAAAACTGTTACCGAAGGCTGAAGGCTGTCAATGCCACAGGATGCCGCAATGTGGGGCCTCAGATGTATATACATATATATATATATATGTATACAATATATATAGTTGAATTATGTTTGAATACTTTATAAGGATGCGCTGAATCAAGTTATCTTTGGCATCCTAATCGACTGTCGTTTAGCTCAGCCCAATGCCAGCTGCTGCGTAGCTGCTAAATCTAATTTTATCGCAGCAACAAGAGTTAAAAAAAACAAAAATTGTATTTAAAATTGTTTAAAAGAAGCGTAATAATTTTAGAGATCAACAATAGGTTTATAATGCTGTATCTAGACATATCCGTCTGTCTGTCGCAAGGATCTTAGAACCTATTCCTCCCTTGAATGTATTCCTAGTCCAATGTTCGATAACTTGCCCCGTTTTCAAGTAATCGATAAAAATCTATATCGAAATCCTGTTTTTTGAGCAATTTTGACTCTGTAGCTTCTAGAATAGTATATACAGATGAGGTATCTTTCAAGGAAGGAGATGGTTTAGGGTATCCCCTAGTCGTGCACTTCCGACTAGAGCAATCTTACTTATTTTTCATTGTTATTAGGAATTTTCGAGAAATATTATGCAAAATTGAAATCGTGTTTTAAATATTAACACAAAGCACACGAATTTAATTCTTATCGATTGATTTGAAGTTCTGTTAACCAACACTTGTCGATTCGAACACAAACCCAATAACTTCTAGCATGTAGTTCGAATATTAATTTGCGTATATTGCTCCCATATCGCCCGACTTTATGTCTGTTTAATATACGCCATATTTCGCATTGCTTTGAACCGATTTGTTTGCTGCTGTTGTCTGGCGACCTTTGGCCAAAATTAAGCAAAGCGCTTTATTATCATAACTGGGCTGCTGCTTGCTTTCATTCATTCCCTCTTTTTTGCCATTTACGTATTTTCATATTTTATTATATTTTATTTTGCTGGCAGCGCTGATCTGCTTTCAATAGATGTGAATCAAATGAATAGATGGCATCCCCCCCCCCCCCCCCCCCCTTCCTTGGCCCAATGCGAACAAACAGCCTTTGTGTTCTCGATTTGGTTTATTGAAAAATATATACATATAAATATCTATTTATATGTATGTAGAATATGCATTTTAGAAAGTAATTTATTGGAATTGTATTTTTTTAAAATGCACGAATATTTATTTGAAATTTTATATACAGAACGCTTTATGAGTTTAGCTTAGCTCAAAATTGTACAAAGTTTTCAACTGGCGGCCAAAGGCTATTGGCCAAATGTCAGCTGAAAGTGGACAGCTTGCAATTTTATGCCAGACAAGTGGGGTTTGGGCTAAATACACACACACAAACACACACACACACACACAAAGTATGCTCGTATTTAAATGCGAGCAACATTTTCATTTTGTGACTGGGACATTGAGATTTTCTCGCTTGTGTTTTCTCTCATATTGCGCATTTGCATTTGTATATGAATTCAGGGCAGCTCAAAGATTTATTTGTCAGATACGCTTTGGCTTGATTTATGAAGGTGTGTGTGTGTTTTCGGGAGTTGGGGGCGGGGCGGAGCTTGGGGAGCTGCGGCCGAGCTCGCGAGCACCTGATAAGCACTGAGCAGAGCTGCCCGGCAGTAGGCTGTCAAATTTCAGCTGTGCCTGAGACCAGAAAAATGTAAGATACATTCAAAAATTCCAAAAAAAAAATAAAAAAAAAAAAACCAAACTGAAGCCGTAGCCAAGCCACAGTCGGAGGCGATAGCATGTCGCAGCAGAATGTGCCACCGCCATTGGATCCGCATCAGCCCGTTCTGTATATTGAATGCTGTCGCGCCCAAGCAGACTACCGCAGACGCGCCACGGAGTTGCATGCCGCATTGGCGGACGCGTTGCGCACACTGCGGCCAGATATGCAGCTACAGCTGCGCCTGAACGAGAACAACATGCCACGCCTCGGCTCATTCGAGGTGGCCATCGCGGCAACGCCCACCGAAGAAGTCCAGGAGCGTCAGGTACTGTGGACGGGCCTGGAGCGAGTCCCCGTCTCGGCCAAGGTGCCGCATGTGGATGACATTATTGCGCCCGCCTGCATTGCCCTGAAACTGCGCCACAGCCAGGCGGGCAGCAGCAGCATCAACCTGGTCCGCACTAGCGACGGCGACATCACCAAAATACTGCAAAGACGCAACCTTCAGTAGCTTCAGTTTCGGTTCATTTTTTATCAATTTAGCTCGCTCTTTTTTCTTTTGTACACTTTACTTGTAAATTTTAAGCGCCAAAATTAACAAATTAAATGAGCTTGCGATAATTTTCAGTTTGTCTGATGGAAGAATCCATTAATGGGTATATTTCGTAGGGTACATTTATTTTGCTAGGGTATTTATTTTGGTGCACAAATATATATCCCTGAGGCACAAAAAAATGTATATACATAGTAGACAATTGCGGACCATGCAAGTAAGTTGGCATACTTTATTATATAATTTAAATAATTTCACATTTTGGCAACCATCTTCGCCATAAGCTCTTAATGGAAGTCAGAAATACTTTTTATGCATAACCAATTTGATAGACTATTAAACAATTCCTCATATTCATGATGTTTTGTAATATCTTTGATGAAATTGTTGATGCATGCTACAATACTTTGCTCACAATTTCGCCTTTGAAAAACACTTTCTTGCTACTCATGAGCTATAAAGTTTTCCTTTGCGCATTGAGCCTGAAGGGGGGAGGTGCAATAACTTGCGAAACAAATAAAAAGTGGCACAGCGAGAGAGAGAGAAAGAGAGAGAGAGAGAGAAAACAACAAGAGGCAAACTTCATTATAAACAGACAGCATCGTATTATCAGAATAATGTGTAATTGCCGGCAAGTTCCGTTTCGTTCCGTTCCGTTCCGTTCCGTTCCGTTCCTCTCAGTTGAGTTGAGTTTTAATTCAGTTGTGTTAATGGCTATGCCAGCGGAAAATTTTGGAGTGGTATCGCTAGGTTCTGGGTGGATATTGTCTGCCGCAACCAAACGCCAGCCGTTCCGCTCTGTTTTGTGAGACAGGCGGCTTTTCGCTCTTGACACAAAAAGGCGTTGTGAAGGGGCTGTGGGTGGACGAGGGGGCGGGGGTTTGTAGCAGTTAAGACTTTTGCCTGGGACTGATAGTTGCAAAAGCGGCAAGTTGAGTGCTGAAATTCAGCATCAAGGCACACACACACACACATATACACACACGCACTAGATACACACATGTAGCACAATAAATCCCTTTTTAAAGTAGTGTATGTGGATATGTTTGTGAGTTGCATTTTGTTTGGCTTGCCTCGCTGCATGCCTCACGCTGGCTTGCTGCATGACTTAAGTTTTCAGCACACGCAGACACACACACACACACATACAGAGATGGCAGTCATTATACGAACACATGCGCACTTGGCAACTTGTCAGGACGTGCTCTGTGCGTCCTTTAAGAATACGGCTAGCTTGAAAGGCAGCATAAGTAGTAGAAAACGGCAGCATATTAATCTTAACAGCAACAACAACCGGAACAACAACAACAACAACAAATGCTTAAAACAATAGCAGTAGCAGCACGCTGCAATCCTTGCACTGGCTTTTATGCTTCCCTTCGCCTTCCTTTTGCAGCACCCTCAGAGAAGAAACAAAAAAAACAACAGCAAAACGGAACACGATATTAAACCCTTTCTCGCTTGCCTTTGTATTTTGCACAAAGCCCCAAATGAAGTTCATTATAAATAAAATGGCTCAAGAGCTGCCTTTTGATTTTTCGACTCAGTTTCAGTCGCCCGCTCAGACGCCCCACAGCGCAGGACCCATCCTTTTGAGTCGTCTACTTTCCTTAACATTTGTCGCTCAAAAGGATGTGACGACAAAAAAGTGTTGCTTACTTTTAGGCGGCACTTTAAAGTGCACATTTACTCTGCTCACAGATGGGTGTGTTGCGATAAGTTTATCGAAAAATCGAGATTGAAGAATTTTAAGTTATGAAGAAATGTATTGTTTTAAAAGAACTTTTGTAAATGTTACACTTGTAAAATCTTATTTTTATATATAAATTTTAATCTATAAAAATTACTTTATTTTTATTAAGTTCTATTCTTATTCATATAATTGCTTCGTTCTATTCACATTCACATTCGTTTTATCTATCATAACTGAATTTTTGCATTTTTAATCAACAGACGTTATTTACATTTGCTGTCGCAGCGAATATTTACCAAGATTGAATATCTTAGCGGAAAGCTGCTGAACTAGAAGATACTCTCTAAGAAGCTCCAAAAATGTGCAGATATTATCTGCAAAGTTCCTTTAAAATATTCGAGTAACAAGAGTTGATATGCAAATGAAATAAAATTTAACAACATTTTCCTTAAACACATGAAAATATGTTTAAAAATCTTAAATTCTCTCTTCCACATGAAAGAACGAGAAAAGAGTTTTCACACCCTTCAAAGCCTCTCAGATCCTATAGATAGGATAAGACACATGTCAGACATGCATACCTATATCAATCACAAACATAGCTCCAACTAAAGCAGATCTCTCAACAATATAATGATTAACTACAGGGTATAAAAAGGTAGTTCACCAGGAAAAAGTCAGCTGCATTCTATGCAAATTTAATGCTGTTGACGCACATTTTGACAAGCCGAGTCGGATTCACAGTCACAGAGACTCGACGCATCTTTCGATGGACTTCTTTGGACCTGCAACGCCAACTGTCAAAGGACTTAGCATCTATGACGTTCATTTAGCTGGCAGCTGCCTTCCTTTAAGCCTTTACTTCTTTTCATTTTTCTTTTTGCTAATAGATTTTATCATTTGACTTCCATTAGTCTCGTGAATGGTGTGTGTGCGGCAAGACTTGCTGCTAAGAAATGCACTTTTGTGCATTATCTGTGATTCGCAAAAAGGCTGCGCCAGTAAATAGATTTATTTATATGCCGAAGATTATTTTCTTTTGAGGCTGACATAATTATTTGTAGTCTGCCAAGCATCCTTTCTTCGGCTTTCGAACAAAACACTTCTCTCTTTCATTCATTCCATTTATTTGTGTGTTTGTCAGTTGTATTAAAAAGGTTTTTTTCTGCAGGTCATTTGTTTTACAACTTTGCGCTTTGTATGACAAATCCTTTTTGAAAAGTTTATTAAATTTTGCCATCAAATGCATTGATGCTAGGCGTTTATTACATACATATTCATATTATGCTGCTGGCATTTCTCAAAAGCTGCACAATTTTTTAATAATTCTTGTGCAACAAAAACAACTAACAATTTGAAAAGCTGTAGTCGAGTAATGGCAAACAGAAGATACCCTGTAATCTGTACAGGAATGAGACAATAATTTAACCAAATGGCTAAACATTAAGAAAATCATCAGAATGCATTGCATGAAAAATCGATATTTATCGATTTGGAAGAGAATTATGATATATGTGAAAGACTGCAAGATGAGTTTCGTATAAGAAAGCTTTCAGCTAAATTTGAATTGAGACTGATTTAACTGGCAGCTGACACGACCGCTTATCAGCAAATATATAGGGTATTCACTTGCTTTGTCAACTTTTTGTTGTTCATAGGCAACAACTTGATAGATACGTAAAAATGGCCTCATTTATACATTTATTTGCTTGTTTTCGGTTTGGAAAGTGTTTTAAAAAAAGTGGACTTTGATTGTGCTAGGAAAAATGATGTCCCAGTTAAAAAAATCTTATAAAATCTATAATCCAGAAATACAGAGAAGACAGCTTTAACTAAAATTATAAAAACAATTCCCATTTGAGGCTCGATATACCCTTTTGTTTATCAACTTTCACAGATTCTATAAAAATGCATAAAAAGCACATGCATAAAATGCATTTTTACCATAGTTCGAACTAATTGCTGTCTATTTCGAGTTGTAAATGTCTTTTTTTTTGTGGTCATTTGCTTTTTAATTGACAGGGATTTGCGTGGTTATCGGGCACAAATCAAATGCAGGCAACTGATTTCAATTAAGAAAATTAGCATTTATTTTTTTACGCATGTCTCTATAAAAGTCAAAATGGTGTTTTAGTAATTGACATTGATGAACTGACTATTGTATTCTATTAACAATTACAAAAGCCTTAATTAACACAAGGTCAGCTGCAGTTGAAAGTCAATATTTAGGCTAGAAATATGGAGAGCACCTCGATTTCAATTAAGAGACCCTGGCATACAGCAGCTGCAGGCAAATACACGTTACGAGAGAAAGTGCAAAGCGAAATGAGAAAAAAATGCAAATACGATTTTGACATATTTCCTGAACGAGTGCCAGCCAAACAGACAGTCGAACACACAGAGGGACAGACAGACAGACAGCTGGACCGGAAAAATGGACCGAAGCTACCGAAAACTGGCAACTGGAGACGAGGTCAGTCAGCCGTGCGGTCAACTGACGCTGAGCACTGCAGATTGGCATTGGATTGAGGTGCAACACATACCATTTCGTATCGTAGATGTTCTGGCAACACTCAAAATGTCCGAAACCTCACGGAAATGAATGTGGTTTAAGTTCGAAATGCCAGCGTTTGGCAAAGCGTAGCCAGAATATGTAAAGTTCAGATCATTGAATACCTTAAATATGATACATTTGTGTCTCTGATAAATGCGCTAATTGCCAATTGCGTTGCACACGTGTTTTTATGTTACTTAATACACCTGTGCATATGAGAGTTAAATGTGAAATGCTGAAACTCGCTTACTTTGTAACACATTACAAAATAAATAAAACTAAGTGTACTTTATTAAAAAACATAGTTTCAAGTATCTGGCTACAGAAAAAACAATTCACTTTGAAACTTGTCATACTTTTTCATAAAAATATTGAAACACGCTTAAATATTGCAACATATTACATTTTTGTAACTGAGATAAATTCGCTTTGTTAATATATCAAGTGAAAGCAATCATTACTCATACTTCAGATTAAATTTATAATATATATTGAGCTCAAGGGTGTTAAAAGGCCTTGAGAGCTGTAGATAACAGAAAATCAAGGCCCTGCCTTTTTCAAACCTCGGGCTACTTTATGGACTCTTATCTTAGCCAAAGGCAGCAGAGTTTGGTTATTCAAGGAGATAGACTTTAACTATATTCTATTGGGACCATAAAAGCATAAACATAAATTATGTTAAGGACAAGCAATATACATTTCATTGAAACTCTTTGACTCTAGATGTTTTAAACACATTTTAATAATTAAAATTTTTAGGCAAATGTCGACTAAGAAATCGTTTTATTCACATTATCAATAACAGCACGTCACATGTATGTTAAAGATTATGTTAAGCACAAGTGTTAAGCATTCTATGTTAAAAAAGTAAGACTAAAGAATGAATATTCTCACTTAGTTTAATAAATATACCAACTAAACTTTTCCTTCCTCTCTCAAAGTAAATTACATGCTTTCATAAAATGTAACATAAGAGTTTTTGATTTTGGGAACACAGGCAATTGGCAAAACTAAATATATGTAGGTGCAATGTTTGTCCCACTAACACTAACAGCTCCGTTGCAAGTGTCGCTGTTGCATGATCTATGAGCGAGCATAAATTTTTACTGCATCCGTCGGGAGGGCAAAAGCAAAGGGAAAGGCAAAGAGTGGAGGTGCGAGAGAGAGTTGGGGGACAACTGGCATGCATGCTGTTAGCTTGACTCATGTCAACGTCAACGACGCACATTCCGATACGAATTGAATTGACAAACAAAAATTTTGAAATTATTATAACTACTGATTGCGGTTGGGCGCCACGGCCTGGCCCTCGATTGTTGCAATTGTGGGCCGTACGCTGAAAACTGATTGCCGGAAATGTCTGTAATTGGTTGCACATGGCCAACAGGCGAGCATTGGGGATTGGTGTTGTAGATGGGGGAGGGGAGTTCGGGCTTGTTTTGCCACACACAAATGCCACATGGGCATTGTGTGGCAGTCGTCGACTATTGCAGTTTTAAGCATTATTGTTATTATTTTTGCGGCAGGGGCTGGTTAATGATTTATGCATTCGCTGTGCATAGAAATGACATTGCGGGGGGCGCTCGAAATGCGTTCGGCTAATTTAAATGCACATTTGGGGCACACAGTACGCCAGGCGTGCTCAGGGGGCGGCGGGCCGGCAGCCGAGGGGGGCGTGCCGGGTGCCGTTAGCAGGCAACGCTGTCAGCGACCGCTGTGATTTATGCATTTGCAAGCATTAGCCTTAACATAGTACAAGACTGTTAGAGGCAACTGCTAACAGCAGCTGTTAACAGCAGTTGAAGAGCGCGCGCTCCAAGCAAAGAGCAAATATCCCACAGCAAATGAAAGAGTCACAAATTTTAACAGTCGCTGTTAAGCGTTTTAAGAGCATGCGCTCTGACTTTTTAACATTTGGCTTTACAGCACAGCGCTCTTTGCTGTAAGCCTGAGCTAACAACAATAAAATAACAGCCTATTGTTTTGCCACGTGAACGTAGGTCAGTTATTTGCGCGGCACGTGCAACGTAAATAAATCAATTTCAGTTTTATTTTTTTGTTAGACTAAGGACTTTTGAATGTGTGTATGCAAACAATAGCCTGATATGCCTAATATTCTAAACATTTTCTTTTTTTATGCTTTTTTCAGCTACAATTATTTGTTGTTGCTGTAAATCAAATCTCACATTCTTGCTAGCAGACTTTCGATTGAACTCGTTGGGAATTTTAACAGAAAATTTAAATAACATTCTTTAATCGCTTACCCAGTGGCAATGGGCATTATAACATTGCCAATTTATGAACGCGTCGAACTCAGATTATTAAGCAGCTTAAAGAAAAGTTTAACTTTAAATATTCTGAGAACTTCAGTTTCATATATTTGTATTATATTTTAACTCCTCAAGCATAAATCGATTTTCTCTTTGCTTTAGATATGCACACACCAAGAATATTTTACTCCTTAGATATTCTAACATAATTCCAGCACACACAAAGACGTATTTTATATATACACACAATTAATACGAACTTTATGTTAGCTTCAATATTCAGAATGGATTAATGTATGTATGTGTGTAAATGTTGATGAAATATTAAGCACAATTAGCTGATTAATGAGCCATGAATTTTTGAATAGAAATTTGTGTGTGTGTTTGTCATGCTACACTAAAAATATAAGCACAATCAAAACAGAACCAACTGAAAACAATTCACAAATTGTTGCTTTGTTTTAATTAAGCGCCAATAACAGCAACAACAACAGCAACACATGCAACACATTATTCTATGCAGTGTCATGCGCCCGTTGCCCATTAACAGCTCTTGCCGCATTAGCAAAAAATCCAAATCAGCTTTTAAATTCAGCAAAGTCATGGGCAGCAGCAAAATCCTGGCAGTAGGTTGCAGAGTTTGCCCGGCGGGCGGGTCGTCGGTGCTGGTCAATAGCTTCCTAATGGAGCCAGCAATCAAACGCAAAACCAAACACAAATTCAAACGCCAACAGCAACACTTTTAAATCACATCTGACTGTGGCATGTGCAGAGGTCGATTCCGTATTTAAGTTCATTTAGCAGCAAAACAATAACACGACCACCAAATTGGGCGCTACGAAGGCCTCTGTTGGCGAGTCCAAAGTTAACATACACTGCATATGTTAAAATAAATGTTATGCTTGGCGCTAATGGAGGGCTTTTACTGAATTTAATTATATTGTAATTTGTTTTATAGAGAGTTGGAGTGTCTGGTAAACATTTACAGTGCAGGAATAAAAAACAATAATGTTTAAGTCCTGGTTAACTTTAACAGGCACACGAGTCTACATACATATGAAATGTTATATTAAAATGTTAACTTGTTAGTCTGTAAGTAACTAACTTTTTGGCCTGTTCAATACTAACAGGCCACACAGCTTGCATAAATTGTGTGAAAGTGAAAGAGATAAGTTCTAAGCAACTTTAACAGCCATAGGCGACAACATATATATAAAATGTTATATTGAAATGTTAATTTGTAGATCTGTTAATAGTCGGCTTTACTGCATGTTAAATACCGACTGGCATACATTAAAATGAAAAAGATAAGGATAAAGAGCTGGAAAATCGTATCAATTGTGTGGCACACATAACATTCATTTAAAGAACATACATAAGAAAAAACACGCCATTTTCGCATGACAGTCAACTTTTAACATCGAAATATTGAAGCAAGCGGGCCACGTCTAAAGTAACAAATTCAAATACGCTCCTCTCAATCTCTAACCGAAAGTTAAGCTGTTGTAAGCATCTGCATAGTTCAATAGGGATTTTGGCAGCGCTGTACTTCATTAGACGGCAGCTGGATCCTCTCTAGCGAGGGCATAATGAGTCAATGTCTGCACGTTGCAGCTGGGCCAAATGTCGACTGTCGCACTGCAAATTCGGCAACAAGGTAGAAAATGCAGCAGCAGCGGCACCCACAGCAACCACAAAACGACGGCGGTTTGGCCAATTGGCGATTTGCGTCACACGACTCGAAAAAGCAGGTGAAAATAAAAAAAAGTTTCAAGCAAGCCGCGCGATATGCAACAGCAGGCAACGAGCTGACAAGGTGTGAGTGCGTGCGTGCGTGCGTGTGTGTGTGTGTGTTCGTGTGCGTGTTAATGTGTGTAAAAGTGTGTGTGCGTGTGCGTGTTAATGTGTGTAAGGGTGTGCGTTTAAGTGCGTCAAAAAGCCGCAGCAAGGTGAGGTGAGACGCACACGCGAATTTTTCACTCTTTGAGGCCTCGCGTAAGACACAAGCGAAAAATGCGACACAGGAATGCAGCGAGACACGGCCAGGGAAGGGCAACAAAAAAAAAGCATTCCAACAAGCGGAACAAGAAAAATACAACAGGCAGCCGGCACAAGTCGAGTGCTCAACTAGCAGATACCCTGCAGCTAGAACTAAAGACTGTCATCAAATAAAAGTGCCAGAAAAACGTCTTTTGCCGATTCATGCAAAATTTTTTTACCATGCACGAAATTAAGTCAAATTGAATATACCCTGTAGCCAATGGGGAGAAGGGATATGCATGGTTATGTCAAAGAAGAAAAATACTTGCATGTTTCTGGTACAAAGAAGAATAATAATAATAACAATCACAATAATATAATATTTAATATCATCAAAAATGGAATAATACCTAAATAAGGACAGCCTTTATTTCTTGATTATGATTAGGGTGTGCACAATACTCTTCCTCTTCTTCTATTCACTGAGAAACTTTGCCAAGCCTTTCCAAAATCAAGATTTTTAGAACGGAGTTCTACCAATTGCTGCAAACAAAAACATTTCCGCGCGAGCACTGTTCTTCATTAAAGTCAACTTTATTTGATAGCCCATTATTATCCAATTTCGGATGGTTACAGGGTACAAACGCGTTAAAGTCTACGACAGGCGCAGACAAAGGCGCAGCCGGGAGACAATGACGCCGCCAAACGATGATGAGTATCCGCCACAAGAATGTGAATTCAGAGAAACGCAGCGCGACGAGTGTCAATACGAGAATGTATTTGTATCTGTATGTGTGTGTGCTTGTGTGAGTGTGTGTGTATCCTGATATGAATTATTCATAGAATGGCAATGGCCCTGCAAGCAACACGAATAAAAAGCTGTCGTGACGTTGCCCCCGTCAAAGTCAAAAAAAAAAATGTAATTTCTTGTTCTCAGTTGTTGTTGTTGTGTGACAGAAGATAGCAACAACAATAAGCACAATTTGAGGTGTTTGTGGTTAAGCACACTATCAATGAATCACACACACACACACACAAGAACTAGAGGACATCATGGGCAGACCCATCAGGGTGGACAACCTGATACAGCCTAAGAAAATACAATAAATTATACTAGACTAGAGTACATAATAAAAAGAAGGCCTATTTTCAAGCCAAAGTTAATGGAGCATGTTTTAGAGTTAGTTTTGAGATTAGCTGCGATATTGAGATATTGTCCAGCTATTTCACAGGCTTCAAGTTGCCTCGAGGTCCAACCTGCCCTAACACGCAGGAAAAAGCCTTTACACGAGCTCATTTCTAGTTAGCAAGTCAACATTTTGTAGCCAAAGGTCAATTTCAGCTAATGCTGTTTAGTTTTTTAACTCTTTAAAGTCAACGTCTGACAGTTGAAACTTTTATATCTATATAATCTTATAGCTGATATAGAAACTATCTAGAATTGAGTTTAAAATGAAAGCTTACCTAGCTTAAGCATAAATATTTCTCTGACTGTCAAGCAAATCCTTTGATAAAAGTCAACTATCTGGCTAAGCTCGCTGCCAGGCTGCTTTGACAACCTTTCAACTTTAACTCAACTTGAAAATCTTTGTATGCTTCGCCCCTGATTTAGCCTAATTATAGTGCTCCATATGACAAGGCAAATTCGGGTGTCTATTGTAGTTTTTGGTTTCTTTGAGCCGGCATCAAGTCAAAACACTTGAATATTATTCGCATTTGAATAAGCCCCAAAAGTCGCGCACATTTGCAATGCTAACTAAAAAGAAGAAGAAAGAGGACGAAGACTTACACAAACACACACAGATACACACACACACACACACACACACACACACACACACACACCCATTCAAAATGCAAATTCTCCACGTATACGCGGTACGATTTTCAGGTTTTTCCTTATTTTTTCTTTCTGTCTTTTTCTGCTTTTGTACCCTTTTTCAGAGTTTTTCCTTTTTGTTGTTGTCGCAAGTTTTCAGTTTCGATTAACTTTTTTCTGTGTAAATATTATGGATTTTCACGTGATGTTATTTGGGTTGGGTTTGGGATTATGCTCATGTGGCTAAAGGGATAAGGCTTAAGCAGAAGCATTTTAATGATAATGATGCTGATGATGATAATGATGTTAATGATGATAATGATGCTAATGATGATGTTGCTGATGCTGCTTCTTCTTGTTGTTATCGCCAACATTTCATCCCGCTTGTCAACTGTAAATTTTGCGAGAAGTAACTTTTGCCACTTAATTTACGCAGCACACTCCAGAAAGTTTTTCAATCGACATAGTTCGATTTGGCAGCGCATTTGCCTAATTAGCCAAGAATTTCGAGTGCCTGAATCACATCAAGGAAAAAAAACAATCGGAAACTGGAAAGTTACAAAAAGCACGCTAGAAATTAAGCTATTTACCCTGAACTGAGATATATATTGATTTAGGGTTCTGGGATCGACGCGTTCTTGGCCAGATCGCCTCGTCTATAGATGCTGATTAAGAATATATATACTCTATGAGGTCGAGATGCTTTCTTCTGCCTGCTTCATACATTTGCACAAAGCTATTTAACCTTTTCTCCCATTTTCAATGTCCAAAATGGCCTCCATTCAAACTAAAATCCAAAGTCTGCATTTTAACTGACATTTGCTTTAAATATATGCAAAACAGTTGCTCAATCCCTTGATTACTTAAAGCCTCATCAGTTAAAAACACAATTCTCTCTGGTCACAGTTTGTTGTTGGGCTTTAAATGCCCTTTGGCACACACAACTGCAGCTCGACTTTAAGCATATGATTTATTTGTTTGCCTAGCCGGGCGTGTCCTTGCCACTTGCCACTAAAAAGGGCTTGTCAAAGCGCCGAGTCACGCCCTCTGCCTGCCGCCTATAGCCCTGTTGGCCATTTGGCTGGCAGGCTGGGACCCGGCACACACACACTTCATTTGCGGTAATAGTTTGTTAGAAACAGTAAAAACAAAAAGGATGCATAAAACAATTATATTGTCCCGCCGCTCGCTGACATAAAAACCTTTGACAAATTTTGCCCGCTGCTGCTGATGTTGGTTGCCTTTATGACCGCGCCTTCTGCACTTAAGGCGGCCTTTTGACGCGCGGACAACAACAACAACAACAGCAACAACAACAACAACAATGATAACAAGCTGACTTGCTAATGAAAAGTTTATGGCCAAGGGGCATATACTTAGGACACCAAGAGGCTGAATATTATGGCTAAATACACTGTACAAAACAAATGGTGATATATACGAGTCTGTAAGCCAGGTTAGAAAGCAAACGGTTCAAGCTTGGGCTTAAATTTTGTCAATTTTTGCCCGCCTCCTGCATGACTTGCACTATTATCTGTAAGGCGGGCAAGTTTAAATAATTTATGAAATGGTTTGACAATTTAGAAGTTCAAACAAAATGTGTAGAATCAGGTTTTTGACTAGAATTTCAAGCCAGGTACCACAACTTTGACCGAAGTAAGCTTTTCTTTTGTGTTAAGATGCGCCAATATGAATAGAATATCTTAGACTTTAATTAACATCAGAGCCCATAAAATAAATATGTTCTTGATCAGCATCAATAGCCGAAGCGATCTGGCCAAGTTCGTCTGTCTGTCCAGCAAGAGCTAGAGAACTTCTTCTACATTTGAACGTAGCTTGCGCCGTTTTCTGAGAAAATCTCGTAAGTTTTAAGAGACAGTCAACAAACTTGACATGTAGCTTTTAGAATGGAATATATAGGTCAAGTTTCTATCTTGAAGAGGGTTCAGAGTATCCTCTTACTTGTTTAATAATCAAATCATTTTTAAGTCTAAGCTCGCTTTCATTTAAAATCTAGTTTATTTAAAATTTAAAAACTTGCACATTTTTGTACCGTGTGTGGTAGATGCATGGACGCCTAGCGTGCTGCTGCTGCTGCTTCTTGCTGCTACTTGCTGTGTATTATTTTCCCTGAATGGAGCGGGGAGGGAGGGGGGATTAGGTAGAAAATGACAATGCGACATAGACACACGAGCACTTTATGTGAATGACGCCCAAAGGCATCAACTGGAATTATAACGCATACGCAGCGTGGCCAGCGCACAAAACTATGCAATAGCATTTTTGTACGTTCAAGTGTGCGTGTGTGTGTGTGTGTGTGTGTGCGTGTGTGTAACTGTAGTTTAAAAGCAAAATGTGTCAGCCGCAAGCGACACAAGCGGATTTCAACAATGCAAAAATGAGCATGAGGCATTACAGCCAAAGTCTGAGAGAAAACGAGGTGTGGGCCTGTTGCGGCTATTTTATTAGGCAGTTGTGAGTCTGTGTGTGCGAGTGTGTGTGCGGGGTTGTTTGCACAATAAACCTGAGCAAAATCATTAGAAATTTTCAATTATGTAAACAGAAACAGTAACAGAAACAGAAGCCAAACCACATAAACCCGAATGACGAACATACGCACAATTGGAATTCAGAGATGATCGAAAATACGCCGGCATGATATTTTATTAATTTACTCTTCATTTCATTTGACCTTTATGAAATGAAGCCATATTTTGCATTAGTTATTCGCAAGGTGGCAACGATGAAAATTTATCCTTATGTTAAACATTTGAAAGGCAGCTAGTCATCATGTTAAAATGAGACAGGCAAATAACAGAAACATGCTTCCAAAATTATTAGCTACATTTTTCAGATTGTAAGCTTTACATAATCATATATAAAGAAAGGTGGCAACGCCGCAGTTTTATCTTCAAGACAAATATTTGAAGAGCAGCTGGTTGTAATGTAAGGTGGCAACGCAGCAAATTTAACCTCAAGTCAAATTATTACCAGGTAGTTAAACAGCTTTACTATTTAGTCAGATTAGCTCGCTTAATTTTAACAGAAAATTAACTTTGACAAGATGTTAAGCCAGCTGTAAACTTTGACAGGCACCTGTGCGTAATATGGTAACTTCTCTGCCAGAACAGTCACAGCTTCAATTCACATCTTGCTCAGCTCTGTTGAATGTGTTTATGGCGCCAGTGCCAGGTATTTTACGAGCATTGTATCGATAAACAATAAAATCACACAACAGACACACACGCTTAACAGGGCCGCAATACCCTCGGTACTCGTCGCCCCGCTTGGTTTACCCCTTGGTGCAGCATTGACGCAACGCTTTTATAAATTTTTATTTTAATTTTATTTGTTTTGTTGCTTTTTGCAATAGGGTTGGCTTTTTATTGATGCAAATCGAAATTGAAAAGAGCCTTAGAAAGAAATGTGTGTGTGTTTGGGGGTGTGTGTGCTTCTTCTTGCTGGAAAATGATTACGAGCTGCTTGTAATATTTATAATGCAATAAATAATTTTATTATGTGCCAAGACGACGGCCCGCCCCCCTCAAAAAAACGCATTCACGAGGCAAATAAATAATCGCAGCTGGATGAGCCAAGCTCCGCTGCATGCATATAAATCAAAAGCAAATACAGTCTTATATGCTTTCATAAAGCGTGCCCCACAAAAATAATAATATAAACACACTCGCCTGCTGTAGTTCGGGTACATTCCATTACGTTTCATTTCATTTGCGTTCACGCTTTCGACTGACATTAGGAAATGAGTTTTGCGATTTCCATAGACATTCACATTCAATCGCAACTCGGCGCCCTCCAAATCCACAAACATTGTTAGCCTAAGCCGATGACTGAATGGGCGACCTGGCGGGCGATAAACGCATAACTTCCGCTTTGGCAAAAGACAAACGATATGCGAATTTAAATCGTGGGTAGCTTTTGGTAGCATGTTCACAAAAGGGCAAATGTCGTAAGTCGAAAGCCGAGCTGTGGCTTTATATAACCAAATGGGTTTGCAGGTGACAATGTTAAACAAGGTTAACGGCTGACAGACATTAACAGGCTGTCACAGTTAAATTGTGTTCAATTTAACAAACAGTTCAATTCAATTTCCATTTTTTTTTCGTGTGTGTAAATGCTGGGAGTTAAATAACGTTTCGTTTTAACGAAATGTTAAGATTAAGAAGGAAAAATATGGTTGCAAGGTGGCAACTCGGCTGTTTAAACCTTATGTTAATTATTCAACAGGCAAATATATAGCCTGCTCATATTTAACAGGCAGCTTGAAATATAGACTAAAAAGTCGTCCACTTTGACTACAAGTTAAAGTGCTTATCAAATGTGACAGCACATTTGGAAGATGGCAACACAGCTAGTTTAACCTAATGTTAAAAATTTAACTTCAAATATATAGCCTGCACATATTTAAAAGTAGGATTAAAATATAGATGAAAGTGTCATCCACTTTTACTACAAGTTAAAGTGTCGGTCAAATGTGAAAGCACATTTGCAAGGTGCTATTATAACTTAATGTTAAATATTTAACAGACAAATATATAGCCTGGCCACATGTAACAGACAGATTGATACGCAGACGAAAATGTCATCAATTTTGACTACATGTTAATGTGCTTGTCAAATTTGGCATCACATGTGCACATAATAGCATTAGAGCTAGATCGTGCTCTGATAATATCTACACTTTCATAAATCCCTAACTTTATATTCCTAAATTTAGTTGTTTTTTTTAAGATTTTTCCTTAAACCCAACTTGAGAATTTCTAAGCCTTAAAATAATTTCAAAAATGCACAGAAAATTCTTTGCGCAAAAATTGTATGCAAATCTTTTGTAGCTATAGCTGTAATCTCTACCGCTTTGGCATGCAGCACCCACAAGCTGTGACTGCGTCTACTACATAGATGAACTGTGTGTTAGTTTTTCATTTCAAGTGAAATTGACACACACACACACACACACAAACACACACAGAGACAGAGGGCATGCTAGTGCATGCATATTGATAAATAATAATTTGACTCAAAGCGAAAATTTAATTGCATGTCGACAATATGGGCCAAAGGGGGCGGAAATCGGCCAAAATGCAGTTGAAGGCTGCACGGCGGGGGACGGTAGCAGCAACAGCTAATGCAACTGTGAAAATTGTTTGATTAGGTTAGCTGCAAACATTTGCTACGCTGCAGCATTGCGTATACGCGATGTTCGCGTCGCGTGGTTTGCGGCAATTGATGGGCCTGATGGTAGAGATGGGCGATAGGCGATTTTTTCTAACGTGCCTCGACACGAGCACGAAACCTTATAAAAATAAACGAACTTTTATACCTTTATTCGCTTATATATAATATACATATATATATTTGTTATACATATATTGGATTTTGTTAAGCATTAGTGTTAAGTACTGTATGTTAAAGATAATGTTAAGCATTACTGTTAAGAATTATATGTTAAAGATTATGTTAAGCATTAGCGTTAAGAAGAGTCAGTCTGTGACAAGAGTTCAACACATAAAAAAAACAGTGGGACGAAAGAAAAAATACTGACAGACATACATATACCTTATATATAATATATATTTAATATATAATATATATTTAATAGCATTTTTATGAAAACAGTCCAATTTTTCGAGTTAAAGCGGACTATTTATTAAGAAAATAATCTGTCCAAATTCATGAAACAAACACGAAGCACAATATAAAAATATATTTGACCTTGCCAAATCTTTTTCACTCAAAATAAATTGTTTTAAGAACTATTAAATATTGTTTTCCTACAACTTCTATAAGAACATAAATACGACGAATATCAAATTAAATTTCACTCCAAATTTAAGTGTAATTTTGTGATTTTTAAGCACGAAAATGTCGTGTCACGCGCCCAACTCCAATTGTTGAATTGTTTGAGCATTGGATGGCATAGCTTTTGTGACATGAGAGAAGAGCTGGCAATCAGACACCGCAACAGCTTTGGCTCCACTTTTGATTGGCTTCCACATGGCTTGATTAATAAATGGCGCGCTTTTGTGCCGTATTGACAAATATTACAGGCCGCAGACACGACAGACACGACAGTCGCATCCCAGGGCCGACACTTGTCAATTGCCATGTCAGCAGCATGGAATTAACGCTATTCAGCGCTCCAAGGCGCAACGAAATACTTTCACATTTCGATAACGTCTGCTGCAGATGCTACCCCAGACCCCTTGTCACACTCCCGACACTTTCAATCAGCATCCGCCAGCTGAAGGACTTCACAATCGTCTCGCGACTCGCCTCGCAGCTGATGAAGAAAAAGCAGCAGCAGAAGAAGAAGATGCCGCTCAATAAATGTCATTACATTGTCAAGTGCATATTAGAGCCATAATTGCGAGACGTGCGCAGCATTTTCAGAGCGTGTGAAAGAGTATATAAAAAAAAATGTTAAGAATTGAGTTTTCTGCGCATAAGTGTGCGTTATTTACATATCAATAAAACCAAACTAACGACATGAAGGGGGTGCACTTGTGAGGGGGGAGGAGGAGAAGCAGACACCTCACATTCACACAATGTAAATGAAAATTTGTAAATGGCCCTCACATATACTCCAATATCTATATATAAAACGGTTTGACTGACTGTCTGATTGACTGGCTGACGGACTGACTGACTGACTAACTGACTTACTGACTGACCGATTGACTGATTGATCGACTGACTGATCGACTGCCTAATCGACTGACTGACTGACTGACTGATTGACCGGCTAAATGACTGATTGAATGACTGACTAACTGACTGACTGACTGACTGACTGTCTGATTGACTGTCTGACTGACTTATTGATCGACTTACTGACTGTCTGACCGAATGACTGAATGACCGACTGACTGAACGCCTAATGAGTGACTGACTGACTGATTGAGTGATTGACTGATTGACTGAATAATTGACTGACTAACTGACTGACTGAATGACCGACTGACTACCATCAGATGGGCCTTAAACTCATTTTCAAATATCTTTGTTGATATACGTTGATATACTACAATTTATGTATATTTGCAAATTTCCTTAAACATTTTCAAGCGAGTTTTCATGTTTTATTTCAACACAAAATAATCAGCCTAATTAAATGAAAAAAAACAACTCATTTTTACTAAATTCAATAGGTAATATTTTGCAAAAGTCGATTGTAAAAATTTCTGCAAAATTCAAGACTCCATTTGCAAACTAATAAACCAATTAATAATAATGAAAATTTGTTTAACTTTAACGTGAAAAAAAATGGCAGGATTTTGTTTGACTTTTGGCAATTTAAACGAATGTAAACAAAATTTGCGAGTATCAAAACATTTAAGCAATTAAAATTTTGTGCAGACCCAAACAAACAATGTGCATTAAAAAAACTTGAAAGGAGCACATTTTCATGGGCAAGAAGAAGCGAATAAATTGATGGAAAAATTGCGTTAAATAGAAGTTTTGCAATTGTCGCTCGGTTCGTGTGTCCAAAACACTAGACGTTGGGGCGAGGGTCGAGGGATTCGCATTTTTGCGGCTGAACGCTTGCAGTCAAAACTGTATTCATAAACCGAATGCACGTTAACTTGGCCCCTTGGCCACGCCCACTATGCCTCGATGCCAGCCGAAAGCCAAGCCGCAGGCCAACAAACTGTTTGTCTGCGGCTTTTGCGGTTGCTGTTGCCTCAGCAAGGACAACAAACAGGACAACTACAACAACAACTACAACAATAACAACAACAACGTTGATTACAGCAACAGGGCAAACTTGCCTGTTAGCTGGACACTAGATTTGCCAGGACGTTGCCAGGACGTTGGCCTTTTTTTCCGTTCGGTTTTTGTTGCCTCCCAAGTCGCATTTCACAAATTTTTTTCTCTGTGTGCGCGATAAAATTGTGTGGGCGTGGCCGTGCCTCAAACACAAAGACATTGTTATTAGTCGAATTTTTCATATTTTTCGCGTTCTATGTTCAGCCATTTTGTATGACCTATCTAAAGTCGGGGGCGGGTTAACTAAGACACAGACGGAATAAAGCGGGTACTAACCAAAAAAAAACAAGCGCTTTCGGTCGAAAGTGCCCGACCAGGGAATACCCCTTAATCAGCTCCGAGCATTTGTTTTTGAGTAAGGTTTGTATTTATTTAATTATGTGTTTTTACTATATTTTTTATTTTATATATATTTGTATTTTATTATTTTCTTTTATTATATAATTTTATTTATTCTTATGATTATTAGTATTATTATTATTATTAGTATTATCATTGTTATTATTATTAGTAGTATTATTATTGTTATTATCATTAGTATTTATTTATTATATATAGCATAAGCATTAGCATTATCATTATCATTATCATTATCATTAGCATTGTGCATTATCATTATCATTATCATTAGCAGTATGCATAATCATTATCATTATCATTATCTTTATCATTTTCATTATCATTGTCGATATCATTATCATTTTCATTATTATTATTATTTTTGTTTCTATTATTGTTATTATTTTTATTTCCATTATTATTATTATTATTATCATAATATATTTTTATATTTTTTGCTTTTATATAAAATACATTAGTATATATTCCCCTTTTCTTAACATCAATTATTATAAAATTAAAGTTTCAACTCGTAAAGCCTATAAAAATCAACCCAATTTGAAGGATAATAGACCCAGCTCATTGTCCCGATCAACTCTGCATACTTTTGTGGGTTTGGGGCATGGCTGTAGGGTATAAAAAGCGAGTCGAAAAATAAAAATTTGTTGTTGCCTTTGTGGCATATTTATGACTATCGAGCATTCAGCAAATACGAAAAACTAAAAGAGAGCAAACAAAACAAAAAATAAACAAAAATATCAAATACAAAGCAACATAGCTTGGCAACAGTCGGATAACAGTTACCTATTTCTATTTCTTTTCGAATTCGAATTTTTTGGGACTCGAAATCCCGGCAACTGCCGAGCACTTGAACTTTTTCAACTTTTTTACTCGTTAGTGTTTTTGTTGTTGCTGTTGTTGTTCGAGTGTTGCAGATTTATGTTTTATGACTGTCTGGCATAGAATTTTAGCCAGTTAGCAATACGAGAAATACACACTAGCAGCTGCAGCACACGTCGAGGCTTATGTTTATTGTGGGAGTGTGTGTGTGCGTGTGTGTGTGCCACACACATTTACATACATATGTTATGAGTTTCAATTGAAAAATGACAAAACTATGAGGCTTGACTTATATAGGTGCACAGCATGTTCAAGATTTACTTTTCCACATAAACTTCACACGAGCTGACGGCAGCTCAAGTCCTTTTTGTCGAAGTTGGAGACAAGTTAAACAAGAGAAAGCACAGTTATCTTGAGAAAGCCGAATATTAGATACTCTTGCTTGCAATGGCAGCTGTACAATAGACGAACAAAGGGGTTTTAATACTCAGTTTCCATTTAAAGTTCCTTAAAATGGATCTGATACCCTTGTAGACATTTACCTTACTTTGCAGATATGTGAGCATAGATTTGTACTGCCTGCAGTTTCCAGTCGAAAGCTTTAAAAATCAAGACTTGTTTTCTCAAAATAAGAGAAAATCCAAGAGGAATAGGAATGAACATGCCTAAATGTCATAATGAAGATTTGAAAATTATTGAACTATCGAACAAATTATTAAATAGTTTTTTAAGAATTCATTTTTGAAGCTAAGCACATCTGCTGCTTAGTACATAGTATCTTCTAGTCGGACAGAAGAGTATCTTCTAGTCGGACAGACTCAGGTGCACTCCGTCTTCGCACAGTTCTTAAATTACTTCGCAACTTTAAAGCATAAATAAATCTGAGAAAGAAATAGTCAATATATATTCTCATAGAAATGCGGCTCGTAAAGTATTTATACTCAAAAGGGAGATCGATGCGATGTGAAGGAATTGTGTTTGGCTCCTTCTTGATAAAGAGGGGCGTTTCTGGGCCCAGTCGTAAATCATTTCCAGCCAAATTCGCAGAGCCCAATGCCAAATAGAGAGACCCGACCAGGCGCCAGTGTGTACACATATATTTATTATAAATATTGGGTAGCACTTGCCTCTTGTTGCGCTGTCTGCCGCACTTGTGGCACAAACATTGTTGCCGCCCGTAATTGTAACTGTGCGCCGCTTAGCCGCATGGCGTGTGTAACTGTAAACTGAGTGTGTCCTTGCAACAAGGTGCTGTTGTTGTTGTTGTTGACTGGCGCGTGGCAAGCGCGATAAGTTAAATCAGTTTGCGCCTGCAGCAACAACCAAAACATGAGCTACAAATTGTTTAACACAATTCGCATGAATGGGTCGCATTGGCCCGATAGGATAAGGGGCAAGTGCCGAGTGCTGATAACAACACCGAAATGACAATAGCAGGACTCGCAGTGTGACCAAACTATGCAAATATGATAATGGGTAACCGTTCCCCAGAAGCTTATCTCTACAGAAGCTTTGCAATGTTTGCTATAGAATAATTAAGAAGTTTTAATGAGTTACAGTACGAAATCACGTATTTTCCACACTTTTAAGTGGAAGTGTTTGTTGACTTACCCTGTTGCAGGGTAAAAGTCAGCCCAGAAGATTATCTCTACAGAAGTTTAAAATGTTCTCAATTGGTTTGATCAACGCTTGAGTTTGCAATAATTAAGAGATTGAAATGAGTTACAGTACGAAATCACGAAAGTTCCACACTTTTAAGTGGAAGTGTTTGTCACAATAGTTGTAAAAGTCAGCCTAGAAGCTTATCTCTAGAGAAGTTTTATATGTTTGAAATTGGTTTGATCAACTCTTGAGTTTGCAATAATTAAGGGATTTCAATGAGTTAAAGTAGTAAATCACGTACTTTCCACACTTTTAAGTGGAAGCGTTTGTCACTTACCTTGCAACAGCTGCAAAAGTCAACTTCTCAGCGAATTTCCGGTACAACATTTACTTTTGGCGCACTTTAAATATCACATAGAACTGCACTTTTTTCTCTCTCTCTCATTCCAGCCGGACTTTTTACGAATAAACTTGCACATTTTTGAAGATTTTCACGGCTGTCAGAGATTTTTTCACGCGACAGCACACAAATCGAAACACACCAGAAAAAAAATATATTAAAAAAAAGGGATGCACGTCACGGCACGAGCCCGAAAAGATATTCAAATAGACATCGATTTTTGGCGACACTTTTTTCGGTTTTATTTATTTTTCAACGTGTGTCAATTTTGATTATTTCTAAGCCGAACGCGTGATTTATTCGTGCGTGATCGTGACACGGGCTTTATTATGCATTTTGTATTACATTTTTTTCTTTATTTTTGCGGATTTAACGTTTTAAGTTGTGGGAAAAAAAAAACATAAATTAATTCAATTATGCTGCTGTGCACACATAATTAAATTAATTGCAAACACATTGTGAATTACTCAAAAAGATATTTAATTTAAATACAGTATTCACTCGATAACTAAAACTCTTTGTGAAAGCGCTTTTATCCATAAAAAAAATGCATTATTAATAAATATCATATTCCAAATCGCAAATTTAATCAATTAATTTATTCTCAAATGGTTCTGCATTTAATTCATTCAAAAATATCTATTAAAGTCCCTGTCAAAATATGTTTGCTGGTAGTTCAAATATTTGAGAAGCTACTGTAAAAATCCCGTATTTTGCGGTTATGTGCAACAAAATCTGATTGAATTAAAGTTTAAAGTTTGGTGGGGCGTGAAGGGGAGAAGGGGGGGTGAGAGAAGCTGGGAAAGTGATACCGTTGCCTCAAAACGGCCCACATTTTAGGCCATAGTCAAAGAGCAATTACCCATTTGTGTCACGTGTGAGCGAAGGCTCTCTCTCTCCCTCTCCCACTCTCTCTCACTCTCTCCCACTCCCGCCCTGTTTCATGCTCTCTGGACGCTTATGCACTTAAATGGCAAGTACATCAAAGTCAGCGTGGCGCAACGTGGAACGCTGCTGATTAGGAGGCACTGAAGCAGTTGGTTGAGTTTTGTCCAAATATGAGGGAAACGCTCGACGCCAGGCACTTTCCACTCGAGTTGAGTGCGTGTCGTGACACGAATGAACACGTCTTAGCACGATTAATCTTTCATTAAACAAGCTAAAAAGTTCTAATTGAAATCGAACACCTTATATTTAAAAATCTTGGAAGAATGCGAATTTGATAGTATAGATAGTAGAATTTGAGTATAAACATTTTTCTTTAATAAAAAACACTATAAACTCATAACAAAGCACATTAAAAAAAACAGACTTGCAAAACATTGCAAAAAGTCGTGCGTGTCTCGTCTTGTTCGCGCTCGCATTAGAATGAAAAAAAAAAAAAAAACATCGGCACGCGGCCATCTTTACTTTAAAACTGATCACACACACATACACACGCACGGGCTTATGCAGCGCCATGCTGGCAGCTACGTGCCAATTGTGCGGACAGCAACTGTCCCGTACGCCACATCCCCGCAAGCCCCCCGCACACCCATTTGTCTGCTCTGACTGTGCTGACAGCGAGGTTGGCATTGCGCCCGCCTTCGTTTCAGTTTAGTTGCCGGCAACGTCACGATGCTTAAATCACGTTAAGATTTTCAACGCTACGACTTGGCATGTTTGCCCCCCACCCACTCTTTTTGGTTGTTGTGAAGGGGGGGCACATGAACACGAAACACGCAAAGCGCCACAAGCCGCACGCCACACGCACTGCACAAACATGGCAACAATGTTTTGAGCCGGCGCGCCGCCATGCATTTTGTCCTGCAGCCAGCCTGACGGGCTGTGGCCAATGTCTTTTGCAGGCTTGAACCGGCTCTCGTATGTTCACACACACACACACACACACACACACTTCACAGCACATTTGATACAACTCAATTAGTATGATCATTATATTAATTAGGTTTACGCATCTCTTGAACTTTAAATTAATTGCAAACTGATCTCAATTTGCTTTTGCCATTAACACGCGCGAACGTTTTCTTTATTCTCTTTTCACTCCCGTTTGTCATTGCGACGTTACGTACGTATATCAAAAGCAACATGCAAAAATCAAAGCATAAATATCGATAATCGATAAGAAATCAATTAAAAATACCGCGATTGAAGTAAAATCCCAAAAAGACAGTATTAATATTGCGATTGCATGTGATATCAATATCTTATTGAAAATGCATAATTAATCTTGAAAAATACTGCAGCTCTATTGCACTGGCAAGGTCAAGTACACGATCAGACAAAGATGACACTTAACGTTGTACTTTCATTTATATTTATTGCTAATACTAAATCTATCTATTTTTTCGGTTTGTTACTAATTATCGCTTTATCATATAATTATATTTGTTTTTAATTAGTATCGTGATAGGCACGATCCACACCTGATTCGTGTCACGAAACAAAGCTTTACGCAGTCCCAACTCTAGCCAGGTGTATGAAGCATGGGTTTATTTTTTTTAGTTAGTCCACGCTCTGGCCATGATTTAAGCCCGCTTTTGGGCATGTTATGAATCGTTTGTGCTGGCCAACACACATACATACATACATATGTATTTGATTCATTTATCAGTTCCGCATAGCCGCAGCACCTGCTGCTAACCACTTCAAACTGCAATATCCGTACTCGAAACTCGCCGGCAACCACTTGAAGGCATTCACGGAAAATGGAATACGTGCGGCTGTTGTGCTATCGGGACAGTTCCATGTGCCTATGGCCAAAATATTTACGACTTTGCGCCTAAATTCCAATTAAAAATGGATAGCTTTAAGTGTTCGCCGGCCAGTGTGACCGTATTTTTTTTACCCCTACTAGTTTTTTGAGTGTGTGTTGGAAAGGAAAACAATATTCAAACGATTTGTGTGCATCCGAAAAATAGAAAAGCCGACATTGCCGAGGCCATTTCTAGCCAGCCACCTTCGCATGTGTTGCCAGCCCAGGCTCAGCACAGTTGCCTGGCAATTAGAGTGCTGCGGCGGTTGACCAACACACACAGACACACACAGACACACACAAACTGCCAATAAAACAAAAAGGAAGCACACACAAAAAAAAAATCCAAAATAAAAATAGATGTAAAGGAAAACTAGGTAGGGAAATGCACAGCAAAGTAGAAAATCGAACAATCAAAACAAAAATGCTGAAACAGCACTGAACAGGAACTAGAATGGGAATGGAGAATGGGAATGGGAATGGAGAATGGCTATAAGAATCAGCATCAAAATCGAAGCGCTGTGGGAAAAGCCACCAAGCTACCGATGTTGCTAAAAATGCATGCCAGTGTGTCCCTCTGATATACATATAAGCATGTGTCCTTCAGCTGGACGTTGGCCTTCAGCCAGTGTTGCCAGCTTCCAAAGGAATGTACGGAAAAAAGAAAACAAAGCTATGTTTGAAGTTCCAGAAAACAGACCTTTGCAGTTCTTCTGTTAAGTGTCTTTCAATTGCTTAAGTTAAAAGGATTAAACTAAATTCAAAATCCATTTTAAACCTTAATTAACATACATTTCTGAATATAGTTAAGTGTTGTTAATTATGTAGAAAATTTGGTCTGAAAATATTTGAATAGAAAAGTCACAAAGGAAACTAGTTTGTTAAAAGAAAGTCAAAGACAGTTGCTTCTCGCTGCATTTCAAATAAACGTTTCTTCAAAAAGAAGCTAAATTTAAAAATTTCACAACACTGTTTCTAACTGTTGGTGTGTTATCCTGGTTACGTTGTGTCGTACTTCATGCATTTCAATCACCAACACAACACAATTTAAATATGCTGATTGGGTGCGGAAATTTGGTTGCTCGTCACCAACTACCAAAAACCAGGAGCCAACATTGTTAACGGCTTGCTGTGGAAAAGGGGCCTGGGCATGGGAGATGTTTCCGATGTTTTACAGCACTGGGCCACGCCCACTGCTGCTACTGCTGCTGCTGCTGTTGAGGCGTGTCTTTAATTGGCTTTGGCTTTGGCTATAGCTTTTTTGGCGCCCCATTTTTGGCTACGGCTGCCGTTGTCCTTGTTCGCTGCAATTGTGTTTTAGCCATAAATTTTGTTTATTGATGAGCTTTATGCTGCCGTGCGGAGCACATGAGCTAACCGCACATGTGACATTGCTTAGCTTCAAATAATTTAATTAATTTTCATTTTTCACTTTTTAGTCAAATTCTCCATGCATGTTGTTGACACTGAAAATGGCTTTTATAATTGCTTTGCAGGCGCTGCTTAGTTGCCATTTAGAAAGAATAACGAAAATTTATTTCCCAAAAGTTATTGTGGAAATAACTTTTATGCAAAAACAAAAGGTTAGTTAAACTTATTCTCTGAGCATTATACCAAAAATTCAAAAATAATAATACAAATTCAATATTTTTTGCACAATAAATCGAAACTCAAACGAAATTTCGATCAAAAAGAGCTGCAATCACATTTTTCATTTGCCATTTGAAATGAAATTTTAAAAGTATCACTAATTGAAAAATAAACAGATAATTATAAATAGCAATATCTCCTACTCATAACAATCGACAAGCGAATTATGTATTTGACTATGAGAAATCAGAAATCAAATGAATTGACAAACACATTTCGATGCCCCAAACGAGCTGCAATCGCAATTTGTTATTTCGTCCAATCTCCAGTCGGGCGGTGTGTGGGCCCCACACTGCGAGTGAGGCAGCATACCTCGCTTGCCTTCTCTCTCTCTCTCACTCTCTCTTTAGCTGTATATCGCTGATTTCCCAGGGCAATCTCTTTAGCCGCATGCCGTGATGGCGCTGCCAATAAACAAACGAGCGTACCGAGTATCTCGTGCTGCTGCTGCTGCTGCTGCTGTTATCTGCAGAGGCGTCACCAAGCTAATCTGCTAGCTGTCAAAAGTCGTAGAAACAATTGGAAATGACAACAAATATGAAGCAACACAGAGAAACGCGCGCGTACAGTGTACATTGTCCATGTAAGCTGAGCCAAAGCAAACACACAACACACACAAGCACACACCCACACAGGCACGCACACACATGAGGCAGCCAAGTAAATCTCCAATTGTGAGCGAAAACTTCCTCAGAAACGGGCAACGAAAACTGCTGACAGTTTCATAAACAATAAAGGCTACCAAAAAAAAAGAAAGAACAACAAAAAAACAGACAGAGCGAGAGAGAGAGCGCAGCCAGCGAATGCGGTCAACATCAAAAGAAACACACATTAAAGCTGGCAGCGTGAACGAGAGCGGGCTAGACATGGCAAATTTAGGAGAAAAAAAAACAGTAAATGTAACAAGAAACTAGAACTAGAACTATTACTAGCTCCACACACACTCACACACACACACACGCACGCACACAGATTGCAATGCACGGCCATAAGCGACATGTTGATGAAGTGCGGGTGAGGGGCAGCCGGCTGCACTGCTAAAACAACAATCTAACATTTTTTGCGCTTTGACGACAATTTCCCTCGCGGCACAAAAGTCAACACCAAATGCGAATGCGAATGCGAAGGCGAACTTAACGAAACAACGGGAGTAACATACGAAAAAAACAAAACAGCAAGTAAGTACAAATTCATTTATGTATGTATGTATGTTTGTATGTTGCAGTCAGGTGTGACCGACTGCGTTATACTCATTCCGGTTTTGACTGCAACTATTAGAATAGTTTAAAGCAGGCTGCGCGCCCAATTTTTTAAAAGCTAGTATGTGCAACTTAATTTGCCACGCCCCTATTGAATTTCCCATTAAATTTTAACATACATATGTATTTATTAAGGACAGACGCACGAACGGGCAGCAAGTCGAACATTGCACCTAACCAATATACCCCTGTTTTCACTTTGTGCAAGAGTATTAAAGAAAAAAACAATGCAACAGTCTAAAAAGAAAGAGCGCGAGTGTGGGCAGAATGAACATGAACTAGTTGTTGTTGTTGCTGTTGTTGTTGTTGTTGTCGTACTCTGCTTTCCGCATTTGCCGTTCGCCTTTTGCCGCATCACAAAAGCTCGAAATTGATTGTGTAAATAAGAAAACGAAAATGTCGTTAGTTTACGTTTTCCGCTGACAAGCTTTGAAAAACGAAATAGCACCCGAAAAGTGCAGCAAAGCAGGAAAGCAGCATAGAAGAATTGGATAAAGTGGCGTTGAAAAAAAAAAAAGAGGAAGAGGAAGAAGCAGCAGACAGTGGCATGACGAAATTAAAAATGGAATTTGCTCGTTAGTCGCTTGCAGTTTATTGGCACTGACTTTGATGCGAAGTATTTTGGCGAAAAATTGATAGCTAAATGGGTAAGTGGGTATGGGGAATGTGAAATGCGAATTGCGAATGAGAAATAGCTGAAATATTGAATGGCCAATAAATACGTATCAGAAGCGCAGCTTGGATTAATGGCTAAATCCAATAAGCACGAACAATGCAACGGGCCACGATTCAACTTTAAAGCTTGCACGTAATTGTCTCTTATGCGCTCTGCTATACATATAATTGCCATTAAACTCTGTTGGGCTTGGATTATACCACAAAGAAATCGAAACGGTTATGAAACCGTTTGGCTTCACCCCATGAAAATGATATTTGAAAGGTACCTTTTGATATTTGGTGCAAGTTTATCACAATGTTTATTGAATTGACTCTGAAACGGTAAATATAATTTGGAACAGCAGGGCAAGTCTCTCAACCGTTGCCAATCGAAACGGTTATGAACCGGAATTTGAACACTATCTTCACAATAAGAAGGGCGTTGGGGACATTGAAACCGAAATCGATTGTCAAAAGATTGTAAAGCAAGTTTTTTTTATATTCGGGTTCTATATTCGCAACATTTCCGTATATCTCAATGAATCGGTTATTAACGATGCACAATAAAAATGTGCAATGTGTAATAACTTTAGTGTCTGAAATAGAAGGCTTCACATTGAAACGGTTATGAATCGGTTATACAAAATGGACACATCACACTAAAAAGGCAAATTTTTAAACTATCTCTCAATATTTGTGCTAAAAGAGCATGAAACGGTAAAGTTGCGAATCGGTTAAGTCATGCTTTTGAATCGGTTTTGACGCAATTCCCACAGTTGTAATAATATTTAACTTCTGCATTTTCGACCTTAAACTAATTTTGGTGCTGCGTCACAGCCTAATTTTATTACCAACCATATCTGCAAAATATCACTTTAAGCCAACTAACCGACTGATTGGCAAGCAGCAGACAAATATTTGGCCAAACAATTTCCCTAACTTGCGGTGTCGTTGGGGCTATCTCCGATGTTGACTTTCCATACCCAGCCAGGATACGCAGTGTACACATGCATACACATAATACATCTAGCTATATAAGTGCTTAGCTGACAATCCATCAGAGAGAGAGAAAGGGCGAGAGAGAGAGGGAGAGAGTTTCCGTTTGCCGATAAGCAGCTACTGCTACTGTAGTCTACTTTTTGGCGCCATCAATTCTTGGCAATAGTTCAAAGTTGGTGCTGCCTTTTTCTACTTTTTTTGCTCTCAGCCCGCTTTTCACTCTATTTCGCAGTCGGAGCTACTTTTGCCACAGCGCTACTAAATTGAATGAAAGCACATTTTGATTGAAAGGAAATTTACGTTTAACTTAGGGACACCAAAGAGTCAGAGAAGTAATCGGACACAGACAACAATTCAGTTCGGCATGCCTGCTTTAACGGCCAATCTAGCGTCGCCCTGCACCCTGTGGAAATATCAGTCAATGTTGCAAAATTAGTTAAAGGCTTGCAAGAAAAGCAAAAAAAAGTGGGAGAAGAAACTTTTTTCCGTCAACTTGGTCAACAAGTTGCAAAGTATTTGCCAAATAAGTCAAGCTAAAAAGGACGCGCCAATCGGGCGGTTGACTGAGTCCAGACTTTGACTGCATTCCTTTTGGCTTGATGGCCACATCTGATGATAAGTTTTTGTTCTACGGGTATTTTGCCCATTAAAGAAGATGGAGAAATTGTTCACTATATATAGATAAAACTGTTTGACATGTTTGACAAACTGACTGATTGATAATCAACGTAGAGTCCAAGCCTTTAGAAACAGAAATCATTTTTTCTTAGTAGTAATGAAAGTGGACATTTAGTTGGGACTTTGGAAAATTGTTTGAGCAATTAGGGAAAACTGGAAACCGGAAAGAAACTTTCATTCAGCTTTATGTATTTTCACAATCAATATTTATGTAAAATGTTCTCTGAAAACTAATCTATCCTCTCTGATGGGTTTCAAATGGGATTTAATTGTGAACAAATCTTGAACCGGACAAAGCCGGGTGACTTTTGGAATTATATGTATATATCTCATACCAAAAGCACGCCTTGCTTAGTAACCGATTACAATAAAAACGTATTTTTAACTATCGCCCTTCTATGCGATTCTCATGAAATTAAGTAAGGCTTAAAATATATTCTAGCTCAAATTATCAATCCTTCTAACACGCTTACACTCAATCTCTCTTATTATTTAATTTGTCTTGAATTTTACTCAAACTATATTCTTTACTAATAAGAAAACATTTTGACCTGGACAAGCGCTATCTAAGAAGTATATAGTTTGCTTTTCAATAATAGACAAATTTGATAAGTAATAGAGAATTTTATTTTCCATAGTATTATTACATGCTTGTTGATTATAAAGTGCATTCAATCTATTTGACTAAACTATTGACTTGTTGTCTCAAAAACTCACACTATTTTATAAGATATACGTATATTTCTATTTCTGCCCAATGTTCTGTGTTATAACAGCAAAAATTAAAATATGTTTAGGATTTGTTTCAACTCTTGTGCCCTTTGTGTACTGAAACCCTTCAAACTACAGGTTTTAGGAAATTCCAAATATATATACTTTTTGAAAAGCTGTTCTACAATAGATTTCGATTAACTGTAGCAGTATATATTTTATATATATGTAAATTCAAGCTGAGATGATCTACTTAATAAGATTTTATCATTCATAGCCCTCATCTCATATATTCAATTGTATATATAAATAGATATTTATATAAATACTTTTGACATAGCCTGCAAATTATATAGTTGCATCTTAGGTACCTCTTGACATACACATAGCACATATAAGTATTTTTCAATATATGTTTGAATATATATAGTATATATATATATTTTGTTTTTCTTTTTTTGATTAAAGTTGTAATTGATATCATGCAAAGCACATTTAGTTATTTAGTTTTTGGGTTTTTCAAGTTTGTCAATACAGTACAATCTCGTTAATGCGAACAGCATATAGCATATTTCGATAAACACATTACAAGAATAAATGAAATAAACGAAATAATAAAAGCAGCAAGCATAAAGCTCCTAAATTTCAAAAGAAAAAGAAAATTTGAACTAATCAAATATATGTTGAAACCCATAAAAAATGACTTTAAGTATTAAAACTTCTCTGAATCTGGCATCAAATGAACTAAATTCTTAATGCAGGAACCCAAAAGCTTTTCGAGTTGTGATATCAAATAAAAATACCGTTTAAATTTAACACATATGAATATTAACAAAATTAAAAGCCGTTCAAAAATGTTTTAAATTAACAATTCAATATTAAGGCATAAATATATGAAACTAATATTATTTGGGAAATATATATATTCCCGTCTAGATTTCGCCTTATCGAGATCGTACTGTATATATACATAAATATATTTATTTATATTTACTCATATATTTTTATAATTTTGAATATTTTTGCAAACGCGCTCAGCATCCTTCTTAAATGTATCCCTGCAATTTCCCAGAAAATTTCTTAGCCACATGAACTCCTTGTTGAATCGGTTGTGGGTGGAGTAGGGTGGGGAGGGGGGTCTGCTCTGTTAATGCTAGGCGCAACAGTTGTCTGTTAAGTTTAACAGAAAGCTTAACAGGCAAAGCAGAGCGCCTTCTGTGGATTCTAATTTTTGGTTGTTGTCTTGGCTGTGGCACTCAAGTTGTTGGCCGGCTCCTGCAGCGATACCCACTGAGCTGTTGCGTTCTTGGCCCGAAACATTTCCTCAAAGAAAATCTTCTCCTCGTGGTGCACCTCAGGCGAGTTGCCAACTAAAGCACGACCCAATATTTCGCTGGAACCTAATTGAATTAGTTCGAATGACTACATAAGTTAATTGTTACACAAGCATCGCCTTGACAGCCACTCACCAAGGAGGCCATCGTGCACCACGTTGAATTCCAGGACACAGTTCTTGAGCGTCTCCTTGCCCACATCGAAGGCCAAGGCCTCGTTATAGACCGGATTAACGGTATTGCGCTGCACGCCCGTCTTGCGCTTCTTTAGCTTCTTGCCGCCCGGTCCCAACAGAGTCACCTTCACATACGGATCCGAGGAGTTGCGTGCATCGTCCACAATGCGTAGATTTCGAGCCTTTATTAGCACCACCATCAAGCGCTCCGCCGAGGGCAGATAAGCCAGCGAGACCATTATATCGCCCAGATCCACCTTCATGTCCTGGGCCGAGGCCGATGTCAGCGGTGTCCAGAGCTTCAGCTGCTCGCTCAGATCCAAATTGGCCAAATGCAGCTTGGTGCCGCCAATGCAAACGTGGCGTGAATATGCATCGAAATCGTAGAGCAAAATTTCCAAGCTGCGCTTGTCGATGACCCCGGCGGTGACCTCAAATACAAAGTGCTCATCGAAAACTGTTTGAAATAGGAAATTCAAAGATTAGCCAAAGTTAAAAACTTAATCGACCTGTTTGCTCGTAGCTTAGTCTCTATATTATCAACAAATCATATATATCATATAAGTCACATGTTTTTCCACTGATCTTCCACACGTGGAATGAATTCTCTAATACTTGGAGGTTCTGAAACGTGTTTGAAGCAGATCTGACCAAAGTGGAACTTTACTGAACTCGTCAGATACTGGACCTTTATTTTTTGCGCGAAAAAGCGGGCTTCAAGCTATATGAACTCGCCAATTTTGCACGGTTGTAGGGGATTTCTTTCCACCATTTGGTGTTTCCGCTAATAGTAGTGAAATTGGGTGAATCTGACAACTGCTGTTATAAATTGGGATGGACAGTTGACCAGAACACGTAGATAATACTAATTCGATTATATCAATTCCCACCTGGATTCAGTGTCTTCTTGTGAATGCGCGTTTGCCAAAAGTTCTTCTTGTCTGGCAGCAAGCGTATCTTGGCATAGGGATCGGCGGTGCCGCTGAACTGGCGTGGCTGTAAATTCTGTGCCTCCAGCAGACGCACATTGAGCAGGCCGCCAACCGGATCATAGCTTAAGCAGATGTGCAGATTTCCACGCACCTCGTTGATGGGCGCTGCGGGGCACACGGGCTTCGGCTGCGTTTGCTGCCAAAAGAGACAAAAGATAGCCACACGTTGGAAGCCCAATTCCGAATGCAATTACTTACGCTGCGGTACAGGGTCATGTCGATCTTGGTATGATCCAGCTTGGCGTTCATGGAGGAGACACGCGGCCGGCTGGGATGCATGGCCAGCACCACATGCTTATCGGAGCGGGCAATGGGCACCGATGTGGTCGAGCAGAGGGAGAGTGTGTTCGATTTTAGGCTGCCTGTGGGCGAAGTGGGCGTGGGCGGTGCCGATTCCTCGGTGGTATTCGAGACCTGCTGCTGCACGGCAGCCGTCGAGGAGGTCACCGAGGCGGGCACCCAAAAGGCCGGATCGGCATCCTCCGACTTGAGCGAAGTGGGGCTCAGGTTGCCCGCATTATTGTGGCCCAGCTTGCCACGCGGCACGCCCTCATGCAAATTGTCCACATTGTAGCCCACGGCGCCGGCAACCAGCGCCTCGCGGCTGCAACAAGAAGCGCTGTTAAGAAGAAGTGCGCGAAGGAGATGGAGGAGGGCGTACTTACCTCTGCTGCTCCTCATCCTTCTCGCTGGCCGATTCCAGTAAGTTTTTCTCAAACCAGTTGAGACGATAGCGTTTCGAGCAGGTGGTGTACAGAGCCGCGCCCACCGCAGACACCACCAGAAAGGATACAGAGGCATAGACGCCAATCTGCGTCAGCGATAGCTCCTCCTCACGTATGACAATATCCATGTCGCTGAAAATACAAGAAAAATAAAGAGAAGTCAATTTAGGCAAGCCGAATAACAAATACTCTTGGCTGTGATACAAATAAACAAATAGCAGCAGAAGCTGGGCTTATAAATATGAATTGCTAGTTGCACGAAGCAAATCCTTAGACGAGGCAGACGCTTCCCTTAAGGCGTCACAAATTTCATGACCAAATCGAAATACCCTCTCGCTTAAGATAAGTTAAGTTAAGCACAAGTTAAGACTCAATTAGTTGTTGTCCTGCGGAACTAACGGCGTCTAATGGCAACACAACCGCTTGGACATAAAACTTTCATTATCAGGTCAAGTCACAGAATGGGGCATCTTATAAATAAATCAAGGCAGCGCAGGCCGTAACCCGTAACCCGCATTTGCCGCCCCCAACCCCTGCCCCAAGCAACCCTTACCCCTTAAGCCTGGGCACAGCTTTTTGGGTTATTAATTGCGCTGCTTAAGGCGCCATTGTGGCCAATGCCAGGACCTGACTGTGACCGCAGCTGCACGTGCTGACAGCTGTCCTGTGCGTCGAGGCAAGGCCACTGCCACAAAAGGTGCCAAGCAGCAGGTGTAGCAGTGTATCAAGGTGGAAAAGGTGGGGTCTTGTTTGCAATTAGCTGCGCAAACAGGCGCCGCCAACTGAAAGATGCTGGGAAATTCAAAGCAGAGCCCCTTTTTTTTGTGTTGGCTAAAACTGTTTAAATACTCAATTTATGGGCTTTCTGTTAATTAATTAACACTTTGAACCGTTGCCTAGTTTATTATTAAATAATTTTGCTTTTTGCATACTTTCTTTTCACATTCATTTTTATTTTTCATGCAATTCGCTTTCAGGTTGGTTATTTATTTATGTTAACTTTTTGTGAGGTTTCTTTGAGGCAGCATTTGAAAGAGTTCTGCGATTCTGTAGGTGTGTGTGTGGGTGTGTGGGTGTGTGAAATACGATAACCCACAAAGGATTTCTCTGCAAGTTTCTACATGATTTATAAGCCTTTGTGTACTTGCCTACCTAATAGTAGGGCAGGTCGAGCGAGGTTTACTCGATGATTCATGAGTTTTAAATATTCATGTTTCATTTCAAATTCAGCAAACTCAAAGCCTAATCATAAATTAAATTTGGTGGCTTTGGCTTGGGAGAGAAGATGCCAAATTTATATTGCTTTTTGTTTTTATCTATTTATAATTTTTTTGTTGTTTAAGATTAGGTGTTTTTTTCCATGCGAAATCTCTGAAAATACTACAACATTTTGCAAAACTATTTCTTTGGAATACACACAAAGTTTCTTCATGCTCAAAATGTATTTTCAAACCCTTCTCAAACCCCTCCCTTATAAAGGGTATTATAATTCTGTCATTAAATGTGTATTTCGTAGAAGGAGACAACTCCGACCCCAGAAAGTATATACATTCTAGATCAGCATCAACCATGTTCGTCTATCTCTGTTTCTATGTAAACTAGTTTCAGTCAAATCTCATCAAGATTTCTTAGATATTTTCATTAAACTCAGCATTTATGTGCTTCACAATTCTCACAAATCTAAGGCAAGTGTCTACAAGAGTATTAAATCTTCGGCGTGCCAAAAGTATTCGTATTTTCTCGTGTTATTCCATTTCCAGTCGTTATAAACATTGTGGCTAGGTATAAATACAAACTTCTCTTTCTAAAGATGTTTGAGAAAGGCATAGAAGTAGATCAAGAGATGGGAGAAACTGTAGAGCTACATTATTATAAATACTAATTATGATAATTAATTAAAAACATGCTAGAAGAAAAACGATCGATGCTGACAAAATAAAACTGATTGTGTAAGCCCAGCCAACATTTTGCACAACAAGCTCAAATAACTAGGCTGCAAATATTTACTCAATGTAGCCTTAATCAGTAAATGCATTGCCGCCTACGTGAACACTATGTGAATTAAAAGCCAGACAAAATCAATACAAATTATCAAGTCAATCAATCAATCAATCAGTTAACCTGAGCTCAACAGTTCATAATTTGTAGGTCTGTTGCCGCCCCTCGCTCTAGTTAATAAATCTCAACTAAACCAATCATGTCAAATTGATCAGATCGTGGGCGGAGCTGTAAATCGATGTCAAGCCAACGTAACCCACACACACACACACACACACACACTCTCCCTCTCTCTGTCTTTCTCTCTAATCAGCTCCTTGCCTCGCATGTCGGGCTGCAGACTACAAATTGTGATGCCTGGCACATGTTGCGCAGTTTCTGTGGCAACCATGGGGGAAACTCTAATGTGTTTTACAGCCTCTTAGCTGACAATTTTTTGTGCTTTGTTATATGGATACCTGGCAACCGAAAATTTATCACAGTTGCCATAAATTTGGAATGCAGAAAACTGCGGCTTATGTGGTTTGTTGGCCTGCTGCGGCCTCTCATCATTTTATAAACAATTTTCGTGCTTTTATCGCACATTTTCATTTTCATTTTCATTTTTCCCGGCCAGCTCTCAGATAAACGGGCCGCACTATTTCCGGCTGCGACAGCGGCAAAGTCAAGGCCAATCATAAATCGCCAGCTGCCTGTCAGCCGCACTTTTCTGCTAAAATATATATATATATTGTATATTGTATATTGTATATTGTATATTGACTCAGTGACTAAAATTAATTTTATCTAATCGATAGGGGCATGGTTCAATGCCTACTCTCCCTCCCCCCCCACTTCCACTTTCACGACCACGCATTGTTGTTCTGATTTCATACGGCGCCGCGGGCAATTTCAACATCAGTTTATCATTTTTGTTCCTTTCTTTTTTAACTTAACTTAAAAAATATATATACATATATACCGTGCACAGAAGTTCCCAGCGGCTAGCGACATCAAATTGCACAATTACGGTAAATTATGTTCATTAGTCTAATGAAGTGTTTGTCACACAATGAAGCGACACGAACCACCACGACCATGCCCACAGCCACGCCCACGCCAACGCCCACGCCTACTGTTGCTTTCTACTGGGGTGCGACTGTGGCACAGCTGCAAGTCTGTTATCAAGTCGGCCGTTAATACCCTACACCCAATGCGAGCAGCAGCCAAGTCGTGTTAGGTTCGTTGTCAGTCCATAAAATGCGCATTAAATTAATTTAATTTTAATATTTCCTGTTAGAATTATGTATAAAACAAACACAAATTGAAAAAGAATTGTAATTGTCAGCATAATTGGCACACCGAAGATTGTATACCCTTGTAGACAATTGCAGACAAGTGAGAATACTGTATATGTTGAGCTTGGTGCAAATATCTTGGAAATCAGCATTAATTTTTGACCGATTCTTCCTATAAAGCTAAGTAATATAAAAGTGTGCCCATATATAAGCAGAATATTTTAAATTGTAAATGGCGAGCTTGGTCAAGAATTCTTGTTAAACAAAAAGGTTTTTTAAACAAAAATTCTTGTTTTGACCGATAGTTCCTATGGAATTTTGCATTTATGATGTGGTGATCCGAGGTTATATTCATGTATGTGTATATATGTATATGTAGGTAGCTTGGTGTAACTTATAAATCCTAGGTTTGCAAAAGATATCTCCATAAGACAAAAGTTGTTCATGCAAGAACCTACTTTTCGACTGATCATTTCTTTGACAGCTATATATACTCTATGATATAGTTGTTCGATCCGTCCGCTTATGACATATGTAAGGCCTGCAAGAGAAAGACGAACCTATGCAAGGTTTCAAGACGACAGCTTTGAAACTGAGGGACTAGATTGCGTCGTAATAGGCAGGCGGACAGAGGGACTCGGCTGTTGATGCTGATCTAGAATATATATACTTTATGGGGTCGGAGATGTTTTCTTCTATTTGTTAATCATTTCTTGACAAAATATGAATACCCATTATAAGTGCATAAATAGAAATTAAACCAGGCATTAAAAACTGAAGCCGAAGAACCAAAACTGTACTTCTATAAAAAGGGTATGGCTAACATTTTAATGCCCAATTTCTTCATTTTGTTTTGTATAAAACATTATTAAATTAAATTATGTCCTATAATTAAACTGCTTTAGTTTTCATTGTTTAAATCCTTCAACTTTATATTATCCAATTTCAAAAACTTTTATAAATTCTTTAACTTTTGCCATAAAATAGTTGCCAGACTTTAAGGCTAGCTGAGAGTTGGCTATGCTCTCGCATAGTTTGTCGCAATTTGATTGAAATTCCTATTATTATATGAATTTTATGGCCGTCACATAGTCGGCGGAAAAGTCTCCATCAAAAGTTTCCAGCTTGTTTGCTCGAACGCATTGTCATAATTGGATTACCGCCGAGCGGGTGCTGCGGGTCCACATCATGAGCAGCTCAGCTTTTATTTTTCCGCCTTTGTGGCACACACGACTTGCCCCACGCGGTAGCAAAGTGTTTTTTTTTTTCCTGTTCTGTTCTTTTGTTTAAATTGCGCTAGGTGCGAATGCCGTGAATGCTGCCGGCTGGCTGGCAACACGCGCAAATTTAATCCTTCACATGCGCAGAAACTCTATAAAAGCAGACGTTAAGTATGCGCCCGAGTAGCCCGACGGCAAGCGTGATAAATGCTACTCAGAATATCAACATGAGCTGCCAGGCAAGGCAGTCCACAGTCAGGCAATCAGCCGACAGCAATTTGTAATGCCCATATAATGATATAGTCGTAGCTATAGTATTTCTTCACAACAACATCATTATCGCCCCTTCCAACCGCCCAGTTGGAACCCGACCTCTTCCATCCAACCCTAGTCATTGACATTGCTGTCATTGTTGCGTGCTGTTCATTTTGTTGCCGCTGCGAGTTGATTATTGCCGCCTTTGGCATTGACTTTGCCTGTTCCATTATGTTCTCTACTCTCAACAGTTCGCCCCAAAACAGCATCAACAACAACAACAGGAATAACAACAACAACAACAGGCATACCAACAACAACAACAAAAGGCATAACAACTGGCTGGGCCATAGGCTTGTGTAATTAGCCGCCAATGAATATTTACGGCTTGTCCGACTTGAAGCCTATTCGCTTTGAGCTCCGGCAAGTGTCATAAGTAGCTAAGGCTCCTAGAAGATATTTGTACATTTATTTGTATACTATTGACTAATTCCATGGTAGGATTAGATAAGTTCATAAGTTTATATCGGAATCAGCCATCAACACGCTTAGCCGAAGGAAAAGTAGAAAGAAAATATTAAATTATGAATTATGTAGCTTTGATAGAGTTTCTCTACCCATGTGTTCATTGATATTCATTATGTGGCCAAGTGTGAGCATAATCTAAATTAGTTTCGCAAATAATCAAAAGGAAGCCCGGACAATTTATTCGGAAAAGTTGGAGCAAAGTTTGTTAAGCTGTCAACTTTCTGCTTGCGACGCAGCCCTTAAGTTTTTCCTGGAAAATTCATAAAAAAAAAAAATAAAATAAAAGTTTTTTATATTGATTTCATTCTGTCAGAAACAGCTCTCGAGTCAAGTCTCTGGCCAAAAGTGAAAACTGATTCCACGAAAAAGCAAAAGAAGCAAAACCTGCAATGCAAATGCAAATGCCTATTAAAATCCAACCAACATATGTCAATATGCCACGGGCCATTAAACAATGGAGCCCAGCACAGAAACAAGGAGAAAACCCCCCCAAAAAAAAAGAAGAGAAAAACTTGTCAAAAACAAGATAAACAGCAGTTTAATAATGAGGCAGACGAAGTAATATGCGTAGCATTGCCCCAAAAGCAGACAAATAAACAAGGACAAGTGAGAGCAGGCTAAACGACGCCTTGCCTTAAGGTGTAGTTGGGTATTTTGGTGTTTTTTCTTAAATACTGCTTAATTGTCGATAATTTGTGCTCAAGGAAGATATCTATGTAGCGAAGTTTTACACCTCGAACTGTTCGAACCATTCTAGAATCTAAGTTTCTTGAAGAAAAAATGTGTAATAATCGTGGCAGCAAATTTACTTAATGTATGCATGGCATAATGCATGGCAATATCATAATATCCTCTGGTAGGGTATACGAAAATTTGATCATTAAAGCGCAATATGCCCGGGACACATGTTGCTTGCACACAGAACACTCGCCGGACATAAAACAACAAGGAATATAATAAGTGGGCTATTAATACACAAGCTTTACGCATGTGTGTGTGTGTGTGTGTGTGTGTGTGTGTGTGTGTGTGTGTGTGTGTGTGTGTGTGTGTGTGTGTAAAAAGACCAAAGCTGCAGCCGCAGTTTGTGACCCGCCCTGCCAATAACTCAGCATGTCAACAAATATTGAGGAGCTGCCTTTGCGGTTGCCTTTGCCTTTGCCTCAGGCGTGGCCTCTTCCCAGTCCCTCCCTCAGACACCCCTCCCCCTCTCCACCCGGCACACCGTTTGCCCTGGTTTTATTGGCGCCACGCCCCAGGCCATCAATGTCCTTTGGCGGATAATGCGGCTTGTGGGTATGTGGCTTTTGCATTAAAAATGCATTAATCCTGGACACGTGATAAATATTCATGGTCTGCTTCTGCTTAGACTTGACTATTATGCATGCAATTTCTAAAATGCAGCCTCTTTGACTAGAACTGAAAACGCAATATGTTGGCCAACGTGATCCTGGCCAACGCCAACAGTCCTCTGTCTGTTCCGCTCTGTTCAGCTCTGTTCTGTTCTGTTCTGTTCTGTTGCCGTTCTCTCTGTCTGTCCGAAGGTCGAGTGTGAGTGTTTCAAGGGCGTGACCGTGTTTGAGTGGCCTGTCCAAGGTAAATAGAGTTGGGCTCACTGAATGCTCTGCTGGGTTAAGCAGGCTAAGGCCCGTTTGTGTTCTCCACAGAAATCTCAGCCAAGACACACACACAGAAGTAGTACACACACTCCGACGTGCGGTAAATTGAAACAGGGGCTTAAAGTCTGAATGAAGGCGTATTTCCGCCTGCATATTTCTGCTCTGAGTTCTCACCGAAAGGTAGCATTATACAACAATGTGGGTGTAACCTACGTCCCCCTGCCAACTCTCATATGAACAAATTGAAATGTAAAATTGTGTACAAATGTGTTTCCCCTTTTTGCTTGCTGCTGTAGGATTTATGAATTTGTGTTGGGCTGTCGCCCACGCTGCGTATGCGTGTTGCATGAACGAACGCATGAATCCGTAATCAAGTGATAAATATTCAATTATTTTAGGCGTTGCCAAAGGTGCAATTTATATTGATTATACGGAATTAAATTTTAATGCACGCAGCCCAAAGCTAATGCACACTTTGTGCAAATAACAATATTAATTACATTTTTGCTGTCAAAATGAAGAATTTTCATTTATTATGTTTATCGATGTTGCCAACGTTTTATCATAAATTTTACAAAATTAATTTTCCAACGTTGCAAATGAAAAAAAAAGAAATTAATGTGCATTAAAAGCAATTAAGGCAATTAAGTATATATATATATATGTATATTTTTTTGTATGTATCTTTGAAGAACTTTAAAAAACTGTTTTAAAAATCTTAAACTGATCTCATTCTGAAAATCATGAAATTTCAATAATCAAATTAGAAAAGTTGGGAATCCAAAAAGCCAAATTATTTATTCTCTGAGAATCTCAATAAATAAAAAATATATTTTTTTAAATGCTTTTGGACTCATATGAAAAAAAGCTGCAAGAAAATTACTTTTAAATGGACGGTAGGAAAAATTAATTTGGAAAAGTTTTAGTTTAAGCTAAGAGAACAAAAATGTGAACAAAATTGAACTCTGAATGTTTAATCAATCGAATCTAAATGTTGACAAATGCTATATTGGGGAAGAAGAAGTAACATTTTAAAAACTTATTACTTTGAAGCTTAAATGTTGAAAACTTTTTTGAAAAATGTGTAATATTCCCTCTAATATAAACCTTAAAAACTTATCTATTTATACAACACATAGCCCTAAGAAATGTTTAAAATACCTTTTTAAAATAATATATAAAATCTTCTTTTAACTGAAAGTTTTAAAAGTCGATATTAAAAAGTCTCATCCAGGCAAAATTTATCCTTTTTTTCGTTATCTTTTATTTTTTACACTTTTTAAAGCCAGTTAAACTAAAATTTATTTACTTTATATCTTATTTATTCATATATATTTTATATATTTATATTTAACTCAACTGTCAACTTTGTATTCGGCTTACATTAAATTTTAAATTCAATTTGTACCCGCAAATACTTGCTCAAAGCAAGCCCTAAGTCCAGGCTTTAGCACTTACCCGTTATTTGCGTTTATTCACAATGTGTCACACGCAGTCAGAATAGACACACACACACACACACGCACACACGCACAAGCAGTGTGTGTGCAACAAAAACAATTTATGGCCCTCGAATAGCTGCACGTAGAATATTTTTTGTTCGCAACAATATGTTTACTTATCCTGGCGCTCGACGTGTCGTATGCGCAATATGCTCTAAAAGCGCGGCATTCTGTTCGGTTTGAATGAAAGCAATTTCCTTATTTGTGCGGCTTTATTAATTTTTAATTCTATTGGTTCAGCGCACTTTGGTTAAACGCATTCGACAGCATCTCTCAAATTAATACAAATTTATAAATTTTTGTATATATTTTTATGTTTTTGAGCGGATGCGACTTGGCCAACGCGTTGCTGAAACTCGACTGTGTTGTTGTTCGCCAAAAATTTACACGCAGTTGCCTTAGCCGCATACCCTCATACAAGCACACACACACACTCACACACACACACAGACACACACACACACACATCAACTTAGCCAGAAAGTTTCGCTTCCTGAAACTGCATGCTACATATTAGCATGTTGAACCTATTTATAGATAAGATCAGTTTTGAACACCAAAAAAGTTAGTTTGTAGTTCAAATATATTCAAATATATTGTTTGAATGTTATTTTCTTAAACGAGAACCGGCATTTTATTTCAAAACCAATAAATATGCAACGATTGCTGCGCGTATCAAAAGTTTTGGGCAAAAGCTTTGAGCATAAGCAACAGCTGTCACATTAGTCAAAAGCTCGCTCACGGCCAAAGCAATTCAATGTCAACTAGCTGATGACGGCACAAGCACAAGCCAAAAAGCTCCTTTGTTTACAGTTACTTTTGGCGTTGCCACAGGGCCACAAAATGTTGTTTTGAAATTTCAATAAAATAAAAGAAATGCTACTAATAAAAATAATTTAATAATATAAATCGTATAAAGAGAAATAATTGCAGATGTGCAGTATATTATTAACAAGAAAGAATGAACTTGAAGAAAAATGCCTTGTCATTAAATCGTTACAATGGCCAATTTCATTGTTCGCACGCCTTTGATAAGGCTCCGTAATCTGTGCACGGAACCCAATGCCCTAGACACCAAAGAAAATACATCTTTAATGTAAAAGGCAGCATTGCATTGATATGTTATATTCAAACAGGGTATCTCAGAGGTAACTACGCTCGAATCTCTGGCTTATCTACTTTCAAACACTTTTTTGAAGCACGAATATGCCCGAAAACTAAAACTGTGCCTTGCTTGTCATGCAATTTATAAATTTCATTGATATGATTGTGAATAAGTTTATATACTAAACATACCCCTTATAATGCCTATGCCCTAGCTGGGTATTTCAGAGTCGATTACTCTCGAATCTCTGGCTTATCTACTTTCAAACACTTTTTTTTGTGTCACGCATATTCCCGAAACCTAAAACTAGGCATTGCCTGTCATTCAATTATATAATAATTTTGATAGGATTGTGAATGAGTTGAAAGCTTTTTATGTGCTTGGTTGGCTTTATATTATCTCAAGTTCAAACACGAAACATGATATGATTGCGGTTGGCAAACATGCACATGCTGACCTCCTAGTCAAAGTCAAGTCGGGTAACCCAGTTTAAGAGACATACGCGTCACACTTTCGATTAAAATTACGCACTGACTTTTGTGGTTCTATTCAATTGCTAAGCTGAAGCCCCAGCACTGACAATTGACAACTGTTGATCTTAACATTGATTTCGATTTCTCAACATATCAAATTTACTCAGTTCTTACACTATCAGCACAGGCGTCAGCTATGGATTATTTATGGGGAAATATTTATGTCTGAAGCATTACGTCTTACAAAAATATTTTCTAGAATGTGGCATTTTGTATTACAAATATTTTTGTTAAGTATTTTGCTGAATTGCGTTGTGCATTTTATGTCTGTGTGGCAACGTTGTAGTATATAAATAGATTATTAGCTTTAAAATAAAATTTTTTTGTGAAAACGTTTTTATACCCTGAACCGATTGAAACATATAAGAGCCAGGGACTTGAACGTAAGTCCTCCTGGTGCCTTTAATCGATAACTTTTCCCGATAAGAATCGATATCGACATCTTGTCTTTTGAGCAAATCTCCAGAATGGTTTATATTGATTAACTATCTTTAAATTTAAAGCAATTTTTTTAAATTTATTGTTATTGCAGAGAGTTGGTAGAAGAATGTTCAGGGTAACCCCTAGTCGGAAACTCCCGACTTGAGCCTCTTATTTAAATACGTAATTACCTGGTAATAAAAAAGACTGGTAAATTTCCAAAATAATTCCGATTTAGGTCAGCCTATATAAATATATTATTTAAATATACCTTATAAGGTTGTTGCCCATTTTGACGCGCGTCACAAATTTTAAAATTTTTTCTCAAATTCAATTAATAATCTGCACAGAGTTTGTTTATGTAGATGCTTATATGCATCCAAGTATTATCGCTGCAAATGTTACTTTAGTCATTTTTAAAAAAGTAAATGAATCTTGTAAACACAAACAAAGCCCATTTATTTTTAAAAATTTATATATATGCTGGTGCAATGTTAAGTCAATGAAAATATATGATGAATGTTAATGATTTTAATGCAGCTTTTATTGCCCGCAATTAATCAAATTGTTAAAACCGATAAGACTCAATGGTATATGACCTTTGAGCCTTGTGCTGTCAGCATAATATCCAATTTTCCAATAACCGACAGCCATTATTTGGTCAAACTGATCTAAAGCTGAATTAAGAGCTAAAAGGCCCCTTTAGTTTCTCTTATTGAATTGAACAAATTTTCCTAATTTTGCTTAAGTTTCGACTAGAATCTCTACGCTTAGTTAAACGCTTTCACAAATGTACTTTACTTCGAATGAATGAATTTCGCATTGAATTCGATTTCAGTTAGATTAGATTCCTGATAAATTTTGATCACTATAAATTCCCCCTTAATTTTAGCGAATTTGCCTTGGTTATTTTTACACTTAATTTATAAGAAATTTTCTTTAAAGCGAATTTACTTTTTTTTACCCAAATTTCCCTTCGATTTTTATATACAACAGAATTTGATTTCTCGACTTCCAATGTGCTTTAAATTTTTGCCGAATTTCGCTTCGATTCTTTTTCATTGAATTTCCTATTAATATTTGCCTATTTGTTCTTCGATTTTTGTTTCACACAGCAGAATTTGGCTCGTGGATAGTTTCCTTTAAAGCGAATTTCCCTCTAAGGGAATTTCCCTCTACCGAATTTCATTCCATTTGTATTTGTGAATTTCCTTTTAAGTTTGATCGAATTTCCCTTCGTTTTTTTTTGGGTAATTTCATTGAACGCGAATTTCGTTTTAATTTTCGAATTAATAGTTTGGACAAGCTCTATAAATTTGATGATGAAATAAATAATAATAGTTGGCTATAGCTACAGATATGTAACAATTTGTCTGGGCACCCGTCGCCAGTTTGTGGTCGGCCGCTGGAAGCCTTATCAGCGCTCGTTGCGAGCCCACGATTCACGTGTTGCCACTTATAAAGCGATTACAGCCGACGGCACGAACGACACTCGATCGCCAGTAGCCACACGAGCCGCAACTAGACCGGACCAGCCAAACTGAAAACGAAAGACAAAATAAACCAAAACTGAGACACACTCAGCGAGAGAGAGTGAGGGACTTTGACTACTTGACGCTCCAATTGGCACGCGGGTGACGTCGTAGCGATAATATACAAAAAAAATATCAATATAAATAAAAAAAAGCGAAAGTTCGGACCGTCTAGTGATTGCAAAATATACCAACTACCGGAACCTAATGGCATCGGCGTTGACAAATCTGCTGCAAACGTTGCGCGTTGGACCACTCGCAGCCGTTGTTAGCAAATCCGGCAAAGCCGGCGATGTGATCATTTTGCCCAGCGTGGAGAAGGCCAAAGGCAGGATAGATGCGCCAGAAATCACGCTGGAGGAGGTGGCGCATCATGACAGCTTCGACGATTGCTGGATTGTCATCTACGATCGCGTCTACGATGTGACGGACTTTTTGCGCGAACATCCCGGCGGCGACGATATCATCATGGATCATGCGGGTCGCGATGCCACCATTGCCTTCCATGGCACTGGCCATTCATGTCATGCGGTTGAGCAAATGCGTCAGTTCCTGATTGGCCAGTTGCCGGCAGCCCAATGCATCTTTCGTACGGGTCAGAACAAGGTGCTGTCCTCGGGCATACCGGACTGATCGGCATTGGGATTACTTCCTTATTGAATAGAGCTCGCCACCAAGCCGTCCCGCTGCGCTTGTCTAACATACATTTATTTATTTCGCATATTCGAGTATTCTCATATTCTTAGCTTTTAAGTAAAAGTGTTAATCAGTGTTTTTTGTTTTCATCAACAGCTTACACCTATATAGATTGTGCACATACATACACACATATATATATATGTATATATAGACGATTTGTGCATTTGATTATATTGCTGTTCTAGCGATTTAGTACTTAATTGCCTGTTTTACATGTCTGATTATTGAATGTTATTAAATGTTAATTGTGCTTAAACAAAACGCATGATTCAGCAATATTTTTAATGGCGTGTGCGAATACAGTGCAACCACGCTAAGGAGAAAATTTAAATGACGAACAATTTTTGATACCCATTTTAAATAGACCGCAATGAGAAAATCTTGCTAACTAGAGGTTTTAACAAGCGCACAGTTAATCATTTTTTTATTTAAATGTTTCACTTGGTAATGTTTAACTTTGTACTGAAAATCTAGCTGAGACATTAGAACAACATTAGATCAACCTCAACAGCCGAGTTAATATAGCCATGTCCGCCTGTCTGTGCGTCTGTCTGTTCCTTCCGCTTCTCTGTTTCTATGCAAACTTGCCTCTCACCTTCAAAGGTATCGTCATGATTACATAGGTCCTTCTTTCTGTGGCAGGCAGTACATGTGTCGGAACTCGCCTGATCGGGCCCCCATATCATATAGCTGCCACTTCTTATATGGCAAAATGTTCCGTTTTACAAGATACTTCACTATTCTCAAATATCCGCAAAACCACAAAACAATTGTCGACAAGTGTATGACATTTGCGGCTTGATATCCTAACTTTCTCCTTACATTCTCGTTTGTAATTTCCTATATTACAAATATTAGACTGTAGTCCACCACATACTTCCCCCGGAAATGCTAATGCTAGTCTATATACCCAGTAAATTATGCCAAAGTCTATTTTTGCATGTCTAAAAAACTTGTCTGCTTGAGATTAAATCGTACTCTCGCTCCCAGCCGTAGGGCCTAAATACCCTAATACCTGGTAATCTAAAATAAACATCAATTATGTTAATTGCAAAAAATTTAATTTAATTGCATTCAGATTAGGCCTCTAGCTCAGCCTCGAACTTGGTTTCTGCCTTACCAAAAAGGGCCTATTAAACTAAAATTGGACTTAATCACACCATTTTCCATGTCCGCCCTGTTCTCTCCGATTGGTTGTTCTAGAACGTAATTTATTGCGCGTACTGATTATATTCGCCTTACAATCTAATACAGACATTATATATAAAGTAAATATGTAAATGCATAAAGGAAATGCTTATAAAAGAACTAAATATCACTTAACAGATGCTCAACCTTCTGGCCTGACTAGTACACAATTATATTTGGCTCTTCAATTGACTTAAATATAGACGTATTGCTTCTCTCTTTTGTTAATGGCAAACAGCTTCTCCAAATGGAGCAACATTTAACTGTTGCTGCTGCTCGTGGGCGGCTCATGGTGTGGCCCGGCGAGCAGAGCTTGCAACTTGGCCGCTGCCGGAAAGGCGCCCAAATCGAGGGGTGCGGCGCCCGTGGTGCTTTGTATATACGCAAGCAGTCTGTAAATGATATAAGAATAAAGATTGTTTTCGTATAGAGTTCAATTCGGAGCACTTACCTGCGCAGTTCCTCCAGCGCATTCTGCTGCATCAATATATAGTTCTTGGCCAGCAGCAAGGTGGCAATTTTGGATAGTTTACGCACCGAGGGCGAGTGTGCATAGGGAATCACGCTGTAAAACAATAATGCATCAGTTTTTAGCTTCAATCAACTAGCAGTCAGTCAATCAGTCAATCAATCAGTCCGGAAAAATAGTCGTATATAGTTTCCTTGTTTACCTGCGCAGCTCATCCAGCGCATCGTTCAGATCGTGCATTCTTCTGCGCTCCCGCGCATTGATATTCAGTCTCACCGTCTTGCCCTGACGATTCTTTTGCTTGCCCCCGTTTGGGCCGCTGCCTCCTGATCCACCGCTGCCGACACCGCCAATGCTGGACATGGCCGCTGTGGTGGTGCCGCCGCTTATGGCCGCAATCGCAGCAGCCGTGGGACTCAGAGGCTTCTCCGTGCCACTGGGCCCGGGCTTGTTCTCATCCGTGGGCGTCATGCTCTGCTGCGACATGCCCAGACCTTGGGCGTAGAAGCCGCCCAGGCCCACGGAGCCGAGCGGTGTGCGACGTCCGGGCACGCTCTGCGGCGGACTGGCCGTGGGCGCTGGATGTCCGTGCGCGCCAAGCATATTGGCCGTGGGCGGTATGGGCATGTGTCCGTGGCCGGGCAGACCCGGGAATCCAAAAGCCAAATTCGAGGGATCCATTTATACAGTTTATTCTGCAAAAATGCCAAAAACAATTTAAACGCTGAGCAGCCGAATGTGTAATTACAGGGTAGTCGCCTCGATATATTTTTCGCTAACAGAGCAGTTAAACAGGGCTGTCAGCATGGTACATGCAGCGCCAACTGGCGGGCAGCTGCGAAAACTCGAGCTTGTTAAAAAGCTTTGCCCCAGAGGGCGTTTTGTGTGCGCTGGAAACGTTCGCAAATTTAAATGCGAATCATTTTAAAATTGACCAATTTAATTTAGTAAAAATCGCATTTTTATTGTTTGTCTCGTTGGGTTATTTATTTGTTTTAAATTCTTAAAACACACTGCACATTTGTCTATATTTGGGATTAAGTAGAATTTCATAGGCTTGAAAATGTAAACATACTTTTCAATTGTAAAAGGTTTTGTTTATTATAAATTAATTAGGTTGGTTTAGAAGCAATTTTAAGTTAATGTTTACGCGTTCACAAAGCTACACACAGATGGCGCTTTGCATATAATCAAGTTAAAAGTTAATATAAAGTATATATTGATGGTATTTTTAAAAACAGGCAATTAATATTTAACTCTGTTTTAACTATTTATATTTATTTGTGCACTGTTTGTAGTTATTATCGCGTATTTATTATGCCACATGCACTGACTGTGAATATAAGCCGCACTTTAAGGATTATTTATTTAAATTAACCACAAAACACAACCGCAGCGAGCGCCAGAGCGAGACGGCAATAGCAAAGAAATCGCTTTATGTGTATGTATTTATATATGTACATGTATGTATGTATATTAAAAGGCACGCACCACAAAATTAAAATGCGGCTGCTGATGATGCTGCCGTTGCCGTTGCCGCTGTGGCAGGCTTCGAATTCGATGCGCGAGTGTGAGGTGCGCCAGGAGTTGCGGGTGCCGGCCAAAACAACACAGTGGAGTTGCCGCTGCCGACCGCGATTTTGTGGTATATTCAACGTATAACGATTTTCCGATTTGCGCTGCCGCTGCTGATGCTGCCAACGCCTGCGACGCAGCCCGAATTATAATTTTTGCCTTGCCTGGTGTTAATCTCGGGCAGCGAAAGAATATAACGAACGCTCACAGCACACACACACACACACACACACACACGCACGCGTGAATGTGTGCCGCGGCTCGCTGCCGTTGACGTTGGTGGTTGACGTTTAGTGGTTGTCCTCAACCAATACCAATACCAGCAAAAAAATACAGCAAGAAATCTCCATGAATCACCGGCCGTAGCACTCTTAATGCCCGGGTACAACTACATACTACTACGGCTGCAACCCAACGAAAATCATTCATTCTTCTTGGCAACGCTTTTGCCGTACACTTTTTTGCTTTTTGCAACCCTGCCAAACCCAGCTGGGTTATGGTGGCTGCGCTCCGCTTTGTCTCTGATTTCAATTTCCATTGAAACTGAATCTAATCACATGCTCAGCGCCGCCGTCGCCCGCTGATCCTGGGCCCGGCGTTGCTTAGTCGCCTTTGCAATCGTTGACAAAGCCATTTCTCGACGCTCCTCTTGGGGGTTGAACGATGCTGCCGCCGCCGTCACCTCTGCTTATGCATCATAATATGAATTCGAATTTCAACTGCATGTAGTTTTCCACACATACATGCATACACATGTATATGCGGGCAGCGCATTTGTGTGTGTTTGTGTTTGTCGCATTGTTTAAAGTGGGCACAATGCCAAGCGAATGGCACATGCCAAACATTTTTCTGTTAATTTCACAGCCAGTGTTGTGCAGCGCCGTACAAGAAGTAATCGATACTTTTTACCTCAAGTACTTGCTTAGCACTTTGCCAAACGGCATTCATTATTCAGACGCGCCAGCGTCCACTCGTGGCTTGCGCTACGAAAAAAAAACATTTGCTCTGCAAATAATTTTCATTTGTTTTTCTGTAAACTGGTCAGCAGTATGCGACTTTTGTATGGTTTTTTTGGTCTTTCATGAAAAGTTTTTTGTTTATATATTTTTTTTTTTTTGCTGCTTTCACACAATACATGCCGCAATGCTAGACTTTGTGTGAGAGGCGGCGACACGTGGCTTGCGCCTCGCTGACATTTCCAAGAAATATTTTTTCGTATTTTTTAATTTAATGTACGTCCAAATGTGTATGTACGCGTATGTATGTACATACATTTTATGATTTATCCTCTTGTCAAGCAACCTATAAGTTCCTGACTAAGGCTTGGATCAAGAGCATCAACAGTAGCGACCTTGTACCAATTACCTAATTAGTTAACTATTAGGATCTTTAAGTTAACTAATACTGTAAGTAGTCGGCCTGAGAGGAGGCCACGTCGCCCTACGGATAGGTGGGAGGAAGTTTGGGGGTAAAGTATCTGGGCAAGAGTTCTTCTCCTTAATCTCCTGATGGGACGGGTACCTTGAAGAGCAATTGTGAGCCTGTTGACGTGACTAATAAGTTTCTGGTTTCGGAAATATCGAGAGCATTAAGAGAAGCGACCTACTGTCACATAATGTTCCTGGTTAAAAGCAAGCATCTAGAGCATTAACAGTAGCGACCCATTGTCAAGCGACTAATCAAGTTCTGGTTATGATCGTCAATGCGGTTAATATTTAATATTTATCATTATTTTGATATTGATGAATATTATCCTGTTGTCAATTGACCAATAAACTATTGGAATACCCAACACCAATTTAATTAAAATACTTGTTAATTTTTTTTATTCTTTTCAATATTTATTATATTATTTTTCTGAGCACGTTAACTTGTTTATTCTCTAAGGTTCAGTAAAGACTGAGGCTCAACGATTGAAACATTTCAGTATCAAGACTGAAAATAACAAAAGCATACTTGGTCATTGTAACTTTTTATCATCAAGTGCATCAACAATAGCGATCTGTTGCCAATTAACCAAAATGTTCTCCGTTTCCAGACCGATAATGAGTGTTATTGAAGGTCCCATCTCATTGGGTGTGATTGCCCTAGGGGTATGGAAGTGTGACCCTGTCAAGTATTCAGATTCTTAAAGGCCGATAGGCCGTTTTTTTTATAACGATAGCCGACTTTTGGTTTAGTTAGCGTGTCTGCAGACAGTCGAGTTATTTTGGTAAGCTTAATAAAGTCCTGTGGACATATTTATTAACTTTTTATAAAACCATATTTATTTTTTTTTCTTGTCTTAGCCTAATTCGCTTAGTTCTTGGTCAATAGTCTTAAATTAATTTTAGCTATTTAATCTTTGCCACAATTGACACGCCTAGCTGGAATGTGGGCAGCTTAAGTTCATGAGTGGCCATAGCCACATTTTACTCAAGAAACGTCAGTAGCTGCCTGTTTGCTCGAAATGTTGGCAGCGATGACATTGCGGCTATTTCCTTTGATTGCTTTGTGGCCACTCGTAACAGACAATAAATTTCCAGGGGATGCACCGGATATGCTTTGGTTTCTAACCCACGTTGGGCGCCAATTCGACAATGAATAGATTCGGGCAAGAATAATGGAATCGGCGACTTGCCATTCCGATGTAGTGCAAAATTTAAAGAAGAAATTCATTTGAGAAGTTTAATAACCTTAACCTTTGTAGTGAATAATAAATGCCTGCTTAGAGCTTGCAATAAATAGCTGGATAAATAGATTTCCTTGTTTTAATAAAATGTTAAATAGAAAATATGCCATTTATTTATTGCAATATTTATCCATTTTTAAAGTTTATTGTTGTGTTTAAAGTTTGCTCATTAGTTAAATAGTATTTGTATTAGTTGTAAACTAATACGGCGCTCTTCGTTAAGGTCTTCGACTATGTCAACTAGTCAACTAATGATGTCTGTTTTAATGCCAAGCGAGCAATTATTTCCTTAGCTAGTCTAGAATCGCATTGTGCGCTTTTCCAATGAATTTCTTGCAGGCGCATGATGAGTATTTGCTTTACATTTACTTGGAATATTCTTTGGACTTTGACAAAGATTATCTTGTTACCAAGAAACTAATAAGTTCCTGCTTAAAAGCTCACAAGGGGGCTTTGATAAGTATTATATTATTTCTAGGAAATTGTTGTGATGCAAATGATGGAATCTTAAATCAGTGGGTATTATTATTTTTTCTATGCTGCTTTGGCAGGCATTGGCTGAAGAGTTGGAAGGATCAATGTGTTTATATTGCTTTTTATACCCTGAACCCATTAAAAATGGGTAAAAGGGGTATTATGTTTTTGTGCAAAATCCAAATGTATGTAACAGGCAGAAGGAAGCATCTCCGACCCCATAAAGTATATATATTCTTGATCAGCATTAATAGCCGAGTCGATCTAGCCATGTCCGTCTGTCTGTCCGTCTGTCTGTCCGTCCGTCCGTCCGTCCGTCCGTATGTATGAACGCAAGGATCTCAGAACCTATAAGAGCTAGGGACTTGAAATTTTAGATGTAGGTGCTTCTAGTTCCTACGCAGATCGAGTTTGTTTCCGATAATCTTGCCCCGTTTCCAAGTAATCGATAAAAATGTATATCGATATCCTGTTTTTTAAGCAATTTTGGTAAATAATAAGAGCTAGAGTTACCAAACTTGACATGTAGCTTCTAGAAAAGTATATATATATCGATTATCTTTCATTTTATACCTATCGCCACCTCCCCGCTACTCTCTATCTATAAGCGCGCGCTGCATTTGGTGTTGGAATATGAGGGTTCAGGGCATCCCCTAGTCGGGAGCTCCCGACTAGAACCTCTTACTTGTTTTTAATGTTTTTGTGCAATTCTTTAAAACATAATTTCTTTGCCAAGGGACAAATAGGTTTCTGCTCAAAGATTGAGCTTAAAATATATTTCTCGTGAAAAGGCAACTCACGAAATAGTTTAAGAATATAATAAATTTTTTTTTTTAAATTTTTTAATCCAAGTTTTTTGATGTTTTTTGTTGTGGAGTTAGGAACATAATGAGGACATTTTTAAATTTTCCTCTTTATATATAAGATGCGATATTCGAGCTATGACAACCAGTCCTAAAGCTCTTATATTTGCCAGAATATTCATATTCATTCTCTTCACTTTCTTTATATGAGCTGATGCCACAGACAGGACTTGAATAAATAATTTCTTGTTGCCAGGGAACTAATAAGTTTCTGCCTAAACGCTTGCATAATAATTGCTCTTGGAACAGACTCAATGATTGAGCTCTTGATGAATTCAATCATTTTCGATAGCAGCCATAATTCGTGCATATATTTTCTTATTTCAATAAAGTGCTGGCACACTAAGAACTTATTGTGTCAGATGTTATGGGCCAGGCCAGGCCACACCGTATGGCATTATTTTTTGGATTTTGTTTTTTTTTTCATTTCCAAAAACTGACTGCACCCTAAACGGGCCCGTGGAGTATACGAAATGCGCTCTTTGTGTGCATTGTGCGAGAGTCTTGGGCTCGGGTCCTCTTTATATAGCGCAATTGCAGAGATTTTAATTCATCTCGCTCTCAATGTCTCTCCCTCTCTCTCTCACTTGCTCTCTCCCCGGCGTTTTCTCTCGTCTCAATTGGGAATTGTTCGTGTACTAATTCAGTTTTTATGCTGCATTTACATTGCAATTTATTTTCCACCCTGCGTGTTGGTTCGAATTAAATGTTTGGTTTTCACATTTTACAGACACATACATATATCATACATATATCGTGTATAGTATGCATATATATATATATATATATATTGTAATTTTTGGGCACAAAGCAAACAGAAATGGTTGGGCTGGCGAAATCGTTGCGTTTCCATGAGGAATTTCATTATAATTTACATAATTTATGCACGACCGTGATTTGCATAATTAAGATTTGTACATTTGCGCCCAGTCATCATTGGCCTCGTCCGTTCTGCCCAATTGTTGGAATACTATATACATATAAATATACATTTTATTTATTTTTTTTTTGTTTAGCATATAATTACAAATGCAAAAGCCAGAACCCCAATTTAAAGTTGGCAGCCAACATTTCGGTGTGGGATCTCGCTAACTGCACTCCATGGGCCCATGCGAATCAATCATTAGCATTTTATTGTGGAATACCGAAAATTAGGCACATTTATATGTATGTATATAGAAAAGGGCTCTGCCCAACCTTATTATCGATGGCTACACTCTGGCTCATATCGAGTATTTATGGCAGGCCATCGAAACGTAAGAGTCGCCTTCTAATGATTCCCTGGCGTAACATTTTCAAGGTACAACAAGCACACTTTGGCTGGCCATGATTAGCCCCGCACATCCCGCACATCCCGAACTCTGCAGCTGCGGTTGATGCTTTTATTTGCTCAACAGTCACATATTTATTTGTTGTTTTTATTGCGGAACGTCGTGAAGCTCGAATGGGCAAAAATGTGTCAATTGTACGCTGGGGAAATACATTGTAGAAATATACGACTAAGTATTTTATATTTATAGCTCATTGCTCGAGCCTTCGCACTTGATATCTGTCTTGGCCATTAGCAAAAAAAAAAAAAAAAAGTAGAAGTTTGCCTCGCAAAACTTTGTGCATTTCGCAGAAGGCAATTCGTGGGCGAACAGCTTTAATTGGATTATCAGAGCAAAGTACTTTTGCGCAGCATTGTAATACAGTAGAACTTGTCTATGCAATGCAACTTGTGCACTTGTTTTCGATTTGAAGTTTTGTGAAAACTTTCGCAACAAATTTATAACTTGGCTACGAGATTTTCTAGTGATAAAAAACAAAAAACTATGAACTACAATGCGGCCTGATTATGATAATTGTTTGTTAGTTAAATTGCTCTACGTTAGCTCATTCGCATGTCCAACAAACTGTTTAGTTTTTAAATATCAATAACAAGCTGGTTTAATCGAAAGTGTTGGCAATATTTACAGCCTGCTTGTAAATATTTGCAAGCAAGATACACATCTCAGTGCAAATAGATTAGTTGATAACCAGCTGTTTGTGTAACATGATGTCGAAACTTTGGATGGGAAAAAACTTGTATTTCAGTTGAACAACACTCGGGTGCATGTTAAAAATGTTTTGCATGATGCTACATGATAACATTCATGTTATTTCGCATGTTAGTTGACCCTAGGCTCAAATGAAGCAAGTTTCTAGTTACATAACTTAATTTACTCAATCAACTAGATGGATAATGCTATACTTTATGTCTGTCTATTAAGTGGAGTATGCCCATAACTCTTTTATGTCAGGTACTTTTAAATGGGTTTCTCTCATTCGTTCATGTCGAGAGATTTTATTGATTACATCTAATGCTCATCATATGCGCCCATCCACCGAATTCAAACAAAGAAACAGCGTGCAATATTTTATCAAATTATGCGTTGTATGCAACTTCCTCTTTGGCTTTGCTTTAACACCCCTGTGGGACGAACATGGCCATTACCGCGCCCGGTACTCAGTGCACAGTTCTCGATCCTGAATCCTGAATCCTGAACCCCAAACCCAAGCGCAAAGCCCAAATCCCACCCAACGCACTTACAATTTATCAGCATCAAATGGAAACCAAACAGTCAGTCGGAGCAGTTGTAGAATGAGTGCTACGGCAACAAAAACAACAATAACAATGCCTGCAATACCAATTCGAATTAAAATGCTGCCAGGGGGAGGGGAAAGTGGAAAATGGATAGAAGTGCGAGTACGAAAGCGAATGCGAGTGCGAATGTCCCACCCCGTCCATCCGCAACGTCATCGTTGTTCCAAAGGGGTTGTTTGTTGCCGTTATTGTTGTGTTTCAGTTTTCTTCTTATTTTTTTTTTTTTTGAGATTGTACCCTGTAGCTATTGAGTTTGGGCAGCAGAGGGTATCTTGTATCATGTATCTTGTAGGGAGTTATCTGTATATGAAGTAAGATATGTCTGCGCCTGCCTCTCTAGCCATAAGAAATGTAGCTTATTCTATTTCCATTTTTCGATAACATTCCCGAAACCGATAATTATTGATTTCCAGTTGCGGCTGTTGAGCCGATCTCAAAAATTATGAGAGTATAGAGTAGACAAGTTTTTAAGCAGGTGCTGGTATAGTTTACAAAAATACTTACTTATAAAATGCGTCTCTGACCCTCTATGAGTAGGCCTTAATTTTTACATTTTTTATTCAGAACATTTGAATCTTAGAACAATTCCATAGCAAACACAAGAGTTAACCAAGAATGAGAATCTTAAAAGCTTACTTACCCAGCTTCTGATCTTTAAAAACTGATCGTTTATTTCTCAATTCAATTTCCTTTATTTGTGCACTGGAATTGTACTACTCGATTCTTATTTTTACCAAGCGAAAGACTATGAAAAAGCGAAAAGTTTTAATGTTGTGTATCTTCTTCTTCTCTATGCCCCTCTGACTCACTAAAAGTAGAATCAGCCTTTAATTTTAATATCTTCCATATAAGAATGCGTTTTTTATAAGCCTACCCGCTCAGCTGCCGATCTACAGGGTATCTAGACGTGCGCCATTGACAAGAGAACTCTTGTTTTTTTTTGCGCGTTTTTGCAAATGGATATGGAATGTTATACAAACAACAACAAGCGTTGAGTAAACGTAGCAAAAGTTGCAAAAGAAGAAGCAGCAACAGCAGAATATACCACACACACGCACACACAACAAACACACATACACAAACACAACCCAGACCCAAACAAAGGCGAATTTCAGAATTTCAAGCTAAAAGTTTGACAAGCTTCGCAATGTAAGTGTCCACAGCTCGATAACTGGGCGGCTCGGCCGGCAGCTGAGCTGAGTCAGCATTTGCGTAATTTTGGCGATGCTCTGCTCGACCCACACACACATACAGGAACCCACCCAACTTCCACTCATATGAGTGAGTTTTATCCCCTCGTTTCGGGTTTACACTTGGTGCCCGCTTGCCACACGCATTTTTAATGCTGCATAACTGAGCCCTGGAACTGCAATTACGATTGCTACAGAAAGGACTTTGGCCGAAGGTAAAGCATTGAATTTGGATATTTCCATCTGAAGTCAACTCTGGTTCCTGTTGCTGATTGTGATGAATTATGCACCAATCCCCATTGTGACTGGGCATGTGGATGTGTGCTGCGTGCTGCCTGCTGCCTGCTGGTCTATCCACCGTCCACCCTCCTCATCCACATCCTCCCTCTGTCGCCGGCCGCCTGCTGCAAATGGCTGCTGCTGCCTTTAATGATGTGTCCTTATTTCTAATGCTTTCAACGCAGCATTGCCGAACGCAGAGATTAGTTCAGTGCCTGGTCTTAGGTGTGTGCCACAGTTCTATAGCAGGCAATCAATTTCCAGTTTATTTTGATTAATGCTTTTATTTATTTATTTATTTTTTTGTTATGGTTAGTCGTTTTCCTGATGAATCTGTTTAGTTTCTTGGCCCTTTTTGATTTAGATCATTTGAGATTACTTTGAAAATTCCATTTGCGTAAAAATATCGTATATTTATATATCGTATCGTATATATATATATCGTAAAGAACGGGTTGCCAGGCAAAAATTATAGAAAAATTTATAATATTCTCCTTTTTTTTCTCACATGCTCAAGAATAATAAGCGATGGTATCGTATAGTATTACGGTGTAATAATAAGCTTTACGATACTATCGTACAAACTATTTTGCGGACTGTTCGACTAGCGATACTTTTGAATGTCGATAGAATTTGAGCACTTTAGCACACTGAAGTAATCATCTCTTCAATATTTGTAATATTTCATAAACTAAATGTCCCGACTCTGTGCCACACACCTTAGTCGACTAGATGACAACCACATGCGTCTGGTTTATGTCCGGTACGCCTCCTGGGTACGCGTGCAACGCCTACAACATCCATTAATAGAGAACGGCGCAGCATCCAAGTGACATGTACTCAGCAGCCGCCAGAGCTGAGCTGCTGAATTCATAACAAATTGTTACGCTGATGTTGATTAGACTGGCCGGGCCCGGACCCGGAGTCGGCGACAAACAACCACCCAAAAATAGCAGAGGCAGTGACCAGTGGCTTTCCACCGACAACGAAATTGAATGGAATCGACGTCCGACCGCGTGGGGGGGGGGGGGGGGGAGGTTAGGGTATGTGGGGTGTCGTCTATGCGGACCGCCTACGTTTCCATTTGATTTTCTTTTGCCACGATGTTAATGACTGATTGTGCGTTTCTCAGGGTATTTATTTTTTTTTTTCAAAATGGAATTTTGATTGTATCCGCTTACGTGCACATTTTCCATTCGCCTTTCGGGTGTTAATCATTGTCGTGTACCAAGGGGGGGAGGTCTTCAATAGATCCTTGGCTTTCGTATTGCTCCGGGCTTTGAACTAGTTCTCCCAAGTCACGTCGTATACGTTTTGCTGGGACATCGAATAATTTGATTGCATTGAGAATAATTTTTGAAATTTATGTGCATTTCATATATTTTATTTCTCAAAACATTTCGGATTCCTGTTTCTTAATTTAATCGTATTTTACTCTATAAGAGCGCACATATGTGAAAAGCTGTCCGATGCTTGTGATTGATGACTCTTATTTTACAAAAAATTTGTTTTCTTTTTTACAAGATTTCTTAAAGTATTAAAGTCCTATTCATTCCAATAATTTCTCCAAAATATGTTTAGGGAAGACAAATGATAATTATGTTAAATTTTATCTCCTAGTCTTTACATCTGATAAATAATTTAGTACCCATGATTGTCATTAGATGAGTTAGGTTAGGATATGTGAAGTTCGGTTAGCTGAAATATAACTTGCGATTTTGATTTTATTGTGCAGTCGAGCGCATAAAACTCGCAATACTAAATGCTGTTGACTGTCCTCGAGCAATGTCTTTGTCCTGCTCGGACCTCAAATATGTATGTGCATATAAAACATGTACATATATCTGCATTTTTATACCCTGAACCCATTAAAAATGGGTAAAAGGGGTATTATGTTTTTGTGCAAAATCCAAATGTATGTAACAGGCAGAAGGAAGCATCTCCGACCCCATAAAGTATATATATTCTTGATCAGCATTAATAGCCGAGTCGATCTAGCCATGTACTTCTGTCTGTCCGTCCGTATTATGAACGCAAGGATCTCAGAACCTATAAGAGCTAGAGACTTGAAATTTGAAAATAGATGTAGGTGCTCCTAGTTCCTACGCAGATCGAGTTTGTTTCCGATAATCGATAACTTGCCCCGTTTCCAAGTAATCGATAAAAATGTATATCGAAATCCTGTTTTTTAAGCAATTTTGGTAAATAATAAGAGCTAGAGTCACCAAACTTGACATGTAGCTTCTAGAAAAGTATATATATATCGATTATCTTTCATTTTATACCTGTCGCCACCTCCCCGCTACTCTCTATCTTTAAGCGCGAGCTGCATTTGGTGTTGGAATATGAGGGTTCAGGGTATCCCCTAGTCGGGAGCTCCCGACTAGAACCTCTTACTTGTTTTTTTTGCAGCAGCAGTCAGAACAAGTGTACGAGTTAAAGTTTCGGTATGATGGGCTGGGTCCGGGGAGGGGTTGCTGGCATCGTTAACATCATCAGTGAAGCAGTCAAATGCTAATAGCTGCCATTTCCTGCAGGTCCGGCGTTCAGGAAAATTATGCGCACAAGCGAGCTGCGCTTTCCCCATTTTCCTTCATTTTATTTATTTTGCACAGTTTGTTTGCAGCAAAATCAGCTGCCAGCAGAGCAGCCCCAGTGATTATGCTTTGTGCAGCAGCAAGAAATATGTACATACATATACATATATATATATATATGTATGTATAGGAAAATGTTGCATTTACATTTTAGAATATGCAGCAAATTAGAAACGGGAAAGTGCGCACATTAGCGAGAACCAGTTCCTGGCTAGAACCTTACTTCAGATGAAAAACATTTGCACATATTTAAGAGGATTATTCAAAAGACCAACATGTTGAACCTTAAAGCGCGAATTATACAGAAAATACTTTATTAACTGGTTGCTAAGCTGACAACAAATGCTGAAAGCAAATTTTTTAAAAAAGCTCTAGCGAGCGCTATAAGCCAAAGACTTAAGACAAGGAAGGTGGGAATATTTTTAATACATAAGATAATAACGAGCTGACAGGGCTTGAAAATGGTATATTAAAGTCTCTTTAAATAAATTGAGCATAATATTTCCTTAAAAGTTTCATCCAAAGGCCACTTTTCACACACATGGGTGGATAATGGGTAAAAGTAAAATTAAAAGGCTTTAGTCTTATGTAGGTCAAAATGCGGTTTGGGCTTCTAAGTAGAGCCTGTACGCTAGTTCAAACTTTTCATGGTAGTCCATGACTTGTACAATAGAAAATTCGTAAAAATTGACAAACTTTAAGTATTTTAAATATAAAATTTACATAGATTAAATGCCGCATAAACTTTGCCTGGCCGAAGCCAGCTCATAAAGAAACTAATAAAAATTTAATTATATCAAACTTAATGCAAATCAATCTTAATATTTTGCGCAAACCGAAACATTTGGCCAATATTCAAGTTAAATTACAAAACTTAATGGATCATAAATGCCAAAACAACAATAATATGGTATTTTATCAAAGAGTGGCAAATTCATGGAATGAGTTGCTGGCAAAGTAATAATTTTAATAAAGAAATTCCACAAATCATTACCAAAACCACAAAACACAAAACTCTGGCCAACTTTTTCCGACAGTAGCTCACCCAAACCTGATGCGAAGGACACGAAGTCAACGTCAAAATCCGAGTTGGCAAACTGGAAGAAATAATGCGAAGCAAACAAGTTTTGCTGAAATGGCTGAAGAGCTGCTGCTGCTGGTGCCTTGCTCTGACAGCGTCAAATAAATTGAATCAAACGACGAAGTAGGTTCAACAACAACAATTGCAACAACAACAACAACAACAACAACAGCAGAAGGAACAACAATTGAGGCGTTGTTCAAGTTTTCAAGCAGCGACAACTTTGCATGCTTCGAAATTCAATTCTAATTAACATAAATTTGCACAAATGAATGTCAACCACAAGAGGCAGCGTAAAGAATACTAGGCACACCCACGCGCGCACACACATCAACACCCAGACCCAGACCTCACACACACACACACGCACACACGCACACGCACACACATACAGCAACTTGTAATTTAATTTATGTCGCATGGCAACTTTTTTGTGAGTCATAAGTCAGCTTCCATAAAGCAGGTGTGGGCGGGGTAGGCGGACTTGGGCTTGATTAAAGTGCGTTTAAACCAAGAGCATAGACCCAGAACTTGTACGTCTCACACGTGTGTGTGTGCGTGCTAGTGTGTGTGTGTGTCATGCTCAGCGAAGTGTGTGTGTGACTGTTTCCGGTTGCTATTCGTTGTGCCTTGTTCGCCTGTTGTTGCCAGCTACTAATGAGCTCCACAGCAAGCACAAATATTATTTGAATGGAATTTATGCATGGCTAGAAGAAGGTTGCCTTCTACTTATTTTCGTTGCACTTGCCTAAGGTATGACGAATTTTTAATCATTTTTGTAACGTTTTTATCAGTGTACTCTTGCAATCATTCTGTCCTACTCTGAATGCGTTCTTAATTCAAATAGTGATATATTCTATATTTTAATATATAAGCTTTCCTTCCATATTATTTAAATCTTAGAATTTCCTTTCCCAACTAGCTTTTAAATATTTGCAAGGATGTTTTCAGTGTTGCAAAATGCGTACATAATTCAAATATTTTTTAAATATAAGCTTTTCCTTCCGTATTATTTTAAATATTAGCTTTTCTTTTACCATATACCTGTTAATTATGTGCCAGGAGGTTTTCAGTATTGTCAACTTGCCAGACAGTTTCTAATCTAGCGTTTTACTTTAACATCTACCTGGTAAAATAGTTTATCCTATTGTTTTGTGTGTTGAGACTTTGCTAGCGCATCAAAGTGGCATCACATTACAATAGCTGAGATAACAAGAAACCCCTTTGCTTGAAGCTAACATGTAGTATAAAGTTAACATGAACTTTGACAGTCAGAATAGTAAACGTGCTATTGACACTTTTTCTATATATCTATGAAATTTGTATTTATTTAATGTCGTGCTCTATGAAAGTGTATTACCGCTGCGCTATGTACGAGGTTTTCTTCAATTTTCTGTACAATTTTATTTTCGTCCGCGCTTTTGTTCTTTGGAAAAGTTGCCGGAAACGGAAATGGCATTTTGTGTGCGCTTGATGCGGGGGTAAGTTGACTTAACTTTGCACTTCAAGTTGCCGAAAAAAAACTTGGTCCGAAGTCGTGCCGGCAGCAGAGCGCTACACCCAAGGGAAACGGGATGGGATGGGAATGTCACGTTGCCAACATGATGCAGCGATGCAGATGCACAGCCAGCAGTTGGCAGTCGTCTGGCTATACAGGGTAGTCCAAGCAATGCAGGGCCGGCGGCAACAAATTTGCCAGCGGTTGTCAGGACAACGGGCAAACAAAGGCACACTCGGCGATAACGGCGGCGCATGTCAGGATGCGCAGCGAGTATGTCGACAGCGATATGCAAATTAGATACAAAATAATAGTGAAAAAAAAAAATGAAAATGAAAATGAAAAAGATACCAAGTGCGATGCCGAGTCGAATGTAAATGCTGAACAAAATAAATTCCACAGAATCCTTGCACGTAGCCGTATCTGTAGCCGTGCATCTGCAAGGTAGGCTGCCAGGCCCGCTCAGTCTGGCAAAAGGGTGCGCCCCGAAGGGGCTGCAGTACCGCGTGGGGTGCCAGGGCGGTACCTTGTCCTGCTACACGCTGCCAGCCATTTGATATGCGCAGCGTCATAAATAATGTTCAGCATTTAATTTCATTTCCATTTTCATTTTACGATATGATATTCAGGACTCACACTCGCTGACGCACCGCACCGTACCGCACCGCAGCGACGTCGGCAGCGACGTCGACGTCGACGGTAGCGCAGCTGCCGCAGCCAGCGCAAATTGACAGAATGGAAAGTGTAATAAAATTGGAAATTGTATTTTTCCTTTGGCGCACTTTCCGTATTCCGGGGCAGCATTTAATTTTATGATTTCTGATTTCGATTGCAACATTTGTGTGCCGTATAAAGTTTCGCCTCGACACCCACAACTACTGCAGCCAGCTTTTATTTTAATGGCTTTTATATTGAAAAAGTTCCAAAGAACACAACTGCGCGAAACAAAGAAACATTTTACCAATTGCTGCTTTCTGTCTGCAGACTCATTGCATGAATTTATATTCAAATTGCGAGAAGTTAACTACTTTAAAAGAACGTTAAGAAAAACAGTTTTTTTTTTTAAGTTAATTGCAGTCTAAAAGCTCAATCAATTTAAAATAAAAAGGGTAAAAAACACGTGTTGTGTTGAAAATAACTTTATGAAGTTTGCCATTTAAAACCTAAAAACAGGAGGCTCTAGTCGGGTATACCCGAGTTGGGGATACCCCGATATCTTCTATCAACACCAAAAAATTATAATTATCCTACGAGATTCTAGTTACAAATATTTATATATTGAGAGACGGGACCATAATTTTCCCAGCAGAAAAGCTAAGAATACTTTTGAGAATCAGTTTCAATCTAAATGATCAAAATGAACATCGAATAAGAAAGTCATCAAAATTAAATTGCGTTCAATAAAAATTAAAAGTATTCTGTATTAAATAAAAGGCAAACAAATTTGTGGAATTCAGCTTATTAATATGTTGCTTATCCCAAAATCGTATAGAAAGGATGAAGCAAAGTTTTTAAAATAAAATTCAACGACAAACTATGAACGATGAGGCAGTCTTTATTTAAATCGGTTCAATATTGACAGTGGCAAGACTTGGAATTGATATTTACCATTATCGAAGCATAAATATTTGCCGAAAGACAGACAATGGCCCTTTGCACTGGGCATGTCATATTATTTGCTTGCTATTTTGCTGGCAAACAAAGCGATTGGCAGATATTCCGGGTAAATCCCTTCAATGAGCCAGTTCACAATGAAGCCAATACACACAAGCCTACAGGATGGCATTGTCTGTCAAACTAAATCCATAAACTAGTTGCTATATGTATATATATATACAAATATATGTGTGCTATCAGCAAAGTCAAATTGCAGGCAGTGGCAAAGACAAAGAGAGCTGCGAGCGATTAATTAAATGAAATACATTAACTATTGAATGCAGTGGGAAGGACAAACAAAGCCCAAAGACATATCGAGAGCGGCAGCCTTTAATCGATTACAAAGGCTTAAGCTCAATAGAAATGATGCTCCCACACACACACACACACACACACACACGCACACACCCACAAGCAGGCATATTCACAAACTCTGCCAAACACAACTGTACTCTGTGGATTTGCATGACTACATTGCAAAAAAAACTTTGAAATTTGAAGAGTTGTTTTTATACCCTGAACCCATTAAAAATGGGTAAAAGGGGTATTATGTTTTTGTGCAAAATCCAAATGTATGTAACAGGCAGAAGGAAGCATCTCCGACCCCATAAAGTATATATATTCTTGATCAGCATTAATAGCCGAGTCGATCTAGCCATGTCCGTCTGTCTGTCCGTCCGTCCGTCCGTCCGTCCGTATGTATGAACGCAAGGATCTCAGAACCTATAAGAGCTAGAGACTTGAAATTTTAGATGTAGGTGCTCCTAGGTCCTACGCAGATCGAGTTTGTTTCCGATAATCGATAACTTGCCCCGTTTCCAAGTAATCGATAAAAATGTATATCGATATCCTGTTTTTTAAGCAATTTTGGTAAATAATAAGAGCTAGAGTTACCAAACTTGACATGTAGCTTCTAGAAAAGTATATATATATCGATTATCTTTCATTTTATACCTATCGCCACCTCCCGCTACTCTCTATCTATAAGCGCGCGCTGCATTTGGTGTAGGAATATGAGGGTTCAGGGTATCGCCTAGTCGGGAGCTCCCGACTAGAACCTCTTACTTGTTTAAAGCTAAAATGTTGATTTCAACAGCATGATTGCATTAAATTCTAAAACTAACTTTTAGTTAAATAGCCCAAGGACTTGCATAGAAATTTTGTGCAGTGCATTGAATTTATATTTATTTATTGATTGGCTGCTGCGTGGGCTGCACAAAACCAAAGTCCGACCACACCTTGACAACACTATATAAAGCTTCAGGCTTAACAGCAGTCACTCAACAGTAGCGTCCATATATCTTCTATCTTACAGTTGCCAGGACAGCGGCTTATGAATGCATGCGTGTGTGTTTGAGAGTGTGTGTGTGTGTGTGTGTGTGTGTGTGTGTCAGGCCATCAGTTGTTTAGCCATTGGTGATTTACGTCCGCCCACAGTCAATGCTGATGAAAACCAGAGTCTCTGACTTTGGTAAATTTCTGTTGTTCCATTCTATGCTTTCCGTTTCGGTTCGATTCGATTCGATTTGGTTTTGTTTTGTGATATCCTTTGCTGTCGGTTTGTTTGTTTGTGTTCGTTACCTGCCGGTCTGTCTATCTGTCTATTTGTCAGGCAGCTCAAATTATTATTACCAAGTGCACTCGGGCGTATGCGCAATGCTTTTTTCCACTTCAGCATGCCGCTTGCTAAAAACAATAACATTCACGTTCCTTTCCTTTTCAAGTGAATGCATTTCAACTTTAACAGGCAGCTTGACATGCTTTCAGATAGTTTAGCTCATAGCTAAAACATATTTTTAAATTTCAACTGATTTCACTCATTTTCCACGCGAGTAAGTGGATTATTGTTTATATATTATAAATATATTTTGTTGTTGCTTAACATGTGAAAGCGCATCAAAGCTTCGTCTTGGCTCATTTTACTGCTTCGCTCTGCAGATTTTCTTTCTTGAATGGCAACTGCAAGCAACAATTGCAATTTGTGCTGCGCACAATTGTGGATTATTCATTTGCGAAAGTTTTCTCGACATTCCCACATATACAATAACTATTTGTTTCTATTGTTGTTGTTATTGACATGAATGCTGCCTGCCAGTTGATGATGATGATATTGTTGATTTCGATGATGATTGCTTGGGTTGTTGCAAGTACATTGCCATGTTGCCATTTTCTGCGAATTAAGCCAATTTATATGTGGCCCTCGAGCAAACGCGCTGATTTTCTATTTTTCTCTCAAAAATTATGCAACACTGCAAATGAGTATGTGCAGGCTTTAAAAGTTTTTTAATAGCTGAGACTTACATCGTTAGCGCACAAAATGAAGCGCTTGAAAATTATTTTCCATTAGTGCCACGCACAAAGGGCTGGAATAAATACTGGTGTGTGTGTGTGTGTGTAGGGGAAGGGGGAGGGACGGGGTGTGGGCGTGCCTGGTTGCCAAAGTTGCCACTAAGCCTTTATGCATTTGATGGCTTTGATTGTAGCTATGCCAGCTGCTTTCATGTGGGCCAAAGCGTATGTGCAAAAACTTTGCCCGCCAACTCGTTAGACAAATTGAAATTTTGTCGTCAATTGGCGTTTTTAGTTTCTGCCTCCTTTGTGCACTTGTCTGTGTGTGTCAATCTGCCTGTGTGTGTGTGTGTGCATTTCAAAAGTTGCCGCAGCACTTCGGGCTTTGGTTTAAGCTCTTACCGGTTAGACACGGCTCATGTAGGCGCCTACTATTTTTGCCTGCACAGTTTGCCAAAAATGTATTTTGACATATTCAGTAATGGGCAAAAAAGCTTTTGGCATATGCCAAAATATAAACTCTAAATGCTGTCAATCGATAAAAGTAACTTGATTAGGATTGCAGTGAACAGCGAGAAACTGAGCAAGAAGTCGACCTTACTTTGAATGCACATTCAAAAGAAACATGCTCAGGTTCTCAAAGATTGCTTGATATTATCAATAAATATGCTTAATTTACTTTTTTTTAATGGGTACTTTTATAATCTTTTAAACATCTAAAAGCATAAATCCCTAAGCTGTTTTTTCTTAAAATAAATATAGGCAACACAGTTAATAAGGAATAAAACGAATTCTAACTGCTTTCAGTGTTGAATAGTGCAGATAAGTTATCGATTGCAATTGCATTCGATAATTTCATTTACTGATATCGAAGGGATCAAATATTATAACTATAGCTGATAGTTGATTCTTTTAAAAGACAGCTTAAAATTTCGCTTTAACATTTTTATTCATAAGATTAAAGACTTCAAATAAAATAATAGAAAATTGACAATTTTGTAGGCATTATTTTTTGATTTAGTTTATCTTAAATCGATTTATTCTCATCATGATTTGCTTGTAATGTATTTGCATTTGGCTTTGTATTTAGTTAAGAGCTGTTTATTTGTCTTGTGGATATTTTCTACTTTGTGTTTATATGATATTTATGATTTATTTGTTTTAGACTTGAAAATATTAAATTCAGCCAGAATTCATGCTGGCAATTTAAATCCTTCATCTATGACAACCATCTGCCGTTGGTCGTAACTCATTTTATTTGCACATATTAAAAATTCTTTTTGTGTAGATCAAACAGCACAACAAATATGCTTATACGAAAATACTTGCAAAATAAATATTTTTGCAATAAAGGCAGCCCACTATAAGCTGCCTATGTGCATTTTCCATGGAACCTGCTCTATTTGTCATTTGCAATTGAGGCAGGATGGCAGCCAGTTATCTACGAGTGCGTATCTAGGCAACCGATGCGAACTTTTCTAGCTGAACAGCAGCTGAAGATACTTTTGTATCTCTACTATTTATTTATTTATTTATTTGTGTGCCTGTTTTTCTGTTGGCTAGCAAACCGTAAATAAATCAATTTCCATTCAGGAGTATATTTTATTTGCATTTATTCAAGTGAAAATTGTGTGTGTGTGTGTGTGTGTGTGTGTGTGTGTGTATGCACGTATATTTCTCTGTAAAATACAGAGGGATAATCACCATGGAATTTGAGCTCGCAATTTGCTTTGAATATTGCTTTCAATCGAATAATAGCTTGGTATTTCTGCACTTTAAATCAAAATTGACAAAAAAATGCAATAATATATATGTTTACTAGCGGATATAGCCCGGCCTTGCCCGTGGTACGTAAAACATAAATTCTCTCAAAGATCTTTGAAAATGGTTTTGAAACGGGGGAAATTTCCCGAAACTCCATCTTACAGCGAATATTTCAGCTTCCTAGCTCTAATGGTAATTGGATAAGCAATATTTAACTTAGCAAGTTTTGGGTTAAGGAAGAATTTGAAAATACATAAAGTTGTGAGCGAAAAATCATGTAGAAAACCTCTTTGGACATTATAATTTATGAATGAAGACTAAGTTTCAAATTAATATGGAATATTCCGAATCTGAAAAAATATTCTTAAATAAACAAAATATTAAAAAAACGAAACAGAAAACTTCAAGTGCAATACATGCCCTCTGTAATATATAATCATTATACAGGCATGAATTCTAATATAACATTTTAGAAGCATGCCTTGAATAACTAAAAGCAAGGTCTGAATAAACTTGTAAGCATGTGAGCAAGAGCCAAGTAAAACGAATTAAATTCAAACCATGTCCCTGTCTTGAGCCGCCCACTTTGTTTTTGATCTCTTTAGCACAAATAATATTGCAACCGACTATCTCAAGTTTTCTTGTATTGGCACTTTAAGCTCCAAAAGGGATAACCAGCTAACCTAGAAATGCGTCAAGCTTAGAGGGCGAAAAAGCGTTACCTGGCCGCATCTTGGTTTCAGCCAAGCCTAAAATCTAATCAGCACACGCCTTGTCAACATACCTGTGCCCATCGGCACACGGCAAAAGGCACATGCATGGTCACACATGTATGCGCACACAAGCCACATAGCCACATACATGTACGCATAGATATGTATATGTATGTATATCGATGTCATGTATCTATATACATGCAGCGACCACATATGAAAACATTTTTACATGGCACATGCCAGAAAAGGAAAACTTTGCCCGCCACACAGGAAAAGTTTATTTTTTTTGGAAGGACCGAAAGCTAAGGGGAAAGGGTGCCAAAAAATGCCTCAAAATGTGGCCGCTGTGGTAAAAAAGTTGGAGCAGGAGCCACAGCCTGAAGCCTGGCCTGATGTTGCTGCAAAGAGTCATCGATCCATTAAAACCAAAAGTCTGCGCCAGAAAACTGTACAAAGGCAGCCGAAGCCGAATGCCGAAATCCGAAAGCCGAAGCCGGCTTCAGTCAGGCATAGCGAAAAATGGCCGCAACATGTAGCTGGGGCGGCGAGGGGCATGGACTGAAGGTGGCAGCTGCCGACCGCCAGCGACGCCGTTGACGTGGCAGCTGCCCTCGCCACAGCCAGCACGAGGTTAAGCTGGCGGGGCATGAGCACAGGTAGACAAGGTTGCTATGGCAATATCTGGGAGAGCGCCACGCATTTGTCCAAGTGTGTGTGTGTGTGTGTGTGTGTCATATCTATTCGTGTTCGTCTCCGTTGCTTATACGCCATGTTGTGCGCAGCCAAAAGCCAACGCTATAGAGCTTGTGGGCCGACTATAAAAGCCGTTGCCAAGCACTGTTCGTTGCACAGATGCGTTGCCAGGTGGCAGCCACAAGGCCAGCAGCTCCTCAGTGCTGCAGAACTCCCTTGGGCTCCCTGGCAGCGAATCTCAAGTGGCTCCTTGCTAGGATTTTGTTTGTCATGCTTGTTTGCAACCTGCCCTGACTTTAGTACGTGTTACATGCAGCTCGGTAGGGGAAGAGGCGGCAGTGTGTGTTTGTGTGTGTGTTTGTGGAAGAAAGGGGGGTTCACTAATGCGGTTAGCAGTAATGACTGCATTTGAAATGCATAAAGGCACTGCAGCACTTAGCATTAACCGGGTGCGGCATGGCATAATAGTATGCACTCGAGGTCTTATAATATTTCGATTGGTTCTCCATTTAAATTGGGGGCGAAAAGAAATTTTAACTTGGAGAATAACGGTCGGTAAGACTTTAACTAGAAAATTAGTTGTGGAATGAATTGTCCAACGGAAAATCGAGGATCCGGGCTGTTGGATCCCAAGCTTGTGTGAAAATTCAAAACAATTTGCTAGCCGCAGGCAAGAGTTATATAGCCATCGATAAATATCGATAAATTAAAATGACAATGCTAATGATAATGACAATGATAGTGCTAATGATAATAATAATGATAATGATAATGATAATGGCATATTTCAGAGATTATAAGAGTCATGAAATTAACAGATGCTTATTTTGAAAACCGCCATCGATAATATCGATTATCATTAGTAATGTCACGAATTTGGTTGGGATTGATATAACCGCCATGGGCATATCATTAGACAGATCACGTGTTGCATGTTAACCATATTTTTACATGACTTATTACCCAATTTTGTTTAGTGTACGCGATGGCGCTTGCGCCTTGTAGCTCGCTGAAAAAAAAACATGGCTGCGCTCAGCACCAGGACCCGCACACACACACACATATACGTACGGAGACAGACAAAGCACATTTCCCCTTAACAAATGAGCAAGCACTGAGATACACACACACACACACTGTCACCCACACTCACCCACACACACACACACACATACATGTCTGTTCGGTTGCTCACAGTTGTGCAAACGATTTTCAACACATTTACAATTATTGTAAATGTGTGCAAAATTTCAAACATTATGCACGTATGTGTGTGTGTGTGTGAAAGCGTGGGAGTCAATCTGCCAAAGAGAGAATACACGCCTTTGTAGGTGTGCGTGTGAGTGTGTGTGCGTGTGTGCGGGTGTGTGCAAAGTGAACATTCGATTTTACCGGTTGCTGCTTTTTGCCGGTCTTTTGCTACCAAACATCAGAGTTTGGGAGCTTGGGAGTCCTCTGAGTGCTGCTGCTGCTGTTTTGGGCACTTTATGCGTTTGGGGAGCCGGCGACGGTGGCAGAGACGGAGACGGAGTCGTTGTCGTTGCCGTAGCTGGAGACCGGAGCCCGGACCCGGACCCGGACCCGCAACCGGAGCTCTCCCTTGTGTGTTGTGCTGTTGAGTGCCGCCGCCATATTTGATGTTTGCCTGTTGGCCTGTTGTTATTTTCGATTTGTCGTTAAGGAACAGCAACAACAACAACAACAGGAGCATTGAAACTTGGCCAACTGCTGTTTGTTGTCTTGCCTACAGTTCACTGCACGTTTTCCCAAGCGTATGACATCCATCTATCTATCCACCTTTTGACCAGGTCTAGGCCAACCCCTCCAACATGTTGGCAACGTACCTAGTACGTGCTCCGTTACGCTTTTATCGATAAGGACATTATAACTCTAGCATGAAGTTTGTCATGAGCAAAATTTTAACATATTTAATGGTACTGTATCTAGGTTAATTTTTGTGAACTCCTTGAGGGCTTCTTTAATGTTGCAAGGCCTGGGAAAATGCAAAGTTCGAGTCAAAGCAAGCAGCCACTTTAACATGCTATGTCCTGTTCTGCCTGTTAAATATAAACTGGTACTTCATGTAAATTAAATATTTAACAGTTGATAAGAGGCATGTTAGACCAAACTAACTTTAGTTAATTATTGATTTTTAATGGCTTGTCGAGCAACTTTTCATTGGCAGGGAATAGAAAATCGAAATAAAACTTAACTTCATGTTAAATTTAACATGTGCGATTTAATGTAAAAGGAGCTAGTTTTTGATTATATATACGTGTATTTATCTATTTATAGAGTATATTTAAGGGGCACTTGTGTGTTTTTTTTTTTTTTTTTTTTTACTGGTGCTTCTTCTTTCTCCAGCCATTGTTGTTGGGTTGTTATACTAATAGCCAGCCAGACGCCATTGGAAAACGCCAACGCAATGGCGGCCATCGCGCGAAATGTTTTCGCGTTGGCGTGGCCAGGCAACAGAGCACAGACACACACACACACACACACACACACACACACACACACACACACACACACATACAGAGACAGACACAAAGGAACAAAGACAAAATGAAAATTTCACATATAACAGCAACAACAGCAAAAACGACAACTGCAAATTTTCGACTCGCTGCTAAATGAAATGAAATCAACATGGCTGCCCGGGATACAAAACCGAATCCGTGTCCGGGTCTGGGCCATGGCCGGGCCGGGGCCGGTGCGGGGCCGGGCTCTGGGCTTGGCTGCAAAACAGAAAAAAAAACCTGAACTGCAACGTTGGCAATTTTTGCGGGCTACGCTTTCGTTTGCTTTCGTTACGTTTCGCTTCGTTTCGCTTCCATTTTGCCTCTTTGCTATTATTGGTGTGGCATGCCCCATGCCATTGCCCCCGCATTAATGGCGTACAACAACAACAAGAACAACGAAATAAAAGAAAAAAGCTCTCACCGAAAGGCGTTCGTAATGCGCTATCGGGCTCATTAGGCCGCACCGAAATTTAATTGAGCTAATTTCATTTTTTTCTCTCTGTGTCTTTTAACATGAAAATTGAAAAAATTAAAGAGGTAAAAAACTGAAAAATGTTAAATTTGCATTTATTATACCCTGAACCCATTGAAAATGGGTAAAAGGGGTATATTGTATTTGTGCAAAGTGCAAATGTATGTAACAGGCAGAAGAAAGCATCTCCGACCCCATAAAGTATATATATTCTTGATCAGCATCAATAGCCGAGTCAATCTAGCCATGTCCGTCTGTCTGTCCGTCCATCCGTCCGTCCGTATGTATGAACCCAAGGATCTCAGAACCTATAAGATCTAGAGATGTAGGTGCTCCTAGTTCCTACGCAGATCGAGTTTGTTTCCGATAATCGATAACTTGCCCCGTTTCCAAGTAATCGATAAAAATGTATATCGAAATCCTGTTTTTTAAGCAATTTTGGTAAATAATAAGAGCTAGAGTCACTAAACTTGACATGTAGCTTCTAGAAAAGTATATATATATCAAGTATCGTCACCTCCCCGCTACTCTCTATCTTTTAGCGCGAGCTGCATATGGTGTTGGAATAAGAGGGTTCAGGGTATCCCCTAGTCGGGAGCTTCCGACTAGAACCTCTTACTTGTTTTGTTTGTTTTTTTGCATAGTTCCGCGCTTGTTGCATCTGCATACCTTTTAATTCAATTAAATTATTTTTGCAACGTGTTTTGGAAGGGCAATTAATATAATTGAAATTGTTGAATTTCCACCAAATGCTTTTAGAAAAAACTTTTTCCGCAGCCCTTGTTGTTGTTGTATTTGCTTTGCCCTTTTGTTAGTTTTCACACAACAGTTGCATTTTGTTTGTTGTTGCTGCCTTTGGCATGCTGCGAAAACTTTGCCAATGTAATTTTGCAATACTTCTTCTGCACGTCAAATTGATTGGAAAATATGCGCACAAATCGTTACGAGCTTAGTTGTTAAAACAATAATACAATTAAAACTTCACTTGGTTACAACATTTATTTCATCTTAAAAGCTTTAACTTTGTGAAATACAAAAATTGAGGTTAGCAAAATAAACTTTGGGTCTGACAACTGAAAACTTTGAATGTTTACTTGTTAAAGAACAGAAAGAAACACTTGCCCTTGTCAAAAATTAATGTGAATTGAAATAACCCAAATCTTTTCATTTCAGATTCGAACAAAAAAGAACAGAGTGTGCCGACAAATAAATACCTTGGTAAGCATATTTTTCTTCTAACTTGTCGTTAACTTGTCTCTATAAAATTCTTGTTGCAAAATCAACAATTAGCTTCCAATATTTATTATTATTTCAGAGCATTTCTATCATTACTATTTTGCATATTTTCCATCATGCCATTCAAAATGATTCCCATGAAAACTATATGACCAGCAGGACAGCAGCTAAAGTATTCCCATTTTTACTATATTTCATCAAGCGCTTCGAAAAAAAGATAAGTTGACAAGTTTATATACTCTAGATTAGCATCAACAGCCGCGTTGTTCATCTTTCCGTGCATCTTTTTATCAGTTTCTACTCAAACAAGTTATTAGTCTTAACTATTGTCACATATCTTTAAAAGGGAAATGTCTAATATATAATTAAATCTTCTTCATACAGTTTATCCAAAAATAAAATGTATACCTAGTCTAACACCAGCTATCAAATACATTACGCTTTCAGAATCAACTCCTTACTTGATTTCTTTAAATATATACATATGCTCTTAACATGCTTTATTCCATAATATTTATATGCATTTGGCCCAACATTAAATCGCGTCAGAACAATTTTTGCTTTCTTAAAAAATATATATATATATATATGTGTATAATAAATTTAGTGTGAACTTTTGCCCACATGCCACATGTGGTATGGAGACGCTGACAACACTTTAATTTATAGCGCAGCGACGAATTTTCCATGCCCTTCTCATAGCTTTTTTTTTTTTTTTGTATTGTACTTGGAAGCGGGGATGTTGGCGTTGCCACCATTTTCGAAGCATGTTGTGCGCTCCGAAAACCACTTTTCATGCACATCAGTTGCAGCTGTTACAACAGCAGCCGGCAGACGGGGGCAATTGCAATGCTCGCCGGGAAAAGGCGTCGAGAAAATCTCCGGCAACAACAACAAACAGAACGCCATTTTTTCCAAAACCCAACATTTGATAGAAATTTTCGCTACGTTTTGCGTCCGGGGACTGGGACAGATGGGAATGAGGCAGAAAGAAGCAGAATAGAAGAAGCAGCTTGGGCAAAGCTTGTTATCATTCGGTGTCCACATCTGTCACCTTCTATAAATCAGCACATGCTCCTTGTGCATATACTTACTTACAGTCTTACTTATAAGTCTATGTACGTTCGTGCTGTGCCATTTTGTCGCTGTCTTTGGTCTACTTCATTTTGTTGTTATTGTTGTTCTGCAACTAATTCCCTTAATGGAAAATTGCACAAGCATGTTAAGAAAAAACTGTAACAGCATCAAGAAGAAGCTGACGAAAAAGAAGAAGACGAAGGAAAAACCAAGCAACTAGCTCGTGACGTTGCTTAAATACCCTGACACATCCATTTGCGGTATTTTACACTGGCTCAGAGTCTGTGTAAAACTGTTTAAACTAGGCTTGTGCGTGTCTTGTGCTCGTGTTGGTGAAGTTTTTCAGAAGCAATATAAGTTTCAGATACGACATAAGACCTATCGATTGTTGATTTAACATATCGGATCACAAGATCTTACCTCTCTCTTCCTGTTTTATTTCATATCACTTTATTGAGTTTGATTCCTTTCGACCTGTTCAATTTTACTTGTTAAGTGTGTTACGTTTGGTTAATTAAGTTAATTGCATCTGGGCACTCAGTTTCTCAAACTGTGGCAACTCTGTGCAACATAAAACTAATTTTCTGTGACTTCAAAATGAAGCCGTTTTGATAAATCAAATTAATTTCCTCTGGGAACGTTTTTATATGCTCAAACAGGAACTAGTTTCTACTTGTCGTCTTTTCATTTATCATTTCAAGCTGTGGACTGTTCGTTCATACTTGCGGAATGCGCCTAGTCTTATGTGGGTAACCCTAGAAAACAAGTGGTATACTAGTTCAAGCTTTTGAAATATGGTAACTCTGTTGAATAAATTTATATTACACACATATCATATTTATCTGTAAAAAAAACTCTTACTATTTATTTCATCATATAATAATTTATATCGGTAAAAGTCCAATAAGTCCTATTAATAGCTTGATTAATTATGAGTATGGCAACCCTGGCAGGTTACACTTGCCAACCAAACTGACTCTGATCAGATCACATTCTACTTCTTTCAGCGTTTTTTTGTATATTCGATTTTCCACTTCCAATACTTTAAGAACCTTTTGAACGACCCTCGCTGTTGTGGCCATATCTGTGTTGCTCTTACGCATAAAATATTAGTTGCCGCATTGCAATTGTTCTTGTTCCGTGTTGCGGGCGTAGCATTGTCTCAATTGTATGTATGCCCCTTGTCCTGCGCTGCCTCCCTCTCAGTCCATTTCTCTATCTCTCTCTCTCTCTCTCTCTCTCTAGCTCTATTTCTCTGTCAGCCTACATTTTTTGCCATTGTAATGCAGCCTCCCCTCGGCATCTGTGGCAGCCCTCCGCACCACCACCCAGCTGCCTGGCAAGCCGTCTGTTGTTCGTGCTGTCGCATTATTCTTCCGCATTTGCTGCCACTTTTCTTTATCACACACCAAACACTGGCCTGGTTTGGCCTAACCCCGACACTGTGCCCTGTGCCCCATCGCCTTTATACAGCATCGAATTCAATATCTCGTGTTACATTTCATTGCATGCACAGATTTATTACAGCGAAAACGGAAAATGGGGAAAACTCTCTGCATGCCGCTTGCCGCTTGTTCATGTTCATCACTTTCGAGCACATTTAGCTGAACACTCGGGGATTTATGTGCGTGTATATGCTTAATGCTATCTTAGTCTTCTTTTGCCTAGCTTGGCGTTTTCACCATCTCCCGCTTATCACTCAAATAGATTGCGTACGCACTTGGTTCTGCAGAGTTTGCCGTTTAGTACATTAAATTGAGCATAAATTTGCTCTTCAATTCCTTTTTATGTTCCTTAATCTTATCTTCGAGGATAAGTCAAGAGCCAAGCAGCTTTCTGACATGATTCATATATCAATTCTGACATATTCATATAATTTCGTCTTACATAGAGAATAAATAAAATTATCTTGTAGGACTGCTTTATATCCGTTTGCTTTCCGCTAATAATAGTAAATAGTAAAACATTTACGAATGCCACACAAAGCGGAATTAGAAAATTAATACTCTCTCGAGAGAACAAGCACTTGAAAATAATTCCTTTCTCTGAAACATTTACGAATATAGCACAAAGAACAACTGATGAATAATTTACGCTCTCCAGAGAGTAAGCACTTGATACTGAGAGTAAGAAGTATAATAATCATCCCATTCAAAAACAGTTAAAAACAAATCCGATGTAAGACTGTCTTGTCAGTGAAACATTTACGAATATTGCACAAAGAAGAACCAATGTATATTATTCTCTTGAGAGAGAGAGAGTAAGCACTTGATGACGGGAATGTGAGCACGAATAGTTTTGATTAGAAATATAATAATAATATTACTCAAAAATGCCAAAGACATAGGCCATCTCACACTATTCTGTCAGGGTATCATCTCGAGAGAAAAGAAGCGCATTTCTTATTACTTTAAGCCTCTTAAGTTCTATGTAGATATAGATAAACGAGTGAAAGCTGTGTATATCTGTGTTCAATCATAATCAAATTCAAATTATTTCAATAGCAAAAACCTTATCCGAACACAAATCATATTTGATAATTGTTCTCAAGATGTCTTCGACTTTAAACATAAACCAATTTTGTTAGACAATTAATTAAGCTCACAATATGAAGATATCAATTATGCTTTCAAAACTAATTATTTATTGCAATTTATTACACAAGGATATTAGCATCCTTTTATATGATGATTATCATATTTAACCATGTTCAACTCTATCAGGCGAATAATTAGAAGCTTATACAAGGCAGAGATGCATACTTTTTGCAGGCAGTATGCTACAATGGCCGCACTTTGATGTCCTGCAACTGGCAGCCGCTCAAAATGCAATATCCTATTGCCAGCTGAATGTGTGTGCGCGTGTGTGAGTGTGTGTGTGTGTGTGTGTGTTTGTGTAAGATTTATATATTTTCAATTTCCGCTTTTATGAGTGCAATGCGAACATTTTCATGCATGAGCAAATCGAATGACCTCGCCAGGATAGCGGCCACATTCATAAACGGCAATAGCTATATAAACGGCAGCATGTGCCTGAATAAAGCCATATTCAGTGCATACATCTATATATATATAGAGATGCACATATAGCTAGGCAAACACAGCTGCACATATGCTTGACCCCCCACTTCGGGGTTTGGGGCTGGGTCTCAACCAAAGCGCTGAAAAAGTATGCTGAAAGGCAGCCCAAACCGCATGCAATTGCATTGAACTGCTTATGCAAATGCCAATCAAAATGTTGTTGCTGCCTGACAGTAACCACACGCACGCACACACTCACACACACACACACCCGCATAGATACACATAAATATGCAAAGGATGTGGCAGCCACAAGTACTTCGGCAAGAGATAGAGAGAGAGAGAGTTGGGAAAGAAAATTTGCATAAGAAGAAGGCAAACATTGCATGCCCACAAGGATTCGCCCAGTAATCTGCATTGAACTGTTATTAAGTTTTGCGCTTATTGCTGCCAAAATCCAAACCTAGTCACCCTGTGTGTGCCAGGGTGTGTGTGTGACTGTGCCTTGAGGCGCTTCATGAAAAAAAAAGCAAGAAAAGAAAACCCAAAGCCCCACGCAGTATATTTTATGCATATGCAAAATGAAACGCATACGCCCCAATGTCCCATGTGTGTTTATATGTGTCTGTTTGCCTGTGTCTGTCTGTGTGTGTGTGTGTGTGTGTGTGTGTGTGTGTGTGTGTGAGAGCTGTTCGGCCAAGGTGCGGGGTGCTGTGGGCTGCCTTGCACGCGCAACTGCCTTCATTTTCATGCAAACAAATTTGCATGCCAAAGCGGACCCATGCCCTGGGCGCTGTGAGAAGCGCGTAGAAAAGCGCAAAAAAAAAACGATACAGAAGTGTACAAATTGCATGGGTGTGCACACACACACACGCTCGTATCTTTATCTATGCACATCTATGTGTATGTTGTGTTGGGCTAAACTAAAGCTGCCTCCCGGGCACGCCCACATTTTAGCGCGCCTCTCGGCTCATGTGTCGCAACGAAATCCCAGCACTTCTAACAAAGTGCATGCACATTCTATTTTACATTTTATATACCCTGTAAACATCCTACATTGAGTTGTTAAGCGTGATGATTCAGCTGAAAATTCTTTAATTAAGATAAAGGAATTTGTTATACAACAGTAAAATTAGTTTTCAGGTTCAAATCCATGTAATTTTCAGAATTTCCCGAAGTATATAAATAAGATTGACAGTATGCATCTCAAGATTAGTTCAACAGGTGAAGTATTAACATTTTCAAAAGTTAGCTTACATTTTGTAACTCCAACCTTGTAATGTAGTTGCCGGAAACTATAATTTATAGAAATAGTATATCTTATACGCATATAGTACAAATTATTTTATTTTTTTCCAAAATTTCTTGGGAAAATCATCCTATCAGATGTTTCAATTTTCTTTAAACGTGCACACTCAATACCCAGAATGATAATAATGGAATGTAAATTATTTTAAAGATGAAATAATGAATAATGAAACATAAATTATATTGCTAATGAAAAGAAATATGTTAATTTAACCGATAACCAATCAGATATATCAAAGTATATAATTGAGAATATATCAGAAGACTTAATGATATTATCGATTTTCTGGTTACAACTGGTTAGAACTTGATTCAAAATTATTTTAATTGACAAAATATAATGTTAATATTCTAGTGCAGGGTATCTTCCAGCCAACACTCAATGTGTTTTTTTTTTGTCTACAACTCTCTCTTCTTTATTTTAGCTGCTTATTTTCTGGGATTTTGTTGGCTCTGGGACTAAGAGATTTTAGGGGCGCTTTCCGCCTGGCAGCCTTGCTAAAATATTTGGTATATTAAATTCTGAGCAAATACCTTTGCATTTTACAATTCTTGTCTTTTTTTCCTTCTTTTCTTTGGTGCTTTTCTTACGCTTTTCTAACTGCACTTTGATGTCAAATGCGTTGGGTGCAATTTTCCACTGAGCCAGTTCGTGTTGTCTTCATTTTGTGATAACGAGTATAAAATTTGCCTTTGTCAACTTGTCTGCCTGCTTGTGAGGTGGCGCATTTCCGTTTCCGCTGGCCTGGCGCACATCCTTATCCGCCATCTTATGCTGCGCTATGTCCTTCGTCGCTGTCGTCCTCGGCAGCTGCACTAAGCTCCGGCTAATGCATATTTGTGCAAGGGCTTTCCATGTAGCTGACGTTAAATTAATTTCCGCTAAAGAAATTTTAATCTTCGTCCCTCTCCTCCTCAGCTTTTTACAGCTTATTGGCATATTTTAGATAGTAAAAAAAAAATGTTCTTTCCTATCTGATTTAATAAGCTTAGCGGCTGTCGCCTGTACCAGATTTTAATATGCAAAAGTTGCACTTTAGAAACGCGGAGCGCATAATTTTTATTTAAGAGCCATAAATCCTTGGGAGATGGCATTTTTTACCGTCGCGGTTACGCGGACAACAGAGCTCGAGTTCGTATCTTGGGGTATATTGTATGACATTAGGGAATATCTTAGTCGTATTTTTTGAAGGAATTTAACAAAAAACAATTTTAAGACATAATTAACTTTTATATAAAGCTTTGACAAACCAATTTTATATATTCTTTGGCATTATTTTTGGCCTGAGAATCTTTTCAGTTTCTATGTGAGACATTGAGAAATATTTCAACATTTTTGAAGCGCAAAGATTTTTATGATGGACAAATACTTATTGAATGTTTCTCCCTGCCTCCTCAAATCTGGCAGAGTTTTGACCCATCGAAATTGCAATATGCATATGCCTAGAAATTCGTTGGAAATAGATCCTACTTTATTAAAATATTTTGAATATTGTTTGCGGAACTAACGGCCTCCCATATTTCAGAATCTCGGATCTGTCTATTAAGCATCCATCTCTCTTTCGCACGCTGTCATATTCTATTTGGCTCTCTCTCTCCCCCTCTCTCTTTCTCTTTCTCTCTCTCTCTCTCTCTCTCTCTCTCTCTCTCTCTCTCTCTCTCTCTCTCTCTCTCTCTCTCTCTCTCTCTCTCTCTCTGTCGCTCTTTCACGCTATACCTCTTTCTAGTCGCTCAGAATAATGCTTTTAATTTCTCTCAGTATCTTACTCTTTCTTCTTCTAAGAAATATATCATAGCTGGCCTATGATATTATATTTAAACCATTTTAATTTTGATTACTTTTTGATGAATTTCTTACTATTAAAAACGTTGCGAACTATTCGTAAAATGTACCCTTCGCTCTTCACGTTTTAAACTTAAGCTTTTAACAAATTTACTTACCCAATAGTTTTCGCTTTAGTTTAGGTATTGTAGATATCCTAAAGTGAGCACAAATCTTGGTAGTTTGTTAAGTATATTTCTTTTGTTTTCTTCAACAATTTCCAACTTGAACTGGTTTTGCACTTAAGGACACTTTTTGTCTGGTCGTTTGTTGTTTAGTTAATTGTAGAGTTTCGTTCGCTCTTGGCATTCACCGCGTGCCTTATGGTCAAAATTCATAGAGGCCTACAGTGGATACCAGGAGAAAAACGTACCAAACGACGGCACTCACGAGTCCTGAATGTTGGCAGGACATCAAGCACAGCAAACCGGAACTTGCGTAATGAGATGCAAAAACAGCTGATGATCGCACGCAGCGCACTAAAAAGGCGAATGTCCTTCGCAATTGAAGGCTTCTTGGGCCCCAGCTAAGCCATTGACCCAGGCCACATTAACGCGTCGTAGACTCGAACCGGTTTCAAGCGGCACTTGGAAAAGTTTTTATTTTTGTTCTGTTGTGGCACAATTTACGTGTTGGTCCTTTTGCGGGGAGCTCCGTTCCTTGCCAGCGCCGCGATCGTACTGCTCGAATTGTGGAACGCGCAACGCTACAAAACTCTCAGCCCGGTCAGAGCCTTAAGTAGTCGCGATCCCACCTTTTAGGGGTTGATCTCGGCTCATGGTAACAGGATCAGCAGCAGCAGCAGCCACGCTCTCCCTCGCCCAGAGCCGAAATCCGGTTTTTGGGCTCATTTGGCTTAGGCTTTGGCCGGGCAGCTGCTTGCCAAAAAAAAAAAATGACTAGAAGAGAAGCAAATTTTGATTCAAACGTGCATTGGCTTAGGACATACGCAACGAGAGCGCCCGCTGCTCCTTGTTATTGTTATCCTTGCTGATTTTATGATTATGTGCGTGTGTGTGTGTGTGTGTCCCCTTTGCCTTTATTGTTGCTGGCGTTTACGGCGTTGCAAATGCATTTTTATATCCTGTTTATGTGCGCGCGTTTTTATCAATGGAACTCTGATTTTATACCCTCCACACGCCGCAGGACGAGAGGGTGTCCTGGCCTCAATCCAGCAGCTGAACTGCACTAACGGTTCGTCAACATCAAATGCAGCATGTCATCCATAGACTTTAAGATCTTGATGGTTTCAACTTCAACTTCAACAGTTATTATAAAGTTGCTTTTATGTTCCTTTGTAATTTTATGTCGATTCTTCAGTGCAGATAGGCATAATTGTTATATAAGGTTACAAGAAAGGGTTCGTTTGTTGTTATGTTAATGAATATATAAGATGGAAATCTGTTTAATTATTCTACTATAATAATATTAGTACACAATCAAGTTAGTTGGTTAGTTCAAGTTTTTCTTATTTATAAGCAAGTGTTAGGCTAGATTAAACTATGTTATAAAAAACTAACAATATTTTTAAATCATGTTCGGGATGAGACCCTTGTATAGGGTATTATAATTCAGTAATGAAATGTGTAACGTATAGAAGAAGTATATATATTCCTGATCAGTATCAACAGCCAAATATCACATATCTGCAAAATGAAAATCTTCACAGGGCTATTTAATCATCGACGTGCCGAAGATATACTTCTTGTTTGTAGTATCCAAATGAGGTACATAAAAACTAACTTCTATGTTTTAAGTACAAGATACCCAGCATTTAGAGCCAGCCAATAACTATCCCCAAATAGTGTGGAGAACCATAAGTTTAATGCATTTGATTAAACTCTAAAGGCAGCTAGGCACATATATTAAATTATGGACGACAACTGCTGTTTTCGATCAATAGTTAACACACACAATATGAATCAGAGCGCATCTGGAAAATGTGCACAGCAGAGCGAGTCAGTAAAGTCAGATGTGCGGAGAGAGTATTGCAGGGCGGAGGCAGCTAGACAAAGGTATAATGCGCATTGTTGTCAGCGACAGCGACAGCAGCTGATCGAACGAACGGCCAACAAACTGACAACAACTGCCAATTGAATAGAGGCCCCTAAAGAAGGACGAGTACAGCCCGTCAGACCGTCAGCCCAGCAGAACGTCAGACCGTCAGCTCGTGGCCCGTGACACACATTTGCGCCCGACCAACATAGGCGGCTGCATTGGGCATAGATTTTTCCACTTTTCCCTTTTTGGGTAGAGCGAATTGGCGCCCCAAAAGGACACAATAACAATAGGAAAATGCCAGGAAACGTTTCACAGAGCCGTTCATGAAAATTGCATCAACTCGGCAGCTGTCAACTGGGTCTTGGCTCATGCCAAAAAGAAAAGAAAAAACTAAACTGAAATAACAGCTGAGAGACCAAGCGGCTGCTCACAGAACGTCTATTGATTTTAGCTGTTGCTATTTAAAATGTTCGTGTCAGTCGCCTTTTTATCGATTGTCAGTTGACAAACGCTTCAATGAGCATGCACTCGCACACACACACACACACACACACACACACAATCAAGCACATCATATATGCATCTCTCATATATCGAGCTGAAAGTATCTCGACTGTGCAAATGACGCGTCGCATCATAAACTTGTGGCAAGCAGCCAGAATCAAAGTCAAAGTGTGCATAAGGCATATGCAAAAGCAAACTAACAGTAATACACTGCAAAAAAACATAGCTAAAGAAAATGTAAATAAATTTAACCTCTAAAATTCATGAATATAAATGATACTAAAAAAGTGGACCTCATAAGTAGGTTAAGGCAAAAGGTGCGCTATATTTCAAGCCAATTCCTTAGCGTGGATGATATATCAGATCCCTTAGAGTATATATATACTTGATCAGCATCAATAGCTGATTCAATAGGGCCATGTCCTTCCAGGTTCGGACTACTATAACATAATAATGTATTGGGAATAATCGCTCAAATGTTAACTTTCTTGTTTTTCGAGAAATCCTTACTAAATCTTGGCATATTCTAGCTCCTTACATATGAGTGAAAGCTTTTGAACCTTTGGCTACCATAGCATAAACCTCTACAGAAAGATCCGTTAGAAAATTAGTATTTAGATAGCAAATTTTTAATTTTTTGCCATACAGTATATCTTGCTTTATATCAATACAATATTATGTTATATTTAAGTTTAAACAAAGACTTGAGACTCGGGTGTAGAATACTCTTCTCAATATTTTTTTTCTACTATGCCCATTGATATAAATAACAGTAGCCTCTACGATCTTCAATCTGGAAATAAATATCCCAACCACGAATTTTCACTACACGCCGTTCTATAGAACATCTAATCTTATTACAAATGCATTATACTTTTTCTCAGTGCACTCATATTGCTTGAGCTTATTTTGTTTTGCTTTGCTGACTGCTGCTTTGGCATGGAAATTTTTATGCCTGTTCTCTTGTGGCGTTTATGTATGCACACACACACACACACACACACAGATGCACGTTGACACAGACATGCAAATGGTGTCCTGTTCGCAGTCTAGACCCCGGTCTCGTATATCCCCCAATGCAAAACTGTCTCAATGGCTGGCAATTAGCTGTTGTTGCTGTTGTTGCTCTGCAGTCGCATTGCTGTCATATGAGCACTTAAACATGATTTTAATGTCAATGGTTTCCACGCTTCGCCATATTGCCACAGACTTAACTAGAGAGAGAGAGAGAGAGAGAGAGAGCAGGAGGAGAGAGTGAGGGAGCGAGAGGGATGGAGATAGAGAGAGAAAGGGCAAAGCAAAGGAAAGGACAACGAGCGACAGTTTGTTTGCACGCAAGGAAGATGAAAGTGTTAGAGGTCGTAGCACCTCTTCTATTTTTTTTTTTTTTATAGATTTTCTCACTTTCCAAGCAGCTGGGAAGCTGAGGTGATGCCCTCCCGTTAGGTGTCACGGCTGCCGTTTGCTTGTTTAATTTGCTGTTCAAGAAACGAAGGGAAAGAGCTGCTCTTCAATTCTCTGCTCTGCTAGCTGCTGATATTAAAGTGGTTGAGGTTGAATATACTCTTAATGATTTAAACTTGAAGATAAAAACCTTGTTCACTAGTTCCTAGTATTGTGATGCCCTAGCCACAAAGTATACATATATTTTGTTCGCTTAAATGTTGGCTAAGCAACTTAAACTTTTTGTCCAAAGCTTGGATTTTTATTTATACTCTCTACTATATATACTCTCTACTAAACTATCCGATAAACTAAACTGTTCTATGCTATACTTCAATCTTACTATACTTTACTATACTATCCTATACTACACAAAACTATTCCATACTATACTATACTGTACTATACTTTACTATACTATACTATTCTATACTATACTATACTATTCCATACTATACTATACTATACTATTCTATACTATGTCATACTATACTTTACTATACTGTTCTTTACTATCCAACACTATACTATAGTATTCTTAAGTTACCTATACTATCCTATACTATATTTTACTAAAATAAACTATTCCATACTATACTCTACTATCCTATACCAAACTATACTCTTACTATCCTATACTATCCTAGACTACACTATACTATACTATTCTATACTATGCTATGCCTATACTATACCAATTATACTATAGTGTGCATTCTCTACTCTGAATTGTATATATTTTACTAAAGCCCATATAAGTCAGTGAGAAATATCTTTTGTCGTAATAGAAAAACCCAAACTCAATTTAGTTGTGGCTAAGTTTTCAGCTTAAAGACGCAAACTCAATTTACTTGCGTCAAACTTTCGAGCTTCAAAAAACTTCAATGGAAAATGTCTTTATCAGTAAAGTAAAAACTAAGCTGCCTGCAAACAAAGCCCCCGAAGCGAAGCGAACAAACTCAAAGTAAAAGAAAAATTTAAAAGAAAAGTAAATAAAAAGCGCTGCAAGCAAATTTTCAACGCCAGCCAAGCGTAAGAGATAGAGAACGAGCCAACTTGAATGTAGAAACGAATATTTGCAACGCTTTTTATGCAAAGCACGTAGTTGTATTTTTTATATTTTTTATGCAAAGGCTTGGGCAAGGACAAACGAGCAGCATAAAAATGTTATATCCTTCCGCGCACCGAACAACAACAACAACAACAACAACAAGGAGAACAACCTGCCATTAATGCTCGCATATGTACACACCCAAAAGCTGCTTCTACAAATCATCTAACAGCATCCTCTGTGCCCCTACGGCACCTCAAAGCCGCATCAAAATGAAGGAAAAAAAAAATATATAACGAGTATTTTTGGGTGCGGTCCTTGACATCGCGTACGACGCATGACACTCGCCTGCCTGCCTGCCTGCCTGCTCCTTGTCTGTGCTTGAGATTCGCAGGGTTCGCCGTTCGTTTCGAATTCACGATGAACTCGATTTTACGACAGCACCCGCCATCAACCAACACAGACACAGGCACATGGACACGGACACGGACACGGACACGGACACGGACACATATACAGCAGCAGGCGATGCCGATGCTGTTGTCCAGAGAGACTCATGAGTGTCAGCACTGAGTCTGTCTGTGTGTGAGTAATTGTAGTTGTATAGTAGTCAGCCACACGCCCACGCACACATACACAGACATCTACAAACACACACACACACACACAGGAACACTTAGAGCCTGCAAAATTTGGTAGCTTGCCCAAAGGCCCAAAGGCAACTCTCTGACTTATTTATTAGTGGGAATTGTTTGCGAAATGTTCGCAAAGCCCAAGCGAATTCTTTATAAAGAGCGACCCATCAATTGATCAGATATCTAGATTGCCTTTGCTCGGAAACTTATTAAATTTTAATTAATATATATAGTTATTTATTTAATTAAGATATATACTCTTGAAACTTTATCCTTTAAATTCTATACAATTTCGTGACTTGACTCAGAAATTGTTCTTCGAGTCAATTCAGCATTGAATACCAGGCTCATAATTCAAAAAGTTAACTATGATCTTAATATCTACCACATTTTTTAGACCTTTTAAGATGAAATGTGGCAAATATTTGCATTTTTTATATAAGCAAAAGATAAGTTAATATTATTTCTAAGAATTATTTCTAAATCGTTTTAAATCGAAAATTTGAAAACATTTTTGTTGTTCACACGATCAGATTATATTAACAAATTAAGAACTCTGAATTTTCTAAAATTAAAGCTTATATTACTTTTAACAAAATTTCTCAATTGTTGTACGATTTTATTTTTGGCTCACAAATGCATACCTAGAAAATATAATATGCGCTTATAAAACCTTAAATTATATTTTAACTCAGATTAAAAAAAATATAGTTTATACAATTTATAGTTAGACGTCTGGGTATGATATCTAATATATTTATATGCTATAGATAATATGTTATATATATTACAATTTATACTCACTTTATAAACTTGTCATTATTTTCATTTTTTATAACAATCAAGCTGATGATATTTATTGAACAACAACAACAACAACAAGAACAAGAACAACATCAATGACAACACCAAAAATTTGACAGACATATAGTAGACGTAGTATATTCCATTACAACATCAAGTACATACCCAATTGGCGTTACGACGCGCACTTTCAACGAAACGTTCGTTAAGTTTTTGATTATTTCTTTCTTGATTTAAGATTTTACTAATTTATTTAGGCTCTGTTAAGTGATTGCGGCTTTAGTTGTTAACACTTTTTATGTTTAAAATGATTATGGCATTTATTTTTTGTTACACACTTTTTCACTTTCGATCGATTCTCTGCTTTTCTTTATCTTTCTTTTATATATCTGGGATTTTTCCAGCTCGCTGTTTGCAAAAAATTGTGTAGCTGTCGGCTTTGGTTGCCTAATTAAAATTGATTATGGTCCGAGTCGTTTTCAAGTTTTTAGAGTTGTGTGTTTGTGGGTGTGTGTGAGTGTGCGGGTGTGTGTGTGTGTGTGTGTCGCTCTGTCTGGTCTCATGCTTTGTGCCTTACAAGCTCCTCTGTCTTAGGGTTTGCTCCAGGGCAGAAGTTTGTGTGCAGTTTTTGCTTGGTCCAGTGTCGAGTGTCGCGTTGTTTCTGGCGTTGTTCTGATTTTGCTTTCTTTTCGATTTGCCAGCCTGCCTGCCATTTGTCAACTACAAGTGTGAGTGTCTGTATGTGTGTATGCTGTCTGTTCGTGTGTGCGCGTGTATGTGTGCGAGTGAGTGTGTAGCAGCAGCAGCAGCAGCAGCAGCAGGATCAGTTAGTAGCCGTGGCAAACGTGGATCGCTGAGCGTGGTAACGTGTGTAAGCGCAGCACCAAGCGCACTAGTTGACGCCTAAACGTCTACTACGAATTGCGTTTGTTGTAGCGAACCCCAATTTCGAAAAATTCCAAATGGCGGCACACGCACACAACTGTAAAAGCAGCAGCAGCAGCAGCAGAAGCAGCAGCATCAGCAGCAGCATCAGCAGCCGCAGCCTCAGTCGCCGCAGCAGCTGCAAAATCGCGCGCAGCAGCAGCATCCGGAGCAGCGGCAGCTCTCAGCTCTCAGTTAGCTGCTTGTGATTTATGTACAAAATGGCAAAAGCAACAACAAAATAATACAAAATACACTCACACACATACACATGTGTATATGTACGTACATACAGCATCCGACACACTCGTGTATGAGCTGCGCTGCTCGCAGCAGCGACTTAATCCCAGTTCTGTCCTGTTTTTGGGGGTGGCATTGCCAAGCTCCCGGCTTGGCCTGCTGCTGCCTCTTTTTATTACATAGTTGCTTATATATAAGCAGCGTATATATCTATATGTATGTGTGTGTGTGTGTGTGTATTTGAGTGTGCACTCACACACACACACACGAGCAGACTGTTGCTGCCGGCTTTCGATTTTGAGTTAGTTTTGCTGATAAAAGCTTTCTTGAGTGAGTTTTTTTTTCTCATTTGCCCAGATAATTCAATGTTTGCTTGCTTTTAATTTCAATATATATATGAAAAATTTAAAACAGCTTTAAATTCAATTTGAAGTACTTAGTCTGAGATTCGGCTACACATGTATAAATATTTTATTCTGTAGGACAAGCTCTTTGCTAATTCATCCCAATCATAATATTTGCCCTCTCTCTCCCTTTCTGCGCATAAATTAACTGTTAATCTAGCCCAGCTGCGCTCTGACCGCATTGAAACTAGCTTTAAAATTGTTTGCAATTTGTATGCCATATTTTCTTTAATTATTTAATCAAATGCAACTTTCTAAATAGCGCTATCTCGCTTGCTCGCACCAGCTAAAGCTTTGCAATGGCCAGGCCTAACTTTTGCTCAAAGCTTTGCGCAAAAAGCGCTTTCGATTCTAACCATTATATATACACATATATACGGGCTGAGAGAAAGTTGGCAAACAGCATCTCTGCTTTTACCTCCATCCAAGGTGAGAGTAAAACTCTGCCACAGAGATAACAAAAACAGCGATATGAAGAAGAAGCACAGCAGCAGCAGCAGAACGGCAGCAGCGGCAGCAGCATAATAAAAATCCATTTTTATAGTCCCGGCAACATCGCAGCCGCTGCCGCTGCCACTGCCGCTGCCGCTTCTGCGGCAGGGACACACACAAACCACCCCGCCGACGAAAAAAAAAAAAGATTTACTGACATGGGCAAAGGGAGGTCACGGGGTGTTACTACTCCTTGTTCCTGGGGTGGCGCTGCCAAAATGTATGAAATTTTACTGCCTGCCAACGTCAACAGAAACTTCAAACTTTTACCGCTGCCGCCAGCTCTGCAGGCTGCGCGGCTGCTGCTGCTTGTGCTGCGTGAGCGCGTGGAATGTTGCCATATGCCGCCATATGTACATCTATACATATTAAATGCTGCTCTCTGCTCTCCCATGTATACCTCTCTCACTCTTTCTCTGTCACACACAAACTTTGCCTCTCACTAGCACTGTGTGCGTGTGTGTGTGTGTGTGTCTGTGTATGTGTGCGAGTTGTTTGCGTACTACGCTGGGTACAGTCGCTGCCACCAGCAGCAGCAGCAGCAACAGCAGCAGCAGCATCACCACCAGCCGCAGCAGCGACGCTCTCAACAACTGCGACGTCGACAGCAGCAAATATGTCCGTCCTTTTATCCCGAGCGTCCAGACGTGCAGACTTTTGACTGTGTGGGGTGACCACTTTTTCGTGCTTGACGATGCTGCTGCCTGCTCCTGCCGCCTGCCGCCTGCTGCTTGTTGTTTTTGTCGCTGCTGTTTCTTTGATTGCCAAAAACAGGGTGCCACAGTTGACAGTCTGACAAAATAAGAGATAAGACTTCAGACTACTTAAATTAATTCACCAATGCTAAGCTAATTAAATCGTTATATTAAACGGTTTATTTCCCAACTGAAAAACAGACTGATTGTTGACTTTTTTTTACAGTAGCCTAGCTTTTGTAAAAAAGTAAACACTGTGGGAAGCGGCTGCAAAAATTGTTTAAGCTAGGGTGAAAAATGGGTGGAAAACATGGTGGAAAGTAAGCTACTCGTTTAATATCTTTATGAAAGTTCATTGAAGGCGTTTTTTACATTTTCAAGCGTTTATCCGTGCATGTTCTATTTACAACAATTTAATTTTGGTACGATGGGTTTTGAACTGAATTTAATTTATGCTTTAATAGAAGCAAGAAGCACCCTGTACAAAATGAAATTATAAGGAAAACTTCAGGGCTAGTCAAGTAATAGGTAACAGCAATAACAAAGCTAAATCAAATAGTATAATAGTATATAGCACCCTGTATTCCGATATTATTATGCCCTGAATGTTTTGCTACGCTTGGAACACCCTGTATATGCAAAATACAATGTTCAACAATGTCTAATAGGCAGCAATTTTGAGTTAATAAAGGCAAAATCAATGTACGTCCTGCATAACAATGTGCATACAAATTCGCTGCTGCTGAAACGAGCGGCGAATTTACATTGAACAACACCCTGTATTGGGCCATATTTAAGTTTAACAAGTACATAAGCACTTGGCTTCAAGCACATAAACAGCGAAATGGAATTAAGTTTGCATAGCAAAGAACATAAACTGCTACAATTACAATAACAAGGGCCTTAGACGACACCAAATTGAAACTAGTGTAAAACAACAACAACAGCAAAGACAATAACACACCAATATACACATACATACATACTTGCACACACGCACACACACACAGCCCGCAACAAGGCTGCAAAACTTATTTTTTGCCAATGGCAGTGAAAATAAAACAGAAGAAAAAAAAAGTCTAGAGAAAATAAAAAGGAAAATAACAGAGTATGTAATTTATAATATCCTTTGTGCGCGGCTGCTTTGTGCTTGTGAAAAGTGAAAATAAGTATGTGCATGTGTGCATGTGTGCTCGTGTGCGCGTGTGTGTGCGTGTGTGTGTCTCTCTCTCTCTCTGTTGTTTGTAAATGTCAAATACTTAATGCCACACACACACAAACACACTTAGAGCTGCTGTCGCGTTTGCCGTTTGTGCCGGGCAAATAGTTAAAACTAAAATAAATTTAGTTGTGCGCGCACACACACACACACACACATACACACGCGCACACAACTACACAGACAGCAAGAGATAGCGGCAGCCGCCATTTTGCTGCATGCCCTTCGTGCCTTGCCCGCGCTGATAAGTATGCAATGGTTGTGTTTGGCTTGGCCCGTTTGGCTGCCGCACAAAATCTCATTATATTTGTTTTATTTTATTTGCAGCCCCATCGTCATTTTCTTCTTCAGCTGCTGCTTCCATTTTGCTGTTACTTCTATTTTCTTTTTGCTCGTTTGTTTTTTCCTTAATACCCTGCACTCATCGTAAATGTGCAAAACAAGGGTAAAATAAAGCTATGCAACATCTCACAGCTACAATGTCAAATTTTCACTTCCATCGTATCGCTAACTCTTTCAATAACTTTATCCTCGACGAGTTTTTTGAGCATTCCTCGTTCATTATATACATATTATTCAGTTCTTAAAAACCTTCTAATTCCTGATTTTGTGTTTGTAAATATCTTAAAATGCATTTTTTATGGCCTTAGTATTGTTTGCTGTTACGGAAGCTAGCGGCTGAGTACAGGGTATCTTCTATTCAGCAGCTCTCGATGAGAGAAGTTTATTGTGTTTTTTTCCCATTCTGTTTTTATGTCTATTTCTATGGTTTGACCAAAGTACTTTTGTGTGTATACGCAACTGACTTTGGCCAGTTGACCGCCCACTGCCCCGCCCTCAGCTCCGCCCATGGCATTGTCATCTACTTACTTACTACTTACTGCGTGCTTAGTTATTGTTTTAGTGTGGCCTTTTGTTTCAAAATTATTAACAATGGACGTTGCCAAGTGAAAGGTGCTTGGACGTTGAAGCTGGGTACGTGGATAGAGGGGGGCGGGGCAGGCAGCAATGCTTTTAATAGCATTTAATGCACCTGTACACACGCACACATACGCACACCAGAAGTTAAGAAGCTTTGTTCTTTGTTGGCATTGTCCTGCTGCAACGCCTGCTGCAGCAGCACTTAATAAAGAGAGAGTGTGAGTAAGAGAGAGAAAGAGAGGGGGATAGCTAGGAAAGCAACAAGAGCTTGAACATCATTTTTATTATCATCATCATGGCTATGTTCATGATTAAAGCACATAAGCGGCTTTTTAAATGCCTTTTTTTCCCTGTGTTTGCTCATTAATTATTTATTTTATTGTCGCTTCAATTTTACTCATCCCCCAGCTTTTTGTAGCCCTGTCTGTTGGTCCATTGAAGCTTAAAAGCAAATAGCGAAATTATTAAATAACTTTCTAAATAAATAATAATTATGATTATATAATGTGTCAAAGGCTTTTTCAAATTATACGCTTTATTTTTAGATTATAATTAATTTTATATATTGTCAAAATTGAATTTATTTTCTCTTGTTGTACTCAATATACAGTCATATACAGCTTTACCAGGCAGCTCAGCTACCTAATAAATATTTGTCATGAAGATAAAATTAAAGAGTTGCCGTCTATATTCGATTTGACAGTGATGCCACCCTGCAAAATTGCGCACATAAGGCAGCAATATGCATTGTTTGTTTTGGTTGACATACTTTTTAACTAAGTAGGGTTGCCAGACTTTGTAAAATGTATATGAATATATTAAGCCACTTACTAATAACATTAACTTTGACAAGAACTTGCTGAAAATAAGCATTTAAATTTCTAACGCTTGCTTGAAGCTTACCCAAAACAAAATCTGGTTTGCAAAATAGTTGACTCTGGAAATTGTCCTGCTCACGACTTAGAATTTATAAAGCAGGCATTTGAGATGTATATACATACACACGTTGTGTTCATTTAGATTTTTAGATTTATTAAGTAAGGAACGTTTTTAACAAGCATTTCCAGTAGGTATCCATCACGGATTCCGTGCTCAACAATTTAAAATTGATCGCCTCAATCAATGACCGGGCAACAGTAGAACAGTTTTTACAATATATAATTCCACTAACCACAAGCTGTGGAAGTGAACTAAATATCATCTGCAATGGCTACAAAGCCGGTGCCATCCGGTCGCGTTAACCTATCGAATCTGGCCCTGGAGAATCGCATTGTCGGCGGCAAGTATCGGCTGCTCAAGTCGATTGGCAGCGGATCGTTTGGTGAAATCTATCAGGGCATTAACACGCAGGACGGCAAAGATGTGGCCGTCAAGATAGAGGCGATCGATGTCAAATATCCCTTGTTGCGCTACGAGGCGAAGGTCTACGAACAGATCGGGCCACATGCCGGACTCCCAGCTCTCCTGCACTACGGCAGCGAGAAGCGCTTCAATGCGCTGGTCATGGAGCTGCTGGGCCCCTCGCTGGAGGATCTGTTCAACATGTGCAAGCGCCACTTCTCGCTAAAGACGGTCCTCATGCTGAGCGATCAGCTGCTGATGCGACTCGAGTGCGTGCATCAGCATAGCTTCATACATCGTGATGTCAAGCCGGATAACTTTCTGATGGGCCTGGGCAGGAACTGCAATAAGCTGTATATGATTGATTTCGGTTTGGCCAAGCGCTATCAGGATCCGGAACGCTGCCAGCATATACCCTATCGCGAGGATCGCAACCTGACAGGCACCGCACGCTATGCCTCGATCAATGCCCAGCGCGGCATCGAACAGTCCCGTCGCGATGACTTGGAGTCGCTCAGCTATTGCATCATGTACTTCAACATGGGCAAGCTGCCCTGGCAGGGCATTGTGGCGCCCAATAAGCAGCAGAAATATGAGAAAATACTCGAGATGAAGCGGAGCATGTGCATCGATGAGATATGTAAATCGTGGCCCGTTGAATTCGCCCTGTTCATGAAATATACACGCAATCTGCGCTTCCAGGATGAGCCCGACTATGTCTATCTACGCCAACTATTTCGTCTACTTTTCCGTACGCTCAATCATCATTTTGATCATGTGTACGATTGGAGTCACTTGCATCAGCAGCAAAAGGAACGTGAACGTGATCGCGATCGCGATCGTGATCGCGACCGTGACCGTGACCGGGACCGTGACCGTGAACGCAATCGTCGCGATCAACAGCTTGTCGAGTTGGAACTGAAGCGTCTCCGACGCAGCCGCACCGAACAGAACCGCAACCGTTTAGACATTGGCGATGGACTCAAGATCAACAAGCACCACGATGATAAGCAGCTAAAGTGATTAGCGCCCACTCGGATAATTGAAGAAAAAAATTTCCATTCCAAATTATTTAAGAGATCGATTTGCATAGTTTCATGTTAAATTGTTCAATGTTTAGAGTTCTTATCACTGCGTTTTATTTGCGTTTGCATTTTTCCTTCTTGTTCTTTTAATGTTTGGTGTGTATTTTTGATACCCTTGCTGAGGTTTACGAAAAATGTAACGCATTGAAAGACGCAGCTCCTCGTTTCCATACAGCTTTCCAAATTCTTAATCAGCAACATTTCAGTCTATATCTCAGTTCAGTCTAGCTCTCAAGCTATCTGAATAGTCTCTTAAAGCTTTGCATAATATGACATATGAGTCGAACGGATCAAAATACTATAACTAGACGAAAACAGAGCTTTTGAATAAATTCTTTTGCTATAAATAAAAAAAATTCCATCTACATAGAAATTCTCAAACAACAAACAATAGGGCAAAAATTGATTTTTTGAAAAAAACAAAATTTTCTGTAATAAATTTGAATTAAAAAAACATATATGAATATATATTCTTTCTAGAGATATTCACAAACATTAGTTGATAGTTGTCAAAGTTTTTTAGAAAGTTAGTATTATTTTCATTACGCATTAGGTTCCAACTAACTAAAAATAATTCGTTGGAAAATTTCACATGCTGTGCTTTAGTTGAAAGTTGCTTTGTCTAGAACTTTGTGAACCTCATCAAAAAAGCAGCTGTCAAATTGTCATGTAAACGCGACTTGCTGCCAGCATCAGTGGAAAGCATTCCGAAGACTATACCAAGTTTTTGCAGTTGAGGCGGGGTTTATTTTCGCTAGTTATTTATTGAGTGGCAGGCACACACACACACATACACACACACATACAGAGAGAGAGCGAGCGCAGAACAGGTGAAAAAACACTTGCAAGTTATGCGAAAACAAAATAAATTTTATAGCAGCCATGACCCCCAACAAGCCCAACTTCCACACAATACACTGGCAAATAGTTTAGCTGCAACCGCAGCGAATAGCAAGGCACAGCATAAAAAAAAAACAAAAAATAAAAGAAGAGAAATGTTTTTTCGGTTTTTTTTTTGTGTTTTTCGCTCTGCCTGGGAAAAGTAAGTGGAAAAGTTTTTCTGACTTGACTGCGCTGCTTAGTTCTGTTAAAGACGGGGTCGCCGCGTCGCACCTGCTGCCAAATTAAATTGCAAAAAAAAAAAAAAGAAAGAAAGAAAAACAAAGAGAGAAACATAAAAGAGAAATAAAGCTTAAGCATTGCAGAAAACTCAAACACAATAGAGTGTAACAGGCAACTATGGCTATGACAGACGGGCAATTTCAATAATTTATGATGCCCGGCTCTGAACAACGGGCGGAAATCATTTTGACATTTTCCAGCAATTTTTCTTGCACTTGGAAAAACTTGGTCCTGGCCGCTGCAAACGCAAAACATAATTAAGTGTCGTCTTGAGCGACCGCCCGCCCGTCTGCCAGTTGAAGCGACAAACAGTTGATGAACAGTAATAGCAAAAACAAAAAACCAAACTGTATTAGTCGGCAGTGCACGATTAGGAGATACCCTGTAAACAGCTACCTTCTGAACGCGCATGCACACAAACACATATAAACGAACGCTGTGCTTCCTCTTGCCTAAGCCCCACACTATAGGAAATGCACTCTTGATTAACTTCGGAGCTTAGAGTCCGATCTATATGAAATTTTCACTGCATAAGTATGGCACCCACATGTGTATACATACTCAAGCCCAGAGCTCTACACTCTTAAACAACCTTTTTTAATTTTCATGGGGGGAGGGAGGAGCTAATCTTCTTGATAGTTCGGTTCAAAGTCTGTAGATTCAGAAACATATCTATCTTTTTGTAAATTTTGATACGTGGGCGTAATCCAACACTGAAATCCTCCACTCTAACTACCGCCAATAGATATTTCAAATTTCAACTATGTAACTTTCAAGACCAATATACTCTTCAACAGTTTGTCAACAGAGCATTGAAAACAAAAACAATAACAAAATGTTGCAAGTGCCAAGGGAGTGGCAACTGGCGAGCAAGAAGCGGCCAAAAACTTGCAATGTGGCAAATAAAGCTGCATGACAAGTGACAAGTGGCAGCAAGTAAACCGTAAGCCGTAATACAAAATGCCACATAATGCTGCAGCCTTTCGCTGTCCTTCTGCTGCTGCTGCTGCTGCTGCTGCTCTTCATACTGGCCGCCCTGTCAGTCTGTCAGACTATATGGCTGACGGACAGGCATCGGCACCTGAAGCCATGACAGTTGCCATGTCAACATATATGATAAATTGTACGAAGCATCGCGTCGGCTGCTTCAAATGATGTGTTATGAAAATTCGACGTACGTTGACTGCAAATGTCGCCTGTCACTTTGCCGTAACACAGTCTGCATGTGTGTGGTCGACTGTGTGTGTGTGTGTGTGATGTTGGTGTAAACATGCATGTAATGTAATTGCACATTTTGCTGTATGCATGGCAAATAGCTGTTTATTTAATTTGCTAAGTATGGCGCACGCCTTGGGTGTCCATTCACAGTCAGACTGATTTGATGCGACAATCTGTCTTAAAAAAAAAGAGGGCGTTAATAGCTAAAAGGCTTATGAGAAGCGCTTGGAAGAGCGCAACTTATTTACAGTTGCTACTAAAAAGCTTACATATGTGCAAACATTTAATTAAAGATGTAAACAAATAGAAGTAACTAAAAAAAATTGCTTATACACGAACCAACAAATTAACATACATTCCAAATTGACATGCATGTTAAAGTAACTGCTAGCTTTAATAGCTGGTTTGCCTTTGTATTTTCTTTTTTTTTTTTGTGGCTTTTCAGAAAGGGTCATTTAAAAGCATGAGAGCCTTTAATAGATAAGCATAAGCTTGTTAACTTATCTGTAAAGTACAAAGCAAAATACAATCTAATTTGACATGCATGTTAAAGTGCTTAAGCTAACTTAAACGGCACACTTTAAATAGAAAGTACATAAGGAGTGCGTGGTATTATCTCTTAGACCAGCAAAAAGTCACTTTGCCATAAAATGGTAAAAAAAAAAAAAAAAAGATACGCCGCCACTTAGAATTTGCTGACTAATCCATTTTGTTATGTGGGCGGAGCAGCAGGTAACCATTAGCAACAACACGAGGCAAGAACTAAGCCAGTAAACTACAGAAAGCAGAGCTTAAAAACTTTTGCAGCTCTTACCAGCATTTATATACGCCCACTAATGGCAACTGAAAACGTGAAAACGCAATGAGATAATGTAAGCCAAAGCCGAACAAGTGCAACAGCATAGCCACTGCCACTCTTGGCTTCCACAGAAACTCTCAAAGTTTTCGCTCAAATAATTGCTTCCACTCGCACTAATAGACATACATATATAACCCTCAGATCTACTTAACATCCCGCCACGGCCGATGCCAGACAAACAAAATCCGTTGCGTTAACAACGTGCATCTAAAAGTGGCATCAAATGTTGTTGTTGTTGCTGTTGCACTTGTTTTTGGCATCTTAGCAGCTTTGTTGGTGCCACAGATTTTGCATTTGCTTAAAGACGAGTGCATCTCACGCTTTCTTTTGAATAGTTCAAGATAGTGCGGATAGATTTAAATTTTTCACGAGGGAAAACTGGACGAAAGACTTATTTTTCAAAATGGTAGGCTAAAAACTTGTCACGCCAAGGGCGGCGAGTACCCGCTGTGTATGTATGTATGTATGTATAAATGCATGTATGTATGTATGTATGTATGTATAAATACGTGTACGTGAGTACGTATGTATTAGCATAAGTATACATAAGAACTTAATGAATACGTCTTTTAGCGATTTGGGAAATTTCGCCCGTGTTGGCTCATTTTCAAAGATTTTTGAAAGAAATTATGTTATTCGTAATGCGGGCAATGCATGGGTATACCCGGTAGTGTATTTATAAACGTTTCCATGCTACGTGATTTGAGTAAGATTTAACAAGCTGCGTTGTTAAACCAATTAACTAATTCTCTTCCTTTTTATACCCTGAACCCATTAAAAATGGGTAAAAGGGGTATTATGTTTTTGTGCAAAATCCAAATGTATGTAACAGGCAGAAGGAAGCATCTCCGACCCCATAAAGTATATATATTCTTGATCAGCATTAATAGCCGAGTCGATCTAGCCATGTCCGTCTGTCTGTCCGTCCGTCCGTCCGTCCGTCCGTCCGTCCGTCCGTCCGTCCGTCCGTCCGTCCGTATGTATGAACGCAAGGATCTCAGAACCTATAAGAGCTAGGGACTTGAAATTTTAGATGTAGGTGCTCCTAGTTCCTACGCAGATCGAGTTTGTTTCCGATAAACGATAACTTGCCCCGTTTCCAAGTAATCGATAAAAATGTATATCGATATCCTGTTTTTTAAGCAATTTTGGTAAATAATAAGAGCTAGAGTTACCAAACTTGACATGTAGCTTCTAGAAAAGTATATATATATCGATTATCTTTCATTTTATACCTATCGCCACCTCCCCGCTACTCTCTATCTATAAGCGCGCGCTGCATTTGGTGTTGGAATGTGAGGGTTCAGGGTATCCCCTAGTCGGGAGCTCCCGACTAGAACCTCTTACTTGTTCTTCTTTTAGTGATGTGTTAATATAAAGGGTCGTCTGCCGCCAACTGATAGATGACGATGGAAATAAGCGTGCGTGTGAATTTACAGGTATGTTATAAAGTAATTAGCTTAAATTAAATTATATTAAATAGACAGGGTAGAGAGATACTGCTGGGAAATCACTGAACCGTTGTGGGTAATTATTTAGCCTGTCCGGTTTCATGCGTGCGTGTTGCCCAAATTTAGTTCGTGTTCGTGTCTGGGCGTGCTGCATGAATCCGAGACGCGTTCATCTCTATTTTTGTACCATATGCGCTTTGAATTATTTATTATAGCAGAAACAAAAGCAACCGCAGCAGCAGGAGCAGCTTTTCATTTTGGCAAGAAAGTAATTATGTGTAACGTGGCGTATGCGCAATGTTCGAAAGCAAGAAAATTAATTAGTTTCAGCAGCGGCAGGGGCCAACCTTTTGTGGTTAACAAGCGAGAGCTGATAATGAATCGATTTGCTCGAACAGCAGGCAGCTTCCAGCATCCAGCATCCAGCATCCAGCATGCAGCATGCAGCAGGTGAGCCAACTTAAGCAGATTTCACTGTCTGTTGGCCAGCAAGCGATTCTAACAAACGACCGCAAACAAACATCAATGCCAAAATAAATTCTCAAGTTGCTGCTGCTGCTGTTGCTGTTGTTTAAGCTTAGGATAACAGCATGCCTGTCTTGCTGCAGGATAAACACGAATCGAATGTCATTAAAATAAAGACAAGACAAGCAAAAGACAAGAGCAGAGAGTCGGTCGGGCGGGCGGGCGCTGCGGCTCGAGTAGTCATTGGAAGCTGCCGCACAGTCGGGCAGCATCATGTTGAGAGCTCATTAAAACGAATACGAATTTAATGGTACTTAAAGCGGAAATTGCCTGGGAAGTTTCCGCCATGCTAAGCACACAACAGCAACAACAACAACAACAACAACAATAACAGGGACAACAACAAAAACAGCAGCAGCAACAAATGACGCGGAGCCATGTGAAACCAAACCAAGTCGAAGCAAGTCAAGCCAAGATCGAAGCAAAGCTTTTACGAGCTGAAAACTATTAGTGCCACCAACAACAGTGCGCCTTGCACACACACACACACACACACTCACACATTCGAGTATGGCAACAGCTCATCTATGTGGGCGTTTGCCTCTCTGTGCGTGTGTGTGTGTGTGTGGGTGTGTTCACTTTTTTTTCTTGCCTCACGTTATTGTGTGCCAAATGAAGCCATCGCCATTGCACACCGGCACAAAGCTGATGCATGCTGTGCTAAACAAAAATAGAAAAGAAAAGGAAAGAAAAGAAAAAACAGAAAGAAAATCCAGGCAGGTGACAATGCCCGACTGCGCAATACTCTGTACACAATGTATTGGAAGCGCAGCAAGTGCCTCTTTAAAGGAATCAATAAGCCATTGACTTTAAAACTTTACAAGATAGATAGTTTGCCGAATATCTCTCTCAGTGACTCCTAAACTGTGAAAATAGGGCTTAGAATATAGATTACGTAGATTTTGTTCAATAGACAATCTTTTTTACTTTTGAATCTATTGCTCCGGCGCAGCGACTTATAAACTGTGATCCCAAGACTGTTTGAGATATTGATTAAATCTAAGTGACTCCTCAACTGTAACTATGGGGCACTGTTTGTTGAATGAGCAATTCGTAATCCTGACCTGTGCTCCTAAAACTGTTAGACACATTGATTTTGCAGTCAGTGAATTTTAAACTCTGCGCAGTGTCTGTAAAACTGTAGACGATGTACATTTTATTCAATTACTAGTTTTTGTTTCTTCAAAACTGTTGTTTTGCAGCAATGACTTTTAAACTGTGCGCCTAAAACTGTTATGTTGACATTGCTCATATTGATATAGCTTTAATAATTAGTAACTCTTAAACTGTAACTATAAAGTTAATACTTTGATTTATAGACTTTTTACCTAACAGTTTGGTAACTCTAAAACTGTAGTTCAAAGTGCTGAATACGGACAAAGAAAACCAACCCAGCATTGCGCAAAACCAATATCCTCTTTTTACTAAAGAAACAGGTCATAAAAAGGGGATAAGCACAAAAAAAAGAAACAAAACTAGTTTGAAAAACATACAAGCCAAAACGACTACTGACTACCCTTTATATTTAGGGGCCAAACTGTGGTAATTAAGCTCTGCAACTATTTTGCATATAACTGATAATTTTGGGAAGTTTTTCGATTCGTTTTTTAATACTTTCTATTAATTAAAAAATATACCAAATTCAAGACTGATTCTCATATTCCACACTCATTTCCAATCCGAAAAAGTCGATATTGAAATTATGGTTGCAAATGACATTTAATATGAGAAATATCCAATGTTGGGCAAGGTAACCAGGTGAAAAGCAGTGAAAAAGAAAAACAACAACAACAACAAATAATAATAATAAGAGGAGCGGCAACTGTAACTTTGCTGACTGTGCGAAAATGTGCGACGCCATTTTGAGAGAACGCACAAAAGTATGCTATAATTGAACGTTTGTTTGTTTCGCAGGTGTTTCTCCTTGCCTGTGTGTGTGTGTTTGTGTGTATTTAGATGAATGTGCGTGTGATGAATGTACACGTGTGTGTGTGTGTGGGAGTGTGTGTTTGTGCAAAATGCTGGAAAATTTGCTGCACATATGCATGTCAGCAGCGCCCATAATGGCAATACCATTGTATGTACTTTGAGTTTTCAATTTCAGCTTTTTGCCAGAGACAGAAACAGAAACAGAAACAGAGACAGAGCGAGACGGAATGCGAGTAGGTGGGGCGCGGGGACGGGGGCGAGAGTGCCCGGGAGAGAGTTAGCAAACAGCGGGCTAGGGATTATGCTGCGTATTGAGTTGGGCACACATCCATTTTGGTTTGCGTTCGCATTTCATGCGCTTCACGCGAAAAAGAAAAACCAAAAAAAAAAAAAATAAGCAAAACTCAAAAAAGTCAATTCAAATGGTTTTTGCTTGTTTCAGCTTATGGATTTTCGCCAAACTGCCGTTGGGGTAAATAAAAGCGACCTAAAGTGGGTACGAATAACGAATATTTCGCCTGTCAGCCAAAAACAAAAAGTAAAAGCATCAGCGAGATGAAAATTGATTGCGAATTTCGAAACAGATTTCAAAGTCCAAAAAGTATGACGATTCCAACGATTATGGAAAATGAAATAAATTTCTGAAACTTTGACAAATTCATTGGGTTTCACAAATCCATCAACGAGCAAGCCAGAATTTATGAAGTTTTGCTGGCAGTATCGCGCAATTATCGCTTTTTTATCGTCTAACAATGAGGTATGGAAAATTTTATGAGCTCTCTAGAAAGCTAAGCAGCTTCAACTTCTAGTTAAAGATTCTTGCCGAATGTATCGCTTTTCTATCGCGTTTTTAGCTGCTTTTAGAAGTTGAAGATTATTGCTGGATGCATCGCTTTTCTATCGCTTTTATATCTTCTATATGTTTCACCCAGACAACAATGTCGCCTGGCAGACACATTTACGATAGCAGCCAACATATGGCTCTAACTTCTAGCCTTTTTTTGTAATATCTCCACACTATCTTCCTGGCGATAGAGTACAGCAACTAAACAAAGTGAACGAGAACGAAGTATGTTTGAATGGCAAGCACTGTCAATGCTGGAAAGACAATCCAACTGAATGAAATGATTCGTTCACATAACAACCGACAGGCTCACACACATGCACACCCACTCAGACAATCAGACACATACGCACACACACACACTCAAAGCGGACATTGAAGTGCACTTAGTTGCCAAAAAGTTAATAAAAATAAGTGCCTCTTGGCCGTTGCCAAGTGCCAGAGTCCGGCAAGCATATGAAGTGGCTGGAACTCGGATTCGGGCATCAGCTCCGACCGACCCGGCGCCCAAAAACGATTCAAACCGTACTCTGCCGTACCGTACGCAAGCCGTGCACCGACGTTAAGTAATTTGGATTTGCCGGCGACTAGCTTGTCCCGTACTCGACCAGGGCACAGCTGCAAAATGTAACCGTTGTTAACTTGAAGGACTTGGCCAAGCCGAGGCAGGCCAAAAGGCCAGGCACTGCGGCTGGGACATAAGAAAAATACCACAGTCTCGAAAATATAACAACAATGTCCAGGACAAGGCAGCCAACCATAAATGCTGGTAATAATTGCTATTGCTGAAATTGACATTTTACAAGAACTTTCCGAGTGTAGAGCCCCAAAAATCTGAACGAAACATGCAATTAAATGTTTGAAATTGTAAGCAAAAATAACTGAAATAGTTTTCTAAGCCATTTCAAACCAAAGAGCCCAAAGATTTCAATTAAAATTGAAATTGATAAAGAACTTGCAATTCCTTGAAGCGTATGTCGAATTTAACAAGCAGTTTAACACGACGATTAAAATATGCATTGAGCCATATGCCACTAACTGACATTTTTTGACTGTTAAAGTTAACTACATGTTAGATAACTAACAAGATATATTTACAGTGCTGCCACCTTGCAATTTACAGAACATATGGCAACGCTGAGATATATTTGCGCTTGAAATCTTAATGCTTAAGCAAGGGATTGTTAAACTACTATTTAAGTAAACAATATATATAATTTTTACCTTTGTCAAGACGCTCTCCTTTGCGGCGTTGCCAGCATATCTACATATGGCCTTGCCGACTTATCAGCATGGCGTTGCCACTACAGCGCAAAAAGGATATGCTTGTCAAATAAACAGCCGAATGAATTTTACAAAGCTGTTCTAGGAAAATATTTCAGTGAGCAAGAGTTGAAATTCTCCGGAATTGCACGTGCGCCTGCTCAGGCAGCATTAAACGTACAATTTATGTGGGCACATCTGGACATGTACGAAATTAAATGGAATAGAGAAAGGGAGAGGGAGAGGGAGAGGGGGCTGGGACTGGGGCTGGGGTTAACTCAAAAATTGCTGTGACCCAGCAATTTAATTAAGCTACGCAAAAATGTGCCAACTACTTAAAGAAGTGGTGCGCACAAAGCCGCTCAGTCTAAGAACCCGTAATCGCAATTCTAATTAAGTGCAAATTTCCAGGACGAAACCCGGCTGTTAACTGGATGCCCGCTCCGCAAAATTGTGTGTTGTCGCCTAGTTTATTTCACATCGCAATTTTTTTTTTTTTTGTCCCTACTGCGCCAGCTGAATTTAATTAAATTTCCACACTTCAAAGCGTGCAATGTGCAAAACTCAGTCAAAACGAATGAAGTCAAAAGAACGACCAAGCAATAAGAGAAAACAAAAAAAAAACATGAAAATGTTTATAAGGGCAAAAGGAAATCTTAATTTTATTTTGCTTTCTCTTTTTTTTATACATATTTTTTTTCATTTCTCTGTTGGCTTCGTTTTTTTCTTCAACTTTGTTGCCATCAGGTTGCAAATTGTTGGCAGCTGCCTTTGCTTTGCTTAGCTGGTTTCTTTCTCGGGCTTTGCTTTCGCTTCCCTTACTAATTAATTTCAATTCATTGAGCACTTTACAAGAAATTACACACCCACTCGACACCCAACCTGCTAAGTGTATTTTTCTTGTCATTTCTATTCCCATTTCTAGTCCGCCCTGCCCGTGCCCCTGCCCCAGGGCCAGGCCGAATCCGATTCCGATTCCCATTACGTTTTATACTATTAGTTGGAAAGTTTATTTTCTTCGTCTCTTTTTTTATATTTTCTTCACTTTGCTTTCACTTCCAGTCAGCATCAAAGGCTCTCTAACTGAATGCCCCCAACAAATGAGCGTTTCAAATTGTTGCCAACAAATTTGCTGCCATTGAGGAAATGGCAAGTGCGACAGAGCGAGACAGTTGGATGGCTCCAACAAAGGGGCACTAATACCAAAATAGCTGGCATACAAATGCTCGTGCAACAACTTTTAGCAGTCAGTGTATACAACACTATCTACCAGATGTGTGTGTGTGTGTGTGTGTGTGTGTGTGTGTGTGTGTAGCTGCCATTGTATCATTTGCGCTTCGTTACTTTCCCCTCTTATCGATGTGTCAATTAGATGGTCTTACTGTAATCCATGTGCTGGATGTTAGCATTGAGTAAAAGTACATATCGAATGGCTTGGAATAGCTTAGAACATCCCATGTATTCCCTAGTTAATGTCACCAACTTTCTGCCAGCAGACAAGCGGGCTTCCACATTGAACAAGCTATTCAATTAATTTGTAATACTTATAGATACTCTATAAATGTGCTTCATATCAAATTTAAACAATTATATTTATCATTTATTTCTTTTCTCCATGGTCACCAACAAATTACTTCAGAGCTTAATGAGTAGAATGCTCTAGCTGTGCGGCATTGGCTTGGAGATACCCTGTAACTAAGTCTCGATTGAGCGAATATGAGAATTAAAATATTATTAAACAGAAATTTGTTCTAACTTTTCTTTTTAATACGGCCAAATTTGATGTATATGCCAAAAATAGCTTGAAATCGATATCAAGAGGTATGATATATTGTATATATTAGATGATTATGCTATATAATATATAGGGCATGCGTTAAGGAAACTTTTTGCCCCTCGTTCTTGTAAATTCAAAAATCTAGATCCAAAAGAAAGTTTGTTAGAGTTTCCTATATATATTTACACAAACATATACACCCCTTCAGACCATTTTCCATTTTAACAGGGTATACAAAATTTGTTGCTAACTATACATAACCTGGATGTGCGCGTGTGGCAATCATTTTCAGAGCGAGTTTTTGAAGTGCTCAAACAACAACAAAAACTAATTGAAAACTTTCCGTAACTCAGCAACAGTTTTCACATACGTATTTTCCTTAACAGAAAACTCATGTAGCATTTTCTAGCATCAAAAAGGTTAGAATATTTTCAATTTACAAGCAAATATAAACATTTGCCAAAAGTTAAAGTTTAACTTTCAAAAAAAAGCCTTATTTACTTTCATTTGCATATCATTTGTTATTTTTTGCCAACTAAAACAAAAATATGTCGCAAAAACCGCAAAACCTATTTTCCTTAACTGGGACAAATTATTTAAAAGCATATTTGCCAGCGAAAATCAATTTTGTAGCAACTAACGAAAGTTTTGCAAACATAAAGTTAAGCTCTGATTAAAATTTTTAAATAATAAAGAAAGTTAATTAAATGAATCTACTTAATAAGAACTTTAAAAGACCAGGCCTCGAATCAAACTTCAGTTGCCTGAGATATGCTTCTTTGAATTTAAATTTTCGGAATTCTCTTGTTTTTCAGGCACATCTGACATCTCCCCGAGAAGAACAAATAAACTCCGGCTGGAGCAAAAGATACGATAATTTAAATTAAATAATTTAAATAAATCATTTATTCGGAATCTCTTATATTTAAAGCACGTCTGACACGCCTCGGAGGAAGCAATTATATGGTTCTTAGAGAACTGTGACGATGCCATCAACAGGATCTACGCGCCAGGATTCTCTAAGTTTAATTTAGCATAATTAAATAAGTTAAATAACTAAACATAATACGTTGTCTTTGAATAATAAAGTAACCATCTATAAATCCTGCATAGCTTCCGCCTGGCGGTACGGCATCCAGGTATACGGCATTGCTGCCAAGTGCCGTATTACAAAATCCGAATCGTCTGGCTAGGCGTCTTCTAAGAAGGCGTAGAATTGGAGAAGTCCGAGCCCGAAGAAGATTGCGAAGGTCTCACCCAATCGATCTCCCAGATCGAATAATATAGTCACCTTGTAAAATTGTATATTAGACACCAGTAGAATAAGTTGCTTGTAAATATTCATATTCATTTAATTTAAGTTGTTCCTCAAAATAACAGAAAAATTAAAATAAAGCAAACATAATGTAAAAAAAAAACTTAAGCTTAAGCTGCTGCTTAACAGCGGCAATGAAAGTATGCAAAAGAAATTTGCGAACGTTAACTTAACAGTCGACTGTTAGTTTAACAGCCGCCTAACATTTTTGCCCCTTAATGATATGCAATGAAAATTTTCATTCAGCAATTCTGTTGTCACCTGCTGAGCATTTCTGTTCGCCTGGTACTTCAGCCAAATTTAAGTTCACACCTCAAGCTTCAGCGGGCCCGCGATTGCCGCCCCTTGCGCGTATGCAACAAAAGTTGCATTTACAATATTTTTGTCTGCCTTCTGGACATTTCTGTTCGCCTGGTATTTTTGGGAAATTTTAGTTAAAATTTGGGACCCAGCCGGCGATGAGGGCGCCCCTTTTGGGTATGCAATGAAATTTTTTTGGCAGCTTAAAATATTTTTTGTCGACCTTCTGGGCATTTCTGTTCGCCTGGTATTTCAGCTGCAATTTTTGTTCAAATCTGAACCAGCCAGCGGTCGGCGGGACCCAACAGCCGTTGATATTTGAATTTGAATATTGTCTTCCAAACTGCCCAAAACCACAAAAATGCATTTATTTTCTTATATCATTTATTTATTTCTCATAAATCTTACATAGTTGTTGTTTATATTATGTTATTTATTAATTATCTTTCTAAACAATTTTATTAAAAAACAAGTACATAAATAATGGTTACACCTTTTTTATTTCCGAATTGTTTTTACCTTGTATTGTCTATATCTCGGCCCGATATTGGAAAGATTGGGTGCGTTAAGCTCGCGGAGGTCCATAGAATAGACTCATTTTTACATATATATACTGCAATTTTGATCAATTTGGGTTATCTCGTAGAAGTGAATCTTATCTCTCGGTTAAATAAAGTCCCCAAAACTGTAAACGTATATATCTAACATTATGTATTAGTCTACAAATTATACTGATTTGGATAGAACTTAAATTTATTGCTTATTTTATTTTATTAAGGACTTTTTAATTCTTTAACTTAATATAGCTTTATCCCGCCTAGCTGCAGTACGTTGCTGAATATTATATAGGGACTCTCGAAGTTCAGTAGAATCCATAGAAATGGTTTCTTCCATCTGAAAAGATACAAATGTATTAGAATTAAACAAGTAAGAAACAACATAGATCAAACATTAAATAATCATTCTCAGATTAAGTTCGATCTAAGGAAGTTCTGGCATATCAGATCGAACTTAAGCTCAGAGTGAAGACTTGAACTTTGAAGTTTTGTACAAAACTTTAAGAGTATATATTTTGGGTAAATGGAGTCCAGAAAGGCTTATAGAGTCAATTACAATCATGATGTTTAAAAACCGATCCAGTTTTTTACACTTTTAATATTGTTGTTTTTAAAACCCGCTCAGAAGTGCTGATAATAAATATATACTCGTCTGATATCCCTATGTACTTGAACGAGTTATGGAGAAAAAATGTACATATATAGCTCGATCTTATCATTGCAGATTTTATAAGATATGTATGTATGCATCTTTATGTATTTATGCGGTCTTTTACCAAATGTAGATAAAGGATATTTTGATTCGTTTGTCTTCAGTACTATTTACTTGCATTTCACGAAAAGAGCTAAAATTTCAAATAGTTTTCTTTAATAAAGTTAAGTCAGTCAAATACTCAAACAACTTTATAAAATGTTGAGTCCTGTTCCTACATCTATTTTAACAACAAAATTTTCACTTATATTCAAATATAAAATTGCCAACTTTTGCTCTAATTTCACAACTCATCCATCCAACTCACCCATTTCGTGGAAACAAACACAAATTCAACACAATATGTGAAATACTAAATAGCTGAGATGCCAATGTGCAAATTGTTGGGTAAACTTTGCATTAACTAAAGGTTCGCCGAAAAACCCCCAACTGCAAAGCCGAACACGTGAAAGGCATGCACAGAGTGAGCATGTAATAAAACAGTACGGAATAAAAATTAAATACCATAAAAAAAGACAAAATTGAAATAAAAATTAAAATAAAAGAAGAGGGACGAATGCCAGCAACAGGAATTGCAACAGCAGCAAAAACGAAACCCAAAAAAAGAGCAGCCAGCCGCATATTACGAAAATGTATTAAATTTTTAGCATGCTCATTAAAAAAATATTAAAATAAAATTTCTATGGCAACACAGACACACACACGCACACACATACACTAATAATGCCCACGTGTATTGTGAGAAATGAAAATAAAAATGTGAAACCGTCTGAATGATGGCAATAACATGAGTTGCCTTCCCATTTGTGAGAGTGTGTGTCTGTGTGTGTAAAGGGTGTACCGAGACCACATGAAAATTGGCATCACACACACACACACACACACACACACGCATACACACAGCTAGAGATACAGAGTAAAACAGTACGCCTGCACATTAAAACAACGCCATGTTCTGGCCATGCCCGAACCCTGCTGCCACGCCCAATTCTCAGCGAGGCGAGACAGCAGCAGCGGAAGGGGAGGGTAGGGTTGGAGGCGAGGTCAACAGCAGGGGCTGAGTCAACGATATGTGAATATCAAGATTTAATTTAAAGTTAACTAAGTAAGATTAAGCTTTAGCATTGCACTCACACACACACACACATACATATATGTCCATTTGCAGGGTGCAAACGTGTGTGTATGTGTGTGTGTTTGTGTGTGGGCAGGGCAGGGTCGGAAGGGAACTCTCGTATCAAGTAGAGCAGAAACTCTTAATAAAGCAATTGCCTCTGGCAGTCAAAAAGTAAACGTCGACGTCGTGCAGCAACCTGATTACGACAGGGGTGCGGTAAGCACCTCGGTCCAGGGCCACGACCTCAAGCATACATCTGTCTCTCTGTGTGTGTGTGTGTGTGTGTGTGTGTGAGCTTTCATACGAACAACCTTTTTTCGAGACCCATGACATAGCGGCAGTTAGTTCGGCCACTTTATAGAGCCGCTCGCTGCCTGCCCGGGTGGTGTTTTTTGGGTGGGTGCAAAAAAAAAAGAAAAACCGGATATGTGCAGCTGCAGATGAAAGTTGCAGGAAGAACGCCCAGCAATATCAACTAACCATAATTACATATTGAATGGCATAACCAGAAGAAATTCGAGACGCCAAGCGAAGCATAGCCAACTATGAACTGAATTTAATTAGCTTTGCGCTACATATTACAATATCACAGTGGAGCGAGTAATAAGATTTTTAATGTACAAAAGAACGTTATGACCAAAAATTGAAGGAGTTTTCAAGAGAGTAGAGGCTAAAAGAGAAGAAAACACAATTGTCCAGAAAGATTATACACAAATCTTTTAAAATTTAACTTAAGCCCCAACACGTCTTTAACAAATGTTTCTATGAATCATTTATCGGTATTCCATATTTTATAAGAATTCAAAAACCGTATAAAATGAAAAATATTGAAGTTAAAGTAAAAATGGATAGTTTATGTACTTTGAAAGAAAATTGAAATATCGGAAAATAAAATTTTCCAGTAATACAATTAAATAATGCATTTTAAATTCATGAGATTTCTGTACAATAATCAATTTAAATTCAATATGTTTTATGTTCCAAATTAGTTGAAATATGAATAATATAAATGATTAATTAATTTATGATATGAAATACCAATAATGATAATAATTAACTGATATATAGTCCAATATGTTTTGTATGAAAAAGGGCTTTCAAACTAAAAAAAATATATTCGCTAACTAAAAAATTTCATTCAGATATATTAACGTACTTAATGTGTGCCATAATGTTGTATCAAAAAGCAAGTGCAATTATGTTAGAAAGTTGACATCTTTTGAAAATGTTTTGAAATATATAATATTTTGAAAAATTTTCCTTTTGCATATGTATATTTATTGCATGATTATTAAATTTATTATGAAATGATTGAACAACTAATTTCTGAAATATAGCTAAAACTTTTACTGCTTATGCATACATAGATTGAAATTTCCCCAACTGTGAAAAAATTGTGTACGAAAACTCGGTTCTCGTCCCACTGTGCGCTGCAGCTAGCAAATCTGTGCAGCAAAAGGCAAATTATATAGCTGCAGCATATTATTTGCAGCACAAGCGACAGCAACTTGGACACATGAAATACAGCTACGATGGCTACAACAACAACAACAACAACAACAACAACAACAATATTATTACCAGCTACAACAACAACAATATTATTACCAGCTACAACAACAACAACTTTAAGGGCTATAAGGACTGGCCATGAGGATAAAATAAAAATCCCCTGCACTCGTATTATTATCTTCATACATGAAGATATTCAAAGCGCTGGGGGAAATTTAAAGAGAGAAAGAGAGAGAGAGAGAGAGAGAGAGAGAGAGAGAGAGAGAGAGAGGAGGCAAAAAATAAATTTAATGTAAACATAAAAGCAAGTTTTGGGCGAAGCTAGTTTTGCATTTTATAATCAGCGCAAAACGCGGGGGTTGGCCGCGTCCCACCCTCGATTAGGGTTGACGATAGATGGCACGGGCCGAACGGGTCGAACCGGGCTGAGAAGGTTGGCATGGTGTCTGATGAAGGGTGAAGGGGGCAGGGTAAAGGGTGACTACTCGACTGCTGTCTGCCCGGCTGTGTGTGCTGCATTTGATGATGCTTGGCTGGTCTCTCAGCCTCAGCCAGTCAGTGCACCAAGTGGCAGCTGTGCGCTACGGGCAGCGGGGGAATGCAGAAAACGGGCGGACAGACGCACATTGCCCGGAGCCGTAATAGTGCGGACTACGGGTTCGGTTTCGGGCTCCGGTTCGAGTTCGAGTTCGAGCTGCCGGGCTGCCCTTTGTGCTTTGTCAAAGGGAAATTTTATATGATTTTTAATGCTTCGCGCTTCATAAAAATGTTGCCGTGGCTACAGGAACAGAATGCAAATAAATTGGCTTCACATGGCTTCACATCCATTGGCAGCCCCGAAGCCTTTAAGCCAATTCCTTTTATGTTTACGGCCACCTCTCTCTCTCTCTCCCTCTCTCTCTCACTCTCTCTCTCTATGACTCTCCATCTCAATATATCTGTCATATCGAGGCAACGCCGTATTTGATTAACACTTTACGGCAACCCCGAACAACATTTTTGAATATTCCCAAAAATTTACATCACAAAGTTGCCTTCGCATAAGTTTAGACATGCATTTAAGCTAAAATGTGCTAAAGCTTAAAGTTGGTTAACTAACATAATAAACACCCTGAATATGCACTCTTATTAGGTATTCAAATATTTGGGTTGAAAATGTGTCCACTTTTTATGTTTTTGATTTATTGCCAAGCTTCAGAATTCATTACATGTAGGAAAAACTATTCTTTGAATTTGTAAGCTTTCTGCAACAAACACATTTTCCAGAATTTTCATTAACAGCATTTAATGTTTTTCCTAATCCCGATCGAGAAATCTTTTTATAAATTTCCTGGTAGTCCCAATATATTTTCTTCATGCTGAAATAGTTTTCATTTTCTTCAGCTTTAAAGGAAAATGCACAAAAATTTTCAATTGCATAATACATATGAATATTAAATTAAAGCGAATGGCAATCATTTTCATATTTAATGAAGCCACACTTCATTTTAAGCAAATACGAATTCGAATAAAATTGGGCGCAAAATTACAGTGCATATAAAAAGTATGCAACCGCATTGCGTTAATGGCTGCCTGGCAACTGGCAACTGGCTCGTTATGCAGCCATACCGAAAAAGTAAAACCAATTAAATATAAAAATGCTGAATACAACCAAACCAAACAAAAAACAAAAAAAAATGTAAATGATAATAATACACACACGCCCGCACAAAACCATTTACGCCCGGGAGCAATAAACGCTTACGCAATTTAATTGCGCACAAAATGGCAGCCAGCAAACGAAAAACAACAAAAATTAAAGAAACAAATTAAAAATAAAACCGCCTAAAGCTTGTTTTCGAATAGCAGCATAATTAATATAAAATAAAGTAAAGAGCGGTCGGGGCTGACGCAAAGGTAAATATGTTCAATTTATTTAAATTGCCAGATTTCTGTTTATTTGCGAATATTCGCACATTTAATTGCACACTGTGGACCAATTGCTTGGGAAGGGCATCAAACAGAGGTAAAGGGAATCATATATAAAGCGTAACATATAGAGATATAGATGTAGGTATAAATGCAGATACAGCTACAGATATAGATAGATACACATGGGTACAGATACAGATACAGATAGCAGATAGCAGATAGATACATTTACAGATACAGATACAGATACAGATACAGATACAGATACAGATACAGATACAGATACAGATCCAGATGCAGATGCAGATGCAGATACAGATACAGATAGCAGATACAGATACAGATACAGATACAGATACAGATACAGATACAGATACAGATACAGATACAGATACAGATAGCAGATAGCAGATAGCAGATAGCAGATACAGATAGGTACAGATAGGTAAAAAGGATACAGATACCGATGGACTGACACATTGAAGGCTTGACGGATGGGTGGACTGATAGATTGATGGATTGACGGATTGAAGGAATTTATTTATTTTCCTAAGTATTTCGATAAGCCTAATTCCCTACAATCCCTTCGCTGCCAATTTCTGTGGAATCTCCTTGAATATATTTACTTTAACATTTACATCACAAGTGAGCGGAATAAAACCCCGAACGCATTGAAATTGAAAATTCAAATTGAGTTTCGCACACGTCAGATTTGTCAAAGTATTTGCATAGTATATGAATTGTTTTTGCTTGCAGCTACCACCTGTCGACATATTTATGGATTGTCATGCAATTTGCAGAGTACGCAATACTGATAAATAAGCAAATATTTAATGATGCCGCGCACAGATGTCAATTAACTAAATGCCAGGGCTATTTAGTGAATGCCAATCCGCTTTTATTAGCGGCATGCCACTAAGCCGCTAGGCATCTGAGTGCTCTCTGCTTATTAGGATATATATGTACACATACATACATATATGCTATATACATTTTTGTATTTGCAGCTTGTACAGAAACATTTTCGCCTGGCGGCGGCGCGTCTTCGTTCAGTTGCCTCATTTTCATATTGCCTGCGCCCGGGCTCATCATAATATTGCGTCGCACCCTCGGCAACGGCAGCAGGATCAGCAGCAGGAGCAGCAGCAGCAGGAGCAGGAGCACCCACAGGCCATTCTTCAGTGTCAAAGCCAGCACACACACACACACATACACACACACTCGCACACGCACACACACACACAGTTTTAATGCGTGTCGCTCACATTTTATGAGCTGTCGCAAAGTGCGAGAAGGCAAATGGCAAACAAAAAAAAAATACAAAAAGTAAAAGGAAGTGCGCGTTCAGCCAGCTGTGACCAGCATCGCAAATAAATGAAAAAAGTTCATCGAAATCAAGCACGGGAATATAAGCGACGGCAGGCCGAACTTCAAATACCCTAACGTGCATTCAAAATGATATTTTTAAGCTCTAGCAAAACTTTCAAGAATTAGTTCCTATGACATCATATTCCAATTTGATTAACTAAATGTTTGGGAATTAGAACTTTTATTGATTGAGATTGATAAAAAAGATGAAAAAATGGAGATCTACAACTTATTTTTGGACTAGTCTTAGCTTTTCAGATATATACGATACAATGCCTCAAGCTAATGTCAGACACGTCATATTTTTTAAGCTTGGAAACAAGTTCTACAGATACATCAAAAACGATTGACGGGGTGTAAGAATATATAACATTTATGGGTAAATCTTTTAAGACATGCTTGATGTATATTTTTAAAGGGATCAAGCAAACGACATTCAATGGTTACATATTCAATCACATAACTAACATACCCGCTGCCAGTATGGGCAAAGTGAATACAAAATCAAGCAGAAGAGCAACAGCAATATTGCGAGCATAGGTAGAAAGTTATTGGTCATGTTTGGGTCCCTTCGTCCTTTTTTTTTCCCTGTATCGGTCTCTTATTTAATTAAATGTCAAACTCTGGCGTTCAGTTGTTTGATGCGTCGGGCATTTGATTTGATTTTCAGAGATAAATGAATGACAGCCAAACAATTGCGCAATTTGCTTTCAAACTTCGAAATTATATCAACAAAAAAAAATATATATATATAAATATGCGTAATAAAGGCATGCAATTGTTTGTACTCTTTTTAATAAACTGCACGAACATTAAAAGCCATACAGTTTTTAAGAACTAATTGAACAATGCTCAATGAAGTATTATGCACATGAAAAACGTAATAAATTTTAGTGAGAGTAAAGGCATTTTAATTGGCAGCTTAATAAAAGAGCTTTCAGCTTAAAGTGTGCTTAAAGTTAAGCTTTAATAAGCTTTTAAATGTGCAAACGGGTTCAAGGTATGTTAAATTATTGTTAATATTTACTTGAATAAGTATATGAATAAATAGATATAATAAATGTTTGGCTTTATACGTAGGACTTGGATTTGGTTCTACAAATTTGAAGCTTTAATGTGCTTTGCCTTTTTTATAAAGCAAAACGAGCATTAAATCTATGAGAGTGTGATAGAAAGTGAATTGAAGAGTATTAAAGTTGTACTCAAATGTTTTTAAAAGGTTTTTTTTGTTAAGTTTTTTATGAAAGCTTTAAGTGCAAAGCTTTATTGACTCATCTGATACTTTCGAGCAGACAAACTCACATGCATATAGACCTAATGATGTGTATAGCTGATTTTTGGTGTTTATTCAACTTGAAATAATACGCATACGCAGCGTGGCTCGGGCGGCTGCAATCGAATACTTTTTTTCTTTGTTAAATATTTGACGAGTTTTTGTGTGCATTTAATTAAAAGCAGCTTAATTTACATGCCACTTACATGTGCAGCATTCCAATGCCAAATTATCAAGCATTATAATTAGCTGTCAATAAAAGTCGCGAGTCGTTTTATATATACATATATATAAATATATTTTAATACCCTTTTTGTGCAGTTCACGCTTCAAAGCACAAGATGAAATCATATTGAATTTTATTCATATTATAAATATTAAATGTGACTGTTGATTTGAAATTGAATGAAAACGCAATTTTCTTCTTAATTTGCAGCTGATGTAGTGCATTGAATGGTTCCTTTTTGGCGACCATTGCAACGAATGATGTTTTAATTACAGCATAAATACACACACATCGACACACACACACATCGACACACACACACATCGACACACACACACATCGACACACACACACATCGACACACACACACACAGATAGTTACACACAGACTTACAGTAAATACCGCAAATGTTTGAAATGATTGTACTAATATGTCATTACGTTTAATTAACCACATTTACCAAGGTACCTCACACACTCACACACACACACACACACACACACTCGTAGTTGCCACCGCATTGCAAAGCTCCTTGCGGCAGGACATCAAAAGCATTCGCAGCACGACCATCAGGTCCTTTCCACATTCGTAATTAGAGCTAACCAGACACATTGGGTCCTGCCATATTATCAATTATGCACATTGGTTCGGCTATTCGCCTGATTGGCTCTCTTCTGGCTCCTGAATTTTGCCTTTAATTAGTGTCAAGTGCAGCCCAAACAAACAGCCCACAAATTCAATTAAAGTAAATTGCTTAATTTCTATACAAATAAGATTCAATTTCTCCAAAGTCTTCCTCTATAAACACACACACACACACACATGCACGCACACACGCACAAAAAAATGTTCATAATTGCATGCCCTAAAAGTTTCTGTATTTTTCTTTGAGTTTCTGGCTTGATTTACCCTGAAAACGACAACTTGTTGTTCGGTTTGGTCTGCGGTGGACTAAACAATTTTCCAAACTAATGCGCCCCAAATGCAAGGGAGCGAGACCTGCACATGTGCGGACAAGAAACCCCAAGGAAACCCAAAACAACAAAAAAAAAAAGAATATGGGCTTGTTTTAGCGGAGTATACTAGCCTAGAAGTTACCCAGTCTTAAAACCTTGTCTAAGGCATAAGTCGTATCGAAATCAATATATTAAATTCCTCTGTGTGCTTTCAACAGCATGAGACTTGCTTTTTTCGACAAATATTTTAGTCCCATCTAATTTAGGCATCTTTTGCCAGTGGAAGATAAGAAAGCGATAAAAGCGCGATAAAAACTCGAGATTAAACATACAGTTGCTATCTTTTTTTTTTGTAAGCTTAAAAAAGTGTAAACAGTTTCTAGATTTTTTACAAAATTTATTAGCTTAGGTCTATGCCTAAAGCTGCCCTTCCCAACAAAACAGTTTATGCTACCCTTTGCTGACACATTTTAATGGGTATAACATATAAAAAGTAAGCGAAGCTAAGCAAAAACCCAAAATCCCAAAAATCCCTTGATTTATTTCTAATGCTCAGCAACACCCACGCACACACACACAACACACACACATACCCACACACGTACACACACACACACGCATACAGCCACACCCTCAAATACATAGAATGGTAAATAGAGCAAGTGAACAACAACAAATTCGACATATCCCGCAGGAACTAAATTGTGCCAGCGGCGGTTTCTTTGCTATCCGCACTGCTAACCAGACCATGCCCATCGCCATCACCGCCCCCTCCCTTTAGATATTGTTTAGATACTCGTATCCTGCCGCCGCTCAAGGCCCTCAAGGAAGTGCGCAGAAAGCACGAACATGCAAAGTGAAGCTAAACGAAAGTGCCTCAATTTAAGTTGTAAGCTGATTTGCTAGAGCATACGAGTAATATGGCCAACACGCACACACACACACATACATACACGCACATACATACACTAACATATGTGCACTTTATGTGCGTGAGTTGTTTTGTGTGCCTTCGCTTTGCCGTCAGCTTACCGAAGTAGAAAAACTTTTGGCTGTAACTGTAAAAGCAAATGCTCAAAATTAAGGCAAAACTTTTGCCGCTCTTCTCTAGCTTTATGAGGAGTTGCGGAGAGTATGTTAAATTTTTACTGGAGTTTGTATCCAAGATTCTTTATAAGTCTAGAAGAATATGGAAAAAAGCTGGGAATTCAAATTTCATTCATGTGAATTGTCGAACTTTCCTTGGAGGACATCAAAATAGGGAGGAAAAAAGAGGACAGAGAGAAAGCTCAATCAAACAACTTAAGAGCTTGTGATCATAAAGTTCTCATCACAGGAAGAACCTAGAAAAGAATGCAGAAAAGATGACGAAAACTTACTGAGAGTAAAAGGATTGGACATTCACAAATGTTTATGGTAAAAGTTCTGAAAACTTTGCAGATGGCAAATAAATAATGAAGATATATGGTAGGTTTTTGAAGAACTTTTGGAAATGCAAACAAGATTATGAAGAAGGTTCTGTAAAGGAATAAAAGGTAATGAAAGAAACTCTTTACAGCGTTAAGGAAACGAAAAGCCACCTAAATAATGTGAGACATCTCTGATGCCAAATTTTGTGATTAAAGTAATAACAAAAATCAAAAAAGATACTTTTACCTAAAAGAATCAAAACTCAGCTAAATAGGAACGCAAACGTATTAGAATAATAACTGTGTTAAAAAAAGTGAAACTAAAATATGCTCTGCTAACCAAACGAAGTTAACATTAAGATTAAAGACGCGAGCAAGGAAAGGCTCATAATATTTATAGCAGATTCTATCAAATCCTTAAATTTGCTAGAGTAACTTGTATTCATCACGCAGAAGGCAGACAATATTTCTTATTGGACCGAACGCGTCTTGTCTTTGACTTGGCTTCATTTTCCTTTGCCTTCGTTTTTCTCCTTATTTTTTTGTCTGATTTTGACACAAATCCCTTTGGTGCTAAAGCAATTTATGCGGTTGTATCTGGCGCAGAGGCCATTGCCGAAAAGGACTCAAGCAATACACGCACACACACACACACACACACACACGCACACACACATACACACAGAAAGATGAGCGCCCCGAATATCCTTATGTGTGTGAATATGCTTTCTGTATAGCACACATGCACTCGACTGGGTTTTTTTGGTTATGGCTGTTTGGTCGGTTGCTTGGTTTAGAGATTGGTTGCTCCGGCTCTGCTGCATAAGTGCAATTTTATGTTTGCCCAAGAGTTGATAAATGGCAGGCTGTGGGCGCCCAGAAGTATGCATTCAATATGCGAACACAAATCTCAACGCCAAATCCCTGAGCCCGGCTCAACTATTATTATGTCTAAACAACAACAGCATGTAAAATATGCAAATTTCTGCGCATAAATCTACAAATTGTCATACATAACATATTGCGCCTCCATACATACATATATGTAACACGTATATGCCACGCCTAACGAGCCAACCTAACGCCCACCTTTAGCTGGGAACCTGCTCGCCGATAAAGCGCCCCAAAAGTAATACCCAAATATTTCGTGTCATAAATTTAACGATATAAGCGTGAAAAAAAAGCTACACAAAAGCCAAAGACCAAAAAAAGTGGAAAAGAAAAGTAACGGAACAAAGGAAATTCGAACTGCCGACGTCTAAATACTCTTACGTGCAAAAAACAACGATATCTTGTATTGGAAGTAATACACATCGGAATAGGTGAAGAAATAATGTTATGGCATAGTATTTGATGATATATTTATCAAATGGAAGTTTCTACTATTCCAAGTTTACACTAGCGAAATCTTGAAGCCAAATATCTTTAATCCATTATGTAGCGGAGATTTCATAATCCAACTAATCGATTGCTTGCCAAAATCAATTAATCGATGACTTTGCATTTAATACGATAAAAACATAAACCTTATAAAGATATAAATATAGATTGATAGATCCTCTTAGTATATAGTATTGTAGCTATCATATTCAATTTAATAACATCTATAATTTTGTTATTACAGCAAATTCTAGAAAAATTAACACAAAAAATCGATTGTTTTCATTGCCCACACATGTGTTGCAAGCTAACAGAGCAAAGCAAGTGGATACCCTCGAAATACCCTATATTAAATATTGATTTACAATATTTATTTTTTTCGTGTTTAGAACATTAATTTATTCGGGCATAGCCCAGCCATTGATATGGGCTTTACGAGACGTCCGTGTACAATGTTGGCCAGCGATAAATTAATTTAAGTGCCTGAAAATATTTTTTGGATAACATAAAAAATCAAATAGGCTGATCCGGCCGACAAAAATATGAGTATGCCAAAAAGGAGGAGGGCCATTAAAGAAAATGAGCTGCATGCATTACTAGTTAAATGGCTTCATTATGTTGAGAAGGGCGCGGGCGGGGGAGGCGGGTTGAAAAACATTTAGCCAATATAAACATTTTTCCCCAATATATATATATATAAATATATATATGCAGCACTTTGCACAATTTATTTGTCTTACGCTTGAAAATTTAATTAAAAAACTCGAAAACATTGAGGCAAAGTTTTTAAGAAAATGTTGCCTGGCATTAGCATGGGCTCTGCCAGGGGGGGTGGGTGGTTGGTTGGGGGTCGGGCAACTTGGGCAAAGTTGGCGCATCGTTATCAGCGCCATCAACAGCATCAGCAGAACAACTACAACAACCCGAACAACAACAGCAACAACAGAGCGATTTATCTTCGATTCCTTCGTTAGGAATACTTTTTAGAATAAATTGCGGCTCTCCTTTGGGAGGAAAGGGGCGTTAAATTGAAGCTGGCTGAGAAGCTTTTTGGGAAGCGGATGCGGCATTACGCTTCGTTTGATTCTCTGCTGTTGTTGTTGTTGTTGTGGTTGTTGTTTTTCTGGTGCTCGTCGCTGGGGCCTGGAAAATTAATTGCATGCAAATATTGGCGGAGCGAGGCAAGTAAATATAATTTCGTTGTTTGCTCATAAATACGCATTATTATTTGGCAGAATGGAAATGAAAACGAGCAAAAACAAAAAAAAACAAAAAAGGAACAGAACACTACAAAAAACAAGCAAAAACACGTGCGTGGCTGCGGCAAGGCAAAGTGTTTGACTAGCAGCTACCCTTTAAACGGAAGACGAAAACTCAATTGAGAAAATGAGTGAAAGTAGAAAAACATAAAGTTTAAACTATGAGAATAGGTTTATAAACTGCCAGCACTTTATATAAGAAATTGAATTCTCCAAAAGGAAAAGGTTACATTATAAATTTTGAGACCACATTAAAATATGCATGCATATTAAAATTCATAACATTTTACAGATGTTTTTAAGAATTTTCAGAGAACTTGAAAAGAACTCAAAATATGAAATATGAAAATATAATAATTTGGAATAGAAAAGTGTACATACCAATTTTCATGTGACAAGGCCTTAATATCTTCAAAAAGTTCCTAAAAAAAATGAGTAAAAAAATTAATTTATACTAATTTTCGGACTAAAGGACTAAGGGATTACAGATATATCAATTTGAATTAAAGTAACAATTTCTAGAAGCAAGCATTACCTTATCATTAATAATGCCTATTTTAGCTCTAGCTGCAGGACTACAGGGTATAACAAATCCAGACGAAAGCGGCATATTATCTGTTAAAGAAACAACAGCGATTTTGGGGGTTGTTCCGTGCATCAGCAGATTTGAGCATTATCTAATCGGTTTAAACAGTTTTGTGAAAATGTTGTCGCTTAATTAGCATCATTATCTTTGATGGGGTCACGCACAGCCGACTGAGCAGGCACAGCAGGGCATAGTCTATGGGCTGGAGCGAGGCTTGGAGGCTGGTGATAAATAGGCAGCTCGCTGGGAAGGTGATAATTAATGGCCAAGTCGAGTGAAACCATTTTCAAGTGATAGCGTGGGAGTGCGGGGCAATAGGTTGAGGCCCAGGTAAAAAGCACACGCTGCAAGGGGCAATAATTGGAGCAATTTCAATTCGTATTACTTTCGACCAAGACTTTGAATAGGCCACATTGAAGGAATGCAGTCGCCCTAAGCTGTTTCAAGTGTGCATAATTGTCAAGCACTTTTTATCCCAACAGGCTCAATGCAAACTTTGGCCATAAATTATTATGCGAAATTAGTCGCACAGCCCTCACAGAAGGCTGTGCAACAATTTGAAATTGAAAAAAACCCCCCTAGCTTTGGATGATATATGGGGGCTGGCTGGCTGGCAAGCCTGGCTAAAAGTTAAATAATCACAGTCATGTCAGATAATAAATGATTAACGTGCCAGACGGACTCCAATGTTGCCATGGGACAGATTTTAAGGTCTTTTATTTGTGGCTCGCATTTCAAGGGTACAACAGAATGCACTTGAAAGTTGCCTGTTGGGCTATAAAAAAAAACTTATATGACGTTATTTTATACTCTTTTCAGCCAAGGGGTCGCATAATTTATACAATTACATATACAATTGTAAGGTTTTTAAGTACGTCTATAAAGTGTGGCTTGAATAAACTTCATTACACATTTATAAAGCTTTAGTATAATGATCCCTTGGAAATTACAACATTCGGTTTTCCGAATCTTTTAGAAACACATTCACTTCAAAAAGATAATAATTATCAATAATAATACAATTAATAATGATAATAAATATCGGCCAGGGTATATTCATCTTCGGCATTTCTTTTTGCTTATCTGCTTCAAATGAAAATTGATGAGCTTAGCCACAATAAAAACAAAGAATTTAAACCTTTAATTACAAATTACAAATGCCAAAGTGCTGTAATTGCAAAATGCTCTCAAGTACAAAGATGGGTTTAACTTCTCACAGTTTTAATACACGTCTGAGCAGATTTGCTGAGAATTTACATTTACATACACACAAGCTAATATGGTATACAGAAAATATATAGAGTACATATATACCGAACCTGCTTGAAAGTCCGCACACTTTAGAAGCTCAATTGGCAGAGAAGCGCCGTGCCGCGTATGATCCAATGGGCGATGGGTGTATTTGGATTAGAGTCCAGCAGCATGGCCACCACAAAATTTGTGCTGTGTCCGGTGGTGGACAGAATGCCGCGTCGCTCGGCCGTCTTGTAGAGTGGACACAAGTAATTGTGCCGCTCGGGCAGATCGGAGCGCTTCAGTGGCCTCAGCCAAATCAGTGGCATTGTGTCGAAGAGCATGCGTGGACGCGATTCGGCGAGATATTTGTTATGGCGATCCCAGCAAGCGCCCTCCAAAAAGATGCCGTACACAAAAACACCATCGGCCGGCGCAGATAAACCTTTGATTTGTGTCTCCTCCAGCGACAGGACCTCATAGTCGAAGGCCAACAAATCTATGGAAATCACATATTTACGCGCATAATTCTGCTGGGCGCCGGTAAGGAAAGCCTGGGTAAAAAAGAAACCCGATAGCCAGAAGGTCGAAGGTGCGCCATGGTCGTACCAGTGCTGCAAAGAGAATACGTGAGTATGTTATAAAGAAGTTCGACTATAAGCTACCCTGTACTCAGCTCAGACGAATGGGAATAGGAATCAAAAAAGTAAAGCAAATTTTATTTAACGATTAAGTTTTTTACGGACAGACGGACCCAGACTAGATCGGAGATGCCTTTTTCTGCCTGTTTAATAAGTTTGCACAACTTTAATGTATCCTCTTCTTGCCAATCATTTACAATGGGTGCTTGGTGTAAAAAGGGGGTCAGAGGTAGGCACAAGTGGCCCAGTAAACATTTGGGCTGCCAGGACAACAGTTGTGTGGTTGCCATGCCAAATTGTTGGCTCGATGATGAACGCAACTTACCTGCAGGAATTCCAGACGTCGCAAAAAGTCCGCCACATAGCTGCCAAGTGGCTTTAGGCTGGGGTAGGACTTGCTGGCCCACATGGCGGGTATTTTGGCAATCAGCACAGACTTGTAGACCGCCTCGACGGCAGCGGACATGACCACCAGACCTGGTAAAGGAAAGCAACGAATTTAAAAATTAGCAGGCAAAGAAAACTTTGTCAAGATTCGACAACGAACGGGGCCCAATTACGTCGGACCAAAAACTTCAATTAGTCAACGGCCAACAGACGTGCTTAACACTTAATTGATTATAGCTAGTTATTTATTATTTTCGAATTATTTGTGCTGTAAAAAAGACCCAATTAGCTGGCAAGAAAAAATTCATGTCAAAATGCCGGGCCAGGAGTCGCAGGAGCAGGACATCATGAATGTGCTGTACGCGGCGCGTCGCATGCGTCACAGCAGCAACACCTCGGTGCACGGCTCGCAGCAAAAGGTTGAGCAGATCAAGAAGATTAGGTCCAAGGAACAGCTGCTTGTGGAGCCACCAAAGCATGCCAAGCGCGTGACCTTTAGCAAGCCACGTTTCGTGATGACACCGCGGCAAACGACAGTCAAAGAGAGTGAGTCGCAAACGGGTCTCACTTCGTGTTTGATGACCAATCCTAGGTTCGATCCACGCATAACTGGCGGTAAGCGCACATAAATTGACTTTAAGACAATAATCCTATATCCCAAACATGTCCTGCAGGCGCCAACAATCCGGCGGAGCGCAAGGTTGGCTGGCTGGCGCGTACGGACAGCGAGTGCCAGTTCAGGGCACCAGGAATTGAATTTCTCACCGAACGCGATACCGATGTGGTCACATTTGAGGTCAAGATGCGGGATTCGGCGCAGAGCGTTAAGGATTATACAACCAAATGCGATTACTTTCCCAAATATGTGGACAACCGTCGCTTCAAGGATCAGACCACACAGACACTTTACAGGTAGAGCTAGTTCAATAAACACCAGCTCACACAAACAACCCAAACTAATTAAAACCCATTTTTAATTCAGGGAATCCTCGGCACAGACCGTTGCCTATTTGCCAGACATCAGGGACAAGGATCAGGATGAGCATTTAGAGATATTCAATTTGTCCACACTGCTGGCTGGTGATAAGCCGCCCGGCCTCTATGAGGTTGAAATCTTGGAGCGCGCCCGCAAGCGTTGGGCCTTCAACAAGGCGCTGAAGACCAACTTCAAGAAGCAGCTGCACGAGGAACGCGAAAGGGCCATCAAAAGCAAATACCGACCCATACTGGAGGCCTTCGAGTGGGAGCACTGGATGGAGCGTGAGGAGTACATACAGGAGTGCCAGATGATGCGACTGGAGATAGTCATACGCATGTTCGACAAGCGCGAGAAACAGATGCACAACGCATCCAAGACGCGCATCGAGACCGCCTGCGAGACAATCGAGATGCGACGCCAGCATGATCTGCACAAAAACGAGATTGAATATCAGCGGGCAATTCGACGGCTGCAAATTAAAAACTCGGGCATCTCTAGACGCTGGGTCAAACAGAGTCCCATGTATGCACTGGGTTCGCCCTGCTCCGAGTTCTATGGCCCGCTCATACGGCACGGCGTGGATCCGGCGCGTCGCAATTTTGTGGGCGACGGCCGGAAGGCGTTCGATTTGCGCATCGATGAACTGGAGAAGCGTGTGAATATGGAACAGCTGGAGTGTCCATTTACCAAGCTCAAGGAATGGTCCAAGCCCAAGGAATACGTTAAGGAATATGAGCAGAACTTCTGCTCCGACAAGCATCTGCAGAAGCTCTACGAATCGCTGAAGAGTCTGCGCTCGCAGGCAACCAAGCAAAAGACATCGCCCAAATGCCTGAAGCGTCGTCCGAAACCCATTTCCGAAGTCGACCGACTCTCGTACACTTACGACGAGATTGATGCCAGCGGTTACTTTACCCATCGACGACACACAGAAGAAGAGCGAGGAAGGCCAACGATTTTGCCAACACAGAAGCTGGCCATACAGCAGCACATGGATGTAGAGGAGCGGCGTCATCGCCGACCGGAAATGGCCAGAGAGCTGCTCCACGAGCGGCGTAGCGAGGATCTGGAGCATTTGCTGCACATGTACGAGGGCAGCACCATTGGCTGGGTAATGCAATTCCTCTCCGAAGAAATGGAACGGCTCAAGGAGCAACGCAAGCTGCACTTCTTCTCCATACTCACGCAAAAGGAGCGCTGGCGCCGGGAGGCCGCCGAGGCGGGTCTGCGCCAAAAGGAGAACAGTATGCGTTTGCTCTACGAGGACATGTTCCAGCAGAGCAATGTGGTCCACAATGAGATAACCGACGACTACATCAATACGATTCTAACCACCGATATGGCCCATATAGCCGAATGCGATGCGACCGAAACCGTGGTGTCTATGGCCAAGAAAATCGATGCGGATATTCAGCGTTGGTTGGAGAGCTTCAAGTGCGTCCAGACACCGCTGACCTATGGGCCGCTGCGTGAGATGCTGCGCAGCATGGTCTTTCCGGAGCTGAGCGACCTGCTGCTGAAATATGAGAAAACCCTGATAGCCAAATATATTGTCGAAGATGTGCTCTTTACCCGCATCTGGGATGAGCTGGAGGAATATGATATAGCCAACGCAATTGGGAGCGATCTGATTGATCGTCTGATCGATAATGATCTTTATTTCTTTTCCACGGAAAGTGAAGGCGAGCAGCCGAAACGCAACTGTGAGCGTGAGGCCGAGTGTATTATACGGAAGCTAATACGACAGGCGGTGCCCGGCCGTCGCTGGAAGACGGAAACGGAACGCATTGCCCATGAGAACTGTGTCGGTCTGCTGGATGATGTTTTCGACAGAATTATGGAGAAAATGGACGCTGACCCGCCACCGGCCGAGCCAGTAGAGCTGCAGTTAGCCTTTTCCAGACGCGCGATGACGCCCATGGATGATATACGTCACTATACCGAGGAAATGAAATCGGAAAGATACAATCGCATGGACACAATTGAAGGCTCTCAAGCGACACTTTTACGCACCCAAATATTGTCGCTACTCAAGAAAATGAAGATCGATAATGTAACCAGAGAATTGTTCACCGATGAACAATATCGAGGCGATGAGATAAAGGATGCCACCCATGATACATTTCTTAAGATGCAGGTGTACGAAACTGCTAAGACTCAGGAAGCCTCTTGCGATGAGGACATTTTCAGTGTGATCAGCACATTGGACATTGGCAAGGAGGATGACTTCAAAAAGCTACGCAGACAATATAATGAATCGGACGTATTGACGGCTCGGTTCTCGAGCACATTAACTGATATTGGTATCAAGTTTGACACCGATGGCACACAGACACGGCAAGAGGATCAGATTATTGGTGCACTGCATGATTTTGTCGGTGATTTTGTGGGTGATTTCGTAGAGGACGACGTCGAGGAGAATACCGAATATGAGGCAGATGACGAGCGTAGCTTGTGGAATCAGACCACGGGCGCGAGCGAGGACGCGGGAGAGGGCGACGATGGAGATGAGGATTTTAATATATATGATGGAAACCTTGAAGGCTCAGAGGAATTTGAAGAAGAAGACGAGCCACAAGAGAAACAAGAGCTACAAGAGCTAAAAGAGCCAAAAGAGCCAAAAGAGCCAAAAGAGCCAAAAGAGCTACAAGAGCCAAAAGAGGAACAAGAGCCAAAAAAAGAACAAGAGCCAAAAGAGGAACAAGAGCCAAAAGAGGAACAGGAACTTGTGTTACAACAGAAATCGGTGGATGATCTGAATGTGATGGAGAAAAACAACAATTTGAGGGAGGACGAGGGAAACAGAACATCACGAATCTCGCCGGTGATGCCCGATGTCAATGATCAATTAATTGAAAGCCGTACATCAAACACCTATTTCCACGGCAAACTCGGATCCACAACGAGGAGCGGAACGTTCAGCAATTACGAATTGCAAACAGCTGCCATAGACGACCACGAACCAAAGGAAAAGCCAAAGCTGTCGGCAATACGCTCTGTACAAACACATCGCGATTAATTATTGTAGACGAATTATTGTTTTAACCACAATTGAAAATTAAGAGTTATTTAGTTGAGTGCAACATATACACACAGAAACTTACCTTTGATACCCTTTTTGAGCGTTATCAAACTGGTGCGTATTGTATTTAGCAGGACATTGAATCGCACCATTTCCTGCACCAGCACCGTATTCATGCTCTGATGATATTTGGTTGGATAGCGTAGGAGTGCCGCCTCCCGGTCGAACAGCTTGGGCAGCTTATCCAAGATATCGGTGGCCACATTGGTCACCACCTCCTCGGGCGTCAGCGCCTTGGAGCCCCCGCTGTCGTCTTGGGAGCCGCTTGTGTCCTTCAATGGCATTTGGTAGAGGGCAAGGTAGGGTGGGCATGTTGGATAATTGGGTAGGAATAGGTTTTCGGGAAAGCGTTGCGACAGCACATCTACATAAACTCTTTGGGTTTTCTCCAGTCTCTAAAGCGCAAGCGTATTAACAAAATCACAAAAGAAAGCTGTCAACAACAAAAGCGAATGCCAGACATCCTTGAGCTGCAAACAACTTACGCGTTTCTCATTGAGATCCTGTACAGGCAGGCATGGAGCAAATAATGTGTTATTAAAAATTGCAAAGTGTAAAACCCTCTTGATAAAAACTTACCCAACGTTCCTTTTGCGCGGCAGTGAGAAATGCGAACAAGCAAAAATTAAGCGAAATATTAAGCACATGAATGTTTAACGACAAACTAGTTGGATGCGTGTTTTTTTTTTAAAAGGGATCTTTTAAAAATCTATCAAGAATCTTGCAGTTGAGAAGTCTAGTCTGTTGACCGATCGAACAAATTTTCCGAAAAGATGGCAATTTAAGGTGCACATAAGGTTTTAAGATTTAAGGAAGATATTCAAGAAGTAAAATGTTCCTCTTTGAGAGCTGAGACATCAAATTCGATGTTTAAATAAATTACAAGTTAACGAGAACTACGAGAGGATGCTAATGCATATGGAAGACTAGAAATATGCCGTATATTCCAAATTAAGAATCCCTTGTCACGCACCCAACATTACCAACTAAAATCGACATGTAACAAACTTTAGTAATACATTACAGATGTGATAAATGAAAGCCCAAGCGAATGTAGTACACCGCACATACCTGTGTCAAAAGTGTGTGTGAGAGCAACATATCCGTTTCTTGTTGATCCTTCATAATATCGGCATTCGCATGGAAGCCAAAGATGGAGGGTGGCGATATTTGCGGCAGTTCACGCGTAAAAGTTAGATACAAATCGACTTCCTTGAAAACGGGCACATAATAATAGCCCGTCTCGTCCAAATAGTAGGGTTTTTCCAAATCAAGTACAGCCGGACAATAAAAGCGATCCAGTATAGTCTTCAAAGTGCGACGATCCCAGTCGTCGGTGACACGTCCACCATAATTACACTCGCCGGTCAGATAGCGTAAGGCATCATAATTGACCGTCTCGTACTGGTTGAGGAACATGCGCAGCTGCATCAAGGAGATGCGCAGATCCGTCTCGTTGAACTCGTAGGGTATATTCCAGCCAATGGGTCCAAAGTAGCGACGCTCCTGGATGACAGCATGAAAGAAGCACAGCGAGTAGATCAGCTGCTTGAAGATGCGCGGCTGTTTGCAGGACTCGTACCACTCCAGATCGCTGATCGGATCGCTGAGCATGGAGCGCGTGATATTGGAGCGCAAGCCTTTTGGCGGTTCATTGGTCATTTTGATGCCATTCTGCAGCACCACAACCGGGAAATGCTCAGCCGGATATGAGGTGAGCCATAGTCGAAAGTCTGGATGCGTTGAATCGGGCAGCAAATTCTCGCAGACCTTCTCCAGGGATGGCATAAAACTGGCAGCCAAATGACAGTTCTGTAGGACCACCCAATTGCCCAGCTTGACACCCTCATCGATCATCTTAATGGCAATGGGACCCTGTCCCTGGCCCAGCGACAAGGAGAACAGGCGATTCGTGCCGAAGCCCTGATCCTCGGCAAATTTCAACAGTGTGGCCGTCGGATCCGAGCCGGGTGTCAATATAAATATCAAGGGCACACAGCAATGGGAGTCGCCAAATGAGGCCATCAAATCAAATTGCGGCGGATCCACGAATCGTTGACCCAGCTCACCGGCCACAAAGTTCAGGACAGCTGGCACCAGTTTATCCGGTCGAAAGACGCGCAACAGCAACAATTGCTGGAATACGTTTAAACGCTTTATCCACGCACTTGGTATGGCCTTATTGTCCTGCGGTGTTTTCGAGTCAAAGAACAGCTTCCAAGAGGCTGAATTGTCAGTGACATCTTCACGTAGTCCTTTATAGGCTGGCAAGCTCGATAAACGGCAGCATTCATCCCAGTTTTGTACGCCCAGCCAGGCTGCCGGATTTTTATGCGGATTCTCCAGGCCAATTCCGCCAGTTAGCAGGAACATCCATTCAGTATTGTCAATCAAATTTTCATGCTTCATCAGATTGACGTTCAATATAAGGGAGAACAAGAGCTTATCCTGTCATGAAGCAGACATTTTATTATTTTTTTTTTATATAATTCATATTTTCGGACGCATTAAAATGGGGTTCAAATGGGGTTACATAAGCAATCAAGGCAGCACGACTACAGATACCGTTTCACAATTTCATTTTTCAACATATCTTTCGTTTTTTTTTTCACAAGAAAATTAAAAGCCAAGGATCAAAGGGGAGCTTATGCAGCAAGGGCATATAACATAATTGACTGAAAACATCATCAAGCCAAAAAGGACCTGGTTTTCGCTCCTTGTTCACCCCGCTTTGATTCCAACGAGGTTACAATATGATTCCCTCAGTGAAAGTGGCACAGTGGACAGAAAGTGAGTCCCTGATTATCTAATTCCATTTTTAAGTTGTTGGTAAAGCTGGATAAAAACTTACTAAAATCCAAATTGATCTGTAAAATGCACTTCTATGATAATAAAATCCTACTTCTTGTCAAATATTTAACTGGCAGTTAAGCTCAAAAGAACGCAAAACTGGGATTGGCAAATCGTTAATATGGGAAAACAATCTTTAACAAAAGGTTGACAGCTATGTTGGGTACATAGGTGGTTATTATTGCTTGTCAAAGTCACTGTCAACTTTGGCAGGCAGATAAAGAGTCAAATTATAAAGTAACATGAAATAGTTAAGGTAAGAAAATCTCTTGTGACAAGCAGTAAATGTGATTTGTCAACTTATGAACATAAGGTTGGCTCCTCGAATAACGGTAGAGTGTAGAAATAGATTCTGGTAAAATACCACTGTGCGAAGCACACGCACCTGGTACACAGCATTTACGGCGTGCCGTCAATTGGAAGTGGCGGCGAGGCACAAGCCCTTAAAGCCGATGCTAAGGAATTATTATAACGCAGTGAAGCGCAACGAAACGCAGCCACAAAGAAAATCAAGCGCGCCCACAAATACGCATCAAATACAACGCAATGGGATTATATCGCAATTACGACACACACAAGGCACACAACAAGACAGGAGGGGTAGGGAGGGGGAAAGTTGATGGATCCGGCAGTGACCCCAGCTGAACTAACGTTTGATGATAATTGGCATTGGAGCCGAAGTACTTACACGCTCGAAAAGACTGCGGCAGATGTTGACGTACAGGCTATAGGTGAAATGATTGCGCAAGTCCTTTAGACGTGCCTCGATATCATCGACCTTTTCGGTATTATCAATGGAGGACATATACAGATTGACAAACCATACCAAACTGTACTGATACATGGGATCAATATTCGCCAGCTCCACTGTGGAAAAACAAGAAATGTTAAAGAGAGCTTATTCTGTTAACTAACAGTTAGTTTACCTATGGTAAAGAACAGAATTGTGGCGTGTTCCGCTATGGGCACATAGCTGAGACGCGCCAAATCAATCTGTTTTTCTGTGGCCTCCGTAATAATCTGCTTCTCGCTAATATCGTTGGCCAGAGCTTTGGCTGAGCTCAATATTTGCACCGCAGTTTCATCCTCCAATATATTCTCGGCCGAGGAGAGCACCTCCAATATCTGATCTTCGGTCTCTTTCAGCATACGCTTGTTCTCAGCGCCCTGTACGATGAGATTATTCTTTTCAGCCTCCAAATCGGGTCGTTCTCGCGCCACAGTTATGCCCAGCAATTGATCCTGTAAACCTTGCGTGGTAATCATGAAATTCAATAGGGTCACCTTGACCGCCACCTCGGGCAAATAGTGGGGATTTCTCAGTTTGGTTGTCATATAGAATCTGTTACGGCAAATAAGCAAAACAAATATTATAATATGATTTGTTGTATTCAAAATTATATCACCTGAAGCTATAATTATATTCAATAACCGAATCGCCCAGCTTAATGCACATGGTGCCGCCCTGTTTGAACAGTTGCTTCAGCAAGATGGCCTCCAGTATGGGATCCAGTTCCTCGCCAATATTTTCCAGCAGCACGGGCAAACCAAATTGTATGGCATTCTCCAGCACGCGGGTGTAATCCGCCTGATTCAATCGTATAACGCACAGCTTGTTGTTCTTCTCATAATTCTTAATCCATTTATTGGCCTGTCCCTGCGGATCAATCATCAGCGGCCAGCGGCGGGCATTTCTATAAACAGATGAAATAAATTCAATTATATAAAACAGTAACGAATTGCGATTAAATTTCTCATCAAATTAAAATTGACTTTTAAGCAGCTTTAATTTCCAATTTGTTTTATAGATTTGGAATAGTTTTAAGTACCACTTTAAATTACATTTTGAGTGCACAAAATAGCATAAGCTTTTAATATTTCATGGGCGTAAATAATGTTATGGAAATTATAAATATTACAATATATTCCAATAAAATAATGAAAAAGCCGATAAATTCATATATATAATATATATATTATATAGGTACATGTACCTAACTTAAGTCCTTATATGCCTATACGATAGCTCACAAATACACATTTAAAGATACAATAGAAAAATACAACAACAACAACAACGAGAACAACAAGGACAACAAAACCAACGAGAAATGGGCTCCTGGCAACGCGCTGGCTGCAGCACATGACAAATTCACACCGAACACAAATTTGTTCATGCGAATGAATGAACATTTTTGTAAATTGAAAACTTGATGAATGAAAAATATTTGATGCAAAAACAAAAGAGCCAATTTCAAGCGCTCCCGCAGAGAGTTTGAGTCCATGAAAAATGTCAGCGAATAAATGCGCATACAACATGCCAAACGAACAACTATACGTGTATATATATATATATACATATACATATATATGTTTCGAGCTGGACACAGACCAACACAATGTATCCTAGAATGCAGAAATGAATACGCAAGAGTGTCAAAGTCGCAACTGAACGACTGACAGATATCCTACTAAAATATATACATATATCATAAGCGCACAAAAAACTTCGCTGAAAATAGAAGCTAAGCTTTTCCACAGTTCCTCGAAGCTGATCAAATTTGTAGAGCATCAAAAGGTGCGTGAATTTAAACCAAACTAACTAAATTAGTTATTTTCCATTTCGAAAACAAAGGTAAAATATTCCAGACCGGAATTATATTGAATTAAAATTGAATTCAATTGAATTTATTTCCCGTAATCCGTCCCCTTCCGACTAAAACATTTTAAGCTAAACTAACCATTTTTATGCAGTTCTCTATATTTACAGGGTATTATAAAGTTTGTGGGAGCGAGCTCAGTAGGCAGTTAAAATGTGAAAAGTTACCAGAGTTCAAAAAACACCACAAGAAAGAACGTTGAGAACGCCAAAGAGAGAAGCAAAACACAATACGAAAAAAATATGCAAAAAATTATTATAACAATGCAAAAATGCAATAAAATGAAAAAAAATAAAAGAGAATTGACAACAAAAGGAATCTGTTGGTAAATCACAAAAGTTCTACACAGCTGCGGGTGGCTTTACACTTGGTTCCATTCAATCGAAATGAAAATATGCTTGGCTTTAAGGCTACAAAAGCTCAAATCGAAACACTTTAAGATATTTGGATAAAACGTTGTGCCGCCTGCTTAAAATGCAAATCTCCAAAAGGCAATTCTCTTTTCTATCCAAATTAACATTATTTAATCAAACATTTATGCAAAGGGACATGACCCGAACCGGACCCACAATGAACAACACCGCACCTGCTACCCCACATTACCCATTTGGGAAGCGGGCTACGCACCATGTGGGCGACGTGTCGACCCAATAAAACAGTAAGGGCTGGAGAAGTGGAAGTGCTCCACTGGGATATACCCTGTGCAAAACTTAATGAAGCTATTTAGGCCTCAGCAGCAGCACACAATGAAAAATTCACTATTCACTATAATATATGCCTGCATTGATCGATTGTCTCCATCGATTTGTATGTATATGTAAAACAGGAAGCTTATAATCGATATGTATCAATAATTATCGAGCATGTGAAATATATAATAATCATCAAAGTCTTTTATGTCCTGTATAAAGACAGATTGAGTCTGTGGATACAGATGATTAAGAGTATCGAGAAAATAGTCTTACATCCTCATCGATATGTTTATGTAAAATTGGAAGCTTATAATCGATATGTATCGATAATTATCGAGCATTTGGAATATATATGTCCTGCATAGAGGCAGAATGACTTTGTGGATCTATCTGATCAAGAGTATCAAAAAAATAGTCTAACATCTCCATTGGTATACATACATATGGGAACTTATAATCGATATGTATCGATAATAATCGAGCATTTGGAATATATAACAATCGCTTTCCACTTTATATACCCTTTCATCATACCCTTTCTGTTCATTCTTTAAAGGGTGTTTAAAGACAAAAAAGAAAAACTAAAAAATAATACAAATTCATTCGTCTTGTGTCCAACAGCTACAAGAGCAGCAGCTAGTAACTAGTGGCGTCTGAGCAAATCCCAACATCATTCATTTGCCATGTCCATGGGTAAAAATTAAACGTAATGCGCCCGGAGCGCACATTAATCAATTGCTTATCCTTTGTGCAACACGGTGGCTGTGGCGATGGCTATGGCGGTGACTGTGGCTCACACCTCAGATATTTTGGGCATGCTCCAAATTACTTTGAGCACTCGGCGAGGCAGCAGCCAGGAATTTCCTTTATTAAATCGACATGCGACATGGAGTGGCATGTGGCATGTGGCATGTGGCATCGCGACGTATCGCCCTTTCGGTGGAAACTCACCAGATGCGTAATGCTCTAACACACGCATCAAACATGAAAATTCTTTGCCCTGCCGCCTCCCACTATCCCCAATTATCAGCCCTTACGTTTTGGTACGTTTTTGTACCTTCAGCTAAAGCAACCACCAGCGCATGCGGTGCTCCTGTGCTCGGGCAACATGCGGGCGTCTCAAACAAACACACACACAAACACACACAAGCACACACACCTAAGCACACACACGCACACACACAGTCAAGCGCAACACCCCAACCCTGCAGCATCCGGTGCTGTTCTCACACTCGCCACGCCACGCTAAGCTGCATATCTTTAATTTTCTTAATATGCGTGAATTCTAACATTTTATGTTTTGTAATTAGAAACAAGAAAGAACAGTTAAGTGCGGTATGCCGAAATTTAATACCCTAGCGAAAGCCATTAATCAAATTGCGCTCGTGCCAGCCATATAATCTAGGCTTATAATCTTAACTGAGCTGTATAAAACTCTAGGCAGCTTGAAGGGTATTAAAAATTTGATCTTTGATAAGAGTTTTTCAATAAGAAAGTTTCGGGTACAAATATCAGAATTGTACTTCAATAATGATTATCTTAACCAGAGTAATGAAAAGTAAAGTTAAATTAATACCTATACTTTTTTAATAATAATGATGATAATGATAATGATAAATGATAATGATAATGAATTAAAGTACTAATAATAATAATAATAATAATGATATTGGTATATAATGGTAATGATAGTGATAATGATAATGATAATGATAATGATAATGATAATGATAATGATAATGATAATGATAATGATAATGATAATGATAATGATAATGATAATGATAATAATAATGATAATGATAATGATAATGATAATGATAATGATAATGATAATGATAATGATAATGATAATAACGATAATGATAATGATAAAAAATATAGTAATAATAATAAAAATAATAATAATAATTATAAGATAAAGTACTACGAATATTTGTGGTGTAAAAATTAAGAGGGATATCAAGGTCTGGGCATTTGGCCTGCTAAATGCGTTACATACTTGGTGACAAAGTCAATATTATCCACAATTAGGGCATATAAAAAATGGAAAAATGTGCTTCTGACAAGCTTTTAGCTCTAATTAGCGTATAACGTTGTTTAATTGAACAAGTATTTTGGCTGACTGAGCCACAGCTGTTGCTGCGCAGACTAATGAAAGTCTTTGCATAAAGCTATCTGCATCGATTTGTCAGCTAATGACTTTCTGGGGCGGCATGCGCCTGGTCTTAGAGTGCTGCCCTTTTACAGAAACTTTCTCTATTCCATTTTAATGCCGACATCCGCTTCAATTTAAAGGGAAATTCATTTTACCTTAAATCCTGCCCATATTGACACCGCAGTTAACTTCATTTAAACTTTCAAAGCTTAGGTCAAAGTGGATAGAAAAAAATAGAGAGCACTCACTTCATCATGATGGCGCTCTCAACGGAAAATGCATCCGTGGGCAATCCGCATATATTCCAGAAACGTATCTCCACCGGTTCGCCCAACACAATGGCCAGCTGAAAGTCCGGCGAGCAGGTAACTCCATAATCCAGACACTTCGTAACCCATTTGCGAATTTGCGTAACACGGAAATCAATGGTGAATGGTCCCAAATAGGCAACGACACCAGACGAAATGAGCACATCGCCCGTTACACTCTTAAAGCTCCCCTGCAACATTTTGGCCGTTTCGGACCAACGCGTCCGCTCACCGCCCAAGCCAGAGATGAGCTCCTGGGCACGCTGCAACTTCTTTGTACAAGCTTCGTGCTCCGCTAAAAGAATGCTATAAAAAAAGAAGAAGTAAAAAACAATTTAATTTGAATTTATGGCAAAGAAAGGTTCGGTTCGTGGTTCATGAACCAGCTCGTGAAACTGGTTTCCATATTCTCGAATATTGCTTTCTGATTTCGGTTCGACTGTTTTTTACGGCTGAACCGATATACGTTTTGGTTCTTAGTTCAAAATATTGTAAATATGTTATTCCTTGTTGGAACCGGTTCAGTTCAGAATATGTTGAACCGACCGACTACTCACCCATATTGTCGCAACTGTTCGTCGAGAATCTTTTGAATGGCCGCCAGATTCGCTTCGACGCGGGCCAGTTGGGCCAACTTCTCGTTGAGCAGTTTCATGGCCGCATTGTAGTCGGCCTCGGCTGCAGCCAAGGCAATTTTCTTGGGCGCCACAACTTTGGCAACGACATCGTATTTGGACAGAGCAATGACCCAGCGGCAGAGACCTTCACAGGCCGTGGACGCCATTTTGATCTTTTCGGGATCGAAGGCCTCATTGTTGAGAATGCGCTGTTGCAGTTTCTTCATGACCTCCGGCGGTATGTTGTCTTTGTCAAAGTTGAGCAAACTGTCCAGGAACTTCATGTCGCTGAGCACACGCTTTGACGGACCCCAGTAGTCCTCGACAGTGCCCACACCACTCGGATTTGGCACCTTTTCGGGCTTCAAGTCCTTCAGAATGCAAACAGCTTCCATAACGATGCGCACACCAATTGGCGGACTCTTCATGGTCTTTACCACAGCAATATCAGCGGTGGTCAGTGTGTTCAAGGCTGATAAGGCGGCCTCCAGAATGGGCAACGCCTCACCCAATTTGGCATCGCATTCATCTTTGATCTCCTGGGCCACAGCTGCCTGCACCTTGGCCGCCTGCTCATCCTCTTTGACCATTTCACGCTGCTCGGCAGCAATTTTACTGTCCGCCGTCACCTTGGCCACCTGCTCGGCAACAATCTCGGAGGCCTCCTTTAGCTTTGGTTCCAGCGCCTGCAACTGCTCCTGCATGACGGCCACCTGCTGTGCGGCAATATCCAGCTGCGAGATACCCGTCAAATAGCGATTGCGATTCATGGTTATATTGCTATAAGGTAAGATATTAAAAGATTTATAATTTTTTTGTACCCGGCTTTTTGGTCTTTCACCCACTTTCTCTTTTGGCTAAGCAGCGCCTTAAAGGTCTGTATCAATTCCAGATAGGATGTAGGCGTCACATAGTTATAGCGATGCAGTCGTGTAAAGAACTTGGCAGACAGGTCCTGGGTGGATGTATGGAACTCCATGCACATATCGATGGCTGTTTTTCGCTCCAGGGCAGTCAGCTCCTCGGCGGCCAGGAAACGTGTGGATACTGCGAGCAGAGCATCCTCCGGCCAGGGCTGGAACCAATCAATCGTACAACAATTGACAATCGAGGGGAATTTTCGTATACGATTACGCAGGGCATCGCCAATTGGCGACATGGCCAACACAATATGCAGTTGATCCTTGCACGTCTGCATGAGAAATGTGAAAAAACCAAAGGGTAATTAGCTCATGATGAAAAATGGCATTTTATTATAGCTCCCACCGTAACGAAAAAGTTAAATAGGGCAACGGGACTGCCATCGGTTTGTACGGACTTGTCGCGCTGTTTGTCGATTTGTGCCATCTTTTCGACCACCTCGATTTTCTCCTCGTTGGAGAACAGATTGGGCACTTCGCCGGAGTTTAACAGATTGTTGATATCCTCCAGAAAAGATTCGTCTTTGATCTAAAAGTCTTAAAGACATTAGCAAAATGTAAAAACCCCAAAAGTGCTGTCTAATACGACCCAGCTATAAAAGCTGAAGCGCCCACCTGAACGTCCGTAAAGAGGAAAACGCCATGCATTTCAGAGGCACCAATTTTACGTAATATGGATTTGATATCCTCATGATACTCATACGGACCATACAATCGAGTTATTTCCACTTGAAAGAGCTCATAGTCGCATATATGCGAAGCCAAACGAGTCAAGCTCTGACGCCCGGAGCCGCCGACACCGATGAGCAGAGCATGACTACGTGGCTGCTTTATGATGCGACATATGCGCGATAAATGTTCGATGGCGAAGCGGAAAAGTACCAGATTCATTGGCTTCTTGGACATATTATTATATTCAACTAGATAGGCCTCCACAACGATGCGCAACTCCTCGACATCCTGCACCTCAACGTAATTCTTAGTATCCGCTTTCGGATTGGTAAAATCGCAATAGATCAATTGTCGGAAATCGGACTCTTCCAGCTTTTGGCCCTTTCCCACAAAGCGTGCAAACAGACGCGACGCATCGAGATTAAAGCATTCCTGTACAGTGTTACATAGTTTCCCAAATAGCCAGCTACGATCAGCGTCCTCAACCAAACGATCGCCGTAGACGCGCAAGACCTCATGCACCCACAGTCTACGCATCGAGTTCATATCCTCCGTGGCCTCCGGCACCGAAAGCAGAACACCCTGTATGACACGCGAAAAATCACGCAAATTGAACAGATAATGCGATTTAGCTGGTGTAGGCAATAGATTTAGCTTGGCATCATTATAGACAGTCAATGTGGCACTGACAATCTCATCGATGCAAGGATCGAACTCCTTCGAGAAGCCGCTGTCATTAGTTAAAAGAATTTGGATTAAGTTGAAAAGTCAATTAAATACACCCGACTCACCGCGTATCCAAATGCCAGAGCACAATTTTGCTAAAGATTGTGGTCATAATCTCATCATTGAAGTCATCGATAGATACCACATTAAAGAAGCGCTGAAAACGTGGAGTCACCGTATTGCCCGTCGCCGGCGGACCCATGGCGGTAATCATTTGCAAATCAATCAATTTCATGGGCACAATATTCTTGCGATCGTACCACATCATATGATCCAGCATCATGCGCAGCAACTCGATGGGCGGCTGGGCGCCATAGTTCTCCTTCAGTGGCATGGAAACATCATCTACAAAGATCACAAAGCGACTATTTAGAGGTGGCCCAAAGACGCCCTTTCGCCGCTTGTCCAGCTTGGACATGATTATGTCCTGCGTCTGATTAGCCGATGTCTGTGCCGAGAAACTGATCAACAGTGGTTTGTACACACTCAAATCCATTTTCTTTAGCATATAATCTATCACATAGACACTCTTGCCTGTGCCCGTCGGTCCGACCAGCATCAGCGGCCTGCCATGTCGCACCAACAGATCCAGGACGGCTGCAATGCGCACGCTCTCGTTCGTCTGTATGATAATCTGATTAACCGGTATGTCGCGTGGCAGCGGTGGTGCGGAATTGACATCATCCTGCCAGGGCTTCCATTTGCCCTTGCCCTCCTTTATGTACCGATAGTCAAAGACCGAACCCTGTTTGGGTATGGGAAAAATGAAGGGCTTGACCAGCGACTCCACATATAAATCCTCTGTAACTCCATAGGCATCATATAGGCTCTGTGGAAAGGTCTTCTCCATAAGCGCACGAAAGACTATATTGAATTTCTCCCGGCTCTCGGCGGTCAGTGAACCGCCCAGCGACCAAATCGTTGAGAATAGGAAAATGCCCTCGGTTTGTGCGCGAAAATCCAAATCAGATATGTTTGCCACATATTTCTCATCACGGAAATCATCAATGAAGCACTCAAAGAAATTCATCAGACTAACCATTAGATTGCTGTCCGAGGTGGGGGCAATCTCGCGCAAACCCTTGCGCACCACGTGCAACAGCAGCGGACAGAAACGTGAAATCATCGATGAGATTAGTTGTTTGCTTACGCTGTGAAATGCAGCGGGCAGAGTATTCTTCCAGGAGGCCACCAGAGGTTCCCAGCCCAGCGAGCTGGGCTCCAAATAGATCATGCCGCAACGCGAAACTGTAGCCGGCGAGGCCACCTCCAGATCCATAGGCTCAAATATGAGATTCGTGGTATTTGAGAGCTGTATAATCTCACCAGACATCAGGCACAATTTCTTATTATCGTCCAGCACAGTGTTCATGTTCTCAATCCAAATGGCATCCACGGGCCCATCGAAGATTAGCCACTTGCGATCGGGCGTATCGGAGACGGCAAAGATGCGATAATTGACAGCCAAAATGCCATCGCTCCATTCATGAGAAACGGCATCGAATTGGCCATAAAGCTGACCCATGGTTATGGCCTTCGGATTGATTATAGTGTATATAGCGCGATTCTCTGAGCCATCCTTATGCTCCATGCACTCCAGTGCCTCGGCAAGCACGCGATAGGTTGTGCTCTTGCCGCCAAATGGATAGCCCACCAGCATCAGACCATGACGCACCACAATCATCTCGTACAGCTGCAGTGGAAAAGTATAATTAACGAAGATATATGCAATATTATATGAGGTGCCCACCTGTTGCACCTTCTCCAAGACAAACGGTGTGCATTGCTTGTTCTGCCTTTCGCAGGCCATTTGCGTGCACTCATTGAAGAGCACATAGTCCGCCTCGGGCAGTGTGACGCCCGGAAACAGATCGGAGGTAATGCCCTGGAACAGCGGTATATCCTGATTCAAGAACTTGGGCAAATTCACATCCTTAATGGAGCGCAACACCAATATATCCTCATTCTCATCGCGATAGCGCAACTTCAAGGCGCCCGCCGCCTTCAGCACCGATTTTACAGCTCGCATACCATAATCATAATGGCATTGGGTACTCAGCTGCTCCGAGCACAGGCGATACGTGGCCACAATTTTGACTGAAAGCGGCTTGGCCGTTAGAAAACCATACGAATAAAGTTCAATTTCGGAAATTAAAGCATAATCCGGCACCATCATAGCCACAGAGCGGAACAGAGCCTAAGGGCAGAAATGTAAATATATTTATTACAATTTTTTTGTCATGATAATTTGTTGATAATCGTTATTTTTACATAAGATATTTATGGATATTTAACGTTAAAAGTAAGTAGGTCCTACTTCTACAAATATTCGCAATTAAAAAGCAAGTGAGCTTTCAGCTTACCTTTAGATTATCGGGCAACTCGGATCGTCCCGCGTAACCCGGATTCATTGTGATGAAGACCGCACAGGTGGGATCCAGCGTTAAGGTTGTGCCCTCAAATACCAATGTGGGTAAGCCCGAGTTAATGCCGCGCTGTATGGTGAGAATCTGTTGTGCGACCACAGACAACACCTCCAGATCAATACGATTGAACTCATCAAAGCAGGACCAGGCGCCGCACGAGGCCAGACCCTTAAAGAATTTGCCCAGCGCCAGATAGTCCAAGCCGTCGGAGCAATTGAATACGACACACTGCTTGGCGACGGCCTTGGCCAAATCTTTGGTAGTCTCCGTTTTGCCAGTGCCAGCCGGACCCTCCGGTGCGCCGCCCAAATGCAAATTCAAGGCGGCAAACAGCGTGCGATAGCAACGATCTGTCAGCGGAGTGACCACCAGTCGTGTCGTATTGCCCAGATACTCATAGCCATAGGGCAGGGAACAGTTGATCATGCGCGTATCCAAGTTGTTTTCCTCCCAGTAATAGCGCAACTGGCATAGCCACTGAAAGTCCTGCAGGTCTTCCACCTCCTTGGCCACAATCTCTGCAAGCACATCGCGTGCATGGACATCCAGTACCACCAAGGCGCCCAATGTTATGCGATTCTGTGTGTTGAGATCACCGCGCACCAGATCGACAATTTTCATAATTTGATTCATGCACTTTTGCAGATACTTGGCCAGATTTTCTTTGGGCGTTGCGCTGACAAAGCATTCGGTAATCTCCAGTGTCCAATATGTCAACGATATGGACTGCACACACTGACCCGGCCATGTGAGTACCCAAATATTGCGCTGCATCTTGACATAGCTGTAGAAGGCTTCGGATATCTTTTGATGAACACTTTTCTTCATGTCGATTTCAAGCTCCAGCAGCCATTTCTCCACCTGGCCGCGCGCCTTGGCCGTGGATATGACATCCGCCAGAATGACCTCTTCACGTTCCGAGGAACGCATGGCGATGACCTCCAGTTCCTCGTTGAAGTTCAGTGTGCCAATGCCCTCGAAGCACTTCTTGAGATGCGGCTGTACGCGTGTGGGATCCTTTGTTTCGGACAGAATCTCGAGCAGCTCATCATTGGACAGAAAGAAGAAGCGAGGGAAGTACAAACGCTTCTTCTCCAAATAAGCATTGAGACCCTTCTGGATAATCTCCAGCAAAAAGTACGCCTTTTTCAATTTGTCGTTCATCTTCTCAATTTGAACGACGGTCATCACACGCGGATCCGAGGCCACCTGCTTCATCAGCTCCTTCCAAATCTGTCAAAGTGCACGAATAGACATTCAGTTAAACCGTAAAACCATTAAACAAGCGGAAGTTCTCTAATCAATACCGACAAATATATACCCTGTAAACGCAGCTTGGCAGCTTGCAACAAATTTAACAACATATGTTTAAGCTGTGTACAGCAAGCCTTTAAAATTTCTTTGATATGGGCTAGATTATGAAACTGGCTGTATCAAGCACATCTAGAAACTAGATCTGAGCTTATACAGACAGACAAATATGACTATATACTTTAGGCAACTCGTTAGATACTTCCGTTTGCCAATTAACTCATTTTTCATGTTAATAGGGTATACAAAAAACGCACCTTATCCACCGCACTGAAGCGACGCCCCTCCTCCGGCATTTGTTGCTGAATATCCGGACTGCTAAATATAGGCTCCAGATACATCCAGGTGGCCTGCACGCGCAGCCATTCGTCAAGAATTTCCTGCAGCAGCATAAGCTTCGCCTCCCACTTGCTGCAAGTGCACAACGAGAATTAGTAAGAGATGTGGATGTGTGGGCGTGTTTCCCGCCTGGCATTGACGTGCAAGTGCTGAACAAACACTGGGAGTGTACTCACAGTATGTCCGCCTCAAATGGTTTGATGTAGGGTGAGCTCTTCATTGTCTGCGTCTTGATGATTTGATCGTCTAGCATTATTTGTATGTCATCCACGGCAGACAGCTTGAAGGTACCAGAATCTCTGCGAAAGACATTTCAATTAGGCGACAGCCAAGGATGTGGCTACATGGACATACCTGTATGGCGATATCGAGAACTCGACGCCCTCCCATTCGTTGGCCATTTTGACCATGGCCTTTTCGAGATTGTTCTCCTTGGTGGCGCTCTCCGAAATAGCCTCAAATTTGGGCACATACTCATCCAGCTGATATTCGATGATCTTCTCCAGCGTCAGCTCGGGCGACACCTTGATGGGGAAGCCAATTATTTCGGATACTTGTTCCCAATGGCGCGCCTTCATGCCCGGATTGCCCAGTGTATTGATGATGGGCATATGTCCGCGGAAGATCTCAATTTGCTCCTTAACATCCAATATGAGCTGCATGGTAGTGGGATGCTCGCCCATTTGCTTCTCCAGCTTCTGTATGATGCGATAAAAGTTGGCCACATCCTGATCAATTGCATCCGGATCAAAGGAGCCGACTTGCGAGTACATCCACAGCTCCCACTTGTCAATAAAGTCCTGACCGGCATCAAACAGATTTTTATAGGGCTTCAACTGATCGTGCGCCTTCTTTCGCACCGGATATTGCGACAGATCCCAGCCATAGGCTGTCTCCTCCTCATTTATCTGATCGATGGTCTCCATGGCATTGACCAGCCGCTGATCCAGCAAAGCGGCACGTTTCTTATACTTGGCCAGCTGTTTGTAGTCGCCCCAAGTATCGTAGAGCTGGACCTGGTCGTAATAGTTTTGCAGCTCGCGACGGAACATCTCGATGCGCTTCTTGAGCAGCTCCTGGTACTCGATCATCTTTTCGGCAATGATTAGGCGATGTTGATCAAACACCGAGGCCAACTTCAAATACCATTGAAAGGTGTTACTATTATTCTTAATCTCCAGCGGCGAGTAGAGTGTCTGATCCATAAGCCAAAGTATTTCATTCATGTTAATCTTCAGGCGCGCCTCCATTTCGGGCACCAGATTCTCCTCGGCATGCACCACATATGCCTTGAGCTCCATTAGTTCGGCCGTGTTCTTTGGCACGGTTAACGCCTTCTTTGCAATCATATCGTACTCCTTGCCCAGCCGCGAGATACGCGACTGCTGATCGGCCACCATGCGAGCCAGCAGATCCGTTTGCAATTGCCTGGCCAATTGCTCCAGATGTGTGATGAAACTGTCCCGATGAAACTCATAGAGGCCCATGCGTATAACGCCCCACACCTCTTTCGCAATGCGATCTTCCTTCTCTCTGTACTCGTAAACCATTTGCGTATACTGCTCAAACGAGCCGTCGCTCTCCATGAAGCGACCACAGCGTTCCGAGTCCATGCCATTGATCAGATCAATGAATGCATCAAAGTCCTGTAAACGGAGCTCTGGTCCAATGCGCTGTTCCTCAAGCATCATGCATATCCTGTTCTTTGTATCGGCCACAATGCTATCCGGCACTGTGGGCGTCAGGAAGAGCTTCTTGGAGATCTTGAGATCCGTGTACAGCTTACCCTCGATGCGCGGCAACATCTGCACAGAATGCACAATCGAATCAATGACTCGCAACAGTTCGCTTTGGATTTTCGAGAAGCCCGGATTGAACGTAATCGTATCCTCATCGGCCAATATACACGAGATTTCAAAGCCGGGATTTGATTTCTGTATAAAAGATACATTTTTTTAATAGTTCTTTAATTATAAATCTTTTACCTACACCGAAATCGCAAACATAATTGGCGAACGCTTTAAGGCTGCGTATGCAAATATCCTCCAATTGTTGGGTCATCAAAGCGGCAACACAATTGAAGAAGCGCTTGACCAATGTCATGCGGCGTATATCCGGCAATTGGCCACGTTTACTGGCCCTCAGCAGTGTCGTGTGTATCTCACCATACCAGACATCCTCCAGCATGGTCTTGCCGCTGTCTATATGGACGCCACACACATACTGGCCGTGGAAGAAACAGAAACCGGAACTAGGAAACTTTCAGAACAGAATTTGAGGTAAATGAACTTACGACAAAATTGAATAGGCTGAACGGCGCTTCGACCTTGCTAAGTTCCTCGATATTGACCAAGGTTTTGGTGCTGTACTTCAAGCTCCACACTTCCAGAATGCTGGCAACGCTTCGATGGATAGAAAAAAGTGTCGTCTTGAGGCGGTTGCGATTCTCATCGTAACTGGAAAAAAAACATAGCAAAACAGAGTGGTTTTATGTTGTGGCGAAGTTTTAATACCCTACAATATATATAAATATAAGCTCTGATTTAGTTTAAGTTTATCAAGGCATTTAGTTCTTATTTCATTTCCCATAAACCGAACCCTAAGCTGGATAAACTTAGCTTACGGGGCAACAAATGCTTTTTCATTTTTGACACACAAAATCTTGTACTCTCATTTCCACCAAGGAGCGATGCATTTTCCAGAAAGTGTGAAACACCCATCGAATGAATTTGAACAAATATTTGTAAGGTAAGCACAGTCGAAATTGCAGCTTCCTAGCTCTTAAGATATTCTTTTTTATATAGATATATATACCCTTTATTAAATCGACTTTTGACCCTCGTAAAGGCAGCTAAATAAACTTTGCAAAATTCTCATTCACACTCAACCTAACGCATATGTTGCCTCAGACTATAAAGACTAAGCGAAAACGTTTATAATTATCAAAATAATCATATAATGCCCACTGTTAGGGTATAAGAAATAGCAAAAGTTTGCCATTCAGGCGTTACGTTTATGCAAATGATGTTGAGAACGCGAAAACTTTTCACTTGAGCTACTTTAACACGGCCCATTAGGCAATGCATTGGTCCAAAACCGACTACGCCTAACTTGGCCTACATTTTAATGAAGCCAAAATGCCTTTGGCTATAAATTAGAAGAGCTCCCCCTCCCCTCACACACTCGTTTATCGATGGGCGAACCACTTGGGTAGCCGCACAACAAACTTTTAGCATAGCGTAGCTCTCCCTCCGGCCACGCCCCGCACCGCCCATCAGCCTGGCAGTCGGTGTCAGCGGCAAGCTCAATTCATTTTTAAGCACATCCTTTTTACAACTTATATCTGCCACGCCCCAGCACAGACCGCTTCAGCTTTAGTCTGTTGCTCATCAAATGTCAAACCAATACACAGGAGAACTTAACTTCTCTTGCTTCTTGCCACGCCTCCTCTAGAACATTATTGGGCCCCCGCCCATTGCTGCCCCTCCTGTGCCTGCTGCTGCTTTTCCATTTCCGCAGGAGCAGCCATTGTAGTGCGGTTAAAAAGTTTTTGGCACGACCCAAAGCGATTTCTCGCGTTCCCCATTGCAGTCAGCTCTTAACAAGTTATTCAGTCATATATATATATATATATTTTATATATATACATATATACTATAGAGAAGACTTATTGTCAAGTTATTTCATCAAATTTTGCGCCACAACGACTCATTTTAAATGAAGAAGTTCTTTTTGCAAAAATTTTCCACGCAGCTTACTCGCACGTGAATGGCTGCGTGTGTGTGTGCTTGTGTGTGTGTGGGTGGGGGTGTGTGTGTGTAGGTGTGTGGGGGGTGTGTGTGAGGGGGTGTAATTGCATGTCAATTGCATGCCAGAAAGCAACAGAAATTTCCTTTCAATTCAGAAAACTTTATAACGACTTTAAGGGTTTTTCAATTAATCATGCAATCCGATCCACAGCCTCAATTTAAGGTAGAAATTTAAGAAAATATATTGAAAATATTGAAAAGTTAAAAGACCTGTTAGAAAATTCAAGATTCGAAAAGGGGGAAGTACGTGGTAATTTTGCAAGTTAGGGCAAAGTATTTCATGCTTTTGCAAAAAGCTGATAAAATGTTCAAATTTATAAATTTTCAATGAAGAACTAATCTATAGTTAAAACCATGAACAAAATGTGTTTAACTGTCAAATCGAAAGTATGTCTAGAAAGGACATTTGGCAGGCAATGATGAACCTCCCACCGGAAGTCCAAAATTGGTTAGTTATAAACTTTGGTTGCTTTGTTTTTCACACGACCTGTACTATGGCTGCTACGCTAGATAAACCTGTGCTATATAAATCCCAACTTACCGATAGCGCCAATGGTTCATCAACTTTACAATTTCCAGACGTTCTGCCGTTTCCAATGTAGCTGCAGCACCCTCCTGGGTCAGTCGGTCCAGTACCGAGTGGCGCAGAACAAAATCAACAACAGCTTTCTTCATGGCAAAGACATAATCGGAACGCACCTCGGCAATGTTCTCGACAAATGCTGAATCCCATTTTTTTAATAGGGCCGGCACTAGATTATCAATCCTGCAATGAAGCGCTTGAATTGGTTTTGGTTTTATGTATGAAGAGTTGGGGACTCACCTCTTGAGGGTCTTCTTGCTAATGGTGGACACATGAATGGTGTCAATGCCATGTTTAATGTAGTAATAATAGCGTAAGACTTCGCGTTCGCTTTGATCGGGAAAGGTATCTATCTTCTCGGTTGTGGGATCTGGATCATCTTCCATGTGCAATATCAGCTCGACCAGCTTGGCACGAAAATGCTCACGCTCCTGCCGCATGACCATATAATTTGATGGGCCCTTACTCTTGTACTCGCCATCGTCCGGTTTATCGGATTGCCGCCGACGCGTTCGCGATTTTACACAGGTCAAACTTTCGGGCATATCTGACAGCATTTGGCCATCAAATAGGTGACTAGCGCATTCTGGCATATTGAGTTCATACCACAAGCGACGCGACTTATATTCAGAGTTCGCCTTGGATTGCAATATGCTTTGAAGTACATCCGGTTTGGGGCGTGTGTATAACATCTTGGATTTGCTGCAGATGCGGTGAGCGCCGCAAACAGACGTAAAACTGGGTATATTCTTATTGGGGTTTTGTTTATCCATCTTGCGCTGCTTTTTAATTTGCTGTTTTCAAAATTGGCGCGCAAGAATGGCTAGGTGGCAGCACTGGTCAAAAATATGTATCGAGAATAAATATTTTTAGTGATGCTTTCGATTCATCGAAAGCAGCACAGATGCTTGAAGTGTCAAATCGATAAGTTTGTAAACGCCGGCCCATACGTTGTGCCCGAAAATGTACTAAAAAATACCAAATAACAATTTATTAAAATTAAATACGGGAAACAAGTATTGCACAAGCAAAACAGCATCCAAAGAAATCAACTTACGTTTATTAGTTATTGTTTAATAACGCGCCGCAACGCGTTAACTTTGACTTTTTAACTATTTCGGAGCCACAGCCGGTGTCCGAACATACCAACGAGTTGAAAACAAATGCAAATCACAAGCACTTACATACAAATTGAAATTGATTTAACAAACTCAGCAGCAAACAAATCAACGTCGCCCTTGGCAGCAGGCTAAGCGCAACAAGTAACTATTATTCATTTTAAACCTAGAACCCATTAGGCACACAGACTAAACATATAAATTTATCAGAAAAAAAAAAAAACAAAAATAAGAAATGTTGCTGCAAAAATTTTGTGCCCGCGCTCTGCACACCACGCGCCAGCTGTGCAGCGCTGGCGCTGGCCTCGAGAAGAGCGCGTTGTCCACGCTGCGCAAGAAGACCGGCTACACATTCGCCAACTGTAAAAAGGCGCTCGAATTGCATAACAACGATGTCAAGCAGGTGAGAGTGGGGCGAGCCTAGACGAATCAAAAGCCCTACTAACTACATTCAACAGGCAGAGAAATGGCTGCACGAACAGGCGCAATCCCTAGGCTGGTCCAAGGCCACCAAATTGTCTGATCGCGTCACAACACAGGGCCTGGTCGGCGTCCTGGTAAGCGGCAATCGTGGTGCCATGGTGGAACTCAACTGCGAAACGGACTTTGTGGCACGCAACGATACCTTCAAGCGTTTTGTCGATCACGTCTCACGTATTGTTCTACACTACACGGATCTCACCGAGTTCGATGGTGATCTATGGAAGGTAACGACAAGGGCAGCACGAAAGAGAATCTACCGGTATCTTCGGCACACCGAAGATGAAATACCCTTTGTAAATACATTCCGTAGGAGCTGTTGAAAAGAGTTTGCAGATTTACGAGAAGAATAGTATTTAGATGTGATTTAGATATCGACGATACTTTCTGTAGAGCAGGATATATCTTGGCTTAACAATTAATGCATCTATCTATATCGAACTTTTGCAGCTTGGTTTCGACTCGGATGCCCTAAGGAATCTGGAGACGCCGCAGGGCGGTTCGCTAGCCGACCATTTGGCGTTGCTCATTGGCGCGATGGGCGAAAATGCCAGCATTAGGCGCGCTCTTTGCTTCAAGGTCAACAACGATTTGCGGCTAGCGGGCTATGCGCATCCGGCGCCCACCAACGTTAGCACCACACACAATATAACACAAGTGGGCAAATATGGAGCTATTGTCGCGTTTCGTTCCCAACAGGAGATCGATGATCCGGAACTCCAGAAGGGCATATGCCAGCAAATTGTGGGCATGAAGCCGGTCAAAATCGGCGAATATGACAAGGATGTGCCGGCAGAGAACAAGGACGACGAAACATGTCTCATCCATCAGGAGTATCTGCTGGATGCCGACAAGACGGTTGGCGAAGTTCTCAGGGACAATGGCATTAGCATTATTGACTATCATCGCTTCGAATGCGGGGAACAAACGCAGCGCGATCTCAAAGAGATCATCCGTGCCCAGCAGCAGAACAGCAATTGACGCCGCAACTGAACCTGATCTGGACGTAGTATACAAATTTGTTGTACATCTTTTCTGTTAATTCCCTATATACTGGCGAAAACTAATGAAATTTGGAAGAAAAAAAGCATTAAAATAAACCCTAGGTGCCTTTCAATTGCATGCGTCATGCCCCCGAAACGGGCGGGAAGCACGCTTGAGCGCCTCCGCTGCCGGTGGCCAACAACTCTCAAAGAATGGCTTGTTTATGAATCGAGTTTTGTTCTGCTGCCGGTAATTACCCGCACGTCACACTCGCTCCCTCCCTTCCCCAGCCAAATAAGATAGGCGGAAACACAGGTGGTTAGTGTAACAGAACCTCGCGCTCGGTATATGCCATGCGAGAGAGTTACCCTTCCATTTGGTTCGGGGCGCTTTTTTTTTTTAATTAACCCTACATCCTGCACATACAATGCACAGATTAAAGTTAAAAGTTGCCCTCGTTCAACAAGTTATCCCAGTGAGCAGAGATCGGGCTCGAGTCGAAAGCTTGTGCATGTATGTCATGATCTTTAGGCCCTAAACCCATCTATCTAACCAAATCCTACATCAATAATAATACAAATATTTTATAGGAAAAATACATAAATAAATCACATACAATTGGCTTTAAAAATTAGAATTGGTTTGGAAAAAGCCTCTTAGCAGAGTAGTCTATGCTTGGAATAGTTGCTAGGCCTGTTAACTGATCTGTCAGCGAGACGCTTGACTTATTTGACAATCGTAATTGTAGAAAAACTTACAAAATGGACTATTTGGATCTGGACTCATTTCGCTCCAGATATAGCGATATAACGGTAACTGCCGTGCCCGCCAAGCGACAGAAGACGGACGGACAAGATGAGCCACCAGAAGCATGGGATGCAGCTGGCTCCTCAGAAAAAACGCCGGCAGCACGCGTTGAAATCATTCCCATAACCCTTCCAAACGGCGCTGCTCCAACCGAGCAGCGCAGCAAGCCAATGCAGCAGCAGCAGCAGCCACATCTGGCACAGCAAAAGTTCACACAGGATGCCGTCGCCTACTCCAATGAGTACCAGCAGGTGCTTGCCAAACTGGAGTACACCAAGTACGTGCAGGCACAGCTGCAGCTGATGTCAAGCAACAATGCGCTGGGCGCATGCGCCTTTGGCGAGCTGCTCTACGGTTTGCCCTGCTCCAATATGCAACTACCGAGTGCCGAATCTAATGGCACGACCAACATTGTGGACACCTATGACAATCTGCTGGCCGTCATTGCGGAAATGCAAAGCAATTTGGGGCCAACGGCGATTGGCTTGCGTGCGCCAAAGGAGCGACTCTTGCGTGATATTGCCCATGCACGTGTCCTGGTGCGGGAGTGTATGTTGATGCTGATGCGCGACCATCAGCAGCAGCAGCACTCGTGTGAGGAGTGACGTCAGCACTTGACGTGTTAATTGCACGACTTTGTTTTCAATGGAGCGCAATAAAAAGAACAATAACAAACTAAAACAAAATGCGTCAAGTTCCAAGAACGCACACACGCACACACACACACAAATGGGTATATTAACACTTACCTCTCTCTTACACTTGAATGTGCAATGTGGTGGTCACACTGTTGGTTAACACTCCAACAACAACAACAACAACAAAAATGTCTGCCCAAAAGGGTCACGAAACTGAGTGACGCCAGCGGCGGCGTCGACGTCGCAGCCACGCTTGCCTTGACATGCGACCGAGCCGCGCTTCAATTGAAGCCATCGGGTACGCTCAGTCGTAAGCCGACTTTTCACGGGTTAAGCCACTCTGCCGCTCACGCATTGGCAATTGTTGAAATTTTGTGATTTGTGGCCGGCAGCTGCCTTTTGTTTCCGTTTACAATTCGGGTTAATTTGTTTGGAAAGTGCGCAACAGTGCTTTTATTTCCGCTGCACACTTTTCGCAATAAATTATAAATTACGCAAAAAACAAAAACCAAATTATAAATAAACAGCACAGCAGCACAAACGATAATTATACTAGCACACGCTGATCTGTACGCGCGCGACGCTACTTCTCTCTTTCTCTCTCTTTCTTTGAGCTTGCCTATTGTGAATGTGTGTGTTGTGTGCAACGGTAAATTTGCGAAAAACGAATTAGGAAAACAGAGCGGCAATTAAACCGGCATTTGCGTTAGGTGGTGACAGCAAAAGGAGTGCGAAAAAATTAAAATTGTTTAATTTGTTGCTGTTGCTGTAATTGGACAGCGGCTAACAACAACAACAACAATAAATATAACAACAGCTGCAATAAAAGCAGCCAGCTGCATTTGTCGCTTGCAGTTTTTTCTTCATTTCGCTTTGTGCTTTGGATTTTTGCATGACAGCAGCAACAACAAAAACAACAACAGCAGCAACAAATTAGTGCACAAAATGCCGCCGTTTAATTTTATTAAGCAGGTGAGTGTGAAAATCAAAATTAAAGCGTTTATTTATTGCATGTGTTTACAAAGCTATTAAATTGAACTATTTAAATGCAAACATGTAAATTTTTGTTTGTGCATATGATTCACATGCATGCATATGTACATACATAAATACATACATACATACTTACATACATACGTACATACATATGTACGTACATATGTATACTCACACTCCAGATCGGGCGACTTTATGATAATGCTTCCCTAGGAAACATTGAGGCCTCACTTCAAAACATAATCTTTAATCCTTCAGATCACATATCGCAAGGGTATTTCATTTTCGGCTCTTCGCAGATAGCAGCAAATAACAGTTCTTTCTTGTTTTATATAAAAGTTTTATTGTTTTTCAGTTAGGGACAGAAAAAAAAAGGGTCACGACTAAGCACTTAAAAACACGCAGCAGAAATTTTGTTTTCTAGATCACGACTTCTTTTGCATTTGATATTTGATTAAACAATTTCTAGACCCAAATCTCAACCGGAAGGTGTTACTTACAGTCACGAAGAACATAAGAACGAGCCCAGTTGAACTTATTTTAAAGGGGATTCGAACTGTGATATGAGAGAAAACAGGAGACATTATATTAAAAAGATCTCACGTTCCCTGGTAAAGCCTTTTGACTGTGAGAAATGGTATTTATGATCTAAATCCAGAAAGATTGATTGAAGATTGAATAATTGATTTGCAGAATCAAGGTTAAGGTTGAGTTAAATTTAGCGCCAGCTTACAAGACTATCTTATAAAAGAACATTAAAGCATTTTATTGATATTATAAAACTTTATGTTTCTTAGCTTAACTATTAAGTATAGCCCCGCAATTTGCGTATTCCTCGAACCTTACGTTTAGATAACATATCAATAACAACTCTTTTTCCTCAAGTTTCCGAGTGGGTTAATTAGAATATCAGAGTTGTCGCCTTGCTCCAATGTCTCAGATGTGGATAGGTATCATGACAACTACTCGACATATCTACATATCATATTTAAGCGACAGACGTGTCTAATTGGCAACACCGAAAGACAGGCGTACGGGAAATGGAAATGAAATCGAACACTTCAAACGCCACGCAATTTGAATACTCGGCTCGTATTGGGCGCTACGAAAATAGATTTATCTGAAAACAGCAAACACAGCTGGAAACGGAGATGCGGCTTCTGTAATTAAGCTTGTCTGCTGCTGCGAGATGCTCCGGGAGATAGCTTCCGGTGATTAAATATTCAAAAAAACAGAAGAATAAAAGAAAAGCGAACCATTTAAAAGTGCTCGACTGGGAGGTACCCTGTACCCAGCTACAAGAGTCTACAAAACATAACTTAAATATATTCGGTGTTCATTGTCCGATCGTTATTAAAACGGAAGGTCATCAAGATGATATATAAATGAGTACATATGCTCAAAATGAAGGATATACATCCAAATTATCTTTTCTACATTGTGTCCAAAAAGAAATCTCATTGTATGTTCGTCGAGAAACGAAATGCTGCAGCACTTAAACTAGAAATTTATATTTATCCATTTGGGGAACAATGGAAGAGTCAGGGAAGCTGCTTTCCAAATTTATCCCAAGCTTTCATAGTCTTCATAGCCATCACATTTGCACAGCTTGTATATATACCCCTCTTACACATTGCCATTGGCTGCAGGGTATACAATAGAAAACAGAAGAAGATGTAGATAAAATAGAATAGAACAAGATATCATAAAGGTGGGAATAATTTTTACGGGTACCTGGCACAGCGTCGAGCTTTCTACAACAACGAATTTCATTTTGAGAAGACGCAAGATTGTTGTCTGCTCACAAATGCAAATGGACAATGTTTTAGAGGCTAGTCTCAGGGGTTGCGATTAGATTTAGTAGCCGGACTGGGCCTGGCCTAATGAATTTCCAAGACCATAAAAGCAAACATTTTGGTTTAATTTCGAGGCTTTTCTTTTTGTGGGCCGTGTGATAATTAAGATGAATGACCCAGCCCGAGAGAGTCCAAGTCTGGAGTTTTTTTTTTGTTTAGAAAGTTATTGCACCATAACATTTAGACATAAATAGGCGTTCGCTCCCGATGCTGGGCCAACTGGCTGCTGGGTCTTTTATCTTGACGGTGTGCCCATATATTTGCATTTTTAGTATGGCCAGGTTAATTGCATGTTAAATAACTGTTAAATAACGGTTAGCGTACATCTGCAGCTGTCGGTTGTTATGGTTCAACTCAAGCAATTGTTGTTCAACTTCTTGTGCAATTGCGCTTGGCTTTCTTTTCTAGCCAGCCAGACAGACAGACTTTCAGACAGACAGACTGTCAGACAGTCAGACAGTAGGTTCGTTCGCTGGGCACCCACTGTAATAATGCTGAAATTATTTTGAACTTTGTCTTGTCTTCGCACCCACATCCAATGCTTTTTATTTTACTTGTAGTTTTTTTCGGCGTGGGAAGACACAGCAACCAACAGCCTCTTCGCGGCCTGTCTTAGGGTTTTTTTCTTTACATTATTTTATTTTTCACGCTTCCAAAATTACGATCCACACAATGGGGCTCTACTAACGGTAGCTATCGAGAGCAATGCCGCAAATCAATACAAATCAAATCAAATCAAATCAAGTCTATTAAACTGGTTTCGACTCTCAGCTTTCAAAATATCTTTGATTAATGACGTCTTTTGTTTCATTCTTTCAATGCTCATTAACAATTATCAATGCTTAACAAAAATGCATTTTGTTCATAATTGAGTTAAAACCTTTTATAGCTGTTGCTTTTATGCTTAATTTAAGCTGCTGGCATGGCAAATATTTTGAATACAACGAATTTTTTTGTACACTTTCATTGAGTTAAGGCTGAGTTTAAAGGCTTTTTATATTAAAAATCTTATAGCACAAGTGAATTTTTACCTTTTCTTAGAAAACAAAATGTAAGAAAAGTTATTTATTGATTTGTATGTTGATATTTCAAGTTTTCAAAGTAAATTTCTAATGTTATATAGGTAGCTTATCCTTTTTATAGAGGAGGGCTCCGTCTACGTCTAGATAGATCTAGAAGTTGCAGGAATTCCGAGGTCCGGCATTCCCGACCAGAGTCCCTTGTTCTGAATAGATTTCTTAAGTAAAATGTTTTTCCAAATATATTTATTTAAATGAAAGTTCATGAAATCTAAACTATATAAAGAGAGAGAACCTTGAATAGAGCACATGTAAAATATAACAATATGTTTGATGCATTAAATGTACTCAATCTATAGATTGAATCATCTTTCGATTATGACAAACGTGATGACATCTTCAGTAAGCCTCTTTATTTGCTTTTTTCTTTTTTTTCCAACTTACAGTAAAGAACATATACCCATTTGTGTTAGAAACAGCTGGACAGCTGGTTATCTAGTCTAGTCTGGTCTGGTCTGGACTGGTCTGGTCTTTGAAAAAGCGCTGGCAATTAACGTTCGGTCGCCAAAGAGAACGCTTTGAGAAATGACTTGATATTGGAATCGGGCTCAGGCTCCGGCGACTGCAGCGCATGTTTGCCATATTTTAGCCATCTACAGCCTGTGCACAGCTTTGCTGGCGTTGGCTAATGAAAAGACGGCCAAAGAAGAGCGCTCTGCTCTGGGCAAAAAAAAAAAAAAATCGGCACAAACACCGCTAGCGGGGCCAAAGCAGTTGGAATACTACAAATCAAAGCGGTATATTGCAGAGCCCCTCCTCCTCCTCCTCCTCAAAATTCCCTCTGAAAGTCTGGTTGTTGTTGCAACAGAGTCAAATGCATTTAATGCGCTCGCATTGTTTAAACTTTACGTAAATGTCGTTAATGGTTGTTTGTCTTCAGCTGGGACTGAATTTCAAAAAAAAATAAACCAAAGCAAACAATAAAATTGTTGGCGGGTATTTGCTTGGATTTTTTTTTTTTTTGAAAAGGAAAAGTCAATTGTTTGGCCGTTTGTTTTTGACTTGACGTGTGGTAATTACCATAAATTGTAAATTACATTTTTCATCATTTTCGTTGTTGTTGTTGTTGTTGTTGTTTTGATTTTCTGTATGCTAAAACTCGCACATTTCCAATGGCAAATACTTTGCATTTACCATTTGCTTTCATTTTTGTTTTGTTTTTGTTTTTGTTTTTGTTGCCAGTCGGTTCACGCCTCAACCTCAACGGTTGATTGAACTTGTCAGAGTTGGCTGAGTTGGAGTCTCCTTTGGTTATGCTGTAAGCCAAATCCCGAGCTATGGTTGAGGGGGTTGCCAGCTGTTTTATACTCCTTTAAAAGCTTAAATAAAGTGCAGTGAAGTTGTATAAATGTATGCAACAGGCAGAAGATTTCTTATTTTTCCTATAAAATATATAAATTATTGTTTGAGACGACGAACTGACTCTGAATTTCGTTAAGAGCTCAGATATTATAGGAGGAGAGGTGCCAGATTAAGTATAATCGTATGTCGATAATACATATAGATAAGTTACTCCGATATTTAAATATCGATTTGAGTATGTCCGTCTGCATTCGGTAAGAGCTTAGATATTATAGGAGGAGAGGTTCCAGGCTTAATTTAATCCTATGCCATACGCAGAAAAAGCTTATGTTTTTTGTTATCGATAACTGAAAACGATATAATATCGATTTGCAGCCCTGTTATAATGAGCTTTGACGTTCCTAGTATGTCCGTCTGCCTTTCGATATAAACTCAGATACTATAAAAGGAGAGGTAACAGATTTATTATAATATATTATACCGTACGCAGTTAAAGCTTATGTTAATTGTTATCGATAACTTAACTCGATATTTTAATATCGATTTGCAGTCCTGTTATTTTGAGCATATTATTGGTTTCGTTCGTATACCATTTCTAGATGAAGTTAATTTAAAATGTATCGATAACTTCGCCCGCTTTATCGAAATCGATAAATATCGCTTTTTACTTCAAAAAGCATTTGGTGTTAAAAATACATCAATATTCATCTTACTGTTCGTCTAATTCATCTAAATGAAGTAGATAGAAGAGCACAGGGTAACTCCTTAGTCGGGCACGCCCGAGAAGAGCACTTTTACTTGATTTCTTTCTTTTTGAAAGGCAACGCATTGTTGCAGCTCGGCAATAAGTTACAGATACTTAGTTCAAGCCCAAGGCGCACTGCATAGGCCCATTAGCGTCTGGCGCGCTTTGCACACACTTCCACTCATTAAAGTGCCATACCGAAAAGCGATTACGAAAATGTTGGCTTAATTGCGTTCAAAATATCAAATTGTTAAACAAATCATAAACAAAAGTTCAACCGCTTTCCACAGTGGAAAAAAACTTAGCCTGAAAGTCTTGAAGCGTGAGCTTCGACTTGGTCTGCAATTGTTTTCCTTTGGCTGTAAATGATTATGGCAAATGTTTGTCACAACTCTTTGTGCATAAATCATGAAAGTAAATGCCCAGCGAAGCAACACAATTGACAATCCATTGGAAACCCGATAGATGCCAGTTACTAATATGCATCTTACGTTTAACTCTCCGTATGCATGATTGCGTATGGAAAATGTCAATGCAGCAAGTGGCTAATACTAATGCCAAACAAGACAAGACAAACCTAAGGCGACTTGTTGTTATACCCTTTAGGGCGCCAATTTGTGTATTTAAAATATGACCAAAGAGCGGCTTTTGAAAGTTTCTTAAAAAGTTCATGTTTATACTAAATAAATATAAATGAAGCTAATATTAGTTCCCCTGTTATTAGAAAAAGTATTTTCAAGTTCATTGCAAAGTTCATGTTAGTTTGCCATGCTCACTAAAATTTGAATCTGTAATTGAAATATACTAAAATAAAATAAATATGTCTAATATTATTGCCTTTTATATTAAAGTTGATATTCTTTAAGTTCCTTGCAAAGTTCATGTTAGTTTGTCTTTGACTTCACATATTTAGACTATTTTAAAAATGGTTCTTATTTAACTGTTGATTACAATATGCAAACAATGTTCAACTTTATTATAACAAGGTGGCAATACTGTTATGCTATCTTCAGGTTAAATATTTAACAGGCTAATGAGCTGACGGGTTAACTTGGGAAAGGCAGTTAGAGTAACGGAAAATTGAAAACAAAAGAGTTTATTTTGGAATGTAAATTTTGACGGGAGAGTGGGAGACAGAGACAGACACAATTTAATTGAGCTTTGTTCGATATTTTCGGCAGGGAATGTCGAAATGAATTCCAAATGTTTGACATTTAAAACACAACAAAGTTGTTGAAAAAACTGCACAGCATAGCGGCAATACCCCAGAGGGCATAGTTATTGCAGCGACTTATAGGGTAATGACAGAACTAGCAACTATCCCTTTTCTAGCTTTGCTATGTCGGGTCGCATATGCGAATGGCTTGATGTGCCGTTGCCATTTGCTAACCGCAAGAAAACGGCTGCGCTTTCTGCTTTTCTCACTTTTCTCTCAGCAAAAAGACACATAACTGATAATTTCATTCATGTTCCACACGAAGTCGTCGTCGAGCCGTCGCAGACAACTCGGTCGGTCTCTGAGTCACAGACGCAACGCTTCCCAGTTGGCCAAGCTCTCGTGGCGGCTCTCGCGTCTGGCCATAAACTTGGCGGCATCGCATTTGCTGCGACCAGTCTGCAATTGGCTTTCTGGCAACGACGACGCACGCGGCTCGTCCAGGTGCCAATCTCGGGTTTTCCCTCGCTCCAAGCTAACGGTTGACGCGTCTGTGGGAAAGGCAAACGGCAAAGCGGCGAGCTGCCCGATTTTGTTTTGCACTCACAATCTGTGAGGCCTTTGGCTCTAAATCAAGTTGACTTCACTTTTACTTAATTTGACTATTTTTACAAAATTTCCATTGACAAGCTTTAACACAGATCTCTGTTCAAAATTCTATTGTGAAAATCAAAAACCAAAAGCAACAAAAAAAAAAATAAACAATAAAAACCAATAGAAAAAAGAGTGCAAAAAATTGGTGTTGTGCGCGATTTGAAAATTTTGTTTATATGACTTTCGTGCTTGGGGGAAAAGGATTTCACTTCGAGTGCCAAGTCGCCGGCAATTGAAAACTAGTTCAAGGCTGTCTACCTGTTGCTCCAATATCGCCAATCTATCGCCCGAGAGACACGCTGTCAACATGGAGCTAACGTTGTCGCCAAAAGAAACGGTATTTACAGGCTTTTCATTATGCATACTTATTTCCCAACCCATCCTCTCTCTCTCTCTCTCTACCTCTCTACCTCTGTTTAGATTATATACTACACAGATATCTTTGAGTGCCGACAACTTGATTTGCTTGTTTCTTTCGCTAATTACGAGCTGACAATTATTATTTGTTTTTATAGATGTTATTAATGTTATTGAGTTTGCATTAGGATCGTGTTCATAATTTCACAGCATTTAGCATAGCTTCTGTATTTAATTTGCGTCTATTCGGGAGTACAAAACTCTTCAATATACATTATATGAGCACAAGTTTTTATAGTTATCTCTTAAATACTCTCAAGAATTTCAAATATAACTCTAAATACTTCATATTTCAGTTAAGTGCAAAGGAAGTTATCCAAATTCTTTTGCAGGATCATTTTCGATTCGAATATTTCATTAATTGTCTTGAATATTCTTCATTCTTCATTATGAAGATTCCATAAAAGTAAAGCCAATTGTAAATATAATTTATTCAGATTATATTCCCCATACTCAAAAAAAAAAATGTATAATACTTACAATCCCCTTCATTCCCTTTACTAAATGTTGTCTTCTATTCACGTAATCATTTTAATTAACTTTCTTTGTAATCTCGTAAATGTTTTCTGGTTTGTTTTAACTAATTGCACTTATCAAAATCGCGTGCGTCTCGTGTCATGCGCTCATTAAAAAGAAAACAAATTTCATTATATCATTTCCATTAAGGGACTCATATAAAAACTGTGACAGAATTCTTGAAATGAAACAATTAGGAATATTTTAATTGAAAGTGGCGCGCCTAGATAATATTTTGCATATATATAGAGAAGATTCTTTCTATTAATTGTTCAACTATTTTTTTAAACATTTTATAACTTGAACCCATTAAAAATTGTTAAAAAGAGAATAAAGCTTTTGTGCAAATGTATGTAACAGGCAGAAAGGCAACTCCGACCACATAAATTATATGTATTCTTGATCTACATTTAAAGCCGTGTTGATCTATGTCCATGTCCGACTGTCTGACCGTCCATCGAACGCGTCTCAGCATCTATGAGAGCTAGAGTATTGAGACTAGAGTCTTCTGTCGTAGAACGCAAGGATCTCGGAACCTATAAGAGATAGAGACTTGAAATTTGGAATATAGGTCCTCCAAGTGCCCGCGCAGCGCACGCTTCTTTCTGATCATCGATAACTTGACATATATCCAAGCAATCGATAAAAATCGATCGCGATAACCTGCATTTTAAGCAAATCTTTGAGGTTTTAAAAGCTAGAGCTAACAACTTTGAGATGTAGCTTCTATAATAAGTAGTATAGACAAATCTAGAGTCTTTAATTTTGTAGCTAACGCCAGACCCTCCACCCTTAGCTATAAATCTATATCTATATCTATTATATGGAGCTACCCACCAAGTTTCAAGTATCTTTCTGATTTTGCCTAAAAGAAGGTTCAGGGTATCGCCTAGTCAGGCACTCCCGACTAGAGAACTCTTCTCTTTTTTTATTTTTGCCAAATTTTAACTGTACCACAAATGATTCTTACCTAGAATCTTACTTTGGGGCCACAAAAATGACACTAATTGGTGGAAGCCAAGACTGTGAAAGTTTTTACAACCTACTCTTAAGACTTAGACCAATTGTGAAGTATATATTTGTATATATATATGTCTTCTCGATGTGCCAGTTATTTGTCGGAGACTATTTTTAACGGGCCTGTCAATAGTTGAGCTCCTTCCTTCATCAATCGTTGTCAGCAGCCGCTTTTTATTAGCCAACAACCGATTCAAGTTATGTTTGCCATTTGCAGACAATAATTAAAATGTTTGCGTGTAATTTGACGAGTGCAAGTATTTGATTTTTCAACGTTAACTTCTTTCTTTTATTTATGAGCGCCAAACACAATTTCAATTATAATTGCTGTTTGCACCGATTTCTATGAAATGTCATTCGGTTTATGGTCGATGGCGTCACCCCAAGCCCAGCCCCAATCCCGGCGAGGCGTAGCATGAACTCGTTTTTCCTCACTGCACACAATACAAAAAAAAGCATATTCATTTGGAAAATATTTATAAATAATGCCATTATGATGCAGTCAAAAGTCAAAGACACGGCCGTTGGTTAATTAAACGAAATACAACTCGAGCTAATTATATTCCAGCTTTAGATAAAGATCTGTTCATCAGCTGCAGCCGGACAACGCCTGAAGAAGACGCCACCCAATCGTACATACATATGTATATGCTACAGCGGCGGCGACCACTTTCCACTCCCAGCCAGCGTTCCATAAATAAATAAGAAAATTAATGTTCAAATAAAACACACAAAAAAAAAAAACTGGCTGCCCGGCTGCCCGTCACTCTGGTACAATTTTCACTATCACTTGGCGAACGCTCGCCGCGCAATCGCAATCGGGAAAAGCCAAATGCAGAGCGTGGTCCGTCCGACCTGGCCAGCAGGTTTTTCTTTTTCTTTCTTTTTTTCGTTTGGTTTTTTGGGTGCACATCCTTTGCTAGTCGGAAAAAAAGCCTGTGAGCTATTTCAAAAAAAACTGTCTCATGTTTGGGAAACAATTGTGAACCCAATTTGAAAGGTGTTTCGATGCATGTTGTTTTAAATTGACTGACAAGCGCCATTAATTACTGCATTTAAGTGTTGAAAAATGCATCAAAAAAAGTCGCTTCGAAAGTTGATTACCCTCCCATTAAATGTAAATCGAGCGGAGAACAGTTTAAACAAGAATATTTTACAACCAGATGTGGGCTGTAATAGTTTTTAACTCAACTCTATTGCCAGGAAGATAGTTTGGCGATACTTTTAATTGTTTTAGCGTATTTCTTAGCTCTATTACCAGGAAGACAATTTGGCGATACTTCAAATTAAAAATATCAGCGTAGATTCTATTTACAAGATATCAAATAAGAAATATTGCAATAAGAAACTTTCCTTAATGTGCTGAAAACATAATCTCTTATAAATGATATCATTCTCAACTATTCTAATTCCCATCCAGGAGGTGCGTCCAAACACGATACCCGACCTCAAGGTGGATGCCACATTCCGCAAGCTGCCCAAGCAGGCGGTTAGCTTTGCGATCTGGAAAATTGACGAGGATCACCTGGAGGCAGTGGCACGACCTCAATACGGCACCTTCTATGACAATTGTGCCTACATCATCTACGCATCCAATCTCGTCGGACACTATGCCAACCACGAGACTATCGTATGTAAACACAGTCATATTTAATGTTCAACTAATCCAAGTCCAAATGTTTCATTATAGACGCGCGAGCAGAAGCCGAATGTGCCGCTGGAGCGCTATATACACTACTGGCTGGGCAGCAATGTCACCGAACAGAATCGCTCCAATGTGGTGCACAAAATCCAAGAGCTCGACTCGTATCTGGGCAATGTGGCGTCCATTTATCGCGAAACACAGAATCATGAAAGCGCACGTTTCTTATCCTACTTCAAAAATGGCTATGAGTAAGTATTGTTATCCATAAATATTGTCTGTGAGTTGGTATACGGATCGAATCGAAGTCTCGTCTTTAGATTCGATTCATTCACAAAACTTCGCCACATTCTAATCCCAATTCTTTTTGCATTTTAGTGTGCTCTCCGGCGCTTTGATCAATTCAACGCAAAAGACGCGCCTCTTTCAGTTGTACGGCCGCAAATGGTTGCGAGCCATTGAGCTGTCCGACGTAGACTGGACGCACTTCAATTCGGATTACATCATGGTACTGCTAACGGATGCCGTGACATTCGTGTGGATTGGACGCTCCAGTGCGGCAATTGAGCGGCGCAGCGCTTTGGCCTGGGTGCAGCGGCAGCATAAGGACGGCCAGCTATGCATAGTGGACGATGGCTATGAGCAGTCCATGAGCGCCGAGCAGAAGGAGCTGTGGAATTCGGTATTGCCGCTGCAGCAGCGCATGGTTTACCAGGCACGCCAGCAGGGCAGCGATAACGAGTCCAGCAACAAAAGCGATGCCAATGGCAACAAATTTCGCATCTACAAATGCAATCTACGTGGACGTCTGCACTTGGACCAGCTGGACGTTGGCATGCCCACCAAGGATGATCTAAGTGATGCACATGGCGTGTATTTGCTGGACAATTTCGGACAGAGCATTTGGTTGTGGGTGGGCGCACAGGCAACGCAGGCGGATGCCCTCACAGCCATGGGCAATGGACGCGCCTTTGTCAAGAAGAAGAAATATCCGAACAGCACGCTTGTGGTGCGTGTGCTGGAGGGTCGTGAGCCCGTTGAGTTTAAGCGTCTGTTCGGCAACTGGCTGACCGTCTGGCAGGATAATACACGCGGCCACAAGCCCGTCTCCACCAAGTTTGGCAAATTGGATGCGGTTCTGCTGGGCGAACGCCCCAAAATGGCCGCCGATACCCAGCTAGTGGACGATGGACGTGGCGAACGCATTCTGTATCGCATATTCGGCGATCAACTGGAGGAGCTGCCAGCCGCAAAAGCTGTGGTGTTCACCACCAACGCCTCCTATGTGGTCAAGTACACGGTCCAGGTGAGTGCTTAAACAATTTAGTGGTTTATTCAGCACATTTGAATGGTTTTTATTATGCGTTCAGCGGGTTGGCCATGAAGTTGTGCTAGTTGGGAATTTTTTTCGTTCATTTGCCAAAAGTCCATATATCACATATAGAACATATGATTTATGCATATATTTTGCATCATGATCGGCTCTCAGATTGAAGGCGCCGATTTGAAGCAAATTCTCAATTTCTCGTTAAATGCGACACGCCTTTCTATGCGATTTTCATAACCTGGTGTGATAACTAAATGATTATTATATATTTAAAGTCTTTTAAAGATCATAAATCATTATTACTCACTGACTCTACTTCTATTGCCTTTCTATGCGATTTTCAAAATCTCCAGTAAGGTCAACAGATTTTAATCTAATTTTAGTGATATTTTGAAAGCATGCGTCGGTTTTGTGTCTCAATTTGCATATAAGTAAATGTAAAATGTTGGGGCAATTTTAGAGCTGAGCACGTGGAATCTTTTAGTAGAGCTCACTTTTGTTTACCATTGTATTGTAATAGATTATTGTGACAGCGCACAATTGTGAGAAAAATCGTTGCATATTATTAAGAAAATATTAATAAATATTTGATCGTACACAGTGCGCGACCGTTGTGCCCGCTGATCTGGCCTCCGTGGGCATTAAGAGCATCATCTACCAGTGGAATGGCTCAGAGGCGTCTGCCGAAACAATAGCGAAGGCCGATAGCTTTGCCATGACCAGCTTCGAGGCACTGAAAGAGCCGGGCATGTTTGTGCAGCTTTATGAGTTCGATGAGACGCCGCATTTCTTGCAGCTTTTCGAGGGCAAACTAATCATCATGCGTGGGCAGCGGAGCGAGCTGTTGCACTCCAATAACAATATGAACTGGGACTTCAAGACGAACATCATGCTGGAGACATTTCTGCTGAAGATCTATGGCGATGCCAGCTACAATGCCAAGGCAGTGGAGGAGCATCCGCTATCATCGATTAGCTCCAAGGATTGCTATGCCATCAAGACGAATCATGTGTGGGTCTGGTGCGGCCAGAGCAGCACGGGCGATGCACGTGAAATGGCCAAAGCAGTCGGCGCCCTGCTGGGCGAGAGCTCATTGGTGCTGGAGGGCAAGGAGAGCAAGGATTTCTGGCAATCGGTCGCCATGTACTTCAATCAGACGCTGGTCATCAATGGCCAGTCGTGCGCCAGCAGCACAACCAGCAGCAGCAGCAGCGGCGCCGGCAGCATGTGCAACGGCAGCAGCAGCAACGGCAACGGCGGCAACATTTCGCCCACATTGAGCAACAATTGTTATCTAAATACCACGGTGCCCATCAAGCCGCGTCCGCCAGTGCAGCTCTTTTTGGTCTGGTGGGAGAAGACCCAATTGCGTTGCGAGGAAATACTGGGCTTTGAGCAACAGGATCTCAGCGCAGATTGCACCTACATTCTCGACACGGGCACCTTGGCGTATGTCTGGCTGGGCGCACAGGCGCGCAGCCAGGAGCGTGACCGATACACAGCCATAGCGCAGAGCTATGTGCAGAATGCACCATTTGGACGACGCTCAGCTACGGCTTTGGCCGTAGTGCGGCAGCATGCGGAGCCCAATGTGTTCAAGGGCTTCTTTGAGACATGGGACAATGAGCGCGGCAAGGTATGCTCTTCATCCACGATGTATTCACGATATATGCTAATTAAAATTTGTTCTTTCGCAGAATTTCCTCACCTACGAGCAGATGCGCCAGGAACTGGGCACCGTAGCGCCCAGCAACGGTGTAAAAGAGTGCTCCGCTTTACTGCTTAACAACAACCAAAAGGATTTCGATGGACACAAAAAGTATCCACTGCCGGTTCTGGTGCAGGAAATGGATATGCTGCCACCCGAAATCAATCCGCTGAGGCGTGAGGTTAGTCCGGGCAACAAAACAACATATCCTGTAATATTATTAATAATGTCTTCATCCTTTACAGGTTCACCTCACGCATGATGATTTTGTTTCCGTTTTTAAAATGTCCTTTTATGAATTCGATGAGCTGCCCAAATGGAAAAAGCAGGAACTTAAGAAGCTCTATAAATTATTTTAAGCGAAACTTTGTGAAATCGTAGTAGCACACACCCTGTATATAGTACACGTTAATTGGCTTTGTTTTACTCATCTGGAATAGTAATAAAGCAATTTAAGGTATATTATTACCCTTCGTAGATTATATTTAAGCAGCGTCTTTTATGAATTAATACCAATTATATTGTATGAAATATATCGAAAATATCTGCTGGACGTTTATTGCGCTTCAGGTTGTAGTTTCCACCTCCGAAGAATCCGGCTCATCATCGCCATCGGAACCTATTTGTGAAGTATACTTTACTGATTTGCTTGGACCTACAACTTACTTCAGAGCACCACGTACTGGGAAATATCAAACCCATTATGAAATCAAATATGCCGCCCAATAGATCCCAAAACATATTCTGTTCGTTATGCCCAACGTTCTGTAACTAAATGACAGCAATTGCAATTTGGACTATTCGGACTAAGCACGCAAGTCGCCGATTTAATGAGCCGTAACCCAAAACGCAAAAGTTAATGCTTATCAATCTTGGGCCTACAAATTATACCGATCGACGCGCATGAATTGGATCAATCGCATGCTTATTGAAAAGCTTTTAAGCCCAAAATTCATATTCAAAACAATTTTATTAGCAAATTGCACTCATGTTACGCAATTTTAATCATAATAATAATCATCATCATATTCGCCAAAGTATTCCCCATCAGCTGTTAAAATGAAAGAGAGAGAGTTAGTTTTTTGTATAAATAGTTAATTTATGACTTACTGATGTCCGAGAAAAACAAATCGTTAAAGAATCCCAAAAATATTTCCACCAAAGCGCAGCAATCCATTTCTACAGCTTATTTAAATGTTTTCCGCACTTTTCGTGGGTTTTTATAGCTTCAATTTTGAATATTAATTTGTGCAGTAATTAAATTAATGTTTTTTTTTATTTGCATATCATTGTTGGAATTTTATTTGCAGGAATTTCAAATTAAACCCTATTTATCGTAATCGTCAACCGAGCCGTCGTCGTCCTCAGCTATGGAAAGACAGAGTCATATTCTGTTGATTGGATTGGATTGGATTGGGGTTTAACTTGAACTTACAACCAAACAGAACTTCGCCTATAAATTCTAATATAATGCCAATAATTTCACAATCGTCCATGTTCTTCTTTGCTCTATAAACGTTAACCAAAAATTAAGTCGCAAACGTTTTGGCTTCATATAAATAGAAAAAAGTCGGATAGTTGTTTAGCGCTCAACCTTGAAAAATGTACACAACTAATGTGCAATATTAATTTAATTTCGCACAATAACGTAACAAATTCAATGTTTAATAATGCATTGCAATAATTGCCCTTGGTCGATACTTAAAATAATATTTTATTGACTTTTTCCTGTTGAGCGTATTAGCAAAATGTTGTAAAAACATTTGTAAATTATAAAACCTTCCTAATATACATCGTAGCCATACATGGGCGCCTCCATGAACGCCTTTTGCTGATCCGTTGAATTGCGGCGTATCCGGCGTCCGATGGGCTCCAGATCCGCATAGCACTTGGGAAAGACGCGCTCGACCGCAGCCACGGCCTGGTCATGGGTTATGTTACGCACAGCCAGCACCGAGGCCAATGCTTTGGATTTGACACAGTTCTGCAGGATTTCAATAAATTATCATAAGCTATGTATAATGTAAATCATTTTTCGATTAACTTAAACAATTTTGCTCACCTGATGCGCCTCCTTGATGTTGAATGGCGATGCATCGCCTTGCATCATGGCGCTCAAAAAGGAGCAATGCGCCAGGTTGGCGGCACGTATTTCAGTGCATGCCAAATGATCCACATTGCGGAAGTCCAAATCGTTGTTGCAATAGTCAAACATATGGATCATTTCGTGCGTGAGCACGCCATGCACCATGCTCTTATTTTTGGCCATATTCTGACAGACAACAATCTGATTGAGCAATGGATCGTAGCCGCCTGTTACGCTTGGATCGCACACTTCGCAGGAGATGTGTCGCCGCAGATCCATTGGGCAGCCGGAGCTGCGCAGAGCGCCCATCATCAGCTTCACGAGCGGGCCATTCTTAACGCACCAATAGACGTTCTGTTCGCACTTGTAGCGATCGATGTTCTCCTGACCCTCGAGGCCGAACAGTACGCGTGTCCATTTGGTCTTGAAGGCTTCACCCCGACGCTCTGGATAGAGATCATAACCCCATTCCTTGCGTTCTTTGTTGGGTGGCGCTGAGTCGTTGTTTGCATTTGTGGTGTTTGTGTCCTTCTCGGGTTTAGCATCCGGCAGCACCACAGCTGGAGGCACTGAGTCCGTTGTGGTTGCTGCCTTGGCCCATACTTGTGTCAGGAAATCCATAATAACACTTGTTTTTCTTTTATCCGTAACTTAAGGCAGACAGTTAAATAACAAACCGGCAGCTGATTTGCCGGAGCTGCCACTGTGTTGAAAAAGTTGTTGCATGCAGTCCGCATACACGATGCGACCTGAGCATACCACCTGTGGTACAAATGAATCAAAAATGGTATTTCGGTAATAACATTGTACACCAGATTTTATTTTAATAAAATATTAAATTGTTCTCATAAGTATAATATTTTAAGCTAGCAATGGTAGACAAATGGTTCATAAACTAATTTGCATGTGTTAATATTATATTTATTGATTGCAGTATTTTCCTTTAAAGCGGTCAATAAAAATTTGGTATTTTATTGGGAGTCATATGCGTCACACTTATCCGCATACCGGCATTTACAAGTGTAAAATTTCCACGTAATTCATTGGCAGTGCGCGGACTCAGTTTTTAATATGCATCAAACAAATCTACAGCTAATATTACTAGCAATATTAACATATGCCTTAAACGCAGTTCAATGCGGCGAGGTGCCTCGTCCACGAGGCGTTTCACTAGCAAAGGCAGCCCTCTATCAGCCACAGGCGGATGGCAAATGGAGCTGCCTGGATGGAAGCAAAACGATACCATTTACTCAGGTAAATGATGATTACTGTGATTGCGCCGATGGCAGCGACGAGCCGGGCACTTCAGCCTGCCCGCTGGCGCAGTTCCACTGCACCAACAAGGGTCATCAGCCGGTGGAAATACCCAGTTCCCTGGTGCAGGATGGCATCTGTGATTGTTGTGATGGCAGCGATGAGTTGCCCGCGGCGGGCTGTGCTAACACCTGCATCGAGCTGGGCGCCGCTGCGGCCATCAAACGTCGCAACGAAGCAGAGCTGCACAAGCGGGGTGCCGAGAAGCGGCAGGAGATGATAACGCGCGGCAAGCAAATGAAAGCGGATCGTGCGGCGCGTCGCTCCGAGCTGAATGCGCGGATCAAGGAGCAAGAGTCTTTGAAGGTCGAGAAGGAGCAGCTGAAACAGAACGCCGAAGCTCTGGAAACTGAAGCTGTAGAGGCTTTCAAGGAGCAGCAACGAGAACTGGATGCAGAGACGGCGCAGGCGGAACTGGAGCCACAGCAAATGCGCGTAGAGGCTTCCCTTAGCTTCGTGCGCTACGATACCAACAAGGATGGCTTCGTGGAGGTGACCGAGCTGATGGTGGACATGAACCTGGATCGCGATCGCAATGGCGTTGTGACCGTAGAAGAGGCCAGATACTTCCTGGATGAACGTGATCGAGTGGATTTGGATGCCTTCGTTACTCTAGCTTGGCCGCGAATCAAGCCTCTGAAAATGCTAGCTGATGGTTTGTTCCAGCCACCACAGGCGCCCGTTGAAGAGGAGGAGCTGCCCCAGGCGGCGGACGTGGAGGGCGCCGAGCTGCACAACCCAGAGCCAAGCGAGGGTAAGCCAGATCAGAAATTTATCCAGTTTTTTTACTAATGTGATTTGCTTGCAGAACAAGCAGACATGGAAACTGGTGTTGCCGGCGAAGAAGAAGATGGCGAAGATGAAGAGGATCAGTACGACGACGAAGAGCCCGATGTAGGCGTGGGTGAAGCAACGCCCGAAGTTGAGACAACTACAGCGGCACCGGCCTACGATCCGGAGACACAGCGTCTCATCGAGCAGGCCAACGAGGCGCGCAATGCCTACGAGGAGGTGTCACGTCAAATACGCGAAATCGAACACGAAGTCAAGGAGATTGACGAGCAGGAGGGCAAGGACTACGGCCCGCACGAGGAGTGGGCGGTGCTAGATGGCGAGTGCTATACGTATGAGGATCGCGAATATGTGTACACGCTGTGCCCCTTCGATCGTGTCTCGCAAAAGCCTCGCAACGGCGGCGCCGAGACCACATTGGGCCGTTGGGATCAATGGATTGGCGAAGGCGCCAGCAAATATAGCCGGCAAAAGTACACACAAGGCGCTGCCTGCTGGAATGGACCACAACGCTCCGCCGTAATCAATATCAAGTGCGCAATGGAGCCACGCATTACCGCGGTCAGCGAGCCAAATCGCTGTGAATACTATTACGAATTCGAGACGCCCGCTGCCTGCGATAGCGATGCCTACACTGCCTCCGCACAGAGCATGCACGACGAGCTTTAAAACTGCTATAGCTAAAGATTGGGATTGATTGGGAGTAAACAGAGAGAGAGAGAGTTTTGCAATGTTTCGGAATGTATTCTAGTTTTAAAAGAGAGATTGCGAGAGGGAAAAGGAGATATGTAACGTGATTAGCTGATCATTCCCCATAGGTGGCGCTCATTTTGCGAATCAGTCGTAGACAAATATTATTCAGCATTTGCATTTAAGAGCCAAGTAAAAAGTTTCATTTTTTAAATATACATATATACTACATTCGTATTCGTACAAAAGCGTTTCTATGGCTCCGTAACGGCCAGTTTTATGTCCTCCAGATAGCCATCCACCTGATGCTCAAGTGCCAGTATATGGCCCGTGTTGCAATCTTCAGCGCCAACGAATGTCAAAATTAACGGCAATTTGTTCATTTGGACCACCTGCAGCAGTCGGGAGGGAGGAAGAAAGTTGGTGATTAGCAGAACTATCTGATTCCATATGGAGTTGGGTGCGACACGAGCAAACACGATGGTGCGTGACACGCACCCACCTCTAGCACACCCACACCCACCTGATAGTTGGAATACATTGATATAATTGTTTTATTGCGCCCCAGGCCCAGTTTGCTGGCCTGATCGCATGCTGTGGTAAATGTGGGTATGAACGATGGCATTAATGCAAAATCCACATTCTTCTCCTGACTGTGGCTAACTCGCAGCAATGGCACGCCATCTCGGTCCGTTATCTGTATGACGTAGAGGCCGCTGACCCTGCAAGAAAATGCAATTCGTAATTAGCATGGTGTAATAACTGTTGCTGAAACGACTTACTTCTGCAGCAGACCGTTGAAATACTTTTTAATGTCGTCGGACATTTCACTGCTAACAGTAAAAAAAATATATATTATAAAAATTCCAATATTGTTTTGTTCTTAGCAAAAACCAAAACAAACATGAAAAAATTGCCTAAATTTGCTCAAGCGGCTACAAAAATACCAAATTAAATACCAAGCAAAACGGTAATGGATGTGTGGCACAGTGGCCCACCAGCCAAGTTCCGTTATTTGTATGACGTTAAGGTCACTGAACTTGCAATGTAATTTGTAATTAGAAAAGATATGTGGCCATACATTTACAATTAACAAATGCAACTAAAATTACTTTAAACATATGCAGCAGGTCGATTAAATAGTATTTATATCATTAAGCATTGGAATAATCAAATTATAATAATACCAATACTCTCATGCAGCAAAATCAAAACAAACAAAAAATTGCCTAAATTTGCCTCAAGACAAAAATACCAAACTAAAGGCCAGACAAGCTGGCAATGTACGTGTTTTGTTTTATATTTAATATCTAAATAAGATAATATTTAGCGACAATTAAAACATTATTTTAGGGTATCCAATATGATGGCTGCCAGTGCAACCAATGCCAGCAAGGATAAGTCCGTTCTGGACGCTGCTGAAGTTGATGACGACTACACCTCGGCCATGTCGCACCTGACGATTGGCGTACAGATCCAGGAGCTATCGAAACGTCTGCAGAACACCACCGAAGAGCTGCATCAGCAGGTGCGCGACAAGCATGGTGCACTGCTGCAGCAAGCAACACACGCCGGCCGCTTTGATGCCGCACTCAATTCGCTGGCCGAGGATGTGCAACGCGTGCGCGCCACAGGACATCGCCTGAAATCCCAAGTGGACACCCAATACCAGTTGGTTGAGAATCAAACCCAAGTGCTGGGTCGACTCCATGAGGTGTCACATCTGCTGCGCTCGGCAGGCACATTGCTCACGTTAACGGCCAAGCTGAAGAATACCAAAGATGTGCTGCGTCAGGCGGAGCTGCACTTCGAGCTGGGTCAGCTGATCGAAGACAAGGAACTAAAGGACATCGAGTTTATACAGGAGGAGCGCGCCTATGTGCTAAGTTCTAGGCAAAAAATACGAAACTTAACGCAGATGCAGTTGGTCACGGGGCTGCAAGAGCGCAACCAGACGCAGGTGGTCAACGCCCTGAAGGTGAGTGACTGGGTCAACACGTGCTCCAGTCTCTAAGTAAACTCAATCTTATTTAGATCTTTATGAACTTTAACACGCTGGAGAAATCACTGGAAAATCTGCTGGCCACATTCATAGCAGACATGGAGCAATCGCTCAAGGAGTGCTTTGCCGGCACCGACATATCCGTGCTCAACAAGGCGGATGCCATGCGCTCGCCCACGCATGGTGGCAACGGGGCGGCAAAGTCTGGGGCGGCACGTGGTCCTGGCAAGGCGCCGCAATTGACAACGACCCAAAATTTTCGCGCCAAATTTTGGAAATCGCTGCACTGGCTGCTCTACGACGAGCTCTACGAGAGCTGCACACAAATCAAGCTGCTGAAAACGGCGCTGGAGCAGATCAATCAATTTGGCTACACCAGCGAGTCATCGGATCAGTGCATTCCACAGCGCTTCTGGCAGCGTGTGCAGCAGCTGCTGCGCAAATCTTTTGACGAGTGCTCACAGCATGTCAACCAGACGCTGCAGGAGGGCCTGTCCAAGCTGCTGACCTCGGCACGCGGCCTGGAACAGCGGTTGAACAATGAATTCCAGTTCGACAACGAACTCTTTGCGCCCCTCGAGGTCGGCTATGTGAGCAAGTGTGCTGCCAATCTGAAGGCCTGCTTGGCGGGCGTCGATTTGCCCGGCAATGAAACTGTGGATAATTTCATACGTGTCGCATCGACGGAGCTGAGCGCTGCGCTTATTGACAGCCGGCTGAGCAATGCGATTGCCAATGTGTTTATTGCCTGCGGCAAGGAGCTGTGCACCAAGCTGGAAGCACAAATTAAGCTGGGCGCCGACTCCAAGCAGGTCGTCGATTTGCCCAATTTGCAGCAGCAGCAGAACACACAACTGGCGAATGTGCTGTACTATTACAAGGATTCAGTGCGTCGCATGTTGAATGATCTGCAGCTGCAATTCGAGAAAACGCCGGGCGCAGCACGTGCGAACATAGCGCGCTCCTTGGAGCAGGCGGATCTTTTAATTGGCACCATATTGCAGCAGATTATGGAATCGATTATCACAGCTATAAGCATTATTATACTAAGCATGCACCGTGAGCCGGGTCTTAATACGGACAGGCTGGCCACAACCGGTCCATCGATGTACATGAAGGAGCTGCAGGTGCATATAATGATTTAATCCTTTGCCTCACAATACACATGTATGATTACTCTTACAGGAGTTTGTCAGCCGCTCCTGGTCGCACCATATCGAACTGTTTGACGATAAGGAGATGACCGGTAAATGTGGCCAGGAGCTGGCCAAGCGCTGCATTGAGCTCTTCATACACAACCTGTGCATTTTGCGTCCCTTGAGCGGCGCTGGGCGACAGCGCCTGAAGCAGGACTGTCTGCACATGGAGCAGGCACTGAAACCACTTTGTCCCAATTTCGCAGAGCTGGGCAAACCGTCGCGTTTGCTGCGCGCCATGTCGCTGCTGATTGTGCAGAGCCCCGAGGAGCTGGTGCAACAAACGGTTGGTGCGGATTCCCTGGTGCCCAGCTATATAGTACTGCTGCTTCTGTTCGGACATGCGGGCACCGAGCTGCAATCACCACACACTACTGCAAATTGGTCAAATGAGCGTTTGATCGAATGGCTGGATGGGCATACAGCAGAGCGCGAGAAATTGGAGCTGATATCCGGGGCACTGCAACGATATCGTGACAATGCCAGGCGCAAAAATATTCAGCAATACGATGAAATATATCCCATGATGGTGGATTACTTTGAGCTGGCCTTAAAGGCAATCTCATAATTTAATTAACCAATTGTAACCGCAATAATTTTCAAATAAATTATATTTCGTGACTAGCTATTCGTTACTCGATAACAATCGCATAAAGCGTTACCGATAACTTCATACTTAATCGACAGCACGCTCACTAGAAGTGACATCACTGACTAGACACACCATTTTGTTTGAGAGAAAAAATCGTGGAAAACGTTTCGCTGTGTTAAACTGACTGTAAAAGTAATTATTAGTAATAAAATAACTGTTAAGCTACAACAATGGACAACATTGAGCGTCTTTATAAATGCTACGAGATACTATCCGAAGCGGGAGATAAAATAACTGAGGTAAGCGCCATTTAAAAGACGCGTCAAAATGAACGGTAGTTGCCAAGTACATATGTGTGGGTGCTTGCATGTGTGTACACAAGTACACGAGCCTGTAAATTGGCATCCGCGCCGGCGCTAGTTAAAAAAAAAACAGTTAAGCAATCTATAAAATGTTGCCTTTTTAAATATTTTCAGCATGTTGCGGAATACAAAGAGATATTACAGGCCGTAAAAGGCACATCGAAGGAGAAGCGTTTGGCATCGCAATTTATTGGCAACTTTTTTAAACACTTTCCGGAACTGTCAGACACCGCAATTGATGCACAGTTCGATTTATGCGAAGATGATGATACACAGGTGCGTTAACCAAATAACAGTTAACTTCGTGAAAATTAAATACCCTTGCTGGCATACATAACCTGGTTTTGAGCGATTGTGTCTATGAAAGCTATATGATATAGTACTCCAGTCTCGGTCCCCTCCCAACAATATTAAAAGAATTACAAAATTAAAATACCCTGTGATTAGATCAATTGTTATTGTATATTTGTATTCCCCCTTTCAGATACGCCGCCAAGCCATCAAAGATTTGCCCAAGCTATGCCAGGGCAATGCCGAAGCTACCGTCCGCGTAGGCGACACACTGGCTCAGCTACTAATTCTGGACGACGCAACCGAGTTGCAGCAAGTGAATAACTCGTTGCTTAGCATCATTAAATTGGACACGAAGAGCGCCATAGCTGGTTTGTTTCAGCAGATAACCACGGGCGATGAGCCCACGCGTGAGCGTTGCTTTAAGTTCATTGCAACCAAGCTGCTGACAATGGGTCCGAATGTCATAACCAAGGAAATCGAGGATTATATTGTGGAGGAGGTGAAGAAGGCATTGCAGGACGTGACAGCCGATGAATTTCATCTATGTATGACAATATTGGGCGCCACCAAGCTGGGCAACACAATTACCGGCCATGCCGAACTGGTCAAGTTGGCAACGGAACAGGCTGAGCTAAATACCATCGATACGGATGCCATAGCTGTGGACGATGAGGTCGTGGAACGTTTCATACAATGTGCCACCGCAGCAGCACCTTACTTTTCGGTAAGCAAACAACTTGAAGTAGTTGGAAATAAATCCTATCATCCTATTTGAATTGTAGAAAACGATTAAATCAACACAATTCGTTGTCTATGTTTGCGATAAACTATTGCCAATAAACACATGGAATTTGATTGCCACCGCAGTCTCACAGGATCAGATACAGCTGCGTTTGCTTAAAGTGTTCGCCGAGATGATAACCAACACGGATAAACTAGAGAATGCCAACGAACGCATTAATGCCGTCTACAATGTGCTATTGGTGGGTTTTAATCATTTGGCTTTATTTGAAAGAGTGCCAACTTTAGGTTCAATTCTATTTTACAGGAATATATGCCCTTGCCAAAGCTGAGCGACGACGATGCGGCAGATACGCCACCCTCATTTCAGTTCTCGCATGCTGAGTGTCTGCTTTATGCATTGCACACGCTGGGCAAGAAGCATCCGGGCAATTTAATGTTTGTTGAGGATGCCGAAAAACTAAAAGACTTTCGTGCTAGATTGCAATATCTAGCGCGCGGTACACAGGGGTAAGTTCCATATGCATGAAGTCATACAAGTTATTCCCTAACTTATTTTATTCTTCAGTTACATTAAGAAACTAGAGGAGGCTCTTAAGGGCAAGTCAGCCGAGGAACTGAAGACCGAGGAGAATCAATTGAAGCAAACGGCTTTGAAGACAACATCAAACATAAATATTCTGATTCGAGATTTATTTCATTCACCGCCCATATTCAAACATGACATTGTGCTCTCCTGGGTTGTGCCCAAAAATGTATGCATTATCAAAAATTTCTTGATTATCAGATTTAGATGTTGAATTACTTTGCAGAGCAAGCTTGGCAAACGCCATGTGCCCATCACATTTGGCGACAAGGGCGCCGCCAATGGTAATCAGGAGCACGAGGTACAGGATAAGAAATCGCGGCCAGCCAATGAACAGAAGTTCTACTCGCCGCCCTCGGGCAAATATTCGGGAAAGGTCAATTCCAATTATGGCAACAACAATCGCGCGCGGCAACGTGGTGGCGGCGGCGGCGGCGCCGGCGGTGGAGGCTTTAGGAATCGACGCTACAACAGATATTAGATGCAGCCCATCAGTCCACAACTTTTCACATCCTAGTCGTTAAACAACATGAAACAACATAAAAGAAAGAAAAAAAGAAAGAAAGATAACGAGAGATTATGAAAATTCTCTAATAGCGTCCCGCGTATAATAAACCACTTGCAAAACCTGACACCAATCCTGGGCTAAAGACGGAACAATCTGCTCCATTCGGGTGAGTATCGAGTGAGCTTTCATTGTAATTGTCTACCTTTGATATATTTCAGAGCCTGCACAACTCAGCAACAAATTAAATGCAGTTCTTTTAACAATTCCCTTAAATTTGCTTATTTTTTTTTTTTTTTTTGAAACACACAACATGTTTGCAAATTTACGCGTGATATTTTAAAACAACGCCACGCCCACTTACGTCTCACACAATTTTCATTTGTCTTTGGCTGTGCACGTTGTTTTATCATATCAGGCATTATTTATCAACTATCCAAAATGCCTAGCTGTATAATAATATAAAATAGTTTGTAAACAATTTGCAATATCTTCTGCTAATCATAAATAATCAACTCCAGTTACAAAAGTAAACAACAAATGAAGCCCCCCCTCTCTGTATGAAAGATATGCAAAGTATTAACTGTTTTTTTGAGGCACAAGATTTGTCAAATCCTTCAATTCACAAGCATAAATAATTATTATCCTTTTTTGATTTACATAGTATATGCCTCACAATTGTACAACGTAGCGCAACAGCAAACAGAAACAAGAAAAAAATAAGCGAACATTAAATTTTGAATTTCAATAAACCGAAAAATACAAACAAATTGGTTTCGATAGAAACTAAAAAATATAGTTTTGTTAAGCAGTTTTATATGAGGAAAGCTTGTATATTGATTTGTAAGGGAATTGTGAGTTGCGCTTCCCAGTTTTATATTATTTCCCTTTGAATCAGTCCGACTTCGAAATACCCTTTATATATAAATGGCTCTCGACTATTTTCCAGTACAAACAAATTTTTAGAAATTGCAATCCCCGGTTGGTTTGTATTTCGAAACCAGTAAACGAGGCACTTTGTGTGTGTTTATTTATTTATTAGCAATTATAAATATATTTATGTGTTTATGTGTGTGTGTGTGTGTGGGTATTGTAAGCCTTTTTTAAACATTAACACAATTTATTTCAGCTTAAAACATAGTACATTGTATATTGCGCTCGAATCACGCTCGGTTAACTCTAGATGCTTGGCGGCGGCTGATTGCCCGGCTGCTGGCCATCGGGTGGACAGCCCGGGTTGGTGCCTCCCGGCTGCCGCTGCTGCTGCTGCTGTGCACCCACTAGCTGTGTGGCGAAGCTCTGGAACAACTGCAACATATCATTGGGCATGGCCGGCACTTGGGCTGGCGGAGCACCCGAGCCGGGTGCAGCAGCTCCGGGTGCACCGATGTTCGAGAACAATTGCCCAATGGCGTTCATGACCATTGGATTGTGTGTCATCGATTGCAATTGCTCCAGATCGATCTCGGCGCTGCTGAACAAGTTGCGCACTGTGGGATTGGACAGCATGGCGTTGAGACCGTCGCTCAGATGCGACAGCTGGGGCGGCTGATTGCGTGCATTGCGCACCACCTCCAGATTGTTGCGATAGTCGGCGTTGTCCGGCTCCAGCTCAATGGCCTTGGCATAGGCGTGCTCCGCCTCATTGAATTTGCCCAGATTGGAATAGGCGACGCCCAGGCGGCAATATGCCTTGCTATAATTGACGTTGTAAAGCAGCGCCGATTTGCAGTCGGTGACGGCGCGTTCGTTGTCGCCCAGACGAATGTGGGCCGCGGCTCGGTTGCAATAGAAAATCGGATTTTTCGGGTCAAAGGTGATGGCGCGATTGTACTGCAAGAGCGCCTCATTGTATTTGCCATCTTTCATCAGGCGATTGCCCTCGTTTTTGATGGATTCTGCCAAGGCCAGCGATTCGGGATTACGTTCAATGTACAGCGACTGGAAGAGCTCAAACATGTCAATGTTCTTTGTATTGACGGGCACCTGACCACCGCTGCTGCTGCCGGCTGCAGCTGCATCTCCGCCCTGCGCTGTGCCCGTGCCGCCGCCCCCAGCACTGCCAGCGGCAGCTGCTGTTGTGCTCTGTGTTGCGGCCGTCAGCTCTTCCGGCTCGTCCTCGCCCACATCGAATGCGGCCTGGAGGCATTGTATGGCCACCTCAATGCTCTCGCTCTGATCCGGCGACATGACATCGACTTGCTTCTTCAGGTAGTCGATGAAGGAGCGCACAAAGCTTTGCTGCACTGCGTCCGGCATTTTAATATATATTTTGTTTTTAATTATTTACTTTGTTCTATCCTTATGGAAATTCACTTATGTGGCTTATTGAGCTCCTCTGCTACACACAATGAAAATCTCTGAACATGCGACCGATTTATAGAGGCGAGCCAAATCTCTAGGGTTGCTGTGTTAAGGCACGATAGCTGTCAGCGTTGCCAGACTGTTAATGCTGAAAATGACTAGCAGATTTCTGTTTCGGTTATCGTTATCGAGCGCGTGAAAAACTCGTTTTTGTTGTTGTTTTGTTGTTGCTGGCCAAAAGTTTGGAGCAAGCTTCTGAGCTTTTTGGCAGCATGCAACAAAAGACTTTTCATTTAAACGCTCTCTGGCACTGTTGGCGTTGGCGTGTTTTGACTTGTGCGCGTTTTGCCAACTTGCTGTTGTTGTTGTTGTCGTGGCGGAATTATTGCTGCTCTGTGTGTATATAACAACAAAACGAAGTGATTATTCAAAATCACTTTCGAACATATGTTGAGGCATTGCCAAAATTAGCAGCACAACTAGTTTCTTCAGTGCTTGTGTTCGTGTGCGTGTGTGTCTGTGTGTGTGTAAGCTTCTCATAGTGACGTCAGTCTTCCTTTAGCACAATCCTTTGCCTTTTGGCCCAATCCGACACATTGCAAACAGTTGGCGCCAGCATGGTGCGCTGGAGTGCACGGTCGCGTCGGGCGCGTCAGGACCAGGTGGAGCTGCTCGCCAGCAATAACAAAATTGGCGACGATGACAACCCCGATAACGGTGAGCGATTCAAAGTAACGGTATCTTAAGCTGCAACTTGTTCAAATCGCTTTTAAGCATCATTTTTAATTAACGGTTTATAACATGTGTCCTCTGGTTTTTGCTCCTGCTCCTTCTTCTAGCTGCCTATCGCAATTCCGCTGATCTCTCGGACACGGATGAAATCTTTCTTAAGGGCCTTTTGCTCAGTAATCCATCAACGCCCCATAAGGAACTTATGGTATGTAAATTACACACGCACCTTTTATATTTTTTGTTGGTCGCCTGACCTAGATCCAGATTTATATGAAAATCTATGCCAAACCATCTGCTAATGCTGGCACGTTCAATACATTTTCCACATTATCGAACATTGCGCGCAGACAAGAAAAATCTTTGTTTACACGACTGACACATACATACATATGTATGCCCCATACACTTGGCGAAAACTTCGTTCTTTGACTTGAATAAGAACAAAATGTCTATAACATTTATCGGAATTTAGTCTTATATGCAGGAAACTCGGGATAAAAAAGTGCTTGAATAAAGAATTTGACGACGATTTTCTAACCTAGACTGGATTTTAAAAATGTTTAAGTACATAGTTCTTAAAGTTTTCTCTAAGTGTATACATATGTACATATGTGTACACATATTTGTATGTGTATCTGGTTGGAAAAGCTTACCCTTTTCTTTATTGCATCATTTCCCTGACTATTTCACGCCTGATTACTTGCAGTGCATGAAAGTAAAAGGGCGAGGGGTGCAGAAGCTTTCCCTTGAGCATAATGCTGGGCTATAAAATGATGTAAAGCTGGGCAAGTACTTATTTTGCCCTTTGTTCTCCTCTCTGATTAAGTGCGAAATACTTGAAATACTTGTCTTCTCTTGCGAGATGAGACTTTTATGATAATCGTTATGGCATAGCAATTAACACAATTTCCTTTTCGCTTGTTTTCGCATTAAACTTGACCTTATTACTGGCGAAATTATATGTGAATAAAATTATGTAAATAATTGAATAATAAGCTGTTGAAAAGATGTTATTTACATCCCATTTTAATGCGGCCAAGCTATTGATTTTCTTTACCCATCCAATTCGCAATTAAAATGCAGAGCTAATTAAATCCGTAAAACAATATTTGCTTTCTCAATGAGCCTTTGTTTTTCTGGCAAATCTGGCAAAAAAAAAAAACAAGCTTAACACGCAAAAGCCAACAAAAAAAAGAAAAGCGACGTCGCGTGTCGCGAATAATTAGAATAAACATTTGGCATGAGGTAGGAGGTGATTATTACACTGACCCCGTGGTTGAGAAAGGCAGTGAAAGTAATTACAAATTACAAGTCACGAGACTTGCTGATAAGCAATAATCTAAAAGAAATGTCACTCTAAAATTCCAGACGCACATAAAAAGCACAAACATACGACGACAACAACTACGCCCTAAGAAACAGCCAGCGAAGCTTTACAAACTGGTTTTAAAATGGCTTTTCATAGTAAATGCGCATGCATGTGTTAATTATGAAAACTTTATGTTACCTGGCCACAAAAAAATAAGAAAACAACAACAACAAAATGCACAAGAGCAGCGGCAGAGTTGTTGGCCTACTAATGCAACGGCTGGCCAACAGACAAAAAAAGCTCAGAGAGCGGCTTGGCTGAGCTGCTGTTAAGCGCGCGCTGTTAACTAACAGTGGTGCTATGCAGAGGCGTACAGTTGTAACGTTAAGACCAATAAGACAGAACAAGTGCCCCTGCACTAATACTAATAGGCGCTACTAAGAGCGCCAACTAAGCTCACACTTACACAGACTGGGCAGTTAGCCCTAGTGTGCGCGCTCTCACTCTCATAGCATGCACACCCAACTGCTTAGCCGAACGGGGTTTCTATGTGAGTCAGTTACTTGCGAGCTGTGCTAAGGTGAGGTTCTGCTATTGTTGCGTGCGCTTGGTGGCGAGTTTTGTGTCTGTGCCTGTGTGCGTGTGTTTGTGTGTGCGCGCGCGCTTTGCTCATTTGAGCATGGCTTAAACGGGGCAGCGGCTCAACAACAAATATGCAACAGTTAGTTTTGAATACTCGCTCGCCGCTTGACGCTCTCTCTCTCTCTCTCTCTCTCTTTCTCGCGATCGTCGCGCTCATTTTATTTGTAACTTAAAGACGCTTTTAATGTAAATTAAACGGTTTTCCATACGTATACCTGTAAAAGTGATTGTTTTTATGTACTTGGCGTAGTATATGTGCCATTAAGTAAATAGAGCAAATTGGAACAAGTGTTTTGCCCATGTGCTACCTTGGTTACTCAGTCAATAACAAACCCAAACCCAATTTTAGCCTGGCCAACTGGTATTCAACGTCTCACTTGATGACGTAGTCGCGTCTGGTTTGAAGCGGTCCGGCTATCGTCTCGTCTATTGTGTAACGTCTTAACTGTGTTTTGGCATTTCCAAAATCGTGTGTGTTGCATACTCACACACAAACACACAGACACACACATGCACACCGACAGACAGAAGCTCACTCTCCGGCTTACTCACACAGACACTTACACACCTTTTGGTCTGCTGTCACGCTCCGCTCTTCTTGGCTTTAACGCTGCGCTCGCTCGCGCGTTTTGGGAGTGGCTCCAAAAAAAGTGAAAAAAAATACAATTGAAAAACGAAAAGTGCTTGCTTAAAACTAAATAAATTAAATAAAAATATTGATTAAATGCTATCAAATTAAGCGTAATAAAAACATTAAAGGTTTCTCAAGTTTTAAGGTTACATTTCTTAAAGATACGTCAGTTGCTTTCAACGTTTAGCCTTCGCACGTAGAGTATGTCAAAAAGAAAAAAAAAAATGAAATGAAAAACTTCATTGTTGTTTATTGTGTGTGTAATTACCATACGAGTTTTGCCTAATTAGACATTACCTGTTGAAATTTTTGAGCAATTTGTTATGACAACAAGCGAACAAAAACCAGCCAAACTCTAAGGTGAAAGCCCTTTGCGCTAGCAACCAGCAACAAGAACAACAGCAACAGCAAAGCTCAGTGTCAATAACAGTTGTCATTCGTGTATGTGTGTGCGTGCGTGTGTGTGTGTGTGCTAGGGCCTGGCTGTTAGGGCGAGAAGAGGAAGCACGCTGTGGGGCTTCTTTTCACACGGAAGAACTGAAATTCGATATGCGCCAGACAACTAAGTGTAAATAAATAAACAATAATCGCTGCTTAGAGATAAAGTAGAGCTTTTGTCTGCATAAAAGAACTGAAAGAATTGAAGGTTTAGGGATATTGGTTTTAAGGCTTAAAAGTAGAGCTCCAAGTCCAAGGTGGCACTTTTTAAGAAATATAAGGGAAATTTTGAAATTAGGGAAATAGGGGCCTAGCTTGCCGGACAGGCTATAAATTTCCCCTATCGGGTCGATAATTTTCCATCACTATCTCTTTAGAGTATCTATCTATCTATCTCTAGAGTATATTTAGTATAAATTGCATTTTGCCTTCCTTTTTTTCCATTGCATTTTCTTTAATAATATACTAAGCTAAGATTATTTTAAATTTGTACTTAAGAACTCGTTTTTGTCGAGCATTAATAAACAAATAAATAAGAAAATTCCTCAACCAAGGAAAAGTTCTGTCCAAGGGAACTGTTCGTTAGTTGAACTTTCCAATGAATACTTCTCCATTTTAAATCATAAATTCTTAACTAATGTAAACTTTGATCATATATCTTTATTTTTTCTATACAGCTCTGATAAAGCAGAGTTTTATTAAACCTTTCTATTCTAAGTAAAAGCTACAAGACTTCTTGAAAGTCCGTCCAAGCTTCCGTTCTCTGCGACGGACTAATATAATTTCCTGCAATTGAGCATAGTTCATTGCATTTCTAGAGAAATGGAAAACTTTTCCCTGGCTTATAAATATTGCATGAGTGAGTTGGTGTACCGTGGGCGGAAACTGTGGCAGAGACATAAGAATAACAAATATAATAAATACAGAAATAACAAAGAGCAGAGAGAAACATGACGGCGACAAGGGATGAGTTGGCGCCGTCGACGTTGGAAAGTAAATAAATTTCGCAAGACAAGAGCGCCGGAAGACGTGAATTAAATGCAATTAAAGCACAAAAAAATTCACTTTTCTGAGATGGGGTTTGAGGCGCGACCCAAATTTGTCGCACAAGCGACCCAATTTTTGACCTAAGACTCAAAGCAAGTCGTTGAGTTAAAATGGAACAGACCAAAGTTCACAGGGGTTAAATGGGGTAGCCCATAAAAGAGAGGGCGAGTGAAGGAGAGGGAGAGCGAGAGAGGAAGAGCCAATGCTGCCAAAAAAGCAGCCAATTAACGGATGCGAAAGTCAATTAAGCCGAAGCAAAGATGACTTGACCTAGGGCAGTGAGATGATGAGCTGAGTCTGTGCCCAACGCCCCACTCGTAGTTTAATGCGAACAACCTAATTTAATTATGCGTACATGTCTATCTCTCTTTCACGTATTACTCACATCTACTCTTCTTCTTAGCTGAATCCAACCGAGCCGCAGCCAGTGCCCGCCTTCCTGCCCGCGCATCTGAACAACAAGCCGATCTGTGACGATATCATACGCAAATTCTCGCCCTCACGACGTTTGGAATCGCGCGAGCTAGCCAAGCTCTTGGCCCAACCTCACTTTCGTGTAAGTATTACGAAGTAGAAAAGTACATACAACGAGAATTTAATTCCCAATATCCATTCAGAAGGTCGCCCTACTAACTTTTCCGAGAATGTATTCTTTAAAAGTTATCTAACAAAATCTGTTAATTTAGTTTAAGCCAATCGAATCAGAAACAGTTTTCATACAGCCTTTTTTATAAATTTTCGAACCTTCCAAATGGAGTTTTCCAAACCCTGGGTATATGTTCATTTACAACACACAACGTAACTCTCGTAAAAAATTCAGGTTTCCAGTTCTTACGGTTTGGTCTGTGCGTTAATCATCAATCAGTCCGCCCATCAATCAGTCAATCACAACGAGTTGAAAAAAAGCTTGAGATTAAGAGCATAAGCGCTGAGCGAAAGCTTTCGTGTAGGCACTGCCGCTGAGAGAAAGCTTTCTAAGCTTTTTACCCAGACTTAAACTCTCTCCCTCTCTCTCTCTCGCTCTCTCTCTCTCTCTCTTTAAACAGGCTCTGCTGCGTGCTCACGATGAGATAGGATATTTGTACGAGCAGCGTTTGAAAAGTGCCGGTGGATCCATAACAAAACTCGAGGCGACAAGTCAACGCCAGTCGGGCGGCTATCTCTATACGGAAGACATACTGAACAGCAAGATGCCTGTGGAGACCATCAAGATGGTTGGACTGCGTCGGGATCCCAAGCAGCCGCTGGGCCTGACCGTCGAGCTGGATGAGTTCAAGCAGCTGGTGGTGGCGCGCATCCTTGCCGGCGGTGTCATCGATAAGCAGGGCATGCTCCATGTGGGCGATGTCATACTCGAGGTGAACGGCACCCAGGTGCGTACGCCCGACGAGCTTCAGGTGGAGGTGTCCCGGGCCAAGGAGAATCTTACGCTCAAGATCGGAGCCAATGTCGATGAGGAGATCAAAAGTGGTCGCTATACGGTCAGTGGGGGTCAGGTAAAACAGAATGGCATCACAAATCTTGAATCGGGCAAGAAGCTAACGGTAAGTTCTATATGTGTGTGCTTGTGTGTGACAATTTTCTTAGCCAAAAGAAAAGAATTTGCTACTTTTTTGCATGGATTTTCATACGAGATATCTTTTTGTCTAGCTGTTTTGCCAACTACAGTGGTCACTCGCTAAAAGAAACCCTTTCCTTTAAATAAATGTCAATTTCTGAAAAAATTAAAAACTTTTTAACTTTGATTCAACATGTTAATGCTAATTATTCAATATCCGAGCGACCACTGTACTTAAATAATATAATTAATCAATCTTTAGATACGTATTTAATCTCATATGGTATATGTTAGTTTTCTTTAGACCAAGATCCTAACTAAATTCTAAAACACCTGCATTTAAGTAAGTAAATCCTAGAGCTAAGCATAAATGGAAGTTTTTCTCAAATCTATGATTATCTAATTATACTATTTGATTCCTTAGTGCTATATGCGCGCCCTGTTCTCGTATAATCCCTCGGAGGATTCGCTGCTGCCCTGCAGGGACATCGGTTTGCCCTTCAAATCGGGCGACATATTGCAGGTGCGTCAGAATCTGGTTTTTATATAGAAAAGAAATGCAATCTTCCATTATATCCTTTAGATTATCAATGTGAAGGATCCCAATTGGTGGCAGGCAAAGAACATAACCGCCGAGTCGGATAAGATTGGTCTGGTGCCATCGCAGGAGCTGGAGGAGCGGCGCAAGGCGTTTGTGGCGCCCGAGGCGGACTATGTGCACAAGATTGGCATCTGTGGCACGCGGGTAGGTTCAACTAAAGCAAAGATCCCAAAAAGGCTGGCACTCTATATATAGATTATCCACAGATATCCAAGCGCAAGCGGAAGACCATGTATCGTTCCGTGGCGAATTGTGAGTTCGACAAGGCCGAGCTGCTGCTCTATGAGGAGGTGACACGCATGCCGCCGTTTCGCAGGAAAACTCTGGTACTGATTGGCGTCTCCGGCGTGGGCAGACGCACGCTCAAGAATCGGCTGATCAACAGTGATGTGGACAAATTTGGCGCCGTGATTCCACGTAAGTTCCCAAGCAATTTGGCAGCTGCCTAAATTGAATCTTAATTAAATTGATCAATCTTGCAAAACAGATACGAGTCGCCCGAAGCGCGCCTTGGAGGAGAACGGCGTTAGCTATTGGTTCATGGATCGCGAGGAGATGGAGGAGGCAGTCAAGCAAAACGAGTTTCTCGAATATGGCGAACACAATGGCAATCTCTATGGCACCCATTTGCAGTCCATCAAGGATGTGATCAATAGCGGTCGCATGTGCATATTGGACTGTGCGCCGAACGCCTTGAAGATCTTGCACAATAGCCAGGAACTGATGCCATTTGTTATATTCATTGCGGCGCCGGGCATGGAACAGCTGAAAACTATCTATGCCGATCGCCGTGCGACCGGCTCCAATAGAAATCTATCTGTATGTTTAGAGATATATATATCTGTGCCTAGCTAGTCGTAGCTTAGAAACCGCTAACTGTTAAACCCATTTTTCAGTTCGATCGTCAGAGCTCCATACGCTTCAGCTCCAGGCGCGCACGCACCCTCGAGTCGCTGGCATCGCTCTATGAGGTAAATGTCAGCTACAGCCTGCGGTCAGATCGGGGCCTGCTAATGTTCGCGTCATGTCCACTGCCCCCTGCACGCATTAGGCCACCTTTGTAGCGCTTCTAGATCTCTGCTTGAACACACAAACATTGCTTAACACATATCCCTATCAATATCGTTATCAACAGGACGACGATCTCATTTCCACGGTGGAGGAGAGCAGCTTTGTCCAACGCAAATATGAGAAATACTTCGATATGGTCATTGTCAACGAAGATTTCGACGAGACGTTCCGTCAGGTGGTCGAGACCCTGGACCAGATGAGCCACGAGGAGCAGTGGGTGCCCGTCAATTGGATCTACTAGAGCGTGCCCAGGCCAACGAAAGCTTCTATTCTATATAGTATCTATTGTATTCCAAGAAAACAACAAACGAAATATCTTCTACATATGCAATATTGTATAATTTTGAGATGCCCTCCGCTTCATTTAATTTGGTTTCCTTAAGCTTAAGTCTAATGTTATTGTATGAAACGAATTCGTCCATTTGCAAGCTGTTTTTAATTTGTTTGCTCCTTATTTTAATTATATATATTTTTAAAAACCATTTTCCATGCATTTCATAAAGGCAACTTTTTGCTTTCTAGCATATCATTTACGTATTACGTATATAATTTAATGAATCTCTCGAGTACAACCGATTCTTCTATATATATATATATATAATTTTTAGAAACCAAACTCTGCCAATATTTTCTTTATAGTTTTTAGTTCAAATACGTTTTGTTTGAGTAAAATGTATAAGTTTGTGCGATAATTAGCAAAATGTTGATGACAAATAAATGTGTGCATTTGGCTCAAAGAAATTACGCGCTGCAGATTCCACTTTGTGAAGCAAACGCTGATTCGTTTTTATTAGCAGCTAATTGTTATAAGATGGTAATGTAAAAAAGTTTTAGATTTATCTAGAGATAAATGCCCAAAGATTTCTCCACAACGGCATGCGGCTGGCGCAGGTTCTCATTGTACTCGGGCAGGTTCAAGAAGTCTTCAAATGAGATTTCATCACAGCGTCCAGTAATCACATCGTCCATCATGTTGCTGCAAAGGTGAATTATACATATATATCAGATTAAATACTCTATATAATGAATAATTGTTGGTGCTCACCTGGACTGCAAGAAGGGCAAACGGCCTATTTGGCGTGCGGCAAAGCGTTCCATGCCCATTCTTAGGGGTGCGCCCAGACCCTCGCGATTTCGCAGCATTTGCATGTTTAAGTTATACTTGTGATCTTCATAGTTTAATTCCGAGTCGCGCAAACGATGAACGTGCGCCAATTGGCTTAAACAATTTTGGTCCGTGGGCAGCCTCGCCTTGCCCGTGGCGTTCAGAACCTGCACGTCTGATGGGCGAACTTTGAGCGATTGCTGATTCTGTTAAACGAAGTGCACATCATTTAATTTACTTTGCTGGCATTTTATAGTTAACTACTTACCATTTTCTATAGAAATTTGTGAAATTCCGGGAGTTTTGCTATAAAACACTTTACAATGACAAAACACAATTCGGGTTGACTTGAAGTTAGCTGCGCGTGATTTTTTAGTTAATTTCAAAAACGCGTTTTTATGCCAGGTGGCAACTAGAAGCGATAACGATAAATTTGGCTATCGATACGAAAGAAATACGTTTGGAGTGCATTAGCAAGCAGCTTTTGTCTGTAGACCAAACGCAATGAATTTTCAGTTATTTTTCAAATATTTATTTAATTGCAAAAATTAAAACATTTGCCCGCCTACTTTGAATGTTTCATTTAGCATATGGAAATTTAGAGTTGAGATTTTTGCCGGTTTATGATTCATTTTTCCCTTGATCAAATGTCCGAATCTCGTGCTCGACACACTCGACTCGGGCGCACTCTAATCAATTCAATAAACAAATCACAATATTTTTGTGTTGTTTTTTTTTTTTTTGACGTCTTGTGTTTTTTTTTTTGTGAAATCGCCCACACCTTTTAGCGGCTTTTATGATCCACTGCTCCACAGAGCACAAAAAATTCAGTTTCAGTTTTTCTTGTTGTTGATTTTTTCTGTGACAAAAAAAAAACAACAGAAAAACAACAAAATATAGACAGAGTTTAATTAGTGCATGCTTACTAATAAAACTTGTTGCTTAATTTCCATAAACACAAAAACTCACACACCGGAATTGTGTTAATCAAACTCCCGCATAAAAGCCACAATCTGTCCGCCCTCAACTCCGATCTGAACTTGAGGCGGGCAACCGGATAAAGATGGGATGGGATGGGTTGGGATGGGATGAGCCACAGCGTGAACCAACAAATATGTACCTAGGCATAAATTAATTATCTCGATCATGCTGGAGATAAGACTCTCCGTTGTTTAGACCTGCATTCCGCCGTAAATATTTTGCATTCAGTTTAAACACAAGCCACAAATCTGGTTCACGCTTGAGAAACTGATTAGAGTATTGTCTGCGGCTGTCATGTGAATGCGTTGTGGGTGCTTTAATTAAGTATAATTAGGAAAATAATTAAGAATGTGCAAATAAGCCCAAAATACATGGCTATTTTTGGTTAGTTTCCACTCAAGTACAAACATTGCCCGTTCCAAATTTTAACTTATAGCAAAGTGATAGGGATATATATAGGGTATTAGCTATAGGGTTTTGGTTCGATTTTAGCAATAGTTGCTTTATTTAGAAACTCGAGCTCGAAGTTGTTGTGAAATTCGAAATTAGTGTAACCAAAGTTGACAAAGACAAAAAGCTGAAAGTGCATCAATTTGTGTGATGCCAGATCGCCACAGGGTATTCGATTTTGGTTTTATATGGCTAGGCTTAGCCGAATGGCAACAGAAATCATGCTAGCTAAGAGTTCTCAAGTGCCTCGATTGGAACAAGAAAAACAAGAAAACAAGCTCGGAGTGGCTCTCAACGGTTGATTTATAATGCAGCAGATTAACAAAATCGGAAATGTCCAGACCATGAGTATATACAACCTGTCTAGATTTGATACGAATCGAATCGCAAAGTCGATTGCTAAAAACGTTTCTGTTTTCTTTTTTTGTTACCCCCTGATATTTACAGCGTGGAACCCAAAATATTTTGACTTTTATGTGCGTAATGCAAAAAAAAAAGAGAGAGGAAAAAAAAAAGAACGAAGCGTAAGTAACCAAACAGCCCGAGTGCCGATAAAAGGAAGTGTGTGCTGCATTTTCACACCTACATGCTAAAAAAAAAACGGTATCCAGGCAAACGAACGGATGCAGCGCGATTGCATTGCGGCTGCGCAGGCGCTCGAGCAGCGGGGACGAGGTCATGTTTGCATTGGTTCCAGCCGATTTCGAGATTCGAGCTAAATTGGAGAATTCACATTCGGGTTAAACTCTCAACTCAACTCTTTTGGCCTTTGGTCAGCCGTCTGTAACGAATACGAATACGCAATTGTTTGACTTTTGCCGACTTTTGTGTTGGCTACCGCATTACACATGCATTTCGGTAATACGCAGTTGCACATTTCCAATTACTGGGAATTCACAGCTTATGTATGCGCACGCCATTTTGTGAGAACTTTGACATCCATTCAATTGCATTAAAAAAAAAAAAAAGCGGGCAAATGCCAAGTGATTTATAACCTCACTTCTTGTGAATAGCATAAGAAGAAATGCAGTTGGCAGCTCCCTCCGTCCGGCTGTCCGTCTGTCCGGCTGCCATAAAATGTACGAATGATCTTTTTAAGATCGCTCACGAATGGAAAAAAAAGTTATATGATATGATGGCGGCTGGCAACTGGCGGCTGGTGTTGCTGCTGTCTTAATTGGCACCCATAGGACCGGCAGAATCGACCCCTAGAGATACAGCTACACTCTCTGGCATTATCCAATCAACGTAACTTCTGCTTACAGCTGCGCCATTGTCGTCGTCGTCGTCGTCGTCTTTCAGGCCCATAAAAGTTTATGGCAGACCGAAAAGTAACGTTCGCTCGAAATTCAAAGTTTTTCGTTCACTTCGAATTCTCATTCGAACTGTTTTCGGTATGTCTCTATTAGCGATGACAATGGCTGAGCCTAGCATCCAATGCGCTGCGCTGCGCTGCAAAAGATTATAAATTTTATGCCATATATCGGCATATATATTTGACTTTTATGCATTTATTGCTGTGAAAAAATGTTAATTCTTTCGTTATACTTTTATGTATTTGACTTTTACATTTTTGTCGCCGCGCCCTTCGACGCTACACATACATAGTTGACTCTTTTGATGGTGTTGCCTTGCCGTGGCATTGACTGTGACTTGACTCGTCACAGATACTATGTATTAATTGGCAGCCATCTCAATAAATCGGAAAGTGAGCATCGTAAATCAATCGAAGCGGTAAAAGCGAGATATTCGACTCACAGTCTCCAAAGTCGAACCTGCATACATGCATTTATGTACGCATACATAAGCAAAGCTAAGCTAAGCTATTACTCTCCAAATGTTGACTGTCCAATTGCTGATATGTTAGCCGCTTTGTAAGTGTGTGTGTGTGTGTGTGTAAAGAGTACTCGATATCATTCGAATTCAATTACATGCTGCACGCACACATTGCAAGCCAATCGAGACGGCGTATATTTGCAATTAGTGCAACAGAGCAAGCAATAGTGCTGAGCGTGTCAATGGCGTTTGAGCGAAGAAGGCGTAGGCAAAGTGAAATCAAATTGACAGCTCTGCTTCCTCTTCTATCCAGTAGGTGGAGCAAATCAGCTGCCGCTGCTATTGTGAATAGTTCACGTCGAAATTAACCCCCAAATGTAACGACAATCATTTTGTTGTTTTTTTTTTTTTAAATTTTATTTTTGTTTAATTCAAATAGCACATGGATTTTACATAAATTAATTAACTAAACATTAAATTACAAGCACGTGTGCCACAAATGTTGATATGTTATAATTACTTATGTTATATATTTTAATTTGTTGTGCACGAAATATGTGTGCATGTATGTATGTATGTGTGTGTGTGCATTGTGCAGCTGCTTTTGTTTTTATTAACATTAAACTCAATTTAGTCTAGTAACTAACTAATTGTTATTACCGCATTTAAGTAATAAACGTTAAAACTTGTTGTGTTACATATTTACATGTGTGTGTGTGTGTGTGTGTGTGTGTTTGTGTGTAATCAAATTGCACCAAATTATTAAAAACTTTCTCAATATTAACTAAATTGTAATCAAGACAATAAGACAAGCGGGACGGCTATACAAATTGTTTAAATGTAAATTACATTTTTGTTTCTTCTTGGGCAACTTATGCGCTAATTTATATAGTATATATATATGTATATATAATATGTATTTGTGTGTGGATTCTAACTAATCAAATCTTGCGCTTACATTTTAAACATTAACTAGAACAAAAAACAAAACATATTACATACAATTGGGCCATGTGTATATGCGCATGTATGTGCATGTATGTGTGTGTGTGTGTGTGTGTGTGTGTGTATGTGCACACACAGTTGAACATCAATTTTACATAGTTCTTCATCTCATCATATCTGGCCTTTGTGGGCGTGGCCAGCCGAAGGCGCGAGCCGCGTACGCCGTGAATATACAATCACAAAAATTAACAACGTGCAATATTCAAAGACGTCGCCGCATCCGCATCCGGCTGCACAAACAGTCTAACTGTTTGACCCCCTCCCCCTCTCCCACGCACACACACACCCCGCGCCTGCTCGACAATACAAAGCTAAGCCAAATCCTCGGCCAGATCACGTGGACACGCTGCAAACCCTGCGCTGGACTCCATCAAGTAGCTGCCCCCGCTGCCGCTCCCCCCGCTGCTGCCATAGCTATTGGGCTCGCTGCCGCCGCCGCCGCCTGCATAGTCATGTCACATTGAGAGCGTGCCCACGCCCACGGCGGACATCTGGGCACTGTGCTGCAGCTGATGGGAATGGGCGGACGCCGCGGCCAGCGCATGACTGTGGGCGGCCAGATGGGAATGGGAATGGAGTCGCATGGCGGATATGTTCATGGCGGCCATTGGGTTCATGGAGTGCAGCGTGTGCTGCAGATGCAGGCCCGGCTCCAGCTTCGTCTTGGCGTCCAGCAGCTGGCTGTAGTCCGTATGCTGGACACCGCCCATAACGTTCGGATCGCTGCCCTTTTTGTTCTGTTTGCGCTCCTTGGCGCGTCGATTCTGGAACCAGATCTTCACCTGGCGCTCCGACAGCGACAACGACTGCGCCAGCTCGCTCTTACGCCGTATGGTTATATAACGGGACGTGCAGTATTCCTTCTCCAGCTCCAGGCGCTGAAAGTCCGTGTAAACTACGCGATATTTGTCCTTGGTGCGCGTTTTGCCTGCGAATGGAACAAAAGTAAACAAAGCTTGGATTAGTTCAATTATTTAAAAAGTTGGACTTGGAATTAATATAGTTAATATAATTATATATAAGGTATACAGTTATGAATAAACTAAAAAAAATGGTATAAATTGTCATCAAAATCAATAATATTATTAACAATATATAATCATCATCATCAGTTCATGCTCTAAGCAATTGTTGCATTGTGTTGAACATTACGAATTGTTAATAATTAATGAAAATTGTTTAACCGAGCTCTTTTGTCGTCACAATCCACGTGAGTGAGTGACTGGCCAAACAGTTCACCCATCCACCCATCATCCTCATCATCATCATCCTCATCATCATCCTCATCATCATTGTCATCATCATTGTCATTGTCATCAGGCCTGTCATGCAAGCCGACAATATTTGAATTAAGATAGGCCATAAAATGAGCAAACCGCGTTGGCCATGTTACGATCAAAAGTTTGTCAACTTTTTCGCTGCGGTAAACATCAAAATTTTCTTCCCTCCCTCCCCCCTCCTTTTGTGGGCGCCGGCAAAGACACCTTTTGGTAGAAGGTGAACCTGGTCCGGTTCGTGATCTCTCTCAGCTTTTTGTGGCGCTCGCTGCGCAATTAGTCAATCAAAATTCAAATAAATGACAAACAGCCAAAGACGAGGCATGAAAAAGGCCACGGGATCATGTCATGCCATAGTTGCGTCTGCCTACGTGATAAACACACACACACACACACACACACACACGCACACGCACACACACACTCACACACACACACTACACACTCTGCCTAACTCTCTCACACAACCAAATGCAATGCAAACATTATTTTATACATTTTTTTTTTTCTTTTGGTTGGGATTTTGCTCTAATTTTGTTGTACTTGATATTTTTTCTATGCGCTGGGCTCCGCGGCCACAATTAAAATCGAGCAAACAAGCGAGCAAACATACAAATATTTTCACAGATGATAAGTTCAGGCGACATTTGCCAGCAGATAGGCCCAACCGAGCCGAGCCGGGCCGGGCCGGGCCGGGCAAGTAGAGCATGCAGGCGGGCCCGGCAACAAAATAGGTGTTAAAGACCTTAAAAATGCGCTGCAATGATATACGATATACGGGGCTTTACTCTCTTCTAAGAGAGAAAAGAGAAGAGAAGAGAAGAGAAGAGAAGAGAGAAGAGAAGAGAAGAGAGAAGCGAAGAGAGAAGAGAAGTCTGCGATATTATGTGAATAGGATGACAAGCAGAAAAGGGTTTCAGGTGGGATTAAGAAACTAAAGGAATCGAAGCCCAAATGCAACTTCGATCTATATTCAATCTATGTTCAATATATAATCAATCTATATTCAATCTATATTCAATCTAAGTTCAATCTATATTCAATCTATATTCAATCTAAGTTCAATCTATATTCAATCTATATTCAATCTAAGTTCAATCTATATTCAATCTAAGTTCAATCTATATTCAATCTATGTTCAATCTATATTCAATCTAAGTTCAATCTAAGTTCAATCTATATTCAATCTATATTCAATCTAAGTTCAATCTAAGTTCAACCTATTCCTACCTAACCTATTCAATCTATTCACAATCTTTATTCAATCTATTTTATAATCTGTATTCAATCTATGTTCATCTACGTTCAATTTAAGTTCAATCTATGATCAATCTATGTTTGATCTATATTTTCTGCTCGAGGATTCGAACCAGCCTGTACGTTCAGCTCTTGAAAATCTCTGTCAAGTTCTTAAATTCAACTTTTAATTAATTAACAATTGCCCCTTGCACTGAAAATATTGAAAATATTCAAATATTGTCAAAGACAAAATGCGGGCTAAAATTGAAGACTAGTCAAAATTTGACAAGCATTGGGACCAAAGTTATGTGTACTTTGGAGTCAATGCAATATTTTTAAGATGCTTTACAAACTAAAATGTTGGTTGCAGGTTCGATGCGATATTAAAAACTAAAATATATATGAATTCCGAGCCCGAACTCGAACTCGAACCGGTTCCGTTAGGTTCGGTTCGGATCGGTTCGGTTCCCATTACAAGAGCATAGACAAAGTTTTGGGCCAAAACAAGAAACTAAACGTAAAGAATAGAAACTGAAAACTTTGGCTTTGCGCCTTATCTTTTGTCGCGCTCGCAGTTGTGTTTATTTTTTACACTTTTGTTTAGACATGAATTTATAACATTCGCCGTCGTCGTCGTCGTCGTCGTCATCATCATCCACATCGTCGCCAGTTTGTTTAGTCAAATGTGGCAATCGTCATATAAAAGTTAAAGCCTCATTCCAGCTAAGTCCACACAATTCTTAATCTATCTACAGCCTTTTTGTCGTCTCCAATAATAAATCTCACATTTTGTAGTCTCTTGGCGATTTTAGTTGGGCTTTGATCGTCTTTTTTTTTGGCCCGCGCGTGTTCTTGGCCAGGCCAACTGGCTCGGCTCGGCTCGGCTGATAAACTGGGCCATTTAATACGCCTAATGCTGATAACCCGGCAACTGTTTAGACAGACTTGGGAGGAAGTGCGCAAATATTTGTCATCATTAAAAGGCAAAAATGAGCAAAAGCCAAAGAAATTAAATGTACATCAGGCACAATCATCGTCAACTTGGATTTCCTTGTGTAAATTGAACTTAACAAAAAAACTTGTATTTATTCATTTATTAACTTTCATTTCGCAATAATTTGTATGTCTGAGGCGAGCTGAGTTGTTATACAATGGGAAAAGACGGGAGAAACTAGGATTTGAAAGGGAGTAGGATACGTTAAGGTATATATAAAAACTCGACTTCTTTCTCAACTTATTTGAGAGACAGGAGGATATGACTTCTTTTTAACTCTCATTTTGAAGCTTTATTCATTCTTTCTATGAAACAAAAGACAAGTTGGAATATATATTTTTCTATAGACCTAACAAAATAATCTCGATTCGTTTGAGTATATATTTGAAAATATTTTAATTTTCTTTTGAGTAAATATTTGAGAATATTTTTTTTATTTTCTAATCAGAATATATTTGAATATACTTAAAGAATGTATTTGAATATACTTTAAGAATATATTTGAATATATTTTAATTTTCTTTTGAGTAAATATTTAAGAATATTTTTTTTTATTTTCTATTAAGAATATATTTCCATATACTTTAAGAATATATTTGAAAATATTTTAATTTTCTTTTGAGTAAATATTTGAGAATACTTTTTTTTATTTTCTATTAAGAATATATTCGAATATGCTTTAAGAATATATTTGAATATAATTCAATTTTCTTTTGAGAATATGTTTGGGAATATTTTTATCTTCTTTTGAGAATATATTTAAATATACCTTAAGAATATATTTTATTTAGTTATATATCCTTGTAGAGCATACTATAATTTTTTGGCGACTTCTTGTACTTGATGCTAAACCAAAAAAAAGTTCGTAAAGTTTTGAGCCCGAATCGCGATAAAAAGCTTTTGAATTAAGTGTAATTCGCGCTGCATTTCATCTTAACTCCAAAAGGTTCTTCAATATGGAAAGGTTTCTCTAAAGAGAAGTAAATAAAGGTTTTTCTAAACTGAAAACCTTTTATAGAATTTCCCCATTAAAGGCCATTTAAACTGGCAGAGTTAAGTAAAATCTTAGCCCAATTTAATCTATGCACAATATTATCTGTTGGCACTTTGGGTACAAGTTTCTCACACCTAGAAAAACGGCGTGTAAACAATGAGCCCAACTCTCGGCCTGCTTTTGGACCTGGCCAAAACTGGGGCCATGTTGTTGTTGTTGTTGTTGTTGGGCTGCGACATTGTGAGGCTGTGTGGCTGACCTTCACGGCCATAAGCCAATAAATTGTGTGTGTGCGTGTGTGTGTGTGTGTTGCCATATATAAAACTATAAACTAACTAAACCGTAAACTGAGTGTTTTATTATCAGCACACAGAATAAATACGCACAGTTTCAGCTCAAATCTAACCGAGTCCCATTCTCAGTCGCAGTCTGGACAAATAGAAGACTCTCAGATCTTCAGAATGGGTTTTGTTCAGCTTTTGATAAGATATACACGCTCATAATTCAATGGCCCAAAAAAATAAATAAAAGATATACCCAAAAAACAAAAAAAAAACAAGTCATTTTTGCAAATAGAGCACAATTTCGAAGCCTGCCTGGCCAAAGCTTAAATGGAGCACAAATTCTTGTAGATAAACAAACAGAAAAAAAAAAAAACATTTTATTTGTAATTAAATAAAATGCTGCATATTCTTCTTGCGTTGTGGCAGCCAGAAATGAAATAACAAAAAGGTGTGACATTTTTTTATGGCTTTCTCACACTGAGAGAGGGGAGAGAGGGGAGGGGGGGGCTAGTTTATATAAATGTACGTAACCCAAAAAAAAAAGAACTTGAACAAATGTGGCCAATGTTGTCTAATTGAGAATTTGTGTGTGTGAGGCAAGTGGGGCATGCCACCTAGAGCTTATATGGAACTATATCTATCTATCTGTATATATATATAGTATATACTTGATGGATTAGTTGACATTGCCTATCGATTGGCCATAGCCGGGCGGCATAGTTCAAATGCAAGCACTCCCCTAATCCCAGTTGAGGTCTGTATCAACAACACACGCAAAGAACTCCGCTTCGAGGAGTTTCAGTTGCATTTGCAGTCGGAACCTACGATAAGCCCTAATGGTTGTCGGGCGTAATACCCATGTCCATATAGGCTGCAACTGGCGGCTCGATCGGGACCGGGCTGCCTGCTTTCATTCACATTTGCAACACTGCGCAAAAAACCTGATAACTTCCGGCTGATCTATATAGTCCTATATCTATCTTACTCATCTATCTTTCTGTAAGAATCCTAAGATATGTCATGCCATTTCTGTTCTTGAGGTTCCAGCGTGTATCTCATCCTTTAACTAGCTAAGATTGTCTACTTTTGATTTGCTTAAGGTTCTCTTAGGTGATATCTAAAAACGATATCCAAAAGATTCTTTTGGTAGTTAAAACTTGAAGAATTGACTTTATAATATGATATGCCATTGGTTTAATCTGTTTAGATATAGAGAGTTCAATGATATCTGAAAACCAAATCCAATTTTGTTCTATCTGTTCAATCTATCAATCTAATCCGATATATCATATATATAGCATACATCAGGATTTCAATGATATCCAAAGACTAATTGAAAAACATTTGTGAAAAAGTTTTAAAATTCAATGTACTTTATGATATGTCATGCAGTAGCTATATATACTAAATCTAGTCATATCTAGCGACTTTTTCGAGCACTCTCCCTAAACTTAATCAAGCTTTTTTCTATATTTACCCTGCCTTCTACAAAATCTATCTTTTATATTTACCTCACCTTCTACAAATCATAAATCATAAATCATAATCTTTAAACTTGCATATATTTAAGTCTAGACTACCTTCAAAATCATGAGAAACCTCCCAAAATAAAACTAAATCAATCCCTTAACCAAAAGATTTATATTTAAAAACCTTGCACTTTTAATAGTCATAAATTTGCGTTTGCTTTTTGTCAATTGTGAATCATTTGCTATTCATAAAATTCGACTTTGAACCACATTTGTGTGGACTGTTTGACAAGCACTTTCTCCTGTTGCCCCTGACCTTATCAATAATGTGTCTCAGTGTAATAATTCACAACTGGTGCGCGCAATGACAAACAATCGAGTAGTTTATGAGCGCAACAAATGTGCCTGTGTGTGTGTGTGTGTGTGTGTGTTTGTATCTCTGGTTGCCGACAAAGGAAAAGAGTGCAAACAATACAAATGCCAATAGCTGGTAGGCTTTAAGATTTTATAGCGCATGCGATTATGCAATTTAAGGGGGTGGGGGTATTGGAATATGGAGCAAAGTTAAGCCGTAAATGATTGTCAAGAGACAATTGACAATTTGGCCCATAAATTATATTAATATACGAGCAGGTAGCGCCGATTTTTCGAACAGCTGTTGCCAAAACAGATACCAAGAGCCGGACAAACGCAAAGATTGCGGCAATTATGTGCACAGTTCCCAGCGGACCAATCACAGCGACCAAGGACACTGACAGTTACAGTTACAATATATTTAACCGTTAACCGTAGCGGCCAGTTGGTGGTTGCTGCTGTTTTGCCCACTGACAGCGCATTAATGCGGCCTACTGCATGCTGCGTGTTAATTTGTCACTTGCGGTACATCTTTATCTGTGTGTGTGTGTGTGTGTGTGTGGTGTGTTTGCGGGCGGGTGTGCTGCGGGGGGTGTGGGCATTGCCCAAGATGATGACAAAATAAGGACGCAAACTAAATGAAGTGCTCAGCATGTGAACACAAATCTATTGGGAGACATTTATTACCTGCTCTCGCTCTCGCTCTCTCTCTCGCTCGCTCTCTGCTCTATTTAAATTTCGAAATTAAAGCTTTAGCCTGGGTCAAAAGTTTCTCGGCTGCGCTCTCCCCACCCCCCGCTCTGACGCTCAGCAGCAATTTCAGTTATTGCACTCCTGGGACTGAGGCACTCAACACTCGGCAGCAGAGTCCAACACTTGACTTTTCAACACTCAACAATTTGTTTCTGAGCTCAACTTAAAGTTGAGCAAAAATGTGCGGAGTGGGTGGGAGAGAAAGAGAGAGGAGAGTGTGTGTGTCTGTGAGTGTGCCTGTGGTGAGCATCATAAATGTATTTTCATGGCTGTGGCAAGGCAGAGACAACAATAACAACTAACGGGCAGCAGCTAAAGCTCACCACCCAAGCGACAATATAACAATAACATTTATTTGGCATTTTGCTGCTGTTTTAGATGCTGTTATATCGTAAATATTAGCTCAAATTACATCATAAAATCATTTGATTCGATTTGACGTTTATTTTATTTTTTCCTTTTTTGCCCTTTTTTTTTGTTTTTGTTGCTTTGTTCTTGGCGTGGGCCTGGGAAATTTACCACCTTTGCGGCGGCTGTTGTATTTGTAAAGGAGTGAGGTGGAATCAGCATACATATAAATCAATGCGAGAGCGGATTTAATTGTAGTCTTTATATGTCCACACAGTTTGGAGACTCGTGACATTTGTGGGGAGTTGTGGGAGTATTCTACATAGCGATTTCTTCGTTATGTTAAGATGTTAACTGTTATCTCGTCTGTTAAATATGCAAATGTTATTTTCCATGACAAAAAAAACTATTTTGGAGTGCAACCAAATTAGGAATAACTAAAAGAATAACAGAAAGATACTAAAAACAAATAAGGGATTAATAAGGAATAAAGCTAAGATAAATATTTAAAAATAGTAGTTGATTTTTTGGGGTCTATGTATATTAAGCTAACACCGACGGCAAATGGTAATGTTTTTCTTATGATATTTTCCCATAACAACTTTCTATATTGCGCATTTCGTTCCTCATCTAGAAAATTAGATCAGCTATATAACTTCCATCAGGGGTAATTAAGTTTCCACTAATGCTATGCACGCAACAATAAATAACTCTTTCACTCACACTCACACACACACACACACACACGCGCGCGCGCGCGCGAAATGTAGAAATTCAAAATGGCGTACATCAAAGTGGAAACATGCGACATGCCAACGGCTTTATGAGTGTGTGCCATGCATATGCAAAAAGTACCAGACACAATCCCTACTCCCCCCCCTTGGCCCCTCCCACCCGCTGCATCGCAAAGCCAGGCCGCGCCCCGGCACGCAGCATTATAAAAGCCAAAGAAGGAAAGGCAGGAAGAGTAAAAAAAATGTGTATATATATATACATATATTATCAGATCGCGTGCAGCGGCACAAACGAATGCCGCACGTACGTGCTGCAGCCAAATTTGTGGCACGCCATGCCGCAGGGCGGGGCAAGAGGCAAGATGATGGCCATATAAATGTGGCCAACACGCCATTTTGGCAGCGGACCGCTTTTACGAGCGTCTCGAACGGAGAGGGGAGTGGCGCCGTTTGTGCTTAGAAAATGGCTGCCATCGGCCGCAATTTGACTGCCAGCCCAAAGTCGAACTCGAAACGCGAAGCTCGAACTCGAACTCGAAGCTCGAACTGGAATTCGAAGTTGCCATTAAAGTCATAAATTCGGTTCGTGGAGCTTGGTTTGGGGCGGGGGGAAAAAATTATTCTCAAATTTACGTTAATTGCGAGGCATGCAATAAACATTTATAATCATATGCTGTATGTATACGATATACACATACGATATACACATACGATACGATATACGACTCGAGCTTATTTATGAGCGGCGCATGCAAGCCAAAAAAAAAAGAACAAAAGAAGAACAAGAAACAACAACAACATGTATAAGAACAAGAGCGAGCAAGACAAAACATAAAAGTTTGAGAAAGAAAAGTTAGAATTATTTTGGATGCGTACCACCTGCTTCCAGCAATTCGGTAAAGTCCTCTAAATTGGGCGAGCTGCACAGTTCTGCGAATGTTGCGTTTATTAGAGTTAAATATTAAAGTTAGCATTAAGTCTATTTATAGATTTAAGTGTAGCTCATCATATAATAAAAGTATTAATACTATAATTAAACAGAATTTTATAAATAAGTTTGAGCTCAAACGAACTAAGCTTCAAACTTTAGCCTTACTTTCACTTCAGCCGCATTTTTCACCCAAGTCTGGTGAGTTATGCGAAAAGTGTGAAACACGTCGCAAATGAATTTTAACAATGATCTTTGCAAATGAATTTGAAACCAAACGACTGATAAACATAAACTTTTATACAACTATTTTCCAACAATTTTCCACCGCTGCAAGTGGAATTGTCGGAAACGCTGAAACATGAATTCCCTAAGTTTGTGTCTAGGGAAAATAATCTTTGAATCGCATTTTGTGCCGGATAAACTTGGATGCTAAGAAAAGTAAAAGTAGGAACTGTTTACAAATTAGAAACTGATAACCGAAGCTTTCCAATTCTCAAGCAAAGATCCAAGAAACGATATAAGAGTATATGCCCAATCGAATCTCTATGTTAACCGAATACAAATACCCTATACAATGTGAAATAAAAACAGCTTTTGCTTCTCCTCAACTATGTTTATTTATTTGCCAACAGATAGCCAAAGTGCTCTGGTTGTTATAATAAGCCGGGCCAACACATTATTGATAATTTGCGCATATCATAAAAATATTAAACAAAATAATATGCAATAAATTTGTGTGTACTCCTTTGGCTTTGCTCTGGGTGTGAACTATAAATTTTCTACTCGCCGCTCGGCTGCTCGGCTTCTCCGCTTCTCGCTCTTATCTGAGTAGGTTAAACGCTTTGGGTCAACGTGCAACAATATTTGGATAATCTTTGAGGCCAGGCATTAGGCAAACACCGGAGCGTGCCCGCGAGATGCAGCTGCAAGATCATTTAACTGAAAGCAAAAGTGAGATATGGCCCAATTGTTTACACGAGCGAGTAGCGAGTGGCGAGTAGCGAGTGGAGAGTGACGAGTGGAGAGTGGAGAGTAGGGAGCGGCGAGTGGCCAATCGAGCGAGTCGTAATTGATAAATGAGAAACGAAATTAAACTGGCCGTCAAATCAGTACAAATCCAGGCTAATAATCATCAACATCATAATTAAAGTGGCATAAAAATCAGAATATGGCAACCATATACAATATTCATTGTTCATTGCTCATTGTTATGGTCGGGGGGGGAGGGCATATAATTTAGTAGCGATATATTGTGGCGATATTCTCCGAAAGAAGCATTTAATTTAGTTTTTTATAATTATTGCTACTTTATTGTATTGTTAAGCGATTAACGGCACAATGTGTATATATTTTGACTGGACTGCAAATCGCGGCCATAAAAAGAGTAGCAAAACAAGTAGGAGGTTCTAGTCGGGAGCTCCCGACTAGGGGATACCCTGAACCCGGGCAGGTGGCGATAGGTATGAAATGAAAGATACTTGATATATACTATTCTAGAATAAACATATCAAGTTTGGTGGCTCTAGCTCTTAATATTTATACAATTTGCTCTAAAAACATGATATCGATATCGAGTATTATCGATTACTTGGAAACGGAGCAAGTTATCGAATATCGAAAACAATCTCGTCTCTCTTGTCTCTCTTTCTCTCTTTTAAGTCTCTAACTCTTATAGGTTCTGAGATACTTGCGTTCTTACAAACGGACAGACGGACATACGGACAGGCAGACGGACGGACAGACAGACAGACGGTTAGATCGACTCGTCTGTTGATGCTGATCAAGAGTATATATACTTTATGGGTTCGGAGATGCTTCCTTATGCCTGCTACATACATTTGCACTAGTACATTATACCCTTTTCACCATTTTAATGGGTACAGGGTATAAAAAGAAACGTGTACACAATAAGCTTGACACGTTTCTAAAAAGTCGCTCAATCAGCTAGTCAGTCCGTCCGTCCGTCAGTCAGTTCGTCAGTCCGTCAGTCAGTCCGTCAGTCCGTCAATCAGCGGAATTATGCCTGAAGATATGCATGAGGTATTTTATTTACACGCAAAATATTTACGCGTACAACGCGTCGTATGAGCTATATTTTGATTGACAATCGGATTTTAATGTCGCAGCTGCGGCTTAGCGAGCAGCGAAATTTTATTGTTTATGACAAAAGGAAATATTTTGACTGAACACAGTTTATATATCTAAGTTTGCAATTGTTTTATAAATGTGTAAACAAATGTGCGTTTAAGATCCAAAAACTTGGCGGAATATGGGGATATTGTTTTGGTATAGCCGGAATATTTAAGAGCTCCTTATTCATGGATTTGCAAAGCTGAGCTGAGCGTGCGAGAAAGATTCTATATAAATCTATTTCCTGTTTTATATCTTTCTGGATATATCTCTTCATAACACTTCCTTTTTAGATCTAAATCTTATCGGAATAGTATTATTATATTTAGGTATAGCTGGAATATTTATCAGCCTATGTAACTCAGAGATTTGCGTATGAGAAAGATTCTATATAAATCTATTTTCTCTGTTTCCTGGCATATATCTTTCTGGATATATATCTTCATAACTAATCGCTTTTAGATCCTAAACTTGGCGGAATACTATAATAATATTGTTTCCGTATAGCCGTATGGAACTCATAGATTTGCTTATAAGAAAGATTCTATATAACTCTATTTCCTCTGTTATATTTCTTCATAACTGTTCGTTTTTAGATTCAAAACTCGGAATACTATGATTTTATTTTGGTATAGGAATATTTATAAGCCTATGGACCTCATTGATTTACATATGGGACATACTCTATACAAATCTATTTCCTCTGTTTCCTAGTATATATCTAATACTAATATAATAATATACTAATCTTTCCGTACATATATCTTTATAACTTTCCTTTTACCTTTACCTTTACCTTGTTTATATTTACATTTTCAAAGCCAACTTTATCCTCTCTTAAGTTTCTCAATCATTATTAAAGTTCTTATTGGCTTCACTTTGATTTCGTCTCCCCTTCGTGGACTTCTCTCCGCCTCAAACTGTTGCCAGTTAAAATTCCTAAAGCTTCGAAATCCGCGGCGCCTGCATATGATATATTTACGTACATGATTGTAACTCCATATTCAACAACTTATAGAGAACATATAGAGTACATGTGTATATATGGAAAGGGCTTTTCAACAAATTTCAGTTATAACCAATATCAATGCCAATACAAATAACAGGCCGCGGTGCAATATTTAAACAACTAAGTCCCAAGCAAATGGAGCTGATGGATAAAAAGAAAAAACAAGGCACAACTTGTGTGTGTGCGAGTGTGTGTGTGTGTGCGAGTGTGTGTGTGTGTGTGTGTGCGAGAGTGTGTGTGTGAGAGCTAATCCTGGCATGTCAATCATGGATAGCGTTTGTCAGACCCAATGTCGCTCTGCCTATGCCACATAGATGATCATAATGATGATGATCATAATGATGATGATGATGATGATGATGATGATGTTGAACTGGGCTAATCAAGCGTCGGACTTCATTTTGACACATGCCCCGGGCCACAAATGCTGACGGCAATGCGCACAAAAACCAAATATTGATAGCACTGATAACGATCGACATCGACATCGACTCCGGCGGGCAACATCGACGGATACGGCCCGCTGACTGCAACGGGCCCAGCTAGTGGCCATTTTTAATGGCTTATCATGCAACCAAATAACGCACGTCGCAGTCGCAGTCGCAGTCGCAGTCGACGTCGCAGTTCATATGGTATCTAGTATACAAGCCTATAGATGGGTCTACACTCAGAGAAAAGCAAAGTTCGAAAGCTGGACTAACTGTGCTTTATATTTCATATTGAGGTAATTGAGAACTTAAGAAACTTGTTTGATCTATAAATTGAGAATGTCAGAAGACTATACAAGTTCAGCTTGAATTAAGCAGAAAATACTTATTCAAAGAAGTGAAGAGAACTTCCTAGATTCAAAGATTGTTTATTGAGGCTGGTATTTGGGGTAGTCTAAGCTAAAAAGCCCTAAATTAGGAACTTTGTTCTTATTTTCAGAAAAGGTATTGAAGAATTTAGATACTTAAGAAAACAACTCTGAAATAAGAACTTTGTTCTTAGACTAAGAACTGATATTTAGGAATTTTGCTGCTCAACAAAAGAAGCTAGAAACAAGAATTTCGATCTTAAACTGTTAACGAGATTTTGACCACATTTCTACTTCAAACTCTTATTTCTCTGAAGGAAAAGTCTAAATTATTCCATTCCAATATCATTTACATCGAATCCAAAGCCAATTGAACTTCTCTCAATAGATATTCTTGAAACAATTAAGTTTTCAGTCAGCTTTTTTGTTGCAGTGTATCGTTATTCGAAATTCCAGTTTTTTTTTGGGGCCAGACATTGGGGCAGCACGAATCTATGCTCTGGCATATATGTATGTGCTCTATAGATAGCTCTAACTTTTCCCTTCACTTTTTTCCTACTCTTCTTCCTTCTCTTTTCTGATATATTTATAAATTTTGTGCATATTGACACATTAAATCTCAATGTGTCATGTGGCATTAAGTTTTATGCCCAGCCCAATGAAACATAAAGACATGTTGAATCCCACCTCCCCCCACCCCCACCCCATCTGCCCCTCTATTGCCCACTCCCCCTGGCAGCTTATCGTAGGGCCAAGTTAAAGTTTCTTCCTGGTCGCTCTCGAAATTCGGTTCGGTTCGGCTTGGTTCGGGTTTTTTTTAATAATGATTGCAAAGATTTGGCCATAAATGTCGCTATTTAGTTTTTATTGGAAGTAATACTAATTTTTATTGGTTTATTGGCTATATTGTTTTAATCAATACGCCAAACGGCGCTCTTATCGGCCCATAACCAGGCTATGGCCCGCAGATAACGCACACGTTTTGATACCAAAAAAAAAACATATACATATATGTATGTATATATATTATGGGAGGAACATAGAAACCCCGGGCCAGGTAACATTGACAGGCGGCCGTTGATTTCACAAAGGTTTTCCATTCTACAGAAATACACCCCGTCCACCCCCCTCCCTTCCTTCATTTCCTTTGCCCAACAAGTGCTAATCTAATCGCGAAAAACCCCGCCTCAGCTATTGAAACAAAAGTACAAGCAACAAAAACAATCACAATTGACGAAGAACTTTATTGCCACACCCCAATAAGGCGATTGGACACGTTTTGGGAATCGATTGACAGCGCATATACCCCACTGAATGCCCGGACATAGGGTAGAATTGGCGCTCAAATGGCGCCAGAGTGCAGAGAGATTTTTGTGTGTGTGTGTATTGTTTATTATTTATACGAATAATAAATAAAATGCATAATCTTAATTTGTCATCTTGACCCGTTAAAGGATTACATATAACAACGGGCGGGCCCAATAAACGTTAATTGCATACCAACCGATTTTATGGGCTTAATGGATATCGTCGTCGATATCGAATGTCGTCAACTTCGAAACGGGCAGCGGTCATAAATTGTAAGCGCTTGCGCACGTGTTTTGGCATGTGTGTGTTTGCTTGTGGGGTATGCAAGTGCCTAAGTATGTGTGTGTGTGTGCATTGGCATTTGCATCGCTGTAAATGTTAATGCTCTGTTGTTGTTGTTGTTGCTATGTTATGTAAATAAAAGAAGAAGCGCTCAAAGCAAAACAAAACAAGCGCAAGCCACAAAAATGGCTGCCGAACAGCGACAAGCTAAATACAAAGCCTTGAGCTTTTGACATTTAATGTGAGAGGCGCCTGCTGTGCAAGAAGTGAGTGGAATAGAGGCAAAACAGAGTCAAGGAAGCTTTTCAACGAAAACAAAATGACTCAATGCAACTGTTTTGGTCTAAATGTGTAAATAACATTCTATCTATTTCATACCTATTTGAAACACTTCTCGAGCCGCTAATTGCTGTGAGAGCAGTTCGCTGGCTTCGCATCTATTTGCATTTTTCATTAGAAACTTGTGGAATTGATCGAACCCATTGAATATTCTTTCTTCTGTTTCTTTTCTTTTTATAGTTAAATTGATTTACGACACAAAATTAGTCAACAGAGTCGACAAGTTTTTCAGGCTGCGACCGCTGAGCCTGGGGCATAAATCAAGGCGGGCGCGCCGTAAAATGAAGACAAACATTTGATTTTTATGAGCTAATGGCCCTTGGAGGCGCGCTCAATTCGAGCACAAATTGCTTACGGTTTGTTATAAAAATATGCTTCCTTCTCTTTCTTTCCCTTTGAAGCGCGAACAGCACGAGCTTTAACCGAACGTAGACAATGCTTGCGATCTGTTGTTGCGGATGAGCGGAAAACCCAGAAAGGTGACTTAAGACGAATTCGAATTTGAATCAAAACAAAGCAGAGACATTCCGTTTCGTTCAAGTACGCTGCAGCCAAAATGTTAGTGCAGCTTAGCCAAGTAAATCAGAGCGCGCACAACTCACCACACACAAGAGTGCATACTTATACAGGGATTATCTACGATATATGTACATATATTTGTGTGTGTGCAATGAAAGATCGTGTGCAGCGACAACGAAATTTGAATTAACTCGAGCTCGAATTGGCGTGTAGGCAAAACAATGTAAGCCCGTTATGTTGGGCAATAACACAGCAGAAAAAATCTTAGTCTATCTTAGCTGAGATTTCGACACTGAGCTTTTAACGCCGTTTAATGGTTAATCTTCAAGGCTTGGTAGACATTAGCTTTCACCTCAGTTAGTTGCTTAGTTCATCTGAGATGAGACGTGTGTGCGTGTGTGAATATAAATTAAGATCGTGTGGGAAAACCCAGCAGAGTACTTAATTCGCATCAAAACAAGGTAAGCACTGCAGAACTGAAGTCAAACTTTGACTTCGAGATTTTGCAAAAGATATAAATTGTGAAGTAAACAGCTTTTCACTCGAAAGTGAACGTTCGATCGTGTGGAGAAAAACTCGAGTTTAACTTTGATTCTGAGTTTGTTCTTACCGTTAATTAGTTTATCTCTTAATCTCAATTACACTAGCGACAAAATGTTAGTATGTATGATATGTATGTATGTAGACTTACCCGGCTGCGGTTGTGCTGGATATGATGGTTTCTTCATCCATTCGTAATATTGCGTCTTCGCTGGCGATGTGCGATGATTGTTGTTGGCCGTGATACTGTTGTTGTTGTTGTTGTGTGTAGAGGGGCTGTTGTTGTTGTTGTTACCGCTGCCCGCTGCACTCAAATGATGGGTCAAATGGTGCGGCGAAGAGGCAGAAGTGGGCGCACCCGGACTGGATATCTCACTGCCCGACACCGTTATTGGCGGCGATGGCAAACCCTCGGCAATATGCTGTTGTTGTTGCTGCTGCTGCTGTTGTTGTTGTTGCTGCTGCTGCTGCTGGGCATGGACTGCCGCCTCGTTCGGCTCATTCAGCTGCGTGGCGCCCGGCGCTGCGCCACCCACCGCCGGCGCAGAGCCGCTGCTGCCGGAGCTGGCCGAGCTGCTGGATCCGCCGCTGGGCAGCCCGCTGTTAATGTGCGCCGCATGATGCTGCTGCATCAGCTGATGCGCCGATGTCGGCACATTCTGCACGAAATTCTCCCCAGCCGCCGAGCTGGAGGCGGGCGAATGCCATTCGCTAGCGCTGGCCGCCGCCGCCGCCGAGTGGAACATGTGCGGATTGTAGTACATTTGATGGGCGGCTGCATGGTGGGCGGCATGCGGCGAGTCGACGTCGCTCAGGAACTGATGATTGGGCGGCGTATGGTAGTTGGTTGGCCAGTTCCAGGGCTGGCCCGCGGCCGCTGCCGAGGCGTAGGCCAGATTGGCGTTGTGCTTTTGCGAATACGGCAGTGTATTGTAATAGTGCGAAACCATTTTGAGGTTAGGGCGCGCAATCAAAACTGTTTATCTTCGAAAATTATTAACTGTTTATTTTTAAGCAATTTTATGCCTCTTGTCTTTAAAGCACTTTTTTCTCTCGGTTTGTTTTATGTGCACATTTTGCAAGCGTTTCTACAAATTTGCTTTTGAACTTTTTCGCGCTTCCGTTTTGTGCGCTCTTTTGCACACACTCACACACGCGTACTTTTATGGAGTTTGGATTGGTGTCGGTGCAATCTATCGATAAACACTCAATTTGTAACTCTTTGTTTAGTTTTTATTTTGCAATTTAAAACACGCGTGAATTTTGTGTCAACTTTTGCTGCGTTCTCTCAACTGCCGTTGCGTCTGGCCTGTTGCGCCGTTAACCGCAGTCGAATACGTACTGAAAGCAACCAGCGTCGAACACTGATAAAAACAAACCAAAAGAAAAGAAAAGGCAGACGCGGTAACACCCGCAGCAACTGCCGCCTAGCTAGTCGTCTTGCTCGCACGCACGCCAACCAGTTTGTGTGGGCTTATTTTAACCCTCATTTCCGTTGCGTGCCTGAAATTCAAGATGGCTTGTGTTGTTTTTTTTTTTTGTTGGCCTGCTCGCTCTCTCGCCAGCCAACGCCGTCCCGCTTGCGTACGTCATGGCTGGCCGTATGGCTCCGCCCCCTTTTCAGGCCAGGGCTTGGCCAGGTAAAGACCGGCTGCAAAAGACGACGGTGGGCGTTTGAGCCAAAGTATGTGTAGAAATGAAATACCCCTTTTTCCTTTACGACTGCTTCGATCTGTACTATAAACTAATATTGCCTTCGGCTATCCCTAATTAAGTAATTCCATTCGAGTGTGCATTATGCAATTAGTGGCCGTAAAATCATGTTTGTAGTGCCATAACTACGGATTTTATTTATTACACACCATGTACATGTACATATCATTCATTGAGGCTTTTTTCCTTTTAATGTTCAGACTTTTCTGTTTTATAGAGCTAGTTTTCTATCAGGTGTGCGTGTGTTTGTGTGTGTGTGTGTGTTTGCAGAGCAATTGTTACTTTCCTATAAATATGGCGCTAATTGCATTATAAGTGATATAACGCCTGAGAACAGCTCAAATATTGGCTTTGAATTAAAGTTCAAATTGGTTATAAAACGTCTAAATATTTATAAATCATCATCAACTGTTATAACGGGATAGGAAAAGATATGTTGAAGGAGAAAGAACATACATATGAATATGGAAAGAAGAAAGAACATATAAAGGAAGCAGAAATTACATATTTAGGAAGAAGAAAGCACATATTTTAGACGAATAAAGAACATTCATATATGGGAAGAAGAAAATACATATATAGGAAGAGGAAAGAACATATAAAGGAAGAAGAAGGAACATACATATATGGAAAGAAGAATAAACATATATAGTAAGGAATATATATAGACTGTAGAAGGAAAATATACAGGAAGAAGTAAGAACATATCTTTGGGAAGAAGAAAAAATGTATATAGAGAAGAATGAATATATATAGGAAGAAGAAAGAATATATATAGGAAGAAGAAAGAACATATCTTTGGGAAGAAGAAATAACTTATTTGGGAAGAAGGAAGACCATATATAGAAAGAAGAAAGAACATATTTATCGCAAGAAAAAGGAATATATATATGCATATAGAACTCTTACGATTTCTACAATTGCTGCTTTCATCAGAAATGAAATTTCCGATAGTTCCTACAGGAAACATTGGATATAGTTCTCCGATGTGTTAGAATCATAGTATAGTAAAGAAATACCTAACACTAATCAGGCTACATAACTTTGAAAACAAAAGCCAGGAAATCTCTTGCATCAAATATTCAATTATAAAGAATCTTAAGAACTTAAGTTTTGAATTTTCTAAGGCCCAGTTTGGTCAAGATTTACCTACAATTTTTTATGAATCCGTGTTCGATGGATCCATTGAACCAAAAGCTGGCAGCACGTATGTATATGAAAAACCAGGTGAACAAATCGAGGCTCAAGGTTCAAACCAAGAACCGAAGCAACGACCTTTTTTTAAGGGCTTTCAGCCTAGATCTAAGCCAAGGTAATGCTCATAAAACTACCAACCTTTTTGTTGCCAAACGGGCTGGCCTCAAAAAAAAAAAGGCTGCCAAATTGAACTAACAAAAAGTAACGGAAAACGCAAACACTTTTCCACTTTTCACCTTTGACATTTGGTTTTGCATGCGATTGAATAATCCGTTTCGAGTTCCACGAAGTTCTCGCCGAGATTTAGCCAAAAAGCGCATTCATTGATAGCTCGCAAATAATTAGAAAAAAATTAGAAAAATGCATACTCAGCTGACACAAAAGGACAATTTCACGCAGGCAGACCAGAAAAAATTGCCCACCTAAATTTCACTTTGTTGCAGGGCAAATTCTGCTGCTGTTGGCCAAACAAAAAACCCCTTAATGCCCACATAAACGGAAACATTGTAAAACAATTGTTTTATTGTCGCCCCGCGAAACGCGACCTGCAACAGAGAGCTGAGAACCCTGTCGAAAGGACAACAAACAGGACGAGTAGACGAGAGAGAGAGAGATGGAGAGAGAGAGGGAGAGAGAGAGGGAGAGAGCGGAGGAGGCTGTCATAAAGTTCGCACTACAATTAGCTGGCCGCAGGCCAAGTTTTTTCGCAAAGCATCTAGAATTCAAGGGAATTTTTCGAATAGACCAGGTTTTTTTCTACGTCCTCCTCCTCCTCCTCCTTTTGCCCGCGCGAGCAGGCAAGTCATGTAATAGGCCATAATGTTTACCTGGAAGTCATTAGGGGCGCAATCTGCTCGTGCCTCGAAACCTTAAAACCAGAGCCGAAACCCTTCTAATGCTGCATAATATTATTATTATTATGACTCACCTACTGTGGCTCGTAAATTGGAATATGTTCATAAACAAACCAAGAAGAAATATATATTATTATTCGAAAATGCAATTATGCTAATAAAACCATAAAGAAAGCGCCTCGTAAATCGGCCCCGGGCAATTAGAAGCAGCGAGAGCAGCCCCAAGTTACAAAACTATCTGGACACATATTTACCTGTATTTAGCTGTATTTACCTGTATATACCTTTTGGATAGACGCAGCTTTGCCGTCGCCAGACGTCGAATGACGCTTCGCTTGATTGGCTTGTCGGGCTTTTTTTTCGTTTCATTTCGTTTCGTTCGTTTTTTGTCGCTTTGCTTTGCCTCTTGGTTAATTTGTACGCTGAAGAGTTTTATGGCCATGACTCCACAGCAAAATTGTGCCCAAAAAAAAAAACCACCCCCACCTGCCTCCCCACCTGCCTTGTCCTCAGCCTGCGCAAGTGCATTTTGCGCTGTGCACGCCTTCTCATGTATGCCGCAATAAACTTTTCTTGTTGTTGTTGTTGTTGTTAATCAAACAAATTAAACAGCATTTTTTTTTCGCTTGGCGGCTACGCCAAAGAAAACAACAAAAAGGTAAATAATGTATTTTTGGATTTTGGAAATTTGACAAACTGGATTTCCTCATAAAACTGATAGCAATTGCAATCTATCAAAGTTCTACCTTCAATCACTTTAACCATTTTTTTAATCTTTAACTCTTGAATAGGCAACATTTCAGTCAAGCACTTGGCTAAGATATAGTTTTGGCGCAGTCAAAAGATATCATATAGATTTTACTCTTTTCCCAGTTTTTTCAATAAGCTGTCCCTTTAAATTTCTTTTAAATATTTTACTGCTCTTCAAGGAAATTTGCTATAAAAGAAAATAATAAAATTGTCTCAAAATTTAATAGATCATCATCGAGCTCGAATCTCAGGATATAATATGTAATTGTATGGGCTGAGGTTTCTAGATTCTAGGTCTAAGAAAAAGAGTAAATTGTCGACTTCCTGCCTTTAGATCCTGTTCGCAAAGCTGATTTTACAAATCTTTAGTTTGGCTTTTGGTCTGTTCCTTGGTTTCTCATATATTTACAAAATTTCAATTAGATAATTTCATTTTTTTTTTTTAATATACAGTTTGCCAAGCTGATTATCCAAAGTTTTCATATATTTTAAAAATCTCAATGAAACAAGTCCAATTTGTAGTATACAGTTCCCAAAGCCGATTGTAAAATCTTAAGAAAAGACTTTACTTTAAACCTATTTTTCTCCCATATTTACAAAATTTCAATTCCCAAAGCTGATTTTGAAACTCCTTCGCATATTTTCAAAATATAAACGAAACACTTTCAATTTTTGATAAGTTCGGTTGACTTTCCATATCTTAAGCCCACCTTTTGGTCCATATCATAAGCTTGATTTTCTCATATATTTAAAAAAATTTCCTTAAAAGAATTCCAATTTTTAAGATACAGCTGCCCGCTGCTCTGAAAATATTGCAAGCTGCAGATATTTTCATATGCAAAATGCGGGCTATATTTGATTTTTACTCAAAATTCGCAGCTAGCAAATATTGTTAGCCAAAGCAAAGATTGAGGCGAAAGTTATGTGCGCTTTGAAACTAGAATGTTTTTACTTTTTAGCCAAATCAGGCTTCAGTTCATCTAGTTTTTTGGAAAAAAGATAATTGTTTGAGGCTTTCTTTCTAATAAAATATTTCCAAAGTCCGGTTTGGAGAACCTTCTAAATTATGTCTCAGGCAAAGAAGAATATTCCTTTTACAAAGTAAAACTTATAATTTTTAGAATTTATAATTTTTGTATATAGATAATTTATGTAATTTATAGATATAGATAAAAATCAAAGCATTAATCAAAAAGAAAACACATTTGAAATAGATTTCAAGTTTTTGGGGGAATTTTATTCCTAAATTATTAGAAAAATTATATAATTACAAAGTATGATGCTACGACAAATTAGTTTAACAGCTCGATTCGTTTAGTTGCTAGAAAATTATCGTTTAAAAACTATATAAATATATATGCGAACATTCTGTCGAGATAAAAAAAAATTTGATAGATAGACATATTAACCAGCTGTTAAATCTAGCAGGCAGATAAACAAGTTTAAAAAAAAGTAAGTAGTCAAAAAAAAGAAATGCGTCTTAAGATCAAATTAAATACAAAAGGAATTCTATAATGTTAAAGATCGAGGAATTCTATAATGTTAAAGATCGTCGTTTGTTTTTGGATGCCCCGAAAACGAAGTGCAAAACAATTCACAAAGTAAACAACAATAAAATCTATTTTAAAAGGAATCAATAGAGCCAAAAGCGAAAGAAAATTATATCTTGACTAAATTAGCAATGTTTCGAAAAAGCGTATCAAAAATATATATGTATTTATCGCTGCGCCTTACGCCCCGATACGATTTGTATATATATATACGTGTTATGTGAATTATAAACCGATTTTTCTAGTATTTTGCTGACGGTCTTCGAATAGCTTCACTTAGCTCCAATTTGTGGCTGATATAAACAAGGCTACAGATCTAAGCACTTAGTTGTCTATATGTCTATTTATATATATACACAAGGCCGACTAATAATCAGATGCCCATACTCTCTACGCCGAGCCGAGCACCTCGTTTAGTATCATCTCGCGGGTCATGAACTGTCCGTTGTTGACCCGTGTTCTCGACCGGCTGCGACTGAGCTGGGCGCGTCGCTCGGCGCCCGCGGGCCGCTGGCGACGCGGCTGCCGATTGCGCTGCCCGAAGGCGGAGCCCGTCTGCAGGGCCTCCAGCAGGCTGTCCATGACGCCCTCCTGCGCCTGGGCCGCATCCATATCGACCACGGCCATTTTGCGCTGTTGTCGCTCCATTTGCTCGCGTTGCGATTGTTCGCGTGCCTCCTGCATGCGCTGCTTCTTCTCCTGCTCCTCGCGTATGCGCACATTATCGTTGTGCGCCGCCTGGAACGCATCCTTGAACGTCTTGATGTCCGCAAAGAACTCCTCCATTGTGTACTTGCTCGGATCGAAGGCATAGTACTCGCTCAGATCCTTGAACAGCTTCTCCATTTGCACCTGCATTTTGCCTGCAACAGAATGTGAGAATTTATATGCCATACTTTTACACTCCACTTGGAATCCCTTACCCAGCACATCCACCTGCTGGCGACACTCGACCGCAAATTTGCCCATCACCTCGCTGAACTTGTCGTCCTCGCACTGCGGCACCTTGTTGTTCTGCAGATCCGTTTCCAGATTCTTGACGGCCGCATTCATTTGCCGCATATTCTTCTGTATGGCATCCATGTTCACGCGCGACGCTTTGTTCACGTGCGACAGATCGTCGTAAAAGTTGAGAGCCTCCGGAAACTTCTTCTCGACCAGATCGACCAAATAGTGCAGCAGCGTTTGCTTGTTATCCGTATCCTTTGTATTAGTCAATTTGGTCAAATAGGATATCTCGAAGCCGAAGGCGGCCTCGTTCTTGGAGCCCGAATTCATGTAGTTGCCCAGCAGCAAAATGAGCTCCAATATCTTGGAGAACTTTTTGCTGTTGCGTATCTCCTCGCAGGCCGCCGTGCCGGCGACAATGTCCGGCTTGATATCCTGCACCAGGTCCGCATAGGTCAGCTTAAAGTTCAGATTGTGCAGGCGGGGCGACAAACGTTTGATTTCACCTGAAGAAGAGTTAAGAGAGTTTATCAATAAGAGATGCCTTAAGACATTCTCCTGGAGCTCTCACCTATGGTAGCTGCGAATTGCTCGATGGGCGGCAGGGGTTCGCCCTTGGCCTTGAACTCCTGTAGACGCTTCAGTTGCTCGGGCGGCGGCAGATATTGTATTAGATTCTGCAGTATATTGGAGGACAGGATGTCGGTATCACAGCGCAGCAGGCAGATTTTGATTTGCTCGTAGGACAGATGCTTCAGCGAGCCGCCGAGCAGAATGGACAGATTCTGTGCCGACTTGGAGTCGAGGACGCGCAGATCGACATTCTTTTTGGTCAGCGTTGTGGGCTTGTCGACGGCATCCTTTTGGTTCTCCTTCTTGACGGGCTTCGAGGAGAACTTGATGGCCAGCTCCTGTAGGAAATCGTCGGAGGCCAGCTTATCCTCCTGGCACTTCACCCAGAACGCATTCTCCGACATCTTGGCCGGCACTATGGCCTTCCAATTGGCACGCTTCATTGGAGTCTTGGGATCCCATTTCTTTTTGGGCTTCAGTCCATGCGGCAGCACCGGCGCCATTGGCATCATCATCATCGGCGGCGGCGGTGGACCACCCGGCCGCATCATGCCGGGCATCGGCGGCGGCGGCGGACCACCACCACCCATGCCCGGCATCGGAGGCGGCGGCGGCGGTCGCGGACCACCCGCCATGCCGGGCATAGGCGGCGGCGGAGGCGGTCGCGGACCACCTGCCATGGGTGGCGGTGGTGGTGGGATGGCGCCACCGCCTCCTGGCGGCGGCGGCGGCATCGGGATATTGACTTTGGGCAATTTGTTGGGCGATGGCGCTGCCACACCGCTGGCCTCCATTAGCTTGACCTTCTCCTCGAGATGGGCCGCCTTGGCCTCCGCCTCCTGTTTGGCGCTCTCGAGCGCCTCGATCTTCTTCTCATACTCCTCGGCACGTTGCGACTCCTTGGCCTTCGATTTCTCGACAATGTCGTCCAGCAGCACCGAAGTGTCAATCTTAAAGTCGCGATTCTCGAAATTGGGATCACAGTAGCCCTTGTGGAAGACAATCTGCGTTATACACTCCTCGATCAGCTGATAGTAGGCGGGCCGAAAATAGAAATCATCGCGTATGTACAGTAAATGCTGCAAGATGGACAGAAAATATGGCTCCGAGCTGGTATCCGTGACCAGATTCTTGAGCACATCGAAACAATCCTGTGCATCGTCCATGTTGAACTCGACATTGTCGAATCGCTGGACAAACTCCTCGAAATCATCGTCGCGTATCTCCTTGAAGATCTTGAAGTGCTCCTGCAGCGCCTCATTGTTGCTGCTCTCCACAATCTCCTTGAACTCATCCAGACGTTCGTACAGGCCCATTCGCATGATCTCGCAGCGCAAATGGAGACGGAAATTCAAATCCGTCGGCGTATTTGTGAGCGTATTGATAAAGATCAGACTGTGGCAGGCCAGCTCCCGCTTGGGATCCTGCTTGTCGGAGGCAAAAAGTGCATCCACAATGGGCCTAAAACGTTCGCTCGACTTGTACGACGAGGCCGCAATTGTCGTAATCGCACGCAGCACCTTCTCGTAGCCATTCCGTTCGTAGACAATGCAAAAGGAGGCCAACAGCTTGAGGGCCTCGCACATGGTTTGCGGCTTGCGCGGATCCAGCGACTGGGCCAACAGCAGCACCACGCTATGCTGATCCGGTGTCAGGACCACATTCAGGCCCCACGTATTATTCATTATGGCCTTCAGGCAGCGTATGGCCTCAAATTCGATGCGATCGTAGGTGCGATCCTTTTTGGCGCGCGTCAACAGCTTCTCGATCTGCTCGATGCCCGCCTCCCCAAAGGCCTTGATCCAGGATATTGTGTTGCTGTTGAGCGCCACACGCAGCGATTCCACGCACTGATAAACCTTATTCTCGCTGTGCTCCCCATTCTGCAGATACTCGATGTAGTCGTTGGGCTTCTCGAACCGAGAATTCGCTCTGCGCTCCAGTGAGTTTTTGCCTGCAAGTGAAGTGTTAAGTAGAAAGTGTTTTATTTAGTTGTGCTTCAATAACTCAAGTCTCGTTAAAGCCAAGAAAACGTGGCTTATATCATATGCCAAGCGGTAAACATAAGTAAATATTGCCTGTTACGTGAAATATGGGCATTTCTGGTAACGGGTCTATCCAAATCAAACAAAAATAGGTTTTAGCAGACTTGCTTAAAATTTTAGTAAGTTTACAGCTGTTGAGCAGCTTATTTTTATTTCAAAGCTGTTAAGCAGCTGTTAACTTGCTTAACATTCTATTTATTTTATAGCTGTTAAGCAGCTTATTTTGATTTTACTCATGGGCATGTACCACTGTACCCAAGATTAACAGCTGACAGCGCGCTTTTAACTGTAAATCAAACTGCCCAAGCATTCGGCGCGTTTCGGTCCAGTTATTCGCTTTGCTGCTGCTCCCCAACCAAGGCTTCGTTATCAGAGGCCTTTCAATGCGTATATTGCGTGGCTTTATCAGCGAGAGGAAACGATTCTCGACGGTTACTTTAAATGTAACCTTGGCTCTTTTTTTTGTACCGAAAAGCAACAACGGAATGCAATGAAGTTTATGTGTATATGTTATATTAATATATTTATTATTCAAAACAATCATTGAAATATATATATATGTATATGCATATTGAAAATTACGTCAATTGCTTTTGCTGCAGACGCCTGGACGCAGATTTTGTTGATATTTTTAGAGAGTGTAAAAACCAAGTGCATACTGCACAAAGCAACAGTTATATCAACACTAGCTATAACAATAAGTAGGCAACGCTCTCAACAGCAGAGAGAGCGAGAGAGAGGGAGAGAGCGCGCGAGCAGTCGCTGCAAAAGTGCACAAGGCAAACTTCATAGAGCATCGATGCTCGAAAGCTTTCATTTTTTTAACCTTTTTTTTTCGTACACGTAATGCATATCCATAAATACACACTTGTGTATGTATGTGTGTGTGCGTACGTTTTCTACGTGTATAAATGACAAAATCAGATGAAAATAAATGCTGCGCAGGCGATGATAAATCCAAATGATGCTCATAAACAAAAAACGGAAAAAACGGTAGAAGGCGTTGGATACAGCTACAGGTTGGAAAACAAAACAAAAGGAAAGAAAAGGAAAAACAACAAAAGGCAACAACAAGAATCATTAAAAAAAACACAGTGGTTGTGTTTATTATTATAGCTGAGTTCCAAATGAACTCTTCGAAATTGTTTATCCATAAATGCATGTATATAGTATAAGTATGTTTACACTTTACACCCGTTGGGAAAAAGTATCTTCAGCATTTGAATCATTTCCGTGTGCGGGCAAAGCAGGGCATATTTAAGAGCAGCACTCGCTATAAGGTATTTGCACAAATTATCATGACATTATCACAAACTGTAGATAGAGACAGATCTGATCTAATTAAGCGTATGGCTTATCAGCATGATGAGCTAAATTGTCATTTCAATGTTATCTCAAGTCTACGCTTTGAGTCTTATGCTACATATACAAATTTATGACAATTCCAGGGCTAGACACACAGTGTGAAGAACTGAGCTCTTAACATAAGTTGGTTTTGAATGTAAATTTGCAAGACTTAGACATAGTCCCGTTCAAGCTAACATGCTCGTTGCAAACTTAGCATGTAGTTAAAAGAGCTAATGTTAATGTTAACGAAAACTGCTGCTGATAGATGGCGCTAACAAGACTATAAAGCATGTATCTTATGCTTAAATTGAATACGGGCTCAATCGACGAATTGATCTACCTTATGTAGAGTAAGTGTATTTAATTGTCGTGCGTATTTTAATATTAGCTTCCATGAGCAGCTGTTAATTAAAATGTTTGGAACGCGCGCGCGCCGCTTGAGTTAATTAATAAAACGGTTTTTTTTCACAGTCGGTGGCCCGCTTTTGGTGACGCCCCTGAGGTTCTGCTAGGCTGCCAGGTAGTGCCAAATAACGTTTTTCTTTCCTATTAGCAATCGTAATTAGCATATGTTTTAGGCCAGTTAATTGAAATGTGTATCTGGTCGCAAAATGCGAATTTTAAATTGAGGTCTGGGGTCGCATTTGATATGCCAAAATTGGGCACAAATTGTTGCACCCATATTATTTTTAGATAACGCTAGCCATATCTTATACAAACTATATATGCATTGATAACGTTACATTCCAGTTGAAATGCGGCATGAATCATCCGCTAAAATAGCAAATGCGAACAAGCGCAATACGAGGTGATAATTTAATAGAAATGCTGGCAAATCCAATAAAAACTTGGCAAGAACAAGGCACACAGACAGCACTACAGTAGTCGCTGGCTAATGGGGACAATCAGTTAATATGTGAAATGTTCAGAAAGTTAGAGATGGAAGTAGAAGAAGTTTGTGTTCACATTAGTTTGCCCATTTTTTAGGGTAAAAAGTTTTGTTTACAATTAAAATCAAATCTGAAATGAAATCGTTATCCTTAGCGAGCGTCCACTGTATTTGTGTCTTGTATTTCACCTTTCAAGTGTGTGCACCTGTCAATCTTATCGGAGGCCAACGCATTGGTTCATTGTCTTTGTGTCTCTCACCCCGCTCTCTCTCTCTCTCGACTTACCTTTCATGTGCATGAATATCATCTTCTGGCGCTCCTCGACAGTTTTGCTGAGCAACGGTTCGCGCTTGTCCTTGGGTATGTTCATATCCTCGATGATTTCCAGAAACTTGGCATTCACCTCTGCCTCGCTCAGATCCTGTATGTGCCGCTGCAGCTCATCCACATCCAGGGCGCCGTCATTGTCCGTGGAGACGGGCCGGCCGCTGGCGCTGTGCGGCAGCGAGTTGCTGTTGTAGTTGCCGCTGCCCTTCGACTTGGAGGGGCGGCCGAACCAGCTCTCCAGCAGGCCGCCGCCCACCGATTTCGACTTCTCATGCCGCGACATGCTGCAAGCAAACAAAATGCGATTTTAGTTCAATTAATTAATTAATCAATTGCAAAGCAGTCGAACCCAAATTTTTTGAGACGCATTTCTCTGCACTAGTGTAGGTGTGTGTGTGTGTGTGTCTTGTTTTTGTTTGTTTGTTTTCTTGGACATGCGCAACGTTGGCTTTGCACAGCTGTTCATTGTTTACAAACGGGATCTCTCTCTCTCTCTCTGTCTCTCTTTGAACTTCGCGCCCCGAGCAGCTGCAGGGCACTAACAAGCATCCCCCTCGACCAAATCGACTGCAACTCTATTATCGTTGATGCTGCCACTTGTTTATTTACCGTAAGAACATATTGGCAGCGGCAGAGGGATTCGAGCAGAGCTACAATTGATCTAGAGATGAGCGCGTGCATTGAACTTAATTTTTGCAGCTGCTCATGTGAACGAAATCGAGTATAATCAACTATCGCTCACGAACGTTCACTCAACATATCTATTTTTGAGCATAGAACAGAAACCTATTTAAAGGATTAACGGTAATTAAAGCTCTATCAATTGTAGATCTTTAATATTCATATAGAAACTGGAAGAGTAATAGCTGAAGAATAGAAGAAACTAGAACACTATAGGAATGTTAAAGCCTGCACATTAAAAAATTAACATAATTATTTTTCCCTTTAAGCTACATTGTATATCCTTTCTTGAGAAACATTAACTGCAAAGTCGTTTAAACCTTTTTCTATGTATTCTTCTCTTATTCTTCGAGATGTCTTATCTTATATTTGTATTTTAATTGCAGGCATTACAGCCCGGAGCGGATCGGACTAATATATATCAAAAGGCAGGCCAAAACAATAGAAGTCAATAATTACGAGTGTCACAGTGAGTAAAATCTAGTTAACATAAGAATACTATCAATGTATATATAAATACTATCGGAAAAAAATAATTTCTCTTTGAAATAACTTGTAATTGATCGAAATATCTTAATCAAACAGTCTATTTATCGTTTAATTTAATCATTAATCTTGTTTTACATATTGATATTTCTTCGATAAGAATATTGTTTATTGGTTTGTTAGCGTGACATATTGCGATACTCACGACCATCCCTAGCCGCTAATTAACATGTAAATAATAATTCAGAGCGGTGTCCGCGATGTGCGGAGTTGGGGGCACGTGGTGCATGAAAACTGTTCATTTAAATCACAAATACACACATTAAAATGTAAAAACTTAAATACACAAATGAGATAAATACATAAGTAATAAGCATTATTGAGCGAGCTGCAAAAAAATATGACGCGATAATTACCAAAATAGGAAACGACAAAAAAATATATGGGAGAGCGCGTAAGAGCGTAATAGAGAGAGAGAGAGAGAGAGCAAAAGATAAAAATTACGCGGGGTCATCGTTAGCTGTGTGTGTGTGTGTCTGTGTGAATCATTTGGCGGCATTCAAATGCAATTTTGTCAGTTAAAAATTTGAATTCGCGGCTCTAACGACGTTGCCTGGTTAGAAGCTAAGCTTATGATTCATTTGGAAGACAGGTTTTGCGGCCTGATGTTGTCATCGGCAGCAAACTGTGAATGATCTTAGGCAGATGTGTTTGCCTGGCGCACATTGCAAAATAACTTAAACAGCTACTTCGCAGCAGAGATCAACAATTTCTTTTCATGTCGAGTAGGAAATGCTTTCAACAAGATTTCTTTAGCTCAAGAATTTACCGCTGCTGCTGCTGCTATTGCTGTTAATTCTGTTGTAATCGCTTCAGTGGCTGAATAGGCCAATGCAGCAGCAATAATAAGCACAAGCGTGCTTTAGTCCGAAGTGCTCGACTAGCAGATACCCTGTAGCCACACACTATAGAATATATGTACATTCTTCAATAACTTTCATGATTATTAATGTGGGATGGATGGAAGTGGGTGAAGCTTTTCAATTCGTGCTCGGCATATTACATAGACAAACATATCATACCCCTTTATATGCCACTTTTAATGAGCAGCACACTGTGGCAGCAGCATCGGCTTTGTTTACATTGAAGCTAATGCACTTTGCTGCTAATGAGCATCATGTACGGCAATTGTAAACAATCGCTGTGTGGCGGGCTTTCAAATTTATATCACAAAAATATGTATAACGGCTTCAAAATGCAAGAAACGTGCTCTGGAATGCTGAAATTCCAAGAAGAGCCGATTAACAAACAACTACAACAGCAACAACAACACCAACTGAGGCGAGACTTAAGGCAAGAATTCATAAATGCGCTCACCTTCGTTTCTACATGTATGTATATGCGTGTGTGTGTGTGTGTGTGTGTTAGTGTCTGTTTTGTCGCTGTGCTCACTTTTGATTTTTCGGTGGTTTACGTCATAAGACTAAAAAAATAATGGCTTGGTTGGCAAAGGCAGGCACACACACACACAGACACGCACGCACACACACACACTTGCGATCAAAGAGAGCAGTCAAACACCCCCCGTACTGTTTGTATTGTCACAGTGGTTGTTGTTGTTGCTGTTGCTGTTGGGTGCGCTGCTAGCCGAATTTTTTTTATTTTTTGTTTGTTTTATATGCCGCGACGCTGGCCCAAACAGAGCTGCGCAGCGCACTTTAAGCACACAGCCACACACACACACACACACACACACACACACATTTTCACACGCACACGCAGTGTCTGTGTTTGCTTGCTTTGCGTGGTAATTACAAGGCGATTTATTTAAACAAGTACGCAAGTATTGTACCATATAAATAGCTGACAAGAATTTCGCTTACTTTTTGCTTTTGAATATTTATTTTTCGGTTTGGCGTTGATCACTTGGCTGTTTGTGGTGATACCACTTGTTGCTGTCTCGTTGGCGCATTAAACGACACATGAAACGGTGCAAATTTTAAGCTCTTCTACGTGCGCACGTTTATCAAAACACTCTGTTCACAAATTAACACGTAATTATATTGTGCTTCGATTCGCCGTTTGGCACAAATTACACAAACATTAACAATTCAAGCGTTCCTCTAAGCGTTCGGTTAAGCATTTGCTATTCAGTTCAGTTCATTTCGTTCAGTTCCAATTCGATTCAAATGTTATTTATTATCGCTAGCGTTGATATGGTATCGCTATCGATATATTTTAAAAGTATGTTAAGATCACTGCGATACATTTCAATGTTTAGGCGCTAACTTAACATTATACAAGATATAATAATCGTTATGTTTGTTAATATACCTACATAGTATAGTATAATAGGCTCGTAACTAGTTCTATTTCCGTCTGTCTATGTCTCCGTAGATAATTTATTTTATAATATTAAATAATTAATAATTCTCATCAATCGAAAGATTGTAAGATACACTTTTTGCGGATAACATTCAAATTTAATGTTATTGCTCAGATGCTTAAAAATATCGATGATTCTATCGATATCATGTCACGAGTACTTTCGAGACTGTTTACTTAGGGCAGTAAGCATTAATAATCGCACACCAGAAAAATAACCCGTTTGAATATCGGTAAAAACCCGCGAACATTTTTTTTAAATTGTGTCTTCGTTAATTAAAGTGTTAAAACTGAATTTCTAATAAGATTGAGAAATCAAACAAGTATTTTCCTGACAATTTTCCTATTTTCACAACTTTTCCGTCTAAAGCAATAGAACAGATTGTTAAACCTTTAAGAAACTAATGCATGATTACAGACACAAACAAAATTTCAATGCTTAAAGGAGCTGCCTTTTATATATTTCGAAAAAAACACAGATAATTTGATGACCACATAGACCATAGTTTTCTTTGAGACTGTTTCGATTGTTTTTAATTGTTTACCACGCACTATGTGTCTAAAGATGTGTGTGTGTGTGTGTGTTGTGTTAACATACTTATAACCAGAGTTATAGCTAATTATTAGATAATTAATGGCATTTATAATGCTAAAATTAGGCTACAAAACGTAATTAAAAACATATGTGATAGTACATTAAAATCGAATATAGTTTATCCGCGAGTAGATACATAAGATACATTCCTCCTAATACTTAGAAACTAAAGTATTTCTATTTGCTGCCACTAGCTGCCTTTTCTTTCGCTAATCCATTCGCTCTAACATTTAACATACGACATTCAATTCAGAGCTTAAACCTAAAATACTATTTACATTTAGTGGTCTGGTCCAGCAGCTTCTTCCACAGATCAAACTGTTCGTTCGATTTGATCATGTGCACGCTAATCGCGTTGCGTATATTGCACGGATTAAACGAGATCCGTCGATTGACGAACTCATTCACGTGCAAACGCTCGATGCCCAAGCTTTGGGCCACAATGCCCGTGGTGAAGACATCCTCCAGCTTCAGATAGACCGTCTTCAGCGAACGCACATAAAGATCATGGACAACCTCGCCGGTCATCACGTAGGCGGGTCCCGTGGTAAACGATGGAAATACGGACGCCGGAAATTGATCAGTCGAAACGTAGTACTTTGATTTCTTGTTGCGTATGGGCTTCCATTTCTTGGCCAAGCGGCCAAAGATGGCGCGCTTCTGCTTACGCTTTTCCAGCTGTGTCAGAAAATTCAACAGCCTAGGCACATTGATGAACATATCATCGTCCGTCTTCAAGATGTACTTGGCACGCTGGCAATGCTGATCGACCCACTCCAGCGACGAGATGGTCTTCAGCGTTAGATTATTGTATGAATCAATAAAATTGCCTCGTATCAGATCGCCGTAGATGAAGTTCTCCTGGCTGAGCGCCGCATTCACCGTCTCGTTGGTGCCGCGACCCACGACAAAGGCCATGCTTATGTCCCGCCGCACGCCGTAATGTCCCCAGGTCTGGCGTATGGACATGCGTGCATCCGCATGCGTCTGCGCCGAGGTGATCAGCACGAGCAACCGGGTGGTTGCTCCGTTCAGCGGACAAAGGCGTTCGATATCGATTTCATCATTTAGATGGCCGCTCTCGTAGATTTTCTCCGCTGCAATGCCCTTGGACGGATCCACCGGACCGTTGGCTGTTGCCTTGTTGTTGTTAACTTTCACCTTTGGCATTGGAGGTTTGGGAACCGGCGGCGACTTCTCCTTCTGCTCGGCCACGTCCGGCGCAGTTTTAACCGGCATTACAGCATACGAACCAACTGCCGCATTGTTGTTGTCCAGCAAGTTAATTTGCAAGTCCTCAATCAGACCCGGCTGATTGGTCTTATCTGCAAACAAAACGTACAAAATTGAGTAATGTTTCCGTGAATAAGCAATATACATTTCTGTATATATAGAGTATCTATGGGTACGCAATGTTGATGTGCCGTTGTGTTGAATGTGCAATTTAATAGCGCACGCAAACAAGCCAAACCTTTGTCCAGCCCACAGCTAGACCGTTAAAGGAAATGCGATACCTCACACTGCCGGACAATTGGAAAACAAACAAAACGGACTTCAGCTAATGACTGCTGAAGCTATTAATGCTAACATGTTATACCCTTGCAGTAGGCACTGGAAACGACAGCTCGAGACAAATTCCCGGTCAGCTCGACGAACTAAGCTGATAAAGATAAATGCTTGAAGCTTAAAGAGACATCGGATATGCCTTTTTGGCGGCATCAATCGGACCTCTATATCTTATAGCTGAGTTGGGAGATCTTGGCTTAAAATTGGTTTTTATTTTGAGATCATATTTGTTTTAAGTTACGAGCTTAGTCATGACAAAGCTCTTTAAAAAAAACCATGTTTTTTAAAGATAGAACTTGAAGCAAACCTCAATTATTATAAGAAATAATTGACCGAAAACTAAGTTCTTTAAGAAAAACCTATTTTGTGTTGTTCAAAAAGCAAGATTTCTTATGCTGCTAATCTTATTTACTTTGGATCAAATAACATAGAGTTTCTGTTGGAACATTCGATTGTACAATTTCGTTTTTAAACAAGTAATCTGTTGATCCATTGCATTAAAGAACATCTAATATTGCTTGCATAGGATTCTAGTTTAGGAATTTGTTATGCCTGCCAGGGTATTTCATGTTCGGTCAACTGCAAAGTTAACTATTCTTTCTGGTATACATTGTTTTCATGGTTTTTTACGCTTTTTAATTTGCACAAACGACAACTGTTTAGCGCAACATGCCACGCCCATAAATTGACAACCAACCCGTGCGTTGTTCGCTGGGCGATGAGACAGCACCTGCTGCCGCTGCCGCCGCCGCCGCCGCCGGGTTGCTGCTGTTCGATGTCATGTTCTTTAATATCTTATCGGCGTTCTCGATGAACTTTTGCAAATTGGAAGTGGGTATCATCAGAATCTCGGCATCCGACGGCGATTGCTGCTGCAGTTGTTGTTGTTGTTGTCCGGTAGCAGCTGCTGCTGCTGCTGCCTGTTTGGCAGCCAAAGATTCGTTGTTGTTGTTGTTGTTGTTGGAGTTGATGTTGCCTGCAATTGATTGACACTTTTGCATGCACTGACATTTGAGAAAGAGAGTTTAAGTAAACTCACCTGTAATTGTATCAATATTTTGCACATATTGCTGCTCTTCGAGCAGCTCGTCGCCGAAACTGGGCACCTGCTCGCTGCCCGCCTGGCTGGGACTGGCGCCCGCAGCGCCGCCATCCAACAACGCATCCTCATCGATGGTGGGCAAACGATGCTGTTGCTGCTGCTGCTGCTGCGCTGTCCTTTTGCGCTGCAGCTGATCCTGGACCCTGACCTTGTTGTTGTTGCCCGATGGCAGCAGCTCAGCCTCAGCTGCAGCTGGCGCGAGGCCAAATTCGCCGGTGTTATTCAGCACAACCATCGCCGGCAGCTGCTCCGCCTGCTTCAGCTGCTGGTGCCCAGCGGCGGCGGCGGCGGCTGTCAGCTGTTGGGGCGTCGGTGGCGGTGGCGCGGCAACATGCATGTGCGTCGGCGTCAGCGTCGCGGTAGTCGAGTATGACGCATAGATAAAGATTGTGAGTATCACAACGATCAGAACGAGCAGAAAGCGCAAAATGCGCGTATTGTGCAAGTTGCCAACTACCATTGCGATCGATTCAGTTTCAAATAACTCAAATGAACGAGTTTGAGTATTTCCTTTCGTATCTAGAAACTATTTCAAGTATTTCGTGTACATATATATTTGCGAGGGAGAGCGCTTGCTATGCCTGGCACGAGAAACGTGGAGCGACTGCAATGGAAGATAAAAAAAAAGAATACTTAGTTCACATAAGGAAATTATATATTTTCGAAAAGACAACTTCATAATTTACGCCTGTGTGCGTGTGTGCGTGTGTGTGTGTGTGTGTGTGTGTGCGTGTTGTGCTGACAAGTGTTTGCCGGAAGTAAACAAAGGGAGTGTGTGTGTGTGTTAATAAAAGTTATAAACTTAGATGGAATCACATTTTTTGCCACTCGTAATTAAAAGAGCTACCATTTATCTTATCTCTCAACGAGGCGAACTAACTGAACAAGTAATGATATTTATCGCTGCATGTTTATCTATTTATCGATAAAAAGAAATAGTCCAGAACTTGCGGAAGTTCGATCAAAGTTAAAGAAAAAAAAACGTTAAAAGCAGCAGACAAGCTAAAAACAAGTAAGAGGTTCTAGTCGGGAGCTCCCGACTAGGGGATACCCTGAACCCTCTTATTCCAAGCTACATGTCAAGTTTGGTGACTCTAGCTCTTATTATTTACCAAAATTGCTTAAAAAACGGGATTTCGATATACATTTTTATCGATTACTTGGAAACGGGGCAAGTTATCGTTTATCGGAAACAAACTCGATCTGCGCGGGCACCTGGAGGACCTACAGTTTCAAGTCTCTAGCTCTTATAGGTTCTGAGATCCTTGAGTTCATACATAAGGACGGACGGACGGACAGACGGACAGACAGACAGACATGGCTAGATCGACTCGGCTATTGATGCTGATCAAGAATATATATACTTTATGGGGTCGGAGATGCTTCCTTCTGCCTTTCACATACATTTGCACTTTGCACAAATACAATATACCCTTTTTACCCATTTTCAAATGGGTTCAGGGTATAAAAATGTTTAATTGAGACTTTACCACTAAGAAACTACGAATTAATTTAAATGAAAATGTGCGACAACAAATTTTATAGTTAAATTACTGACAGTTAAACCAAATTTGACAGAAGAAAAAGTTGAATATAGAACGAAATCAATTTCTTGCTTTAAAACACTTTTTGTTAATTCTAAGCTCATTTAACCCATAATTGAAATAATGACAACAGAATAAAAAGAGAGCTAAAAGTTCAGTTAAAAGTAATTTCGATGACAAATAGGACATAAAATAGACCAAGTTTTTTAAGGCAAAACCTAACGCATTTGTGGAATATTATAGCACATTTTGGGCTAGACATTGTATGAAATTAACATTAGCAATATTTCAGAAACTAATAAAAATCAATTACTTTGTGGAATCGGGAAATTTAAGCGCGTTTTTATAGTTTTGCGAGACAATCAACTTTATTGGCCCTAACATCACGTTTTACTGTGATCTTATATATTACTATAATATATATTATATGAAATTACAAACAATTTGAACTTTTTCTTCTTTTTGCTTGTATAACAAATATTCGTTATATTATAAATGCTAGACAACACATAGAACTATTTCGATTAAAATACATAAATCTTTACGATTGTGCGTGGCTTTAGCGGCATATTGCCCAGATAAGGACTACGGACAGATATGGTTATCCGTATGAGCAGAGAAAAGAGCACGGAAACGCAGGCACGGATTCTAGCTGAACGCATTTTGTTTTGTTCGAAACTAAGTTCAACAAAATTTCAGTTGTCAAAAGGAAATACACATTTGCTTATCGTCATGTCTTTGGATTTTTGCTCGAAATGTAAGTTGGCTAAAGATTAGGCAAAAAACAAAAAAAAAGAAATAATATAATTAGTTTTTAAGTGTTGGCTTTGAAGAACTTTGCAAAAGACATTACCTTAAACATTTAACTCATTAGCAGAGCAGTAAAACAATTTGTCTTCGCCTTATAGAGTGTAATCAAAACAACACTCGAAAATTCTAGAAATCAATATACAAAACACGTATGTGTATATAGCTGACGCATGCGGAGCAAACGATTTGGGCATAAGAATCGCTGAAGATGGGGTTTCTGCCATGCTAATGAGCTGGACAAATGTCGGGAGTACAACGCATCAATTTGAGAACATCAGTTCTGTCCCCCCCCCCAAAAATCTAGCTATTTCTTGTAGCCAGCTAGCGAGAAAAGTTGAGAAGAACGCAGGGCAGAAATTCTAGCTTTTTTCAAACCCGTTTTGCGTTTATTTTTAACTTAATTTCTTCAAGTTTACAAAAAGCGTATGCAAATATATTCAAAGCAATGCTCAAAATAAATATCTTAGTGTTTTTAAGCAGTTAATATCTCTATAAGTCGCAAGTGCCGAACAGTTAGTTAATTGATTAGCGATAGAAAAAAGCCAAAGAGCTGATTGCAGTTAATTTACATTTTGACTGTTCGTTTATTTGTGTTGGATTAAACTTGAATTCTAGCCAAATGTATAAACAATTTAATTGTATTTTCTGTACATTTCCGCACAGACATCAAGTCGAATTTATGTTATATACAAAGAAAAAGCTGATTTTGTTCATCACGTCGTTTGATTTAGATCAAGGTGTGGACACACTGGTAAACAGTGTTGGTCAGTGCTTAACTGAAAGTTTCTTAACTGACATTCGGGTCCTTAAAAGTTTAACTGAAGTTAAGTTAAACGCTAGCCCAACCTAAGATTGAGTAAAGAAGCCTAAAATAACGTTTATTTTGTAGTTAAAATTTATTTCTTCTCATACTTTGCCAACACTGGTCAGCATCCATAGATGGTTGTCGCCATGGGCTGTTGTTTTGTATGCGCAGACACAGACACACAAAGTTAACTTTGAGAAAAATGCTTGACCTGATTTGCGCGAAGAACCTGAAGTAACCCGCCTGCGCAAATACTTAGCCCGCGACAGGGTATTGTGGCTAGCACACTTGGCCCAGAAACTCAAGATAGAAGCCGGCACTTGTACAGCTTTGGTTCCAATCAGCCTCACCTGGTCAAAACGGAAACTTCAGCGCTTATCGAGCGATTATAAGTATATTTATTGCGCTCTGAAAGGTCTCTTCACGAAAGTCGAACAACTGACAAGTTTATCGCTCAAGTCGATTTCATATAGTACATATAGTTCAATTGCTAAAGGCCCATTAAAATGCTAATAATAGTTAACTGATTTTGATTACTAATTTCACCTGTTGACCCCGCTATAGAAATAGAACCTGTTTGGCCAATGGACGTCAAAGCCAAACTGACGTCAAACCCAATAAAAAGAAGGCCAAAGTATTAACAAGAAAGTTAAACAGTGACTGCTCGAAGAAGTAGAATGATAATTCCAGAAAAAAATAGTATTGTCTCAAAATAAGAACAAGCAACTCATGTTGATAAAATAATTATTCTAAAGAGATTCTCAATCCTTTTTTGTTTTCCAGAAATTGGAATATCTGCCAAATCATAAGTCAACAAATATCATAAAGCTTTACAAAAGTTGGCTGAAGAAATCATCTAATAATCAGATAATACTATCAATCATAATATATCTTTCCCAAGTTTTAATATTCAAACGAGCTCTGCAATGTGTAATGGGTCTGGGTCTTTCCACTTATAACTTGGAATAAATAATTAGATTGGCCTAATCAGACACGTAGTTCTATAGGTTATAGATAACTGGGCTGGCGTCTTTATCTAATCTGTCTAATTAAAACGACTCAATTGAAAGCAAGTCAAATAACACGCAAAATAGTGTTATTGGCATGTCGCCTAAGTTGTTTGCACTGCTCGAAAGGTAGCTGACAGATAAAGCAATTAAGATATTTTAGCATGAGTCCTTATAAATCTCAATAACAATGAGGTTTTCATAAAAACCGAGCTACCATTTTCTAGCGGGCTTTACCCAATTTTGATAATCAATCAGCCAGTCATTGTCTCAATCAGGTCGAAAAATGGAAGTATTTACTAGCGGGGTATACGCAAAGTTGGGCAATTTTATCAATCAGGTCAATTAAAATCTATTTAAGCGTGATTTTACCCAAACTTTGGTGATCAATCAGTCAGTCATTTTATCAATCAGATTGGATAATTGCAGTATCTACTAGCGGGGTTTACCCAAAGTTGGTAATCAATCAGTCATTTTATCAACCGGTCAATAAAAATCCATTTAAGCGTGATTTTACCCAAACTTTGATGATCAATCAGTCAGTCATTTTATCAATCAGGTCAATTAGAACCCGAACTACCATAAACTGGTTTTTGCCCAAACTTTCATGATCAAGCAGTCTGTTATTTTATCAATCAGATCGGATAATTGTAGTATCTACTAGCGGGGTTTACCCAAAGTTGGTAATCAATCAGTCATTTTATCAACCAGGTCAATAAAAAACCATTTAAGCGGGGTTTTACCTAAACTTTGATGATCAATCAGTCAGTCAATCACCATTTGGGTGATTCCAATCTGGTCGTTTAAATGTAGTGTTAACTAGTGTGTTTTACCCAGCTGATTGATAATCAATCAGTCTGTCATTCAGTCAATCTCATCAATTAAAATCCAAGCCATCCTTTAAGAGTTACTTCATGCAATTAACTATAGTATTTGCTAGTTAGTTTAGCCCAAACTTTGATGATCAAGCAGTCAGTCATTCTAATAATCAGGTCAACGTTGATAATCAATCAGTCAGTCAATCAGATCAATTATAAACCGAGCCACCCTTAAAGAGATACTTTGATGATCAAGCAGTCAATCAGGTCAACGTTGATAATCAATCAGTCAGTCAATCAGGTCAATTAAAATCCGAGCCACCCTTAAAAAGGTAGCATTTACTAGTTAGTTTCATCCAAACTTTGATGATCAAGCAGTCAATCATTCTTATAATGGATAGTCAATCAGTCGGTCAATCAGGCCAAAAACATTGTATCTAGCGAATATAAGTTTTTCATAAGATTTATGGCTGATACATCCAAGTTTGTCTGCCCGATATATGCACAAATTGCGACTATATCTTTCGCTGTCAGCGTGGAATTGTTTTACCTAGCTAACATTGTTTACGGTGTTTTCTTTGACGCACTGAGCAATTTGGTGGCTTATCGTGACGCCTAGCTAGAGACAATAATATATGTGAACTGAAACGCAAGTACTTGGGCAAACAGTGTCAAATATTATAAAAAGGAAAAAAACTAACAATAAACTTTGTATTGGAGACCGCAGCGTGACGCGCTCGGCTGTCTGGAAAGCGAGAGTGCTCCATATAATATACTATATACTATATATAGTACAAATAGATTAGGCTGCTGCTAGTTCATCTCTGACGCGTGCTATAAACCCGCCCGCCCGATGAGTCATGTGATAAGAGAACATGTGGTACCTGCTGCAATGTTTACAAATACAAATGCTAATCAATTGAAATACTTCCGCCCCGCTCAACGCCGGACAATGCCATATCAGCGTCTATACTAATTGCTGCGGCTTATCAGCCATGTACACTGACAGAAATTTGATGTGTTTCTATTAATTCAATATTATTTAACATTTGAATGGATTTTCTAAAAAAGTCATAATGTTTAGAAAGTGTGCACTGAATGAAATTTCGTGTATTTCCATTATACAGAATATAGTTGTATTATTTTCTCAAATTAAACTTTCTCAATTTGATATTCAGATATTGGTGATTCCATTTACTTGTCTTAAATCTTTTTTCCTTCCATTTTTATCAAATTGGATTTTTTCCTCTTACTAACATAAGCTAAACGATTCAAAACAAGTAAATGTTGTTAACAATTTATATTAAAATGAGGCTAATGAAATTAGTCTAGGGCCCCAACACTTGCCCGGGGTTGTAATTGCGCTTCTGGACACGCGATTTTTTCCAGTGTTTCGCTTGCAAAGTGTGAAATTGCGATATGAATGTAAAAATTTGCAATAATTATTTAACGCGCTGTTAAACTAAAACAATTGTTATCATTTATTGCATAATTTGTGTAGGTGAAGCTGTATTCGCCTCGGCTGCTGCTGCTCCTCTAAGCACATTGTACAAAAACTATGGACCCTGATAAGTACATTGAACCGCAGATAATCGTCGGGTTATACCGAGAAAACGGGTTTCCACAGCCAAACCAAAGAGGAACAAAATCTTTGGCTGGACCATGTGGCTATCAATCAAAGTCGCATCAAATGCCAAAAAGAGGGCGTTGACCAGCCAGTTGATAAAAACATAATATATATCCAGCTGATCCGCTTGGCTAACTTAAATATATCCATGACACTTCCGCTTCGGCTAGAGAAACCTTCGCTCCGACTAAACGCACATGGAATTTGGCAATAGCCAAAAACTATTACTCAATCTTTAACCAAACAAAACAGAGGAAGAAAAAAGCGTTATGGTTATGTTAATAAATTTAACAATAGGCCAAGTAAGCGGGCTCTACGGCGAGGCTGCACGACTAGCAGATGCCCTGCAAAACACACACAAGCATTCAGTCTGTGCTTCTTCTTGAGTGTTTATGGGTAGATCATTGCGAGCTTTCAAATTGGAATTCATACGCAATAAAAAATCCATTGTTTACGTAAGTTTTAGTTTTAATCAAAATATTGATTTCTCTGAGAACATATGCAGGCCTGTGCTGACATCGATATTTATCGATTATTCTATACCTCTATATTATATCCAATAGTCTAGGCTCTTGTATACTTATGAGGCCTTCTTCTGTCTGTAACACATTTGGGTAAAGGGCTGGAACTTAAAAGACAATCTTCCTTCTTCTTTCATCCATTAACAAAGTAAAAAGAAGTGAATATTTAGACTCGTATAGGCTGAAGACTAGAGAGCTCGAGCTAGAATATGTTATTAGCGTAACCAAACTTATCGAAGACAAAAAACTGAAAATGTATCAGTTTCGATCACCACACACAACACATTTATATAACTTCATTATATCCATTTATCAATGGCTACAGGGTATTAAAAAACAACGCAGTCATCGCTGCCCCATTGCATTATCACTGGCCCTCAGCAATGGCCCCCTCTGTTACACTCCCTCTCCCCCTCTATCTCTCTCGCACTCGATCTCAGTCACACACTTGGACGAACTAACTTACCTGCAGCTAGTCGCGACGTCGACGTCAACTTGGCGAGTAAATTTGTTAATTGAAGCAGCGACTGAGGCAGCGACGGAGGCAGCGCGTCAGCGTCAGCCTGAAGACAGCGACAAAGTCGTCGACGTTGACGCTGACGTTGGGGCTATGGCTGTGGCTGTGGCTGTGGCTATTGTTGGACCAGGGTCAAGCATAATTACTAGATGGCTATGTGCCTGGCTTGTTGTCCTCTTGTTGTATTAGCTATTTTTAGTGTTTGCTCATAATTAATTTGTATTTTGTTGACATTATGCGCACAAAAAAGAATTATGACAACAATTAGTTGGCTTTTGTGTGTTCTTTTTCTGGACGTCCCACTGTGCCAGCTGCCGCCTTGGGAGCCTGTGCTTCGACTATCCGATTATGTGTTTAGCCTTAATTTAACGCCAGTTGCTTTAAAGCTGTTTCATTAGTCATGCAGCAGGCCAGGCATAAAAAACAGACTACGCGTTTATTTCTGGCCAATATGCATGTGTGTAGGCAAAGGTTTCGCGAGTTTTTTTCTTTTTCTTTTTTGCTTTTCAGTTACTTAAACGCTTGTGCGACGACGATTTGCATTTGTTTTTGTACAGCTAATGACACTTTTGGAGGCTTATGCACTTTATCGCGCACACGTATGCAGTGAAATGGCTTTTGAATTTAGGGTTTTAATCTCATTAAAATAAATCTCAAATACAGTTTTTGTTTACTCCGCGAATCGCGAACGGGTGCGAGTCGGTTGTGTTCGTCCGCTGCTCGTGCTGCGTTTCTTCTTCTTGCTTTTCATCATATCATAATAATCACCCTGTGGAGATTAACAGCTTGCATAACAGCGGCATGTTATTTTGCTGCTGCCTTGCTGTTAACAACAGCAAACTGTTACAAACTACTGATAACTTTTCTGTTGCAATTCGTTGACAAATTATTTCAAAATTCTACAATTGTATTCATTTAGAGAAAACAGAAAGTTACTTTACATTTGTATTCTAGCGGTAAGTATTAACAGCAGAAAAAACACTGAAAGTCGGTTATAATAGAGTTGCCCCAGCTTAAAAATTTATATTACCTATAATTTATATATCATAATAATGCTATTCTAAAGATTATGAAGTATGTCTTTCAATACAGCCAAGCTTTGTTTATAGAAGGTTAACATTCTTGGATTTATGTTTAATTCTCAACTCTTTCTGCAGAAGGAGAATATCATGCGAGCAGTTGCACAACTGTTGGCAAACGTGAACAGCGCAACTGTGCTTATCGATAAACTGTGTACGTCAGCTGCAGCTGTCAGAAGCGATTCACAAAAATTTTCAACAACCGACTTGTTATTGTGCTCGCCTCCGTGTATTTGTTTGGTCCATATAAGAGTAAAGTGAGATTAAACGCATATGTTAAGCATAATTGTTGTATTTAAATGTTGCATGCATATAATGCACTAAGTGTCTCGTTTGTTCAACAAGGCGACAGCGGAGAACACAACAACAGTTGAAAGCCCAAAAAACACAAAAAAAAACCCCCCCCAACAAGAACGCATAACTATGTCATTTGTCGGCGGCGGGGTGGTGGGCGGTGGCACCGATGTGCACAAATTCGTTGAGGCCCTGCAGGCAGACTTCAAGACGCTCTCACTTGAAACCAAGAAGAAGTACCCACAAATAAAAGAGGTAAGTGCCTGTGCCAGGGTCAAATGCTGGCCGTTTGTTGCCTCATTAAATCCGCTGACGTGTGCATCATAGTGGCAATTTGTCATGCGGTGGCAACTGTGTGCGCAGTGGCTGCCACTGATGGGCTTATAGAGGGGTGGGGGTGGGGGAGGTGCTGTTCTCTGCACCTGTGCACACGACGCAATTATGAAATTGATATCGGACCGGTCAGCGAAAAGCAATTAAATTGATTTTTATGGTCGTTAATAGATAAACACAATTTCATTTTGTTGCAGGCATGCGAAGAGGCAATTTCGAAATTATGCACCGCCGGCAGCAGCCAGCAAAATTCTGTTTACTACACCGTCAATCAGATACTCTATCCGCTGGTGCAGGGCTGCGAAACCAAAGACTTGAAAATTATCAAGGTGAGTCATCAATCATAACTGTTAACGTTCCATCCTTTTCACGTGCCTCTTCTTCCAAAGTTCTGCCTGGGCATGATGCAGCGCCTGATAACACAGCAGGTGGTAGACCAGAAGGGCGCCCTGTATATAACAAACGCCTTGTGGACGCTGATGGAGCACAACATTGAGGAGGTGAAGGTGCTGCAGACGGTGACTCTGCTGCTGACAACCAATCTGGTGGTGCATGGCGATACGCTGGCCAAGGCGCTGGTCTTGTGCTTTCGCTTGCACTATACCAAGAATCCAACGATTGTGAACACAGCTGGCGCGACAATACGACAGTTGGTCTCTCTGGTCTTTGAACGCGTCTATTTGGAAAAAGACTCGGTGCACAGTCTGCAGCAACAGCAGCAGCAGCTGCAGCTGCAGCAGTCGGGCACAAGCAGTCCGGATGCCGATGGCAATAGCACCCAGGATGGACAAACATTTGCTATGGACGCCTTTCATCTGTTTCAGGATCTGGTGCAGCTAGTCAATGCTGAACAGCCCTTCTGGCTGCTGGGCATGACAGAAATGACGCGCACTTTTGGTCTCGAGCTGCTCGAGGCCGTGCTGAGCAACTTTAGCGCAGTGTTTCACGAGGTTAGCTTGACATAAATAAGGTTATTTACTATAATAGTAACCCATTCTTGTACTCCGCACAGAATCAAGAGTTCCGCCTGCTACTGAAGGAACGCGTTTGCGCATTGGTCATAAAACTATTCTCGCCCAATGTGAAGCACCGCCAGCTGCCAGCGCCAAGCAATGGCACAGCTGCGGTGCCCGTGGACAAGCCATATTTTCCTATAAGTATGCGCCTGCTGCGCCTGGTGGCCATATTGATACAGAAGTATCATACCATATTGGTTACCGAGTGTGAGATATTTTTGTCGCTAATCATCAAGTTCTTGGATCCGGACAAGCCGCACTGGCAGCGCGCCTTGGCTCTTGAGGTCATCCACAAGCTGGTCACACGCTCCACGCTAATTGCCTTCTTCTGCAAGTCGTATGATTTGAAAAATCATGCCACGCACATCGTGCACGACATGATCGCCGCCATGGGCAGCTATGTGCGCTACTCACTGATCAATGCATCCGCCGTGCTGAGCAACGGCGGACAGCAGGCAGTTGGCACCGCCGGGCAACAGCCCAGCACATTGTCGGCGCTGGCTAGCGGTGGCAACAATCAGTGTGGTTTTATGTTCCGCGGCGCCTATCTCCCACTGGTGGCCAGCTTTGCGCCAGGCCTACCCAAGGCTGTTTAGTAAGCAGCTGCAGCAGCACTTTACAGACAAATACTAACTAGCCTTTACTTTTAGCCTGGAAATGCTGGACAAGCTGGATGCGCCCAACATACCCGATAGCTATGGCATTTCGCTGGCCTATGCCATATTGCTGGACATGACGCGTTCGATTGGCGGCGTTATACAACGCACGCCGGAGCTACATCCCACGCACAACATGGCCGTCATTACCGAGGAGGAGCACAAGCCATTGTGCCTACAACTGATCAATTCCAGCTGGTCTGGCCTGCTCAGCGCATTCATTCCGCTTGTGGAAACGTCCATCGATGAGGGCACCACAGAGAACATTCTGAAGGCCATGCAAAACTATGCAGCCCTTTGCGGCATGCTGGATCAACTGCAGCCGCGCGATGCATTTATTATGGCCATGTGTCGCGCCTCTTTTCCACCACACTATGCCATGTCCATATTTGCCAACGCCGCCCAGCTGGACGCAGATCTCAGATGTAAGCATTGTAGACCTATATATTTCTTATCTCTATTGTTTGTATACCCATTCCAGGTCACACCCGCAGCGGCAGTCAGGATCTGAGCAGTCAGTTCATCAATAGCTGCAATGCCGACGGCGGCGATTTCCGGCCACAGATTGTGGCGGTGGGCACGCCGCTGCCCAGCGCCTCGTTGCCGCACAGCGTGATGCAGGCCCCAGTTATGCTGACCAACAAGAATTTGCAGTGCATGCGCGCAATTCTGCTGCTGGCCCACAACAATGGCAGCATACTGGGCACCTCTTGGCACATTGTGCTGCAGACGCTGCAGCATTTGGTTTGGATACTGGGTCTAAAGCCCTCGACGGGCGGCAGTTTGCAGGCGATGCCCAAACCCGCCGTGGAAGCCAATGTGGGCATACAGACGGCGGTAATGGCTGATCTGCCGGTGCTCTCCCAAATGATTGGCCAACTTTTCGAATCCAGTCAGTATTTGGATGATGTGGCGCTGCATCATCTGATCGATGCTCTGTGCAAGCTCTCCCACGAGGCCATGGAGCTGGCCTATGCCAATCGGGAGCCCTCGCTGTTCGCTGTGGCCAAGCTAATGGAAACGGGTCTCGTTAATATGCCGCGCATCGAGGTGCTCTGGCGACCGCTCACCAATCATCTGCTCGAGGTCTGCCAGCATCGACACATACGGATGCGCGAGTGGGGCGTGGAGGCCATCACGTATCTGGTCAAGTCGGCGCTGCAGTTCAAGCACAAGCAGCCGCTCAAAGAGAACCTCGTGAGTATATATTACACAATGATATTAAAATATATTCAACCCCTTTAAATGCAGGAATTGCAAACCATGCTGCTGAGTCCGCTCTCCGAGCTGTCGACGGTTTTACATGCGGATGTGCGTCAGCGTCAATTGGACTGTGTGCTGCAGATCCTCAATACGGCGGGTGAAATTCTATCCTATGGCTGGCCGGCCATCATTGAGATAATTGGCGCTGTTAATGATCATCATGGCGAGCCGCTGATCCGCACCGCATTCCAGTGCCTGCAGCTGGTCATCACCGACTTTCTAACGGTCATGCCTTGGCGCTGTCTGCCCCTGTGCATTAGCACAGCGGCCAAATTCGGCTCACAGACGCAGGAGCTGAATATCTCTCTGACGGCCATTGGGCTTATGGTAACCAAAAAAGGGAGGAGTGGAGGAAAATGGATCTTTAATTTGCTTTTGCTTTTACAGTGGAATATCTCGGACTTTTTCAATCAAAATCAAGACAAACTTATGTCGACACAGCTGGAGGATGTGGCCATATTGCCGGACTTTCCCGGCACCCTTAAAATGCCTCAGTTTGACAAACTCTGGATGTGCCTCTACGCCAAACTGGGCGAGCTGTGCGTGGATCTGCGGCCGGCAGTCCGCAAATCCGCCGGGCAAACGTTATTCTCGACAATTGCAGCGCATGGCAGCCTGCTAAATCCACCCACATGGCAGGCGCTGGTCTGGCAGGTGCTCTTCCCGCTGCTGGACAATGTGCGCGCGCTCAGCAGCTCCGCAAGCAATGAGAAGGTGGATGCCAGCGGCAACATTCTGATTCACCATTCGCGTAATACCGCCCAAAAGCAATGGGCCGAAACGCAGGTGTTAACCTTATCCGGCGTGTGTCGGGTGTTCAACACAAAGCGCGAGCTGCTCCAAATGCTGGGCGATTTCGAGCGTGCCTGGTCGCTTATCCTGGAGTTCATACAGAATGCGGCGCTCAGCAAGAATGGCGAAGTTTCGCTGGCGGCGCTGAAGTCTCTGCAGGAGATTATGTACCACACGAGCACGGAACGTGGGCTCAAGGATGGCCAAACGGCACAGCAGCAGGATGTGGAGATCTGGAACGTAAGTTCAGCTCAAAAGACAGTTTAAGAATGAGCTAAATTGTATTCATCTCTTATCAGATTGCCTGGAATATTTGGCTAAGCATTGGCATGGAGAGTACCAAAATGTCGGCGACTACAAGGCTTTTGCCCGGAGTTGCCGGCGGAGATAGCCAGGAGGATTTCTACATTCCCAGCCAGGCATTTCTCACGGCTCTCATACAAATCTTTCCCGCAATTTTCCAGCACATTCAAGTCAGGTGAGTTGATGGGCCGCAACCAATTTGAACCAAGACAAGAGCCTAATTTTCCCCCGCTTGCAGATTTAGTGCATCAGATTTTGATAAATTCTGCACCGTGCTAACCAACGCCGTTTGCATACCCGTGCAAACGGATGCCGTTCCTTACATCATGTCCACGGTGTCGGACACGCTGCTGACGCCGCTGCATGATGGCATACTGGAGTGCATGGAGCTGATACAGAAGGAGGCCATCAGGCCGGACTCGGAGTCGAGCATACGCCAACTGATACCCGCCATTTTTCGCCAGTTGCTGATATTTAGCAAATTCGCGTGCGCGCCGCCCACCTTTCAGCAGAGCGTCGAGCACAACAAGTACGGCAAATCGGGCAATCATTATGCGAACAATGCATCTGTCGAAGTGGTCAGCATGAACTATATACCCTTTGGCGAGAAGTCCATTAGCATTTGCGTGAAACTATACCAAAGCACGGCCACCGAGGAGTCGGTTGTGCAGGAGCAGATATTGCACGACATTATCAAAGCGCTGCGCACCCCGCTGGCCATGAAATACAAGTGTCTATCGTCGAGCACCTGGAAGCTGGCCATATCCAGCCTGATCAGCGTGCTGCACACGGGACTTAAAGTGGCGCGCACTAAGCCGCAACACTTTGCCAGCCAGTGGGATGATTTGGCCGATACGCTGGACAAGTTTCTATTTCCAATCAGCGTGTGCACTATTGAGGATCGCGGTCTTGAGGAGATTGTGCTCGATGAGACAATCGATTGCCAAGTGATTGAGCTGCTGCGCGACGAGGTTTTGCCGTATGCACACGAGTTGCCGCATCAGTTCATAATGCAAATTGTGGTGCTGCTCAACAAGGGCTCCATACACTCCGCATCGGATAGCAACATTTGCTACGAGTCCGACTGGAAGCTGCGCGAAATCTTTGCCAAAACCTGTTTCGAAACGCTGCTGCAGTTCTCACTGCTGGAGGATCAGGCAACGGCCACGGCATGCAATAACAATCGTCTCAATGCCAATTTACTGACCGCCGGCAGCGTAGGTGCCGTGAATAAGGACTTTGCTGGCCGCCTGGCGGTCACGGCGCTGCTGCATCGCTTTCAGGAGGTGCTCAAGCGCTTCAACGACGATGAGCGCCAGAGCGGCAAGTGCCCGCTGCCCAGGTTGGTGTTGCTGTTACCCTTTCCTCACATGCAAGCATTTATCTGTGATGATTATATTCTTTATTTATTTTTAACAGGTTTCGCCTCTCGGAAATCTCCTTTGTGCTGAAAGCCATTGCAACACTTGTCGTCTCCATGAAGAAAGCGCCAGCATCCAAAGGTGCGTGCTGCATAAAACTAAACCTTTAGCTTCTTTTAATGCCTGTTTCGTTTTGTCAACCAGTTAATAAGCCCGCCTGGGATTTACTAATTGGCCTGTATCCCTATTTGGTGGACTGCACCACGACCACATCGCCGGAGGTCTCCCGATCGCTGCGCGAAGCTTTGCTGCAGTACACGGATCTTCTGCAGGCGCCCAGCTATGTCAAGGACAATGCGATACAATCGAATGGACAGCAGTGAGCAAATATGTGTGGAGGATAATCGTTTTTAGTTGTTTAAGTCAATGTCCTTTTGAATATATATATTAATATAATACATATTTATTTTAACTCTGCATAAACAAAAACATGTTATATATGATATATGCTTATGTCCCACTCTCCTTACCTAAGCCCCCTATATATTTGTAAAAGTATTGTAGTAAAAACTAAGTATATTATTATATTATTATCCATTTACACAAGTTCACAGTTGCAGCTGTCAAGAGCTTAACGGCTCGATAAGATAAGCTGCCCCAACAAACCGGTTAACCAACCTAATATGCAGCAGCCTTATCTGACAAATATTCCTTTAGTACCTTGGTGAGACGCTGTTTACTGATATGATATATAAAAAAAAGAAAAAACCACAACAGAAAACTAAAACTACAAATTATATGATAACTAAACATTGAGCTATGCGTGTAGCGCATTTTAAAGAACCTACCTAGAAAAACAAATAGACTTACGTGTTATCTGAAATCAAATATTAACACTTAATCAGCAAACAACTTTGTAGTGACGTTTTTAAATAAAGCAACATTTATTATCGCATTTTTATTAAATAATAATATGGCCTTCAACTATGACGTTAACAGACTACAGTTATCTCAACTGCAATGTACCAAAAGCTGATAGCCCTAAAAATGTTGGTAGCTGGCTATTTTGTTGGTCATTTTTATGGAAAAGTTCAGGGTCGACGATTTCCGCTAACCTGACCGCTTACTTCCGAGATTTTCATAAAAACTCAGCTAAAGTACCAGGCGAACAGAAATGCATAGCAGGTAGTCAAAAAATTCTGTAAATAAAAATTTCATTGCATACCCGCACGGGGCGCTGGTTGGCGGCCGCTGGCTTCGTTACAAACTCAGCTAAAGTACCAGGCGAACAGAAATGCCCAGCAAGTAGACGAAATATCTGGGGCTGAAAAATTTCGTTGCATACCCGCAAGGGCCCTCGAATTTGATTAGTTTAAACGAAAGTTTGAGCTGAGGTACCAGGCGAACAGAAACAGCAAAGAGGTCGATGAATGAAATTATAAAACACAGCTGCATAGATTAAACGGCAGCAATTAACGCAATTCATATTCTTTTATTCAAAATTTACAGGCACATTCATTTAGGGACAACATCGAGTGCTATATTATAATGCAGACAGGAATACAATGGGAACAGGAACTGCTGTTAGGTAGGGCTTTAGATGCACCAGGACTATCTTCAAGGTTGATTTCCAAGGAGAAAGGGATCATCCAGGAGAAATGGGAAATCGAATGTAGCTAGATTGTTGCCGAAAAGCTAAATAAAGTCAGAACTACATATTCTTTAAGTTTTAAGAAACTATCATTAGAATAGTAAATAAGTTAACTAAAAACCTATTTTCGTTGGAAATTTCTTAAGTTTTGAGTTTTTTTTTGGTATATATAAAATAACTAAGACAAGTTTTCCACAAAGATATCCCTTAACGCTTTTGCACAGCTCAGAGGAAAAAAAAGCTTGGCATTCAGAAAATCCAAATCTTATTCAAGCTGACCACCATCCAGTATTAGGGTGGACCCATTTTCTTCAATGTGGCTTGTAAACTTTGTCCTCCGTTTAGCTGTAAATTTCTGTCATTTTGGTAGAGTGCAAAGATTTTAATCTAAATGAAATGTTTATTTTAGTTTGTTTTGTTTCTATTTTAGTCTAATTGAAGCTGATCAGCATTCAGTTTTAGGCTGGACCCATTTGCTTCAATGTGGCTTGTAAACTTTGTCCTCCGATCAGCTTTTAGAGAGCTAAGCTTACCTTTTAGCTGTAAATTCGTGTCATTTTGGTAGAGTGCAAAGATTTTAATCTAAATAAAATGTTTATTTTAGTTTGTTTTGTTTCTATTTTAGACTAATTGAAGCTGATCAGCTTTCAGTATTAGGGTGGACCCATTTTCTTTCAATGTGCCTTGTAAATTTTGTCCTCCGTTTAGCTGTAAATTCGTGTCATTTTGGTAGAGTGCAAAGATTTTAATCTAAATAAAATTTTTATTTTAGTTTGTTTTGTTTCTATTTAAGTCTAATTGAAGCTGATTAGCATTCAGTATTAGGCTGGACCCATTTGCTTCAATGTGGCTTGTAAACTTTGTCCTCCGATCAGCTTTTAGAGAGCTAAGCTTACCTTTTAGCTGTAAATTCGTGTCATTTTTGGTAGAGTGCAAAGATTTTAATCTAAATAAAATTTTTATTTTAATTTGTTTTGTTTTCATTTTAATCGGTATAATAAGTATAATAACATTTTTGTTCTTCTTGTTTTTCATTCATTATTATTTTACCTGTTAATTTTAATATTCTTTTTTGTTTTTTTTTTAATAGTTTTTTGGTTTTTTGGTTTTTTGTTTTAATATTAGAATTAGGCAATCGAGTTAATACTACCTTCGTTTTAAATATTATGCAACGAATTGGGTTTTGTTTTTAGTTTTATAATTATGAATTTTTAAATGTATATATTTAATAAACTCATTTCCGTTCTGGCTAAGCAACAATTTGCTCCTTTTTAATTTATTTATATTTTTATATTTTGCTGTGCCTTTCAACTCGTTTTGTGTGTTTTTTTTTTTTTTGCTAAATTTTAGTATATTTTTTTTTTTTTTTAGTATATTTTTTTTTCTTTTTTCTTTTTTGCCATGTACAGTTGCCTTGTAAAAATGTACAATTCAAGCGCTTGCTTTTAAAATATTTGTATTTTTTAGTTTTTATTTTTAGTTTTTATTTTTTTATTAATGTTACAATTACTAATTTAGTTTAGTTTTAGCTGAAAGTCGCAATCACCTTAAAAAGTAGCCGCATTTATATATATTATATATATAAATATTAGCGTTAATTAACCTTGTGTTTAGTTCTTTATATTTGCGTTTGTTTTAGTTTTAGTTTTAGTTGTTTACTATTTTTTTTTTTTTTTTTTGGATGGGGCTTCTTAAATATAATACAATTGTTTTTATTACGTGTGGATTGCAATTGCGATAGGCTTAGGCTATTAACTAGGCTCCTCCTCCTTCTCCTCCTCCTCCTCTTCTTCTTCTTGCTCTTGTTTCGGTTTAAACTTTAGCATATGCATGCATGTATGTATGTGTGTGTGTGTGTGTGTGTGTGTGTCTGTACGTATCTATGTATGTGTATTTAACAGTTTAGTTAGCAGCAACAGCAGTGTGACCAGAAATAAAAACTAAGAGAAAAACAAAAGCTGTGCATACATATGTACACACACACACACACACACACACACACACACACACACACACGCACGCACACACCTGATTGCATATGTGTATATATGTGTGTGCACAACATTTAATTGTGTTGCATTTTGTCTTCGTTTTACACTCTATAAACTTTTGCACGCATATTTGTATGTATTTGTATGTATTTGTATGTATATGTATCTATGTATCTATGTATGTAAGTAATATATATATATGTAGAGAGAATTACGTTAGTTAGGCATTTTTTTTGTGTTAAGTTTTTTTTTTTTATGAAATTCGTAAAATGTTGTTTTTTGCTGATGAATTTGTTGAATTTAATTTTGTTTTGCTTTTGTGTGGGGTTTTTCTTTAAGTGTATTCAATTTATTAAACTCTTTACATTAAATTACATAGCTAATTGTTGTTGCTTGGTTTTCTTCTTCTTCTTGTTGTTGTTGTTGTTGTTGTTTTAATGCCTTAGCCATACAAAATGTCGTGTCTATTAATATATATATATATATATGTATATGTATGTGTATGTATGTATATGCATATGTGCATGCATCTGCATGTGTGTGTGTGTGTGCATGTCTGCACATATATATACACACACACACACACATGCATACATGCATGCATGCATGTATATATGTATGTGTGTATAATCATCTTGTTTCTTTTAGTTTAATGAACACTTTGTTGGGTTCAATTCAATATTAGTTTAAAAAGTTGCATATTTCTCTTTGTTTTTTTTTTTCATATTTAGTATTTAGTATTTAGTATTTAATGTAATTTAAGTTTAGCGTTGGTTTTTAAAAAAGTTGCTCATCGAAATGAATATCTATGTATATGTATATATATATATATGTATATATGTATATATGTGTATATATATATATGTATATATGTATATATATGTATATGTATATGTATGTATATAGTTAAGAAGCGCTGTGCCCAGTTGACTCGTGATTTGTTTTGTTTTTCCCATAAGTATCTATATATATATCTATATATATATATAATTATATATATACGTATGTATGTATGTATGTAGTGTCTATTTCTATATAAATTGGCTAAAAAAATCATAGTTCATAGTTGTTGTAATTAGCAATTTAACGCCGGGATTTCAAAGCGAACAGCCAAAAATAAATAAAAAACTAAATTTAACTAATTTATTTAATTAATTAACTTTTCTCAGTTATTTTGTGTAGGCTAACTATCGAATTTGTGTGTGTGTGTGTCTGTGTGTGTGTGTGTGTGTGTGTGTGTGTGTATTTGATAAGCGGGGTTGATTGATTTTAACTCTCTCTCTCTATCCCTCTCTCTCTCTCTCTCTCTCTCTCTCTCTCTCTCTCTCTTCTTCTCTTCTTCTCTTCTTCTCTTCTTCTCTTCTTCTCTTCTTCTCTTCTTCTCTTCTTCTCTCCTTCTCTCCTTCTCTCCTTCTCTCCTTCTCTCCTTCTCTCCTTCTCTCTCCTTCTCTCTCCCTCTCTCTCTCCCTCTCTCTCTCCCTCTCTCTCTCCCTCTCTCTCTCCCTCTCTCTCTCCCTCTCTCTCTCCCTCTCTCTCTCCCTCTCTCCCTTTCTTCCTCTCTCTCTCACTCTCTTGTTAAATTACAAAAAAATACTTTGTTTTTTATTTATTTTTGGCTGTTTCTTTGTGTTTTCATTCGCTTAACAAAAGTTCATTTTAGTTGTTTTATTTTATATTTATTTTGCATTAGTTTTTATTCAACTTTTTCTGTTTTTTTTTTTTTACCCGTAGCTATAACTGGATTATAGAGTATTTAATACACAATTGATTATACGCCTAGTTTTCTGAGAGCAAGTCACACGTTTCCCCCCCCCCCCCCCCTCCTTTTTTGTTTTTTAACAATTAACTATTTCATAAATTGGGCATAGAATGGTTTTTTTCATCAAAAAGAGTTTAGTTTTCATTTGTTGTTCGTCTTGTATTTCTACTGAAACCCTAAGGCATATACATTTCAATTTGTTTAATGCTAATTTCTTTATACTACAGTTAAATCAGAAGCAAAAACAGACTTAGGACTTGGACATAGTATATATATGTATATATATAACATATATATATTTATATATAGTAGAGAGCTCAGCCAGAAGAAGATCGCGCAGAGAAAACTTCGAGTTAAAGGCTTGGCACAGAGTTAACAGTTATAGAGAAAAGTGCTGCCAATTTTGTCGAAAAGATAACCAAAAAAAAAAAAACTCAACCGAAAAACCGTTATCAAAACGTGTGACTTGCAATCGATATTCGATCTTTGATCATCGATCTTTCGTTATTATCGAGTCTACAATTGTTGTAACTAATTTCATTTCTAACTTGCTTTCTTTCCTTTTTTTTGTGTATTTTGTTAGTTAACTGAAATGTTTAGAGGTGAAATATTTGTTGCTTAATTTAAGTAGATTTTTTCATGCAGTTTGTTGTTCTTGTGAATGCTTCCAAAATTGTTTTAACATGGCTTATGGCTAATTAAAATTAGCTGCTATCATTATTCATTCATTTTATTCATGTATATTGTATACATATATAAGTTTTGCTTACTTTTAGTTTTGGTATTTATTTAATATTTATTTTGTTGTTGTTTAGTAATTGTTCATTTAGTTTGTTCGAACGCGGGAGACTAAAATTGTGTGCCAGTATTTTGTTGTTGTTGTTGGTTTGTTATCGATAACAATCGGAATACATATCGCAATGTAAATAATCGAAAAAGTGGGCGTAAATAAATCGTTTCAAATATACTGAGGATTTATAGGATACACGATTCGTTTTCATTTTGTCAGGCTTTGTTCTTGTTCTTCTTGTTTTCACTGTACATAGAAAACAAAAAAAAAAACAAACAAACAAACAAAAAAACATACAATACTGCGTATGTACTTGTTGTATATAAGTGTATATTTATATGTATAGTTTAAGTATATAGCAAATAGTTGACGAGTGTTTCAAAGTTCCTGTTCAATTATCTTCCTCTGCTTCCTCTTCTTCTTCTTTTTCTTAATCTTCATCATGTCTTCTTCTTCTTTTCTTGTCTTCCGTAGTAGGTTTAAATAGTCGTACTTGTTGTTGTTGTTGTTGTTATTGTTTGTGGGTAACATTACGTCATACATTATAGCAGTAAATAGGTATCGTAGCTGTTCATGTTGTTTCTGTTGGTGTGTGTGTGTGTGTGTGTGTATAAGCATCGTGGGTTCACTTTATCAGTTCAAGAAGTTATGTGTAATATACACAAGTGTGTGTGTGTGTGAGTGCTTGGAGAGTGTGAGTGTTTGGAGAGAATGTGAGTGCTTGGAGAGAATGTGAGTGCATGTGGGAGATTGCTTGAGAGAGATTGAGTCTATGTGGGAGAGTTAGTGCGTTAGTGTGTTTCTTTGTGGGAGAGTGTCTGTGTGAGACAGAGTCTGTATGTGTGTGTGAGAGAGAGTCTGTGTGTTTGTGAGAGAGAGAGTCTGTATGTGTGTGTGTGGCTTGAATAGTGTAGGAGACGGAGTGTTAATTAACTAAAGTAAGTTTTAATAAAGTTGTTTGTATACAATATACACATACATATATATATATATATACACACACATATGTACATATATGTAGATCTATGCATATATATAAATATATATAGTCACAAATAGTCGTTACACAAATAAGCCACAAACTGTACAACAATTTTGTACATTTACAATAAAAAACTTATACACAAAAACCCTTAAATTGCATCAATTATCGATTTTCGATATCATTTGAATCGATATTTAGTTATCGAGAGCGTTACGATTACGACGGTTTCAAAGTATGTTGCTAGGCTATATAATTCTTTCTATTCATACACACACGATGATTCAGTTTGTTTTATGTTTTATGTTTTTTGTTTTTGTATATAACAAGAACGATTATTTGTTATTATTAATTAGTTTATTAGTTTACTATACAAATGTCTCATGTTTTGAATGCACAATTTGCGCATTTCAACATAAGTTCAATTATTATTTAATTTCATTAAATTTTTATTTCATTTTCATTTTCATTTACTGAGAACACAGTTTACCATATAAATATTTAAAGCTTTGTTGGCGGCAAAAAAGTGAAGAAAAAGTCAATACAAAATTCTTCAAAAATCAAAATATCAAGGATTTCAGTTAAGAGTTACGAGCTAGACGACAAATTGAAGACCGCATTAGTATATTTTTTTTATACACATACATACACATACAACCGAAGGGTTAACATACATGTTAATTAACAGAAATCAATAATAAGAATTAACAGTGTTTTTCTTTTTCTTTTTCTAAGTTTTGCGTTTTGATTTGTTTGGGTTTTAGTTTTTGTTTTGTTTACCAAAAATGAGGCAAAGTCGTCGTAATCATAATCATAATCATAATCATATATATATATGTATATATATATATAGGTATAAGCAAATAGTACTGAACTTTACAAGTTTTTGGCAGTACGCAATTTGTTGTTGTATTTTATTTGAAATTTTTCCCATTTGTTGTTATAGTTTAAAATTTATGCAAATATACAATGTTGTTTCTCATCGCTTTTATGTTTTTTTTCATTTCTCATAAATCGTAAAGCATTTATGATCTATTTATTTTGTTATTAAAATATACTCATAACGCGCTACTTAATTGTTTAAAAAGTTTTTTGGTTTTTATATTAACTAATATTAATAAACAAATTTTAACATTTCTCGTTCAACAGTTTTTTTGGTATTTTTTAAATTCCGCTTTTGTTTTTTTTTTGTTTTTTTGCCAAATTGTTTTCTTTTTTCCTTTCTTTTTTAACCGAAACGATAAATAAATTTAAATAATTAGCCCAAAGAGTAAAGAAGACGGAACTCGCTGTTTTTTTTTTTTTTGCTTTCGCTTTTTGCCAGTTATAAACAATAAACATTTGTAGGTTATGTACAACTTTACTTCAAGATGGCGTATAATCCTACGTACGAGTGTGTGTGTGTGTGTGTGTGTAGTTGTTGTTGTTGTTGTAGTAGTAGTAGAATTTGTAGTGTTGTTAACAGTACTGCGCTTTCGGTGTTGGATACTGGACCTGTCTGCATTATCCACAGATCCTCGTGGATCCCGTTGAATGTTTAGTTAATTACTAAAGTTCCGATTTAGTGTTCATTTAACTGCTATCACTTTTCGTTTGTTCATTTTAATTTTTATCCTTTTTGTTTTTTTTTAATATTAATTCTTGTTCTTTTTTATATATATAATAAAATACAATTTGACTAAACAAGGTTCTTTCATACAATGTTTTTTTTGCGGAAATTTCAAAGTTCTTTCTTCGGGTGTTTTTTTTTTAAAGATTTGGGAAGTGTGGGGGAGGGGAAGGGGGAAGGGGGAGGTTCTATAATAGTATTGTATAATATAATGCATTGCTTTTTTGCTCTTCATTTCATTTTTGAATGCTCAATTATATTTCTTGTTTTTTATATTATTTGTGTTTTTTCTTTTTCATTTTTTTTAGGGCTGTCTTTATAGGAATTTTTAATCATAATTTCTCCTTTTCTTTTTCCTGCAATAGAAACAAATTGCAAAATCGCATAAGTCAAGAGTTTTGAGACAAATCGAGTTCAAAGTTCAACCAAACAAAACTAAATGCATGGGGGGAGGGGATCGGCAATCAATCAATCAATCTATCAATCAATCAATCAATCAATTAATTAAAATCTCCAAAATACATGACAAGAAAATTTACGTTTTGAGACAAAGACAAAAAAATGATAAATTCAAAAGTACATTAAAACGAAAAATCTTATAACTTTTATACTTTTGTTGCTGTTGTTGTTGTTGTTGTTGCTGGTACAAATATTTAGGCTACTTGTTGTTAATATTATTATTGTTATTGTTATAGTTGTTGTTGTTGTTGTTTTCGGTTGTTGTTTTCGGTTGCTTTGCTGAACGAACGCTGGGTTTTCACTTTGATAGGTGGAATTGCATTTGGATTTTGGTAATCAACTGTAATTTTTCTTTTAATAGCGAGCGATAGCGACAACAATCGATTCAATCAATCAATCAATCAATCAATCAATCAATCAAGCTGCAGGCTGTTGCATTTACCTATTTAACTTATGCATTAATTATTTACTTATTGCGAAATTTTATCAACTACGGCATACAATTTTGCGACAATTGTTAGTTTTAGACGATTTTTGGTTTTTGGTTTGGTTTTTCACATTATGTGGGGGAAAAATAAGAAAAGAATGAAAGACAATTCGATTAGCTTTTTTCACGCAAAATTTCCTTGGCACTACGAATACGTACGACGTTTACGTCTATGAAAAGCTCAAGCTAAAGCAAAATCAAGCACAAAAAAAAAAAAAATCAATAGAGGAAGCGTTTTAGCACATTGAGAAAAAAAAAACGAGCTCAAAATTCGTTTTCGGCTCAAATTCTGTAGTTGCAAGTTAATACTGTATACATACATACGTACATACATACATACATACATACATATATGTATATACATCTACATGTTTTTTATACAAGTGTATGTGTGTGTGTGTGTGTGTGTGTGTGTGTGGGCAGATCGAACTCTATTCTCGATCTCTATTAAGCTAATACATAAGCCAAATCAATATCATACATAATACATAATACAGAGAAGTAAATTAAAAATGCGTGTTTTTCAATTGTTTTTTTTTTTTTTGTTTAATTTACATTTGTTGTTGTTTTTTTCTTTTTCTCAATCTCAAAACGCACAAAATCATAAAGCGAACAAAAATAGCACAAAAGTTTTTTTTTCCATTTTTTTTTTATATAAATTTAAGTATAATTATAATAATAAAAGACGGCAAAATATCAGTTGTAAACATAGCGGTAAACATATAGAGAAATTTGTGTACACGAAATTATAATCGAGTGAGAAAAAAAAAAGGCAACTGAAAAGGAAAACTGAAAAGAAAAACTGAAAGAGAAACAAAAAAGTGCGCAAAGAAAACAAATACTTTTCTGTGTGTGTGAGTGTGTAAATGTATGTGTGTGTGTGTGTAAATGTATGTGTGTACAGACTAATTAGATATAGACGCTCTACAAAATAACAAACAAAAGCAAAAAAAGGAGAGAAAATAATAAAAATCCAAAATGAAAAAAAAACTGCTTTTAAGAAAAGTTTGCTTTAATCTAGTTTTTAGCCGTGTGTTTGTTGTTGTTGTTGTTGTGTTATTGTTATAAAGAAAATTTATTGCCAACTTTAAGCTTAGAAAGTCATTTTATAATAGGCATAATAATATACATAACGATAAAGATTGATCAACTTTCTCTGTAAGTGTGTGTGTGTGTGTGTGTCGTGTGTGTGTGTGTGTGTCGTAAGTGTGTGTGTGTGTCGTGTGTGTGTGTGTGTGTCGTAAGTGTGTGTGTGTGTGTGTGCAGTTCAAGGCGTGGCTAATTATTTAAATTAGAATTAAACAATAAGTACTTAAAACAAAGTTCATAACATGTTGTTGTTTTTTTTTATTAATTATTTTGTTTTTTCTTCTTCTACTTTCCAATCTTAAGAATGCACTCGATGAATGAAAAAAAAAGAAGAGAAGAGAAAGAAAAAAGAAAAACAAAGCGCAGCAAACAATGAAAAAGTTTTTTTGTTTTTTTTTTTTTACAAACAATTTTTCGACATTGAAATCATAAGGCAAACTTTTTTTTATATATATATATATAGATATACTTGTATAATTAAAATATAGTATTTATATGGCTATAAAACTACGCTCAGTGTGTAAGTGTGTGTGTGCAGGTGTGTGTGTGTGTGTAGGTGTGTGTGTGTGTTTGTGTGTTGTGTGTGTTTCTGTCAGTTTTTAAGCACAAATTGTGTTTGTTTTTTTTTTTCCTTCGTTTAGCACACATTTGATTTATTTTTGTGTTTTTGTTTTTGTTTTTGTTTGCAGCACATAAACAATAAATGTAATTAAGTTTTATTTTACTCAATAGTTTTTTTTTATATATTTGTTCTTCTTCTTTTTTGTGGCACGCAAAAACTGAGCCAGCGTCTAAATAAATTGTGCACTAAATCATATTTAATATGTTTTATAATACAAAATAAACAAAAACAAAATAGCGAAAAAAACGTAATAAGTTTTATGTATAAAAAATGTTTAATTATTATATTATTTTAAGCTGGACTTTTTTGTTGTGTGCGCCAAACAAAACAAATTCTTTGTGCATTTATATTTGTTGTTAATTGAGTAAATTTTTTGCTAAACTTTGTTGCTGCTGTGTCTGTGTGTAAGTACGTCGCTGGTGTGTGTGTGTGTGTGTGTGTGTGTGTGTGTGTGTTGTGTGTGTTGTGTGTGTGTTTGTTGTGTGTGTTGTGTGTTTGTTGCGCATTTGCGAATGCAGCTTCAAACGTCTTTAATTTGCAGTTTTATTAACTAAAATGTAAATTTGTTTTGCTGCATTTCAAAAAGTTGTTACAATTATTTTGGTGTTTGTTGTTGTTGTTGTGGACTGCTTGTTGTTGTTGTTGTTGTTGTTGTTGTTGTTGTCGTTGTTGTCATTGTTGGCAACTTACTGTTCTTGGGGATCAGTATCACTCTCCTCCAGCTCGCTCTTGTTGCGTCTCTTCTCGTAGATGAGAATGATCAGGCAGAGAATGAGAACCTCGGCGCAGATGCCCAGGAAAGGCCACAAGGCGGCGAATTTGCCTAACAAATCGAAACACATATATATTATATAGTATATCGATCTGGCTAGTATATAGGGAGGTGGGGGGAGGGGGACTCACCCTTAACACGAACGGTCGTAAAGTCGGTGGCAACCGTGCTATTGCCAAAGTCATTGGCCTCGTTGCGTCCGTGACACTTGAACTCGCCTCTGTCGTCCAGGGTCACGTTCTCGATCATCAAAATTGCATTCTCTATTTTATTATCATCCGATTTTAGTATATAACGATCTGTGCTATTTGTTATATTTGTATAATTGCCTGCAATTAAACAAAATCAAAAGTTATCATTAGCCTGAAGTTCATTTTCTTTCTTTTTCATAGTTCAAACTTTTGCTCAAACATTTGCTCAAACATTTCCCAATAATTTCTTAATGCACATCATTTTAATTCAAAAAATTTGTCGTTATCTTTTAATAACTTCCAAAGTTATCTTCTGCATGCCACAGTTTTGCATCTTCTTCCTTTTACTAAGCAAGCTGCCTTGCAATTCCCAACTAGTTTAAGCTGAGGCATGTACAAAACTGGACGCGTTAGCAAAGTCAGATTTTGTTCATTTCATAGCCTGAGTTTCAAATATTATTACCTCTATTAATATAACTATATTACATTAAAAGGTCTTCCATCGTTTTGTCTTTCTGCAAGCAACAGAATGTGAACTTGAGTTTTGCTTCTTCTTTCTTTTATGAAGACTACTTCGTTGCAATTCCCAACTAGTTTAAACTTCGATTAGTTTGAGTTTTTTTTAACCATGTCCTTCTGTTTGTTTTGTTTGTTCACATATTTTAACTAAACTCTGCATTTATAATCTTGATCATGCAATTCTCACATAATAGCAAAAGGAAACAAGACATGATTTTTTACTTTATCTAACTGAGATTCGTTTCCTTTGTTGTTAATAGAGAGATATTATTGATCTAAGAGTATTTCGTGAAAAAAACCTACTTTTAAAAGTTTCTTCTGTATCGAGTTCTACTTTAAAAGAAAACTATTAAAAGTTAATTTGAATTCATTTTGATATTTGGTTTAGCTTGAAGATAAATGTATGTCAACTACATGAATCTGGAACAGCACTCACCAAAGCTCCACGACAATCGGGGATTGCTACCGACAACTGTGCAGGGTATCATCATTTTCTCACCCTCGACAACACCAGTATTTGAAGGCACTCGTACGACCACGCGAGCTAATTAACAATAACAATAATTAATTGATGATGATAATCATATTTATCAGTATTTGTTGCGACTTACCGATCACGAGTATATCTCTGGACACGCCCTTGAACTCACAAGTATAGCGGCCGTCGTCGTGAGGTTCCGCTCGGTCAATTATGAACTTTCTTTCGGGATGGATCAGTTTGAAGCGACCTCTCAGACTTAGCACGTCCGTCACATTGACGCCATCCTTTTTCCTGTCGATAACACAAAGAGAATGAGTTTAAGACACAATGTTGTATTAAAGAAACAATCGATAGATTTCTGAATGTAGATATCGATAGTTTTCTGAACGCAAATAGTTGCTGGAACACAAATATCGATAGTTTTATGAACGCAAATAGTTGCCTAACGACAAATATCGATAGTTTGCTTTCGATATATGGCCTTTGAGTCATCGATAATGCGTTAATTTATCTATCGATTCTTTTATAATCGGGCTCGATTAAAGCCTCCAAATGCTTTATTGTTAAACTATCAAAAATTTCTCTAAAGTTTTGGCTTTCGAAAAAGGTCCTTAAGAGTTATCGATAATGGGCTTATCTGTTTATCGAGTCTTTTATTTTCTGGCATAAACTATCGATAACTGCTCTAAACAAAGTTTTGGCTTTCGAATGATCAATAATGGGGTCATTTGTTTATCTATTATATTATAATTGGGCTCAATTAAAGCCTCCTTCTGCTATCTGGCATCAACTATCGATAACTGCTCTAACTATGGTTTACATTATTGCGAACTCTTTACAATTTAATTGACTTTCTATACCTTGTCTATTAGTCGACTTTCAGGGCTTGAGTAATCGATAAAAATATACTAATTTGAACGATATTTTCGATAAGTGCGCGAACTATTTGTTTTATCCTTTTTCCCGGAACACATAAGAGTTTTGTAAGCTTGGGAGAAGGACTGCGGACTAACAGAGAAGAAGGACCTCTTCTCTCGTTAGCCAAATTCCAAATTCCTTTTGTTTTCGTCAAGAACTTTTGGTGGCAATTATTCAGGACTAATTCAACATGAGGCACGCACGCAAAGCGTCGGCCCTGGCCAAGGCCCAGGCCCGTGTCCGGGCCCGAGACGAGGCAACACCGACACAAAGTGTCATTACCATTACGAGGCTGCTTCACACTCACACACACTCACATACACTCACATACACCCGCACACACACACACACTCGCAAACAAACTAGAGTCGGAAGAGGCCCCCTTCCGGCAAGCGGGCTAGTCTTTCGGGCAATTTTTAGTACAACCTCGCAGTAACCCGTAACCCATGCCCCCCCCCAACAAACTGTGCTATGCTATGCTCTCCAGGTTACGTCAGTCAAGTGTTCGGTTAGGGGGCGGGGGGTTGGCGGTCGGCAACATAATTAAGCAAAAGTGCTTAGCTGTGCCATATTAAAATGATTGCTCTTATAACTGCCAACTAGTATGCTGAGCCAGGGGAGCTGCCTGCCTGCCTGCCAGCTTGCCTACCTGTCAGTTCCTGTTGGCCAGTGTTGCGCAACACTGCAAGAAATTCGTTTCTCTTTTCAGTGTTTCTAAAGGCTTATAATTGCAGCTAGTTGTGAGATTTCATTCAATTTTCACATTTAAGTCATCAAATTTAAGTTTTTCTTCGGAATTTTTCAACAAAATAAACTCCAATTTCGTACAGTATACTTTCCTATTGGCCAGTGTTGTGCAACAACAAATTCTTATTAATTTTCAGTATTTCTAAAGGTTTATAATTGCAACTAGTTGTGGGATTTAATTCAATGTTCCTATTTATTCAATACCTATTAAGTTTTTCTTCGGAAATTGACAACAAAATAACGCCAAATTTCTTACAGTATACTCTTCTATTGGCCAGTGTTGTGCAACAATAAATTCTTATCAATTTTGAGTGTTTCTAAGGGTTTTAAATTGCAACTAGTTGTGGGATTTAACTATATTTTCCTATTAATTAAAAACCTATTAAGTTTTTCTTCGAAAATTGACAAACAAATTAATACCAAATCTGTTACAGTATATCCCTTTTTGGGTTTGGATCATTGTAGGGTGTATTTAGTTTGGATTTAGTTGGACTTACCATATGAGCGGATCATCGGACTCCACATTTTTCACATTGCAGCTGAGCACAAGCGGCGTTCGGATATCGTAAAATCTCATTTGACGCTCCACATGGTCATAATTTGGCACCAAGGAATCTGGCCCTGAATTTGAAAAAGGATGACAGAAGCGAGACAGAGAGAGAGAGCGAGAGAGAGAGAGAGGGGAGAGAGAGAAAATAGACAAGATAGAAGACATAAAAATTAGTGCAAATATTTAACAAGTAAAATTTTTTATACAAATCGTATGTCATATAAAAGAGAAGGAGGCAACAACGTTTACATAAAGAAAATGCTTAAACAAATCTATATCTAAATATAATGAAGAGAAAAAATTAAATAAATATATATGGTCTGAAAAGTATGGCATAAATATTACGAGTATTTGTAGATAAATTCGAGAGGCGAGCGCTTAATATATATATATATATATATATATATATATATATGAGAGGGGTGGGGGGCTAGGGCTAGGGTTTTTTTGTGGGCGTGGCTAGCGAGGGTTTCTTTAGTCGTATTTGGTTTTTTTTTTGAGAAATGAGCTGAGATGTTTGTATCGATTTTGTCGTTTGGTCACTTTTCAAAATTCTAGTTAACGAGTACTTAACAATAAAATAAAATTAAAAACTAAACAATTGCAACTTAGGAAATTACTTTTACACACAATTTCTAGTTATACCAAGAAAAAAAATAAATAAATATATAGCTATAAAAATGAATTACAAAAATTCGCTAGTTATTTTGTATTTTTTTAAGGGTCCCACATAAATATAAATAACCCAAATGGGAAAAAGAAAAAAAATAAAACTAAAACAATTGAAATAAATAAAAAAACAGCATACAATAATTGGTTTATTGGTGAATTTCGAATTTTATTTCGCCTAAGCATACATTTATTTTTATTTTTTTTTTATATATATTTATATTTCTTTAAACTTGGACTGAAATCAAATAAATTTGATTTACGCGGCGTATACGTAATTTATGTAAATGTATTTAATTCGTTTTTCTCGGTAATTACAATTATTTAATTTGAGTATTTTTAAAATTAGCTGCAAATGTAGCAATAATCGTTGTTTGGTATTTAAATACTAAATGTTGTCTATCGAAATGCGCAAAGCAAAGCAAAGGCAAAGGCAAAGCAACAAAAGCAACAGCCAAAAATTTCGATAACCGATAAGCGATAACATTACACACATACATACATATGCATGCATGTGCTTTGTCCTTATCGGCAAAACAAAAGAGAGAAACGCAAATCAAAGAATAATAAAACATAAGGCAATAAACATAAGGTCGCGGTTACACAGCCATTGAGGGCAAAAAACAACACGGCTTATCGCAAGCGGCTACGAGCCAATTCTGAATTACACATGAATTTAATATGCGTCCACAAAATGGCTGCCAATCAATCAAATTGAAGATATGCACGCAGAAATAGAGAGTGAGAGAGAGAGAAAGAGAGAGAACGAGTTGAGCGCTGTGCACCTGTCAACGGTGTGATTCAAAATCAGAGGTAAACAACTTAAATATATAAATTGAGTTAAATATTTGTATATATATATAGCAACAATGACAACAACAATAGCGGCACACACAAATCAAATCCAAAATTGTTACACATTAATAAATCAAAATATATGTCAAGCAACAACTATTAAAAGCTCAACTTAAAGTTTGCCTGTATTTAACATGTATGTGTGTGTGTGTGTGAGTGTGAGTGTGAGCGTGTATATGTGTGTGAGGGGGGAACAAGGTTAAGTAACGGCGAAGTGTCAAAGCCTGAGAGAGCTATCGAGCGATTAACGATTAACAACACCAAAATAGGCTGACGATGTGAGAGATTGAGCAATGTGAGACGTGCTGATAACGATAGAGGAGAACGAGAGAGCGAGAGCGAGAGCGGAGCGAGAGCATGGCAAGCGAGTACGGGCAAAAGAGCGAGGCTTAGACAAAAAAGAAACTGGACGAAAGTGAGTTTTAATGCGAGCGCAATGTGTGAAGTTGCTGATGATGTTGTTGTTGTTGTTGTTGTTGTTGTTGTAGAGGCAAACAAAACAACAACAAGACGAATGAGATTGGAGTTTGTATGTTTGTGTAGTTAGTATTGTAATTGCTCGCTCAGTTCACTTAAGCGGTTCATTTACTCACGTAGCCCAGAAGTTCACTAAGTAGTTCACTTGTTCATTTGGAAGCCATTATTGAAGCACACGTTTGGCTACACTATGCAACAAAAACGAGCAAATTTCGTGTTGTTTTTTTTGGTTATTAAATTGGTAAAATAATGCCAATTATCATAAACAACTGAAAGCTGTTGGTATTTAAATGAACTACTGCACAGAGTTGGTACTCAAATAGTTTTTTCATAATTTTTATTTTATTGCTAGTGTGTTGAAATGTTGTTCAGCATATTAAACTGTATTTACCACATGTAGTGAGTGAGATTTTGAGTGAACTGTGACTGTTTGATTTTGAGTAACTTTCTTTCTGACTGAGCTGGAGCTGCATAATGTGATTTCGAGTGGAATAGAATTATGCTTGTATGAATGAGATTGTGAGTGAGTGTGTTTTAATGTGTGTGAGTGTGTGTGTATGTGGCTCACCCTTTTTAATAGGCATGAACGTCTTGGGCTGCTGCTGCATTAACCCGAAGTTGTTGTTGTTGTTGTAGCTGGTGGTCAGCGCGGTGGGCGCTGCTGTAACGGTAGCAGCACCAGCACCACCCAACGCTGGCGGTATAAATTGCGGTGCATACGTCTGATATTTTTCATTGTAATGCTGCTGCTGCGCTGGCTGCTGCGCAGTCGGCTGATGTGGCTGCGGTGGCAGCGGCAGTTGATAAGCGTTAAGTGCATGCTGGTGCGCATGATGATGCGACGTGCTGCTGCTGACTGTGGCAGAGGCAGCGGCGCCGGCGGCGGTGGCAGTGGCAGTGTCCATTGACGGGTGGCGATAATGCGGCAGCGTCTGATTGTACAGCTGTATGGTGGGCGGCTCGGGTGGCGCCACCGTATGCTCCAGCAGGGTGAGACGCGGCGGCGGAAAATCGGGCGGCGTTGCCGAATAAATGCGATGAATCGAGCCCATGCCGACGCCGACTTGGCCCTGGCCAGCGCTCGTTGCATGCCAGGGCAGCGTGGTCAGATCGTTGTATTTGCGCGTCGGCGCCGGCGGCTCATAGCCAAATCCAAAATGGCTGCCATACCCGAGGCTGGCATTGCCCATGCCCAGCTGCTGCTGCTGCTGATTGTGCTGCTGCCTATGCGTGGGCGGCGCTGCTGCCGGCAGCTGCTGCTGCTCCTGCCACGTGCGCGTAAAGATCTCGTCCGGTGAGCTGGGCGTCAGCTCGTCTATGGTCCGATAGCCGCTCTCCGTGGGCGACTCCTGTTGCTGCTGCTTGCTGCGCACGTGCAGCATGTGGTAGCCGCTGTTGTGGCGATAATTGTTGTTGTTGTTGTTGTTGCACTGATAACGGCCCTCGTGCACCTTGAGGGCGTGCCGCACCTTTAGATGTGCCTCGATTTTGTGCTTCTCGCCTGAAGATGTTGGCAACTGGTCTTCTTTTTTCATTCATCTTCTTCTTCTTCACATATACTCACCCTCAATGGCGCTCTCCGAGAGCGTATACGAGTGCTCGTCGTGGCCGTGCCGCAAATTGTGACGTGTTATCGATTCGCCATTCTTCAGCCAGTGTATCTTCTCGGTTATCGGTATGACACAGGTTATCGAAAATGGCTCGCCGATATTCACGCTCGCATCGCCATAGTAAACAATCGGCGCTGAAGCGAGCGCAAACTCTGCCGACTCGTCGCTGTCATTCGCAATGACGCTCGCTGCATTTGTTTTTATTCATTTTTCACAAATTCGCATATATATATATATATATATATATATATGTATATAAAACACACACAGAGCAAAAAGGTTACAACAAATCGATATTTTGAAATAGCGACAAAGAAGAAGAAGAGGGTGTGGGGTGGAGTGGGGGGCGTGGGGCAGCACAACACAGTGTAGAAGGCGATCGCAATTGAAAACCATAATCGAAAATCAAGAAAAAACATTAACAATTAACAATACCAAAAGAAATAAACGACTATGTTTAATTGGTCTTTTACAATCCATAAAATATGCTTACGATCCGTTTGTGTGTGTTTTTTTATCGGTTACTTTTGTTTGCTTTTTCTTTTTCTTTTCGTTTTTTTATGTGATTCCAGTTTTCGGATTATTTGATTTCAGCGCCAAGTTGCAAAAATATTTATGTATGCACCAATTTATCTATTCTAAATGTATCGTAAATCTTAAAAAATAACCAAATTTTCAAAAAAAAAAACAAACGATTACCAAACTGAAGCAACCAAATCGAAATTATAAATAAATGGTGTGTGAATGATTCACTAATTAACCTAAAAAATGTTCTCTTTTTTTGTTTATTTTGTAGAATGTTTAGTTGGTTTTCATACTTAAAGTAAAGGTATTTAACAATTAAAAGTAATATCGATAATTATCGATAACTATCAAGATATCATTTAACATTAGACGCTGCAGTTGTATTTCAGTTTAGTTCGATTAAAAGTTATCGATATTTATCGAAGACCTGTGCTATAGCTTTTTCGATTGCAGTTTACCTATAAGTTATCGATAAATATACATATATAGCAACTGCTGCATAGTCATCGACTTTTTATTTTCTTCTCATCTTCTCATCTTCTTATCTCGTGTCCAAACCCTCTCAAGCCTTCACATGCTAAACACGTGATTTTGATATTGTTTCCTTATACAACACTGGACGTTCACAATTAACGTATGTTCGACTTCTGACGCAAACCGTTTAAATTCATCATCAAATTGATTAAAATCAACTCGTCATTCTGTAGGGCATATATGTCTGACCATACATACATACATACATACATACATACATTTCTATGTGGTCATATCTACATAACGGACATTGGGCGTGACGTCAATGCTGTCCAGTTTGAACTGCAAATTCCTAAGCCTTGATCGCACACACACACACTCGCTCGCTTTATAACTGTATATATGTATATACAGTTACTTGGCCATGTGCCGCTTTTTGGCTTATCAGAGTAACGGTAACAAGTACATTTGTTGGCAACAAATAAGGAAAGGCTAATGTGATAATAAATTTGTAGGCTTGTTGATTGTTGTTGCCCGTGCGAAATGATAAAGCCGCAATCTTATCAGTTGTTTTAACGAGCCAACGGACATAGTCTTTATGTGCCTGCATGTCAACACAAAACTGGGTGATTAGACATGTGCACACACACACAAACACACACTCATACACACACATACATATATGTACACATGAGTATATGTGATTATTTGCCTTCCCTTTTCAGCTGACACTTTTATAGCAAATTAAGCGCAAAAAGATTGCAGACAGCACAATTTCATTTACAAGCAACAAGAAGTCGCCCCGTCTCCCTCGCACCCCCTGCTGTAAGCATATTCGTCTGTTGCTGTCACTTTGGACAGCACTCAAACACACGCACACAAATTACATTAACATAGAGCATATTGCAGCGCAGAAGAGAGTGGGACGCCGAAAAGTATTATAAATTTATACAACACCAACACCAAGACACACACACACTCAAGTGCGCGTATAACACACCTTAACATTTTTTGCAGCATGGCTCACGCTCACCACATACTCACACACACACACACGCACCCTAACTGTCTGCCTCTCTTTTTGTCTAGTTATACACTTGTAAGCCCCAAACGTTTAACCGCTGCGGCTGTTGCCGATTGTTGTTCTTGTTCTTGTTGCTCTCGTTGTTGTTGTCAGTGACAAGAAATTTATGGTTTATTGCTTGTTCATGTAGCATAGTTTTTGTCGCATTCCTTGTGCCAAATAGAAGAAAGAGCATGCGAAAGCGAGCGCCAACTAAAACTTTATTTAATCAAATTTATGGCTGCCAGCACACACATGCATATGCATGTCCCTCTCTCGCTGCCGCCCATCGCAACAGATGAATAGCGCACTCGTGACATATTGTTATTGGCATTTGTTTGCATGTGTGTGCGTGCGTGTACGTGTGTGTGTGTGTGTGTGCTAACGCTCATTACATTTTCGTTTGAAATTTTCGTTTTGGTTTTATTATTTTTTAATGAACGCATTGAGCTTTGGTGCAACAAATGGCCCCCTTGTTATTGTTGCAGTTGAAAATGTTATAGCCAAAGGCAATTAAAATATTTACACAGAGTATTTGCGAAAAATATATACAAAACAAGTAAGAGGTTCTAGTCGGGAGCTCCCGACTAGGGGATACCCTGAACCCTCTTATTCCATCACCGAATGCAGCGCGCGCTTATAGATATAGAGTAGCGGGGAGGTGGCGATAGGTATAAAATGAAAGATAATCGATATATATATACTTTTCTAGAAGCAACATGTCAAGTTTGGTAACTCTAGCTCTTATTATTTACCAAAATTGCTTAAAAAACAGGATATCGATATACATTTTTATCGATTACTTGGAAACGGGGCAAGTTATCGTTTATCGGAAACAAACTTGATCTGCGCAGGCACCTGGAGGACCTACAGCTAAAATTTCAGTCTCTAGTTCTTATAGGTTCTGAGATCCTTGCGTTCATACATACGGACGGGCGGACGGACAGACAGACTCGGCTATTGATGCTGATCAAGAATATATATACTTTATGGGGTCGCAGATGCTTCCTTCTGCCTGTTACATACATTTACATTTTGCACAAATACAATATTTCCCTTTTACCCATTTTCAATGGGTTCAGGGTTTAAAAAAAAAAAAAACATAAATGCCGCTACAACGAACACAAAGTGCGCTCATATAGAGAATTTTCAACAAGCAATAAGAAAGAAAAAAAAAAGCACAGCAAAATTAATTAACACGAAACAAAATTGATTGCGCCTATATTATGTAATTGTCTATGTATGCCGGTGTGTGTGTGTGTGTGTGTGTGTGTGTGTGTGTGTGTGTGTGTGTGCATGTGCTTTTATTTTTAGCAGGCGTTGTGCACGTGAAAGCACACAGTTTGAGAGCCATATTGTAAATGATTTTTAATGACACTGTTGAGCGCAATTTGGCGTTGAAGGTTAATAAAAACATAAAGAAATAAAATACATTTTATAAAAATAAATCAAATAAGCACAGTGATTAATGATACAAAGCGCCAAGTGCATACAGACAGATAGATGCATGCTTTTGGGCCTTCGCTGAAAAACGCCGACCGTGACTAAAATCTAAACAAGCTGAAAGCTCGGCTACACCCAATTGCTCGATACTCTGTACACTCGGTTCTTATCGATTACCCCATTGCTCGATACTCTGTGCAGTCTGTTATTATCGATACTTTCCGCACTCTGTTCTTATCGATTACCGTTGATACTCTGTGCAGTCTATTATTATCGATTACCCAATTGCTCGATACTATGTGCAGTCTGATATTATCGATACTTTCCGCACTCTGTTCTTATCGATTACCCAATTGCTCGATACTCTGTGCACTCTGTTCTTATCGATTACCCAATTGCTCGATACTCTGTGAACTCTGTTAATATCGATCAAATCAGTCGAAAGAGTATTTTTGGTTATAAGGTTGTCGACTCCAAGACTGCGGGTCAAATAATGTATAAAGCGTCGGCACTGCACAAAACTAATATACTCATTTGTCAGTTGGAGAACAGAGCATAAAATCAATTATTTCAAATATTTGATTTCTGTGTCTATCATGTCTGAGCAGGCACACACACACACACACACACACACATATACGCACATATTTCGAGCAATCGATCGAATTGATCGGTCAGTGAACGCACAATGTGAAATTCATTAAGTAAATTGCACGAAACACGCCAATTAAATGCAAAACAAAGCAATTTCAATGAAAAAAAACGAATGTTAATAAGTATAAAAAGAATCAACAACTGCAACAAAACCAAAAACAACAGTTGCCGCAAAACAAATACGTATAAAGTGCAAACGCAAACAGAGCGAGCGAGAAGGCAAGTGACAAAAGCACGCAAGTTAAACAAAGAGGGGGCACACTCTGTTGCTGCACTGTGCACTTGACAGAGTGCTGTTAACGAGAGGGGGGGGGTTAAGGGGGGAGGGGCCACGGCCCTTGTAGAGATTATGAGAAAAACTAAGTGCCAACTAACCATTACGATTATCATGCTTATCATAAACAGACGGACAAATTTATAAATAGGTACATATATATAAATATTTAAATACGCAACCGAGTTACTCGCTAAAACAAACAAAAGCGTTTTAAAACTGTGGCTGTGGAATAAAAGAATAATATCAGCAGTAGCAGCAGCTACGCTAACAGCGACTGCGACTGCGACTGCGGCTGCGACGTCGAGTCATGTGTCAGGGCAGAGCGTGTGCGTGTGTGTGTGTGTGTGTTTGCGCCTTGTGCATGTGTTCTTGCTTGTGCGTGTGTGTGTGCGACATGCTGCTGGCTGCTGTAAATTGAAATAAAAAATTGTTTGTCTATTTTAAAATTAGCAATAGCAACCAAAATGAAAATGACTAGGCGTCTGAGCGTCCGTGTTCTATACACTCACTACCGCGCCCCCCCCCCCCCCCTCTCTCTCTCTCTCGCACTATCTCTCTCTCACGTGTGTGTGTGTGTGTGCGTTTGTGTATAAAAGTTTTGCAGTTTTTGCCCACCACAGCAACAACAAACAGTGCTGCCAAGTTAACTAGTTTTCCGCATAATCTGGCATTAATCCAGCTTTGGCGGTCAATTTTCAATTTTGAAAAGGTCACAAGTTATTATATTTTATATTAAAGGCCAAATATTTGGTTATTAATCAATATATGGAAAAGTTTGCTGAAGTTAAAGCTTCTCAAAATTAAGAAGATATCTAAATGCATAAATAATCGATAATCGATAAATAACTCTTAGCTTCTTTTTTAACCGTTTTTTGCCCCCCAAAATCCAGCTAATTTAGCTTCTCAAAAGTTGGCAGCACTGACAACAAATTGTAAACGTATTTGAGCGCAAGAACTTGAAAAATATATTTGATTTGTATTTTGTTGGCTTTTTCTGGCAATACACATTAAAGATTTAAGCAAACAAACATTAACAAAACACTTGTTTAACGTATTCAAGTATGTTGAAAGCCAAAAAAAAAAAAAGAAAATCAAATGATATACATTTCGACGTCAGTCTGCGGCGACTGGTGTGTACATAAATATTCTGTTTGCCTTGCAGTTGTCTAATTAAACGAAATAAACATTAGCTAAATTTAATTTCCAGCTCTCAAGCGATTTAACTTGAACCAATTCGATTACCGCACAACAGTTGAACAGCAACTGGAGCGTTTTGACTGTTTGATGATCGCGGCCGCACAGTTTGAGCAGCCGGGAACGGAAAACGTCAGCTGGCTGGGCTGGCGCATTGCTGATACAATAAATATTGCAGAGAAAACATGTCAGACAGTTTTGAATATTTCATAAGGCCTTCTTTTTCTATTTTCTTTTTTTTTTTCTCGTGCCAGACATTTATGTCAATTATTATTGGCTTGGCACAATTGAAACCAACGCAAATTGATTCGAAGAAAACTAAATGGACACTAATACACACACACACACACACACACATGTGCATACAGTGCATACAGTGCATACATACATACAGACATATGTACTCATTTATTACACCCTCTTTTTTGCTTTATGCGCCATTTTATTTATTGAACAACTTGTAAAAATACACACACACACACACTCACACACACATATTCACTCACACGAAACACATTTACTGTTGAACTTTGAAGCCCGAGCAATTATAAATTGTCAAAGCCAATGAAGCGATAAAGCTTTGAGTGCCAGCGCTCGCTCTTTGCCGCCCTCCCTCTCTCTCTCTCACTCTCTCAGGGGGGTGCAGGGTGTAAATGAAATTGTAAAAGAAAACAACAAAGGACGGCAAACATTGATCGCACAGGCTGGCAACTCTGTCACTCGGCAGCCGCAACGTCACAATGGAAAAATTTTCAGACAACCTCTGCAAAGTGAAAATATTTGAACAAAAATCCGATTCTGACAAAAGCAAAAATGAAATGAACAAAACAAAAAAAAAAAACCCCGCCTCACAGGACGGCTGATTGATGCGACAATAAGGAGCAGAGCGGGGGGCGGGGCGGGGCAGCAGCTAGTGACGTTTGTGACGACTTTTTGCTTTGTTTTTGTTGTTTGTACTTGGCGGCGGCGGCGGTGGCCAGTGCTGAAAAGCACAAAAACAAAAAGCGCCGCCAGACAGTCAGACGAACATATAATACATATTAATACACACAAACACACACACACACACAGAGGCACGCTTGTATGTGTATATGTGTGTATAGTCGGACTGTCTGCATGCACAGTGGGCCACACGCAATTGTCTTCAAGTGCAAAGAAAACTTGACATTTCGACAACAACAACAAAAAATGCATGCATAAATGCTTTCAGTTCGTTTTGTTGACACATATATATATAAGTGTATATATATATATATACATATGTGTATATTTATATACAGAGGAACAGACAGCCCGCATACACACGTGTATATAAACATTTATTGTTCTCACGCAAAAATTTATTTATATTTATTTTTAAAATTATATATGAAATGTATATAGTACATATACAATACAAGCTGAACAAAAGCAGACGCATATGCATATACACACATGTTTATGCATGTATAAATGTATGTGTATATATATATATATGTATGTATGTATATCTCGTGTAGTATAAGTGCTTGTGTCTGCCTCTAAATAGGCGATGTGTGAACTTTTAGCTTTTGTCAGGTGCCTGCTAATGAAAGCGGGGGCGCTAAGAGCCTGAATGGGCTGGGCAAACTCTGGGCCAGGGCCACCTCATGCCATAGATAAGAGTATAAATACAAAAACGTTTCTCTACCCACTCTCTTTTCATCTACCTCTCCCTCTCCCTCTCTCTCGCTCTGTCTCTCTGTTTCCCATTTGGCTTCTACTAGCAACAATTTCGTGTTGTAAATTAGCATGAAACGCAGCAGAGCCATGCGAAAGGTGCAATTCACTGATACACCAATACATGTCCATACGTACAGTGAACACTCGTTTAAGCGAACAGCAGAACCTCAGATTAGTGTGCATGGCTTTAGCAAAGGTTAAATTGATGTTTTAAAACTATTTTGATAAAGACAAATAGGAAATTGACGACTTTTCTTCTCTTTTTCTTACATTTTAAAAAATTTAACACAGTACGAGTACAATATGGAAAGTGCAATATGGAGAGTACAATATGGAGTACAATTTGGAGAGTACAATATGGAGAGTACAACATGGAAAGTATAATATGAGATTACAATATGGAGAGTGCAATATGCAGACTACAATATGGAGACTACAATTTGGAGAATACAATATGGAGATTACAATATGGAGAGTTCAATTTGGAGTGTGCAATATGGAGAGTACAATTTGGAGAGTACAATATGGAGAGTGCAATATGGAGAGTGTTATATGGACAGTACAATATGGAGAGTCCAATATGGAGAATACAATATGGAGAATACAATATGGAGACATTTTGTACGCTTTCAGTCAAAAAAGCGTCCATCCAAAGTAGAGCACAAAGGGATATTTCAAAGAAGAAGCTGTTCGTTTTGTAAAAGACGCACTGTACTACATTTAACTGTAACGTGTATGTGTGTGTGTAGGTGTGTGTGTGTGTGTGTGTGTGTGTGTGTGTGTGTGTGTGCATTGCTCTGTTTAAGCAGTCATTATCTGGCACGACCGGAAACATAGAGGCAACCTCTATAGCAAAATGTGCCAACCATTCCGAGTTGCAAGCAATGCAGAAAAGCATTCAGAGCACAATATGGCCACGCCCACGCCAAAAGTGGGCGGCCTTTCTTTCTTTGTGACGCAGCAACAACAACGAGAGGAAGAAGAAGAAGAAGCAGAAAGAAAGAAAAAAACAACAACAATGAATGACGACGTCGACGACATTGAAAGGGAAATTACATTTCATGTTTATTGTCTTTATAAAAATAATATTTTCACAGCACGCCGACAAAATCCACCGCAAGTTTCTCTATAAACAGAAGTACATCTATCATATATATATATATACATTCATATAATTAGATTTAACTCAGGCATTAAGCTATAAATTAAAAGCGAAATCGGGTTAAAAACCTTAATAGTTCAGCATAGAACAAAGGGAAACAAATTTCTTTGCTTAAGATTGTGATTAAACACAAGAGAGAAGAATAAAAATGATGAAATGGGAATCCTGATTCATTTTACAAATAAACGTATTTCGCATTAAGAATGAAATTCACATTTAAAATGAAAGTCATATTAAAAATAAAATTCACATTTCAAATGAAATTCACATTAAGAATGAAATTTATATAAATAAGAGAAATTCCTATTAAAATGAAATTCATATTTAAAAAGAAATTCCCATTTAAAATGAAATTCATGATGAGTGAGTATCACAAAATTTGCACCACTGTGCAGAAAACCTATATCCCTTAGAGCTTATATATATATATATATATCTGATATATATTTTAAAGAATCTGTAATTCATATCATTCTCACATAGTTTTACCCACCATAAAATGATAATGCTTTATATAATGAATATGCTTTATATTCATATGACTAAAAATCGACGAAAATTTCACATAGTTACCAAGCAGCTTGTCCCACTGTGCGCTCTCATATTCTTCAACTATTGACCAAGGGCTGGCAACTTGGGCGAGCCGAAATTTAAATATTTGACATTTATTAATGTAATGAAAATGCCATTAAATAAACATGGCAAACCAAACAGGTAAGCTACCGTGTACACACAATTCACACACACACACACACACACACACACACCCCTCCCCTGCTGTTGATGTTCAATTGTGGAGTTCAAAAACCTGCGCTGTGTGTGTGTGTGGAAAAAGAACTCGTCAAATGAAAATGTGCGAAACACGCTGGCGGGCGAAAAAAAGGTAGGAAAGAAAAAAAAATATATACCCTCACGGAAAGCCAACATAAACACCTGGACAACACGTGGTTTCGCATTTTTTTCTTCTGGTTTTGCCTACGCAATGTTCGCTTTGAAGTAACCAGAAATAACAGAAAATCGAAAAAAGAGTTATTTGACAATTGACGAAGCTCAAATACCCTTACACACAGCTGCAAATGCATCAAATACGTTAAATGGGAACTTTCGAAACTGAAAATTTAACTTAAATATAAAATTCTTATTATTGAAATACTTTTCTTTCAACTGTTTTGTGCTTTTCAACTATATTGAGTAAAAAATTTATAGAAAAAACTTATAAAATGGGTTAAAAGATATTTAAAAATTCAAAATAAAAGTTTAACTGAGCTTGAATAACATTATATTATTTACTTTGCGATATCAGATAATGCCTAAGATTTATTTCATAAAAATAATTATGAACCCATAGTTCCTATGGGAGATATAAGATACAGATACATTTACAGATACGATAGAGATACAGTTACAGATACAGATATACAGATACAGATACAGATACAGATACAGATACAGATATAAATATAGATATAGATATAGATAAAGTTATAGTTATAGATAAAAATATAGATATAGATATAGAAATAGATATAGATATAGATATAGATATAGATATAGATATAGATATAGGTATAGATATAGATATAGGAAGTAGTAGATAATATTCTTATGTTAGGAGCCTAATGCACGTATTTCGCTCAGTTTTTTTTTTCGAGATATCTTAAACAACAAAGAAGTTTAAAATAAATAATAAAAAAACACAGTTTTTCCCATTTGTTTCTATGAGGCCTACATGATATAGGGGTACGTTGTAAACACGATATTACGCAACTTTAAGAAGCCTACGAAACTTCCTTTATGAAAAGTTTGATCAATCTATCTAAAAGATAAGTTCTCTTGCAGTTCTATGATAAAGTGATCCAATCTGACCAGCTACGACATAGATACTGCTTGCTGCAAGATGCATTTGATATAGATCAGTAATATATATGCCTCAATAGGCTTCTTCTACGCGTTACACATTTGGTCACAAAATCAAAGTGCCCCTGTTAAGAGTATAATATAACAACAGAACAGAAGCCGAAGCCGAAGCAACCGCAACTACAATAAAAATGAAAAGAATACTTTATAATGCCTGGCCAGGCAGGAAGAGAGGGCGAAAGAGGGCCAACAACTCGATGTTCGTGATTCATTTAGTTCCCCGGGCATACGAGTTTTTACTCACACACACGCACACACACACACACACACACATGTGTGTGTGTGAGTGTGTATGTAGCGTGCAAAATGTACCGTTTGAAATATCAAAAGTTTTGCCAGCTTTCCATTATTTTACGTATGATTTCGTATATTTACGTAAACAATTCGAAAAAGCATTGAAAATATTGTACATAAAAAAGAAAAAAAAAGATTAAACAGAGAAAAACCGAAAGAAACCGAAAGAAACATGTGCAAAACGATTCTGATAATCACATAGATTAAATGAACACCTGAGCAAGCAAATGCAACGCACTCTGAAATACACTTGATTGCAAATATTTTGGTGAATACAATACAAAACAAAACAAAATCGAAATATCTATCAACTTAAGTTGTAAACTTAATGAAAAGCTGTTGTAAAACATATCGAAACGGATTGTAAACTTTTCTTTTCAAATATCAACACGGAAGATCTATCTATACTGATTGATATATATATAGATAGATAGGAGTTAAAGATAGATAGATATATCGAGATAGATAGATAGATCTATGGATATCTATAGATAGGTACAGCTAGATATATAAAGATAGATATATAAAGATTGATATATCTCCTGGGTGGATATTTACAGGAGATAAACAGGAGATATGTAGGAGATATATAGGAGATATATCTAGATAGATAGATGGATAGATAGATCTACAGATATCTATAGATAGATAGATTTATCTCCTGTGTTGATATTTACAGGAGATATAGGTAGATAGATAGATAGAAAGATCTATAGATAGATATATCTCCTGTGTGGATATTTACAGGAGATATAAAGTAGATACATATAGATGAGATATATCAAGATAGTTAGATAGATAGATCTATAGATAGATATATATAGATTTATCTCCTGTGTTCATATTTACAGGAGATATAGATAGATAGAAAGATAGATAGATAGACATACATAGATAGATAGCTAGATAGGTATAGATATTATTCATATATATATCTATCTATATATATATTAGTCTAGTAGAATCTAATCCCTTAAGTCAATATTTATCTATTTATTAGACGTTTTTATTTCTGTAACACTCAAAGATCGATATTTCTTGCTAGTGCTCGAATTAGGTATAAATCAATATTTAATGTTAACAAATGTATATTATTAACAAATTTTCAGGCCTTCTCGTAGTTAACCTCATCGGGAACAACAAGTGAAGTTAATTTAAAGTCTGCTCACAAAATCGAATGAAATAAAAAACAATCAACAAAAAAATACTTGAATAAAACACACCTTGAATGTGGCTAGGCGAGGGGGCGGGGGGCGTGACACACATACATGAATAGAACACAGATGCACAGCTAGCTGAGGGGCCAATAGACAGATAGATAGATGGATAGATAGATGGTCTGGCTAAATGTTAAATGGATAGTTGTGTTATGCTTAGAATAATAAATAGTTGCGACGGAATCATCAGATGAGTGTGTGTGTGTTCGTGTGTGTGTGTGTGTGTGTGGGATAAAAGCATGGCAAAGGCTATTATAGGAGAGAACCTTAGATGGCCAAAACGTTGTGTAAACAATGCAGTATCGAGTATATATGGTATCGAGTATCGAGTATCGAGCAGAGCAGAACAGACTCTAACGGATCGATGAGTTAATATAAACAAAAGTCCACGGACAGAGCATGAAACCGGCTAAGAGACGGTCCGCTTCTCACCTGGCGACCCAAAAGCACGGCAAATATAGAAGAAAGAAAAATCATCAGATTTAAACTGAAATACTAAAATGAACTTAATACATTTTGCCGTTGTTGTTGTTCTTGTTGTTGTTGTTCTTGTTGTTGGCTTTGGTATTTCTCTTTGCTGTTGCTTTTCTTTTTTGCAATTGTGTGGAAAATTGAAAATCAAATGAGCGCGCGGCGCATAGAAGAAGAAAATCATAGTGGGAATGCGGACAGCAGGCGAAGGATGATGGTAAGCAAGGGAAGAGGGGTGTGGGGGGAGGGAGGTCCGATTCTCAGTACGAACCGAACCCAGGCAACAACAACAATATAAACTATAAAAAGCAACACAAAAATATCGAAGCACAAGTACACTTAACTAAAGGCCAAAAAGATAGACAAAGACAATCAGCGAGAGCGAGCGAGCGAGAGAGAGAGAGAGAGACAGGGAGAGAGAGCAAGACAAAGAGAGAGCGAGCGAGCGGGCAAGACAAAGCTTGCGGGCCACAGTAGAGGGGGGCGACGAGGGGGTGGGCCTTACATTGTAAAAGAGAGAAAATAAAAAGCAAGCGAAAGGAAAGTGTTCGCTCAATACATGTGAGTGTGTGTGTGTGTGTGTGTTTGTGTTATGCTATGTTATATTATGAATGTGTGTATGAATGTGTGTGTGTGTGTATGTTTGTGCCAAGGCAAAAAACCCAGCAGAACTTTGGGGTACATTATTTCGAAAAAAAAAAAAAATACAAATTTCTTATGGAAAGCTCGCGATTAGTATACATAATACTAAAACAATATGTTTCTAATTAGCGCAGATAATGTCTATACAAAAAAAGCCAGAAAGTAAGGCTATACTCGGCACGCCGAAGATTTAATACCCTTACTCGGCTGTTGATGCTGATCAAGAATATATATACTCTATGGGTTGGGAGATGTCTCCTTCTACGCGTTACACATCTCACGACAAAATTATAATATCCTCTGCAAGGGTATAAAAACAAGGATAGAGCAAAAGGAATCAATGGAAATATTAAGAATATGAATACTATAATGAAAATATGGTATGAAAATATGAAATCAAACTGTGCTACAATACGAGAGGGAAAACAGGAGAAGATTTTTAACTGTTTCCTTAACAAAAATGAAGGGTTATCTTAGGCAATGTCAAGATACTTTCTAAGTTTGATCGAGATATCTCGAAAGACAGAAACATATTCCATACAAAAGCAAAATTTTTGGCCAATTCTTCCTCTAGAACCAGCTCAAGTTGATAAGATAAGATAATATCTATGTTTGGAACATGACAGAACTCGTATGTGTCAAGTTTTATGAAGATTTCTTGAGCGATAAAAGACTTTCTTATGTAAATACTTGTTTTTAATTTAACTTTAGAATGTTCTATAGTGCACTTAGTATCTATGTCAAGTATCGCCAGGTTTGTACAGTAATTTGTAAATTTGGCACAAGTTTCTTATATAAGAGCCTAATTTTTGATCAATGATTCCTATGCTAATGACATATGTTACATAACCTGATGATAAATGTCAAGTTTAGTTATGTTATCTTGAAAACAATTTGCCCTAATAAATTTTTAATCATGAGTTAATTGACACCTGCGATTATTAGCTAGTTGATTAGTTGGTTTATTCTCCTTGGATTTTATTATATACGTTAATCTCCGATGAGGTCTTTAAAAAGGAAATAGGATCTTAGCATAGGAACTTAATTCAATGCATTTTGCGTCCCCTTTTCATATCAAAAAGTCAATTTGTGCCTTTATTTATTATCTTTGATTATACAAGATAACCTCGTTCTTTCGTTGGGCCTTTAAAATGTTGAATTTTATCATCGAAACTGCCTAAATATGCTTACTATATGTATAAGCTAATAAAACTTAATCCAAACCAATCTAGAAAAGTTTAACTTAGGACAACTTTCGGAACTGCCTAATTATCAGTTAAATGTTTTAAATGCTTTAATAATATTGAATACAGTCGAAAATTGAAACATTTCTGTATAGGGAATAACTTTCTTGCGTAAAGAAGTGTAACTTGTTTTACGTTCCTAGAGAAATTATATATAAAATAAGACAATATTTTGAATTTGCAGAAGTCGAAATAAAAAAAAACAACAAAGAAACAAGACGGAAAGCTTTAAATTATATAAGTTTTAAATAGTATAATTAAAATTATATAATATGTATAGAATATTGCATTTATAAGTATCAAATATGGATATAAAACTCGGCACTTCGATAGTTCGGACTATGAAGTTCAAGAAATAGGAAGATAGAAGTAACTTCTTTTTTAATATACAATCAATACTACGAATTTCGGTGCACTTGTCACGCTCAAAAGTTCTGCTGGGAGACGAAAAATGAAAAAAATAACTGTATTGGAATAGGCAAAGGCAAATGTGTTGTTGGCTTCGGCAACGGGCAATTAGGGCGAGGGTGCGGGGGGCGGTGGGGTTTGACCGCATACTATAAATTTTTGTTGTTGTTGTTGTTCTCCATACAGTTAAGTTTTCTTCTTTGTTTTGTTATTGTCTGCAATTTCTGTTGCAGTTATGTACACTCTCACACACACACACACTGACACACAGACAGTTAAGACATGTATCGGCACATGGATACATAGTATATGTATACGACATAAAGAGAGCTTAAAGATAGGGCTTGCTTGGTTAATATTAATTGTTATTGTATTTGTTATATTAATTATTTAAGTTGTTGTTGTTGTTGTTGTTGTTGGGTACTTACCAAATGATTGAGCATGAACCGCTAAAAATATCGAGAGGAATGAAAGAGCGCTAGCCAAGAATTTTGCCTCCATCTTTGGTATTGATCCGTGTTGTTGTTGTTGTTGTTGTTGCTGCAGCTGCTGTTGTTGTTGTTGTGGTTGTTGTTGCTTGTGTTGTAATTATTTTGATGTTGTTGTTGTTTTTGTTGTTGCGGTTGTCGTTTCAAATTGCTTGCATATTAGATTTGCATTAACTATTTGCTGATTGATTAATTATTTTTATTTTCGTTTTTATTTTTGTTATTTGTATTTTTATTAATTTTAATTTTTTTTATTATTTTTGTTTTGTACTTTATGCTTAACTTACTAGATCATTATTAAGATTAATTTATGTGTAGCTTTATTTATACGATTTTAATTTGTTTTCATTAATTATGCTTAACATTAATTTGATATTAGTTGATGTTGTTGTTGTTGTTGTTGGTTGGTTGGTTGTTTGGTTGTTTGTTTTTGTGTTTTGTTCTAACGATTCTTATCTTTCTCTTTATTTAACCAGCTCCAGCTTTTGTTCTTATTTCTTGTCGCTAATTTTTGATTATTTGGCAATAGAAAGAAAATTATAGAAATATTATTTCAGCAAACAATTTCATATTTATTTTTTTTTTTAAGTTTCTTTTTCTCGTTCGGTTTTTGCTTTGATTCTTCTGCTTTTTGCACAAAATTTAAAAATACATAAATTCACAAAAGAAAGCAAAGCAAAGCAACATAGAAGAATGCCCGCGGCGTCTTCAAGTGCGTGCGTGAGAGGGAGAGGGAGAAAGAGAAGCTAGCTCAAGGATGTGAAAAAGCAACAAACCCAACGGGAATTCAACTAAATATAAATTTCTTTAAAATGTCCACTCATTGTCTCTCTCTCTCTCTCCCTCTCCCTCTTTATATATTTCGACGTCAGCGTTGAATGCTGCACACGTGCGAACAGCGCAGAGTTGCGAGGGGATGAGGGAGGGGATGACAGCTGAACCTTTTGCTAATTTCTTATGTTTGTCGCGTTAAATCATTTTTGACGTTATTCATTTACATGCGTAGCCAAAAGCGCTCTCTCCCTCTCTCAATCTCACTCACACTCACACGCACACGCACACACACACGACGCACGCACGCACGCTGTGAAACTGGGGGTCGAGGAATTTTTGGCTGGTAAACCAAAAATGAAATATGCCACATTGACGTCCATGCAAAATGCTCAACGCAAATGCACTCAAAAATGAGTTCAAAACTTAAATAACGGCAACTGACTGAATTTTTTCTTGATATTTTTTTAACAACTACTCGTACTACTATTTATACAGCACACTAACCAAAAGAACGGCAAATAACGGACACGGAACACAACAGAACGGAACAGCAACGTAAGCGCAAGCGTAAACGTAAACGTAACGCAACGAAATCAGCGAGCAGACTGAACTAGCCGCTGTGCAGCAACCGAGCGAGTAGGCAAAAAGAGCACAGCTAAAACAGGCTGACGCTCGCTCGGCCAACGGTCGGCAGCGACGTCGACGGCGACGTCGTCATGGCTGACTGATAAAAGTCGTACGGATTTGTTATTAGCTCATTGTTTTTGCTGTTGCTTTCGAGATTGAAACACTTTTGACAGCAGCAACGTTATCAGTAGCCGCAGCAGCAGCGGCAGCAACAACAATGACCGCAGCAGAATCAGCGGCAGTTTGTTTACCTCACAGCGACGTGTATGCGGCGGCATTCGCAGCGAATGTTTCCGTCAAAATTTATACGCATATTCCATATACTCCACAATATATAGTATATATATGTATATAATAATACCTATATACACGGACATTAAGATAAAGAGCTCATTGCAGTATTTTATACAAATATACAGGTCGGCGACAACGTGAAACGTTCACGTATCACAGCCATGGACAAAGAGGAAGAGAGAGCGGCAACGTGCGCGAGGGGGCAACATGATGAGCTGCCCGAAAGCGGATGGCAGCGGTTTCGACATGATTTTTAGCTGGGTAGCTGCTAGGCTAATTTCGTTGCGTTAAAAACAAAAGACGCGCACACTCATAAAGCAACGCACAGCAGAAGCAACAAAAACAACGGCGACGCGTAAAGTAAAATTCATTTTTATTTTCTAATTGCTGGTGAAAACTTGTAGAAGCAGCTGAGCGCGATAGACCAGGTATCGATTGGCACTCGAACTCGATATCGATATTGATTAGCGCGTGTGTGTGTGTGCTTATATGAGACCAGGTTGCTGGTATCGATTGGCACTCGAACTCGATATCGATTGGCGTGCCTAAGTGTGTGTATGTGTGCTTATGTGAGAACATAACACTTTTGTTTGATAAAGTTTTGCCATTTATTGGCAAAGTTCGGACCACTTGCGAGACAAATTGCCTTTTAGCGCAGCATAACGTCATCGGATAGCCATGACTCAGTGTCCCGGTCATACTTTATTTACTGTTCACACACACACACACACTCACATACACATTGCGGGCTTACATGCAAACACGAGAACAAAAACAACATTGACGCAGTCGATGATGTGATGCTGGGCCGCAACTTTGAGCAATTAACAATCAGCGATAATCATAATTCCTATGGCATCTATATAAATATAGTATTTATTATGTCAACTAATTTGGTATTAATTTTGTAGCAGACATCAGGTCACTCTACAATATATATGTAGTTAGCCTTTTGCTAAGGATAACATACGAGATGTATACAATATGAACTCATATTAATATGAGTCAAATCAAGCTAATTGATTTGATTAAGCTTAAAATGAATGAAAAGAAGGAAAAAAACAATATTAATAACAATTCACGCGCCGCCTACACACAAACAGCGGCCGCATTGACTCCACGCTCAGCTCTAAAGTTAACACAAATGACTTTATAGTGTGCGTGCGGGTATGTGTGTACGTGTCAGGCTGGATGACGTGATTGTCTCTCAGAGCCCGCATATGATTAAAACGGAAAACAAGATAAAACTCGTTGGAGCAAAGGAGCAGCGCGTATTCTGCTTGTTGTTGATGATACAGAGGCGTTCGCTAAAGCAGGGAATGGTGGGGGCGGCAAAGGCAGCAAAATACGCATGACACTCCTTGCCGCTGCCGCACACACACACACACACACACATACATACACAAGCAAAAGCACGCGACACACAGACACGAGGTCACTCACACACACACACACATATAAACGCGACCAGCCGCGCGTCCCCTGGTTGTCCTCACTCAATAGCAATTATTAGTTGATTTTTCCCAGCGACATCGGGGCGCAAATATTAATTTGTGCGCCCAGAGGAGTCAATATACTCAACAATTTCAAGTCACGAGATGGAAACACAGACACACACATACTTGTATATCTAAATTGCTTGTGTATGCGAGAAATGGCAAACGCTGAGTATATTGAGCGCAAATATAGTAACGGGATTTTTGCTAGCTGCTCCCTCTTTTCTCCCATTTCTTTTTAGTTTCTTCTTCTTTTTAGCCGCGATGACGACAGCGTACCCGACGGTAGCAAAAGCAGCAGCGGCGGCGCCTTCGCCTTGCGCTTTTCAATAACATTTACATTTACACTTTGTACTATTTATGTAATAGTTTTTTTTTTCAAACGCTGGCGAATTTCATGTAGCCAGTTGCAACCCGCTGCATTGCACCTGGCACGTATTTTCACCAAATTATGTATAATTCACTTTTTCGTTGGTTTTTTTTTGCAGCTGGGTTTTCATTCTTTTTTGTTTTACTACCAGAACTCTACACGCACACATGCAAACGAGGCACGCACAAAAAACACACGCACACACAACACACTACGCGACACACTCAATGACGAAATTCTTCGGACAGCGTTGACAACTCTAGGTTCTAGCTCAAGCTCCTCCGCTTTCAAGTATATGTGTCTGTGTGTGCGTGCCTGCGTTTGCATGTGTGTGTGTGCGAGAATTCTGCTGCTGCTGCCTTTCGTCATAATTTTTGCGTTGGCATAGAATTTTTACATTGCACGTGCTCACCGCACATTACTGTACACAAATTTGATTATTATTGCAATCGCACTTCTTTTAGCTGCATTATTATGAACTCTTTTGGAATTTACCTAGCACACAAAACACAAAAATTCGATTTTTTCCTCGCTGATATTTTCACGCGAATGACCTTACATCACACGCATACAATACACACACACACACGCGCCTGAAATTGTGGGCATTTATTGCCTGTCCAAGTTTGGTCGCACATTTTGCCCTTATAAAAATACTAAAAAAGTAAGTAGCTCTGAGAAACTATTATTTACCAACACTGATTCAGTACATCGATAACTATGGACCGTTTTCGATTATTGATCAGGCGCGTTCATAGAAAGAGCGACCGTTATTAATTTAATTTCAACTGTTCTAAAATATTTTAGAATTTTGTTTCAAATTGGCAGCATATTTGTTATATTATATATATATTTATATAAAGGGTGTGGCAAGTCAATACATTTGAGCCATAACTTTTTTCGTTAACTTAAGAAGTCATTAAATTAATCGAAAAGTTTTTCAATATCGATATATAGAGACCACTATCGTTGGGATAACATACGATAGTTAGGGGTGTGGTGCGATAACTTCATTTAGTTGCTGATTGCCCGTCACTAACATAAGTCATCGCGTTGCGGGTTCGTGTGTGAGTGCGCTGTTGGTTTTGTGTTTCATTTATTTAAGTTAAAAGTTATATTTTTGTGTTGCTTCTGTTATTACAAATAATGCGCTCGATTTGCTGCACAGCGTGAGCACACAAATTGCATAATACAGGTGAGTGCAACTCCGATTTTACAATGCGTGACGATGGCGACCCGCCCAAAATGTTTGCCTCAAATACCTGCGCTGCTGCTTGCGTTGTTATTATGCTGTTGTTGTTGTTGGTGCTGCCCGCACATGGGCGTTGACCAAAAACCGAAAACCCAAAGCGCCAGCTCTGCAGTATTTGACTAGTTACTTTTATGCAGCACATCATAAGCATCTAAAACTACTAAAATGCACTCTTCTGTGTTAAAATGGCCGCAGGCTTCTTTCTGCGAAAAAAAAAAAAACGAACGCCAGCCACCTGCTGCCCAATTGGAAATTTGAGGCGCACTCAAATTTCAGAGCCCCTGTTTTTTGTTTTTGCATATTGGTGTGTGCCCAGCTCCTGCACGCATTTCAATTGCACTTTTGCCCTGCCTTCAGCCATGGTTTAACACTAATTAATGCCACTTTACATGTGTGCCCGCGTGTGTGTGTGTGTGTGTGTGTGCCGTTTGCAGCAGCAGCAAAAGGGTGGATTACACTGTCCGTTGCTCTTGCAGCAGCGTTGAGCTGAATTATTATTACCGAGTTTGGTTCTTTTTTTTTCTCTCGTTGTGTTTGTTTTTCACATCGGCCAGCGACTTCTGCTGCTTCACTGCGCAGACAACACACACACATACACATGCATGCACACAAACAGACAGGTAACCGACACTATCTTCTGTGTTGCGTGTTTTGTTATTTGGTTCGTTACCGGCAACTGGCTTTCAAATGTTCTCCCTCTCTTTTTGGTCTCCGTCAGGCTTCTGGCCGAGGGTCAAGTGCGCCTTGTCTGCTGCTTAACTAATTGTCCTTGCTTCTCACCTTTTCTCGCCTGTTTTTTTATGGTTGCCTAAAATTGTCTTCTTATTTTTTACCTAGGGCATTGCCTTTTTTTTCTGGTCAGTGGTATTTTACGATCGTGATAAGCTGCTTTTCTTCTTATTATGCGCGTCACTTCGTCAATGTCAAAAATTGAGTGCTGTTAAATTTGCAGCTTTCGGCGACCGCCATTTTTCTAGTTCCATAGAACTTTTGAATTTGATATATGTAAATTACGCTGCAGCATAAAATGAACTAAAATTGTAACAGCTGGCCACACTCTAAACATAATTGCAAATTGAGCATAATTGCATAAGAGCAGACACACTTATGATTAAATCTAACGGAACTGGCAACACTGCTGCGCCTATGTTTTAGTATTAATCAACAAGATGGCAACTCAACAACAAATTTTCTTCAATGGCGCATTTTAAAATTCTGTGATCACGCTTGCTAGCTTAATTTGTAGGCTTCCTTTCATTTCGAGGCTTTTATCGGCTTGTTTGTTGGATTTCTAGAACTTATTCTCGGGGATTTATGCCAACAAGCACGCAGACTTAAGTGGGCCAGTCTGCACTATGTCCCAGAATGTGTCGTAAATTATAGAGGCTTCTGTTCTTTTTTAGGCGTCGCCTTAAAACGCTTTGGCACATATCCCATATCAAAGACTAATTGCGCGCCCACTTGAATGACATTTAACTTAAAATTTGACATAATTTAAATGCCGCATGTTATGTGGCAGGGTGTGAGAGTGTGTGTGTGTGCGTGTCTAGTCAGCCGATGAAATCCACGCCGTTTATAAATTTAGCGCGTAGGTGCATTGCTCCTGCTAGCGGGGCTGCTATAAATATCCATGCAGCGCCCTCAATTTATACCCTTGCTAGAGGGTATTCGCAGTGCATTAGGACTCTAGAGTGCTCATGATAACAAAGCATTTGTGTTAACTTACAGGCGTTTAACAGCACGTGGAAATGTTAGTAACAGCGCGTAGCAAATGTTAAAATATATGGAATTTAACATGATTATGTTTGTAGACAGCTTTAGGCAAAAATGTTATTCTTATGGCTGTTTTACAGCATATGAAAATGTTATTAACAGCGCGTCACAAATGTTAAAATATATGCGATTTAACAAGATTATGTTTATAAACTTTTGGATCTAACATGATTATGTTTGCAGATAACTTAAGTGCAAAAATGTTACTCTCTGTAATTCTTATTACTTTTATGGCTTTAAGCAGCAGGTAAAAATTTTATTAACAGCGCGTCACAAATGTTAAAAAATATTGAACTTAACATGATTATGTGTGTAGGAAAAATGTTACTCTCTGTTATTCTTGTTGTTTTCCTAATATGTCTTATGTTTGCGGGGCTATTGTAGAGAATTGTCGAGTCGGCGTTGACTGCCCTGCCCTGCCTTGTCATGTTGGTGGTTGCTGTTTTGGTTGCCTGCACAGCACGCGGAAGGCATTCGAGCAGATTAAACAAGAGTCTGAAGAACACGCGCACGTCGAACAACAGAAAACAGTCGCAGCTATTTATATAGTGTATATATACAGTCGGGATAGTTGTTAATTGATGCACTCACTTTACGCACTGATTGATTGAGTTCAACTTGTTTTTTTTTTTTTTTTGTTCTCCCTTGCAGCGCAGCAGTCACAATCTGAGGATGCAACGCTTGTGGCACCTGCTGCACGCGTTGCTCTTGCTGCAATTGGTTGTGGCACAAAACGATGGCAGCTTTTACAACGTGCAACAGCAGCCCCAACAACAGCCCCAACAGCCGCCGCTGCAGCCGCAGCCCACATCGGCATACGACAACAATCCGCTGTACGGAACGAATCTCAATCCCAATTTGAATCCCAATTTGAACCCAAATCTCAACAATCCGAATCCAAATCCAAGTCCGGCCTACGGCTACAACGATCTGGGCGGCGCTCAGGAGGAATATAACAAGCGTCTGGGTAGCAGCTTTGGCGACGATGAGCCCAGTTTGCAGCTGGGCAAAACCTCGTACAATGCGAAGGCCAGCTTTCTGGAGACGCTGCACAATCGGGAGCCGACCTATTTTATTGTCGCCTCCCGCATGGTCCGGCCCGGCCTCATCTATCAGGTATCCGTATCCATACTCCAGGCCAAATATCCGATTACGGTGCACGCGAGCATCTCGTGCGATGGCGTTCAGATCAGCGGCGACTCCAAGGACGTCAAGGAGGGTGTGCCGGAGACCCTGCTCATGCGCATCCCACCCACCAGTGTCACCGGGGATTACAAACTTCGCGTGGAGGGCTTTTATCAGGATGTATTTGGCGGCATCGCGTTTCTCAATGAGACCCGGCTGGACTTTTCGCAGCGCTCGATGACCATCTTTGTGCAGACCGACAAGCCACTCTACATGCAGAGCGAGACAGTCCGTTTCCGCACCATTCCAATCACCACCGAACTTAAGGGTTTCGATAATGCCATCGATGTCTATATGCTAGATCCCAATAAACACATTCTCAAGCGCTGGCTGTCCCGGTAAGTTAGAGTTGCAGCTGATTGAAGCCTTTCCCCATTTCCAGGTGATAGATGTTATCGATAGTTATCGATTACCCTCTCTGTTTTGAGTAGCTGAACAAATTGTTAAATTTTGGCATGCAGGTTCTTGCATAAAACACAAAGCTGCCGGCCATGTCGATTAATTTTCACAAATCGATAAATATCGATATCCCGCGCGGAAATATGACGTGACATTATAAGAGCTCGATATACATCTGTGTTATTATTTAGCACTCAAGGCAATTTATAAAAACGTTTCGACATCTAATCCTGTTTTCACAAATCGATAAATATATATAAATAGAGCTTAAATTTCGTAGGAGGTGTTAGGGTCATCAAAATACGAGCATATTGAATTTATGTTAGATCTTCCATAACACAATGTTCCAAATCGATAATTATCGAAAAAAGCTATAAATCGAGATAATTGAGGCTATCGATAACTAGATCTTAAAGGGTTGTTAGGGTCATCAACTGACGACTTCACTAACATTTTTACCCTTTAGGCAATCGAATCTGGGCTCCGTCTCGCTGGAATACAAGCTGTCGGATCAGCCAACATTTGGAGAATGGACGATACGCGTGATTGCCCAGGGTCAGCAGGAGGAGAGCCACTTCAGCGTCGAGGAATACTATCAGACGCGCTTCGAGGTTAATGTCACGATGCCGGCGTACTTCTTCACCACCGATCAGTATATCTACGGCCGGGTGATGGCCAACTTTACGAGCGGCCTGCCCGTGCGCGGCAATCTGACGCTGAAGGCAACGATCCGGCCCATTGGCTACTTCAGCAATCAGGTGCTGAACGAGAAGTTCCGTTTGGGTCGCTCGCCGCTGGAGCAAATGAATCTGTATAACGAACGCTGGCGCTACAATAATCCCAGCCAGAACCCGCAGCAGCAATACAACGGACCGCCGCAGCTGCCACAGGACGGCGGCGATCTCTCGATGGATATGCTCTATCGCAATCAGTACGTGGTGGAGCGCAACTATCAGTTCGAGGAGGAGTGGCCATTCTGGGTGCGCAAGCCCGAGGTGCTGGACAGCTACGATTCCTGGACGAGCAGCTATCGCAACACGTTGCCTTATTTGCGCTATTTCAACGGCACCTTCGACTTCAAGTGGCCGCTGCGCGAGCTGGAGCTGCTCGTGCCCAATATGGCCAACATGGAGGTGCTGATCACGGCCACCGTGGGCGAGAAGTTCTACGACGAGATCATCAGCGGCTATGCCGTGGCCCGTGTCTACAACTCGAGTTTGCGTGTGGCCTTCCTGGGCGAATCGCCGCAGGTGTTTAAGCCCGCGATGCCCTTTACCACCTACCTGGTCGTGGAATATCACGACGGTTCGCCCATCAATCCGAATCTGCTGCGCCAGGGCCTCATGGAGGTCAGCGGCTTTGTGGAGAGCCGCAATGGCGGCCGCCGCGATTGGCCCGCCCAGCGCCTGCACATGTCCCAGCAGAGCGACGGCGTCTGGGAGCTCAAAATCGATATACGCAACGATCTGCAGCTGGACGAGCGTCCGCAATCCCGCGATTTTCTCAACGGCATACAGAATATGCGTCTGCAGGCGGTCTTTGCGGATCCGCGTGGAGAACGCGTCCAAACCGAGCTGCTGCTCGTCTCGCACTATTCGCCGCGCAATCAGCACATCAAGATCACGACCAGCACGGAGCAGCCGGTGGTCGGCGAGTACATCATTTTCCATATACGCACCAATTTCTATCTGGAGGAGTTCAACTATCTGATCATGTCCAAGGGCGTCATATTGATCAACGATCGCGAGACCATCATCGAGGGCATACGCACAATTGCCGTTGTCCTCAGCGCCGAGATGGCGCCCGTGGCCACCTTGGTCGTGTGGAAGATTACCCAACAGGGTCAAGTGGTAGCCGATTCTCTCACGTTCCCCGTCAATGGCATATCGCGTAACAATTTTACGGTTTACATCAACAATCGCAAGGCGCGCACGGGCGAAAGGGTCGAGGTGGCCATCTTCGGTGAGCCCGGCTCCTATGTGGGCCTCTCCGGCATCGACAGCGCCTTCTACACGATGCAGGCGGGCAACGAGCTGACCTACGCCAAAATCATCACCAAAATGTCCAATTTCGATGAGCAAACAAACGGCACGTACAAACACATTTGGTACTCGCACGAGGGCAATCCCGACGAGCTGGTCTACTTCCCAGCCTCGTCCTTCGGCATCGATGCCAATCGCACGTTCGAGTACAGCGGCCTGATTGTGTTCACAGACGGCTTTGTGCCGCGTCGCCAGGACAACTGCAATCGCACGCTCGGCTACGGCGAGTGCTTGAGCGGACGCTGCTATCGGCTGGAGAAGCGCTGCGATGGACTTTTCGACTGTGACGATGGCACGGACGAGATTGGCTGCCATGTGCGCAACGATACGGAGCTCTTGAATTATCGCAAATATCGCTTCAATCGCGTGTTGCGGCATTACGAGAACGTTTGGCTATGGAAGGATGTGAATATCGGCCCACACGGTCGTTACATATTCAATGTGGATGTGCCCGATCGTCCGGCCTATTGGATGGTCAGCGCGTTCAGCGTCAGCCCCTCCAAGGGCTTCGGCATGCTCAATCGCGCCTTGGAGTACGTGGGCGTCCAGCCGTTCTTCATCAATGTGGAAATGCCGTCCGTTTGCCGCCAGGGCGAGCAGGTGGGCATTCGTGTCACCGTGTTCAACTATATGACCACGCCCATTGAGGCAATAGTTGTGCTGCACGGCAGTCCCAACTATAAGTTCGTGCATGTGGAAGAGGACGGCATTGTGCGCAGCTACAATCCGCGCACCAGCTTCGGCGAGCATCAGTTCTTCATCTATCTGGACGCACAGGGCACCACGGTGGTCTATGTGCCGGTGGTGCCGCAGCGTCTGGGCGAGATCGAGGTGACGCTGCACGTGGCCACGCTCCTCGGCACGGACACCGTCACCCGCACCCTGCACGTCGAGTCCGACGGCCTGCCGCAGTACAGGCATCAGTCGGTGCTGCTCGACTTGTCCAATCGCGCCTATGTGCTGGAGTACATGCATGTTAATATCACACAGACACCGGAGATACCCTACCAGGTTGATCGTTATTTTGTGTACGGCTCGAATCGGGCACGCATCTCCGTTGTGGGCGACGTGGTCGGTCCCATCTTCCCGACAATGCCCGTCAACGCCAGCTCGCTGTTGTATCTGCCCATGGAGTCGGCGGAGCAGAACGCCTTCAGCTTTGCCGCCAATCTCTATACGATCATGTACATGCGTCTGATCAATCAACGCAACAAGACGCTGGAGAAGAACGCCTTCTACCACATGAACATTGGCTATCAGCGACAGTTGAGCTTTATGCGCGCCGACGGCAGCTTCTCGCTCTTCCGCTCCGACTGGAACAATTCGGCATCCTCGGTCTGGCTGACCAGCTACTGTCTGCGCATCTTCCAGGAGGCCTCGTTCTACGAGTGGGAGAACTTCATTTGGATCGACGCCACCATCATTGAGAAAAACATGCGCTGGCTGCTGCAGCATCAGACGCCGGAGGGCGCATTCTACGAGGTCACCTGGCTGCCGGATCGTAAAATCAATCGCACCAATTTCGCCAGCTACACGAGCTTGCGCAATCGCAATATAACGCTGACCTCCCACGTGCTCATCACGCTGGCCACGGTCAAGGATCTGTCCGGCACGCTGGGCTCGCGTGTGGCGCTGGCAACGCAACGTGCCGTCGCCTGGATCGAGCGCAATATGCAGTTCCTGAAGGATACGCCAGAGCCGTACGATGTGGCCATCACGGCCTACGCGCTCCAGCTCTGCAATTCGCCGATTGCGGAGCACGTCTTCAGCATATTGCGCAAGCATGCGCGCACAATTGGCGACTTTATGTATTGGGGCAATCAGGAGCTGCCGCAACCGCCGCGCAAACTGGAGAACCAGAAATGGTTCTCCCTGCCCCGACTGCCCTACGAATACGATTCGCTGAACATCGAGACGACGGCCTATGCGTTGTTGGTTTATGTAGCGCGTCGCGAATTCTTTGTGGATCCCATTGTCCGTTGGCTGAACGCACAGCGTCTGAACGAGGGCGGCTGGGCGTCCACGCAGGATACGAGCGCTGCGCTGCGTGCTCTCGTGGAGTACACGGTGCGTTCGCGCATTCGTGAGGTCTCCTCGCTGAGCGTCGAGATTGAGGCATCCTCGCAGGGCGGCAAGACGCAGGAGCTGCACATCGATGACACCAATTTGGCCAGGCTGCAGAGCATCGAGGTGAGCTGAACAAAAGCTACTAAAAATATTCCCATATTAATTGAAATTATCTTATGCACAGATACCCGATGCTTGGGGCACCATCAAGGTGCAGGCGAAGGGCGCCGGCTATGCCATACTCCAGATGCACGTGCAGTACAATGTGGATATTGAAAAGTTCCAGACGAAGCCGCCGGTGCCAGCTTTCGGATTGCACACAAAGACCATATTCCATGGCAGGAATCAGTCGCACATCTCCTACGTGGCATGCCAAAAGTAAGTTGCTGTCCCCCCCTTCGCTAGCTACTCCATTCTAATCGTGTCCTTTTCCCCGCCTTCAGCTGGGTGAACTTGCAGGAATCGGAGCGTTCGGGCATGGCTGTGCTGGATGTGGCCATACCCACCGGCTACTGGATACAGCAGCAAAAACTGGACACCTATGTGCTCAGCAACCGGGTGCGCAACTTGCGACGTGCACGCTACCTGGAACGCAAGATTGTCTTCTACTTTGATTACGTAGGTGCAAGGAAAGTCTAAAGTCTGTAAATGCTTACAAATGTTTTGTTTTCTCGCCTACAGCTGGATCAGGAGGACATTTGCGTCAACTTCACCATAGAACGCTGGTATCCAGTGGCCAACATGTCGCGGTATCTGCCCGTGCGCATCTACGACTACTATGCGCCCGGTAATTGACAATCCAAATCCCAATCCCATTCCAGACTGCATTTTATAATCGTTTTTCTTTTCTCTACTCCAACAGAGCGCTTCAACGAGTCCATTTTCGATGCGCTGCCCACGTATCTGCTCAACATTTGCGAGGTTTGCGGCAGCTCGCAGTGTCCATATTGTTCCATCTATAACATGGGCTGGCGTGCGTCCATGTCCTGCTCCCTGTTGTTCTTTAGCGTATTTATTTATTTGATGCGCAGTCGCTTATTAGCCTATTAGTTTTCTGTTTTCTTATCTTTTGTTTTTTAACATTCCGTCCAGAGGTTTTTATTTTGTGTTCAATGACTAAATTTATATTATTATCGTAATCTCAAAATATGTACAAAAAAAGAAGCAAAAAAATCCGCATTCAATTGGACAAATTGGTTTTGAAGTACACAAACCATTAACATTATATATATATATATATATATACATGTAGCGATTTAGTCTTTAGCGTTCAGTTATATTTTAATATATATAATGTGTATTTTCCCCTCGGAGACCAGAAACAGAGCCTGAAACCTGTTTGCCTTAATTTTGAACTGGGCGCTAAAAGTGCCGCCTTATACGAGAAATGTAACAAGAATGTGTCTTTTTGAATATCACAAATTGCCTTTATTAGATTTTAGAAATCGATAGTGAATATCTCTCTCTATATATATATATATATAAACTCTTATTTTTGGATACTGCATGCATATCAATTTTGGAAATTTTTTATAAAATATAATGAAAACAACCGTCCAATACGATTTAAGTTTTAAATAATGCAACAAAAACAAACACAAACGAAATAAATAATAAGCAAATGAAACCAATCAATACCAAATTTAAGCAAGTTTTTAACGTATTTGTATTTTGACAAGAACTGTTTAAATATTGATTTTTGTATATTTAAATACAAACTACAAAGAATAGCCATGTACCAACTAGCTAACGAATCTTAAAATCAAGTATTCCGTCCCTCCTCTATGGTAAGAGAATGAAAAAGAATCTAAAAAGTGAATTAAATGTAATTTACGTTTTCTATGTAACGAAAAAAAAAACTCAAATAAATGAAATTAACGAATAATTTGAACAATAAAATTCAACATGGCGTTGAAATAAAGTGTGGTCACACTGGTGTGGGGTGTTGGCAAACGAAATAGAAAATGAGAACGCAATTTTCTCTATAAATATTTGTATAATATTCTGTTGACTTGTTCGGTAAATGCTATTTATACTAATTAATATTATAAAGTAGCTTAATTAGAGGAAACAACAGTAAATTCTACGTTTTGCGAAAACTAAGCAATATTGGCGATATGGCCTCCAGGCAATCCATGATATCCTTGCGTGATTTGGCGCCTGTAAAGACAATTTTGCCATTGACAAAGATGAGCAGGACAATGCGTGGCTTGACCATGCGATAGATGAGACCGGGAAACATTTCCGGCTCGTAGGAGCTAAACTGGCCGTGCACCTGATTCAGATTCTCCAAGCGTATGGGAAAACGCAAATCGACAGTGGCCACAATATTCTGCAGCTTGTAATCGACAAATTTGACTGGAAAGCCTAATTTTTGCAGTATGCGCGCAAACTTGCGAGAGCCAATGTTCGCCTCCATTTCGTTGCGGGCGCCCGTACAGATCACCTTGCCGGTGCGAAAGATGAGCGCCGTGCAGCGGGGGGAATGCATGCGCATGATGACGCCGCGGAAGCGCTTGGGCGTGTATTCCGAGTTGCGGGTGCGTGAATTGATGGTCTTTAGGTCGAGTTCACAGTCCACGGAGAAGGTGGCAACAATATTCCTACAAATGAACACAGTTATGGCAGGGTAAATTAAAGCTGGCTTAGCGAGAGCTTACTGTAGTTTGATTTCGTGCTGTGCATCTTTGGGCTCGGTCTGCACGGCAGGCTGTTGCGGCTGTAGTGTACTATGGGGATTGCTGGTATTTTGGATGGCTGGTGCATTGGGATCCGGCTCGGCGATTTTGAAATGGAATTGCATTTTCTTTTAATTCAATTTAATAAAATTAATTGCAGTTGTAGCAGTTCTCAGAGTTAAACAAAAACACGCGTAGCATAAAACAGTGTTTACATATCAATGAAAAATGGGGAAACAAATGTCATCGCGATTGTATGCTATTATTTTTCAATAACAAAGTATGCGTAGGCTATTTATTTTTGTAGGTAATAGAATACTTATACTATTTGTACGCGTTATGATTTTTATCTAATGTACTTACATAAATTTAATATTTAATTTTTGTGGAAATTTGCAAATCAGTTTACCAACACTAACAGCTGTGCACGAAAGGTGTGTCACAAACAACTCTCCAAAAATTATACGTCTTCCATTTTCGTTACATACGTAAACAAAGAATACGCCACAACAAAGGTACCGCTAAATCAAGCACCAAAGCAAGCGCACCGTTGACAGTCGCAAAGCAATCGAACTTGAAGAAGAAGAAGACGAGCAAAAAAAAAAGGGACGTCAGAGTTAAAAAAATGTCGGCGCACAGCGGAGGTACGGATTGGAACTCGGTTGTAAAACCACTTTTATCAAACCGTACAAGTGCTTTAAACAAAAATGAAATATCAAATTTACTAAAAGCGATTACCAGATGGTGAGTGCATATGAAATTAATAATTAAAATTTACATTCTATGGCGAAATGGCGCAGTTGAAAATTTGCCTGCAAGGTGACTTGCAAAATTAAATATGGCGACCCGCTGTGACGAAACTTTTTAAGTTTGCCAATAATAATTTCTGATTTCCAATTTCGATTTTTTGCAGTGAACATGAATTTTTCGATGATGAAAGCAATTACACACAATTTTACACAGCATTTGCGGCTCTGGCTGCCGATAAGCTCATGCAAATCAAATCAAGTAAGTATCGTCACCCCCTCGCCCCCTTCGCAATGATATTTTTTTTTTTTTTTGCCCCAGAACTCAACACAAGGGAATTTGCTAGAGAAATGCAATTTTTACGCATGACTCATGCGGTCATCTTTTGTTTTAAGGTGCACCTATTAAAAATGGGTTCAGTGAGTCCTATTGGTTATGTGAAAAAGTAAAAAAAATTATATATTAAAAAAAATATTTTTTTTATGTATACATATATATATTTGCTTATATGCTTATTATGGCAACTCTCAGCTGAGTACAGGGTAACTTCTAGTCGGTCATTATCGACGCTCTTGTTATTATATATGTACTTATGCATTCTCTTTGTATATTTTCGCTTTCTTAGTATGCCAGACGCAAATATCACAATTGCACGATGCCAGCGCGGTGCTCATCCGTTTCATACTCTTCAGATTGCCGAAGGTCTCGGTGTATGAGATTAAATGGCTGCTGGTCGCACTGAAGATGCTGTGCGAGGGTCGCGAGAGCGTCGCCCCCGGATCGGGCGCAACACAATTCGACTATAATGCAGTGGCAGCGATCCTGAAGAGCGCCAAGCACCCGGAATCCAACAGCAAGAGCATCGGCAGCAGCAGCAGCAGCGTCGCCAGCAGCGGGCCCGGCACTGAAAAGGAATCGCCCAAATCGGAGATTAAACGTTCGCGTTCAGATCTCTCAACGGTTATATTGCAACAGTTGCTGGCGCCTCTGGAGCCCGGCAAAATGACCTGGGTGCCATTGAGCGAAGAGATCAGCGATTGCACAGTAAGCAAATAATATAATTAATCTTGTTAGAGTTCTCCGAATCCATTGAGTACCCATATTTTGAGCAGGAGATGGAGTTGAGCTAAAAGCTTCTCCTTTTCTTTGGCTCGCCAAATAGAACTTCTTTTATATTTTGTTTTACAACACAATCTTCTCTCTCGCAGGAACAACTGCTGGCAGCGAATGTCGAGTACTTTCAGGAACAGAACGGCGTGGACACGCTGCTCGACGTGGGCGTGGGCTTGCCCATACTCAATCGCTATCGCTCCAAATACCAGGAGACAATTGTGGGCGGCAAGCCGCTATATTTGCCTTTAACCCAAGTGGAAGCCAGCACCGTCAAGTCGGCCATGGCACATATGCTGACCGATCTGTCCATACTGGGACAGGCGCATTCGCTGATAGCGCTCCAGCCGCTGACACCGAGTCGCATCGAGAAGCTGTCGATGTGCGGCATTGCGGCGCTGTACAATGCCGTGCTGACCTCCATAGCGGCCAGTGTGCTGAGCATGTGCCAGGCCAGCAGCGGATCGCAGAAGCAGCAGCCAGCAGCTGCCTCAACAAGCCAGGGCAGCGGCGGCAACAGCAATCTTTCGACTGGCGGCGGCAAGGATCACGATGATTTCGAGGAGCAGGCCTGCACCATTGTGAACAAGGCGCTGGAGATCTACACGAGTATAGGCGAGATGTTTAGGGCCTCGGCACGCATGCATGTCTATCAGAATCATTTGTGCTACGGCTCCTGGCTGCTCATTAGCGGCATCCAAGGTGCCATGGGCGCCTCTGGCAGTAGCAGCAGCACGGCGGCACAGGGAAAAACTGCTGCGGCCAGTACAGCCGAAGCTGCAACTGCCACGCCCAGCACGCCAATAGCGCGTGTTAATCTGTTTAAGGTGCAGCAAGGCTTTGGCGAGCTAAACGCGGCCATTGCTAACCACAGCATTAAGCTGCTCTCCGAACTGATAGATGATCTGAAAATTGAATCCGCCTGCGGCACTGCGTCAGCTCAGAGCGCTAGCGTGGACGTGGAGCCGGCACAATTCGATATACTGCAAAATTACACGGCCCTCCAGCGTATTGTGCGCGTCCTGAACACGGCCACGTTGCATCAGCTCTTCACGTTCCTTGCAACTGTGGCCTATCGCAAGGCGTGCACCTTAAAGCGCGCCAATACCAAAGATCGCACCGAATGCGAACCGATCAGCTACTCGGATTCGACGACCTATTTCAATGATTCGCTCTCCTGCTCGGACAATTCGGAGGAGGACGATAGCGAGAGCTATTTGGGGCATTGGTTCAAGGAGACACTGTCGCCGGAAACGCACGATGACAATGCCAATGCGTGTGCCCAGGAGCGCAGCGGCGAGCAAAAATCTGCGCTCGTGCCAAAGCTGGACGAGCCACATGAATATCTTGATCTCGCTGCAGATATATTCTGTTTCCTGGATCAATTCTTAGCCAATCGGCATGCCTACATGCAGCGCTATGTGAAGGCGGGCGTCAGTGATCAGCAAATGCTGCTCATGGCCAACATTATAAAAGACTTTGATCGCGATGTTATGCGCCAGGAGGCGGGTGGCACCAGTGGTGGAGGCGGCGGCGGAGGCTCTGGTGAAGGCAACTGCTCCAATTGGCAATCGGCCATGATACGCTTCTCGGGCGCTGCAGGACGTTATATACACAACCTGATCTCGACGTCGTTGCTCTCGGAGCAGCTGCAATCGAATCTGTTGCAGCACCTGGCGATCTCACCCTGGTCCACGGACACCAACAGCTGGCCACTGCAGGTCTATCCGAGCACGTTGTCGGTGCTGGTGCAGATCCTGTTGCTGAAGCCAACGCACGAGAAGGAGGCGGCCTGCTTGTCCGTCTGGCATCGTCTGATCAACACGCTGGTGGAGGGTGTCTGTTCGGCTGCCAATGCCACCGACACGGAATTCGAGGATCTAAATATTGAGCATGCACAGCTGCTGCTCTTCCTGTTCCACTCGCTCAATCTGATGCAGAAGAAGTCCATCTTACTGCTGACTGCCGGCGGCGTCATACGCTGTGCTGACGTCTGTCGCGGCATCAGCGGCGAGCGCACCGTGCGCAATAGCCAGATGATGCTGCTCTCGCGTCTGCTGCTCTTCCTGGAGTATCTAATGAAGCATCTGTATAATGCGCCGCCCGAACTGCTCGATCAGGTGCGCTGGAATCTGTTCAGCGTGAGCAGCATGCCGGACACGCAAAAGATCACCGATCTACTCAATAGTCGCACCAAGTTGACCTCCTATTGCCGTCACGACATCGAGGAAAAGTTCCGGAACTCCACTGTGGGCGATCTGAGCTCAAGTAAATGGCACTTTAATAATTAAGAATCTTTCCCACTGATTGTTCCTGTTCTTTTCAGGCATTCGTCCCACGTTTTATTCACTGGTCACGGCAGATCCCGCCAAGCCCCACTGGGCTCAGGAGTTCAAGCTGGATGGCTTGGCCTGGAATTTCATATTGTGCACGCCCGACAAGCTGAAGTATCCGTTGCTGGTTGATGCACTCATCGATATACTGGCCATTACGGACATGTCCGCCTACACCAAGGACAAGGACAACCTGCACAATCTGTGCGCGATGCAGTATTGCTTTAGCATTGCCTGGAAACTGCTGCTTGGCCTGCCACCGTCCACATCGCATGTGGAATCACTGAAAACCGAACGTGCGCCCAATCTGCATTCGCTGCTCTGGAGCATACGCTGCCCCTTGGTCTACTCGCACTACCTGGTGGTCAATAGCCTCATCAAGCAGGGCATGTACACACAGTATGCCGAATCCTTGTGGGCCCAGGTCGGCGATCGCACCGCCGACATACGCTACAGCCTCAAGCAGACCATACTGGGCGTGGAGGCGTTCAACAAGCAGCTGAACAAGGGTATTAAAAGAAAGAACAAGATTTGAATTCCCATCTTTAATATTCATATTTATTCCATTAGCTTCACCAAATCCTCGTCTTTCCGATCTGATTCTTTTGGATGCGCTGGTTGCCCACATGCAGGCCGTGGCCTGGGCCGATAAGGAGGGCTTCAAGGTGCAGCGCAAGGAGAGCGACAGCGATAGCATTACATCGGAGAGTCGCGAGCGTGAGAATTCTAGCGCTGCCACCGATCCGGAGCTCTACTCCTCCAGCGAGTCCATTGATGAGCAGCAATCGAAGCTTACGGAGGACAGCATACTCACGCCGGGGGAGCTGCTCGAGCGCACGCAGTTAAGCAATGAGCTGCTGCTCAAGCTGATGGACTCCTACAGTCTCATCTCGAATATTGTGCGCGCCCAGATGCTGAAGCAGCTGTCCAGCAACACGCCGGAGCAGACGCTCAATCTGATAGTGCCCGTGGTGAGCGACAAGCCGGCAATTATGCTGGAGCTGCACGCGGCTTTCCTCAAGCTGTTGCCCAACGAGGACAAGCAGCTGATAGCCAACGAGTGGCCCAAATGTCTGCTGGTCAACGACGAAGCCTTCAATGGCAAACAGCATCCCGTGGAGCCGTACACGCTGAATGTGATCGATGCGCACATCACCGAGTTGACCAAGTCCACGACGTACTCCACGCTGCATACGCTGAAGCATTGCCTGAAGTCCATTTTGCATCTGCTGGAGCTATTGCTACCCTTCTGCACGGCCATTGGCGATGTGGAGACGCAGCTGAAGCCGCTGCTGATTGCCTCGATGATGGACATGCGCACCGACTATCTGCAGAGCCAGAGCGAACAGTGCCTGCGTGAGATCCTGCATGGCCTGACCAACGAGGCGCACAAGCAGCTGCTCTTTGAGCACATGATCGGACACTGTTATGACATGTTGATTGAATTTGCCGCCGAGCTGAAGCAGCCGCCGGCAACAGGAGCTGAGCAACAGCAGCAGGAGCAGCGCGCGCTCTTCAACGAATCGATGTTGTTTGCCGTGCTCAAGACCATGATTAAAATGCTGGACGTGCCCACCGCTGTCCAGGCCATGCGGAATTTCTTCAAGGAGCAGCGCGCCGGCAGCTTGACCACCCTGTTGCTCTCCTTTACGGGCACAACGCTGCCGCTGAGCTATGCCCGCAAGATGCTGCAGTTTGTGGAGCGTCTGTTTGAGCAGGCGGCACAGCCGGATGCACATTTCCAGCACGAGGAACTGGTCGACTGCTTTGCCGGTCTGGCCAGCGTGGATGTGGCGCGCCTCAAGCTCTGGCTGGCGCACATTATCTATGGACCCAATGTGGTCAGCGCTGCGGCCAACAACAGCAGCTGCGAGGCTTCGTGCAAGCTCTTGACGAGCATTGTGCAGCCGTCGAGCAGCTCGAGCAGCAATGCCCAGACGCCAACTAATATGGCCACCGTCTCGGCCATGCCCAGCATATCGGATCAGCTGGACGCCATGGAAATTGACTATGACTGCACGGGCCCAGGCAATGCGGCGCCCAATACATCCCAGATCCTGAGTCTCTGGCAGGGCACAAACCGGCCCAACAATCAGTCCGAGGACTCCTCGCAGGCCTGCGATCAGCCCAGCGCCAGCACCCAGCCCCGCAATGGTGCGCTCCTGCTGAGCTTTGTCAAGTCGCTGGTGCGTGACCAGCCGGCAGCTGCCCAGCTGGCGCCGCCGCTCTTCCAGGCGCTACTGCAGCTGGGACAAACGTTGATCACGCCGCCGCAGGATGGCTGCGATTTTGCGGACGTGCTGCAGATTATGATCACGCTGGCGGATGCGGCGCCCGCACGCGGCCATGTGGCACTGTTCAATACGACGCTGCTGTGGCTGGAGCTGGCCAAGCTGCAGCTGCCGGACAAGCAGCTGCGCCATGCCGAGAATGTGAGCGCTCTGCTGCGCTACCTCAGCGAGCTGCTGCAGGGCATCGGCTATCGGGGCAGCCGGCAGCATATGCCGCCCTGGGACGATGAGCTGCAGTCGGACATTGATGAGCTGTACGACGAGCTGGCGGATGACCAGCAGGAGCAGGATTCGCTGCTGGATGACTCCGATGAGGATACGCTGAACAACAAGCTGTGCACCTTCTCGCAGACCCAAAAGGAGTTCATGAACCAGCATTGGTATCATTGCCACACCTGCAACATGATCAACACCGTCGGCGTCTGCTCCGTTTGCGCCCGCGTCTGTCACAAGGGTCACGATGTCAGCTATGCCAAATATGGCAATTTCTTTTGCGATTGCGGCGCCAAGGAGGACGGCTCCTGCCAGGCCCTGAGCCGCCGTCTGCCCACCAGCGGCTGTGATTCACGCGATGGCTATGTCTCGGCTCACATGAGCCTGCTGGCCGCCGGCAAGAAGCGGCCATCGCCGCCGGCACAAGCACGCAAGGATTCGCTGAGCAACGAGCGCATTACACTGCTGGGCAAATTGCTGGAGCCGCATCGAGAGGCACTGCAGCATCCCGATCAATGGCTGCTGGTCGTGCGCTGCATTCTGGAGTATTTCGATGTGCTCCTCCCCTCGATTCGCGAGAATTGTACTTTATACTCGATTGTGGGCTGTCACAAGCGAGCAACGGCCGCACTGGAGCAACTGCATCAGCTGGAACAGAGTTTTCAGGTGGGTAGTTTGGTCAACCCGAAAGCAGCATTTTATGTTGTGCCCTGCATCCATCTGAAAATAGGCTAACATTTATTAATTTCCATTACTTTTCAGGTCACGGATCAGCTCATGTTCGCCACGCTGGGCTCCCAGGAGGGCGCCTTCGAGAATGTGCGCATGAACTATTCTGGCGATCAGGGCCAGACGATCAAACATCTGATTTCGTCGGGCGTCGTGCGACGTGTCGCCTTCTGCTGTTTGTCCTCGCCGCATGGCCGACGCCAGCAGCTGGCCGTGTCCCATGAGAAGGGCAAGGTGACCATATTGCAGCTATCGGCGCTGCTGAAGCAGGCGGACGCCTCCAAGCGCAAGCTGACGCTCACACAGCTCAGCTCGGCGCCCATAGCGTGCACCGTGCTCTCGCTGGCCGCCAATCCCTGCAACGAGGACTGCTTGGCCGTGTGCGGCCTGAAGGAATGCCATGTGCTGACCTTCTCGAGCAGCGGCAGCACCAATGAGCACATTGTGGTCACGCCACAGCTGGATAACGGCAACTACATCAAGAAGGCCGTCTGGCTGCCCGGTTCGCAGACGCTGCTTGCGCTGGTCACCTCGGATTATGTGAAGATCTATGATCTGGCACTGGATGCATACAGTCCGAAGTACTATTATCTGGTCGCGGTGGGCAAAATACGCGACTGCACCTTCATGTACCAGGAGGGCGCCTATTATATGCTGACCTTTGCCAGCAGCGGCTACATCTATTACCAGACCCTCGATGAACAGAGTCTGGCCGTGCACGGTGACTTTTATGTGACCAATACGCTGGAGTTGAGCCATCATCATATCAAGGATGTCAACGGGCAGGTGGGCGGCGGCGGTGTCTCCATTTACTACTCCCATGCGCTGCAGTTACTCTTCTATAGCTATGCCTCTGGTCGCAGCTTTGTCTCGCCGCTGACGAACGTCAATCAGGGCGTCAAGGGCATCTATCATCTGGACACCAATTCGGCAGTTAGCAAATCCTCATCGAAGGGTCCGCTCCAGCCGCTGGTCCAGTGGACCGAGGTCGCCGGTCATCCCGGCCTCATCTATGCCAACATGCAGACCTCGAATAATCCCATTATATTAATGCTCACGCCAGAGCTCATCTACATGCAGGAGATCAAGGCGCAGTCGGCCAAGTCACGCATCATGGACGTGGTCGGCATACGTCATTCTGTGGCCGGCACCGAGAAGACCACGCTGCTGCTGCTCTGCGAGGATGGTAGCCTGCGCATCTTCTCTGCCCAGCCGGAGCACACCAGCTTCTGGCTGTCGCCGCGCGTCCAGCCGCTGGGCAACCAGCTGTACTCCGCCACGCTGCTGGCCAAAAGCGGCAGCTCCCTTTCTGCCACGAGTCCCAAATCCAACAAGCCCAACAAGCTGCCACGCAAATCAGGTGGCGGTGCTTCTGGCAATGCTCAAGGTGCTGCCGCTGCTGGATCTGGAGCTGGAGCTGGTCAGCAAAAGCAGTTGACATCGGGCGGCGTGCCCGTTTTTCCCATTGATTTCTTCGAGCACTGCAACATGCTGGCCGATGTGGAGTTTGGCGGCAATGATCTGCTCCAGATATACAATAAGCAAAAGCTGAAGACGCGTCTCTTCTCCACGGGCATGTTTGTGGCCAGCACGCGGGCCAATGGCTTTACGCTGGAGGTGCTCAACAACGATCCGAATGTCGTTATGGTGGGCATACGCGTCCTGCTGGGCACACAGGACGCCCAGCGCGCACCGCAATCTGTGACCATATTGGGACGCACGGTGGCCACGCCCGTGCGCCGGGCACGTTGGTTCGATATACCGCTGACACGTGAGGAGATGCTGCAGTCGGATAAGCTGCTTAAGGTGTGCTTTGCCAAGTCACAGGATCCGGAACATGTCACCCTGCTGGACTGCATCGAGGTGTACGGCAAGTCCAAGGAGCTGGTCGGCTGGCCGGACGACAGCGAGGAGATGCCGGCCACAGCGGGCAGTGCCAGCACGGCCGCAGCCGTTGCCTCGCCCGCCAGCGCGGCCAATTTCGGCGAAGGCTTCAATAGCATCACCCAACTGGATCGCATGTGCACCCATCTGCTGGAGGTGCTCGATTGTGCGCTCAATTTACTTGGCAATGGCGGCGCCGTGGCCCTGGCCATGCGCCAGAAGGCCATCAAGACGGCGAGCGCGTTGTTGCTGCTGCCCACACCGAATCCCGTGCAGACCCAGGCACGCTATGTGCTGGCCACATTGTACGGCAGCCGTGGCGCCTATCATGCCTACAAGGATAGCGTCCTGTTGCAATTTGTGCACGGCGAGCTGCAGGCAACGCAGCCGAAGCTGACGCAGCTGGATACGCTGCAGGAAATCGATCCGGAGGCCTTCTATCGCCTGATACTGCTCGTCCGGGGCATTGCCAATGCCCGTCCACAATCGCTGGCCAAGATTTGCGCCGAGTGCAGCTACGATATTGTGCCAGCTCTGATGGCCATGGTGCTGGAGCTGCACAAGGTGACGCCTGCGCTGGATGAGCCGACGAATATTGTGCGACGCGGTCTTTGCCAGACGGAGACCATTGTCCACTGCCTGGTGGAGATTATGTACGGATTTGCGCTGGCCGATGCCAGCCAGGTGGGTCGCATGACTAAATACTTTATCGAGCTGCTCAAGCACGACGCGAGCGTGATCAGCCACAGCGCCAAGGAGGCGCTCATCCTGCTGCTCAGTCCGCGCATGAAGCGACGCAAGGTGGCCATTGCGACCACGCCCCCAGCTTGCTCGACGCCCACGCCCTCGGCCTCGGCCATCATCAGCAGCAGCAATTTGAGCGCTTTGCAGGGCGCCGCCTCACAGGCGGCCAGCGATATAATTGAGGAGGCCGCCGCAGCGGCTGTGGATGCCTCCGCGGGTGCTGCTGCGGATGCCAATGCTCTGCTCGATGCGGATGCAGCGGGTATTAATCAGCAGCAGCAGCAGCAACAGCAGCAGCAGATGCTCAATCTGGAGGCCTTCATGGGCGGCGGCTTTCCGCGACTGCTCGGCCTGCCCGAAGACGCCGACGACGAGGCCATCATGGACATTGCCATTGCGCTGAGTCTGCAGCAGCATGGAGGCGACGCGAATGCGCTGCAATCCCTGCAGCAGGGCCTGGCCAATTTGCAGGGCATACGCCTGGCGGCGGCGGCCACGGCCAATGCGGCGGCCAGCGGTGATGCAGCCGGATCCGATGATGATGAGGGCTCCAATGTGGCCACAGATGGCTCCACGCTGCGCACCTCGCCCGCCGAACCGGCGGGCAGCGGCGGCTCCGAGAGTGGCGGCAGCGGTGTCGAGAGCATTGGCGGCACCTCGGCGCGCAGCAGCAACTTTGGTGATCATGCGAATGCCTCGCCGCCGCGTCAGAGCAAGGATCAGGAACAGGAACAGCCCGGCACAAGCAGCGGCTGCATCGCAGCACTCAGCGCCATGAGCAGCAGCGAGGACAACGAGATCAACGAGGACGAGAAGCTGAGCAAGTTGCATGATCTGAGGTAAGTCCAAGAAACTTTATTTATAATTTATTTATTTATAATTGAATCAAACCCAACAGAATCGCCGTGCTGGAGAGCATCATCGAGCATTTGGGCACATTTGATCTATGCAACGGCCTCCAGGCTATACCTCTGATTCAGGTCATCTTGATGCTGACCACGGATCTGAATGGCAACAATGAGCGGGATCAGCAGGTGTTGCAGGAGCTGCTCGCCGCGCTGGTCGAGTACGTGGAGATTGGCAAACGTGGCGCGGCCACCAAGGTGAGAGCAATCCCTTCGGTAATCGAAAGCAAATCTTATAATCTTTATAATACTTTCAGATGGAGACCAAGTGCCCCGGCAATGAGGTGCGTCTGGCGCTGCTCTCGCTGTTTGGCGTCATGATGGGCAAAACCAAATCCAAGCAGACGGGCACCACATCGCCGCCGCATCAGTTCAAGGACAACAGCTCGTTTGTGGCCAGCACCACGGCGAATGTGCTGAGCAAGAGCGGCGCCTTTGTCTATGCTCTCGAGGCGCTCAATACGTTGCTGGTGCACTGGAAGCAGGTGCTCGGTGATCCGTATGCTGCCGGCGGCACGGGAGTAGCTCAGCCGGCCAGCGGCAATGCGTCCGGCTCGGGCGCAGGCACAGCGGGACAGCTATTGAAGCCCATCAAGCATGGACCCAAGCCGGACATATCGATACTCATACCGCACAACTATTTGAAAAACTATCCGGACATATTCGAGTCGTATGATGCGCTGCTCACGGAGATTATTGTGCGTCTGCCGTATCAGATTCTGCGCCTGAGCAGCGCCCATCCGGACAACTACGACAGCGGCTTCTGTGAGGCGATGACCTTCACGCTCTGCGAGTACATGATGCTCAATCTGAATGCTCTGCTGCGTCGCCAGGTGCGCAAGCTTTTGATGTACATCTGCGGCAGCAAGGAGAAGTTCCGCATGTATCGCGACGGGCATTCGCTGGATGCACACTTCCGTGTGGTCAAACGCGTCTGCAGCATTGTCAGCACCAAGGTGAGTGTCAGTTCTTTACATGATTAGCTGCATTCTATATATTTTATTGCTCCTGCAGAACGGCGCTCCGTATAACGCCAATCCGCCGCTGCTCAGCTACGATGCGCTGGTGGAGCTGACGGAGCATTTGCGCACCTGCCAGGAGATTAGCCAAATGCGCACTGGGAATTGGCAAAAGTTTTGCGTGGTCCACGAGGATGCCCTGGCCATGCTAATGGAGATCGCCTGCTATCAGCTGGACGATGGCGTCTCGCCCATCATTATCCAGCTCCTGCAGGCAGCTGTCTGCAATATACCCCAGCCCATGGCTGGCATCAAGCAGCAGCAGCAATCGCAGCAGGCCTCGACCAGCAGCAAGCTGCGCGGCGAACGTGAGAAGAGCGAGGATACGGATACCGCGTACTATTCCAAATTTGATCCGGCCCAGTGCAGTACATTTGTCCACCAGATCTTTCGCTATGCCAGCGATGCGCTCATCATACGCTTCGTGCGCATCTTTCTGCTGGAGAACAATGTGAGCCAGCTGCGCTGGCAGGCGCACTCCTTCATGACGGGTCTCTTCGAGCACGCGAACGAGCGTCAGCGCGAGAAGCTGCTCAGCATCTTCTGGAATCTGTGGCCCCTGGTGCCCAGCTATGGTCGTCGCACGGCACAGTTTGTCGATTTGCTCGGCTATCTGACGCTCAGCACGCGCAGCATTACGGACCGTTTGCCGGAGTTTGTGTCGCGCGCGGTCGAGGTGCTGCGCCAGCAGAACGAGTTACTCTGCAAGCATCCCAATGCGCCCATCTACACCACGCTGGAGTCCATACTGCAGGTTAGTAATTGGATAATTTAATTCCTAAATAAATGATCATCAAATCTTATTTCAATTGCCCTGCCAGGTGAACGGCTATTACCTGGAATCGGAGCCGTGTCTGGTATGCAACAATCCGGAGGTGCCCATGGCGAATATTAAGCTGCCCTCGGTTAAGTCGGACTCCAAATACACGACCACCACCATGATCTACAAGCTGGTGCAGTGCCACACCATCTCGAAGCTAATTGTGCGCATTGCCGATCTCAAGCGCTCCAAGATGGTGCGCACCATCAACGTGTACTACAACAATCGCAGTGTTCAGGCCGTAGTCGAGCTCAAGAATCGTCCGGCGCTCTGGCACAAGGCACGATCCGTCTCCCTGCAGTCGGGCCAGACGGAGCTGAAGATCGATTTTCCGCTGCCGATCACCGCCTGCAATCTGATGATCGAGTTCGCCGACTTTTACGAGACGGTCAGCGGTTCCAGTGAGAATCTGCAGTGTCCACGCTGCAGTGCAGCGGTGCCGGCGTATCCGGGCGTCTGCGGCAACTGCGGCGAGAATGTGTTCCAGTGCCACAAGTGCCGCGCCATCAACTACGACGAAAAGGATCCGTTCCTGTGTCATTCGTGCGGCTTCTGCAAGTATGCCAAATTTGATTTCAGTATGTATGCGCGCGTCTGTTGCGCCGTAGATCCCATCGAATCTGCCGAGGATCGCGCGAAGACTGTGCAACTGATCCATAGCTCGCTGGAGCGTGCCGATCGCATCTATCGCCAGCTATTGACCAACAAGCAGATGCTCGAGCTGCTCATCCAAAAGGTAGCCGAGCATCGCAGCAGCGATCGCCTGGTCGAGGATAATATGGGCAGCGTGCACAGCACCTCGCAGGTGAACAAGATCATACAGCTGCTCGCCCAGAAATATTGCGTGGAGTCGCGCACCAGCTTCGAGGAGCTAAGCAAGATTGTCCAAAAGGTCAAGGCCTGCCGCAGGTGAGTTCCCATTCTATCCACTCCCAAGGATTATCTTTATGATAATTCCTTCTTTCTTTTAGCGAACTGGTTGCTTACGATCGCCAGCAGCAGGATCAGCCGGCAGTTAGTTTGCCATCGGGCGCTGAATCGAATCATACCACGAATCGCTGCTACGGCTGCGCCCTGGCCTCCACCGAGCAGTGCCTCACGCTGCTGCGCGCCATGGCCTATAATTATGACTGTCGCGTCGGGCTCTATAGCCAGGGCCTGGTCAGCGAGCTGGCCGAACACAATTTGCGCCGGGGCACGCCTCAAATCCAGGAGGAGGTGCGCAATCTGCTGGTCGTGCTGACCAAGGACAATGCCGAGGCGTGCATGCACTTGCTGCAGCTGGTCACAACGCGTGTCAAGAATGCCCTAATGGGCGCCATACCCTTGATCAGCCTGGAAGCGGCTGTGCATCAGGAGATGACGCTGCTGGAGGTGCTGCTCGGCCAGGATGACGTCTGCTGGGAGTACAAGCTGAAGGTGATCTTTGAGCTGTTCATCAGCAACTGTCGGTGAGTCGCTGGAAATCCTGTAGATGGATCTATATAGTTTCTATAACTTCTGTCTTATGAGTACCTCATCTTTTCCTTAAAATAGTTTGCCCCGTGGTCCTGTTACTTCGGTGCTGCATCCCTGCCTGCGCATCATGCAGAACCTGATTTGCCCCGCGTTGCCGAGCAACAAGAACAACAACAACCAACCGCCGCAGCAGCAGCAGCAACAACAACAGCAGCAGCAGCAACAACAGCAGCAGCAGCAGCAACAGCCACAGCAGCCTTTGGGTCCCACGGAGCTGTGCAGCATTAAGCTGCTCGAGGGCAACACGATCGATTATCGCGCCTGGCTCAGCTCCGATCGCAATCATGAGTACAGCGCCTGGAGCAGTCGCATGCCCACCAACAAATATCAGCGCCAGGAGGGCGGCAAGCAGCAGCAGCAGCAGCGGATCGGCAACAACAACAACAAGCAACAGGCGCAGGTGGGCGATGCGCCGCTCAAGGGCGGGCGACGTGCCGAGGTGCGTGCCGCCTTTTTGGCCGAGAAGTATGCACATCGCTGGCGCCAACAGGTGCTGGACAAGGAGAAGGTCATCAAGCCGCTCGTATTCAATGCCAAATGGATACAGCCGCTGCTCTTCAACGCAAACTCGCGCTTCGGCCGCCAGCTGGCCTGCTCGCTGCTTAGCGGCCTGTGCCGCACCAGCGAACGGAAGCAGCAGGCGCTCAACATGCTCACCGGCTTCCTCAGGCATGTGGGCGAGGCGGGCGAGGCGAGCGCCGAGTACTTGACCCTGTACCGCAGTGTGGCCACCGAGACGCCCTGGCTGCAGTATCTGGTGTTGCGCGGCGTGCTCGGCGAGATCTCCCAGCTGTTGGCGGTGGAAATTGGCAAAATACATCGCATGGAGGAGCATTCGTTGTCCTCGGATCTGTCGCTGGGCTATGCGTTGCGGCAGTATGTGGAGCTGCTCTGGCTGTTCCTCGAGTGTCCCAACATCAGGCGCACCTACAAGACTCGTCTGTTGGGTCCCGTGCTGGAGAGCTATTTGGCATTGCGTAGTCTGGTCGTGCAGCGCACGCGTCTGATCGATGATGCCCAAGAGAAGCTGCTGGAAATGCTGGAGGAGATGACCAGCGGCACCGAAGAGGAGACGCGCGCCTTTATGGAGATACTTATCGATACGGTGGAGAAGACGCGCATGAATGACATCAAGACGCCGGTCTTTATATTCGAGCGTCTGTACTCGATAATACATCCCGAGGAGCACGATGAGAGCGAGTTCTATATGACGCTGGAGAAGGATCCGCAGCAGGAGGACTTCCTGCAGGGACGCATGCTCGGCAATCCGTATCCCTCCAGCGAGGTGGGGTTGGGTCCTTTAATGCGCGATGTGAAAAACAAAATCTGCACCGACTGCGAACTGATCGCCCTGCTGGAGGATGACAACGGCATGGAGCTGCTGGTGAATAATAAGATCATTAGCTTGGATCTGCCCGTCAAGGATGTGTACAAGAAGGTGTGGCTAGCCGAGGGCGGCGATCGTGATGCCATGCGCATTGTTTATCGCATGCGCGGTCTGCTGGGCGATGCCACCGAGGAATTTGTGGAGACATTGAACAACAAGAGCCAGGAGCAGGTGGACACCGAACAGCTGTATCGCATGGCCAATGTCCTGGCCGATTGCAATGGACTGCGCGTCATGCTGGAGCGCATCGGCAGCCTGCAGCGCATTTCGCGCCAGCGCGAACTCATCCAGGTGCTGCTCAAGCTGTTCCTCATCTGTGTGAAGGTGCGTCGCTGCCAGGAGGTGCTCTGCCAGCCGGAGGTTGGCGCCATCAACACGCTCTTGAAGGTCCTTCAAATGTGTTTGCAATCGGAAAACGATTCCATACAATCGGCCGTCACGGAGCAGCTGCTCGAGATTATGGAAACCATATTGTCGAAAGCGGCCAGCGATACGCTCGACTCCTTCCTGCAATTCTCGCTGACCTTTGGCGGACCGGAATATGTCAGCGCACTGATCTCCTGCACCGATTGCCCGAATGTCCGCAATAATCCTTCCGTGCTGCGTCATCTCATACGCGTCCTCGCGGCGCTCGTCTACGGCAACGAGGTCAAAATGGCGCTGCTCTGCGAACACTTCAAAGTGAGTCCCTTCACCTGGTTTTAACTGATCCTCCCACTTATTATAATTCCTATCCAAATAACAGCATACTTTGGACTTTGATCGCTTTGACAACGAACGCACCACCGAGGAGGAGTTTAAGCTGGAACTTTTCTGCGTGCTAACCAATCAGATCGAGCACAACTGCATTGGTGGCACTCTGAAGGATTATATCGTGGGCCTGGGCATTGTGGAGCGTGCCTTGGCCTATATCACGGAGCATGCGCCGTGCGTGAAGCCCACCCTGCTGCGCACGGACTCCGATGAGCTGAAGGAGTTCATTTCGCGTCCGAGCTTGAAGTACATTCTGCGCTTCCTCACCGGCCTGGCCAATCACCATGAGGCAACACAGCTGGCCATTAGCAAGGACATAATACCGATTATACATCGCCTGGAGCAGGTGTCCAGTGACGAGCATGTCGGCAGTCTGGCCGAGAATCTGCTCGAGGCGCTCAGCACAGATGCGGCGACAGCTTCGCGTGTTCAACAGGTGCGCGATTTTACGCGTGCCGAAAAGAAACGCCTGGCGATGGCCACACGCGAGAAGCAACTCGATGCCCTGGGCATGCGCACCAACGAGAAGGGTCAGGTGACGGCTAAGGGCTCCATTCTGCAGAAGATCGAGAAGCTGCGCGACGAGACGGGCCTCACCTGTTTCATTTGCCGCGAGGGCTATGCCTGCCAGCCGGAAAAGGTGCTGGGCATCTATACGTTCACCAAGCGCTGCAATGTCGAGGAGTTTGAGCTGAAATCCCGCAAAACCATCGGCTACACCACCGTCACCCACTTTAATGTGGTGCACGTGGATTGTCACACCTCGGCCATAAGGTTGACGCGCGGTCGCGACGAATGGGAACGCGCCAGCCTGCAGAATGCGAACACACGCTGCAACGGGCTATTGCCCCTTTGGGGTCCAGCTGTGGGTGAGGCGGCCTTTTCCGGCTGCATGACCCGTCACAGCAGCTACATGCAGGAGAGTACCCAACGCTGCGACATCTCCTATGCCAGCAGCGTGCACGATCTGAAGCTGTTGCTGATGCGTTTCGCCTGGGAGCGCAGCTTCCATGATGATGCCGGCGGCGGTGGCCCCCAATCTAATATGCACTTTGTGCCCTACCTGCTCTTCTATGCGGTCTATTTGCTGCTCTCCTCTCGGTCTGCTGCACGGGACAGCAAAACGCTGCTCAACTATTTGACGTCAGCGCCATCGGACAAGTGGCTCGAGTGCGGCTATGAGGTGGACGGACCACTCTACATGCTAACCATATCCCTCTCCCTGCACAGTCGCGAGTTATGGAACAAGCACAAGCTGGCGCATTTGAAACATTTGCTGGCCGTGGCTCAGGCGCGTCATGTGTCGCCATCGGTGCTGTGCAAGGCGCTTCTGGCGCCGGCGGATCGACAGGCCAAAGAGTATAGCGTATATAAGCCGTTCCTTATGATGTGGGCGCTGGTCGATTTGATGTACAACACGCTCTTCCGGACGGTCAGCACCGTCAAGGAGGAGGACTGGCCCGCATCCCTATTCGAGTATATACGCAAAAATGATGAGGCCATGCTCGACTATACGGATCGCATACTGCAAACCTTTACCAAGGAGTTTCTGCCCTGCACCTCATTTGGCGAGTTCTGCGATGTGGCGGGTGAGTTTCGACCTTAACAAATACAAATATTTCCATAATACTTATATATCTCCCCTTTTTAGGTCTATTCGATCTGATCGAGCAGCCGGACAGCTTCATTGAGGAGGTGCTCGGCTCGCTGCCCACCACCACCACCACCAGCACCACCACAACGAGCTCTAGTTAAATACAAATGCAGCTCTCAACATATTTAAAGAAATTGATTACCCCAATCTAAACACTAATCAGGTTTAGCTGCCGCTAACCGTTTATAAGCGTATATTAATATATGCATATACTTATATATTTATCACCTAAAACTATTTAATCAATAAAATTATTCGTTTGCACAATGAAAGCCCTATATTATTCATATGAATTATCATAACTTTATTTTTTTGAAACACGAAAAACGAAAACTAATCCATATATTTAAATACAAAATAATACACAATAATTCTATATATATTGCAAAAGAGGGGGAGGACGTACGTAGCTATCAAATAATTCGTTTGTAAATATCATCCGTATACTTAATTACAATTTCAGTTCTAAATATTTTTGCTAATTTTGTTTAAACGCAAAAGTTGACAAAAAAAGAAAAACAAAGTACAGTAATCGAGAGGAGAGTGAGAACTTTGAAAATTTATGTAGATATTAATGTTTTTCTTTTAATTTTTACTCTCAAATTGGTCTAAAAAAGTTATTACAATTGCATGAATAATTTTACAAGTTTAAATTGAATTTTTTTCTCGTAAAATGAGACTTCTAAATTTATAAAAAAAAAATATATTAAATTGGTCTAAAAAGTTATTAAAATTGCATGAAATTTAAAAATATTAAAACTTAATTTTTTTTTGTTAAAATGAGACTTCCTGAAATTGGAATATTTATTAAATTAGGCTCAACTCTGCGACTACTGTAAATATATATATAACAATATTAAAAAAAAAAGAAAAAATATGTTAAAATAAGAAGGGAGCTATAATTTAAAGCTGTGAGAAAAATTTGTTACAACCTTTTGGTCACTCGAGTTGTTTTTTCTTTTTCTTTTGATAAGAGTATCTAAGTGTGTTTTAGGGGTGAAAATATAGAATCACTGAGATAAAGTTTTGTTCCTTAGTTGATCGTTTTTTTTTTTTAGTTTGTTGTTGTGTTTAAACATAACGAGTGTTTAGTAGAGAGCGTAGAGCACATAAATACATAGTTTTGTTTAGTTTTATTGTATGCTTAAATTAATATAGGTACGTAGGTGCAAAAAGTGCGAGAGCTGTCGTTAAATTAAACTAAACTAAATTGAGCAAATGCCAACCATCAACCGAGAGCGAATAGATCGAAAGAGAGAAAATATATATAACATAATACTCTTTATACAAGAAGAATATAATCGTAATACCTTAAACCAATATAGCGTATAAAATATCATAGTTAGAGATTCGTTTTCGTATTCGTTTAAATGTTTCACAGTTTCAAAACTGGGAAATGGGCGGGGTCGGGTTCGGGATACAATGGACACATTTAGTAGTAAATACATTTATGCACACATATATAATACGTATTTGTTGTTATTCGTTATTATCATTTATGAATTTATCTTTTATCTATACTGTAGTTTGCTCTTTGCTTTGTTTTTATGGCTGCTAAAAGTTGATGTGCGTTCATTGAGAAAAAGAAAGAAATGCACGACAATAGTTTAGTTTTTGTTTTTCCCTATCAAATTGACAATACACGAAATACTTAACTTAAGCTTAAGACATAGTTTAAATTCCCGTTTTTGATCGTTTTATAGTCGGAAGTGTTTACAATGGTCGCAGACGGATAAAGACTTTCATTAATTGGAATTTAGCTAGAAATTATAAACGGTTTTTATTTTATTGTTAAATGCATTTGAGATGCCTTCAATCGGTGCAAATGCATTTTGTTTGGATGAAAAAGAGTTTTTTTTGTAGATATTTGAAGAACTTCTCGGGTTCTAAGTTTAGCAGACTTTGTCTCTCTGCCGTCGCTTTAACTTGTTGAGAATTTTAAGCGTCAAGCAGCGAACGAAACCCGAAACTTTTCCACTTTTGCGAGCGACCATTGTTTTGTTTTTTCCATTTGTTTATAAATTTGCGAAATTGTTTTGCTTTTCGATTTTTCACTTGGTTTTGTTTTTCCTTCTCCGATCTTATAGTTTTTTTTTTTAGGTATTATTTCTCGTTAGCTAAACGTTATATACAAAAAAATTGCCTAATCTATGCACAAGTACACACATATATTAAGTATACATATATATTTTATCTGTATATATATATGCTCGTGCATATATATATATATAGATATAATTCACTAGTGCTGGGGGGAGGATTTACGATAGATTAACACTTAGATTTTGCAGGTGATTTACCTGTTTACCTGGGACAGGTGTCTGCTGCCCTTTAGGCCTGATGATGACGCTGGGCGCGCATAAAGTGCCGCGCATTGATCGGATATTGGCGCGGATAGGATATCAGGGTGGAGCCGAGCGCAATGCTGAGCGGCGCCTTGGAGCGGCCGGGCAGGCTGACAAAAACGGTGCCCACCGCGGCGAGATTATCGCTCGTGGGCTCAATGGCCACCAGCATGATTTCCGTAGCCTGCACCGGGCGCGAGCTCATGTGGCTGTGGCTGTGACTCGAGTGGCTGTGACTCGAGTGGGTGTGGCTCGAGTGGGTGTGGCTGGAGTGGATGTGGCTCGAGTGGGTTTGGGTGCTGCTCGTGTTGTGTGTGGGCTGGTTGTGCAGCTGTGTTTCGGTCTGGAGATGCTGTTGCTGCTGCAGGAGCAGCGCCTGGCGTGCACGCTGGCGCATGTGGCGCGTGGTGGTGGCGGACGTAGCCGGTGGACTGTTGTCCATGTCCAGGCTGGCGGAGGCCAGAAAGATCTGGGCAAACGGACGCTTGGCCAGGTGCAGCATCTCGACAACATGCTGGCGGCGAGCGCGACGCAAATCCGCCGCCTGTTTTACCTTCCAGACGATGACGCACAGTGCCAGAAAGAGAAAGAAGCAGGAGAAGAATACGGAAAAGAATACAAAGAGATCGATGTGCAGCTGATCCTGACGAAACACCACCGAGCCATAGCTCGGCTCCGGCCCGGAGCTGGCGCGCAATGCAATAAAGAAACGCGTCGCACTCAAATTGTGGGCATGCTGCGGCAGCGTCAGCACCAGACGATTCCTCAGACCAAACAAACGCAACAGCGTATTGCACTGATTCAGGGTGACATGTGTGCTCAGATCCTTGGCATACTGGTCCTGCACCACAAAGCTGTGCCCGCCATGGCTGCGGCAATCGTGCAGCTGCGGCACATAGAAGCTGCTGCTGCTGCCGCCGCTGCTGGAGCCGGAACCAAGGCCCATGCCAAGGCCAGCCGTGCTTGTGCCCGTGCGTCGCTCCGGCGCGAAGAGCTTCTGCAGCGTCACATTGTCGTGGCGAGGCAGGGCCACGTTGAGCGGATGCTCGCGCTTCGTTTTGGGCCCCCAATTGTAGCGATTGTCGAGGAAGATCTCGTGAAAGCCCGTCGTCTCGTTTGTTTCCACAATAAACGAATCATCCTGCGGCGACATGAACACATCCAGCTCGCCCTGCGTCACATCGATAATGATGCGTATGTCCACGTTCATGAACCGGGGCTGGATCACAAAGAATACCGTCTGGCCGGGCTTCAGAGCCGCCGGCTTCGATTTGCACTCCTCTGTGGGAAGGCAGGGAAAAACCAGATTAATAAAGAGATCTTTCAGCTCAGAGAGAGCGGGTACTCACCGATTGGCTTGGCATCGAAGCACATGCGCGACTCGACCGTAATTTGCTTGTAGCACTGGTGTCCATCGGTGGGATTGCCGGCATACGAGTCGCGGCACTTGGAGCACTGGACGCTCCAGCAGAGCTGAGCCGAGTTCTTGCCGCCGCCGGCCGTGCAGGTGGCATCGCTTTCCGTGTTGTTGGCGCAGTTGCACTTCTCGCCGGTGACGGCATCGCAGACATTGCCATGGCCATGGCACTGGCAGGGGCGGCACTGCTTGTGCAGATCCTCGCTGCCGCGGAAATAGCCCAGCAGGCAGCTGTCGCAGCGATCGCCGGCGGTGTTGTTGGCACAACGCAGGCAGGTGGCATTGTGGGCGGGTCCCTCGGGCAGGATGCGCTCCAGCTCGGCGCGTGTCATATTGAAGACAGCCGGATCCGCATCGTAGGCGACACACACGTCCGAATGGCCGTGACAATACTCCAGGCAGGGCTGGCAGGCGTGACCCTCGCGCGGATTGCCCACAAACAGGGGCTGGCACTTCTCGCACTGCTCGCCCATCGTGTTGTTGTGGCACTTCAGGCATATGTCCAGCCGGCTGCTCGATTCGCAGTTGGAGTGCCCGTTGCACAGGCACTGGATGCTGCAGTTCTCGCCCACATAGCCAAAGTCGCATTGGCACTCGTTCGGCCGGATGCAGTTGCCCCGCACGCAGCCCTGCGTGCACACCGGCAGGCAGGTGTTCTGCTCCTCGCGATAGCCGGCGGCACAGACGCACTTGTAGCCGAGCGTGGGCGTGTCCAGGTCAATGCACTGCTCGGAGACGGCATCGCAATTGTGGTGTCCGTTCTCGCACTCATTCTCCGCCGGGCACTGCACATAATGCCAGCTGACGACATCCGCATGGGTTAGCTGGGAATCGTTGCGCCAGCTGCTGTAGATTAGATCACACGTGGAGCCGGAGGGATGCTCTTGCCGGTGCTCCAGTGCACCCTCCGTGCAGATGCCATCGCCATTGAAGCCCTCTCGAGCACACCAGCCGCAATGTGCGTGCTCCAGGCAGCTGGAGCATTGGGTATACACATGACACGGTTCGGGACAACGTTCCAGCTCGCTAGACTCCAGCACCAGGCCACAAACGCCGCCGGCGCAGAGCAACGGCTGAGCACTGGGCGACAAGCAGGCGTTCAACATGGTCGACCATTTGCAATCCGTCGAGGCAAGGGCATCCGGCGCCGGCTGCAGGCAGCTGCTGCAATTGGTGTGCGTGTGGCAGGCGGGCGGACACTGCTCGACCAAGCGATACGCATTCTTCTCGACCAGCTCCCGGGCAATGCACTCGACGTGGCCCAGCTCGTTTCGCGCCCAATGGCACTGCTCGCTGTGCAGCATGCACGCTTCGCAGCCCAGCTGATGGCACTGGGGCAGCGGGCACAGGCCGAGCACGCCGACGCTCAGCTCCTTGGGACACCAGGCGCTGTTGCGGGCACAATCCACGCCGGCGGGCACGCAACGTCCACGAATGCCGCACTCATCGCACCATTGACAGACCGGGGTTAGCTCCTGGTGTATGGGCCAGGCGGCGAGGCACGCGCTGCAGCTGCCAAAGCTGGAGCAATTGCGACTCGACAGCCACACGTCGTTGCAGGCGGGCCCGTTGTTGATGACCAGCGTGCCATTGTAGTTGGCGCACGGCGCCCGGCCCTGGGTGAAGCAATGCGAGCTGTTGCTGTAGGTGCTCTGGACGGTGCAGTAGCTGCAGCCCATATAATGCCGGCACATGGATTTGCCGCCGCTCCACAGCTGGCAGATGTCCTCGGGCATATTGATCCGGGTCACATGACTCTGGGTGGCGCTGCCATCCCAGCCGCCGATCACATAGATCGCGCCGCTGTCCGCATCGATGGTCATGTCCTCCGCATAGCTGGCCACCGGCAGGCGTCCAATTAGCTGCACATCATCCGTCAGGCGCACCCACTGATTGCACGAATACACATAGGCGATGAGCACATCTGTGGCATTATACGGACTCGTCCTGCCGCCATAGACGACCATGTAGTGCTCCGTGGTGACGGCCGAATGGAAATAGCGCGCACGCGGCAGCAGCGAGGCGGGTGAATTCAGCTCCCTGAACGTGGGCAACTCCGTCCAGCTGAGCTTGGTCAAATCCAGGGCATAGAGTCTGCTCTGCGCCTCACCTGCCGCATAGCCGCCAAAGACATAGACGCTGTGCGTCTCCACATGGTACACGGCGCTGTGGCCAAAGAGCACCGGGAGGCGTGCGCCCATCGCCGCCAGCTGGTACCAGCGTCCTGTGTCCAGGTTGAACTCCCACAGCTCCAGAGGCCGAGATTTGTTCAAGCTTAGGCCGCCCACAAGCAGCAGGGACTCGCGCTCCTGATAACGTATGTGGGTTAAGGTGTGCCCGGCCAGCGCTGTGGGTGATACGGACTCCGTTTGAGGTGTTGGATCCATCTCAATTTGATGCCAGCGCTGGTTCTGTATGGAGAACTGCCAAAAGTCGGCGAGCAGACGTGAATTGGCGCCAATGCCGCCATAAATATAAATGTTCTGCTTCTTCACATAGATCTCGGCTGCATGAAAGTAACGTCCGAGCGGCATACGATCCTCCGGAGTGGACGATTCCACGGTGACCTGCAGCCAGGTGCCATTCTTCGTATCGAACTGACGAAAATCATTGAGCGGCCCATGGCTGGGCGAATAGCCGCCAAACATCCACAGCGAGCCGCGTCGATCCGCATTAACCGAGTGCCCAAAACGTGGTATCGTCTTTCGCAGATGCTCCAACGCCTCGCTGAGCAGCTGTGTGTTGAACAGCTCCGTCAGCACCAGATGATTCCGCTGGACCAAAGTGCCACAATCGGCGCCCGCATAGTTGTTGTTGTTGCAAATGCAGCGGCCGTATTCCGTGTCGCAGTAGCCCTGCAGCCGCTTGGCATGGCAATTGCTCGGGCAGATCTCGATCTCGCAGCGCGCGCCCACATAGCCGGCGGGGCAGACGCAGCGCTGCTGGGCATCGCAGATATGCGGATGCAGGCAGCTGCCCGCCACGCAATTCTTCACCGAGTACAGCGCATTGAAGCCAAAGTGCCGCCGCTCGCTGCCCTGTTTATAGTAGACGGTCACGTGGCTGGAGCGCGCCTCGATGATACGCGCCGCGCTGTACGGCTCGCAGACGACGGCCAGCAGCTGGTTCTGCTGGGCGGCGCCCGTCAGATCCGGCAGGCTGTCGTAAATGTAGACGGCATTCTCGTCACAGTCCATGACCAGGCTGTTCCATTGGAATTCCAGCTGCAGCAGCGACTTGTCCGCCTGCAACGTCTTCGGCTGCAATATCCAGAGACATTCGCGCACTTCGAGGCTAGCGCCCCAAGGCGAACGATACGACTGATAGGAGCCGATGGCGCTGCGTCCAATGCTGGTCAAAATGCCGCGTGACTCGCACTGATAATAACACTGGCCGCCGTCACGCGGATCGCCGTAGTAGCCCGGCGCACAGTTATCGCACTTGAGGCCCTGCGTGTTGTCCTTGCAGAAGCATTCGCCGTGGCTCACATTGCAAATGCCCTGTAAAGGAGAGAGAAGTGAGTATATGTAGAGTAGGTAGCTTGATCGCCTGCTTACCAGATCCTGATTGCCGTGGCCGTTGCATTCGCAGGGATGGCAGCCAACGTTGGCGGTGGCATTGCCGTAGCTGCCCTGGCGACAACGTTCGCAGCGCTCGCCCTCGGTCCAGGCCTGGCACTGATCGCATTTGCCCACACGCTCCATGCAGGTGGAATGATTGTTGCAGCCGCAGCTGATGCCGCAATCGCTGCCCGTCCAGCCCAGATCGCACTTGCAGCTGTAGTCCGGCGGGCCGGAGCAGTAGCCGTGCTGGCAGAACTCGTAGCAGGTGCGCACACAGCTGAAGCGTCCGTCGCCCACATAGCCGCGCCGGCAATGGCAATTGTAGCTGCCCTGGGTATTGGTGCACTTGGCCTCCTTGTGGCAATCGTGTAGTCCCAGCCCGCACTCGTCCACATCCGGACACTGCGCATACGCCCACTCGGCATCATGCTGCGAGCTGCTGTTCAGCGCCAGCGAACAGTTGCCCGCACTATAGCTAAAGTCGCCCTGCATGCAGATGCCCTCGATGGGATTGTCCCGGTCGAAGCACCAGCCGCAGCTCAGCGTGCGCAGGCAGGAGGTGCAATTGCGATGACGCTCGCAGGATTTGCACTGCTGCAGCGCACGCAGCGCTGGCGCCGGATGCATCAGCAATGTGGTTGTCGGTGTGGAAGAGCCTGTTGCTGATCCCGTTGTTCCCAATCCCGCTGCCGTTGGGGGCGTGGCCACCTTGTCGATCCATTCGCGGCACATGCCGAACTGATACTCGCTGGTGTAGACGGCAAAGCTGAAGCACTGGGCGCTCGCCTCGCACCACACACAACGTCCGCGCTCGCCCAGACACTGATCGCAGCCGCGACGCTCGCGACATGGTCGCGGGCACTGGGCCAGGGCCCGCACGCTGCTGTTGGATTTGCCAATGCGACCGCAGCGCGCATCTTCTAGCCACCATTCGCACTCGCCGTTGCCCGGCGTGGAGACGCAGGCGCTGCAAGTCACATAGTTGGAACAGTTGGCGCACTGAGTTGGCTGGCTGATCAAATAGGCCCAGTGGCTACCCTGCTCCGGATCGTTGGCCACACAAACGGCGCTCTCGTTGACAGACTTCAGATGACATTTGCTGGTTAGTGGACACCACGAACAGGAGGCATCTGTCAGGCAGTGCAAACAGTTGTTATACTGTGTACAATCGCCCGAATAATACGGCTCCAGATACTCGAACGTAAACGCATTCAGCTGCCCGTTGTACAGATGCTGCAGCTCCATTTTGGTCTTCTGATACGTGTTGTAGATGTTGTTCTGGCCAATGCGACGGCGGGCCTGAAAGAGAGTGGAAAATGTGCAGGGATTAGCTTGGGATTTGATACCAAAATTTGCTTGTACAAACACATCCTCAATTGGGCTTCATTTCTCACCTGGAAGTCGATGAGGAACGGCTGCTCTGTGCTCGGCAGCTGGACATTGCTGCAAAACGATTGATTAGAATTCTGGCTGGAGACATTGTCCAGCATATCAAGATTCATGCCGAGACCGACGCGCAGCACGGCCGAGGAGTAGCTGCTGCACACCTGTATGGCCGAGTTGTTGTTGTTCCATTGCTGCAGCGGACGCACAAAGCCGAGGAGACGAGCGAGCATTTCGCCCTCCTGGCGCTGCTCAAAGTAGGCCGTGGGCGGCGGCGAGGCAAAGTCCACCATGGTGGCATTCACAATGCCCACATAATCGGGCATGGTAAAGTTAACAGGATAATTGTATTTGATGTAGGTCAAGCCGGGACGACGATCATTTCGAGTGCACATATCCGGCTGGCGTATTTCGGTGCCCTGTTCGCCCCACCAGCCGGAGCTATCGCCGCAGATCCCGTAATTATCGTCGCGATGATGACAGCGTGCATTCTGCACACACCACGTGCACTCGTTGAGGCCCAGCTTGCCGGCCACCGAGAAGGCGGCGCCATTGCCGCCGCCCCACTGGGTGCCATGCACCAGACAGGCATGGCAATCGCCCAGCGAGGGACAAATGCCGGGACAGCGGGTCGTCTGCAGATTGGTGGTGCAATTGGCGCCAATTGTGCGCCCATAACAGCTGCTGTCCGCCGAGCACCAGCCGCACTCCGGATTCGAGAGACAAGCTGTGTGCGAGGCGTGCAAGCGACAAGCCATTTCGGGATTGTGATTGTAAAGCGGATTCTCGACGCGCAGCACCTGCGGCAGCTCGTAGGCAAACAGATCCGCGTTCACATTCCCATGATAGCCGCCCACAATGAGCAGCGTGTGATTGCGACGCAGTGCAGCCGCATGGGCGAACACGCCCTGATGCTTCGGATACAGGCTGTCGTCGGCGGAGACCACCTGGTTGATCCAAATGTGACAGCTCAGATGGTACCAATACATTTGATTGTCATAACAAATCTCGTCCTTGTTATGGCGATGCGTATAGCCGCCAAATACGATCATATAGTTGCCGGATATGGTCGCCGTGTGAAAGGCGCGCTCCCTCGGAATGTTCGTGTCGCGCAGCGCCGTGCGCGGATACAGTATTTCGGTCCAGTGCAGCTGGTCCAGCTGAAAGGCATAAATGCGATCTGATAGCTTCGAGAAGCGTGCCAAGCTGGTCATAATGCCGCCGAAAACAATCAGCGAATTGGTGGCGCCATAGTAAACCGTGGAGTGTGCTGCGAGGCGCACATCCAGGGTCTTGCCGCCACGCGGCTGCACCAGCTGCCACTGGGAGTCCTCGCTGAGCGGCAGTCGTATGCGATAAATGCTGGAGGAGAATTCGCCCGACTCCACGCTGCCGCCAAACAAGTACAAGTAATCGACAGCCGTGGTTAGGGTGTGCCGTGCCAGCGCTGGGGGCTGCAGCTCGGATTTGACAGCCATTTGCTTCCATTTGCCGCCGCTTTCCGTAGTATTATATTGCCAGAGATCATTGTAGAAGCTGCCATTGGCATGCTTGCCGCCATAGATGACAAAGCCGCCAGGTACACGATCTGCCGCATGCCCGTAACGTCCATGCGGCTTGTGATCCGTCACCTCTTCGAGTATATCCTCCAGATACTCCGTAAGCTCCTCATCTGTCGAGTTGGCATTCACTGTGGTCAGAGGCAGCGAGGAGCGCGTCCGTCGCTGATGCAAATTCGACTCGGCCAACGTGTAAAGTATGTTGCGAAAGAAGCTCACATCGCTGGTCAGGCCCCACAGCTTGGCCTCATCCTCGTTCTTGTGCTGCAGCACCGCCTTCAGCAGCGTATGATCAATCTTGTGCGGATGATAAAAATGACGGCGACTCTGCAGCGCCAGGCCCCACTCATCCTCCCATTGACTGCTGCTGAAGCGATATATCTGAATGCAATAAATATAGTTTAATTAGCTTTTGTTATCTGCGTATATATCCCATTATTATAGCTTACCTGCAACGTGCTAATGACATTGTTCAGATCGTAGCCGCCGAAGACATAGAGCGCATCTTCGTCTTCCATATAGATGGCCGTGTGTGCGGCACGTGGCGTCATGCCCTCGGCATCGGTGGCCAGCCAACGCCAGCTGCTGCCTGGGGGATTATCGCTCAGATCGCAAAGGCGTCCGCTGTAGCCGTTGGAGCAATGACAAATGCTCTTCTGGCACTTGCCGCGACCCTGATGCTCGCCGCATTTCTGGGGGCACGCCTCATCCTCACAGTCGGGCCCCACCCATTCGCCATGACAGACGCACTGATGACCCACGCACTTGCCATGATTGTGACAATTGTTCAGGCAGTTAGATATGTAGTAGGAAGCACGAAAACCATCGAGCACATAGTTCGTATCACTGTACATGAGTATGAGCATCTGTTAAAGAAATAATCGAATTAAAATTGACCAACAAGGCTGGGGAATTTCATGCTACTTACACTACCGCTGCGAGCAACCAGTTTCTGGGGTTGGGTGCGTCCGCTGAAGCTACCCAATAGGGTCGAGTTAAAGGAATCGCCATCGTATACATAGATATAGTCATAGGAGCACTCGGTGCCCATGCTATGGAATGTTAGTGTTATAAATTGACTGTCATTTTTCGCTTTTATCAGCCATTCACAGTGCGAGTCCTGGGTGTAATTATAGCCAGAGGGGCCGTCGCTTATTTCACCGAAGGGTTCGGTGAACACCTTGCGACTGCGATCGCATGGTGCTGTTATGTGCAGCTGTTCCGATTGTAATGGCAATTGAAAGCAGATTAACCAGAATGTCAAGGTTGGCAGCAGTGCGTACATTCCTTGCATTTTAATTACACTTTCGCATTCGCAGCCCAATCTCATTTTTATGCTAATTGTGTTAACACAATGTCGGGCACATCCGTTTGTATTGTGTTTATCCGATTGCAATTGTGGTGCTGCATGTTTTCCACTCTTCTTGCATTGCACACAACTCTGGCACAAGGCCGTTGTCCACCAGGAAACTCGTCTACCGCTGAAAAAGTTATTATTTTCTCAGCTAGTTTTTTGATGTGCAGAACTGCTTCTTTTTTTTTTTGTTTAATTTTACCAATTAGTGATGGGCAAAATTTATCACCACTTTTTCTAGCGCAGTGACTGTCGAAATTCGTGGTGAGTGTCAAAGTGTGGCAACACTGATTTTTGCCATCTACAGCGACACATAACTATTGCACATCTCTAATTCCGTCTTTTTGGGTTTTCTTTCCTATTCAAGATGGTAGGTGTTCTGAGTGGCTTTAACGAAAATCAACAAGCATCCGCGTTTACAGCATTCAAAATGTAAAACAAATAATTAAATATTGCACAGCACAATGTTTTCTGTGATTTGGTGGCATTATTAAACGAATGTGCGTACTTTAAATGCGTTCTGCTTGCATTTCAAGCTTATGTGTTTGCGTCCCCAGTCTGAGATGGCGGCAAATTGTGCTAAAAGTTGTAATGAGCAAATAATTAACAATACGTTTCTTGTGATTTAATAGGTGAATGTACCGAAACAACGCCGCACTTTCTGCAAAAAGTGCAAGGTGCACAAGCTGCACAAGGTAACGCAGTACAAGAAGTCCAAGGAGCGCAAGGGTGCTCAGGGCAGAAGACGTTACGACAGAAAACAGCAAGGTTTCGGTGGCCAGACCAAGCCCATCTTCAGGAAGAAGGTGAGTTCACAAAGATGGCTTGCAACATATTTTTTTTAGCACTTCCAGTAGAACTGAATCGCTGCGCTTACCATTAAGCATAAAGCTTTTCTTGGGACATATGTGCAAAATTAAATTGTTGTTGCTGCATAAATGGACAGCTATGCAGCCTTTCTCTGGGCGCATAAGGCTTATCCGGCACCAACCTACAATATTTAAGATAAACATTCTGGCACTTCCAGTAGAACTGAATCGCTGCGCTCACAAAGCCTAAAGCTTTTCGTTGGGATAAAAGTGCAAAAGTAAATTTTTGATGCTGCACGTCCGCGATCTTAGGGGCAGCTATGCAACCCCTGTTTGGGCGCATAATGCCCGGCACCATCACACAAATATTCAATACGTTTTGTAGACACATTTATAATAATAATTTAACTTGTACTAATATGTAGCTTGTTTCTTTCGTTGCCAGGCTAAGACCACCAAGAAAATTGTGCTGCGCATGGAGTGCACTGAATGCAAATATCGCAAGCAGACGCCCCTGAAGCGTTGCAAGCACTTCGAGCTGGGCGGTGACAAGAAGCGCAAGGGACAGATGATTCAGTTCTAGACGTCCAGCTTCGTCATGGATTAACCAATCTAATCGCCCGCTACCCTTTTGATAATGAAGTGTTTTTAAGTTGTTTGATCGACTGCTTTTGCTTTGCAACAAGTGGGAAAATAAAACAAATTGTAGAAGTAAATTTAAGCAAATGTTTTCATTTAAAAGTGTAGCATTCCATCCGTATATAGCTATATCACAATATGTGCTCTGTCTGTCCAAAGGTGCAGAGGCTATTCCAGCACGCCATCCTCCAGCATAAAGTCGGGTTTGCTGCAAATGCATTATTAGTTATTTTGAGACGTGCGTCATATATTATACTACTTACTCCAGCAGCTGTGGGTCCAGACCCTCAGTTTGCATTTTGATTTTAACAGCAGGCGCTGGCACGCCCACGTGCAGCATTTTAAAGAATTTCTTATACTGGATGTCTTCGCAGACCTTCACGCCTTTTACTTTAGCTTCCACGGCTGGCCTATCGATTTCGTCAGAGATTGCCGCCTCAATGTTTACCTGAGGCGTGCTGGGATTATCAGCTTCATTATCTACCGGTATTGAAGCTAATTTAGCCTCTAGAATTATCAATGCTGCTTCAGTTCGTTGCAGCTGTCGTTCCATTCGCACAAATTTGGTCTCGCAATTCAGGGCGAATTCATTGAGAAATGTGCAGGTGCTAATTAAAAAGTGGTTAACAAAGGCAAGTATGCGCTTTTGGTTCAACGGCGGTATCTGGCTTTTATCCACATCGCCCGTAAACGTAGCGCTTGCTTCCATTATTATTATTATTATTAGTATTTATGTCGATAACTAACTTATTGATATGAGCTTTCGATAACGCTGGCTAACATATCGAAAAGCCGCCACATTATTTGCAGTCTTGTAAGTGCAGAAACAGTGTTGTAAAAAGCTACTTAATTGTAACGTATTTTTTATATTGGTTTTTAAATATTTTATTTATTCGTTTTTATTATATCTTAACATGAATTGTGTGGATTTCATTATGTTTTGTTGTTTAAGTTTTATGTATGGTTTTTCACTTTGATTTATTATAAAAGTATTTATATATAGTTTGTTTTTTTTTTTTGTATTTATTTTCGTTAATATGCATGAGTTTTGTTTTCAATTTCTATACGTATAAACTTATGTGCAGGGAATTGGGTTCATTCCTCTATATGCTCAAATCTACAATGAACGTTGTACGACTTAATGTTTAATTTGCTTTTTAATATTTGCACGCGCATTCAGCTGTCATTTATCGAATAACACTTTGAATTGTATTTGCGCTTCTATATATATTATATTTTGTGGCATTCCATTGCGTAAAAATAATAAGAATCTACGTGTTTACAATCGGTTCTTGTGTTTTCTTATCATTTTCTTGTAAGATGTTTCCTTTTGAGAACGTAACGCATGCGTGTTGCTGTTGTTGAAAAATATGGCAGTGGATTTGTAAACGGTACAAAAATAAAAAACCATTTTGTGCGAGTTTTTCCGCTTGACCCTTCTCCATCAATAATTAAATAAAAATGCTGCCAGCAGCGAAAATTTTTCTTCAAATGAAAAGGCAACAAAGGTTTTCATTTTTTTTTAAATTGGATTGCTTTTTGTTATTTGGTTCTGATTCCATACGAATGAACTGCATCGTTGTAAACGAGAACCCGCTGGTCCACAACGTTTTAGAAAATTGTGTTTTGTTTTGTTTCGTTTTTTTTATCGTATTTTTAATATATATTGTGTTGAGAAATGAATTGGAGTCTCTTGGTGTTTAAATATCTCAAGGCCAAATGTGACGATACGGCTTCATTTTGTAAACTTTATTTAAAATAAAAATACATGGTAATAAAAAAATCAAAAATGTACAGTTAAAATTATAAATCAATAGATTTCTGTATGTATGTATATGCGCATCACTCTGCTAACTGTGTGTGTCAGTGTGTGTGTGTGTGTGTGATTATCATCATATTAGTATTAGTATATCATAATCGCCATTTTCATATAGATCTACATGTGTGTGTATGTGTGTGTGTGGGTGTATATTTATATATGATATCGCATTTTTCATTTGTAACAACTAAAGTACAAATTAAAATACACATAATTTATGCATACATACATATATAGTAGAGGATTTTCTTTTTGCATATATATATATATATATGCATAATCATCGCATGATGTTTTCTTTTTTTTTAGATTTTTATCGAATATCAACTTGGGGTTTTTTTTTTATTTTAGCCACGTTTCTTTACGTTTTGTGTGTGTTCGACGAAACGTTTTTATAATAATTGTTAATACTAGTACTAATATTGAGTTGCTCGGCATTCATGTCCACATTTTAACGTTTATTTGATTACAATTTACGAATCGTTAGGCGACTCTAAACATATATACATATATATATACGAGTATATATATATATATTCAACTACAAGTGTACGAAATCCATTTGAGAAGCGATTGGCGCCGTTTTCTTCTTTTTCGCTCAGTTTCTTTTCATTTTTAATACTAGGCATAAATTAAATAAATAGCTTAGCATACAGTTATAGCTCAACGGCATTTATTATTTATATAATCTGGATCTCTGTATATATATATATATATATATATATATATATAGATGGGGATCTCTGGCCCAAGCATTGCGTACTCTTTGCATTCTTTTGTTGTATGAAAAATTATAGAAATAGAAGCATTTACTTTTCACTTAGTGTTTAATAAAGTTATCTGGCGATTCTTCAACTACTTTCTTCTTCTTCATCTTCTTCTGCTCTCAATAAATAAACATCATCATCATCAATCAATCAATCAATCAATCAGCATTATCGTCGTCGTCGTTTACTAAGCTTAATTTACAACTTGCACGCTCTTCGGGATTGAGGGAAGGGGGTTACGAGTTTTGCATACATATATATATATATATATCTAAATCAATATCTATATATATATATATATATATATATATGCGACTTAAGGTCTACAAATTTGATCGTCTATATATCGTTACGTAAACGTTTTCTTGGATGAGTAAATTTGAAATGGCAAAACTTGCACAGCGAGTGGCCAATTAAAAAAAGGTACGTACATCAATCATCATCAATCATCGATTACATCATTCAAGTTTCTCTATATAAAATGTACAGTAAAACATGCACTGGATCAACTATTGACACAATCGCTGCGCAGTTTTGGCAAAAGAACTACAAACTAAATTGTCATCGATATTGGCAATTGTCTACATTCAAATAAAAAAAAAAGAAAAGAATCTTTATAAAATTGTTGAGCTTGCGGCTAAAGAAAACATGCTACAAAATCAAGAACTTTACATTTGTTGTTAACAAACAGATACATGTGTGTGTGTGTATGTGTGTGTGTGTATGGTGTGTGTGTGTGTGTGTGATTAATATGCGGCATGGTTTTTTGTATTCGTATTCGTTTGATCTTTTAGATTACAAATGTGCTCGCTCTTACGCTCGGAAATGCCATAATAATAATGTAAATTTTATTATATATATTTATATTTTTTAGGTTGATTTTGCCCATTTTTTTTGTTGTTGTTTGTTTTATGTATATGTATATAGCAATGTGTTGTGTGTTGCATAATTTGCGGTTGTTGTTCATCTCTTGTATATAATTGTATAATTAGATTTAAATGTATAGTATAATGTATATATATAAGTGTATTTATATGTATAATTATTTAACTCGAACTCGTAATCGCTTAGCTGAGAGCTGCTGCAGCATTGGCTGTGTTTGTGTGTGTAAGTATGTGAGAGGTGTGGAGTAGGGATTGAGGGGGGGATTGGGTTAGTCCTAATCTTAAACAAAGACCTTGGCCAATCCATCGGCACCGGCACTGGCTATATAGGGCTTGGTTGCATGGAACGCCACATCGAATATGCTCTCATCGAACTTCTTGCGGTGTGCCGTGATCTCCTGCACGCACGTCTTATTGTCCAGATTCCAGAGGCGTATGGAGCAGTCGTGCGAACCGGACAGCAAATACAGTCCATGCGCATCGACCGCTAACGATGTGACCGGCTCCAAATGCGCGACCATCGAATGCACCAGAGTTCCGGATGTGTTGTCCCAGAAGCGTATATGGCGATCCTCGTGCGCCGTTATGGTGATGGGCAGTGTCGGATGTGAGACGACCTTATTGATGAACTTCCCCGTATTGCCGGACATCTCTTGTGAGGCCTCCAGTTTGATCACCTGCTTGCCCGTCTCCGTATCATAGATGATGCAGTGTGCACTATTATAGGCCACCACAATGTGATCCACCTCGTTGCGCACAAAGTCCACGGACGAGGGCCCGCCCTCGGCCTCCGCGGCCGTATAGGTGCGCAGCAGCGGCTCCTTGGTGTACGGTGACCACAGCTTGACGGTGCCATCCGCCGAGCATGACACAATATTGTTCTGCATGGTGGTCAGACCCCAGACGGCGTCCGTGTGCCCCTCCAGTGTGCCGGAATGGACATTCGGATCGTAACAATCATATGGATCAATATTGGGTGATGGCAGCTGCCAGCATTCGATGTTGCCATCGAGGCCACCGGAATAGCATGTCTCGCCGCTGGAGGACATGCCCAGGCACAGCACGGGTCCGGTATGGGCGCGGAACGTGTACAGCGGTTCCACATCAAGACTAGCGGACTTTTTGGCTTGCACCGTTTTCTGTAGATTCCACAGCTTGAGCGTATTATCCTCGGAGGCGGTGATTAACACCGGCTCCTCCGGATGGAAAATAAGCGAGCGCACACCATCGAAATGGGAGCGCAGCGTGTACTTGGCATTCCAGGTCTTGCGATAGCCAGCTCCGCCCGTACTGCCGCCGGTGCCGTCCTTGGCATTCGCATCGTATGCCCCGTCCGACTCATTGTTGACCGTTAGCTGCGCCAGCTCACCCAGTCCCAGTGAACCGTCCACCTCTGCGAAAAGAAAATGATGAAACATGTTACTGGGCAAGGCAAAAAAAAATGACTATGATAAAAGCAGACAAAGCCATCAACGGAAACAGCGACATTATCGATTTATTACTTTTCAAATAACTATCGATATGTTGATCGGTAATCGATAATTGTACTTTCTTGTTAAACAATACATGGGCAATTCTTGGCTCTGTCACGTGATATTTGCAAATATATTAACAAATATGTGAGTAATCAAATCAATTAACACGTTACGTGACCGATTATTAAAGTTATTTTCGACTTCAGGAATGACCCATTTAATTTTTAGAAATTAAGTGAATTTGTAGATATATTTTTATTTGTAAATTTTTATCGCAACAAACGATTTCCTTCGATAGCTTTGTAGTTCTATAATTTGTGAAGTTTTATGTTAAGCTGATGAGTAAAAAGCACCTTCGGTCATGAGATTCATATCGTTTAAGAGCTGCTCTCCCACCTCGGCCTCAAGATCTATGCAAAGATGATCGCGTCAACAAGTCGAGAAAAAAGCGAAAGAAACAGAAAGCGGAAAGCATAAGACGAATACAGCGTTTGTTCTTGGTTTGAGGAAGGTTCTTATTAATTTTGGTGGGTTTTGGTTGATTTTAATGGAAGCTCGTGCAAACGGGACTTTGCAAAGTAAAAGATTTAAATGCACACTACGTAAGGTGAGGCGACAGGCGGCGGGAGGGCCGGGAGTGGATGCAGCATGGATGAGCTACGTAGAGAGAGTAGAATCTATTGAACATACCTTCGGTAAGCATATCCTTGCCGGATTTGGGCCGTTTGGCCATTTTGACATCGGTATCTTCATTGTCGGTAGCGACCATTTCCAGATCATCGGATATCTCATCATCATCGGACATCTCTGTCGGTCCCAGGAACTCAAAGTTGGCCATGACCGCCGCCTCCGTGTCCAGTATGATGGCATCGTTAGATTGTTGCACTTTTTTAGCGGGAGTATGACGGCCTAATGTGAGCAAATTATTCAAATCTTCAACAGGGGGGGAAGAGGGTGTACAATGACCTACCTTCTGATTCTGAGGCACGTTTATTGCTCTCATTTCCATTGATATTGGGACTGAGATTCTCGCCGCCGCTGCCCATTCCGCCGCTGCCAACGCCACCGATGCCACCACCGCCGCCGCCATCATGATCCGCATTATTGTTGAGGCCAAGTATGGAGCGCACACGATTCGAGCGCACGTCGATTATGTTGTCTGTGTAGCCAATTTCGGCCAGATATTGGCGCAGCATTTGCCTGCCCTGCCGCCACGTGGTGTTCGACACGGAGCTGTAGGGCACTTCCGAATCGGTTGCCACATCGCCACCGAGGCCACCATCATCATTTGACGAGGGCTTGAATTCGTTCAGTTGCGGCGGATCGGTTCCGTATTTTAATCGATAAAATTTCGCTCGCTCCTGACGCAGCGCGTATTCCAGCATCTTGATGCGTCGCGTCAGATCAGATTTGAGGCTCTCCAAGCATTTGCGTTCGCCCAGCAGCATCGCGATACGCGCCTAAAAAATATTTATGACAAAATAGATTAGTTCAGATAACATTAAAAATCGATAACTATCGAAAACATGTCGAATCATTTAATAACTATTAAAGCCCGCCTAATACGTTAACTAAAGCGTGGAATCTAATTACTTTTCAACATGTATATCGATAATTATCGATTACGGCTAAGATTATGATAACTATCGCTAACTTGCTCCTTTTTCAAAAGCTAAACGCAAAATCTATCTTTTTGGTGCATTTGCAACGGGACATACTCCTAATAAAGTACTCGATAGGTTGAGATTTGAGACTAAATATCGAGAGCATATCGATATCGATAGGATATCATAAGTAGATTCAAGAGGAATGGCTTTCAGCTCATCGGTGTATGTGGATACATAAGTATTGAGCCTGTATGTATGTATATCCATATGTTGCATTGGCTAAAGGGTATAATTAATTTTCATTAATGTAACACTTAAAAGCTTTCATTGTACTCTCTGCGTATGTACGCATATATGTTTGTGTGTGTGTGTGTGTGAATGATAAATGTGTGCGCCTCGTTGCATTCCAATTGCGTTTGGCGCGACGCTGCGGCGGCCTCATAATTGACGGTCCGCTGCGCCACAGCAAACGAAAAAACAGAGAAAAAAACAATTAAATTCAATTAATTGTAATATAAAATTACAGACTTGCTCCACTAATTGTTGCCCTAGAGCGAAAAGGATAGAAAATGAGAGCCAGAGCGGAATCAGTTACATTTACCGCTATCCGGCGTAACACATGCAACACACCATAGTAAAAGTACACACCCTCCATCCTACTTTCTGACATTGTAAGGTTATGTAGCATATTTCTGCGCAATACATTGTGTTAGTGACCGGGGGGAAAGCAAAATATTGTTGCAAAAACGCCCCCGCACTAACCAACAGTAACAGGAACGGGACAAAATGAAAAAAAAGGAGGACAGGTGCGTAACGATACCGCACACAAAAACTTTAGCTTGTTTCCTCTTCGGAAAACTCATTCAAAGTTCTATCACAGAACTGGATAGGGTATACACATAAACACACACACACGTACGCACAATTGGCCTGCGCGCCCCAAAGCAACAACAATAACAATTTCCACATTTTAATAACAGAAACAGCAGCGCATGAGAGAAGCAAAAGAGAGCAGCCGACTGGGAGTAATCATCAGAGCAGGAGAGGGAGAGAGAGAGAGAGAGCACAGCGCGTAACTGTGCCGCTATTTGATTTTATACACAATTTGTTTCATTATTCTATGTTGCGGCTGCGGCTGCTGGTGCTATGGTTATTGTTGTTGCTGTTAATGGTAACATGTTCTGCATTTGAATTAAAATTCAATGGCTTCTTATTTGGCGCAGTTGCTAATTAAAGCACGCATTTACCAGTAATATGTTAGAATGCTGTTCGAGTGCCAGTACTGAAGTGGCTGCTGAATGAAAAAGGTGGCAACTGCAAAAAGCGACAAAGGGCACACTTCCACAGTATGGCCACGCTAGTCAGGCAACTGCAACAATAGCTGGGAATCGCAATGAGTTTGTGTGTGTTTATGCCAAGCACATTTTAAACTACCCAGTGACATGCAACGGCGGCGATGACGTCTACTAAGCAGTATATGTGGGCGGCAGGTGGCGCATATTTTTTTCCTTTCTTTACAACAAAATATACAAACGGCAGCACAACAGTCATTTGTTTGTACAAAATACATGAATAATGAATTTGTTTTTGGCATTGAAAACTAATGCGGAAGGGTAGAGTGGGACCATGTTTTGATTGCTTTCGTGACACGAAAACGTACGATGATTGAACATCGAACAAGATTTTACCGTAGTTCTAGACAAAGCATGTAAGAGCTAATATAGTCGTGATGATCATAATATTCGTGCTTGTCAACTACGACTCGCACCCATCTCTAAGAAATAGAGAAAAGAAATTAAAACGTAAAATATTATAGATAGGAAATGACAAATGCAAACCGAGCCGACATTTTTATTTTCTTCTCACATCGAAGCGATCAATCGTCAAATGCAAAACAAATAAGACTAATTAACAGCTGGCCTGACGGCTTTAGCCATCGATTCAAGAAGCAGTGACAGAGGCAGCGGGGAGTTAACAGTTTGTACAATGAACCGGGGCCGGCACAAACACAAGGACGTTGCATGTGCAGCACTGACACTGACACACAAACAGCCGCAAGTCAGAAATAGACAGACGCACGCAGCATGTGGAGCCCGGCGCACGACATACAACACACACACACATGCGTACACAGGTATGGCATGTCCATATACTGAGTTTGTGTGTGTGTGTATGCAAAAGCGCTAAAATGGCTTCCAATGTAGTGGCTGCTGCTGCCGCTGCTGTTGGGTATGGGGGCCGTCGTCTAGTCGCTACCCACTCTCTGCTCAATTTTCATATTCTTTTTCTCATTTTTTTGTTTTTGCCAAAACACAAACAAGGCGAACAGGTTCATAAATGTTTGCGACAAATTTGTACGGTGTGTAGGTAAAGTGCAGCGTCACCGTTGCCAACTTGTTTCGAGTGCAGTGACGTTTTGAATGTCACTTGTTTATCAGAGCGTAACGGAATGTACACTGAGTGCATCGATGCTGCGTAGTATCGATAACGATAGCACGTTTACAGCTGCGATTGCATTTTTTTTTTGGTGAAAGCGATGCATAGTTGGATGGGGAGGGGGGAATCAGGCAACAGCTTGACTCTTGCCATGATACAGAAGCATCGATCAAGTGATCAGCACGCACACATAGAATTGAGGAATGTAAACAATAACAGAAATGCCCAGAAAATTTCCCTTCACATCGAATTGAGGAATGTAAACAACAGAAATACCCAGAAAATTTCCCTTCTTACTAATGGGATAGATGGATTGATTTTATAAATTATGAAACTTGGTATTTTTATGCTTGGTAAAATGAAAATTTCGATAGTTGTTGCAGCTGAAGCAAACAGACCATAAAGTTACAAAACAAATTAGTTACAAGAAACTGTTATGCGCCAGCTAAACTCATTTCCGCGGCACAAATGCAGAAAAAGAAACTCATTGAAATGGAAAGTGAGCTTTAAGGAGGGGACTCACCTGCAGCTCGGCCCTGTCGACATCCCATTGTGAGCGCTCCAGTTCGAAGCGCGACCATTCGTGCTGTATGAAATGCAATATGCCCGGAATTGTGTATTGGGGCGTGGTGGCCTGCTGATTATTGGGTCCACCGCCGGGCCCACCCATGCCATCGTCGCTGCCATTATTGCCACCGCCACCAGCACCGCCCATTCCGGTGACTATGCCACCCACATTGGCATTCTGTCCGCCCAGGCCGCTGATACTGAGTCCACCGCCGCCGCCGCTGCCCAAACTGTTGGATAGAACACCGCCGCCGATGGCTGAATTGGCAACACCAACGCCCAGAACGGCTGCACCACCGACCGGCTTGTTATTGATGCCAGCGGTGGCTCCCGAATTGGTTCCCATTTGTGTTTGTTGTTGTTGTGGCTTGACGCTGGCTTTTCTGCTTGCTGTTTGTGTCGCTTGGCGTTGCCAGATGCTGTCGTCGCCGTTGTAACTGTTGTTGTTGTAGCTCTGCCTCTGCCTCTGGTTCCGTTGTTGCCTGCAGTCACTGCAGTTTGTTGTTTTTTTTATTTGTATTTGTTTTTTGATCCTCGTTATATTGCTTTTGGGTTGATAAAAATCTCACTCGATGGCGTAGGACACGTTAATTGGTCTGGTTCTTAAAGCTTGCCCTCGAGTGTTATTTTCTAGCTGGTTGCTTTTATTGGTCCTGTTTGGAAAAGACAGAACAGAATTGGCCAGACGTAAGACAAATGAGGTCATTGAATTTTCGCCGAGCAGCAAACAAGGAAAAGGATACGGGCTTAAATAACTGCCCGCCTGTCTCCCGGTACGCTTTGGCTCTTTCTCTCTCTCTCTCTTGTTAGCACTTCACCGGAACCGTATACGCCCCCGCACCGCGCGCGCGTTCTCTCTCTTTTTACGATACAACAACGTCACAAACACACACAACACAACACACGCACACACATACAGGCGCACTCACCCAATCGCACTGATTTGAATGACAACGACAACGACGTTTACTACTATTTAGGCACACATACTGAACCTACGTTTCCAGCACATACGACTTTTCACAAATCTATTAATGTTACTCACATTTACTTGAAAATTTTGTTGACTATTTACAAATTTTTCCTAGAAAACGTTGTTGCTACCGTTTTTTCGACTACGATTTTGGTTAGAGACGTTTACGCAAAAAAACACACACACACACGCAATTTTTCTGCGACGCGAAGAAGCATCAAAGTGTAAATGCAGACAAACGACGTTTTTGTTTGATTACGCGGCATAGGATCACATTAAATACTTTTCTCTATTGGTAATTGCGCTATTTACGATTTGTTACTAATATAATTAATGCAAACGTCGTGCATTGCACACAAAAAGTCGATTCAGCCGTTTGTCACACAGAATGTTTGGCCTGGAACTCTGAAACAACAGAGTTGCTGCTGCGCGCATATGCTTTACTCGCTCACACACATTTTGTTAGCCGCACGACTGTATGGCTATCCCAGTCTACGTATCTATATACAAAGAAAAACACACTAACACAAGCGCACCCCAAAGCCGTACTATTTTCACTTTGTTTAATTCAAAGAATTGTAATATTTATTTGTGTATTACCAATAAAGCTAGCGCCAGTTACGCTTGGCTTATTTAGCACTTTAAATCACCGTTTGCTTATGTTTAAGAAATGTTTATTCAATTTTCACGCAGCTGCTTTCATTCCATTCACCTTTTTTTTGTTTTCAAAGTCCGGCAACTACCAAAACTTATCGGACACAAATATAATTGTTATCGGTTGCTATGTTTTTTTTTGTGCCAAACGACCAAACTTATCGAATATATTATTTTTAAGATTTAAATGTTTTCCAAATTAAATGATCATTGATTAACGTAAAATACCCGAAAGAATTGCAGAATTTAAATTGCCCTTGACGTATGTGCGTGCTGTATTCCCAAAAGTAGCCCAATAATGTCACATTCAATTCCAATTAACATTAATTTACATTTAAATGATAGCTTACATTACAGTTGACAAAACATATATCAATGTGCGGAGATTATAATTGTATGAATAAAGAGAATTAATTGCTTGTCCGAAGATTTCCACTAGTTTCACTTCCTTTACAAAAACTCCTCGCACCAATCGTTTAAGCAATTGTAGCAGTCGGAGGCCTGCTTTGAGCTAGCATGGCAGACATCCTTCATCCAATCCTTGAAAAGCTCCTCATCCTTTTTCAGGACTAAATACTGGCCGAGCACAGTGTACGCCTGAAACATAGTTAAAAGCAAACACAATTCATTTTCAACGAACGTAAACAATTGCGCTGTTTATTCGAGCACATGGCGTCATCATATTTACCTTATCGAAACCCGCCTCGGTCAGGCGTCCGCCGAGCGTTTCGCCAATGCCAGCCAGCTCTGTTACAGACTTTTCGCCCATGGGCTCCGCCACAAAGTTTTTGTATTTCTGAGTTGTGCCCGACATTTTTTAATTCGTTATAATTAATTAGGTGCGTGTAATGTTAAACAATAAAACGAAATTGGTAATTTAGCAAGTTTCGCGGCGTTTCTAAAAAATGACGCACAAAAAGAATGCGACAGTATCTGGAAAGTACCAAAATACCATAACGACAAATATCGATATGTGGCAAATGCAACACTGCGATCAGCAGTTATTGTTCGCTAAAATTTGAATACTGAGAGGAAATATTTTGAAACAGTTTCATATTTATTTTATATTATTGACACAATTGACGCAATTGTTTAATAATGAAAGCGGGTTTAAAATTAAAAAATTTAATTATATTTTTCATAGTAAAGAGCAGGCAAATGCTAAGCTGTTGCGAGCATCGATTTGATTTCGATAAATTTGTGGAACTTGTTTTTTTATTTAAGATCATAGCATACTTTTAATAAAATAAGCTAAATAGTGCATAAATTAATGGGCGTCGACAGCCTGACAAATAGAAAGAATAAAAATGAATGAATTTAATTTATAAACATAACAAATAGTTTGCAATACCAAAAGTAGCTTTCTTTTGGCCAACTGTACCTCAAATGAAATGCACCCGTTGCATGCACTCATGAATTTAAATTTAGGTCCGACCCAATTAACCCCCGTGGCGCCCGATAAGCCACCTTTCGAAGGCAATTCGTCGGCTTTGCTTGGGCATAGCCAGTCTTGATTGACAACTGGCCCCGTCGCAGTTTAACTGGGCTATAAAATCCCGCCACTTAACGCCAAAAGGTTTTAGTCGAAGTTTAACGGAAAAAAATACGACAGCAAAAGAAAGGCTGGAGAAAATGTTAAAGCTGGCGCTGAGTTGGCTCTGTTTAACAGTTGCCTGGCCAGGTGAGTGTGTGTACCTGACCTGATTAATTGGAGTGCTCGAGAGGCTGATGACATCTGAGGAATTAATTAATGCGTCCGGCCCAGGCCCTGCTCCGCCCCGACCCTACCCCGCCCCAGACCCCGCCCTGCAGCCAAACTGGTTTCAAGGGAGGGGCAAAGGATTACAGATGCTTCAGACTGAGATCTGTTGAGCTCAGAATCCATATAAAGATGATTCGTTTAGTCGCGACGCAGCCAGCAACTGATCAAGATGCGCTCCTCGAATGCTCTGGCCTGCGTTTGTAATGTGATCAATCCGTGTCGCAATGAGGTGTCCACAACATTTGTGGTCATAAAATGGCTGGTCACAGGATTCGCTGCACTGGCTCAGGTCGTGCGGCCGGTGCTCCTTCTTTGTAATTTGTGTTCCCATTAATTGGGGAAAATTTTCATATTATTAATTACGTTTTCTGCTTGTTAATTGCGCACAGTTGGCGTTCGTGGCGAGGTGGCGCTCACCCAGGAGGACTACAACAGGACCTGGATCTATATGCCCAACGGCGAGGGCAAGCCCGAGGTGGCGTATCTCGTCGAGCCGCCGCCAGAGGATCGCATCAGCCTGCCCCAGTCGATACAGTTCGAGTTTTCCGGCAGGTGAGATTCGTGCAGATTAAGACATTAGCAGGATTAGGAGCAACTCTCTCACAATCCTAGCGACTCGCCCGAGGATGTGCGCAGCTCCGAATTCTGGATAGATGAGAACGATTTTCAGCGTGCGCGTCGCAAGCGCGACACGTGGCAGGAAATGGCCGAGAAGTTTGATCCGAGCCTGGACACCAAGATCCTGGTGCATGGCTGGAAATCGAGCACCATGTCCAACTCCATCCAGTCGATTCGTGGCGCGTATATCGAGCGCGGTCAAGTGAATGTCTTTGCGATCAATTGGCGGGATCAGGCCGATAATATCTACTATCTGACCCCGGCGCGATATACCGTGCAGGTGGGCCGTGCCGTGGCCAAGCTGATCGATCTGCTGGTGGAGGAGAAGGGTGCGGATCCGCAGCGCATTCATCTGATCGGGCACAGTCTGGGCGCGCACATTATGGGCTATGCCGGCTCCTATACCAAGTATCGGGTTAGCCGCATTACGGGCCTGGATCCGGCGCGACCCGCCTTCGAGGATTGCATTGGGCCGGAGAATCACTTGGACGAGACGGACGCCAATTTCGTGGATGTCATACACAGCTGTGCGGGCTATCTGGGCTTCCGCAAGCCCATCGGCATGGTGGACTTCTACCCGAATGGCGGCGGACCGCCGCAGCCCGGCTGCAAGGAGCTCTCGCAGATCTTCAGTAAGCACGGCGGAGAAGCCTTTTGTGGCTCTTACTAATCTCTTCTTCCTGCAGCCGGTTGCAGTCATGGCCGCTCGTACGAGTACTATGCGGAGTCCATAAACAGCGACAAGGGCTTCTACGGCGTGCCCTGCGGCTCGTTGGATGAGCTGAGGGGGAGGAACTGCAGCGGCGGTAAGATTCTGATGGGCGATCCGGTGCCACGCGAGGCACGAGGCATCTACCTGGTCAGAACGGCCAGGAAGCCCAGCTACGCGCTCGGCATGGACGATGTGTTGCCCAAGGACTACGACGAGGACATCAATTCAAATGCTTTTCAACTTATTTAATTAATAATTATCATTAACTGTAAACCTAAATGCAATACCTAACGTAAAAATACAAAAAAGAAGGGCTTCACTTGGTTCAGGGAATGACATCCGTGCGCCGGCGTATTATATTGCTGCTCCGGTGACTCCCGTTGGGCTGCAGCACGTCGCCAGGTCGCGGCTCAATCTCGTAGTGCTTGTAGCCATCCACATCGTCCAGCTCCTTGGCGGAGAACTTGGCAAGCATTGTACCACGTCCGGCATAAGGTGGCACGTATTTAAAGGTCGCTGCGGCCGTGCCGCCAACGGGTATTTCGGCAATCTGTAAATGAATTGGGAATTTTGCAATTAAATTTAGACAAACTATTTTGCTCTCTTTGCTCAAATTTAGACTTTAGTATAGAAATGCATCGATTTAAAGCGATTTAAATGGCCGTTAAAGAATTTTGGTAAATATTTAAAATTGCCCTACGACAAATCCCAGCTTACGAAAAGTACCAAAATTCCTAGAGCCGTTAAACAATTTCGGTACAAATGTAAAAATTGCCTTACAAAAAGTCCCATCTTACGAAAAGTACCAAAATGAGTAAGAGAGAGGGCTTTTTTAACTGGTGCTGCACTTTGCGAATGCCATAAAAGCTATTAATTAATGCAATAAATAAAGATTTATGATTCATTCATACTCAATAATTAGCTAGACATTTTTGTGGCTCCAAAATCTAATTGGCTAAAGGTGACCCAAATTGCAAGCAAAGCGCGCACAGCACATTTGTGACGTCACACGCTTGTGCTTAACAGCGCGTAACGGAACTGCAGTGTGTGCAACCTCTTTATCTGTCTATTACGAAAAATACCAAAATTCCTAAAGCTGTTAAGCGATTTCGGTATATATTAAGAATTTCCTTACGAAATATCCCAGCTTACGAAAAGTAAATTGAAATTGCCTTTCAAAAAGTACCATAATTCCTAGAGCCGTTATGCAATTTCGGTATATAATTAGAATTTCCCTTCGAAAAGTACCAAAATTCCCAGAGCCGTTAAATAATTTCGGTATATATTTAAAAATTGCCTTACGAAAAATCCCGGCTTACGAAAAGTAGGGTATAAATACGCACCTTAAACTTGAGCGGCTGCTCTATGCCAGGTCCCTCCACGGTGAACAGTCCCTTGTGCAGTGGTATGGGCAAGGGATTTGCCAGACGCACAATCACATCCGTTTCCTGCTGTGCCACGATGAGGCCGCCGGCGCCACCATCGCCCAGCTGGAACTTAATGTCCGGCTTGCGCACACGGAAATCGTCCTGGGCATAGTAATCATAGTCGGTATCCTTGACATGGCAGGCGGCGGATATCTGAAAGGCAGCCTGCGACGAGAGCTTCTCGAAGTACTCGAAAAAGGTGACCTCCATGCGCACATATTCGCTGCTCTCCGGCTTCAGATCCAGCTCGAAGCCCATGATCTTGACCTCCTGGGCACCGACGCCCGTATAGAGCACGGCATCGCAATTGAGCTGCCCGGCAGCCTGATGTGTGCGCTCCGCACTCTTGTTAGTCACCTTGAGCACCACGGTGAAATTCTCGCCAACTTTGATGTCATCCTTCAGCTCCATGCTGAACTCCACCTCGTTGAAGTTGTCGTTGAGGTAGTACCTACTGAAGGCGTGGCGGGATTGCTTCAGCGCCCGGAGCATATAGTTGCGCTCCTCCTCGCTGCGCTCCGCATACTTGTAGCTGTCGGTGATGTCCTCGCGCTCCCACTTCAGCACGGCCTTGGTGCTGATCAAATGGCCAATGGCCAGGGTGTCCTTGCGCAGCAGCTTGAGCGGCTGGGCGGGTCCATTGTAGCGCCAGTAAAGCTTATCCGCGTTGACCTCGGAGTAGACGAAGCCGCAGTCGAAGGGGCGCAGGATCTCGCCGTGCTTGACGGCCAGCACGGAGGCGGGACCCACCCGGTACATGTTGTCCGAGGCCTCCTGGGGCGTGGCATCCACCGCCTGCCAGCCATCGTAGGCACCGAACTGGCCAATGCCCAGATCCGGACGCTGCATCCACAGCTCGTTCCACACGTGATAGTTCCAAATGGAATCCGTTGTCTCGGCGTCCAGTTTCTTGTTGTTGGCGTCAATGAACACGTCGACCGTGAGCGAGGCCTGCGTATCGTGGGCGGAGGAGTAACAAGTGATGACACGGGCCGGAATGCCCAGAGCACGGGCTATCGTCGCCAGGACGCCGCTAAAATTCCAGCACTGAGCAAACTTGACGGACTTCTGTGTCTTGTGGAACTGCTGCAATATCTCAGCGGAGCCCGTCCACTTGGTGGGCGCTGTGCCGCCCGAGAAATCCTCCGTCCAGTTGCCCAGTAGCACGCCGTCATCATCCACGGAGTTGACCAGAGCGGACAGAGCACGAGCCACGCGCACCGGATCGCCACGATAGGCGGGCGGAATACGTCCCACAGTGCCAAGGAGGCGCAGGCTGCACTCCAGAACATGGCGCTCGAACTGACCGATCTTCCAGACGGACGGACGCAGGCGATTGTACGAGCCACGCCAGATCAGGGTCGTGTCGTGCATCACATACTCCTTGCGCTGCTCCCGATCCGCCAGGTAGACCTGATCGTCGGGACACCAGGGATTAAAGAGCACATAGACGGGCAGGGGCAGCTGATAGCTACGCGAGCCGTCGCCCAGCAGCTTGGTATCGATGTCCAGGCGCCATTCGGTTACGGAACAGCTGGCCGGCGGCTTTACTAGCACCGTGAGCACCTGACCCTCGTGCGACTCAATGCCGGCGCCCCATTCCAGCGGATCGCCCAGATAGTCGATGCCGTCGTGCGGCACCAAAGCCGTGAGTGTGCCATGGCCCGGACTCGGTTTGCTGTCGTCGGCCACGCTGAAAATGAAGCTAATCGCATCCTTGCTGGGACTGTAATCCCGGCTGAAGAAGATGCGCAGCCGGAACGGTTCGCCGCGTCGCACAATCAGCGCCTCCTTCGCGGCCGCCGCATAGAAGTGGCTCGTGTGGTGCTCGACATGGTTGTCCGCCAGGCAGGGATCCACACGCTGCACGCCCAGCACCGCCGAGCTGCCCTCATCTGGAAGACCACACAGAAATGGGCATTAGTCAAGGTCGGTTTGGAAGACAAGGCGGGAAAAGCCTTGCTTGAAACTAATCCTTAAATGGAACCAGTTACCCAACTAACGTGTTTATCTTAGAGCCTATAACAGTTAGAGACTTGACATTTTAAACACAGCTCCTTCTAGTGACCGCGCAGTACGAGCTTGTTCCGGATGATCGATAACTTGCCCCGTTTCCAAGTAATCGATCAAAAACGATCAAAAGTCGATCTAGCCATGACCGTCTGTCCGACCGTCTGTCCGTCCCGCCCGTGCGTTTGTCCATGCATGGATTTCGGAGCCTATAAGAGCTAGAGACTTGAAATTTAAACATAGCTCCTTCTAGATGATCGATAAGTTTCATTCTTTCCAAGTTATCGATAATCGATAAATGAAATCGAAATCGTGTTTTTTGAGCAAATCTCTTGGGTTTTGAAGAGCTAGAGTCATCTGTTTACAGATCAAGTTCTGCTTAGCCAAAACCAAGAGGGTTGAGGGTATTCCCTAGTCGGCAACTCCCGACTAGAGCCTCCTACTTGTTTGAATTTGCGGGCCTATAACAGTCCCATGATGATCTCATGAGGCAGAGCCAGAGACAAGCGATCTCTTGTCATGTTGCAGCCGAAACGAATTTGTTAAATAATCGCCTTTGGCCATAAACACACAAAGTTTGCGGCGCACTGGCCAAAAAGTTCAATGCCAGGCCAATTAATTCCCACAACGTGGACAATCGGGCGTATGCGCGATTTGCTGTCAACGCCCACAAGCAACAATCAAAAGCATGGGCTAAAACTTAAAAGTGGCCAAAAGTGTCAGCATCATCATCTTCTATGGGAATTAGCTGCAGAAACATAAACACCTGCTGATGGACACATTTGAATTGCCAGAAATCAACTTTTGATCAAGTTCTCTAAATAAAAAATAAGTGTATATTTATAAATAGTTCATATTATGCTAACTAGGAATAGATATATGTATATATATACGTGTACGGTGATTGCTCAGTAAAAAGTACTTAAATATATCTTTATTGCAATAACGAATACTTTATATTTTTAGCTCAAAAAGTTTTCTTTCAAAAAAATATAGAAAATATATAGTATGATAATAATAAAACTTGTTTTGTATTATTTAAAATAGAAAACTTTAAGTCGAACTGAGCTCTAGCTTTAATTTGTCATAGATGATGATATAGATTTTTAAAAGTTTCACTTCATATTAAGAATTTTGTCTCGAAATTGTCTTAAGGCAGAAAGCCTTCCCATTAAATAAATAAAAATGTATTATTATGCAAAACTACATTTGTTAGAAAAATGAGCGAATGTTCTTATTATCGAGCGACCACTGTACTAAGCATATATTCTGTATAGCTCCTATGACTAGCATAAGATCTTTTTGGCCGCTAAAATAAATCTAATTTTTTAATGGATACGCATAGATTTTAAAAAAGTTTTGACATTGAAATTATTCTTTTGAGTAACTTTGGCATCAAAAAAAAATATTGAATATTGAAAACGATTCTCAAAATAATTAGCCATAAAAAGTAGAGCACTTTTTTGTCTGTAAAAAAATCTCTCATTGGAACGTTTTTTGATATGCCGCCCATTAGGTATATTTATGTTGAAAATTCCATTTCCACATGGCTGCACTTTGTCAGTGCGAATTTTGAGCTCTTTTTGATTCAATTGATGTTAACCTTTAAAGTGTTTCGGGTCTCAAAGTAGGATGCCAAATCAAAATAGAGACAGCGATAAGATAAGAAGCTTTAGAACAATGAATAAATGATTTGTTAGTCGTAAATTGAGCAGGAAGTAAATCTTAACGAAAATAAAAGTGTGTAAAAATACATATATATATATTTAATTTAATCCAAATGCCGAAGATTCACAAAACGTGTCAAACAACTAAAAGATACAAAAACGAAACAAAAACGAAACAAAACAAATGAAATAACAAAACGCGTGAAGTCATAGGCGAAAAAATAAAATAAATCGCATGCCTGAGGACTTGTACAGAATGCTGTGTACACTGAGAAAAAAACAAAGCCCTTTTTAGTCATTATAAAAAAGTAAAGAAAAAATGACTACAATGTTTTTGAGAAAAATCGATTGAAATTTGTAATCATAATAACAGAATAAAACAAGTAAGAGGTTCTAGTCGGGAGCTCCCGACTAGGGGATACCCTGAACCCTCATATTCCTACACCAAATGCAGCGCGCGCTTATAGATAGAGAGTAGCGGGGAGGTGGCGATAGGTATAAAATGAAAGATAATCGATATATATATACTTTTCTAGAAGCTACATGGCAAGTTTGGTAACTCTAGCTCTTATTATTTACCAAAATTGCTTAAAAAACAGGATATCGATATACATTTTTATCGATTACTTGGAAACGGGGCAAGTTATCGATTATCGGAAACAAACTCGATCTGCGTAGGACCTAGGAGCACCTACATCTAAAATTTCAAGTCTCTAGCTCTTATAGGTTCTGAGATCCTTGCGTTCATACATACGGACGGACGGACGGACGGACGGACGGACGGACAGACAGACGGACATGGCTAGATCAACTCGCCTATTAATGCTGATCAAGAATATATATACTTTATGGGGTCGGAGATGCTTCCTTCTGCCTGTTACATACATTTGGATTTTGCACAAAAACATAATACCCCTTTTACCCATTTTTAATGGGTTCAGGGTATAAAAATCAACTACAATCTTCATAAGAAAAATAGTTCTCCATAAATGAAATAATTATAGACATAGACATTTTTAAGTCGACTAAAATCTACCTGCGAAAAATATTTCACTATCAATAAAATAATCACTTTAATAATCAGTAAAAAACCGAGATTTTTATTTTGATTGTAGAAAAGTGTTCTAGATTTTAATATACACATATATGATTTTCATATGATCCCTAGAAATTGATGTGATTTTTGACAATTCTTCTCAAAGTCAAAAATTTTCAACATTTCCAAAATCGAATTTCATCGAATTTTGTTTGCAAAACTATTTGTATAATTTTAAAACGAAAGTCAACTCTTTGTTTTTTTGAGTGCAGCCAATTACTTGCAATATCGGGACCGGGTCGTATGCTGCGGAAGGGATTCACTGGCCTGGCCGGCGGCGATGGATGCCACCAGCGCTGTATCCAACTGGGCGCATAATTGCGGTACCAATGGCTCATCGTGTCTAGAAGACCACGCACACACACACGTACACGCACACGCACACGCACACGCACACAAAACTTAACGGAAACTGCGCTTTAAAATCGTTCACTTCACTTCTATTCTATTATTTGCTTCGAAACTAGCGCTACTTTTCGAAATCAAAACCGAACGCCGCGACGCCTCAAACCGCACTGATCAATATCGGGGATTGAGATAGTTTCGCTTTGCTCGCTGAAGAGCGAACGCTCTCTCATTCTGTTCCGCTCTTCCTCTCTCAGTGATCTAAAGCTAGCTGTTACAGTGCTGCCAGCCTTGGAAAAGCTAAAAGTAGCTAAAACTGTTAAAGCGGCCAGCTTATTAGTTTTAACAGAGCTGTGCTCTAAAGTGATGACGTCATGTTGTCCATGTCTACTGTTGCCAATCTAAATGGCCTTTCACACATATTTACATGCCTTAATAGCAAGCCATTAGATTCTTAAATAATGTCATTTGAAGTTTAATAATTAAATTTATCTTTGACATTTGCTATATACTTATTTCATATTTAACGAAAAAGAGTGCTGAGAATCGCGATCGTGCTCAAGACTAGTTCCGATAATTATCTTTTAGTCAGCAGCAGCTTAAGAAAACAGTGCTCAAAACTAGTTCCGATAACTTTTATTTAGTGCGCAGCCAGAAGTGCAAAAAAAGCTGAAGCTAGCTTGAATAAGGCTAAACTTACAGCGCTAAGCCGTTAGCCGTGACTCGTGCGCTCTCTGTTATTATTAATTATGAACGGAAAGCGATTTCTGGCCATCCGTTGGCGTTGCTTTGGCAATAGAAGCTACCACCATCTGTTGATGCTGTGGCTACGTCATCGGGCGCAGTCAGAGTCTGAACTTGATTCATGATCACCAATTTAATTGATTCATGTGCGCGAGCAGCAGCTAGGCCTAGAGCTGGAACTGAAGCCCATGGCATCATCAGCTAATTTGCATGTTTCTTTGAGCAGAGTACTTGAAAGAACTTAAAGTGTCTTAAATAAAGAGCAGACATATTGACTTAAGCGAGAGCCAAGCCCCATTTTTGGGATCTAGAATTTACCTGATAATTAAATAACATAGCTAAAAACCTGTTTTCAACCGATTATATCTGAATTAGCATATATATGAAGAAAAGAAACGAAGTTCGAATACCCTAGCAGGCATATATACCCTAGAATTCGTTATGCGAACATTTTGCTTGGAATTCAGGTTATCCATATATACAGATATATATAGGAATATATATACTTTATGGGATTGCAGATATTACCTTAAATAATCCCCGAAAGGGTATAAATTTAACCTAACCTTGCCCATATTTTAAGCTCTCAGGTACTTTACACGCTTTTAAAAAAAATTGTTTATAATAATGAAATGATTAATACGACTTTTTTTCTTATATTCAATAAGGTTTGGCGCATCAGCAAATTGAGCAATTTCAAGCTATTTATACGTCAATAAATACTAATGAAATTTTTGGGCATGTTGTTCCAGCCAACAGCTTCCAGGTGCTAGATATTTGTTTAATTTTCAATTGCCAGCTATTTGAGTTAAACTGTGAAGCATGCTGAATTTATTGCCAAGCTTAACTAGATATGCATAAAGGTAAAGTTTGTGGGCAGCTAGTTTCTGAAATTTACACGTACGCCCACGGCACAAGGCAAATTGTCATGCAAAAAAGGTAATATGGGCATTAGGTAATAATTGTCGCTCACTCAAAAACAAGTAAGAACACTCTAGTCGGGAGTGCACGACTAGGAGATACCCTAGATCATCTCCTTCCTTGAAAGATACCTCATATGTATGGATATACTATTCTAGAAGCTACATGTCAAGTTTGGTGGCTCCAGCTCTTATTATTAACCAAAATTGCTCAAAAAACAGGATTTCGATATCGATTTTTATCGATTACTTAGAAACGTGGCAAGTTATCGAAGTTATCGGAAACAAACTCTATCTGCGCAGGCACTAGGAGAACCTACAGCTACAAAGTCTCTCTCTCTCTTATAGGTTCTGATATCCTTGATTTCATGCATACGGACGGAGGGTCAGATAGACAGACGGACGGACGGACAGACGGACATGGCTAGATAGACTCGGCTTTTGATGCTGATCAAGAATATGAATACTTTATGGGGTCGGAGATGCTTGCTTCTACCTGTTGCATACATTTGCACGAATACATTATACCCCTTTTGGCCATCTTGAATGGGTACAGGGTATAAGAAACGTATGATAATTGCAAATATTTATAAGCTAACACTCACCCGGAGCTGCCAAGAGATTTGCATTGATATTGCGCATACGCAACGTTGCGTCGACATCGCACTTGGATGATTCGTTGGAATTTGTACGTTTTTTTAGCCAAGAGCATTTCTGACCCATTGTCAGGTATTTGTTTACCTTCTCAGTTAAACAGGTTTTCAGGCAAAGTCAACTTCAACCCGAACTCGACACGCGCGTTGTCCACAATCAACTGACAATATTTGTAAATTAAAATACAAATTGTAACAGAATTGCATTTAAATTACATCATCAGCACGTAGAAAACCAAAAAAAAAAACGACTGTCGCAGTGCATTTACAATTTGCGACTAGCATAGGAATCTTGAAAAAATGAGTTTATTTTCGATGCGTACGGCGACTTGACCCCAGCGAGCCAGCGGCTGACCTTGTGTGTCCAAAGAGAAAAACCAGACCAGGCGTGCGTAAATTGATCGGCTTTAATGGAGACAACACATGAGCACAGATCACATTTGACTTTTTGATTGAATTCGTTAGAGTGCCAAGCTTTTGATATTCTAATTAGTTAACTAGTTGATTTGGCAGGCGTCGTAGTTAGATGTTCAGTGGATGCAGCACCGGGTTGGCGGCTGCTGCTGCCGCTGCGCTTTCCATGGCCGCTGCGGCGTCCTCTTTGCTGCCCGTTTGCGATAAATGCTTGACAATGTCCACCCAATCCCAGCCACGTGCACGCTCGCCCTTGTGGTCGGTGCGCTCCCATTGACGTCGCTTCTGCGACTTTGTCAGCTGCTCCTTTTTCGGCTCCTTTAGCTTAGCATCCGGCTGGGTATCCGATATCTTAATTGCACCCACGCCGTCGTCCACAGCTGCCACGGTGGGCGCACATTCCGGCTGGGCGGCCGTCAGTTGCTCGATGTTGTCTTTAATGCATTCGAAGAGGGTGTACGTCATGCCGCAGCCCAGCCATTGTGAAGCCTCCGTACTGAGTGCCGTTTGTATTTCCTCCTTGACTGCGGGTAAGCTGCAATAAAAAGGTTTCCATAAGTAGATGGCCAGCATAGTCCAGTGCTCACAGTGCTCACAGATTGCGATTGTAGAAAGTGTTCATGTTAATCGTGGGCGCCTCGTCGGGATATTTTTCGCCCCATTTTAGCTCCACCAGAAATGATTTATAGTTATCCTCTTCGCCATACTAAAGTCGATAAACAATTTAATTAGGTTTTAACTGTAATATTTGCATGCGGCTCTCACTTTATATTGAAATGTGGTCAGGTTAATTTCCTTGAAATTTTCGTCGCCTTCGTAAATGGATTGCAGGGCTTCGCGCTCGTCTGTCTGTTGTTCCAGCGGTGTCGACATTCTGTTCAAATTACAGTGAATTTATTCAAACAACGCACATTTCACAAAAAGCAATGCAAAATTGAAAAATAAAATTATTGTGTCGCAACAAAACAAAGCAACAGCTGAGTGCCGCCGGCAGCGGAAGAAGAAGACGCATTGCCAATCACAACTGTCGAAACTATAATACACAAAAGTATCGATACAATAAAACATTTTTGGCGCGTTTCGTGTTCCTTTCGTGGCACGACGAACACAGTTCAACACGAAAAAAATTAATTTGCATTAAAGTGGCGCAAATATTGAAACTGAAAAAGATTATATAGTCTTACATGCTAGTTCTAACAATATTTTTCAAATGTTAAAAATAGCTGCAATTAAAAAAGTTTAGTTATTTATCAATTGTTAAGTAAATGTCAATAGAAACACAAGACGTAGATTGGCATATAGTTTTTTTTTTTTTGCCAATAAAAAGGAAATATGGATATTAACTAGAAAGTCGTGTGCGTATCGTGTTGGTGCTATTTTGCGCTCTGTTGTCTATAAACAACACTGGCATTACACTGCTTTAGTGAGCGAAGCAGTATATTCATGCTTCCCAGATGCGGCCACACTGCATAGAATATATAAACAAATAGAACCATTGCGTAAAAAAAAATGCGAGTGCGCGGGTGAATCATCGTTATTACCAATATTAACACATGTATCAGGCGCGCCAACAATAACGTCAACAGCAACAGCTGAGTGCAAGAAAGTATGTCGACAGACGTAGACGCGGATACGCTGAAATGTGCAGCGGAATGCGCTCAACTACAGGAATTCAAGGAGTTTCTGGCCTCAACAGCCGCCAGCAGCGAACTGACCTCTGGCAATGAACTCACGCGCAATGGAAATTGTGTAACGCGCAGCAGCAATGACACCTACAAAGTGAGCGCCGACGAAAGGCGCGCCGAAATCATATCAGCCATTTGGAAGCAGCTTACAGCAAGAGGATGCCCACGCGCATTCCAGCTGAAGCTGCTGCACGCGGCCACGGCGCAACTGGAGCAGGATATCAGCCATGCCAAGGAGCTGGAGCTGACGGAAGTGGATGCCAGTAAGCCGCCGCAATATGATCTATTGAAATTGCAAAAGTTTGTCAGCCATCAGCTGGACAAGCTGCTGCTCAAGTTGACCGACAATGCGGCCATGGAAAAGCTACAGCTTTATGCCGACGACGAGGCTCTGTGCGAGCAGCCCTTGTGCTGTCCCTGCGCCATTCAGACGGCTGCGCCGGCGCACAGTGCGGCGGCTGTTAAGAATAAGCCGCGCAAAATGGAGGATCGTCATGTGTGCCTGGAACGCTTCGGTGCCATGTATCAGCTGAGCGAGCACAGCGACAGCCGTTTCTTTGGCGTCTTTGATGGCCATTCCGGCGCCCTGTCCGCCTGCTATGCAACCAGCCAATTGCCACAGTTGTTGGCGACGCAGCTGCAGCGCAGCCGATTGCCCGACGAGAGCGACGTGGACTTCTATCGCAATGCGTTCGAGACGGCCTTCCTGCAGGCCGACGAACGTTTCGCCCGCAAGCGCATCACCAGCGGCACCACCGCCGTCTGTGCCCTGATCAACGGCGAGCAGCAGCAGCTGTATGTCGCCTGGGTGGGCGACTCCAAGGCCTTGCTGGTGGGCAAGCGCACCCAACTGCAGCTGGTGAAGCCGCACAAGCCCGAGGCGGTCGACGAAAGGCGCCGCATAGAACTGAGCGGCGGCAGCGTCATCCATGCCCAGGGCCAGTGGCGCGTCAATGGCATACTGAACGTGGGTCGTTCCATTGGCGACTACAGCCTTGAGGCGGTCATTGCGGAGCCCGACTTCGTTGATGTGCCGCTGACGGAAGCACATGACTTTCTGGTGCTCGGCAGCGACGGGCTGTGGGATCATGTGCCCGAATCGTTCGTCGTGGACACCGTCTACGAGTGCCTGGCGGAGGCGACAACCAAACTAGAAGACATTCCCAAACTGCTTGTGGAGGCTGCCAAGGAGCGCGACTCGCAGGACAACATCACCGCTGTCCTCGTGCTGCTCAAGACGCGCGAACAAATCAATCAACGTTAATCGATTGAGTTCTCCTACTTTTTTTTTTAATTGTTATTCTGCATTTGTTGTCTGTTTTTTATTGGTATTTTTGTCGTGTAAATAGCTTTAAGCCCGCCCATTTTTCAATTCGATACATGTGCCTCCGGCAGCCACGCCCCCTTGGTTGCCGCCCCTCGAATAAGCTCAGACACAAATATTTTTTGCACGCCCCGCGATTATATAGTATATATATATATATAGCATATATACATGCATTTTACAAGCGTATATACATATATATTTACACAAAATAGTTAACATTGTTTTGGCCGCTTTAGGAGCTCGCCGTGCTTCCACCCGCGATTAGCTGTACATAAGGCATATATATAGAAGAAGATATATATATACATATATCTTTTTAACCTGCCCAGTTGACAAACTCGCTCGATTTTACGAGTCAATTTTGAATTATTCACGTAACTAGTGCAAATATTATCAGAAAAAAATGAATGAAAAATGAAAATCGAAAATTTGAAATTTTAAATAATTGAATTTGAAAAACATTCAATTCAATCCCTTGCCAAAACTTGATATAAGCCTCAAAAAATCGAAAACTCGACTATAAATAATATACAGTTGTCGCTCGATAATAAGAATATTTTGGTTCAAACAAAATTATTATTTTTAATTTTATGAAGTTTTTTAAATCCTAAAACAATCAAAAAAAAAAACTTACTAATTTCTATGAAAGAATTATAATTTGTTTAAAAACATGTTTTCTGATAAGTTCTACATGGTAAAAATGATTGTATTCAAATTTCTAGGCGGCTTTTAAAAGTACTATATGCAAAAATGTTTAAAAAAGTATTTAAAAAATGTTTGTATAGGCCAATTTTAGAGGATTTTTGATTAATATTGTTTCAAATTTCCTGATTTTAATTGGCCAGTTTTAGGCAGCTTACGAAAATGTTATATTCAAAAATGTAATAGAATTTTTATATATCAAAATCACAAGTTTTAAGCATACTAAATTTATATACGACCGATTTTTAAGCTAAAAAGTGTTTAAAAACAAAGTTACACAGAATATTGTTTTGGAAATATATTTTAAGCTCAATTATTGTAATTAACTTCTATATTCTAGTTTAAAATTTTTTATTATTTCGCCAATACAAAAAGTTCTCTTTAACGAGCGTTTACTGTACAAATGTATTTTTAAGAAAAGAAAAAATAGCTACACACAAATCATGGATCTATAACATTAGCTAAAAATCTACTCTATAAGATAATGAAATTTGTTCGATATAGTTATTCTCTCTTTATATAAAATGTTTGTCAATTGGGCATAGACAACCGTAGATATACCCAGACATATTTACAAGGCGCATAAACACACAAAACATATTGTTGAGATCCCACACAGATTAAGTACCTTTTTATACAAATCTTCAAGCATTTTAACGAGAACCTTTTTAAATACAAAAAAAGAATAAAAATACAATTTGTTTACGAATTTTTTTATTATAAAGTAATAAAGTAAATAAACAAGGCGCATTATGTTCTAATTGGGGGGCTGCGGGGGCTGGCCGTAGCCCGGATACATGTGCGGGGGCATGGCCATGGGCATGGGCGGCGGCGGCATGGCATAGGGATGCGGTGGCGGCGGTGGAGGCGCTTGCATGTAGCCATAGCCATGTGTGGGCATGGGAAAGGCCATGCCTGGCATCATATTGAAATTGGCCGCCGGCGGATGATAGTTGTGATAATAATTGGAGTGCCAGCTGCCCGGATTGTAGCTGGGATGATAGTTGTACTCCGTCTCGCGCGATTGCGAACGTGCCTGACTGTGCTGCTCCATTGGCTGATTGCCATTTGAGTAGTTCTGCGATTGGCGCTGAGCGCGGCGACCACGTTGTCGCGGAGCCGCGGCCGGCAGCTGACTTGTCTCGGTGTTTGTTGTGGTCACCGTTTCCACGGAGTCCGTGGAATTGGTGCGCTCACGTTGTCGCTTCTTGCGCTGCTCCCAGCGTGCCTCGCGCTCCGCCTCGTCGTCTGAGTAATCAATGAAACGCGCCGGCGGCTCCACATCATGCTCCCACGAGGCATCCGAGCCGCGCACCTGCATCAGCTTGGAGAGTATAACGAATTGTGTGTGCTCCGTCTGCGGCGCACAGTAGACAATGTCGCCAATGTTAATGTTGCACTCCTTGATCTGCTGATTGGTATTGAAGCGCACGCAGTAGAGCGGATCGGCCACCTGGCCGAGCACATCGAACACCTGGCCTAGCACTTTGCGTCCCTTTTCCAGAAACAGCACAGTGTCCAAATCGAAGAGCATGGAATTGGGCAGCACACTGACCAGCACCAGTTGATCCACTATCGAATGCACCTTGCCCAGCTCAATGCACTCATCCTCCGGCACGGTAATCTCCAGTTGGTGTATGGGCGGCAGCTCATCCAGCAGCATCTCGCCGCGCACTTTTGGCGGCTGACGACGACGCGGTCGTGCATCATCCCCCACATCCTCATCGTCGTCATCATCATCATTACAATCCTCGGTATTGATGCGCTTCTCTATTTTCTTGCGCAGCACCGTAAGATATTCGGCCTCAGAGTTGGAGTCCGAGTCGCTGCTGCTGCTGCTGTCGCTATCCGAGCTCACGGGCACAACTTGACGACGTATGCTGGAACTGTTGACGGGCACCTCAACTATGTCATCGTTGTCGCTATCTTCTATTTGGGTTACATCCTCCACATCTGAATCCACATCTGAGCCGTAGCCAGCCAACAAGCTGAGCCCGTTTAATGGTTTCGCTGCAGCTGTCTTTGCTGGTGCCTCCGACAACGTTTCGCATTCCATTGCAGTTCCAGCTGCTATGAGTTCCACTTGAGGATTAGCTACTACGGGGAGTTTCAATTGAGGATTACCAGCCTTACTGCTCAGTGCCAATTGAGGATTAGCGCCTATTTCCTCTGCCTCAAGAACTGCTTTCGAGGCGGTTGCGAGTTCCTCTATAGGATTAGCAACTATTCCTTCATCTCTCAGCTCCGCCGCTGCCATTGCTGTCGCGGCTGTTGTAAGTTTCGCTATACGATTAGCAACTACTGGCTCATTGCTCATCTCTGTATCAATCTCTGCAGTCGCAGCTGTTGTGGGTTCCTTTTGAGCACCACCATCTACTGCCTCGCAGCTCATCTCTGCGTCAACTGGCTTTATGATATTTATATGCACTTTTGGCTCTGCTGACTCAGCAGGCGCAGCACTTAGACTTTCTGCTGGACAAAATACATAAAAGCTATTAAAGTAAAATCGGAAGTTTTTAACGACTAAGCCTACCTGTTTGGGGCCTAATAAGTGCTTCCACCTGGCTGCTTATCAACGTCTTGGCTGGGTTTTCTTTGTGTGCATCTATTAGAGATGTGGGCATCGTATTTGTGGTTAATTCGTCAACAATGCTTGTTGAATCACTTTCGTTTGTTTTCGCCTCAACAGCTGCTGTTTCAGGCACGACGATCTTTGCATTGGCGGCCTCTGCTGCCGTAGTTAGGTGCGCCGCTGCCTCCACATTTGTGACCAAGTTGTTGGCTGGCGCAGCCTCTGGGTGAGCATATTCCATAATTTATAAATCGCTTTTAAATTGTTTTCAAACAAAAACACGTTTAGCAGGCGCACGTGCTTCGTTTAAAATAATAAATTATCGCCCGTGTTATCGATAGACAGCATCGATACTTATTAGCTTGCATGTGCTACGTTCACACTACATGAGAACTACTTTTAACCAATTTAGCAAGGCAACAGTAGATATATTATTATATTATTCAAAATGTATAAACAATTCGAAATTCATGCGTGTTTTTGTTAGGAGCAGAAATTTCAATCTACACTACAAATTCAAAAACTTATTTGATAGTTCAATTGTTATCGATAGACAGCATCGATGCTTATTAGCTTGCATATGCTACGTTCACACTGTATTTGAGCTACTTTCAGCCAATTTAGCAGGGCCACACTTGTCATGCGTGTAACGTGTTTTCTTTACTGACAATTAAACTATTATATTACTCAAAATTGGTAAACCATTCAAACTTCGTGCGTGCTCTTATAAGACGCAGAAATTTCAATATATGTAGGCTACAAATTCAAAAATAAATTTGATATTTCGAATGATCAAATGAGCTATGATAAGGAAGTTTTGTAAGTTTGTAAAAATTGTTATTAAACAAAAGAGTATAAAAACTTATATGATAAATAGATACCGATAACATAAATACCCATAAAAAAAATTGACAACTTTCCAGTTTTACTTCTTACATATGCCACAAAACAGAATTGATAAACAAATTTTGCATAAAATGTCGAAGAATTTTATTTATTCTCCTATTAAAATCAATTGCGTTTTTACTACTATTTCGCATAATATAAAAAGCATTTATCAAGCTAGTTTTAAGTGCTAAGCTAATGGACTTGCTATTTGCCAAAAATAATTATTAAAATAATATTCAAAGCTTATAAATAATATTACACGTTTTATATAAAATGGCACTTTACTGTGCATTCGAATTAAACTAAGATTAAAAACTTTGTACAATTTTATGGGTTACAATTGAAGCGGCTCGTTCGTTGCGCAGTTTTTCATTTGGTAAAAAGTACCTCCTCGAAATATACAAGTGGTAAGTTATTACAAAATAGATTACTTTTTTTGATTTCTAAATAAGCACATCCTTTGAATTGAAAATGCTTTAAAGATAGTCCAGGATGGGCTTCTTCTGAATATCTTATTAAATATCGGTTCAAACGTTACTTTGTGCTAAGGCAGAGTTACATAGTTGGAAGATGTTACGTTATTATATTCGAATGTTTTTCAAAATCTTTTAAGATAGACGCGAATGAGTGTCATGTGACTAAATCTATATAATGTGTAAATATGTAATATCGCAATAATTTGCTAATATCAACGTTTGCCTTATGCTTAAATGTGAGATATGTGAGAATGTGTTCATGTTGTTAAAACGCTCCAGGCTAAATAAAACTCAAATAATAATAATATCGTTAATAGCAAGCATCTTAGCGCTGTATCATCTTTGGTCCAGTTGGTGGGCAGAGGTCGGTCCTCTAAGCCTTCCAGTCCAAACGATACTCGTCAACCAGCAGCAAGTGTTGATTGATTAGCCATCCTGTGTGGATAAGTTAGGAATATATACTTATCCAATATACAAATATAAATTGACTATGTTTTACCCTCTTTTTGCGCTAGATTTAGAAACTCCTGCCATTTGCCTTGTATGTCCCAATACTGTTCCTTGATTTGATTTCTATCCTGCAGATAGGAGACAGCGAAAAAGTATGCCTTCAGCACATCCTGGGGACGTGTATCAAAATGCAAATAGACACCGAGATATTTCTTGCTCTCCGCTATAATGAAGCGTTCATGCGGATCGAACGAGGAGACAATGTTCTCAATGACATTGCTGCTTTTATACTCATCAATGAGATGCTTTACGCTCAAGCCGAGCCGTATGTTGAGCGATACTGATACCATCTGGCCGACCGTGACGCGTTCCAGTTTGTTGACCTGAAAGAGGGACAGGAATTAACGCTATGCTTAAGCTGACTATAGATCAACTAAAGCTCACCTGCTGCGGGGTCAGCATGTGCGATGACCTAAAGAACTCCTCCAGGGCAATTAAGTATCGCGACTCGTTGAACGTGCGCAGGCAAACAGCACGCACGGCCTTTAGATTTGCATAGAGATGCAGCGTGACGACAATGTAGAATACGGTATAAAGCATAGCCTGACTCTTAATCATGGTGAGCAGATAGAGGCCCACAAAGGAAGCGATCAAATTGACGCACGTCTCCTGTGAGCTGTCCTTGGAGGCGACATCCGCCAAATTGCCGCGCACAGCATGATGTTGGGTTAACGCTGCGCGTGTGGCGCCGCCAGCCACGCCCACTATTGCCTTCAGCATGGTGGAGCCGCAAAGAATTTGCGTGCTAAGATGTGGATACTTGGGAAGCACATAGATTTCAATGCCCATCGCCAGATCGTTGAGAAAATCGGCGCGTAGTCGCCACTTCTTTGAATCAACGTCCAGCTGACTGCCTTGCCACCAGGCAAATACGATGCGTCCCAAATGCCCGCTGCCCTCCTTCAATATCCATGTAACTGTCGCCGAATAGGCATTCACATTCTCACTGCCCACTCCAATTCCCTTGAGTATGGCATGCGTGCAGAGTGTGCCACAAATGGTGCTGCAGAATGCCTGCACCGTGTCCCATATTTGGTAGGCCGCATAATCATCGGATACCGAGTCCGGATAGCCTTTGGGCAGAAAGATATTCTGCAGCACACGGAATAGCAGGAACTTCTCCTGTATGACCAGCCTGTCGCCACGTAGAGGCACACGCACAATATTGCTTTGATCTACGAATTGGATGCTTGCATAATTGTTATATTTGTTGGTGTGTTCTTAATACTCACCTGCCGGCGTCACATAAAGTATTTCCTCGCCTTTGGTGCCATATTGTTCACGAAAATGTATTTTCATTATAGTACATTAATTTAATACAATTTCTGGTTACACAAATCGCGAGACCAGTGCGTGCACACTCGCAGCGCACAAGCCATATACTAAATGATAACAGCAGCATAGCCGTGAGAGTACAAATCACCTTTGCCGCACTGTTATTAACAGTGAGCGGGTGTTTACAACATTTTTTTTCACTCAACGCTTAAATAACATCATAACATTGTTGTTGGTAAGGAGGATAAGAAAAAATTGGAAAATTTAAGTTTGATTTTTCTTTATTAATAATGGTTTTTATTATTTACGTTATAGAATTAAACATGAATTATAACTTTTTAATTGTTCGATTTAACAGCATCGCAGCAAATGATGTGGCAACACATTCGTTTTTGTAAGACACTGTGGCAACCCACTCGACTACGAAAAAGAGATAAAAGAGACGAAACAAAACAAATCAGTCATTCAACAACTTGAATCACAGCACAAGAGTTCGAAGAAACAAATTTTTAGACCCCAAAGGGGTCGTTCGTTCATTAATTATTAAAAACGTTACAAACCTTTTTAATTAATACAAGTTTTACAAATGCAAATAAATTCTGAACAGTTAAAAGCAAAGTGACACAGTGATAAGTTCGAAGCCCGAGAATAGTCTAAATTTAAAGAGTGATTGTGTAAAAAAAAAAAAAAAAAAACAAAGTAAACTTTTGGCAACTACTTGACAAATTTTACTAGTGAGTTCGCCAGGCTACACAACACAACAGAAATACAGCAGGCAATGTCATTAGAGGATATCAAAGCAACAATACGCCGTTTTCCAAAGCTGCTTGGAGGTTTTGGCATTTTGACCACGTAAGTGAAATCAGTTAAGCAGCAGCAACAGCTGCTCTTGCTCGCAACGGCAATTACAGTTAATATACACACAACCATGCCATTTGAAAGGGGGCTTGTCGCATAAATTCTAAGCATACGCGATGTGGCGCCACTTGGCCCTGAACAGTTAGTTGCCCGACACTAGAGCTAAAATATCTTGAGTGCGTTTTCCGCATTCTAGCCAGATATCGGGCGATTGCACCTGTGACGTCATTTGTTTACAGAATTTGTAAAAAACAAATAAAAGAAATTATTCATTCTTCAGTCGCTGAACAACTGCCAAGTGTTGTTGTTGATATTAACACAATACGATCAAAACAAACGTACGATTTTGTCAAAATGAGATAGCAAGATAGAGTTAGTTGTTGTTGCTTGTTTGCTTTTCGCTTACCCTACTGCTTCTTGTGCGTAACAGCTGTTCAAGGCCCTCTCCTGATCACTAACACATATGCACACACGCAAGCGCACACAAAAACAAAACAAGCTGGCCATCAAAATAGTGCGCAGTAGTTTTCGCAAAATAACGGACCCCCCGCGACACTTGTAGTTATTGGACAGTGTTGCCGCTTCCGATTATTTCCAGTCAAATTTCGGGGAGGGAGGAATAAAAAAAAGCGGAAATAAGTCTTCTGAAACCATGTTGTTGTTTTTGGATTTCTAATTTTGTCGGCTCTATTTACCAAAAATTCCATGCAAAATTTTAAATTAAATACTTTACCATGCAACTAATAAACATGGCCATAAAAACTCTAAATATGCTTGCAAAAAGCAAATGTAGGTTTAGGTTTAGATTTAGATATAAAACAAAAAGTTTGTAATTAATAATTTATGACTATAGTTAGTTATTTTGGAAGTACTTACTATAAATTAAAAAATATCCAAACAGCAAATCGTACTACACATAAAATTTAGCTATTTAGCTATTTTTCGCCATAAAACTAGCTTTCTGCTAAAAACTTGGCAACACTGTTATCTTTGTTATTGTTGTTGTGGTTTCTGGGTATTTTGGTTGGCGCGTGTGGCGCTGCTTGAGTTGGTATTTGTGACACGCCCACTTTTATACAAATAATAAAAGTTGTTGTTGTTTATCGCAAGTTTATGGCAACAACAAATTGTTGGCAGCAGCTCCTGGCTTGTTGATATTTGGGTCAATTAAAAACATCAACAACAACAAATTGTAAAAGAACAACAGCACGTGTGTATTAATTTACAATTTCCGTCCTATTTACAGCGCCGGCATCATACTCTACGAGACACCCCAAATCCGTAAATACTTTACGCAATATGTGGACAAAAAACCACAGGAGCCGGACAAACGTCGCACGGAATACATATACATTAAATATCACATCTATCGGGAATCCATGCGCAAGCTGCAACGGAAGCAGGAGGACGAGAAGAAGTGGATAAGCGTCATCATCAATCCCATTGGCAAATGGTGGAAGTCAGCGAAGCATTCGGTTGCCTGGCGTCTGCTGAATATAGCACAAAACGGCAGCCAGGCGGAGCGTCTTAAGGCAGTGCAGCAGCTGATATGCATGGATCATTTAAAGGACTGGGACTTTCGCCATCTGGCCCAGATCTGTGATGCACGCACCTCCGTCTCGTTGGCCCGCTGCGGCGCCGACATGCGCTGGTTTATGCCTCTGCCACGCCGTGGCTGCATTCGAAATCCCAAAATGCTGCTCAGCGAGCTGCACGTAATGCTGGCCCGGCTGCGCCCCTTGTCCTGTGTGGATCACTTCTTTAGCAAATATTTTCCAGATCAGCATAATATCGTAAGTCCGAGAGTGAACAGTTAAACAGAACCCAGGCTAATAAGTTTCATCCCCCATTCAGGAAGACCACAACGAATTCTTTACACAGGAGCAAAACGTATCGCTAGCTGTGCAGGACACAGACTTACTCAAAGAGGTCATATCGTTTCTGCATCACATCACCAAGGATCCGATGATTGCGGCCAAAATCGTACACGATGGCGGACTGATGCATTTAATGGAGCTGCGCAAGATTTTCGCCGAAGACAACGAGACACTATCAACGCTATGCAAAGTGCTGGCCAACCTATCGTTGGTGCCGGATGCAGTGGAGCATTTCTTCGTCTCTGGCTGGGTTGGTGCGTTGGCCGAATGGCAGCAGTGCCCCGACTTGCGTCTCCAGGTCATCTCAGCCAAGACAATGGCCAATCTGGATCATGATGATCCCAATCAGTTCACCTACCCGCCCAATGTATATCCCTTGCATCCGCGTATACGCACTCGCCGCAAGCCCAAGGCAGACATTGTTTTTATACATGGACTGTTGGGTGGCGTCTTCATTACCTGGCGGCAGCGGGATCGTAAACCCACCGAACTGGGTCTGTATGGCAAAAATGCGTTCTATACGAGCGAAACGGATGACGTGTTCCTCGTGGGCGAACCCAAGCGCAATGGCAGTAGACAACAGCACAACAGGCAGCAGGGCAGACCGTTGATTCCCGCCCAGGTGCCAACCGCCAGTGAGGCAGCCAAGATAAGCGCCAACAAAACCAATGGCATGAAAGATTCGCTGCTGAAGACCAGCAAAAAGGTGGAGGAGAAACGTCTTAACATAAGCGATGCGGCCACCAAAGAGTTTGTGGAAACCCTATACAGCGAGGCTGAGCTCGATTCGGATTGGGAGGTAGTGCATCCAGATATCCCAATCGGGGGCAGTGCGGATTGTCAAGGCGATTTCAGTGTCTCGGGCAACGAGTGGAGCAATCAGGATGCAAGCGAAGAGTACACAAACTGCTGGCCCATGGAGTGGCTGCCCGATGACTATCCCGATTCTCGGTAAGCACGTCAATCAATGCACTTGTCAAATTGGTTAATTTTATATTTTTATTGCAGCATCATTGGCATTGACTATACGTCCGCGGTGACCGAGTGGTCGGCCAATTTCACCAAGTATTGCCCATGCGAGAAGGGCCAGGGTCATATAGAAGTGCGCGCCAGCTCGCTGTTGGAACGCATTGCCACCGCCGGCGTCGGCATTGGCCGGCCTGTGGTATGGATTGGTCATTCCATGGGTGGTCTGCTGACCAAGCTTATACTGCTTAAATGTGTGGATTCTGTGGAGCAGCGTATGCAACAGATTGCCAAGAATACGCAGGGTATTGTGTTTCTGGGCACACCGCATCGCGGCTCGCCGATAGCCAAATGGAAACAGCATATGCAAATGATACTCTCGCCATCGATTGAGGTTAAGGAAATGGAAGAGAATTCACCGAAATTGCTGGAGATGCATCGCCGTTTCATGGGCTGCCTTCGCACCTGCCTGCGTCACGTGAATGTGCTCAGTCTGGCCGAAGGCTCACCCACCATGCTGACCACATTCAAGTTTCCGTTGCGCATCGTTACCGAGGAATCATCCCGCATCGATTTCGGTGATTTCTTTCTGCTCAAAGATGATCATCTCAGCCTCTCCAAGCCCATTTACCGCCAATCCTTCCTCTATAAACGCCTATTGCATGTGATCAGCGAGGCAATAGATCAGAGCACCGAACCGAGAGACCTGGATGAGCAAGCCCTGCCAAATACAGATTTACTTGCAATGAACATTGTCGCTGTACTACTCAAGGGCGCCAAGGGGCTGATCGAGATGCTGCCTCGCGTCGCCCTGCGCTTTACCACATAAATGCTGAACAGCTTACACAAAAACACGCTTGTACCTTGATATAGCTATGCATCCAGCAGGCAATTTAAGTTAGTTTATGGAATGTATAGTATTTCTCTTAAGCCCGACTCGCACTGATCGTGTTCACAATATGTATACATATATATATATATATATATATATATATGTAGACAACGACTGTAACATCCTTCTATATGAATCTTAATTTATTTCTTAATCTACAATAAATAACAGTTTCTTTTTGAAGCATATCCTTGTTTCACTACGTAACTTCTGCAGCTGCACTGGCCTCCATTTGCTTGGCCCGTAGTCGCTCCTGTGCCAGCCGGCGATTCTCTGCAATGCGCGCCATTTGCTCGACGGATAATTGAGCACTTTTTGCCGCCGGCGTTGCGGGCTGCGATGGCGGCAAGGGTTGTCCATAATCGCTGATGCTGTCGTCGTCAGCTACTGCGGGCACCGGCACGGAATATGGCGTGGATACAATAGCATTGCGTGAAAATGAAGGCGTCACCAGCGTACTGCTTGTCGTGGACAGGTTGCGACGATTGATTGCCGGTGTTCGCGGCGCGAGTTTTGACATGGCAATTTGTTCGCCCAAGAGGGCATCAAATTCATCAAAAGGCTCGGCGGCGCCGTCATTGTCTTCATCATCGGCATTGTCCTGCAGCTCGCCGTCATGCTCCACTAACTCCTCCAGCTGATTCAGGCGATAGCGTGTCATGTGAACCTGCAGTGGTTTCTTCTTTCCCAGACGTTCGATGTTGTTGAGGACATCGTCAAACGTGTAGTTTGGATACATACGGTGGCCCCAGTGCTGCAAGCGGCGCAAGATCTCGTCCAAATCGGCCTTTTCATGCCCCTTGCCTTTGTATTTGATGTCCTTGAAATAGTTTTCGATTGTGTGCAAGCCGCGTGGTCCGCGCAGTGTGTCTACAGTGAGCCGTGGCCGCGGATTTCGCACCGCACGCTTTTTAGGCTCTACCTTGACGGCTTCCTGTTCACCTTCGCCAACCGCATCTGCAGCATCCTCATCGTCACCGAACAGTTTTTCGCCTGCATCAACCTCGCCATCACTGGGTAACTGATCGTTCTCGATGCCAATGTTATCATTAAACAGGTCATCAACCCCATCCTCACCAAATATGGATGTCATCGCGGAATATTGAAGTCCACAAAGCCACCACTGCAGAGTCCAGAATTACAAGCTGAATTGCCGCCATTTTTCTGCTTCTTTGTGCTGCCATTCACAGCGCATGTGCACACGTGATGCCAACTCGCGTCGTGGATTACGCCTCTTTGTTACATAATTTTTGTGCTTGGCAGCGGTCAAATTACAATCATTTGTTGTTAAGAATTATAAACGGGAATATTTGTACAACGTTTTGAGTAGTTGACCAAAATTGGCAGAAAATAGCAAGTGGTGAGATTTGGCAGTTGGCAGCGTGGCGATATTTAGCAACCCTGCCATTGTGTAGCCTGGCAACACCAACAACGCCATACTTCTAAAATGCTTTTTTCGGGCGAGTTTACATTATCCGCATAAAATTTAAAAACAGTAAAAGCAAGTAAAAGAAGTATTTATAAAGTTTGAACTAAGCAAATATACCAAATGTTACTGCCACATGTCATAACGTCAATGTAATTAATACGCTAAATTGTTGCGAGACCGCATTTTTCTGGGAAAAAGCGATAGCAAAAAAATTAAGAGTGTGGTGAATAAAACCGTTTTACGCATTTTACTGTGTTAGTCCATCAGCTGCGGCTGTCAAAAGTTGGCGTGCCGTGGTGAATAGGCGCAAGCCGAAAACAAAACACGACCAAACACTATGAACAACTTTCTGTAAACAATAATAATAATAGAGCGTGCGTGTCGTGTATGACTGTGAAATGGATAAACGTTTCAAACGGCCATTAAACCAACAAAGAGGTGGTTATGTGGATCAACAAAATTACGGCCAACATGCACCAAGATCCGCCTATCAGCAGCCCTACAATAACTACACACACCCCAATCATGGCTACAACAGCTACAACAACAATGGCAATAACTATTACAAGCCCCCGCCACCGCCGCAGCAACAGCCCACAAATCTTAGAGGTGGTGGCGGGTGCAATGGCGGTTGGTTGGACCCGGCACCGTTGCCGCCGGATTGTGGAAACGCCAATAACGGTGCGGATGTGGTCACGTTGATAGTGGAGAACAACAATTTGAAGCGGATGATTGTGCTCCATCTGAATGTTATGCAGGATCAGACGGAAAGCATATTGGACAAAGAGAAAGAGTTGGAGGATAAAAATGGACGCATCAAAACGTTGCTCGCCCAGAACCAGGAGCAGATGCAGCAGATAGCCAAACTTACCCTAACCATTGAGGATCTGCGCAAGGAATTCCGTAGACATATGAAGCGGTCGGCTAACGAAACGGATGGACAGCCCAAGCTGAAATCTCAATGTTGTGCGGACAAACAAACCCAGACACCGGACTTCGTTCCAAAGGAGACGGTGCTGCATGGCTATAAACATGGGACACATTTAAAGCAAACACAAAACGTGTTGGTTACGTCTGTAACGGATTTGCCGCCAACGACACCTGCTTTTGAGAATAGTAAGGTGCGCGGCGAGTTCAATGGCGGCAAAAAGGTGAGAACCTTTTTCTTGCACCGTGTGCATCAGGAGGAGGAGCAGGAGCAACAGCAGGAGGAGGAGCAGGAGCAACATCAGGAGGAGGAGGAAAGAGAAGAGAAACAGCAGCAGGAGCAATTGGAGGAGCAATTGCAGCTAGACGATGATGAGTTGCACACACACATGGAAATTGGAGAGGAGGAAGAGCTGGAGGTGGAAGTGGAAGACGGGGAGGAGGAGGAGCATATCTATCACGATGCGCTCGATACGCATGAAATGGAAATAGTGACTGAAACAATTATTGGCGCCGAGGAGGAGCTGGGCGCCGAGGAGACTGCCGAAGATAATGATAACATTAACAATGGACACATCTACGAAGAGGAAGTCGAGATGGACCACGAAATTGTTAACCATTACGATGCGGACAATCTCTGGCAGCACGAAGCGGACGCGGAGGAGGAACAGCGACTGGTAAGCTTTTGCTATAGCCACAAAAGAATTTCCATTACTATAACCCAATTCCCTTTACTTTTTCAGTGGCATGCCGAGTTGGACAGCCAGATGGAGCTGGAAGAGCAGCAGCGGCAGCAGAAACTCATTGCAACGCCTCCCGCTCAACAGGCATCACAATTCACAGATGACGATATTGATAATTCGTTATTCCAAGTGCAAAAATGTGATGAACCGATCCACGCAAAGCTGCAAAATGCACTAAGGGAACCCAACACAAAACAGGCGTCAATCAAATCAAATGTGGACGAATTGGCAAGAAAGCCACGCAAATTAAGGTTGCCAGCGACCCCGACCAAAGCTGTAGCCAATCATCTGGCAGCCAAGTCGCAAATGGAAGCCACAAAGAAGGAGCGAATTCCAGCTAAATCAGCGAAGCAGCTGCCAACGGGGACACAGAATGCAGCAATAGCAAATGATAAAGCTATGTTGGCCAAGCCAGCGCTGCAGCAACGGGAGCAGGAAAGGCAACAAGAGCAGGAGCAGGAACTGCAGAGGGAGCGGGAACGGGAGCGTGAGCGTGAGCAGGAATTGCAGAGGGAGCGGGAGCGTGAGCAGGAAGAGCAGCGGGAACGAGAGCTGGAAGAGCAGAGGGAACGAGAGCTGGAAGAGCAGCGGGAACGAGAGCTGGAAGAGCAACGGGAACGAGAGCTGGAAGAGCAGCAAGAGCGTGAGCTGGAAGAGCAGCAAGAGCGTGAGCTGGAAGAGCAGCAAGAGCGTGAGCTGGAAGAGCAGCAAGAGCGTGAGCTGGAAGAGCAGCAAGAGCGTGAGCTGGAAGAGCAGCGGGAAAGAGAGCTGGAAGAGCAGCGGGAACGAGAGCTGGAAGATCAGCGGGAGCGTGAGCTGGAAGAGCAGCTGGAACGGGAGCAGCAAAAGGAGCGAGAAGAGTTGACCAAACGCGAGCAACAGCTGGAGCAGGAGCAGCTAAAGGAGCGCGAGCAACAGCTGGAGCTGGAGCAGCTAAAGGAGCGCGAGGAGCAGCTAGAGAGTAAACAACAGCTGGAACGCGAACAGCAGCAGGTGAAACAGGAAAAGCAGCTGAAACGCAAGCAACAGAAGGAGCGAAAGCTGCTAAAGAAGCGCAAAAAGCAGCTGAAGCAGAATCAGAAGCTGGAGAGTGATCAGCAGCAGCAGCCGGAGCGGCAACGATCGAAGAAGCGTGAACGGAAAAAGGAGCAGCTGAAAAAGCGGACTTTAAAGTCAAAGGAGCGTAAAAAACACGGCGAGCGTAAACAAAAAACCGAGCGTGCACGCCACAAGAAGTCAAAACAGAAGACGGAACAGCAGCCGGAACGGGAACAGGAAAAGCAAACGGAACGGGAGCGTAAACGAGAAAAGCGGGAGCAAAAACAGAAAGGAGCGCAAACAGAGGAGCCCAACATTGAAGAGGAGACGATGCGCAAACTGCACGAACATCTGCAAAAGCAGCAACAACGACTGCAGAACCAACAGCAACAATTGCCGCTGGTGCGGCTCAAGAAGTCGCCCATGCAGACGATGGGCGGCAACACCAGCCTCATATATCCACCCATAGCGCAGACGAGCGCCGCAATAACACCCGCGCCCTCGCCAACGAATGTGGCATCGCCCAAGTTGAAGCTGGTGAACAACAACAACAACAACAGCAGCAACAACAATAGTACAACATTAACAAAAGTAACATCGGTAACAACCGTAACAATAATCCAAACACCGCTGACGCCGCAGTCCATCAGCAGCGTCGGCAGCAGCAGCAATAGCAGCAGCAGCAGCAGCAACACCACCACCACCACCAACAACACCAACAACAACAACAACAACACCAACAACAACACCACCAGCGAGAAGCGTCCGAAAAGCACGAGAAACAACTCGAAGTTCCGCACATCGCTGCAGCCATATACGACACGCTCGTGGGAGGATCAAGAGTTTCATTGTGACAATGAATTCTTTCTGGAGGAGGCCGATGAGCTGCTCGCCGACAATCCCAGTCTGGAGATACCCAAATGGAAGCTGGTGCATATAACGCGCTCGGCGGATTCCAAGGGCACGGAGCCGCTCACCGATGCGGACTTTGTGCGTCGCCACGAGAAGTATGTCCGGGATGAGATTGAGCGCAAGAAGCGCGATGCACGCTACCTACGCGAACAGATGCGCAGCGAGGCGTTGCGTTTGCGTCACAATCAGGATGAGGTTCTGATACCGCTCGATCCACTGCCAACGTCCACCTTCTATCCGCTGCCCGAGGATATCGAGGGCATACAGTTCGTTACCGAGGTGCCTGTCCAGGCGTTTGGTGAGAACATGATCAACCTGAAACCGGATAGCGAACACTTCTCGCTGCCCTGGCTGGATGCGGTGCATGCCGCGACAGCGGATGCCCGGGCCAAGGCGCAGGCGGCGCCCGTCGCGACGTTGGCCAGCAAAAAGCTGCCCACAACCGCGACCGAGGCGCGACATCAGGAGATGAATTCATCGTATGTGTTCCTCAAGCGACGCAAACGTCAGCGGCGACGTTAGGTTCGAAGCAGATGCCGCAGATGCCGCATGCCGCATGCCACATGCCACATGCCTGCTAAAGCCCACACATTGACGTTGCATGATGCTGATATATATTTATATATACACATATATATATCTATAGCTAACTTTTTTTTTTAAACCCCCTTCTATTTTTTTTTATTAAACTTAATTTGTAACAATAAATAATAACAGTCGTTAGTTTCTAGGGACTTTAAAGTCAAAGGACGTAAACAAAACTTATGTTAAATATTTATATATACAGTCAAAAACAAACACAAAAAACATCTCAGCTTTATTCTGAATTTGATAAGAGCAAAAGAAACCGCAGAAAAGTTTGGTTTGGCTTTAAGAATATGAAAATTGTAGACTTCAAAAGCTTTTTTTTTTTTTTGCTGCAAATCCTATGTATATGATTTATTTAAGAAAACCAATTTTTTTTCTTCTTCTATTATTATTATTACTTATATGCAAAACCGAGTGTATTTATAAATTGTTATAAAGATCCGTGGCCTCTTCAACAAATGCCGACTGTTTAAAGTGTGTGCGTGTGTAGTTTTGAGAAGTTCGTTACTCAGGTATATATTTGTGTGTGTGTGTGTGTGCTAGAAGCTTGTTGTGTGTGTACCAAGAAATTTCGTAGATTTTATTACGTGTGTGTGTGTTGTTTGAACAGAAATCAAAGTCTGATCGTCATTTGTAATAGGATTAAACAGTTTGTCTGCATTTGGCGAAAGCCTTGGATCTACGTATGCAAACAAATACATATTATACATATTTTTTGTTTAATTATAATTTGGAAAAAACAAAAAAAAAACAATACAGATTTTTGTTTCATTTTGAGCGAAGAGAACCAACAAAAAAATAAACGACTTAACAAGCAATAAAAAGAGAAACAAACTCCAGTTAAAATGTCTCAATATATTTGATTTGTGGCTCGGTAAAAGCAGATATATGTATATATATCTCTATATATGAATATGTAGATATATTTTCATATCTCGTCGTGTGCAACGTTTGCAGGGCAGCTAGGTTTTGCGGCTTTTGGCATGCAGGCATACATACCCTGTAAATTTTAGCCTATAAGAACCTAAATTAAAACTAGCCTAAGTAGACGCGTGACTAAATAGCATGTATATCTATATATATATATATATATATAGATAAAATAAAACCTTGCAATATATATATTTTTTATTCTTGATATTTGTACACTGCAATTTGCTTGTAAATTGCAAATAACATTTGCCTTGCAATTTTACTTTGTATAAGATAACAATTACAAATAGATTGTAATTAACGTAGCTGTTAATTAGTTAAATTTGCCGCAGCTGCAGTAAATAAATTGCAATAAAGACGTTAACAAAAGCAAATCTTCCCAGAAACTATAAACACCACAAAAAATGTATTTATACATTTAACTGTTTAACAAGTTTTAATGTAAATTATGAAAGTTTATATAATAATAATAATAATACATATACAAATAAAGTAAAATGCGACATTTTCAATACATCAACTTGGACAGTTTTTTTTTTTTTTTTGCGCATAATTGAAAATACTAATTGACCAAAGTTTAGTTGCGGACGGAAGGATTAGCTCCAGGATTATTTGGTGCTCTGTGTGAGATACTGATGTGCCGTTGTCGCCCATAGTTCATCGATGGAGTCCATGCTCTCGCGCCAGAGCTGCTCGAGCAGCAGCCAGCCCTGTGCCTGGGTGACCAGCACATAATCATTGCTCGGATGCAGCGTGTGCGTGTAGGCGCCCATGATGAGGCTCTGGGCGAGGCGTGCGGCCACACAATACTTTAGATGGCCACGATCCGCGGCGCTAATTGACTGGATGCTGGTGTAGCCGGCCAGAAAGATGCCGCCACTGGCCAAGTCCTTGGCTTGCAACATCATGTAGCTCATGGCAATGCCCAGCTCGAAGATCAGCGGCGAGCGGCTGGTGTCGCCGAAATCGATGACTCCCGAGACACGATACGAATCTGGACGCTCGGTGTCCGCCGTCGGCGCATTGACTACGATATTCTGCTCGTTGTAATCGCCGTGTATGATCTGCAGCTCCATCGTGGACAGCGCGCTCAGCACCTTGGACTCGAATGCATCGATGATTTCCTCGCACAGCGCCTTGCGCTGGTGATCCTCGAGAGCGTAGAGAAAATCGCGCAACTGTGGCACCGACTGCAGCATCCAGAGCGTCTTGTGCGTGTCGTAGGCCTTGTGCGTAAAGCTCTTCAGCGCACGATCCAGCTTGGCCAAATACTCGCCGCTCTGATAGAGCAAATTCTTGGTTGCCGGCACCTCGTGGAACATTTTTCCAGGAATAAACTCCAAAAGGCGCACAACATGCGCATTGCCGCCGATCTGTTCCACAGAATAATATTTGCCACGTGCATTGGCAATTGGTCGGGGACAATGCACGTGCTGTTTGGCTGTAGTGCATATAAAACAAATATATGGTTAATAGAATTAACAGTTGTGTCAATATACTTTTATTTATATATTAACCCAAGTAGAGCAGCAGTTGATTTTGGGCGTCCACAAATTCCTCCTTTTTTGAATCCAAGGCGTTGAGAATTTTCAGCACATAGCCATGAACGCTGTGCGATACAATCAGCGGATTCTTAACATTGCTAAAAGAAATGTTAGAATTCAAGAAAAACAAAAAGCGTTTAAAACTTTTAAAAACAAAATAGTTTGCAGTGTTGGTAAACATGGTACATGGCGCCAAATGAGCTGATTTCATGGTGAATGGCAGCGGAAAGAACAAGCACGTTTATTTGTTTTTGTTTTTTTTTGGCGGCAATCAGTGGGGTTGATTTAGTCGCTTCTGGAGCTGTGATTTGTTTGCATTCAATTAAATATTAGTAATTAAGCGTTTGCGATGGGCATAACCGGGCTGATACCTTTTCTGGAGAAGGCGTCAGCCAAGGTGCACTTGAAGGACTTGAGCGGCAGCACCGTTGCCGTAGACACCTACTGCTGGCTGCACAAAGGTGTCTTCAGCTGCGCCGAGAAACTGGCCCGCGGCGAGGACACGGATCTGTATGTGCAGTATTGCCTGAAATATGTGCTCATGCTGCTCTCCTACAATATAAAGCCCATTTTGGTGTTCGATGGCCAACATTTGCCGGCCAAGGCGCTCACCGAACAGCGGCGCCGCGAATCGCGTCAGCAAAGCAAAAAACGCGCCATGGAACTGCTGCGACTGGGTCGCACCGATGAGGCGCGCTCCCAAATGCGGCGTTGCGTGGATGTCACACACGAGATGGCGCTGCGTCTCATTCAGGAGTGCCGCGTGCGGCACATTGACTGCATTGTGGCGCCCTACGAGGCGGACGCACAAATGGCCTGGCTGAACAAGGCGGGCATTGCACAGTATATAGTTACGGAGGACTCGGATCTGACGCTGTTCGGTGCACAGAAAATAATCTTCAAGTTGGACCTGAACGGTGCCGGCCTGCTGGTCGAGGCAGAGAAGTTCCACCTGGCCATGGGCTGTACCAAGGAGCGCTATCAGTTCGATAAATTCCGGCGCATGTGCATATTGTCCGGCTGCGACTATCTGGACTCGTTGCCGGGCATTGGCCTGGCCAAGGCATGCAAGTTTATGCTCAAAACGGAACAGGACGATATGCGCATAGCATTGAAGAAAATCCCACAATATCTCAACATGCGTAATCTGGAGGTGAGTGCGGTGCATCAAACGAGACTTGTTTCAGATTGTAGTTCTTGAATATTCGACAGGTGGATGATGCTTACATAGAGAATTTCATGAAGGCGGAGGCCACCTTCAAGCACATGTTCATCTACAATCCGCTGGAGCGACGCATGGAAAGACTGAGCGCTCTTGAGGATCACGAAACCGATGAAGGCCACTGTAGCAATGCGGGTACGTTGCTGGCGGATAGCGAAAAGGCACTCCATCTGGCCTTGGGCAATTTGAATCCCTTCACGCTCAAGAGCTTGGACAATTGGCATCCGGACAAAGCGATTGACTCGAAGACAGCGACAGCAAAGCACATTAAACGCACCAAGCACAAAAGTATTTGGCAAAAGCATTCCAACAATCCACAAGAAGTGGAGCTAGCGACGCAGCCAAAACCCACAACTTGCGCGCTCTTCTTCAAGAAAGTGGACATCGTTGGCCAGACCGTACAGTCCGAAATTGAGGCCAATCAGCGCCAAGAGCAGGCGAAGCAGACAGAGGCGGAGCTGGTCAGCATGTACAGCTTCAAGGGTAAACGCAAACGTAGTCCGAGCAGAAGCAGCAGCAGCAACTCCACCCCGCCGCCATCGCCCGCGCAGATGAAAAGTCGCCACAATCCGTTTGCCAGGGAGACAACGGAACGTCCGCCGGCTGTGTGTGAAAATGCATCACTGCTGCGTCTGATGAGTCCGCTGAAATCAGCCGAAGATGCAGCCAGGCCTGAGGCGAGGCATGTTAATAAGCTGAAGCGCAGCATTTTTGCCGAGGAGCAGCCGCAGGTGGAGGTGCGCAGTCGCTTCTTCAGCGCGCAAGAGCCAGAGACAAAGGAACAGCCAAAGGTAGCTGCCGAAAAAATGGGACAACAGGAACTGGAACCGAAACTGGAGTCCACAACAAGTGCAGCAGCTGCAAACGATGCAAACAACAACAAGAACAATAACAATGATGACATTGTTTTGCTAACCTCCTCCAGCTCGGACGAGGACTCCAGCTTGCAAAGCGCAACGCTGCCGAGCAGTCAGGAGGCTGTGCTGCCCGCACAACCCCAACTAAAGCTGGCGACAAGTGCCCGGCGCGTGGGTCTGTCCAAGCCGAGAACGAAGAAGAAGACAAAGTCCGCCTCAGTCGGCGACAATCAAACCAAGCTCAGCGCGTTTGGATTTCAAAAACGAAGCGTTCTCAAATAAGCTGCCATAGACTTAAGTTTACTTTCTCCTTTTTTTTTAAGTTAATTGTTGGCAATATGTTTAAGATATTTATTATTTAACTATTTAACGACTAAGGCTGTGCATGCATTTAGTATCTGATTTTTATATCAACTTAAATAAGACACAATTATTATTGATAGAATCAGGAAGTATGAAGTTTTCATGAAACCTGGCATAGATCTATTTACATGCTGCAGCCGAACCGGATAACTGAAAGGGCTTTAAATCTCCTGGGACTCCCTACAATTAGCCGGGTTAGCTAAGGTTAGGATCTGCAGTCGGATACGGGCTGTTATAAAATAAAGCGCGCTGTCATATGATCTGGAAGAGCTCGTCTCCAGATAACAAAAGAGGCTGCTGTCAAGGTGACCGACAACAACAACAACAACAGAGGCCGCAACTGCGTCAAGCTCAATTGGCCCCCGCACGACTAACTTTAATTAATATCTCGCTATAAATAAACTAAAATGTGTGTGTGTGCGTGTGTGTGTGTGTTTAGAGACCCCCCCTTCAGCTCGGAGAGCAAACATTTATCTTTTGTGTTTTTATACTCTAACAGAGTAAATTATACTTTTGTGACGAGATATTTTGTATGAGAAGGTGGCTTCGTACCCAAAGAGTGTTAATATAAGGTATAACCCATTGAAAGTTGATGGAAAGAGTATAAGGTTTTGTGGAAATGCATGTAATGGGCACAAGGAAGCGTTTCGGATCACATAAAGTTCAGCTATAGCCGAGTCGATCTAGCCAAGTCCGTTCCGTATGAATGAACAACGTTTCGATCGAGACTAGAGACATTTGGAATGTGGGTTCCGAAGTGCGGGTTTCTTTTAGATCTTTGATAACCAACATTGAACACAGAATCGATAAAAATCGATATATTAATAATTTGTTTGAGAGCAAGAGACATCAAATTTGACAGGTAAACTCTCGTATATAACTCTCGAGAGTATATCTCTGAGGTTTTGAGAACTCGATAAAAATGTACAAAGATAGGGTGATTATTTAAGCCGATCTGAGAGATTGATTGGATGAGACCTCCGCAACTTCTCCGTGTTCGGACTCCTCCGATTCTACGTCTCTTTAGAAGGTGAGAACTAGCTAGCCTTAGCCAGATTTGAGAACTAAAGATATCAAATTTAACATTTAAACTCTCGTGTATACATATATTTTTCGAGAGTATATCTCCAAGGTTTTGAGAACTAGATATACACAAATCAAGAGTATTTAAGTTAATTTTTGGTTAACTTTTTGTTTAAAAACCTACAAACTTATCACTAAGGGCCTGTAATGCATTTATCTAACCATCTTTGCTAAATGGCGTTTTTGGGCAGGGATCAAATATAGCGCGCAATTTTGATATGAAAATATTTACGAGTTGCAATATTTTCAGTACAGCGGGCAGTTACAAATTGAAAATCGAATGGAAATTAAAATTCGGAATATATATGATCCAAAACCTGGGTTCAAAGATGTGTAAAAATAGGCTCAAGAAACGAATAGAAAACCAGGAAAATGGCTCAAATCGTGAGCCGAACCAGCGACATCTTTTCGTCTGGTTCGCAGCTCTGCTGAAATGTGCCAAAGCTCCTCTAGGAACAAACGATTGGAATCGGGGTTTTTGCAAGGGTATTTAATATTCGGCTTGCCGAATGTTGCCACTTACCAATCTTCCTGTATTAAGTAGTTGCGATCATCGTAGGCGTTCAGCTCCTTTAGCTCGCTTATGGTGATCCCGTAGAGACGTCGCACCAGCGGCTCCACATGCTCCGGCTGCATTTTGGGCTTGATATCCGAGCCGGGCTGCAGCACAACATTGCTCTCCGGCGGATTGCTGACGTTGCCGTTGCCGTTGTCATTGCCATTTCCATTTGTTGCCGTTGCCGTGGCCTCCGTGCTCGCCGTGCCCGCCGTGCCCGCCGTCTCGTTGGCCTTGTTAAGCCTTTCGGCGCCATCGTAGTCGTGATTCAGTGTGTACGACTTTTTGGTAATGCTCGTCAGCTCCACATTGTTCCATTGCTCCATTTTGGGTTCCAATTGTTGTTCTTGTTGTTGTTGTTGTTGTTGTTGACTTTATCGGAATGCAACGAAAAAATAAAAAGCATTTCAGAACGTGGCAGTCGGCTGCCATTGACTGCAGAATACTCTGTTCACAAAAGCAGGATGAAGAATGTTTGCTACACAAAGCTGGCTCTAAAACTGTAAGACAAAGACTCTCAAAATGTGCTTTAAGATTATGCTGTTACTCTGTTTACTGTTTAAGCCAGGGCAAAGCAGAGCTAGCTTGTCTATAGGAACAGTGGCTCCAAAACTGTAAGTGCTTTAAAACTGTGACTATAGCAAATTTTGATTTATGTGAGGTTAGAAATCGACTGCAATAAATGAAGTTCCATCCTTAAAGCAGCACATCAGAATCTATTTAGTTTGATCGAAAGGTTCATCTGAGAACTATCTGTAAAACTGGACGCTTTAATTTTGAAAGATTTTTATTTGATGCAAGATAAACGAATATTTATGTAAAAGTGGAGATACCAATTGCAAACAACTAATATACCTTTTAACACTTTGTGAACAGAGTATAAGAAAAGAAGTCGTATATAGCAACAGATCAGAATACACGCGATGATGTTGGCACGATCGAAATGTGCTCGGTTTTGCGCTCAGAAGCGAAATGAATTGAATTTCAGATTGGGGGACGTAGCGGGGACGCAGCGCTTCAATTGAAACGAGTTCGTCGTCGGCGTCGGCGTCGACGTCAGCGTCGGCGTCGACTTAAACATCTTCTTCATATCTTACTGTACTGTGTCTGCGTCTCTGTGTGTGTTTGCGTGCGTGCATGTGTGTGTGTGTGTGTGTGTTGCGCCTGTTTCATTTACCCAGCTAATTTTTTGTTATTTATTTAATTTTTTATAAGCTTTTAATGTTTACAATTTGATTGCGACGCGGCTACATTGTTACCCGGCTCCCCAATCCCCTCTCTTTGGCCCTGGGACTCCAAATTTTTAATACCCTCTCTTTTTTTGCTACTTTCTTATTTTGTTTATCAACATTGCACAACCGGGTCGCAAAATAAACAAACTTCAAGTCGTGATCGCACCCAATTAAATGAACTCAACGTTAATCAATGCGGTCTACATATGAATACCCTGCATTAATATATGTATGTATAAATCGCATAGATTGGCTCGCAAGCGATTAGGACGCCCTAGTTGCCATTCAGATAGTACAAATCAGCAAGTATCAAGTGCTGGCAATCGCCAGACAAAACAAACTCAATTGAGCTGTAAAATAAACTAGCCTACAAGTTGAATAGAACAAACAATTGTGCAATATGTTTATTTAATTGCTTTCGCATACCCTGTACATATTGAAATGAAGCAGAAAGAGCCAGAAGATACTTCTAGTTAGAAGATACTTCTAGTCGGAAGATACTTCTAGCCAGAAGATAATTCTAGCTAGAAGCGGCTATCTTTGATCCTATAATGCATGTATCTATGTATTATTGATCAAAAATATATTCACATATTTGAATTTCAGCTTTAGGCCTTTGTTTGCGAATCAATTTTCCTAAAATGCAGCTGCCTTGAACAATTAATCAGCTGCATACAGGGTATCTTTTAATCGGACACTCCTAACTAGAACACTTTCCTTTTTTTCTATGTTTTTTTTTTTTAGTGTAGAGTAATGCGCATTTTAAGTGCTGCTTGAATGAATGGGAAAGACAGAGAGATAGAAAGAGAGAGCTCATTATACATATATGCGTTTATATGTGTGAACAGTTATACAATAATTGTTGAAGTTTTTCCGTTCCCGCTTTAAAAATTGAATGAATGAGCGTGCCAGCCGCTGACCTTGACTCTAATGCAGTTTTGTTGCTCATACGCCGCATTGTAGCACTTGCACTTGCGCTGCATTTGCCACTGGGCATGCGCACACACACATGCACATACGCACGCACATATGTATATGCATACATACGTACAAAAAACACAATACACGCACGCACGCACACACATGTCAATAAGCCCAGCTGATTGTTAATTATGGAAATTAGTTAACAACAATAGAGAGGTTTCAAGTATGTACTTATAATTCACGTTTCGGCAAGCAAAACACGCACCTGTTTCGTACAACTGGTCAAATTAAACTAACGTTTACTTTTTGGCTCGATACAACGGTGAGCGCCGCCCAAGCGCTGCCTTTGAAAATATATGGAAACGCGTGTGGTGCTTGCATTCAGTTGTTGCACAATTCATAATTTGTGTATTTAGCAGCGCAATAAAAAAAAATCGTATTTAAGTGTGCGCACAACAAAAACAAAATAAAAAGCTAATTAGCAAAGCAATAGCGAAATCAATCGAAAAGCAATTCAAAAAATTCCGATGCACGCGGACAGGTGAATGGCAGTTAGCTGCTTCTTGTGCCGTTGCAAACAGCTGTTTTTATTTATTTTGCACATAACCTCAAACGCACTTTGATTTAATTTTTTTTTTGGTTTTGTGTTTTAATTAATTTTGTATATTAATTTAATTCTCCTTAGTTAAATGCCTAGTTAAATCAATTAAACTATGGATCAACTGTATGTGGAGATCGAGCTAAGCACTCAAAATGCCGAAACAACCATATACACCAGCGTGCCTTCGTTCCTAGCGCTCTACACATATCGCTATCTTAAGGAGCCCCAAAACATCAAAGTCAACTTCGTGGCCACTAAAATAAGTGCTGGCAAAATAGCTTTACGCAGCTCTCAGCTGCGACGCGAACTGACCGATCAGCATATCACATGCCGCGAGGCCGCCACCCTGCCCGCCCTCCGGGATCTGCGTCTGCCCATCTACGAGCGTGATGGAAACATCTTCATTGCGGGCACCTGTGCCGTTTGCCGAGAGCTCATTGCCCGTCAGCCCAGTGCGCATTTACGCCAACTGTTGGGCTTCAAGGGCAGCTGTCTGTTGGCGCCAGCGGAGGCCTCCATATGGACACGCTTCTGTGAAGTGGACATGGTTAATCTGGTCAGCCAGCTGCAAAGTGAGGAGCTGCACCTGCGCGAGGTGCCCGTCGAGGTGGTGCGCTTTGAGCAGCACATGAACCAGCCGGTGCGAATGCACAACATCTACAAGCTGGCCAGAGAGCAGGCAAATCAAACAGAATATGGCGTGCCAGTGAAGCGCAAGGAGCGTGTGCTCATCGAATGCAGCATACCCAAGGAGCAGCTGTTGATCGAACATCGTTTCGCCGAGGGCATTAGCTTTACAATAGCCGATCTTATACTCTATCCGCTGCTGCGTCTAGTCTTTCAGCACTGCGCCCAGATGCTGCCGCATTTTCCGCTCACCAGCACCTGGTTCAGCGAGGTGCGTATAATAACATTTATTTGCATCAATTTGTAGATAATTTAATTCTCTTGCAGATCGACAGCTTCGACACAAATTGTGCGCGCATCCTGCACGATCTGTATGTGCCCATGCTGGTGGCGCCGGCGGAGAACACACAACTGCTGAGCATACCCGACTGCGAGGAGGCCAGCTTGTACAAAGCCGATCCAAAGCGTTATCGGCCGCGTAATCGCATCTACACCAGCCAGGCAGAAGTGGAGGCAGCGCTTGCCAAGCTCAGGCCACTGCAGCTGCACTTTAGCGCCGACTCGGAGCATTCTTATGGCGAGCGGTCAATCGATTGGCAGCTCATTGAGCCCACGCATGCCAAGAGCTCAGCGCTGCCGGCAGAGCGTCTGGAGCGCAAGCGTCAGCAGCTGGAAAATATGGCCAATGCGGTCGTCTCACTGGCACAGCCCGGCGATCGCATTGTTGACTTCTGCAGCGGCACCGGCCATCTGGCCATACTCCTGGCCCTCAAGCTACCGCAGTGCACGGTGATTGTGCTGGAGAACAAGGCCTTTTCGCTGGCGCACGCTCAAAAGCGTGCGGCCGAGCTCAAGCTGAACAACTGCGTCTTCTACCAGTGCAATATTGATTATTTTATGGGCCGTTTCGATATAGGCGCCTCGCTGCACGCCTGCGGCACAGCCACGGACATTGTGCTGCAGCAGTGCCAGCGTGTAAATGCGTGTTTCGTGTGCTGCCCCTGCTGCTATGGCTCGCTGCAGCCCATGCCACACATTGCCTATCCGCTGAGTGCACGCTTCCGCGAGGTGCTCGATACGCGAGATTATTTGTACATAGCCCACACGGCGGATCAGGCTCACGAACTGGGCACCAGCAATTGCAGGCCGGAGACAACGTTGCAAGGACTGCACTGCATGTGCATTGTGGACACAGATCGCAAGCTGCAGGCGGAGGAGGCCGGCTACCAGGTGATACTCACACGCCTCAAGCCGGAACAGTGCACGCCAAAGAATCATTTGCTAGTCGGACGTTATGTGCGCCGCAGTTGAGATATGTATGCATTTCAAGGGAAAACTATAATAAATATATGTATTTTCGTATATATGTAAATACCGTTGACGGCTTTTATTTGAGTAACATGAAAGTGCTTTGTAGAAAATGACTTAATGGGGTTACCAATTTACTAAGACGAGTTCAACACGCCGGCGCCAGTCTAATCTTTATTCAGTTGATTTTGGCCGCCACGCAAGGCCAGCACCAAATGTAACACTGAGCCGCCCTGCACTTTATAATCCGCCGCCGTTTTGTCATCGTTCCTATTAAAATAAAAAAAAAAAGTGAATTAATTGCAAAATTCTTATTTTAGTTTGTCTTCAGCTGTGCGACGTACATTTGTTTGCCGGAGAATATGAGACGCTGTTGTTGCGGTGGTATGCCTTCTTTTTCCTCGACACGCTCCTTGATGCGATCAACCTTATCTGTGGGTTCAATGTCAATTTCTATTTCCTTGCCCGTCAGTGTCTGTGTTAGAACAAAAAAATATAATTATTGGCAAATTTCGATTGCAGGCATTTTTTGTTGTTGTGCGCCAAAGCTGACGCATGGCTGGCGGGGCCTTATTCTAGCCGCTTCAGCACGATAATATGTATTCCAAATATAGCCTTACCTTCACTTTAATCAACATTGTTCTAGTGTGTGTGTGTTCGGCTTTCCTGAATACCAATTAATTTAATAATTTAATTTTATTACAACTTTTCGCAAGCTTGTTCCTGGTCGCGGCGTTTTTGCGAATGTCATTCGAGCGGTGCTGCCAACTTGATGAAATCGACACCCCACTTTACTGTGAATGGCGATAACACGCGTTTCGCGATAAGTTTCGATATTTCTGGCACCGTTACACTGATCTGGTCATGGTCGAAAATCTTAAACTTGAATTTCTTATAGTAAAAGTTTAGTTTATTTATTGTTGTGTGACATTTTGTACATAAGTTTTGTTACACTGTTTACTTACATTCTAAATACCTAAATTCATGAATACCTAAATCAAATGCATTTTGTTCTAAACAGAGAGATCCACCGATCCATTTTCCGGCATCTCAGGCAGCTTTCTTGAGTTTGTTTATGGCGTGCACAGCCTCGCTAATGCGCCGGATGTCACGTGCGTAGGTTCTGCAACAGCCGCCAATGATTTTGGCACCCAGCTGTGTCCACTCCGGCACATAGTTCTCGAGCGGCACACAATGCTCCCGTCCCTGCCAGCCGGTTGCCACATCGTAGACCTCACCGCTATTCGGATAGACCACCAAGGGTATCTGCTCGTCGGCACTGCGCTCGCCGTTCAAGCTCTTGAACAGCGGCGTCACAAACTTGGGATGCACACAATTCACGCCCAATGCGAGGCACTTGTCCAGGGCCTTGCGCTCGCGCAGTATGTCCCAAATGGCGTTGGCTGCCTCGGCGAATTCTTCGCCATGCGCCAGCGTGTTCTCGTCCTTGCACTGGAAGGCCACCCAGAATTTGACCTCGGGATAATCGTCGCAGAGCATTTCAACCAGCGCCTCAGCCTCCATTTGACAGGGTATCGTTTCTATGGCCAGCGCATCGACGCCCGCCTCCAGGCACGCCTCGATGCGAACGCGATGCCAATCCGTTATGGTCTTCGGCTCCACATAGTCCGCATAGCTGCCGGTGTACTCGGAGCCATCGTGCAGATGTGCGCCAAACGGTCCAATCGAGGCAATAATCAGCGGGAAACCTGCAAAAGCCGAGTCCAAGGTTTAGCGATTAGGCAAGTACATTAATTAATATAAACAAGTACACTGAGAGAAAAGCTTCATTCCCAATTTAAATATGATTGGCAAAGCTTTCTCTGATCTAAACATTCACTTTTATAGGATCTAAAGGATCAAAGGATCTATGCTTAAAATGGAAGAAACCAACTAACCTTCGGGCACCGCCAGCTGTGCCTCGTAGCATTCCGTCAGGTACTTCTCTTTGGCAATGTGCGCCAGTCGCACCGTATTCTTGATCAGCTCGATGCTCTCCTGCTCGTCCAGCTCCAGATACTCCATGTAGCCCTCGACGCTCGTCTGATACGTGTTGGTCAATATCATATCAGCGCCATCTATCGGCGAGTGGCGTTCAATTAATTTGTTGCCAAGTGAAATTATGGTCTACACTTACTCTGCAAAAAGTCCAAATGTGTATTTATGACAGCTGTCGGATTTGTGGCATTGAACCGAGCACTCCACAGCGGATCCCCGTCCACCGAGTTGCCCACATGCACGGTCATCTGTGTGCCAAAGCCGCCATCTTTCACCAGCACACGCCTCGAACCCATGATTAAATGAATATTCTGCGGGGAAAGGAGAAGGAAGGGCCAGTTTTGATGGCTGGTTATTCCATATATACATATATTAATAGCCGACCCACTGCAGATAGGAGACGCGCACAGCTTTACATCGCTGTAATTGCGCTTATCAGCAGGGCACAGCTGGGGCTGGGGCCGGAGCGCTCTTTGTGCCGAGTGCGAGCCTGGACACCTGCCTAAACGCACGACTTGTTTGTGCTTCGCACTGATAATTAAAACAATTATGGCAATACATTGTAGTTCAAACTATTTACCCGATAACCTTGTTTTTTTCTAAACACCATTGCGGGCAGAGTTCAATGAACTTCACTTAACACCCAAATCTCTGTTGTGGAAGATTTTTTGGTGTACTCACGACTAGAGTTAGGCGCGTGTCACGAACACGAAATAAACACGACTTTTCAATACTTTAAATACTCTAAAGATCCGTAAAAACACAGTTTCAATGCGGGATTGGATTTAGAGTCACGATCCTCACTCATTCGGAAAAGCAATTTTTGACCAGCTTTTGGCTCTTATTAAATTATTAGCAGAGTATTAAGCAGTCGGCTACAGCCTCAATGTTTCCCCTTCTTTTCTATATATTTTTTTAATGGTTTTTCTTTATTTAATAATTCCAATATTTCAAAAAACTTTTTATTTAGCTCGACTTTTATTCTATTCGCCTCAAATTAGTATAACTTTTTATTAAGCACGGCACGTCGTGCTTACTTTCTAGACGATAGCAGACACGAGCACGACACGCGCTCCTCTCTAGACACGACTTTGCGAAGACTCACCTTGAAAGCTTATAAATAGATGTTGTAATTGATTAAACTGTTTTGTATTTGTGCGAGACGAGGCGAACAACAACGTGTTGTGTTGTGTGTGCTTGGAAAACAAATATTATTAAATTCCGTTCAGTCTGGAGCTGATATTATGTGCCGTGGACGTTCTATGCGCGTTTAAGTGGTTTACAATGCCGTCTGGTTGCTTTTATAGCGATGTGCTTATCACGAAAATACGAAAATGCAAAACTTTCAACAAAACAAAACCAAAAGCAAAACCAAACAAAACAAACCAACGCGACCGCCCGCCTGGCCTAGTGATAAGATTCTGATTCGACGTCCAGCTGCCAGGCAGACAGCTTGAACCGAAAGTATCTGATGCAATTGCCAGCCAGGCCAATTGGAGGGCATTCACCAGCCGGCATCATTGGCAGCTTGTGCTTTACTTTCTGCCTAGATAAGGGTATCCGTGGAAAACTATCCGATCTGGTGCTAACCGTGTCCAGATTCCGTCTGAGTCGGCATTGTCTGCCTTGATAACCCTTGGCCCGATCGTGTGAACCGACAGCCGGACATATGGCTTAAGCCATTCCCACATGTACTCGAAACGGAACAAGAACTGCGAAGATTGCTGTTAACTGCGGCATGCCGAACTTTAAATACCCTATGTCTATGCCTAGAGCAATTTTGTTGACGCCAAGTTGGGCTAAGATAGTTTTTAGACTGAACGTTTCTATGATAAAAGCTATACTTGACCCAAAGCTAGATGATAAAGCCGATGTTAAGAAACTAAGAGCTGACATATTAGTTATTTGGTTGATTGTTCCTATGGGCATATATATATATACATCCATATCTATATAACATAGCTAGCCCTTGATAAGATTCTGATCATGTGCAGCATAATCAGGCTTCTAAAAGATAAGTTATTTCAAACTAAATTTTTAATCGATAGTTGCTACGACAGCTATATAATATAGTTATACGATAATATACTGATCCGATTCAGATCTGGAATCTGGGTCAAGTTTATAAGAGCTAGCTTGAAAGCTGAGCAACTTTTTGCATAGAAAGCGACATATGGTCAATGCTATATACTATATATATATATATAAATATGTGCCTCATGGAATCTTTATATGATAATGATACCCTTTGCAACCGAATAATTCAAATATAACATCTATATATATGTATATATAAAAGCGTGTGCTTGGTGACATTAATCTGCTGAATCTGGCGAATTTTGAGCTCAACTCTCGTACAGTTAGGAACACTTATATTTAACATAATATATATATTATATATATATAGGTCTAGGCCGAGATGAATGAAAATAATATAAAGACGCCGCACACACTATAATTAACAAGAAACTAAAGACGTTTGTATTGGCGAATCGGGCTGCTGGGCGATCTTATCGATCGTGTTGCGTATTTCGAGTATGTCGTCCGGATAGACGCGACAGCAGCCGCCAATGATGCGTGCGCCCAGCTGGAGCCATTCGGGCACAAATGTCGTGACATTCATTCCGTTGCCCGTCCACTCGCCGCTTTCGCTGTCGTAGATCTCGCCACGATTGCTGTAGACGACCAGAGGTATTTTCTCATCCGGCGGCGTGATGGCCAGCAGGGATTTGAGAAGCGGCGTTACATAGCTGGGATTCACACAGTTCACACCGATGCCCAGTAGGCGGGACTGCGCCTTGAACTCCTGCACCAGACGCCAAACGGCGAGGGCGGCCTGGGCAAAGGATTCGCCATGGGCCAGGCTGCTCGCATCCTGCAAAGACAGTGGACAGATAGAAAGGGAGTCATGTGGGAACAGTGAGATGCTCACCTTGCACTGAAAGGACACCCAGAAGCGCGCCGTGGCATATCGGCTGAGTATCAGCTCCGTGACGGCCATCGCCTCCAGCTGGCAGGGCAGCGTCTCCACGGCCAGGCCGTCGACGCCCGCACTCAGGCACGTGTCGATGCGCACCGTATGCCATTGCTGCAGCTGGGTGAAGTTGACCAGGTTCGCATAGCTGCCCGCGTACTCGGAGCCGTCGTGCAGATGGGCACCATACGGTCCGATGGAGGCCATGATCCAGGGCATGTCGGGCGCAATGTTGCCATTGCTGGTGGCCAGTTCGCCCAGGTGCTGCGATTTGGCCTGGCGCGCCAGATGCACGCTCTTGGCAATCAGCTCGATGCTCTCCTCGCGCGTCTTGCCCAGATGCTTCATGAAGCCCTCGACGCTGGACTGGTACGTATTGGTCAGTATGATGTCGGCGCCGTTGCGCAGAAAGTCCAAATGGGTTTTGACCACGGCAGCCGGCTGGGTGGCATCGAAGCGTGAGCCCCACAGCGGGTCACCGTCAACCTTTTCCTGTACGTTGCGCGCCAATTGGCTCGAGAAGCCGCCGCATTTGACCAAAATGCGCGGCTTCTCCTTCACCTGGTTCCAGTTGCCGGTAAAGGCGGGCAGCATCTTGCAATCTTGGGCTACGTGAGAGCTGCGACTGCATATAAATAATATGTATGTATATAGTTTATAAACGCGATTTGCGTGATTCGCCACGGTTCTACCTACTGTTGAGCGTACGTGATATTGTGAATTTTGCTGATATCTTGATATATGTTTTGTTGTTTTGCTCGACGCTCGCTTGTTTTTTTTCGAAGTTTTTTTTAAACGTTGTTGGCAACTTTTCTACTTATACGCAAGAGTTGTACGGTATTTTTCTTATATTTTCTCGCATTCCCATTCATACTTACACGCATACACACGCACACATGCTTGCCGCCGCACAGCTGATTACTGTTTACACTTGTTGTTGTTATTGTCGCCGTCGTTTTGAAGGTACAAATGGGAACAGCGGCGTTCAGCAAAACGTTACGGCTAACATTTACAGTGGCTGCCCAAATAAGATGCAGAGCTTAACACTTTTATTTGTTGTGAAACAAGTTTATTCGCCGAATATAATATATATATATATATATATATATATAAATAGATATAGATAATTTATATAGTCGATAATAATACATATTCATAAACAAAGTGAGTACGAATTTCATTGAAATATTTGTGGCCATATTCAAACGGCTTTGTTAGTAAATATTTTCTTGTTGTTTAATTGATCATTGTTTTTTTTTCTTTTTCTTTTTTTTTTGGGTGTTAGGGTATTATAATCACATTGATGTTTTGTATATATATGTTTATATGTATGCATATAAGTATAAATAAATAATAGTGTGCATTTGATAAAGCAAATCAATTGGAAAATGCGATAAACAAATAAATGTAACTTTGGTAAACTTACGCAATCGTATAAATTCTATATAATTCATTTGCAACATCTGATCAAATGTGCTACAACTAATTTACAGTTTATTTTTGCACTAAATAACAGCTATAATATTAGTTATATATCTTCTGCAATTTTTAGGTTAGCTGCATTATTATTTGTTTCGGAGTTTTGAGCTCTGGTTCAAAAAATGGCCAGAGAAATACTTTGCTCAAAAAATACATGATCTGCGCTTGGAACGGTGTATATATATGTTTCTATATATATATGTATGTATGTATATCTCTACGTGCATGGAAGTTCATTGCGTGTGTATGTGTGTGTGTGTGTGTGTGAGAGTGTGTCTTTGTGTTTGTAACTGTGGCGGCTGCTGATAAAAGTATAAAAAAATACGCATAAATATAACAAAATCAAATAAAAATAGAGTAAATACGCACACTGAAAGAAAAGTAGAAGCCAATGCCAATTTTTAAAACATTATCTCAGTCTACACTCTGTTATATATATTTTTTTTTCTTTTTTATAGGAATTTTCCACTCGCACTGATAACAGCGTGCCGATAAGCACAGCCACGACTGTAACCGGGTGGGCCCGGTCTCCCTCTCTCGCTCTCTCTCGCTCGCTCTCACTTAGGAGAAGAGATTGTTGCGTCGCTTGAGCGAACCAAATTTCTTTTCCGCCTCGAGCAGCATTTTCTCCTTGCGCACGACCTCGAACGGAATCGTTTTGGACATGCGATCGATTTCCTGATCTGATGGGAAATCCTCAAAGCTCATGTTGCTGAAGCCCGTCTTGGCCGAGTTCTGTATGGTATTGGACTGAAAATTGCGAGAGTTGGAACGATTCTCATCCTGGGCGACCTTGACATCGTCATCGTCATCATCGTCATGGGATTGATATTGGAGGCGCTGATGCTTCTGCTTGCTGCCGGAGCTCAGGGATGAGGTGGAACCCAGTGCGGCTGCGCTGACCTTTTTATAGGCATGACCCTTGACCTTTTGGGTTAGCTTGGCCGGCAATGCCCTCACAGCCAAATGGGACTTCTCCTTCTTCGGCTTAATGCCGGACGCCGCCTCGCCGTCTGCCACCAGGTCGGCAGCGCGCAACACCACGGGTTCCTCCTCGTCGTCGGGCGTGAAGTCCGAGCAGCGTTCTTGAGAGATTTGGACAAAACCATTATCGGCAATGGGCAGCAGTGGCTGCAAGTGTGCCGCTGGCGGTGGAGTCGGTGCCGGCGGGATTTGTGTGCTGATTGCGGGCAAGGAAATGCTGCAGCAGGAGCTGCTCGTGGCGGGCACATTCACATAGACGCTGCTGCTGCTGCTGCTGGCGGCGGCGGTGGTGGAGGAGGTCGTGGTTGTGGTGGTGCAGGAGCTGCTGCTCGTGCTGCTGCTGGTGGTGGAGCAGTTGGGTTTGTGATTGGTCAGCGGTTCGGGCGTTTTATTGATTATAATCGAATGATTGATGGTCACAACAGGAGCAGGAGCAGGAGCATTCACCTTGATCACATTGTTGTTGTTGTGGTTGTGGCTGGGATAGTCGGTCGTGACAACAACACATTTGCGTATTACCTGCGGAAATGGCTCCGAGCCAAAGAGATCGCGCTGCTCCTCCAAATGCTGCTGCTGCTCCTTTGCTGGCGTCTCGATAAACGGATTGAAGATGGGCTCATTGAACTCATCCAGCTGCTGTTCCTCTAGCTGCTGCTGCTGCTGCGTCGGCTGCTCTGGAAAGTTGGCAAAATTGGCCGCCTGGCTGGCGGGCGTCTCGCCCTGCGCACCCTTCACCGGCGTCGAGGTCCACATTTCCGGCTCGCTGGGCCTGGGCCGCGCCAGCTTTGGCTTGGCCACACGCTTGGGCGGCTTGCCCACGGGCAGCTTGAACGGCGCCATGGCAAACACATCCAGCTCATCCTCGGCCGGCTCAGCAACAGGCGCCGCAGCTGGCGCGGATTCAGTGCTGCTCTTGCTCTCGGCGGAGCCATAGTCCAGCTCATCGTCCAGCAGCAGCGGCCGATCGCCGAACTTGTGCAGCAGGTCGCTGGACGTGGGACTTAGCTCCTCGTTGACGGGCGCACAGCCGGCGATGGCATCTCCACTGGCCGCCGCCGCCGCCGCCACCGCTGCAAAGCGATCCTTCTTGCGCAGACGCACCTTGACCACGACACGGCTGCGCACGTCGTCCTCGTGCGTGGTGACGCTCTCGCACTCGGCATGGTAGGCCGAGCTGCTGCACGTCTTCACGCTCTCGCTGATGCCGTCCATGTCCAGGGGCAGAGCACGACGCGGCTTAACTTGTGCCGCATGGCGGGGATTCTCATCAAATAGATCATCATCCTCGGCACGCAAATCGCTGGCCGAGCCAATGGAATCGGCATCATCATCGTCCGATTCCACACTGGCCGCCGCCGCCTGGGCAGCTGCCGCCGCCTCCGCCTGCGCAGCCTGGGCAGCCACCGCGGCGGCCATCAGATTCAGCTGCTGGGCCGCCTGCTGTGCCGACGATGAGGGTCGCTTTGTGGTCGCCGTTTGACGCAGTTTCTTTACAATCGGCAAGTGCGTCGTCTTGTCTACCTTCTGGTAGGCCACCTGCTGGATCTTGTGTATGGTCTCCGGTATGTTGCTCGTCACGATCTGCTTGAAGATGGCCGCCTTCTTGGCGCTGCCTCCACCCCCTCCACCTCCACCGCCATCGTCGCTGTCCTGCTGAAAGAACTCCGAGTCGGAGTCATCGGACGTGGGCTGATCGTTGCTGCGCAGCTTCTCGTACTTGTTGCGATCCTCCAGCGGCAGCTTGACAAAGCCCGACGTGGAGACAGCTCCGCCACCGACGCCGCCGCAGCCCTCGCTCTCGCGCAGGCCGAGGCCATCGGAATCGGTTTTCAGGCGGCTCAACAGCGAGGTTTTGTCCTCCTCCAGTGTGGGCGACAGCAGCCACTTGGACGAGCTGGACGAGATCATCGTGCTGCCGGCGCTCGCCGTGATGCTGGGCGTGCCACCGCCCGAGGAGCAGCTCACAATGAATTTGGCTGTGAACGAGATCAAGTACTTTTATGCAGTAAGGTAATGAGTTTACGGACTAGTTCGAGTCTAAGGTGCGTTGCCTGGATGAATAGTTGGAACACTTGTCCCGGGATTATGTTACACGATAGAATATGTATACATATATATAGATTAGTGTGTATCTATGAGCTGAGTGTGTGTGTGTGTGTGTGTGTGTGTGCGTGTTATATCTAGGATTAGTCAAATGTGGCGAAGAAACTCCTCGATGTGATCCTTGGAGCTGTGAGTTAACGATGATATCTATGGACACATTGATTACGTGGGTCTATGCACAGGGCGACAATATTAGAGTTCTATAAGTTCCACTTTTACGAAAAGGAGTTTTTTTTCTATGGAAGCTATACTCTAAGATATAATTATCCGACTTCCCGCATGCTCTACATAGTTATAGAAGGGTCTATAGGGTCTATAGAAAATATTTAAAATATTTTTATAATTCTCAAATAGCATTTTTGAATAAGAATTCTCCAAGAACGAACATTAAATACCCCACATATAAGACACAAATTTACGATATTATCTCATTTGTGAAAAACTTAACTAAAATTTTTAATAGATAATACCTAGCTAGATAGGGTTAATACAATATATATTTTTGCAAGTTTGGGTTAGTTTAACCCAAAGAACAAACAAGTTTTTGTTAATTAACAAAATTCTATTAAAATTATGTGATCTAGAAAATATATATTGGGTTAGGAAATCTGTTCAAAAAAGAAAAGTTACTCAATTTTCTATTACTATAAAATTTCATATTTTAAACTTGTTGTTTCTTAAACTAGATTAAAACTTGTAATTTGTGCAGATTTTAGATTTCAGCTACCTTCGCCCTGTGCATAGCTTTTGGTGTTAGTAAATAGTTATTCTCAATCAAATCCCATTTAATTTTAGGTACAGTGATCGCTCGCAGACAAGAACGAGCTGACTTTTAACTCAAAGACAACTTTTTAACATACAAAAAAAAAGTAGAAAAATAAATGTGCATAAATCTAATAATTCTTACGTTAATTTTAAGTATGCCATATGCCAATTTTATGATCAATTTTTGTAAGTTAGTTATTCAAGTTGTTTCAATTTAAGACTAGAAACTTTTAAGGCATGGAAAAAGGCAATTTCTAAGTGTAACAATTTAAATTATGTCCGAACGATCACTGAAGCACTTAAGTTAGCTAATTAAATTTGTTTTCGTTTAATTTTCTTTTGTTTATTGCATTTGAAATCGGGCTTAAAAGGCTGCTTAACGTTCATACAATTTTATCTTTTTGTTTTTTCTTTTTTTATACTTAAATTAACGCTCCGCGTTTCTGGCTCTTCCAACTTGTTATATATAAATATATAGTGCTTTCATATATGTGTGTGTTTATATATAGATATATAGATATATAGATATATATCTGTCTGATAGTTTGATTTGCTTGGGCTAAATACGTGTTTGTGTCTATCGTAACCTGACTTTTGTTGCTTTCATTGCGCTTCATTTTTGTTTTCTTCTAAATATACATATTTATATTTTAAAACTAGAATTTTGCTCTTTGGAATAATACTTCAAATTGTTTCAATTGTTTAAATTGTTCTTGGTTTTTTTTGTTTAAGTATATGTACAAGTATTAACAGGTTTTTCTTTAAAAAGCTAATTGAACATTTGTTTTAATTGTTGCTGTGGTCGCTTTTTGAGGAACGAAAAATCTCGCATTGCCTATGGACTTTTATTTAAATATTGTCTAGCATTGTTTGGACATTGTTTAATTAATTAACAATAAATAGTTTTGCATTCAATTTCATTTGTTTAACTTCTGCCACATCCGCAGCGAACGCAGCTTAACGCGAACTTGGCAAAGTTGGGAGAAGCGTAAAAAATTGAATTGAAGAAATTAATTAAATTAAAATATTTTCGAATTTTGAGCAAGCCCTAATTATTAATAATCTTTAGTAATTTAGCTTAAAATCTTTAGAATTGCACGACTTGAGTATTTAAATTAGTTTAATTAATTTTATGAATTTGATATGCAGGAAATTATTTCTTAAAAAACATTTGATTTTTGATGATATTTTAAGATTTTCTTTAGCCTTAATTTAATTTACAAAACACACAGAAACAGAGCACATGTTAAATTACAATAGATAGACCCAAAGATGAAGTATATGTCGAAGGGCTTCAAACTAAATACAAATATTTTTCAATATTTTCAAATTATATTTATAAAAGACAATTGTAAATTAGCTGCTCGCGCTGTTAAAATAACATAAACAGCTCTGGCATAACATTTTATGTTAGTGCTTTCACTAACATTCGCCCAAGCTGTTATATTACCATTATCAGCTTGAACATAACATTTGCTGAGATAAGATTTCACAAGCATTTGTCAGCGCTGTTGCTTTAACATTAACCAGCCTGTAAACAGTTCTACCTGCATTTCTTTAGCTGTTTCATTTACATAAACAGCTTTAGCTAACATTTACTCTAATTAGCAGCCATTAGACATATACTACACATATATATTGCAAATTTTACAGTATATTATAATTGAAATGATGTTTAATTTGCTTTGGTTAATTTAAACCACAACCACTAATTACTTTTACTGTTAATAGATATATATTACTAATAATTGTTTCTCTAGCATAGAACCAGCACCAAAATTTGTTTGTTAGAAGCGCTTAGATTTGGAGTTGAAGTTTAGGTTAAAGTAAAGTGTAAGACAAATTAGTTCGGTCAACCCTTATGTCTGTTTTTTTCTTTTTGTCAAATATTGATGTTACATACTAGAAATATGTATATATTATACAACAAATGTAGAATCAGAACATTTGTTGGTTAGTATTAAGTGCAATTGAATATTTACAAAAAAAAAATATATGGATATTTTATATATATATATATATAGAACACTTTTAAGTAGGCTTTGACAGGAGGTTTGTCGCAACATGAGGATCGTCTGTCGATCTATGGCACACTACACTCTCCCCCACCCCCCTCTTTCGCACACAGCTACACCCTCTCCCAACCCCACTCCCACACTCTCTCGCTCTCTCTCTCTTCTCTCGCTTTCTGTTTGTCTAGTAAGAGGATCTCTCTCTCTCTCTCTCTTCCTCTTGCTGTTGTAGTTGTTGCTGCTGTTGTTGTCGATGTTGTTGCTGTTGTTGTTGTTGTTGTTGCTGCTGTTGATGTTGTTGTTGTTGTTGTTGCTGTTACTCTACTGTGGATGGGTATTTTAGACTACGTCTACGTTCAATTCACTTTCACTTTCTAGATCGAGAGAGATTGAGAGCAACAAAAGCAACAATCGAGAAACTAAACGTATTTCTGGCTTTGCAACATTAAGAATTTTACAAATTTCATGCTTTACCTCCAGTTTTGCGCAACGAGCTAGCCTTCTCGCGCAGACCCGGCGGCAAACTGAACGGCGCCGAGCCGAACGGATCCTCAGCCAACGCCGCCGGCGGATTGGGCGACACAGCCGCGGGCACTGCTTGCACAGCCGCAGCTGGAGCTGGAGCCGGAACCGGAGCTGTCAAGGCTACCGTTGCGCTGACTCCCGCCGCCGGAACGGCAACATTCTGCTCCGTGGGCGTCAGTGTGGATGTGGTGGATGCGGACTTGGCCGTTATGCCTGCAAGGGTGAGGTATCGTGAGTATCTTTATAAATAAAACAGATTGTTCTGATTGATTGACTGATTACTGATTGATGATCCAGGCACAGCCCAAGTGATGCAAGTAAAATCCAATACAACTTTTGAAATTTCCACCCGCAAGAGTGAAATCGGTTTTTTGAAACCTTTTTTATAGCTCTACTTAAATCAATTGTGAATAATCCAATCTGGATTAGAAAATGAACTTCTGTCCAAAGGATTGAATCTTCTATTTTTTGATTATCATTTGATCCGATCGAAAAATAGGTGGAAATTTAAAGAATTTAAGCATTTCTTGTTTATCTCTCGGTTTCTAACTTATTTTTAGTTCTCTTCTTCACAATATTCATTTCTGTAAGGAAGTCAAACCCAATGCGAAACTTTTCAAAATTCCACCCGCATAGGTGAAAAATGGGCAAACGGTTTAATGAAGCCTTTCTGCATATTTCTAATTAAACCAATTCTAAATAATCTAAGCTCTTCTTCAAAAGCTAATGGAAAGTTTTACATTTTATGAGTAATATTTGTTAATAGATGATTATATATAATATTATTTACTCACTGCCTTGGCTGCCGCGCTGGCGTATTTTGTCGAACTCGGCTTCGAATATGTTATCCTCGGTCATCTGACTGAAGGGCTGCTCCTCCTCGAACGGATTCCATGCCTCGACGCGCTTGTCCATGGTCTGGCGAGCCAGCTCGTTGCTGGACAGCGATGTGGTTGTGGCGCTGCTGCTCGCATAAATTCCCGGATTGGAGGCAGCGCTGGCCAACGTCACATTCTGCGGTCCGTCGCCCGACATGGCGATATTGTTGTTAAACGGCGCCAGGAACTGGCTCGTCTCATTGGCAAAGGTTCTGCGGGGGGCGCAACAAAATAGTGCATTATGAGTGTACGGAAATGGAAATGAACGTTGAAGATGAGCGGAAGCGAAACCAAAGCGGGGCAAAGCAATTAAATGGAATGGTGAAAACACGCACAAGCTTACTTTTGAATACCCTGTAACTTTTAAAAAAGGGTATAATGGTTATGGGGGAATTTATGCAGCAGTCAGTAGTAGGCCTCAGGCCTCAAATAGCTTCTCGTAAATAGCATACAGAAGAAATTTATCTTCTTCTCCCATTCCTTCCAAATTGGAATGCAATATCTCGAGTCTTATATATTCAGATCTATTATATATCTAAAGGGTTTGGTCTTAGGCCCTGAAATATATATAATAATCGAACAATAAATGCAGACAGAAGGAGTTTGTCTTTTTGTTTCAATAGCTTCTCAAATTTCTTCGATAAATATCGATTTGTAGTCTGATTGTAGAACTTAACAGCTAAAGGTACTCAATTGGAATGTTATATCTCGAATAATATATTCAGATCAAGAAGAGTTGAGTTTTTCTCCACTCCTCCCGAAATTACATATTTCTAGGAATTATGGTGGGAACAGGGCATGATCATAGCAAATGAACTCTGTTGCGGGCGCTGGGTGCAGGGTATCTCTTGGTTTTTATTGACTTGGTAGCTGGGCATCAGCGACATTTGTAGCTCTTAAGGATTGATGGGAGAACACAAGCAAAAAGTGGGCAAGTGAAAGCAAGAGAAGAGCAGACGCAAACAGATAACCAGTTGTGGGCCAAAGCCTGACGCAGTCAGTCGTGGCACTTACTTGTTAAAGGCCGAGGTGTCGCTAACGTTGCGCCGATGACCGCCGGCGCCGCTCGATTTGGGCGGTGTCAGCATGTGCTTGGTGGGCGTGCCCACGGCAGCCGGCAAGGCCAATTCATTGACCGTGGTGTCCGGCAATTCGCTGACAGCCTCGCTGGCAGCAGTTGCTGCTGTTGTTTCAGCTGCAGCAACTGTTGTGGCTGCCTCATTGAACGGATCCGGATAGACGCTCGACTCGAACAGGCTGTTGACAGCAGCTGCTGGCGCCGTCGCGCTGGCCGCTGCAGCTGCTGTTGCCGGCACAGTTGCTGCTGCGGCAGCGGCGGCGGCTGCGATAGCTGGCGGGGCGGCGACCACCGCCGGCATAGCGGGAAAATTCGCCTGAAACTGCTCGACCACGGGCTGCGGCTGCGGCGATGTGATGCTCTGACGCGGCAGCGGGCTGGGCGGCAGACCCAAGCCCAGCGCATTCTGGCCATGCACAGTGCTGGAGCCCTTGGGCCGGGAACGCGGCGCCACACTGGTGCCCGCCTCCACCAGGGACACGTTCTGCTGCGGCTTGGCTGCCTTGGCGGCGGCTGCACTGATGCGTTTTGCCTCGGACTCAAACGGGGGCACCAGCAGCTGCTCAAAGTTGGGCAAGGCGGATTTCTGCAAGAGCGAAACGAATTAATTTTCCCATCTTCAAAAGCAAAGCAACAACTTACATGCAAATTCTGTACGGGATTGTCCTTGCCCGCCAGCCGGAAGGCGACTTCGCACACCTGCCATATATTGGGGCGCCTTTCCATGTCCGTGTCGAGCATATATTTGATCAGCTGATGTACGCCGCGCGAGTATTTCGAATTGTCCGGTATGGCAAATTGTCCGTTCTGTATGGCCAGCGTACTCTCGCTAAAGGGCAGGGCAAAGAAGCAGAGCTTGTAGAGCATGCAGCCCAGGGCCCAGATATCCGCCTTGGTTGTAATGCTCTTCCCACTGTACAAATCGATCATTTCGGGCGCACGATACGATAGCGTTGTATACTTCTGTATCTCCTCCTCGACCACGGTGACACCATGCTGCTGGGGATTCAAAGTCTTGGCCGTCGCCGAGCCAAAGTCACAGAGCACAAAATTGCCACCGTCCGTTTGCAGGATATTCTCCACCTTCAGATCCCGATGTATAATCGGCGTTTGACAGTAATGCAAACGGGAGACCGCCTCGGCAATATCACAAAAGATGGTTAGCACTTCCGGTTCGGTGAAGCCAACGTGTAATCTACGGAAATAGAAATTGGTTTTAATAAATGTCAACTAACTGGGAGTAAGAACAAATGTCGCTTGGTAGATACATATCAAAATTCGAATTTTTTTCTATTATTTTATTATCTTTAAGGTATCTCTTTCCTATCTTCCTAGGGGATACTGTACACACCTATGTCTACATGTTGTTTCCTCTTTCCATGAAAATATATAAAATTGGGTATAGACTATACTCACCTAGCATTCATCATGGCCAGCATGTGATGCTTGCAATATGGCATCAGAAGCAGCACCTCGCACACTCCGTTCCCTGTGGGCGTAATGCTCGAGTCCACATAGCCGATGATGTTCTTGTGACCGCTCAAGTTGCTCTGGGAAATCGATAGAAGAGCGATTTAGTAAATGGATTCAATGAGTTTTATGTTTCGCATACTTACTGCAATTTGTATCTCACGCTTGGCCACGTTCAGATCGTGCTCATTGTTGACGTACATACGTTTCAGTGCGTATTTATTGGCTGATGCACTGCCTCCGCCATTGCCACGCGCCAGAAAAACCATGGCAAAACCACCTGCAACCGAGGGAATATACATACATTAGTCATTGTTGTAAATTTATATCAAGCGCAGAGTCTAGACAGCCGGGGACAGCTGGGAAAACAACACCAACTGGAGGCCAACCGGCAGCTAATACACCTATCTCGTTATACCTTAAATACAAAGAGTCTAAATACTAGGCTGTTAAATTTGCATATTCCATGTAAGACTAAAAAAGGCAATGATATAAGCGTGATATTGATGAAAACTTTACATTTTTGAAAACTAAATGAATATTAATGTCAATAACAGTTAGTTTAACATGTAACAGAAATGTTGGTAACAGCGAGCTGTTTAAGTGTGTCTGCTAAAATTAAAAATGTAAGCATAACAGTTGATAAGAAAAATGTAAAATTTTTAAACCCAGCAACCACTATGCTGGGAAATGAAACAAAGTATTTTATTTCATATACATTTAAAAGTGGTTATTCCCCGACATTTGTATATAAAAAATGTAAATAAATCAAACCTTATCTACAGTTGCCTTAGCTATGCAAATTAAGTAGGGTATTTTATCATTTTTTCAATAGAAGTTTTCAAGAACAAAAAAAAAACGTCGTTAATGTTAGCGTGTACCGCAACCCCTCCCCGACCCAAGTAGCGCCACTCTCGCGACTTGGAGCCACTCCAATGAACGATAAAAAGCGACGTAATATACATACATATGTACATATAAATGAACATAATAGAACATGTGTACATTTGTACAAAGCTATTGAAGGTCACGTACAACTACAACAACAACAACAACAGTGACAAGAATAATAAAACTTACACACACACATACATACATATGTACAGTGGCTCACAGCTTATTTTATGCAGTACATACTCTCGAATTAAAAGGTATGTAGCAACGAAACTATTGGGAATTAAATAAACATATTGGTACCATTTGAAAGTGCAAAATGCCTAGTTTAATAAGGAGCTTAAATTTTTATTGATATATACTTACTTAGTAGCATAAAAATTAAAAAACCAAAAATACTCAAAATTTTAGGTCACAGCTTATTTTATGCAGGCACTTGGGATTCGGATAACTTTACTATTTATGGTAAAATTAATATTTTTAATACTTGATATAATAGCCTTTGTTGTTTACAAATGATTTAAAGCGATTTTGCGTTGATGCCACCAACTAGTGAGTTACTTCTGGTGTAATTTTCTGCCACTCAGCCTTTAGCGCCACTTTAAGGTCGTTTTTATTGAAAATTTTGTGTTTTCGAATGATTTGTTCGAATATTGACCATATATTTTCAATTACACTTATGTCTGGAGACTGGGCTGGCGGAGTCATCAAGTGGGGGCAGTTATAAGTAAGCCACAACTGAACTAAACATGCTTTGTGTTTTGGGTCATTTTACTGGTAACAACAAAAATTCGACCGTATGACCAGATTTTCAGCACTTTGCAGTAAAATACCTTTTAAAATTTGAAAGAGCATTAGTTTGTCCATCATACTCTATACTTCAAGTTAAGTTTCTAGTACCTCCAGCTGACATACAGGCCCAAACCATGACGCTGCTACCGCCATGTTTGACAGTTGCTTTTAAGTTTTCTTTGACATGCTCAGTTTTTGGTTTCCTTCAAACGTAAGACATGCCGTATTATCAGAAAACGATGAATTTCGACTCGTCTGCGAATATCACACAGTTTTATAACTCTGGTGCGTTTGAAACGTGTTTTCTGGCGAAGCTGAGTCTGCAAAGCCTGTTCCTTGAACTGATGAAAAGTTTTCTGCGGGCTACTTGGTCATTAAAATCATGATCGCGCAGTACCCGGCGAATAATTTCTATGCTACATTGTTTGCCAGGGTCTTCTTAAACTTTGGATGTAAGTTTTACAGCGGAGAGTCGCGTACTGGCATTTATTTTCATTACAATGTGTCGCTTGCCACTCTCCTTGAAATTCGAGTTCGGAGCCTTTCTGTCTTTATATCGCACCCGATTCTCGTGAACGAAACGTTCAATGATTTCTGGGACCGTAGAGGCATTAATGTTGAGCATCTCTGCAATTTTTCCTTGAGAATGGCCGTTTTTAAAGTGGTTTATAACCAATTCTATTTGCTCTATTGTTGTTTGAGGACCCATTTTAAAAATTCCCCAATATGTACACTTAAAGTGTCAAATTTAGAAAAAAATGCTTGTAAAATCGTTTCTAGAAGCATACCAAAGGCATAGAAAAATAAAGTACCGCTAGGTGGTGCAATAGTAAAGTACCACTGCACACAGAAGTGTCTGCATAAAATAAGCTGTGACCTAAAATTTGCAGTATTTTTAGTTTTTTAATATTTAAGGTATATAGTAACTATTTATTATTCATAAATTATGTTCCTTATAAGACTAGACAAATTACTCTTTAAAATGGTACCAAAATGTTTATTTAATTCCTAATAGTTTTGTTGCTACATACCTTTTTATTCGGGAGTATGTACTGCATAAAATAAGCTGTGAGCCACTGTATGTACGTTTGGGGGGCCGAAACCAAAAACAAATACAATAACTGTAACTGTAGCAGTCAGTGCTCGATTTTCGTTCGACTTTTTAGTTGGCGTTTGTGAAATTATAACGTCAAATGTTAATCAATGCTGAAGGTTGAGCAGCGTAAATCAACGGCCAACAATAACAATGCACAATTGTAATTGCAATTGTGACGGCTCAGCAACAGAGAGAGAGATAGAGGGAGAGTAAATCAACTGTAAAGTGAATTTCAAACGCAAAACGAAGACGAAGAAAGACAGCGACAGGTGTGGGCATTCGAAGGGGTGGCGGCAAGTGCGGCAAACTCCTTATGTTTTGGCTCTTACAGTTAGTCATGCAATGTGTTTTTGTACGCAAACGAGTGGGCAACTCTGGCAATTGATAGGCAACTGAAACAGAAACAACAACAGCTGACGCCGACATTCTGTGGTCAATAACAACAACGGTGCTTGCCAAGTTGCAAAAATAGCCAAAAACAAAAATATCAATAACTGTAGCCAAGTAAAAGGTGAAATGTCGGCTCCACGCACACAAACACACTCACACATACACACAAATGGCGAAAGGAAAATAATAAATGCAAATAAAATATCTGGCAGCTGTTGAAAATAGTAGCAACTATTTGCCAAGCACTTGACAATTGAGGGGCGTTTAGCAGCGCAGGATATTATTCACTTCAAATCAAGGACATTCGCAATATATCTCTCCGTCTTGCCTTGAACTGTGTTGCCCATAGCTGTTTAAAAGCTAAAAAAAAGTTGCCAAAAGAAGCCAGACTTAATTAAAAAGTGGCCAGACTAAATTAAAAAGTAGCCTAATGTCCGAACAATTCCAATTCAGTTAAATTACCTAATTTAATAATGATTTCTTAAATCCTAGCCTTTTTCTCTCTACCGGCTAGGAGTAGCTTTAAAACGGCTAAAATGGCAACATCGGGGCTGAACTCTGCCTTTTGCAAATGACGCCAATTACACTACGGCATTGTTTCAATGTGTGTGTGTGTTTGCAGACCGGGAATAGAAGAAAAAATAGTTCTTGCTTTATTGGCTTGATTAATGTGCATAATTGATTGAATTTCTATTAAGTTGTATAGTAGAAAAGTAAAGTGCCAGTTTCTTTGTGCTCCGTTGCAGCACGCGACAAGTGGCGCCGGCCGAAAGGGGAAACGCAGCTGTTTACGCCCCACATTAAAGAAACAGACTATGCCATATTTTTTTAATTTTTTATCTAATCTGACGCACTGGCTACACGCTTTAAATCAGGTGGCAACAATTTGTGTAATTCTCTACGCACACACACACAGACACACACGAACATCTGATAAACCAGCAACTCCCTGCCTGCCCCCCGCCCCCCTTACACTAACTCACCTTCGGCCAAGACATCCTCCACGGTGACCGTGACGCGTCCGACTGTGAAAACCTTGCCAACGAAACTGTTTGTCTCCTTGGATGAAGAGCTGTTGTGCGAGTTTTCCAATTTCTCATTTCTGTCGAATTTCGACAGGATTTTCTTCATTTTTCAATTTTTATTGTTGTTGTTTACTGCAGTGGCAACAACGACGTCGACGGCAGCTGTGTGTGTGTGTGTGTGAGTTAATCGCGTGGGCGTTTGCCAACTATGGGCGTGTCCACCTGGCCGCTAGACGTATAATTAACGCGAATTTTCTATTTTAATTAACTTTTGTTTTTGCGTAGTTTTGTGATTTACGCTGCGCTTTTTCGCATTTGCATGGCAGCGATACACATACATACATACACAAGCTCTCGCACTCGCACGCACACACACACACTCACACACACTATGGAAAAAGAAAGTTGTTCGATTTTCCTGCCTTACACGTACGGGTTTTACGGCAAGCGATTGCTGCATAAAATCTATGATATTTGGTATTATTTACTATTTATTAAAGTCGCACATTATTGTTGTCTATATACACAGAATCGCGGAATAACTATTTACAATATTTGCAGCACAAAATAAAGCGAACGAATTTTAGCTGCAATTAAATTGGATTTCACTAACTGTGCAAGGTTGCCAGCCGATAAAAAAAAAATTAGAGGTGTGCGCACGCTTCGCCAGTCGGCACGATACTAATGGCAGACATAACAGCGTGCATGCGTGAGGCTGTTGTGTTAACAAAAAATGTTAAATGTTAAGAGCATGTTAAAAGTATGTTAACAGTATGTTCAGAATATGTTAAATAATAACATTTCCCAAACAATTTGCCTGGCATAAAAGTTTTAACGCGTTTAATAGTGTTGAGTGTATGGATTATGAAATATTGCAAGTGTCATGCTGGCATTTCAGTTGCTGTTTGGCGTTGCCACCTAGTTTGCGCAACAGCTGCTGCCGTAAATGTGAAATATTTGTTGATTGTTGGAATTCTCATTCCCGCGCTATGATTAATATACCCAAATATTTCGCATTGCTGGATGAATTAAATTTTGAACATGCAGCGCGTGAGTATGGTGTAGTTTTCGGCATTTAATTACAGTTATCAAATGATATATTGCAGCTGGCAAAGGGCAGACGGAGACAAGGATCCAGGGAAACTTAAACATTTTGGCAAAATACGTTCAACAGGATGTGTCGCAACAGCTGCAGGAACTGTTTAAGGACCTTAATGTAGAGACAGAGCCTGCTCCGATTGATTTGGGTAACTGCATCAATTGCTATATAATACACCTGCTGCACGTGCTGCACACGTTGAGCCGCAACATCAATTTCGACAGCGATGCCAAGGAAGATCTCATCTCGGTGGCGCATCTCAAGCTGTGCATGCGGGCAACCCAGGAGCTTGGCTTCTATGCGCTGCGTGCCCAGCTGCACGAGGACTTCTACAAATCACCCGTTTTCAAGGAAGTTCGGAATGATGGCCAACTCAGCTGCGATCCCTCGCTGATTTGGCTGAGTGTGCAGCTTTTTACCCGCCTGTTGAGCATACGCCAGCTGCACATAGCCAATGCCATGGAGCTAGTGCAGCGGGATCTGCTGGCAGTCGTTATAAGTCTCCGTGTGCGGCAGCCAACGTCGGCGCAGCGTGCCCAGCTGGACGCAGCGCTCGCTTATCTGTGGCACAATGAATCCAAGGCGGACTTCTTCCGTCATGTGCTGCTGCTCAAGGCGACTCCTCAGCTGTGCTCTGTCCTGGCCAAGGAGCTGCACCAGCAGCTCCTGAGCAAACTGGGCGCTCCGCATGGCTTTGCCAGCCTGTTGGCCGCATTGCAGACGCCCAACGCCACACGCAATGCGGAAATCATGGCCAACATCGTGGCGCAGCCCGGCTACTCGCAGCGTCTGCAGCAGCGGCTCATTGGGCAAATCCTGGACTTTTGCCGCCTGCAGGTGGCGCAGGAGCCGAGCCTGTTGGCGGGCGTGCTCAGCCTGCGGCGTCTCTGCGAGCTGAATGCGGAGAATCGCGAATCCTTGGAACGCTTGCTCGGCCAGCTTTGGCAGCCGCTGACCTCGCCGGCAGATCTGCTGAACGGCCTCATAGTCTGGGATCAGGCGCAGCTGTGCGATTGCCTGCGCCTCTGGCAGCAGCTCTTTTGCCTCTCCAGCGTCGCCTGCCTGCCCAGCGTGCTGCTCGTGCCCTACATGCCGCTGCTCCTGCAGCTATACAAGCAGTTGCCGCCAACGCTGCCCGAGCGGAAAGCTTTGGCCGCGCTAATCTCGCGCTGTCTGGACAACAGGGAGTTGAAGGAGGAGCTGCCTGCGCTGCTGCAGCGTCTCTTTAGCTGGGATATCGCCGGCCCGCCCTCTTGGCAAGCGCTGCATCCACGTCTGGTCGTCAAGCTATCCTTGGATCTCCTTACCGTGCAGGTGGCGCAGGAGCAGGAGGAGCACAACTATTGCCGCGTGCTGCCCGCCTTGCTCATGGCCGGCAGCGATCAGGCGCTGACCACGAAAGTGTTTCTGGCCCTGCTCGGGCTCATGGTGCAGCAGCTGGCGGAGCCAGAGCCAACCAGCATCGAGCTGCTGTCCACGGAAACGGAGCTGGCGCAATTCCTGCAGCTCAAATATCAGCTCAAGCTGGAGCTGCTTGTGGCCCTGGAGCAGCTGGTCTGGCATGAGCCGCTGAAGGCGCAGCTGGCGACAGCGCAGAGCAAACCTTTTATGGAGCTCGTCCTGCTGCTGTTAGACATCAAAGTGCAGCCGGCGCAGCTGGCGGAACAGATGCAGCTACTCATACTGCTGCTGCTGCAGGAGCTGCTCGAGCGTAGCGAGCAGCTGCAGCTGGCGGTTTCCACGAGCCGCCTGCAGCAGCCACTGGAGCAGCTGGCCCAGCACACAGCGAATCCTTTGCTCAAGAATGCGCTGCAGCCGCTGCTGGAGCTGCTTGGCGGCGAGCTCCGACCCAGCTGTGCTCCGATTCTTACATCCTTTCAGCGGGCGCGCGAGCTCATCGAGGATCAGCAGCCGCATCTCCAGGTCTATGGCATTCAGCTGATGCTGGAGGCGTTGCGGCGCAAGGATCCCGCCTTCATATCCCAGTCACATCGCATCATTGCGCTCGCTCTGAGCACGCTCAAGCACAAGGAATCCTACACATTCCTCAATTGTGTGCGTCTCTTTGTGGAACTGGTGCACATTATGGAGTCCCAGGTGCTGGAGATGCTCAGCGACGAGTATCTGTCGGAGACAGCCGAGCTGGACTATCGGCTGGTTGTAGGGGAAGCCATTCTGAAGGCAGCTCAGGAAGTGGGTGAGTAGCAGAGCATCTGCCAATTCCAATTGGAGAATACTTAAATCCTAATCCTTTCCAGGTCCCCTGTGCTATCGCTACAAGGCCGTGTTGTTCAATTGTTTTCTGCATGGCGCTCGCTCGGACTTGGATGAGTTTCGCAGCTCCGCCTATGCGAATCTGGCGCAGCTCTGCCGCCTGCTCGCCCGCCAGGTGCACAGCTTCTTCCAGGAGCTGCTGCACCTGATCGACGCCGAGCTCAGCAGCGGTCGCTATTTGCCTGCCAAGCGTGGCGCCCTGCTGGTGCTCGCCGAGCTATTGGCCGGCATGGAGAGCCTGCTGGACTACCAGGACATGCTCCTGCCCATCTACAGACTGCTGCGCGCCATCGAAGCCAACGAAGGCAGCGATCCTCAAATGCGACAGCATGCAGCCAACGGGCTGAAAATATTAAATGAGAAATGTCGCGAGCTCCTGAAAATGGAATCGCCTGCGAACCAGCTGCAAAGGGAGATCAAGGTGCTTGGCATCAAGGAGCCTCCGCCGGCAAGCGGCAAGCGACACATTCTGGAGCTAAACTGAAGCTTGAGTAGAAATATTAGATTCCTTTAAGATCCCTGTATAAGTAAATGTTTGGCAGAAGGAAGTCTTTCTTCACATATTAAGGGAAAATGGAAACTTTATCGAAAGGTGGAAAACAATTAATGCTTTAAGGATTAAGAGAAATGCACAACAAAAGACGGGATTTCACGGAGGATCGACTATTTGGCCTTGCCAATGGCGAACTCCGTTTCGATCTTGTCCGCGATCATCTTGGCAATGGCCAGGCTGCTCGTCGCACCCGGCGACGGTGCATTGCGGCAATGGAGCACACGCTTGGCCAGCGGTCCGCTGCCCTCGCCGCGATCAAAGACGAAGTCATCGACCAGATTCCCTTGCAAATCCAGCGCCTGGGCGCGAACACCCGCCGGCCCACGCTCGATATCATATTCGTTTATATCCGGAATATACTTTTGCAGCGACTTCACCTGCAGATTGATGAACGCCGACTTGGCCATCTCGCTGAATCCGAAGCCAATGTACTTGCTGGCCATCTTCAGGAAGCCCGGATAGCGCAGCGCATCGAACAGTTCGAACAGATTGATGTCGCCCCAGCTGGAAGGTAGAGACGCCTTATCATTAGGGTATCGGTAGCTTCTACGGATTTACTCACGTGTAGCCCTCGCGCTTGAGCGCCAACACCGCGTTGGGTCCCAGCCAGATGCTGCCGTCCATGCGCGGCGTAAAGTGCACGCCGAGGAAGGGAAAGCGCGGATCCGGCACCGGATAGATATTGCCTCGCACCATATGCTGTTTCGCCTTGGAGAGCAGCAGATATTCGCCGCGGAAGGGCACAATGCGCGGCGAGCGCGGACAGCCGGTCAGCTCGGCCAGTAGATCCGACTGGAGGCCGCCGCAGGTGAGCACGTTCTTGGTGCTCACCGTCTGGCCCGGCTTGGCGCCATGTATGGTCACCGGGTAGTCGGTGCCCTCCTTTGTCTCGCTGAATTTGCTGACCTTGAAGTCCAGATAGATGTCGCCGCCGGCGCACTTGAAATCCTCGCCATAATGCTGGGTGACCAGGCCCCAGTCCACGATGCCCGTTTGCGGGCTGTGCAGCGCCTTGACGCCCCGGCAATAGGGTTCGATCTCCTTGATCTGATCCCCGTCAATCATGCGAAGATCGGGCACATTGTTCTTGATGCCGCGCTGATGCAGATCCTCCAGCAGCTTCACCTCCTTGGCGTCCGTGGCCACGATCAGCTTGCCGCACTTCTTGTACGGAATCTGATGCTCGTCGAGATACTTGTACGCCAGATGCAGTCCCTCCACGCAGAGGCGGGCCTTCAGTGTGCCCGGCTTGTAGTAGATGCCCGCATGGATGACGCCCGAGTTGTGGCCGCTCTGGTGCATCGCCAGCTTGGGTTCCTTCTCCAGAATGGCCACCTTGAGCGCTGGATGGCGCAGCAGAATCTCACGAGCCGACGCCGCGCCCACTATGCCACCGCCCACCACAACAAGATCATATTGTCTGAGGAAAAAACCAATAATGAGTTGATCTCTGTTTATGATTCCCTACGATCCGGATCGGATTTCTCATATAACATAATCTATATAAGCTTCCCCAACGGATCCCTATATAATATACCTCCAAAAAGTAACAATATGTGGAAAATAAAGTTAATTTATGAAACAAATTTTTTTTTAAATATCTTCACGCATGTCTTTGTGGAGCTCAGTATAGAAATAGGGTATTAAATCTGCGGCAATTGCCGAAGATAAGTTTTCTTATTTGTTTTAACAATTAACACGCGTTAAATGTCAAATTTTCTTATCGCAACTCACGCACCGTTTGCCGCTGCCTGCAGTCGAACTGTGCTGCCAGCGTTGCTGTCTGTCCAGTGTTTGTAATGTTGCATTGTTCACTGTTCCAGCGACTGGAGTGAAACGCGGGGCCAGTAAGGAGCTCGCAGCTTTGAGCAGCTTTACCATTTTGTTTAACTTTCACTGCTTGACCTTGTTCGACCTTGTCGCGAACGCACGTTCTTCCAGTACGAGTCCGTGCACAGCTGCCGCAAGAGCTGTATTACTGAATGGTCGGAGAATTTTTATTTGGCAAAGCAGCAGCGGTGGCGGGCAGCTCTAATAAGGCGTTAATTGAAAGCGGGTGGGCGGGTAGTTGAGCAAAACAGCTGATACTGATAAGAGATGAACCAGTTCGTTTGTTCACGAGTCAAACTGCATTAACAGAACCTGTTAGCTCATTGTTGCGTTCACTGTTAATGTGTCTTTTTCAGATTTACTTTCATAAGATTTTGATGCATTTCCTAATGCGTTTTAATGTTTAATTGCAATCTACAAAAATATATTCTATTGTCTAAAATGGCGCTAAAGCTTATTCGTCAGCCATTTGAAACAGTCAGCTGTTAATAACAGCACTGCACTGGTTATGCTATTAACACTGTTCTTGTACGCTGTTAAAACGCAAACAGAATTTAGAACATTGAATTTTCAGTACTCCAAACAATTAAAAACAAAATAATTTAGACTAGAATAAGATTTTGAAAAGCAGACAATGCCAAATGCCCGCCTACTGTGCGGTGGTCAATTGCAGTGATAAATATGTGCACGCGGGCAGCATATCCTTCCACAGGTGAGATTTCAATAAGACTTTTGGTTCCACTAAATTTTTGCTATTTTCTTCTGTCAGCAGATTTCCATTCAAGCGCAAGGATCTGCTGCAGAAATGGCGGGACTTTACACAGCGCAACGGCCAGTGGATGCCCTCCAAGTGGAGCGCCGTCTGCAGCCGCCATTTCGTGGACGCCGACTTCAATTGCAGCAACAATCGCAAAACCTTGAAAAAGAACGCGGTGCCCACGGTCCGAGTGCCGGAGGAGACGCTCAACGTGATTGTGGAACAGGTTACGCTGCCTGCGACGGACAGCGTGCCGGTTGCGAGCAGCTGCAGCGGCACAAAGAGCACCTGTCGCTTTTGCGGCATCGCCGCCTTGAATTGTGTGTCCTTTGAGAAGAGCTTCGAGCTGTTTGCCATGATCCAGAAATGCTTTCCCACGCTCCAGATACTCCAGGACGACACGCTGCCGCTGCCCAAGGATATATGCGGCGACTGTTGCCGCCAGCTGGAGCGCTTCTCGAAATTCTGTGATGTTGTTATTGTCGCCCAGGGCGAATTGCAGCGCAAATATCGTCGCCAGCTGAAGATCAAACAGGAGCCGGTGGTGCGCGTCAAGCAGGAGGCATGCGAAAGTCTCGACAATCTATTTCCCGACGAGCTGGACATGGGCTTGGACGAGGGCTGCTGCGATCACGAGCCGGAGCCCAACGATGAAACGGAGCAAAAGTTTCAGTTCTGCAATTTTCCCATGCTGAATGCGCAGGACATCATCAACAATTGTGATATCATGGAGATTATCAATCTGGATGATCCGTTCATCAATATAACCGACGATGCGGATGTGGCCCAGGCACAGCCCGTCAGCGTGCCCAGCATGCTGCCCACGCCGCACGAGCTGCTGCAGTCGGAGCTGCTCACCGAGGAGCACAACTATGCCAAGGAGGATTGGCAGCTGCCGCCGCTGCAGCAATATAAAACGGAGAAAGTCGAAAGCGCCGAGCTGCAGGAGCCCGGCGGCGCAACGGAGCCGCGCAGCTCCAAGCCAATTGTGACCAATGTCAGCCAGATACCCAATCCCATGATATGCGAATTGATGCCAGCACCAGCTCCGACGTCGACCAAGCCCAATATTGTGGTGCTCAATGACAGCGTGGTGCAGTCCTCCGCCTTCCGACTGCACAACTGCAGCTTGTGCACGACCAAGTTCTTTACCGCCGAGAGCCTCCAGCAGCATTATGCCCATGCCCATGCCACGCCCACACCGACGCCCATGGTTAGCGTGCCGCCGCCGAATCTCAGTCAACCCGCAAACAATACGCTTAAGCTGGAGGGCAGCACGTTGCCGCCCTTGCCCGCGGCTGTGGACTACTGGCAGGCGGACTGGCTGCCGGCGCAGATGCCCGCCAAGAAGAAGATCGACATTCTGGACATGCAGCGCAGCTTTCCCATAGCCCAGCCGGCGATCAGCGAGCCGCAATCGCCGCAGACTTACGCCTACGCCAAGCTGGCCGCACGCATTCGCCGGCTGCAGCACAAATGCCGCCGGCTGCGAACGAACCTGAAGCCGACTCCGAGTCGGGCTAATACTCGGCTGCGCTGCGGCCGCTGTGCGCGGCGTTTTGCCAGCGTCCAGCAGCTGCTCGGGCATCGGCGACGCAGGCGGCATTTTGTGCTGCCGCCGCCGCGCACATTTGCCGTCAAGTGCTTCGGCTGCCTGCGGCTGTTCTGCACGCGTCTAGGGTTGCGGCAGCACATGCGCTACATCTGCCAGTCGCTGCCGCTGCGTAATGCACGGCTGCAGAGCTACAAGTGTCGGCACTGTCAGAGCATAAGCTTCACCCACTGGCGCATCTACAGGCGGCACGAGCTCAAGTGTCGCCTGCGGCCGTTGCCGCCGGCGCCACGTAGCCGCCCGGCTAAGCGACGCCGCACGCCCAACGCTGGTCAGGCACAGGGCACAAAGCGTGCCGCCCACAACTGCAGCGTCTGCCAGAAGACGTTCAGCTCGCTGACTGGGCTCAAGCAGCATCGCATCACGCACAGCTCGGAGCGCCGTTACAAGTGCAGCATCTGCGAGCGCGTCTTCAAGCGGCGCAACGGCCTCTCCCAGCACATCAAGGGCTACCATCTGCAGCTCAAGCCGCATCAGTGTCCCGTCTGCCAGCATCGCTATGCCCTCAAGTGCGACATGCTGCGCTGCCGCCATTCGCAGCGACGCGGCGTCAAAGCCACCGAAACTGAGCCAACGAAAACATAACGAATTGCGCATACTCTCACAATGTCTCTTTAGTAATTGTAACATATTATTTTAGACATATTTTTATAGAAGAAGACATCTCCGAGCCCATAAAGTGTATATATTCTTGATCAGTATCAACAGCCGAGTCGATATAGTCATGTCCGTCTGGCCTTCTGTCTGCTTCCATGCGAACTTGTCCCTCGGTTTTAAAGCTGTCGTCATGAAACATTGCAGAACCTTATGTCGGAACCAGCTGGATCGGAGCACTATATTATAAAGCTTCCATAGGAACGATTGGTCGAAAATTAAGTCATATTAAAAACTTTTTGCTTTCTAGATATCTTAACCATATTCGGTATTAACTATTTTCCCTTTGCGTCTTAGACACGGGCAAGCATTTTAGAAGGGTTTGGTCTGCAAGGGTATCAAATCTTCGGGTAGTTTTTCTTTCTCGTTAAAAAGGCAATGGAAAGTATAGTTTTACCTATGCAAGAAACTCTTTAGATATGTCTCTAACAATTGTAACATATAATTTTATACCTATTTTAATATTCGCAACTAAGAAAATGGCTCGAAGAGGGCATCTTTTCAGATTAGAACTTATATTAGCTACTTAAACAAAGTTTGTCATACTCATACTATTGTGTACTATACCTTATTATTATATTTTACCTTATGTTATTTGTTATATTTATAAACTTGGAGAAATATATTTGTAGAAGTTTCAATTTCAAAGTAGCGCAAGGGATGCGATTAACACTCCCTGTTAATGTGGATTAACATTAACAGCGTCACATTAACATATGTTAAAATCAAATAATTTCCGTATTGCTTTCCACATTCGAAGTACAACAATTAAAACTAATCTGGTTTTCACGTATATTTTTATTTGCACTATATACAGTAATTCATATGTATGTTTAGTAATTGCCGTTATATTTGTATATTCATATATTTTAAAACGTAATTTAATATTGCTTGAACGGCTCGCATATTGCTGTGTGAAAATACTGAAATTTTCAACTTAAATATAATGACCCATATTTAAAAAAATGCAACATAAATATGTACAAAAAAGTTGAGAGTAAAGTAAAATAGAATTTCTTTTTATATTTTTTAACAATTTTTTCAACTTAAGCAACATAAAACATGTGATTTAATAAACAATAATTGCATAGAAATTTAAAAAAAAAAAATGGCACCAGCAATTAAAAAAAATAAAAGGAAATAAAGACAAATATTAAAAAATTAACAAAACTTTCGCGGAACATTTAAACAAAAAGGGAATACGGAAAAGTCTTAAAACTAAACGGAAAATAAATATATATTTGATTCCTGACTTAAATAGGCAACTAAAATTTATGCTTTTGGTATGCTCGATAACTAAATGTATATATGTATGTTATGCACGTTATGTTATGTTTGTTATGTAATGCATGTTATGTTATGTATGTTATGTTATGCATGTTATATAGTTAGTTATAGTTGAATGAATGGGTATGCTATATGTGATGTGATATCAAAGTCCTGCTCCGCATTTGCCCCTAAATGTGTGCTATGTTGCATTTGTTTAACCTACGCCACAAGGATTACGCGCTAGACTACAAATTAATAAAATATCTTGTATATTTATATATAGCCCGATATTTGGGTTTACTGAAAGATGGCGGCACGCTGCTGGAACTGCTGGCGTCTCTGGGCGCGCTCCTCCTCCTCGCGGCGGCGCTCCTCCTGCTCCTGCCGTATCTCGTCGTGGAACTTATTTGTGCGCAGCTGCTGCTCGATTTTCGCCTCGAAGAAGTTCTTGGCACCGCTGACGCCCACCTGCTCCACGTCGATCTCGGTGAGCCGGGCCAGCTGGTTCAGGCCCGAATCGCTGTCCAGCTCGCCGGCCTGCGCCTTGCGATAGATCAGCAGGAACTCACGGAACGATATCTTGCCATCGTGATCCTCATCCACGTCGGCTATCATCTTCTTCAGTCCCAGATGGGTCTGCGGTGCGCCCAGTTTCTCCATCATGTACTTCAGCTCGTTCAGGTCCAAAAATCCATCCCTAGCCGTGTCGTAGCTGCAAAAAAGGGCAAACAAAAAATAAGGTTGAAAACAATATTGCAAAAATAAATTGTACGAGGACGTGGTCTGGCCTGGGTCTTTGACCTCCTACCTCCTCCCCCCTTTTCCCCTCTGCTAATCGATAAGACACGAAGGTAACCCAATTTCATGCTAAATTTACGGTGCAGAGAGGCTTAAATTTCGCTTGACTTCGCAATTTGTGCTAGGCATGACAATGCACTTACAAATTCAGCTGAAAAAGGTAGCTGTGAAAAACTGTGATTTAAGGAAGCGGGCAAGTAAGGTGAGAGTAGCATGACTCTAGTAAAAGAATAGACAAGATAGTTAAACAGATTAACTTGGCAGTTATTTAAAAGTAGTTAGCAAATATATTTAATCAACAATGGAATTATGTGAAAGTGCCAGACTAGTTGATGCCACAAACTAAGGGAAATGCGTTCTTGATTAGCTTCGGAGCTTATTGTCCGATCTTGAAAGGGCTTGAAATTGACATAAGCAAGGCTCTGCTTTTAGAAATACGGGGGGAAAGCAAACCAAAAGAGTGAAAATAATTCAAATATGTATATATATCTAAACATATGTCAATCAAATGTGTCTATATACAGAAGAAGGGAAAGGGGAAAGATATCCGAGAATTGAAATATTCTTAATCGCATACGATAACCTTCGGATCAAGTTGAGTGTACCTAACCCTTAAACCTATTGAGTTATGCCTTAAAAATCAAGTCCCTAAATCGATATTTATCGATATTATGGAAATGGTAGAATGATATCGATAAACAAATAATAGACCCTTTTTGCATATATTTCATTTTAAATCGATATTTATCGATATTATGGAAATGGTAGCGTATATCGATAAACAAATAATACACTCTTTTTGCATATATGTATATCACTTTATACATATATTACACAGTTCAGTCTTTGAGTTGGACTTTTATTCAGAAAGACAGACTGAGTATCAGACTGGGAACATTTAAACTTAACATTTCGATTTAACTAGCAGTTAATTCGACTCTCGCTCTAGCCTAAAATCAAGCAAGCTTCATTTGAAGCCAGTGTCATTGGCTTAAAGTCGAAAAGTTCGAATGCTCGTTGGCCACTTCCTGCACTGAGTGTGGGAGGGGGTGTGGGGGGGTGGGGTCAGGAAATTGTGTGATAAAAATGTAAATAGAAAATTTACTGGGTAATTACGTAATGCAATATAAAAGCAGCGTGTGGCATGAAGAGAAAACGCAACATTAGCCAATGTTGTTGCTGTTGTTGTTGTTGTTGTTATGATGGCCAAATCGCGTGCGGGGCAGATGCGCTGGCAACAACAACAACAACAGCAACAGCAACAACAATGATGTGGCGGAAGGCCTCGACCTTGCCTTGTCGCTGAAGGATGCTGCGTCCAACTGGAAACAGGTAAAACAAGTTGGTCTAAAAATACGACAAGCTGCCATCAAAGCCGCGAGCAAGGCGAGTTGGCCGGGCAAGGAAACACTCAACTTGCAACAAGTTGCGTCGTTTTGTTGTCAACAGCAGCAGAAATTTGTTCATAAATAATAACGCAATCGATTACATTCGAGCATAACTTTCAATTTTCAATTCAATTTCAATTTCGATTTCGATTTCGTTTTCGTTTTCATTAGAAAACTGAGCGCTCATCTAATGAGCATAGAAAACTTCAAAGACTTGTTTCTATTTTTTTTTCTTCGCTTTCGTTGTTAATTTGATCGACAATTGTGGGGCGACAAATTGCGTGCGGCTTGTGTAAACACGATGAGAGTGAAAGTAATTAACGGTGACAGAAGCACAAAATGCGAGATGCGCGCGTGTCGTGACACGCACGAGCACGACTCGGCAAGAAGTCTGTAAATAGTGCAAAGCAGACAACCCGTTAAGTTTTTACTTTTGAAAGATCGCGACTGCAAAAACAAAAACAAAGTGCTACCGATACTTGCGACGTGTTCGTGCAGCCGATACTCGCCCATCTCTATATTGAATAACAGGCACAAAGCTCACATCTCGTTAAGTTTTCCGTTTTTCCACGTGGAAAGATCATGACAAGACTTGTCGCCTTTTGTGCTTCCGATACTTGCGACATGTTCGTGCAGCCGATACTCGCCCATCTCTATATCGAATAACGGGCACGAAGGTGTCACCATGCAATTTAACAGCATAACAATTATTTGTTGCTATTTCGCCTGCTCGCATTTAATTAACTTCAATTGGCATGAGCTGTGTCTGTGTCTTCCACTGTTGCGTCAATGTGACAATTGGCAGACTTTTGCTTTTTATTATGTTTTTGTGGTTTTGTTTTCAATTAATTGTCTCGCTTAGCACATGCTCATTAAACGTGAAGTTACGTTTGGCTGCTTTTTTTTCATGTAAGCGCAATTAGTTGAAATTGCATTTCCAGCTGTCCATATCAATTAATATTGAATCATGCGTTTGGTCAATTTAAGTTAAACCACCTGCCAGGCAGGTAAGCTAGATTAAGCACGTTAAGCTTTTTTCTTAGTGCAAATAGCTAGCTGTTTTTTTGAATAGCTATTAACTAGTATAATTTAGCTACTTCTGGCTTTATAAGCCAATAAAGCTCTATTTAATTTTGTCAAAGGTAAATGCTAAAAGAAAGAACGTTTAAAGGGTTTTCAGAAAGCATAAAACATCTTTGTACTTGACCTTTGACAATATAAAGCTGCCTTTGCATAACAAAAATTAGTTGTACGCTTTGCTTTTGTTGGTTGATTTTAAATAAATGCTGCATACAACTTCTGGCTTTAATTTTGTTTGGCTATTTATAGCTATGTTTTTTAGCCTAAAAAATGCTGGCAGCACCACACTTGCGCTCTCGCTCTAACTCTAGCACTCCTGGGCGCAGCGTTCTCCCGCGGCTCAGGTGGCAACGCCGCCCGCCCTCGCCGCTCACGCAGTCCTAACCCTTTGCTTGTTATCGATTACAAAATGTTTTCATTTCAATGATTTCATAAGCGTTGCCAATTCGGCCCAAATCTAGATGGATGCTTCATTGCATTTTGTTAGGCATGCGATTTTGGTCTTATTTTAGATATACACACATACATGTATACACACATGTATGCAGGTATTGGTGTGTGTACATGCATGTAGGTTTGTACAGTTCAACAAATAACGGGGTCAGCTGGCCATTGTTGTTGCATGCCGCATTTGCATCGTAAATCGCAAAATGCATGTTTTCAGTGTATTTGTGCACCTACCCGCATGTATGTACATATATGTGTGTATGTATGTAGTTGAAGCTGCAATTATTGAACGTGTAGTCGCGGCTTTTCTCTATTAGCAACCTAATGCGACGGCAATTGTTGTTGCTTCTGTTGCCCATTGTGAATTTATGTTTCGTTTTTGTTGGTTTTTTGGTCTCTGGGCTATGCTCGGTGGCCCAAGCGGGTTAATGCCAACGCTCTGCAGTCACAACGCGTCATGTTCTTGAACCTTTTTTAATGCATACTCTTGCGAAGGGTAGCATGATTTTGTCATGAAATATGCATGTTAACAGTTAAGAAGGCATTGGACGAGTCGATATAGTCAAGTTATTCTATCGGTCTGTCCTATGTAAATTATTCGCTCAGTTTGAAAGCTACCTTTTTGAAACTCGCCCGCCTACTTCGTAATGACAGTATATATGTTAAAGCCGTATTGGAGCACTCGATAAGTAATTTTTAAATAAAAACTCTTTTTCATTTTCAAAAATCTTTATAAACTCAAGAATTACAAGTTGCATTATGCTTAAAAACATATAAAAACAAATTTGATCAAAGGGTATTAAAATATTCGGCAGCCCACAGATAAAATCATCTTTTTTGTCGACTGTAATTTTGTAACGGTTATTATTGTGTGTAACGTTAACGTTTTAAATGCACTGCGCTGTGTTGAGTTTGGTGGATTTCTTCATGTGATTGCGCCCAGCTGCGGAGGGAGGTCTTTTATCTATTGTAAAGTCAACTACAGCAAAGAGCAATGAAGTAAAAAAAATAATGTTCACAGTTGACGTCTTGCATACACAATATCTTGTTTATTTCGCTCAGCACGAACAAACTAACTGACTGACTGACTGATTGGCTGACTGACTGAATGACGGTCTGTTTCCATTTCGAAATCCCGCATGCACCTGTGCACCTAAAATACTTTGTCTGGGCCATTTATATTTAAGACACATGTAAACTTTGGCTGAGAAGTGCGTGTGCATGTAGAATCAATAAAAATCAACAGCATATTAACTGCATCGTAAAGTTGGCCAGAATACAGAACTTTACAGTACAGTAAAAGCTCGCTTCATCGGACACTTACAGTACGATTTGTTGCGTAGTTGAGCAAAATGTTCGCAAAAGTAGGAAAACAGATTGAGACGCAGGTGATGTCCGTCCGGTAAAGCTGTCCGTTAGTGGAGCTTTTACTGTAGGCATCACCACAACCCGTCCACATGTCGAAGACTATTCCCATACCAAAAACCCGAGAATCATATTTTGACATTTCGAAATTGGAGCAACGCAGACCAAAACCAAGGCGTTGCGTGGGTCGCATGTGCGTATTTTTAGTTGCAGCAGGAAACAACAACAAAAACAACAACAAAAGAGCTCTCTATGAGTCAGTGCTTGCAACTAACTGAAGAGCAATGCATGAACTGAGGCAGCGTAGATAAAGAATTGCTCAATGAGTTCAAACTAGAGATGGACTGATGTCGAATTTCTCTAACACGAACACGAACCACAATTTGAAAGCACGCACGATTAAATTAACAACACGGCAAGCGCAAGCTTGTGAAATATGTGTACTTGCTTTTAATTTATATATATTTTTCGACATTTTAAAATGATCTGAGAATAACATGAAACAAATATATTATATATTTTTCATAACGATAATAAATTTGCATTGCTAAATTTCAGTGTTACTTAATTTTTATGTTATTCATTTGAAAAAGGCTATTTGCCTAATGTTGGCGTTCTTAACACGAACACGTCGTGCTGCTATCGTGTCACGCGCCCAACTCTATAAAAAACTAACCATTAACTGGACATGACTAATTGTGCTGCAAGCACAAAGGAGCTGTTACGGCTGCTGCTGACTGCTGACGATGATTCTATGAGTGTATTTTTGTTATTTAATTTGATATTTCCTCAATTGAGTGGCACGACATTGCGACTAGTCACAGTTGACCACAGATAAGAGTACGCTATGCTGGTTTACCGCACTGCGAATGTATTTAATTTTATTCACTGTCAATCAAAGAATTGTAATTGCATTCACAATAAGTGCGCACAATGAACGCGCGCGCGCCCGCGCACTGGCGAAGCGGGCGGGGGGGGAGGCGCCACAATGGCCACTCGCTGTGGTTGCCAGACAGCTGGTCGCCTGCAATTATGTGTACGTGCACACAGTTTGGCAAAGGTCAGCGTCAGTGTGCGGAAATACCATTCACAATGGTCTGCAGTGGAATCGATTGACAAAAAACAACAAAAACTTGTCGATTGCAGCATTTACATGCGACTGCAATGCAGTTGGCGACAAGCAGCAACAACAACAACAACAAAGGTGTGTAATCGCAAATGTAAGCATCACAAATGTAAAATGACAAATTCATATGCAAATGTCAATGAACCTGCGACAGTTGCACATATGTACGCATATTTAAGCATATACATAACATGTATGCATGATGCATTTTGGACCCCTCGCTCTACATGCAGACAGGAAGTGCCACAAAGGCCGCTGCAGTTTATCCTTAAATGTGCAACAACAACCCCTTTGCGAAAGAGCTCGAGGCTGGTTTTGTGCTTCAGTGATAATGGGTGGTGACTGTGGTTTAATTAAAAGCTTTTCGCCGCAGTTTGCCATGATATGCTGATTGTGGGGCCCACACACGGGCCGACAAAACAACCCTCCCTCGAATTGTAAAGTGCGTGTAACTGATTTTGTGTATGTGCGTGTTCTTTATTGCTGTACATTTTGCCATGAACCCAATTTGTATGGCATTGACATCGTTGCTAGTGATGAGCGTGCTTTTGAGCGATATATCGTTTAAGCTTTCATAACCTCAAATTCAATGTGCACAACTGTACTTGATGTATTTAGATGCATTTTAAGTATTAAAATGGTAATACGGAGAACAGGAGTGGAGCCTCAGACTCGGTATGAGTGCGAGACATGGCATTGACATCGTTGCTAGTGATAAGCGTGCTTTTGAGCGATATATCGTTTATCGACTTGAGCTTTCATAACCTCAAATTTAATGTGCATAGCTGTACTTGATGTATTTAGATGCATTTTAAGTATTATAATGGCAACATGGAGATGGACCTTTTCTTTTCGCTATTTCATTTTGCAAGAAAGCACGAAAAAGGCCCATCTCTAAATAGCTGTGTCTGAACTAGCATGCAAATGTGGATTGTTTATGCATTTTCTGTGTGAACTCATTTAAGTTAAATATGCAATAAGCCAAATTGCAAAATGGACAACGGAGAAGGGGAAGAGTGCGATTGATGGTGGTTGCTTCTCTAGTTTGAGGATTTTCAGCTTTATCAACTGCAGACAGACGCCCAGACGCCGCCCTGCTCCAGCCCAGACGACCCATTGGCTGATTTATATACATATATTTATCTCAATGTGTGAAATTTTGCCAGACTTGGTGCGTCGCACATAAAAACTAAAATCAATATCATGAAGTTGTGAGCGTCTGGTATTTATCGCCCGGGTCTGCTGCTGCTGCTGCCCCCGGAAAAGCGTGCGGAAAATGGCGCATCCAAAATAAAAGCCCGGAAACTGAAAATCAAGCAATATCAACAAATAATTACGACGCTATAAGAAGAAAAAAAATAAAAAAACAACATTACATATTGCGTGTCCGATTAGCGCTGAGAGCTGCGCTGGGCAAATGAGGTTTCCTCTTCGTTTTTATACCCTGTAGCTAATTGAAATGGGCAGAATGGGGCATATTGTTTATGTGTACAAGTAGGTCACAGAAAGAAGTTGGCAAAAAGTAGCCCAATTTCAATTAACTGTCGGGTTTTTGTAATGAAAATATTTATTTTTGAATGCCTTTCCTCAACTGCCTTATATTTAAAATATAAAAGATTCTTGATTTTTTAAACATTTTCAAGATAACCGAACAATAAATACAAAAGTTGTTTAAAAGTGAATATTGAGAATCGAACTTGGAAAAAGGAAAAATTCTTACAATTATGTTCGTATATCTTATAACAACTTTGTTCTGCAAGTTTGTTTACAGGGTATTTCCTAGTCTGGCAGCCTCGACTGCAGCACTCTTGTTGACTTTCATCTTTTTTCTTCTTTCGTGTAGTATAAACAATTACAATTACAAATTCATATCTGTTTAAGCACAATTGGGCCGTGCACTCGAGTGTGCCTCGAAAGTTATCGGCTCTAGGAAATGAAGATACCCTGCTTTTTTTTTCTTTTTTTTTTGTTGCCCAGCCCATATGACGTTTGTTTTCGGGTAATTGTTTATACAATTTGCAATATGCTATTATTGCTTTATTTGTTTATCTGCCGGCGGATTCGCTGAATCAGTAGCGATTTCTTTATAAAACAATATGCCGCGTGACTCAGTAGAACATTTACTTGCCATGTTTTCAAGTTTGTTCGCTAAAACTTACAAAATTAGCGCATATATTGATGAGGGGAAGGGTTGAGGGGTGAGGGGGGTCGCCGACTCAAAATGCCAAAAGCTGCGCAGACGCCGCAGCCGGTTTTTGTTTTTGTTAACTTTGACAACAACCTGAAAGAGCACGTGAAGATGTCGATTGGCATTAAGTAAGAAGTGAGGGCGGAAGAGGGGGTAGGGGGAGGCAGGTTGCACAAAACTTGACTTGGAAGATAATGCCTGAATAAACTGGAAACCAGTTCTAGAATTGAAATGCACATGAAATTCAACAGCTGCTGTAAGTTGAGCTGTATCGGAAATTCTTATTTCGATTGGAGAATCTTCTTTGAAGGTAACTTAACTGAAACACGTGGATTTAAATCGCATGAAAAACGGTTGAAACTGAAGCTGTGAAGGTCTGTTTTGAGAAAGATTCATTTATATATTAAGCCCTTACACTTTTTATATATGTATATTAAAAAATGCATTAAAGATGCGCTTGATCAATATGGAGTTTCATTTAAATTTACTGACTTTGTGAAACCGAAATTCACGATCGGAAAATGGGTGAAAATGAAAAATTTTCGAATTTGGAAAGGATTTGCTTCGAATTTAATTTATTTATTTAGAATTTAGAATATGTGTGATTAAAATTAAATCTTTTAAAAATTTTGTATGATCAATAGTGTTTAAAGAAATTGATTTGCACATTAAAATCCACTCTAAAATCAAAGCGTTTTAGTTTGTTATTAATCACAGCGTTTAAAATTCTAGGAAAAACACTTGGCACAGGCCAAACTGGTTAAAGCCAGATGGGTTATACCAGGCATAATTTAAATGTTTAAGCTTGATCGTTGCCCTGCTTGACAATTAAACTTTAAGCCCTATAAATTATAGTCTATTCTAAATTCCCTTCATTATATTTATGCTTTATATACCCTGTATTTTTGCTCTTTGAATCTATATATGTATATATATTTATGTTTGTATATTTCGTTTGGGGTCTTGAGCAATTGCCAGACATTGAGGAGCTGCCATTTGGGTTGGGGCCCTGCCCGATTTCATTTTCAAGGCACGTTCGTTTCTTTTTTCGTCGTTTCTCGTCTTACAAATATTTCATTTTGACAATATGCCAAGCGCCCAATTGCCCGTCGAGTGACCCAATTAGCCCCACTGTGATTCACAGCAGCAACTCTTTTTTTTCAAATAGGATTCACAGGATTCTCTCGCCTTGTTTTGCCAGCTAGTTAGAAGCCCAGCTCCAATTGGCCAGAGATGCTAATGGAAAGACACACAGAGAGACCAGCTGCTAATTGTCAGCACAATTTGATTACCTGCTGGTCTGTCCGTTTGCCCAGCTGCTAATTGTCAGATAAATTTGATTACCTGTTAGCCAGTGTGCACTGTACAGTGTTGTCCTGTTAGCCTTTTTATGACTACATTCATATTTACATAGCTATGTATGTCTTAAATAAGAATGTTGTATTAAAATAAGTTAATATTATTCAATTTAACTATCATACATTCATATTATTATATAAATAATGCTACAGCTAATTACAAAAAAAAAAGAGCGTGGTTTCAATTGAATTCGTCACTCAATTTAGTTGATTTATGCAAAGTTAATCTTTTGATTAAATACAGCTAATTAAGCTTTCCAACACTGGTTTCGTGCTCGACACCTGCAGCTGATTCGTTGAGGTTTAACGTTAAGCGCTGAATCAGCAGCCTGTTCCGAGAATTATGGCAAAGAGAGAGAGAGAGAGAGAGAGAGAGAGAGGGGGAGAAGCAGACGCTTTTTTCTATGCAAAGTAGCGGGCGCAGAAGCCAAATTTGGATGAGCTGAGATAAGTTATCAAAGTCGACGTGCCAGGTGTCTGTCCAAGCAGAGTATATACTCCATATATATGTCATATATATATACTTGTGTTATCAAAATACCTATGCAGATTTGCTGGCTAAGATTGCGCAACATTTTCAGCGCTTCATTGGACACGGAGAACGCGATCGCTGAGCGGATGCAGCAGGGTCTTTGGTAATACGAGAACTGACACCTACAACAAGCCGAAGATTCAAATGCAGCCGACTGAGCAATACCCTGTTAACAGTTTTAGCTCGAAATGCATGAATAATTGTAAGGTTGGTGACTCAAAAACTGTGACTGCAGAGCAGTATTTTTGGCTTGATCTTTAATAAGTAGAGACTTATTTTAGACTATACAACACTATTCCAGCTGAATGATTGTGAGGTAAGTGACTCAAAAACTGTGACTGCAAAGTAGTTGCCTTCAAACTGTAGCATATTTTTGGCTTAATTTTGAATAATTAGAGATTTATTTGAGACTACAGCACTATTCCAGCTTCAATTCCAGCCTAATCTTTGACAAGTAGAGATTTATTTAAGACTTTACAACACTATTCCAGCTTCAATCCCAGCTTAATAACTAGAGATTTATTTAAGACTTTACAACACTATTCCAGCTTAATCTATAACAAGGAAAGATTTATTTAAGACTTTATAACACTATGCCAGCTTAAATGTAATCAAAGCAATATACCCGGTTTGTAAACAGAGTATAAACAAGGAAATTCTAGCTACTTGACGAAGTGTCAGATCTGTCGACGGTCGACTCACGTCTGGCAACAAAAAACTGAATCGAAAACCGAAAACCGCAGCTAGACATTTATGAATATGTAATACCCTTAAGTAGCGCACACTTTGACTCATGGCGAACCGAGTCGCGAGGCGCGAGTCGCGGAATTGAAATCTTAAGCGACGAGTGCAAATGACTGTGACAAAGTCTCAAAGCGTACTTGCTGTGAGTCATGCCCCATTGCATTCGAGAGCCTGGTAAGGGGTAGAGTGGGAGGGGAGGGGGCGGGCGTCATGCAATTTAGTTGCCAATTAACCGCAAAAGCTTTAAGCATGGCCTTTTTTTTTTTTTTTTTAGCTAGGTGTCAAGCGGTTGTGAGGCTGCAAATTGAGTTTGGCTTAGAAGTAGGCAGTTTGCGAGTAAACAAACAAGGGTATACGACTACGAAATACCCTGTACGATAGCTAAATAAGCCAAAAATGCAATTTCTTTAATGTGAGATAAAGAAGGGAGATCAAAAAATGTCCAAATAAATTCCCATAATATCCAAAAGTGAACTTCACTCAATATTTAAAAATAGGTCTAGAAGTACAAAAAATACTATAAAATAAATTGACCAAGATCTTCAAATCAAGAAAAAGTAAGAGAAGAATTTTCAATTTTAAGAAAAATCAAAAATTTCTTTAAGTAATTTTTTTTAGTTGATAGTTTTCCCCCCCAATTTTGTAGTTATTTAATGGGTATTAAAATTTATTTTATTCTTATAGCGCACACTTACGTATTGAATGTCTTCTGATAATCCTTGATTTGCTTGCGCGTAAACTCATGGAATTCGGTGTAGACATTGACCACCTTGAAGGTGCGCGGCACCTCGATGCCCGCCTCCTGGGAGTCCATAATCTCCTGGCGTCGGTTCAAAATGTGCGTCAGCTCCGAGCTGTCCGTTGTTGTTGTTGTTGTTGTGCTATCATCGACGCTGCCGTTGCGCGAGGCGGACGAGGCATTCGAGGAGACCGACATGTTGTTTTTCTTTTTTTTTTTTTGTAAATTTGGATTACTTTGCGCTGGAATTTTTCAACACCACACCCTGTGCACAGTTTGTTGGTGGCGGCGGCGGCGGCGGGGACAGGCGAGGATGTAAGGATACACACACACACGCACACAAAAGGGCTTGAAACAAGTGCAGACACGCCTACACAAACCTTACTAGTTCGCTAGCAATAAATTGGAACAGTTGCAATTAAATGCGTTGTCAATTGTTTATCAATAAGAAGCGCGCGCGCAAATACCGGTGCAAAGTTGTGCGGGTTTGGTTTATAACTGAGTAATTTTGGTTTTTTAATAAAGCGCGCAAAACATCCAAAGCACACGAAGTCGCTGATACGAATGAAAAGGCAAAGCGAGCGAGCGAGACGCATACGAGCGTAGCAAGAGTCGATTGTGAACGTTTTCGACAGATGTGGCAAGGCCGGCAAAGCTCACAGCCGAATGGCAAACAGCTGTTTTAGCTGTGTCTGGCAAGGCACATACACGTTGACGCGTAGCTGCCAAAAATCATATCCATTTTCTTACACATAGGGGCTAGCTAAATTTTTGGCTGTAGCTTATTTTAACAAACTTGCTGCATCAGGCAAATAAAAGTAAACGTCAAAATGGGCAGCAAATTCTTGAATAAATTACTGCTAATTGCGGGCTTTGCCAGCTTGGCGCATGCCGCTTTCTCCGCTGCACATCGTAAGTGAAAATTGATGTCAACCTTTGCTCAGACCGAGAATTAATTTAAATATAATTCTTATTTATAACAGATCGCACCTATTTGCGGCTGACAGAGCAGGAGTGGAGCAGTCTGCCGCTAGATGTGAGTATATAAGTTGTAGTTTTGTGTCCTAATTAATGATAAAATCTTTGCAGATTATATTGCAAACGGTCATCAGCTTGGTGCTGGTCATTTACAACATTATCCAAATTGTGGGCAACTTTAAGGAGATACGCGCCACCGTGGACATGCAGCAGAGAACTTGGGACACGCTGGGAAACTTTCCATCATTTTATATGTTCAATCATCGCGGTCGCGCCCTTAGTCCCGGCTACAAGCCGCCGGAGCTCAATGAGGACGAGTAGCTACATCAACTATATATTCATTTAAAGCCGGCTTACAACATGTCTAGTTTAATGCAGTTAGTTGATAAATTATGCTAAACAGACCCAAAATACTTGTTATAGTTGTCGCGCCCAGGGCTGCCGTCGCCGCCGATCGCAAGCTTAGCGCCTGCTGCCCCAGCCGAAGGCTCTCGCGCAGCTGTTGCCCTGGCGTTTTATTGCAGCCGTGACTGTAGCACTGATTACAGCCCGCCTGACCGCCGCTCCGCAACATGCACTCGTAGTAGAGCTGGCCATTGGAGCGACAGCCGCGCACGACCAGCTCGCTGTGCGCATCATAGTATTCCAGGCAGGCGGGCGTCTGATCCGCCGGCTCATTGTCCAACCGTCCACATGGCGTAGCATTATGTCTCCGCGCCACTTGCTCGCAATTCACGCACTGATGGCACCACAGTCGCTGCTCGGGATAGGCGCCGGTGTTGCAGAAGCTGCCCCTACAGCTGCGACAGCTGGCCACCGATGCGCTGCTGCAGTTGAAATCCGCACGCTGACAGCCACGCTCCGTGGTGCCATTCGTGTGGCTGACCACCAGACAAGGTGTTGCGGGCACATCGCATTGCTCGATGTAAATGCCACCGGGCTGCTCCCAGTTGGCGCAGCCGGCGGCAGTGTCGCTGCTGCAGCGATAGCAGCGCGTAAAGTCCTGCACATTGCAGGCCGCCAGCTCATCGCTGTCCGCGCATTCGTAGCAGTGGAGTATGTGCGGATCGCTGGGCGGTGCTCCGCAGCCGCGTCGCACCTGCCAATCGTCATACTCGCAGGCATAGCACGAGGAAGCCTCCGCGGATCCGCACACGCTGCTGCTCAGCGCTGTGGCATTGCTGCGGCACGTCTCCTGATCCGCGGAGCTGCAGCTGAGGCAGCGCTGCTGCGGCAGGCAGCCCGCGTTGCAGTTGTCGCCCGTGGCGCAGGTAACTAGTTGATCCCGCACTGGCTCCAGCTCTGCCGGCAGCTCTGCCGAGCAGCCGCGCATCACGCGGCTCAGATTGCGATAGGTGTAGCAGAATTGCTGCTGCTCTTGGCCCAGCAGCAGCTGCTGCTGGCACTGCTCAAACTGGCTGACATTGCAGCGGCTGCCCAGCTGGAAGAGATCCATCTTGCAGCCGCGTGCCTCGCGTGAATCGCAGCGTGCGCAGCTCAAGCTCCAGGCGCCCTGTGCATCATTGCAGCCATTAATCTCGCAGAGCTGCGCCGTTGTCTCGGCCGTGTGATTGGCGTCAGAGCTGCAGCCGCGATAGCCTAACGTTGCACTCACGATTTCCGTATAGCACTGATCCTGCTCCCGATGGTAGAGACAGGGCCGCGGCTTGCCCGCCGGCGCAGCCACGCAGCCTTCGCCCGCGCACTGATGACACTTGAGCCGACCAGGTGGATAGACGCCCGCGTTGCACAGATTGCTCGAACAGCTTTTGGCATAGCTGGCCTGCGTGGTGGGCGTGTCGGCGCCACAGCCCCGATACGTAATCGAGTCGACTGCAAAGAAAGACCCAATTGAGATTTGCTTACAATCTACTTCAGCTACCCACCAATCGACATGGCACACGTCAGCTCCGGGGCGCACTCCTTGTACGGCAGCAGGCCCACCTCGCCCAGCGTCTGGGCGCACTCGGGCAGCGCAACGGAGTCGCAGTGATAGCAGACAATGGCCCCAACCGGCTGCAGGGCGAGGCCTATAAATAATCGAAATATCGCGTTATTGGAAACACATTAGGGTCAACAGTTGGCTCCACTTACTGCCCAGCAACAGGATCAGCAGCTCGTCAATTGGAACGTTCATTTTGGCAGCTGCACTCGAATAAATTACTTTTGTGCATTGACAATGGAGAGATCCGTTTTATGGCTTATCACAGGGCATTAGAACAAAGGCCTCTATCAGTCCGATAGAGATAAGGATAAGCCGCATTCTGGCGCTCGAGAACAATGGCAATCCATAAATGGGTACTACTTGCTACAAATATACAATATATATTGGAATAATGTGTGATAATACATCCAAAAGGGAAAATGGGAATGCCTTAAATTTAATAGGTATATTCTATCATAAATCATGCACGAAAAGCAATTCCGCATGGAAATAGGTTGAGTTTTGACAAAAATATTGCTGTGGAAAATTTTGACAAAAGGGATTTTTATGGAAAATATTTGAGATAAGTTTTTAAATAAAGAATTCACTCAAAACATGAAGAAATTTTTTGAGTTTTGACAAAGTTATGACTGTGGGAAATTTCGATATATGTTTATGGGGCTTTTTTTTTATGGTTTGTAGAAAGTAACCCATTTATTTGAATTTCAGTGGAATTTTTGGTTTTCAAACTGGAATGAAGAATTATTTCGGGGACTAAACCATGAACAAAAAGCCATTCCGCATTGAAATTGGTTGAGTTTTGATAATGTTTTGATAGTGGGAAATTTTGACCTATGTCTAAATGGGATTTTTATGGAATATAGAGAGTAACATATTTACTTGAATTTCAGTCAAAAGTTATGCCTAAATTTTGATGCAGAGTTAATCTAGAGATCGCAACATGAGCAAAAATATATTCCGCATTGAAATTGGTTGAGTTTTAGAGTTTTTGAGAATTATGACTGTGGGAAATTTCGACCCATGTCCATATGAGATTTTTATAGAATATTTTTACTTGAATTTCATACAAAAATGGTGCTTCTAAATTTAAATACAGAACTCATCTAGGGGGTAAAACACGAACAAAAAATAACTCAGCATTTTAATTAGTTGAGTTTTGACCGAGTTCTGACTGTGGGAAATTTCGAACCATGGAATTTTTGGTCAAGTTTTTAATTGAATTGTGGCCAACTATGTAATCTAGCCGCATGGATCAGAAAAGAGTTTTTCAGGCGTAGTTGAAATAAGGAAAATGTTGTTCTTGGCATAATAATAGGCATAGGAAAAGGTTGATTGCATTTTGACCTTGGGGTTCGGGCCCAGATGTCAAAGGTCAAATGCAGAATAGACATATCATATGGACACATATATAGACACTTGGTCGGGAAAGCAGGTTTTTAGAAATGCCTAATGTTCACATGATCAATAATTCAGGAGGCTCGCTTTGCGGCCAGGATGAAACGGAGCTAGTTAAAGGTGGGAAGGGAAGAGGGACGCGTCGGGTGGTACGGGGGACGGCGGGGGGTCAGTTAAATGGGTCGAGTGGCATATATCGATTTAATTTAGAGTATGATAATTGCGTGACAATCAGCGACATATGGCCAGCAATTTGTTGGCCTTGCCGCAGTTGCTCGCGCGGCAGCAAAGGGACAGGAACGGACGGACGGACGACAATCGAGAATTCTAACCAATTTATTTGGTCAATTGGGCTATTTGCAAAGCTCTTCAGGAATTTGCGTCCAATCAGCCCATATTTACAGCTTGCCTCACTGAAAAATCCGCCAAATCAGCGATGAATGTGAAGCATCTAAGTTGGTTGCTGCTGCTGCTCCTGCGAGGCAGCGCTGCAAAGGAGCTGGTTCAGGAGCAGGGACAGGAGGAGGATCAGCATCTGGCGGATGAAATGATGACTGTGGGCGTGGCATTGGCCATGGATATGGCCACGACGCATATGATGCCCTCATCAGCAGCGGGCTGGCAGCTGGAAAAGTCCCTGGAGCAGGAAGAAACCAAAACTGAACCGGAACCGGAACCAGAATCAAGCAAGGCTACGGAAACCAAGACAATGCAACCAGAACCAGAAGCAGAAGTGGGCAAAGCAGGGGAAACCAAGTCAATGGAACAGCAGGACACCAAAGTTAAGCCTGAAGCGGAATCAGAATCGAGCAGGCCAAGGGAAACTAAATCAATGGAACAGCAGGAAACGGTAGATGAACCGAAGCCGGAACTAGAAGTGGACACATCCAGGAAAATTGAGTCAATGGAACAGCCGGAAACTGAAACGGAGCCGAGCCCGATACCGGAAACGAAACCAGACTCGATTAAAGCAAGGCAAGCCAAGGCAATGGAGGAGCTGGACAAGCCAACTGAGCCGCCAGCGGAACCAGAGGAAGACAAGGCAGAGGCAAGTGAGTCAATGGAGCAGCAAGGGGAGAAGAATAAAGCCGAACCGGAACCAGAATCGAGCAAGGCAAGCGAGGCAAAGGCAATGGAAGAGACGATAAATCCAACTGAACCGCCAGCGGAACCAGAGACGAAGCTGGAACCCACCAAAGCAGCGCAGTCAGCAGAAACCACACACTCCATGGACTATCAGGACGATGCAGCGGCGCCACATGAGGCGACTACCCCAGAGACGCCAGCTCCAACGACGCCAGCTCCAACGACGCCAGCTCCCACTGCGGCAGCTGAGCCCGCCGTGAAGCAAGTGAATCTCTCGCTGCCCCTGCTGCCCAACAGCTGCTTCAGCTGCTCCAGCTATCGGAACGGCAGCTGTCTGCGACAGCCCGCGGAGCGGCAGCAGTGCCCGCCTAATGGCAAACGCTTTGGATGCTATACGCTGTTCAAACGTAAGTGAAATAGAGAAATACATGGAAGTTAGGCTTGGTTTTGGTAGGTTGCAGGAAGAAGTTAGCTCGTTTTTCTACAACTCTTACCTTAGGCTCTAAAGATAAATTTTGGCAATTATAGTTACAATTTTAAAGCTCGTTTTAACTTAATTTCAATGCACTTTCGCTTTAGTTTATGTAGGAAAGTCTTGTTCTAATAGGCTTTGAGCACGCTTGGTTCAGAGTAAAGAGGCGCGACTCACAAACGAGAAGAGCCCGGTTCGAGACCGGCAAAACACATACATATTCTCTCAACTCTTTTGTGCTTTGATTCAGATGTTTTTAAATTACTTTTGATATTGCTTTATAAGAAATCTCTTTGATTAAGTTAATTTCTATACTTAATAACTAATTAATATCCTCGTCCAGGTGACACACAGCTGATCATGCGCGGCTGCACGTCGGACCTGACCGAGGAGGGTGACAAATATTGCCGCCAGGAAACGGAGCTCTGCAAGCTGTGCACCGGTCCACTCTGCAACAAGGAGCTGGCTGCTTTGGCCGGCGCAGCGCCGATCCTGGGCAGCTTGACCATCTTGTTGCTATGCCTTATAGCTGCGTTGGGTCAACTCTAAAAGCTCAGCTGGAGTCGCTTTTGAAGTTAATAGAGATATTTTTTCAATACCTTTTTTATTACTTAAAAATAAATACGATTGTTTGATTTACTTAACTTATCTTATCGTTCATAATGAATGTTTCTTATGAATTCATACATATAATGCTCAAAAAGTTAAGAGACTTTAGATATAAAAGTAAACAAGTAAGAGGTTCTAGTCGGGAGCTCCCGACTAGGGGATACCCTGAACCCTCATATTCCAACACCAAATGCAGCGCGCGCTTATAGATAGAGAGTAGCGGGGAGGTGGCGATAGGTATAAAATGAAAGATAATCGATATATATATACTTTTCTAGAAGATACATGTCAAGTTTGGTAACTCTAGCTCTTATTATTTACCAAAATTGCTTAAAAAACAGGATATCGATATACATTTTTATCGATTACTTGGAAACGGGGCAAGTTATCGATTATCGGAAACAAACTCGATCTGCGTAGGAACTAGGAGCACCTACATCTAAAATTTCAAGTCTCTAGCTCTTATAGGTTCTGAGATCCTTGCGTTCATACATACGGACGGACGGACGGACGGACGGACGGACGGACGGACGGACGGACGGACAGACAGACGGACATGGCTAGATCGACTCGGCTATTAATGCTGATCAAGAATATATATACTTTATGGGGTCGGAGATGCTTCCTTCTGCCTGTTACATACATTTGGATTTTGCACAAAAACATAATACCCCTTTTACCCATTTTTAATGGGTTCAGGGTATAACAAGTAAGAGGTTCTAGTCGGGAGCTCCCGACTAGGGGATACCCTGAACCCTCATATTCCAACACCAAATGCAGCGCGCGCTTATAGATAGAGAGTAGCGGGGAGGTGGCGATAGGTATAAAATGAAAGATAATCGATATATATATACTTTTCTAGAAGCAACATGTCAAGTTTGGTAACTCTAGCTCTTATTATTTACCAAAATTGCTTAAAAAACAGGATATCGATATACATTTTTATCGATTACTTGGAAACGGGGCAAGTTATCGATTATCGGAAACAAACTCGATCTGCGTAGGAACTAGGAGCATCTACATCTAAAATTTCAAGTCTCTAGCTCTTATAGGTTCTGAGATCCTTGCGTTCATACATACGGACGGACGGACGGACGGACGGACGGACGGACGGACGGACAGACAGACGGACATGGCTAGATCGACTCGGCTATTAATGCTGATCAAGAATATATATACTTTATGGGGTCGGAGATGCTACCTTCTGCCTGTTACATACATTTGGATTTTGCACAAAAACATAATACCCCTTTTACCCATTTTTAATGGGTTCAGGGTATAAAAAAATGGGCATATAGGCTTATGTGTGCATATCTTTGGAAAATTTTAGTTGTTTACCAAGTTTCCCGATAAAAATATCGTGAACATTTGGTTGGTAGTTCAAATTGTGTTAAAGATTTATTAAAACTTTAAAAATATTGTATTCTGTTTGTGGAAATAATATTTTTTTCTATATTATAAAGTTTATTTTCTTTATCTTTAAATAAAATTATTATTTTACAAAGGAAATATACTCAATTTTTTTTCTGTCAAGAACAGTTTTGTAAAATTTTAAAGCAAGTGTTGGGTAATTCTCAAAATTTTAAAATAAAAAACTTTAAGTAGAATACCCTGTAAAAATGTTTTAACCACTTTAAGCAAGTGTTGGGTAATTTTGAAAGTTTTAAACTTAAAAAGCTAAACTAGAATACACTGTAAAAATGTTTTAACAAGCAGATCTTGACACTATATATTTAAGCATCCATAGTTATCGAGTAGGAATACCTACATCTTATACCCTCTACTGTTGTATTTCTACTATGTATTTCTTCAAATACTCTCTATAAATGGAAGACCAATCGGTTCAATAATCTTGTTGATATAGATAAGCAGCCAATTATCTATTATCTATTATTGATAACGAAAACTTTGCGAACAACAAGCTAATAAAGTATTTGCAATTGCAGAAAGTATTTAATAAAATTATGAAACTAATATTTGATGAACCATTTGCATTTTAAACAAATCCCAAAAAAGTCTATCAATCTCTATATATAAAACTGTTAAGACGGGTTTTCGGGAAATTCCACCCGCAAGTATGGAAAAATCGCGAAAAACTTTTGTTTGAAACTTTTTTGTTTACCATCCGATTGGCCTCAAACTCAATTTCAAAGCTTTGTTCAAATTCATTTGAGGGATGTTTCACACTTTTCCAAAAATGTATTCCTCCTTGGTGGAAATGGGGGTCAAAGATTTGGTGGTTGACGTTTCGCGCTCCAATTCATTTCCAAGGATCTACATAAGAAATCATTTGAGACGTGTTTAACATATTTCATAAAATCTAAGCTCCTTTGTGTAGTAGTGTGTTTACCGTAAGCTTAGTTTCAAAATCATTTGCAAAGCTTTCTGAGAACATTGAGAATAATAATAACATACGTGCCACGGGCAAAGCCGGGCTATACTTGCTAGTTATTTATAATTTTCAAGACCATTTAAGAAATAGAAATATAAAATTGTTATATTTTGTATTATATTTTTTATTGATTTCTCAAGCGTTGGTCCAATCTTTCTAAAAACTTGTTTAAAAAGTGTTTCTTTGTTTTTTTTTGTGATTTGCTACTGAACTAATTTGTTTCTAATGGGGGGAGTCTATTATTAATAGCTATAATGACTCACAAATTTGGCCGTGTGCTGTTTACATATGTTTATATATGGTATATATATTTTGTTTGTTTGTCATAGTTAGATAGCATTTGGTGTATGTACAATTAGTTAAGATAATGTTTTCTTTAATTTTCTTTCCTTTTTTTTTTTTTACAAATATTTGCTCACAACGAAGATCAGTCCGAACAGACCGAGGCCCATGTGCTGCAACGTGGCGGCTCCATTAAAGCTTTTGTTGTTGCATCCTTTGGTGTCACACTCCTCGCAGCGGGTGTCGTCTGCGGATGTGCACTGGAATTTCATCAGGGGAGTCGCATCAGCGAGGCAGCCGCGCACCACGACCCCATCTATAAAGGAAAGGTGGAGAGTTGCCTTTTATATCAGTCTTCGCTATGTGTGTGCACACTCAGAGAATAACTCTCACTTAGGTGAGAGTTTCTCTGAGTGTATCTTCAAGTGCATCTCTTCGAGTATAACTTTGTGTGTATCTTTGAATGTATCTCCAAGTCTTAACCTCTGAGAGTAATCCTAAATGTATTCCTGAATGTTTCCCTCAGTGTATCACTTAGTATGTATATCTCTGAGAGTCTCTAGGAGAGTATGTCTAAGTGCATCCCTCTGAGTGTATCTTTGTGTGTATCTCTGCATGTATCTTTAAGTGATACTAAAGGGGTTATAGTGCATTCTTTGTATCTCTTAGAGTTTCTCCGAGTGTATTTCCAAGTATATGCCTGAGAGTATTTATGATTGAATCCCTCTCTGAGTATCCAAAGGTTTATTCCTAAATTCATCTTTGAGATACTCCCTGAACATTTGCCTGAGAATGTTCCTGAATGTATCCCTGAATGCTTTACTGAGTGTATCTCTGAGAGTCTCTCTGAGAGTATCTCTAAGTGTATCCGTTTAAAAGTATCTTTCAGTGTACCCCTGAATATATATCTAAGTGTGGATCTTAAAGTGTATTCCTCTGTAACTTTGAGTGTACCTCTGAATGTATCTCGAAGTGTATCCCTTTGAGTGTATCCCAACATCTCACAGAGTATATCTAAATGTATCTCCAAGTGTACCCCTAACTGTATATATAAGTGAACCCCTCTAATTGTACCCCCTAGTATATTTATGAGTGTATCTCCAAGTGTATCCCTGACTGTATCTCTAAGAGTATTCCTGAATAGTTTATCTGTAAAGCATTTCTCAATCTATCTCTGAGAGTATTTCTGAGTGTATCTGTGTATCTCTGAGTATATTGCCCTGAGCATAACTCTGAGTGTATCTTTGTATGTACCCCTGAATGTATCTCCAAGTGTATTCCTTTCTTTAAATGCAACCTCGAATGTATTTCTGAGGTTTTCTCAAAAGGAAACCCTCGTGTTACTCACTCCACTCTCCTTCGAAGCATTTCTTTGCATACTCGCCCGTCTGGCTGGCAACTGGGCACACTTCGATTCCGACTTCCGCAAAGCGACAGGGTGCATAGTTGTCGCTGCGGCAGATGAGGCAACCGAATCCGGCAACCTGAATGTTGCAGCCGGTGCCCGAGCACGATTCACAGTTGGTCGTTGTGTTGCATGCCTCGGTCAGCTCGTTGGTGCAGCCACGTGACACGGTGCCATCGTCGCCCATTTTGGTGTAGCAACTGACTTCGGTTTCTGTGTAGACCGAAGCCGGGCAGGCCACGGCCTTATCCGCCGCCTGGGCGTCGGCGCAGGTGGTGTTATCGCTGCACTTGATGCAGCTGCCCAGGACACGCTCGTAGGGGCCATTGTTGCAGCCGTTCTCATTGCCACAAAAGACGCAGCTGGCATCGGGCGTATCGCCCGCGCACTTGTTGCTGGCGGCCGTATCGTTCTGGCAGCCCCGCTGCATGGCCGTTGCGCTGCTGCCAATCATATAACACTTCTGCGACTCCGCCTGGTAGATGCCGCAGGGCATCAGCACGGTCGCATTGTCCAGCGTCTGGCAGTTGGCCCCATCGCACTGGTAGCACAGCCGGCGATCTGCCGGAAAGATGCCCACATTGCAGTTGTCCGTGTTGCATGCACTGCAATTGCCATCATTTGCAGCACATTCCCCACAGCTGCGGGTCAAGGTGCCATTCGTCGCCAACTGATTGAGGCACTGCTGTGCGCTGGTCGAGCACAGCTGCAGGGATGTGCCCGTCGCCGTCTGGGATGTGGCGCATTGTGGCTGGGTGCCATCGCACTGTTTGCACACCAGGTTCGCATTACAGTTGTCCGTCTCGCAGGTCAAGCAGTTGGCACCTGTACAGGATGCATCCGTGACGCAGCCGCGCGTTACAGCTCCGCTGTCATCTGCAAGGGGCATTGAATGAGAGGGGATTAGGCGAAATTTAAGTCTCTTTCAATAAAATCATGATATCGAGAAAATAGGGATGTCTTCGTCCTATGGCATACATGATATAGTGCTCCAATTCTGTACTTTTTATAGTAGAAAGACAGACCTCTGCAGAGTCTCAAGACGAAAGCTTTCCCTTCTATGCGTCACATATTTCATGACAAAATTATAATACCCTATAAAAACACGATCAATTATTTTTTGGGCTTCAAGATTTACGCACAGTGTATGCTCAAGAAATTTCCACAGTGTACGATTTGTCAATGCACTTCAAATGCGAAGTCGTTTTTTTCATCACAACGTAGCCTAATGCCCAATAATGTCTGCTGGTGTATGTATTTATTGCTATCGGCTCTTGAGCACCGTGTTTAGCTGCCCGGAGATAGGCACAATAATGAACTTGGCCCAATAAAGAACCTGGCTGAGACTTATCTACAACTGTTTGGCCATGTACATACATAGTTGTGTATGTATTTACATGCGTAATTCGAGTGAGTCATTTGACACCTGGCGAGAGACTTACCTGATTTGGCAAAACACTTCGTTACGCCCTCGGCGCAGATGGTGGGCGTGGTCGAGCCCGTCGTGGTGCAATCTGCAATGAAATTTGATATTAATACAAGTATTTACTTATTGGGCAGCCATTAGGCAGGGGACCTACTTAGCGCCTGGCAGCCGAATTGGCCAATTGCGATAAGCGTGGCTATCAAAATGCAAACTCGTTGGCTTCGCATGTTGCAACTGGATTAGTTTTTCTTTTCTCTTTTATTTTCGATTTTGGTAAACCTCCGTTTGCCTTGACTGTTGCTGGTTAACTGGCCCTGCTTTTACCAGTTAGCCGCTGGCCGTGCGGTTTCCTATCAATTCCATTTCAACACAATTGAAATTTTTTGTTATCTTCCTTTGTTCTATTTGTTCTGATAACTGATAACGGCGATAAAAATGTATATGGCTAGCGGCGAGATTACAACTCGAGCTTTTTCCGCAAAATCATTTTCAAAGAAATTAAAGTTCGCGCGGCGCAGCGCGAGAGAGACAGAGAGAGAGAGAGAGAGGCAAAGTGAGAGCTTTATACAGTCAGCTGCGGTTTGTGCACACGCTAAAAGCTCTGCGCTTTTGAAATAATGGTTTCTTGTGCTTTTGGACATGAGCTTTTTAAGAATAACGAAGCTTTAAGCAGCAAACAATTTAAATAAATATTATATTAAGCGTTTGCATATTTTAAATATTTTGTTGGCTGGCTCAAACGTCGCTTGACGATTGGCAAAAAGCTTGTGAGCGTAAATTTAGTTGTGTCTGACTGAAATTAAGTGACAACAGTCTGGAATGGAAATCTTCTTTATAAAGTGTAGACTTGCGGTTTCAGAGGTTATTTCAAATTGCAGCTAAATATTATATTTTTTGTTTGTTTTGAGAGCAAACTTTGAGAGAACTTATTTTAAACGTGCCACGGGCAAGGTTGGGATATACCCGCTATTATTGGCATAGGTCGAAATTTCCCACGTGAGTAGATTACAATTAAAGTCCTATATATAGAGATTATATCTGAACAATCAATTGTTAATTTATTGAAGTTATTATTCAATTAAGTTTAATTCGCACATTAAAATAATTTATGAGCTCCACTTTAAACTAAGTACTTTTTTTTTTGCGATAATAGAATGTTTAAAATTCAGTTAAGATTAGACAAAATATTTATTTGAATCACTTTAAAACAAGAACTTTTATGAAAACAGATCGTTAAGTATTTTCTACTTAATTTTCTTATATTTCACACTTAACTATCTGGAGTTTCGTCTAAGTATTTTTTACCTAAGTATTTCCTGCCTAACTATTTGGATTTTCATCTTTGTTTAAAAAGTGATTCACATAAATATATACTTTCTTGTTGCAATAACTGCATTCAAAGGTACCGAGCTATAAATTTATGACGCAGATGCAATATAGGTGCAGGGAATATTATCAAATATTTGTGGGTGTTATGTGCAGAAATACAATATATCTGATTTATAATCCCCACGAGTTCGAAATGATGGCTACGATTAGATAAAGTTCTGCGGAAACGCACCCATTCAAGTGATCTCACGATAATTGGCCATATATCTAAGTATTTATTTAACAAGTACTGTGATTGCTTTGCACCGTAGCTCGATGCGCTCGGACTATATATTTTTCTAGGAATTAGAATCGAGTGGAACATAAAATATCGCTTTGGGAGATCTTACTTCTGACTATATGATAGGACTATATGACTTTATGATAGACCATGAAAAAGGGGACGATCTTCAATTAGCTAAGTGAGAATTCCTTTAAAACTAGTCTATGAAGATCTAATGACTATATGACTATATGATACCCGATGATAAAAAGGACGATCTCCGATAAGCTTAGTGAAATTCCCTTTAAACTTGGTCTATGAAGATCTTACCTATGATTATATAGTATGATATGACTTAAATTAAGCTTAATCGTTTTCTCAACAGTTCTTGCATTGAGTAAAAGCTGTCTCAAATAAAGTTGATATAGTTCATTAAAACTTGATTGTTCTTAGTTAAAGAATCTTTTTAAACTGGATTCGTTTGTGCCTCGTTGTAATAATGAGTAATATGAGACTTTAGGTAAAGGGAAAACAGTTCTATGTATTATACTAGCTATACCTAGAATATATATAGTTTCAAATTAAGATTACACAGCGACAAATGAATGAGATTCACACTACAAACATATGAATCAAGGTCGGGTCTAGATACTATACGGGATAGATACTCTCGGGATAGATACTATAAGAAATTCTTGATTTAGTTTATCAGATTGCATATTTTAATTTCCCTTTTTTGTATGCATGCATAAGATTTAAAGACTTTCGAATTTTTGATAAACCAAAATTGAAAATGCCTTTCAATTGACGACGACTTTAAAGCGTATATATATGTATATATATTTATATAACTCATAATCAAATCATAGAAAGCAGTTGACAACTGTTCGATTTGAGCCATTTTACAGATTGGTTTCCATAATTTTCGTCAACTTTTATTGCATTATTGTACAGCGAAAGAGCTCGAATTTTTGGTACGCATAATTGGTTTTATCTCAGACTATTTACGAGTTTTAAATTGATTTTGCTTTTTATCAGCTGATATCTTTGCCAAAATTCGAAGCAACAAGCTAAATTTCGAAGCTTGACAATAAGACAATATTTTCGACAATTTTTGATTTAATATAATTCCAGTTTTATAATTTCTTCTTGAATTTCGTTACGAGTACAAATACAAATCACTTAGCGGGAAATAGGCATATATATTATATATATATATATATATAGTACAAAGTAAGAATTAGCACAGCTTGCGAATGCTCTAGAAGAGGCTCCTCAAGCCGAGGCCCAGCAGGAGCAACAGCGCCGCCAAGGACATGCGCAGACTGGCGCTGCCATTACAGTTATCCGTTTGACAGACATCGCAGAGATCATTGACCGATTCCTCCGGCAGGTTGACCTTCTCACGCACCGCCTGGCAGCCGGATTGACCCTCGGGTATCCAGACACAGCCGCGCTGAATCTCTGTTGGAATAGAACAAACAGAAAAATAACAAATGAAATACACTGTTCAAAAATTGCAACAAAGGGGTATTGGTTTTTGTGTCATGCTCGTCCTGCTTTCTAGCTACAGTCCTTAGGCTTCGGCAAATTAGGGTCGAGTAATGCTCAGCTCTTTTAAAGATCAGAAATCAATCCTAAATATTGTTTTCATTTTGTCGAATTTCGCAGTTTGAAAGTCACTTTTACAGTTTTAAACCTATTGCCAGCTAGTTGAAGGGATAGATAAATGCAGATCTAGAAAGTCAAACATGAATATTTCCTAAGGTAACCGTTTGAAAGTCACTATCTTGGCGTTACAGTTTGAGAGTCACCAGAAGACTAAGCAGCTGATGCTTATTGATACACAAAATATAAGAAAAAGCTCTTAAACAAAGTATACAATACTTATTTTAAGAAATTGTATGCTTGAACTAAGCATAAAATAGTTTTTTTAAGAGTACTAAACTTTTTGGATTGAGTAAACAGGCCAAAAATGTTGGTATTAGATATTGGGGAATTCTGAATTTTCATTCTTAAAGAAAGTAGAGCAGTCTTAAGATTGAGTTTAAGAACTTTAAAAAAAGCTATTGTAACAGGAATGTTGAACTCAAATTCCTTGACTTTTGCTCTTTAAAGCTGATTTAGTACTACAAGTAGAGTATTGCGCAGTCGCCAGCACCCGACTGGAACCGCCTCGGTTGTGTCACACCTGGATTACTTTAACGCTACTCACCGCCATCCTTTTCGATGCTGTAGCAGGCCGTTGTACGGTAATTGGTGGCGCGTCCGTTGAGCTCGTAGGAGCGATAGTTGCGTATCAGTTGATCGGCTGCCTGGGCAGCCAGGGAGCGGCGGGCGCGACCGGAGCGTATGCCACCAGGTAATGCCGCCTGTTGCAGGGCTAACTGAATATTCTCCAACTTGCCAGGATTTACGACACTTGTCGTCGTTGATGTGCTCTCAGTTGGGATGTCCGTGCTTTCCGATGGCTGTGCCGATGAGGAATCGGTTGGTTCATTGGATTCAGGTGATGTGGATACTGAAGATTCTGTGGATCCAGATGTGCTTGGCCTTTCACTTTCTCCGGTCTCGGAGGATCCTGTTGACGCTTGTGTTGAGGATTCTGTGGATCCAGATGAAGAATCTGATGTGGAAACCGATGTGGAATCGGATGTGGAATCTGAAGTGGAATCGGATGTGGAATCTGATGTGGAATCGGATGTAGAAGCAGATGTAGAGCCTGATGAGGAATCCGATGTGGAATCGGATGTGACATCTGATGTGGATTCTGATGTAGATTCTGATGTAGATTCTGATGTAGATTCTGATGCCGAGTCCGTAGTTCCTGTCGATTCTGATGGCTCTCCTGTTGTGCTTTCTGTTGATTCGGATGGTTCTCCTGTTGTGGTTTCTGTTGATTCGGATGGCTCTCCTGTTGTGGTTTCTGTGCTGGGCTCTGATGTGTTATCCGTTGTGGTATCTGATTGATCTGTCGTTGTTGGTGGAGACGACTCTGTGGCTGGCGGCTCCACTGTAGTACCTGGCGACGTTGTGGATCCTGCCGTCGACGTGTCCGGCAAACTTTCAGTCGTGGTATCTTCCGTTGCATCTTCCGTTGTTAATGTGGATGTCGTATCATCCAAATTGCAACTAACTACCTTCGAATCGTCCAGATCCTCGCACTCGGATCCGATGCATTCGTAGCACTTGAGCGCATTTGCTGTAAATATTTATAAAGTAACGTAGATAAAAATGTGCTTCATATAAAAAACAAACTTGAGCCGACAATTACACTGATTGATACGGATCGAATGGGGAGGGGTGTGTGTTTTGTGTGTAATGCAGCAAAGTTACGATAACATTACAATGATTCTTTAGCTCGTAGTCCGTAGGGCTTTACACTGAGAGAAAACCTGAGTTATGATGTGATTGGTCTTGAATATTCCTAAAGAAAGTCTGTGGCATGACTGAGTCGAAAGTTGACTCTTATTAATACAAAAAAAAACTGAGAAATATCTTAAGCTAAGTATATAATACTTATTTTAAGAATATACATGCTTGAAATCAGCATAAAATATTCTTCTTAAGCTTCTTGGATTGAGTAAACAGGCCTCAAGATATTTTGGCATTCTTTAAGTAAGAATTTGAGAACTATTAAAAAAAGTTATTGATTTGAGTACATAATACTTGAAGTTTTCTCTGAGTGTATTTGAACAACTTATTGTAGCTCGCGCAGATGATGCAATAAAAATGAACTAAAGAGTTGCTATAAATTTAAATCAATCAGAATTAACTTGTTTATAGCTGGAAAATATGTTAAACTCAATGAATTTCAATTTAAAAGAATAATATAAAAGGGCCTTTCCATAAGGTGTCCTGGTTCTGGAAAGACGATAATAATTCATGAGGCCGAAACATTTTTGCGGCATGCGTAATTCCGAATGTGAACTAATTACAATAATGGGCATGGCCCTGGTCTGTATTTTTTTTTTTTTTGTTTTAATTTTTTGTTCTTTTCTTTGAATTGAGTACAACATGCCGATAAGGTGTGTGTGTGTGTGTGTGTGGGTGTGTGTGTGTGCCCTGGTACAACTATCGTAGTTAGTTCAAATGAGAAATACATAAGACACTAAAGAAATGAAATCGATGATGGTTTTTTTTAATTTTTAATTTCATTCCTTCTTTTTTTTTTCTTTAACTTTAACTTTGATTGATTGAAAGAGACGTGTTGCACTTTTTTAAAAGATTTTTTTTTTTGCTCTTATTTCTTAGTCAATTCATCAAAATTATTATTTATATTTGCTTGAATATGCTTTGATATAGTTTCACATTTTTAACGAATATTGATGATTGCATAAATCAAAATTAATTTGTGCGCGTTTTGCGCGCGTTTTCAAAACGCGCTCAAATCGTTGGCTCACCTGGCCAAATGGCAGCGCACACGCACAGGCAAAATATGACGAGGCTTATTGAACGCATTTTCGATTTGTTATGCTTAAAAGGATATTTGGTTAAGGATCACTGAAAAAGGCCGCGAGATCGTTCGATCGCGACAAGTAAGAACTGTAGACAACAGCACGGCTCGACTCTCGAATGCAAACTACCAATTAAATATATTGTTAACATGGCTTTTTTTTATCACTTGGCACCGGGCCCGATACTCATGGGTTGGCCGGGTCGGGCCAATGGCACTGATAAGGCGCCACAGCACAGCGCCCCGTTGGCTGGTTTTGGCCACAGTGAAAGCTCCGCTAACCGACCATTTGGTACAACTTATTTATTACCCATTTCCTCTCTCTTTGCTAATGGTACATGGCATATTGTGCATGGGCAAATAACGTTGCATCAAATGGCTGAAAAGGCAGCAAGAAATCGCAAAATTGCACATTTTTATTGTTCAAAAGTTTCTAAGCATTCATTTTTATTAGATACTTGTTTTCCTTCATATGTTTTAATACCTGAAAGATGATTTGGCAATAGTTAAGATCTGGTTCAAATCCGGAATTTACTTTACCTGGAACCGAAACTTGAACCGCATCAGTTTAAACATATTTTAATACCTGTCAGATGGTTAAGCAATAGTTCCAGTGAACCGACCTCGAAGTTTATTTTTATGCTACTGTGAACCGTCTTTAAACCAAGAAGATTAAAGAATAGTTGAGATCTGGTTCAGTTCTGGAACTTACTTTCCAGTTACTGTTAACCGAACCCTTAGGAAAAGTTGAGATCTGATTCAATCCTGATATTTTCTTTTCCGTTACTGTGAACCGGTCCCTCAGCAATTGTTAAGATCTGGTTCATTCTCGGAGTTTATTTTGATGCTACTGTGAACCGAACCTTGAACCGAATCAGTTGGCCAAGAGAACAGCTCATTTAAAGACCTGCAAGATGATTTAGCAATAGTTCAGATCTGGTTGAATTCCGAAACTTACCTTCCTGTTAACCGAACCCTTAGCTATAGTTAAGATCTGGTTCAATCCTGGTATTTAAGGCAGCAAGAACTTAACTCTTATTGAGAAATTGACGTTATCACAAACTGACCTAAGGGAGAGATTCGTCAAATGAAGCAATATTTAAAGATATCTTGAATTTTTCTTCCTTTTTTTTTATTTTTGTATCAAGAATTTAACTCCTATTGAGAAGTTGGCGTTCTATTAACATGAACTGAACTAAAGGTAAGATTTCTCAAATGGAGCAATCTTCTCACAAGAATTTATATCAAGCTGTGATCGGTTCGCTCCAGCGAGCTTTCACTGTAGCTATTGTGTTTTAGGACCCATTCTGGACGTTGATAAAATCGACTCTGCTGCTGCTGCTGCTGATAAGGAGATTGCGATTTGCAGGGTTTTTTTTATTTAGTGTCGCTTTTGCTATTGCTTTTAGAACGCACTTCCTCAGGATATGGCACAATTAGGCCGTAGACCCCAATAAAAGTGCCATGTGATAAGCAATGTGTCGAATGTGCGTAAACAGAAATTCTTTGAGCTGGCCACTTGAAATGGCCATTCCGATGTCCGATGTCTGAAAAGCTGGCAGTTCGAGGGAATTAACTAGATCAGCCGCTGACTTAAATGCTTGACTCTTGAGTTGGCCAATAAATGCAGTTCACACATTTCTACACATTTCGTGTAATGGAATCTAATCAGTTCTATCGATTTCTAAGGCATCTAAGCCCAAGGCTATAGTCGTTTATAATGCCTAGATACTAAGTTGGCAAACCTTCGAAAGTAGCCCGTGGAACTGTTTATGGTTACGCCACAACTTGATAAACAAATGATAATAATACATATATATAGATATATAGATACATGTATATAGATATATATATATATATGTATATCACAGAGGCGCGTATCGGAATTGTTTTTGTGAATATTTTGGCAAGAATTTTATTGCCGATGATTCACATATTTTTACAGCCGTTTAACAAATGGCCTTTGTCTGCTCAAAGTACACAAGCGAGCTCTCAAATTGTTTCATATATTAGACAAAAAACGTTTTTAAAAACTGGGTAAATCAAGGTAAATATTTGTCTCTGACATAAGAAGATATTTCCGTATAAAGAAAGCACATACTTTCTATTACTAATGTATTAGCTTTATACATTAGTCGAGTTCTTTGAACTAATAAGCGATTTGTCAGCCCAGCTGAGAGATCCAAAGTTCTGTAAGCTTAGTAGGTGGCGTTTTCAGGTAAAGTTCCCCGTTTAACACAATCTAGAAGAATATTTTCTGCATTTATCATCGCGTAAAGTTAAGCAAATGACTTTTATTTTAATGTAAATATAGATAATCCAATTTGCTCAAAAACAAAAAGTAGAAAAAAAACACTGCAAAATGGAAATACTTTTTTTAAGACTTTGGTGATTTTTCTCATAAAAACTTTTTGTGTAACTTTTGTTATCATATCTTAAAAGTATTCCCCTTTTAAAAAGACAAATAAATAAAATATAAGGCGTGGCTTGCGATGCTTATTATAAAATATAAATTAAAATATTAAAAAAAATCAATATAGAAAATTTTGAGAAATAAATCTTGGCCAAATTAATGGGTAAATCAGCTCACTTAACATGTGTATAGGCCTATTTCTGATAGAGCATCTTCATTTTATATATATTCTTGATATTCTTGATGTTGATATGATATATACTATATGTTTTTGATCAGGCGTTCAGTCAACTTTTTACATATCTAACTGCCTGACTTTATGAGTTTGCGTTTCAAAGAACTTGATTAGCTACTAAAAACTACTTAAGTAACACCCACTAAATGTAAATTTCATCACTAAAACACATAAGACTTTTATCTACAGGCAAGATAGTTAAAGTTTGGTATACGTAAATAAAATGTAATGTCCACTTTTAAAACGAAAATTTTCAAATTATTAAAGAGCAGAAAAAAGAATATAATTTTAATGTATGTAGAACTCTTGTTTTGAGATTAGAATGAAAGTAATTCCTTCTTTTATTTATAGCTACTGTTCTCTGTGCCCAACAACTAGTATGTTAATCTCTTTTCTAGCTGTTACGTACATTTTATGTAAATTAGATCAATACATCAATATTAATACGCACGAGCTTTTTATGGAGCTGAATAACAGGTATTTTCCCAATCAAATACACCTCTCCGAAGCACACTTACAGATATAGTTTTGTAATTCACATGGGCCAAATTGTGTTGAAGTCGTTTGTTTTGATTTCATTCAAGTCATGAGAAAATTAAAAGTCCACTCATTGCTAATGAGCGCCCCTTATCGAAGAAGAAGATAACTAATAATTAATGAACACTTTCACTCACCCTGAAATGCTTATCAGGGTCTTTTTTATATTTATATATTTAGAAACTTGTTGTGAAGCACCATTCAGATGGAAATTATTATCAAATCTCGCCACTTTATAGGGTAAATAAAAAAAAAGTAGCTTTCGTGAAGGTCGCTTTTTTCGAGACGTTGTGACACACATTTCTCAGCCTATAAAAGGTGGCCAATACAGGCCTTATCTGGTCAGATATTGGTTTTCAATATACGTCAAGTTTAGAGGTCAGCATTTCAGTTGGTACTTTATCTGTTTTATCTATAAATCACTTCTGGGAACTACGGTTATCAAATATCTCTGGACATATCTCTAAAGACACAGACCTATGCTATCTCTACTCATTCATGAATATATATATATATATATGCCAGCATATGGCCAATTGGCGCCTTAATTTATGGCTCTTCATATCAAAGCATGTTTTATGCCATGTTGCGCACACTTTTCGCACGCACTGTTTATGAATATAAAAAGAAGCACAAGTTTTTTTTATAAATATTTTTTTTTTGTTAATGAAATCTTATCTTATCTGGGAACTTGGTTCTCGTTGCTTTTGGCCGAACTGTGTTTGCCCTGTGCATATTTACTTAGCATAGTTGGGCCTAAAAGTATGCCTCTTCCGGCTTGATTTGTTGGCACAATGCGGCGTATGCGCAATGGACGTAACATTGACCCAGAGGCTAAATAGACCAGCGCTTCGAACCAGAAGCAAGACCAAAATTATTATCGCTCGAGGACACAATGTATCGAGCTTTATCTGACTTTTTGATTTGTTCGCTTAGTCAACAATTATTGTCGCGGGGAATGAGGTTTTTGATTATACTTATCCGCAGATCTAACTCTGCGTTATAAATAGACTTGTCTCAGCTATCAACTATCATATGAAGATTAACATAATTTGGATATGAAATTTATAACACAAGTTTTCAGTCTTTCGGTTCACGGTTTGAACTTAAGCCCTGCCTTCAGGTTCGGTTCGTGAACCTGTTTTTGCTCATCTATGAACCCAGTTCTTCTTTCAAATACTTTTTTTATCGTTTTTTCAGTTCAGTTTACTTTAGTTGAATATATATTAGAATATTATTATTTATCTTTAATTAGTTAACTTTTCGTATTCTAAGTAAGAAAACTAAGAAAAAGTTTTCATAATATTTAAAAAAATGAAAAAACCAAGAAAAATGTTTTGAATAGATCCATTTTTTTTTAATATACGTTTCAGTTTCCTTAATTCCGTATCCAAATAATCCGGCTTGGGCTTAAAAACCCGGCATGAATACAGAATAATTTATATTTGCCATGATTCTTTCTGGTTTTTACTGCATTTAAAAAATATTTAACATTATTTTTTTTTAACTATTTCTTTCATAAAATAAAAACACATGAAATCGGCTTAATTTTAAAATAAAAAACCGCAAAAAAGTTTTTACATCTCGGAGAAGATCTTGAAAAATCGTTTAATGTATAAATAGTTAATTACATATCAATAAAATTGTCTTATGCTTCACATTTGGTTAGCTTTAGTTCATATTAAGTTATATATAGGCATATATGTATATATTTCGATATTCGTGTGTGTGAGTGTGTGTGTGTGTGTGTGTGTGTGTGTTTGTTTGTTTGTTTGTTTGTTTGTGAGTGTGTCGCTTACAAATTACATAAAGTTTCGCGTGACTTAACAAATGAGAGCAGAGGCGCGTCAAGGGCGTAGGCAGGATTTTGATAAAGGGGCTCGTTCGTCTAGGGGGGGTAGGGGTGAGGGGGATTTGTTTAAATTTCTATATTCAAGCTCAAATAGCTTAAAGTTAGAAAGTTCTATTTCGTCAATAAAAGCAACCCCTGCCCCAGGTGCGCCCATGTAGAGCGCTTCAGTGACTGTGTCTGTGTGTGTGTGTGTGTGTGTGTGTGTGTGTGTGTGTGTTGTGTGTACCTTAAACAAATGAGCAATATGTACTAAATAACACCGGGCTAGAGTGGGCGACAATGGAACGGTAGAAGTTGGAGATGAGCAGGAGGGGTCGTGGCGCACTCCTCAATCGCGATGCAGGAGACCGGCAACCAGGGCAAAGACAATTGTCGCCAGCAACGTGGGCTGGATCGTTGACGTGGCACCATTGCAGGCATTCATGCTGCACGGATCACATTTGGCCAGTTTGGTTTCGTTGCTCTGGAGCTGCAGCTCCTGGCAGACGGACTGCTCCGGCTCAACGCGCGAGCAGCCGCGAACCGTCTGCATCGTATTATTGACTGCGGATTGAACGGGCAGGGATTTGATTAGTTTTTGAATTAGCAAACGGAACCGGATCCGTATTATACTCACCGTTCTTTTGCACCGTATAGCAGTGATAGCTGACGCTTGTGTCGATCAGAGCACGACGCTGGCGAATGGCCAGCTCTGTAGGGGTTGTGGCAGCAGCTGGGTCGGCTTCGGCTGAGGCGGGCAACAGCCGGGTGGTGTTCACCTGACGCAGCAGATCCTCGGCTGGGGGCGTGGGCACGCCGGTTGTCGTCTCCGGTGGTCCCACTGTGGCCGGCGTTGGCATTGGCGCCTCTGTGCTCTCCGTGCTCGTTTCGCTGGTCGTATCCGTCGCCATGGTGCTGGTCACCTGATCGCTGGTGGTGCTACTGTCGGTGGTGGTTTCGGCTGGTGTGTATTCGCTGCTGCTCGGCGCCTCGTCGGTGGTGAATACTTCCGTTGTTGTCGTTAGGGTCGTGCTGGTCGTGGTCACGGTCGAGGCCTCGGTGCTGCCGCCCTGATTGAAGAAGTCCGCATTGCAGGCCAGCAGCGGTGTCTCCTTGGTCACCTTTGCGCAGTCATCGCACACATAGCACATCAGATCCGCCAAACAAGCTGCAAGAGAGGTGGGGAGTATTGGATTAGAGATTTGAGGCCAGTTCAATGAACTCCAAGTTCAAGTATATATATATATATTACAATTTGAACTTTATGAATCTGGGGTACAATACCCTATATTCGACTTGCATAAGTTGGATTAGGCCGGATCGATCATATATCTGTCCTAGAAACTATATTCAAAATGGATTCTCCCTTTTTCTTAAAACATATTTTGGCATTAATAGGCTTCATAATTCTTCTAACTTATCTGCAAAACTCTGTCGAAGTCGGAGGACTATATCATATAGTTCTTAAGAAACGATCGGTCGCAAACTAAGCACTTCTTTGGGTTTATCTCAGCAATAATATGCCTTGAAGGGTAGAGAAAATACTGCTATGAGATCTACTGCAAGAACCTAGCCGGTTGCTGGAACCAATTCCAATGTTTATATAAAAGAACCGGTTGGAAGCAATTCTAATGTTTATATAAAAGAACCGGTTGGAACCAATTCCAATGTTCATACAAAAGAACCGATTGGAACCAATTCAAATTCATTTATATAAAAACACAGCGTCAGCTGAAAATCAGACCGGATTTGTATAATTTTTTGTTATATCTATTCTTTATATTCAGTATGCCCCTTTCGATAGAGACTTATTTTACTCATGGTAAAAATATTCGTAGTTGAAGTGTATTAGTGTTGTTGTACATCGTTCATCATTCTTTTTTCTTTTTTTTTTACTTTCCAACAATTGCCAGCGCACTGATATATAAGTATATCATAAGGGTATCGTTAAAACCCTATCTCTGGTTGGGTTCAAACAATTTACAGCTTTGGTAAATATGAACAACAAGCGAGCGATAAACGATTAACGATGACAAAGCGATCGTAACTCGACCATGTGCGGGCCATAAATCAAGGCAAACGGGCCCATAGACTTTGTTAACGCATTTCTCGTATTATTTGCTCATTCTTTATTATTAGTTCAATATTTGAAATTGAGGCTATTATTATTGTGCACTCCGCAGACGAGCTGCTCTGCCATGCAAATTACCAGCTACCAGTTGGCAATTTACGACCAACAAATAAACAAATATTTGCACCGTGCCGAGAGCAAACTTATTGAGACATTCGCGTAATTGCGTCAATTGCCTTATCAGACCAGACCTAATGTGCTGCAGGTGCCAGTTGCCAGTTGCCAGTTGTCCGGGCTGCGGCGGATGACTCATGGGCGGACTCGCAGTGGGCGGGGCTTAGCCCCTGCTCATCCAAATGTCAGTCAAATTGTCTGCTTGCTGCTGATAAGCGTCAGAAGACGGCTGTTAGTGACTGCACAGTACTCTGTTGGAAAACAGCTGACAAAAAGGTCTCTCTACAGTTGGCTGAATGACTCTCAAACTGTCACTATAACAAAGTCGTGACTTTCAAACTGTGGCTTTGTGAATGTGGCGTAAATGTGGCGGGTTCTTTAATGTATATCTACAGCAAGCAACATCCCAAATTTTTTGGCTTTGGCTTTAATGCTGTCAAAGCGATTTTCAAACTGTTACTGTAACTGTAACAAAGCAGTGGTTTTCAAACTATGACTTTGGGAAACCTAGTGGGCGCGTTCTTTCATGAATATCAACCTATTAAATTTGCTGGCTTTGGCTCTAAAACTGTCAAATTGACTTTCAAACTGTGACTTGGGGCAATCTAGTTCTTTTCTGATTTGTGGGTGCAAATTTCATTTAGCTTAATGCTTAAAGAGCTCATTAGTTAAGTGTCAACTGTGGCTGCAAAACTGCGGAAGTAACTTTCAAACTGTATCATAAGAGTCGATTATCAGTAATTTGTCTGACAAATTTGCTGATAGCTCTAAAACTGTAAAAGACATATACATATATACGAAGCTCGACACTCAAAGTGTCCACTCAAGAGAATTTTTAGCAAGGCTTTAGTTTTTCAGGCAGCCAGCCAACCAATACACCCCTTTGCACTGTATGTAAACAGGGTATGGAAATTGCTCATACGCCGCATAGCCCATACAATTTTGTACACACATTTTTTCAGCGCAACGCTCCTGCTATGATATACGATATGGTCGAGTTCCGCGATTGTTGACTTAAAAATTATTAATAAATCACATTGATTGATGGACGACCGTTCGGTGGATAATGCGGTAGACGCGGTGGACGCGGAGGAGGAGGAGGAGGAGGAGGAGGAGGAGCTGTAGCTCAAATATTTATGTGGCTTTAGTGGCACGTGATAAGCAACGCGTACGGGAATTTCTTAAATTTGTGCTTGAACTTGAGGCTTGTCTCTTTTTTTACTGTTTTTTTGTATAATTGTTTGCAATAAATAATAATTTTATCATTCGCCGACAATGAAATACAATTCATTTGCATTGTGCATCCACGACTCGTCCAAACCAGTTTCGTTAACAAAGACTTCGCTGAACTACGTTCTTAGGGCGCACTCTGTATTATACACTCAGAGAAAACGGGCCTAAAAATGGCAATTCTATAAATTCGATTCTTCAGTATTCTTCTACTTTCTATAAATTCTTTCTTTCAAGAAATTGTTTGTAAATATTATAAAACATCAAACAAGTTTTCGATTACGTAAACAAAGCTAAATATAAGAATTTGCATGCTTAAAATAAGCATAAAAGCTTCTTAATTGAAGTGCTTCTTGCTTTGATTAAGTCAAGTATGTGGATATTTGGAAACAGCTAAGAAAAGTTATTAAATTGGAAAACTTGTTAACAGCTGCAGAAATTTTGAACTTGTCTCAACTTTGAGTTTGCGTAGAAAGTACTGTTGTTTTTCGCTGAGTGTAGACTTCCGCGAAGTTGCATATTTGTTTTACAACTCAAGTAAAGTGTATTAAAATTTTTGTAATTAATATGCACGCGCTCAAAGTCTTAAACCGAACAGGCCTTATAATAATTATTGTAAATGGCCTGGAAATCTGACAGATCATTAAGAATTGTGCAGTCTTAGCGTTATATAATGAAAGTGTTTTTTTTACATTAATTGTAATATTTTTTAAATATTCTTTAATTAGGCAATTTGAAATAAAGAAAAAAAAAACATCTGCAAATGTTGGCCTTACGTAAATGCTTTACATTTTGCACTCAAATCAGGCGAGAATTTCAAGTTTTTTGATTTGGTGCTAAACGGCCGAGCAGGTTGTTCTTGTTGTTGTTGTTGTTTTCATCGTTGTTGTTGTTGTTGTTGTTAAAAATGTGCTAAACGACAGCTGTCATGTGTCCCATACATGTCTGTAAGTACGCTCTGAGGCAGCCAACTAAAACGCTTCGAATCGCAGCCTTTCAATTAGCAGTCGACGCAGTTTCAATGTCAATATCGAGACTAACAAACAAAATATAACTCGCATAATGCATTTCAAATGCACCAACATTTTCAGCCGCCTTTCGAAATCAACTCAAAATATCTGCTTTACTTGGCGGTGGAGCTGGTCACGTGTTGTGCTCAGGCTGAGCTCCGATAAGAAAAACTATCTATTTATCTACATTGAACTTTTTTTTTTTGAGAAAATCTGGCTGTGATTTGTGCTAAACTGTAATAATATATAGTTTTTATATCTATTTTCATTTGAATTGGTAAGAAAATTCTCAATTAAATTTTTAGAAATATTTTCAAATTTCTTTTTGAGCACTTCGGACTTCGGATTAACAGCTTGGCACGTGTCGTATTCGTGCTGAGCTCTAATAAATAAACTTTCTATCTATTTACCAATATTGATATGGGTAAGGAAATAAGTTATTTGAAAAATTTGTTAATTTGTCGTTGAGTACTTCGCAGTAATTGAGAGTTGGGCACGTGTCGTACTCATCCCTGATAATATATATCTTTATGCATAGAAATTATTTTCCAATTTGTTTTTGAGCAGTTCGGAATAATTGAGAACACGTGTCGTGCTCAACCAGAGCTCTGATAATATTGGATAATTTTCGATATGAATTATTTGAAATATTTTCCAATTTGTTTTTATGAGAATTCGCGCTGTGATTGGCTGCAAAACTTGCCGAATAAGCCAATTTACTTTTCTTTATCTATATGCTTTTTCTTTTAATTTATTATCCATCTCTTTCTCTCTCCCTCTCCCTCTCTCCCTCTCTCTCTCTCTGTCTCACTCTCTCTCTCTCTCTCTCTCTCTCTCTCTCTCTCTCTCTCTCT